>OY728120.1:487326732-492326732 GCA_963277665.1 Viscum album
CTATGAAACATGATTTCATCCCATAGTTTCTTTGTGATATGATAATGATTTATTTTCTATGGAAACCATTTATGTAGATGATGATATGTCGGGTCCTTTTTCACCAGCAATGCATTGAATTATGTTCAAATATCATGAGAAATTCACTCATGGACATAAATAGTATACATAAACACACATTATAATAATTAGTTCACTCATATTTTTAGGTGATTCCATAGTTAGTTTTTTAAATCAGAATAGAAATTATGGTTTTTTTACTGAGGTATTTATATGATAATATTTTACCTTTTCCTCTAGATTCACATAACTATACAACTCAGTGTTATTTAATTATTTTTTTTAAAATATTCATACATTGTTACTCCCTCATGTATTGTGATTGTAAGAATATGGCATCACACAACTTTGATTCATGTCTTATATTACAATATGATTGATCCCCTATCTTTTTAATTTTGATCTATTCTTGGTTGGGTTTCATAATATTATATATTTTATTAATCCATTTTTCACATTTTTACATACTTATTATCAGTGACCATAATCCCCTATATTTTCCTCTATGAATAATAAAATATAAACCATTTCTTATGTTACCATTTACATAGTTTATGATTATAATAAAAGTCTATGATTTGATTAATATCTATATTTTATGATGAATTTTTGGGATATTCTTAATACAAGATATGTATAATGACATTTTGTATATATCAAGAAAAATTTTATTTGTTGAAAAATAAATGGGGTGTGACTTAACATTGTTTCTTTTTCAATAAAACTATACACCAAGATGATTATGTTAATTTAAATTCGTTTAATTTTTTAGATTTTTATGTTTTTAGATTGTGAAATCCATAGGGAATTATCTAATAAATCACAGATTCATTTGAAAAATCTATATAATAATGATGAATCATTATATATTCAAGATTATATATAAACTATAAATAAGTAATTTTGAATGATTTTTATGAATAATATATAATATCTATCCATGAATTATTAACATGAATGTTACAGGGAAATTACATTATGTCATAGAAAAAACAATGAAAAAATCATAGTGATGAATAATATATTATGGCCATTATTCAAAATATATTTTCAAGATTTATGAATTAATTATGGTGATATTTTTTTTCATATTTCTGTAAATGATTATATAATATTGTTTCATTTTATATATTTTATTAATTAAGATAATACCTTTTAATGTGATTTCAATTTTTCCATCCTCATTAGTGAATATAAAGAGGTGGTTTACATTGAGAATCATGTTTATCTTGTAACATGATATTATAAAAAATTTGTTTTTTGGTTTAATAAAATACTCTGTTGCTTAATGAAATCCCAAAGGTATTAGTATTCTATATTAAGTGAATCTGTTTGTTTTATTATCATTATAATATGAGATGTGAAAAACAACAATTATATATATGAAAATTCAAAGAATTCCTTCATTGTAATTATATATTTAAACTATATAATTTTTTTATAAAATTAATTAATTTAATTTCATGGAAGTTTATATTCATATTGATAAATTGGTTTATATGTAAAGACATTGAATGATGACATCATATTTTTCTGAAAACATTCTAATGGTGAAGGCCATATATTTTATTTTATTTAGAATTAAGTATGTGTAATTTTGAGGATGTTCCAAATGGAAAAAAATATAGTTTATAATATAGTCAAAATTAAAACTAAAAACTATATGTGATGAAGGAAGTAAATTAAATAATGTTGATTATAGAAAAAAAATAAGAGATATATCGTTTTTAGAGATTTCATATTGTTTGTACATTATATTTTCTCATTAATTTATAATTTTAAATGTTTGTAGATGGTGTCTCACCTCGTTATATTGATGAATAATATAAGATAAATTAATGGTAAAAAATGTGGATTTTTTTAATGAAAATTAATATTAAATCTCAGTGGATTTTGTGATGTGGATTGGTAAATAAAATTGATAACATAAATCCTTCATATATTGGGTGGTTCATATAATGGGAGATATATGTAAAATGAAATTAATAGGATAGAATTTCGATTACATTTATTAATGACTAAGTCGAATATATTTATTTAACAGAAACACAATAAATTATTTAATTCATGGAGATGATAACTCAAAAAAATGTTATACATCTGGTTGTAATGATATCTTTATTAGTTGTGATTAGTTAACAACCATAGAACACTGGATTAGATTCCTTAGTTGATAAAAATTAATGGATTACAAGGAATAAAATAATAAATTACTGATCATTTTACTAGTTTTTTAAAATCAAATAACATACATGACACCGATATTACATTTTTAAAACAAAATAAATCAACAAAAAATGTGAATGTTCATAATCCTTGATACTGATTCCAACAAAAAATCTCCATATATGGGGGCCGGAAAAAAAGTAATGGTAGGCCCAAATTATCACTAAGTAAAAAATGTAATATTTTACAAATAATGAACCCATTATCATACTCAACATGACATTGTTAATAACTGAGCCCACATGTCAATATTATAAATGGAGAAGGAAATTTTCTTTGTATATGTATGTAACATAAACATTGGATATGTTATTAAAAAGATGATAATGATCTTCACGTATAGATAATATCCAAGATAAAATTTCAGGGATAAAAAATAACCGGATCTGAATGGATTAAAAAATTTATTATTAGATTACATGTATCATAGATACATGAAACCTTTAACACCAAGACTGTTCACAATAAGTTTTATAACATACATGGTAAAAACCCATATGATTAGCCAAATGATTCATTTAAAAAGACTATCGATTGATCAAGGGGAAATCTGTAATTAGGACCCACCCATTTATTAAATGAAAAAATTCTTCCTCATATGTGGAATAATATATTTATTTCATAAAAATTATCCTTTTCAAATATTGGTTTCATGTAAAATAAATTGATTTATCATTATTTGCGTATAAAATCATACATATTTTAAAGGGTGAACCATATGTAAAATTCATTATGATTTAGTAAATAACTATACCCATTACATAGGCCTATGTAAATTTTATACAATTTTAATATCATATATGAAATTTTAATGAGGACGTGATTATTTCAAGAGAATGGTAACAATCACAAAAGAAAGTGAGATTTCGAAGATAACTATTACCACTTGTTAATTTTCATGTCAGACCCCATGGATGAGACAATTAAAAGTGAAACATTAAATACAATGAATTATAGTAGAATAATGATATTAAATTACAAAGGTAATCTATATACACATCATTAATGTGAATTGGTTTATAATAACAAATAATTGTCAGTTTGATGTAAATTGATACAAAATCGCATACATTACACTTACTTTTTGTTAAATGCTATTTAACCACATTTATTCTGGAATAAATTTTTTTAATAAATTATAGAAAAACCATAATCAAAGTTAGTATATCATATATAATCTTATTATAGTATCATATTAGCTTTTCAATAATCATTCATTATTTTCTCTATTTCGGGTGATAAATACCTAGTTTTTTAGTATGATTTGACTTTATATATATATATATATATCCATATATTATAAATCATTATTTAATTGTCTCCCCAATTCAA
Source organism: Viscum album (assembly GCA_963277665.1). Lineage (NCBI taxonomy): Eukaryota > Viridiplantae > Streptophyta > Magnoliopsida > Santalales > Viscaceae > Viscum > Viscum album. The sequence goes on from OY728120.1 coordinate 487,330,351, forward strand.
TACTTTATTAAAATATCATTTAAATTCAATATATATTTATTTAGAGTAATCCATTATATTTTATCAATGATGATTAGATGGATTGTTTATTGAAATAGTATGCCATACATACGCTTGAATGATGCATCCATATTCTTCTATTATAAATAAATAAAAATTAAATGATATATATTTATATAATAAATCATGTATAATTTTTGTTATATATAAATATTATGATTCTGAAACTAAACCATAATACATTCCATGTAAATTTGTACGAATCACATCACTTTGAGGAGGCGGTAGTCCACATGTACACAAACAATGTTATCATATTCCATCAAAATGGAAAGCATGATCGTATATTTCATTTACTAATTAAAAAATATAATTATATTATAAATATATTATATATCATATATAAACTATAAATATAACATTATTCTGAACCATTATAGGTTGTATTGAATTAATAAATGATGTCAGTTCGTGAAGCGGTAGAAAACCGTACATAGGAATAGTGTCTATGTGACCTATTTGATGGATGTGTGTTTGGTTTATAGTTTTACCCATAAAATAACCAAATATCATTATATTATTTAAACATATTATATTACATATTCCTTATATAATAATAATTTCATGGTTGGAGAATGAAATAAATTAAATTGATTTGTTTAAGAATGTTACATGTTCATTAGGTAACTCTTTTTTGTTGGAAATAATGGAAGTTGTTTGATTTAATTATGAAAAAAACAATTCTTATATGATTAGGTGGTTATTGAGTTATTTTGGGTAGTTTTTTATGATCTATAAATTAGCTTAATTGTGAATAAGTTAGTGGGTTAGTTCCCTTTTATAGTGGTGAAGAGTTTCATTATTGTAAATTCCAAAAGGAAAACACTATTTGGAGGTCTCCATTACATAATGTAGCATTGATTATTAAAAATGGTAGATAAAATATGATAAATGGTCTAACTCTGTATTAAAATTGGGTTTTGAAATGTTTATATGTCATTTGGACCCTTAACATTGATGGTTGACCACTAAGTAAACTTATTTTCACCATAATCACGGTAATTAATATTCATTTGAATCACTAATATTTTCAATAAAAAAATAAATTAAAAATAACCTATATTAGAAACTATTCTAATTAATAATATTCAATTAATTTTTTCAAATTCAAATCTCATATGTGGAAGAAAATTAATTAAAAATTAATCTCGTGGACGCCATGAGAAAGAAGGTATAATTAGTGAAAATTTTCAAAATATTCAAAAGATTTTATATCATAGTAAATTATAATTATGATTTATGTTACCCAATATTTATTAATATACATATTATTGATATAATTTCACTCTAAAACCAATTAGAAATATATTTTATCCTTATAAATATTTTTTGAAAAGTATGTCTTCGAATAAAATTATGTATTTTTAGTATTCAATAAAAATTTAATTTCATAGAAAGACTCTAAAAAACTAACCTAAGATTATTTTTACATTCATTTTTAATTGAAATAATTTTATTTTTGAAAAAAAATTATAATGTTGTGAAATTTTAGCATTAATACTACTAGGCCATTAATATGTGCAAACAAAGTTTTTATAAAAATGAAAATTTCAATTCGTAAAATTGGATTTGTTATGATCATATTAATATCAAATATATTTGATGTCTGTAAAAAATTAATGGAAATATAATATATACATTTAATTAATATAATCATTTATTAATAAAAATTTAGATTATTAAGATAAAATTGTTTTGGTGCATAAAAAATAGTTTTAAAAAATATTTCCATTATATTCTACTTGGTGTTACATTAATTTATAATTAATTGGTTACTGATTAATTCAACCATATATATTCATAAGATATTTAAAACTATTAAAAACATAAAATTTAATTACTATGAAATAATTATAATATTAAAAAATAATACTAATAGAATTTTTTAAAACTCTATTGCTCTTAAAACAGAAACTAATCTCGATGTGTCATGTAGTACAATCTAAACTCTGAATTACATGTAATGAAATATAAACTCTCTATTGTGCGGATTGAATTTTATATTATATATTGATTATATATAAAATATTAAATTTATTGTATTGTATTGGGATATAATCTTCTAATATATTCAAGTTGTTAAATATCATAAAGGTTATCATATATAATATTCTTATTTTAAAATACAATGTTGTTACATTCTCCACATATTAAATAAATTTTTTCGGCACAATTTATTCTTTATATTGGTAATATAGGGTTTTATATTGAATGTTATTTTTTTCAAAAAAATCCCACATTGTAAAAATTTCTAATAAAATACCTTCTTAATAATAGTTAAAGGGATGTACAAAAGTTATTTTGTGTAATCACATAACATTTTTTTAGATTGGATAACATTAGTGGGAAATGGAAACAAGGAAATGGAAAAAATGACACCCAAAATATAATTGAGAGTAAAATAGTAAAATTTCAGGGTAAAAATAATAATCACAATGAAATAAACTAGTGGTGAAAAAATTGTCATTTATATTAAAAAATGATAATAATAGGACCACATTTCTGTTTCAAGAACCTTTTTTCTAATTTTGACGAATTAATTCATTCTATATGAACATAAATAATTATACAAATTTCGTAAATTTCAATTTCATAATTTATATCTTATCCTTTGTTTGTTCCTTGATCTATGTCTACATAATCTCTTGTCACATGTTTGATCATGTGATGAAATAATACAATAATATCGAATACATTGTCTAATGATATTATTTTAATATTTCATAAATGTTTGACTTTATGTCCCTTACCATAAATCAAGATACAAAACAGTATATGGTCACTAAATATTAAAATTGAAAATACCATTAATTCCCACAACGTTAAGTATTTCTATTTCCTTAAATACCAAACTTGTGAATTTTGCAATCATGAAATTTTTTAAAATATTATAATAGCACGAATTACCATAAATAATTATTCAAAAATGCATGTTTATTTATTACATATGTAAATAAATAATGATTATATATATTCCTACAATCCACCAATGTTTTAGACTCCATCAATCATAACAGAACCACTTTTCCAAAGAAACATTATTATGTTCTTTATTAGTCAACACTAATTCAATTTAAATTTTCCAAATCATTCATCTCATTATCTCAACATAGATATCACAATATTAAGAACACATTGACGGTTATCTTTCCCTCAACTATGTTTTTAAAAAAATATTTCAACAATATAATGTGTCAGTTTTATTGGTACCATTCTATAAATTATTTCAAAATCTTAATGAAAGGTACTACATTAATATATATATATATATTAATTATTAATAATAGTTCATTAATGATAAAATAATAAAATGAAAAAATCAATTAATATAAAAATAAGAATATCAATCATTTATTTTCATCTTTGTTAGTAGAATAAGATTGACAAAGAGCCACTAGCTATTTTAGGGTATATACCTTTTATGAATGAAATATTGATTTGTGTAGTGTCGCAACTTCTTTATATTGAATAATTGTTCACTGGAAAAAAATTTCTTACCCCTTATTTTAATTTTATAGTTCCCTTTATTCCAACTCATTCAGAAAACTACCTTTACATTTAGGAATGTACCCGGGTGATTATTTCTATAATTTTTAAATACAGTAAATACTTATTTATCTTATTAACTTTATAAATATCAATACCATATAACGTATTTATCTCTTTCATCCCTCTAAATACATAATACCTGAATAATTATTTATTTATCACATTGGCCCATGATATTACGTCCTTATGTGTTGAGAATTCTTAGGATCCCAGTTCCATTCTGTATATTAGCATAAGGTTATAATTTATATGATCATTCATACTAAATTTATATCATCAATTGGTTTAGTTTGGATTATTTATAATATGATACATTTCCAAATATAGTCTTATATTAGATTATGTCATAAAGTTATGGAACATGATTTAAAGTCATTATGTAGTGAAATAATTATCATAAATTGAAACATTTTTGTATATCTAATCCCACAACATTAAATGTGGTTCATATGTGATGTTATTATATATTTATTATCAAATTATATAATTGGGTTATCTACTCTAATCAAGGATTTCCAAAATATTGTTTCAAAGACTTCTACTAAACATTCCCAGGATACAAACTATAACACCATGACCCTAGAAGCCCAGAGCTAGTACCCTACATTGTAACATAGGAATGATTACAGGGAAACATATCCCATAAGACCAATAAGATTAGAATATTTTGATAACCAGATTAATTAATCAATACTCATTACTAATTTGGAAAATAAATAAAACATAAAAGAAGTAAAATCTCAGCATCTTAGAAGCATAATGAAATAATTCATATTTATATCATAGGGAACCGAAACAAAATAAGGGTGAGATAAAATGATTCATAGTGGATAGCTAATGTTAATGTGAAATTGAATAAATGTGAATATTTAATTTGGAAAATAAAATGACTAAACACACAAGGAAATTATATAACAGGATAAAGAAATATATATATGGAATGTTATGAAACTGAAAACATGTAATTTAATCAATAAATAGAGAATTAATTAAATCTATAAATAATGAAAAAGTGAAAATCTTATAGTTAAATTATATTTGAATCTGAATGAAAAAAATATTGATTATTGGAATCCTTGTTTCAATGTTACATGAAGGCCTCTCTACACAGATATTTCACAACATGGTATGAAATATTCATTGTAAAGAAAGATAACATTGGATAAAATATTTATCTGATTAGAATATTAATGCATCAAGTAGATATCTATAATATTGACCAAAAAATGTTGTTCAAATCCAATAAATTCCCCATATATTTAATAATAAATTAAATTAATGAATAATGTACCTTATCAAATATCTATATTAAGTGATTGGTACAGATTTATTATTTTCCCCAGTTTGTCAGGAATATTTCAATGTATAAAACATATATTAAAAGGGAATATAGTTTACTAAATAACTATACCAACCATAAAATAGTTTGGGTAGTTAAAATAACTCTAATATCCAATGGAATTTTTTCGGTAGAAATTTATTGTTTTATGAAAAATTTAATAAACATAAAATAATGTGAGATTTTAAAGATACCTTTTACCACATTAAAATTTTCATATCAGACTAATTTTATGATATAATTCAATGTAAAACAGAAAATACCATAAATAATGGGAGAATTATGATATTAAACTAAAAATGAAATTTATATAAACCATATTTATATTAATTGGATCATAATAACAAATAAGTATCAATTTAATATAACTTGGGGAGAAATACCTTACATCACACTTCATTTGGGTGAAGAAAATTATCCACATGTATAATGGTTTTAATCATGTTCTTAACATATAATATAAAAATAATATTATATATAATTTCATATATTATATTTTTATAATATCTAATTACCCTTTGTAAATTATGATTCATTTTTTCACTATTTTGAGAGTTAATTTCCTAGTTTTTGTCGAGTATGTTTTGACTATTATTTTTCCCTATTTTATCTATAATGATTTATTTTTTATTTAAAATATAAACCATTATTTCAATATCATATATATTAATCACTTATAAATTTATATTAGCCCATAATATTTATTGATAGAAGATAAATTTCACCATTCATGGAAACCGTATGACATATATACCCATTAATGCTAAATTCATAATCATGTCATATTAAATGAATGAAATGTAAATTATATATATGTATATTTTAACTCTATAATAATTTTTATGTAATATATATAACATTCTATTGTATACTCCTCCTTAATTCATTTCATGAAATTTTTGAATGAATCACATCACATTGATGAGATTGTAGTGTACACATCCACCAATAATGTTATCATATTCCCAGAAAATTAAATTCAAGAATATTTTTGTTAAATATTAATTAAAAAACATAATTTCATTATAAATATCATATATTAGACATATAAATATAAATAAATAATTATTAGAAACCATTATATGTGTCAATGTAATAATTAGGGGCATAGATTAGCCATGTGGTTTTCTTTTGTATATATAAACATTGATTTCATATCCCATTTTATGAATGTCTGTGATGTTGTAGGTTTTACCCATAACCAAAAAAATATCATAATATTGAATATAATGAGATTATTATATAATCATGATATATTTATAATTTACTGATTGGATAATTAAATAATAAACGCTCTCATTGAAGAATGTTATCTATTCTTCAGGTATCCCATTTTGGATTGAACCAAAGGACTTCCTTGGTTTTATTTCTATACAAACCGAGTCTTCGAGAAACATTGGATGGGTTTTGGGAGTTTATTATGGAATGTATTTTATTTTATAATTTACTCGAGATATGTGAATATGTAAGGGGATATGTTCCATTTTATATTAGTGGAGTGAGATTCTGTTAATTATTGAAATCTAAACAACATTGGGGGGTATCCATTATTTCATATATATACAATACCTAAAACATTGTGATCCAATATTTTATGTGGTAAATATATTTCATGATAATAGTATTTTCTACATTTTTCTAAGTTATTTTGACCATATTAATACATTATAACCACTTAGTAAACATATTTTACCTTAATCCATGTAAATAATTTTAATTTATTTCAATAATATTTGTTTCCAAAAATAATGTTTACCTTACAATAATATATAAATTATAAATATTCCCAATAATAAATAATTTTTTCGAAATATAAATAACATTCTTGTAAAAAATTAACATAAAATAATCCTATAGACGGCATGCGAAATCATGTTTTTAAAGTCAAAATATTAACAATTTTACTATTTTATTATATCTAAATTAAATATAAATATGATTTCAATGGATTTAATTGGATAAAAATATTTATAATTTATTTAAATCTACTTTTTAGAAAGTAAAACTATAACTTAATGACATATATTATTTATATGAATGGTTGGATTTCAATTAAATTTAAGTATTTTCCACTATTCGTCCAAAATTGAAATTTCTCAAAAATAAAAAATACATATAATAATGTTTATATTAAAAATAAATAAATGAATTATATTTGGTAAAGAAAATAATTAAAGTTTCAATGTTTTTTCTTAAAACAAGAGCTTTATTGTATGGAGACGAAACAGATGATAGAAAAATACATATTTTTAATGTAAAACTGGATTTGTTGTTATCTTGTGACTATCAAATCTATTTGATGAATTTAAATGAAAATATATTGAATATATCGTATTTAAATTTCATTATTATCACTTAATAATATAATAAATTTAATTTATAATGTCAAAATTCATTTTGTGCATAAGAATAATTTTTATGAAAACATTTCCTTTATATTCAATTAATTTTTTTTGATTCATTATAAATTAATTAGTAACCAATGAATTTTAAAATTTACATCCATAAGTGAGAAAATTATATTAAAAAATTATAATTTATTATCTAGGAGGTAATTTTTATTTTAAATAATATTAATAATCTTATATGGTGAATCGTGGTCTTTTGCGTAACCCAAGATCAAAAAGGAGTTCATGGTGAGAAAAAAAATATGTTATGTGTAAAGAAAGATAAAGTTATTATTGAGTGACTTGAAAGAAAAATAATAAAGTTAATTTATTTAAAAAATTAATTACATTTAAATTTATATGGATATTAAATTTCTTTATTTTCTTGGTGTTTTCTATCATACACGCTATCAAATATGAAATTCATTTTTATTAATTATGAATGTGTTACAGTTGGAAATGATAATCAATATAGTATTAATATTATATTATATATTATGTAATATTAATTATAAAAACATATATATTTCATGGGATAATAAATATATATAATTTTTTATTAATGGGGTTTTATGATGGAGTTTGTTAAAACCACATAACAAATGGTAAATAATTTTTGAAAAACTTATTGACAGATTAATTTCAATTGTTATAGATTAAAATGGTAGTTTGACTTATTATTTATGAATATTTTTTATTATATTCCTACCTCATCACTCAAAAAACCTATTTTTTCCAGTGTTTAAGATAAATAATATAATTATTTTATTTAACCAAAAATAGTTGAATTCCATATTTAGGGGTAATTTCTGTTTTTTGAGACAAAATTAAATGAAGAAACCCATGAATTCAGTAAGTATTTTTCTATGTGAATAGTTTATAAACTATCATAATTTTGAATTTGAGTATATACATTTGAAGATAATGTAAATGTGGAATTGGTTGAGATAAATATTTTGATTGAATTGAAGTTATTATTATTAAATATTAATTATTACACAATGAATTCTCACATTTTATTATAAATAATTAAATAATATCTATATATTTTGAAATAATAATCATATATTAAAATGATTTAATGATGAATGGATGACAAAAGGAATCTAAATTGTATGATTGTTGAACCCCATTTTAATATAGAATCTATATATTGACTGATAATTTTAATAGATAAGTATCACTACATAATAGAAAAATACTAATTACATTACATAATGATCTATACCCAAGTCGTATAGTTAAAGTGACCTTGGATTTGTGGATACATAAAAAACAACTTCTTATCTAAAATATATCATCCCATAATATATAGTTCATCAATCAACCATCCTTATATATATCCTACATAATACATATCATCCTATATTGGGGAAGGGAAACATAAGAAACTGTTATCTCGGACACTCAGTATGTGAAAAAAGATTGATTTATAAATATAACATGATCATAAGGGTATGTTAACCTTAGATTAACATTTGTATATAATACATTATATATCGTAAATCATAATAATGATTCTTTGGGAAAATAATGGTAGTTTATAAAACTTGAATTATAATATAATCAATAAAAATGAATCAAGGGGAAAATCACATAACACATTGATTTAAATAATGAATATAAGAATAAAAAATCATATAATTATTATTCAAGAATCATTTTCAACACTTTAATAGTGAAATGGTATTAATCATAAAAATTCATAGTTTTCTAATTTATTTCTATAGACTATCATAGTTGATAATTTCTTTAATAGGAGGGATATGTAATTCCAAGACACCCTTCACATAAGGAAAATCTTATATATATTCCAAATTACCATAAAACATTAATCATATCATAAATTATGAAAAATAAAAGTGTTTAAAATAAATATCATTATGACATAATATTTGTAAAAGAAACAATTTTCATAACAATTTCATCAATAAAATAAAGAAGAACTCCTGCAAATTGACTGGTTTTAGTAAATATCATTTTGGTTGTTTTAATAAACCATTTAGAGAAAAAATAATAATTTTTACATTATATATTATCTCCTATATATTTACAAAAACATCAAATTTTTACACCTTAGAGGAAAAATAATTTCTAAAGATTAGTTAGAAAAATTCTTGACGCAAATATCATTTCAACCTTGAAATATTTAATTTAGATTCTATAAATATCCCATATATTTCAAAAATATCTTTTACAATGAATCTTGGAAACATTAAATATAATTTTTAAATCATTTAGTGTTCATAGAGGTTACAACAACCATTTAATTCAGAAAGGTCAAAAAATGATTCCTTTTACATTTTCTGTTAAAATTCGAAAGTAACTTATTTAGAATACCATAAAAAATATATTTTAGAATATTTAAAAATTAATCATAGACAACATTTGACATTATATAATCATTGGAAAAAATTTTAAATATCATTTAAAATATTTATACGAAACAATGAATTGGTAGAGAATAGATTTTCGACCAATGAAGGAAGTAAAGTCGATTTTATATAACATTTTTTTGGAAAATTGGGTACATATAGAGAGAATAATCAATGTAAAAAAATAAATTTTCAAGAAATAAAAATAGGATAGTAAAAAAATCAATTTATTTATAGATATATAAAAATATTTCATCATTAGCCTCATAATCATTAACAATCCAAATAAATAATGAGGTATTATCATAACAACCTTTCCACTTTGGTATAATTTTTAATTATAATAAAAATGAAAAAAATAACTCTAGAATAATAACAATATCATATATTTATCAAGTTAATAATTATAAAATACCTTCATAGAATTTATATATTTCCCAAAAAATAAATAGGCAGCAATTTTGAAATGTGTCCCAAGGATGTAAAAGTGAGATTAAAATATTTTACCTCAATTATTGAAATTCATAACACACATTAGAAACACCAATATAATAAATATTATATTATTATAAAAATAATATATAACAATAATCACATACATAAAATTATATATTATTTACATATACCATTTACAGAATGTTTCATTACTAGAAAAATAAACTATACCAATAGTTTGAAACCGTTGGTATATCCTATACCAACAGTTGGGAGAACCATTGGCTAGTAAGCCATGGGGATTAGTACGTACCAACGGTTTTGAAAAAATCGTAGTTATTGACCTATACCAAGAGTTCCGTAAAACCATTGGTATATGTATTTTAAAAAAGAAGTATTCTTTTGGTTTTGATCCCAGTACCTCTAGTTTATGATTGAACGACCTAACCACTAACCTAACAGGACATTGGGGAACATAATTTCATTAATATATATATTTATTATCATAAATATTTAAAAATATTATTTAGGAGTCTGGGGGCTCGGACCACTTCTCCTTCCTCGCGATGGCGGAACCCTAGCGAATGCGGGGTGATGATTTTCCCCCCCTTCCTTGCGGCGGCGGGAGGGGGTAGGATGCTATGGAGCACCCGACATTGAAGCCACGGGCCGCTTTTTCTCCCTTCACGAACCCTAATTTTCTTCTGGAGTTCCCGGCGATTGCGCTCACCCCCAAGGTACCTAATCTTCATCTTGGAAACCCTCACCTCCAAATCTCAGTGTCGGAATTCTCTGAAGCATCGAGGCATCTGGGTCTGACCTTGGTGGCTCGATTCAACTCCCGAAGGCCGTCCGTGGATGAGTTTGACAGTTTCGTCTTCGCTAAATGGGATCTGAGAGACCACGCAGTGGTAGGACTTCTTGACAATCGACAGTTCATGATCCGGTTTGCCTCTGAAGAAGATCTTATTTGCGCTTGGTCCAGTGCTCCCTGGCGCTGCAATGGGTGTAGCTTCTTCTTGTTCCGATGGACGTTTGAATTGTGTATGAATCGCGACCCCACATATCTTCCTGTATGGGTAAGCTTTCCTCATCTCCCCCCTCCCTTTCAAAATCCGTCGATTCTTAAGATGATTGGTAATATGGTCGGTCGTTTTTTGTGTCCTGATGCGCGCACGTCTGCGCTCTGTCATCCGATCAACCCACAGTGCTGTATTGAGGTGGATATCTCTCGGCCTCCGCTTGACTGGGTATGGATATCTGTCGGAGATGAGATTAGATGGAAGCAAGAAGTCGTCTATGAATCCTGGTTGGGATATTGTTCCACATGCAAGCGACTGGGTCACTCATCTTCGAGATGTCACAGTGGAACCAGGCGCGTGAAATCCTCAGGCTCGACTGATGAGATGATGCAGGAGAGGCAAGCCGTGGATGTCATAAACAGAAGTTCCAATGTGGGGCAGCGGGAACAATTGCATACTGTGAATTCTGCTTTTAACCCTTCGGTGTCTGGGGTGTTTGATAGGCTAAGGAAGGATCTGAATTTTGGAAGCTTCTCAAAAGGGAGGTCCTCCGAGGGTGCTGCTGGTGTTGGTGTGGCACGCCCCCTTGTGGGGATAATAAACTCGGATCCCCTACTGGAGCTGGAGGTCCCTGCTGTGCAGGTGAGGGCTGGCTTTTCCTCTGGTGGAGGTTCTCGGGATTGTGATGGAGCTGCTGGTCAGAACAAAGAGACTGGAAGTGGCCGCATGAATGCAGGAGGGATGGGTGATGCGGTGGATGCAGGCAAGGTGCATAGGAGATCTATGGCAGGGAAGGGGGCTGCTTCTGCTGCAGTGGTAGAGCCGAAGGCCATTGATGATAAGGGAAGTGGTCAGGGTGAGGCTAGTAATGGAGTTTTGGTATCTGTTTCTTCGGGTAATCGGTTTGATGTTTTAGGAAATGTGAATTTGGAAGGGGCGCAGGGGGAGACAGTTGCAGGTGAGCAGGAAGGGGGTGCTGTGCAGGATGTTGTGGTGCTTCCGCAAGTGATGAGCAAGTCGCCGGGCAGAGGGAATGTTGTCCTGAGGCCTGCATCACAGAATAATGTTGATATGGTTGTTTTGGACTCTGATGAACCTGCTATCGAGGGACAGGGTATGCAGGAAGGTGGTAGTGGCAGTCTGCAAGTTGTGGCAAGGGAGGCTATTGAAAACACAAGGGTGGAGCAGCCTCAATGCTTGGCATTAATTGATACGAACAATCAGTTTAATCAAATCCAAGAGTATCATGGGAAATGGGGGGACCTCACTGATAGTGACAAGGAGAATCGTGGGGATATGACGCGGCCTTCATACAGTGAGATTGCTCAATTTGGGAATAAGTTAATGCCGATGGTCTCGGACAAGGGGACCGCCTCTTCTCGTGGAAGGATGAAAAAGGACATCTCTCATCTGTCAAAACCGATGCTGACCAGATCTGCTGCCAGAAGCATGCAATCTCCGAACAAGTTTCTTGAGTTGGAGAAGTTGAATCTGAGGAGGAAGTATGCCAAAGTACTGAAGCAAGATGAGAGTTCGGTGTGGGAAACGGCGACGGAGGATGAGTCTGTGTACCATGGTGGTGCTCAGGGGTATGATTTTGAGGACTGTATGTGACTCTGATGGGTTTGTAATGCATGTTTACTGTCTTTTATTTTATTTTAATAAATGGTCAGGGGTTTCCCCTCTGGCTACACTTTCCTGGTAAAAATATTATTTATTTAATGTTCTCTATAAGATGATTCCATAAAAAATACATGCAACTATACCAACGGTTCTCAAAACTGTTAGTAGAGATTCATTGATTTTAGGACCTATACCAACAGTTTCTCCAAAAATGTTGGTATAGGGTCCCTATTATCGACCTATACCAATAGATTGCCCAAAACATTTGGCATAGGTCCATATAAGTGACCAATACCAACAGTTTTGCCAAAACTGTTGGTATGGGTCCATATATGTAACATATACCTATGGTTTCTCCAAACCATTCGTATAGGTCTCCAAATTAGTGACCTATACCAACGTTTTTGGCCAAACCGTTGGTATAGATGTATATAAGTGAACTATACCAACAGTTTTCCCAAAACCGTTGGTATATATCTTATTTCCAGTAGTCTATTTATATTATTTTATGAAAATAATTGTTTCTTGTTTTAACGACTTTGTTTTTTCATATATGTTATTTTTTGGTCATCTTGGTAATCATAAATTGATAAAGTTTATATCATATATTTATTTTTAATACTGTTATAATTATCACATAAATCCAATTTATACATGTTTTTATTCATCCATATAAGTTATATATTGGAAATTTTATTACGCAGTTCATAGTGATGGTATGCCCTATGCTTGCATGACCGCTCTACAAAAATTTCTTGCATAATGAAATTGAAAAAAAATAAATTATTCCCCAATAAATAGTAATTTTTAAATAATAATTATAATATATTTATATTAAACATAAACATACTACCAACCGTATCATATTATAAATAAATACACATCACCTCACATTTGGGTATGGAAGTCCACACAGATGCTTTAGGGGTATTATCTTATTTCTATGGATTGGAAAGAAATAACATATATGTGATATTATAATTAAAAATTAATAGTCATTTATTAAATTTAATATAGTTTTATTTATATTAAATAATTAATCATTTTATCCATCGGTGATAGGTGTTGCTAGAAAATGAATTACATCGGTTCTTGATGTGGTAGATTGAAGTACATGATCGATGGATCACTAATCTTCTGATTGAAGAGGATATGGAAATAAGATATGATACTAAAATTATAATACATCATTATATGTTAAATAATTATTATATTATATCATAAAATATATAAAAAATTATTAGGTGGATGTATAAAAAAATAAAAATGATATATTAAAAAACAATATCTCATTTTCAAAAAAATTATATATATTTTCACCAAAATCACGATTAATAAAATTTAATAATCAAAACATGTCATCTAGAATGTTGGTATTAATGTATGGAATGTATTTTTGTATGTAACATTGGAACCAAAAGGCATTTTAATTTTGAAAAGAAGATAATAATATGTTCCATTTACATATTGTGGTGAGGGTCACAACTGTAACTTTTCAATTATTTTCAATAATGAAGTGTCACATTATTTTTTATAGGGCTCATAAATTGAAAAATATTGATCCCTATATTGTGTAATGTGTATATATGGGTATAAAATAGTAATATTATTTATTTTTAGTTATTTTATCCATTAAATTTTTAATTTTACCTAGGGTAGAACATTTTTATCCTAAACCTGAGTAATTTACCAATAATATTGTTATTATTAATTACTAAAAAAATAAGTTTTTCATAATATATAATAATTATTATTATTATTCCAAATATGGATTAAATTTTAATAATTTAAATTCCAAAAATTAGAAAATTTCAATTTGATCTTAATCTCATAGTTGAGATGGAAAATCATATTTCAAAGGAGAATGCTTTCATAAATACAAAAAAAAACATTTATAAACATTCAACAATAAATTTATAATAATGTGATAAATAATATTAATGATATTTTAATTGATGTAATTTTAGGTTATCAATTATCAAAAAAATCTCACTACTCAATGCTTAAAAAAAGACATTATCCTATAATAATCATAATTATTCAAAAATTATTTAAAATAATGATTTTTAGAAAAACAATATCGTAAATTACATGATTATAATTTTTACATGTTTCTTTCCAATATTAAGCTAATTTTGTCAAATAACTTTTCTAAATATGAATGTCAACGTTTTTTTCCCAGATCAAAATAAAAATAAAAACATTTTTAGTTGAAAATATATATATTAAATAATAATAAAAAATTAATTAAAATTAACTAATTATTTATCAATATATATTCATTAAATAAATCATTTATACATAATTTAAAATATATTGTTATTCAAATTCATTTATTTAAATTTAATGGGTAGGTTATAATAGTACATTTTAAATAATAACCTTTTTATTGTATATTACATTTCAACTAATCTCGGTGTCACACATAATGCGATCTATCATCAAACATAGATTTGTTTGAAAGGGAAAAAATTTCATATTACCTCTGTTTGTTTCATTTACCCCTCGCCCCAATAATATTAATTTCACCCTCAATATTCATTCACACTAATATAAACAACTAATGATATTTCTACCTCTTCATATACATAGGTTCCCATTTAGCTTCCTAAAATAAGAGGTTTCACCATATGTAATTGAAAATATGAGTTGTCTTTTTTTCACAAAACACACTGTCTATAATTAAAAATCTATACTAATTGTTTTTTAAATGTAGGATATGTCTCTTGTGGTGTGACCTGAATGCATCATACATTATATGGTTCATGTATATACTTACTCGAGCGAGATACATGGAACACATAATGACCTTGAGAGAGGATCAGAGGATGTGGAAAAATAATGATCTTACCTTGAATAACATCCCTAAAATCAGCATATTGATAATAATTGTATCCTTGAGATTTGATAATCATACCATTTTGGGTATTCAATGCGAATTAAAATTATATTTTGTGGGAAAAATTTAGATACCCAACGAAAATTATATATATTTAAATGTGTGTGTAAATGAAAAGTAAAATAATACACAATTAATTCAGGATTAGATTAATTTCTTACATTTCAATACATATTTATCATACCCCTAGTCATAAATTTTTTTGACCCATCCTAGGGGGGCCATATTGCGACTCTCAATGCCCATGTCCAATAGTCTAGGGTCTGGTGACTGTAACTGAGTAAGAATATCATTAACATGGGAGGAATTTATAAAGTACCTGCAAACACACACATATCCTAACAACAAATGATGATGTGTAAAAAACACTAAGGAAAAAAAATAAATTCATAACACTAATTCCAACAACCAGAATATGACAGGAATGTAATCTATATTAATGTAATCATGACCATAATAGATTCCCATTAAAGAATGAGTCTTCTAACTACATAGTCCAACCCATAAAAAAATAGGTACTAGGACTGCTTCTTTATGTCATAGGAACACCTCATCCATCCTGAAATAAAAAGGCCCTGTCTATTCCTGGCCAGCTGTGGACTCTGTTAATAGGTCTCTCATCTTCATAAGAAACATCACTTCAAGAAAAGCTTGTGCTCGGTTGAGTGTAACACTACTCATTACGACACAAAGAAATCATTACACAAAAGAATATATAGTCATATATATATTGTATATGCCTACAGAACATATAACAAGGGTTTCTAGATATATTGAAACACATACGCATAATATAGAGGTAAGTCCCAACTACCACTTACTATAACATGGGATTCAGTTCTATGATTCATCAAAGAACCCATCCAAGATAACACACTCTTGAGACTGATAGAACTGTTGAAGTCCTCTTTATATGTATTTTTTGTGTAAAACCATCACAAGAGAGATAATCTAATAGATTTGAATAGAGAATTTGATACCCTCATTCTGGGAGAACTCACTCCATGAGAGGGGAATATCGCAATACATTTATAGAGATCACATTGAGGACCATGGGGTGATATCATGAATCATCTGGAATCTCTTTCTAAGTATATGATCGATATCTGATAGGATTGGTTGTGTCTATCACAAGACTCTCCTTAGTGCATAATAATTGATAGAGGATCATACTTCGGTCATATAGGAGGGGATACCAGACAATATCTATAATGTCCTGATGAAGGGATCATTCTCCTATGAGTAGGAAACCATACCCACTAACCATTAAGGAAACAATCAAGGGATGTGACCCCTAATGAAGCTTGTCCAAGATATAGTGGAAAATAGATTAAAGCCATATATAATGGTATTCAAGGCATATATAAGGGTAACAAACCAGGTTCATTGATCTTCGGTACTAACCGTGTACAAAAGACTGTGTATTTAGAACATATCATGAAAAATGTTAGAACACAGTGTGTTAGAAGGGTTTAATGTTGTGTCATTCCATTCGGGGTCCACTAGTGTACATTGGCCTTGTTCTAGTCAAATGTGTTAACATTAGTTCATATGCTTGTGTACGAGTGGATCTGGTTACCCAGGTATCCAAATGGGTTCTAGACTTGTGGTTGGGTACTTCCTCTATCGGAAAGTAGTGTACTCTAGCCTATGTCTATGTACCTCTCAAGATACACACCTAGTCTGGGGGAAGGTACCACATTCCCAATGACAAGGTCACACGTCCTATGATACTTTAAATCCTCCCAAAACCCTATCTTCCTCTGAGTGGTGTCCGCAAGTCGTGTAACCTTGGGTAACAAGCCATTTTATCAAAAACTTCTAGAAAGCCTTCTCTTCGTTCACATGTCTTGTCTGATACTCTAGTGCTCAATCCCCTAGTCTGCTCGACATGAAACTGAAGATCCAAGGTTGTTTTTCCCTTTAAACAGTGAATATGTTTTTACAGGGCCTCCAATCAGTTCTAATAATTGATTTCAATAATCCACATGAAAGGCGCCCAAAGTACATTAACTCCTAAAATACTTTGATCTATCCTCCACCATCATTTTTTCACCTCCTCTAGTTCATCATGAGGTCGGATATTCAATTTCATATTTTTACCCATAAAACGAAGGATCAACAATAATATATTCATATCCCATGAAGAACAAAAATTACATTGATGGAAATATGAAAAATTAACAACCAAAGGAATGAACCTCAGTAAGTGTTTTTTCAGGCCATGATCCATTTTGTAAGAACAATCAAGATAATGAAACAATATAATAATCCCCAAATTCCCACAATCAAACCCTCCCACAAGAATGATCGAACAACTAGTCAACCAGTTCATGGATTGATATTCATTCATTATTAATTATATGAATGGTGAAAAAAGGAATTGAAATAAAATTCCCTAACTTGGGGAAGTATTTTTCATTGAGGTGGACGAATAATCACGTTGTTGTTATTGGCAAGATCTGTGAAAATATCATCTATCAGTCACTAACCTAAGATCTATAATCAGTTTTCATCATGAGAATTCTCTACGATCTCTCTAGAGCCTCTAAGATGTTATCTGGTTATGGACCTAACACTTGTTCCATTATTAAATGGATAATTAAAATAAACATCGCTAAGTCAGTGTGAAATGTTAAAATAATATAAATTATTAATTTATTATATATTTTAAAATTTCCATAAAATAAATTTCTTAGCCGACCTGCACCTTCTAGTGTTAAGAATCCTATAGGATGAACTCAAAAATATTACGACAATGGTGTCCCCTTAATTCTTATTAAAGAAACCATTTAAATTTTATTCCACTTTTTCAGGAAAATAATTCAGATGTGTTATTTAATCATTTAATATTATTCATGAAATTGTTCTGGGCACACTGTGCCTAAGAATCACACACCATCTCATCTTTTGGTCTTGAAATGATTCTATACAATATTTTAAAATAGTACATAAAAAATTGGGAACATTACATTTTCTCTAACATTTGGATTTACATACTCGAAACTAATAAAACAAATTCTATACAAAAATATGTGGGTACTATTATTGAATTGGATCATTCGATTCCCTTATGGTCTCTTGGATATTCTCATGCTTCCAATGAACATGTAGAAAGGGAATCCATCTCCCATAAAGGATCCTCTCCTTATGATTTTAGATCTACATTGGGTACTCAAAAAATTTCACTCCATCGTCAATGTCCAGCTCTCCCCAGTCGATAACGCGTGATGTGTCATGCATGCACCTTCTCATCTATGACACATGGAATAAATTTTTACCCATTCCAATTGTAGGGGTAGATCAAAGAGGTATGACATATCAAAAACTGTCTATAGTATCCAATAATTGAAATTAATCCTTAGAGATAACTTGTGACCTTATCCAAACCTCCATTATCCTTGTCAAGGGGAATGTCAAAAGAAGACATGGTCTTCTTCTATGTACCCAAAAGTTATCCTCCGTCTATCATCATAATATTTATGAAGTATCTATGAAGTCTTAATCCATTCATGGATGATCTACACCTTCGTGGTAGTAGCATGTACCATCTCTAGGCCCATGACTGCAAAATCATTGGGGCCGGGACACCAATGTGGTGACCAGAAGGATCACTCGTACAAATCCTCAAATATTGCCATAGAAATTGTAGAATGATAGTTTTTTTTTTGTGAATTCTTATAGATGTAGTTGATCCTCCCAACTATGGTTGAAGTCTATCATGGAAGCCCACAATAATTTCTCCATGGAAAGAATGGTATACTCCATCTAGCCCTTTGTCTATGGGTAAAACCATGTTCTCAAGTGTAACTGGGTCCCAAACGGTTCATCTAATTCATTCAACAATTGGGATGCAAAATGAGCATCACAAACATAAACTGTCATATATGGGACAAAATGGAGTCTAGCTATCTATTGATAATAGGGGAATCACAATATCACTACTGAACTATTCTCTTGGATATAAATGAAGTGGGATGACTAGGTGAGTCAGTCAACAATCACCCATATGGTATTATTTCCCGATGACGTACATGGTAAACTCATCACAAATCCCATATCCATAAAATACCCCTTCTAATAGGTATCTTCTTTGGGTAGTGTCAAATCCGCTAGAACATGGTGCTCAGCCTTTACTTTCTGAAAAGTGTGGAATCGAGAAACAATTCTTCAACTCCCTTATTCATTACTAGCCACCAGATATAATGTATTAGGTCTTGGTACTTCTCCACGACAACTATACATACCTCTAAATAGGATTTAGGAAACTACCTCAATACATCCTCTTGTAACATCAATACTACTATTGTTCATCATTATAAAATGGATGAACTGGTCTGCATTTTGTGAATATCTATCAGGGGAATGCCCTGTGGAAATTTTAGCAAGGCGGATCTTGCGTTATGTATCCCTAAGATATGCCTCATATAATTGATGTAAGATTTGATGGGTGACCACCATAAACTAGAGTTATGTTTCATCCTCTCCATACATGATGGATAATTGAAATGAGGCCAACTTCTCTGATGCCTCATTCAGCAACTGTGAACAAGATCACCTACTCAGAGAATCTTCCGCAGTGTTACACTTCCCAAGAGAATATACATTATCAAAGTGATAATACTACAAGAAATACATATGTATCCTCTTTATCCAATTAAGATATTTTTAAAAGATGAAATACTTGAGACTCTTATGATTGGAGAATAAAAGTAATTGTTTTCCCATTAGGTAGTGTCAACACATCATTAACATGAATACCGTCACTATAAACTTGAGATCATGGGTTGCGTTGTTCTTCTCTGGTGGTATCAACTGGCATGAACAATATGAAATCACCACATTCCTCTTCATCATGAATCCACCATTTGTGGTTCCTAATTAATGATAGCACAATATATACCCGTCACTCTCCATTTCTAATCTCAAGATCAGAGCTCTCATCAAACTCTACCACAACTACTGATAATGATGCTAGAACTGCATTGTCTATATGGTTGGATTCCCCTTTCTCTTCAAAGTTGACATAGCTAATATGTAACACCCTGAGATTTTATGAAAAATATTATTTTTAATTTTATTGATGTCTTGTGTTGTACGCTACACCAAAAGGAGCTTGCACTACATGTATTCCTGACATGGATTGCATTACACGCAATCACGACCTTCCACAATAGCGTGTGTTGTACGCAATACCTAGTTTCACTAAACAACGATATGTTATATAATCTAGATGTTATGAAAAGTAATACACATATTTTAAAATTTTATAAATTTTATCTTTCGAAATGGAATTCATTTTTGGATTCGGAATATCGAAATTATCCTAGGGTGAAATTTTGGTATTCTTCTGAAAACTTTCAATTTTTGATGAATAGTGAAAACACTGGGTTAGTATTTAAAAACCGACTATTTATTTAATTAATTATTTATTTTATTTAAATTTATTTTAGTTAACAATTGATACATAAAACCTATATAAGTTCAATGTAATTCATTGAAGTAATTTTATAATAATTTTAGATATATAAAACTTTTATTGAACTTTTCACCATCTTTTACCCACCTCCTAGGAGAATTTAAAAATTTACATAAAACATAATTTTACAGCTTTTGTGAGTGGAATTTAAAAAATCCAAGAGACACGGTTAATATCAAGGACTAAAATGTGGTTCAATGAGATGAAAATAATTTTTGGTGAACAATAACTTTTTACATTTTTTACCACGGTTAAAAGTATATAGGGTAATTAAGGCTCAAGATGATATTATTATTACACTAAAACATGTCCTAATTCAATTGTATAAGTGTAATTCGACCAAAAACAAAAATAGGAATAAATTATGACCATTTAGGACCACTTAGATTAGATGAGGACATTTAATATTATTTTATTTAAAGAATAGCTAAAATAGTTATAATCAAAGTTTAATAACTAATTTTTTTTTAATATAGGGTTATACATAATATAAATTCAACTATACAAATTAATTAGAAAGATAAAAATATTTCCTACATAATTTTATTTTATCTATAATTTTTAGACATTAAATAATTTAATTTATTTATGACACAATGATGATGTAGTAATTATCCTATTAATGAAATATTGACATAATTGATGTTATAAATACCCAAATAAATGTAATTTGAGACTTTTTTTGAATTTAGGTTAATATGACATGTTAGTATTGGTTTAATTAACATTTTTCGAACTAATATTTCTGTTATAATTTTCAAACAAATCAATTACCAAATAGTGTGAAAATTGACATAAAATAGTTTTTAAAAAATATATTATATTATTAATTGTTATTATATTCCTAAAAATATAAGGTTCGGCCAAGATACTTATATCCTGATAGTTTAATCATTAATGGACCACTTGGGGGTCGCTTGGCTGTATATGGTATGTTCATTAACTATATAATATAAAAATACAAGTGACATGGTAAATGACAATCTAATTAACTAAGAGTTAAATCTAAAAGATAAGGTTAATATAATGACCCAAACCTGTCTAAAATCTATTGGTTGAGAGTATTTAGATCCATCCCCACCTTATCTTAGAAATAAATCATTTATGAGCTATTAAAAACCCAATATGACTTTATTATAAAATAATATTTTACGTTTTTTCAAAGGTGCCCCTCTCCTCCCTTATAAAAAGGACACCCATTCCCTCTTCTCTTCACACCCTTTTGAGCATTGAATCTCGGAAAAACCCTGCCCATTTCTCATACCCACTTCCCTAGAAACATTCTAGAGGTTCTGGTCATCTCAAAAGACCAACTCTACTTCCTTAAGTGAAGGCTTAAATGGAGGTGCATCGAAGAAGAGGTAATCTATTCTTTCGACTCTCTCAAAGTTCTTTCTTCTTCAACTTCATCGTCATTAGTTGTTTCATTATAAAGTAATAACATCAGTATAAATAATATACTGATATGTTATTATGAATATGAAACAACCCTATTTCACCTTCTATCCATCCTACGGAAAACGAAATCACCATGCGTGCGTACGTACAGAATACCGTCTCCACGCCGTGGTGTAATCTGTTTTTCCACCACCACCTTAGATGAATGGGTATAATGATGTAAATAAATTTCTATATATGGTTATTGTAAATTGATATTGATTCTATAATATTATACATCCACTTCAATACAATTCCACCATCATGGGAATGATATCATCGCTCGTGCATACGTACGGACTACCGTCTCTACGAACGCGATGAGATTCATTTTCCATGATTAACCATTCGAGAATGATTATAAATTATATATAATGAATAATAATGAAATATATGACTTAATTAAGATAATGTATTTATGTATACATATATATATGTCATCTACTTACTTCCATTCATGTCAATAAAGAATGAAAAACAGCGTTCATGCGTACGTACGACCTACCGTCTCCATGAACGGTGTGTTTCATTTCATTTATCTATCTATTATATATATAAATAATGAATATATATGATATATAAATCATGTTTTACATTCTGGATGTAATTAAATAGTTATATAAGTAATAATAATATCAAGAACAACAAGTCCAAACACGTACGATAAATAAAACTTTTTACCCAAAACGCTGCTTTAACATGAAATTTACAAAAGAAAGGGTAATATAAATTCATAAGTGAACCATATATGATATCATAACAATGAATATGATTCTGTAATAAGTCAATGACATTATTTAAATCATTATACAGGAGGTTCAGATACGTATGAAGCATATCAGACCAAAGGTAAGGGATAAATTTTGCAAATCTCATTTTTATCTGAGATTGCTTATACGTAAGTATTTACTGTGGTTATTGTTATCATCCCTAACCATGTTTTTTAAAAGTTTTTTTATGTATGTTTAAATCCATTTTTACCCATTTTGTCTTTTACTACATGGTATGTAAGGAATATTTCTTCTGTTTACGTTACGAGGTACTATTTTGACTTTTCTGACAAAAGTATGAGAAGAATGATTTTTTTAACTTATACAAAATGAAAGTATTTATATGGTTTTATAAATCCTTATTTTCATGAAGCATCATCCAAAATATTTCATGACTATTTTCAAAAAAATCTCTTTCTTTTAAAAATTTCATTATCTTTTGTGAAAAGAAATTGATTTTGAAAAATAAAGGATATTTTCCTCAAGAATTCATTTCAAATGTTTTATCAAACCGATTTTCCATCTAAGATTACATTATTTAATATGTGTATGTTTCATGTTTAATGTCTCTATGATTTATATGGTTTCACTTTTCTTATGATGAAATGACCATTTTTTTATATGGATTATGAGATGATGGGATGATATTTATGAAACCCATTTTATTCTTTGGGTTTTGCTGAATGTTTTATGTTTATTTTGTGGCACAAGTAAGAATGATTTCATTATGAGATGGGTGTGACCTATATCTCCCTCTAATGAATTGGGTAATGATTTATATCTCATGAGATAGACATGGGTGTAACGATATGTTTATCTGGTTCAGTGTTACAGGAGTGGAACGAGTAGTGAACTCGATTCAGAATGGGAATCATAACTAATGTGCTTAATGGATGACGCAATTACATATTTTATTGCCATGATAGTTTATCATGACTAATGTTCCATTATGATCTATTCTTTGTGTTCTTACAAGATTTATGTCGTTGCTCATGATTTTTATGTTTAGATTTTATGTTCATGTTTTTTCATTCAAATGTTTATGGATTGTTTTATGTTCTCTAGGCATACCCTTACTAAGCATTTGAGCTCACCCTTTTTATGTTTTCTTTTCCCCAGGATTTAAAGAAAGGTTTTAGGTAAGAAATAAAATGGGGATGATCTTTATTTGAGATGTTGAATATCTTTCACCATGATTAGAAGATTATGTTTCGAGTTTCCAAAGACACTAAACTATTATGGTCCTTGTGTGTCTGTTTTTGTTATGTACTAAGTATTCTACAAAAGTAATGTAATGTCCATGTACATCAAGCTTAGGGCCTCTATAGTTGATATCAGAGGAAAGGATTAGTAATTCTTTGGAAACTAGGATGCGAGAACTTTAGTGAGATCCCTAGAGATATTTCTAAGGTATGTCTAGGGATGTCCCCATGGTTATGTACATGTACAGGTTATAGTCCTATAATTATGGTAAAGATCATAGAATATAACCTAAGATGTTAGATATTGAAGGTAATCACCCTTGATTATGATTTTTTCCTCTCACACAATTATTTTTGGGTTTTAGAAAATGGCTGGGAATAGGATGATTTACGATAATGGAGGATATGATGGACAATGGAATGATATTCTTCATGAGAAACCAAATGAAATTGGATCTGGAGGTCCGCATATCGTTATTATTCCTAATCAGCAATCTCATAATACGATCAATAATCTCAACTTTGGTAAGTTTCCCGACTCAGCTAATAAGAGAATGATGGAGTTTCATGATGATCATAGAGGAAGTAAAGTTGAATTTCTATCATGTAAATCATGTGGGAAGTTGCATCAAGGAGAATGTTTCAAAGGAACTGGAAGATGCTTTGGGTGCGGAAAAGAAGGACACAAATCCAGTAAGTGAAATGGAAAAGGATCAGTTAACACCATGGATAAGGATAATGGAATTTCTACGACATCAATAATGATTAGATGTTTTAAATTTGGAATGTATGGGCATTATGAAAACCAATTCCCCAAGGGAAAATCTCATGAAGAGAATCAGCATGGTCATATGGGTAGTATTTATGTGGATGATGATGAGGACACTAAAAATGATATATGAGATGAAATAATTGTTAAAGATTGGTCAATGGTTTAAGAAGTTAGGGGAATGATTTATGTTTATCAAGAGTTATGTTGTATAGGTAATGGTATTATGGAATAAAGAAACATCTAAGGATTGTTAGACTATTGTTTTTTCCTAATGTATTTGAAAGTATATGTTGAATGGTACCGGTAACCATGAAAAGTGATTCAAATATTTTGTAAAGAAGATGATATGCACATAATGAAGGGATAAAGAGAAAATTAAATGTTTGATAGTATTCATGAGCTCATGACTGATATATAGACAAAGTTATATCATGGTTTGAGTATATAGAATTTTTGGATTTTGGTATGTGGAAAGAGTTAACTTTTGACAGCATTCATGTTTTCACTAAGGTTCAATGTGTATTCATTTTTAGGAGAATACATGATTAAGGCCTTCGAATGTTTGGAATGTGACCAACAAGATATATCTTATGTTATATCGTGGATAAATGATGGTATTCACGTACTTGTTATGTGACCTCTCAAGTAATCATTTTCTTTACACTATGAGATTGGACAGAAGTATTTTCGATAAGTATAAAGGTTGGAATGATTTAAGTTGGACATCAGATTGAATTGTTTAATGCTAGAATTTTGTTTTGATATTATTTATGGAATGTCATAATACTGTAGTTTTAGATAAAGGACAACCTGTAGGATGGGTGACAACCCGTCGCGTCAGACAAGGATGTGGGAATCGAACCCACAACTGAAGTGCGACATGCCTTTATTGCCTACCACTGGCCTACAAGAAGTCACTGGTTAGTAGAAAGTAGTTTTATTTTATTAAGAGGTATGATAAATAAAGTATAAGTCCATTTTTGGAACCATATATGATTAATCTCACCATAATATGGACTTATAACTTTTTCAAACTTTTTTTTGAAACAGATGGATTGACCCATCATTCTATCACATGATTTGCTAATGTTTCACGAATGACAAATTCAACTTCATTTCTATAAGAGATGAAGTGGAAATTGTTCAATTCACGAACAACAATGAGATTGCACCAAAATCATGTAATTATTTCTTTTAATTCATCAACATTAGGGAAATTATCTTGAAAACCAAAAATATTGTCCTAGTGCACTTATATCCGATAAATCAGATGGTACCTTAGATCATCACAAATCTATGGATTTGTGATTGTTGGCTTTTTCATTTCCATGCTCTCTACCACTCTCCATCCGAACATGATGGTTAGATATTTCTTTCATATCAATATTTTCACCTATGTTCTCTTATGTGGAAACTCTGTGATTAGTTAATTTGGGTAACCGTTACCTTTCATACTTTAGTTTTTAAATATTGGATTTTGTATTCCTTTTTATGATGTGTGTTTCTATTGACGAAACTTTCAAGTAGTAAGCCGTTTATAACCCGGACGAATTTAGAGGGAGAAATTAATTTTAAGGGGGGTAGAATGTGACCCCTTGAGATTTTATTAAAAAGATTTTATTTAATTTTTTTGATGTCTTGTGTTGTACGCTACACCAAAAGTAGCTTGCACTACACGCATCCCTGACTTGGCTTGCATTACACGCAATCATGACCTTCCACAATAGCATGTGTTGTACGCAATACCGAGTTTCACTAAACAACGATATGTTATATAAACTAGCCATTATGAATAGTAATACCCATTTTTTTAAAATTTTATAAATATTATCTTTCAAAATGGAATTCATTTTTGGATTCGGAATATCGAAATTAGCCTAGGGTGAAATTTTTGTAATTTTCTAAAAACTTTCAATTTTTGATGAATTGTGAATACACTAGGTCACTATTTAAAAACCAACTTTTTATTTAATTAATTAATTATTTTATTTAAATTTAATTTTGGTAAAAATTGATACATAACACTTATATAAGTTCAATGTAATTCATTGGAGTCAATTTATAATAATTTTTGATATATAAAAATTTTATTGAACTTTTCACCGTCTTTAACCCACCACCTAGGAGAATTTGAAAATTTATATAATACATAATTTTACTTCTTCTGTGAGTGTAGTTTTTAAAATCCAAGAGACACGGTTAATATCAAGGACTAAAATGTGGTTCAATGAGAAGAAAATAATTTTTGGTGAATAGTAACTTTTTACTTTTTTTACCAGGTTAAAAGTAAATATGGTAATTAAGGGTAAAAATGATATTATTATTACCCTAAAACATGTAATAATTCGATTGGATAAGTTTAATTCGACCAAAAACAACCTTAGGAATAAAATATGACCATTTACGCCCACTGGGATTAGATTATGACAATTAATATTATTTTATTTAAGGAATAGTTAAAATAGTTAAAATCAATGTTTAATAACTAAAACATTTTTAATATTGGGTTATACATAAGATAAATTTGACTATAAATATTCATTATAACCTTAAAAATATTTCCTACATAATGGTAGTTTATTTATAATTTTTAGACATTATATAATTTAATTTATTTATGACACATTGATTAAGTCATAATTATCTTATTAATGAAATATTGACATAATTGATGTTATAAATACCCAAATAATTATAAGTTGATAATTTTTATGAATTCCACTAATTTTTTAGGTTAATATGAAATGTTAGTATTGATTTAACTAACTTTTTTCTAACTAATAATTCTGTTATTATTTTCAAACAAATCAATTACCAAATACTGTCACAAATGACATAAAATAGTTTTTAAAACAAATATTATTTTATTAATTGTTATTATATTTATAAAAATCTATGGTTAGGCCAAGATACTTATATCATGATAGGTGAATCATTACTGGACCACTTGTGGGTTTCTTGGATGTATATGGTATGTTTATTAACTACATAATATAAAAATAGAAGAGACATGATAAATGTCAATCTAATTAACAAAGAGTTGAAACTAAAAGATAAGGTTAATATAATGACCCAAACCTGTCTAAAATCTACTGTTTGAGATTATTGATATACATCCCCACCTTAGATTCGAAATAAATCATTTTGGAGCTATTAAAAATCCAATATGATTTTATTATAAAATAATATTTTAAGTTTTTCCATAGGTGCCCCTCTCCTCCCTTATAAAAAGGGAACCCCTTCCCTCTTCTATTCACCCACTTTTGAGCCTTGATGCTCGGCGAACCCCAGACCATTTATTTTATCCACTTCGCTAGAAAAATTATAGAGTTTATGGTGTTCTCAAAAGACCAACTCTACTTCCTTAATGGAAGGCTTAAAGGAGGTGCGTCGAAGAAGAGGTAATCTCTTATTTCGATTCTCTAAAAGTTCGTTCTTCTTCAACTTATTCTTATGAAATTGTATAATTATAAAGTAATAACATCAGTATCACTCATATACTGATATGTTATTATGAATATGAAACAACCCTATTTCACCTTCAATCCATCCTACGGAAAACGTAATCACCACTCGTGCGTACGTACGGAACACCATCTCCACGCCGTGGTGTAATCAGTTTTCCCACCACCACCTTACATGGATGGGTATAATGGTGTAAATAAATAACTATATATGGTTATTGTAAAGTGATATTGATTCTATAATATTATATATACACTTCAATAAAATTCCACAATCATGGGAATGATATCATCGCTCGTGCGTGCGTACGGACTACCGTCTCCACGAACGAGATGAGAATCATTTTCCATGATTAACCATTCAAGAATGATTATTAATTATATATAATGAATATTAATTAAATATATGACATAATTAAGCTACTGGATTTATGTATACATATATATATAAATATATATGTCATCTACTTACTTCCATTCAAGTCAATAAAGAATGGAAAACATCGTTCATGCGTACGTACGGCCTACCGTCTCCATGAACGGTGTGTTTAATTTTATTTATCTATCTATTATATATATAAATACTGAATATATATGATATATAAATCATTTTTGACATTCTGGAAGTAAGTTCATCATGATATATGTAATAATAATATCAGGAACAACAAGTCCATACACGTACGATAAATAAAACGTTTTACCCAAAATGCTGCTTTAACATTAAATTTACAAAAGAACTGGTAATATAAAGTCATAAGTGAACAATATATGATATCATAACAATGAATATTATTCTCTAATAAGTCAATGACATTATTTATATCATTATAAATGTTTTTCAGATACGTACGAATCATATCAGACCAATGGTAAGGGATAAATTTTTCCAATATCATTTTTTTCTGAGATTGCTTATACACAAGTATTTACCAGGGTTATTGTTATCATCCATGACCATGTTTTCTAAAAGTTTTCTTATATATGTTTAAATGCCTTTTTACCCATTTTGTCTTTTACTACATTGTATGTAAGGAATCTTTCTTTTGGTTACGTTACGAGGTACTTTTTGTCTTTTCCGACAAAAGTACGAGAAGAATGTTTTTTAACTTATACGGAATGAAGGGATTTATATGGTTTTATAAATCCTTATTTTCATGAAGCTTCATCCAAAATATTTCATGATTATTTAAAAAAAAATCTGTTTCTTTTAAAAATTTTATAAAGTTTTGTGAAAATAAACTGATTTTGAAGAAGAAAGGATATTTTCCTCAAGAGTTCATTTCAAATGTTTTATCAAAACCATTTCCCATCTATGATGACATTATTTCATATGGGTATGTTTCAAGATTAATATATCAATGATTTACATGGTTTCACTTTTCTTATGATGAAATGTCCATTTGTTTTATATGGATTATGAGATGATGGGATGATATTTATGAAACCCATTTTATTCTTTGGGTTATGATGAATGTTTTATGTTTATTTTGTGGAACAAGTAAGAATGATTTCATTACGAGAAGTGTGGGACCTATATCTCCATCCAATGCATTGGGTAAAGATTTATATCTCATGATATAGACATGGATGGAATGGTAAGTTAATCTAGTTCCGTGTTATAGGACTGGAACAAGGAGTGATCTCGATTCAAAATGGGACTTTGTCCACTAAGATGGTCTTGGCAGCAATGCCATGGCTACTATGGAAGTCAAAACATGTGATTAATGGATGCCACAATTCCATGTTTTATTACCATGCAAATTTATCATTACAAAAGTTCCATTATGATCTATGCTTTGTGTACTTCCGTGATTTATGTCGTTGCTCATGATTTTGATGGTTAGATTTTATGTTCATGTTTTTGAATTCAAATGTTTATGGATTGTTTTATGTTCTCTATGCTTACCCTTACTGAGCATTTGAGCTCACCCTTTTTATGTTTTCCTTTCCCTAGTATTTAAAGAATGATTTTAGGTATGAAATCCAAAGGTGAAGATCATTATGGGAGATGTTGAAGATCTTTCACCATGATTAGAAGATTATTTTACAATTTTCCAAAGACACTGAACTATTACAGTCCTTGGGTGTCTGTTTTCATTATGTATTAAGTATTCCACAAATTTAATGTAATGTCCTTGTACGTGAAGATTTGGGTCTCTACATAATAATATCCTAGATAAAATATATATGAATCTCTGATAAAATCATGATAACCCAAGGAAACTCTTGACCTCTATCAGGCTCCTCGATGTCTCCCCTGCAAACACTTCCACAACCTTGGCCAATTCCATGACCACTCTATCTGCTGAGATAACATATTCTAGAATTTGGATCAACTAAATATAGAATTAATTCTTTGAAAATTTCCTAGAAATATGGTACTCTTAGACTATGTAAATAACCATTCTATAGTGTCTCTCATGATCCTCCCCAGATGTTGAGTACACAATGATATCATTGATGATGAATACCAAACACTGGTCTAATTACAGCCAGATGATCTCATTCATGAGTCCCATGAAAACAACATGGGAATTCTTCACAACAAGATGCATTAACATGTAAACATACTTACCATAGAAGAATTTTAAATTAATCATCGGTATATCCATTCATGTATTCTTTGATGGTGATATCTTGATCAATGTTCAACCTTTGAGAACCATCATTAACCTATCATTTGGTTGAAGATGGCATCGACCCTTAGGTACTGGATACTTGTTATTGACGATCATCAACTTAATGCATCGACAGTCAACCCACAACCTCATCCTCCCATATACCTTTTTGGCTTACAAAACCGAGGCTTTCTAGGGTAAAACATTGTTTCTCATGAATCCCTTCCTCTATAAGTCATCAAACTACACACTCAGCAAGAAAAAAATTCCAGGAGCCATATGATATGTTAGTACTGATATTGCTGTCTTCTTAGGATGAAAATAGATGCCAAATTCAATCTGCTGATGGGGAGATAATCCTTGAACATCTTCTTGAATGTCCTCAGCATACTAGGTAACTACAATAGGGAAAAAACTCATAACATATGTTTCTCTAAGGGTAATTCTAGAAATATCATGATTGATCAACTGCACCCAACTTTTCACAAGCCCATCATATTCTTCCTAGGATTCCCTATCTCCAATAAAGGAAAACCTTCTGTCATTGCTGTTAAGACCGCACACCATTCACAAAAAAAAATCAATCTGGGTATGGACTGAAGATAACCAATCCATACTAAGAATGATCATGTGACACCCTGATGCTACCACCAACTGTTTCCAACCCGAACACTCACCTAAAAGGGTCATATCACACTTTCAGAACAAATGTATGAACATCGAGTCTCCTCAAGTAGGTGTCTATAAGTATAAAGGCTAAGTGAATAGTTCTATCTGAATATCTAGTTATCATACAAGATATGTGGTTAAGAAATAATCTCTAGAATCTGTGTGTATAATTAACGTATATAATGAATGAATAAAATGGTTCATACCTCAAATTATCCCTAGAGTCCCTATTTCATACACCTCAACCACAAGTAGCTACCCCAACCCATATCCTCTTTCTCCCTTATCCTGGTGTAATACTTTTGGGGTGGTGGTGGAAGTATTTCAAAACGTCTTAAAACTTCTACAGCTCTCCAAAAACCTCTTCCACTTACATAGCTCGGTCGATCTATGTGCTCCACTTATTTCCTAGAACTCGGTGGTCCATTAATCCTATCCTAGTCAGCATCTCAACAGGTTGGGAAATCTCTATGGAGATGGTCCATGACGTCACATGTGTAGCATTGACTCTCAATATGGTGAAAGGATCCATCCTTAAGCCTTGAACTATAGATCCCATAACCTAGGATGTCCTATAAAATCTCCCATGTCCAGATACAAGTGTCTGAAATTAGTTCACCAATGTTGATGTCTCTACAACACTCTTCATTCTACTATCTATTACTGGTATCATCTACACATCCATGATGTTCAAAATCACAAAATCTCACATGAGAATTGCAGCATAAGTCAGAATTTCTAGAGGTATAACATAAGATTGGATTTCTGAAAAAAGACCTTTCATGATGGTACGATCCCTGACCATATACATTTATACCTGGAGGGTATGCTGACCCTCGAGAAATAGTCTTACATTGTCAAGATACCCTATTGAAGCTGAATAACATCCACTATATGCACTGCTCTCATCATTACCGGTGATAACTCCTCACTAAATAGAAGCTCAAACACCTTCCATGAAATAGTCGCCTCATCATGAGTCTACCTGGTAAAACTCCACCATCTCTATGCCAAAAATTGAATAAAGATCACATCTATGAACCCCATTCAATCTAATAGTGTCCTCAAAAGACTAAAAAATCTGGTCACTGCCTCAGGCTAGTCCTATTCTGCATGATGGGCAGGCTAACCTTAGAACCTAGGGGGAAACTATCTCTGAAACTCATAAAGCATGGTCAGTCTACCCTCCTCGCATGCTAGTATAGTAGGAACCATGGGTTTATACACTAGGGGTGGTATAGATAGTTTTCCACATGGTTTTAACACCTGGGGAACTAGTCCCTATATCGAATACTCATCACTAATGTGGTTTTCCGTGTGATGGAGCTGCTAAATACTAGTTAGTATACATCTAAGGGGCATCCTATAAGAATACCTGATTTGATACATTCAATGAGTATATCAGGAGTGCTGACACAAGAAGGAAACAGAAACATAACACACTCATATTTGATTCATGTACCATTATTTTCACTACAACCTATGTTCTCATGTACTATGATGAAAATCAGTTTATTATAGTCCTGATGTAAGGATAAATTGGTCGCCAGTACCAAAACTAGAGTCCATGTCTTAATTTTTGAGCTTGAAATGCATAAACATGTCACCCCAATGCAATATAACAGACTCTTGGTCCTAATGTAGAACCGACCACCTCTGATGCAACTCTGTCACTACCCGTCCCAGTGAGTCTCATGTCGTGAATCCCTAATCCCACCTCAATAGGATAGGGGATGGTGACTACCACTGAGTAGGTATATCACTAACATGATGGACATTTTCTATGTACCTATACATATGGGCACATATCTATGCCACAAAGGACAAAATGTAAAAACCACTAAGGAACAAAATGCATGAATACCACTAAACATAACCAAAAGAGTATGATAAAAATGTAATGTGAAGTACTGTAAATTGGGATAGAATACAATACCATCCAAATAATGTGCCTGCAAACAAAAATGTCTAAACTATATACAAAATATTTTTTGGGACTTCATCTTGAATCTATAGGAACACCTCAGACTTCCAGAACTCACAAATCTTTTCCTGCTCTTGGTCTTCCCTAAACTCAATCAAAAAATCACTCATCTTCACAAGATAGGATAGATGTAGGAAAATACTTTTCATGAGTGATTATAACAATACCCAACAAGACACCCCAAATCCAAAAACAATTACATAATGGAATGTTAAATTAGATTTACATATATTATTTCTAAAACACATATAATAAGACTGTCCAGATATACTAAATCACAGACCCATATTCTGGAGTAAAGTCACAACTACTACATAACGTCACTAGGGATTCAGTCTAGAGATTCAAGAAATCATTAATCTTGGAGAACACACTGCTTAGTCTTATATAACAGTTGATGTTTTTCCATGATGTTCTATTTATCAGGAAAATTCATGAGAGAGATACACTAATAGATATAAAAAAATAATATTAAACACTCATTTCAGGAGAACTCACTACATGAGTGGGGAATATCATGATACAAAAATGAGGATCACTTCTTGGTCCATTGGATGATAAAACAACTCATCAGGATTCATCTTCTACGTAGAGTACTGACCTCTAGTTGGATTGGTCACACTGATACCATGACTCTACATAGGACACATGATTGGATAGAGGATCCTACAGTAGGACACTCCGAGGGGATTCTAGACTCTATTAAAAAATTCAATCTGAAGGGATAATACATCAATGAGTATGAAACAATACCAACAATCATTCAGGTAAATGATCTAAGGAATGATACCTGATGAAAACTATCCATGATATGGTGATAAAAGATTCATGAAATTTAGGAAGGTATACATGGTGTGTAGTAGGTTCACATGATGTGTTCCTTGACCCCGAGTTCTACCCATGTACAATGTATCATTTATTTAGAACATGTTTTGTAAAAAAAAGAGTATGTGGTGTGTAGTAGGGTCACATAGCATGTCCTTCAATCCAGTTTCCACCAATGTACTCTGGCAATGTTCTAGTACATGGTGTCAACTAATGTTTATCTGCCCATGTACTGGTAAATGGCGTAACTCTTGCATCCAGTAAGTGTCTAGCCATGTGGTGGGGTACACATCATGAATGAAATCTTTTTTAATCCACCTTGTGTCGATGTACCTCCTAATATACATGGAGAGTCTCAGGGAATGTACTATAAGCAATGTGACATTGGTCACACACCATGTGATACTTTACTACATCTCGAAACCCTATTAATTACTTAATTGGGGCCACAAACCTTGTAACGACGCGAATCACACTTTGTTGACCTCAAATTTAAAGAACCAATCTTCTTCTATTATGCACCTCATCTGATTCTCTACTCCTAAATCCACCAATCCTTTTACCCCAAAATAGTTTATCGAAGTTATTTTTCCATTCTAGCACTGAATCATTTTGTTTTGGGCCATATTTTTGCTCTAAAAACCGATTTCCATCATCCCCAAAAAATTCACCAAAAGATTCATATATCCATGACATCATTGATTCACCTGTGTCAGGTCGTATTGAGGTAGGTCATCAATTTTGAATCATCATATCATGAAACCGAGGTGAAACTATCACCCTTTTATAAAAAAATGAAGAATTTGAAGAACACGATGATCATCAAGGTTGACAAGAACAATGAAAAATACAAGGAAAAAACCTTATATATTTCCCATTATAGACTCGATCTATTCCATAAAAATGATCAAGTTAACAAAACAGTATATTCATTCCCAAATACACACAACCAAACCCTCCTATAGGAACAATCAACCTATGGGTCAACCTTTTCTGAGGTTGATCCACATCCTTCATTAATTATATGAATGAGTATAGAAGTTATTTAAATAAAATTACCTTACATGGGGTTGAATCATTATATAAAGAGGATCGATATCCGTGTCACTACCATTAGTGTGATTCGTGAAAAATACATCGGTCGATATCCTATCAGTGAACTTTTGTCTTTTTACATTGAGTGATTTATTTAGGTACATTCCAAATCCTCAGAAAAGTCTAGGGTTATGAGCATAATTTTGTATCCCATCATAAGATTTTAATTAAAAGAACCATTTTTGCATCATTGGTAAACATTAAAAATAAATAAATTATTAATTTATATTATCCTTTAAAATGACAAGAGACTATCTTTCATAGCCGAACCACATAGTCTAGTGTTTGGCCTCGACTAGGGTGAAGTCGATGCAATGAACACAATAGATCCCTCTGATTTCTAATTTGAGAACCTATTTATAATTTATTAAACATTTTTATGAGTACAATGAAAGCATGCTATTTAATATTTTAAAATTTTGCAAACAATTATTTAGGGAACTATGGGCCTTAGAATTGCACGCCATCTCAGTGACTAGTCTCAAATTAATTCCATATAATATTTAATAATAATACACCTAAAAATATAGTACATTACATAAATTGTTACCACATCACATTTCTCATTATAAAATTACATGATATCTTTCTACCATCGATCATCATCGATGACATTTGGTTTTGATAACAAATTTCCATAATAAACCTGATTTATGGGTACCTATAATTTCCATTTCCACCAGGATAGAAAATCAATTGATTTATTACTAGATACTAAATTCCCCGATGAAACGTCCCTTTCATAGACATGGTTTCATGCCACTAAAGTGTTGAGATATATTAATTTTACGTAGGAAGGTAATTAATGTTTCATATCATGCATATCATTTAACATTTAACTTATTTTTAGAAATTAATTCATCATTTTTATTGTTTAGATAAAATAATTACTTCTCTTTTTCATATAAGGAATATGATTAAATTGGATATTTAAAAATAGTATCTTAAACTAATCACAATTCATTTAATCATTTTCATCTGGTTTCATTTTACTCTTAATTGGAGTGCACTATTGATTTTCTTCACATTCCAAATAATATACAACAAAAATGACTAATTAAAAATCCAAATAGTATAGAATGGATAATGTATTTTCAATGGTACTATTTAATTTATAGTTATATAGTTGATCAATGGAACTAAAAAATGAATGAGGATATTGTCTCTTGAAGAGAACTAAAAAAAATTTCCCTCTTTTTCTCATTTTAATTTTTAGTATGATTTCTTTCATGAGAATTTTTTGTGAGTATTTTAATGAGATTTTACATTTTTTATCGATTAACAGTATGTTTTTCCACATGAAAAACTTCTATTTTTAAATGGAATTCATTATTTACATAGTTCTTTTAGGTTCCAACTTTTCTCTTAATTAAAATATAATATTATGAGAAATAGTAGTCATAGTGTTTAAGCACATAATAATGAAAAATAATTTATATATTGTATAATTCATGAAAAAATCTTTTAAATCTATGTCAACATAGTTTTAATCAAGTTCATTCATAATCATCATCAATTTGAATCCATCACTAAGATTTTTAATGTGATTTCGAATTATCAAAACATATCACCCTGGACTATCATACCATGTGGGAAGAAATGACCATTTTTGTAGATCAGGTGATGATCGAGTCAAATACCAATGCCACATGTCCAATGTTATTTCCCAATATTCCAATTATTCTAGATCCACAACCACATTATATATCCTGATAGGGATGTAATTTCCCCAAAAATAGATTCTCTATCATTCTGGAATATTATATGAAATTTTATTATACATTGATATATCCCTTGGATTATCGCTAAAATTTTATCACCCTAGTTTCCAATGGACAACAAAACATTAATCTGATACAATATATATAGACAAATAATATTCATACAATGGTATATCATTTTATTATAATAATATTCATTACATAACGTAATGATCCAGGATGGACTCATATAATTTTAATGCCATGGGATAATTTTAAACATAAAAAATAGTAAATAGGTGAACTACATATTCTCCCACTATGTTATCCATATGTGTCACCATTTAGAGACATATCATACATAATATATTTCTTCATAACATGGGTAATGGTTACATATGATTTGTGGATATATGATGCTCATAAATGGAAAAAATAAAGTTGTGTAAAAATCACTATATTATAATTATTGAGAACATGAGTATAAAAATTGAAAACAATACCCTTCTTATCATTGAATATAAAAATGGGAAATTGATTTAATATTTTATGTTCATAAGACATTAATCATACAGGAAACAAAAAAAAGGGCTATAAGATAATAATTTTAGCATAAGATATAGATATAGGGAATACATATGAATATATAAAATCATCCCCATTGTAGTAAATGGTCATTTAAAATAAAATCATAGTTAAAAGGATTCACATCCCAAACCTTCGTATTTTTCATGGTTCACTACGAATACCGTCACAGTGGGAAAGGTACCTAAATGAAGTAGGTTCACTACCCATTCCACTTCATATTATCAATGATATATTCATCTTTACCATATATATTCAAGGGATATATAATTACTATCCCAAAACTCACATAATGTGAATTATATATATGTTTTATAAACGATAAAAATAGATATCATATCCTAAACCATGAAAAGGACAGGGTTAACAAAAATGATTCATCAAGGTATTCAATGTGGACATAAATTGTGTTCCTTAAACAATTAATAAATGCATCATATCATTAGTCATCGAAATGGAACTGAATTCATAAACATCATTTCATCATAATGATAAAATATTAAGAGAAATAAAAAAGAATTGTATTGTTTTATCATATCCCTATTAATGTTTAATAATCTTAAAAAGAAAAAAATCAAACTTTGGAACTAATTTTATATGATTACATGGAAAATTTAACTAGGAAAATATCATTTCACCATTGAAATAAACAATATAAAATCTAAACTTTTCACAATATTAAATAAGAGAATTTTATTTTAAATGAAAATTCTAATATTTAAATTGAATCATTAAGTTAATAAGGGTTCACTGTCATGGGAAATATCAATTGTTCAATACATGTTAAAACAATTAATCCATTAATATTTTCATTGAAATCTCAAAGGTAACTCATTTAAAAATCACAATTGGATACTTTATAAAAAATTTTATATAAATTAATAATTTTAAAATTTACAATTTTTTTAAATGTTCAAAAAATCATTGAATCAATTTTAGAAAACATGGAAATATAATATAATGTATATTTTACGAAGGAGATAAATATATCCAATTGTTATTAAAAATATTATTGTGTAATCTTGAGTTTATAATGTGAGTAAAATGAAAATAATTTATTTTTTCAATAAATAACCAAATAATATGAAAATTAATGTGTTTCCTGATATATGGATAAAAATATTTCATCATTATACTCA
Source organism: Viscum album (assembly GCA_963277665.1). Lineage (NCBI taxonomy): Eukaryota > Viridiplantae > Streptophyta > Magnoliopsida > Santalales > Viscaceae > Viscum > Viscum album. The sequence continues at coordinate 487,369,782 of OY728120.1, forward strand.
TAATAACAAAAAATTCTCACAAAAATAAGATTGTATCATAAAACATCTACCACATTAATTACATTTGAATCATATGACCGAGGAAACAATAAAACATATATCGATATGTATATTGAATAATTTTAATTATAATGAACATAAAATAAATTTGTGGAATGTATATCCACTATATTAAAATTTTTTGTAATGGGGCATGTTCCCCATAATAAAAGTTATAGAAAAATCTATTACCTCATGTTTTGAAGTCCTTCATACCCATAAAGACCTCATATATAACAAAAAATGGTTTATTTTAAATCCATTTTATAACAAAAACAATAAATATAATAGTATTTATAATATTAATATTACCATTCACCACCCATTATAGAGAAATCATTAATAAAATCACTATTTTTAGAGACATATACAACATTTTTTCATATATCCTTTGGTTCAATAATTTTTGTAAATATACATTGAATATTGTTCAATAAAATAAATAAATTAATAATTATGTAAATAGAAATGAAATTCATTATAAAAATATTTGGAGTCCCTCATGTATTTTATACAATGAAAACCTGAATACATCATTCATGTAGACAACATACCTTATCTATGCATGATGGTTGTTTCCTTCCACTAGATGGATGGAACAAAATAATTGAATATAACAATTCCCTCTTCCATAATAATTTTAATATCATGCATATCAAAAAAAAATATTTATTGAATATATCCATATTACAATACATTTTAAAATAAAATGATTGAAAAATCACGTCTCTTTGTGGATGTGGTAGTCCCGACATATTCACGCGCGACATTATCATTTTTCAAAAAAAATCCATGTATGATGGTATATTTATTATAATTATTACACAAGAATAATTGTGTTATAAATATAATATATAAACATTAAATCCATCTTAATATTCGATCAATATTTTTTGTGATGTAAAATTAATTACATCGGTACGAGAGGTGGAATAATGTTGTACACATAATCTATAGTTTCATTTCACATTTGAGGAAAGTAGAGACAAATATATGTTATTCTATTAAAATTATAATATGTAATTAAATGGGAGATAAACAATTTTTTATTCGAGTTGAGTTGATGAATATTTTATTTAGGTGGATTGGTAAATACTATAAAACACAATTCTATGATAGATACATCTGCTTCAAACAAAATCTATAAACTAGCACACAATGATTCATATGTGGGTTTCATAATTATTAGAAAGAATTATGAAATTGGGAGGGAATTATCTAAGATATTTTTTAGGTAATTTATGAAATAATAATTTTTGGATCAGTGAAGTGGGGAGGTTAGTGGGATCCCTTTTTTAATTGATGTGTGTCGCACATTGATAAATTTATAATATTTTCCAATAATTAAATTTCAATGTCATGGGAAAATTCACCAAAATGAATCATTATAAAAAAATAGACAAGATAAGGAAAATTTATTTCTTGAAAAAAAGAAATGGACATATTTTCTGTAATTCAAACCATCGTCATTTTGTTTAACCCACTGGTAAACTCATTCAACCATAACCAAGATGATTAATTTTTACTATATTTACACTTTATAATGAACTAAAATTATGCTTAATTGTTAAAAAAAATTAATTATTATAATTAATTATTTTTATCCCATTATAAAATAACCAAAATTGCATTAATAATAATCTAATTAATATTATTCAACATTTTCAACCAATTTTGAGAAAATTATAACTTTAGAAAAATTTAAAATAGAATTTTGTTTTCAATAAAAAATACTATTTTGACAATTTATTAAAATATTAGCCATCTCATAAATTTTTCCAAATTAAAAAAATTAATTATTTTATGTTTTATATGAATGTTAAGGATAAAATTTTCAAATAAAAAATATAAAATTGTAATCAATAATTATTTTTCAAATAAAAAGAAAAATCATTCATTTATTGAGGAAATTAATTTATTTTAAAAGCATTTAATTTATATCATAAAAAATACTTATTTATTTTTCAATATATTTTCATTATCAAAAACATTTATAAATAATTTTAAAATGTTATATACTCTTACTAATATTGAAAACATTAATTTAAATATTCTAATTTTAATGTTCAAATAATCATATTTTAGTTTTATATCATGGTTCAATTAAACTCAATGATCCGTCTATTGAAAAAAACAGAATAAATAAAAATAATTTGAACAAATTCATAAAATATAAGGGTTTTAAAATTTATTTTCCTTGATATACATACATATATACATGATAAATTTTATGGCTAAATTCATTATGTATGATTTAGGATTTTTCAAAAAATATGTCACATTCCGTTTCAAATTTGATAGCTAGGTCGTTAACCTTATTATAGTTTGTCCATTTCATTGGATAGGTATGGTTGAGAATTAATTTTCAATATTCTTATAATGGTGAGTTTATAGATATTTTGGAATCTCAGATTTAATCAGACTTCCTTGTAGGATAGTAAAGGGTTTAACATTGTGTAACCAGTTGACATGACATTTAATGTTTAATAGGTGCATACCATGAGAAGGTTCGGGTCATGATAGGATTCACACCATGTAATGTTACACATAGGGAAGAGAATTTAAACATTCTGAGTTATTTAAAGCCAATTTTTCTATTAAACGTGAATTTTTATTGGTGGTTATAAAAATTAACTAGTTCACAACGCGTAGTGGGATTACATGTTGTGTATTAACCGGATATTGGTTTTTAAATGGAAATTATTGCAGAGAACGTCTTTTCCCCTCCTTGCCAATATCGTTTTCCATGTTCTTAAAAATTATATATTTCTTCTCCTTTATGATTTCAATATATCATTTTGATATTGATGGATTTATTCTTGGTACTATTTGATATAAATTATAGGTTTATTTTTTAGGTCTTCTACACAATTTTTCTCAATGACGAGTTCCATTGTGAGTGTTGGTTTGCTGGAAAAGGGTATGTGGTTCCATACCATTTGGAAAAATTTATTAACCTTTGTTTTATTGTTTTATTTAAATTATTGATTTAAATTAAATTTATCTATCTTTTATTCAATTTATGTAGTAAAATCCAAATACAATGAATTGGGATATCTAAAATGGTTTTAGAGTGAATATTGTGATAACCACCAATTCTATTAAATTATGGTGTGTTTATGGAAATTGGTTGATTTAAATTGATTAATTTAAATTGAATATTATATAGAAAATATTTCATTTAAATTTTATAATATAGTCATTGTTATAAAATTTTAAACTAATATAATTTTTTTATTATTGATTTCAATATTTTGAATGTGGCATAAATATATTTGATAGACACACAGTGTTTTTATCTTATTTAAGAGGTATGGTTTTTTAATAAATTTTTTGTTTTTAAAATAGAAAAATTGAATTTGGAATGGGAGGTATGGGTTTAATTTTATTCTATGAAGTCTTACACTAAAATTACAATCCTTTATTGCAATTGAAGATGAAAACCATTTGTATTTTTTGAGTTATTTGTACACACTATATGATAATACAACATTCAAAAAAATAAATGTAGTATTTCACAACCCCAATGGGATTGTGACATGTCACCTTTGGCCAGTACTAGAGGGAATTTTGTATAATCTTATTTTCATGATTACATAGAGAGTGTTGAGTCCTATGCCATGGAACATTCATACATATTCAGTAGATGACCACATTGCAGACTTGTTTTATATTTTAGATATAAATATATTATGATATTGGCGAATTGATTTAAATTTCCTCAAGATTTAAATAATATATTTTATATAAATGATTTCATTAGGACAATTTTTTTATAAATATTCCATAACTTGTAATGTTGTTGCTTAAATTTTTTCCCTCATTATAATTTAGTAACATGATTTGTTTAATATGATTTAAAATTAAATACCTATTTATACATAAAATTTAAAGAATTCTATTTGTTAATATATTACAGGAACCTATTATCGAATCCATTGTAAGAACCTACTTGGTTTTTTAGTTCAAACCCTACATGTGAATTTGGGTGTTTTTAGATTATATCATTTTGTGTTTGAGTAATGAGAGAGGGTCTCTTGGAGGTTGATACAGTTGTTGATCCTTGATCGTAGTGAGCTCTATCTATATGGACTTAGGTTTTTTTCTCATAATCTGGTACTTGGGTTTGTGTACATTGGGCTGAAATTACTTTTTTACTTCTGGTATATTAATCCCTATGTATTTTCTAATGTTTTCATATTGACATTCCTGTCTAGATTTATCAATTAGTTGCAGATAATTTATTCCCACATGAATTTTGAATTATTTCATGTACTAGTCAACAACCCATGGGGAACAGGAATGCTATTCGAGCTATTTTCGGGTTGTCTTAGTTATCAGGTTACTAATGTACCTATCCAGGTTTGTGAAAAAGTTGTATAAGAGGGAGGGGTGTTCATGAGAATCTGGTCTTGATGTTTGTATGCATTGAGATATCATTCAGTGACATTGGAGTTAGCGGTGGTTTATTTCATGGCCATCTCTCACTCCAATGAATCATATATCAGTAGTGGTTGTTAGGGGAAAATGTCTTGTTGATTATTTCATATAAATTACATATTTTTATTTGGATAGTTTGAAATCCAAATTGTATTTGTTCTGTCTTTATGGATCTTGTTAACTATGTTTCTCATATTGAGTGTTAATTTAATGACATTCATATTGTATGATGATTTTTTTAGCATAATGTTATCCAAAAGATGTGAGAATATAATCCATAATGTTTTTGTTGTGTAATCACCACAAAAAAATCATTATTTTGACCCAAATTTAATTGAGGGTATTGTGTGAATTATCCATGGTCTTGGAATTGCACCACATTTAGTCCGTGTTCAATCTCTAGCTATGGATCATCATGAGGGATGATCTTCCTGATATTTTTGAAGAGTTCCTTCTACATAAGCCACTATTAATTAACAAACCCACTAGTCCCCAACATGATGAGGAATGGTTGGAAACATATAATGTATTTTTGAGTTCATGGAGACATTAGTTGAAAACAATGTAATGTGTTCCACCGTTGTGCTGGAAGAACCAAGAAGGCGGTGGTTGGACACAATAGTGATGGGAAAGAAACATGAGGACTTATCATCAAAATACCACTTGTTTCTTATCACTGTATAATTCGGTCCATATTCAACAGTTTTGGCCCAAGATATGGAGATTTTCATGATTGATCAGGCCAACAAAACTATGACTTATTATTCAAATCGCTTTCTTGATATTAGGATATTTGTGCCTGAGATTGTATGTAATTATATTATGGAGGATCGATGGATCGAGTAGGAAAATTGATCTGATATCCATTATTAGGTATTTTGGGTAGATAATCCCACTTATGTTTTTGTACTGTATGGGGTGACAATGCTTTAGATGGATCGAGATGCAATTTCAGGGTTATCGAGAGTTCCATTTTCTCTCATTTGTAATGACAATTACCTAAAGGGAAAGTTTATGTGTGATGATTCGTAGGGTAGTTATCAACAACAGGGTCATTCCAAGAAACCTACAACCCCAGGAGGAATTTCATTGACTTTCTATCAATGTGCAATGGTAGGAAATTATAAGAGGGTTTTCACTGAGTTTCCCAAGAACTGTAGCTCATGTGGACACTTAGGACACTTACAACGTCTTTGTCATATTTTTTCGCTCTATATTGTTTAAGAATATCATAATATCTTATTAAAACTATGGGAAAATCATATTCTCCACATATAATTTGGTTCCAACCAAATTAATCTATATTTTAATGACATCACATTGTGGAAGAGTCTCTAGAGGAAGTAGACATGGGTCTATCAAAAATGAGTGGTACCATTACTATAACATTGTCATTATAGATGGCTATATTTGATACAATTTCTTATTATTCATTTATTTCAACCCATATTATTGATATTATAATTATTTTTATAGACATTTTATCTTTTTCAATTGATATTATAAAACCCCTTTGAATGAAGAGAAAGTACGGTGTCTTTAGTCTTGCATGTTTCTTCTTTCTGTCGGATGTCGATATGGTATGGAATTTTGAAGTCCTTCAATGAAACATGTTGAGATCATTTTTCAGAATATATTTTATTATTCCCAATAAATTCCAAATTGATTTTTATCGTTGATGTCTCTACCTTACTAAACCCACTGCTGTGTCTATTATCATTTAAATAGAATTAAACCCATGGTCTATAAGAGCTGATCCATATTATCTAAAAATACGGAAATTAATATTATTGTTTTCTTTTAATCTAAAGATACAATATTTGAGTTGTGATCACCATCCAATTGTAATCGAATTTAACTAGATGTTTCCTTCTTATTTCTATTGTTATCCACCAATATGGGATGTCAATTTTTTCCATTGACTTAATGTTTGGTACTCAACAAGTTTTGGTTACCCATTAATGCAAGGATCAAGAAGAAATGAAAGAAATTAAGTCCCAACTGGATTATAATCTTATAGAAGGATTTATACACCCGATTTTGTAACCTTGGGTGGCTCGAGTTCTCTTCTATAAGATGGTTGATTATTCTCATCACTTATTTGTTGATTACTGAAAGATCAATCGAGTTACAGTAAGTAAAAAGGTAACAATTTCCACAGATTGATGACCTATTTGATCAGTTGAAAGAGGATAAGTGGATTTCCAATATTGATCTTCGATCTAGTTACCATCAGTTGAAGATAAGGTTATCTGACATTTTGAAAACCACCATTCACATAATGTAAAACCATTATGAGTACATTATTATGTCCATTAGACCAAAAAATGATCCTTTATTTTTCATGGACATGAATAATATGATTTTTAGGAGTATATGGATGACACTATGGTATTATTTGTGGACAAAATCCTCATTTACTGCATGTTTGAGGAGAATCATATTCATCATCTCAAAACAATTCTGAGTCTACAACGAAATCACCAATATTATGAATATATTTCAATGTGTTATTTCTATATTCATGTTGTGAAATTTTTGGAATATTTGGTGTCTTTATTGGGTATATCAATTGAACCTAAGTAGGTGAAGGCTGTTATGAATAGTGATAACTCGTGAAATATCTTCAAGATTTGGAGATTTGTGGGATTAGTCAGATATTATCGATATTTCCAGATTGAGTTTTTATTGGTGGCTTCTCTGATGATTTCTATAACATAAAAGGGGGTGATGTTTTCATGGAATGATAAATGTAAAAGTTATTTTGTTGGGATAAAGCATCGTTTAACTACTAAGCCAATTTTGACTCCCCCACAGGTCAGGCAAGGCTATGTGGTCTTTGGTATACAGCCGGAATTATGTTTATTTTGTGTTCATATATAAGGAAATAATGTAGTTTCTTTTGGACCACATCATCATCGGCCACATTGGAAGAATTTTCCTACCCATGACCATGAACATGAAGCTATGATGCACACAATTAAGATTTTGCGGCACTACCTTTTCAGATAATGGTTCATTTTGAATTCAAAAACCAAAAGCATGATTTATAACTTCTATCAAAAAAATTAAACCTCTTCTAGAATCATTTTGTGGACTACATGTAATATTTTTTCATAGAAATATCCTACACACATGGGATAGAGAATGTCATTGAAGATGTGTTGAGCATGTAACATCCAAACTAGTTAGTGAAAGAATCTTTAAAAGAGTGTAATCTAAAGGATATTTTTTTACAATTTATTATTAGATTCCAAGTTAAAGTGTTAAAATATTCAATAGATTGTGTGTAGTTGAATTCCACAATTCATTGAATGATTATTTTGGGTCAATATCTTGATGATGAATTCTATAGCATTAGTGACTCACATTGTGGTGGGTAGATGGTTTTCCAATGGTTGTTGTACAAATAGTGTGTTCAATGTTATTGAAATCAGTTTTTTGTAATGTTGTATGAAAGAAAAGCTGTGATGAAGGACTATCATAATTCCCAATGGGTTTTTCAATGAGGAACCACTGCGATGTTCTATGAGATGTGGTGGAAGTTTTTTGTGGCTATGTGTAAAACATGGAATTGATGAGTTTATTTCCCAATGATATATATTCAACCATTTAAGGATGAACATAAAAACCCATTAAGTTTAAATAATCCACTTTTAATTCCGACATGGATGTGGGATAAAATCTATATGGACATTGTGGTTGTGTTTCCACACACATTGAAAAAGAATAGTGTTACATGGGATGTGACTGATTGGTTGACCAAGCCATCTCACATCATACCCATCTCTGATACATCAAAAATTGAGGATGTGGGAAATCATTAAATGAACTATATTATTCATTTTCATGGAGTTACATCTTTGATAGTGTATGATAGGGATCCTTAGTTCACTTCTCTCTTTTGGAGATGACTTTTGGAGGAATTGGGAACTCATGTATTTTGTAGAACAACCAATCAACCAATGTCAGATGGCCAGATAGATATATCTATACATATTATATGGGATACAGTCTTCATATGTGTTCTCGACATTAGTAGGACTTGGGATGATCATTTGGGGAAGATAGAGTTTGGTTTTTTAAAATAAGTATGAGTCCTCGATCACATTGGGTCTTTTTGAACCCTTGTACGAACATCCATGTAAATCTATATTTTATTTTTTGGATAATGGTGAATGTTCCTTGGTTGGATAATGTTTTTTCATGAGACGACAAAAATGATTCAGTTAATTCATAATAGAATTTGGATGGCACAAAGGCGATATAAGTGTTTTAATGATCTTTATTGTATATGTTTCTAACGCTTTCATCGGGGCTCACACATCCATATATGGGGAAAAATTGGTTGTTTCCCCTATTCCTTCTTTTCAATGGTGGGCATCATCTATCAGTTATTCAGGGATTCTTTCTCCTTCCTTTAAATAGGATTATGTGATGTCGATGTCTCTTTCCATCGATTCCTTTTCCGAATTCATCACTTAGTCTGGGTCTCCCTTAAATATTGATATGTTTTTCATGAAACTCTTCCCTGGTGCCATATCATAATGGACACTATTTAATAACATTACTTATGTTAGGAAATTCCAAAGACACATGTCAAGGAAAAAACCTTTGATCTGGGGAGTAGTCACATTGGACCTCGCTAGAATGTAAAGACAATGAAACATTGGTGCGCCTGGGTTTCTTCCTTTATGATAGGGCATCTCGAGGGCACATAATCTTGAGGCATCACATGTCATGTGCACAGAATTATATACCATAAGCATTTCCATAGGTTTTTCCTCAACAAACCTTTTTTAACACAAGTTATTCCGTGATTTTAATGTCTAGAGGAGATAGTTATTCATAAGGCAAGTCTTCTGAGGTTTCCATCAGGGATGTCATGTTTAACACGAGGTATTCCACGAGTTAAAAATATTGCAGAAAATAAATGAGAGTGAATATAAAATCCCATAAAGATAGATCATATTACAACTTCCCTATGAGGGAGAATCTGGATGGTTTACTAGATGACAGACCAGAACTCCCAGCAAGGACAGATCCAAGGTGGTGTGTCCCATAGAGGAATGATATCAAACCATGATTCTTGATTTGTACACCACTGAGGGTGGATTAGGGGATGTTCACCCCAAAAAGGATAACACCGTGTTTTAACATTGGTAGAGATTGATCCTCTGGGAGGTTTCCGACATACCCTACCCAGGAGAGGGGGATTAAAGCCCACATAGATTGAAGGGATGATGAATTGGGGTGTACACAAAGGATAATGACCAGAAGACTTGATGCAAATTACGGATGGATATAGTCCCATGGTAAGAGGGAAACAATTGGATTAATGCTTATGGATTGTGTGGGGGTTATGAATGTTTCGTTTCCAATTGGAATGGCATGATATCATCGGGATGTGGCTACTCAGTAAGGAATCCGGATGGATGATGGATGTTTGAATGATGTGGATGAGTGGAATAGGATGGAACTGACGTGAAGATGATGGTGATGATTGTATTTAACCTCATTGAGGCTTCCTAAATAATCATGTTGTGGGGAATCAACGTCAATATATTTTTCTGGGGGGGATGAGTCACCTATGGAGGTGGTCCATGAGAATGGACTCATGTGTGGGACCTGAAAGAAGTAAAACATCCAGGCTGGGGCATGACCATCTCGAAAACAAAAGACTCAAGGGAGAGACCAGGATGATACATGAGTTACGGGATTGAACCTCAGGGACACATCCTATGGATTCTTTTGGGAGGTAATCAGAGTCCACATAGTTTAGTATGTGGTATTTATTTAGTGTGTATGTGAAGTAAATCAACCCAATGTCATGCTGGGGGTTACGAGTGGTTAGCGGCTAGAGAGTTGGTCTAACGCCATTAAGGGATGAACCAATTATGTAGGTCCCATAAAAGAGTACAATGAAGTTTACGAGTGTTTGGGGTTGATCCATAGGGAGGATTCATACATACCCTACCTAGGAGAAATTGATTAGAACTCCTGTAGTTCAATATCATAAAGGTTAACATCATGTGGGATGGAAGGGGCTTACAACTAAACGTCATTCGGGACGATGGTGAAATGACGTGAAGTGGATTGGATAGATGGTTGATGGGCTCGAATCATAGGGAGACATCCTACTTACTTTGCATGGAATGGTAAAGGATCAAAGTCCACATTGTTAGATGGCGAGGGTTGCAGTTTTCACACTATGGTGTACTAGAGAGTATTCCATGATCAATTCTTACTCTAATACCACATGAATCATTCTCATTGTGAGAAACAATATGCAACAATGACCTGACCATAACATCATGAAAGGTGCATCCGTGAGGAATAGAGCCGAGAACATGTGTGGGTAGAGGCCCATGGAGATGGATAATGGGACATACTCTGGAATGGAAGGCTAATGTAGATAAATTCTAAAGGTATAGGGTTGATGTATCGAGTGTCCCATGTTCCCATATCTCCTCTGGTCATTGTGCATAGAAGATGTGGGGTTAGTAAAGGCGTTACATTCTAAAAGAAAGGATTGGGGATTACACTATGGTGGTTTTAGTCCCCCACAGATAGAATTCATTCCATGAAAGGAGGATCTCATTCAATGTGAGGAATATATCACTCTCGTGGAGACTATTGGGCATCGAAAATGTCCTAGGAACTGCACCCGAAGTATATCGCATGGGGTAATGAAAAAATTTAATGTCATGTGATGGGGACGATGATTCTTGGCAGTTTTACATCCTACTACTTAGATGATGAGGATTTAATACTCACCCTATGACTTATATAAATGGTGTGATTTAACCCTTGGTGAATGGAAGGCACCAGAAATGTCATTGTTAGACAGGGTTGTGGAGTGATCTACTGAGGGGATAATGATAGAGGGTCTATATGAAGAAGCAATATATGTTTACATTCCTAGGCGTTGAATCATGAGGTAGTGAAATGAAACAGGACGCACTAACTAATTGACCTTGATATCCATTCGTACAAACCATGATGGAAAAACTAAAAAGGGGTTTGCAAAGAAAAAGGCATTACAAAGAGGGGAGTCTCAATGATCCTAGGGTCACTGAGCACATGACTTCATAGAGCTTTGGGTTTTGAAGAAAACTGGGGATCTCAAATGGTAAAGGCTCACATAAAACTTGTCTTTGAAAAGCTCATGGTTTCACAAAGAAAAAATGCTTGTAGAGGGTATGTGTAATGACCTAAACTTTTGAATAATATTCTGTTTCCTGAATTTATTTTATTTTATTTTATATTCAAAAAAACTATATCATTTAATTAATGATGTGGCTATAATTAAAATGACACCATTAGGTTTTGACTGTTATATAAGCACTATTCATAGGTTAATATGACCATTGGAAACTATATACTCAATATTATGATTATTGTTTAAAAATAAAAATTATCACGGTAAAATAATAAAGAATGAATAGTCAATGGCCTCATCCAGTAGACTCTGGCCATATGAAGCCCATCTGTTAGAGCTTGGTAAAGAGATAGCATTATTATGGATTACTCTAGACCAATCCCAAGCTGAACATCTTCATGTTAAGCTTGAATGAAATCACTTATGGGAGAAGTTCAAGTTTATTAAAATCACCACTTGGTAAATGTTGTCTGAGCCACCCCAAGAATCTATCACAATAGCACACCTTACTATTAGGTCCTATGTATGTGTTATAAGAGGCTATGTAATGAGGAATTTGTTACATTGTTTAATAATTTTGTATAAATAAAACCTTTATTTATTAATATGGTAAAATATGAGAATTTAAAATGTCTAGATAAATAAAGGATGAATTTATAGATGTTCCATATTCTTGTTGAATAATGGAAAAAATATTTTATGTAATATATTTTTATACTTTAAATAATAAATAATGTGAAATGATTTTCAAAAAATGGTATTCTATAGTTGTGATAAGTAAGAAATTTAGATTCTAATAAGATAAACGAAATTACTGATTAATTGTAAATTATGAATAGTAATATTACCTTAATGAATACTAATGTGACCAATGGAATAATAACCTCATTTATGAATGCATAAATATAATCTAGGATTCTTGTTTGGTAATGTGACACAATACCTTAAGTAAATAACTATATAAAAAATTATTAGTTAAGTATTAGTATTTTTTCGGTTAAATAGTATTTTTACATAAAAATTAAATATCTCATAATTATAAAATTATATTCATAAAATGGAGTTAAATTTTGAATTCAGAGCATCGATATTCAGTTATGTAGAATTTATGAAATTGTTATAAAATGTTTTATTTTTTAGTAAATTGAAAAAATAAAATTGTGACTTTTTGTTTGTTTACTAAAATCATTAATTATTTAATCATGATGTAATAATTATTTTTGACTTGTGTACAATATTGTTTAGTTGTTAAGCGGTAGAATTTTCATCTAAAAATTTCACTCTTTTTCCCGAAAAATTATCTTATTTTATTTATGTGAATACACAAACCTATTTAATTTTTAAGGGTATTCATCAAGACATAAAAATGATATATTTTATTCTGGAATTGAAATATATAAAACCCTTATTTATTTTCTATCCTTTATAAATGACATAATGATCTTTTTTTATGAACTTTTTAAAACGTCGCAATTTTGATATGAAACACATTTTTTTATTATCATTGTGTCATTTATGAAATTTATTATCATGATCAATTTGGATAACGTTAAAATAAAGACATATTAAGGGCGCACCCTGACAGCGATCCATTTCATTGGGTAAAGAAATCAATATCTAGATATGACATGTTTCATGATAGCTTGGTCAAAAAAATTGGTAATTTTTATGGCACCATGGGGATAGAACTTGGTGATATGTTCCTGAATTTATAAATGAAATGTTGTAGACATATTTTCATGTTATAATTCATGTTATTATTCTTATGATATTACTATTTATCTCCATGTTCTTATTGATAACAATCAAGTTCACAAGAAAATTGTTTTATGTGATTTCCTTAAATGGCCTTCTGCTCACATTTTCCTTTGATGTATGTCCACAGGTTATGAGATGAATTAATTGTAGAATGGTTGAAATTTTCATGAAACTATTCATGGGTATTTAAAATAATATTTTATGGTTTCATGTTTACTGTTTATTATTTCCAAGACATTAGACTTTAATGATCGTCCTTTTTAAAATATAATGATAAAATACGTAACAAAAATGTGGGATTTCATAGTTGGTATAAAATGATTGTTTAGTTATTTTTGGAAAATAGGATATGAAAACATTATTAATAACCCTACGAAAAGGTGTAAATTTAAGAAAACATCCTGGTATTCTGGTGAAATATTATGTTGTTTCCGATCAAATAAATCATTGTCTAGATATGAACAAGTGGATGTAGATCTGGCACAGATGTACCTAGAACTAAAATCTTAAAGATTTTCATGTATGAACATAGGTATCCTAGTACATGATAACTATATTTGATGCAATCCTAATGTTATACACCTAGGGGTTATGTTTAGTTGATCACAATTTTTATATGAATCATTATGAATGATTTGTAGAGAAATGTAATTGCGTAAGTGTGAATTTTTATGATATAAAATTACTTATTATTAAAAAATTCATAAATGAAATAAAATTCTAACAAATGATTTAAATATTTTAGAAATTGTTGGGAAGTAGGAGGAACCATGAAAATGGTGACTGTAATGGACCATGCACTGATGACCCTCTGATGGATGAAAAATGGAATGATTCATGGGAAATATGAACCAACAAATTGATGTTATGGGGAATAACTTGAATCAAGATGAGAGAATGATCTCACCATTAAGGGAATAAAATTTTATTGACTACTTTATGTAACATTGACCACAAAGAATTAGTGGATATATAGATCCATTGGTTGCTGAATAGTGGATCCTCTCTATTGATAAGATCTTTTCTATTGTCCGCTATTCAGAACAATAGATGGTCACCCTAGTTGTTTACCTCTTAGAGGGAGAATCTAATCATTAGTGGGAGCTGATTTATAAAATTATTCTATGACTGGAGTTTAAATCTATGGAGTACGATGATTTCAAATGTATATTCTTTAATATTAATTTCCCAATTTCTATGCGAACAAAAATAGAGAAGGAATGTATCGATCTTAAGAGGTATAAGAATGAATCTGTGGGAAGCTACGTGATGAACGTCATAAGGAATTTTCATTTCACCCCTTGGTTTTTCATGGATCAAATAGAAGGGATGATAGATTCATTGGTGGACTAAAACCTCATCGATGGAAGAATCTAGTCAACCGAGAAAATGATATTATGGGGATATTTTTCTGAATGAGATGAAAGTATAAATAGATTTCGGTGAGATGTTCTGGTATCATTAACCCAATGAAAAAAAGAGATCGATAGCGCAGATCTTAGGGAAGAACTTTGATCAGAGAAGAGGTGGAAAAAAGTGAAACGTACCTCATGTAAATAAATGTGGGAAGAAGAATTTAAGGAACTTCCTGCTCAAGAGTGGGATGTGATATAAGTGTGGAAGAGTTTGAAATATTTCACAGAATTTTCGTAGTGAGACGAAGCCTCAACTTCCCAACACTAATGATTAGGGAACATAGGGATATTCATCACTAATTTCCATTTATATTTTTGTGGACATCATGTGATCTTTTATAATCGATGTCCAAATACAAGGGAAGTGATGGGGAACCACGATCAGCCTTAGTAAAGGCCAGGTGAGTATGTTAATGATTTTTTAATCATGATAACTGATGATGATGCTCCATTTGATTTGGTGGAAGGTAAAATTGTAGTTCTTTGAATGCTCGAAAATAATTTTTTTATCTTGTTTCTATGTATTCCTTTATTTCTTCCAATAATGGAATGATTATATAGTCAACCCCTGATTTACTAAATGTTATGATATTAGTGAAGACTCCTTGTAGGATCATCCATGCATAGTTAGTGTATTGAAACTCTAGTATTTACATTATTGGGTACAATATTATCAAAAATATATTTCTAATTCACGTGTTACAATTCGACATTATAATAGGGATAGAATGGATCCCAATGTATAATTCTAAGATCAAATGTAGAAGCAAGTAAATCTTAGTATTCTTGAATTTAAAACCTATTATTACATTTCAATGAGAGATATATCAACCTAATATTTTCATAGAATATTCTTCTATAATATTCTTTATGAAGTTGATCAGCGACGAAGAAGAAGGAAATGAGAGTATAAGGTTATAAAATGTCCACATAATCCATGAATACATTGATGTATATTTTGAGGAGTTTCCTAGACCTCCCCTAGAAAAATAGGTAGATTTATCCATTGAACTCATACCTGGATCTAATCTGATATCAAAGACCCCCTATATGATGGAAAATGTAGTGATGGAGGAATTAATGAAACAACTACATGATCTTTTGGAGAAGGGTTTTATGAAACCATTTGTGTCTCTATATGGATAACATGATGACTTTTTAATGAAAAATGATGGATCAATGTGGCTACGCATTGATTATAGAGAAATGAACTTGAAAATAGTGAAGAAAAAATACCCTCTTCCAAAAATTGATGACTTATTTGAAAATCATCATGGGCCCAATTCTTCTCTAATATTGATCATCGATGAGGTTATTATTAATTAAGGGTGAAGAAGGAAAAGTTTCTAAAAAACCACATTCTGATCAGGATATGAGCACTATGAGTTTGTTGTTATGTACTTTTGTTTGACTAATACTCATGCTATTATTATGGATTTGATGAATAGAGACTTAAAAGACTACCCTGATGACTTTTAATTATGTTTTATTTATGATACTCTGATATATTCTAAATTTCAGGAGAAGGATGAGGATCTTATAAGGGTTAGATTGAAACCTCTAATGAAGGATAGGAATTTTTGAATGTATAGAAAATGTTAATATTTGTGAAAAATTGTTTCTTTCCTATGGAACATTGTAACCAATGAATGAATCACTATTGAAATTGAAAAGATAGAAGTTTTAGTGGAGTGGCCTCAGACTACATCAGTAACTAAGATTCATAGTTTCCTTAGAATAGTGGGATATTATAAGAGTTTTGTGAAAAGAAAATCAATACACTATAATCCATTAACCAAGTTAACTTTAAAAGGGGTCATGTTCATCTGGAAGGAGGAGTGTGAGGAATGTTTCTAGAAGCTAAAGAAGTTATTGGCTATTGCACCCGTGCTAGAATTTCCCACAGGTGTAGAAGGATTCATTAAATTTTGTGACACATCTCTGAAATGGAATTGGTGCTTCCTCATGAAAAATTAAATTATCATTTTTTATGCATCTTGACTGTTGAATCCTCATGGGAAGAAATTTCATATGAATAATCTCGAGCTGGCAGCACTTTTTTCCACTAAAGATATTGAAGCACTATCTTTATGGGGAGAAATGTGATACATATATGCCAACCATCAATGTTTGATGTATATTTTTCTAAAAAAAGAATTTACTATGAGACTTAGAAGATTGTTGGAGATTTTTAATGACTGAGATTGATCAATTAATTATCATCACGAATGAGAAAACAAAATCGTTGCTGAATTAAGTAGGAAATAAATATTTATTTATTGAATGATGAGGATTCAAAGATATCCTTTGATCAATGTCGTAATAAATATTTTCATGGGGATTATAAGGCAATGGACATTATCAACACTAACCCAAATGATTTCTCAACCATCATTAAATAAGAATATGAAGAAATCTCAAAAAGAAGATACTATGTTACAGAAGAAGTTTGAGGCTGTGAAGGTTGGGAAGTTTATTGATTTCAATATTGATCAAGAAGGTTTACTGGAATTCCATAAATGACTATGTGTTCCATATATTCAAGAAATAAATAAAGGGTTGATGGATTAATCTCGTAGATTTATTTTCTTTGTTCGTCATTAAAGAAAAAAATGTATAGGGACCTTCATGATATTATCAGGTGTGATAGTATGAGAAGGGAGATTGTTGACAACACATCAAGGTTCCTAGTATGTCAGCAAGTAAAGGAAGAATGATGACTTCCTAAAGGGGTATTGAATCCACTACCAATACATGCAAGGAGGTATGACAATATAAAAATGTATTTTGTCATGGGTCTCCTAAGAACTTCCAAAGGAAACAATGCGATATGGGTTATTGTGGACCGTGTCACCAAGACTGCCTATTTTATCTCTATTTAGGAATATTTATCACTTGATCCACATGAAGATATTTATGTGAAGGTAGTGTTAAAGATTCATGGTTTTCCACTTTCTATTGTATCTGATTGAGATCCTAGGTTATCATCAAAATCCTTAAGAAGTATTAAAATTTCTACATGTACTAAATTGAATATCAGTATGGACTATCACAACTAATATGATAATAAAATATAAAAAGAATTTTAAAATAATTTAGGACCAACTGAGAACATGCTCATTGTAATTTAATGGAGGATGGGATCAACATCTCACATTAATTGTGTCCTCTTACACCAACAATTTCAATTTGAGCATTCAAATGGAACCTTGTGAAGCTATATATGGTATGCTATGTAGAAATCATACTTTTAGGGATGTAGTTGGTGAGATAACTCTTCATGGTCCTGATCTTGTGCATGATATTCCAGAAAAGGTTCATTCTATCCAAAACACATTAGGGCTACTCGTAGTCGACAAAAGAGCTATGCCAACAACTGTTGAAGGGACTTGGATTTTGATTTTTGTGACATGTCTTGAAATGAATTTCACTTTGGAAGCATATTATGAGGTTTGGGAAGAATGGGAAGCTTAGACCTATGTACATTGGACCCTATGCAGTCCTTGATTGTGTAGGATTAGAGGCATATCATATCACTCTTCCTCCAAATCGAGAAAATGCTCATAATGTCTTCCTAGTATCTATCTTGAGGAAATTTCATAATAGACACATCACATATACTAAATCTAGATGATGTACAACTATAACACAATATCTCTTATGAGGATCCATCGGTACAGATCATGGATCAAAGAGACAAGGTTCTGCTTAACACTATTACCCACCTTGTTAAGGTTTTGTGGAGGAACCACAAAATTTCAAGAAACAATGTGGGAGACAGATGATTCTATGAGGAAGATGTACCCCACCCTTTCTCTTCTGATGGAACGAGCTGAAATTTCATGGAGGAAATTTCGAAAGGTGGAAATAATGTAAGAACCCAACCATTTGAAATATATTGTGTTTCCTGAATTTTTGTGTTATTTTATTTTATACCAAACAAAACTATATATTTTAATTAATGTAGTCAGTATAAATAAAATGAAGTTGTTGGGTTTTGACTATTATATAAATGTTGGTCAATATGAACATTGGATACAATAATCACAGCTTTATGATTATTGTATATACATTCAAAAGTACATGGTTAAATAATACAAAAAAGACGAGTTGATGGCCTCATCCAGTTGACTCAGGCCATAAGAATCCCTTCTATTGTAGGTTGATAAAAAGGTAGCATCATTGGGATTTTCTCTGTACCATGCCCAAGAAAAACATCAACATGTTATTATTGAACATAATAACTTATGAGAGAAGATCATGTTGATGGAAATCACCATTCAGGAATTGTTGTCTATGCCGCCCCAAGATTCTTTCACCATAGGACACCTTACTCATAGGTCATGTTTACGTGTTATAAGAGGCAATGTAATGAGGCCTTATTTACTTTGTGTAATATTTTTTTATTAATAAAATTGTTATTTCTTATTGTGGTAAAAAATGTGAATTTCAAATGTCAAGATAAATTTAGGATGAACTTATTGATGATTAATATTATTGATGAATATTAGAAAAATGTAATTTAGAATTTCTTATCCAATAAATAATTAATAATGTGAAATGATTATTCAAAAAATGGTCTTCAACGGTTTCGATCAGTACGAAATTTAGATTCTAATAAGATCATCATAATTTGTGGTGAATAGTTAATTATGAATAGTAATGTTACACATATGAATAGTAATGTAAATAATGGAATAATATCCCTACTTAAGAAAGTACAAATATTATATAGGAATTCTTGTTTGGTAATGTTATATAATAGTATTAGTAAATAAAAATTTCAGAAATTATTAGTGTTGTATTCTTATTATTTTGAGTAAATAATGTTTTTACGTAAAAAATTAATATATCATAATTAGTAAATTATTTTCCTAAAATGGAGTTCATTCTTGAATTCAAAACATCAATATTAGGTAACGGTGAATTTATGATATTTTAAAAAAAATCAATTAATAGTAAAAATATGGTTTTGTGTTTCAATGTGATTAATGACATCATTAATAGTATAATAATTTTGTAATAATTATAGTCGACTTATGTACATTATGATATTTTATGAGGTATCGAAAATTTCTAATACCATGGTAAAATACCATTGGTAATCCTATGGGTTTTCAAATTCCATCAATGAGGTATCCCTTGGAAATTAATAAAATGTTCCCTAATTTTTTCTAAAAATACCAACTCATTCCTTTAATCCTTTCATTCCAAATTCCTCCTCAATGAATCTATGGTACTTTTCCCTCCCAATGATTTATCCCAAGGTTCCTGCAATCCCGCCAAGGCCCCATCCTTCATTTTTTTATGTTACTCTTCATGGTAAGAGAAACATTCACCCTCCCCTTTTAGTCATGAATTCTTGTATGCTATGTATTCTAGTATCTACGTTATTATGTAGGGTATGTTCTTATATATCCTTATTGAATTATATTTTCTATCCAAATGATTAGATACCCCTTTCCTCTCTCGTCAACTGATTTCCTGAATTTTTATGTGACACTGTTAGGCAGCCACATTTTCATAAAAGAAATCACATATTCTCTTTCATTTTTCCTTTCATGTTGTGTGTAATTCAAATATCCATACCATGGTATAATTTATATTTTATTCTATCCCTAAACATTATTATGATTTATTTATGATTGTGTTACTCTTTTCCTCTCTCTTTTTACGGCTTTCTAAATCAATGTTGTATAGTCGTTCTGCTGTAGAATGTTCTTCTCAAAATCTCTATCTTTTTCTCAAAAATTATCTTGTTTTATTTCTTTTAATACCCAAAACTATTTCATTTATATGGGTATTCACCAAGAAATAAAAATTATATATTTTATTCTAGAATTGACATACATAAAACCCTTGTTCTTATTCCATTAGATATAAATGACATAAAGATCTTGTTATTTTTTCACCTTTTAAAAAGGCATGATTTTAATATAAAACACATTTATTTTATTTTATTTGAGTAATTTATGAAATTTAACATTATGAAATATGTTTATCACATTAAAATTAATACATATTGAGGGTGCACCCTGATAGCGCTCCAATTCATTGGGTAATGAACTTAATCCCTAGAGATGAAAAGTTTCACGATACCTTGGTGAAAAAAACTATTAATTTTAATGACATCTTAGTGATGTACCTTGGTGATATGTTCATGAATTCCAAAATTAAATGTTGTAGACAATTTTTCATGTAATTTTTCAAGTTATTATTCTTATGATATGCCTATTTATCTACATCTTCTTATAGTTATCACTCATGTTCAAATGTAAAATGTTTAACACGTTTTCCTTACTGGGACATTTGATCACCATTTCCTTTGATGTATGTCTCCATGTTATGAGATGCAGTAATTGTAAAAAGGATGAACATTTCAGGAATATTTTTAAGGGGATTTAAATTAATGTTTATTGTTTTCATTTTTAATGTTTCTAATTTCCAAGACACTAGAGTTTAATGATACTCTAATTGTAAAATGTTATGAAATGATATGAAAAAAATGTGGGATGTCATTTTATGACTTTGAATAGAGGGGGACTTTGCAAAGTATAACCCTGCATCTTCCGTGTGGAGTACATTAGGATTAGGAGGGTTCTTTACTATTCATTGGTGATTCACGATGTCTCGAGTACCCAATGGGGTCTCCTTCCTAGGTGACGACCAATATGCTATGAAAAGGGAATCAAAAATTGATGAGGGGTAGACATGAGTAAAGTGAAATGGATTTTTCAATGTTGAAGTTCATCAGATGATTTATTTTTTTATGATGGTTTGCAAAGAAAAGTGTGCATTTCAATTTGGGGGCTTGGAAGGCGAAATGACTGGGTGTCGATCCCTTTAGAGAGAGGAGGCTTGGTATTTGTTCGGCACCAGGGGATGTGAAGCACAGATAACACACTGCAAAGCCACATGGGTTTCACCATCGGAGGAGGATTGCATCAACTAGGTCATAAATGTGATGTCGACTATCATCCCCTCTGTGGAACATAGACTTCCACCATTCCCACTTTGGTTCTCGCATATGATTCCTTCAATTTAATAACAATTTCAGAGGGAATCATCTTTACTCCAAATCATGATGATTTTTGTTAATTTCATTGTAACCACATAGTATACCATCATTATACCCAATAGAGGTCACAGAGGAGGCTACGCCTTGGCACCAGCCGTGGTGCTAAAGGGATTTGTGTCGACCGTGATGCTAAAGGGAATTGTGCATGCCACTGTTCATAAGGTCTTACCAACTTTGCTTTGAGAAGTAACCCCTTTTGTATTTTGTTGTTCATTTCATATTTTCCCATGAACATTATTTGGAGCTGACAGATGCCCCATGCCATCATAATTAGAGCCGATGAAAAAAATAGTGTCAAATTTGAATAGTAGTTCCCCAATATGTTTTGTGGATTGTAATGAAGGATTTTGAATAAAGGTCCCAAAGTTGATTGTTTATGTGTGATATGAGAATGGTGCGAAGATCATAGTGGCCAAGAGCACGATGAATCACAGAGGTCGTCACCTATAAATAGTGTTTGGCAACCCCACTTTTTTCATTACCTATATCGGCATATTTGGGATTAATGTCTCAAGTTTTGAAGATTCATTCACTCTTAGACCACTAATTTTGAATCAATATGCCTTTTTCTCTGTGCTGGAGAGTGATTCATCAGACTCTATGATTATTCACTCCATTAGTTGGGTATGTGAGGTCATTGGCATAACACTATGACCAGTCTCTGTGAACTAGATCTATTACCAGTATTTGCGAGCATGGAATAAAATTTCTAGATAATTAGGATGGAATGGATCACCATGTTCCTATTGGCGGGGGGTGTAATTGTTGATGCTTCTAGGAGGGAGGATATGGAGGAAGACCTAGGAATTAGAGAATGTGTGTGGATCCATTCAGACCACAAATCCCTTGTTGGGCTACTGTAAGAAATCCAGAAAAATTTCCCTCTGTGAAAAATATTGCTGCTTTTTGGATTTTGTTTGAGATATTATGTTGTCATCCCTTAATAAAGTAGAGATGAGTAAGCCTATTTGCCCAAGAGTACACCATGTTAGCGCCAGTGGTTCAGGGATGCCAACTGTCATACATGGCAGGATCACACAACCTTCAACACTGAAATCTTTTAGAATCACTTTTACTACATTGATGTGAAGGTATTAGATCCATATGTATCTCCCTCAATGTACCAAAAAATACTCAGGTTATAATTGGGGAACCCATAGAAGGGGTGGACTAATTATTGGGATCAGAATTAGGGAAGAAATTTTATTATGGATTGTGTATGGTCTTACTAGGTATATGCATCCTCAGAGGAGATCTAGGACGAGATGAAGCGAGTAGGGATGAATGAAGCTACATGGGCCTCCCAATTCCATATTTACCAGCTGATGAAAATGATGCTAGATTTTTTGAGGAGGTGGATGTCGAGGACCAACACATTTTATCATCATAATGGAGGGGTCGTTATTATCATATAGGACCTTGAAAAGATCTCGATAATTTCAATATTGGGGGCGATGTATGACATGTTCCTCCATACTAAGAATACATGGGAGGATCGAGAGAAAATATCTTTGCAGGAAAATGCATTGAGGTGTCTGGTGACTAGAGATGAAAAGTAGTTGGTGAGGGACATCCAAATCAAGTGTTAGTTTATGTTCTTCATCAAATTAATGTCAAAGAATGCAACTGATGTGGAGGAAGAACCAAGGAGGCTACCAGTCAAGCCTCCATCCTATCTAAAGAAATGCCAATGAAATATAGATAACTCTTATCTACAAACCCCCAAAGATAGGAAATGGATGGTGTGTGGGGGGGGGGGGGGTAAAATGTCAATATTGAGCATCAACTAATGGTTAGGTTGGTATGATTTATTTCTTCACTGATCTACAGTTGTATACTGCCAGTCCTACACACAAACATGGGTGTGCGACCTAGCACATTCGTCATGGTGTTTTTGCTGGTGATGCAGGAACAGATCAATCTAGGCATCCTAGTGTTGGCTGAGATGTACAAGGTATTTTGGAGTATCGGTAAGGTCATGAAGACACATAGGGTTTTTGGGTTGATCTATCTTCTATATAGAAAGATAGCAACGCATATGGGTGTTTATATATACACAACCCACATTTCTCCTCTAAGTTCAGACTTCTGATCCACTATTCGAAATGTGGTGGGGAGTCTCGCAATCAAGATGACCCCAATGCTGGTGTTAATCCATGTCTGAATGGAAAATGAAATAAAATTCCATTTTTTTCTGTTACAAACATGTATATTCACCGATGGAAGCAAGGGAACTGAGGAACATCTTTCCTATCTCTTGGCCATTCGGGGTGGAGTTTTGGTGGTGTGGGATTATTTCGAGCCAATATGTGAGCCATACACCCCACACCCCTTAAAGAGGCAGTTCTGGTACATACAGAGGCTATCCCTGCGGTTCTAAATGGGAGTATGCCACGAGGACCATCCTTGTGTGATAAGGTATATGTGGATCATGTTCACACGGGAGGATGGGAAGATGCGGAATGAGGTGCCTCTACCCACATCTTTCTATGGGATAGTAAAAGTGTATGCCAATAGATATGAGGTATCCTATGTATGGGAGATGTTGATGTGGTGGACCTTCCATGATTGTGATGGGGTGCCTCCCCAACCTTATGTTCGGTGCTAGAAAGTGGAAAAAACATGTCATGGTGGTGAGGTTGTATTGTGGTGATAGCTACACCAATCGAGAGATAAGTGATAGTGACAGACCCATCAGTACTAGACGAGTATTGTCCACAAGAAGGAATGACACCCAGGGGGTTCTATAGGATACCCACTCATGTTTCGGGGATGCGCCTATGATATATAGATATGTCTGAGGACATAGTTTTCTGGAAGACTTGGGAAACCTAGGATTTGACAAATAATTCTTCCATCCATCCCATATGTGGCACCATATGAACCATATCAGGATGGATTTGTCAGTGATCGACCATGAGAATGAAAAATATTTGGTATCTCAAAAGGAAGGCGAGTAGTCATCACCGAGTTGGAGTACATTGTACACTCTCAAGGTACTATGCATCCAATAAAGGATCAGGTGAAATATATTCTTAATCAAATACCCCCCATGTTTTCTACCACTGAATTGAAGGAGCGCTTCCCCCTACCGGATGTATCACAATTTTTTTCCAAGGGGGGAAGAGCCTTGTAGAGGGAGCCCCTTCGATGAAGGTTAGATTGGTAAGTCAGAGCCGAAAGAGTTTGTGCAGGCTCTTGAGTTAAACCCTAAAGCATTTTCCTATGGTCCTCATTTAGGTCACATTGGACTTCTCATCTAACATTACCCTATGCATGAGAGCCTCATATGAAAATCCCACTCCCAAACAATAGTTGTTACTGTTTTAGGATCTTAACATTTGAAAGAAGTGATTACTGCATCTTTTAGGGAAGTAAGATATAGTGTGGTTCCCTCAGAGTCTTTGTATTTCCAAACCATAAAAGGGGTTCCATGCCTTGGGGTTCTAGTGGTAGCAACATAAGGTTGAGACTGACTGTTTGAGCTCTTTATGTATTCGTCACAGAATTAGTAATTTTTTTCTATTGAACCAAGCGACCTGTCATATATGTATTTTTTAATACGTAGTTATTTACACTTAATGGTTCACATTGGATAGGTTGGCTAGGGCCCTAGCACTTCTTTTCCCAAGGGGATGCTGGTGGTCGTGGAATCGGACACCAATAATGACCAATCCACAATTATCCAATTTTTAGATGGTAGAATCAGGAGGAAGAAACATAAGATCATCAAGGTGGAATCCGATGACGGGAATCTGTCTGATGGCATGGCACCTAGCCGACTGGACTTGA
Source organism: Viscum album (assembly GCA_963277665.1). Taxonomy (NCBI): domain Eukaryota; kingdom Viridiplantae; phylum Streptophyta; class Magnoliopsida; order Santalales; family Viscaceae; genus Viscum; species Viscum album. The sequence goes on from OY728120.1 coordinate 487,395,466, forward strand.
AACTAGGTGAAGATCATACTAATGAATTCCTAGAGTCGTTCAATTGATATAAACCTACTGACCCCAAGGAACGGGATGAGACATCTTCTAATGAAGAGGTTAGAAAGGCCATACATCACTGGTCATGGAAGCTAATAGAGCGCTTCATTGGGGAGACCCCACAAGAATATTGGACAAGCCATATAGAGAGGCTTTTATATGGCTGCACAAACTAGGTGTATGAGGAGTGGATGCCCAACATCCTCATATGCTCATTCGAGATTATATGGTTGAGAAAATATAATAACATGAGTACGGCCTCCTTGTGGGCTAGAAGCAGATGAAGTCCATCAACATAAAGATACCCTATGAGGATTAGGATGAGATCCCATGCTTCAAGGTGCGGTAAAACAAGCATTGTTATTTACTCAATGCACAATCGTGACATCTATTGTGACTGAAGGCCCAGTTTGCAGAGGCTAAGGAATAAATGAGGTGAGCTTCCCAAGAGATGGAAATTATCCATGCTGACAAGGTTCAGTCCTATATCATGGCCAATGAACTATACCCCATTTCCATCTAGGAGGAGTAGGATTTTAATCGGTGAAAAAAAATCATGAATTTCATGAGCCAGAGAGTAGTAGAGCTGGGATGCTCCATTGAAGAGGTCAACCCATCTATGGGAGGGGCCAATCCCTAGGCAATGTAATTTGTGTGAACTCATAAACACACCTTCATTATTTTATTGTTTATGTTTGTTGAATTCATGAGTTCAGTTATATATTTTCATTAAAACACTTCCATAACCTCTGTGAAAAATCTAGCAATCAATCCCTAAGCTCACATGGGTTGTTCCCGATGTGAGAAACAAGGGATGATCGCAACGTTATTCCATTTGAATATTCGAGTGTCAACCAGTCTGTAGGAATCCATAGTCTGAACATCCACTCTGGGTTTCTAGGAAGAACAAGGGGGGTCATGGACAATAAAATAGATTCTCAAAATAGCCAACCCACCATCTCCCAACATGCTCTAGCACACGAGTAGGATAATTCCAGTCGTGTTGAATAAATCACAACAAAGAGAAATTAATTGTTTGAATCATATACCCCACATTTGGAAATTAGTGAGGGTGGAATAATGATGTAGGATATATTTGGAAAATGATCACAACACAGTATCTACATTTTTTCTCCTAAGATAGAAACAAATAAATGAGTTCCAACCCCTGAGGGCATTTGAAGTACAGGGCCAAACATGGAGTGTCTTCCAACTTCATTTGGACCGTTGGACCAAAACAGTAGGTGAGCTGAAGTGTCAGGGTACTGGGATATTAGGGGTTCCCATCAGACCAGAAATAAGATGATGATTCAAATTAGGGATACACAAATCATGAAGCAATGTGATGTAATTCTCAAACAGATTCCAACCCTTATGAAATTATTCCCCTATGATAATTGTGTGAGTAACCATGATATTACCAGATAATGCATCTCTTATTTGGAATAAGATGCATCTTGTTATGGAATGATATAGAATGTTATATTTTAATGTCGCATCATTAGGACATGCATGTGCTGTTTATTGTTTTATAGTAATGCAGAATGAATGGACAAATCTTGAAAAATGTTCATAGCGCGGCTACTGAAAACCCAACATAAATGAGGACATAAAGATTTATACGCCACATCGCTTATTCATGGAGGAGAATTCAGTTTGAGAAGACCATGCTGGGGATTTTACACTTGAGTTTGTAGGACCAAATATTTATGGGCCCATATGTCTCTATGTATCCTACAGGTGATGGAATCATGCCTTACGTAGTTATTTGAGGTGGTAAAAAAAGCGGCCAATATCGAAAATGGTGACATCTTCTCGAGTGAAAACAAATTACGGATGGGTAATTTATCCCTACACAACCTGTAGGAAAAAGACATAAGGGGACTTAGTTTATGGTCAAATAGCACAGACCAAAAGGTAGTGTGGTTCTTCGATGAATTCCCAAACCATTCCGATATCACTAATCCCTCGTGATCATTTCTCATTTTGGGAAAAAATTGTAGAGAAGATATTTTAAACACATGGAATAAACAGTACGAGAGATGATGTGGAGTCAAGGATGAACATCCCGACACTGATTCATCCAATTCAACATGCAAGGGTGCCTGACAAGATAACACAAAGGTTGTCGAAATTTAATTTGAGTCTAATGGAGTGGAAAGGGATGTGAATTAAATGATCAATATTAAAGGGTTAATTATAGTGGTGAAATTTTAGAGGATAACTGTTCACAATGTTAAAAACTCATCAACCATGTCGTGTGACCTGAAATGGGACCATATAAATCAGTTTCGACCATTGATGATATTCGAAACATAAGAAATTTGTCAAATGACTTTAAAAAAATTTAGGGGCATTGGAAGAAGACTGTCGTATTTAAATGAGGACTAGAATCAATTCCATTTGGGGGTCCTTTTAGATGTGAAAGATGACACAAACCCAAATAAATGGAAATGTGAAGAATTTAAACGGATGAAAACAAGTCCATATAGAACTCAATACTCTAGGTCCAAAATCACAGTGCGTCTGGGCATGTTGGTGAGGCATAATATAAGTCGAGATGTCCAGGAATGAAGGGGTGGGAAAGGGATGATCGACCTGGGGTTGGCCCAGTTGACGAAATGTCTGGGCTTTCCTATGTATCTTACGAGGATGAAAATCAAGCCACACACAGTTCAAAAAATTCCATACATTTTTTCATTGAATGAAAAGGACGTAGGTAGGAGAGACTTTGTCTTAAGGGGGAGTATGTGGTGTCATGTTTATTAATACAATGTGAATGAGGAAATAAGCCAACATACACCACACCACGCAGTCGTATAAGAGTCTGGTTCAAAAAGTCGAATATAAGAGATAATTTATGGACCCTTATCAGGACCCGAAGATGAATTGTATTTGAACTCCCTACATATCCCATAATGAAGAGATCAATCCGTATATAGTTCTCAAGATTCATATAGTTTATCATCATGCGATAAGGATGAAGGGGGTTCTTGTATACAACTGTAGTTCTAGGACCGAAATAGTTCCAAGAAGGTGTAAACGATGACCATGACCATAACCCACGTGAGATGCACTTGATGTGAAAACCATGGGAGGATAAGATCTTCACAACACATGTAATAAAGATAAAGTGGAAACAACACTGAACCTCAAGTTACACCAAACTATTCATTCATCCTGTTAATGTGAAAACATACACTATGGGATAACCCCAAGAGTGTCAAGATTCCATTTGAAGATTATGGAGTGTAATGGAATCTGAATAATAGAACTTGAGATCTGGATAGAAATGATGTTGGCATGAAGATGGAGGATATTTGTTGACCATGTTCAAAACATGGAATATATTTTTTTAGCCTCACATGGGGAAAAAAAATAAGGGTCGACTGATGAACATGTTCAAAACACAGGACCTGTCACAAAATGTTGTCCGAAGTCTTTCTAGGCATTGGGAAAAGATTTTAGGTTGGCCAATGTGGCATGAGACACGTCCATAAAGGGGGTCAATTCACACTTAGAAGAGGATGGATATCCAAAAAAAGTTATCATGAAACAGGAACATGAAATGTGAGAATGTCCATGTAGAATCCATCACTTTGGGCTCTGTACCATGACGCGGTTTATTAGTCCCATGAGATGTGTCAGATTGAGGGAGTTAAATCCATTTCCATGGACAAGGGTCCTAGGTATGAATACTAATAGTATAAGGTCATAGAGTGGACCATTGAAATGGAACTTGGTTTAATGGTATGTGCATAGGGTGGAGATGTAGAAAACCCCAACATGTATGAGGACCAAAGAGGCCATCAATCTTATGAAACATACCTATTGAAAACCCACACATAGTTTAATTTCATAATTCTTGGACTAGGGTGTGTAATTTTACGTCATGCACATTAAAGAATGAATGATTTTTTGAACTAGGGGTTGGACCTGAAAACTAAATATCATGGTTTTCCTACATATCTTATGAGGATGTGAATCAAACCATACGTAGTTATCATGGGAAGATCATACTTTATGGTCAGTTAACTTAGATAAGGTTGGGAAGAGACTGGAGAGACACATGGTTCCATATGTTTCAATACCCGATGTGAATGAGGATAGTAGAATTCCATACCATTCCATGTGTTCCTAGGGGAATCCATAGGATAGGGGGCCAAATGTGGAGTTTTGGCTGGGCCCAAGATGAATATTCTATGCATTATAACATATCCCATGAGGATTGGAATCCATCTATACATTGTTCTGGGAAATTGCATGTTAGTGTACTAATTCCAGAGGAAATACGGTCGTACAGTTCTATCCCGTGCACTAAAATACGTGAAATTTGACGGATCATGTTTCCTCTTTATGGTTGATTTTTATTCTTATGAAACTAACCCATGAGGTAGAATTCGGGCATTTCCGCATGAATCAATACATATGAAGGCCTTAAAAATGGAATGATGGATGAACGATACCAAACATGATGTCCCCATAGGCAATGGCAGAACAATGTGGTTTTTTTCTATCATAAGACCATGATGATAGTGTCCTTATTCAGGGTTGGATGATAGGACCAGCCGATGTGTTTTAATGTTGTGTGGAAAAGATACGACTATTATAAGTCACGTGGGACTAGGATGTATAATTTGACATCATATGGAATGGATGAACACTAAAGAGTGAGTTTATATAGGGAATACACATGGTGTGATAATTCACACCCAATGTAAATGAGGACAAGGTCCATGCAATAGTTCGTGCAATTCTGGAGGAGAAACCTTCAGAAAAGGGGCCAGAAATGGTTAGAGGACCTCAGGCTGGACCCAAATATGATGTTTTCGGGTGTTCCTACCTATCTTGTAAGGATGGGAATCATGTTGTATGTATTTCTAGAAACAACATATAGTTTATTATCATTTGGTATGGATGGAGTAATGAGGGACTATCTTATAAGGGGGAGTATGTAGTTAAGATATTATAAACCCGATGTGAATGAGATAATTGGCCCACACCACACCCCATACACAACCTTGGAGGAATTAGGCCAAGTGGCCAGAAGGAAGTGAAGGTTTTTATGAAACAAGGCTAGCCCCAAAGATGAAATATTAAAGTATTCCTACGTAACCAATGACGATTGAAATAGAGCTATATGTAGTTCTGATGTTTCATGATGTATAACAATATAGGACAAGGATTTGGGTAAGGGGAATCTCAAAGAAGAACATGTTTGGTGTGGAGAATAAACTGATGTGAATGATGACATATTCCCACATATGCCACACCATTCATATTTTTAGTTGAGAAATGTGGCCGAGTGGCCGATAAAAATAATAGATGAACTCAGGATGGACTCAAAAATGAAATATTTATCCATTCTTACATATCCCATGAAGATGGAAATCAAGTCATATGTAGTGCTCAAAAATATTGTGCAGTTTAACATTGTGCGACAAGGACATAGGTATATCTTAGTGTTTGTTCATAGAGATCACACACTAGATTCCTAGTTAAATGTATTTTTTATGAGTCAGAATGACATAAAAGGTGAATCATCGCACCTCACATTTCAGAGGCCATATAATGACAATAACGTTTGATTAATACTACTAACCATGATTTCAGCCAAGTATACATATCTTTTGTCATGAAATAGGATCAAATAATTGATCATCGACTAGTGACCCTTTTTTAATGTGGGACATGTGTCAAATAGTCATTCGAGATCCTTTAGAAAGATGGCTCAAGACGGTAAGCAAGCCAAGGTGGCCTGAGACCAAGCTGATTGGGGGTCCTTTTAGAAGTGAAATATGATGGAAACCCAAATAGTGGGATGTGTGAAGCATGGTGGTACACGTGAATTTAACATTATGTGGTAAGGATGAAAAAAATTTGTGAAGGTTGGGTGTCTCGAGGGGATGTATGTGGCATTGATAAAATATCCTGACATGAATATGGACAAAGAGATCATACCACATTGAATGATCCTATGTGAGAACATGTGCTTGGAGGCTGGAAGGGTTGATGAACCTGAGGCTGGGAAACAGATGAAAAGTCTTGGTGTTACTACATATCCAATGATGATGGGAATCAAGCCATGTGTAGTTCTGAAATTTCATGCACTTTAATGACTTACGACAAATAGATGAGGATTGTAGTTTAAATATTATTTTTCAAATTATCATTATGTGGGATGATGGTGGTGGTTTAATATTTGTTTGCATGAGTTTAGGAAATTTGACGTCTTCTATGATGGTAATACATTTAATGGCATGTGGGATGATTGTTGGGTAGTTTTACATCCATCATCTTAGATGTATCATATAGTTTAACACTATGCAGTAATGTTGTAATAGTTTAACTCCATGTGGGACTGTTACGAAAAATAATACGTGAGATGTTTATAATTGGTGGGATGAGTAATATGACCACTATCAATGGTGACCAAGGTGTACGCACCCTTTGGTTAAACCTTGTGAACAATATAAGGTTATCCCATTTGGGCTACAACTTAGGTGGATTTCTACCAATTATCATTGGTGTTCTCATTTCCAACACCATGTCACCTTCCAAGAAAGAGAGGATGAGATCATTCTTTTTGGGAGTTGTGGATATATTACTCTGATGCCTCTCCAGATTGTGTAGGGCACAAAGACAATTCTTGTTAATTGGTTCCAGTTCATCCCAAATGATTTCGGATAATTTTTCTATTGTCTTCTAATCATAGATTGTTGTGCCGAATGTGGGTCACTGAATCTCAATGGGTCGGACTACCTCTATTCTGTATACTAGGGAACATGGGGTCACCTGAGTGGAATTATGAGTCGTCATTCTATAAGGCATGAGAGCTTCATGGATTTGGTCCATCCAAATCTTATTGTTTTAACCATCTTCATCAAAAAAATTTAGAGTTTTATTAATGCCCCAATATACCCATTTTATTGTGCATGATAGTGAGATGTATGATTAGAATAGATGTTGTACCTGGAATAGAACAACTTCTTCTTAGCTTCTCAAGATTTAGTTACATTATAGACAAGGACAATGTGATGGAATTGGAATCAGTAGATGATATTAGAGCTCAAAAACACAATTATAGAATGGGCCTTATCTTCAATGAGTAGAACTGCCTTTGCCCACTTGGAAAAGAAATTCACAACGGTATGGATGAAACTATAATGGTTAGTTGTACCTAGTGGATATGGTCCCATGACATCGAGTCCCAATACTGAAACAGCCACAATTAGTTGGTAGTGTGGATAGGTTTTGGAGACCGATGAACAAAATGAGAATGGATCTGCCACACAAGGAACCTCTTGGAAAAATCAATAAAGTCACAGATCATAGTGGGCCAAAAATACCACAATATCTGGAGCCGATGAGAGAGTTTTGACCCTATCTGATGAGAACTACATACACCATCATGAACATCCAATTTGAATTGATAAATATCACCTCCCTAAATGTAGCAGAGGATAATACCCTCAATCCTATTTCTGTAGATGACCTTATCAAGACTCGGATCTCTCTAGAGGATGAACTTAACTACACACCATCAAATTCTCTCAATTTCGTCTCAATCTTTCGGGATATCATCATGCTAAAGATAACTGATTAAGGGAGTCATCTAGTAAGGATTAACTTCCAACCACATGGTAGGGTTCCATGATGTGCTGCTGTAGAGGATTCATAGTAAAGTGGATAACCTATGGGCTATCATCACCGTTCGGAGTGACAGGAGTGAGGAATATCTAATGCACCACAGGGATAATCAAGTCATCCTAGTGGGTATATGCAAGATATGAGGAAAGGCTTTATAGGGAATTAGATCGACCATTCTGTGAATGAGGTACAGGAGAATCTTCTAGCCGAGAAGGGAACAATGGAATTAGCAAGTAGGTACGTTCTAACAGTGATACAAGCTCTAGATTCCAGATGATGTAGACACTGTTGATCATAATGGTGACTAGTTTAGAGTCAAAATTCATCTTATTGGTGGGGAATTAAATACAAGAGGTCCAGCTCGAGACCAGTTATCAGAGCTTGCCACTCTGCCTCATTGTCGGTGCATCCTTATGACAATATTAACAAATAGGGCCAGATAGCTTGTGAATAAATGATGAAAAGGATACAAAAACCTACTCTATTGAGTCTGGATAATTATGTATTCTATAGATAGGGCTTCAGTAAGAACCATAAATGTTCATTTTCCAACATGGAATGGCCAAATCATCTATGGGGATTGCCTCAACTAGAAAATTAGGAACCATATACTACACTGCGGGAGCTGGTTGGGTGGAAAGGATGAAACCATTGCATTTCTCTTGAAAAGCTTATTGGGAATGAACATGATGTCGAAATGTGGTAGGATCCCATCCCACCGAGATAGCTGGTCTTCCAATATAGGATGATTCAGAATGTACTTCAACCGATCCTCTCAGGACACTAGTTGTATGTCATGGTCTGGTAAGTAATGTTGCAATTTCTACACCACGTATTCCAGTGCAAGGAATCTATTCTCGAAAGAGGAATATATTTTACTTGGATTGAGTAGAATGCACCTGAGGTAGTATAAACTATTCTTAATTCTAACATTTTTCTTTTGGGTTTGATGGGAATAGAGATATCATTTGAGTGTGGTTAAATAATGGACAAAGTCTTTCCGAGAATTGGTTGCATCATAACCGAAAAACGTAGATTTTACTACTTTATTTCCTCATGGGTGTTCTGATACTCCTCGTCCCACTGATAATTGACACCATTATTCATGATCCTAGAAGAGGGATTAAACTTCCTGGCCATAATTTCAATGAATTGGTGTTTGTAGGCTACGTGGCCTCGAAAGACTCAGTCCTCCAGAATGTTGCTCGGAAGAGACATCTGACTGATGGAATTTATCTTATCGTGATCGATATCAATGCATCTATATCTAAAAAAGAAGATAAGAAAATTTCCAAAGATGGCCCTGAAGGCACAATTCAATGGGTTCACCATTAGATGTTAGGAATGGAGGGTGCCAAATAATTCTCAAGATCATTGAGATGGTTCTGGAGCTAGTGCGATTTGACCAAAATATCATCCACATAACATTACACCTATTTCCTAAGGATCAGCTTGAATATGTAGAGCATGGAATGATAATTGGTGGAACATGGATTAATTAGACTGAAGGGAATTATGTGGTAGTATAAAGTACCTTGTGGTGCTATGAAGGTGTTGGACCGTCCATCCTAGATGGCCATTAGTACTTTATTATACACAAAATTCCTATCCATGATGGAGAGATCATAGAACCCTGAGGTGGAATCAATAAATAGTTCTATTGTAGGAAGGTGAATGTCATACATCAAACAATGATAGATGAGATCTCAGAAGTTGATGAATACATTGATCTATCCATTTTTCTTCTTGTCAAGAACAATGATATCCAACCATATGGGGTACTGGACTTCCTTGATGATATTGGCTTTGATGACCCTTTCAACTTCGACCTTGACCATGGCTCCATGAGAATGGTGCATCTTTCTGGGAGGTTGTTTGAACCTATAATGATTGGCTAGAAGACTATGGTAGTGTACGATGACCTGAGGAAATATCCCTAGAATATCATCATAACTCCAAGAGAATACCTCACAATGTTACTTTAGAAAATCAATGTATTATTTTTGCTCTTTAGATGGAAAATAATTACTGATCAATATTAGTTTCAGATCCATCTCATCACCATGGTATATCATTACCTACTCATCAACCATCGTTGAGACACCCTCTTCAAATACAGGAGGTTGATATTCCGAAAAATCAACGTAATCGATGACGAAAAGATCATTTGAATGAGGTAATTCATTCGAGTCGAAAGAACCTAACGGTACACTGGCACCATCATGGGCGGTAGCGGAATCCTCATCAGGGGACTCATGCACTACTGAAACCATGGATACAATGGTTGTCGACCAGATCCCATCTTGCCATTGACCCAAGGGTCCAAGTTTGATGATATCAATGAAATAGTGGCATGTCATCTTAAGACAATATATCCCAGCCAGATGAAAAAAATAATGTATGATGAATGTTCATTGCCATGGGGCAGACAACCCAACAACCAATTTGATTTGGGTTCTCTATGATCACCTGAGCCTTATTTTTATAGGAATAATAGGCTATTTTCTAATGTTTCATAGACTTTAGAATGCAATTCCCTTTCATTCCTAAGACAAGAAAACATTTCCTAAAATCCGGTGTTGTGTCCTCCAATCAATGGATAAGGAAAATGTCGGCGTCATCTAGGTCTATCCACGGGATGGTACTAGCCCTAGAGTTTTCATCCTCGTTAGCCTAAATTATTTTTTCCATGCTCTTATAATAGTCTGCATCCAGGTAATGGGATATAAAATAGTAAAATAGAGACAAATCACCTCAGAATAATCCTACCCATCTATCAAAGGAGTACATAAGGAATTAGTGATATGAAAAAGGGACTTCTGCATATCGGTGGGGCCATAGTCTACCCATCAACACATTGTATGTGGTGTCTTGTAAGACAACCATGAACCTGGTTCTAGAAACTAGGACACCAAACAAGGACTTCCAGAGAATCATGATAATTGGTGTCTACTATTCCATGCATAAAATTGAATTTTAATGTTAGAGATATTTTGATCTTCCTCAGGCAGTCCCATAGTTCGTAGTGACTTTGTCCGGATAAGGTTAATCCTATAGCCTATGTCAACAAGTAAAAAACAAACCTAAACACCATTGAAATGGAAACTGATGTAAAATGGGAGGATGTTCCCTTGTATAGGGGATCCTTTATTTTCTCCACAAAAAGAGATAATGTCCTAAAATACTACATGATGAACTTACTCATCAAGAAAGGATTTTGTGGCTACTACCTCTCCCTCAAAATAGAGGGGAATTATAAAATCCTCAGAAAGGTATGCACACATATCTGCTGACAAGAAAAGAGAAATGATGATTGAAAGATTCAAAGTAATGCTCAAAATATTCTTGATAATATCATTATTTCAATCCAATACTTTACTTCAGATGACATGAGGTTGCTCTGTGGCATGAGGTCTGACAGGCACTTCTAGTTGAACCGGTGAATTCTGGCTAGTGCTGGGAATGTTTCACTGCTCACTAGTTGAAATACATGGAGTGACTATCGGCTAAGGGATAGGTTATTGAGGCTGAAGCCAAAAGAAATTATTGATCATAACATGGTCATGGTGGTTCCACCTGATCGACCAGTACAAATAGCTATTTATTCATATTATAAAAAATGAGATGATAAGGCTATGCTTTCTGAGCTCTACACAGTGCCTGCTATCTATTTTTTGAGCCATGCATAGCTTGTATAAAATCACATACCAATAGAAATTGGTGAGTCGCCTAACCATGGCTTCATTGATGTTGGTGTTGGTTGTGGATGTTGGAGAATATTTGTCTGGTGCTCTTTGACATCCGGAATTGTGTAGGGGTTTCCCTACTCCACAATGATAACTGAAGCATTCCCATGATTATCCCTTGAGTAATCCTCCATCACATGATGGATTATAGGGTAAATCTTCATATATTGAGGCATAAAATTCCCATGAGTATGGGGATCACAATAGAATCGGTGGGGAATTTTTTTTCCCTTGAGCCACTGATGCTTTCCCTTAAGGGAAGAGGATAGAAACGATGTTCATTCTCAAGTTGTGTTTGTGGGTAAAACAATGTCTTAGTAAGGCTCAGGATGGTTCAAACGTGCATTAATAATACCCTTAGGCACATGAAACTACATTTCAAGCCATATGATCGTCTTAATTTTGAGACTCGTGGTTAGGAAGCTTCTGTCATTCACCATTGATGTCACTATTGTAGTCAGGAATTATGAACATACATGCCTCATAGGTGGGGGATAGACCGAAACTTACTATGTTTTTATCAAATTGGTATTGGAAGCAATATCAATACATATAACATTGCTTGAGGATGTGCATAGGGATCTATTGGGAGGGGTAGTAATTTTGGGGATCCTTGTGATATGCTTCTTTTGGCCTCCTGCATTTCGGCAATGGTAGGATTCCCTAGTCCAAGTCACCTCTAAAATTACCATCTTCTAGAGACTCATTAAATGAGTAGGTCAGGTTCCTTCTGTATGGGAACTGGGATCTAGGATCCAGGACCTGACTAATGGCTAGAAGATCCATATGAGGAGGTGGATCGCGAATATATGGGATAAGTAGAGGTGATGTGTTAAATAGGGGCGCTGTAGATTTTGAGGTGGGTGTTGTTGGGCGGGACGCTATGCCCGAGGTGGTGGGCCTTAGTTATAATGTAGATTAGGATCTAATGGTGATAACGCCAGCTACCTGGAGGCATTTATTTTTGCTACTACAGCGGGCTCGACCATAGAGGCTCTTCCGGATGGGACTACATGAGGAAATGGATATCTCTACTTGGATGGCTGCAATGCTTCATCCGGATGCTGGTCTTTGTTAGAGAAATACCATAATTCCTTTGGTTAGTTCTGATTGATTATAGAAATGATCATTTTGGTCTTCAGATAACCCACAAACATTGTTAGTAGTTGTTCCTCAGTCAGCGACATATAATGTAAATATGTGATGAATTTCAAACATGACACAAAGTCTATGATGCATTCATTAGGCCATTGCATGAATTTAATGGGGTCATCCATACTCATATTTAGTTTGGTGAAACTGAACTACTAAATAAACAACCTACGAATTTTCTCCCAATCCGCTACTAACCCAGTGGGTAGCTGGATGTACCGGACAAATGCGGTCCATTAAAGTGATTGTACAAAACACCGGATCTTGTTGTCCTCCGGCCGCGCTGGTGTTCCCAGCGTGGGTCCAAACCTTGAATTAATGTAGACCAGATGTTGTAGGAGGACACTCAAACCATTTAAGGGGGAGAATGTATGATTTTAGAAATCATGGGTGCTGACATATCATCCACCCATACCGAAAAATATCACCATCAGGCGGGACTTCCACCTGTCATGTTTTTGGGGCCTCAAGGAGAGCAATTAGAGTGGCCATCAGATCATATTATTGGGGATTCCTATCTTGATTAGGATCACCAACTACCAGGGTATTTCTAACTTCTTCAACATGATAAATAGGACCAACAACTCATAATGTGACTGGTGTCTTGACACGCGGTACTACCGAGGGAATAACATGTGGAGTGGCAGGGTGAACCTGAGATGTGTCCTTTGGAGGGTTATCACACAACATGGGAGGATTTTGTGATTCATAGTGAGCCCTCAGGACATAATCTTCAGCTTCTAACCTGTCTATATGGGAAGGGTGGACAAGGTCACATGAAGGCAACTTGCTGGGGGGGAGGCTGTACCTACCCATGCTACCCCAATCAAGGAATACTGAAATATGGTCACTATTCTACATCCCATTCATCTAGAATTTCATCAACCATATTTTTTATGTTCCATGAGCTTTAGACCTAGAACATCTTTTTTATGATCACCATCTGTATTTTTCACTGATGCAGACGGGTTAGAGGGTTTGATCTCCCCAACATGCTCTTTACCATTATTGGGGTTCTGAATGACAAATAATGACATGGAAGGTGTAGGATATCCTAGTAGGTTTCATTTCTGCTGAGTAAGCCAAACCAAATGATCCAATTGTTTTAGATCCACCATGATTTATGTTCTATTCATGTATCCCTATATTGGCCTCTCCTTCTAATAGTTCATCCATGTTTACTATGACTATACCTAATGGAATATCCTCATTATCACCTGGCATGTCGATAAGGATCTTGATAAAAAAGAAATGAAGTGCATCATACATCCCCCCAAAAAAGATCAGAACATGGGGGACTCATAATTAATAATTCATTGAAGCACTATAAAGAACTGAATTCATCATTTTTGAAGGGTCTGATGGTGATCGGGCGACACAGGTTGTTGAGACACTGGGAGCGAATCCATGTCAACCCATAGACATTTTTATCAATTTCCTTTGATGTTTTACCGACTCTAGTGAAAATATAAACGTCGATTATAGAGACCAAAGTGTGTTTACTATAGAGTTTGGTGGGATTACATGACTTCCTCTTTGGTGAGATATTCTGGAATACTGAAACCTACTATTGTGATGGGCCAGAACATCTCTGGGAACATTTCTACTGCAAGGATGTCCCATATGCTATACTTTTCAGACGTAGGATCTGGTCATTGGTTACCCCATTCATGGACTGGGGGTGGAGGAGGGACTGACAATAGCACATAATCAGACCATCCTGATTGTAGATTGGTTGGTGGAGAGTACGGTTCATGAGCAGACAAGGCTCTAAATCTTGGGTTATCTTCCAATTAATGTACTGATTCTTCCACCACATCTTTTTAGGATGGACTAATGACCACTACATCCCACTCTGGGGTTGCAGAAATTAGTGGTGTGTCCGGATATTGATAATTCGTTATTGGTACCTAGAATAACTCTTCACGATATATGGTTAAGGTAGAGAATGATAATGTTGATGAAAGAGAGGATTGCACAACCAGGCCCTCGAAAAGGGGAAAATTATCCTTTCATTGGATGAGTCTTTGAATAGATGCATGAATCTGGTGGACCTCAATTTCAAAAAGGTTGAGGAATATATTACTTTTTCGTACACGAATCCTAACACAGAAGATCGGGGTGTTGGATCCATCACCGAATTGCAACCACCTCATAATATGAGAAGCAGCTCGGTTTAATTGTGTGTTGGAACATCTGCAGATTCATCCATTGGCATCGGTGACCCACCCTTCTATCTTGATATGGTTTTTATGAACATGGTAGGTTCTCTACAAGAGGATTTCCTTTAGAAAAAATGCTACAGTGAATGATAGGACTTCCTATTTGGTGAGTTGGGGTGCGGGGAGCACCCAAACAAATGTCAAATGGAACATGGGGAGGGCCTCTATGTCCACTTCTTGGTACACTATGGGGGGACCTCTATGGGAAGTGTTAGTGTGGGTAAGAACTCTTCTGTAGTTGCTGGGATCATGTGTTGTGATTCCATGTATGTTTTAATTTGTGGTGATGGTATGCGGGTTGTATTCATACTAGTCAAACTTAACATGGGGATGACCTCCATGTTGGACCTCAATGAAGTGGGGTAGACTTCTTCCTATCTGATTTTCGAGATGGGGAGAGCCATCATCAACTACAGTAAGAACATTGGGATAACCTCCATGTTGATAGTTGACTGGGCTAGGAGGATCATCACATTAGAGACCTACAATAGGAGTAACAGATCCATACCTGGGATCACTGGTACAAAAGAGACAATTATGATTGATGTTTGTGTGTGGGGAGGGTCATCGATTGGACTAATGGTTGAATGAGGAGGGCCTACATGCTAATATTGGAAGTGGTTAAGAACTACTATTTCATTGATTGTTTCACATGGAGGACCTCTGTGATGTATTTCCTCACCGTGGGTCGGTCCGTGATGGTTATTACATGTGCTGGCATCCATGAGATTCTTCCTAACCTGCCCATGGGGTGGTTGGGGCCTCAATTCGGTTCAGGCATATAAGTTCCCTTGTTCAATATAATGGTTTCATTGATAGAATGCATCATTTTTGGAATGGGACACTATATTCATCAATGAAGACACTCCTAGTAGGCATCCTTCTCAGCTTTCACTCGACGTTGGTGTTAGGTTAACCAGACGGGGGCCGTTGTTGCAGGTGTGTAAATCACATGCTCTTCAACATGTGGTAATGTGTGGTGGATCTAACGTAGCTTGGTATCTGGCCTTCTTGGAAGCCCTAAGTTGGGATCACATTCAGGATGGACCATTATTACATTACCTCATTGTCCTCAGGGAGAAATTCATGAAACATTTGTGGTGAGAGACTCCTGATATGATTGTATGTTGGAGTGGTGAGCAGTGGCTCCCTATGCGGCCCTTGGGGGGGAGACAGTGAGGCAAAAAAGCTTCTTGGTCCTAACATGCCATATCCCAACTTGGGTTTATCCATTTATCCTCATACTATCAGATGAGGTCATTTATCACCCTCCTCTGAATGAGTTCTGATGATGAGATAGGGCCTGGGCACCCAACAACCATGGATGTGGAAGCTGATAGAGAAGATATATAGGGGTGAGGGATTTCTTTATTGTTGTTTCCCCAACACCTATATCGGTGGGTTTGTGGTGATCAGTTTCCAAACATAGCAGCTTGGGTCCTGTAAAGAAGTAATATTCGACCATTAGTACTTATTGGAGGAATGGGATGTTTCATTCCCCTGCGTCGGTCTGTCACCAATGATTGGAACAATGGATCCAAACTAACAAAATCACAGATAAGGATGCCCAACATTCAACTACCCCGATATCTTGTGAGTTTCATCCAGTCCCACTATTTCCTTGGCGGGACTTGGTGCTAGATAGATGGATCTGTAACATGCTTATCTACTATAGTATCGAACTCTACTAATCTCAACATTGAGGGGAAGATTCACGTCAGGTTCACCATTTCTATTTCCAATTATCTCTCAAATGCACGTGCATAAATCTATGGGGAGGTGATGGATCATACCCCACATTCCGAATTTCCAAATTCTGGTGGAATATGTCAATTACTCAGGGACATTTCATCCTTGATCGAAATGGGATTAGGGGATGTCGGTATATCCTTCCGTGGTTTCTTCCTCAGAATTTTTCACTTTGTCCGGGTCTCTAATAATGTTTAAGAAGTTTTTTGTGAAAGTCTTCCCCAGTTCCATATCAACATGGATGCCATTTTATTATACTAACGATATCACAACATCCCAAGGGGTCCAGTTAGGGATACTTCCTTTAATCAGGGTAGTAGTCACGTCAGACATCACTAGCATGTATGGATAATAAAACATTGATTCTCCTCTATTTCATCACTTTATTAAAGGTCTTCTTGAGGGTGAAGAAGCCCGAGACAGACAATGTTGTGTGTAGTGAATTATCTTCCATAGGCATATCCCAGATAATTTCTTTATCATCCATTTTTTCACAGTGGGTAGGCATCAATTTTAAAGTCTAGTGGAGACGATTATGCTAGAGGCGTGTCTTTTGAGGATTTCCTCAGGCATCTCATGTTTAAGATGAGGTAAGCTGTGAATTTAACATCTTATGGTGATAGAATAAGAGTGATAAGAATATCCCATATAGATAGAAAAAAATGGAACATCTCTAAGAGAGAGTATCTTGAAGATTTACCCGATGATGGACCAAAACGCCCAATGAGTACAGATCTAAGGTGTTGTGTCCCATTAAGGGAAGATATGACACTGTGATGGTTGATCTAGACATTACTGAAAAATGATCAAGGAACGTTCATCTAAAAAAGTGGAACACCATGGTTTTCCATTAGATAAGATTGACCACATGGATAATTCTTATGTACCAAACCTCCGAGATAGGAATCAAAACCCAAGTAGTTCCAAGGGATGATGAATTGTGTTGTACATAAAGGACAACGACCACAAGACATATTGGGGATTAATCATGGATAGTGGACCATCACAAGACGGAGAATCTTGGTTGGATGGTTATGGATTGTGTGGGGCATATGCATAGATAGTTTCCCAATGGAATGTCATGATGTCACCGAGACATGGTGGCATGGGTAGGAATCGAGATGGAGAATGGATGGTTGAACGAAGTGGATGAGAGGAATGGGATGTAACCGAAGAAAAGGTGATGGTGATGTTGGGATTGATATTTATATAGGATTCCTGCATATCCATATGGTAGTGAATAAAAGTCCACATAGATTGGTGGGGAAATGAGTCGCTTAAAGAGGTAGTCTGTGATAATGGACGCAAAGTTGGGACCCGATGGAAGTAGAACCTCTAGGTTGGTGAATGGCTTTCACAAAATAAAAACAATCCAAGGAGATACCAGGATGAGACATTTGTGATGGAATTGAACCTCAATAAGGGTTTTGAAGTATCACCATAGCATGGAATAAATATATACAATGTTTGGGATGGGTCATGGAATAAGTGTGTATGTAAAGGAGAGAGACACGACAACATGATAGGGGTTACACATGGTCTGCGGCCTGAGAGTTAGTCTGACGCCACAATAGAACAGAAACAAATGTCAAACCAAACAATGGGGACCCCTCAATTTAAGAGGGTTTGGGGAAGATCCTCAGAGAGGCTTCCTACATACCTAGTTTTTGAGATATAGGTCAAAACCCACATAGTTGTAAATCATATAGTTTAACTTAATGTGGGACGGAAGGGGTATACAATTTAACATCATGCAGGAAAAGGGTGAACCAATGTGAAGTGGTTGGGACTAATGGATGATGGGATTGAATCTAAGGGATTCTTCCTATGTACAATTTTCTGAAAGGGAAAGGGTAAAAGTCAATATATTTTGTGGTCAGAGATGTGGAATACACACTATGCCATCCTAGAGAAGATTCCATGATCAATGCTTACTCTAAGACCACATGATACATGCTCGATGTGAGAAAAAAGAAGAAAAAATAACATAAAAATTACATCACAAAATGTGCATAAATGAAGAATAAAGCGGGGCATATGCATGAATCGCAACACCCCATGATTTCATAGTACATTATCTCTTCAATGTAATTCAACAACTTGCACTACACCCAACATCGAGTTTGACTAGACAACGACTTACCAAACTAGCCATTAACAATGTTCTCATAAATATTATTGACTAAATTTGAATTTTATTAACTCTATATAATATTAGAATCCATATTAAGTGTTTATTATACGTAATATAAGAAATTTTTTTTTTCATAAAAAAGAAGTATTCTTCAAAAAATGAAATTTCACTGCCTTTTAATGGCAAATTTTATTAAAAACAAATATTTGACACTTTCTTATATTAAATTAAATATAATTAAATTCTTCTTTAGAATAGGGAAATAAAAATTTAGTTTGGATAAATTTTTGGTACTTTTATGATAACATTCATATTTTGACGAATAGTGGAAAATACTAAATTTTAATTGAAAACAATTTTTTTAATCAAAATACTTTATAGTTATATATTATGAATTTTAATTTTTTATAAGTTTAATTAGATAATATTTTTATTAAGAGATACAATTAACATCATTATAAGTAATTTAACATTTATTGTATATAAAAACACGTGTCAATCTTTTGATTGTTTTTACTTTTTAAAAAAATCACTTTCTGGTTTTGAAAACAGAAATTAAATTTAAATTAATTAATCAAACATCAATGTTTTGAATTTCATAAAATAGACAACATTTTTGGATTGAGAATATCAAAATTATCTTTGGATGAATTTTGGGAATTGTTCTGAAAACATTAAATTTTTTATGAATAGTGAAAAACACTACGTTATTGTTTATAATTGACTTTTTTTAAATAATAATTTATTTTTTTAAAATTTATTTTAAGTAAAAACAGATATAAAATACCTATATAAGTTCAATTCAATTAATTGGGGTCATTTTATAATTAAACTAGATGTATGAAGGTTTATTGAACTTTTTAAGACTTTTACCCACCTTCATAGCACATTTGCAAATTTTCACAAAACAAATCTTTACCGCTAATTTAAATTAAATTTCAATAACCTGAGATACATAGTTTACATTATTTGTAAAATTTGGTTCAATAATATGAAAATAATTTTTGGTGAATTGTAACTTTTTTCGTTTATTTACCACGATTATTAGTAAATAAGATAATTAAAGATAAAAATGATATTATAAATACCATAAAACTTGTCCAAATTAAATTTGATAGGTTAATTTCGAAAAAATACAATATTACAAATAAAATATTATCCTTTTGTTAAACTTTTATCAGATTAGGAATTTTTTTATTATTTTATTTAAAGAAGAGTTAAAACTGTTAAATTCAAATTTTTATAACTAATCAATTTTTAATAAAGGGTTATGCATAATATAAATTCGACTATAAATATGCATTATAAAGATAAATATATTTCCTACGTAATGGTACTATATTTATAATTTTTATAGATTAAATAATTAAATTTATTAATGACACAGTTATGATGCAGTAATTACATTATCAATGAATGATTAAAATAATTGACATTACAAATGTACAAATAAATGTAAATTGAGGTTTTTGATTCCATCCACGAATTTTCATGGTTAATATAAAATGTTAGGGTTGATTAAATAATATTATTGTAATTAATAATGTTTTTATGACATAAAAATACAAAATACCTAATAGTGTCAAAATTGACATAAATTTGTTTTTAAAACAAAAACTATATTATTAATTGATAGAATATTTCTAAATATCTATGGATAGAAGAAATAATATAGTTAAGTTTAGATATATCAATAATTAACCACATAGGGTTCTCTTGTCTTTTTATTGTAATTTTATTAATCATTTGTTATAATAATACAAGAGGGCCTTGTAAATGATAAACTATTTAACTAAGAGTTAAATCTAAAAGATAGGGTTAATATGGTGACCTAATCCTTTCTATAACCTGTTGGTTGAAAGTATTTCTACCCATAAAAATAAAATCTTTTAAATAAGTCGATTTGGATACATTATAAACTGATAATTATTTTATAATAAAATAATATTTCAATCTTTTCCTAAAGTAAACCTTACCTCTCTTATAAAAGGGTTCATACCCTTCTCTCAAAATCACACCTCCAAAGCCATTTTCCATGGCCAAACCCAGCCAAAATATTCTCCCAACTTCCCTCACTTCATCCTAGAGGCCTTCCCAGGAAAAAGTTATCCTATGGATCCCTTCTGTTGAAATCAATAGTAAAAACTAAAAGAACAGAAATTATTTTATCCCATCTTTCAAAGATAATTTCTTCTTCCACTTTATCTTTCATTTTTATTTTCATAAAAAAATGACAAATCCAGAACATTCTTCCAACTATTATGTTATTATGAATATGTTACAACCATACTCATTATTCTATACATCCTATGAATTAAAATGTCACCATGGGTGTGTGTGTATGACTTACCGTCTCCAAGCCATGGTGTAATTATTTATTCCACACTATGTTATTTGGATGGATATAATGATAGGTAATATATATATAAATAACTAAAATAACATGATAAATATTATTTATAATTATTATACTATCCAATTATAAACATTTTAATCTTTAAGGAAATAAT
This sequence comes from Viscum album, assembly GCA_963277665.1. Lineage (NCBI taxonomy): Eukaryota > Viridiplantae > Streptophyta > Magnoliopsida > Santalales > Viscaceae > Viscum > Viscum album. The sequence goes on from OY728120.1 coordinate 487,416,668, forward strand.
ATCATCGCTCATGTGTACGTACGACTTTCCGTCTCCACTACGCGATGAGAATCATTTCTCGGTTCACCATTCAACGATGATTATAAAAATATATACTATTAATAATTTTTTAATATATAAAATAATAAATATACTATATATATATATATGAACATACATATATCTTATTAACTTACTTTCGTTCAATACGATAGGAAAACAGAAACAGCGTGTATGCGTGTGTACGACCTACCGTATCCATTAACAATGATTTTCATATCATATATCTATCTATTAAAGATATATATATTAAAATTATATATTATATATAAATCATGATTTATATTCTTGAAGTTTTTAAATCAGGATCTAAATTATACGATAAATAATAAAAAGTTAAAACACTTACGATAAAGAAAGTGATAATTACCCAAAATGTTAATTTAACATGGAAATCATTATTAAATATGTAGTATAATTTCAAAAATGAATTATGTGTGATATAATAAATAGGAATAGGGTTCAGTTATAATTTGATAACATACTATGATTATTATATAGGCGGTTAAACATACCCTCGACCAATGTAATGTGCATGGTAAGGGTTAATTCCTCAATCAAATTATTATCCTAGTTTGTTTATGTGTAAGTATTTTCTAGGAAATATTTATAATCTATGTCCAGGTTTCATAAATGTCATTTTAAAATGACTATATAGAAGTACTATTTAACAAATACAACATTTTAAATGTTTTAAATATTTATTGTCTAAATCATTCTAATTAATGTTCATGTTTTCAAAATGGATTGAAGGATTTATGTATATTGAATTGATTATTTTAAACTATTAATTCCATTGAGAAGTTTCAAAGTGGTATGTGAAACATTGAATCAAATATCTTTTTTAAATTAATTACTTAATAAATGTGTGGCTTTTAAATGATTTCACAAAATGATATATTTCTCTCAAAATTTTTTACTGTTCATTTTCAAATATGTCAACATCCTTTACTGGATATTATTCGTAATTAAGGATGATTTATTATAATAAAATATTACTTATTGTATTTAATGATTTGTGATATCATTGACTATGGATGTGATATTTTTGAACCCTTTATGATTTATGGTTGAATTATTTATATTTCATATGCTAGTTATAATACAAATGATGATGTTATGATTCCACATTTTCATATGAGGAATGCATTGGACTTAGTAAGTGACAGGTGGGGCCCGCTATAGCCCCTCGATGCATTGGTAGGTCTTATGAGACCAATTAGTGTCATGGAACAAGGCCTTGAAAAAAATTATTTGTAGTCTTGGAACGATGTAGTGACTATATGGTAATGATGTTCGATGTTCGGTATTCCCCCATTATTAAATTAATTATAACATGGGATTATTAGACTTGTAGAATATCCATGCACATGGTTAAATGGTATTTTTTTATTTATTTTCACCATATTATGTATAATTTTATGTTCAAATGGCTATTTTTTATTGGACATCATTCTTTATAATTTTGGAGCTTCCTCTAAACTATTTTCCCTTATCAAGCATCTGAGCTCATCCCATTATTTTGTTTTGTTTTCCCAGGATTTCAAGAAGTGTATTATGCTTGATATGTAGGGTTAAAATAGGGTAATAAAGTCATTCTAAATGGATTATTTATGTTGTATTTTTTGTTTGAATGTGAAATTTAACACACATGTATGTAATATATTTTCCAAGACTTCTAAATTGATCGGCCTTTTGGGGCTTTATTCCTTGTAATCATACCAATGTAATAAAATAATTCACTATCTCTAGGATTTTCGGGTCCGGGCATTATAGATGGTATCAGAGAAAGTTCAGTACAAGACATGGGAACTATAATAAGAAAAACTATTTTTAGATAACATTACCCTAAGATAGACTTTGAGGATTTGTATAAAAAACATCCTATAATTTTGGTAATTTAGAGTTTTTGTGTTTTTTCCATGAAATATATCACTGTTTGGATTTGACCTGGTAGAGATTGATTTGGCACAGATGTACCTAGGAGTGAAAACTTCTTCTCGGAGTTTTGGACATGACATAGGGTATCGTGGTACATGGAAATGGGCCTAGCGGTGCTCTTGGATACGAATCTCCAAGGGGATATGCATAAGATAATTTACATTTACTTTACAAGACATTATTAAGGATTTAGGAGTAAATACTTCCTCAAAGAAAATATTTTTTATGATTATTTATTATATGCATAATCTTTTAAATTTATGTTAGGTATTTTACAAGTTTCGAATTATTCATTGTGATTCATAAACTATCCTAGTGTATGCCATTGTTTATAAATGGAGCCCAATAGAAGGAATGTGAACTCCATCAATAAGCCCTGTGTAAAGAGTAAGAAGGATCATATCTTTCAAGGTATTAAGATAAAATTTAGAAGGGAAATAGTATTCCATGTATTCCTATAAAATGATGAAATAGTATCATTTGTTTATAAGGTAAGTAAAGAATACTCTGAGTCCAATATCTTTGGAGGGAATCATGAGAAGAAAAGGATGGTAGAGAGAAAGATAGATAAAGGGAAGAGGGGAAAAGGATTTTTCCCATATGTGATTACTATGGAAAGAATAACCTTGGTAAATGGTGGAATGTAATGGTAGTTTATTATAAGTGTGGAGAAAAAGAACACCATGTACATGATAACATGGGTAAGAAAATGGTTTCAAATTTACAATTCATCATCTACAAGGAGTTGGGACACTACACGAATCAATTTCCAATTATCAGGGTATTCCACAAATGATGCTATTGGAAAATAATCTAGTTATGATACTACCATATATTGTGATTAATGACTAGTTTTATTTTGTTGTTATTAAATAAATATTTCATTTGTGTGTTGTATCAATGATGTAATGGTCATAAGAATTATAGAAATAAATTAGGATTGTACTACAGTACTATTTCATTGATGATTTTTAATTGTTTGGTTCTATGAAAATTTACACAATAGAATGTTAAACTTTTTGGAAAATACATGGTTGATGGATGGATAAACCTTAATATGGTGTTGATACCGAGTTAGTGATTTTTGAATAAGATATGATTGATTTGGATAAATATTTTTCGATATTCTTAATATCCATGAAACTAAATAATTGTTTGTTTATTCCATTATTGTTATAGTTAACAAAATTTTAGAATATAAAGAGTATATATAGTATAATATAAGGAATAATGGAGCATGAATGTAATCAATATGGTTTAGTGGTAATTTATGGTGTGACTGTGGTTTAAAAGAATACTTGATGAAGGTATTAGCATGTTATTACGTGGAAAACATGATCTTCATTGTGATTATATTCCTTATTAATTTTGTACTGTGACTTTAGACAGAAGTATTTTGGATAATTATAAAGGATGGAATGGATTAAGTTTGAAATTGGATATATTTGTTAATGTTAAGTAATTTCTTAAGATTATATTTGGTTTTTTATAAAAGGGCAACCCAGAAGTCAGGAAACAACCTGTGGTTTCCGAAAGTGCGGTGAGACTTGAACCCACAACAGATGGGTGATAAGGGTGAATCACCTACCACAAGCCTACGTGATTTCATGGTTTGTATAATGTATCATTTTAAATATTTAGACAAATTAATTATAAATTCATTATTTTTTGTAACCCTGTACAATTAAGATAAACATAATATTTTTGAGTTCTTTTATCTTTTGGAGTGATATATGATTTTGTGGTAAAAATTAGTTAACATATGGAACCCTTCTTGTCATGTATTTTTTTACTTATTATATGAAGAAATTAATTTTTAAAATTTAGGGAAATTATCTTAAAACCAATAATATATTATCCTAGTACCCTATGTTTTGTTGAACTGATGTTATTTTAAACCATCATAGATTGATGGATTTGAGGCCCTCAATTTTTCACTTGTTTGTGATTAATGACATCAATCACTCCCTATAAATATTTACGTTTTCCCTCCAATTATGTGTCTCCAATATCTACCAATTTTCTTCTAATCGAGATCTTAATTTGGTGGTGAATTTTTCATTTTCTCTTTCTCTCTTATTATGACTAAATTTTATTAACCCAATTTCGGATGTAGGTTTTCCACAATGGTATTTATCTATTTTTAACTATTTATTTTCAAAGAATAATTTCAAATTGTGAGAACACAATTTATTTAAGGAGGGGATAATGTAACACCCCATGATTTTATATCACGTTGTCTTTTCAATGTAATTCAATAACTCGCTCTCATGAAACACCGAGTTTGGGCGCACCATGACTTACCAAAATAGCGGTTCAAAAAGTTATTAGGAATAGTATTAACTGAATTTTTAATTTTATATACTCCATGTTATTTTAGAATCCATAAAATGTTTTTTTAGACATTATATAAGAACAAATTCATTTGTTCAGATAAATGAAGTGTTTTTCAAAATATGTAATTTTACCACCATTTAATGGAAAACCATTATAAAAACAATATTTGACCCTTTTATATATTAAATTTTATGAAATTAAATTATTATTTATAAGAAGGACCTATAAATTTATTTTTGATAATGTTTTGGTACTTTTATGATAACATCTTTATTTTGATGAATAATGAAAATTACTGAATTTTAATTGAAATCATCTTTTTTAATTGAAATATTTTATATTGTCAAATTATTCATTTGAATAGTTGGTAAGTACAATTAGATTATATTTTTATCATTTAATACCATGAATGTTTTTATAAGTAATTTAACATTTAAATTTGACATAAACACTTGTCAATCTTTTGATATATTTTACTTTTTAAAAAACATGATTTCTGGTTTTGACAACAAGAATTAATGTTAAATTAAATAATTCAACATATATTTTTTTAATTTGGTAAAATAGACATGATTTTTTATTTAGTAATATCAAAATTATCTTAGGGTTATTTTTTTATCTTTCTGAAAACATTCATTTTTTGATGAATAGTGAAAAACACTACGTTATTGTTTAACACTGACCATTTATTTAATTTTTTTTATTTTATTTAAATTTATTTTAAGATAAAATAATTATATAATACCTATATAAGTTCAGTATATTAATGGGATCATTTTATAATAAAATCATATGTATAAAAGATTATTGAACTATTTAACATCTTTTACCCACCTTCTATTAACATTTGAAAATTTGCCTAAAATGTAATTTGATCAGTTTTGTGATTTGAATTTCAAAAATAAAAGATATATAATTGACATAAGTATGTAAAATTTGGTTCAATAAGATGAAAATACTTTTTGGTCAATAGTAATTTTTGAGTTTTATTTACAATGGTTAAAAGTATATAGGGTAATTAAAGGTCAAAATGATATTATATTTACCCTAAAATGTCCTAATTCTATTCAATAAGTGTATTTGATGAAAAACCAAACTTAGTAATAAAATATAATCTTTTTGGTCCACTTGGATTAGATTAGTACATTTATTATTATGTTATTCAAAGTAGTGTAAAAATTGTTAAATTCATTGTTTAAAAACATAACAATTTTTTATATTGGATTACACATTAGATAAATTTGACAATAAATATTCATTAAAAATTTAAAAATAGTTCCTACACAATGTTATTTTATTTTTAATTTTTAGTTATTATATAATTATATTTATTTAGGACACAATGGTGATGTAGTGATTACTTTATCAATTAAAGATTAAAATAATTGACATTATAAATATAAATCAATTAAAAATTAAGGATTTTTAGGCCATCCAAGAATTTTCAATGTTAATATGACAGGTTAGGGTTGATTAAATAATTTTCTTTTTGATGTGATAAAGTTTTTATGACATAACAAAATCAAAATACCAAAGAGTGTCAAAATTGACATAAATGAGTTTAAATAAATAATATATTACTAATTGATATAATATTTCGTAAAATATAAGGGTCAGCCAAATGGATTAGATAAGATTAGATATATAAATAATTAAATACATGAGGTTCTATAGGATTTTTATTCAAAGTTAATTAACCATTTATTATAATAATATAAGAGGACAAGGTAAAAATTAAACTATTTAAATAAAAATTAAATATAAATGATTGGGTTAATATGGTGACCTAAACATGTCTAAAACATATTGGTTGAGAGGATTTCTACTAATCATCACCTTATATTCTTAATAAATCAATTTTGTTCTATTAGAAACTGGTATTTATATTATAATAAAATAATATTTCAAACATTTCCTAAAGTGAACCTCACCTGTTTTATAAAAGGGTGCACCCCACTCTCTCAAAATCACACCTCAAAATTCCATTTTCCTCATCCATACTTTTCCCAAATCTCCTTCCAAATTCTCTGAAATAATCTCAGAGGCCTTCCCTTGGGCTGAAAGCCATCCTAAGAATCCCTTTTGTCCAAATCAAAAGGAAACATCCAAAGAATAGGTAGTTATTTTATCACATCATTCAATGTTCTTTTCTTCTTCCACTTTCACTTTATTTGTTATATCCATACCAAAATAATAACTATAGTACTATCTATATACTATGATGTTTTTATAAATATGGTACAATCATACTCATTATTCTATCCATCCTATGAATCATTATGTCACCATGCATCCATACATACGACTTACCGTCTCCACCCTGTGTCGTAGTTTCTTATTCTACACTATGTTATTTGGATGGATATAATGATAAGTAAAATTTATAAAAATAATGAAAATAAAATTCTAATTTCCATGGAATATTAATATACCATTTAATTATTCATATTTTAATCACTAAGGAAATGCTATCTTCGCTTGTGTGTAAGTATGACTTACCGTTTCCACAACGCGATGAGATTTATTTACAGGTTCACCATTCAACGATGATTTTAAAAATATATATTATTAAAAATTATGTAATATATGACATAATAGTAATTCTAGATATATATATATATGTTTCTGTGTGTTTTTGTGTGAGTGTGTGTGAGTGTGTACTTACATATATCTAATTCACATACATCTGTTCAATACTATTTGAAAACGGAAACAACGTTTATGGCTATGTACGACCTACCATATCCATAAATTATTTTCTCATTTCATACATCTATCTGTTATAATAATTAATATTCTAAATATATATTATATATCACTCATGTTTTATATTCTGGATGTATTTAAATCATGATCTGAAATATACGATCAATAATAACAAGTTAAAACACGTATGATAATCAAAGTGATTATTACCCAAAATGACAATTTAACATAGAAATAATTTTTAATTGGGTGGTATAAATTCATAAATTAATAATGTATGATATAATAAAGATTAATATGGTTATTGTATAATTTAATTACATTCAATTGTCAATATACAAGAGGTTAAAATTACCCTCAACCAAATGAAAGTGCATAGTAAGGGTTAATTCCTCAATCTCATTATGATCTGAGTTTTCTTATGTGTATGTATTTTCGGGGACATATTTATTTTCCATGTCCATGATTCATAAATAACTTTTAAAAATTATTCTTTTAAGGTACTCTTTAACTAAAACATCATTTTAAATGTTTTAAATATTTATTCCTACAAATCATTCTCATTAATTTCCATGTTTTCAAAATGATAATAATGATTTATTTATATGGAAATTATAGTTTTAAAATGTTAATTAACTTAAAAATATTCAAATTTTAATGGGAAACATTGATTTGAAAATAAATTTTAAATTTATTCCTTTATAAATGTGTGATATTTAAATGATTTCAAAAAAAGGGATATTTATCTCAAAAAGATTTAATGATCATTTTCAACTATGCCAACATCCTTTACTATATATTATTATTGATCATGGTTGATTTATTATAATACAATATTCTGCATTGTATTGAATGAGTTATGATATGTTTGACTGTGGATGTGGAATTTTTAAGCCCACCATGGTTTATAGTTGATGTATTGACATTTATTATGAATGTTTTAGTATGAATGTTTTTGTTATATTTCAACGATTTCATATGGGGAATGAAATGGACGAAGTATGTGATGGGTGTGGCCCACTATAGCCCCTTGATGCATCTGTGTGTCTCATGAGACAAATTAGTGACTTGGCACAAGGCCGTGCCATTAATTTTATTTTTATTCTTAGTAGTATACCTTAACTATGTTGTAATGATATCCGACATTAGGCATTCCCTTATTATGAAATTAATTTTTACTTGTGATTATTCGACAGGTAGAATATATATGTTCATGTTTATATAGTAATGTTTGATTTATTTTATCCATATTATGTTCATGTTTATGATTAAAAGGATGTTTTTTATTACACATTGTATCTTAAAATATTATAGCTTCTACTAAATTATATACCTTTACCGAGCATCTAAGATCACCACTTTCTTATGTTTTGTTTTCGCAGGATTCCAAAAGAGTATTATGTTTGATATGTTGGGTAAATATAGGGAGAATAATTGCGTTCTCAATGGATTATTTAATTTCTATTTTTTGTATGAATGTGTAATGTAACGTTCATGTATGTAATCTATTTGCCAAGACTGATAAAAATATTTGTCTTTCGAGAATTGATTCATTTTATTCATTCCAATTTAATGAAATAAAGTACCAACATTGGGCTTCTAGTTCAGGGGGTTATATGGTTAGCTACCCAGGGAAATAGAGAATGGTAATTACTCAATGATGGATTCCTAATGGAAATAAATCCCAAAGGGAGTGGGATGAGGTATTTTGGGTCCCATATGCCAATGTCTCCTCTGGTCTTTTCACATGGAAGAATAGATGAGGAGAAACGATTCCACCTCTTCTAAGAAAGGATAAGGAATTAAACTAGGGTGCTTTACCTCCCCCATCGATTGATGTCACTCTATAAAAGGAGGATCCCAATAATTATGATAATGATCCAACTCCCTTGGAGACTATTTGGCATGGAAAATGTCTAAGGTGATAAACCAAATGTATATCGCCCGGGGTGAGTCTAAAATATTATGTCATGTGTTGGGAAAAATTATTTTTGGTAGTTTAACGTCCTATAGATTAGACAATGAGGATTCACGCCTCTTCCTTAGGACTTACATAAGATGTGCACCTTTTCCGTTAGTGAAGGGAAGGCACTGAAAATGTTTTGGATAGATGGGGTTGTGGAGAGATCCATTGAGTGGCTCAAATTAGCGTAACTATGTGAAAAAGCAATAACTGTTAGAGTGATGTATGGAGAAGCCTAAGGAAATGAAACACAACCCAAATCACAACACAATAGATGTATAAATCAATTCATACAAGCCCGAAGGGATATACAGAAATGGGTTTTGCAATGGAAATGTCCATGTAGAGAGGGGCTACACAAACATCTATGGGTCGCAGAGGTCAAGGATTCCCATAGCTCTAGGCCTCGTAGAGAATTGGGGCTCACTAAGCATAAGGTCTCACAGATCATGTGGCTTCACAAAGCAATGAGATTATAACAACATAAAGGATCATATATGGGATGCCTTTGAAAAGAGGAATACATCGCAAAAAATAGCCCCCAACTTTAGCATAGATTACACATGTTTTGGGAGGGTTCTTCGCAAAGCATGAGTGATTTTCAATGTTCCGAGTGCCCAAGGGTTCTCTTTCCTTAGATATGTCACATAGGTTCCAATAAATGAATCCCTCATTGATGAGGGGTAAATTTGAGTAAAGGGAAAGGTATTACAAAATTCTCATGTACAAATGAGGATTCATTTCTTTCGATGGTTAATAGAGAAAAAAGTGCATTGCAATTTGGGAGATTGGACAACGAACATTTAGGATGTCGATCCATTTGGAGTGAGTAGAGAAGTGTATTTATTGGTGTATGGGGTCACTATTCTCTGAAAGCGCACTGCGAAGCCTCTTGTATTTTTCCATTAGAGGCATATTGCATCATGTTCATCATAATTGTACCATAGACTATCATCCACTCTATGGAAGAGATGATTCATTCATTCCATCTGCATTACTGATAGAGGCTTCCTTCAATTTCCAAGGATTTAAAAATGTGATTTTCATCCCTACACAATGAAAATACTTTTTTCAATTTTTTCATAACTATATAGTTGACCATATCTTTCCTCTATTGATGTCGCAGAGGAGGACTCATCTATTTTCAGGTGGTAGTGATGAAAAATATTTCATCAACTGTAGTGGTGAAGGGATTTTAAACAGTCACGGTGATGAAGGGATTCGCAATGGTGCTTCACGTAGTATCCCCTTTTTGAATTATTATGTTCTTTGCATATTTTTCCCACACAATTATTTAGGTTCCAATAGTATAACTATTTAATTATAAATTTATGAGCATGTGTTGTTGAATGTTTCAACCCTGTTGGGTCATCAACAACTTGTGATGCAAGGAAAACATTCTACTCACATTGTGGGATAATAATTAGTTGTTGAAAAGGTGGGGAAAGCTTCATGTCATTTAACACATACACCATAGCTAAAATTGATACATAACATATTGCATGTGTCAGTGGTGAAACATTATTTTCCTGAAACATCTCATATTTGAGTTGGAGTGATCTTGATATTGAACCTAACTTATATTTGATTGAGCAGCCAGTCCGAATAGATTACTCTGAGATAAAGGTACTTAGTGGATGTAGATTATCTATGGTCTCTGTGATACGAAATCATGGTTATGATAATCCTCAAACATGGGAACATGAGGAACATGTAATAATGTAGTGTAATAATCTTTTTTTCAAGGAATATTCTTCATAGGAATTATAGGGACAAAATGATTTTATGGTGGGGAGGTTGTAACATCCAGTTTCTGATATGATAGGTACGTATTTAAATTGGTCAGTATTTCTGTTTTTATTCACTTGGTTGGTTAGATAATGAATTGGGTGAATACCTATATTGGTAAAGTTAGATATTTTTTCAACTCTCCTCTTTAACCATCCATATCTATTGGCTACAAGAGGGTTACATGTTTTATAACTTGGTTAAATGATGAGTAATGGACTCTAAGTGCATACTTTGAGATGTTTCATGTCATGAGATGAATCACACCATGAAATTCAACATAAAATGTTGAGGATTTAGACATAATGTGTTATTTTATAAATTGATTTCATTTTAATGTGACCTATTTTTAGTGGTCATGATTCATAACTATATCACAATGTGTAGTGGGATTACACTTCGTGTAACACACAGGATGAAATTTATTATCATGTAACATGGATATGATTCTATATTCCACATCTAAATGTTTCATTTCACTCAACCTAATTCCTTGTTTATGTGATCATATATACCTCCAACACATCTAGATTATTTCATTCGGCATTCGATCATCGTTGATCTTGCAGTTTGGATTATCAGGTAAGTGTTATCCTTATTCTTCATCTATGTATATTTCATGACGTATGGGATTTCAATAGATCATCATGAAATTGATTGATATTTTCTATTTACTATTGGATCACATTTCTATTATGAGTTTTCATGTCCTCTACGTCTTCTTTCACATTCATAGGTTATATTACGAGTGTTGGTTTTTAGAGAAAATGTTGGTGCTTCCATTCCATTTAGATAAACTGAAAACCCATAAATGGCTTGATTTCATTAAATTGTTCATTAAAAAAAAATTCAAACATTATTTCAATTGATTTAATAAAACCCCATTCAAGTGAATTGAGAGGTTTGTAGTGGTTTTGGCATGAAAATTTGGAGAAACCCCAATTCCATTGAATTTGGGTGTGTTTGTTGAAATTGATTGATTTAAATTATTTAATTTAAATTTTAGATATTATGGAAACTATTTTAATGAAAATTTTGAATTTATTTGGGTAAATGATTTTTGAAATTTAGGTAATTGGTTTTGAATTTATTTAAGACTCATGAAAATTGATTAAGAAGTTTTTATTGAATCCTAGTTATTTTATCTTGTTAAATATGCTTGTTTTTTATTAAAACATTTTATGGATTTAAATTGTAAAATTGTCATTTAAAATGAGAGTAATGAGACTGAATATTATTTTAATATATCTTAAAATAAATTACCCATTAATGAGTATATGATCACATGGAATACTTAAGTAGTTTTGGTGTTATTGGGTCACACTCTATGATTATACAACACTGTAAAACCTTGTTGTGGTGGGTCACATCCCTGATTGGATGGTGATATGTTCCCAATGGCTATTGTCATAGGTATGTGTGTATAGACATATTTTCATGATCACATAGAGAGTGTGGATTCCAATATCCTGGAATGTTCATACCTATATTTTTAATGATCATGTTTCAAGATTGTTTTATGTTTTAGATTAATATATATTCCATTGTTGTTGAACAATGATAAATTCCTTCAAGAGTTATTGTCATGACCCATCCCCCGGGGCTCATGCCGTGACTACCTCAAGCCCACCTTCCATAGGCAAGGGGCTGGTGACTAGCAACGAATGACATATTCCTGGAAACTGGGAAGGCATTTCCTTTATAACCTGTAACTCACACAACTAAGCATAAAGTAGTAAACAAGAAAAAAGTAAAACTATATAGTAAACATGGTGTGTACAGAATGAAAAATGGGACAGAATACAAGCCCAACAGAAAAGTACAACTAAACTGAAAAGTACAAGTAAAACTGAAAACAACACCTTTGAACACCCACCAAGGTTCCTACCTGATGTGTAGGTACATCTCTTGAATGACCATCTCTATGGTACGCCCCATCTATGTTCACCTCCATGCTTCCTCAAGTCCTGGTACCCTCTCCCTTAGTCTTCGCTATCCATCATCTGCACCAAACACAACAAGGTGCTCGCATAGCTCATGATGGGGTTAGTATAATGATACATAGTAGGGAACCCGACACTCTCATTGGTCTCACAAAATCCACAAAGGATAAACCACAAAGCATGGAAACAACATTCAACCGTATTTATGAATATTACCATACATATTCCAAAGTTATCAAGTATAACCATCTCATTCATGAGGAAACAAAAGGTCCAACTCAAAATCCCAAAGCACAATTGTTCTACAGAGGAAATATTTCCACGAAGATAACTCAATAAAGATAATTACTACAAAGGTAAAGCCACACAAAAGTATACCAGCAAGGTTTTACCACGAAGGTAAGTAACACAAAGGCTTCACCATAGAGAAGAATACCACAGAGGTATCACTGCAAAGGTAAGTACCACAAAGGTATCGCCACACAGAATAATACCATAAAGGTAAGGAATTATCTCTCACCAGGTAACATAGGTACACTGGTAAATACAATTAGATGTAACTACTGAATCATCTTACTCTGTTGAGAGGTAGACCCACGTTTGACCCTAAATCATCAAACCCACATAGGATCTTAAATCATCAGACCCATATAAGATCCTATTATAGCAGACCCACGTAGGATCCTAGATTAGTCCCTCATAGATTCTTTGAGAGGATCCAACTGGGATCCTCGAACACATACCCACGTAGGATCCTAGTGCATAGACCCACATATGATCCCATTTTCATGTTATAGATAGACACATGATTCCCACACTATGATCCCTTGATTTCGAGAGGGTCCGCTCATCAAGCCACATGTAGATACTAGAACTACCATGAAGTCCCACTAAAAAGTATCACAATGGACCGCCACGTCAAAGGGGTCTCAATGCAACAGACGGTGCGTCAAAAAGACACCCAGTTAGTAAGTTATTGGTCTTTCAGTCGTGAGGGCCCAGATGGATTCTGGTTTGATTCATCCCAGCCACACCCTTAGTTTACCCTATACTCATGTGTGTAATAATAAAAGGGTTGTCTCAATCCTAGGTTTCCGACACCGCAGACGGTTTGTTAAACGAATGCACATAACTCAATATATTGCTGAAAGATCGAAATGGGGTCAAAGTTGGTATGGGTCTGGTCTGACCCTATCGGCCCTACTTGGCCTGGGCCGTCCCATGTCTGGCCATGCGTCCGCCCTGGCCCACTGGACGACCCGCGATGGGCGGACCGCAGGCCAGTGCTGGCCCGCGGCAGGGTCGCTCTACGGTGGGGTCCGCCCTAGCCTCCACCCAAGGGGGAGGCACCGCCTACGTACCCAAAACGGCAGATCCATTTGGGTGGGTGGCCGACCAGTCGACGCCACATGGTTTCGGCAGCTTGAACACGGGACTCGGGTTCCCACTCGACTCCCCGGCTAGCCGGATTTCCATCCCTCCTCTGCGGCGTGGTCACGCAACGTTCTACTTCCGGGGGCTGGCAGCGAGCTGGACGCCCTCCTTCAGCACTGTGGCCTCATGTCGTGGCCATTGAATGCCCGACAGTGCCTACGCACACCGCCACCCCCTTCACATGGCAAGTTGTGCACCGGCTGCCATCCCAAATCCGCCGAGACCGATGGGCTGTGGCCCTCCTCTAGCAGTGCTGTTGCACCACCGCGGTCTTCTCGGCCTACCGGAGTTCCGACCGCTGCTCCCGAGCCCTCCCGACTTCAATCTCTTGCAACAGTCACCATTATCCTCCATCGTGAAGAACTCATCAACATGGATGATGTTGAGGGATCAGGCCATGTTTTTTTGGATCGTACCATCAGCGTTAGATCGGTAGAACATGGCTCATTGAATATATACAATGTAAAAGAATTTAACAATGAATAATAAAAACAACTCAACATTTTCATTCATTGGAGGTGTCGAGGGGTAGAAGATAAAGTCGATGAAGGGGATAGTAACGTCCATGTTCGTCTCTCTCATAAGACACATCAGATCTAGGATAAAGCGTCATCCTCGTTCTTCAATTATGGAGGATTCTCTTCATTGGGATGGAGTTCTTAGTTGTATAGAATGATCCTCCAAAATATCTCCCCTAAAATCCTCTCCTTTTCCAACCCAATTTCCCCCACCATAAAAAGGATCCAACATAATGTGTCAAGATTATTAATTAAACAATAAAAAGATTTCCCATTAATTAAGTTATGATAGCATGATTAAATTATGAGTTGAAAGGTTTTACCACATTAAGTGGGGTGCAGGTGGTCCCGATAACCATGAATTCAAAACGGGACGTTTTCCAACTTGGGGGGTCCCCACCAACATAATTCAAAAAGAGAGGTTTCAAAAAGAAAAACAAAATGTTATTTATTTTATTCTTCTTCTTCAACAAAAAACTGAAAAACAAACTTCCACCCTCAACCAACTACGGTGGAGATGAAGGTCTCCTTATGTGAATATAGGCACTTCGAGTTCAATTATTCCCTCAGATTTCAATTCCTATCAACAGTTATAATGTTACAAAACCCACTCGCACGTTTACTGAACACACATAAAAAAAGTTCAAAAATTCATTCTGGGCACATCGGGACTCAGAATCATGCGCTGTCAATTTTCACGGACTTTTTATATTCCTATACAAATAAAATACATTTACATGGAAAATATGGGTCTTTACATTCTCCCCACCTCAGGGCTTTTCATCCCCAAAATTCACATCACAAAAACTAGGTAAACTAGTGGGGGTACAGAGCACGAATCTGAGCCTCCCTCACCCAGGTGCTCTCCCGACGGATCCCATGATGCCAACATACACTCACATAAGGTATCGATCCCCAATGAAAGACTCTCTCATGTAGATCCTCATTCTCCACTAAAACCACCATAAATTTTTCCCCATATTCGATGTCCATCTTGTTGTGGTCGATGACGTGAGATGGGTTGCCAGCGTATTTCCTCATCTGGGATACGTGGAAAACGTCGTGAACCAAGTGAAACTGAGGGGGAAGTGCAAGGAGGTATTCCACCTCGAAAACTCTACTGAGGACATGGAAGAGTCTGATGAACCTTGGAGATAACTTTCCTCCCTATCCAAATCTCCACAAAACTCGTCACGGTGAGACATGTAGAAAGACATGGTCACCATCCTCGAACTCGAGAGGTCTCTGTATCTAATTGGAATAAGACTTCTAGCTACTAATTTCAGTCTTCATCCACTCCTAGATAATCAGCACCTTCTCCATGTAGCTCGTACCATATCTGGTCCCATGAGTGTAGACTCCCCTGGGTCCGTCCAACTCAAAGGCGATCTGCAAGGTTGGTCGTACAGAGCCCTGAAACGAGCCATCCCAATTGTGGAGTGATATATGTTGTTGTATGCATACACCACCAAGGGAAAGTGATCCTTCTATTTGTGACCAAAGTTGAGGACGCAAGCACGCAACATGTGCTCAATGGTCTGAATGGTCCTTTCAGTCTAGTCATCCGTCGGAGGATAGAAGGTAGTTCTCAAACAAAGCTACATTCTGAAAGCCTCTTTTAACCCCTTACATAGCTGGAATGTGAAATGGGAATCAATATTAGATACAAACATTGAGGGTACTCCATGTAGCCACCCAATATCCTGCACATAGAGGTGTCCCCTGCTCTCTACTGAACCCTTCTCTCTGATTAGTAGGAAGTGGTCCGACATGGTGAGTCTGTCGATGATCATCCAGATAGAATAATGACTCCTGGATGAATGTGGATATCCTGTCCCAAAGTCCATGGATATCCCATACCACATCCAATCTGGGTCCTCTATTGGATGAACTAAGCCCTCTGGTACCTAATGTTCCACCTTCACTTGCAGACAAGTGAGACACTGAAAGAAAAACTATGCTACTGATTTCTTTATTACCATCCACTAGTTCTGTCCTTGGAGGTCCTGGTACATCTTTGACACTGCTGTATGTACCACTGGATGGGATGAGTGGAACTCCCTCAACACATCCACCCGAGGTGACACTGGTACCATGGTACATCCTCTAAAGAGGATGACTTTCTCCCCACCTTCATAAAATCCATCAAATGCCTACCCTATTGATATATGAACATGTCGAGGATCATAGTTAGTGTCCCCACACTGCGCCTCCCTGACATGCTAAAGATGTGGGTGAGTGACTGTAAGAGACTGAAAAAAAAGATTCTCCATCCCATTCCAAAAAGTTTATCTGTAAAGTGCCCAAACTGCTATGTCGCCTCACCTAGGATTTGTATATCAGATCTCCTACAGATTTAATCTGCTACAACATTCCCCTTCCCAGAAGTATAAACTATCTTGAAGTCATAGTCCTAGTGGAACTCAAGCCAATTTGGATGTCTCAGAATCAGGTCCTTCTGGGAGAAGATATACCTGAGACTCTGGTGATTAGAGTAGACCGTAAAACGCTCACCCATCAGATAGTGTCACCACATCCTCAAACCGAAGACCACTGCTGGTAACTCAACATCATTGGTAGTGTTGATCTATTCATGTCATCTCGAGTGTCGAGAAGAATATGCAATAACTACACTCTCCTGTATGATGAAAAATCCAAGCCTATTCCCTAATATGTCAGAGTAGAATATGTACCCAACACCCTCCTCTGGATGCCACAAGATAGGGGAACTAGTCAGCTTCTACCCCAGATCCCGAAAACTCTACTGGCATCTCTCCGACAACATGAAGTGTTGCCCCATTCTTTTTCAATGCTGATAAAGGTGCTGCAACTCTAGAGTCTTCTCGGAAAAATCTCGGGTAGTATCCATCCAAACCAAAGAAACATCATACCTCTATCAGACTACTAGGTGGATTCCAAGAAAGTATAGCATCAATCTTCACTGGATCCACCACAACTCCATCCTCTAAGATGATGTGTCCCAGAAAGTGAACCTCTCATATCCATAACTGGAACTTCGAGAGCTTACCATAATGTTAGTTTTCTTAGAGTGTATCCAGAACTATCTTCAAATTATAGTCTTGGTACTCCTCGACAGCCGAGTAAATCAGAATGTCGTCGATGAAGAATACAACAAAGCGATCAAGGTATGGTTGGATGATCCTGGTCATGAGTCCCATTAACACATCTGGAGCTTTGGTCATACCAAATTGCATAATCCAGAACTCTTAATGGTCGTACCGACATATGAAAGTCGTCATCTACTCTTCCTCATCTCATACTCTCAGCTGGTGATAGATTGATCTAAGGCCTATCATTGAGAACCATCAAGTTCCCTTTAGTTTGTCGAAGAGGTCATCATTCCTAGAGATTGGGTACCTTTTCATCCCAGTCACCTGGTTTAGGTTCCTATAGTCAACCCAAAGTATTAAGCACCCATCTGCCTTCTTGTCAGAAAAAATCAAGGGATTCCCAAGTTGAAACACTGGACAGGATGAACCCCTTCCCCTATAAGTCATCCAACTGTACCAGCAGCTCATGAAGCTCCGCGGGAGCCATCCGATATGCTGGGGTAGATATTAGTTTCATCCCATGGTACATTTAAATGTAAAAGTCCACCTATCTAAGAGGAAGTAGACCCATGACATCATTAGGGATGGCATTTGCATACTGGTCCACCACTAGAGAATAGCTCAGACTCTCCACCTAAACCGCTCTGAGTGTAAGGCTTTCGAACTCATGATTAATCGGCTTCATTCCCCTTAGAATAAGTCCATACTATGCTGCAAAGGCTTCCTTCTCCCCGATGAAGGTAAAACTAGTCTCATTCGTGTGGAAACACCAGACATTGCGCCTAATACAATCAATCTAAGCATGGAATGTAGATAACCATTCCATACCCATGATGACGTTGTAATCCCTTGACGGAGGTACTAGGAGATCCCTAGTGAAGCTCTTGCCTCCTAGAAAAATCTCATACTACCAGAACTAGTGTGTAATCATCGAATCCTCTCCCATAAGAGTCTCTAGCCGTATGCATCGATCGAACAACTCCACCTAAATCTTCGAGCTCCACACGAGGGTATTGGAAAATAACGAATGATTGTAACTTGTGTCTATAATTACTATAGCTTGGGTAGAGTAGACACATATCGTACCTCACATCATCTTTGAACTGTCGTCGTCGTAGGCCTCAGATTCCTAAAGCTGATTCACCCCTATCCACCTGCTCCTTATGGTTAGGGTTTGTCCAACTAGTGGTGGTGGTGGTAACAGCTAGAATCGTCTCCCACCGCAAGATGCACAGCTAGTTCCTCTCCCACATCTGCCTACTCCTTGCATACCTCCTCGTTCAAACCTCAGTCTCTAACTGGGAGGTCCTTCGACCATCTTTTGATCATCTGTATGGCCAGTCGGGCAGTCATGAGCCATGTGACCCTAACTGCTGCATTTGTAACATTGCCTGCTACTCACATGACTGGCACTGTCTTGGGTGCCCCGCACTACTGACCAAAATCCTACATTTGTTTGTCTGTATATCTGGTCCTCATGGACCTCTGTGACATATGTCAGCTTACAGCTGTAGAAAACTCCACTATGTGACGCCCAATGGAGGGTCTTGCTGCCGGTGACTGCTCATCAAGAAAACTCTACACTAAGAGGGATCGCTCTAACACCCCTTCCTGCATCACGATACTGAGAGAAATCATCAAAGCCTTGTTCTCCTGCCCGAGTCCCTGCTCAAAGGTCTGGGCCCTAAATAATGGGTCCGTCACCATATCAATGGAGTATCTTGTGAGTTCGTTGAACCTCACTGAGTATTGATCCACAATCATTTTTCCCTACTACAGATGAATAAGATTATTTATGCGCCCTGCGAGAAGGGTCGCTCGGACAAACTATACCTGAAACAGGCTCTCAAAGTCATCCCAGAGAAGTGTTACCTCATCATGATCCTAGAGAATAAAACCCCACCATATTCCTTCTGCTGCATGTAGAATACTAGCAGAAAGGATCACTATGAGATCATCTGGTGTTCCAACTAGCCAGAAGACTCTCACCACGGCCTCCAGCCAATCCGAAGCCACCAATGGGTCTATCTCACCCCCTAAACCTGGGTGGCCTCAGGCGTTAGAACTCGTGCAACATCCTCATATAGCATGAACCCTCTTCTGGTGGGGCTAGTGGCATTGGTGGACCAACGGGTAATGGTACAGATGGTTCCTCTTCTGAAAGAGGGCCTTACACTGAGGCCTTCTCGATTGGTGGGCTATCATCACGTACTATACCCGGAAGCATGGATGGATGTCTGCGTGGAGGCATCCTGAAGAGACAGGTGAGCCACGGTCAATATGTTATACCTGTGAAGATGAATCAAAGTGATCATAATGAAAAGATTTAAAAACACACACACAACCAGTGTTTTCATGCACTGAGTCAGATATCAGAAGTCAGGGGTCTTGGTGTGTGGATACGTTAGTCGTCGAACCAACATTGGATTGCCTAAACTGATAACCACACTCATTACACTTAAAAACATTTATATTAAAGGATCATAGTCTGATATCCTATGATAGAACCGACTCCTCTGATACCAATTTGTCACGACCCATCCCTCGAGGGTCGTGCTGCGACTACCCCAAGCCCGTCATCCATAGGCTAGGGGCTGGAGACTAGCATAGAAAGGAGTAATCCCTAAAACTGGGAAGGAATTTCCATTATAACATGTAACTCACATAACTAAGCACAAAGCAGGATACATGTGCAATTTAAACTATATAGTAAACAGTCTGAGTACAGAAAGAAAAAGGGTCTAGAATATAAAGACCAACTAAAATGTACAAGTAAACTGGAAAGTTCAAGTAAAAATAAAAACAATTCCTATGAACACCGACCAAGGATCCCACCTGAATGGTAGGTATAGCTCTCGAACGATCGTCTATACGGTACGCCTCGTTTATGTCCACCTCCGTTCTACCCTCAGTCCTGGTACCCTCTCCCTCGATTAGTGTTGGCCATCATCTGCACCAAACTCCAAAAGGTTCGGGCATAGCTTGTGCAAGGGTGAGTACAATGATACTCATTAGGTACCCTGAGATCCTCAAAGGTCTCATAAAATCCACAGATCATGGAAACAATAGTCAACTCTACTTAGGTATATGCCCATATATATACCTAGGTTATCATGTATACCCATCTCATTCACGAGGAAACACAAGGCCCAACTCAAAATATCAAAGCGTAATTATTTCCTGGAGGAAATATTACCACGAAGATAACACCCCAAATATAAGTACCACAAAGGTAAAGCCACAAAGATGTGTACCAAAATTGTATCACCATGAAGGTATGCACCACAAAGGCATCACCACACAGAAGAATACAACAAAGGTTTCACCATGAAGGTATCTCCACACAAAATAATAACACAAAGGTATGGACATATCTCACACCAAGTATAACATAGGTATGGTAGTAAAGACGATTAGATGTAACTACTGTATCATCTGACTCTATTGAGAGGCTGATCCATATAGGATCCTAAATCATCAGACCCACGTATGATCTTACATCATCAGACCCATGTAGGGTCCTAGATTACCAGACACACATAGGATCCTAGATTAGTCCCACGTGTATTCCAAGAGTGTATCCCAGTGGGATCCTAAAACATAGACCCATGTAGGATCCCAAGGCATAGACCCAGATATAATCCCATTCTCATGATACAACCAGCCACATGGTTCTCACACTAAGCTCTCTTGATTTTGGTAGGGTCCTCTCCTCATGGAATAGGTTGATACTCAGACTGCCACTAATTCTCACGAAGAAGTATCCTAAAGTAACTCCATGTAAAAGGGGAATCAACGCAAAAAATTGTGCATCATTCAGATGCCCAGTATGTATGTTATTGGCCTTTTAGTCCTGGGGCCCTGTTGGATTCGTGTTTGATCCTTCCCAGCCATTCCCCAAAATTATCCAAAACACATGTGGGATATACCAAATGGACAGTCTTGATCCAAGGATTCTGTCACCATATATAGTTCTTCAAATAAAGGCATGTATCACAAGTTATAGCTGAAAGAGTGAAAAGGGGTCGCAGCTAGTCTGAGTCTAGTCCGGGTCCGGTCCGGGTCCGGTCCGGGTGCGGTCCGACCTAATCAGACCGAACCCCCAGACCCGGCTAGGGCTGACCTGAGTCCGGAACTAGGTCCGACCTGGCCCACAGATTCTGGCCCGACCTGACGGTGCAACCCACGATGGGCGGACCGCTGGCCCGCGGCTGGGTGGCCTCACTGTGTGGTCCTTCCTAGCCTCTACCCAAGGCGGAGGCACCCCCTGGGTACCCTGAACATCACATCCGTTCGGTTTGTGTGGCCGACCGTCCTATGCCACATGGCACTAGAAGTTGGCCCACATGACCTGAGGTCTCGCTCGGCTCCTCGCCTGGCCGGACTGTCGGCCCTCCTCCACAGAGCGGTCATGTTCCTCACCCCCAACGACAGTTGGCAGTGAGTCGACCACCCTCTTTCACCATTGCGGCCTCGTTCTGCAGCCCATACATGCTCGGCAGTGCGGACGTGCTCCGCCGCCCTCTTCATGCAGTCATTTGTGCACCGGCCACCGCCCCTGCTCCACAGCGGGCGACGGGCCACGACCCTCCTCCGGCGTTGTGGTTGCGCCGCTGCCGTCTTCGCGGCCTGCCAGAGTATTGACCGCCTCTCCTGAGCCCTACCAGCGCCAGTCACTGGCATCAGTCGGCGCCCTCATCTATTTCGAAGAACACATCAACAAGGATAATGCGGAAGAATCAGACCATTTTTTTAGCTGGTACCCTCCATGTTAGATTGGTAGCACTCGACTCATGTGAAAAGATTCAACGTAAAATAAATAAACGAAGAATAATAAAAAACACCACTACATTGTCGTTCGTTGGGGTGTCGAGTGGTAGAAGATAATTTCGATGAAGGGGATGGGAACATCTGCTTTTGTCTCTCCCAAAAGACACTTCCGATCCGGGCTCATGTGTCGTCCACACTATTCGATTCTGTATGATTCTAGTCATTTGAGAGGTGTTCTTCGTTGGAGATAATGATCCTCCAAAATCTCTCCCCAAAACATCTCTCCATTTCCTCCCAAATTTCCCCATAGGAAAAGACGATCCAACAAAATGTGTTATGTTTATTTATTAAACAATTAAAAGTTGGATCTTTAATTATGTTATGTTGACATGATTAAATTGAGAGTTTAAAGGTTTTCCCACATTATGAGGGGTTCGGGTGGTCCCCACCACCATGAATTTAAAATGGAAGGTTTTCCATATCTGGTGGTCACCATGTCTATAATTCAAAAAGTGGTGTTTCAAAAAGAAAAATAATAAGTTAATTATTTAATTTTTCTTCATCCCCAAAAAACTAAAAAACTAACTTCCACCCTCAATCTATTGAAGTCGAGTTGAAGGTCTCTTTAAGAAAATATCGGGGTTTCAAGTTGAACGATGCCCTCAGATTTTAATTCCATCCATCAGTTCAATAGTTACAAAAACCTGCTTGCACGTTTACGGATCGTACTTAAAAAAAGTTTTGAAATTCATTCCGGGAACACCGGGCCTCAAAATCAGATGCCGTCAATTCTCACGAACATGTAATATTCCCATTTATTTTAAAAATATTACATGTATAATACATGTCTTTACACTTATATAATATATTTAAAATAATTTATTTATTTATTTCTTTGTTTTATAATTATTTCGTTAATTGTAAATCCTTTTCAATATGTATTTTCCATCATTTGGGTTGTATATCATTTTTTTTAAATAATTTTTAAAATTACAAACCTATATATCATAAAAATTGAAGTCATTTTTATGTTTATCTATTTTTGAAATCTATTATGGAATCCATGATCAGACCCTACAATTATAGTTAGTGTACACCTTATTTTTACCTTGAACTATTTGTACATTATCACCACATTGGTTCGATCATGGGGAAAGTCTCTCTTATAGGTGGATCCGACTATTGAACCATTGACATGGTGTCTTCTGTCCTTAGGGCCTTTAGTTATTTTTCTATGTCTTGGTACTTGGGTTTTAGTAATTTTTGGTCAAAATTCTTGTTGGCTTCTTGTACATTACTCCCAGTAAAGTTTCTTTTGTATGCATATTTACATTCATGTTTTGATTCTGTTATAATTTTTGGAACAATTGTTCCCACTTTCATGTGGTATGATTCTAGGTTCTAGTCTCTAACCAATGGGGATTTGGAGCTCCCTTAGATCAATGTTAGGTATGACATTGTTATGGTGTTAGCAAGGTACCCATCTAGTTTGTGACAAAATATGACATACATGAAATTAAGTCATATGAAATTCATTTTTATAGATTATTTCTTGGATAAATATTTGAGATAATACAACACTACCTAAGGAATATTGTACTATATAGTATAGATATATCATAGGTGTTATGATATATATTTCAATAAAAAGGTTTGATTGATATTGGAAGACTAATGTAATAAAGGAAGCATTTCGTAATCATCCACTTAAAGATATCATATACTATTAAAATTCATATCATCAAATGTTTATGAGAATTAGTTTTACAAATTTATTAGAAAATTTTATGTAAACTTTTAAAGAATTATAATTTTCATAAATTAATGTGTTACTCAATGTTTATGGAAAATTCTAGTAAATTTATAAATATCAAATGGAATCTTCATAATTCCTATATAAAGAGTCCAATGGTGATGAAAATGAAATCCAATAAATTATTGTTCTAATTTATTCTCCAAAATTATGTTAACTTCTACTTATATAGTACCATTTTATAGGTATTAGGAGATCATGTATATTAGTATGTTCCCACCCATTCATTGATATATTCACTATCTCTGGGATAGACCCATGAGAAAGGTGTATTTTTTTCTTCTATGTTATCATAATCAAACCCTTGTTTGAAGATCCGATATTCATTTACAATCATTGTATAATTCAAAAATGATGATCATTTTATGTTGTACATGTTTTTAGATTCATGTTATAAAAATTATGGGTAAATGTTAAATTAATTCATATTTTACTAGAATAAGTGAAATATAATCCTAACAACCCCAGTAGTGGTATTAGAGGAATATCATTAATTAAGTCAAATTTTATATGATGACATATTTTTTATCTTTATTCAATAATATATTATGATATATAGATATACCCCTTTCTAATATTGATATTTTCTAATATATCATTTCAGTTGACATTTTTTTATCCCATTTATTATTAATTTGGTATATTTTACTACACATTTTTATATCAAAGGATATAATGGGATCTAATACTATGATATTGTTTGTTGTTTCTAATGATATAACATAAATAAATGGGGTTTAATTATTTAAAACAATTGTGGGCCATATCATAAAATGGAATCTATTTTTTTATAGATTTTATAAAAATAGATCAATGTATAATCCTGGTGATATAATGCACATCATAAAACATAACTCCCATGAAATAAATATAATTTAACACACTAATAATCATATAAAAAATCATGACATACTGTAAATTTATGAACTCAATTTCTCATATAAGGATTATTGTCTACAGTGATTTCATTGATTAAATTATAATAATTTGGGTGAATAGATAATTAATCACATAACATGATACGAATTATAAACATAATCTAGGGATACAATATATTGCATCTTATTGGAAAAAATGAATAAAATATTCACTATTATTTTTGTTATTATTATTTCAAATGATAAATTATAACATGATTATTCATTCAAGAGAATGAAATACTGTATTATCAAGTTCTTATGAGTTATATTATTATAATGTCTTTATAATTAGTTAATAAAATAAAAATATTTATTAATAAAATTAATATCATTAATTTTTTATTATATTTAAATAAAAAAGATTTTTTATCCTATTCTTGTAATTTTGATATAAATTTATTATATAAAAATTATAATGTAAATCTAAAATTGATCATAAGTAATAATACAATGATAAATATAATGCAATTTAGTTTTTCTATTAATAATTATTCAAAAAACAAAAATTAAATGAATAAATTAATTTAATTATTTAATAAAATTATTAAAATTATTTAAAAAGAATGTATACTATTGATTTAACTAGGGGTCAAATAATATGAATTCTATGATGCATTTATTATGTAAATATATTACATAAGGCATAACTTTTTTAGAATAAATATTGAATTTATCGTTTAATTTCATAATTTTTTATCATGAAATGATATATATATATATATATATATGATAATACGATGTAGCCCATGAACGAAAAATTTATTTAATACATTATATTTCAAGAATAATTCACATTAAAAAATTAATTATTATCTAGAAAATTGTTTATAATTACTTATTTTATAATTTTATGAATGTTTTATCTCATATATAAATATTTTAAACTATTAATTTATTTAATTTACTCCTTGATTTATTTATAGATATTGAATATTTAAACAATAAATGAATGAATTATTTAGTATAATGTAAATAACTAAAAAACATATTAAAATACATTAAAATTAGTTGTTATTTCTAGGTATGAGAATTCATTAAGTTTGCTTCTGTAATCGAATTGGCATGTACAGTGTAATGATATTAGAATGAGAAGATAAATACTTCTTATATAAATTAATTGATGGTATTGTGATTTATTTTTGGGCACTATTGATTAAAGAAAAATTTGGGTTGTGTGACTTATAATAGTGAATAAAATCATTATGTGTAATATCTCTATATTTTAAAACAAATCAATACTAATTTATATGACATCAAACATTATTATTACTCGTAGAAAAGATAACTGATATCTGAATATGAGCATTATAAACAAGATATTAAATTGGTTTGTATAAAAAGGATTAAAATAATTAGGATATATTATGGAAATATTATGTATGGTATAAAAATTTAATATATATTTAATTTCCACTTTTTGCATAATTCATAATTATTTAAAATAATTAGTCGGTTTATTGACACATGAATTCAATTTTTTTATCTTTTTAATTGTTCTTCGTCACACATTTTCATTCACTATGACATATTTTTAATCTATGAACGTATATTATTTTACCTTGTGTATATAATTCCATTTTACAAGTAACATTACTGAAAATATTATATTAATTGTATTTAATTTTTCCTTTAAATCAACATCATTCATAATATTATGATTAGGAAGATACAAAAATTGTAATGATTTTTATGATACAATCTCATCTTATTTCAGATTGGTGTGTATTCAATTATCCTTTCGGTGGTCTTATATTCATTTAAAATCCCAAACCCTAAGAAATTAATTTCTAACATTTATGAATATGGTTTTCATATTTATTTTTCTATTTCATCTATTATTGACTAAAGAATCATCAATGAATTTGTTTTTAATTGATACTAATAATGTGTTATTATTTACATTTGAAATCATTCACTAGAATTAAAATGTTTTATCAAAACATTCCAAAAATTTATTATCTAACAATAAATTATTCGTTAATGTAATTTAACATGATCATTATCCTTTTTTTAAGCTTCCTTTTGTAAATTTCATAATGTATCGTCATCCTCTAGTTATGACTATCATTAAAAGTCATTTAAAAGAATGATTATTTAAAATTTTTATAACATGAACATGTTTTTCCACCATAAAGAGAATTATTTTCACTGAATATCCAATTATTTTTTTCCATGTATATTTCGAAATTAATGTACTTCCATATTATTATGGGAATTATTGGTTTTAAAATTCAATTTTCAATATTCAAATGGAATTTTCTTCAAAAATATTTTAATGATATTTTAATGATATATATTTATATTTATCAATAGGAACCCCATGTTTTACTTACGCATCACTGTGGATGTGTTATAGAGATTCACCATATTTATTCCTTGGAAGGATTACAATACTTTTTGGAACCAATTTTTTCAATTACTAGATCAATATATTTATGAAAAATAGTCAATTTAATGTTGAAAAATGTAGGCCTTATTGTTATATGATTATGTTATTTTTCATAGAATTTTTTTATAGTTGATAATTATACATATATTTATTACTGGTCATCCTGATATAAATCTATGATGAATTGTATAAGGATTATGTTCTCTATGGAAATATGATTGATATTTACCGTTTGGGTACTACATAGTTTACGTTTTAGAAAGGATTTTACGAAGATAATGTTATCAGATAACAACATCTGTTGATTATTCATTATATGATATTTTAATGGTTTCTAAAATAAATATATAAATCACATTTATTGTGAATTTTTTCAATAACATGTTAATTTATTAAATTTTAATTCCAGGGAAAATGATTTTTATCCAAATTTTGGGGGCCATGAATTTTATTATGTTATGGGAATGCACATTTATTATGACCTCATACCCTTATTCTCATATTATTATCACAGAATAAATTTAATTTATAATTCTTACATCTAAAAATTATAAGAATTCAATATCACCATTCTTATATATTCCATTTTCTCAGTGATGGAGAATAATTTTAGATCAATTATTTATCAGAAGGAATATGGTGTGTGTAATTTTATATCATATTTATAAGAATAAATATGGAATATTAAATGATATTCATAATTTGGAAACTTCTCACATGATGACATTAGTATAATTGTGTTACATATTTAAATAATTCACTAAAAATATAAAAAGAAATAGAAATTGGGTATTTAAGTGATAAAATATTTTATAGTTCTATTTTATGATATAAATATTTAAATTTTTGCTATTTTGTTTGTATCAATGAATAAAATGGAATCATTATGTTTTATCACTGGAACCAGGATAGTGGGAATGTGTGTATTGTTGTTTTTATATGTAAAGGGATTACTCAAATCCATAAATATAGATGTTTTCATGTGTGGTGTTCATAAGAATTATGGATACCATTATGAGTTTATATGTTCATGATTGATCATATGTTCCAGTTTTTAAGAATTCCTTCATACAGTTTTATAAGATAATATTTTATGTTGACTAATTGTATTTTTGAGATGTTTTATTGAGTTCTATTATATATCAACCTGTGAAATCAATTGATCCTCACAATTAATTATTTTAGATAAATAAGTTACTATTCTATTTAATGTGAAGTATTATTTCAAAATATCACTATTACATTTTGGGGATATAAACTGAAAGGAATTAAAGAACCACTATGGTTAAATCAAAATTTGTTGTTTCGGTAATTAAGGCCATTTGGGATATTATGTTATTTATTTTTTGGATTTTATTACTTGGAAAACTATGTCTTATTGTTTAATATTATAGATTAATTTATTATATCATAATATGGGGTTTATACGTTTTGGATATTATATTACTTTGGAATTACCATTTCCATTTTTTTAATATAAAAATATAGGAAGAATATCTTCTAATCCTTTTTAAATTAGGTCATTGAATAAAAGTTGATTTATTTTCATTAAACATTGAAAATTAATCATTTATATTCTTTAGTTATTGAAAAAGATAACATTTTAGTGGAAATATATTAATGGATGAAATCATACATGTCATATTTATTTATTTCTTTACATTAACAGACTATAAGGTATTCAGATTACTAAACAATTAGAAAAATGCCTTGAAATGAAGATGATATAATATTATCTTTATTTAATATAAATTTACATTCTTTTTCATGCCTCAATAATTTAAAAAATGTTAGTCATTTATATTCTCATGATCATTCACTTTGTTATGATCAATGTTCTCATTTAATAGCCATCATTATATGGATAATACAGTTTCTCTATATATCCAAATTTTCTCTTAATTTTGATTTTCACCTATTTTGAAACCCATTTATGTGATATTCCTAGTGACCGTCATAATATCCATTTCCTGTTTTCAAAATGTAGTTCTATTATAATTTTTATTATATGTGTTTTAAAAAGTGTATTTTCAAATATAAAAAACTTAATAACCAATAGAATTGTCATATTTCAAAGATGAATATTATTGATTGGGGTATAATTAAATATATATTGATTTTAAAATAATAATAATATTTATAATTTATAATAAATTCAAAACTAAGCATAAATAAAAAAAGAAATATTATTATTTAAATATAACAATTATAACATAACAATTAATTTTTTTGTTATATAAATGAATATAAAAATTAATAAATATATATAAAAATCATACTTTATATTAATTTTTTATACATGTTTCTGAAATATTCACTAAATTTTAAGAAAACATATTTTATGCTTAAAAAATATGTCTAATTGAAAAATGTTTTTCATTTCAATTTTTTTGAAAATTTTAAAATTTAATTATGTAAATTTTTGAAATTTTATTTGATAAAATGATAAATTTATTTAACTATTTATTTCAAAATAAACATAAGATTTTTTTTTATTTTTTGGAAAGATGAAATATTTTATGATTGTAAAAAATATTCATTTTTTAATAACATTATTTTTTTAATGTATATAAAAAGATAAATTTTATTTTGGATTAGATTTAAAATAAAATTAGATACATATGATTTAAAAAAAGTTTTATTCAAGTAAAAATTATACCTGATTTTTTATGAATTATTTTTATACATAAAATGTTATATTTCTTAAAATAAATTTTCATGATGTATTGTTGAGTTTAACTGTAAATTTAAATCATCAACTTATGGAAACTGATTATTATAAAATGGGATTTGTATTTTTTAAAATAATAATTTTTATTACATTATATGTCAAACATAATTTTTTGTCACTATGTATGGTAAGCATAGTAAAATATATTGACCACAGTAAAGGTATAAATTTTTAATTATCATTAAAAATAATTTAATATTTTTGAAAATTAATTCTATGATATGAATTAAATTTTTTTCCTGATTCTATATCATCCATAATAATTAAAAATAAAAAATCCAATTTATTCTAATTTTTTATTTTTACTAACATAGTATTTCAAATAAATGATGATGAAAAAATGTCACTCACTTCTTATTTATATTTATAATATTTTTTAAAAGGGATAAAAACATAGATATGGTTTTATTTTGATATATGGATCAAAAAAAATTATTTTTATGTATATATATAGTTTTTAATGATGAAATTATCGAATTAAATACTTTGGTAATGTAGGCACAATGTTTGTGTAAGCGGTAGAAATATCACGCATGTTATTTTAGAAATTAAAATAGTAATATTATTTTTGTGAGTTATAGTATCCCATTAAATTAATCAATAAATATGAAATATTATAGATATGGGAATGGTATATGATATATATATATATATAGTTTTATTTAATTTGGAATAAAATGAATATTGTTAAAATTGATATTAAGGAAAATTAAGAATAGCTAAATTGTATTTAATTATATTAAAATCATTAATTCATGACAGTGGAAATTATTTATATTAATGGTTTAAAATTTCATCAATTTGAAAATTATAATCCTATTATAATCTTAAATGTAATATTAAAACTAATATATCTGGAAAATCACATTGAGACAATTAATTATAGAATTTGATAATGAATGGTTTAATTGAAATAATAAGGACTAAAAAGGTACAAAAATAGTTAAAATTAGATTATTGGTTTAAATTAAGAATTTATCCACTCTATAATCCAAAAAATATCATTTTGGAACAATTTTACATGAAATTTATATATATTATATTATAATATTTCTTGTATTTTGAAAACTACCACTCCAATCCCATATAAATAGAAGCCCTTTCTTTTTCATTTTTACACCCAATTGAGACTTATAGATTGACCAACCCTTCCCCATTATATCCTCCACATCCCTACACATGGATTAGAGCTTATTTATTTTTAATTTAAAATTCCACCGATCATTACAAAGGGAACCAAATAATGACTATCGAAGAATATATAATTTTCCAACCTAACCTCTTCCAAAACATTTTATCTTATACGAAATTTACATATTATTTAATATTGAGGGAAAAAAATTTTAATGACCATATGTGGTTATTTTATTATGTTTAATTCATAACCAATATCCACCACCACTTCAATCATATGGAATGTAAAGCTATCTTTTATGTGTTCAGTGGATTATCTCATCATAATATGACTTAATTCATTTTTCTTCACCACATCTAAAAGATCGATATAATGATGGATTGAATATAAATATATATATATATATATAATATTATATTAATGTCAAAAATATCAATCATGAATGAAAATATATAATACATTTTCTTACCTTTCTATCCACTAAAAATTTTATTGTCATTATTGTGTATGTCTATATTTACAACACCAAGAAATGAAGAGATACATTTTCCATCACTGCATCATATTGTTTGTATATATAATTTTTCTAAAGAAATAAAATGATATTCAATAAATAATTATTCTATAAGGTAAAAATAATTATTATATTATTTCTCTTTTGTTCATTGAGAAATAAAAATTTAACTCATGTGTATATACAACCTAGCTTTTCTGTTATTGCAATGTAATTCATATTCCATAACCATCAAAAATTATTTTTCAAAAATGATTAATTAATATTTAATAATTATTATTATTTAATTATTATTCTAGATATGGTACATAAAATATAATTTTTTTCTATGCTCATCATACCGATTCCTTATTTTTGTTACAAACTGAAGAGCCTAGGAACAGCCAAAATGGACATTACATATTATGCAATCAGATTTGAAAAAAAAATACAAAAAATAAATTGTAAATGGTGAATTAATTAGTCATATAAATGTTTCATAATATATTAATAAATTTTTAATTTGTCGTTATATAGGTTCTAATGGATATATATACCATTTTTGGACTACATGTAAGGGATTTCTCCTTAATTTCCCAACAATGAGTAAAATTGTAATGTTATGAGATTAATTTTTTTATATAGTGTATAAAATACACCATATACATGTTATATAATGAAATCTTCCAAACTCATTATATTTTTTGTTAAAATTTATTTTATTTAATCGATGACATTTTTATTCAAAAGTAACTAATGTAATAAGAGATTTACTCTATATTTTCCTTCATTGTGGGATGTTTTAATCATATTACCACAAAAACATTTATATATGGTACATAATTAAAAATGGATAATTTATATAATTAAATCTATCAAATTCATTTCATTTATGTATCCATTCCTCGTACTTCATCCTTGTGGATTCAATTTGGACACTTCTAAAAAAGTAACTATTTTCATAACTCAATATAATTCATTTCGTAATTTCAAATCAACATTGATTATAATATAAAAAATCTTTAGGCAAAATAAAATTTTGGACTTAATTTTCCCACCTAAATTAATTTAAGAGGTGTATATTGTACCGCTTCACATATTATGTATTGAATTATATAATATTAATGATATTTAATGTTTAATTTTTAGTAATTTTTTCATGGTCTTATAATTTAAAAATTACAAAATCTATATGGAGATTATGATACAACCAAAAGATATTTCTTATTTGGATATGCTCAATGATCCTTATGTAGATATCATATGAAATTGTTTTCTTCAACCACATATCATTTTTTCTATTCATATTATTAATATGGTTTAAAATTTTATTATGGATTTCTTATATTAATGATTATTGGAAAATGAAATATTTTGTTTTTATGTTATTTTCATATTGTATATTTTTTGTATATAAAGAATTATTCTCTTCCATATCAATTTATTATAATTTTTTTTAGAAGAATCCAAATTTCTAAACATTAATGATATAAAAATAATTGTAAACATCAACATTTAGTTTGTTCAAATGGTGTGAAAAGGATGTTTCATAATGTAATCCTAATTGGTCACTATTGAATCTATTTACAATGTACTAAAAAATTAATAAAAATAATTTTTTATTTTATGAATGAGTTTCCCCAAAATCATGACTATTATTTTCTTTGAGTGTTATTTTATAAGCATTTTGGCTTATTTTAAACTTAAATTATTTCCCCAGTATTTTTTTATTTTCAACTTTTAGAAGTTAGTTTCATCATGGAATTGGTATTTACCTAAGGAGTGCTTTTAGAGTTATTTTTATTTTATTAATATACATCAAATACATAAACCTATTATGTCACTTATGCTCCACTATGAATCTGTTGTAATCATACCATACTTAGTCATTCCCTCATTTTATTATTATATTTTCATAGAATCAATTTCTTTTCCATGGTAAAATCAATCAAAAAATGAATAATAGTTATTTTTATGTTGAAAAAAGAAAAAAATAAAGTATTATTATAATATTATGGTAATAAGAATTTTTTTATAATTGGTGATCCCAAAATAGGTTAATATAATTTGTGAACAATATATATTCCTACAATGCAATGTGTAATTATTATGATCTATATTAAATTAAATTTGATGTTGATTATATTTTATTTTTACTTGTGAGAGTCCTTGTATTATTTTAATGAAAATAATTGTGTTGGACACCAAAATAAATTCATTGTTCAATTTATGTTATTTTTAATGTTTTATATCAATAGTATTGACCACACATTTATAATGATCTTTTATTATTATGATTATTTAATTTCATAAAGTACTATTATATTTCACCTGGGTTATGATAATATTTTTTATTCTTATGAATTCTATTATGTTATGATTATGCATTTTTATAATGTAATCATATAATTATTTATATCTTATTATCACTAATTATGTTAAATTATTAATTCATATATTTAACCTTACTCTATGACTATGTTATCCCATCAAATTTATTCCTTTCCCCCTAGGTTTTCAAGAAATATTTTAAATTATTTATGTGTAGAAATATTTTTTGTGTGATGAATTTTATTAGATTTGATAAAGACTTAATATAAAATTTTAAATGTCTATATATTCATAGGGAAATTAACACATAAAGAAATAATTATTTTTATGAATTTGGTTTTATATATTAATTAAAACACTAATCCAAAATGGTCATTTGTTATTTAAGTCATTCAATATTTCGTTTTGAAGTTATATGTTTTAATCTGTGAAATTTGGTTTAAATTTTTTAGTAATAATGAAATACATTTAATTATATATTTTTAACAGTGGATTCCAGGTAGTGGGTCTGGACAGTTATAATATGGTTTACTTAGAGTATTAGTGAGTATGAATTCATTGAATTGAGTTGGGGATTAAGATATTTGATCTTTTTTTGAAATTTGTTTGGTATTTTTCTTAGACCATAGGCTAGTAAAAATAATATGTGACGTGAATTATTCAATTTCAGAGAATGAATTCGTCCATGTTATTGAAATCATAGTATGGTCACTCTGAGTCACCCCTGGATGGGATTTATTCATGGTTATGAAATATTACATTAGGGAGTCCAAACACAACATAATAGGGATACAACATGATATTTTTTATCCAAGGATCAAGCCTTTATCATATTGTAAGTTGTGTTGTATCTTTGAGGGGTTATACCATAAGGTGTCCTAAGGGAGGATTTTTTGAAACATGACCATTACGGTTATTCCATGAATACATCTTTTTTCATTAATATGTATGTCCTATTAATATTATATGGGGGGAATTTATAACCCTAATAGGGTTCCTTTACTCTAGTCAGTAACTTCTGTGGGAAAATCCAAATCTATCTCTCTATTATCCATCATTTCAACTCATTAGTTTCAAGGATGTTTGGGAGGGGTTAGTTAAATAGATTCAATTGTGAGATCTTTCCCAATTACTCCTTATTCTTCTCCAATTTTGAATGTAAGTTTTATTTATCCTGGTTAAGGTTAAGAGGATCAAATTCCACCAAAACATGGTAGTATCATCCCTCATATTAGGAAGATGTTATAAATCCAATAATCGATTCCCTATAAGCGTGTGTAGACATGGTTATTAATTTGTTATGTTACCCCAATTAATTATTATGATTTTTTAAAAAAATTCATTTAATTATATGTTTGATACAGTGAATTATTTTTTCATTTCTTGTTTCCCTGGTCAAGAATCATACTATTTGTATAACGCATCTGTCTTCGACAATGCAACAACATTATTATGTCATATATTTAATTATTCCTCAATTTTTCTAAATTACAATTATTCTTTACGATGTACAGTTTTCTATTTTATTGTTGTCTTAAATTTGTGAAAGTGTCCATGAACAGAAGGTAGTCTCCTATGATCATGGAAATTATTTTAGGATTATCTATATAGGTATTTTACTCCCTTAATAACCCAATTATTTTAATTCATTGAATGATTTACAAATTTATTACCCTTAATTAAAATTTCTTAAAAAATATTCATTTGTTATCAGTTTATCCTTACCTAAATGTCTTAGTTTTTATCTCAATTTTTCGGTGATTGAAAAATCACTTTCATGTACTTGATTTAAAAAATATTATTACCTAAAGTGGTAATTATTAAAATTACATCTAATAATTTTTTCAAAATGAATTAAATTTTTAAAAATGTATTCTGGTTCTAAATGATATTAATATGAGGGAACTCAGATTTCGAGAAATCAATGTTTATAAAATAATGATGTGATTCACTATTATAATGTTTTTATGTGCTTTAAAGATTTTTTGGGATGCTTTATTATAATTTAAATTAACTATTTTTTCATGTAATATTAAAAAAATTGGTTTCATTTAATAATTTCAATTAATTATTTCACTAATTTGGTTTTCAAGATATTAATTATTTATATAGGTTTTTGAAATTATTTTCACAATACCATGTACTGACATTACAATTTAGTTTCTTGAGGTAAAAATTATCCTATAATTATACCCTCTAAGATATTTTTTAGAAACTAATGTTTTGTTTTGAAATTATTTGATTTAATTGAATTATCCAAGATACTGTATGTGATTCCTATATTTCATTCCTGATGAGACAGTGGTTGCATCTATAAATTATATTTGATAGTGATGTTATTTTATAAACTATTTCATCTTAATATTTTTATGTGTCACATATATATTATATTATTAATTTCATTATTCATATAACTAATCTCTATTGGTTTTCTATTCATTAAAATTGTACATGGGTTGTTTCCAAGGTTACATACCACGAGGAATTTTAATATTCTATTCCAAGATTTGTATTATGACACACTAAGTAGAAGATATTATTATTTGGTTGTGAATTAATTATAAAAAATATGTCCTTTGGGTAAATTATACCAATCATTAGAGTAATTGAATTTTACATTTAACGTGTTGATATATTTTTGTTACTTTTTAGTTGAATTTATCATTTTTTATAACATTTTTTATTAATGATTCTCATTTTTTTAATCTTAAATGTTTTGTTATTATATTTAGGGATTAAAATTATGTACAATATATTATTAATCATCCAATTGCATTCTTTATAGGATTTGAAAGTGGTAATAAACATGAGGATATATTATGTAACTATTATAATGTTTTTATATTTTAATACTTAGTTTTGAAAATATTTTATCCTTTATAATTTTCAAATACATGTAATATTTTTAGAATATACATTTATTTGGGTAATATATAAAATAATTTAAAACTAAATGTTGTTGACGATAATTTGTGCCTTCATTTGATCAAAAATGAAATATAATAATTGCATTTCTATTTTTAAATATAATGAAACAGAATACTATTTAATAGTTATTCATGGGGTTTTGGGGATGCTTAATAAAGATTTTTAGTCACCCCTATGCATATTCCAGATGATGTGTGGATTCAGAAAATATAAAATTATTGATCTAAAGAATATAGTCTATTTAAATTGGCTTTGTTTCAATGGAATGTAACTTGTCCCTGGAACCAAGGATATGGGTGTTTATATGTTTTTTGGGTGTTTCATATTTATTATATATATCAGCATGACCACTATATCATTTTTATCTCTCTCAGTTAGGTTCAATTATACATAAATTAAAATGTGAATATTCATTGTGTAGATTTATTACATTAGTAGGGTTTTATTTTGGTTTCATTAGTCTTGCATTACATTTTTTCATTAATATATTTAACATATAATTAAATCTAATTATCCTAGTTGTGTTCCCATATGATAAATTAAATCATTCTTCTAATCTCATGGGTAATTTTTCTATTTAATTACCTTTTCATTAAGAGAAATAATTACATATTATCGATAATTAAATTTCATCAAATAGTTTCTAGCCTCTGGGGATTGGTAACATCGTTTGAGCCATGTCATGTACAATATTACGTACCTGACTCCTGAGTATCTTTAGTCAATTCACGAAAAAATAATATCAAAGAATTGATTTTTTATATGTTTTATGGGGTGTCATTGTTGGAATGAATTATAAATATTTGTGATAAATTTATCATTAGAAGGAAAATATAGCTAATATCTTTAGTATGAAGCATTGATGTATAAGGTAATGTTGTTAATGTGTCATTCTATATTTTTTAAGATTAATATTTATTTGTTTATATAAATCATTAATTGATGGAAGTAAAATATAAAATATTGAGTTTTTTAGAAGGGGTTCACGGGTTAAATAATGATAATAAGGGTTTTGTGTCATTAGATATTTTGGTTTTGAGGATTCTTCCTTTTAAATGAATTTAATGTTTATATTAATCTCATATATTAATTTTGGTTTATTTTAATGACGTTTAATTGATCTTAGGGTACATATTAAGTGGTTTATCTTAATATCTAATGTATTCTTATGATAGATATTTGTAATCAACATGGATTAATTATGTTTTCATTCATCAATTATTGTATAATATAATATATTATCTTTTCTATTATTCATCTTATCTACCTAATTGGATTTTCAAAATCCTTCTTTTGATTATATATTGATAAATATATCTGTATGTGGGATATTTTTAAAGAGGATTACTATAACACCCAGACCCCAGTTACCAAGAGTTGATACATTATTTTAGTACATTGGCATGATCACAAGGGATCATGTCCTGAATGACCGATCAGTTTAGCAGTGTTGGAAAATATATTACATACATGAATGTTAAATTAAATTATAAATTGAAAAAAAGAACAATATTGTCTATATTAACCACATTCATAACTCATATAATATACCTGAAGGTTAGTCATAATATACTTATTTGAATCTTGGGAAAAATAAAATATAGAAAGGGCTAAGCTCAGACACTCAGTAAGGATAACAATATAGCGGAAACATTCATAAATAAGAACAAACATATAAGGCAATGCATAAAACTAAACCAAAATAATTTTAAACATAAAAATCAACATAATATGAATAAGATAAATCAAATAATACCATTAACTTATTCACATGGATATTCTACTAGTCTAATGATCACATGTAATATCAATAGCTAATTTTATAATGACGAAATGCATAATGTCGGACGTCATAACCATATATTCAAGGCCTTGTTCCAAGACTACAAATAATATTTTTTCAAGGCCCTACGCCAAGACACTTGTTTGTCTCATAAGACCTATTGATGCATCGAGGAGCTATAGTGGGCTCCACCCATCACTTACTATGTCCAATGCATTCCTCGTATGAAAATATTGAATCATAACATAACCATTCATATTAAAACTATCATACGAAATACCAATACATTATCCCGAAATAATAAATGTTATAAAAATATTACATTCACATTCAAACATATCATAAAACATTCAATACAATACTGGATATTGTATTCATAATAAATCAACCTCAATTAAGAATAATATCCAAAAATGATGTTGACATAGTTGAAAATAATTAGTGAATATCTTTGAGAGAAATATACTTTTTTCATGAAATCATTTAATAGAATCATAATTTATAAAGGATATTATTTAAATTATATTTTTTAATCAAAGCCTCTCATACCACTTTGATACTTTTGAAAATAATTTACATTTTAAAACAATTATATTCATTTGATTAAATCCTTAAAATTATTTTTGAAAACATCGACATTAATTAAATATATTTAGAAAAATAAATTTTAAAATCATATAAAATTATGATCTAGTAAAATATTCCCTTCCATAGAACATTAAAAATACCTTTTCAATGTATTTTTATGAAACATGGACCTGGATGACAAATATGTCCCAGTAAATACATATATATAAACAATCTAAGATAATAATGAGATTGAGGAATTATCCTTTACCATGTACTTTTCCTTGGTAGAGGGTACATTAACCAACTATATAATAGGAAAATCATAGATATTAAATTATAAAAGAACCAAATACATAATATGATATCATATATGATCTTCTAATTTTTATTTGTTAATAATATTTTAGTATTATCATTGTTTTGGGTGTTAACTAATTCGTTTCCCTTAATATGTTTTGTTACTTATATCGTCTTTATAATGGATAGGATTTATTTTATTATATCCAAGTATAATATAAGGTTTTTAAAAATTATTATTAATAATAAAATGAAAATTATTCTTGAATGTTTACGATATGGAATGAATCTCATCAGGATCGTGGTGATGGTAATTCGTACGTACGCAAGAATGATACATCCATTTCATTTTTTTATTTTAAAAGGAAATAAGACCAAATGATACATAGGTATATTATTATTACAGTATAATATAATATTTTATATATGTTACATAATTTTATTACCACTATCCTTTATAGATTTCATGTATCGTATGAATGATTCATATCACTATGAAGAGGCGGTA
Source organism: Viscum album (assembly GCA_963277665.1). Classification (NCBI taxonomy): domain Eukaryota; kingdom Viridiplantae; phylum Streptophyta; class Magnoliopsida; order Santalales; family Viscaceae; genus Viscum; species Viscum album. The sequence continues at coordinate 487,457,076 of OY728120.1, forward strand.
GTCTGCACATCCTCAAATGAAATTATCATATTCATATAACATGAAAAGATTAAAGGTTTTCTATAAATAGAATTATAGATTATTTTAGATAAAATAAATATCATATATATCATATATAATTATATTTCTATCATAATGTCTACCATAAGAGGTTGTAGTATAAGATTGAAAAATAATCATTTCGTGAGGCAGTAGTTCACCGTCCATCTATACATTATTTTCTATACCCATTAGATGGAGGTGTGTGTTAGTTTAGTTCAAATACATCTCATAAAAAACCTAATATATTGAGGATAATATTTTTGATATAAAATAATGGAATAAAGGGATTTTAGGGGGTGGGAGAAGAATAATAAAATAAAATAACATAAGAGGAGATGTTAACATTAAATCGGGTGACACCCTTTGTATTGAACCAAAAGGCATCCCTAAAAAAGCATTTTGACTAAGGTAAGGAATCTATGAGGAATAGAGGGATATAAGGAGCTTAATTGGAACGAGGTTGGATGATCTATGGGACTTGAGTGGTGTTATAAATGGGTTAGAGGAGAGGGATTTTTATAAGAAGGTGGATGGGCTCTTTATGAAAGTTTAAAACTATTATTTTATTATTTTATGATTTTCAGTATCTAAATGTTCAAAACTCATTAATTTCGAGGATAAGATGACTAATGTTAGAAATAATGTCATAAATGAAAAATTGGACTGGTTTTGGATATTTTTTTAATGTTTATAATCTCATTTATTTAAATCCATCATTAATGAGGTAAACATTGCATCATTATTATGTCATAAATAATTTTATTTATTTTATATCTAGAAATTATAATAAAATTACAACGATATAGGAAATATTTTTATCATTGAAATTAATATTTATAGTCGAAAATATAACTCATATAACACCTTGTAAAAATTTTTTAACTAAAAAATATATGTTTATGTATTTTTTGTCTTTACTTTAAATTAATTAATATAAAGTGTCATTATCACTATAAAGTGGCTAAATGTGGTCCCAAAATCGCCTCATGGATGCCCATGGTCTGAAATGTATCCTTCAATAAGAATATGACACTTGTTATGGTAAATTTATATTATAATAATAATATTTTATTACCCTTATTTACCATATTTACCCTTTAACCATGGTAAATAAAATATTTACTTAAGTAAATATTCATAATGTCGAAAAATAAAAGTTACGTATATACAAAATTTTTACCTCTTAATTCCAAATATGGAATATATTTTTCAAAATTCAAAAATATTAGGGGCCGATATTAATTTAAAATTAGCTCTCATTGTCAAAACCAATAAGCGTGTTTTTAAGAAATAATAAATATCAAAAGATTGACGCTTGTTTATGTCCAGTTTAAATGAAAAATTACATCAAATGACCTAAATTATATTAAACGATGAATATATAATCTAATTATACTTTAAAACCAATCATAAGAATAATTTATCACTTTAAATTATTTCAATTAAAAAACATGTTTTCATATAAAATTTGGTATTTTTAATTATTCATCAATATATGAAAGTTATCAGAAAAGTACAAATAATTTACCCAAAATAAATTTTTATGCCCCACTTCTACTGAATAATTTATTTTCATTAAATTGAATATTTAAAAGTATCAAATATTGGTTTTTAAAAATGTTATCCATTAAAAGGTGGTAAAATTTTATTTCATGAAAAAATACTTATTATATCTGAAAAATTGAATCTGTTATTATATTATGACTATGGAACAAATAATATGGATTCTAATATTATATTTAGTATATAAAAATCAAAATATTAGTTAATACTATTCATTACCACTTTTTGAATGGCTAGTTTGGTAAGTCGTGGTGTGCTCGAATTCGATGTTGTGTGTAACACAAGTTATTGAATTTCTCTGAAGAGATAATGAACTATGAAATCCTAGGGTGTTACATTCTCCACTCGTTAAATAAATTCCATCCTCGCAATTTGAATTTTTCTTTGAAAAGAAAAGGATAAAAATTGATAAATACATTTGTGGAAAACCCACATCAGAAATTGGGATAATGAAATTTAGTCTTAATAAGGGGGAAAGAGAAATGAAAAAGTCACCAACAAATTATGATATCTATTATGATTATATTTGTGGAAATTTGAGACACAAAATTAAAGGAGAAATGTAAATATTTATACAGAGTATTTGAGGTCATCAATCACAAACAAGTGTAAAATTGAGGGCCTCAAAGACATTAATCTATGATTATTTAAAATAAAATCTATTCAACAAAACAAAAGGTATTAGGATAACACACATTTCGTTTTATGTTCCCTTCCCTAATGTTTAAGAATAATTTTATTCATAGAATTATAGAAAAAATACACTTGACATGTAGGGATTCATCCTTCATCTAATTCCAACCAAAAACTCATTTTTTACTCAAAAAGGAAGTATAATTAAAAAAAAATTATATTTATCCTAATCGTATAGGGTAACAAAAATGATGAATTTATAATTCATTTCTCATACTATTTAAAAAAATTACATTTTACAGACTATGACATGACACAAGCTAGTGATTGGTGATTACCATTGTCACCCTTCGGTTGGGGGTTCATGTCTCGTGACCTTCCGGGACGCGACTGGTTGTCACCCGACCTCCAGGATGTGATTTATATAACAATACAAAAATAATATCAAGAATTTATTTAACCTTAACAATTATATCCAATATCAAACATAATCTATTCCAACCATTAGACTTGTCCACAATACTTTTTTCCGAACTCACAGTCCAAAACTTAAATGGATGGTCACATAATATACATGTGAAATTCCTCCATCGTGTTTTCTCTTAAAATGTGTTAAAAAATGAATTTCCAGAAAACCATATTGGAATTGGTATGTACTTCTATATTCCTGCTGTAAATCATAGAATAATGGATATACTCCTAAAATCCAAAAATGATTCAATAACCAACAATTATGGAATAAAAAAACCATTAATTAGTTCCAATGTAGTAAATAATATGCAATATAATTTATCCAAATGAATCGTCTCTTTTTCCATAGTCAATAAGACATTATCAGGACCATATTAAAGTTTTACATTCCTTCATCAAGGTTTTTTTCAAAATTATTAACATGATATTGAGTCACTTTTTTTGGTACCAAACAATCTCAAATCCTTATTGAAAATGTAATGTATTACAATCCTTATATACTATATAATTATTACAACAACTACATCAGTGATACAACACTCCAGTGACATAATTCATTAATATCAATATAAGAAAACTAGTTTTTACTCTTCATTTGTCGTAATATCATAACATGATTATTATCCAACAAAATCATTTATAGTATACGCTGATTATTAAGATATTGATTCATGTAGTGTCCCAACTCCTTACATATGAATCATTTTATAGTTGAATCGTTTTTCATACCCTTGAAATCACATAATTGGTGTCCTTTTTCTCCACACTTATAACAAAATCCCATTCCCTTCAATATTTACCCTAGCTAATTCTTTCTATAGTTATCACATATAGGAAAATATTTATTTACCTTATTCCATTTGTCCATCTTTTTCTCTACCATCCTTTTCCTTTCTGGCTTCCCTTCAAATCCATATAACTCAAATAATTATTTAATTATCTTGTTAATAATGATATTATTTATTCATATTATGATTATACATGGGAGACTATTTCATTTATAAATGTTAGTTTAATTACACAAAATATATGATCATTCTTACTCTTTGGAACTTTCTTATTGTTGGATTTCTAATTCCATCAACTAGGCACCAATTATAAACAATGGAAAATACTTTTTTAGTTTTATGAAACACAATGTATAATTCCAAACTTTTAAAATACCTAATGTAAATTGAATTTATTTTTAATATAATCTATAATCATAAAAAAAATCATTGAGAAACTATTTACTCCTAAATCATTCATAATGGATTGTAATGAAAATGCGAATAATCATAATCATATCCCCTAGGACTATTGTAACCAAGAGTGCATCAAGACCCATTGTCGTGTACTCGGATAGCCCGGGTAAAATCCTAAACTCCTTGTCAGAGTTTTAATTCATAGGTACACCTGTTCTAGAGCTTCCTCTACCTGCTCTTATCAAGACAAGGATGTATTTCTTGGAAAATTTACAAAATCTCTATATTACCAAAATTCTAGGATTTTCTTATATAAAAATCCCAAAAGTCTATATTAGGATAATGTTCTCAAATCATTTTTTTCTAAATATAGTTCCCACAGTTGTCTCTAAACATTCTATAATACTAACTATTACAGCCCAAACCTTGTTACCCAAATTAAATGCATTATTTAAATACATTGTCATGGTCATAATGGATCATATCCTAAAAGACCGATTAGTTTAGCAGTTTTGGAAAATAGATTACATACATGAACATTACATTACATTATAAAATGAAAAACATAAAAACCATTATCACCATTTACCACATTAATATCCAAATTTCTATCCATACAGGTCGGTCGTAATATATTTCTTCGCATCCTAGAAAAAATAAAACAAAGAAAGAGGTGAGATCAGATGCACAATAAAGATAAAAATAGTGCAGAAAATTTCATAAATAAGAATAAATATTTATGGAAATGTATAAAACTAAAACAAAATCCTTTTAAACTTAAAAATAAGCATAATATGGAAAAGATAAATCAAATAATTTCATTTACTTATTCACATGAATATTATACTAGTTTTATAATCACATTTAATATCTATAGATAATTTCATAATGATGGAATGCATGATGCCAGATATCATAGCCACATAGTCAAGGCCTCGTTCCATGACTACCAATAAGATTTGATCAAGGCCTTATGCCAAGAAAGTATGTCTCAGGAGACCTACCAATGCATTGAGGAGATATAGCGGGCTCCACCTGTGACTTTCCACGTCCAATGCATTCCTCATATAGAAATTTTGAAACATAAGATAAATTTTCATATAAAAAATATCATACGAAATGCCAATACTTTATCCATAAATATTGAATTGTATAAAAATTGCACATTCATAGTCAAAAATAATATAAATCCTTCAATATAATATGGATGATATTATTCATAATAAATCAACCTTCATCCAGAATAATATGAAAAAATGGTGTAGACATTGTTGAATATAATAAGTAAAACCCCTTTAGAGAAATATTCTTTTTTTTCACGAAAGAATTTAAAAGTCTCATTAATTATTATGAAATTTATTTAAAATAGATTTTTGAATCAAAATGTCCCATTCCACTTTGAAACTTTTGAAATGAATTAATATTTGAAAGAAATTATGTGCAAATTAATAAATCCTTATTTTTTTTGAAAACATGGACATTAATGAAATAGAATTAGAAAAATAAATAATTAAAACATTTAGAATGATGATATAGGAAAATATTACCTTAAATATAACATTAAAGGATTTATATTGGATGTATTTTTATGAATCATGGAAATGGATGATAAATATTTCCATGTAAATGCATACATATAAACAATCTCGGATAATAATGAGATTGAGGAATTAACACTTACCATGTAACTTTCCTTGGTCTAGGGTACTCATACCTCCTGTATAATTTTTAAATCATTTTTATTGAATTAAATAATAACCACATAAATAAATATGATATAATGTATGATCTTTTGATATTAATTGGATAATAATATATTAGTACTATCATTTTTTCGAGAGTTAACAGATTTTTTTCCTTTATATGTTTTGTTATACAAGTCATGTCTGTTATTGATATGATATATTTGATTCATTTACCGATTTATATAAGGTTATTAAATATTATTTTTAATAATCATGGGTAAATTATTCATGAATGGTTTCGATTGGGAATGATTCTCACTGCGTACGTGGAGACGGTAATCCGTACGTACACACGACCGCTACTTCCATTTAATTTTTTTATTTCAAAATCAAATGAAACCAAATGAAACATAATTATATCATTATTACAGAATAATATAATATTCTATATACATTTAATATGATCATTTAAACCATCCTTTATACATTCTATGTCTTCTATGAACGAGTCATATCACTTTGAAGAAGAGGTTGTCTGCATTTCCTCAAATTAAATTATCATATGTATACAAATGAAAAAGAAAATGGTATTATATAAAATGGAATTAACGAAGTTTATAGATAAAATATATATCATAAATATCATATATTTTTATATTTCTATCACAATTGCCACTATAATAGGTAGTATTATAATATTGAACAATCATCGTTTCGTGAGGGAGTAGTTCGTCGTCCACAGAAACATTATGCTCTATATCCATTAGATAGAGGTGTGTATAAGTGTAGTTAAAATAAATCCCATAATAACAACATATTATATTTAATATAATAGTTTTCTTATAAAAGAAATAAATATAGTGATTTTAGATGGTTAGAAATGTAAAATAAATGAAAAGAACTTAAGAGGAGATGTTACCTTTAAATCGGGTAACTACCTTTGGTTTGAACCAAAAGGAATCCTTGAAGTGCCTTCTACCTACGGTATGGATTCTAAGAGGAAGAAAGGGATTCAAGGAGATTAATTGGACAGAGGTTGGATGGGCCAAGTGGCTTGAGAGGTATGTGAAATGGGATTGAGGTTAAAGATGTTTATAAGGGAGATGAGGGGATCTTTAGGAATGTTTGAAAATATTATTTTAGTATATAATTATTTTCAAATTATAAATGTCCAAAACTCATGTTCGAAATAATATCATCTTATATGAATCGTACCAGTTTTTTATACTGTTTGACTTTATATAATAACATTTATTTATATAATTCATTAATGAGGTAAACACTGTATCATTAATGTGTCATAAATAATTTTATTTATTTGATGTCTAAAAATTATAAAAAAATAATATAATATAGGAAATCGTTTTATCTTTCAAATTAATATATATTTGAAATGATATCTTATATCACCCCTTGAAAAAAAATTACTAAACGATATATGTTTAAGTCATTTTTGTCTAAACATTAAATTAATTAAAATAATGTGTCATTATCACTCTCAAGGGGCCCCATATGGTCCCAAAATCGAACTAATGACTCCCATGGTCGATCATGTATAATCCAATATTATTTAGAAACATGTTAGTGTAATTTAATATTATAAAAATAATATTTGATTACTCTTTTTTACCATATTTACCCTTTGAACATGGTAAATAACATATTTACTGAAGTAAATATTTATAATGTCTAATAGTAAAAGGTACCTATTTATACAATTTTGACCTCCTGATTCGGAATATGGAATCCATTTTTCCATATTTAAGACACATAATTGGATGAAATTAATTTAAAACTAATTCTCGTTGTCAAAACCAAAAGCGTGCTTTCCAAAATAATTACTATAAAAATTTGACAGTTGTTTTGGTCTTGTTTAAATGTGAAATTACATAAAATGAACAAAATTATATGAAATGATAAAAAAATAATATAATTATACTTTTAAACCACTAAAATTTATAATTTAACACTATAAATTATTTCTATAAATAAATTTCTTTCAATTACAATTTAGTATTTTTTACTATTCATCAAAATAAGAAAGTTATCAGAAAAGTGCAAAAAATTATCCAAACTAAATTCTTATGGCCCACTTATAAAAAATTAATTTTATTAAATTGAATATAATAAAGTGTCAAATATTGGTTTTAAATAAGGATTTCCATTAAAAGGATGTAAAATTGTATTTTTTTAAAATACTTTTTTTATCTAAAAAATGAAATTTGTTCTTATATTATGTATAAAAAATAATATGGATTATAAAATTTTATTTAGTATATAAAATTCAGAATTCAGTTAATATTATACAAAACATATTTTTGAACGACAAGTTTGGTAAGTCGTGGTGCGCTCAAACTCAGTGTTTCATGTACCACAAGTTATTTAATTAATTTGAAAAGATATAGTACTATGAATTATTGGGGTGTTAGAATTACAATTTTTATGCAGGTCATAGATATGTTTAGGATATTTTTAAAAATATTTCATGGGTGTTTATGAGTTCTAAAATTTTCTATTTTATTTGTAAAATAATTTTTACTTGTAATTTGATTTTGATGAGTGGATGAATGTCCTCCTACATTATGTGTTGATTTAAAAATTTATTATCTACCATTATTTAATTAATTTATAGTATTATTATTTTGTTATTTATTAATTTTAATTTTATTATTCAAATGTTGTAAAATTTTAATTGATTACTATTATGATGGAATATTTTTTAAATTTAATTTTTTTGGGGGAAAATACTTTTATAAATCCTTAAAAACATTATATATATGTATTTGATTTAGTAAATGGGTTTTCATTTATAATTTTCATTATTTTTTATTTATATTATTTTATAATTATTTGTTGAAATTGAGTTCTTTTATTGGAAATGTTTTATAAAATGAAAATAAACGGTACTAAATTTAATCATCGCCGAATAAATTCCATATATAAGGCTTATTGAAAAATTTTAGTTGAAACAATATTTGATAGGTGTTACTTGTTCATTTCATATATGTGTATGTTTTCAATATTGGTAGTAGAATGACTCCAGCTTGTATGTATTTCACATTATTAGTATTATTTTTTCCTTTTTTCATGGTTTTATAAAATTAATAAGGATAACTATTTATTTTTTATGAACATATTGATTAATTTTTATTTGTTTTTCTGAAATAATTTGCATCATATCTGTATTAAAAAACCTAGTGAATTAAATTTATTTCATTAAATTTCCTTTATAACAAAAACACACTATAAGTATTTAAAATTTGAATTTATTTTTATATTTAGAATTTTTTTTCAGACTTCAAAAGTAGATATTAAATATTTATTTTTTTAATTTTATACCCATATAGATTTTAAATGATTTATATCATTTTTTGGAAAGGATATTATTTATATATTATGATTTTTGAGTCCTTAATTGTGAAAATAATATTATATATTTTAATGGGTGGATTATGTTTTCATGCATATTTAATACATTTGATATTATGTGTATATGAGATTTTTATTACATTAATTGATTTTCTTATGATGATATTATTTATCATAGATTATTTTTTATTGTTTAGTTATTATATTTTTTGATATTTCATAATTGATTCATGTAATAGGCTTATATTTGGGAGAACTTTACAAGTGTGTAATGTTTTAATGGGTAGTTTTGTGGTTATTTTTGTAATGTAAATTTATTATGTTATATTTCCCTTATTAGTTTTGTGATTCGCTCCAAATGATTCACCATGAAAATATATGGATGAATTTTTATTATTGTGATGTTGTTTTATTTAACATTGATGTTATATTTTGATGAGAGTCTATAAAAATTTAAATTTTTTTTATTTAGGGAAGTGAATACCGGTTTTCATAATTTTCTTAGTGGTTAATAGTATGATTTATGGGAAAAAATCTAGTGTCCGAAAAATACAAGTTAATTATCATTTATTATGTAATCTATTTTTAAATATATAGGACATCATGAAAAGGTATCATAGAGACACATGATTAGAGAATTTTATCATGGGTTTATCCCTATAATAAGATAATGTCAAGCCACAACCTAGAATGGGAATGTCAAAATTGTATTCTACAGTAGATCATCCCTTATTTATGGGATTAGATTAGATTCAAATCAATAATACCACTCTTTCACTAGGACCATGTGAGGAGTCCACCCGACATAAACCTTTGCACACCATAACCCATATTTAAATCAATTTTTAAATCTGGGATTTGTTAAAATTTTATGCAGGACCTCTTTTAAATCCCCTTTAGGATCCACACCTCTAGTAGATTTATATAGGGTATCTTCCTCTATGACTGACCAATCTAATATCTACTCCACCAATTTATCTACGTTTTATGTGGGTTTCATATTATAGAATTGATTTATTATTGTCCCCCATTCTATGATTTTTTCTTTCTTATTTCATTATATTATTTTTGGTTCATCTAGTTACTGTTTTTCGAATCAATTCCCCATTCTTATGTAAAAATAGTTCTCCCCTAGTTTTTGGAGAGTTGTCTATATTAGAGTTCCAATAATGGTTATTTATGATACCTTTATTCATTTTTGTTTAGATATGATTTTACAAAATAAATTTTATATATTTTTTTAAATTTTGATTTAGAAATATTTATATTTCAATTTAATAATGTACTTAGTAGTGAATTCACATGGGATAGGTTCTACTAAATTTTTTTATTTTTATTAATGATTTTTATTTTACAAAACATAGGTTTTAGGGTAAAAGTTACAAAAAATTACATGGTATTGGACTCTCTAATGTTGTATTGTGTCATTAGAATTATTTTAAGATATTTATTAATATATACGTTTTATTGTAATTTTATTATTTATAAGTGGAATTTTCAATAGAATGTTGTCTCTTCAAAGGATATAAAACTCAATTTTCAATAATTTATTTTTTAAAAAATAAATTTAAAACGTAATATTATATTGCATACATATAAATTTTATTAGGTATCTTATAATATTTTACTCAAAATTATGAATCTTAGTATATTGAATTCCATTGAGACCATTTTTTGAATTTTTTTGACTAATAGATATTTCATGATTTAAGGGAATTATCATATATTTGGGATGTGTTTATATTATTTAATTCTTGATGAGTTACTGGATACCACAATAATGTTTTTTAGAGGTGAGTGGATGTTTTGATATATTGTCATTTTATTTTTTATATTTTATGAAAATTCTATATGATTGATTTTATGTTCAATTGGAATAAACATTTTTGTATTGTAATGGGAGGCTTGATTACAGAGATAAGTTACTTTTACAAGTAATTATATATTGAAGGATTTAAATAAACTATAAATAATCTATAATAAGATAATCTAATTACACTGTGATACCCTGGTGACTTACTATTTTGACAGATCATAGTTCTCCATAGCAGCACATACATTGCTAGAATTGGTTTTAAATGATTGGTAAAAATCACGATCATCATATTATAATCAAAGCACACAATGAAATTTCATAATTAGGGTAACCCACTTTATTTTATTAAAATATCATTTATTTGAGTAGTTGGTATTTTGATTATAGTATGTAATATTTCTTTCACATGAGTGAAAACTATTTTTCATTTTTTTCATTTCATTTATTATTTATTAAAAAATGAGTATTAGGTTATTTGGAGGTTGTTTTTTGATTTTTATGATAATGTTCATTATCCTTGGATATTCCTTTAATGACAAATGTATTATTTTTATCACATTTTAATTTTAAAATATTTTCATTTATAATAAATGATATTTTCTCTAAATTTTTTATAATTTTTTTTTATTATTTAATAATTGATTTATTTTTTATAATATATTAAAATTTATCTCCAATGATAATTTTCTGAGACTAATTTTTATTAAAATTGAAATAATACAGTCAATGTTGTATTATCAATTATCATGAAAGGGATATTCTTTTAATCAGTGTAAGTGGGGTATAGGGAGGATACCTATGAGTATTTTGGTCTATTTACAAATCATATATGGTTTGGAATAATATTTTACTGGATATATATGTTTAACTTGAGAATTTATTTGATGTATATTGTTGGTGGTTCTACGAAATGAAAATGTTTCTTGGTTCTTGGATAAGAGTTTTAACTACATCTTCTAATTTTTGGGTACTTCATGATTATTTACTATCTCTCAATGTCTACTAGATATTTTCTTCTATATTAGTTCTGTTGTTATATATTTAATTATATAGCCTGATTTATTTTTAGTTGATTTTTATATTGGTTATGTTATTCCTTACATGATTTTTTTCATATGTTTGGAATTCAATTTAATAGTAATAAAACAGATCATTCAAAATATGTATTTTTCATAAAGGAATCATAGTTGTTAGTAATATGTAATTATGGTTTTGTAAGGGGAAATAATTCCAAATTTTTAATTTGTTGACAAAGAACATGTTTCTAGGAAATGGGTATCGGGAACACCCATCATTTCATGTCATGGGAAATCTCTAGTACCTGGTTTATGGGTTACACATGTGGGTTAATGATAATTTTTGTCAGAATACCCATTATTAATTGGGGTTATACTCTATATATAAAAGTTGGAATTGTCTACCATTTACTCCATTCATGAACTCTATTTGTTCATTTTTTCCAAATGATACAAATACTTTACATGAAAGGGTTCTATTTAAATTACACATTTAATGAATTTGGAGATGTGTCTAAATAAGTTAGGATATTTTTATATTATACAAACAATGTATGGGATGTAAAAACTTATACAAAATATTATATTTAGATTATATTGATTTGGTGGAAGAAATATAAAATAAACCAAACTAAATAGATTTATGTAAATATTCATTGTAAAAAAAATCAATAAAGAGTTGAGACATCCAAAACACATAATTAATTATTATTTATTAAATTAATTAAAATTAAACAATTGTAAAATTAAAAAAATTACATCATGTTATGTTCATAATAATAATTTGATCCTTTTGAATATATTGTTTAATAAATGGTTCATATAGATAATCTTGAGGGTTATAAAAAACATATTTTTATAATTATTTGTTATATATAACTTGGAGATCCCATGTGAATTCATACTAGAAGAATAGACATGATTATATCAATATTTTTAATTTAGGTTAAATTTTCTTTCTCAACTTCACAATTGAAATATATCTTATTAATGAAATGATAGTATCTAAATAAAACAAATATATAGAGGAAAACTAATGTGTTGTAAAATATTAGTGTTATAAATAACCATTATATCAAATAGATATATTAGAAAATAAATTGTTGTTATCATTTAGTTAGGATAAAATTTCAAAAATATTATCACTAAATGAATATAAAACATGTTACTCATCTGATCTAGGATAATACATTATATAAATTTAATAATAAAAAATAAAAGATCATTTAGATCAATATAGTATAAAAAAAGATAATTAATATATTTACAGGACTATAATAATGAAATGAATATTTTTCTAAATAAGTATGGAAAATTCAATATTGTAATGAAACCAGATTGTGAATAATAAATTATTCATTTTATTTTATGAAAAAAAATTTATATGTATTTAAAAAACATAAAAAGAGTCACTTATCTTATCAATTTTGTTAATTATACAAGGAATGTTTTATAAATTTCATTCCAACTATGCTATTGTGAAAACAATTTGCTATGAATTAGTCAGTATAGCGGTTTCATTTAGAAATACTTTTCAAAATAAATTCAATATTAAATAATATTTGAAATACATAATACAATAACAATGCATTGAATAAAATTTTACATATTCCGAATAATATTTTTGGGGAAACAATTATCTCAAATAAGATATATGTGATCATGTGTTGTGGTTAAATTATAGAAATGTGTATATTATTCTATTATAAAAAACATTATTTACTGTAATATATTTTCTAGATTTGGTAATTCATTCTAAAAGGCGGTATTGTGATGAAGTGTAAAAATTTTAATTTTATGGAATGTGTTGTGATAACATATGGATTTTTAGACTCTATTTAAATTCCATAACCTCTATTATTATTCAAATATTTATTATTTTAGTTATAATAAGAATAATTTATCAAATTTATATTTTAAAATTCATATAATTATAATGTAGTAAAAAACATTAGAATTATTTTATATTATAGATTTCATTTAAATGATGTTTCAAAGTTCAAAACATGAATCAAATGTAATATGTTAGATTCCAATGGGTCAGAAATGTAGATTATTATATTCCTTTTAGTTCACATATACCATAGTTAATTTTATTAGTATTAGTTTAGATTTCATGAAAATTAAAATTTTAATATATTACGAAAAATTGCATTTATTTTTTCATGTTGTTCAGTTTTCATTGAAATTTCTTATGGATTATAATATTTTATCTACTTTAAATATTGATTTTGATTTTAATTTTAAAAATATGACTAAAAGTATTCCCTCCACCCATCAGGTGAATATTTAATAGGGTTATGTATTTTTATAATGTTGTACAGTAAACAAATATAATAAAAATTACATATGATTTTTAATATGATATTCTTCAAATATTGCTACTTTAAGAATTTTTTTTCAATAAAAAAAAGAACATCCTTTTGTGGAATTATATTTAGGAGAAAATATAGTTTCAAGGAGAATATTAGAAGTATTTTTAACCATAAATAATTTTAAATGTAATAAATAAAATATTATTCATGTAAAAATTCTATTTTTAGGTCATTTTATATACAATATTTGTTTTTTTAATTTTAATAATGATAATATATAACAAATATTTTATTTTTATAAGATATAATATTAAAATAATCATTACATTGTTAAAAATCATTATATAATGATAGTGGTTGTAAAAATATTTCTCTTGAAGGATGGCTGGATGTTATTTATATCTCCAGAATTATTATTTTTAAATAAGAAATATTTAAATAATACACTCATTTATCTTTATTATAATTGTATTATTATGGATTTTTCATCTTCTTGTTGAATTATTAGGGGTTGTTTTAGTATAAAACTATATTAATCTTGAATATACGAATCCTTATAATATTTTTATTCAAATTCATGATGGTAACTTGTTCCATAAATAATAATTCTATGAATAGTTTTTGGATATTGATTAAAATTTTAATTATTTTGTAATTTAAACGTCTGTTTTCCTTAGGCTTGTAAATACTACAATTAATGAAACTAATATATAGTTCTAAAAAATTAATGATGATAAAATTGATTATAATGAAATGGTAGATGGAGGATGATAAAGAAAGAAAAAAACAACTAATGTTTAAAAATTATAATGATTAACTTTTATTTTATATTCCTAAAAAATAATTATATTAAATTTATCATAGGGATATATGAAACCTCTTGGTATATGCATGATTATAACACCAATTCCTCAGTGGAGAATTCTGATATTAGAGCTGTTGGTTAAAATCATAACAATCCTTATAGTATTTCACATAAGAAATATAATTTTTATAATCCCTAAGAAGGAACTAACTCTGTCACTCATTTAGGTAGTTAAATGGATTAATATAATGTTAAATTTATTATTATTAATAATAAATATTTTTATATAGAATAAATTGATATTGTCATCTCTATATACAGCCAATACGATGATATATTTGTATGGGTTTTTTGGATTACTATAAATGTCATTATTATTAATCATAATCACTTGGAACATTTGGTTATTTAACAACACCAAAAATGTTCTGGACCATGATAATATTATTGTAAATTAAACAATATATATTTTAATAGTTATTGAAATAGGATTTTATTTCAAAACTAGAAACTAATGATAAGATCTATAGTTCTTTCCCCTAGAACTCTAGCAACCATTTTTTACATTGTATAAATGGGTTTATTTTTTCCCAATAACATTAATATTATCTTCCTATAATTATTTTTGTTTCTTATTAACTTATTCACTATTATATTAAATTTATAATGTTTTTTTATTAATATAGTTTTTTTATGTTTTCAAATATAATAATTTGCATGAATCATTGTTGTGGAACTAATATAATATAATATTAATACTTAAACCAGGACTATTTGATGTGAATTTAATTTTATTTCCACCATAGGAGAACCATTTTAATTGAATCTTTATGTTAGGTATATTGTGGTTCTTTATAATTTTATTTATAGATATCATAATGAGGGTCATCCCTCCAATGGATTCCATTTTTTCAAAGTCTAATAAACATAGGAGTTGAATTTTATTTTTCTTATTTGAATATGATATTAGGATTTTTTTTGTATTTAACCCCTAAATATTGTCTTTTAGGATTCTAAAATATAGTAGGATTTTATCATTACTCTTTTGAGGTGATTTCCACAAACTATTTTCCAGTGATGGTCTATTTTTATTAGAACCCATTTTATGAAAAGATGAAAACATCACGAATTTTGTTCATCAGGATTCTTTATTCATTTCTATTACCCAAACGTATATTTATTTACTAAATATTTTTTTTTATTTTAGATCATATTGAACTAATATTTTAGGAATGGTATAATGAAAAAATGGGAGAGGATCAATCATCATTACAGTATGTTAATCCAAATTTAAACTCATTTTAAAAATTTATATAATAAAAAATTCCTCAATAATAATTTTTTTCCATTTGATAGATATATTAATATACATGTAAATAATTTCCACATATTCCCAATGAATATGGATAATAATAATTTTTTAATGAAGGTAATTCTATATCAATATTTTCAATTCTTTTATATATTCCCAAAATGATATGAAAATAATTTTTATCATTAATAAAATATATGGATTTCTTTTTGATGACACATTGGAAATAATAACTGATGGAAACATTCAAAGGGATCACCGTAGTATAATATTTAAATACATGTACTCAACATCAATAATACATTTCAATTACCATAGCACACATATAGAGTGTTATATAAGATTTATTCATATAATAACAATTCTAATACATTTCAATCCACAATTTACATTGTAATTTCCTTAGTAATTTGTTCATATAAAAATGTAATAGAGGTTTCTAGGTATAATGATAAGATATAAATACTACTAATTTAATCATAACAGAATATAATTCCTTCTAGAAACTTAATAATGATATGACATAGATGAAATTTTACAATTAGGTATTAGGGGACCAAAACCATTAAGATGGATTTTTATAAAGTCAAAACATATTGATATCGATTACAGAGGGTTATAAAGATTGATATTCGAATAATAATACCAATTTTTCATGCTTCAATAGAAATTTTTATCTAAGAGGATGTGTGTTGGACTCTAGACTTGAGATCATTGTTAGTGTAATTCAATTGATCATTTATATTGTCGAATGAATAATATAATAAAATTAATTTTGTGGTTACCTTGATTATTTATTGTGTGTTATTTGCGGTATGACATTAATTGAATGTTTGAAACATGTTTTCCTATTTCCAAATAATAATATATTCTTATTTCATAGTAATACATGATGAAAATAACATTAACAAATCCTATTACATGTTGTTTGAAGGTATATTTATCGTGCAAGGTTATTAATTATTAAATGAGGAATAGATCATTACATTAAGTGTTCGTACATCTTTATAACATTAAAAAAGAGAATGATATTATATTAAAAGGTGAATATTCATAAGATAAATTTATTTATCTTATTTATACTTATATCTAATGATGTAATTATATGTTAATTTATATTTATAATGGTTTAGAGGCATGAATATTTGATATTGGGATAAGGTGATAGAGTTTCTCATCATTTTTTTATCTCTAAATTTTACAGATTCTAATATAAAATAGTTAAAGACTATTTGTGTCCACCGTGATGATGTCCAGGAACATCTCAGTATAAATAATGAAAATATATTAATTTAATTAAAATATTAACCTTCTGAACAATGATATGGCAATTTATTTCTAATGGTATTGACTTTTTGATTAATTATACATATTAATATAATAATATTATTATTTATATTAATAATGATACATATTGAAGGTTCATTTAACAATAAATAGTTGAATAAGCAATGTTAATTGATCATAAGTAATCAAATAATTTCATTGAAATATTCATTATTTTATAAAACCTAAAGTTTTTATTTATTTAATTATATGATAATTAGAATGGTATTTCTTATTTAGTTGATTATGAAATAATTTGTAATTTTTAACCAACTATTTAAGCTCATTATTTAGAAAAGAATACTATCCCCCAAAAATTACATGATTTGTGAGACATTATCTATCCTATCATATCCTTTATTGTGATTAGTGAGATTACACTACAACCACAAATTAGATGAATTATGATCAGAAATAATTTTTCACAAGTGCATATGACATATATGTGGCATCACATTGAATATTCAAGATATCGTTTTCTAAAAAGGTGTATATCATATTGACATTCATTAATTAAAATTTCATCATTTATAGTTTAGTTATATTTTTTCCATAAATATTAAATCAAATTTCACATCATCAATTAGAGAATATGTGTAGTGGTTTTTCAGAATTTAAGGTATTAATTGAATTTATATTTTTTAAAATAGATATTTTTATTTATTATACATGCCCCGTGTTTTTAAATTATTATTATAGTTAATGTGATATAATTTAATCATGAATTTAATTTAAGCTATCTAGAAATTCGAAATAGGGTTTTTATAGGGTATATATGTCTTGATCAATGTTTGGATGAATAAGTTTATATTGATCGAAGATCAGTGTGTTGTGGAAATGAAAACATTAATATATAAATATATATAACATTTTAGGAGTTATTATCACTATATATGATGATTTTTAAAGAATATATATAAATATAATAAGTATAATATATATATTTATTCAATATTTATATACTAATACATATAATACATATAATATATATATTATATAACCTAGTTTGGTGTTCGTTCAATCAAAAGAAATACAATAATAGGAATCAAATACATTTGAATATATTAGCCACATGTGTCATGTCCATCATGGAAAATGATGATCCCCTATTGTTTGGTGGTGGAAAAAAGTATATTTCATACATGTGTGTGACATAAAAAATTAACTATGAATTTTATTTTTCCCCCATTTCATGGGGAACCCTTCTTCACCTATGTTCCCCCCTTCATTGGTCTCTCGCCCAACACATGTCCACGAACCATATCCTAGGTCAAGCTAGGTTGTGCTAGGGCTCACCTTATCAACACTAATAGATTACTCATTCCTAATATTAACCACTAAAGATCCATTAGGGTCCCAACTAGACTGGGAGATAAAAAACAAGCTATTAACTGCTATTTTTAAATAGTATGTACAATCTCACACTATCATTAAATTCATAATGTCTTACATGTATGTATTTTTAAGTTATTTGTTTTTTGTGAGTATTAAATTTAAAAAATTATGGAGTTCATGATGTGGTTTTATGATTCGAGACAAAATATTGATCCATAGGAGATAAATATATAGAAGTACGATGAGAATTGAAACTAGAGGCTATGTATATCTCATTAAATTCCCATACGTTCTTTGTTAAACTATAATCCACTCAATGTATGAACCATTAAAATAATCACATGATCATTTCATTGATGTTTAATTATTAATGTTTAATTATTTGTGGATGTATGGATGATCCATAATTGCATTGCATAATTTAATGATTTCATTTATAAAATATGTGAACATGTGAGGTGAATTATATCAATGAATTTATTGTCAATGTTTTGAGTGTGATCACAAAATAATATTTTTAACAAAAATAATTATATTTCATTTTTATATAAAAAAACATAACATCCATGTATGTAATTATTATTTTCTAAAACACATTTCCCTACTAATGTTTGAACAAAACCATTCATTTGAATTATTAATTATATCTAATTGAGGGTGTCCCATACTATAGTGGAGTTCATATGACAGTTTTTTTGTGTGCTCACTAACAATGACATGATATAAATAGTTATATATAGATTGATTAAAAAAATATAGTTAATTCATTTTATAATGAATAATTTCTACTTGTATGGGATGGGAAACCCCTAAATAGTTCTTTTATCCTGGATTTGAAGATTCAATCAAACAATAATCATTTATAAAATCTATCAATGTGATTTCATATACATATCCTCGACTATGAGGACATGTCATTCTGATAATTTTCACTAAAATACTAATCCATAAATGTATTTTTAATCATGTTGTTTTTGGTTCATTTTAATTGATTAAATATTTAGTTACCATTAAAATTTTTATATTTTAAATATCGTGTAATTCTTAAAAAAATATAAATGAAATAACATGATAATATCTTATTTGGTAGTCAAATATGATGTAATTAGAAAAGATCGTTGTGATCAGTTTAGGAAAAATAAAATTTCTTTCCCAACATCAACACTCATGTGTAATACAAAATCTTGTTTAATTTACCACAATGTGAAATGTAATTCTCTGTTTTGGGGTCCCAAATATCTATTATGCCACCTCAAGAAACAAGGGAGAAAAAGGAAAAATAAAAGAACACATGTATGATGAATTTAATATTATCATTATAATATTAGTATAAATGTTTAATATCTTATGAAAATGAATCAGTTAATATTTGGCTACACAAGTTTTATCTAATCAGATAAATATGAAAAATATATGAAAAACATGAATTGAAGGAGATTATCATTACCGTAAATAAAACTCAGTTGAGTGATTAATTTATATTTTATTTTTAACATAAAATAAATCTTAATATACCATTCATATCATTTAGTTATATGAATTATATTGACCATAAAAAATTAATTGTTTGGAAAAGAATCGTTAGTAACTTTTTTGGTTGTAATTCACAATGAAAATTATACACAAAGAACGATAATTACATTATTATTATTCCTAAACATGAATAATAAAATAAATTAAAGGAATTATAAATATTGATGCCAATGGATAATTTGAATGGTTTTTCTATGAAATCATTGTTAACGGTTGTTTTCAATATATAAAAACAAATTTTATTGTCATGTGATAAGATACTTCATCTGTTGACAAAAAACAATGATTTGAAGAAAAAATCACTCATTAATAGATCAGATATATTCATTGATTAAAATTTAAAAACGTGTCTTATGTCTTAGTGATTTTATTAAATATTTTTCATAACATATTTTTTTATAATAGGATCCAATCTACTAAAACAATACATATTGGGAATGTGAAATATCAAAGAGGATTTGAATAGGTAATTCCCACATCGGCGGAGAGAAGTAAATTAGATTTTATTACCAAATGATGTTATTATTTGACAAATATAATTGTATATAAATTGTAACAAAACCATTCATCCCAATTTTTCTTAATAAATTATTAAATATTTTTCATTCATGACTTTATGATTTTTTGGTGTTCCATAAACAATTAGTATTTTAATAATTCACGAATTAGTAAAAATAAATGATGAATTTAAAATGTAATACTCCATAATATAGAATTGTTATATGATAATTATTTATTTTATATATGTAAATAATGTAGTCAATGATATGCCTATTATAGTTTTAATATTCCTTCCCAAAAAACCATAGGTATTATTGACATTATTACTCTTTATACTATTAAAACAAATACTTTGAAATAATGGTCATCCGTAATAATTTCCGAGACTAATTTTATTTACTATATGAAATATATATTAGAGAAACATATTTTATTCCTAAATATGTCATGGTATTCCTTTTTTAAATTTATGGAAAATTGATTTTATGATATGAACATGAATGGTAAGATGGTATGATATTCTTTGGGCTTATGTGTAGAAATATATCTTGACCAAGAATTTATAATTCTTGTAAATTTAGAGTTGAAAAATTGATAAACTAAAAATATAATTATATATATCAATGAATTGATGTTGGTTACTGAAGCATCGATATTGATTCTTTCATTCATTCATCAATTACGAAAATATAGATTGTAATAATTAGTAATCACAAATTTCTATATGATCATCAATGACAAGATTATTGTAAATGGAAGATCGAATATGTGTCATACATGAATACATTGATCATTATAATTTAGATTGTATTTCATTATAATATCACATTTTATTATAAAAATAATAGTGATGATGTATGTTTATAGAGGATAAATTGCGAGACTTATAATTCATGAATAGTGTTCCATTATATTTTTATATAAAACATAAAACATTGTAGCATTATACCATAACAATAACAAAACTACAATGATATAAGGATAAAAAATTAGTTATAGTATGTCATAAATCAATTTTGATACCAAAAACGGTATTTAATAATAATTTGTATGTTAATGGTATGTTAATAAAAAAATTCATCATTAAATAATTATTCATCATGGTGATATATCTTATTATATTATAGATACTACATAAATACCTGTGATATAATATATTTATGTAATATGATTTACATTTATATTTAGATTACTCGGATGAATGTTTCTTTGATCAATTTCAAGGAAAAATATAAATAGGTAGTTGGAATTATATAATATTATACAAGGTATTGTGAACGGTGAATGTTCGTGTGACCTAAACTATATTTGAAAGTTTAAAACCAATTGAAAAGGATTTTTTATTTCTATATCAAGTAGATATATTAATCCATGATAGTAATAAATACACACAGAATGAGGAAATATTAAATTGAAATAAGAGGAAATTTAAATAGTATTCGAACTGATGAAAATATGTTCTCTATTCCCCCATAATGTCTATAATGTGGACATTTTTCTAATTTTTGTAAAATAATTTTTAGGTATTTAAGAGAATTTAAACATAATTTGTACAGTCATGGAACCAATAATGATTTATTTTGAATATTAAACCCATTATAATTTATGATTTAATAATTACTACATATGGAGATATTATTGGTCATTGGATGTCAGAACCAAAATTCATAGATGATGTCAATCCAAAACAACCAGAATGTATTGATGAAAATTTAGAATACAAATAAGTAATAAATGTTCCAGATGTAAATTTATTGATCAATATAGGAATCAAGAAAAAATATTATTCTTTCAAAGCCATTATATGTTAGCTGCCTATAATATTTTTGTTGGACTTCTACATTTTTATAAATAATATTGCTATATATTATATGGAAAATAGTTTTTATTAGTAGTTTTAGTTAAATCAATATTGAAACAGACTCTCTAAATATACAATTAGTTTTACAACATATATTTTAGGGAAAATATCTATTTTGGTATATCTAAGTGTATCATAGACAATGTTAAACTATATATATTGACATTATAATAATGTATATATGTTTGAAAATATTATGAAAGTGTTTTTTCCACTATCCCATGGAATAAATTTATCCATGAAAACATATACAAGATATTTGAGGAGATTAAACAATAAATATAATTTCATATTATTTACCATTAGATCTATAATGCATGTTATTATATATAATATAAATGATAATTCAATGATATAGAATATGTGGGAATTTTTTTTTCAAATTATATGAGAAATTTAATATAATTAATCATAATAATGAAATTGATCTTTAGAATTCAGTAGTGATGTGTACCTGGTTCTTGGAGTGGAACGAACTATATGTATAAGGGGGCACAAGCTAGTATTCAAATATATCAATTTGATTTAGTGTCACATGAGGCTAATAAAATGAGATAAAGTGTCTCATTCAATCTAGTGGTTAACATAAATTCCAATATAGAGTAAATTATTTCTACATATGATAATAATGAAGTAAAAACTATGTATCTATTTTTTTTAGTTCTTGGAATCATACCTAAGTTACACTAAATGATGTCATCATAATGATGGATAAAAATAAAAAAATACTCAAAGACATAATATCTTAAGGATTCTGAATCAAGGATCTAATGTCTTGAATAGTAGAATAACCTTATTATGAAAATATGGATTACCATATTATCATGTTCACAACATAAAAAGGGGGATGATCTCTTCATGTTGAAGTCAACATTTTAATTATTAAGAAGTTGAATGTATTGTTAGAGGAATTTTTTAAATGAGGGTTCCCTTGGAGTAAAATTAATAAGAAATTATAATTGTCATATCATCTATATAGATTAGTATATAGAATGTAAAATTTCCATAAGAATGAATATACCTTGACCATCACTATTTATGAGGCAATATCCTAATTTTATTTAATGTCTCAAATTGTTATAATATTTCATATCTAAAATGTTTACCAATACATTTTCATAGATTAATCATAAAAATATTTCCTATGGTCTATAAATATAAAACGGAATGGTCTTAATTAATGTCTGACTATCAAGTGTTGGGGGAGCATAATAATGGATGCATCATCTCATGATTTTCTCACATAATGATGTTGTTTATATGAGATAATATGGATTATCTCATCAAACAGAATAAAACATATTTTATTGGTCATTAGATACTAATATATATGGGAGTATGTATTTTTTAGGAGAATTTATATCACTATCAATGTGAATAAAGTTATTTCATACATTGATGTAAGAGGAAAAAATAAATTTTATTTCATAGTGAATAAGTGTGAATTGGGTGATCCATTGGTTGAATGAAATTTATTGAATGATAATTATATGATTCTATACTTATAAATTTATGATATATCTATGAGCCAGTTGATTTTTATAGTATTTCATTTATTAAATTAGTTTCTCATAGTAATTCAAGGGATTTATATCCACTAACTTCAAGAAACAATTATGCTATAATGGATTATGGAATGAACTGTGAACCCTGTATTATAATAAATTATGAGAAAATGATATTATATTATACCAAGTGTGTTCAAATTAGGTATTCATAACTATTAAATATCTTTATATCATTTGGGTCATGTTTTCCATTAGATATAACTCTTTGTCTATATGTATTAGTCATTTTTATCAGGATATGGTCATAAAAGGTAATAATGTAAATGTATCAAAAATTCCACCAATTATGATGAATAATATTTTATGATGATATGGGCCCTATGTTCAAGGGATTTTAAAATTCCATATAAAAATGATCTCAATAAAATTAATTCATTTATATTTTTATATTTTTGATTTATTATTATAGAATATTTTTTAAAACATATTCTACTGTTGTTTTGTTATAGAAGCGTCTTTGAAATTAGTTTTTTAACAAACATTAGAAATTCATGGTTCATTAAATAATAATTTGAATAAATAGCCTTGTAAATATAACATAAATCTTCAAAATTTAGTAGACGATTATATAGGAACATTATGTAAATTAAATGTTATCATTCAGGTAATTATTGTCTGATTTAAGAGGATAACCTTTTCAATGGAACTATGTATAATATATGGATTCAGTTGATTTTAATCCCCATGAAAAAATTATATTATATGTTATCACTAAGTGAATCTATATAGGGTATTTTGGAAATGAGGTTGTTTCATGAATCCATTACAAGAAAATTGTAAAATTAGATGTCTTAAACACTTATAAAGACCACACGGTCCATCACATAATTCCCTATAGCCCTAGCCATGGCCATTATTATAACATATTTGATGATTTTAAGGTGGATCACATACAATATTTTTTTTACATGTTCTTAATTTTTCTGAAAATATAATAGTAATGTATTTTTGGTTATTTCAAATTAAAATCCTCAATGTCTAGATAAATTTACTTCAATATTTTTATGGAATCATCAGATATTTTTATCTTTTGTGTAATTATATGAGAGATAAAAATTATTATAAAGCAGTAAATTTTTATATAACAAAACCCCACTTTCATTTCCATTATCTCTAATGTGACATTCTCAAAAATTGCGAATTTTTTGGAATTATATATTTTTTAATTACATTTATATGTTTATTTCTAATTTTTTTACTTATAAATTTAAAAAACACACACATAATCTTACTGATTATAAGTAATGTTGTTTTATTTTTGTGAATGAAATTACTAAAAACAACTATGTTATTTTTTTTATGAAATCATTTGCATCATATCGGTATTAAAAAACCTAGTACATTATAATTATTTCATTAAATACCCTTTATAACAAAAATAGACCATAAATATTTACAATTTGGATTTATTTTTATAATTAGAAAAATTAGTTTCTGTCTTCAAAATTAGATATTAAATATTTTATTTTATTTGATCCCCATATATATTTTAAATGATATATACCATTCTATTGAAAAGATATTATTTATATTTTAATATCTTTGAGTCCTTAATTGTGAAGATAATATTATATATTTTAATGGATGGATTATGTTTTCATGCATATTTGATAAAATTGATATTATGTGTATATGAGAATTTTATTACATGAATTGATTTCCTAATGATGAAATTATTTATCCTAGATTATATTTTATTGTTTGGTTATTATATTTTTTGATATTTCTTTATTGATTCATCTAATAGGTTAATATTTGGGAGGACTCTACTATTGTGCAATGTTTTAAATGGGTAGTTTTATGGTAATTTTGTAATGTAAATTTATTATGTTATATTTCCCTTATTAGGTATATGATTCCCTCCGAAGTAATCCCCATGAAAATATATGGATTAATTATTATTATGGTGGGGGTTTTTTATTTAACATTGATGTTATATGTTCAATAGAGTCTATAGAAATTAAAATTATTTTATTTAGAGAAATGAACATTAGTTTTTTTAATTTCTTTAATGGTTAACAGTATGATTTGGGGGGACAATTCTAGTGAATGAAAATGATGTGTGAATTATCATTTATTATGGATTTTATTTTTTTATAGATAGTATTTCATTAAAAGGTACCATAGAGACACATGATGATCGAATTTTGTCAGGGGTTTATCACTATAATAGGATAATGTAATGCCACGACATTGAATGGGTATGTAAAAATTGTATTCCACAATGGATCAACCCTTATTTATGGGATTAAATTAGAATAAACTCAAAAATCCCACACTTTTATTGGGACCATGTGAGGAGTCCACTTGACATAAAATGTTTTAGACCACAACTGATCTTTAATTAAAATTTTAAATCTGGGATTTGTTATAATTTTATATAATACCTCTTTTAAACCCCCTTTAGGATCCATACCATTAGGAACTTTATATAGGGTGTCTTCCTCTTGTCTCTCCAATCTAATATCTACTCCACCATTTCATCTTGTTTTTATTTGGGTTTCATATCAAAGAATTGTTTTATTAATTTCCCCATTTCTCCGATTAGTTTTTTCTTATTTCATTATATTATTTTTGGTTCATCTAGTTACTGTTATTGGAATAAATTCTCAGTTATTATATAAAAATACTTCTTCACTAGTTTTTGGAGTGTGATCTGTATTGGAGTTCCAATAATGGTATGTTTATGATACCTTTCTTCATTTTTGTTTAGTTATGATTTTACAAAATAAATTTAATATTTTTTTTAAAAAAATTTGGATTTAGATTTATTTATATTTCTATTTAATAATGTAGTTAGTAGTGATTTCAAATGGGATAGGTTCAATTAAATTGTTTTATTTTTATTGATGATTTTCATTTGAGGAAACATAGTTTTGGGGAAAAATTTACAAAAAATTATTTGGTTTTGGTATTTCTAATGTTGTATTTTCTATAATAATTTTTTGAGGGTATTTATTAATATATATGTTTTATTTTAATTTCAGTATATATAAGTGGAATTTGTTACAAGATGTTGTATCTTCAAAGGATATAAAATTACATTTCCATTATTTAATTTTTTTATAAATAATTTTATAACACCATATTATATTGCATACCTATAAATTTTATTAGGTATATTTTAATATTTTTTTTCTAAATTATGAATATTAGTATATTCTATGCCCTTGAGAGTTTTTTTGAAAATTTGTTTTGACTAATAGATAATGCATGATTTAATGGAATTCTCAAAGATATGGAATTTGTTTCTATTATTTAATTCTTGATGATTTAATGGATACCTCCATGCTATATTTAGAGGTGAGGGAATGTTTGGATATATAGAAATTGTGTTTTTTATATTTTATGAAAATTATATATGATTTATTTTAGGTTCTATTGGAATAAACATTGTTGAATGATCATGGGAGGCTTGGGTACAGAGATAGTTTACTAGTAAAAGTAATTCTAAGATGATGGATATAAATAAACTTTAAATAATATATACCAATATAATTGAATTATACTATGATACCCTGGTGACTTACAATTTTTACATGAGATAGTTCTCCATAGCAGAACATACATGGCTATATTTGGTTTAAAATTCTTGTTATTGATCATGAGATAATATTATAATCAAATTCACAATGAGATTTTATATTTTAGGGTAACCCCCTTGATTTTACTGAAATTTCATTTATTTGAGTAGTTGGTATTTTGATTATAGTATGTAATATTTCTTTCACATGACTGGAAACTATTTTTCATTATTTTTTATTTTATGTTATTATTTATTATAACATGTGTTTTAGATTTTGTGGAGGTTGTTTTTTGATTGTTGTGATACTATTCATTATTATTAGATATTCATTTTATGACAAATGTTTTAGTTTTTTCTCATTTAAACTATAAAATAATTTCTTTTATAATAAATTAAATGTTCTCAAAAAAATTTTAGAAATTTTTTTTATTATTAAATAATTGATATATTTTTTATCATCTGTTAAAATTTATCTCCCATGATAATTTTTTAAGACTAATATTTATGTAAATTGAAATCGTACACTCATAGTTGTATTATCAATTATCATGAAAGGGATATAATTTTAATGATTGTAAGTGGGGTATATCGAGGATACCTATAAGTATTTTTTTATATTTAAAAACATATAGGGTTTGGAATAATATTTTACTCGATATATAGCTTTACATTAAGAATTTATTTATTGTATATTGTTGGTGGTTCTACAAAATGGAAATGTTTCTTGAATCTTGGATATGAGTTTTTAGTCAATCTTCTAACTATTGGGCACTTCATAATTATTTAATATATATCAATGTTTACTAGATAATTTTTTTCTATATTAGTTATGTTGTTATATATTTTATTATGAACCATGATTTATTTTTAGATGTTTTTTACATTGGTTATGTTTTTCATTACATGAATTTTGTCATATGTCCAGGATTCAATTAATTAGTATTAAAATTGATTATATTTAGGTGTGATCATTCAAAATATTAATTTTTCATACAGGACTCCTAGTTATCAGTAATTTGTAATTATGGTTTTATAAGGGAAATCATTCCAAAATTTTGAATTTGTTGCCAAGGAACAAGTTTCTAGGAAAGGGGTATCTGGAACACCCATCATTTCATGTCATGCGCAATCTCTGGTACCTAATTGAGGGGTTACACATGCAGGTTAATGATAATTTCTTATAGACTACCCATTATCAATTGGGGTTGTACTCTATATATAATAGTGGGAATCTTTCACCTATTACTCCATTCATGAACTCTAGTTGTTCATTGGTTCCAAAATATTCTAATACATTACATGAAATGGTTCTATATAAATTTCACATTGAATGAATTTGGAGATGTGTCAAAATAAGTTATGATATTTTTATATTTATGAAAAATTGTAAAGGATGTAAAAACTTTTAAAATATTATATATTCAGATTATATTGATTTTGTGGAAGAAATATAAAATAAACTAAACTAAATATATTTATGTAAATATTCAATGTAAACAAAATTAATAAAGTGGTGAGACATCCAAAACACCTTATTAATTATTATGTATTAAATTAATTAAAATTTAAAAATTGTAAAATCATATAAATTACATCATGTTATGTTCATGATAATCATTTGATCCTTATGAATATAATGTGTAATAAATCATTCATATAGATATTCTAGAGGGTTATAAAAAAAATTGTTAAATTTTTTTGTTATATATAACTAGGAGAGCCCATGATATTTCATACAAGAAGAATAAAGATGATTATTTCCATATGTTTAATTTAGGATGAATTTTATTTCTCAACATCACAATAGAAATGTATGATATTAATGAAACGATAGTATCTAAGGAAACCCAATATAAAGAGGAAAACTAATGTGTTTTCAAATATTAGTGTAATATAGAACCGTTGGGACCACTTTGTGTATAAGGTTTTTTTTATTGTCAATAGTTGTCAATGACGGTAAAAATGAAGGAGATGAAGAAGTACACCAATGATATGGAGGAATGAAAATTCAGACGATTGTTGTACTGATCATAAGTTTAATGAACATGTGTCAAAGGTGACACATTATTTACAATAATAAATAATGGTGAGGTATAATCCATATGAGGATGATTAAATAAGAATGGGTATTTGATGAAGACCATGCAATTATTCATGATTGCATGAGAACCATGCAAGATACTTCTTGAAGAATAGAATCATATGATTTTCATGAAGTAGATAATGATTGTTGAAAAAGAATAGAGAGTTGAAGGGATTGGAATTCTGAGATGGCCATCCCCTTAACAATGTATCAAAATATGACGATGCTAAATATGATCTATCAAAAGATATATATCACGATAGTGGAGTTTGTGATGAAAGAAGATGAGTTGCTGAAGAAGGAAAATCACAGAAAATAACTTTTTTTGGAGGTGACTATGCTTGTTGACAAAGCAAACAATGACATACAAATTTGATGAAAAAAGGGATTTCATGGTGGCATTTTGAGTTCAAGGG
Organism: Viscum album; assembly: GCA_963277665.1. Lineage (NCBI taxonomy): Eukaryota > Viridiplantae > Streptophyta > Magnoliopsida > Santalales > Viscaceae > Viscum > Viscum album. Next base: position 487,487,436 of record OY728120.1, read on the forward strand.
CTGTGTTTAACGATCCATGTTTGATTCAATAATGTCTACAAAGGAATGGATGTTCTGGAGGTGGTAGAGAAAGAGAAGATACAAGGTGGCGCTGTTTTCCAGTGTTTGCCAAATTTTTGGGCCTGCAAACTGACAAATGAAGAAAAGTTGTTTTTAGAAAAGGGACTTGCGTACCGTGTATTTTAAGGAGAGTAAACTTGCACTCCATATGTTTTTCAAGATAATAACATCAAAACATGGAAACGGGATATGGTTCGCGCATGTTTTGTGTTTGGTCACGCAAGTGTTTTGAAAAGTGTTTTTGGAAAATGTACTTTCGTGCCAATTACTTGGGGGCTTGGAAACTTGCACGCCAGTTGTTTTTAAAAATCAGAACATGAAAATTTGGCAAAGGGAGAAGGGCTCCCGTGTTTGGAAGTTGGTCACGGAAGTGACTTGTAGGGGCAGAGACTTACGCGTCGAATCTTACGCGTCGAGGGGAGACTTGCGCGCTGTCGCGCAGGATGTCAAAATGCCTATAAATACAGGTCGATCCCTCCTCATTCTACATGACCTCAACACTTAGAGAAAATAAGATCTCCCGTTGCGCAGGTGTGGTATTCGCGGAAGTGGGTTGGTGAGACATGCATGCTAGATTTTAGAAGATGTGCGTCGTATGTTGGTTGCGTGCCCAAGGTGGGTTGGGAGAGAAAGGAAGTGAGTCGCATAGGTTTGAAGTTGAATAAGGCGGTGTCGCGCAAGTGGTTTGGTTATACATTCCCTCCTGTTTGGACTTGCGTGTTGAAGAATTTCATGCTATATTGGGGCATGCGTGCTGGGCTAGTAGAAGAGCACCAGGTGTGGTTGGAGAACGCACATATTTTTGGAGCTGCGCGAAAGCTAGAAGATTGCCTGATACCTTCGTTGCAACAGATGATGTATTCATTTTCAATGATTGAAGAACAATGAACAATTTGGTTTTATGAAGAGAAGTGGTACCGCACACACATGACTGGTGTTTAACACCCTTGTTGTGCTTTGCAAAGAGAAGAAGAATAGTTTGTGCAACTAAACTCAGATTTGCACAGAAAGGGGGAATATATCAATACAATCAGGTGTCGGTATTTGGAATCAAAGCAAGAGAAGAAGAATATTTAGTGCATTCCGTTTTTCCATAAATAATAAGATTCAATACAAAAGAGCTTCAACTCAGTACGCTGATGCAAGCATTGTCTCATGTTGAACAAGAGACAAAGTCTTCAATGCATATCTATTGAAGAGGCCATCATGTCTACAAACTGAGTGGGATATCACTAAGGGTATTGAGCCAGGGGGACTCAACGGGAGTGAACCGAGGGACGTAGTGATCTATCCCTGAACTTTTGTAAAGGCAGGGTGCCTGGGACAGAGTGTCTATGCCCGAACCTTTGTAATCTATAACTAGTGAAGTTTAGTGTAATTTGGTATGACCAGTAACTTGTCAGCATATGCTCCATGGATTTATCCATTAGTGGTGAACCAAGTAAAAATTAATGTGTCATATCTCTTCATGTGAATGTTTCATTTCTAATCATTTACATCATACAGGATTACCCAGTTCCTACCAACATGGGAACAAGATCCTTGGTTTTAAAAGAAAAATTTGACACCCTGATTCACCCCTCCCCTCTCAGGGTGTCCCAGAGTCCTAAAAAAACCTTTATATCAAATAGATATTTTAATAACTAAAAGGGGTTATCATTTAGTTATGATAAAATTTCAAAAAAATTATCACTAAATGAATATAAAAAATGTTACTCTTCTGAGTTTCGATAATACACAATATAATTATAATAATCAATAATAAAAGACCATTTAGATCAATATAGTATAAGTAAAATATTAATTAATATATTTACAAGACTATTATAACGACATGAAAATGCCTCTAAATAAATATTAAAAATTCAATGTGGAAATGAAACCAGTTTTTGAATAATAAATTATTCATTTTATTTTAGAGAAATAATTTATATGAATTTAGAAAACATATAAAGAGTAACGTATCTTATTTATTTTATTGATTATACAAATAATTGTTTATAATTCTCATTCCAATGGTGCTATTGTAAAAATAATTTTCTATGAATTAGTTTGTATGGCGGTTTCATTTAGAAATATTTTTCAAAATAAATTCAATATTAAATAATATTTGAAATACATAATAAAATAACAATCTGTTTAATAAAATTTTACATATTCCTAATAAAATTTTTGAGGATACAATTATATTGAATAAGATATATGTGCTCATGGGTTTTGGTTAAATTACAGAAATGTGTATCTGAATCTTTTAGAAAAAACATGATTTAATGTAATATTTTTTTAGATTTGGTAAATCATTCTAAAATGTGGTGTTGTGATGAAGAGTAAATATTTTAATTTTATGGGATGTTTTGTGATAACATATGTATTTTTAGACTCTATTTAAATTCAATACCATCTATTATTATTAAACTATTCATTATTTTAGTTATTATAAGAATAATTTATGAAATTTATTTTTTAAAATTCTTATAATTATAGCGTAGTAAAAATATTTGAATTATTTTATATTATAGATTTCATTTACATGATGTTTTAAAGGTCAAAACATTAATAAAATGTAATATGTTAGACTTAAATGGGTCAGAAAAATAGATTATTATATTCCTATTAATTCACATATACCATAGTTAATGTTATTAGTATTAGTATAGTTTTCATGAACAATAAAATTTTATTCTTTTACGAATAATTGAATTTATTTTATCATGTTATTCAGTTTTCATTGAAATGTGTTATTGATTATAAGACTTTATCTAAAGCAAATAAATTTTTTGATATTAATTATAAAAATATGACTAAAAGTGTTCCCCCAACCCGTCATGTGAATATTTTATAGGGTTAAGTATTTTTATAATGTAGTTCACTAAAAAATATAATAAAAAATTACATATAACTTTTAATATGATATTCTTCAAATACTACCACTTTAAGAAATTATTTTTAAATTCAAAACAAGAAAGAAAATCATTTTATGGAATTATATTTTGGAGAAAATATATTTTCAAAGATAATATTAGGAGTATGTTTAACCACAAATAATATCAAATGTAATAAATACAATATTATTCATGTCAAAATTCAATTTTTAGGTCATTTTATATAGAATATGTGTTTCTGTAATTTTAATAGTTATAATATATATTAAATATTTTCATTTTCATATGCTATAATATCAAAAGAAACATTATATTGTTAATATTCATTAGATTATGATAGTGGTTGTAAAAAAATTCACTAGAAGGATGGTTGGATGTTATTTTTATCTCCACTTTTATTATTTTTAAATAAGACATATTTAAATTATACACCAATTTCTATTGATTATAATAATATTCTTATGGGTTTTTATTTTCTTTTTGAATTATTATTGTTTGTTTTTGTATAAAACTATATTAATCTTGAATATACCATTCCTTATAATATTTTTATTCATATTCATGAGGGAAACTTGTTTCATAAATAATAGTTCTATGAATAGGTTCTGGATATTTATTAAAATTATAATTATTTTCTTATTTCAATGTCTTTTTTCCTTAGTCTTCTAAATCCTGCAGTTAAAGAAACTAGATTATAATTTTAATAAATTTATTATCATAAAATTGATTATAATGAAATTTTAAATGGAGGATGATAAAGAAAGTCAAAAAAACAACTAATGTTTAAAAATTATAATGATTAACTTTTATTTTATATTCCTACAAAAATAGTTATATTAAATTCTTTATAGGGATAGATAGAACCCCTTATGATTGGCATGATCCTAATACCAGTTCCTATGTGGAGAATTCCCATATTAGAGTAGTTGGTTAAAATCATAAGAATCCACATAGTATTTCACATAAGAATTATAATTTTTATAATCCCTAAGAAGGAACTAATTATATCACTCATATAGGTAGTGACATGGATTTATATAATGTCAAATTTATTATTAATAATAATAAATATTTTTCATAAAGAATAAATTCATATTGTCATCTATATATATGACCAATACGAGGATATATTTTTATGGGTTTTTGGGTTTCTATAAATTTCATTATTATTGATCTTATGAACTTGGAACATTTGGTTATTTGACAACAGCAACAATGTTAATGACCATGATAATTTTACTGTAAATTAAAAAATATATATTTTAATAGTTATTGAAATAAAATTTTCTTTCAAAACTAGAAACTAATGATAAGATCTATATTTCTTTCCCCTAGAACTCTAGTAACCATTTTTTACATTGTATAAATGGGTATATTGTTTTCCCAAGAACAATAATATTATCTTCCTATAAGTGTTTTTGTTTCTTCCTTACTTATTCAGTATTATATTTAATGTAGTAATGTTTTTTTATTAATATAGTTTTTTTATGTTTTCCAAGATAATAATTTGCATAACGCTTTGTGGTTGAACTAATATAATATAATATTAATACATAATCATGTATTATTTGAGGTGAATTTTATTTTATTTCCACCATAGGAGAACTATTTTAATAGAATATTTCTGTTAGATATATTTGGGTCCTTTATAATTTTATTTATAGTTATCATAATGAGGGTTATTCCTCCAATGGATTCCATTTTACAAAGTCTAATAAATTTGAGGAGTTGAATTTTATTTTTTTCATTTGAATTGGTATTAGGTTAATTGTTTTTTTATTTAACAACTAAATATTGGATTTTTTGATTCTGAAATATAGTAGGTTTTTATCATTACACTTTTGCAGTGATTTCCACATACTATTTTCCAGTGATGGTCTATTTTTATTAAAAACAAATTTATGAAAATATGACAAGATCATGAATTTTTTCCACCATGCTTATTTATTCATTTCTCTTACACATATCTATATTTAATCACTACATGTATTTTTTATTTGAGATAATTTTTACTTAATATATTTGGAATTATATACTAAAAAAATGGCAGAGGATCAATCTTTATTAGTGTAAGTCAATCCAAATTCAAACTCAGGTTATAAATGGATATAATAAAATTTTCTAAATAATAATTATCTTCCATTTGATAGATATAACAATATACTTGTTCATAATTTCAACATATTCCCAATGAATATGGATAATATTCATTTTTTAATGAATTTTATTCTATTTCTATATTATTAATTATTTTATATATTCCCAAACTTATATGAAAATAATTTTTAAAAGATATGGATTTATTTTTGACGACACATAGGAAATAAAAAATTATGGAAACATTCAAAGGGATCATTGCATTATAATAGTGAAATCCCTACCCTCAACATCAATAATAATTTTATATTACCATACCACACATATATAGTGTTATATATGATTTATTCATAAAATAACAAATGCTAATACATTTGAATCCAAAATTTACATTGTAATTTCCTTAGTAATTTGTTCATATAAAAAGGAAATAGAGGAATCTAGGTATAATTTTAAGATCGAAATACTACTAAAATAATAAGAATGAAATATAATGACTTCTAGATACATAATTATGATATGAAATAGATGACACATTTCTAGTAGTTATTGGGGTACCAGAACCATTAAGATATAATTTCATAATGGACAAAACATATTGATATCTAGTACAGAGGGTCATAATGAATGATATTCGAATAATAACACTAATTTTTCATGTTTCATTAGAAATTACTTTCTAAGAGGATGTGTGTTGGACTCTAGACTTGAGATCATTGTTATTGGAATTCAATAGGTCATGTACATTAAGGAATGAATAATACAATAAAATTAATGTCGTGGTTACCTAGAATATTTATTGTGTTTTATTTGTTGTATGACATTAATTGAATGTTTGACACATCTTTTAATATTACCAAATAATAATATATTCCTATTTCAAAGTATTACATGATGAAAATAACATTATCAAATTCTTGTACATGTTGATTGAAGGTATATTTATGGTGTAAGGTTATTAGTTAATAAATAAGAAAAATATCATTACATTCAGTGTTCGTACATATTATAACATAACAAAAGAGAATGAATTTATATTAAAAGTTGAATATCCATAAGATAGAGTTATTGATATGATTTATCCTTATATCCAAATATGTAATTATATGTTAATTGATATTTATAATGGTTTTAAGGCTTGAATATGTGATATTGGGACAAGGTTATAGAGTTTCACTTCACCTTTTTATCCAAAACTTCCTCCGATTCAAATAAATAATATCTAATATCTATTTGGGTCCAATGTGATGATGTTTGGGAACATCTTTGTATAAATAATGGAAAAGAAAAAAATTTATTTAAAATATTAACCTTCTGAACAATGATATTACAATTTATTTCTAACAATATTGACTTGTTAATTAATTATTCCAATCAATATAATAATAATATTATTTAACTAAAGAATGATACCTATTGAAGGTTCATTTAATAATTAATAGTTGAACAAGCAATGTTAATTGATCATAAGTCATCAAAAGATTTATTCGAAATATTCATGATTTTATTAAAGATCAAAGTTGTAATTCATTTAATTATATGATAATAAGAGAGTTTATTATTATATAGTTGATTATGAAAAATTTTGGAATGTTTAACAAACTATTGAAGCTCATTATTAAAAAAAGTATACTATCCCCCAAAAATTTCTGGATTAATGAGACATGATCTTCCTCTCGTATCTTTTATTGTTATTAGAGAGATTACACTACCACCCCAAATTAAACGAATTGTGATCCAAAATCACTCTTCACATGTGTAGATGACATATATGTGGCCCCACATAGAATATTCAAGATATGGTTTTCCAAAAAGTTGGAGATCATATTGACATTCATTAATTAGAATGTCATCATTTACAATTTTGTTATATTTTTTTCATCAATATTAAATAAAATTTATCATCATCAATTAGAGAATATGAGAAGTGGTTTTCAGAATTTTTGTTATTAATTGAATTTATATTTTTTAAAATAGATATTTTTATTCATTATCCATGCCCCATGTTCCTTCAATTATTATTGTAGTTAATGTGAAATAATTTAGTCATGAATATAATTTAAACTATATAGAATTTTGAAAGAGGGATTATATAAGGTATATATTCCACCAATGGTGTGTTGATAAATGTTTGGATGAATATGTTTATATTGATCGAAGATCAAGGTATTTTGGAAATGAACAAATTAATATATATATATATATAAAACACATTTTGGACTTATTATCACTATATATGATGATTTTTTAAGAATATATATATATAATAAGTATAATATATATATATATATTAAATATTTATATACTAATACATATAATATACATATATTTATATTATATAACCTAGTTGGGTGTTCGTTCAATATAAAAACAATAACAGGAATCAAATACATTTCAATATATTATCCACTTGTGTCATGTCCATCATGGAAAATGATGTTCCACTATTGTTTTGTGGTGGAAAGAATTATATTTCATACAAGTGTGTGACATACCAAATTAATTATGAATTTAATTTGTCCCCCATTTCAGGGGAACCCTTCTTCACCTATGTTGACTTCATCATTGGTCTCTGACCCAACACATGTCCACAAACCGTATCCTAGGTCAAGCTACGTTGTGTAAGGCCAAGCCTTATCAAGATTAATAAATAACCCATTCCTAATATTAACCACCAATGATCCATTAGGGGCCCAAATAGAGTGGAATATTAAAAAAATTTAAAAAAATAATTAGTTATATGGATTTACATAAAAATTATTTGGTTTCATTGGATTTATCAATTTCTAGTTTCAATTATTTTAATGAATTATTTGTGAAATAAAAATTCAATTGAGTTATTTTTTATCTTATTTAATCATTGCAAGTAAATTTCATTGCATATGGGTTTATCATGAGATACTCTACAATGTGTTTGGTTAATTATATTTATTATTTATAATTATTGAACAAATATTATTTTATTAAAACAAGATATTAAATGCTATTTTTAAATAGTATGAACAATATCCCACTATCATTAAATTCATAAGGTCTTACATGTATGTATTTTTATGTTTTATGTTTTTTGTGAGTATGAATTATAAAAATTAAGGAATTCATAATGTGGTTGTATGATTCGAGAAAAAATTTTGATCCATAAGTGATAAATATATAGCAGTACTATTAAATTTAAATCTAGAGGCTATGTATATCTCAATATATTCCCATAGGTTCTCTGTTCAACCATAATACACTCAATGGAAGAACCATTAAAATAATCACATGATTATTTCCTTGTTTTTTTAATTATTAATGTTTAATTGTTTGTGAATGTACAGATGATCCACAATTACATTACATAATTTAAAGATTTAATATATATAATATGTGAACATGAGCGATGAATTATTTCAATGAATTCATTTTCAATGTTTTGAGTGAGATCACAAAATAATATTTATAATAAAAATAATTATATTTCATTTTCATATAAAAAAACTTAACATTCATGTATGAAATTATTATTTTGTAAAAAACATTCCCCCACTAATGTTTGAACAAAACCTTTCATTTGAATTTTTAATTATCCCTTATTGAGGGTGTCCCATACTATAGTGGAGTTATTATGAAAGTGCTTTTTTTCTACATGCTAATGTTGAAAGAAATTAAATAGTTATTTATATATTGATTAAAAATTATAGTTAATGAATCTTATAATGAATAATTTCTTCTTGTAATGGATGGGAAACACCTAAATAGTTCTTTTATCGTGGATTTGATGATTCAATCAAAAAAAAACTTTTATTAAATTTATCAATGTAGTTACATATACATATCCTCAACTATGAGGAGAGGTAATTATGATAATTTCCACTAAAATACCCATTCACCAATGTATCTTTAATCATGTTGTTTTTGGTTCATGTGAATTGATAAAATAGTGAGTGACCATTAAAATTGTTTAATTTTTAATATCTAGTAAATGTTGAAAAAATATAAATGAAATAATATGATAATATTATCTTTGGTAGTCAAATAAGAAGTAATTTCAAAAGGACATTGTAATCAATTTAGGAAAAATAAAATTTCTTACCCAATATCAACACCCATTTGTAGTACAACATCTTGTTTAATTTACCACAATGTGAAATGTAATTTTCTGTTTTGGGGTCCCAAATATCTATTATGCCGCTTCAAGAAACAAGGGAGAAAAAGGAAAATTAAAAAAACACATGGATGATTAATTTAATATTAACATCATAATTTTGTCATAAATGTTTAATATATTATGAAAATTAATCAAATAAAATATTGTAACACATGTTTTATCAAATCAGATAAATATGAAAAATAAAACAAAAAAATGAATTTAATGAGATTATCGTTAAAGTAAATAAAACTAAATTGAAAGATTCATATATATTTTATTATTAAAATAAAATAAATATTATTCTACAGTCCATATCATTTAGTTATGTCAATTATATTTAGCATAAAAAATTAATAGTAGAAAAAAGAATCTTTGGTAATATTTTTGGTTATATTTCACCATGAAAATTAATCTTAATGAAAAAAATTACATTACTATTATTCTAAACATGAATAATAACATAAATTAAAGGAAAATTAAATATTTAAGTGAAAGGATAATTTTAATGGGTTTTCTAGGAAAAAACTGTTAAAGGTTGTTTTCATTGTATAAACATAAATTTTATTGTGATGTGATAAGAAACATAATCTTTTAAAAAACAACAATGAGTTGATGAAACAATTACTCAATTATAAATCAGATATATTGATTGATAAAAATTTAAAAAGATTTCATATATCTTGGTAATTATATTAAATATTTTTCATAACATATTTTTGTTTATTATAGGATCCAATCTACAGAAAAAATGAATTTTTGAAAGGTGAAATATCAAAGAGGCTTTGAATATGTGATTCTCACATCGGTGGATAGAATTAAATAAAATTTTATTACACAATGATTTTATTATTTGACCAATATAATTTTATATTAAATTTTACCAAACCAATAATATCAATTTTTCATAAGAAATTATTAAATATTTTTTATTCATGAATTTTTGATATTTTCTGTGTTCCATAAACAATTAATAGTTCAGTAATTCACGAATTAGAAAAAATAAATGATGAATATAAAAGGTAATACTCAATAATATAAAATTATTAAATGATAATTATTTATTATATACATGTAAATAATGTAGTCAATGATATGCCTATTATGGTGTTTAAAATCATCCCCAAAAACAATAGGTATTATTAACAGAATTACTCCTCTTGCTATTGAAAAAGAAATACATTGAAATAGTGGTAATCTGTAATGATTTTTGAGAAAAACATTATTTACTATATAAAATATATATTAGAGATATATATTTTATTCCCAAATATTTCATGAGATTCTTTTTTTAAATTTATGGAATATTGTTGTGAAGTTATGAACATGAATGGTAAGATGATATGATATTCATTGGGCTTATTTGTATAAATATATCTTGACCAAGAATTCATCATTTATGTAAATTTAGAGTTGAATAATCGATAAAATAAAATATCCTTATATACATCAATGAATTGATGTTGGTGACTTAAGCATTGATGTTGTGTCTTTCAGTCATTCATGAATTACGAAAATATAGATTGTAGTAATTGCTAATAAAAAATTTCAATATGCTCATCAACGACAAGATTATTATAAATGGAAGATCAACCATGTTTCATACGTGAATACATTGATCATTATAATTTAGTTTGTATTTCATACTAATATCGTATTTTATAATAAAAATTAGAGTGATAATGTATGTTCATGGAGGGTAAATTTTGAGACTTATAATTCATGAATAATGTTCCATTATATTTTTATATAGAACTTCACATATTCTAGGATTATACCATATCAATAATAAAACTACAATTATACAAGGATAAAAAAAATTATAGTATGAAATAAAACAATTTTGATACCAAAAATGTGTTTAATGATAATTTTTATGTTAATGATATGTTAATAAAAAAATTTCATCATTAAATAATTATTTATCATAGTGATATATCTTTTTTTATTATAGATACTACATAAATAATTGTGATATAATATATTTATGTAAGATTTTTTACATTTATATTTAGTGTACTCGGAGGAATTATTCTTTGATCAATGTCAAGGAGGAATTTACATAGGTAGTTGGCATTATAACATATTCTAAAATGTATTGTGAATGTTGAATGTTCTTGTGACCTAAAATATATTTGAATGTATAAAACCAATAGAAATGGGTGTATGATTGTTATATCAAGTAGATATAAAAATCAATGAAAGTGATAAATACATATGGAATGAGGAAATAGTAAATAGAAATACGAAAAAATTAAAATAGTATTTGAACTGATGAAAATGTGTTCTCTATTCCCACATAATGTCTATAATGTGGAAGTTTAGCTAATTTTTGTAAATTCATTGGTTGTTATTGAAGATAATATAAACATAAGTTGTATGATCATGGTACCAGTAATGATTTATTTTGAATACTAAACCCATTATAAATAATCATTTTATAATTACCGTATATGGAGATATATGGGTCATTGGATGGCGGAACCAAATTCATAGATGATGTCCATACAAAAAAACCTGAATTTATTTATGAAAATATTGAATGATAATAAGTAATAAATGTTGTAGATGTAAATTTATTGATCAATATAAGAACCATGAATAAATATTATTCTTTAAAACCCACTATATGTTAGCTGCATATAAGAGATTTGTTGGATTTCTAGAATTTTCCCTATAATATTTCTATATATTATATGGAAAATAGTTTTTATTATTTTATATAGTTAAATATCTATTGAAACACACTCTCTAAATATAGAATTAGTTTTACAACCTATATTATAGGGAAAAATACTTATTGTGGTATTTTTAAGGGTATCTTAGAAAATGTTAAACAATACATATTGACATGCTATTAAATTATATATGTTTGAAAATATTATGAAAGTGTTTTTTTCACTATCCCATAGAATAAATTAATCCAAGAAAACAAATAGAGGATATTTTAGGATATTAAACAATAAGTATATTTTCATATTCATTATCATTAGATCTATAATACATGTTATTCTATATTATATATATAATAATTCAATGATATAGATTATGTGTGAAAAATATTTTTGTTTTATATAATAAATTTACTATAATTAATCATAAAAATGAAATTGAACTTTATAATTTAATAGCGATATGTACCTGGTATATGGAGTGGAATGAACTCGATGTATAAGCGGGAACAAGCTAGTATTCAAATATATCAATTTTATTTAATGTCACATGTGGATAATAAAATGAGAAAAAGTTTCTCATTAAATTTTGTGGTTAACATAAATACCAATATAGAGTAAATTATTTCTATAGATGATAAAAAAGAGGTAAAATATGTATATATTTTTTCTAGTTCGTGGAATCGTACAAAATTTATGGTAAATGATGTCATCATAATGATGGAGAAAAAAATTAATTACTCAAAGACATAATATATTGATGAGTCTGAATCAAGGATTTAATGTCCTTTGTAGTATAATAAACATATTATAAAAATATGGATTACCATATTACCATGTTCATACCATAAAAAGGGGGATGATCTCTTCATGTTAGAGTCTACTTGTTCATTATTTGGAAGTATAATGTAGTGTTAGGAGAATTTTTCTAAAAGTGGGTTCCATTGGAGTAAAATTAAAATGAAATTGTAATTGTAATATAATATATATATATTTTTATATAGAATGTATAATTTCCATAATAATGCATATACCTTGACCTACACTATTTATGTGGTAATATCCTTATTTTATTTAATGTCTAAAATTGTTATAATATTTCATATCTACAATGTGAACCAATACATTTTATAACTATCAAGTGTTGGGGGATCATAATAATGGAGGCATCATCTCATGATTTTCTCACATAATGATCTTGTTTATATGAGATACTGAGGATTATCCCAACAATTAGAATATAACATATTTTATGTTTCATTAGTTACTAATATGTGTGGGAGTGTGTATTTTTGAGGAGGATTTATATCACTGTCAATGTGAATAATTTTTTTTAATAAATTGATGTAAGAGGAAAAAAATGAATTTTATTTCATAGTGAATAAGTGTGCATTGGGTTCTCCATTGGTTGAATAAAATTTATTGAATGATAATGATTTTATTCTGTACTTTTAAATGTATGATATATCTGTGAACCAGTTTATTTGTATAGTATTTCCTTTATTAAATTATTTTCTTATATTAATTCAAGGGATTTAAATCCACTAACTTGAAGAAACAATTATGCCTAAAATGATTATGGAATGAACTGTGCACCCTGTATTATAAGATATTATGAGAAAATGATATTATATAATACCAAGTGGGATAATATTATGTATTCATTATTATGAAATATCTTTACATCGTTTGGGTCTTGTTTTTCATATATATAAAACACTTTGTCTATGTGTATTTGTCATTTATATCAGGATATGGTCATATAAGGTAATAATGTAAATGTATCAAAAATTTCACCAATTACGATGAATAATATTTCATGATGATAAGGGCCCTATGTGATAGAGGTTTTGAATTTTCATATAAAAATGATCTCAATAAAAATAATTCATTTATATTTTAAAATTTTAAAATTATTATTATTGAATATTATTCACAAGATATTCTAATGTTGTTTTGTTATAGAAGAGTATTCAAAATTAGTTTTTTTACAAACATTAAATATTCATGGATTATTAAAAAATAACATGAAGAAAGAGTCATGTGAATGTATCATAAATCCTAAAAATTTAGTAGACGAATATATGGGAACATTAATTCAAGTAAATTTTTTCATTCAGGTAATTAATATCTGATTTAAGAGGATTACCATTTCAATGGAAATATGTAGAATATATGAACTAGTTTTATTTTAAACCCCTTGAATAAATTATATTATATGTGATCAATAAGTGAATCCATGTAAGGGATTTTGGAAATGATGTTGTTTCATGAATCCATTACAAAAAAATTGAAAATTTTGATGACTTAAACACTTATAAAGACCACATGATCCTTTACATAATTTTCAGTGGCCCTAGCCATGGCCTTAATTATGACATGTTTGATGATTTTAAGGTGGATCACAAATAATATTTGTTATTACGTGTTCTTCATTTTTCTGAAAATAGAATAATTATGTATTGTTTTTTATTTTAAAATAAAATCCCCAATGTCTAGATATATTTACTTCATTATTTTAATGGAATCTTGGGACATTTTTATTTTTTGTCTAATTATATGATAGAAACAAATTATTATAAAACATTAAATTTCTATATAACAAAACCCCACTCTCATTTCCATTATCTCTAATGTGTCTTTCTTGAAAAATTATATTAAATTTTGACTTTTATCATTTCTCAATTTCATTTATATGTTTATTTCAAATTTTATTAATTATAAATTTAAAAAACACACATATAATTTTATTGATGATAAGTAAGGTTATTTTATTTTTGTTGATGAAATTACTAAAAATAACTAACTTATAAAAACATATTTCATGGTTTACAATAGGAGAAGATTCATCCCTTTTTTTACAATAAATAATAAAATTTGCAAAAAAGTTTGTTGATATTTTTTTAAATTTTTTGTATTTTTTTGAATGCCTTTATTTCATTTAAATTTATTAGGATGATAATAGATTGTTTCACTATTTTCAATTAAAATATTTTGATTAATAGTGTTTTATATGTGTACTTACATGGATGGATGGTTTTAAGACGTGTGGACCCTTATTCAAATTTTTGTTCACACATTCTGTGGAACGATTTTATAAATTTATTACAAAATTAAGGAAACCAAAACGTTTTATTAATGTATCATTTTTTAATTTATCACATTCGAATATATCTATAAATATTTCTGATGATAATATCATAGAAAATGTTAGATCCTATGGCTTGGTGTTATCAAATTTGATATTTATAAATATTAAATATATTAATATCATGTAAATGTAGTCTACCAGAATTGTGAAACAACTCAAAAAATGAGTGTTGGATATGAAATTTGAGACCACTATCGGGTTTAGATTGAAGATTTTACACAATGTATTAAATTATCTTTATTTACATTAAGTGTTCGGTTTAAATCCATCCCAAGAGAAAAATGAAATAAATAATGTTTATTTAATAATTTATTACATTAATATGGTCTTCCATGTTTTCATCTATAAATATAATGTAACAACCAATTCCTAGGGTTATCTTCATAAACCCGACAATGGATAATGGTGAATATAGGAATGTCGACTGGCATCAAAATGAATGGATCGATGGTCAATGTACCAAATGGACCCCCACCAAAAAAAACATGTGGATTTCATCGATAATAATGATGCTTGATTTTTCTTTATCAAATATTGATCCAATTTGATAAATGAGTTTCTTTGTCGATTTATCCCATTTTTATTTTCCTGTGATGAACTGAAAATAATCAATAATGAAATTAATTAGTGGTTTGATCATTTGATTTGTGTAATTTCACTATCTTCTTATCTTATTGGAATTGATATTCCTTTAGTTATTTATTTATCATTTTTTATATCCCGATGAAATTGAATGAAGGGAAATAATAAAATTTTTTGAGGACAATTACTTCTATTTTGGTTTTATTCATTTTCTCTCCACATTATATGTAAATTCGTTATTAAAATTATCTGTTTTCCTAAAATTGAAAAAATATAGTGTGAGTGATCATTATGAATTGATTATTAAGCCCAACGGTTCCATACATGAGGTTTGGGATTCTGATTTGATGCCACAGTTTCATTTTGTGTTAATAGAAGTATATCCAAAAATGGATCAGGAGTTCGTGTTCACAGATTTGGAATGAGGTACTACGAGGAGTGATGGTGGTCATTTTTTATGTAGCGGATAAATCCAGAATCATGATAACCATTGGTAGAAGGTTTTTTATACCCTATATTATTAATGTATGGAATAATTTCTGACAATATTTCTCACTATATAGGCATGGAATAAGATCTGCAAATAATACCATGAGTTTGGTGAAGACCCTGACTACGTGCCATATATTCCTATGAAAACGCATGGTGATGTAAAATATTGGAGGCTCTAGGGATTCCTAAACGGTATAGGTATCATACCCCATGGGAACCTTTGTATATCACCTCAATGTGCACAAATATTATATGACCAGGAACCTAGGTAGTGTTTCATTCAATGTGTTCTAAGTCACAATCCATGTACCATATGGAGGATGTCTCGGCATGTATAGGGGATACATAACTTTTTGGCCATGAGGCTGCACAAGACCTATACATGGAATTTACAAAATGAAGATCGATGTAAATTTGAAAATTCATGTACTCAGACTTGACCAATTTCCAGGGCACAACACATTATACATTTTCATAGATAGACTAACACATTGAGTGACAGGGAAACATCTATAGGACGTAAATCCTAGGAGACAATTTTTATTGTTGGATATATCATTTCATCATAGACCAATACAAAGAAAATTCTTGGATTTGTGAGGCACGAATTATACCTATATGAAGATACCATGTAATACATTTGAGAAAATTTAGAGTACTTATTCATCAAAGATTATAATTATTGTGATCTTTTTTTAGATTCCCTATATGGTTATTTGTTTAGTGACTTCCATTGGATCATTACTATGAGGGTTTGGTGAATCATCTCATTATAAATATAGAGGGAGACCCCTATACAACATAGTGTTTTTTCATAATACGATAGGATTGTTATATTAATCTAGAGTGAGTAAGCTAATTATACATCAACTAGCCCCCTTAGTGGTTGGATCATGTTTCCATCAAACAGGTCTGGATAGCTCATCATTTCTATCATGTTTCCCCTATGTAGGGTTTTTGGAACAGGAATGACCGGTAATTCATGGGTTTTGATCCCCTAATTAGAATTATTTTTCCATTATGTCATTGTATAACCCTATAGATCCCAAAATGATAAACACTTATCTATGTATTAGGATCTAATAATTCTAATGGGGTACTAGTCAATTGGACTTTTTATATCCAATGAACCATTTATGTATACAGTGTTATTATTCTTGTCAATAAGTGAAAGGTGTTTCCACTAGTATGAGTTTAATTAGTGGCCACATAGCATGGGGAGATGTTCCTCCTAATGATTAGGACCTCGAGGATGAGTGATGTTTGTTTCAGTGTTTCATGATGGGGAGATCCACCCAAGAAACCATTACCTGTATACATCACGAAAATCAATTTCTGTTAGTGGTTGATACATTTTGTGAATGAATGTATTTTTTATTTTATATATTAGTTATCCTAGGTTATGTTTTGTCTCATATCATGTTTTACAAATCATAGTTAGATGAGTTATCTACTATTCACAATTAATTATTTGTTTTTTTAGGTCGTCCATTTGGGAAATGTTATAATCTCCCACAAATGGAATCTAACAACACATTTTATGTATTATAAAGACATTAGTCCTTTTTATAGAGTCTTAGGATGTATTGGAGTATGTTAATATAAGGATAGGCTTGACAATCATAGGTGTATTCCAGTTATTAAATTTGCTGCAGTCACCTACTTTTAAAAAGATGGAACATTATGTTCATGATTGAGTGGGATTTTATTTTTCCCTTTTTATAAATTCTAGTAAATTGTTCCATACACTATTTATTGGATTAAAAATTATGATTTCATTTTAATGTTATTTTTTATTTCAGCATTGTATTCTCATATATATGGGACTTTGGGTGTATTGGTAGATTATAAAAAGTCCCCCCCCCCAGAGTTTGATATGCCTTCTCTATGCTGGTCGCTAGCCCTAGCCCTATTGGTGGTGGGAATGTGAATGTATTCGATTGACCACTATTGGGGCAAGTGATGAAATAGTGGCATTTGAGGCTTATTCATTCATCGGGATGAAGTTTGGAGTATCATTTTTTGTTTGTGAGGTCTATTTTTTATCTATGAAAACTATGTTATCATTTCCACATTTTCATCTCATTCTAGGATCTGTAGTATTGGTGAGGCAGCTGACGTATCCATTCACCAAAGTAATAATAAATTTATTATTAAATTGGTATATGTCAGAATGGGTTGTAGGGATGGAATTTTTACATGCATCATATAGAAATAGTTTGTGGTTTCCATACCCTTCATGAGCCTGGTCACCAGATAAAATCAATGTCTTTGTTATGTCTTTTATAATAAAGGATGATTACATGACTTTATCATGGGATGTTTCCACATCATAGTTGAGAGTATGACATAATGAGTGATGAGACCTCCCAAAATAGGATTATTCGGAAGGAATAATTCTGTTTTCATGGTAATTAGGTGGTACATACACCAATTTATTGGATCATATAACCACCTCTATTGGTATAGGTGGATTCCACATGTAAAACTAAGTCATGGATTGATATTATGGTGTCATATGATGATTTTTAGAGTTCAAGCGCATATCATGAGAAAAAAAGAAATGATATATTAGGATGAAGGTATATTAGGACCCACCAATAACATTTCTATGACACGTGTCACATGATATTAGGGTTTATTATAGTCCTTAAGGAATGGTCAGTTTGCTAAAAATGAGGTGTTTATATTCTTATGATGGTAATTGACACATCATGTGAAATTATCTTACTGATCATGTTGTCTTTATAGAGATGGTTGATGAACCTCCCTAAAAATGTTATAGGATATCGAAATGTTTTCAATGGGGGAAACAAGGGTGATAGAGGAGTTGGATGAGAAGAATGAGGTGGTTGTATAATTTGTATAATACTACCACCATCACCCAATGTAAGACCACTATAGGCTTCTAATGCATTTATTTAGAACACTAGATAGATGCATGTAAAGGAGGACTATTTCCCATAGGCTGTTTTTGATCATTGCTGTAATATCCATTTTCCTTATAATTTTATTATAGTTCTACTAGAAATAGGTACAAGGAACTCTTTTTCCTTATATGTTCGAGTCATTTTCATGTATGTGTGTTTTGATGATAGATCCATGTGCTGGTTATTCATGATGTGAATTTATACAAGAATTTGGTAGTGGTAATTCCCCCACTGATACTCATTCATAAAAAGTGATAAAATACATATGTGGGAGAGATAGTGCCACAAAAAATGGATAGTTTAATGGCCTATTATATGAGTATCTATAAATTTTGATGAGTATTTATTTTTTCTATGTTGTAAGTGTGTTACCTCATTTTATTAAATAGAAGGGAAATTAAAGGGGTGAGTTCCTAGTTTTAGGTTATCATAGAGGATTGTAGGGCACTGTGAGGTAAAACATATGTCCTCACAAATTGAGTTTCATTTTTCCCATGGTTTAGTGATAAATTTATCTCTATGAATATCCCTTGTTCATGAACTAGTGATACTAGTGACTCCTATTTAATTGAACATTTTGTTTGTGGCTCTAACAGAATTGATCATTGGTTACACATTTATACTAGTAGTGTGATCTGACTCTAGAAGGTGAGAGGGAGATTATTATAGAATTTCATCGTAGTGGCGGTGAGACCCTATGATGTTTTCCTCAGTAAGGACTCATATCCTACCATCCACTCTTAGTTTTTTTCCACCAGTGAGTATGGTAGATTTTTTTTCATGTTAGGATGGAGTTTTCGTCATTTGATAATAATTGATCCGGGGAAAAAGAGGATGAGCACATGTGCAAGATGTTATGATGTAATTATTTTTAGTTGGGTAGAAATTCCTTTAGAGTAGTGGATACTGTTAGCTATTTTTCCTATAGTATTGGTGGAGTATGATGATTTATTTCTTATGGAAAAGACCTATTCATATCATTAAAAATATTTAGTCTTCTACAGGGGCTGTCACAAGGGAACTACCCTAATTTTTGTGATAGTACGTCTGATGGTACCCATTGAGCATTATATATGATGGTGCAAATATGAGTTTTTTGTGGTTTGTATGACACAATGTCTTCACCTGGGAAACCTAGGGATATTCACATAAGAGGAGAATGATTTCTTTAGTTTGTATAAGGTTTATTGTCACTTCAACTATGTGATGTAATGAATATTTTCCACTCCCCGGAATCTTTGATCTTCAAACCATTTTTTGGGATGATGTGGATATCATTTTTATTCCTTAAGATGGATTATCATCACCTTTGGTTATATAGAAGGATATTATATAGGTGGATATACCAGCCACTATGAATATTTTAGGTTCATTGTAACACCCTTTCTTGACTTTTATAGTATAGAATAATCATGATACATATGGATATGATCACTATGAATTGTTAGATTAGTTGTTGGTAGTCTTATTGTATAACATACATGTGCACGAAATGTATGATTTAGATAATGAAATACATATGTGGTTGCTGTGTTTTTCATCTAGTATATAGTTGTTAACCCTCCGCTTCATCATTGATTAAGGGAGGTACATTATAGGGATATCTACTGTGTGTTTTTTTGGGACTAGATATCCCTGGGATATGATATTGATGTATTGTTAAAATAGGGTGATGATCAACATACTTGAAATGTTACGGATGGTGATAACAGTCGTATTTCATAAGGTGGTCCAAAAGAGGTTGGTTTCCCATAGTATTACATGTGGTGGAGGTAGTAATTAACTGAGATCTCTTTACATTAGTTGGGAAGGAAAGGGGTTTTCATGAATTATTCAACGTAAACACATGTTGTATCCCCATTCTGTTTATGATTTTCAATTGATAATGGTGGAGTGTTTCAAACACAAATGAATGTATGAGGTAGTATTTCATTGTGTAATTCCTTTGATGATCTTTATAGACTATAATGACTATTTACTTGTATTATTAATGATAGGATCCATGAAGTATTTATATAATTGTCTTCCATTTATCATGGCATTTCAACCAAGTTTTCTGGCAAGTAAATAGAAACATTTTAGTTTTTCTAAATTTTCGTCAGGTTTTTATGATGGTTTTGTTCCATAACTGGGAGGATCATAAAAAATAGGTGATTCTTTTTTATCATAAATATTATCACTTTTAAACTGATGTAGAGCCCTTTTGATTCCATGTATGAGGGACCTTGAATGTTAATTTTATACAATTTGGAGATATGGGTAATAGTCCTTGGGAGATAATTTTTTTCTACTAAATGTTTTAAGAGTAAATTTTATCTATTGGTGGATGTGGACTACCATGAAATTTAATGATTTATATACATAATAATGATGATGGATATTCGTGGATTATAGTAACAGAAAATTTTTTAGGGTGATATGACATCTTTAAAGTTATTAAAAAATTTCTTTTCTCCAATAACTGTGTTAGGTTGGAGGGGTGGTGTACATCAAAACCTCATCACCATTGTAGTTTGGGGTTCTTGGTATTTTCTATATATCATATTTAAGGAAGTATATGTCCGAATTGTTTCCGGATATTTACCTAACTAAGCTAGTCCATCAGAGTGGAGGTTCTTTTTTAAGGATTGGGTGGTATTGATGATTGTTCAGCGAAATAATATTCATGGAAAAGTGATTTCATTGGGTTTAAATTAATTGAATATATTAGAACCCTTCATGGGAGATCATGGAATATGGATACCTAGATGACATTTTGGTGTCACCACCTTCGTTTTTATTTTATGATCATGGATAAGTCAAAACATTTAATAGATAATTTCTTGGATTTTTTGTTGATGACATTCGAATATTTCTTTGAATATTTCACCAGCCAGTTGTTGAGAGGCGGTGATATTTCTCGGCCCGATGATCCTCGAATTTATAATATAAAAATATGAAATATATTGACATTAAGAGAGAAAAATAATCCTAAAAAATTTTAATAACTCCCCAAAAGTGTCTTGAATGAGTAATCTGATTCCATAATTTAGTTCAGAATATAGGGTTTTCCCACAGTATAACATAATCTCTATCAATGCTGGTTGTTTAGTTAAAATCCACAGGAGTCACAAATAAGAAGTAAAAAAATAAAATTTATCTATTTATTATATTGTCACAATATCTTAGTTCTTTATCTATAAATAAATTATTAATAACATTTTTATGGTTAATCATTATAACCCAAATAGATTAGATGAAACAATTTTGGAATTTTGATGGGCATCGATACCATCAATCAATGATTAATTTACAATATGTATTGAGAATTACAATTCATATTTTAGATATATTATAATAAAATTATATGTAGTGTTATTTTTTATAGATAAATAAAAATGATGTGATGGCTTTATTTATGTGTTTTTATCTCATTTGGAATTAAAAATGATGAATGATTGTAAATTTCCAAACTAATTATTGTAGGGATAGATTGTTATTTAGCTAATTGATTTATCATCCTTTATATATTAATTTAGTATGATTTATTTTTTTCTCTCTTCTTTCATGACACTATAATAAAAAATTGAGGAAAACATGAACATTGGTTGAGATTTGTTAATAATGATTGTGTTTTTATTATTTTACCTCCCATTCTACATGAGTTCCTATTGGAAATTTTTTTAGGAATATTATTAAACATATACCTAGTTAATACTCCTTTCAAACTAATTATATCTGAATATGGTTCCCTACTATAGGTTTGGAATAGATATTTGATGTTATAGTCACCTTGTGTGATGATGGATAAAGATTCATGGAATTATTGTGTGATTATTTTCATTTCTATGGAGTACACTGCTACAAGGATTAAGGATTGTTATATCCATAGTAGTGGATATAGAATAAATTCATTTGATGTTGGTAAGGGAGTTTTATTTTTGAAACTAAATCTATAACAGATGGCATGATTTCTGCAGAAATCAGTGTTTGTGGAAGCATGGAGGAACAAGCATGATGATTCTTATGAGTTCCATGAAATCCCCAACTACACATTATATTTTCTGATGAACACATATTTTGTAGTCACATCAATGTGGATCTAGGGTTTCCGCACAATTATATTTATCACATGCCCTATGACATGCGTCTGATGTTGTGTTCCCATTATCCAACCAACTCAGCCTAGACAACATGTACACACCTTAGATCCCATGTAGTTTTACACTCCATGAGTGCCATGTCAAACACCATATAACTATTGGAAGATGGACTATATTAAATCAAGGACTCTCCCTAGGTGTCCATGTGACCCCATAGGTCATGTAATTAGTATTTAAACATTTTTTCCATGGTATTTAGGAATATTGTCTACTCAAAAATGTAAAATAAAACGGCTATGACCCTATGTCCATGAGCAATAGTAGCATGAAACATCAATTTATAAGGATCCATCTACACATTGTTTATCCTTTTATATGTCATATAAAATGTAAATGATCATTATACATGATAATTATACACTAGATGTTCTAGGCCTACTGAGAAATGACGTGTACCCATACTGATACGCTATGATCACTGAAAAAGATTTTTTTGAGTTGTAATTCATCTCAAACATGAATCATTGTTAGAATGTGTGAACATACTTTTACCAGTATTGGTTTAGTATGTTTTATTGGGGCATTTTATTTTGGTTTCGATGTAGCATCCCATTCATTTCATAAAAGTTTCCCCATTACTACATCATTTTGATCGGTGTAGTGTGGGTGAGTTCCTTTATCAAGATTTAGTCATCTATGTCTTATTATGCTAGACCCCTCAGTGGAATGGATCATGAACACCTATTATGAGTCTCTAAGGGATCCACATTTCCATCATGTTTTCCCTTTTATAGGGTTTTGGGAAATGGTGTGTAAAACACAACATAATCATTTATACCCTATTTTGGACGATGTTTCTCGTAGGATATGGTGTCTACCTAGTGATCCTGGCTCATTGAACCCCAATCTTCGTATTAATAAATGATTCTTTATAGGGAATTTGTTTGATGGAGTCTGTTTCACAATTGGATCTTTTCTGTTTGTTGTGTGATTATTCATTGGTAGACCAAATTAGAATTACCTCTGGGATAAGTGCTTATTATGATAGTAAATCTCAAGGAGTGGTTCCTCCCAAATAAGAATGACCTCTAGGATAAGGGTCATCAGTTTCCATACAACTCTGAGACTGGTTCCTCCCAAATTATATGTCCCTGGATTCCTAAATTATAACTATAGATGGAAGTGTTTGAGACATTTTGTGGCTTAGTATAATTTATTAGTCTAAAATGGAAATCCTTGGTTATCGTAATGTCTCATTTATTTTTTTTCATATACTTGTGTTTTATGAGCTACATTCTCTTAATTCTCTATGATTTGTGTTCACAAGGATTCCTACTGGGTACATATAAATTTACCCCTACAAGGTATCTACGGACACTTGTATTGTCTTATAAATATGGAAAATGTTTTTATTGTATTTAGATTTATAGGAATAAATAGATATTGGATTTCGCAAGACATGTCATGGTGTGTGTTGGTGCATCATTTGACCATAAGAACCTCCTCCTATGTAGAGTGGAATTTATTTTACATTTTTGGTGAGGATTTTATTTGGATGCATTTTATGATATCTAGTACCTAATTTGATACATTGATTATGGTATTATAGATTTTTTTCAGAAATTTGATTAGTATTTTCGATTTCATCATGCAATTTTCTTAGAGATGGGTGTTCATAGATATATTAGGTAAATTCCCAACATGTGTGTGATATTGATATAAAACATTGGTTTCCAGTCCCTAGACTATTTAATGTGATCCATGGGTTGTTTAGACTTGGGAATCCTGATTTCATGTTATAAATGTATAGTAACAAAATTATTTTCAATCATAGGACTAGTGTTTGGATTTTTTTTCCAGATGATAGGTTTATATTGGAAACTATTGAAATAATGGGATGTGTTTTGAGTTTGTAATTCATTATAGATACTCAAGAGATAGGGAAAAATCAATATATCAATTCACTATAACTCAAAAATCTAGGTTGTTTACTTAAAAATTATTTGAACTAGTTGAAAGGAAATCATTATTAATGAATCATATTATAATTGTTTGTTGATTCAATTTCCATCTTTTATAATCCCTCAAAATAGACACATTGTTTAGGGTACATCTTATCTTATGTAATATGATTCCAATATGACAACTAGATAGGTTCCCATATCATAGTCTTGAGTATGACCCAATGAGTGAAGATCCCTACCAGAAGGGGATTATTCATGATGTGGTATTTTTCTAGGATGATAAGTTAGTGTGGAATTATCCACTTGATCAATTTGTTATCCCACATATACTGGTTCAGGTGGATTTATCATTTCAGACTGAGTAGTGGAAGGATATTTTGGTTATGTATAATGATGAGTACGGTTGAATGCTATATCTTGATCTTTTATGACAGGGATCACCAATAATTATTGGCCATAATGACCCTCTCATATGAGGAATATGACATATGTCACAAAATGTGATGTTTCTATAGAGACCCCAAGGATAGATCAATTATCTAAGGATGAGAAATGTAAATTAATTAACTGGGTATGGACATCTAGCATGATAATTTTCTTCCCATAATTTCCTAGTCATAGAGAAGCTAGAATAACCCCATAATAAGATTTTATACTACGATCAAGGTATTCATTAGGGATACTAACATGAAAAAAATGTTGGTGGACCATTATTAGGTGTATGGTTCTTTAGTATGAGCCTTCCACTAACACCCACATGTTGCAAACTCTAGGATTGGGATGCTATTAACTATAATCAAGGAAAACTGCGGGCTATGGAGGATTTTTTCTTAGATGTTCCATGTTTATATTGATGTACAATATGTGTTTCTTCAGAAATTTATGTATTACTATTATAAATAGGTACAATACACAATGTTTCTCCATTTCTTAAGTCAGTTATAGGTATAAATTTGATGTTGGATGATCCCTATGATTTTATGATATATGTGAAATTTTACATTCAATGAAGAGGGAATGTTTCCCCCACTATGATGTGTTCTTGATGCATGATCAGAAAATCATACATGTTATTTAGTTCCACCAAAATTGGATAGTTCTATGTTTTGATGGATAATTTCTTATGTATTGGTTTTTTTGGTTTCTAGTAATTCCCATTTATTATATAATTTCCTAGTTGAGTTCAATATGTAGGAAATATAATTAATGATTTAAACAAATATGGATTTTGTAGAGGATTTGAGTGTGGTGCGATGTAAAACATGTATCTTCACATCCATAGTTTCACTTTTTAGGTGGATTCATAATCCCCATTACACTCAAAAAATTCCATATTCAAGAACTACTGATATTTGAGGTTTATTTTTTTATCCACTATTGGGCATTATCTTTCTATAAATATCATTAGTGGTTACATGCTTCTACATAATGATTGATATCAAATTTGGGAGGATATGGAGAGTCGTGTGTGGAATATATTCACTGTGCAATTGTGAAAAACGTATTATTTCCTCAAAATGGACTCATTTTTTAATATAATGGTTTTGTAGTTTTTTAGTAATGAATATGGTATTACTTTCGTCATGTCGGGATGGTGTTTTCTTCTATTTATAAGGGTTGATACATGACATTGTTTGATGGACTATTATTTCAGAGTTTAGGAATGAATTATTTTCAATTTTATAGTAATAAATTTTTATTAGTGTGTTCTATGACCTTTTTTTCTAATCTTATGTTTGTGTATAAGGATTTCATAATATGGTATGTTTATGGTTTGCCTCCTCAATGAGATTTAGGATTTTTTATAGGATTACACCAAGATATAGAATTGATTTTTGTTATAATACATCATATGGAACCCATTAGGGTTCTTATGTTGAATATGAATTATGGAGTTTTTAAAGTAATTTGGTTGTAAGACCCAATATATTCACATGGGAAACCCCTGATTTTTCACATAGGATCCGAATGAGTGATTCAGTTTTGGTGTGGATTGGTGTTACTAGAAATTGATGACCTGATGAATGTAATCACACTAGAGAATATTAGATTTATTTTTCCAGTGGTACTGGGGGAAATTATACTCAAATTTTGATAATGAGTTATGTTATCACCATTTATGGTTTAGGTGCAGGATATACCACCAGTTTCATTCCAAGGACATTATAGTTATTTATTGACCTTTGTGATAAAAATTTTATAGTTGTACACTACAACTAGATCATGACAATTATATACCAGATTCATAACCTTTCATGGATATTTTCATGGTGGTTTTATTCAATGAAATTTTTTTTTTCTTGTTGTACATGTTGGATCATGTGAGACATTTGAGGATAGTGAATCATAAAATCCATTAATAGTTGTTACCCATATTCTTATTCAGAGATCAAGGGAGGTACAACTCATGGATTTTTATTGTGATATGTTTCATGACGTTATTACTAATGGATATCTTCTTTATGAACATTATAAATGTGGGAAACTCATCATCCTTTATCGATTTGGGGTGGTAGAAATAGTCATACTAAGGAAGGATTTACATGAGAGGATTTTTATATTAGCATTACATGTGGGGTAGTAGAGAATATACAAGGATATATAGGAATCTATTTTGTTGCAAAGGGAGTTACAATAATTTTTTGAAATAAACTATTTATGTACTCCTGTCTGTGTGTGATTAGTGACAATGTATTTTGGAGATTTTGAGAATCTGTTTCATGCATGAGGTATTATAGATTCATAGAATTTCCAAGAAAATCATTATAGACTATGGAGAATATTCCAATAAATTATTAGGGATAAGATGTATGAATAATTAGGGGACTCAGCTGCAGTTAAGCATAGTGATTTACCATATTCATTTTTCTTGGTAAAGTGGATTATTCCATTTATATAAACATACATTGGAATTTAATTTTTTTTCCTAGATGGAATGATGATGTTCCATTGGTGGAGTTATCATATCAAAATGATTATCAGTCCACCATCTGTGTATCCAATTTAACTAGCCATGTATTATGGGACTTCCATGTCACTATAATTCTAGTTGAATCATATCTGTAAAAATGATTTTCTCATGGTTTTTGGTTCTCTGGGAATTTTTAAAGTTGCAGTTCATCACAGGGTGGAAGATAACTCCAAAAAATAGCAGGAGATATTTATATTCCAATAATTTAGGCTAATATGGTATTACATTTATGTAGATTTAGGATGATTAGTTGGTAATATAAAGGGTTATTAGGCATTTTATTTTTCTCGTTGTTGTGTCAGGATAATATGATGATGTATCTCTTAACATAATGATTGTATTTTGTTTCCCATTTTTGGTGTTCTCAACATGTCAAAACCGAGGAGATATTTCTATGAATAACTACATGAAATAAAAATAGGTATGATTTTTTCAAGATTATTGTGTTTATGTTATCATGTATCTGATGGACTTGAGGAAATATATGAGAAAGACCCCTCCAAAGAATGATTTTTCCTTTGGGGTGTGATTTTTTATAGAAAAAGAAACCATCTGGGGTTCATGGGGGAGTGGTAGACCCTACTAAGATCTCATTATTCCCAAAAAAATAGTTTATTAACTTAAATGAAATCATTACATACTCTAGAGACGAATGCAATGTCTCTGTATTTTTTGTTTATGAAATTAAAAAAAATTTGGAATATTTATAGAGCCAGGACTTGAGATGACCTGAGATTCTGTGGAGGGATGATACTGTAACTGATATCATAAGAATATTAAATATATTAATATCACACATTAGTAGATTTTGATAAATAATTGAATTACTCACAAATTTGGTCCAATGTCTAAAATATTAAACTTCTATTAAGATTAAAATATCTAGTTTACCCTTCGTGGGAAATAATATTTGTTGGTGTTGGGTGTTTGGTTAAAATCCATTGAAGGAAAAAATAATGAAATAAATAAAATAAGTAAAATTATTTATTAATTTTATAAAGCATCCTGGTTTTTCCTTTATAAATATTCTATTATAATAAATTAATAGTGTTATCCTCATAACGCAAATAAGTGACAGGATAGGGTGGATATATGTTGGCAGTCATTGGTATCATGAATCAATGATCAGAGTAAAGTAAGATCACCAAAAAAAGAAAAATGGGGAGAGAATAAATGACAATAATTTGTGATCATTATTTATCAGAGACTATTCCGAATTGACGTGAGTATTTATTGTGTGGATTTAGCAATTTTTATCCATAAAAAATAAAAAATTATAACAAGTCAAATTTATTCATTGAATGACTATCTGATTATTGTAATTGATTTATATTCTTATGATATTAGAATTAATTTTCCAATAGTTATATATTTATTGTGAAACATTTTCTAATGAAAATTAATTAAGGACATCAAGAACATTGAAGGAGTTTTATTACTACAGTTTTATTTTCATTTTCCCTCCCCATTCTACATCCATTCACCATTAGCATTCCATATTGTCCTATTATTAAAAAAATAGATTTAAAAAATTATTATCCATTCATTCATTGTAAAAATTGTTCAATAATATAAGTGTGGTATGGAAATTATATTTTAGGGGTGTGGTGTTCTATGTTGGAATTATATCCACATTGAGATCAAAAAATTTCATTTTTTGTTTTGGTGTGTTGTACTATGATGCACGATGATTTTTGTATTCAAGAAAATGATATGGTGATAATCAGTCCAATAATAGAAAGATAGTTTGTTATCCCCTGATCATTGATTTAAAAAAATGATGTTGAGACAAATAAGTATATGTGGATGTAGGGACGAAGATTCATGTAAAATCTAATGGGTTTTGTGAAAAAATGACTACACGATGAGTAGTTTAATGAAGACAGGCCATGTAATCCCCTCTATGATAAAATATGGTTCAAAATGAGAAATGATTCACATTCCATGTGACCCTTATCCAAATATTTATTAATTTTTAGGGTATAATCCTAAGATTCCATGTTTTTTTACACACTATTTCTTCTAGGTCACAAGTTCTGTAACATGTGGTGGACTACTCGACATGTACTTGGGGTTCACACCGAGTTGTCCTTGTGTCCTACACACCATGTAAAATAGAAATACATTATAATGATGCAGTGAAATGGTTGATACATGTACTTATACATATCCTTGTATATAGGAACATCCCGGTGTATACAGGTATGAGATGAACGACAAACCATGTTATAGGGTGGCATCTACATGTTATATACCCTTGGGATAATCATTTATTTTTTCAATAAATTATATCATGTGAGAAAAAGATATATGATGTCCCAATACAAATGATAAACTCACTATGCTCTTGTAACTCACAATTAAATCCTTGGATTACATGTTTTATTTCTCAATCTTCAGATATCAACATTTATTTTAGTATTTGTGAGCATCCATAGACTATTATTGATTGATTTTTTGATTATTATGATGTTTTTTTGGAACCATCCCATTCTCTTAATGAATTATTAACCCACTAAATATTGCTATTGAAAAATATAGTGTGCATGAGTTCCCTTACTCTAGATTAATTCATCTATGTCCACATGGACTTTACCCCTCAACAGCAAGGAACATTTTGTCCCTCCAAGGGGATTGGAGAAATAATCAATTCTATTTTATTTTTCCTTGGTAGGGTTTTAAGAATTTGTGAGACCAACACTACGTGGGAGTCAACCCCCAATATAAGTGTATCATTCTTGAAGTGTTTGGTGTCCCCCCAATGATCCCAGGGTGTCGAACCATATCTTTGTATCATTACCTAATTTTATAAATTGTGTATTTTTTCATTAGAGTGTGTATCTCGGATGAACCCTCTTAATTTCATGTTTTAATATTATTATCTAAATATAGGAAACATGACCTATAGTATTGGTGTCACCATTAGTTTTATAACTTATGGATTTGTTCATCCCTGTGAAGCAGATCTCTGGAATAATTTACATCACATGCAGTATATATTGGAGGGAGATTCCTCCCAGAAGAGTGTTACGATGAGACATATGATAGATATATGGTAAAATAATATTTGAGACCTTTTAATCCATGTTGTCTTTTAGGAGTATAACGAGGATATATTTTTTATTTTTTATACCCTACAAATTTTTTTTGTAGAACAATGTTTGATGAGATGACCTCTCTTGATTCATTATGTATGATGTTTTGAGGGTGTCCTTTAGTATATTGTTATAATGAAATTTACATAATATCTTCCCATACTATTGATGACAAATGAAGATGATAGAACCTTTAATAATTTCATTTGAAGACTAAGAGGAGGTGGAGATTAATTTTTTACAGACATAATTATTTGTTTCATTTGATATTTTTACTCTTATTCTGAGTATGTTGAACGTCATTTTCTGGATTTGGGTTGTATTTTATTTCAATGTATTTAGAATTTATTTATTTTTATTATCAATACTGATTAAGTTATTATATATGTATGGATTAATTATTATTAATTTTTATAAATTTTATCATTGTACGGGCTTTGAGATTGGTTCATGTGTATTAGTAAACTGCCTCCAATGAGTGTGATATGCCAACATGGGGCTATCACTATCAATATCCCTATTTTATGTGAGACAGGGGGGTTGCAATGATCCCCATCAGGATAGGGCATGATTTTTTTTATATTTTATAAAAAATTACATTCACATAAATTTTCCAATTATATTTATTCTAATAATCATTTATTAAATAATATATATGATCTATGATCACATAAGACTTTCTTTAAAATCCTTAATAATTTTATTAGTGTTCTTGGGATAGTCCCATTTGAGATTGATGAAATATTCTTTTGGGGGATCTTATGAGGATTTTATGTGTGGAATTGTGATAAACTAAATCAATAACTAGTGGAAACTCCTGATAAATTATTTTGGATTCCCCACACTCCTTTAAAAGTGATTCTATATCTAGATCTCGTCTTTGATGAAATAATGACCTGATATTTTTTTCATTATTATCATTTAACACTTTTCATAAATGTTATATCTACATATTAATATTAATAATTTATGGCTAATTTATTTTTACCAATAGATATGTATTTGTCACTAAATTTTTGGTAGAAGATATATTTCTGAAATTTAATTGTCATAGAAAAAAAATTTATTTTTTAATTCTAATAATACAAAATGCTGATATAATTTTCAGTCCAAATTTTTATAAATAGATACATATGATATATTTATCTCTTCAATATATTGATACCAAAATATATTTATGATTAAAAAAATATTTTATTTTTTAATATAAGGAATACAAATGATTATTATTTTTAGGTAATTTTTTTGAAAGAAAATATTAGGAATGGATATTCCGAAATTTGAGGATGAAATTTTAATAACTTTTATTAATATAATAATATAATTTATATTTTATAATTTTATTTAATTACAATTGAGAATTTAGTTTACATGAATCCCCGATAATCTATAGCTTTATGTTAATATTCATGTTTAAACATAATTTAACATAATTTGGAACGTATAAAAAACATGACGCTTCAAGTAACATGACACAAACTAGCTAAAAACTAAGAGATAGTAAATGAAACTCCATCACACTCTATATGTAATTTATTTCCAACACACAATAGATGTCATGATCATTGATTATATTGTTCATGAGAATTATGATTGTTATTTACCCACACAGTCATGGCATGGACATAATAGTGGAAAGCATTAATAGTGGGCTCAAAATGGATAGTAATATGTATTTCAACCCCAATATCAGACACATGTATTACTCAAAATACAGTATGAGATCCAGTATTAATCCCCACTCAATATCATGATTAATTTGATCCATATTGCATGAAAAACTGGTCATACAAAATGTGATTCAACATTCTCATTCATCATCTTATTTTGGAAATCAAAAATTACTTCATGTTTATCATGTATTTTGTTTTACAACGTAACCAAATATGTTGTTTTACAATCTTAATCACATATATGGTAATCATGTATGTTGTTTACCTCATAATCATATACTGTTGTTTTACAATTGTAATAACATACATCATATTCATATACGTTGTATTCTCTTCATAATCAGTTATATCATAATCATATATTGATTCTTTACAATCATAATTACAGAATTTGTTTTCCATAGTAACCACACATGTTGTTGTTCTACATCGTAATCATATGTTGTTTGTTTTCATTCATAATCACATATACTGTTTCTCATCATAACTACATTATTTGTTTTACAATCGTAATCACATATGATGTTTTTGTAACCATGTTCATCGTAACGATGTTATGTATCGGATTCATATTATGAATCGTAACGAGGAATCATAACCATGTTATTCAATGTAATCAAATTATTCCTCAAAACATACTTATGTACCGTATTAATATTATGAATCATAACCATTCATTGTAACCTTTTTTTGTACCATAACCAAGCATCATATCCATGCTAAGAATCATTACTGTGTTATGAATCATAACCATGATATGCATCATAACGATGATATACATCATACCCATGTTATGAATCATTACTATGTTATGAATTGTATCCATGATATGTATATTAACCATAATATCAATTATAATCATGATATGCATTGAAACTATGTTATGAAAGGTAACAAAGATCTGTATCATACTCGTATAAAGCATGTCTTACTCCAATACCATATATTTTGTTCTCATACCAATTCATTCACACTTTTTTACTTACTATCTTCTAAACAAAATCATATTGTAAAGTGAGTTATATACCAACCAAAATGATGTCCTTTATTCTATTTGTTTTCACCGTTATAATGCCAGGTGTCCAAGTCCCTCTTAATTTTATGGAGAAATACGACAACTGGAGAAAATATGACCTTGGGGACTGGAATCCAATAAATAGAAGGTCATTTAAACAAAACATAATAACTTTTGAAACATTTTCAACTTTTTATTCTTCAATTTCTAGATATAAAATGTTTAACTTCTCTCATAATTTGGGTGAAAACCTTGAAGATACCAGATGTGAATGACTTGTTCCTAGTTCATTATTCCAACATGTACATTGTTTTTATTTTTTCATCCAATCATTGTGATAATGATCGAGGGATCATAGGGATATGTATATGATAATGTTGATCATTGTAACTAGGGTTTTCAAGTGTTTGATAGATAAAGGTGTTGGTTACGTTCATAATTGATGTCTTCTAGGTATGGGAAGATAAACGTACTGATTATCTTATCGAGGGATTTCCCAAGTGTTGGTATGAAAGACCTTTTATCTTAGGTGAATGGATAACTGACTATTTGGTATAAAAGAATTTTAATACATTTTGTGTTCTTCTACAATTTGTATTAGAAAGGTAATTATATTGTTTCCAATTTTTATTTATATTAATTTATATTTTAATTGTTTTAATTATGATACATTCATTAAATATTATATTAATTGATCCTCTATGATGTATGGTAGAATCACTAACATTTTTTATACTGATCATTTTATTCAATATAAACAAAATTGTTGTCAGAACCTATTGTTTCATATCATATCATATCTGTAAGATCCATAACATGGATGGTATTTTGAATTGGTTGTCAATTGTATTAGTTTAAGTCCTATTAAACTATGTTTATTCTTAAGAGATTAAATAAAATGTTTCTAAACCTAAAATTAGCCCCCCACACTCTTGTATTGTTCCATATCATATGCATTTACATTTATATTACAATCCAATAATTTGTATCAGAGAGGATTTCCACTAATTTTTATTACATTCCTTATTGCGTTCTGTAACTCAATTGTTTTAATATTAAACATTTATTTTTTATAATTACCTACTATACTAATATGTGGAGTGGAAATGTATTGTCACATAAGATAGTAGAAATGAATCTTAGATCACTTGACATTCTAAACCCTACTAGACCACCTATTTTGGAATGAAATCATTACGAGTACTGGAGAGATCGAATGAATACATTTGTTAAAAATATTGGAGAAGATAATTTTTAGATGCTCACTAGAGATTACTAAATACTAGACATTGAAGATAGAACCTACAACAAGAAAGAGAAACAATATTATCAACTAAATTACAAGCTATGCAACACTTTGATATGTTTTATGACCAAGAATATATATAATCAGATATGTTCATGCGAAGAATCCAACTACATATAGAAGAAATTATAAGTCACACATTTTATTACATCTAATTTTATAGAAACAAGATTATTAATGATTCCAAAAAAATATCATGTTTTTGTTTTTCCTTGTGGAGACCTGACATACAAGATTTAATGAAGTTTTATGAAAATTGTAAATAGCCTTTAATCAATTTGAGAAAAATGTCTTAATGATGATGTTATTTAAGGCGGGATTAATGATATTATTAAAAATGATGGGCAATAAGAAATGAAAACAATTGATGATAATAGGAATGTTACTCAAATCCATCTTGAAGAATTATTTGGTACCCTCTTATAGCACGAGAAAATAATGAAAAGAGATACATATTTTATTAAGAAGAAAAATGATAATAGAAGTGTATATTATACTACTACATAAATATCCCAGCCACTATTAAGGGTAACAAGGTCCAAAGCTAAGAAATAATGTGTTATATCATAATATAGTGAAAGATATCATTCGGGGAATGAACTAGTTTATCATGATCATAGAATGAACATTATTGTCAGAAAGAAAGATTTTCAGTGATAATTCAAAACTAACTATAGAAAGGAAAAGAAAGACTAAAAAAGATCTTTTTATAAATGTAAAATCACAGTTCATATTAAACCAGATTGTCATCTTTGTAAATGAAAAGAAAAGAATGATAATAATTCGTAAAAAACAAGAAAACGTATTAAAAGTCTAATACTAATAAGTTCATGAAATAAAATGATAAATTGTGTGAATGTGTTGTTGTTTTATTGGACAAATCATCTGAATATTAATCTTATGGTGAGGGTAATTTTGTACATTTAACAAGAATACCTTTTTAAAATAATTGTCTCATGGCTAAGGTACACAATGTAGAATCTCTTACTAATATTTTATTAAATTCAAAATATCTAGATGAGAAATATTCTTACTCTTTGAATGAATAATCATACTCATTTGTGGACAATTTAACTCTTTTTGAAGAAGTATCCAGATAGTCCATTTTAATTGAAAATGAAAATTCAAAATTCAAGAAAATTCATGATAAAGAAAATTTTAGAATATCAATTCATACAGAATAAGTATCAGATAATTAAAAATATCTTGATAAGAAAACTATTTACTTTGAAAATATTTCAAAAACCTATTGGAAGCACATTTTGATATGGATTTATTTTTTATGGACATTGAACAACATTTTTTTAATGAAAATGTTTTTGGAATCCAAAACAATTCCAAATTAATTAATTATGGGAATGATATATTTTTCATTCGAATAAAATCTAATATTTTTTATCAAAAGAAAAATTTACCAAATTTTACTATATTAAGGAAATAATTTGGAAAAATTTATTATCTAACTCATCATCAATGAAATAGTTTTAGAATTGGTTATGCTTATTCAAAATTGATTTTTAGTGACAACTATTTTGTTCCCCAAAGTGCTCTATTCTAAACCAACTTCCAAGGTAGTGTACATTGGGAAATAAATTGTTCTTTTAATAAAACACAATATTTAATATTTAATAAATATCACTTTTCAAAATATTTTAGGATTATTAAAATTATTTTATCTAAAAATTTTGGATCCAAACATGTTAGGGTTCTGAATTTTTTTTTCTTTTTTCGGAATACAAAAATTAAACAACAACAACAATGTTTGGTACATATAAAATGGTTGTTCTCAACCTTTTACTGGAAATAAATATTTCTATTAAAAGATAATTAAAATTAAAGGCGGAAGAGTACGCTTCTGATATAATGATCAAGGAATGATTATTGGTGTTGGTAATGTTGTTCTTTTAGGAAATGTTTTAATTTAAAATCTTTTATTTATTATTGTTCTTATAAAAATACTTATATGAATAAGTAAATTATTTGATGATTATTACCTTGTGAATTTTTGGAATGATAAATGTTTCGTTAATTATTCCAAGGATTAATTCATTCTTTCTACCCATAGGAATGACAATACATATACAATTGACATAGAAGACGTTAGGATTCATGAATTACCTTAATTAAGTGCAATGAAACACCAATCATAGAAATGACATAGAAGGTTATGACATTTTAACCTTATGAAGCTTTGTAATCTACCAAATAAAATATATGTTATGGATATTCTAGATCATAAAATTGATTATTAAAGAGACTGTTACCCTAGTCAATATTGAAAGAAACATAAAATCATATTTAAATCAATTAATAACGTTTCATCCTGTAATTCATTATAGTTGGTGTATATGGATATTTTCGGTCCAACTCAATTTTGGAAGTATTGGAGGAAAATACTATGTATGTGTTTTAGTTGATGAGTACACCATATTTACATGATTATATTTTCTAGAACTGAATTATTAATCCTTTTTCTATTTCAATACAATTAGATCTCAGTTGAAATATGAAAAAAACCTACCATACATAACTATTCATACTGATCATGGTGGAGAATTTCAAAATTTGGATTTTGAAACATTTTTTAGAAAGAATGACATTACTCAAAAAAAATAATCTCTATGAAACCCTCAACAAAATGGTCTCATTGAAACACAAAATCAAATTATTTAGGAAATGACAAGAACCTTTTTGTCTTAATACTCAATTTCTATTTCTTTCTAGGCTGATGTTGTGTGTACTACATGTTATTCCAAATATTGAGTTTTAACCAGAAATTTTCTTAATAAACCCCCTAATGAATTTTTGAATGGACGAAATCATAAATATCCTTACATCAGAATAATTGGATTCAATGTATTCAGATTCAGTACTAAATATAATCTACACAAATTCATACCCAAACCCAATGAGGTAATATTTATAGGTTATTCCACTACTTCTAAGTATTATTGAGTTATAAAAGAAAACACATGTACAATTGGGGAAACAGTGCATGTTATATTTGATGAAATTGATACTATTGTTTTAAAACCCCCTTTATACATAAGTAGGTAATTTTTCATAAAATTATTATCATCCCCTAATTGGAAACTCCAGTGAAAAAGGAAATACTGCATAAAATGATTCGGAAAAAATTATCCTATATGTGTTCTTATATTTTCTGGCTGAACACGTTTTACAAATCCCAAATCTGTTGTAACATAGGAATCATCATATTGATAATATTATTGGAGATGTAAACACCCTATTATATAAGGCCACATCCTTAAAAACTATGTAATCTTCAATTTTGTTTATAATTAATATTGTGGATATTGTAAGGTTTAGTGCTGTAGATAATTCGGGCATAACATGTACATAACAACTATAATGTTACATGTAGACACTTATATAAAATATGATATATTTTCATAATACATAAATTCATCAGAAAAATAATTGTTTTTTCCATGATTTAAACATCATGAATTTTCATTGACCCCATCTATGACCCTATTCATCTTAACGTCCTATGAGAAAGATCTTAAAACATGGGATGAACATAAAAATCTCAATAACGGATACCTAAAGTAGAAAAACTGTTAGTTTTACAAGACAACATGTAAACTATGAATAAATTATCATATTTAATACTTTTCATATTTATGAAGTAGTAAATAATCTTCATTGAATAAAATCTATTTGCATACCCTTTTATTAAAAACTATTTCCATAACACCCGTATAAATCACACGTAACATATAAAAGTTGAACATGGAACAAAATCATACTTAAATGGAATAACCATACGCTAGACTTCCAAAAATCATTCGTACAAATTGAATATCCCTACAAAAGACTTCTATACCCAATACATTGGAGGTTAAAAGATAACCACTCATCCTTGGTTTATCAAAGAACCGCCTATCATTTGGTTTAACGCATAACCACCCATCAAATTTCCAATTAACAATAAATAATCCTAACACATAAAATATTTCAAATATAAACATTTCATTAATAAAATATCATTTGAAATCAGAAGAAATCATTTCACGATATTGAAATAATAAATCCATTTCAAAAACCATTTTCAATTCCAAAACATCCTAAAAGAGAATATTGGGTTTATTTTCATTTTAAAAATAGTAAGGCTTATAGAGGAATCTAATATCAAATTACTATTACAGTGGTAGAGAGGTCATTGTCAGTGAAAACATTAAAAATAAACATTCCCTTCTTTCATAGTAAAGCACTACGTTGAAAATGATTCCCCTTGAATGAAATTAAAATTCAATGGATTTTACACACCATATAAAAGCATGTCATATATAAATCAATGTATGCCTCAAATAAAGGAGATTGAGACAATGTCTTTTACCTCATGTTCATCTTCACACATTTGTTTTTTAATTTCCAGAATAATGAACATAAGATAATTTATACTTGAATCAGAATATTTCTCTATTTATTCTTAAATTTTTATCACTTATTACTTGTTATAACAATTAGTTAATTATTTTAGTTCATATTGGACATATTTTCGAAGTTCGGAACATGAGTAAAAAATAAACGTGTTATAGTTATAAATTTTCCATGTGGTAAAGATTCCATTATTTACAAGATGTTATTCATGATTTAGATATAAAATATATCATATATATAGTATATATGTATCTATAATAATCCATACCATTTAGATATAATAAATGAAATGAACCGTCCATGAAGGTGGGTTGTCATACGTATACTTGAACGCTACATTCATTTATATTTCACATTTAAAAGAATTAAAACTAATTGATATATAGTTATATTATAATTACATAATAATATATATGTTATATAAATTAAAAAAGTTCATTAATTCCATTTTATATATGTTATGTGTCTAGCATTAATGAATCATATCACATTGAGGGGGTGGTAGTCCGCACCTCTTCAAATGATATTATAGAATTCATACAACATGAAAAGAATAAAGGTATGTTATAAATGAGAATTATAGTATCATAGATCTAAAATAAATACCATAAATATAAAATATAATTATACTTCCATTATAGTGGTTTTCATGACCTGTCCCCTCGGGGCGCATGCTCTAACTACCCCAAACCCGCATTCCATAGGCCAGAGTCTGGCGACTAGCACCTAAGGCGTAATTCCCTAAAACTGGGAAGGCATTGCCTTTATAACGTGTAAAAACACGTAGAAAGATACAAAAACTAATAAATTGTATAATGAAAATATTGATGAATGTAAAAAAGGGATGGAATACAATCCCAAAAGTAAAGGTACAAGTACAACAGAAAACAATACAACTGAAGAAAAAGAATGAAAAACTGATACTAGGTCGTCCTCCAGGATTCCAACCTGAAGGGTAGGTACAGATGGCCTCCTCATCACTCCTCGTCTCAATGTCTTCTCTACATACTGACACACCTTATGGTTCACCTCCAGGCATCATCCAGTGCTAGTACTCTAATCCTCAGTCATCGCTGTTTGTCATTTGCATCCAACACAACAAGGTGCGGGAATAGCCCGTGCATGGTTGAGTATAACGATACTCAATAGGGACCCTAAGACCGTCAAGTTATCATATAATCCAACAAGGATAAACCATAAAGTATTAAATCAATATATAACCTTACATAGGTATATTCTCATACATATACCTATGTTATCAAGTGATCCATCTCAATCATGAGGAAAACACAGAAAAACTGACTCAGCTCAAACTAGGATTTTATTCTAGGGGTAGTATCAAGTAACTTTTCCAGTCACATTGTCGAAACCTTGGATGTTGGAGAACTCCTCCTCAATCGAGTATAGTTGGCCTGTCGCGACATCAAGCACGCTTCCCACTAACCTTGTACTACTGAGGTACTCCTCCTATCAAGTATCGTGGATCTGTCACATCACCAAGGGTGCTCTCCACTGTAGGTCTATCGCGTCACCAAGCGTACTCCCCCTTGTAGCCTTCTGAGGAACTCCTCTTGATGAGTATGATGTATCTTCTGTGATACCATGGCGCTCCCCACTGTGGGTCTTCCACGACACCAAGGCACTCCTCACTAGTCTAGTAGAGTTACTCTGAGTCAAAATGACCAGCAGTCATCAAGTATCAACCAGCTACTAGGTATCTCCACTAATCTCACTCAAATTCGGGTGGATCCACTCCCCAAGCTACTAGAAGATACTCCAACTATCACGAAGTTATATGAATAAGTATCTCAAAGGTCTGCCAGGTCATAGGGGTCTCAACGCAATAGACGGTACGTCAGTCGGATGTCGGTCTGTGAGTTATTAGCCTTTTTTTCGGGGGCCCAGTTGGATTCATGCATAATCCAACCTGAAAATATCTCAACTATACCCAAAAATCTGCTGGGGTATACTCAAATGTTCCTTCACACAATAAGATTTCTATCATTGTTGACGGTTCATCAAACGAACATCTGGTGCCATAGGTATGGCCGAAGGAGCATCTATGGGTCGTAGTGGGCTGGGGTCCGGGCCGACCTGGTCGGACCGACGTGGCCAGACACAGTCCTGGCCGACCTGGTCGGACAGACCTGGTCCGACCCAGTGAGGGTTGACTCGGTTCAGGTCGACTCAGCTAGACACATTAGGTCTGGCCGGGCCCGTTGGGAGGGCCAGCCCGTTTGATTCGACCCAGCCCACTACATCTAGCACAGTAGACCGCGAAGGGCCATAGTGAGCCGTGAGAGCGTGGACCGGCCATGAGAGCATTGACCGGCTACTGATCAGCGGGAGGTTTGTATGGCCCAGAGGGTGCCGCATGGGCGTCATAGCCCGGGACGCCGGATCGGTTCATCTCGGAGGGTGCCGTGAGGGCGGCTCGGCCCGGGGCACGTGGCCGATTTGGTTTGGAGGGCCGTGGGAAGCTTCTCGGGGTTTCTCAGCCCTGATGCTGGGGTGGTGTGGCCGGTTCCAGTTCATCCAGCCGGTGGTGCGACTGGGGCCGGTTTGGTCGGGCGGCCGGAGTGGCCAGGGAGGCCCGGCAGGTGGATAGCACGGCCAGGGCAGCTCGGCCAGGAGGTCGGGGTGTCCGGGGGACGGTTTGGCCTGCGGGAGGCGTGATGCCGGTTTGGCCAGAACACGGCGCAGAAGGGGTGCGGTGCAGCACGAGGCCGGTTCAGCCGGAGGCTGCTCGGGGCCGGTTTGTCCAGGAGACCGAAGCGATTCGAGGGCAGCGCGGGCCGCGGAGGACGCGGGTGGCAGTGTCGTTTCCTTTGTTTCTTTCATCACCTTCATTTCCTACCTCCATTTCGAAGAACACAAAAAATCAACACAAAGGATACGGAGAGGACATTCCATGTTAGTTTAGCTCGCACTCTCCGCATTAGAGCCATAGAAGGAGGTTCATAAGAATAAATCACATCAAACCCTCCTACAAGGCTTTTTCCCAACCCACAAAAGAAAAATAAGATGGTGTACTTGTGAAGTTATACTCATATAGCATTACACACATACTTGTTCATTGTTGTTTGATGTTGGTGCAAAAAGGTGGATGTCGATTCATTGTAGATGAACACATCCTAATTCGGAGGATGTTTCGAGGAAAACAATCAAAGTCGTGGTCGTTCTTCTTAGTCTTAGGCATTCCTCATCGGCGTTCTTCGTCGGCGGATCATTCTTCATTGGGAGCTACTCCATGTTCCTCTTCTCCCCGAATTCAATCCAAAAT
Organism: Viscum album; assembly: GCA_963277665.1. Classification (NCBI taxonomy): domain Eukaryota; kingdom Viridiplantae; phylum Streptophyta; class Magnoliopsida; order Santalales; family Viscaceae; genus Viscum; species Viscum album. Next base: position 487,530,227 of record OY728120.1, read on the forward strand.
TAAATGGTAGCCGAAGATAATATATTATAATATCTATTATGTAACTAGCATAATATTTAAAAGCGTTAATTGATTAAGTTGGAGTTGCACAATTAATGTTATGTGTTGTCACAATTAAATTGTGGAGGTGTTGAAGAGGCTCCCCCCACATTTATTAGGGATTTGAGGGTTTCTCCCAATTAAAGGGGGTTCCAAAGGGGGTTTAATCCCGGGTGGTCCCCACCACCATAACCTTTCATGGGTGGTTATGGTTCGGGTGTTCCCCACCACCATAACCTCTCATGTAAGGTTAATGTATTGTGGTCCCCACATCCAACTTCCACATGGAGGTTTAGTTCTGGTGGACACCACCTCCCAAAAACCACATGGGTGTTGCAAATAAAAATAAAAAATGTCAGAAACTTTTATTTTTATTTTATTCATACACGAAAAACCCAAAAACTATCTTTCACTCTTGACCCTCTGTCGTCGAGGTGAAAGTCTCCTTTAAAGATTTCCAGTGTTTTGAGTTCAACGGTGTCCTCGAATATCAATTCCGAGCACAGGTTCAAAATTTATAAAAACCCGCTCTCACTTTTACTGAATGTTCCCAAACAAAAGATCATAAATTCATTCCAGACAATACAGTTCTTGGAATAACGCACCTTCAATTTTTGTAGACTCGTAAAATTCCCATTTATTTTTAAAATAAATACATGGATAATATGGTTCTTTAAATTCTCCCCACCTTAGGGCTCTACGTACCCATAAGCCACAACTAAAACTAAGGGAACAAGTGGGGGTATTGAGCACACATATGAGACTCCATCTCCCCTGTGCTCTCCTGGAGGTTCTCGTACTGCTAGCGAACGTGAACCAAAGATATAGACCATCCACGAAGGACCCACTTCTTTCAATCATCAATATCTACTTGATGTTTAGTAAAATTCACCCCATCATCGACATCAAACTCTCCATGGTTGATGATGTGGGAAGGTTCGTGCATGTATCTTTTCAGTTGGGATACGTGGAAGACGCGATGCACCAGATACAACTGAGGTGGAAGAGATAACTGGTATGCCCCCTCAAAATCACTACTGAGAACCTGAAATGGTCTGATGAACCTTGGATATAACTTGTCGCCTCAGCCGAATCTCTAAAAACCTCATCGCGGTGACATTCGTAGAAAGACGTGGTCGCCATCCTAGAACTCTATTGGTCTCCATATCTTTTCATCATATAAATTCTTCCTTCATGGTACAGTCTTCATCCGAAACTGGATGACCTCCAACTTCTCTATGGTAGCCCATATCATCTTTTGGTCCCACAAGTGCAGACTCCCCTGGTTCTGTCTAGCACAAAGGTGATCTGAAAGGTCGCTCATACAACACCTCAAAAGGTGTCATCCCAATAGTAGTGTGATAGCTATTGTTGTGTGAAAACTCCACCAAAGGCATGTGAACCACCCACCTGCGACTGAAGTCAAGAACCCAAGAACGCAGCATGTCCTCGAGGGTCTGAATGGTCCTCTATGTCTGACCATCCATCTGAGGAAGGAAGGTGGCGCTCAAACAAAGATGTGTCCCGAAATCCTCATGCAACCACTTCCATAGCTGGGAAGTAAAATGTGTATCATGATCGGATAAAATCATAGTGGTTACATCAGGTAGCCGCACAATCTCCTTCACATAGAGGTGTCCCAAGTTCTCTACTGAACCCTACTCTGTGATCGATATGAACTGATCTGACTTGGTGATTTAGTCTATGATCACCCAAATCGAGTCATGTCCCCTGAATGTATGTGGATGTCATGTCACAAAGTCCTTGGATATCCCATACCTCTTCCACTCTAGGACCTCTTAAGGTCGAACCATGCTTGCTGGTACCTGATGCTCTGCCTTCACTTGATAACAAGTGAGGCATCGCAAGACAAACTTTGTGAATACTTTCTTTATTCCCGACAACCAGTGATTTCATCGGAGATCATGTTACATCTTTTCCGCACTTTTATGTACCACTAGAGAGGATGTGTGGGACTCCCTCAACAGATCCTCTTGAAGTGATACTGGTACCATAGTACATCATCTAAAGAGGATGACCTGCTCGCCACCTTCATAAAATCCATCATGTGGTTATCCTGTGGATATCTGAGCATGTCGTGTCTCATAGTCAGCATCCCCATGCGGCACCACCCTGACCCGCTGAAGAAGTGGGGGAGTGACTGTAAGAGACTGAAGAAAAGTTGCTCCATCTCTATACAAAAATGATATATTCAAAGTGGTCATCTTCTCTATCGCCTCACCTAGCAGCTGTATACCAAACCTCCTACTGAGTTCATATGCAACAATATTCCCCTTACCACAATTTTATATCATCTCGAAGTCATCGAACTGGAGGAACTCAAGCCAATGTCGATGTCTTAGGTTCATGTCCTTCTTAGATAATATATACCTGAGATGATTCTGACCCGAGTACATGGTAAAACGTTCTCCCATCTGATAGGTCTGCCACATAATCAAGATGAAGACCACTACTACTAAATCCAGGACATAGGTAGTGCAGTTCTACTCGTGTTGTCTCAGCTGTCGAGAACCATAAGAGATCACTATTCACTTCTGTATCAGGACACATCTGAGTCTAGCCCCTGATGTGTCCTAGTAGACTACGTACCCTAGGCCTACCTATGCAAGCCTCATGATGGGGGCACAAGTCAGCCTATGCCTCAGCTCCTGGAAGTTCTTTTGGCATCTCTCCAACCACACAAAGGGTAGCCACATCTTCGTCAAGTATGATATTGGTGCTGCAACTCTGGAGAAGTCTAGCACAATCTCTAGTAGTATCCATCATAACCTAGAATACTCAGTACCTTTGTCACACTCTTGGGTGGCTCCCAAGAAATTACCTCCTCAATCATTTCTAGATCCACTGCAACTCCAGCCTCCGAGATGACATGTCCAAAAAAGCGAACTTCTCGGATCTAGAACTAGCACATTGAGAGATTACCATAAAGCTAGTGATCTCAGAGTGTGTCCAGTACTACCAACAAATGGTAGGAATGATCCTCCTTAGTAGTCAAGTAGATCAGAATGTCGTTGATAAGACTACGACAAAGAGATCAAGTTATGGCTAAAGATCATATTCATGAGTCCCTTGAACACTGCTGGAGCGTTGGATATTCTGAAAGGCATAACCAATAACTCTATGTGGTCATACCGACATTTGAAAGCAGTATTCTTCACATCATCATATCTAACTCTGAGCTGCTGATAGCCTGAACAGATGTCTATCTTCGAGATCCATCATTCTCCCTTCAGCTGGTCAAAGAGGTCATCAAACATTGGGAGTGGGTACTTGTTCTTCACAGTCACCTGGTTCAGGTACCGATAATCAACAAAAAGCCTCAAACTCCCATCCACCTTCTTGGAGAATAGAATCGGGGATACCTAGGGAGTAACACTTGGCTGAATGAATCCCTTCCCCAGGAAGTCCTCTAGTTGTAACCGAAACTCAAGAAGCTCTATGGGAGCCTTCCGATATGCTGGTGAAGATATCGATGTCGTTCTGGGGTACAAGTCAATGTAAAAGTCCCCATCTCTGTGAGGAGGTAGCCCTTGGACATCATCAGGGAAAACATCTACATTCTGGTCCACCACTACATGATAGCTCAGACTCTCCACAACAATAGTTGTGAGGGTAAGGCTAGCTGACTGATGAGTGATCAGCTTCACTCTCCCCCAGGTAAGTCCATCCTATACTTCAAAGTCTCCCTTCTTGCGGGTGAAGGTAAACCTGGTCCCATCAGGGCGGACACACCGCACATTGCACCTAACACATTCTATCTGAGCATGGACTATAGATATCCAGTCCAAACCCATTATGACGTTTTAAGGCCACGACGTCGCTACTAGGAGATCCCAGCCAAAGCTCTTGCCTCCTGGATTAATCTCACACTGCCGGCACCAGTGCGTAATCATTGAATCTATTCATTTAGGATTATCAAGCCAAAATTATCATTCCAATGGCTCCGTTGAAGTTTCTGAGATCCGAACAAGGGAAGTGGAAACAAAATAATGACCGGAACCTATGTTTATATGTATTGCAGCTGTGGTGGAATAGACACAGACTGTACCTCATATCATCTTCGAAGTGCCGTGATCGTAAGCCTCAGCTTCCTGGAGATGATATCTCCCATGTCCACCATCACCCTACAGTTGGGGAGGACCTCCTGGTGGTGGTGGTTTTAATATATCGAATCGTCACCCACCGCCAACTACATGAACATCTCCTTTCCCACAACTGCCTACTCCCTGAGGACCACCTCGATCAAATTTATATCTCTGCCTCGGTGGTCCTTCAATTGTCTGTTGGTCATCCAAATGGAGGGTCAGACAGTCACGAGCCATGTGACCCTACCCGCTGCATGTGAAACACTTCCCTCTCCTGGTATGTCTGTCTCTTCTTCGGGGGGGCCCACACATCTGATCCAAAGTCATGCGGTCGTCACCCTCTATGTTTGGTCATCATAGACCTCTGTGACGTCTGTCTAATTCCAGCTGCAGAAGACTCTGCTACGTGATGATAGGTAGTGGGTCTTGCTACTGGTGTTGTCTCATCAATGAAACTCTCCACCAAGAGGGATCTCTCTAACACCCCTGCCTACGTTGGGATGCTAAATGAGATCAACAAAGCCCTGATCTCCCACATGAGTCCCATATCGAAGGTCTATGCCCTGAAGAATGGACCCCACACCATATCAGTGATGTAGAATGAAATGTTAGTGATCCTAACGGAGTACTGAGCCATAGTCATGCTGCCCTGCTACAGAGGAAATATCTCATGTATGCGCATTGTACAAACATTTGTTGGGACAAACTCTTCCCGAAACAGAATCTCAAATTTTGTCTACAGAAGCATCACCTCGTAATGACCCTGGAGAATCAATATCCACCAGGTGTCTAATGCTGCCTATAGATGGATGGATGCAAGGATCACCATAGGGTGTGCTGGTGTCCCTACGAGTCAAAAAACTCCCACCACGGACTCCAATGAATCCTCAGCTGCCTGCGGGTCTGTCTCTCCCCTAAACCTATATGGCCTCTGGTGCTAGAACTTGTGCAACGCGCTCATTCGGAGTGCGCCATATGCTTCTTGAGCTAGTTGCATTGGTGGCCCAGCGGGGAAGGTATGGCCAATGCCTCTACTGAAAGAGGTCCCTACAGCAGAGCCTAGTCTCTTGGTGGGCTATCAGTGTGCACAACTCTCAGAACTCTAGCCGACTGTCTACGTAGAGGCATCCTAAAAAAATTGGTGCGCTACTACAAAAATTTATACCTGGGGAGATGACCCGGTGAGCTAAATTAAATAAATTTTTTTTAAACATACACGCAATCAATATTTTTGTGCACTGAGTCGGAAATCAGATGTCAGGGTCCTGTTATATGGATATGTCAGCTGGTGCACCAACACTGGACTCCCTAAATTTAAAACCACACTCACTACCCATAATACTATTGCTTCCCTGAAAATATCAGAGTCCAAAGTTCTATGGTAGAACCGAATGCTCTGATACCAATTTGTCATGACCCGTCCCCCGGGGCTCATTCCGTGACTACCTCAAACCTACCTTCCATAGGCCATGGGATGTAGACTAGTACAAAAGGCGTAATTTCCTAAAACTAGGATGGTATTACCATTATAACCTGTAAAAACACACAGAAAGATACATACACGAGTAAACTGTATAACCAAAAGAGTGTTGTAATTAAAAGGGGCCAGAATACAAGCCCAATAGTAAAGGTACAAGTACAACTGAAAACAATACAATTGAATAAAATGAAATAAAAGTAGCTACTAGGTCGTCCTCTAGGATTTCTACCTTAAGGGTGGGTATAAATAACCTCCTAAACACTCCTCGTCCGTCCGTCTCCCCCATGTACCAACACGCAGTATGGTCCACCTCCGGCCATCATCTTATCATGGTACTCTCATCCTCATTCAACGATGTTTTTCGTCTACATTGAACACAACATGGTGTGGGCATAGCCCGTGTAGGTGTGAGTATAACAATACTCAGCGGGGACCCTGAGACCCTCATGTTCTCACTTAACCCAACAAGGATAAACCATAAAGTATTAAATCAATATATAACCTTACATAGGTGTATTACCATACATATACCTATGTTATCAAGTGATCCATATCAATCATGAGGTAAACACTGAAAAACTGACTCAGCTCAAACTAGGATTTTATTCTAGGGGTAGTATCAAGTAACATCCCCAGTCACATTGTCAAATCCTTGGCTGCTGGAGAACTCCTTCTCTATCGAGTACAGTGGTCCTGTCGTGACACCAAGCGCACTTCCCACTAACCTTGGACTGCTATGGTACTTCTCCTGTCGAGTACCGTGGATCTTCCACGTCACCAAGCGTGGTCCCCGCCATGGTTCTGTTGCGTCACCAAGCACACTCCCCATCGTAGCCTTCTTAATTACTCCTCCTATTGAGTGTCATGGGTCTACCGAAACCCCAATGTGCTCCCCACTGTGGGTCTACCATGACACCAATACACTCCCCATTGGGCTAGTAGAGTCACTCCGAGTCAAAACAGTCTGTAGTCATCAAGTCTCAGCAAGCAACTAGGTATCTGCACTACGCTCGCTTGTGTCTATTAGGATCTACTCCACGAGCAACTGGTTGATATTACAAATATCACGAAGTCCCACTAATAAGTATCTAGAAGGTCCGCAACGTCATATGGGTCACAACTCAATAGATGGCGCATCAATCGGGCGCCCGGTCTATGAGTTATTAGCCTTTTAGTCCCAGGGGCCCTGTTGGATTCGTGCACGATCCAACGTGACCATATCTCAACTATAACCCAAACACTAGTGGGGAATATTCAAAGGGATCGTCGTGATCCATGATTTCCATTGTCACTGATGGTTCATCAAACGGACGTCTGGTGCCAAAGTTATGGCCGAAAGAGTGTAAATGTGTCATAGTGGGGCTGATTCTGGGCCGACCTAGTCAGCCGACTCGGCCCGCCCGTTAGGTTCCACCCGACCCGTTTGGACGTGGAGAGCTGTGAGAGCATGGAAAGGCCACGAGTGCGATGACCGGTTGTGGGTCGGCGTGAGGGCGGTTTGGCATGGAGGGCCTTGCGTGGCCGGTTTGACACGGGGCACGGGGATGTTTCAGCAAGGTGGGTCATGGGGTCGTGGCTTGGAGGGCCGTGGGGGTGCGGCTCAGAGGTCCATGGTGGCGAGACTCGGGGCGATGTGGCTCGGAGGGCCGCGAGGGCGCGGCTCAGAAATCCGTGGGGGCACAACTCGTGGCGGTGCGACCAGGGGGCCGGTGAGGCTCAGTCGGGGCTGGTTCGGCCAACGGGTGGCGCGAACAGGGCAGGATCAGCTGGGAGGCCAGGGAGGCTGGGTTGGCTCGGTCGATGGATGCCATGACCAGGGCTGCCCGACTGGGAGTCCTGGGTGGCCGGGGGCCAGTACAGTCAGCGGGAGGCGGGAGCCAGTTGGGTAGGGACACGGCGTGACCAGGGCATGGCGTGGCTCGGGGCCGGTTCGGCCGGCGACTGCGCGGGGTCAGTTTGTCCGAGAGGCCGGAGTGCCGCGGGGGCAGCGCAGGTCACGAAGGCCATGGGGGCCGATGCCATTTCCATATTCTCTTTCATCACCTTCGTCGCCTTCCTCCATTTCGAAAAACACCGCAAATCAACAAAAGAGTTACAGAGAGGACGTGCCATGTTAGTTTGGCCCACACTCTCTGTATTAGAGCGGTAGATAGAGGTTCACAAGAACGAATCACATAAAACCCTCCCGCAAGGATTCTTCCCAACCCACAATAGAAAAAGAAGGGGGGTGTACTTGTGAAGTGATAATCATTTATCATTAAACCCCTGCTTGTTCGTTGTGGGTTGATGTTGGTGTGAAAAAGCAGACATAGATTCGTTGTAGATGAACACGTCCAATATCAGAGGAAATGCAAAGGAATAAAATTGATGTAGAGGTTGTTCTTCATATTCGAAGTCATTCCTCATCGGCGTTCTTCGTCGGTGGAGCGTTATTCGTTGGGAGCTTTCTCCCGTGTTCCTCCCCTCCTCTAATTCCACCCTAAAAGAAATGGATGCCTAGTTTAATAGATTATAATATCTATTAAGACATTGGAATAATATTCAGAAAGGTTTAATTGATTAAGGATGAGATAGCACAATTAATATGGTGTGTTGGCACAATTAAATTACGGATGTGTTGAAGAGGCTCCCCCCACATTTATTAGGGAGTTGATGGTTTCTCCTAATTAAGGGGGGTTTCAAAGGAGGTTTAATCTCGGGTGGCCACCCCACTAGAACCTCTCATGAGTGGTTATGGTTTGGGTGGTCCCCACCACCATAACCTCTCATGGGAGGTTATGGTCTCGTGGTCCCCATTTTCAACTTCCACATGGGCGTTTTGTTCCGGTGGACCCCACCTCCCAACACCCACATGGGTGTTTCAAATAAAAATAAAAAATTCCGCACACATTTATTTTTATTTTACTATTAAAGAAAAAACCCAAAAACTATCTTTCACTCTTGACCCACTACCATCGAGGTGAAAGTCTACTTAAGCGAATATCAGCGCTGCGAGTTCAACGCTGCCCTCCGATTTCAATTCCGAGCATCGGTTCAAAAGTTAGAAAAACCTACTCGCACATTTAATGAACGCACCGAAACAAAAAATCATAAATTCATTTCGGGCACTTCGGGCCTCAGAATCACATGTCGTCACTTTTCACGGACTTTTAAAATTCCCATTTATTTTAAAAAACAATAAATGAAAATTATAGGTCTTTATAATGGCCACCATAATAGGTGGTTGGAGAATATTGACAATCATCTTTCCGTGAGGAAGTAGATTGACTTCCATAGAAGTTTTTTGTCATATACCAATTAGACGGTGGTGTGTGTAAGTGTAGTTATAATAATTTTCATAAAAACATTCTATAATATTGAATATACTGGTTTTTTATAAATTAATTTAAAAAATTGAGATTAAGGGATGGAGAAGGATTATAATGGAATGATTCTTAAGAGAAGACATTACCTAAAATCATGTAACTCAATTTGATTTAAGCTAAAATGCCATATTTAGTTTACTTATACTCTATATATGAATTATAGTAGTAATAGAGGGGTTTTGGGAGCTTATCTGCTCATATTTTAAATGATCCAAAGGGGATTGAGTGGTGTGAGCACGTGTTAGGGGTGGTGTCCTTTTATTAGAGGGAGGAAAAACACATTAGGATGGTTTGAATATATTATTTTATTCCTTATTTATTTTTAGATTTATAATAACACTAAAATGATATATTTATAAGATCATAGGGGGATAGGTGAAAATCCTCTCATCCAATGGATTTTATACAAGTTTAGTTTTTAAAATTAACCATATATTTTTTCTTTAACCCATAGTAAAACAATATAAATTTTTCTATGATACAAAAAAATAGATCATTAATGAAATTTGTAGCATCATATATGTCAGTTTGAAAAATAATAGATTTTAAGGGTTATTATATCATTAAATAGAATATTAATTGATTTAAAAACTCATTTTTGTGAATTTTTATATTATTCATATCAGTACTTTTTAAAAATACATAACAACATCATACGTTTGAAAAACATCATTAATTATATGATAACATGACATAATCATACCTAATATTTGTGGAAGGCATATAAAGTTTAAATATTGATTTATTTTAATATTTATAATCTCTTTTATTTAAATCATTCTTTAAATAGGTAATCACTACATCACCATTTTTTAAGAAATAAATTTATGTACATGATGTCTAAAAATTATAAATAAAATCCATGATGAATGAAATATTATTATCTTTCTAATTACTATTTATTACCAAATATATCATTTATAAAACCCCATATAAAAATTATTTTACCATGAGATATATTTTTCAGTTATATTTTCTTGAACATTAAATCAAAAATAATTAAATGTCATTTTCACACATAAGTGGCCGCATGGGGTCCTAAAATAAACCCAAGGATGACCATGGCTAGAAATAACATATCCAATAGGGTCAGAGGGATGTGTTTGGGTAATTTAATATTATTATAATATTATAATTTTACCCTTATTTATCATATTAACCCTTTAACCATTATAAATAAAAAATTTACTGAAGTTACAATTAACAATGTCTAAAAGTAAAAGGTGTCTATTTAAAAAAATTTAACCTGTTAATTAAAAATATGGAATCCATTTTTATAAATTTAAAAAATAGAAGTTCCAGAAATTAATTAAAATTAATTCCAGTTGTTAAAACCAAGAAGTGTGTTTTTTTGAAGAAAAAAACTACCAAAAGATTTACATTTCATTATATTCAATTTCAATGTGAAATTACGTCCAATGAAAAACATTGGATTAAATTAATAATATATAATCTAATTACACATTTAATCCATTTAAATAGATGTTCTAATCATATAAATAAATTAGATGAAAAGATAGTTTCGAATTAAAATTATGTATTTTTCACTATTCATTAAAAAATTGTACGTTATTAGAAAAAAAAATATCGAAAGTAAAATTAGATGATCCAATTCAAAATAAGAATTTGATTTCGTCAAATGGAACATATATATTTGAAAAAAATAGATTTAAAAATATTTTTGTAATCAAAAGGTGGTAAATCATCCTTTGAAATAATATTAGATTATTTAATGCTCAAAACGGGATTCATTATTAATTGAAGTCTCTATAATTTATTGTATAAATGTAAAGGCATTTAAAAAACCAGTGTAATCATAATTTAGTAAGTTATGTTCATTATCATCATTAAAAGGGATATGCGTTAACTACCACTTAATATAATGTTATTATCATATCATTTTTTAGTATAACTCAATGTTTGGTGCAACATAAGATTTCATAGAAACCCATTGTTACATTTTGAGTAATATATAAAAAATTTCCTATTTAATATAAAATGTATATATTATTCATAGAAATTAATAGATATGAAATATTATAAAAATACCTGGGTCATTAAATCCTTTCCCCCTTATGGAAATTACGTCCTAAAAATTTTAAAATTGGGTATGGAAATTTCATTAGACATCCCACATTGGAAAAAGAACCAATAAAACTATCACTTTAAAATAAATAAAGAGATGTAAAAAGGTCACATGAGATAACACATCCTTGGATTACATGTTTGAAAACATGGATCTGGAGGGGAAAGTAACTGTCATGTTTTGATGGAGTCTGATAGAACACATGATCATGAGAAAGTTAAAGAACAGAAAGTCAAAAACATGTGATGGGTCAAATGATCTTTTATTTCTTAGTATTAAAATTAAATGAAAAACTTTATTATTTTAATATCATTTTCATAATGTTTGGAATTGATTTTAGAGATTGACTAAGAATATAAGGACATGAAATTATAATAATACAAAATATTTATTTTAGTAATGAGATAAATTCCTTTTACATTGTCAATATTTTGAAGTTTAGAGATTTAGTTAATTGGGACATAATACATTCATAACATTACTAATTTTTACATAGTGGATTCCATAAAAATAGTATCCATTTTTTTTCCAAATATAAAACATTAATGATTAATATATGATTTCTTTGAAAATTCATCAAACATATAACATAGATTCCTTAAAATTCCTAAAAATCCTTAGAACATGTGAAAATCATATAAAAATATGGTATGATAAAAAACATATTAAGGGATATAAGAAAAAGGATAGAACACATTAGTCCATGAACGCGTGTAATGTATGAAATCACTTTCAAAAGACAGGATTTTCACCCATTTATACTTAATTTTTGAAACATGAGATTTAAAAATGATCCTAAAAAATATGGTATCATAAATATATTCATAAATTTATCTTGTGTCATTACATACATAATCATGTAACCCTCTCGGCTACCTTATAATTTGTAATCCTAGTGGGTACATTGTAATTTTTGTAACCATCAGAGTTACACATGGAGTAACAATACATCCGACCTCGAACATAAACATACCCAATGCATTGGAGGGAAATATAAGTACCATTATTCCTGATAAATAATTCCCAAGAACCATAACATAATCATAAAAATGAATAATATCAAAAAAACATTGCTTTTTAATTTTTTAAGCCTTAATTTCAAAAGAGGATTTTAAAACGAAATTCTATTATAAATATCACATAATTGAAGAGAGACTTGTTAGAGTGGATGGAATATATATAAACTCTATAAATAAACATAATTGAACATATTATATACAAAACCCATCACACTAACAATTTTAATACCACATAAATAATTAATTGTAATGATTACCCAATGAATTGAAATCGTGTTAAGAATTCCCTTACCTCTGGTTGGTCTTACATCTATCTTGTTTAAACCTCCTGTATAATAGATAAATTAGTGTTATTAATATATCAAATTTTCATATTCACATTTATAATAAATTATATTATCATTTCATTACATTATTTCACCGTTTATTTGTTAGTATTGATCTCTTTTCACTGTTTTGGGTGAGTTCTTTAACTGATTTTCAAGATCGGTTCATGATGGATTGTTCCTGTTGATTGGAAGTAAGAATCTATAATTTGAATATAGTAGTATTTAAATATTTATAAAATCATAAATTATTCAATTTTTAATTTTTAATTCTTACATAAGGATGATTCATATGTTAAAACATTAATAATGATCGTTTATATGTTCTTAGAGGTTCTTTGATAATAATGACCTCATTTTGCTTTATAAATTAAAATGATTTTTTTAAAAAAAATTCAAGAAACATATATGGGAAATTATACATATATTTTAACCTGTTTAAACAATAAAAATGTATTCATGACCATCCATGAAGAAATTAATGCAAGGTGAATTTTCCTTGTCCACGATGTCGGTAATTTGACACATCCCGAACAATGTTTTCAATTCCTTGGATAAATGGTGGAGGGGGAGAATATCGATGATGAATATTACAAGAACATGAAAACATCTATAATATTAACGATTTTGGATATTTCAAGCCTCTTGGATAAGATTAGGTGCGGGAATAAGAAGAAGGAAACCCAAAATAAAAGAAAAATTTAGAAATATCTCACGAAAATTTTGTAGCCTAACGATGTCGCTTATATTTTTTAAAATAATTTGATGAGAGAAAAAGGGGATCCCATAATTATTAAATAATATGGGCAGTAACGTGGATATGGAATTAATTATCCCAACATAAGATAGTTGGAATGAAAAATAATAACATAAAAAGGAAGGAAAGAATGAAAATAAAAGAGGATGTTTACATCTTGATCTCTTCTCCTTTAGGTCATTCTTAAGGTATTTGGTTTTGACATTTGGGTGATTCCATCCAATATAGGACGTGGTAAGAGAATTTTATGTACTATTTTACATAAATTATGTAAGGCACAAGGCTTGAGAGATGTGGGAGGTAGTGGGGAATGAAGGTGGTATTTATAGTGGAGGAGAGGAGCTATTTGTCATTATTTTTATCATTATTATAATATTTTTTATGAAAACTATTAATAATAATAATTTATGTGACCCCAAATTTTAATAATGGCATGTTATTTAGAACCATTTCGGATTACATCATACATTCATCACTTATTGTGCATTTAATAATTTATTTTTCTTTTATCGTACTTTACTATTCATAAAAAATTCTAGAATTTCAGAAAATTCCAAAAAATTCACCCTTACCATTTCCCACTGTGTAGAATTAAAAAATGAAGTCAATTTTTTCAAAATTAATTTCTAAATATTATTAATTTGATTTTTAAATAAAATCATACTTAATTCAAAAATTAGTAATTTAAAAACAATATGTACATTTATATCACATTGAAAAATTAACCAAGATGTCATTATCTTAAATCCTTAAAAAACATAAATAATAACACAATTTAGTATTCATTATGGTCATAAGACTATTAATTTTACATTTCATAAGGTTATGTTACATTTCCCAAAAAAAAATTGTTCTATTAGACTCCATATAACATACTGAAAACAATCGTATATGACTCTTTTTCAAAATTTAAATCATAGAATTGAAAAAATATTATTTTAAAGGATAGTTATATATATATACATAAAAAACATTAATACGTTTTAATTTATTTTTAGAAAACCGTGGGGTGTGACATTATCCCTGCCTTCTAGAAATTTCATCCTCACAATTTTATTTACTTATTAAAGAGGCGGTGGTACATTTCAATCATATAATATTCATAATCCCATGATCCTCCTAATACTATGTAGTTTCTCCACAATACATTTAACTGGTGGAATTCCAAATTCTTCAATACCTGTTCCCATCGATTAAGGATTTGAACTGGTTTTTCTTCATTAGAAAGGGTCACTTTTAGCTAAACAGCTTTTGGGATCAAGACATGTGATGAATCTGGCACATACTTCCTCAAAATCGAAACAGGAAAAAAAATCTGTACCGGAGAGAAAATCAGAGGTAAATCTACTCTGAATGAAACTGGTCTAACATTTTCCATGATTTCAAAAAGACCGATGAACTAAAGACTTTGCTTCCCTTTCGTACCGAAAGGCATCACACATTTCCAAAGGGATATTTAAAGGAAAACCTTGTCACCTACCTATAAAGAGAAGTATTTTTTATCTGCCTAAAATTTCTGCGTTCTCTGAGATTTCCTCATGTGTTGCTGGATAATCATCACGTTTTCTCAGCCACATCCTCTACTAATTCTAGCCCCGTAAACATTATTTCACTGACTTCATCCCAAAACACAAGGGTCTAACACCGCTTCCCTTACAGTGCCTCAAAAGGTGCCACCGATATACTAGATTAAAAACTATTATTATAAGAAAACTCAACTAAATAATGATTATAATCTCTACATCCCTGGTAGTCCATGGAACAATCACGATTCATATCCTATCTGAAACGTTCATTCTGGTATCCCATCATATTGATGATGAAAATCTATACTAAAATTTAATTATTTTCCCAATGACTTTTGAAGTCCCATCCAAAAGTTATAAGTAAACCAAGGATCTTGGTCAGAAACCATAGAAATAGGAAATCTCTATAACCATAAAATATTCTTGAGTTACATTCACGAAAGCTGATACAAAGACATTGTATCTCGAATAGACAGAAAATGTGCAGATTTTTTCAACTAATCAACAATAACCAAATTACATTGTCACTTCGAGATGTATTAGGTAGTCCCACCTCAAAGTCCATGGATACATTATCTAACTTCCACTCTTGCACAGAAAAATTTTGAAGCATCCCCTTCGGTTACTGGTGCTTTTCTTTAACCTATTGATATGTCCTACATTTCATGGTAAAATTAGAAATATATCTTTTCATCCCATCACACCAATAATAATCCTAAAGGTCTCTGTACATCTTAGTACTGCCATGATGAACTGAAAATGGAGAAATATGATATTCAAACAACAATTAATTTTTTAATTGGGAATAAAAAGGCACACACAACCTTTTTACAAATACTAAAACAGAATCTTTATCAAGATTAAATTGTGGAAACTTACCCATTATATCATATTCTACATTTTCTTGTAGCTCATGATCTTCCTTCTGTGATTGCTTAATTATGTATGAAGATGATGAAAGCACTAAAACCTAAAAAATAGATGTATTACCTTCATAAATAACTTCTAAAACAAAATTCACCAAATCATTAATCATGGGATCATGTTCCAAATGTAACATGGTTAATGATGAATGATTTTTTCGACTCAAGGCTTCTGTCACGTTGATTGCTTTTCAGGGATGTTAATTCATCAGGAAATAATAATCCTTTGTCAGTTCAAGAAATCTTTTCTACTTCAGGTTTAATTCCACCAGGGTGAATATATACTTCAGACATATATGGTCAGTATATATTTGACTTTTGGCTCCGTATAAATAATGCCTCTAAATTTTGAAAGAAAAAACCACAGCTTTCAATTCCAAATCATATGTGGGATAATTTAACTAATTGGATTAAGTTTTGATGAATCATAATCAATTATTAGATCATTCTGCATCAAAAGACAACCAATTCACTTCAAAGAAGCATCTTTGTAGAAGACAAATTCCCCATTTCAGGATTATAAGTACAAAATGGGATCATTCACAAATACCTTTGTATTTTCTGAAATAAAATATCACATTCTTCTATCCAAATAAATTTCACCTCTTTTTTTAACATAGTTATCATGCTAGATAACCGTGAAATGTTCTTAACTAACTGTTGGTAATAACTTACTAACCATACAAAACTATGAATCACCATAATATTTGTGGGTCTTGTCAATTCATCAGCCACTTTTGTTTTTTCATGACCAAATGTTATTCCAACCTTATTTATAATGTTCCAAATAAAAGAAAATTGTTTCATAAAAAAACAACACTTGATGAAATTTCGATACAGTTTCTTTTCCATTAATGTTTTAAAAAAAACACCCTTAGATGTTTATCATGATTCTATTTATTTTTAGAAAATATAAGAATGTCATCAACAAACACAACAAAAAACATATCCAAGAATTACTGAAATAATCTATTCATAGGATTCATCAATAAATAAGGTGATTTAGTTAACACAAATGGAATAACAATAATTTCATAATGCCAATATCTAGTAGTAAAGGTTATTTTTATGATGTCACTTTCTTTCACTTTTAGCTGATTGTATCCAGATCTCAAGTTAACCATGGAAATGTACTGAGCTCCTGGGAGTTGATCAAACAAGTCATAGATATGAGGCAATGAATAATTGTTTTCTACCGTGATGTTATTCAATGCTCTATAATCAAGTAAAAGTCTCATGCAACCATCTTTCATTTTTTGTAAAAAAATAGGAGCACTCCATGGGGAAGTTCTAGGACGAATGAAGCATTTATGAAGAAAATAAATCATCTAATTTTTGAATTCAAGAAGATATACTTGAGCCATATGATAAGGGGTTTTTAAATTGTTTTAGAATCAGGAACTATGTCAATTGTGAATTCATATTCTCAATAAGGTATGACACCAGGTAACTAATCAATAAAAACATCAAGGTATTTATTTACCACTGTAACATCATTAATCTGAACAATTCCCTTGTTTTCCACAATATGAGTATGATAAATATCATTTCCATATTTCAATAGTTTCTCATATTCTTGATATGTTATCAATTGTATAGGTTCTTTCTTCTGTAAAAATGAATTTCTTTTTCAAAAATACCTTCTATAACACTACAGTCAACCTTTGCAAGATAAAAAAAGCCAATCCATTCAGTGAATAACATCAAACTCAACTAATGGTAAAACAACAAGTATTACAGGTAAATTATTTCTATAGAACACAGTATAATGATTCTATTAATCCCTATTTGCTATAATATATCCCCATGGTGTTTTAACAAAAATTTATGGTCTCATTTGTTGAGGTGATATTTCCAATTTACCTGAAACTTTCAAAAAAACGATGTAATGTGTCGACCCTATATCAAAAAAATTATTAGAGAAATTTTAGTAAACGAATAGAGTACCTGATACCACTTCGTTGAATGGGCTGAAATATGATGAATTTGTTACAAAGGATCTCATTACACCTTTCTACATACATTCTTGCTTTTTTGGATCATTTGGATCATTCTTTGTGTAGACATTTTCATAATGACCCATCTCACCACATTTAAAACACATAAAAGGATTCTTATCATGATTAGTCTTCGATTAAGTTTTATTACAATATTGGGCCATATTTCCAAACTTACCACATTTAAAACACTACACAGTTTTGCTAATACATTCCCCAATGTGCATATTCACACACTTTTCAAAAACTGGAAGCTGGATTTTATTAACATCAGATTTATTTTTTTGATTCATACACATCACATTCCTTCTGGACAACTTCTTCTCCTTGCTTCCAAAATGCACATGATCATCAACCGACTCTATCTCTTCCCTTTCAGCATATCGGAAACGTTTCTCATAACATTTGAATTTACTAGAGGCAAAAAACCATCAATACCTTGGTTTCAGTCCTGAGTAAAAGTAGTTGATTTCACTATCAATATCTATAATAAGATTTGGATCATACATCTGCAGTTAAGTGAAGAATGGATCAACCACAACCATTGAATCTGCCTTCTTTATCTTTAATTAAAAAAACTCTTCTTTATCCTATGTCGGACCACCTTAGGAAAATAATTTTCAAGGAAAATAATTTCAAATTCATCCCACACTAAGGAATCAAAATCCTCCCTATCACTGATATTCCTTACCATTAACCACCACTTATCAAATTAACCTTCCAAAAGATAATTGACGAGACATACCTATGGATTATCTGAACATCCCATGACATCGAATATCTCTTCAAGGGCTTTAATCGATCCTTTATCCACTACAGGGTCAGAAAATCCATTTAAAGGAGGGGAGTGTTGTCTAATAAAATGTTCCACTATAGTCATGTTCGATTGTGGTACCTCTGGTCGTTCTCATTCATGGATTCGATTGCCATATATTTCCAATGTTAGCTGATCCATTGCTATCACAAACTTCTCCGTTCCAATACCTACCATTCCAGGATAAAGATTCAATAGGATGTTGTTCTGTCAGTGCCCCTCCTCTACATCATCCCTTTTTCTTCTATGGACAATCATTCTGAACAAACATATCTTAGTATAAGTAACATGGTAATCATTAAATGCCATATCATTTAAAATTAATCATAGTGAAAAAATTAATTTATGCTATTCTTTTTACATCATCCTAACCCCTAATGTTATCTAAACTATCCTTTAATACCAACTATAAGGGTCGAGCCTTATTACAATACAAAATCTATATTTTAGTCAAGAAATCACATCCTTTTACCTTGAGGATATTTTTATTTTTATAGATTTAGAGAATTGGGAAATAATACATTCCAATCATTACTCATTCTTTCATTGTGGATACCATAAATACTGTTTCCATTTCTTCAAAACATAAATCATTAAATATTAAAACACGATTTCTTTGAAAATTATTAAAACATATAACATGGATTCCTAAATTTCCATACATATGTTTATTACCTGTGAAAATCATTTAAAAACATTGGATGACCACTTAATGCTGAGTAATTTATTTAAAAAGAAAATAATGAACACATTAGTCCACGAACACATGTATCGTATGAAATCATTTTCAATGACATGATTTTCACCCATATATACTAACTTTGTGAAACATTAGATATACACAGGATAAAAAATCAAGAACATAAATATAATCATAAAGGTGTCTTGGGTCATTACATACATAATATTATAACCCACTTTTCTACCTTTTAATTTTTAACCGAAACAGCTACCTTAAAACTTGTGTAAACATTGTAGTTACACATGGAGTAAACACATGGACAACCTCAAACTCACATAGACCGAATGAATTGGATGTAAAATACTTCCCATCCTTCATCCTAAACAGTTTTCAAGAACCATAAAATAATCATACAACTTGAATAATAGCATAAAAACATTGCTTTCGAATTTTGTAAAATAGAATTTCAAAAGCGGATTTTAAAAGGAAAGTCTGTTATAAATATAATATAATTGAAATGAGGAATAATATATTGGATGTAATATGTATATACTCTATAATGAAACATTATTCAAAATATTATATACAAAACCCATCAAAAAAAACAATTTTAATACCACATAAATAATGAATTAATATGTTAACCCAAAGAATGGAAATCGGGTTAAAAATACCCTTACCTCAGGTTTGTCTTACATCAAACTCATTAAAACCTCTTTTAAAATTGTTAAAATAGTGTTATTAGTATATTAAATAATCTTATACATCTTTATAATTCATTATATGATCATTTCATTACAAAATTTCACCTATTAATTGTTAGTATTTTTATCCATGCACTGTTTTGGGTGTGTTCTTTACATGATTTTCATGATCGGTTCATGATGTATTGTTCTTGTCGATTAGAAGTGAAACTACATAATTGGAATGGAGTAGTATTTACATATTTCCATAAACATAAATTATTCCATTTAACATTTTTAATTATTACATTATTATGATTCATATGTTAAAACTTTAATGATGTTCGTTTATATCTTTTTAGTGGTTATTTGATAATAACGACAACATTTAGTCTTATAATTAAAACCATGTGTAGAAAAATAATTCAAGAACAATGGATGCAAAAAAAAATACATATATTATGACCTATATAAGCCATAAAAAAGGGTTTCATGACCAAGATTTAATATATTAATTCAAAATGAAATCACATCAACCACGATGTCGATAATTTGACACTACACATACAATGTTTTTAAATCCTTGAATAATTGCGGGAGAAGAATAAGATTGATGATAAATTTTCCATGAAAATTAAAATATCTAGAATATAAAATATTAAATATCTTTCAATATTCTTGTATAATAGTATGTGAAAAAAGAATGAGAAGGAAACTTAAAATAAAAGAAAAATTGAGAAATATCTCACGAAAATTCGGCACCCTAATGGCATCTCTTAAACTATCATAAAATAATTTGAGGAGAGAAAATGGGCATCCCATAATTATTACATAATAAGGGATGTTAGGGAAATATTGAATGGACTATCCCATAATTAGATAATGGAATTAATAATAATAACATAAAATGATCAAAAAAAAGAAAATAAAAGAGGATGTTTACCTCTTGATCTCTTCTCCTTGAGATCTTTCTTAAAGCCTTTGGTTTTGGCCTTCTGATGAGACCAGCATCTCCAGAACGTGGGGAAGATCCTTGAGGGTACTACATGGCCAAACATAGGTAAGGATCAAGGCTTACGAGTTTT
Source organism: Viscum album (assembly GCA_963277665.1). Classification (NCBI taxonomy): domain Eukaryota; kingdom Viridiplantae; phylum Streptophyta; class Magnoliopsida; order Santalales; family Viscaceae; genus Viscum; species Viscum album. Next base: position 487,551,115 of record OY728120.1, read on the forward strand.
AGGGGGAAGAGGGGAATGAGGTTGGTATTTATACTGGTGAGGAGGGGGTATTTTTCATTATTTTAATCATTATTATAATAATTTTGATGAAGACTATGAATAATCTTAATTACTGTGACCCAAAATAGTGAAAATGAAATGTGAGGTCAAAAAAAGTTGTATTTCATCATTCTTTCATCACATATTATTCATTAAATCAAGTATTTTTCATTTATCGTATTTTATCGGATTTTACTATTTATAAATATTTCTAGAATTTCAGAACATTCCCAAAAATTCACCATTACAATTTCTTGATGTGTAGTGTTAAAAACTGAAGTCCATTATGAATATAATTTTCTAATTATTATTATTTAATTTTTTTATTAAATCTCAGATTATTTAAAAACTATTCATTTAAAAACTATAACTTCTTTTATATCACAATACAAAATTAACCAAGATGTCATTATCATAAAGCCTTAAGAAAAAAAATAAAAAAAATTACTATTATTTAGGGTCATATTAATATTCACAATCTTATTATAATATTCACTTAAAAACATTTAATTTCCATTAGACTCCAAATAACATACTGAACACAATTATAGATGGCAGTTTTACAAAATTCAAATCATTGAAGTGGAAAAATTATTTTTAAAATTCTAGTAATATATTTCAACTTGAACCAAACATTCATGAATTCCAATGTATTTTTAGAAAACCTTGGGGTGTTATAGAGAACATAAGGAAACATACTTACATGTCATGTATACATTAATTCGTTAACAAATTTCTACCTCACACTCATCTTTTTTCCAAACAATGAGTATTGAAGATAACTTGGTCACCTGAAAAGTGATAGAATCAACTTCTAGCGAATCAAACAATTAAAAAAAGATGAACCATATATTTTTAATATATTTAGACATTAAAAAAGTCCAAAAATGGTTAGTATGAGATCACATAATTTCCAAAAGGATAATCCTTTACAAATATAAATATTACTATTAATCTCCGAAATTCCACAAACTGTACCCAAAGTTCCACAAAAACCAATCAATATATAATTTTATTTAAAATTATTCAATATAATCCAAACTAATATAGAAACCCAAAATTTTGAATAATTAAATCACAAAGTATTCCATAATAAATCTTAACATTTATCTCCAAATAACACCAACTACTCTTAATGTCTCATACTAAAGTGTAATTAACATAATCCCATATTTTCTATGATAGATTAATCATTTACATAAAAAACCCAAATCACCATATTTCCAGAAAAAACATATATTCTTCCAAAATAAAATACACCATTACTCAAAAAATGAGATCTCATAGTACTATATTTTCCCTAAACATGTATTGATCCCAAAAGAGAGAATGTATTCCCAAATAACCTTTCTCACTTAATCACCAAATCAAATAGATATACAAATTATATCCATATGATAAAACATAATTTCCCAAAATCAACATATTAATGATCATTAAAACAATTTACTAAAGAAATTATAAGTCATACTAACAAGGAACATTATGTAGTCCAATGGTAGGAAAAAAATCCCAATAGCAATTTGGTTGTGGGTTTATTTCACATCGCTTTGTCTAAAAAGAGGGTTTGTCACACAGTCTTCATATATTCATTTCTCAAAAAATATTTAATTTTATATCATTCCAAAAAATGTGATAAATTACTCAAAAATAACCATAACATATTTGAACCACAAACGTTATCTCATACATCACATTTTTATCCCATAAAGTATTAACCAGTAATTGCATAAAATTTAATGATCAAATAAACCCAAATGATTATTTATTTCTATAACCACAAAAAAATTATAATTCTTCCAGGACAAAAACTTTCACATATCAAAATTCAGGTGTATACATAATATAAAAATTCATCCAAAGTAATTCAATCATTAATAAATATCATCATCTATAGATCCAACATAACTCTTCAATTCCTAAAATGTAGACATCCTAATCATTGAACATTATTCATGATCCATTATCTATATTTTTAAATTTTATTTTTTTATAATTATTTCCAACAAACATAATCATTCATAATGTTATAAGATTTTTTTAATTTCATAACACGAGCTAAGAAATAATCCATACCTTTTTATGAAATTTTCGTTTTCTTTAGCATCAAATTGGAATGGCATTAGAAATTGATAAACATACTATTCATAATTTCTAAAAATTAACGATACCTTTTTAAAAAATTTAATCATCCTGATTCCAAATAACGAATTTATTTTTCGAAATTAGAAACAAAAAAATTCAAAAATTAATTTAACACTAATTGCCATTGTAAAAAAACTGTGTTTTTAAGAAGTAAAAAATATCAAAAGATTGACATTTTTGTATGTCCAACTTCAAAGTGAAATTATTTTCAATTACCACAATTGTATTAAATGATAAAATTAATATATTATTGCACTTCAAAAAAATTTCTAAGGGAAATATAATCATTTTAATAAATTAAATTAAAAACGATATTTTGAATTAAAATGCAATATTTTTGAGAATTCATTAAAAAAAGAACATTATAAGAAAAATACTAGAAATTTACCTAAAGTAAATTTTTATGCCATGATTCTAAATAAGATGTTTATTTTTTCAAATGAAACATATAAAAGTGACAAAACTATATTTAAAGTGGGTTCTCCATCAAAAGGTATTAAACCAGCATTTTAAAAAATATTAGAGTATTTCATTCTTAAAATTGGATTCATTCTTATTTTAAGCCTCTAAAATTTATTTGATAAATGTAAAGACATTTAAGAAACACCTGTAATCCTATTGTATATTGTTATGTTAATTTCTAGTATTACAACGACTATTTGTTAAATACCATTTAAAATAATAATATTATTATATTATTTTTCGGTATAACTCAATGTTGTGTGCAATATAACATTTATTTGAATTCTATTGTTGCGTGTTGAGTACACTATTGAAGAATGTGTCCTCATGTAAATAAAATATATATATTATTCATCAATTTTAATAAACAAGAAAATTTATTATTCTATATATACTTGAGTCGTTACACATAAGGACTAGAAATTCATTGTGAAATAAAATTGAACACCATTATTTTTTATCTCAATTTGAACCAAAAACTATGAAAGAGGCTGTAGTTGATGAATATTGGATTAAATTAATTAACGATGAACTCAATTAATTTTAATGGAATAATGTCTAGACCTTGGTTGAAGTACCTAAAGAAACAACATTATTGGTGTAAAATGGTTTTCAAAAACAAATGTGGTGAAAATTGAGTCATTATAAGAAATAAAGCATGAATTTTTTATAAAACTATAATCAACATGATTGAATATAATATTAATACACCTATTCTCTGTTATCTAGTATGAAATCTATTATAATTCCATTATCCTTTGTTACCTTCATTAACATTTAGATTTTTTCTAAAGGATGTAAAATGTGATTTTCTAAATGGATTGGTACAAGAATAACTTTTTTAGAATAACTATAACTCCCCCAAGGTTTTCTAAAAAAAATTAAATTAATGAATGTGTGTTTTAAGTAGATATTTATAATTATCATTCAATATTAATTTGTCTACTTCTATGTTTTTAATTTTGAGAAAAGGTTATCTAGAATTGCGTTCTTTATGTTATTTAGAATCTAATGGAAAGAACTTGTTTATTTTGGTGAATAGTAACATACCCTTACGAATTGTAATATGAACCTAATGAATAGTAAATGGTGTTATTATTTTATTTTCTTATGTATTTATGATAATTTAATCTTGGTTAATTTTTCAATGTGATATAAACGTACTTATAGTTTATAGATTATTTATTTTTGAAAAAACTCCGATTTTGTTTAAAAGGTAAATTAATAATAAATAGAATTTTTTTTAAAAGGACATAATTTTTTATTTCTAAACATCGAGAAATGGTAAGGGTTAATTTTGGGGAATTTTCTGAAATTCTAGAATTTTTGATGAATAGTAAAATACGATAAAATACGATAAATGTTAAAGACTTGATTTACGACATCATAGGTGATGTAAGGATTATGTAAGCCCAATTAGTTCGAACACACATGCCATTATTAATATTTGGGGTCACTTGAATTAGGATTATTAATAGTTTAGTGAAAAAATATTTTAAAAATTATATAAATAATGAAAAATACACCCTCTTCTCCACTATGAATACCACCTTCATTACCCTCTCCTCCCACACCCCTATAGCATTGAGCTTTACCTTTGATCATCCCAATAGCTCCCAAAAGTCACTTTCTCACGTTGTAGAGTTTATGGTCTAATAAAAATGCCAAAACCAATGTCCTTAAGAAGGATCTCATGGGGAAGATATCAAGAGGTAAACACCAACTTTTATTTTATTTCTTTTCTTTCATATTATGTTATTTTTTTCATTAAATTTGGATTATGATGGGATAATTCCTTACATATCCCCCTTACTGCCCATATTATGTAATAATGATGTGATACCCACTTTCCGAAATTAAATTATTTTACGAAATTTTAGGAGTCACCATCAGGCTACAAAATTTTCGTGAGAGATTTCTCAATTTCTTATTTATTTTGATATTCCTTCTTCTTCACTCCCAAGATCCTATTATCAATGTGGCATGAAATCTCTAGAATCACTTATATTCTGGATGATATATTGATCTTTCAAAATTTATCATCAATATTTTTTTATACACCCAATTATTCAAGGAATTAAAAAAAATTTCATGATGTGTCAAATTACTGACATCGTGGACGATATGATTTCCCTTTGCTTTAATTTATTCAAGTATGTTCATGGAACAAATTCTATAGTTGAAGCAAGATATAATATATGTATTATTTTTCATCCATGGTTCTTTAATACTTTCTATACACATGGTTTAAATTTATAAAACAAAATGAAGTCGTCATTATTAAAAAACCACTAAAAAGATATAAATTAACATCATTATTTTTTTAACTTAAGAAATATCCTCATATAATAATTCAAGATGATAATTGGTATAATTTATTGTTTTGGCAATATGTATGCAATACACCTTTAAAATTATGTAGTTTCACTTCCAATTGATAAGAACAATCCATCCTGAATCGATCATGAAAATCATGTAAAGAACTCACCCAAAACAGTGCAAGAAGAAAAATACTAACAATTAAATGGTGAAATGACGTAATGAAATGATCATATATCTTATTGTAAATACAAGGAACTGAACATAAACATTACATAATCAAGAATTAAATGAGTAAATCACATTTAGGATCTTTTCAGGTATAGTGTTTTAGAGAATTAGGTCATAACTATTACATTACATCTAAAAAATTACAATGTAGAAACTTCTACTTAGTTCCTATATTTCTCACAAAATAAAAATTCTTGAAAAAAATAGTCATGTATAGTTCCATGATATAGATAACATTACTTTTCTTTGATACCATCCTTGACCCTATTATAATTAATTTCATGTGAAAAACATTTCAAAAACATGGGATGTTCATAAAAAGCTTAGTATGGGATACACAAAAAGGAAAACTGTTAGGTTTTCAACACAATAAGTAAAACCATGAATACATTATCGTAAGTATTAATTTTCACCTTTAATAAGTAGTAAATTCTCTTATCTTAATATAAGATCATTTCTTACCCTTTTGAAACAAAAATATTACCAAAAAAACCTATATAAAGAACACATAACATATTGAGTTAACTCGGGACATAAACATACTTATATTGAATAACCATACGATCGACTTCCACACATAACTTTAAATGGAATAGTCATACTGTCGAATTCCATACCCAATGCTTTGGTTGATAAAACATAACTGCCCATCATTTTTTATCATGGAACCACCAATCATTTAGTTTATAACATAAACACCGGTCAAATGTCCAAGTACCATTATCAAATCATATCACATACAACAAATATTAACGAAAGAAAACATTTCCACATTTTAATCACAATATATCACATAAATATATTGACATAACCAATCCATTATCAAACCCATTTTCAACACCAAAATACATAAAATAGTATATAGTATTTATTATTCTTTTAAAAACATTATGTCTTGCTAAAGAAGCCAAAGTGAAAATAATACTCGCGGTAGCGGAAAAGTCTGTGTCACCGCTTATGTTAAAAGAAACATATCTTTGTTTCATTTAGTAAAAAGGTTCATAGTAAAAGATTTTTTTTGAATGAAATTAAAATCCAAATGTGGTTATACATTGTATAAAAGAAAGTCATGTATTAAAATAAAATATTCCTTAATGAATGGAGATTGAGATGAAGTCCCTTACCCCATGTCTGATACGACCCATTCATTCTATAATATACTGAATAATAAACTAATGTTAATTTTTATTTGATTAAGAAATTTTTTCAAGTTTAAAATTCCTCTTAAAATAGTTATTACATTGTTATAAACATTATGTAATCAGTTATGTTAATAATGGTCATTTGGTCGATATTTGTTACTTGAGTCAAAAATTAACTTCTTATAATTACATGTTGTTCATGTGGTCAAAAGTTCATTATATAAAAAATGATATTCATTATTTTGATATCATATATATCATATATTTCCACTATATACAAGTAGTTATAATAGTACATAACATTTGGAGATAATAAATGAAATGAACCGTTCATTGAGACGGTATGCCATACGTACGCATGAACGCTCCTTCAATTTCAATTTCGTATTGTAATGGAATGGAAACATAATGATAACTAATTATATTATAATTAAAGTATAATATAATATATAATTTGATTAACTCTACCCATTATAAGTTTCACATAAGTTATGAATGAGTCATATCACTTTGACGGGGCGATAGTCCGCACTTTCTCAAATGAGATTATCATATTTACACACTATGGAAACAATAATGGTATTCTATAATTGAAAAATAAAGAAGTATAGAAACAATATAAATATAATATATATCATATATAAATATAGTTCTACCATAAAGGCCACCATGAGAAGTGGTTGGAGATATTTGAACAATCATTGTTTCGTGAGACAGTAGTTCGCCTTCCATAGAAATAGTATGTTCTTACCAATTAGACGAATGTGTGTTTATGTTTAGTTACAATAAATCTCATAACAATATACTTTTATATTTAGGATACTATTGTTATTATAAAATAAATTATTAAAAAGAGTTTAGGGGGTTTCATAAGTGAAATTAAACAATAAAACATAAGAGAAGACACTAACTATAAATCGGGTAACTCACTTTGGTTTGAACCAAAACGGTTTGTTGAAGTGGCTTCTGCTAAATTTAAGGATTCTAGGAGGAAGAGATGGATATAGTGAGATTATATAGGTAGAGTATGGACATGCCAAGGGGCCTAAGAGGTGAGAGGAATGGGTCAGTTCTGAGGGCTTTTATAAGGGGGGGAGGGGCTCTTTAGGAATGTGTGATAATATTATTTTATTATATATTGATTTTTGGTTTCAAATGGTTCAAAACTAATTAATGTCAAATATAAGATGACTAATTGTCGAAATAAAATAATCCAATAATAATTGGATAGGTTTTGGATATTATTTTAATCTTTATAATCTTATTTATATAAATCATTTAATAATGAGTCATCTTGGCTGAGCAGACTACCGGGCACACTTGCCTCATTCGTATTTGCAACCTGAAACCTGAGGCGGTGAACTTAATTAGAGGGGATGCCCTCGGCTTACATTATTTCAGACCTCCTTAACAAGGGGATTCCCTTGATCTGGTCTGTTCCCTTTTTTTGAATAAAAAATTTATCTTGGATGGAATGAGGTAAACACTACATCATTATTGTGTCATAAATAATACTATATACATGATTTATAAAAATTATAAAAAATTACCATGATGTATGAAATCTTCTTAGATTTCCAGAGAATATATATAGTTGAAATGAAAAATTATATAACCTTATGTAAAATTAATTTACTATAGGATATTTATTTTAGTAATTTATATCTTTAAATTAATTATAAAAATGTGTCATTATCAATCTTAAGTAGCTCTATGGGGTCCCCTAATATACCCAATGATGCTAATAGTCGGACATGACTCTTCCAATATGGTTAAGGCAAGTGTTAATGAAATTTTTTATTATTATAATATTCGTTTTAAATTGATTTACCCTATTTACCTTTGATCATGGTATTAAAAGTCAAAAGTTACTATTCACCCAAAATTATTTTCATCTTATTGAACCCCATTTTACTTAACTATAACAACCATGTATGTAATATTTTTGAAGTTCAATTTACCGAAGTGGTAAAATTAAATTTAAATGAAAAAGTCAATTTTTAACAACTACTTAGTGGTTTCACTATTCATAAAAAAATTGAGGTTTTCAGAAAAATACCAAAAATTCATCATAAGAAATATTTGATATTCAGAATTAAAAAAATGATGTCTATTTTACCAAACTCAAAACAAAAAAGATGGATTAATTAATTGAATATTAATTCTCATTGTCAAAACAAATAGCGTGTTTTTAAGAAACAACGTCTATCAAAAATATTGACATTTGATTATGTCAAATTTAAAAGTGAAATTAATATCATTGGCCACAATTGGATTAAATAGTGAAAATATATCTAATTGAAATTTAAAACAAATTAATAATATAATAAAACTATATAAATAAATTAGAATAAAAGATAGTTTCCAATTAAAATACAATATTTTTCACTATTCATTAAAAAAAAAATTTATCATAAAAATACCAAAAATTTACCCAAAGTAAATTTTTATGTCCAAATTATAAAGAAGAATTTTTTTTGTCAAATAGAACATATAAAAGTGACCAAAAGTTTATTTTCGCACAATTCGCCATTAAAATGTGGTAAAACAACCATTTAAAGTAAATTATGCTTAAAATTAGATTCATTCACATTTTAAGCCTCTATATTTTAGTAGATAAATGTAAAAACATTTAAAAAACATGTATAATCATATTGATGTTAGTTCGTTTCATTCCCATCAATACAACAAAAAGGAGTTAACTACCATTTAAAACAATAATATTATATTGTTAGTTTGCCACGTATGATTTCAAAGAAACCCATTATTGCGTATCAGGTACGCCAACGAACATAGAAACCCCTTCAATGTAAAATTAATATTTTAATTCACAAAATTAATTTATTTGAAAATGCCATATTTCATTATTTACCTGGGATGTTCCATCCATCCCCCCTTTTGGAAATTGTGTCCTCGAAATTTTATTCACTTATCAAATAAATGGGGGTATTTATCCCTCATAGCATTTTCAGAGTCCCACATTGCCTCTTAAACCATATAAGTTTTTCACAAAACCTTTACCAGGTGAATTGCCTTATTCCGCAACACTATCTCTCTACGTTCATGAATCTGGACTGGTTGTTCCTCATAAGATAGATTCTCTTCCAACTCAACTACTCTAGACCTAAAACATGTGATGGATCTGGCATATAATTTCTCAACATTGAAAGTTGAAAAACATTTTGTACCTAGAAAAAACATTGAGGTAATGCCACTCTGTATCCAACATATATAGCTTTCTCTAGGATTTCATAAGGTTTAATGAACCTCACACTCAACATTCCCTTCTTACCAAAATGGATCACACTTTTCAATGGAGAAACTTTGAGAAATATATGATCACCTAACTAAAAAATAAATATCCTTCTTCCAATTATCCGCATAACTTTTCTGCCTACTCTATGATGTTCTCATATTCATTTGAATGAACTAATGTTTTTCTGCCGTTGCTTCTACATATTCTGGTCCAATCAGCTTCCTTTCACCTACATCATCCCAAAAAGATGGATTTCGACACTGATTCCCATATAATGCCTAAAATAAGTCCATTTGTATACTGGAATGAAAACTTTTATTGTTTGATAATTCAATAAAAGAAATATGTTGGTCCCATCATCCTTGGTATTCTAGTGAACAAGCATATAACATATCCTCTTTGGTCTGAATTGTTCATTATGACTACCCATCTCATTGTGGATGAAAATTTGTACTAAAATAAAATTTATTACCCAACTACTTCTGATGGACTTTACAAAAGATAGAAGTAAACCTATTATCACAATCATATATATTGGAGAGGGGAACACCATGAAACAAGACTAACTATTTAACATACAACTAATAAAGTTGATATTGAGAAAATGTATCTCGAATAGGAAGTAAATGAGAAGATTTTTTCAATCGATCAACAATAACCCATATTTCATTGTTACCTCGTGATGTCTTTGGTAATACCACAACAAATTCCATGGATATTTTTTCATCTCAATTAGGGAACTGGTAAAAACTGAAGAATCCTTTTATTAATTCCCTTGCTGATTTATCTTGCTGACAAGTCATACACTTCACAATAAAATCAGAAATATAACTTTTCATTCATCCCACTAGTAATGCATCTGATGATCTTTGTACATCTTAGTACTTCCCGGATGAACTGTAAACAGGTAACTATGAGCTTCACATAAAAACTCATTCTTCAATTGTGAATCACAAGGCATGAATAATCATTTCCCAAATCTCAAAACACTATCACTATCAATGGTAAAATCAAGAAACCTACCCTTCTTAACCAACTCTACCTTTTTGCGCAACTCACTATCACCCTTATGCACTTACTGAATTCTACCTAATAGAAATTATCTCAATGACACCTAAAACTAAATAGAGGAATTTCATGCACCAAAAACTTCTATTCAATAGTCCATCTAATAAAAAACTATAGGATCTCGTTCCAAAATATCATTTTTAATGAAGCATTACATTTTTTACTCAAAGCATCAACCACTTTATTTTCTTTTCGCGGATGGTAAAGGACTATGAAATCATAATTCGTGATTAATTTCAACCATCTCATTTGTCTCATGTTAAATTATTTTTGAGGGAATATATACTTTAGACTTTTGAGGTAAGTATATATTTCACATATTACTCTATACAAAAGATGCCTCCAAAATTTTAAAATCAATAACAACAACAGCTAATTCGAAATCATGTGTTGGGTAATTTAACTCATGAGGTTTTAACTGATGTGAATCATAACTGATTGCCCCATAATTATGTTTAAGGAAATATCCATTTCCTTTCAATGAAGCATCACTATAGATAAAAAACTGACCATTTCTAAAAGTTACTTACAAAAATAAAGCATTCACCAATATTCTTTTCAATTCCTGAAAACAATCACCACATTGTTTCTTCCAAAAAAAACATAACACCCTTTCAAGTTAACTTAGATAGTGGACCAGATAACTGTGAAAAATTCCCAACAAATCTTCGGTAATAACCTACTAAGCCATGAAAACTATGGATATTGGTAATATTTTTGGGACTTAACCATTATTCAAAAACATTTCTTTTAGCAGGATCAACTGTTATTCCATTTTTGGAAACACTATGGCCATGGAATGAAATTTTTGTAACAAAAAAAAAACATGCTGAATTTTTCATTCAGTTTCTTATCATTTAAGCTTTTTAAAACATACCTTAAATGACTTTCATGATTTTATTTACATTATGAATAAACCATCATATCATCAATTAACACAACAAAAAACTTATCCATGAACTCATGGAAATTTCTATTTATAAGATCCAAGAACACATTAGGTGCATTGGTAAACCCCAAAGGAATAACTACACATTCTTAATGACCATATATTTTATGGAACATTGTCTTCAAAATGTCTTCTTCCTTTACTTTCAACTGATGGTACCCCAAACGTATTTAAATCTCCAGAAAATTCTGAGCTCCCTGGAGCTGATCAAACAAATCATAGATATGTGGCAGAGAATAATTATTCTTAATAGTGATGTTATTCAATTCTCTATAATCAATGAAAAGTCTCATTGAAAAATATTTTTATTAACAAAGATGATAGGAGAACCCCATAGTGATGTGATAGGTCAAATGAATTCTTTATCTAATAACTCCTGGAATTGCTTCTTTAATTCTAAAAGTTCAATTTGAGCCAATCGATATGGGGGTTTTGAAATTGGCTTAGCATCAGGAAATAAGTCAACAGTAAATTCAAATTCTCGATCTGGTATAATACCATGAAACTCATCCGGAAAAACATCAAGATACTAATTTACCACTAGAAAATCATTAATATGAACTGTTCCTTTGTTTTTAATTATATATGCACGGAAACATTCATTTCCATCATTTACTAGTTTCTCACCCTTCTCAGATGATATCAATAGTATGGGTTCATTCCTGTAGACAAACTAAAAACTTTTTTAAAAATAATCCTCTTTAGCTCTGTAGTCACTATTATCATGATAAACAGACAGCCAATCCATGCCCAAAATAACATCAACTCTACTAGAAGAAAAACAATAAGGTTTGTAGGTAAATTCTCTCTGCACACAATCACGTGAAGGTTCTTATAATTTATTTTTGTCTCCGTATTTCATCGAGGTGATTTTTCTAAAAGTTCAGGATTTATATCTTGAGATGGGATTCCCAATTTACTAGAAAAATTATCAGAAATGAATGAATGTGTAGACCCTGAATCAAAAAAAACTTTTTTATAATCTGAACAAACAAAAAGTGTACCTAATACTACTTAATGTGATGGCACATCATCTACAGAATTATTTGAAAAGGTTTTCACCACCCCATTATTATTATAGTTTGGTACATTTCCCTTAGTTGAGTTCTTTTTTGGACACGCATTTTCCTAATAAACCATTTAATTACACATAAAACATTTTACTGACTGTAAATCGGAACTTTTCTAACCATTAGACAACTGTTTCTCAGTGTAATTATGACCCTTATGTACCATTTTACAACATCTATAGAACTTACTTTAATTCAAAAGACATTCCCCAACATGATTTTTACCAACATTTTCACAAAGTTTATAATTCTGATTCTTACCATCAAGCATTTTTTAATTGTTCTTCCCTTTTCTCTGCCAGCATGACCTCTTATTCTGTTGTTTGTTAAATAACACCTAATCATTGAAAAAAACCAATTCCACCATCTCTGCACATCAAATAATTTTTTCATAAATTTTGAACTCATGAGAATCTAAAACCCTTCGAAACATTAGATTTAATACTCAGTAAAAACAGTTGATTTTACCATCAATATCTCGTATGAATATTAGAGCATACCATTCTGGTCCAGTGAACATTTCTTCGTAAGCAGCCACTGAGTCATCCTCCTATATTAATTCCATGAATTGGTTTTTCATCCTAAAGTGAACAACCATACAAAAATATTTCTCATGATACATTCCTTTGAATTCATCCCAACAAAGATCTTCAATATCCTCACTACCCTTGATATTCTCCACCATCGCCCACCTCTAATAAGACTCACCGTCAAAATGGTAAACAATAAGACTAACCTTTTAGTGTTCTGAACACCCCATGACATCAAAAAAATTCTCTAATCCTTTAATCCACTTTCAGATAGCATAAGGTCAGATGTTCTTCTAAATTATGGATGTTGTAGCCTCATGAAATACTAAACTACTGAAATTTACCACTGTGGTTGATCTAGCAGATCTCAGTAATTGATAACACCACCATTTATAGCCTAATACCACTATTCAATTATTGCAACAAACTGTTCGGTTCTGATTCCAACCATCTCAGGTTGCTGATTTTGAAGGTTGCCTTCCTCCTGATGTCGTCCCAACATAGCTGCCCTGTTTCCTCTGCAGAAAACCATTTTGAACATAGAAATATTTTCTTTTAAGCAACATGGTAATCTATAAATGATATGTCAATTAAATGATATCCTAAATTACTTTATGGATATTAATTTAAAAATAACCTAACACCTAATGTTTCCTAAACCGACCTCTGATACCAACTATAAAGACTTGACCTTAAAAATTACATAATCATGAATTAAATGAATGATTCCCTTTGAGGATCATTTCAGGTTTAGATTTTTAGAGAATTAGTTCATAACTACTACATTACATATGTAAAATTACAAAGTATACACCTATACTAAGTTTTACTATTTTTTAGAAAATAAAAATTCTTGAAAAAAAACATTTTGTCTAGTTCCATGATTTAGATAACAAGAATTTTCTTTTGTACCATACATGACCCTATTTCACTTTATGTCCTACAAATAACATTTCAAAAACATGGGATAAGCATAAAAAGGGATACATAAAAAGGTAATTTGATAGTTTTTTAATATAAAAAGTAAACCATGAATACTTTATCATAAGTAATAATTTTAACCATTATGAAGTATAAATACAATTAAATGAATATAAGATCATTTCATACCCTTTTATAAACATAAGATTTCCAAAAAACCCATATAAATAACACATAACATATAAAGGTAACTTAGAAAATAAACATATTGAAATGGAATAACCATACGGTTGACATCCACACATAACTCTAAATGGAATAGCCATAGGGATGACTTCCATACCCAATGCATTGGAGGTTATTAAGTAACCACTCATCCTAGTTTATCACAACACCACTTTTCATTTTTTTATCACGTAACCACCTGTCAAACGTCCATATACCATTATAATATCATTACACACACACAAAATATAGAGGGAAGAAAACATTTCCACTTTTCAATCACAATATATCAATTAAATATATTGTAATAACAAATCCGTTATCAAATCCATTTTCAATAACAAAATACATAAAAGAGTATATGGTATTTATTTTCCTTTTAAAAGCATTACGGATTGTTAAGGAAGCCAAAGAACAAAAAATACTCACGGCGGAAGAAAGGTCATTGTCACCGCTTATGTTAAAAGAAACACTCATTTTTGTCATTTATTAAGTCAATTAATAGAAAAATATTCCCTTGGAATGAAATTAAAAGTCAAAGGTGTATAAACAATTTATAAAAGAATGTTGTTTATTAAAACAATATATGCCTCAATGAATGGAGGTTGATACAAAGTCCCTTATCTCATGTCCGACTTCACCCGTTAGTTCTTTAATCTCCTGAATAATAAAGTAATGTTGATATATACTTGATTAAGAACCTCTTTAAATTTTATAATTAATCTTAAATAAATTATTACCATGTTTTAAACATTATGTAATCATTTAAGTTAATAATGGTTGTTTGGTCGATATTTGGTACTTGAGTCAAAAATGGACTTCTTATAATAAAAAGTTGTTCATTTGGTCACATTTTCATTATATAAAGAATTATATTCATGATTTAGATATCATATATATCATATATATCCAGTTAATACATGTATTTATAATAGTTTAATACATTTTGAGATATGAAATGAAATGCACCGTTCATGGAGACTGTAGGCCGTATGTACGCATGAACGCTACTTCCATTTCTATTCCGTATTGTAATGGAATAAAAAAATAATGATAAATAAGTATATAATAATTACAGTATAATATAATATATAATTTCATTAAATCTACCCTTTATATGTTCCACAGAAGACATGAATGAGTCATACCACTTTGAACGGGCGGTAGTCCCCATTTCCTCAAATGAGATTATCGTATTTACCCACTATGGAAACCATAAATATATTCAATAAATGAAAAAATATAGAAGCATAGAAACAATAAAAATATTATATGTATCATATATAAATATCATCCCATAATAATGGACACCTTTAGAGGAATTTGGAGATTGTTGAACAATCCTTGTTTCGTGAGGTTGTAGTTAGCCATCCACAGAAACAGTAAGTTCTTTACCAATTAGACTTAGGTGTGTGTTAGTATAGTTCTAATAAATCTCATAACAAAATCTTAGTATATTTAATATATTGTTGTTGTTATAAAATAATGTAATAAAAAGAGTTTTGGGGGTTGGATAAGTAAAATAATATAAAAGAACATAAGAGAAGATGTTACCTTTAAATCAGGTAACTCTATTTGGTTTGAACCAATATGGTTTTGTTGAGGTGCCTTATTCCTATGTTAAGTATTCTTGGAGGAATAGGTTGTTGTAGAGAGATTATTTAGGAAGAGTTTGGACCATCCAGGGGGCTTTAGCGGTGTGAGGAATGGGTTAGAGGTGAAGGATGTTTATAAGGGGGGGAGGAGCTCTTTAGGAATGTGTGAAAATATTATTTTATTATATAATCTTTTTCTATTTGAAATGGTTAAAAACTGATTAATGTCGATGATAAGAAGACTCATGGTATAAATAATTCATCCAATAATAATTGGACAAGGTTTGGATATTATTTTCATTTTTATAATCATATTATTAAAATCATTTATTAATGAGGTAAACACTCAATCATTATTGTGTCATAAATAATTTAATATACATGATGTATAAAAATTATAAAAAAATACCATGATATAGAAATTCTACTTATCTTTCCAAATAATATTTATAGTCGAAAAGGAAACTTAAATAACCCTCTTTAAAAATTAAATTACTAAAAGATATTTGTTTATGCCATTTTGTCATTACTATAAATTATTTAAAATAAAGTGTCATTATCACTCTTAAGTTGCTCCAGGAGGTCCAAAAATAGAACCAATGATTCCCATGGACGTCCATGACTCATAAAATAGTGGTAGGACTACTGTTAAGGGTTTTTTTTGTAATTTTAATATTCTGTTTTATTTGAATTTCCTTAATTACCTTTAATAGTGGTAAAAAAGGTCAAAAGTTAACAATCACCGAAAATTATTTTAATCTTACTGAGCCAGATCATACTTACTTATAACAAACATGTATGCTGGATTTTCAAAATTAAATTCAAAAAAGTTGTAATATTTCAATTAAATGAAAAATTCAGTTTTTAACTACTACCAAGTGGGTTCACTATTCATCAAAAATTGATGTTTTTCAAAAAAAATACTAAATATTCAGCCTAAGATATATTTGATATTCTGAATTGAAAAATGATACCTATTTTAAAAAATTCAAAAATTAAAATTTGGATAAATTAATTTAAAATTAATTCTTATTGTAAAAACAAATATCATGTTTTTAAGAATCAATGTCTATCAAAACATTGAGACTTATTTACGTCCAATTTCAAAGTGAAATTATTTATAAAGACCACCATTAAATTAAATGGAAAAAATTAATCTAATTAAACATTAAAACCAATTAAAAATATAATATAACCATATAAATAAATTAGATTAAAAGGAAATTTTGAAGTAAAATACAGTATATTTCAATATTGATTAAAAATAAATTATATCAGATAAATAAAAAAAATTTACCCAATATTAATTTTAATGTCCTAATTCTAAAAAAGAATTTTAATTTGTCAAATATAACATATTAAAGTGACCAAAATTATATTTTAAAAGAGTTCTCCATTAAAAGGTGGTAAATCAACCATTTAAAGTAAATTATGATTAAAATTATATTCATACACATTTAAACCTTTATCTTTTATTGGATTAATGTAAAAACATTTGACAAACATGTATAATTATATTGTAGTATGTTCTGTTAATTCCTGCCACAACAACGGTTTGGCATCAACTACCATTTAAAATAATAATATTATATTGTTAGTGTGCAATGTAAGATTTCATAGAAACACATTGTTGCCTATCAGGTATTCCATTGAATATAGAAACCCCTTTAAATTAAAAATAATATTTAATTCACAAATATTAATAAATAGGGAAATTCCATATTTCGTTATTTACCTGGGACATTACAATAAAAATGGATATGATTATTTAATATATTAATAAAACACTTTTAACTATTATACAGGTTGTTTAAATGAGTTGGAATTATGAAAATCCTGAGGATATGGAATTATTAACCAGATTTATATTCATTGGGATTACACTATAATTAATTATTTATATGGTATTAAAATTGATTGTGTGATGGGTTTTGTTTGTAATATGTTGGATTATGTGTATTTATAGAGTGTATACCAAATCCATCCACCAACTAAGTCCCACTTTAATTATATGATATTTATTACTCACATTTCTTTTAAATTCATCTATTGATATTCTATTTTACAAAATTCAAATGAAATTTTTTAATGCTATTATTCATGTTGTATGATTATGTTATATTTCTTGGTAATTTTATTAGATGAATTGTGGGACCTATATTTCCCTCCAATGAATTGGGTATGTGTATGTTGGAGTTCGGTCGTATGGTTACTCCATGTGTAATTGTAATGGTTAAACAAATTATATGGTATCCGTGAGGGTTATAAATTATATGGTAGACGAGAGGGTTATAATATTATGTAAGTAATTCCCCTATGGTACCTTTATGGTTCTATTTATGTTCTCCTGTTTTTTTGTGTATGTTGTGTAAATATCATGTTTCAAAAAGTATGTATATATGGGTGACAAAAAAGTCTTTCGAATATTATTTCATACGTTACAAGTGTTCATGGATTAATGTGTTCTTTCATTCTTTTTATAGCAATTACTGATCTTTTTTTGATCATCATATGTATTAATATGATTTTCACAGGTTATAAGGATGTGCAGGACAATGAAGGAATCCTTGTTATATGTTTGAATAATTTTCAAAGAAATCATGTTTTAGAATTAAATGAATTATATTTTAAAAAAATGGAAACTAATTTTATTGTATCCACTCTATAAGAATGAGTAATGTTAGTACAGTATTATGTCCCAATTCTCTAAATCTCTAAACTTAAAAAATATACCCATTGTAAAAGGATGTTATTTCTTGACTAAAGTATTAATTATGTATAGTAATAATGTTGGGTCCTTGTAGTTGGTATCTGAGGATGGTTTAGCTATCTTTAGGGGTTAGGATGATGTTAAAAGAATATAATAAATGATTTTTTTTTCTCTATGATTAATTTAAAATGATATATCATTTATAGATAACCATGTTTCATTATCAATGATATGTTTGTTGATAATGGTTGTACGCAGAAGGAATAGAGATGCTAAAGAAGAGAGGCACCAACAGAATGACATCATTCTGAATCTGCAGCCCGAAATGGTAGGTATTGGAACCAAGCAGTTTGTGACAGTAATGGATCAGCTAATGTAGACAATAAATGGTGGTGGAATCTATGAAAGAGAACAACCATAGGTACCACTACGAAACATGACAATAGTGGAACATTTTTTAAGACAACACCCTCATACATTCAATGTATCTTCGGACCTAGTAGTGACTGAAGGATGGATTAAATCCCTCAGAAAGATATTTGATGTATTGGGATTGTCCTATTATTAAAAGGCGAGTCTTTCATTTCTCATTTTGAAGTTGAAGCTGATCAGTGATGGTCAATGGTTTGGAATATACGGGATAAAGAGGATTTTGAAGCCTTGGAGTGGGTTTAATTTAAATTAAATTTCCTTGAAAAATAATTTCCTAAGGTTCTGCGACTTAGGATGGAGAATAAATTCCAAGAATTAAAGAAAAATGTGGAAGATTCGGTGGTTGTGTATGAATATATCTTCACCCGACTAGTGAAATATGCTCAAAATATTATTATGGATCATGATATAAAAATCAATACCTTTTACATAGGACTGAATCCAATGTATTGGAGGGTGTTGGACTCCCGTGAATCCAAAATATATGAGAAACTTGTCTGACATGCTAAAAGGGTTGAGATGAAGTTTTCGGACGATCGCATGCATTTGGGAAACAAGGAGAAGAATAGGACATGAAGGAAAGTGATGGGTATGAATCAACAAAATAAATCAAATGGTAAGAAAATCCATTTTCCAGTTTTTGAATGATGTGGAAGGAAGCTCCTTGGTAAATGTCATAGTAGAACTGGGATGTTTTTTAAATGTGGTAAGTTGGGACATATGGCCCAAGATTCTAAATAAAATGATCCTAAGACTAGTCCTAATAAGCTACATGTTATGTGTTTTAAATGTGGCGAGATGGGTCATTATGAAAATTCCTTCCCAATGAGAGATCCAAATGATTCAGAAAATCCAGAATATAAGCACAATGGTGTAGTGATATCCTTTGCGACTAAGTCAGCAGATATTGTTCCACTCAATACAGGGTCTACACATTCCATCATTTATGAGAACTTTTATGGTATATTAAAAATATCACCTCAACAAATGAGATAGAAACTTGTTGTAAAATCCGTAGGGGAAATATTATAGTAAGGAAGAAATATAAGAATCATTCTATTGTGGTCTGTAGATAGAATTTACGTACACACCATTTTTTTAACACATAGTTGATTTTGATGTTATTCTGGCAATGGAATGACTTTCTATTTATCTTGCAAAGATTTGTTGTAGAACTAAAAAGTTGTTTTTCAAAAATATTTTCAGTTTTTATACAACAAAAAACCCATAAAATTGATGACATATCATGAAGATGAGAAATTGTTGAAATATGGAAATGAATGTTATCATACACATTTTTTTTGAAAACATTGGATCTATTTAGATTAATAATCTGCCTGTGGTAAATTAATACCTTGATGTCATTCCTGATGAGTTACCTTCTACCAAACCTAATCAGGTAGTCTAATTCAAAATTGACATATTTCCAGATGCTAAGAAAATTTCAAAACCCTCTTATCGTATGGATCAAGTTGAAATTATTTAATTGAAAAAAAAGTTGCAAGATTTTCTTGATGAAGGCTTCCTTCATCCTATAACATCACCTTGGGGCTCTCCTATTTTGTTTTTTAAAAGGACAGATGGTTCCATGAGACTTTGCATTGATTGTAAGGAATTGAATAAGATCACTGTTAAAAAAATTATCATTTTTCACTTATTGATGACTTGTATGATCAGCTCTACAGAGCACAGTACATTTCCCTGATTAAAATGAGATCTGGATACCATCATTAGATAGTGACGAAAGATGAAATCCCAAAAGCAGCCTATCATACTAGATATGGGCATTATAAATTTTTTGTTATTCTATTTGAGTTAACTAATGCACCTTCGGTATTCATGATTCTTATGAATACAATATTTCATGAGTCCATTGATAAGATTATGGTCGTCTTTAATGATGACATTCTATTATTTTATAAAAATAAAGAAGAGAATTAAAATCATTAAAGGGTCGTTTTACAAACCATTAAAGAAAAGAAATTGTATGGGAAATTTAGAAAGTGTTATTTTTGGTTGCAATAGAATACGTTTCATTGAAACATTGTAATTATGGATGGAATAATAGTTCATTCTGCCAAAACAAATGTGGTTGATGAATGGACAAGACCACCAAATGTTACAGATATTCATAGTTTTCTTGGGTTAGTTGGTTAATACCAAAAGTTTGTTAAGAACATTTCACAATTATCTTTCCTCATTACTAAGCTAACACGAAAAGGGGTATAATTTATTTGGACTAAAGAATGTGATGTTTTTTTATAAACTGATTATGATATTTGGGAATACTCCCATTTGGGCGTTACCTTATAGAAATGTTGAGTTTTTCATCAATAGTGATGCTTCATTGAAGGGACAAGTTAGTGTTTTGATGCAGAATGATCAGGTAATTGCATATTTTCAAGAAAACAGAAACCTCAGGAGTTAAATTATCCCACACATGACTTGAAATTGGCAGCTGTAGTTTTTTCATTGAAGATTTGGAGGAATCATTTATACGGAGCCATATGTCAAATATATACTTAACATAAAAATTTGAAATATATATTCACTCCGAAGGAATTAAACATGAGGTAGAAAATATTTCTAGAAGCAATAATGGATTATAAATTCCTAATCAATTACCATCCTAGAAAAGAAAAAATAATTGTAGATTCCATGAGTAGAAAATATAATGCATCATTAACCATGTTACGTTTTGAAAATGATCCCATGATTAATTATTTGATGAATTTTGGCATAGAAGTTGTTGGTGAAGGGAATTTATCTGTTTTGTTTCATGTTTCTGTGCAATCATCATTATTAGAGAGAATTAAGAAAGCACAGAAGGATGATCGTGAGCTACGTAAAAGTGAAGAATTGGTCAAAATGGGTATGTTTCCAGATAGTAATATTGTTAATGATTTTTTATTAATATTTGGAAAAATGTTTTGTGTGCCCTGGGATTTCTAGTAAAAGAATGTCTTATTGTGTGAATCTCATAGTTCTATATTATTAGTTCATCCTGGAAGTACTAAGATGTACGTAGACCTTCAGGAGTGTTATTGGTGGGATGAAATGAAAAAAGATATTGCAAATTTTACCATGAAATGTTTGACATGTAAACAGGTTAAAGAATAATTGCAGTTAACAATGGGGAAGTTTCAGCCTTTGACAGTTCTAGAGTAGAAATGGGAGAATGTATCCATTGGAATTGGGTTGGGACTACCTTAAAAATCTCTTCGAAACAATGTAATTTGGGTTATTGTTGATCAGCTGACAAAATCTACACATTTCATTTCCATTCAAGATACAATGTCTTTGAATCAGATTTCATGAAATTAAATCAAAGAGATTTTTAGGTTTCATGGAGTTCCTGATTCCATTGTATCTGACCGGGATCCCCAGATCACTTATAACATTATGAATGGACATCCGAAGTAATTTGGTACATAATTAAATTTCAGTACAACTTTTTACCCTCAACCATATGGGAATTCAGAATGGACGATTCATACTTTGTTAGATATTCATCGAGCATGATCAATGGACTATCAGTGAAGTTTGGATAAACATATTTCTTTAGTTGTGTTTTCTTATAATAAAATTTTTCATTCTAGTATACAGATGGCACGTTTTGAGGCACTGTCTAGGAGGTGGTGTCAGACTCCATCATTATGGGATGATGTTAGTGAAAGAAAGTTCATGGGGCCAGATTATGTATAAGAAGTGGATGAAAAAATGAATATGATCTAGTAGCACATGATGAATTCTCAGAGAAGGAAAAAAAGTTAGGCAAATAAGAGAATGAAACAGATCTCTTTCGAGGTAGGTGACTATGTTTTCCTTAAAACCACTCTTTTGAAAAGTGTAATGTGTTTACATTAAGAAATGGATGCTATGTTCGTAGTTCATCAGTCCTTTTGAAATCATAGAAAAAGTTGTACTAGTTGCATACTGAGTAGCATTCCATTTATTTTTGTCTCAGGTACACATTATTTTTCATGTTTCTATGCTGACGAAGTATGTGCCAGATTCAACACATGTCATGAGCCTAAAAGTTGTTCAGCTAGAGGATAACCCTTCTTATGAAGAGAAAAAAGTTCTGATATTTGATCAAATGGATCATGTATTGCAAAATAAGTTAATCCACTAGGTAAAGGTTTTGTAGAGAAACCACATGGTAGAAGAATTAACAAGGGAGTCTGAAAATGCTAGGAGACAAAGGTACCCCCACTTGTTTAATAAGTAAAAAAAATTGTGAGAATGCAATTTCTAGATGGTGGGGATAATGTAACACCCCACGGTTTTAAAAAAATAAATCTAAATGAATGAAAGTATGTTTGAAAAATATATTTATAACTATCCTTTAAAAAATGAATTTCCCACCTCTGTGTTTTGAATATTAAAAAACGGTCATCTACAATTCTGTCCAGTATGTTATTTGAAGTCTAATGGAACCAATGTTTTTTTAATGAATAGTAATATACAAATATAAATAGTAATATAAATAGTATTATGACCCTAATGAATAGTTAATTTTGTTATTATTTTATTTTCTTATGTCTTTAATATAATGAAATCTTAGTAAATTTTTCAATGTGATATAAATGTAGGTATAGTTTTTAAAATATTAATTTTTAAATTAAGTATAATTTTATTTTGAAATTAGATTAATAATATTTAGATAATTATTTTCAATAATGGAACTCATTTTTTAATTCTACACATTGAGAAATGATATGGGTGAATTTTTTGGAATTTTCAGAAATTCTAGAATTTTTTATGAATAGTAAAATATGATAAAACACGATAAATGATAAATACTTGATTCACTGCATCATAGGTGATGAAAGGATGGTATAAGCCCAAATTTATCTAACTCACATTCCATTATTACTATATGGTGTCAAATGAATTAATATTATTTATATTCTTGAGAAAAAACAATATAATAATGATTAAGATAATGAAAAATACCCCCTCTCATCCACTATAAATACCACCAACATTCCCCTCTTTCTCCCACACCTCTAAAGCCTTGATAAATACCTATGGCAGGACCAATAGTCCCCCTATGTCTCTTCCCCACATCCTAGATCTTCTGGTCTCACCAAAAGGCCAAAACCAATGGCCTTAAGAAAGATCTCATGGAGATGAGATGAAGAGGTAAACATCCTCTTTTATTTTCATTATTTTCCTTCATTTTATGTTATTATTTTTCATTACCAATGGATAATGATGGGATACATCACTAAATATCCCCCTAACTTCCCATATAATTTAATAATGATGGGATACCCCTTTTCTATGATCAAATTATTTAATTAAATTTTATGCAACATCGTTAGGCTGCTGATTTTTCGTGAGGGATTTCTCTATGTTTCTTTTATTTTGAGTGTCCTTCTAATATTTTCCTCAACTCCTATAATACAAGAGGCATTAATTCTCTATAATAATTTATATTATATATTTTCACTTGTTCATGGATAATTAATCATTAATATTTTTCTCCTCCCCACCTTATTCGTGGAATTAAAAACATTATATGTGATGTGTCGAATTACCAATATTGTGGACAATGTGATTTCACATTGCTTTAATTTATTCAAGGATGGTCCTAAAAAAATTTTTTTGGATGAACCAGGTAATAATATCTGTATTATGAATCATTCATGGTTCATTAATTCATTTTTTACATATGGAATTAATTATTAAAACAAAATGAGGTCATTATTATCCAAGAACAACTAAAAAGATCTATACGAACATCATTAATTTTTTAACTTATAAATCATCATTTTTTGTGAATTCATAATGATAAATGGTATAACTTATGGTTCTATAAATGTTTAAATACAATTTTTATCCAATTCTATTTTTTCACTTCCAGTTGTCATGGACAATCCATCCTTAACCGATAATTAAAATGTTGTAAAGAACTCACCCAAAATAGTTCAAGGAGAAAAATACTAACAATTAATGGGTGATATGATGTAATGAAATTTTCATATATTGTATTATAAATATGTATATGATTATTTAATATATTAATGACACTCTTTTAACAAATATACATGAGGTTTAAATGAGTTGGAAGTATGAAAAAACTGAGGTAACAGAATTCATAACTTGAGTACCATTCTTTGGGATAACATTCTAATTCATTGATTATGTGGTATTAAAAAAGTTTGTGTGATTGGTTTTGAATATAATAAGTTTAATTATGTGTATTTAATGTTTTTATACATATTACCTCCATCCTAGTATGTCTCAAATCAATTATATGATACATTTAATGTACATTCCTTTTAAAATCATCTTTTGAAATCCTGTTTTCACAAAATTAAAAATAAATGGTTTTATGCTATTATTATTATTTTATGAATATGTTATAGTACTTGGGAATTGTTTAAGTTTAATGGTGTGACCTATATTTCTCTCCAATTAATTGGGTATTGGTATATTGGAGGTTGGTTGTATGGTTACTCCTAGTGTAACTACGATGGTTAGACAAATTGTAAGGTAGCTGTGATGATTAAAAATTAAAAGGTAGCCGAGAGGCTTACGAGATTATGTAAGTAATGCCCCAAGATACCATTATGATTATATTTATGTTCTCACGTTTTTTTGAATCTTGTGTAAGTTTCATGTTTCACAAAGTAAGTATATATTAGTGAAAATCATGTCTCCTGAAAATTAAATCATACGTTTGAAGTGTTCATGGAATAATGTGTTCTTCCGTTCCTTTTATATCCCTTACTATGATTTTTATACTCGTCCCATGTTTCAAAATGATTTTTACAGGTTATAAAGATGTGTAGGACATTGAAGTAATCCACTTAATATGTTTGTTTAATTTTCAAAGAATTTGGATTTTATGATTTAATGTTTTATATTTTGAAAAAATTTGAAACTGTATTTATGGTATCCACATTGTAACAATGAGTAATGTTATGAATGTATTATGTACCAATTCCCTATAGATATAAAAATAAAAATATCCTAAATATAAATGGAAGTTATTTCTAGACTAAAATCAAGATTATGTATTGTAATAAGGTCGGGTCCTTGTAACAACCTTAAGGTATTATTGACTCAAAACATCCTAATCATGTTTTTACACTTACAAAAGCTTAACATGGCCTTAAATATGACCTAATATGTTTATAATAGACATACATGTATCCATTTAAGAAACACTTATAAAAATGGTACTACAGATCATACACTTTTTATAAAAATGGAATACAAAAACTTTTTTATTATTCAAATTTATCTTGATGAAATTATATTTGGGTGAAATCAGAAATCATGAACCGATTCCTTTGAAAATATAATGAAATCTAATTTTTAAATGGGTATGATTGGTGAGTTAACATTTCTTTCAGGTTTTCAAATCTCTTAAAAAACCTAAAAGAACCTATATATCCCAAAAAAAATTATATCAACTATTCACTTAAAAATAATGGATATGACAACACTAAATGAAAAAGAACTATAATCGGTACCTCAAATACACGTGGTCACAATGAAGTAGGGAAACCAGAAGATCAAAAATCATTTATAGGTATGATTGGTGGTTTGTTATACATAACAACTATTCATTCATAGATAATTATTGATGTATTATTATGTGAAGGATATGAATCTAGTCAAATGTAATATCATTTAAAATCATTGAAAATAATATATCTCTACATAAAGGGAACCATGGATTTAGGACTATTTTATTCTTCTTGAAATGATTTTTTTTATTTTTTTTCAGAAGCAAGATTGTGTGGTTGAAGAATGGGAAGAAAAAATATCCAGAACATGTAAGATCTTAGGATATTCATTACTTTCTTGGTCGTACAATAAATGTCATTCAAGAGCACATTCCACTGCTAATGCTAATCATGTAGTATCTATAAGATGTTGGGCTATAGTATTGTGTATGAAACACACACTCACTAAATATGACATGTGTTTTTTTCAAAACTAAAATACTATATTATAATAATAGATACATTTACATAGTAAAAACCATGTACATCACTCATATTTGAAACACGTAGATATTAGGGAACACATTCTTGGAGATCACACACAAAAAGGAGACATTATTTTACAACTCATCATAAGGAAAGAACAAATGGGTGATAATTTCACAAAACCATTGTCTATTGATATATTTGAATACATTAAACATTAACTAAGAATGATGAATGAAATGTTATAATTCACATATATTTCTTGTTTAAACCATATTTTTAAATTATGTTAATCATTTTCATATGGGGAATATACATCAATTTTATTGGTTTTACATTTTAATCGGTTTCACTTTTTATGAGATTCATTTCATTTTCATCGGTATTAGTTTTATCAAATTTACATAGTAATAATTTTAACTTTTATTAGTTTTATATTCTTATTCGTTCTACATTTATTGTTTTTACATTTTAATTAGTTTCAAATTTTATCAGAATCACATTAAAGGTTTGAAATATTAATTCCTTCTACTTTATAATCAGTTTCACTTTTTATCACATTCAATTTTTTTTGGTTTCATCTTTTATCGGTTTTACTTTTTTGTCGATTTCACTTGATAACCATTTTAGTTTCAATCATTTTAGAAGTTTTACATTTATCAAATTTACATTATTATCAAATTTATATTTTATTAGTCTCGTGATTATCGGTGTCATATTTATTAGTTTCATTTTATATGTACTAGATTATTTATATTGGACTACTTTATTATTAATCGATTATTAGTATTAGATTATGTTAACGGGAATGGATTATCATTATTAGAATATTTTATCAGTGCCAGATCATAGTTATTATAATATTTTATCAGTCCAATATTATTTTTATCGTTTTTAGAATTATAATTTGTCTCATATTCCGTTCATAATTGTTTGTATATATATCATAAAAACAACATATGGAAACCAATACATCAATCCTGATAATCTGAAAGGTAATATTTCTAAAAAAATATTTTTATTTTTCAAATCAACAAATAAAATTTTTGTATTTGATGAGTTTTTCGCAGTGTTGAGGAAGAAGAAGGAATAATGGATTGAAGGGGATCATCAATTTGGTTTGGATCTAGGGGATGCCCTGTAACTGAAATTAAGATCAAAAGAAACATTAAAATAAGGATAAATGACGAAGATAATGAACAAGATAAAGGCCCAATCTAATGATATTTATTTTCTTCTAAAAATAGTTGAGCTAGAAAAAACGGGTATTATGATAAGGAAACCACCTCTTCAGAATCAATCAGAACCAACAGATAAAAAAAATACAGAGACATGAATATGAAAAATCAGCTACACATAGTCTCATTAATGAATTAGAAGAAGAAGAAGAAGAAGAAGGGGTATAAGAAAAATTTCAATAATAATATGATGTGGACGAGAATGTATTTGAAAACTAGAGAAATGATTCAGTTGAATCGTCAAAAGTTCCATCCTTCAAATTTCCATCTCATGATCCACAAACATCCAAAGAATATTCTAAAAGGGTTTATTATAAGGAATTCATTAAGATATTTGATAAATACTATGATGAAGAATCCAATAATAATCATAATTAGCTATCTTCTTATGTCAGCACTGAAACTTGTTTTTGTGATCTCCCAGAATATGTTGAAGATACGGACTCTGAAAGGACAATCTTAGTATATAGAATTCAATACATAGAACAAGATTTTAACATATTAGAATATATGATAACATTCATTCAAAAAATTGATGATAGGAAAGAAATACATTCAAATTGTCATAATTAATGAACAAAATTTTTCAACTTTTAGATGGACATGTTTCTGAATCATGATGCTGATTTAAATATTTTCAAGGAACGTGATGATTCCCACCACAAGGCTTGTAACAAGTTTTTTAAGTAGTCATACAACATTGATGTTATTCTCAAGTATCATGTGGATAATCTTGATGATTTTGTGGAAAGGGTTAATCATCTCAATTCAGTCTACCAAAATTTGGTCTCAGATTTCAATAAATCTTTGATGTCATTCAGAGACTAGGTACATCCAAAATAATAGACATTGAAAATCTTGATAGTCTGAAGGAAAAATTGTAATTTGGTTGTAATGATTTTTTTTCCCTAGAATATAGTTGTAATCCTAGAGAAGGCATAAGCACTCAAAATAGATGATTTAAATTCCCAGGAAGTAAGGCTCAAGGATAAAGAATCAATGAATCAACATCATGAAGAAAGGCTCTAGAATAAAGAAAAATAATTTTTGAACAGGATGTGAAGCTGATGGCTCAATAAGAAGCTCTTGAAAATTTTCTAAAGGAGAAAAACGACTTCAATAAAATTAAAAATTCATTATTGAACCTCTTGTTAAAACAAAAGCATAACGAATTAATTTTTTTAACTCTTGTTTTAAAAAAAATTTCATTCAATGTAATGTCTATTCTTTATTACTCTGTATCTCTAACCTTTTGTTCGTAATAAATACTTTACTTTATTCTTTTTTAAAATAACGAAGGGGGATAACATAAATGGAAAAGATAAAAATTGATTTATAAAAATGTTTTTAAGGGCGAATATCTTATTTTGGGGGAGAAATCAGAAGAAAAATGAAGAGAGAATGATCCTTAGTGATATTTTTATCCTAGGGTGGAATTAATAAAATATTCTCTTACTTTAAGAAGATTTACTAATCCCTGTGGTATAAAATAATTTTTATATTATTTTTTTCTTTCCAAAAAAGATGAGTTTGTTGAGTCAATTTGTTTTCGACATATTCATTGATCGTTTTGGTTTGGGAATCAATAAAAAATTCTTATTAATCGTGTATTTTGTTTTACAATGTAACCAGATATGTTGTTTTATAATCACAATCACATATATCATAATCATGTATGTTGATAAAATCATAATCAGATATTGTTGTTTTACAATCGTAATAACATACTCCACGTTCATATATATTGTATTCTCACCAAAATCACATATATCTTGATCATATACTGACTCTTTACAATCATATTCACAGATTCTTTTCCATCGTAACCACAAATTATATTGTTCTATTTCCTAATCATATGTTTTATGTTTTCATTCGTAATCACATATATTGTTTCTCATCACAACCACATAAATATTTTTACAATTGACATAACATATGATCTTTTTGTAACCATGTGGATTGTAACGAGGTTAGGTATTATATTTATATTATGAATCGTAACCATGAAACATGACCAGGATATACATTGTAATAAAATTATGATTCATAACTGTGTTATGTACAATATTCATTTTATTCGTCATAACCATGCATCGTAACCATGTTATGTAATTTTACCACGCATCATAGCAATGCTAGGAATCGTAATTGTAACGACCCAAAGATTCATTAATGGAAATCCCTCTTGATCTAATTAAAAGTCTCTTTATGTTTATATAAAATGTAAACTTCATTGGTTTTATGATATGAATTTTGACCATTGCTAACCTAGTCGTTGAACATTGATCACATGATTAGTATAAATATAGGGCTTTGACACATCCAATTTTACTTAGTCAAAAGAAGCGATGGCCTCATCCAGTAGAATTTCTCCATACGAAGCCCATTTTTCAGAGCTCGGAAAAGAGGTGGCATCTTTGGGATTTTCCCTTGACCAAGACAAAGATGAGCTTCATCTTGTCAAGCTCAAACGTGACCGTCTACGGGAAATGTGGATGTTGATTGAAATTACCACTCGAGCAATGCTATCTGAGCCACCGCAAGAGTCTGTCACCATCGCACACCTTACCCTTAGGTCTTATGCAGCTGTTTGAAGGTGTTATATAACAAATAAGTATTACTATGTTCATGTATATTAATCTTTCTTGTATATAATAATGAATATAATTTCTAGTCATTTTTGATACATTGTTAATAGTTTTTAATGTACAAATAGTGTTTTTAGTTATTATTTATCTAGGTATTCTATTTTATTAAATTAAGGTATTTTTGAATTAAATAATATTTTAATAACATATTATTATTATTAAATTTATTTTTATTAAATATAAATGATCTTATAATTTTATGAATGCATTTATATTTTTTATTAAGGTTTGAAAGCCATTTCTGTCCAAACTTGTGAATTTTTTATAAATGTCGGTTTTTATTTTAAAAGTGAAAAATAAGATATTTAGAAAATTATTTAGATAAAATAAATGTTATTTTTGTAATTAGGATGTCGAAATTATCCAACAGTAAATTTTCCATAATTTTCTGAGACAGTCAAACTTTTGAGTAAAAATTAAATACCGTTTAAATATATTATGTGTTTTATGACATCATAATGACCAAATAGTGATGTAATAAATTACTATAATCATTATGTTCGTCCAATATAAGTTTTAAAATTAAAATAATGTGATTTTGGGTTTGTTTAACTCGGTTTTCAAATAATTAATGGACCCCTCAAGACTTATTCAACACCTCGCCTTTTTAAATTAACTTCCACGGGAGTGTGACTCACCTCCACATAAGAAACCCTAATATTTTAAGAAGTTGGGAATTTGGACATATAAATTTTTTTTCCCTCTTCCCTTTTCCAAAAACCATGGGAAAAAACCATGGGATGGTTTGTGGTTCGGATTAATTTAATATAAGGGGTCCCAAACCTAAATAATAAAGAATTCCCTCACCTTTCCTATATCAACCCACCCAAGCTCCCACATCCTCCTCACTAAAAGCCTTTGGAGTTCATACAACCTCTTCCCTACTCTCTCTAGAATCATCCCAAGGTGTCCCAAGCTCCCATGAAGCCTCTCACAAGCCTCTCTCTTGCCTTTGGAAGCACACTTCCATGTAAGGGTTTTTCTTCCTTTCTCATTTTTGTCTAATTTTCGTTAAGTTGTTTTTCCCACTTAATTTCAATTATGAATATTGGGGTATGGTTTCACACCTCCCTCATACTGACCTCTTTATTTTTGAATGATGGGAGACCCCGTTATCTCTCATTAAATGCCTCCCATGTACACCTGTTACTATGCCAAAATTCCGAAAGGAACTTCTCTCTCCTCTTTTACATTCAAGAAATATTTTTGTATCATGAATCTAATTACCAATAAAATTGTTAGGACAAGTATCTATATGAACTCCTTACTGTCCATTACATGTAAATATTATTAGGAACCCTTTCTCTCTCATCAACCATTTTTTATTAATTCTTATGCCACGCTGTTACGCTGCCAAAATCGCACCGATTTTCTAAGCCAATGTCATTGTGTAGTGAATACCATGACCATTTCTCCATCAAGGGTATTCACATTTATGCACATTTACTTATTTATTATAATGTTTCATGTATTAATTCCACATTCCTTTATCGTGGAATAAATTATTATGTTTTATGAATCCATGTTTTTTGATTCATGTGGCACACTTATGCATGAAATGAAATGGTTAAGAAGGGTGCGCCCTTATAGCGCTCCAATGCAGTGGGTAAAGTATAGTATCATGATACGTAATGTACAATGAGTGTTGACTCATTCTAATTAAAATGCAATGAGGGTTTACTCGTGATTTATGTTCAATGAGAATTTTACTCATGCTCCATGTGTAATGAGCCTTGGCTCATGCTAATTCCATGTTAAGTGTTGTTGCCACATTTCCATGTTATGATTATAATGCATTATCATGCCTTTATGTTCACGTTTCTTTTATTCTCTAACGATATGCCTATTGTCTAACATGCATTGTAGTCCTCATTTTATTCCATGTTTACTCCCTTACTGGACTTTATAGCTCACCCTTTTCTTATGCATGTCCATAGGTTATCCCATGCAATGCTAAGTACGAGGGAATTTAGTGGTCATGTAAAGGATGTTTTCAATATAGATGTTGTATTTCATGTTTCAAGTTTTTATTTAATGATCCTAAGAACCAAATACACTAAACCTATCGATCTTCTTGTTGTATCAAGCGATGTTTTATGTAATAAATCATGTTTAAGTTGTATTAAAAATATGGGTTGTCATAGTTGGTTTCAGAGGATTGGTTTTGTTATTTTTGGGATTAGGAAACCCCTGTAAATCCTTAGAGACAAGACTAAGTGTAATAAAAACAACCCTACGTTTTGGTAAGTACTGAGTAAGTGGTTTATCAGACAAATATATCCCTTTCTAGATATGAGTAGGAAGAGGCAGCTCTGGCACAGATGTATCCTAGGGGTAAAACCTGAAAACACTGCTTTGAGCTAGACTCAAACGGGAACTGGTGCACGACAAAGGGCCATGCTGCACTCTTGGTTACGACACTCCCGGGGGATATGTTTTGATAAATTCACATTCTTAGTATGAACCCTTTTTATGGAAAAAATGCCCCTAAGAATATATGTTTGAATGTAGATCATGAAAAGCCTAGATTGAAGCCTATAAACTCATGAGTTTAGGAAATGAATGTTTATTTATAAGTCCTAAACTTTTGTCTTTGGATTACTCATTATTTGTTACCCCTAACATTCCTTTTATTCCTGCCAATGGCCGGTAATAGGAGGACTCGGGCTAACAATCGATTTGAAGATCAGTGTGATGACTGTACTAATGAGATGCCCAATCCAATGGGAGCAAGAATCGGGAACTTTGTCTCACTTTTCTCTCAGATAAATCAAGCATTTAATAGAAACACGGGTCAAGAGGACTGTTCAACCCCCCCTAATAAAGAACAAGTCTCTATTGAGAGCTTGATGAGAAAAAGGCCTCCTACTTTTATTGGATAATCCGATCACACGATCGCTAAACAATGGATCAACTCCATTGAAAGGATCTTCTCCATCCTTCAATGTTCTGAACAAGAGAAGGTTGTCCTAGATACCTATTGTATGGGGGGTGAAGCTGATTAGTGGTGGATGTTGATCAAAAATACGAAGCCTGGGGAGGAGATCGAGGCCTTGGAATGGAAGGATTTCCAGAATATGTTTTTCGATAAATATTTTCCGCGCACCCTCCATCTTAAGATACAGAGGGACTTCCTTTACCTCAAGAAAAAAGATGAAGAATATGTTGGAGCATACGATGCGTACTTCACAAGGTTTGCACGATATGCTTCCGACTTTGTCGTTACCCCCAAATGCAAGGTTGACTGCTTCTTTGTTAGGTTGAATCCTAGCTTGCGGAAAGCATTAGCGATCCGTGACTTCGTCAACTATGAGAATATTGTCTGATGTGCCCTCATGGTCGAAATGGAGATTAGGGAATCACAAGGGTTTCATGGGGACAACAATCGTAAGGTGGAATTTAATGCTGGTGGTCCGATGGATAAATCCAACGGTGCTAAGAAGATCCAGCACCCCACATGCCAAAAGTGCAGAAAGAAGCACCCTGGAAATTGCCTTAAGGGGACAAGAAAAAGCTTCAGGTGTGGAAGATAAGGGCACCTAGCTGTTTACTATCGGCAAGAAGGACCCGTGGCTGCGATAGAGGAGAGTAACACTCCGTTTGAACCTCAACACGTTGTTCAATGCTATAAATTCAATGAACCGTGTCATTTTTCAAATCAGTGTCCTAATCCAAGGGTTTTCAGAGGCAACCAACAACCTCCAAGATAGCAAGGAAGAGCTTTTTCCATCACTTCTTCCAAAGTGAACCCCGACAACAAAGTGGTGACAGGTATGCTAGTTATTCATTCAAGAATAGCGAACGTACTTTTTGATTCAAGTTCTACGCATTCTTATATATCTCGAAAGTTTAGTAGAACAATTCCAGCACCACCACAAATCATGGAAGTAAAGATGTCGGTGAGTAAGGAAAATTGGACAATCATTGCATCCCATGAATATAATTCCTCCCCTGTTATAATATGTGGATTGAATTTCCCGGCGAACTTCGTCATACTCCCTATAGTGGAATTTTATGCAATTATTTGCATGGATTGGCTTTCCTTATATAGAGCCAACATAAATTTTCGGGAGAGGGAAATCACACTCCATATAGAGAATCGACCCCCGATTCTTTACAAGTGTCAGGAGGAAGATGAATCTCCTTTAGATCCATAATCTCAAGCATGGATATGACTTCCTTATAAGCACGCGTATCTGGCTCAGATGATTGAGTCCAAAGAAGAAACCATCCTTGAAGTATTTCCTATTGTGAGGGAATTTGTGGATGTGTTTCCTGAGGAACTTCCTGGTCTTCCTCCTAGAAGAGATGATGATTTCTCAATTGAACTTATACCTGGGGCGCTACCAATATCCAAGACTCCATATATAATGGTTGTTGTATATCTTGAAGAGCTGAAGAAAAAACTACAGGAGAATCTAGATAAAGGGTTTATACGCCCAGTGCTTCACCATGAGGTGCACTAGTCCTCTTCGTCAAGAAGAATGATGGGTCAACGCGGATCTGCATCAATTATCATGAACTTAAAAAAACACGATAAAGAACATGTATCATCTCCCAATAATCGATGACTTTTTTGATCAGTTGCGTGGATCACAATACTTCACTATGATGGACTTGTGGTCGGGATATTATCATGTAAGGATGAAGAAGGAAGATTTCCCCAAGACATCGTTTCGTACAAGATTTGGGCACTATGAATTCATAGTAATGCCCTTCGGACTCACCAATGCTCTAGAAATCTTCAAGGAATTAATGAATAGAGTCTTTAGAGATCACCTAGACAAATTTGAGGTAGTCTTTAAAGATGATATTCTAATATACTCCAAAACCAAAGGGGATCATGAAGAGCATTTAAGAACTATACTGGAGACTTTGTGCAAGGAGAAGCTCTATTAAAAGTTCAAAAAGTGTGAGTTATGGTTGAAGGAAGACTCATTATTAGGCCATATCATCACAACCAATGGGATATCTATGGATCCCTCCAAAACAGATGCAATTGAGGGATGGCCGAGGCCAACATCAGTAACAGATATCCGTAGCTTCTTGGGGTTAACTGGATATTATCAATGATTCGTGAGAAATTTCTCACAATTGTCCAACCCTCTTACCAATCTAACTCGGAAGGGATTAAAGTTTTCTTGGAGTGATGAATGGGAATAATGCTTCAAGGAGTTGAAAAGGAGGCTTATCACTGCGCCGGTGATCACTTTACCCACAAGTGGGGAACTTTTTGTGGTATTCAGTGATCCTTCAAAGAATGGATTAGGCTGTGTGCTCATGCAGAATGATAAAGTGATATCCTATGCCTCAAGGCAGTTGAAAATCCATGAGCGAAACTATCCAACACATGATCTGGAGTTGGCGGCTATGATCTTTTCCTTGAAAATCTGGCGGGATTATCTCCATGGAGAGAAATGTGAGATATATACTGACCACAAGAGTCGTAAATATATATTCACGCAGAAAGAGCTTAATATGCACCAGAGAAGATGGATAGAGCTCATATAAGATTATGATTGTTCAATACATTACCACCCTAGGAATAAGAACAAGGTGGAAGATGCCCTATGTAGAAAGGACCCAATAATTCTATCAATGATGAGAATTGAGAAGGATCCAAACTTCTTAGACTTGGTGAAGATGGACGTGGGAATCAAAAAGAAGGGAACATCATCAATCCTTTCACAAATGATTGCTCAACCCTCTCTTTTGGAAATGTTAAAGGATGTTAAAAGGATGATGGAGGATTTCAAGAAAAATTGGAAGCTATCAAAAAGGGGAAATCCTCGGAGTTTAATGTTAATGAAGAAGGAATTGTGTGGTTTGGGAAAAGACAATGTGTTCCATCAAGTCCAGATCTGAAGAAGGAACTTTGGGATGATACACATAGTTCAAATTTCTCCAGTCACCCAGGGAGCACCAATATGTATCAAGATCTCCGAGAAAACTTTTGGTGGGATAATATGAAGAAGGAGATCACTGAATATACATAAAAATTATTGGTGTGTCAGAAAGTGAAGGCAGAGAGGTAGATGTCTAAGGGGATGATGCAACCATTGTCCATACCAGAATGGAAATGGGAAAACATCACCATGGACTTTGTCACCGCACATCCAAGGACATCCAAAGGCAATAATGCAATCTAGGTTGTTCTGGATCATCTTACAAATACTACACACTTCATTTCTATTTAGGAGGATTTATATTTAGATCAGTTGGCACGGATATATATCAGGGAAGTGGTACGGTTTCATGGAGAACCATTATCTATTGTGTCTGACAGAGATCCAAGATTCGCCTCTATGTTTTGGAAGAGTCTTCAGCATGCTCTGAATACTGAATAGAACTTCATTATGGCCTATCATCCTCAAACTGATCGCCAATCCGAGCGGACTATCCAAAAACATGAGGACATGTTGAGAGAATGCATAATGGACATTAATGGAGGATGGGGTCAACATCTTCCTCTGGCTGAGTTCTCTTATAATAACAGTTTCCACTCGAGCCTCCAAATGGCACCATATTAAGCCCTGTATGGGAAAAGGTGCAGAACACCGGCATGTTGGGATGATGTTGGTGAATGTAAGCTGCTTGGACCAGAAATAGTCGAAGAAATGGTGGAGAAGGTGAAAACCATTCAGCAGCATATCAAGGCATCTTAGAGTCAACAGAAGAGTTATGGGGATAATCGTCGACAATACCTTGAGTTTAAAGTTGGAGACATGGTTTTTATATGCATATCTACATGGAAGAAGGTCATGAGGTTTTGAATGAAAGGGAAGTTAAGTCCAAGGTACATCGACCCCTTAGAGTTTCTTGATCGTGTCGGGACTGTGTCCTATCGACTAGCACTTCCACCTACTATGGCCAATATACATGATGTCTTTCATGTATCCCTCTTAAATAAGTACATATCAGACCCTTCACATGTACTCTCTTCTTAGGTGGTACAATTTGAAGATTATCATTCTTATGAGGAGCAACCATTGAAGATCTTAGATCGTAGAGAAAATGTTCTACGAAATAAGACAATGCCCCTCGTCAAGGTGTTCTGGAGAAACCACAAGTTTGAAGAAGCGACTTGGGAATCAGAGGATATGATGAATATGAGTTACCCACATTTGTTTTACTGTGGGAAAAGGAAATTTTCGAGGGAGAAATTTCTTAAGGGGGAATATTGTAATGACCCAATTTTTCATTAATGGAAATCCCCCTTGATCTAATTAAATGTCTCTTTATGTTTATATAAAATGTCAACTTCATTGGTTTTATGTTACGAATTTTGACCATTGCTAATATAGCTGTTGAACAGTGATCACATGCTTAGTATTAATATAGGGCTTTAACACATCCAATTTTACTTAGACAAAAGAAGCGATGGCCTCGTCCAGTAGAATTGCTCCTTACGAAGCCCATTTGTTGGAGCTCAGAAAAGATGTGGCATCTTTGGGCTTCACACTTGATCAAGCCCAAGCTGAGCTTCATCTTGTCAAGCTCGAACGTGTCCTTCTACGGGAAAAGTGGAATTTTATTGAAATTACCACTCGAGCAATGCTATCCGAGCCACCCCAAGAGTCGGTCACCATCGCACACCTTACCCTTAGGTCTTATGCAGCTGTTTTAAGGGGTTATGTAACAAATAAGTATTACTATGTTCATGTACATTATTTTTTTTATATAATAATGAATATAATTTCAAGTCATTTTTGATACATTGTAAATAGTTTTTAATGTACAAATAGTGTTTATAGTTATTATTTATCTAAGAATTATATTTTATTAAATTAAGGGATTTTTGAATTAAATAATATTTTAATAAAATATTATTATTATTATTAAATTAATTTTTGTTAAATATAAATGATCTTATAATTTTATTAATTCAATTATAATTTTTATTAAGGTTTGAAAGCCATTTCTGTCCAAACCTGTGGATTTTTGATAAATGTCATTTTTTATTTTGAAAGTTAAAATTAACATATTTAGAAAATTATTTAGATAAAATAAATGTTATTTTTGGAATCATGACGTCGAAATTATCCAACAGTGAATTTTTCATAACTTTCTGAGACAGTCGAATTTTTGAGTAAAAATTAAATACCGTTTAAATATATTATGTGTTTTATGACATCATAATGACCCAATACTGATGTAATAAAATTCTATAATCTTTATGTTCGGCCAATATATGTTTTAAAATTAAAATGATGTGATTTTTGGTTTGATTAACTTACTTTTGAAAGCATTAATGGACCCCTCAAGACTTATTCAACACCTTGCCTTTTTAAATTAATTTCCAATGGAGTGTGACTCACCTCAACATAAGAAACCCTAATATTTTAAGAAGTTCGGAATTTGGACATATAAAATATTGTTTTCTTCTTCCCTTTTACAAAAACCAATGGGATGGTTTGTGGTTTGGATTAATTTAATATATGGGGTCCCAAACCTAAATAATAATGAATTCCCTCACATTTCCTATATAAACCCACCCAATCTCCCACTTCCTCCTCACCAAAAGCCTTTAGAGTTCATCCAAACTCTTCCCTACTCTCTCTAGAATACTACCATGGTGTCCCAAGCTCCCAAGAATCCTCTCACAAGCCTCTCTCTAGCCTTTGGAAGCACACTTCCAAGTAAGGGTTTTTTCTTCCTTTCTCATTTTTGTCTAATAATCATTAAGTTGTTTTTCCCTTTTAATTTCAATTATAAAATTTGGGGTATGGTTTTTCACCTCCCCCATACTGCCCTCTTTATGTTTTGATGATGGGAGACCCCTTTCTCTCTCATTAAATGCCTCCCATGTACACCCGTTACTATGCCGAAATTCCGAAAGGAACTTCTCTCTCCTCTTTTACATTCAAGAAATATTTTTGTATCATGAATCTAATTTCCATTAAAATTGTTTAGAAATGTATCTATATGACCTCCTTACTATCCATTACATCTAAATATGATGATTAACCCCTTTCTCTCTCATCAACCATTTTTATGAACTCCTATGCCACGCCGTTACGCTGCCGAAATCGCACCGATTTTCTAAGCCAATGTCATTGTGTAGTGAATACCATGCCCATTTCTCCATCAAGGGTATTCACCTTTATTCACATTTACTTATTGATTTTAAATTTTCATGTATGAATTCCACATTACTTTATCATGGAATAAATGATTATGTTTTATGAATCTATGTTTTATGATCCATGTGGCACACTTATGCATGAAATGAAATGTTTAAGAAGGGTTCACCCTCATAGCGCTCCAATACATTGGGTAAAGTATAGTATCATGAAACGTCATGTGCAACGAGTGTTGACTCATGATAATTCATGTTCAACAAGGGTTTACTCGTGCTTTATGTGCAATGAGGATTTTACTAATGCTCCATGTGCAATGAGCCTTGGCTCATGCTAATTCCTTGTTAAGTGTTGTTGCCACATTTCCATGTTATGATTATCATGCTTTATCGTGCCTTTATGTTAATGTTTCTTTTATGCTCTAATGATATTCCTATTTTCTAACATGTATTTTACTCCTCATGTTATTCCATGTGTACTCCCTTACTGGGCTTTATAGCTCACCCTTTTCTTATGCATGTCCTTAGGTTATCCCATGCAATGCTAAGTATGAGGGAATGTAGTGGTCATGTAAAGGAATTTTTCAATAAAGATGTTGTATTTCATGTTTCAAGTTTTTATGTAAGGATCCTAAGCCTCAAAGACACTAAACCTCTCGATCTTATTGTTTTATCAAGTGATGTTTTATGTAATAAATCTTGTTTAAGTTGTAATAAAAAAGCAGGGTTGTCATAGTAACTATGTTATAAATCATAACCATGATATGCATCGTAACCATGATATTCAACGTATCCATGTTATGAATCGTATGTATGATTTGAATTGTAACCATGATATATATCAAAGACACACTATGCATCATAATCACAATTTTCATTAAAACTATTTTAAGAATCATAACCATGTTATGTATAGTAATTTTATAATGCATGTCTTACTCTAACACCATATACATGATTCTCATACTCATTATTTCATACTTTTGTGAATAATAATATCTTCTAACCAAAAATATTTCGTAATGTTCATTACATACCAATAAAAACAGTGTCATTTTTTATGTTTGTTTTGTCCATTATAATTCAATGTGTCCATGTCCCTCCAAATTTTCCAAGGAAATATGATCGTTAATTGATATATGACAGTTGGAACCTCAGGCCAACAAATAGGAGGTCATTCGAACCAAACATGATAACTTTTTCAACTCTTTCATATTTTTCTTCTTCATGTTCTGGAGAGATACAATGTTACTTATTTCTTGCTTCATATGAAAGCCGTGAAGATACAATACATGAATGGTTGGTTCATAGTCCTTGTATTCAAATAAAGTATTTTTTTATTTGTGTGTCTGATCATTGTGATAATGATCGAGGGATTCTGGGGATATAAAAAACGTGATACCGATTGTTTTATCGAGGGATTTCAAGTGTTTAAAAGACGAGGTTACAAATGAATTCTTAATCAAGGGATTCTAGGGATTAGAAGGCAGATGTTCCAATCATCGTATCAAAAGATTTCCAATGTGTTGGCAAGAAAAACATTTTATCCTATGTGAATGGATATCATACTCTTGGGATAAAATTTTTTTATTACATTTTATTTTCCAAAGCTATTTGTAATCGAAAGGGAATTTTTTTCATATTTTATTAATATTAATTTCTTTATAATTGTTTTAATTATGATTAATTCATTACATATTGTATTAACAGATTCTATGCATTGTATGGAATAAAATATTTTTACTCTGATCATTGAATTCAAAAAAAAATTATTGTTTCAATAACCAATTTTTTCATATCTTATCATATCCATAGGACCCAGAACCTGAATAGACATTTGTATTGGTTATGAATTGTATTAGTTTAAGACCTATTAAACAAATTTCATTATTAATAGTATCTATACAATGATTTTAATCCTACAATTCACCACCTATTTTAATTTTCTATCTCATATTCCTCTATTTCTATATTACGATCCCACAAAAACTATAAAATCATACAAAAATATTCACATAATAATTATCAAATATTACCAAATGGTGCATCTATATGAATAGTCTTAGATATATTACATTGCTAATTATAAAAAAACTAGATTATATAAAAATATTACA
The DNA here is from genome assembly GCA_963277665.1 of Viscum album. Taxonomy (NCBI): domain Eukaryota; kingdom Viridiplantae; phylum Streptophyta; class Magnoliopsida; order Santalales; family Viscaceae; genus Viscum; species Viscum album. The sequence continues at coordinate 487,593,246 of OY728120.1, forward strand.
CTCCATATAAATTTTTTAACAAATACTATAAATGGATTGTTAACATTGTTTCACTTCTACAAGAATGAATAAAAACCATGACCAGATTACCCACCAATATACAAGAACATGAAATCTATAATTATAATTGAAAGGATTATGTCAACCATATTACATAACAATATGAAATAAATTTAAAATAATACTAAATACCAAGATATATTTCTATATTTTCTATTATAAACCAAATTACAATTCGTAAACAAGAAAAACTGATTACTATTTCCAAACTATAAGCAGGGCTAAACAGAGTACTTACCGTATACACTACCTCATTGCGAACAATAATTAGAGACAAAATAATTTTTTAATTGCCAATCTCAATAAATTGAATACAAGTATACACATTATACTATCAATAAATGATGATATTAACAAAATAACTATAATTATTATATGCAAAAACCCATATAAGAAAACTGTATAGATCCTTTAATATCACTTCATAAAAAAATATACCATGTTTCTATTTTGTCATGTCATGAAGAAGAAAAATTATAAAAAAGTAATATAACATAATGAAAAATTTTCAAAAAATGGGAACAATAATCATTTATTTTGGAAAAATTTTATCACCATATCCAGATCATCATAAATCGTCCAAATGGAATATGTAAAACAATATTTTCCAATATCTCAATCAAATCGAGGAAAATTGGAAAAAATACAAACTAATAATGTTTTAGAACATTTTGATCAATTAAAATCATTATTCATGGAGACAATTGAAATAATGGTCCAAAAAACATTCACTAAATGATATTTAATCATATTTAATAGGTGTATTAATTTGTTATATTTTTGGAAACTGAAAATTAAAAATTTATATATAAAATTAAAAAATTATCCTAACAAATTCCTCAGATCATCAGATATTTATCATATGAAATGATCATCTTGATATCACTTTCTTGTATTTTCATAACACAATAAAAACATAATAAAAGTAAATAAAATTATATCTTATCAATATCAAATTTATGAAAACCAATCATTATGTTGGTAGAAAAAAATCATCTTCCACATTGATCTATATCATATTACAATTTGAGCGATACAACAATAAAAATATACATATATTTTATAATATACATGATATCCTTAGTAATAGATAAGATCTACACGTCATGAAAATAAAAATGGTTGAAACTATAATAAAAGTATCATTTAAAAATAAAAATAAAAAATAATTTATTACTGAAATTAGTTTAATTCATAATATATATCTGGAAGAAGTAATGAGTGTATCATAAATATATTACATAGGATAATGATGAAATATAAATTATTATTAATGTTTAATTATAACTCAATTTTATAAATCATTAATTATGTTTTTTTATATACTATTTTATGATGAAATCCAATTAATGATATTTTACCCAACCTCTATTATAAATGAAATAAAAACCCCAAGAGGCTAGTGAACTTATCATTTCATATTTTTATTTTTATAGAAATTTATGAATAATGTGAGTATATATTTTTGACCATTATCCTTTCATGGGTGATCATTACATATTACATTTAAATATAATTGTCAGTTTAACATGTATCTATAGTTTTCGAATCAATTTAGAAAGAGTTCCAATAAAACATTCAATGTGATAATTTTATATATTAATAACATCCATATTATGTTGTGGGAGAATATTCACCAAATATAGTTTTTGAAGAAGATAATTATGATTTTTAGAGACACATCATCATATCTCTTACAATTGTTATTTTTAGCCATAATATCTTTTCCGAATATGAAATCTCATCTTTTCATATGATCTAATAATTCTGATCAATTGCAATATTTATGTGGTAATATTAAATCTATTTCATGCATAAATTCACCATTTCTAGTACATCATCAAATAATCAGTTTATTTCATATTTTTATATAATTCATTACAAATGTCAAATATATTATCTTTTACATGGATCACACATTTATTAAAAATATTTTTATATTACATGAATACATATTACTTGGGTTTTCTGTTAAAGAGAATAGATAAATAGTCTATTAATGAAATATATTGAATTCTACGTGTATAATGAATGAGTTTCACTTCCAAAATATAATTAACTAATGATGTTAATATGACAAATAAATTTATATTATTTAACTAGTTTTAATTAATGAATTTTATTAAATGATACAATGATAATAAATCTAATTCTTTTATAGAGATTACATAAAATTTATATTTATGAATGACACTGTTATAACATGTTCCAATTATTACATAGATATTATTTTATAGATATTTCATATGTAACCAACTAATGAATTTTAATGAAAAACATACATAATAACATATTTCAAAGATATTATATAATAGATATCATTACAAATATAGATATTCATGATTATGTAGTCAGATTAGACATTGATTTTTTAGAAAAAAATTTATATTATAACCATTGTGATTCCAAATATCATACTATATATTATAATACAAATTATGTTATTTAATTTCAAATATATATTCTAACATTTTGTTTTGTATTAAATTATTTATTTTATCAATGTGAATATATGTCACAAAATAGCTTGGCAGTCATTATTGCCTTATCATATAAGTATAAAACATAAATTAAAAATATTGAGACTACTTATCTAAATATAGTTTAAATATGACAATAAAATCCCAAAATACAATGTACTATTTAACATGTACATCAGAAAATTTTCTTATATTAACATTCTTATGTAATTATTAACCTATTCAAGCTTTTAAAGGGTTTCAAAAATCATATTTTATATCCTATAATAAATTATATTTCCCATTATTCTATTATATTATATTTTAATTGTATTTATATATTGAAATTTTATAAATTAAACCCATTTTTTTTTAATGAATAAGGATAATATAATAATGGGATCAAATTACACTAGACCATTCATTATTGTGAAAATATACTATGAATATAGTTCCTATAAGAGAAGGAAGGGTATTTTTTTATGTAAAACATCTCAAAAAAATCGTTATGAAAAATAAAATTGAATATAAATATATTAGGATATGTTAGATCATAATTTTGATACACAAGGGGAAGAATCAATTAACACTAACCAAAAATGTTGATTCAATAAGATTTATTTCGGAGTTTTCCATTCCTCTTTGTTTTCAAAATCACAACACACTATCTTAAGGAAAATTAATTTTCCCTTAAGATTTTTCTTAATAAGGAATATTTTCCTTCCCCATGTAAATTTATCCTTACCTATCTTTCCATTGTTCATTTTATAGTTTTTCTAAATCTAACTATTTTATTCCTAGAGGATAAAATTCAGTTTCATATCAAAAACCTCAGAATACTATAAATTCATTGTTTTAGTGTAATATGTTTTTAGACTACGAATTCTCTGAAAAATCAGACTCTAAATTCTTTGAAAATGATACTCCAAATTCTCTAAAAATTGGACTCTGAATTCTATGAAAAATTTAATCTGAATTATCTGATATTTAGACTCTAAATTCTCTAAAAACTAAACTCTGAATTCTCTGAAATTTGGACTCCTAATTTTCTAAAATTTATACTCTTAATTCCTTAGAATTTAGACTCTGAATTCTTCATAATTCCAACTTTTAATTCCTCAGAATTCTGAATCCGAATTTCTCATAATTCCAACTCCGAATTCCTCAGAATTCCGACACCAAATTCTTTATAATTATCACTCCGAATTTCTTAGAATACAGACTCTGAATTCCTAAAAATTCCGTCTCCAAATTCATTAGAATCCAGATTCCAAAATCTATAGAATTCACGATCTCAATTCTTTAGAAAACAGAAAATGAATATCCATGATTTATAGTCTATAAATTAATATTTTCATAGAATCTGAACATTTATTTTTTCCTTAGATGTCGATGAAAAATAGATTTGGTTAAACAACATTATTTTACTTTCACCTTTATAGTTATGAAATGATGTAATTAATTTTGTTTCTAACCAACCTTTGGTTGAGTGACACATGTACAAGTCCCTTCTAAATTCAAGGAAAAATATAGTTGTTGGAAGAGGGAGCTGACCGTTAGAGAAGTGCCTCTAAATATGAGTTCATTTGAATGACCTCAATTATATTATCACTCTATAGATTACATGCTGCTAAAGTGATTTCTAGAGAGAGACTCTCATTCCTTGTATGCAGTAAACATATTGTATATCTTGATTCATGTGACTCTGATTATATTCGTGTACAATTGATGACTTCCTAGGATTAGAAGATTGACGTGCTAACTAAGATAACGATCAAGGACTTCAGTAGATAAGAAGACAAAGGTTCCGACTACATTAATGTTTGAGGGCTTGTGGGGATAGGAAGACATATTATGATATTCTTATTAATGGCTTACCCAGGTGGGGGTAAGACTGCCTTTCTTGAATGTATAAATCATGGGACCATAATCCAAGGTTGTTAGATACACTACACTTTATGTTAAAATATTTTATACTTATTACTTGTTTTGTTTCAAGTATATTTCCATTGTATATTGATGATGTTATAAATTATATCCTTATTATACTTTCTTGTACTTTTTTATACATTGATAAGTATGCTATTATACACTTTAAGGTAGAATCATTTCCTAGTTAAATTTCTTTATGTTTCATTTCTATAACCACATTTCTAGAACCTAGCATGTTTTAGAACAAATATAATTCATTTGATATAACCCTATTTAACATTGTTAAAAATTGTTTTCCTCAAGGTTAAATACGAATGTTATTAAACATATAATTCACCCCTCTTTTAATTGAGAATCTAATTTCATATTTCAATCCTACAATTGGTATAAGAGGAGGATTTGAAATATTTATATTCACATATTGTTTTTGTTGTTCAAGTTTTAATTATTCTAATTATTATTTTTTCTTGTTATTTTTATCCTTGTTTACAATCATTTACTATTAACATGTTTTTTGGAAAGATATTTTCATTTAGATGGCAGCAATGGATGTCGATTCGATTGAAAATATAAATTCTACTAGTCCACCAATATTTGATGGGAATGATTATTAATACAATAGAGATCGTATGAAGAATTTTTTTATTAATACTACAGTGGAATTTTTTTTTATTCTTACTGGATATTAAAAGATTCATGATCAAGAAGTCTTGAATTTTAATACAATATTAAAATTGTGAATATCATCTAAACTACAAGGTTCACAATAATTTGTTTTATTCTATGTCTTGGAATATATATTTTCAAATTTCTTCTTGTGAAGTTGAATGTTTTATTTGGAAGAAATTGGATATTTTTCATTTTAGTTCATCCACGATTAGAGAAACAAGAAGAGCTATACCTAGTTCAGAATATCATGGATTTCTATTTCCTTATTAAGAACCAGTGTTCATGGTATAACAATGGTTTCTGACTATTGTCAATAGTTTAAAATCCATCAGTGAGAATGGTTTATAGGATGAGGCACTTGTGCAAAAGATTATAGATATCATGCCTAATGAGTGTGAATATAAGAGAAAAACCGTTAATGAGAATAAGAATATATCTCAAATAACACTGGATGAGCTTTTTGGAAATCCTCTTCAATATGAGACAAGAATGAAAAGAGATGCTGATATGACTATGAAAAAAGAAGGCAATGGAAGTGTATCCTTTACTAGTAAAGCATGGAATCCTGAAATGATTACAAGATCAATGTCAAAGAATGTTGTTGTTTTATCTGAACCAACTGAAAGTGAACATTTTGAGAATGAGAAAACTAATCTTGCTTGAAGGATGAACAAAATAGCTGGGAATAATGACTATCGGTATTGATTAATGAAGAAAGATTGACTCTGTTGTCGCTAGTTATGAAGGCAAAAAAGAAAGGGAATATCAGGCCAGATTGTCCTATACATTAGAAAAAAGATAGAAAGGGAAAGAATTCAATGAAAAATATAAATAAGTACTCTAAGGCTAAAGCAAATAATTTTCTAAAAGCTAATGACCCATGGAGTGCCAGTGGTGGAGATTCCTCTGATGAATCCTCAGCGTATGAATCTTTTTTTTCAGAAGAATCTTGATATACTAACCAAGCTACCAATTGAAAATCATTGTCTAACGGCTAAAGTAAACAATAATGAATCCATAACTAATGTATCTTTAATTACAAAATATAGTGATGATAATCATTACGAATCTCCAGATGAAGAATCTTTTTTTGATGAAGATAATACATTACCCACATATGAAGAAGTATTTTGGTTTTCTAAACTTCAGGAGAATGAAAATTATAAACATAAGAAAAAACATGATAAAAAAATTATATTATTTCATTTTATATTAAATAATTATCATATCATTATAAAGATATTAAAAAGAAAATTTATTATTTTGAAGGATTTTCAAAAAACCTTTAGAAATTTAATTCTGAGAAGGATAAACATTATAACAATCTTGAAAATGTAATTTCATCAAAAAATATTTTAGAGTCTAAGTCTAGTTCTAAAATTAATGTTTTTTAGGATAAAAACATTGTTATTAAACAAAATTCCGAAATTTTTTCTTTGAGGATGTTTTTTTAAACATTACATTAGGTTAGGAAAAATTTTATAAGATGTTTTCCCAAATTCAACCTTTGTGGAAAATTCTGGATATGGTTATACTCATTTTAAACCGGTTTTTAGTAATAATTATTTGGTTCCAAAATGTACCTCATTCTGCACTAAATGTCAGTGTGGTGGGAATTGGGAAAAAATCTTTTAAAAAAACTCATTCTTTATGTTTTCATAAAGCTCATTTTTTCTAAGAAAATGTGGATACCAAAAAAATTTCATTATGAAATTTCTGTATCCATGAAAATTTGGATTCCAAAATTATAACATTATAGTTTTGAGGATAATAATGATAGTAACAACAACAATACATAGTACATGGATTGTGAATTTTCCCATCACATGACTGGTTACAAAAACTTCTTTGAAAAGACTTTCAAGATGAAAGGAGGAAATGTAAATTTCAGAGATAATGCAAATGTAGAAAATTATTGGTATAGGTAATATTTTTCATCATGGAAAAACTATGATTTCTGATGTTTTATTTTTTAAAGGTCTTTAGAACAACCTCATTAGAATAAGTCAATTATGTGATGAAGGATTCCTTGTGATTGTTAGGAATGATAAATGCTACGTACACAATTCAATGTTTGAGTTTATTATTTCAACCCATATTAAAGATAATGTATGCACACTAAACATATAAAAACATAGGATCCAAGATCTACCTTGTCTTAATGTAATGGAAGATCAATCTTGGTAAGGGCATAGAAGGTTCAGACACTGCAATCTTAGGAACTAATTTAAAAAATCTATGAAAAGACTTGTTAAGGATCTACCAGTGCATAGATATGATTCTTCAGAAGTTTTCGATCCTTTTAAATATAGAATGAAACATAAATAAAGATTTAAATCAATTTGTGAAATCACAACTTTTAATGCATTATAGTTGTCGTATATGGATCTTTTTTTCCAACACAAACTAGAATCATTGGGGGAAAATACTATATATTTTTCAACGTTTATGATTACACTGTATTTTTGTGGGTACATATTCTAGAAATGAAATAAAAAGATTTTTCTATTTTTAAATCATTTTATACCTAGGTAAAATTGATAAAAAAACATCCTTTGATAATGATTCATGGTGATCATGGAGGATAATTTCGAATTTTTTATTTAGAAATTTTTTTAGTAGAAAATTCCTTACTCATTACTTCTCAGCACCAAGAACCCCTCAAGAAAATGGTTTTGTTGAAAGAAGAAATCGAATTCATCAAGAGATAACAAGTACAATGTTTAGTTGATTTTTGGTAGCTAAAAACATTTTGGATGAATCTACAAGTACTTCTTGTTATTCTATATATTGTGTTTTGATTAGTCCATTTAATAACAAAACTCTTTACGAATTGTGGAATGGTAGAAAACCTAGATATTAATACTTCAAGGTATTTGGATGGTAAGTATTCATTCTGAATACTAATGTTAATTTACATAAATTCGCACCCAAATCTGATGATGAAACTTTTTTAGGTTACTCTTCAACTTCTATGGCATATATTGTTTTTAATAAAATTAATTGTACTGTTGAAGAAACGGTAAATGTCAAATTTTATGAATATGATCGTTTTGTTTTTAAACAACCTCAATCTATATCTATGGAGCTGTTTAAAAAACTGATTATCATCCCTTGATAGCAGATCCTTCTGAAAATGAATATGTTAAAGAAAATGTTTTTTAATCATTTTCTCCAGATGATTTCATACCATATGTTGATGAACATGTTATACAAAACCCAAATCAGTTGTTTCTTAAGAATCATCCTAGTGATAGTATCATTGGTGATTTAAATCGACTTGTAAGAAATAGAAGTTCCTTATGAAATGATGTAGAACATATAACATTCATTTCTCAATTAGAACTAAAAATCCACAGATGAAGCTTTAGGTGATGATGATTGGATAAAATCCATTCTAGATGAGATAAATGAATTGTAATGGAATAATGTCAGGATATTGGTTGAAAGACCTAATAAACATCTGTTATGGGAATAAAATGGGTCTTCAGAATTATGTGTGATGATAGTGGAATCACAATATGAAATAAGGATAGATTATTTTTTAGAGGATATAATCAACAAGAAGGAATAGAAATTGAAGAAACATATGCTCTAGTATCTAGAATTGAATCTCTTTGTATTATACTTTCCTTTTCAGAATTCATCAACATTAAACTTTGTAAAATTTATGTTAAATGTTCATTCTTTAATGGATCTGATCAATATGAAATTTTTTTGAACAAACTCTTGGTTTTGAAGATACAAAACATCCTGAAAATGTTTTCAAACATACTAAAGCTTTATATGGACTTAATCAAGTCCCTAGTGCTGGGAATGATAGACTTACATGATTTGTCTTTCCAATCAATTTCATTAAGAGAAATGATGATCTAGTCCTCTTTATAAGTAATAATAAGAAAAATGTTTTGATTTTTTAAAATATATGTTGATGACATTATGTTTGGTTCAACTTAGCAATCATTAACCATTTCGTTTGTGAATCTAGTGAAATCTGTATTTGAAATGAGTGTGATCGGTGAGTTAATATTTTTCCTTGGTTTATAAATTTATCAAAAACCAGAAGGAACATATATCTCCCAATATAATTATTTTAAATATCTCCTTAAAAAGTATGGATATGACAACACTAAGAGTATTATTTCTCCCATTGGTACCAAAAATTAACATGATCTTGATAAAGATGGGAAACAAGTAGATCAAACATCATATAGAGTTATGATAGGAAGTCTACTATACTTGACAGCTAGTCCTTCAGACATAATTTTTTCAGTATTCTTATATGCATGAATTAAATATAATCATAAGGAATCTCATTTAATGGGAGTGAAAAGAATTTTTCACTACATAGAGTGGATCATGGATTTAGGAATCTTTTATACTTCTAGAAATAATTTTGTTTTAAAATTATTTTCAGATGCTGAAATTGGTGGATGTGGAATAAATATAAAAAGTACCTATGGAACATGTAATTTCTTAGGAGATTAAATACTTTCTTGGTCATGAAAAAAGAAACACTCATTTTTAATTTCCCCAGCTGAAGATGAATATATAGTAGTTGGAAGTTGTTACACTCAAGTGTTGTGGATACAACACTAACTCAAAGACATTGGTATGGGTTTTTCCAAAACACAAATATTATGTGATAATTCTAGATCCACTACCCTAAGTAAAAACCCTACACATCACTCTGATGAAAAACACATATATATTAGGTGTCACATTCTTAGGAATCACACACAAAAATGTGACATCATTCTTCAATTTATCATAATGATGGATCAACTTGATCATATTTTCACAAAATGATTACCCTCCAATAGATTTGTATACATTATTCGGAATTAAGGAATTTTATCCACAAGGTACTCTTCTATAATATATTTTGGTTGAAACCTATCTCTTTACATTAAGAAACACTTTTTTATAGGGGGAGTAAATTTATTTGGTAATCAAAATTTTTTGTTATCAAATTTTTTCGTAACCAAATTTTTTCATAATCAAAATTTTTCTTATTCAATTTTTTCTTCATAATCAAAAGTCATCTTAATAAAAATTTTCATAAACAAAATATTGGTAATAAAAATTTTCATTAAATTTATATTCAAAATTTCAAATTCTAAAGTTCTTCATGAAGAATTTTCCTCATTACGAATAATTTACCTAGGAATCCAAAAGGTATGTTTTCTTTCATAAATATTTGTAATCATATTTTTACATGTCGGTATTTTTATCTTGTTTACAAAACATTTTTTGGATTCTCATTTTCTTAAATCCAACTATTTATCTTCAAAAACTCAAATGATCAGAACCAACCAAATACCTTCTTCAGCTATCATCTCAACCCTTAGATTTAATCAAGTGTTTTTTATCATTTGATCAATCTAGAAAAATGAAATGTCAACTCAAACCCCTAAATGAGGACCCCCTATTGGTTGTCCTACATCGATCATCAAAGCCATCACATGCTGAAGTTCTACCCCCTACTTATGGTCATTTTTGATCATCAGGTATTCCTCAGTTCCAAATTTCAATTTAAGTATCTCTTTAGAACTAAATGTCTATTATAAAGGAAATATGTGAATGGAATATAAAAAAGAAAGTATAATTAAACTTAATTTCTTTTCTAAATGTTATTTGATTATTTCAAAGAACATCAAGATGAATGGCTAGGAAATTTTATGCATATCAACACAGAAGGCACAAGATCCGGTTTATCCGGTGTTTTTTAATGAATTTTACAAATCAGTAAGCTTCTTAAATGGAGGGATATATTAGTATTCCTTCAAGAGCTATTGAAAGTCATCCTCCATTTCCTACACTAAGGCTACAAGCCTAATTGGAATTTCTTATATAAGTGAAGATGAATTATGCACACATAAATTATCAAATTTATCAGGGTAATATGAGAAGGAAAAGGATTTATATTGAATTGGTTTGAAAAAATTAATGACTCAGAAGATTAATCCTCAATATAGAATCTTACAAAGTCATTAATATTGGGTTCAATATTTTATCATTTCAAGAAAAGGGGATAAGGATTCTCTGATGAAAATTGACATCTATATTCTGGATTTCATGGTGATCCTCAGGATGATAATCTTGGTCAAGCATATCTTGATTAAAATTGAAATTATCAAGAATTGAAATTTAAAGTCTCAAATTATATTGTATCTAGAAACTATCGCAAAAATTATAGTCCCCATTTAGAATCATTCTAAATATAATGATGTTAGAATCTAATAAATTAAAAAGATATCCTTCTGAGTGATGATACCTTGAGAAGGATGGAGGTTTTCTTCTCTAAGGAATCCAGATAATTATATGAGTTACCTGAAGAAGAAGTAAAAGCTTCATCAAAGAAACAAAAAGTGGCTAAGGCTTCCAATAACGGTGGAAGAAAGAGGGAGGAAAAAGAATAGGAAGAAAAAGGAAAAGTCTAAGAAGCTATGAAAACTCAGTCAGCACCCCCAAAACCATAGAAGCAGAAGACATAACTTGACAAAGTAGTGGCTATGTGGAGAGAAGGATAGAATAATAGGAAGGAAGAGGAGCCTAATTTTGTCTTGGTCCCTACTAAGGAAAAATCTAGGAAGTTGAAGGTTGTTGTAGGACTTGTAAAGTAAGAGAATGAAAAGATGCAGAGGAAGAAAATGACTGATGCTAAGAATGTTCAATCCATTCTTAAGGCTACTGAAAAAGACTCTGATCAAATCTAGGTATCTGAATAATTTTGGAAAGAATCACTCCCTATGACTCTGGGAAAGAAGATGGTGATTCTAGAACCACAACAAGGGGAATAAGTTGAAGAAGATGAAGATGAATAAGAAGGATGTGGTGATATTTAATACATGATAAGGAAAGTAGATGATAATCATTAGAAGGATAGTCCATCTGAAAAACTATCAATCCGAATTTCTGAAGTTGAATCATAAAAACTTGATACTTTAGGAAAGGAATAAAAAGGTTAGGAATAAGTGAAAAATATATCTATAGAAAAAAGTAGCGACCATGAATTTATTCAGTCAGAAGATGTTATGGTTGGTGCTGATAATGAAATCCTTGAGGAAGATAATAATGTTCAGTTATCAGATAGTGAGCATGAATCAACCAAACCAGAAGAGATCATTCCTAGATAAGATAAGGGAAAAAAGAGTTGGTTGATACTACTATTAAATATATGGTGAAAAAGAATGTTATTGGTGCTACATTGAAGATGAAATTATAAGAGATTAAAAATAATTCTCACAAACCAAACACTCTAATTCAGAATCATCCTCTACTAGAAATGATTTTATTATACAAATTATTAATATGTTGGTTGATACCATTCCTTTTTTTCAAGTATATACATGAGGTTCCAGATGATTCAGCACTCATTTAATCCAATATAAGATTTATTCACCATGCTTATGAATAAGTATGTAATGTGTGAGGCAGATTTCGAATCATTCTTTATTGAATATGAAGCCCATAAAGGATCATTCCAGAAGATTACAAGTTGTTCAAGGAAGACAATCCCAGATCTGAGAGCCTAAGACGAATTTCAAGAAAATATAAAGGATGCTTTTGACATATAATATGGGATGTTTAGTGAACATACTATGAGTTTTTAGGAAAATAATACTCGCATACAGACAACTCAGGAGCATGAAGTTAAAGACTTGAATGGGAAGTTTAATTTAGTGGATATGAATTGGATGATAGAAAGGGATCTCAGAATACAATATTATGAAATTATTTCTATGAAAGAAGTTGTTTTTAAGGCTTAGGCAGATATTCCTAAGGCTATTGAAGAAAATATAAAATCATAGAGGAGAGAAACGAAGATCAGGATCACCTACTTAAGCGTGTAGAAGAAGATCACAAGGAGATAAAGAAGATGAAAACTATTGTCAAGAAGTTAATTCTGAAATATAATTAAGGATAATTATACCCTATTCTGATCATTTATTATGTTGTACAAATTCTTTCAACCAAAATGGATTTTTTTTATTCTTCATATTTTTGGTTTTTTAGTAATACTTATTCAAGTTCCATAATTTTTTTCCATTCTCTTTATTCATTTTTTATAATCACCAATGTGGAGAAATAAATTATAAAAAGAATTATAGCTAACGAAAAGACTTCCCTTTGTAAGGGGGTGTTTATATAAGGGGATTTTCTCATCAATGAAGACTTTCATATGAAATATAAGGTAAAATATAATTCATGAAATAAAAAAAATATCCTTGGGGATTTGAAAACCTAATAGGGGAGTTACTCATATTCACTATGATTAAAATGTAATGGAGGTTATGTTTTCTTCTATGATCATAAAGAAAAACCCTATGTCCTTATATTAATTTTCGTAAGGAAGTTACTACATTCGAAAAAGGGGGAGATTTTAGAGTAAATAATATTTCCTTATGACTTTTCCATTAATCTATGTTTTGAAAATGACAAACTCTCTATCTTATAGAAATTTTTTCCCTCTAATTTATCTTAACAAGAAAAATCTACCTTAACCAAGAAAATTTATCCCTAAAAATGTTTTCATTTTTCATTTTGTAGTCTCTCTAAATCTAACTCTTTTATTCCTGTTGGCTAAAATTCAGTTTCATATATGTTGACTCTCCTTTCGGTCACAGAGTCTAATGAATGAAAAGGAAAATACCTTAACACAATGTGATTCATCCTTTGAAGAAAACTACAAAAATTGACAAATGCATGAATAAGGATTTTTTTTCACCTGGGTCGTGCAAGTTTCATCATGGACGCGCAATTATACTTGCAGACCTCATATAAGGTCACGCATGTGACTTATTCTCCCTATGTTATTTTCACCCAAGGTCTTCAAAGGCATATAAATACCCCTTGTGGGCCCCCCATTTAAAGGACGAAAAATCCAGAAACTTAGATTTGAGATCTCAGCGCCCTAGTCTCTTTTCATGGCCTTCCGAACACTTCAAATGTAATTTCTTACCTAGAACAGAAGATCTAATGATGGGGAACAAGGCCTAAGTGTTGAAATTCATCAACACTTGCACGCCTAAGGGTCTAACCCTTCAGGGAATCGAAGACACTTGTGAGCCGCCTTATCCCTTCAAAAGAACGTACGCGCCACTCATTTAAATGTCTTTAGGGATTACAATAAGGTCTTGATCCAAGCCTCACCCAAGTTTTACCCTATGTGTTGACCTTCGCGTAAGTACACCTTTGTCGTGTAGGTATACCTGCGCGACCAGGACATGCACACCCAAATAGGACCTGCGTGCCTACATTATTTTGGGTGCCCCTCCATTCCATTCAACTATTTTCTTCAAATCCACTTTTTCTCTTCAAGATTTAGCCTTCATAACCCTCTTCAAAGTCATTCATGACATGGTTATTTTGTTTTCTTCCTTACCTGAAAGGGATTCTGTGGAATATCTCTCAAAACCTAGTGATTTAAGTATCTTTATGTCACTCGAGTTAGAGATTTCATTCATTAAACCTCATCCTTATAGATGATAATATCGTTAACATGGTCCTTCTTTTCAGGTGGAAGCCCCAGTCAATAGTCCCCTAACCTAGGCATCCTCCTCAAGAGTAAGCCCCAGTCATCAAGTTCCCTTAATCTGGGGCCCCTTTCTCAAGAGTAATTCCCAATCATAATTCCATAACCTGGGCCTCCTTTTTAGGAGTAATTCCAAGTCCAAGTTCCCTAATTTGGGCATCATCTTCAGTATTAAGCCCCATGTTCCCAAATTTGGGCATCCTCCTTAAGAGTAATCCCCAGTTCTTAAGATCCTTTAATCGGGACCTCCTTCTCATGAATAAGCCCGAGTCGTAATTTCTATTAACCAGACATAATTTACTTTTGATTCGGGATTATTTCTCACGGGTAAAACCCAATCAAAATTCTCTTCTTAATTTGGGAATCCTCCTCAGGAATAAGCCCCAAGTTAGAGTATCCAAATCTCCATAAATCACATATACCTTTATGGACCTTGTTCTCTAGATTCTTCTATAATGTAAGTCATGATCATTGTCTATTTTGGGAAATCATACATACATAAGCCCCAAATCATTACTTGTGACCACATCTTTCGTGGAAAGTTTTTTTAGGTTTACTGATACCTATTGTTTCTCTCACCGAGCATGACTATTGTGAGCGTAGAGTGTAAAATTAACCACAACACATCTCATTGGAACTACTGGAAATTGGACCTATCCCCACGGTTTTCCCCAAAACCGTGGGGATAGACCCTCCCTATACCCACGGTTTTCCAAAACCATGGGTATAGGTGAATTTTGAAGACCTATACCCACGGTTTTGGAAAACTATGGGTATAGGGGGGTCTATCCCCACGGTTTTAGAAAACTGTGGGGATAGGTCTAGAAAACTCACCTATACCCACAGTTTCCCAAAACCGTGGGTATAGGGGTACTGATCCCCTCCGTTGTCCCCAAAACCATGGGGATAGGTCTGGGATAAAATACTTATACCCAATGCTACGAAAAACCGTGGGTACATGCCACTTTTGTGTGCGCGGGAAATTTTTTTTCCGCGGGAAGGCAAATTATTTTGCCGGGAACCCTATACCCACGATTATTCCCTATATACCCACGGTTTTTATAACTATATTTAACTAAATATATATATATATATACATATAGGTGAAGTTAGGGTAGTGGTTATACGCAGTGTTTCATGCATAGAGGTTGCGGGATCGAAACTCGGCACCAGCATTATTTTAGGACCTATACCCACAGTTTTGGAACTGTGGGAAAAGCCGTTGACACCGTGGAAAATGGTTATGTTTCGGTTACACGGTGGAAGGACACCTATACCCACAGTTTTGGAAAACTGTGGGTATAGGTTGGGGACCTATACTGATGCCGTTCAAGCCCACGGTTCCCAAAACCGTGGGTATAGGCTATACCCACGGTTTTGGGGGCTATACCCACGGTTTTGAACCGTGGGTATAGGCCGTGTTTTCAGTAGTGTGGGCCGTTAATCATACGTAATCCCCACAATTCACAATCGAACTATGTGGACTTTGATTTCTACCTTAAATGTGGAGTACGTAGGAAGCCTTTATGAGGTTCAAGCCCATCACTCATTAGTTATCATATGTCCCATATGACATTAAAATATATCTTAATTCCCAAACTACATGGGTTCTGATTCCTTTTCTAACAAGTATACATAGGTATCCCATTTTCGGGTATGTTCCCAAATCTGAAATAATCCATGTCCTTCTGAATGACAATAAACATCAAGTGCCCCCACTGAGTGGCTTTAAAACCAGTATGGTTATCATAATGACCAAGACATCTTAATATAATGTGTTGAAGGATATCATTGACTAAGAATCTCTAAAAACTATAGATGATTCTCTATCAATGAAAACCTCAAATACGTATTAAAGATTCTCCAAATATCATACATATCAATCAATGATTGTCAAATCCTAAGGAAATCTCATTTTCATACTTGGTAGTGTAATAATGATTCACGAACATAACTTAAATCTATAAAGTGAGTCCTGGAGTAGACAATAATTCCCCTCAAAAAGGTGCGATGAGTACGACCTCCCATCCTCGCAACCAATGAAAATTCATAAACCTCATCGGTCCCCAACTAATGAGCACCTAACTTTGGAAAGTAGGTCCAAATAGATATAGAATCATTGGATGTTTCTGGTTCTATTAAAATACCCATTAGAAACCTATTGGAATGTTTTAACCATTAATAAACAAGGACTTCCCCAATTATAGAGGAAAAAAAATGGTGAACCTATCGTGAATCCTTAACCATGTTAAAATGATGTTTTACTTATTTTTAATCCCATATTTAAACTCAATGAGAGGGCCAACAAAGCAATCAATATCATATGTGCTCATCCAAAAGATATAGTGGATGAACTTATCTTGATTATGTCTATTATATCAAACATGCACTCTTTTCCAAGAACTTCTACGTTACAGAAATGGCTTCTCTTATGTTCACACCTTTGAATACCTCTACTGTGAATGAATGTGCCGCTACTCCTGCTGGATCATCGTCCTCTCTGAAGATGACATCACCTACTCAGCATCATCAGCCCTAGGTATCAAATTCACTGGTTAAGGAATACCATCAAAACAGTTCTATTCCGACTCTGGAGGCCTCTAGACAATCCCTCCAAGTCAATAATTCACCCTAGTCATCCGGACAGCGACGACCAACGATCAAGAAGCAGGTGGTGTCAACCACTGTCTCCAACCGTTTCGGGTCTTTATCCCCGGAATTCATCAACTAGTCACTCCCATATTATGAGGAGGTGTACGGGAAGGTCACTCAAGGCCTTAATTCAACGAGACATGAGTACTTCCTAAGGGATCCCATCAACAATCGCGGCCAGACTCGTGCGGAAGTGCACCCTCAACATGATGAGGGGGTCGTCTCCAAGCGTTCGGCTCAGGTTCTTAGAACTCGATCAGGAAAGGCAAACCTCCAGAGGTGACGATCGGTCAACAGTGAGCAGGTTCTTATCTCTTCAATTTTTGGAGAAGTCCACCAACCTAACTTGGTGGAAAGCAACGAGATGGCACACACACCCGTCTATTTTAATTCTACACCACTGCAGACTCATCTGACAGCAACACATCATTCCCTCCAGGAAATTTTGACAGATTACTATAGACAAGAACATACACCTATTTTTAAATCATCAGCTAGTCAGCAGGCTCGTCTGACTACATTCTATGAAGCCCGCCAACCCAATCTGTTGACAGTTGGAAAACAGGCACATACACCTGCTTACAGTCATCAATCCTACCAGCAGTCTCGTCTTCCAGTATTGAAGGATGTCCATCAACCACATTAGGTGGAGTGCAATCAGTAGGCACATACACATGCTAGTACTGATCAAGCCTACCAATAGTCTCGTTTGGTAGCACCCAGAGAAGTCAATTGGAAATCCCCAACAACAAACAAAAGGCAGACTCTACTCTCTTCCCCCACACATGAGTACTGTCAGAATTCACTAACAAGAAAAGGAGGACAAGAGCATGAACACACACTTACTCGAAGCACGAAATGGACGTATATTCCCCTTCTGGAAGATGAAGTCACCATGCACATTCAGACGATGGTGAAAGAGAAGAAGCAAATCCCTACTCATATTCTGGATGCCTTCCAGGACATTATAATAGCTTCATCAGCATCACAGGGAAAGAAATGAAAATATATCCCTACCATTGGAGTGACACATCAACAGTTCACTCTGAAACAGACACACACCTGTATTCCAGTCCAAGAGGGTTGTGGGGAATACTCCCCCATTTCATACGGACAACCAAGTCAGTCACATACACCTGATTTGAGTGTAGATAATCAGCCTAACCTGATCCTTTCTCTTAAGCAGGCTCATACACCTGCCTATAATAACAACTTTCGTCAACAAGTAGTTCCTAAAGTGGATAAGAAGGAATCTAAGTAGAAAACCCATCCAACACAGTCACAAAATCAAGTTCCAATCTTTAATAAGGCCATTCTTGATGTTGGAGTTCTTGATGCACTCAAAAAATTATCTGTTGCAACACAAGATTCTACTCTCTATGTTCTCAATAGTGGAAACATTAATTCTGAAGGTCGGCATCAGACACATCCTCATGAAGGCTTTCTTCATCATAGTTCGGTTGATCTTGAAGTATCATCTTCAGAAGAGATTCATGATAACCCTCATCATGTCCAGAAGATCAAGGAGCAAAATGTTTCATCTTTTGTTGTAACCCACCATGGTGGTCCTCCCCATGATGATGATTTTAGCTACAAAAGTCCTCTCTGCAGTAGTAATTCACATTTCCTGGAAAATGCTCCAATGGACAATGTGGTGATGAGAAAGACCTCTTATCTTGAGGAACATGAAAACGTGAAGCCAGACATGTATGATTTTTTACCATTAGTAGGTGAAATACTTTCTCAATCAGAAGATAGCCCGGGGTGTAGTTCATTCTCTGAACCACCCCTGAGTAATGCATCTTCTAGTTTGATAAATTAATTCTCTACAAATCGTTTTGAATATGATGAAGCAACAAAGAAGCACTAGCTCTGGTCTAATCATGTAGAAGAATCTTCATCGAATGATAAATAGGAAATGCTGAATATGAGGAAACAACTGACGAAAGGTGAGGATACAATCATGTTTTGGCCTTTGGCTGACTCTCAATATGACATTCCAGAAATGTTGATGGAAGATTGTATTCACGATATTCGTCTCATCTTGTGAAAAAATAATTTTCAGTTGAAAAATAAAATATTATCTTATGATGAATATGAAAATAATTTCCGGATAATATAAGGGTTATATTGCCAAATTGACTTGGCATCTCTCTCAATTTCTCGACATCTGACGGCTAAAAAGTATCACATAGCCCTTCAGCGTTCATGCCTTGGCACATTATGAATATTGCGCTAGTTAATTTCCAATGTCACATCAGGTATTCATATTAGGGGATGGGGTGTTCATGGAGCACTACATTTTACTGCACACTCCAGTCAACAATGCCGGTTGAAAGTGGTCTCATGCAATGTTATTGCCCACGGCTGGCCACAGTCAATCGGTTATGTCTGTAATCAAAGGATTCCTCAGGAACAGGCCTCAACTAGTTCTTCCCAAAATCAGGAATACCGAGAACAAGTTGTTGAATTACTTTTTCATCAGGAAAATGTTAACATCAAACATGCTTCACATTTAGAGCGTGAACATCATCATGTGACAGAAGTGTCAGAAATCCTCCAGCGGTCATTTGAACCAACTGATTTGAGTGGATGTAGGTTAATGAATCCATCCAATTTCCAGACTAATGTCCACAAGATCAGGAGATATTTTAAGAAAGTCTCAGATGTAGAAGCTCAAGAGCCACCCCAGCTTTCCAGACTGAGGAATCTTTTATCCCAACCCTCGTAATCAACAAATAGGATTCGAGGAGTTGAAGAGAAATAGTAGGAATAGACCCAATCCACCGGACTAGGGACTTTTTCAATTCCTCAAACTCTCCCTTAGAGAAATCCAGTCTTATCTTGATTAGGTAAGAAGCCCCATGAGGAAGGAAAAGCCAAATTATCAGGATATTCCATCCAAATTACGGTTCTTCAAGAAATTCCTGAGGGACAAAATCATCAAAAGGTAGTGTCTCATCAAGGACATGGAAAAAGGGAATATCGCAAAATTGCTTATAAAAGGGATGCAATATGTTATAAATCAATAAATTTCATCAATTTTGTTGTTGCTGATCCTCCAGATCATGGGGTTCACTCAGAGGGATCAGATGAAGAGGTTCCTTCTCAAGAAGTTGTACACACAGACACAAATGAGGAAGGTGTGCATACAAGAAATCTAAGGCTTACCTATAATCTGGGTATTCTTTCAAATAACCAACTTCCCCCTGTCCAAAAGGAATACAACAAAGGGAAAGGGAAGAATCACGTTACATAACCTTATTCTATAGAAGGCCAATCACTCTCACTAGAGAAATGATTCAAACAACAAGAGGAGGAAATGAAGGAATTAAGGAGGCTTAATAGAGAACTACCTCAAGGTAGTCTTCCTCCTAAGCGTGTTGTAGTCTGTCTGCCAAGGGAATTTGTTATGGATTTAGAGATGGATCAAGAGTATCCTCCATTACCAGTACACCATCATAGGTCTAATCTTATGGGTTAGACGCAACAACAACAAGCAATACTACCATCAGTGGTAGTCCCGGTCGCAACACCTGTCCAAGGTCCAGTTATTTCACCTGCATAGGTCCAAGATCAATCAGATGTTTCTAAAAAATTAATGACTACCATTGAGTCATTAACAGCTCGGTTGGAAACTATGGAAGGAAAGTGTGCACCAGTTCAACCAGAAAAGAGATCTTACCTTGAATGGGTTGATGAAATTCCTCCCCCATAAAATTTTTCAAGTACCACATTCCTAATATTTAATGGTTCGGGAGACCCATAGCAACACATAACAAATTTTGTTTCATGTTGTGATCCTATGATGGGAACCCCTCAGTAACAAGAAGAACATAACCTCAGGTGTTTTGTACAGTCATTACAAGGGCCGGCTATTTTCTAGTATACAAGCTTGCAATCCCGGTCAATTACTAGGTGGGAGGATATCCGTCAACAATTCCTTCTTCAATTCAACTCAACATTTCCAAAACAACAGTTTTTGATCTTAAAATTTTTAATCCAAGTGAAAATGAAAGGGTTTCATATTTCAGTGCTCGCTGGATGGGATTAACATATTTCCTGAGCATAGCCCTCCCTCAAGAAGAGTTGTTGCCAATTTGTGTGGCAAATTTGGGTGATGAATTACGCACACCGTTGATCCCTGTGAAATACACAGGAGGGTTTTGAGACCTTACTTCAATCACTCAACAGACTGAAGACCCTTTTACAAAGACTAAGGATAATGTTCGTGTAATTCCATTAGCTCCAGGAAAGAGAATGGGTAATGTAGTGACTACTACAATTACGCTTAAACAAGCACATGTACCTGCTTCTACTTCAAGGACTTCATCTTCTCAAAGGGCTCCACCTCCTAAGATCCAACAACATATGTCATTTCTTCAAGATGATCATAGAGATCAAAGACGAAAAAAATTAGGATTTGAAGAAATTTTTTGTTCTTTCTAAAATGAACAAGTTCCTGGTTACTTCATTTCGGCTCCGGAAAATAATTTGGTTCAATTTCCAAGGCCCAAATGGCCTAACAAGGAAGGAGATGAAGGTCGTCCCAGTTATTTCTCATTTCATCAGATGTTGGGGAATCCCATTCAGGAGTGTTTTGACTTCAAAGACCTCCTGCAAAAGATGGTCGACTTGGGACATATCAAACTGAAAGGTTCTTCAGCACAAGTAGCATGTGTTACATCAATAAATCCAGAGGAAGAAGGTGAGTGTCAAGAAGTCAAAAACAAACATGCGCAGAAATATAATGATTGGATGGTCAAGAAAACAATCAACTGAATTCATGAAATTTTGCGAACACAATTCACGAAACCAATTGTTTCTTCTTCTATGAATGAAATAGGAAAACCCTCTTCATCAGAGGGAAAATCCTCAAAGAAACGACATAATTAAAATAAATAGGAACAATCAGAAGAATAAGAAATCGTGTCGAAGCCCACATTGTCTTTGACTCTTATATATTTTATGCCATCTACTTCAAATCCACAGGCACCGCCCCCTCAAACGGCATAGCCTAAACGGGATAATCAGGTAGAATCGTCATCAGATGAAGAGTTGATCTTTGGTTCTGTTAATATGATTCATTTAACGGATCCTTATTCCAGTCATAGCTTCGATCATGATGAGCATGAGTTCCCTATATCAAACAGAGGAATAAGAGGGAGTTCTAGAGGTTTGGGATACATTGGAAGATGTGGATATCCCATAAGCCACTATTCCCATTATACCCCTGCTAGAACTGTATATGTAGTAGAAACTCATGGAAGAGCCCTTCAGTGGGCTCAACAAGAACAAGAAAATTATTCCACCAATAGCAGATTAAGTCCTGGCACAATTATTCTGGAGGATCGGTTAGAGGTTTCACATTCTTCCTCTCAGCAAGTAAATAGACCTATTCGGTCTAATCTTCCAAATCCATGAGTATTTTCAACTCCTATCCCGATACAAGAAGCATCTACTTCTAAAGCATCAAACTATAAGGCACTTGTGAAACCACATGTTTCAGTTGGAAAACACAGACTTCAGATCAAGTATATGATTTCTTGATACATTTGGCCCAAGTATCGGCAAACTTATCAATTTTGGATGACTAGAATCTATCCAAGGATCTTCGGTCTTCACTCCTTGAGGTTTTTTCAAGTCCTCAATAGTTTGAAACTGAAATTGTTGCGGCTGAAGTCTACCATGTAGAGAATAATCTTGGAGAATTCCATGCAGTGATACCTTTTACAGATAAAGATGAAGATGATGTCGTGAATGGACATATTAGACCTTTGTATTTATCTAGAAAGGTAAATGGTGTAGACATCCGAAGAGCTTTCATTGATAATGGTTCAGGAGTCAACCTCATCCCCATTCGTACACTTCATCGATTGGGCCTCACCGAATCTGATTTATCTCTTTCTACACTGATGTTGCAAGGATATGATAAAAATGAACAAGAACCACTAGGCGAGATTACACTCAGAACATAGTTTGGAGACATTGTATCCAATTCAGATTTCATGGTTATTGATCACGATACAACATTCAACATTTTTCTTGGATGACCTTGGCTACATTAACATGCTAATATCCCTTCATCATACCATCAATGCCTCAAATATTGTTTCCATGGTCAAATTGGGACATTGTATGGTGATAATGCTCCCTTCAAATCATGTGAATTTAAATACATTGAGGATGAATTCTATAACATGAAAGGTAACGATAAATCCATAACACGGGAGGTTACCAAAGTTAATGCTCCTTATGGTTTGAAAAATAATTCAGTAAACCCATTCACACATGTGAGTACAGATTATGTATTGCCTATTAGTCAAATATATAGGACAGTCCTAAATCAAAGTACACTTATGGAAACTTCCATAATGTCAATTATGGAAATCAATCTAGACAGCAAGGGGGAATGAGTTGATTCACCAAGCAATGTTGAAAGCCCAAATAGAGATGTGCTCATTTCATCCGCTGAAATCCTGCAAGTCTATACTTCACCAACGAGGATAAAGAAGTTATAGAGATGTTAGAGGTGAACGATGATGTCGATTCTCAGTGCATCATCTCCTCTTTATTACCCAAGAAATGATCTTCATCATCAATAGGGTGAGAAATGGAAGCCTCTTCATCAAGTTGTTCAAATGTTGACATCTCTATTGATCATGGAAATTCTTCATCATCATCTACTATGCAAGTATAAGCAGAAGAGATAACACCTGTTAAAGAAGAATAGGAAGATCTCAGAGATGCTCCTCCAGCATTTGAAGAGGGTATCTCTACCACAGTTGATGAACATAGAGAAATAAATCTGGGTATAAAATAAGATACATTCCCTAATTTAATTAGTGTGGCCATGACTCTTGAAGTGTAATAAATGAATATTTACTTTATAAAGAAAAAGAGAGATATATTTTATTGGAACTATACAGAGATGCTCAGGCCTGATCCTGATGTTCCTACTCATCGTTTTTGTCTTCCAGAAGAACATCGAGGATTCAAACAAGCTTCAAGAAGAACACTCCCAACTTATGCTTCCAAAATTGAAGATGAAGTGGATAATCTTATCAAATATAACTTCATAATATAAGTTCAATATCCCAAGTGTTTGGCTAATATATTCCCTGTGAAAAAGAAGAGTTGAAAAAATTAGTGTTTGCATTGATTTCAGAGATCTTAATCGGCATTGTCCTAAGGATGATTTTCTAGTTCCGAAAACAGAAATCTTATTTATGCAATAGCTGGTTATGAAGCACTTTCATTCATCTATGGATATTCGGGATATAATGAGATATGAATGGATCCAAAAGATGAGGAATCTACAACATTCAGATCCCCTCAGAATGTGTTTTGCTATCGGGTAATGCCCTTTGGCCTGAAGAATATAGGAGCAACATATCAGCATTCCATGAACCGTATCTTCAAAACCTTTTTAGGGACGTTTGTTGAATGTTATTTGGACGATGTGGTGGTTAAGTCCAGGAAAATTTCTAATCACATGGCTGACTTGGAAAACATATTCCACAAACTTGGGAAACATAATTTGAAGACGAACCCCTTAAAATGTGCTTTTGGGGTAACCTTAGGAAAATTTCTCAGCTTTTTTGTATGCCATCATGGTATTGATGTCAATCCTGAGAGGAAAATGTCAATCCTTGGTATGTCACCTCCTTAAAATTTGAATGAATTGAGATGACTTCAAGGAAACATAGACTATATTTAGCATTTCATCACCAATTTGGCAGGAAAATGTTTACCCTTCACCAAATTGATAAAGAAGGGATTCACCTACAAGTGGACTAAAGAATGTCAAGAAGCATTTGATATTCTCAAGAAATATCTCTTGAGTCCACCGATATTTACTCCACATGTTGAAGGAAGACCACTCATTCTTTATGTGACAACCTTAGAGTGATCGTTGGGTGACTTCCTTCCACAGAATAATGATGATGGGAATGAAAACAACCTTTACTATCTGATTCAGACTATTCATAAAGCAGAAACCTGCTATTCTAGTGTTGAGAAGTGCTGACTCGCATTAATCATTACAGTTCAAATGTTGAGACACTACCTGAAACATCATGAAGTCTAATTGGTATCTTGCAATAACCCGCTCAAATTAATCCTTAGTCATCTAATGCTTACAGGAAGTCTAGCAAGGTGGGCAGTTATTTGACAGCAATTTGATATCCAATATGTGTCTCAAAAGGAAATAAAGGGCCATGCTCTGGCTGATTTCCTTGCTGAACACCTTTCAGTAGAAGATACATCTTTAGATATTGAACTTCATGATGAAGAAGTCTTTTCTAGTCAGGATAATCTTCAAACATGAGAAATGTACTTTGATGGTGCTTCAAGACAACCAATAGGGAAGAAAATGGAAGATCCTAAATTCAATAAAGTTGGGTTGGTAATTGTGCTTATTTCCCCGGAAAAGGCAGTGCTACCTTATTCCTTTTCTTTGTTGGGAGGCGGTACAAATAATGAAGAAGAATACCAAGCTCTCATCGTAGGATTAGTGTTGGCTCTTCAAGCACAAGTGAATCACTTAAAGGTGAAAGGTTATTCATACCCATTAATCAAACAAGTAAATGGGGATTATACAATCAGAAAAGAAGAGGAAATCCCATTGTATGATTACGTTAGAGATTTAATGGTGGAATTTACTTCGAAACCGACATTTTATTATGTCATGCGATCACAAAATGCCCAACCTGATGCTTTGGATAATATAGCCACAGCTCTGGCAGATCCAAACCGGTACAAGACAAGCATCAGTATTTCCCACCGTTGTATAATTTCACCTTATGTTCAAACCAAAACAAAGCAAATCAATGATATTAGTCCCATTTCTGAACCATATTGTCATACTATGGGATGGGTGACACCTATCAGGGAATTTCTTCAAAATGGAACACTCCCACCTGATAGAGCCGAGAAAGAACAAATCTGACGACGTGTGGTCAATTTTACTCTTTATGAAAGCCAAGATCAACTAGAAAAAATTCTCTACAAAATGGGTTTTTATGGAATTCTCTTCAGATGCATCGATGGTGAAGAGACAATGGCTGTCATGAAAGAAGTACTTGCAAGAGTCTGTGGTGCCCACTAGTCTGGACATAGACTATCTGACCATGTTTGAAGGCTTGGATACTTTTGGACTTCAATGATACAAGATTGTGTTGATTACACAAGGAAGTTTCATTCATGCCATGTACATACCGACTTCATTTATCAACCCCCTGAGTTTCTTCATATAGCTAAATACTAGTGGTCGTTTGTCACATGGGGAATGGATGTAGTGGGACCTTACCCTTCAGATACATCCAAGCAGTTTAAGTACATTCTTACTGCTACTTAATTCTTCAAAAAATGGGCCAAGGAAATACATCTCAATGATGTTAGTTCTAAAATAAATGTTAGCTTCATCAAGTCTAACATCATTACCAGATTTGGTGTCCCTCATACCATATTGACGGACAATGGAACCAACTTCTGTTCATCCGAGGTAAGGAAGTTGTATCAAGTATAGAACATCAAATCCAACCATTCATATTGGTATCATGAAACGGCTAATGGCCAGATAGAGGCCTTCAATAAGACTCTTTCAAAAATACTTCAAAAGATGGAAGATAAAGATAAGAAGTCATGGCCTGATAATCTTTTTCATGCTTTATGGGATTATCGGATAACCACCCGCACCACAATGAGTTCAACTCCATATTCATTGGTATATGGAATAGAAGCAGTCTTTCCCATTGAGGTTCAATTACCATCACTCAGAGTAGCCATTTTTGATCAGTCATCTACAGATGAACAATCTCAAAATAAATTGGATGAATTGGAACGATTAGATGAGAAATGATTGTGCACCCTGCATCACTTGGAAGTCTATCAGAATCGATAGCCTGAGCTTTCAACACAAAAGTTCATCTTCGTTCATTCATTCGGGGAGAATTGGTATTGGTTCTCATAACTCCATTGATATCAAGAAAGAAGCCTCCCAAGCTAGAGCCAAAGTGGGAAGGACCTTATTCAATACATGAGGTCTACTCTAATGGAGCTTATTCTTTAATCTCAATGGATGGAGAACTCATCACTACTCCAACCAATTCCATATTTCTGAAGAATTATTTTCAATAATACAAATACATCTCAGGGTCCATGAATATGACCTTAAACTATTTGTAATTACATCCAACACGACGTTAATCTGTGTCGTCCTTGCTATATGACGTTAAACTATACAACCCTTCGTAAGTCCTTACTGCATGACTTTAAACTACACAGTCCCTTACATCTAGCAAGACATTAAACTGCATAATTGATGGTCCATGAATATGAACATAAACTACTCGCACCATCGCCCAACATGACGATAAACTGTGAAAAAGTCCCGAATACATCCAACATGATGTTAAACTGTGTCTTTTTAAGTCTTTACTACTTGACATTAAACTGCACATTCCCTTATGTCCTGCAAGATGTTAAACTGCATAATTGCTGGTCCATGCGTATGAACTTAAACTACTCGCACCATAATCCAACATGACGTTAAATAGTGTATATGTCCCTAATACATCCAATATGATGTTAAACGGTGTCCTCTTTTGTCCATAGTGCATGACATTAAACTGCACAGTGCCCCATTCATCCAACATGACATTAAATTGTATTGTCCCCACTGTCTTAGCTACAGGATGCTAAATTATACAGGGCCCTTACTGTCCAACATGACACAAAACTTTGTTCACGTCCAACATGATGTTAAAATATTTCCCTATATTTGTCCTACATGTCGTTAAAATATACTTCTCATTCATCCTACATGACGTAAAACTGAACAATGTCCCTGAATTCTTCTTACATGATGTTAAACTGTATTTTTTCCCTGCTACATGACACTAAACTATGCACCACCAATAGTCTTCATTGCAAGACTTTAAACTACATAGTCCCTTCATATGTACTACATGACATTAAACTGTGAATTTTTAAGGTTGTTACTACCTCTTGTTTCTCAAACCATGTATGACTAACGTGAGCATAGAGAAAACTTCAATCATAACACCCTCTCAGGGCCACTAAGCATGTGTAAGTCCCAACACTATTTTTAGGTCGTTGTCCTCATGAACAACTTGATTACTAATTCATTCCTCAATCGAACTACGCGGACATTGATCCTTGACTTCTAGGCTGGGTACGTAGGCAAAATCCTGAGGTTCAAGACCAAAACCAATTTCTTCACACCGGTTCACCTTTGTCTCATACGATGTTGATTCATGAAATCTCCCCCAGAACCAATTTTTTTTACATTGGTTCACCATCGTCCTTGCTATATGACGTTAAACTATTCCCACTTTTTTCCTGTATGACAACAAACTAAAACATTATTTGACTCCCTCACCTGAGAGGAAATCATTATTTACATTTATCTCCAATCATTTTATATTTTAAAGACTACGTGCATACATGGAGATTCCCAAACCTTTGATCTTGGGTCAAACCATCGTTGCACGAAAGTCCCCATTCACCCATCACTTGTACGAACCAAATCTGTACAAAGGGTATTTCAAAATCAACGTGCGGCTTGATTCCCATACTTATGGGATATGTAGGAATGTTCAAGCATCCCTCGAATCCAGCCCCAAGTCTTTGGTCCTAACACAAAATTCCACTTTTCATCCCTTGGCTGAAAATTCCCCCGTGGTCCGAGCTCTATGACCTTAAACTATGATTTCATACACTCTTGTCCCACATGAAGTTAAACTATATTTCAGGAACTATGTATGGATTGATTCCCACCCTTATGGGATACATAGTGAAGTCTAGCACCTCAATTCAAGACCCAACCACAACATAATTATGGTCAGAATTGGTCTGTGTATCGCTACATGCATTGAACAATGCCCATTTTGATGTGTCATACTTCTAACATTAAATAATTCCAGATCTCCATAATCATTTTTTTCATGACTTCTGGTGAAAAAATGTTTGATACGTGAGTGTTCTTTTTCCTGACTATGCAGCACATTCTCTTAGGTGGCCTTGCATAAACAGTCTACATAACAGACATGTCAGCCAAAAGATGGTATTATTTGACAATGCAGCCAATTCCCTTAGGTGGACCTACATAATTCAACACCTTAACAGGTTTGTTAAATAGTGGTAACATCATTATTATGAGAAAAAACCTATTTTTTCCTTATATGTATTAATGAAAATATGTAGGGATCCGCAAAAATAGAAATCCTTAACATATTTTTCTCATAAAATCTTTCATGATCTGTAAGATTTCAAGTCTATGGTTTATATTTCTCTTCCCTATGTTTGGGTCAGCTTCGTGGGAGTAACATTCATCAAATTCCTTGACAAACTTGATTGGAAATATCTTCTACCTATTCAAGTACCTCTCCCTATACAGTAGACTCTATGCTTTGGAAAATTTGAATCTCCATAAACTTTCACTAGCATTTTAGTAGTAGAAATGTAAATTTCTGAGGGATATTTTTCCAGACTATATAGAATGTTCCCTTAGGCGGCCTTGCATAGGTAGTATACATAACAGACCTATCAGCCAAAAGATTCAATTATTTGACTATGAAGCCAATGAACATAAGAGGACCTACATAAATCAACCCCCTAACAGGTTTGTTAAATAGTGGTAACTTCATTCTTGGGAAATACTTCTTCTAATCACTTGTACCCATTTTTCATATCAATTCTCAGATAAAAAATTTCTTAATTCATAGTTTACATGTTTTCCTCTATACTTGAATATGGTAATATTTTTTCTGATAAAATATCAAGGAATTGATTCAATTTTAATCCATTTGGTGAGAGATATTTTGACCATAAACATTATCCTTTTTATGTCCGACGTGCATGACAATACACTTCCAACAAATGAAAAGGGAACTCTGAACAAAAGTTAAGTCCTAGCTCACTAAACATACATTTCGTTTGATTTAGGTACTATTGAGAAATTAAATATTAATTGTTTTTAGGATTACTATTAATAATCCTAGAAAAAATAAAACTATGATTTCTAGGCCCATTGGATTAAGTTAAAATTTAAAGAAGGTAGCAAAAGAATGCATGCACAAATGATTGAAGATTAATGTGTTTTTCATTTGATGCACAAAAGTTAGAAGGACATCAAGTGAATGGAGTCTCTTCACATTTTCAGGAATTACAACAGGCTTTCAACATAACTCTTCATTTGATTTACGACATCCCAAGAATCATCAGTAGACTCCTTGAATTTATTCATTCAATTGGATACAATAAGAGATGTAGTGAAACCATCTCTTCTTTGAACAATTGTAAAAGAATGTTCTTGAGCACGGTTTGAGAAAATTTTCTGCTGATCAAACTGTGACTCTTTTTCTATCCAAGAGACTTGGAAGATGGATACATGGATTTGAGAATGGAGAATTGGAATTAAAGAGACATTTAGAGAGAGTAATCTTTTCAGATATTGTTTCTAGTGTCATGATAGTCTTCTCTCCATCAACCGGCAGTGGAAAACATATCAGCCCATGGTTTTCCATTTTCATATCTGTATGGAAATGGAATGAAGGAAAATTTTGAAACTTCACGTCATTTGTGCTGCTCTTAATACGTAGCATAACCGAAATAGAGGAGGAGAAGTGCGGCTGCATCTCGGGCATATAATTCTTTAAAAATGGAATGTTGAATCCTTCAAGATGACCATGGACATATAGAGGCATGTAGATGCTCTGTGGAAAATTAAGATGATATTTCTTCAAGAACCTAGCCAAACCTAGGAGAATGCTGTCGAAGATATCATAATAATCATGGCCAACAATGTTCATCATATCATCAATCCTCTTGCTTTCGAGTTCATAATCTGTTCCAATTATTCTAGGAGCCATTGAATCTACACAAAGGTCGAATAAATTAAATCTTATGTAAGTTAATTTTTCATAAAATTTGTGACCAAATTTTCAAAAAATGGATTAGTAATAAAGGTGCGCAAGTACAAAGTTGGCGCGAAGGTTTAACTATGTCGCGTAGGTTTTGGAACACAGGTATCACCGCGCATGTCAAAAAACATATGCAGCAGCACGACATAGAAAAGAAGCAAAGAAACCGGCAGAAAACAAATAACTTGCGTGATAAAGGAAACTTGTGTGGAGAGAGAAGAAATTTTTGAGAGTCGGGTGCTTTGCGTGAAAATGAGGCACATATTTATAGGCCAGGCCACACCCTTGGGTGCCGAAGTCTACGCACCTCTCACCTGTTCCCCTCTATCTGCGCGCTCAAAACTTGTGTGCTCCCCTTCCTTGGTCTTCTTCTTTACCTCAGATTCACATCCTCATTCCATTCGGATCCAACCATGAGGGGGGAATTTTGATGATGCTCCTTTCCGTCATAGAGTCTAACGAATGAAAAGGGAAATACCATAACACAAAGTGATTCATCCTTTGATAAAAAACATAAAAAATTGACAATGGCATGAACAAGTATTATTTTTCACTTGGGTCGCTCAAGTTTAATCATGGTCGTGCAAGTATACTTGCACGCCTCACATTGTTGGTTTAGGTGACATGCACTCCCTATGTTATTTTATCCCATGGTCTTCAAAGGCATATAAATACCCCTTGTGGTCCCCCTATTTAAAGGATGAAAAATGTAGAAGGTCATATTTGAGCTCTCGGCACCCTATTATTTTCTCAAGGCATTTCGAACAATTCTAAGGTAATTTCTTACCTAGAACGGAAGATCTAAAGTGGGGGAACAAGGGCTAAGTGTTGAAATTCATCAAAACCTACGTGCATAATTTTATTACCCTTTAGGTAATACAAGACACTTGCACGCCGCCTTATCCCTTCAACAGAACATGCGCGCCACTCATTTAATAGTCTTTAGGGATAACACTAGGGGATTGAGCCAAACCTCGCCCATGTTTTACCCTATGGGTTGACCGTCATGCAAGTACACCTTTATCATGTAGGTAAACCTGTGCGACCAAGACCTGTATGCCCAAACATGTCCTATGCACCTAATTTCTTTTGGGTGCCCCTCCTGTCCATTCATCACTTTTCTTCAAATCCACCTTTCCTCTTCAAGATTTTTCTTTAAGAACCCTCTTCATAGTCATTCATGACATGTTTCTTTTGTTGGATTACTTACCTGAAAGAGATTCTATGGAATATCTCTCAAAAACTTGTGATTTACATATCTTTATGTCACTATAGTTAGAGATTTCATTCATTCAACCTCATCCTTTAGGAAGATAATATCTTTAACTTGGGCCTTCTTTTAATGAGTAAGCCCCTGTCAATTGACCCCTAACCTGGGAATCCTCCTCATGAGTAAGACCCAGTCATCAAGTTCCCTTAATCCTGTGCCTCTTTCTCATGAGTAATTCCAATCATAATTTCCTAACATGTGCCTCTTTTTAAGGAGTAAGTCTCAGTCCAAGTTCCATAATATGGGCATCCTCCTTTAGAGTGAGCCCCAATTCCCAAATATTAGCATCCTATTTATGAGTCAGCCCCAAATCTCAAATTCCCTTAAGCTCGGAATCCTCCTTAGGAGTAATCCCTAGTTCTTAAGTTCCTTTAACCTGGGCCTCCTTCTCAGGAATAATCCCCAGTCATAATTTCACCTAACCAGTCTTAATTTACTTTTGATTTGGGCTTCCTTCTTAGGAGTAAAACCCAATCACAAGTCTCCTCCTAATTTGGGAATCCTCCTCAGGAATATGCCCCAAGATAGAGTATCCAAATCTCTATAAATCACATATACCATTATAGACCTTGTTCTCGAGAATCTTCACTAAAGAAAGTCCTGATTTTAATCTATATTGGGAAATCATTCATACGTAAACCCCATATCA
Organism: Viscum album; assembly: GCA_963277665.1. Taxonomy (NCBI): domain Eukaryota; kingdom Viridiplantae; phylum Streptophyta; class Magnoliopsida; order Santalales; family Viscaceae; genus Viscum; species Viscum album. Next base: position 487,626,421 of record OY728120.1, read on the forward strand.
TTCCTTGTGACCTCATATTTTGTGGCACAAATTGTTAGGTTTACTGATACCTCCTGTTTCTAAAACCGAGCATGACTCACGTGAGCTTAGAGTGTAAAAGTAACCATGACCCATCTCTTGTGGATGTTAATCATACGTAAGCCCCACAATTCCCAACCGAACAACGTGGACTTTGATCACCACATTATTATTGGATTACGTAGGAAGCCTTTATGAGGACCAAGCCCATCACCCATTAAATCTCATCCATCCCATATGATGTTAAACTATATCTTAATTCCCAAACTATGTGGGTTCTGATTCCTTTTCTAAGAAGGATACGTAGGTAGCCCATCTGCGGGTACGATTCGAACCTTGAAATAATCCATGTCCTTCGGAATGACAATAAACTTCAACTACCCTGCTGAGTGACTTTAAAACTGGAATGGTTATCATACTAACCAAGATATATTCATATAATGTGTTTAAGGATACCATTGACTTTGATTCTCTAACAAATATAGATGATTATCTATCAATGATGAACCTCAAATATGTATAAAATATTCTCTAAATCACATAAATATCAATCATTGATTTTCAAATCTTAAGGAAAGCTCATTTTCATACTTGGTAGCTTAATAAGGATTCAAGAACATAACATAAATCTATAAAGAGAGTCCCGGAGTAGGAAATAATTCCCCTTAAAATGGTGTGATGAGTCCGACCTCCCATCATCTAGACCAATGCAAATTCTTAAGCCTCATTGGTCCACAACAAATGATAACCTACCTTTGGAATGTATGTCCAAATGGATATAGAATGATTGGATATTTACGGTTCTACAAACAAACCCATTAAAACCCAATTGGAATGTTTGAACCTTAATCAAACAAGGTCATCCCCAATACGAGAGGAAAGAATATATAAAACGTCTAAATCCTATAAATCCTTGGTTATAGAGTATTTTTTTAGAATCCAAATTCTCAGAAAATCAGACTCTGAATTCTCTAAATATCAGACTTAGAATTCTTAAAAAAATCAAACTCTGAATTTTCTGAAATTCAGACTCCGAATTCTCTAAAATTCAGACTTTGAATTCTATGAAATTCGAACTCAGAATTATATGAAATTTGGACTCCAAATTCATGAGAATTCCGACTCCTAATTCCTCAGAATTTGGACTCCAAATTCTTCAAAATTATGACTCTTGGTTCCTCATAATTCAGACTCTGAATTCCTTAGAATTCCTACTCCAAATTCCATAGAATTTAGACTACGAATTTCACCAAATTCAGACTCCTAATTCATAAAAATTAGGACTCCAAATTCCCCATAATTCAGAAATTGAATTCCTTAGAATTTAGAATCTGAATTCATCAGAATTTGGACTCCGACTTCCTTAAATTTTGAACTCTGAATTCATTAGAATTTTGATTTTGAAATCAAAATAATTTAGTTTCTGAAATATTTAGAAAATAGAATCTGAATATCCATGATTTATAGTCTCCAAATTATTATTTTCGTAGACTCCAAACTTTTATTTTTTCGTTAGAATAAAAAAAATAGATTTGGTTATGTAACCTTATTTTACATACACTTGTTATAGTTGTGAAATGATTTCGTACATTATGTTTCTAACTAATTGATTGTTGAGTGACAGGCGTACAGGTCCCTACAAAATTCATTGGAAAATATGACTGTTGGAGTATGGATCTGACCGTTCTAGAAGTGCCTATAAATAGTAGAACATTTGAATGAGCTCAATGACTCGATCACTCTAGAGATTACATGCTGCTGATGTGATTTATAGAGAGAGAAATCTCATGCCATGTTCATACTGAACATTTTGTTTAGCTTCCTTATTATGAATCTGATTGTTACAATGTGCATTCAAGGACTTCTGGGGATAAGAATACAATGGTTTTTAATACCTTAATGTTCGAAGAATTCTATGGATAATAATACATCGGTTCTGACTACCTTTATGTTCAAGGACTTCCGGGGATAAAAAGACAGATTCTGAAATTCTTATCGAGGGCTTACCTAGGTGTGGGTAAGACATACTTTCATGAAAGTATAAATCAAGGGTCCTTTATCAAAGGTTGTTGGATACCCTACTATTTGGGTTAGAATATTTAATACTTGTTACTTATTTTTTTCAATTTTATTTATGTTGTATTTTGATAAAGGAATAATGTATGACCTTTATATACTTTATTGTACTTTTTTATACTCTGATGAGTAAGATTCTATATGATTTCAGGTAGAATCGTTTCCTTGTAAACTTTCCTTCAGTTTCATTTCTAGAACCACATTTCCAAAACCAATCAAGATTATAGAACTAAAACAGTTATTATGAATTTACCACATTTATCTTTCTTAAACCTAGTTTTCCATAATATTATAAATGAATGTTTTTAAAAGTAATATTCACCCCCCTCTTGTAATTGATCATCTACATTCCTATTTAGATCCTACAAAAAAGACATCTGAAGTGTGGAAAACTAATAAAAACTAATTTAGATAAAAAATATATATCATGCATTTCCAACATCCTCTACTGGTTTCCATATCAAACGATTAGATAATTATCCAAGGATAATGACTAATAAAAAAAGTAGACCACATAATTGTATCTCAACCAATTCATGGAAATTTTGATTCTGTGGGATTAATAATGATCCTATCTAAATCTAGAAAACAGTCTAATGAATTCCATAAAATATAAAATAATCCAAAAAATAGATCAATATAGTTACTAAAAATATATAACCTAGTAAGGGAAAAAATGAATACTTTTATCAAAAAAATCACTATCCATTCTAATGAAACAATAAAGAAGACACCTATGTAATTTATTAAAATAAGATTATTAGAAGTGTTATACAGAACAACAATATGATTAATGTTTTCAATCAAACCATCCCATATTTTTTAATCATTATGTGAAATATATTATGGGGTTATTCCAAAAATGATTTAATACAAATATAATTTTTATAATAGGAATCCAAAATATCAATATTTGTTGAATTATTTATAATTTTATATTTTTTAAACAATATTTAATTAATGAATTATGGTGTGATATTTATTTTAATCAATTTTCAAGAAATAAAACATTTTTTATTTTAGGATGGAAAAAAGTAATTGTTCAGAAAAACAATATAAAAAAATTATACATTTTGAGACCCCATATAAAACAGAGTGAAATTATGATGTGTGACACCCCCTATATATACAGATATTGATCAATGAAAATATAGAACTATAAATATGGAATAATGAACATATTTAATAAGAACTACAATGGTTTTTCAAATATATTTGAATTTGTGGGATAAATATATATGTCATTAAGTAAAAGAATAATCAATAAATTTGTATTAAATATAGGAATTTTCAATTTCCCCATATATAAAATAACATTTTTCTTTGTTGATGTCATGACCTGTCCTTGGGGCCCATGTCGTGACTACCCCAAGCCCGCCTTCAATAGGCTAGGTGCTGGTGACTAGTACCAAAGCCAGAAATCTCTATGCCGGGAAGGCATTGACTTTATAAATGTAAACAAACACAATAGATTATGCAACATGAAGTAAACACTACGTAATACTGATTACCAAAGTAAGTGCTGAAAGGAAAAGGGGCCAGAAATACAAGCCCATTAGTAAGTACAGTACAACTAAAAAACTAGTACAACTGAAAAGCTAGAACAATAGCTGTAAAGTAAAACAACAACAACTGTATCATCCTCCAGAAATCCCACCTGAAGGGTGGGTACATATGGTCTCCTCAAAACCTTGGGTTCGTCCGTCTGTTCCATGTATGTCTTGCCAAGTGGTCCACCTCCAGGTACTGTCCATCTCTACAAGTCTCTACCCCGATTAGTGATATCCATCGTCTGCATCCAACACAATGTAGTGCAGGCATAGCCCGTGCAGGGGTGAGTATACGATATTCAATAGGGATCCCAAGACCCCGAAGGTCTCCCAAAATCCACGATGGATAAACCACAGATGAAAGATACAACCACGAAGTATCATCGAACCCTACATAGGTATATTCCCACACATATACCTATGTTATCAATCTCAGTTCAGCTCCAACTCTCAACCCCAAGCACAACCTAGTCCACACAAGAAAGAAGTAAATCACATCGATGATAAGGATTTAAATTCAAGACTCATCTCACATAGGTATACATCTTTTGTAAAGCATTAGAGATGATCAGATGTAGTCACTGATTCATCTATGCTGTCAGACCCACGCAAGATACATGACCAGCTAAGCTTACAGACCCACACATGATACAAGTCCAGCAACTCTGTTATACCCACACAGGATACAAGTAAAGAGGTTAATACTGATAGAACGACACAGGATAAGAGAATGGTAGTCATCACCATCGAACCCACGGAGGATCACAGTAATATTTTTTTTATCGAATCCATAGAGGATTACAGTACAGTAGTCGTCGTTGTCGAACCCACAGAGGATTATGGTAAGGTAGATGATGCAGTCACAGCCAGCACAAGGGTTCCTACACACAGCATGCTCGATTCGAGGAGGGTCTGCTCCTCGAGCAAAGTGGTTGATACATAAACTATCACGATGTTTAGAGTTGATATATCCAGATGTTCCATCTAATCAAAGGGAACCCAACGCAATAGACGGCGCGTTATTCGGACGCCCGGTCTGAGAGTTATTGGCATTTCAGTTCATGGGGCCTGGTTGGAATTACCCTCATTCCAAACCCGGCCATTTTCCTAATTTTTCAAAAACTCACTTACACTATCGCAAAAGAATCGCCTTGTCGTAAGGGTCCCAAGTCCATAGACAGCGCGTCATTCGAATGCACTGTCAAGAAGTTATTCGCAGTTAAGCGAAACGGGCCCGACCCTTAAAGCCCAGTGGGCTGGCGGGTCGCCCCTTCCTGTATAGGCGGGTCCAACCTGGCTATGGGGTCGGCCCAACCCGATGGGGCGCAGCTCGGCCCGGTGGGGTGTCGCCTTGCCAGGCTGGGCGCAGCCCGGCCCGCTACTGGCCGTGGCTCGGCCAGCCACCCGAGCAGATTGGGGGGGGGGGCAATTTTCCGAAACGGCGCTGCCGAACTGTGCCACCCCTCATGTCTAACCAGCCATAGTCGTCTCGTCCTCTCTGGTGTGAGAGGCCCGCACAGGTGGGCCACTGTTCTCCACGCGGCACCTTCGGGTGTCGCGACCTTCTTCAACCCTGTCGGCCTCCTGTCGTCCAGTTCGCCAGCCAAAGTGGCCTTCGGAAGCGCGGGCCGCGGTCCTCCATAGCGCGGCCCCATGAGGCACCGCGGTTATCCAGCTAGCCGATTCTTTCAGCCCTGCCGGTCGAGGGACCGACCAGTTCTTCCTCGACCAAGTGGCCTACGGATGCGGGCCGTAATCTCCTCCACCTAAACGGCACTTGGTACTACGGTCCTCTAATGGGCCGGCGTGCGGCTGCCGTTTCCGCCTCCACCCTTGGTCGTCTCCACCTTTTCCATGAATGCCTATATCGTGAATAAGAAAATGATCAACATGGGGACTTCGTGCCGTGTTCGTTCGGCCCGCGCCCTCCGAATTAAGAGATAGAAGATGGCCGAAGATAATCCAAGAAATTCAACGAAGAACGGGGTACAAATTATTCACATAAATTTATGAAAACCCCTACCTCGTAATTGATGCCGCACGTCGATGAGATGCAGATGATGAGAATCAGGGTAAAAGGACATCGATTCCGTTGACGTCGGGGTGAATCCGAAGAGGAAGCGTCGATGGGGATGTTCTTTGCGTTCTTCGTCAGAGTGATTCTTCGTTGAAGAACAGTGTTCTTCATCGAGAGAGGAACACCTTTCTTCTAATTCTCTAGACTCTCCCCAAATGAATATTTTCCAATGCAAATATTTTAATAGAGATTTTCCCAATAATATAATCTTTCCATGTAATTCAATAATATTCAAATATTAGAGGTTACTATTAATTACAATTTTTTGGCGCATTCAATGGGTGGAAAATTCAGAGGCTCCACCATAATAAATGAGGGATGATTTCAAATTTAATAAAGGGGATTTAATCGGGAGTTTAAGGGAAGTTAAAGGGTTAGGGGCTCCAGTGGGCCCCACTACAAATTATCATTTCATTGGTGGTAATATGGGTGTGGGAACCACCTCTAACATTCCTTTGTAAGAAATAACCTCCACATAACAAATTAAATAAAATTATGTAGAGTTAATGTAACACCACAATTTTATTTTAATTTGTTACGAATCCCCAAATTAAATCTTCTATTCTCATCCAATCACAACTACGGTAAAGGTCCCCTTAAGCGAATATTGGTGATACGAGTTCATCAGTGCCCCTAAATTTCAATTCTGATCATCGGTTCAAAAGATAGAAAACCCACACGAATGTTTACAGAACGTACCCGAACAAAACTTTAGAAATTGATTCTGGGCACATGAGGCCTCAGAATCAAGTGCTGTCAGAAACTGTGGAGTCATAAAATTCCAAAGTATTTATGTAAAAAAATTTCCTTGAAATATTCAGGTCTATAAATTACCCTTTACCTCAGGGCTTTATGTCCCCGTAAAGCTATAACACACACTAGGGAAATAAATGGGGGTTCTGAACATGCATCTGAGCCTCTCGCTCCCATGTGATCTCCTGGATGTTCCCGTGCTACCATAAAATATGCACTAATGGACTCGACCGTCCACGTAGGACCTGCTCCTGTCGATCCTTGATCTCCACCGGGACATTCCTAAATGTCACACCATCATTGATGTCCAAATCCCAGTGTTTGATGATGTGGTTGGGGTTGTGCACATATCTCATCAACTGAGATACATGTAAGACGTTGTGAACCCGATGCATCTGAGGTAGAAGGGCCAGGCGGTAAGTCACCTCGCATACTCTGTTGAGGACCTGGAATGGTCCGTGATGTGCATAGATAACATTCTGCCTGGCCAAATCTCCGTAGACCTCATCGAGGTGAGACCCGTAGGAATACATGGTCACCATACTCGAATTCCATTGGTCTCCGTCTCCTGGCATCATAGGACTTATGTCTGCTCTATGCAGTCTTCATCCGCTCCTGGATGATCTGCACCTTCTCCGTCATAGCCTGAACCATCTCTGGTCCTTCAAGTGCTGGCTCTACTGGGTCAGTCCATCACAGAGGTGATCTGCAAGGTCGGCCGTATATTTCCTCGCAAGGTTCCATTCCGATGGTTAGCTGATAGCTGTTGTTTTATGCCCAATCCACCAAGGGTCAGTGATCCTCCCAGCTATGACCAAAGTCGAGGACACATGCACATAGCATGTCCTCGAGAGTCTGAACGGTCCTCTCATTCTGGACATCCTTATGAGGATAGAATACGGTGCTCATGCGAAGATGCATCCCAAAAGTCTCCTATAATCCCTTCCATAGCAAGGAAGTGGAACAAGCATCTCCATCGGAGACGATAGTTGATGACACACCATGAAGTCTTACGATCTCCTGAGTGTAGAGGCGTCCAAATCTCCCTACTGAGCCCTACTATCTGATTGTTAAGAAGTGGGCCAACGTGGTGAGTCGGTCTACAATCACATAGATAGAGTCATGTCCTATGGATATACATGGAAGCCCCATCACGAAATCCGTGGATATCCCATCCCACTTCCACTCTAGGACCTCGAAGGGTTGTACCAAGCCTGCTGGTACCTGGTTCTCCGGCTTCACTTTCTAACAAGTGAAGCCTTGTGAAATGAACTCTGCTACAGCCTCATGCGTACCCGGCCACCTGTGATGTTTTCTGAGGTCAAGATACATCTTCGCCACACCAGGATGTACCTTTAGAGGGGAAGTGTGAAACTCCCTCAGCGCCTCCTCCTGTAGTACAACTGGTACCATGGTATGTCACTTGAAGAGGAAGACTTGATAACCTCCTTCATAGAATCCATCTGGAGTCTTCCCTTTTGATATCTGAGCATGTAATGCCTCACAGTCAACGTCCCCAAAATGTGCCTATCCGAATCACTGAAGAAGTGGAGGAGTGACTATGAGAGTCTGAAGAAAGGTTTCTCCATCTCTATCCACAAAGGATATTTGCAACACAACCAGCTGCTCTATCGCCTCTCCTAGCAGCTGAATGCCTGATCTCCTACTAGGAGCATCTTTTACAATGTTACCATTCCCAGGAGTATTGAATACCACGAATTCATAGTCCTGGTGGAACTCGATCCAATGTTGATATCTCAGATTCAAGTCCATCTACGAGAAGATGTACCTGAGACTCTCGTGGTTAGAGTAGACGGTAGAGCACTCCCCAATCTGATTGTGCTAATACATCATTAAGGCGAATACCACTACTGCGAACTCCAGGTCATGGGTAGCATAGTTCTTCTCGTGCTATCTCAACTGTCGTGAACCATAGACGATCACCTCCAACTTCTGCATCAGGACACACCCGAGTCTGGTCCCTGATGTGTCACAGTAATCTGTGAACTCAAAGCCGTCCTACTGTAGCCTCATGATGGGCGCACTAGTCAACCTCTGCCTCAGCTTCTGAATTCACTTCAAGAATCTATCTGACCACATGAATTTTGTCCCCTTTTTCGTCAAAGCTGAAAGCAGTGCTGCAACTCTAGAGAAGTATGGCACAAATCTCTGTTAGTACCCACCAAGTCCTAGGAATCACTGAACCTCCGTCACACTCCTATTTGGCTTCCAAGAAAGCACTGCCTCGATCTTTACTAGATCCACTGCTACCCCAGCCTCTGAGAAGTCGTGTCCCAAGAAGAGAACCCCTCGAATCCAGAAATTGCACTTCGAGAGCTTACCATAAATGTTGTTCTCTCAGAGTGTGTCCAGTACTTCCTACAAATGTTTGGCATGATCATCCTCAGTAGTCGAGTAAATCAGTATTTCCTTGATGAATAATACGGAAAATTTATTGAGTAATGGGTGGAAGATCCTCTTCATGAGACTCATGAAGTCTGCTGGTGCATTGGTTACACCAATGGGCATAACCAATAACTCGTAGTGGCCATACCGACACCTGAAGGTTGTCTTCTGCACATCCTCATCTCGAACTCTGAGCTGGTGATAGCCTAACCTGAGGTCTATCTTAGAGAACCATCGTGCTCCCTTTAACTAATCAAAGAGGTCGTCAATCCTCAGAAGTGGGTACTAGTTCTTCACGGTCACTTGATTCTAGTGATGGTAGTGGAAACAGAGCTGCAAGGTCCAGTCTGCCTTCTTGGTGAACAAAATCAGAGTTGCCTGGGTGAGACACTAGGTCGGATAAATCCCTTGCCCTGCAAGTCCTCCTACTGTACCCACAACTAAAAAATCTCGGTGGGGTCCATCCGATATGCTAGTGTAAATATCGGTGTTTTCCCGGGGTATAGGTCTATGTGGATGTCTACCTCTCTACGAAGAGGTAATCCTGGAATTTCATCAAGAAAAACATCAGCATACTGATCCACCATAAAAAAGAAAACTCCGACTCCTCATATAAACCACTCCGAGGACGAGACTAGCCAACTGATGTGTGATCAGCTACCTTGTCCTCTGCGTAAGTCCATCCTGCACTGCAAAGGCTCCCTTCTCTCTGATGAAGGTGAACCTGGTCCCACCCATGTGAGCACACCACACTTTTCGCCTAATACAGTCTACCTCAGCATGGACTATAGATAACCATTCCATAACCAAGATGACATCATAAGACCTCGACGCCGCTACAAGAAGATCCCAACCGAAGCTCTCGCCTCCTAGAGTAAGTTTATACTGCTAACATCAGTGCGTAATCGTCGAGTCTACTCCCATAAGGTTCTCTATCCATAATGATCAAGCCAACAGCTCCATCAAAATTTCCGAGCTCCAAACAAGAGCAGCGAAAATAAAATAATGACTTGCACCTATGCCTATAAGTACTATAGCAAGGGTGGAGTAGACACAGATAATACCTCAAATCATCTCAGGTGATCCATGGTCGTAGGTCTTGACTGACTGGAGTTGAGCTCGTCTCTACCCGCCAACTCCCTATGGTCGGAGTGGACCTTCTGGTGGTGGTGGATGTAGAGCCTTGAAATGTCATCCACCACCCGCTTCTTAGCTAGCTCCTCTGCCACATCCTCCTACTCTCGGCAAGACCACCATTGTCGAACCTCTGCCTCTGCCTGGGAGGACCCTCTAATATCTGCTGCTCATCCTCATGGTAGGTCGGACAGTCACGCGACATGTGACCCTACCTGCCGCATTCATAGCATTGCCCACTCCTCGTAAGAATGGCTATGTTTCGTGTGCCCGACACGACCGAACCTGTATCCTGAGGTCTTCCACCTAATGGCATGGTCTTCATGGACCTCTATGTCAACTGTCTTCTACCGGCTATAGAAGACTTTTCTATGTGCTGCCCTGCACTATGTCTCACTGCTAGTGACTGCTCAGCGAGAAAACTCTCCACTGGAAGGGCTCGCTCCAGCACCCCCGCCTAAATCAGAATGCTGAGGGGAATCGTTGAATCCCTGATCTCATTCCTGAGTACCTGCTCGATGGTTCGGGCCATGAAGAATGGGTCTCATACCATATCTGTTGAGTAGCATGAGTGGTCGGTGAACCTCAATCAGTACTAAGCTACTATCATCTGCCCTGCTATAGATGAAGTAACTCTTGATTCCGCACTGAACGGAGGGTGGCTGGAACAAACTCAGAGCAGAAGAGACTCCCGAAGTCTGTCCAGAGTAAAGATGCCTCTTCATGCACCAAGAGAATTAGGCTCCACCATCTACCTGTTGCTACGTGCAGGGGACTCGTGGCAAGGATCACCATAAGGTCAGCTAGTGTCCCTAACAATCTGAAAACTCTGACGACAGCCTCCTGTCTGTCCTCATCTTCCCGTCGGTCCATCTCTCCATGGAACTTGGGCGGCCTCTGTCGCTGTAACTCATGCAACACACTCAGGTGGCATGCACTCCCTGCTGCTGGGATATGAGGTATCGGTGGTCTAGTGGGTAGAGGTGCCGCTGGTACCTCCACTATGATGGGACCCTACACCAAGGCCTCGTCGCTCGGTGGACTGCCATCTCGTACGTAACTCAGAACCCTAGATGGCTACCTTCGTGGGGCCATCTTGAAAAGAATTAGGTGTGCCATAGTCAAAACAGAATACCTATTGAGCTGACTCAATGTAATCACTATGAAATTTTTTGATACACACATGCAATCAGTGTTTTCGTGTACTAAGTCGGAAAGCAGAGGTCAGGGTCCTAGTGTATGGATACATTGGCCGCCGCACCAACATTGGACTCCCTTGACTGAAAACCACACTCAATACTCTTAACAATATTGCTTCACAGAAAAGAATGATCAGAGTCTTAAGTTCTATGGTAGAACCGACTCCTCTGATACTAATTTGTCACAACCCGTCCTCGGGGCCAATGACGTGACTACCCCACGCCCACCTTTCATAGGTCAGGGGTTGGCGACTAGAAGCAAAGGCGTAAATCCCTAAGCTGAGAAGGCATTGCCTTTATAAAATTAAACAAACACAATAGAGTTCACAACATGAAGTATAAACTATGTAATACTGAATACAAAAGAATGTGCTGAAAGGAAAAGGGACCAGAAATACATGCCCAACAGTAAGTACAGTACAACTGAAATACTATTACAACTAAAAAGCTAGTAAAACAACAGTGAAGTAAAACAAGAACTATTGTATCGTCTTCCTGAAATCCCACCTGAAGGGTGGGTACACATGGTCTCCTCAGCACCTCGGGTCCGTCCGTATTATCCGTGTACTTCTCGCTAAGTTTTCCACCTCTGGGTACCGTCCATCTCTAAAAGTCTCTACCTTGATCAGTGCTGTCCATCCTCTGTATCCAACACAACATAGTGCGGGAATAGCCCGTGCAGGGGTGAGTATACGATACTCAGTATGGATCCTGGGACCAAAAAGGTCTCCCATAATTGTCTAAGGATAAACCATAGAAGAAAAATACAACCAAAAAGTATCATCGAATCCTACATAGGTATATACCCATTTATATACCAAAGTTATCAATCTCAGTTCGCCTCCAACTGTCGATCCCAATCACAACACATTCCACACAAAAAACAAGTCAATCATATCGATGATAATTATTGAAAGTCAAGACTCAGCTCAAACATGTATACATCTTCCGTAAAGCAGTAGAGATGATCAGATGTCATCACTGATTCATCTAATTTACTGGGCCGGCATGATACAAGACCGGCTAAGCTGTCGGACCCACACAGTATACAAGTCTAGCTACTCTGTCAGACCCACACAGGATAAAATTATAGAGGTTAATATTACCGGGCCCACACAGGATACAAGAACAGTAGTCATCACTGTCGAACCCATCCCAGTATGGTAGTCGTCACAGTAGAACTCAAAGATGATTCCAGTACAGTAGTCGTCGCTGTCGAACCCACAAAGGACTCCATTACAGTAGTCGACGCAGTCGCAACTGGCTCTAGGGTTCCCGCACATAGCACACTCAATTCCAGGAGGTTCCGCTCCTCGAGCAAAGGGGTCGATACATCAACTATCACGAAGTCCTGAGTTGACGTATCCCGATGTTCCGTCTCATTAAAAGGAACCCAACACAACAGATGGTGCATCATTCAGACGCCCGGTCTGAGAGATATTGGCTTTTCCGTTCTAGGGGCCCGGTTGGAATTATGCACGTTCCAAACCCTGTCGTTTTTCAAAGTTGTCTACAACTCACTTAGATTATCGGAAAAGGACCTCCTCTCCGTAAGGGTCCCAATGTCGCAGACGGCGCAACATTCGGACACACGACCAAGATGTTATTTGCATTTAAGCGAAACGGGCTCGGCCTGTCATGCCCGGTGGGCTGGTTGGTCGGCCTGTCCCAGCTGGGTGGGTCCGACCTAGTAAAGGGGTCGGCCGGGCTAGGTGCGGCCCAGCCCGTCCCGTACTAGAGGGCACGACCCGGCCCGCGGCAAGGCTCTGCTCAGCCAACTGGCCAAGCAGATTGGGAGTGGGGAGCCCAGTTTTCCAAAACTGCAGCGCCGACCCTCTTGTCCGGCTGGCCAAAGCCGACCAATCATCTCTGGCATGAGTGGCCCGAACATGCTGGTCGCTGTTCTCCAGGCGGTACCTTTGGGTTCCACGACCTTCTTCAACCATTCCGGCCACCTTCTTGCCGGTTCTCCCCCCGAAGCGGCCCGCAGAAGCACGGGTCGTGGTCCTCTACAGCGCGGTGCCATGATGTGCCGCAGTTCACCAGTCGACCGGTCGAGGGAATGGCCGGTTCTTCCTCAGCATAGCGGCCCGTGGTTGCAGGCCCGAGTCTCCTCGTCCCGTACGACACTCAGTTCTACGGCCCCCTAACGTGATGGCGCACGACCGCCATTGCGACCGCCTCCCTTGGTCGTTGCCGCATTTTCCATCACTGCCTTAATCGTGAATAAGAACAAGGATCAACAGTGGGTCCATGGGCCGTTTTCTTTCGGCATGCGCCCTCCACGGTAAGAGATAACAGATGGATGAAGATAATCCCATAAAATCAACGAAGAACGAGGTACAAATTATTCACAAAAAATTATACAAACCCCTACCTCGTAATTGAAGTCGCATGTAGACAAGACAAAGAAGACGAGAGTTGCGGTAATATGAAGTCGATTCCATTGACGTTGGGGTGCATTCGAAGAGGAAGCATTGATGGGGATGTTCTTTGTGTTCTTCGTCAGAGTAGTTCTTCGTTGAAGAACGGTGTTCTTCATCGAGAGAGGAACACCTTTCTTCTAATTCTCATGAGTCTCCCCAAACGAATGTTTTCCAACATAAATATTTTAATAAATATTTCCCCAATAATATAATCGTTCCATGTTATTCAAAACGATTCAAATATTAGAGGTGCCAATTAATTACAATGTGTTGGGATATTCAATGGGTAGAAAATAGAGAGGTTACACCATAATAAATGAGGGATGTTGTCAAATTAAATAAAGGGGAGGTAATGGGGAGTTTAAGGGAAGTTGAAGGGTTAGGGGATCATGTGGGCCCCACCGCACATTATCCTCTCATGGGAGGTTAGGTGGGTATGGGCCCCACCTCTAACTTCCCCTTATAGGAATTAACCACCAACTAATAAATTAAATAAAATTGTGTACACATAATGTAACACCACAATTTTATTTTAATTTGTTACGAATCCCCAAATTAAAACTTCTATTGTCGTCTAAACGCAACTATAGTAAAGGTCACCTTAAGAGAATACTAGTGTTGTGAGTTAATCAGTGCCCTCAGATTTCAATTCCGAGCACTGGTTCAAATGATAGAAAAACCCACACATATGTTTACTGAACATACCCGAACAAAACATCGGAAATTGATTCCAGTCACACCGGGCCTCGGAATCAAGTTCCATTAGAAACCACAGACTTGTAAAATTCCAAAGTATTTGAGGGAAAAAAATTTCGTGAAATTTCCGGGTCTTTACAGTTGACATGGGGTTTTACTCAAAATTAAATTAATATTCTATTGTAAAAAAGTTCTAAAAAATATATTAGTACAAAAATATGATTTAATAACAATTATTAAATTTCCAACTTCTACATGAACAATAAAATTTTTAATATATTGTTTATGGACTGATAATATGTAACTGAAAAAAATTGAAACAACTGTATAAATAGTTTCATAAACATGTACTTTGGTAACTAAAACATAGTCCCATAATATTATTTTTCTAATGGGTTACCATGTATCCAAAAAATATTCTCACAATAGACTAAAACTCTACACCAAATATTTATATACTAAGAATTATAAAAATAGATGGAAACTCAGATAAAATATACACAATATTATATCAAATATTAGAAAAATCAAAGCATATAAATGAAATAATTATAAGAAGTCCTTCAGATCAAAAAATACCACGTTGGAGAAACAATATTGAAAGGATTACAAATAAATGAAAACCATTTAACTAGAACTAATGTCAAAATTAATATAGTTACAGATTTATAACTCACAATCAGAATTCTCCATAATAGACCATAGTTCTTTGAAATTAGATTTCCCATGAAAAGTGAAAATCCCAACCAAAAGAGACAAGGGTGGCCGATGATGTTTTTAAATGTCTCAACCTAACTATTCAAGAGAAAAAAACTAAACAAATCATTCACATGGGGAAAATAAAATTGGAAAAAAATGAATAAGGATGGATTTAGACCACAATAATCTCAGGAAACCCAGTTTTTTTCACAACAAGGATATTCTCTAATAATTTTCCCTAATATTATGTGTTTTCCATGGGTGTTAAGGTGAGGAATTTTCACCTTGATTTTTAAATCTATGTGTGGTGCAGAGGTGATAAGAAATTGAAGGAATCAGAAAGGACATGGTGTGGGCATTGAAGTTAGTGGGATGATCCAAGATCCCATCAATGGTTTCAATCGAATGTGATTCTTCTATGAGTAGATTTAAGATAAATAACCAATAAAATTTAAAAATATTTAACTAACCAAATAGACTGAACTCTATTAATCAAAATAAAATTGAACGAAAAAGTTATTATCTCATATATATTTTAAGTCAAAAAATTATTTTATTTCAAAACATTATGTAAATGATTTATATAATGGGTCCCAATTGAAAAACTAATTAAGTGATACTTAAATTTTATTATTTTCAAGTAATACATATAATTATTATCTCATGATTATAAACAAATTCAGAGACAATAAAAATATTTTATACATTATATATGATTTTATGATATAATGTTACTCAAATTTTAAATAATATTACACTATATATATATGTGTGTGTGTGTGTTTTATACATAAATAAAAATACAATTTACTCAATAATTTTCTACATCATATTTTTCTAATTCGAAATAAATTATTTATAATAATAATTATTAATAATATATTTTAATACTTATTAAATTTGTAATAAAAATATAAATTCAAAAATATAATCATAAAATTTCAGGTATCATGTATAACAACTTTATCAAACATATATATAAATATATCAAATAATATATTGACTAATTTTTTTTGGAAATTTATTTAATGTTTATTAAATTAAGAATATATGTAAAAAAATGCAAAAAGTTTTTTTATGGATAATTTAAATTTAAAACAAATTAATTAAGCATATTTAAAAAACATAAAATATGATATTTATTTCTAATCTTAATAATAATATATATATTATTACATTGTCATAATTTTTTATATATAAAACTATTTTAGTTAATGTTTTTTTATAAAAAATTTAGATTAATTCAATTGATTTTTAAGAGGTTATTATTAATAAAAATTAACATGATAGTAAAATATTCATATTATTATGAGAGATAAAGTTATTTTTTAATTGGAAAACAATTTTATTGAATCGAATGATCGATGTTAAAGATATTTATCTCTTAGTAATAAATGTATTGTTACTTGAAATAAATGTGAATAAAGTAGAATATATGTATGAATTTGGTTTTTTTTGAATTATATATATTATATTTCAATAAATTTATTTTGGAATAAATCAAATTTATTTCCTTCATCTAAAAGTTATCCAGAACACTGATTTTCGTTATTGGGGGAATATTATTTCTCTTCTAGAAACAATTTTTAAAATTATTAATTATCAATATATGAGATGTAACGAACCAAACATTTTAATAATGTTTATTTACTAAATTTTTGTGTTATTTAATTTCATACTTCACAAAACAATATCCTTTAATAAATGATTTGATACCTTTGGGATTCGACTATTGTATGACGATTGGTCAATATAGCCTTTGAAAACAATACTCTTAATGTTGCGATTATTTCATATAAATACAAGTTATTTGGTTAATTAATACAGATGGAATAGTTGATGACATCATCTTGTAGACTCCGCCCATATGAAGCCCATATGTCAGATTTTGGGAAGGAGGTAGCATCAATGAGCTTTGCTCTAGACAAATCCCAAGTCGAACGTCAATATGTGAATCTTGAACAAAATTTCCTAAGTGAGAATTTCAGGATGATAGAAATTACAACTCGAGAAATGTTGTCCAAGTGACCCCATGATTCTATCACCATAGCACACCTTACACTTAGGACCTATGCAGGTGTTATAATGGGCTCTGTAATGATTCCTCAATTACATTCTATAATCCTTTTGTAAAAATAAAATTTTTACTTCTTATTAAGGTAAAAAAATTTAATTTCAAATGTCTAGATAAATATAGTATGAATTTATAAATGTTCATTTTTATTGATGAATTTCGTAAAAAAGGGGTATTTTAAATATTTTTTTATTCTTTAAATAATTAATAATGTGAATTGATTTTAAAAAAATGGTCTTCTACATTTTTGTTCACTATGATATTTAGAGTCTAATAAGATCAACATAATTTTTAGTGAATATTAATGTATTAATAGTAAAATACCCATATGAATATTAATGTATAGTATTGAATAGTAAATTGTCAAGAAAATATAAACCTCACCCATGGATGTATAAATACATTTTAGGCATCTTAAAAGTGAAAAAACGATCATAGTTTATGTTTTGGTATTTATTTATGTCATAGATATTTTATTAACAATTTTATATTTAATTTATTAATTTATAATGGATATGTATTTTCAAAACAATTTATCATATATTGTTTTTTATTGTCTTATGGTCACATGATAATATTATTGGACCTTGATTACTTTCTTAAGTTGTTACAAAATGAGTTATAGTTTTAATATTATAATTTTGGAATAAATAATGATTTTATTTAAAAATTAAATTAAAAATATCTAGAATCTTATTTTCATTAAATTGAGTACAATTTTTAATTCAGAACATCAATATTAGGTTAGAGTGAAATATTGGGATTTTTCAAAAACAATTGATTTTTTGGTAAATAGTAAAAATAATGTTTGGAGTTTCGATTGTTTAATGAAATCATTGATGATGTAATCATGATGTAAATAATCTGGTCGACTTGTGAATAGACAGATATGTTATTTGGTTTCCCATGTGCACAATACCATGGGCAAGCCCATTGTTTTGCAAATACCACTGATTAGCTGTCCCTTGGGAATTAATAATTTATTCCCTAACTATTCCAATTAATACCACACCATTCCCTCATTCATTTTATTCCAAAATCCACCTCAATGAGGCTCTATTCTTTCCACCTCCCATGGAGTCCTTTAAAGGTGCACTTAAGCCTCCCAACGTCCTGAATTTCATGCTTTTGATGTCACTCTTCAAGGTAAAGGAACCTTTTCACCCCATCTTTTAAGTCATGACTTCATGTATGTTATATCTTATAGTTCCATTTCATAAGGTAGGGTATTGTTATTCTATATCTTTAGTAATTCTTATTTTCATTTAAAAATAATAAGTGACCATTTCTTCTCTTATTAATTTATTTTTTCTAATTTTTACGCGACGTTGTTTGGCTACATAATTTTTCGTAAAATAAATAGAATATTATCTTTTCTTTCTTGTTTAGATTTCATGTGGTATTCCTTTAAAATATCCATACCATGATCTTATTATGTACCCATACTGTATTATTAATTTTTTATGAGTGTTCGACCCTTGTCCTCTATCTTTTTAATGTTTTCTAAATGAATGTTATGTAGCTGTTATGATGCAGAATTTTCATCTCAATATTCCTATCTCATTCTCTCATGAAATTCTCTTGTTTTATTTATATGAATACCCAGAACAATTCCTTTTCTTTGGGTGTTCATAAATACCAAAATGATATATTTTCATCTGGAATTGACATACATATAACCCTCACTTCCATTAAATGGGTTATAAATGACTTAATGATCTTATTTTTTGAACTATTAAAACATCACATTTTTGTAATAAAATCCATTTAATTTGTTTTCTATGGGTTATTTAATATATGTTTTATTATGATATATGAGGATCACATGAAATTAAAGATATATTAAGGGTGTTCCCTGATAGTGCTTCAATGTATTGGGTAAAGAATTTAATCTCTAGAGATGACAAGTTTCATGATACCTTGGTGAATAAACTTGGTAATTTTTTTGACACCTTGGGGATGCATCTTGGTGAAAAGTTCATTAATGTCTACATTAAATTTTGTTTCCACATATTCATGTTATATTTCAAGTTATTTTTTTATGAAATGTTTCTACATCCATTGCACATGTCATTTTGTTTTTATCAAGTTCTTATTGATTTCACAAGTAAACTGATTTCCTTATTTTCCTTAATGGGCCTTCTCATCAGCCTTTCCTCTAATGTATGTCTCCAGGTTATGGGATGAAGTAAATGTACTTAGTATGAACCTTTTATGAATACACAAAAGTTTTTTAGATGTATTTTTAATTATATTTTCATGTATTGTGTTCACGATTTCCAAGACAATAGACTTTAATGATCCTCTATATGTAAATTGAAATGAAAAGTTATGTAATAAAAAGGCGGGATTCCTTAGTTGGTATCAAAGGATAGATTAGTTATTTATGGAAATTAGGATATGAAAACATTAGGAAGAACATATAGAAAATATTAAATATATAAAAAATTCATGGTATTTTGGTGAGTATTGAGTATGTTTTTTATCATGCAAATACATCGATGTCTATATACGAGTATGTAGATGCCGCTCCAGCACAGAGGTACCTATGAGTGAAATATCTGACACGGAGTTTTGGGCTTCACCCGAGGTATCATAGTACATGACAACAAGCCTTATTGCTCTCTTGGTTACGAAACTCCCGGGGGATAGTTTTGATTAATCGTATGCTTTTTATGAATCATTATTATGTATTTATAGTGAAATGTAATTGAATAATGAAGTTTTAAGACATAAAATCCGTTACATTTGAAAGATTCGTAAATGAAATAAGTTTCTCACAAAGGTTTTATTCTTTTAGAAAATGGCAGGAAATCGGAGGAACCATGCAAATGGGGACTCCAATGGACCATGCGCTGATGACCCTCTGATAGAAGCTGGAATGGAAACATGCATGTGAATGATGAACCAATCGACTCAATTTAATGGATATAACTTGAATCAAGCTGAGAGACTAATATAACCACGAAGGTAACAACTTTTTGTTGGATCCTTTATCCATCAACAACCACCAACCTTCAAGGGATCTACCGACCCATTGATTTAGGAATAGTGGATCAACTCTATCGAGAAGATCTGTTCTGTGCTCCGATGTTATAAAAAAAGAAGTTTACCCTGTCTATCTATCTCTTTTTGGGAGAAGAATATTAGTTGTGGGAACTGATTAGAAAAACAAGGTCTATAGTGGATATTGAAGCTATGGAGTGAGAAGATTTCACTGGGATATTCATTAACAAGTATTTCCCTAGATCAATGAGAACAAGAATGCAAAAGGAGTTTCTCGAGCTGAAGTAGAAGGACAATGAATCTATGGGAAGCTACGAGATGAAATTCACAAGGCTTTAATGTTAAAACTCTATCTTTGTCATGGATCCAAATGGTAAGGTATATAGATTTTTTGGTCGACAAAGACCACATCTGCAAAAGAATATAGACAACCGTGACTATGATAGCTATGAGGAGATTATTCAGTGTGCGATGAAAGTCGATCTGGAGTTTGGAGAGACACAGTGGTATCATAAATCAAATGAAAAGAAGTGATTGATAGAACCCATATTAGGTAGGATATTTGATCGGTGAAGAGGAGGAAAGCATGATCTACATGCCACATGTAATAAATGCTGGGAGATGCATTTGGGGAACTACCTACTCGGGAGTGGGAAATGATACAAGTGTGGATGAAATGGCCATATTTTGAGGAATATTCATAGTGAGGTGAAACATCAACATAAAATCACTAATGACAAGGGGATGATGGTACATGGCCTACCTGATGTCTAGTGCATTAAGTGTGGACAACATGGGACCTTTCCCAATCTTTGTCCAAATCTGAGGGGAGTGGAGGGGAACCACAATCAGCCTCAGTAATGTACAAGGGATAATGATTGTGCATTTTCTATCACAACAGATGATGTTGAAGCTCCAAATGATGTGGTAATAGGTAATCTTGTTGTTCTCTCAAAGCTAGAAATTAATTTGTTTGATTATGGTTCTACTCACTCCTTTATTTTCTCCAATTTATAAAGGAATTTAGAATCAAACCCCGACTTCATAAAATTTGATTAATCAGTAAAGACTCCTAGTGGGATTATCCAAGAATTGTCGGTGATTAGAAACTCTAGTATTAACTTTGATGAGAACAATCTTATCGCAAATCTACTAGTCATTCCCTTGCTGTAATTCCACATGAAAATCAGGATAGACTGGCTCTCAAAATATAATTCTATGATCAAATGCTGATGTAAGGAAATCTCATTAGCCTTGATTTAAAAACCTAAAGTTATCTTCCTAGGAGAGATATCTCAACTTGGTCTTTTTCTAGAAGAACCCCATATATCCTTCTTTATAAAATTGATCGATGAACAAGAAAAATGAGATTAACGTTTAAGGATTTACAATGTCCCCATCGTCCATGAATATGTTGACGTATTTCCTGAGGAGTTACCCAGAACTCCCCTAAAACGATAGGTTGTGTTCTCCATTGAACTCGTTCCTGGATCTCATCCGATATCAAAAGACCCCGTAAAATATAAATAATGTGGAGCTGGAGGAAGTAAACAAAAAACTCCAAGATCTTCTGGAGAAGGGGTTTACCTGAATGACTGTGTCTCGTTGGGGAGAACTGGTTACCTTTGTGAAGAATATGGATGGATTGATGCAGCTACTCATTGATTATAGAAAACTGAATGAGATCACCGTAATGAACAAATACTTTCTTTAACGAATTGATGGCTTATTTGACCAACTTCTTGGGGATCAATTCTTCTCTAATATTGATCTTCAGTATGGTTACCATCAATTGAGGGTGAAGAAATACTATATTCCAAATAATACCTTCCGATTAATGTATGGGAATTATGAGATTGTTGTTATGACTTTTGGACTAAATTATGTTCCTACTATTTATATAGATTTGATGAATATAGTCTTTAAAGAATACCTTGATAACAATGTAGTAGTTTTCATTGAAGATATTATGATATATTAAAAAATTGGTGAGGAGAATGATGATCATATAAGGTTTATTTTGAAAACACTACTGAAGGAGAGACTTTTTTGGAAGTTCAGAAAATGTGTATTTTTGTTACAACAAGTTGCATTCTAGGGGAACATTGGTTCCAATGAAGGAATCATTGTTGACCCTAAAAATACAAAAGTTGTATAGGAGTGGAATCAGCCTACAACATTAACAGAGATTCATAGTTTCCTCGAACTAGTCGGATACTATATGAGGTTTGTGAAAAATATTTCACAACTTTCTAATCCATTATCCAAGTTAACTCTAAAAGGGGTCATGTTCATCTGGGAAAAGGAGTTTGAGGAATGTTTCCAGGAGATGATTAATAGATTTTTTTACTGAACCCATGTTAACTCTTCCCTCAAGTGGAGAATATTTTTTTATTATTAGCGATCCATCTATGAAAGGGCTTTGGTGCATCCTCAGGAAAAATGACATAGTCAATGCTTATGCAACTCGACAGTTGAAGACTCCTGAGCAGAACTATCCTACGCATGATCTGGAGCTGGGTACAGTTGTTTTGGCTATGAAGATATGGAGGCATTATCTTTATGGGTAGAAATATGATATATACATAGACCATGAACATTTTAAGTATATGTTCATACATAAGACAAAGGAGATGGTTGGAACTTTTCAATGTATATGATTGGTCAATTCATTATCATCCCGGAAGATCAAACAAAGTCTCTAATGCATTAAGCAGGAAATACCCAGTTGTTCTTTCCATGATGAGGATTCAAGGAGATCCTTTGATCAATGACCTAGTAAAACTGGGCATGGGGAATATAAGGGAAGGGACATCATCAACACTAAAAAAAATAGTTTCTCATCCATCATTACTAGAGACGATAAAGAATGCTCAGAAATAAGATCCATTGTTAGAGAATAAATTTTTTCTGTGAATGATGGGAAATTTATTGAGTTCAAATTTGATCAAGAAGGTGTACTAAAATTTCAAAGAAGTCTATGTGTTCCATATATTCTGTAAATAAAGAAGGATCTGATGGATGAAGCTCATAGCTCTAGTTTCTCTATACATCCTGGGAGCACAAAAATATATTGCGACATTCGTGATCATTACTAGTGGGATAATATGAAAAGGGTGATTACTGACTACACTTCAAGGTGCCTGGTATGTCAGAAAGTGAAGGCAGAGTGAAAAAATATTAAAGGGGTATTACAACCACTACCCATACCAGTACAGAAGTGGGACAATATCACTAAGGACGTTTTCACTGGTGCCTCAAAAACATACAAAGGAAACAATGAAATATGGGATGTTGTTGACTATCTCACAAAGACTACCCATTTTATCTCCATTCGGGTAGATTTATCTCTTGATCAACATGAAATGATTTAGGTGAAGGAAGTGGTAAGGTTGCATGGGGTTCCACTTTCTATTGTATGTTATCGTGATCCATGGTTCACATCAAATTTCGGGTGAAGTCTTCAACTGGTTTTGATCACAGAATTGGATATTAGTACGGCCTATCACCCCCAAACTAATGGAAAATCATAAATGAATATTCAAACACTTGAGTAAATGATGAGAACATTTTTAATATAATTTAATGGTGGATGGAATCAACATATCCTTTTAGTTGAGTACTCTTACAACAAAAAAATCCACTCGAGCATTCAAATGGCACCCTATGAATCTCTATATGGGAAGCGATGTAGAACTCTTACATGTTTTGATGAAGATGGTGAGGGAATTCTTTTTCGGACTGATCATGGGGAAGAGATGATAGAAAAAGTCCATGCCATCCAATAACACATTAAGGCTGCTCAGAGTCAGAAAAAGATCTATGACGACAACCATCGAAGGGACTTTGAGTTTGACGTTGGTGAAAAATTCGTTATTATATTTTCTCTTTGGATGAGAGTAATGAGCTCTGGGGAAAAATGATAGATCATACCTTGGTACATTGGCCCCTATGAAATCCTTGATCACGTATAAACAGTGGCCTATCAGCTAGAACTTTTCCAAATCAAGCACATGTTCATGATTTTTTCAATGTATCCATCATGAGGAAGTACATACCTGACCCATCACATATACTAAATCCAGAGGTGGTACAAATAGAACATGACCTTTCTTATGAGTAGCAGCCCGTGGAGATCTTCGATCATAGAGACACGGTTTTATCCAACAAGACTACTCACATTGTTATGGTGTTGTGGAAGAACAGAAAATATGATGAAGCCACGTGGGAACCAGAGGAATCTATGAGGACAAAGTACAATCACCTTTTCTCTTATTTGTGTATGAGTTAGAATTTCTGGGAAAAAATTTATTATGGGGGGAAGAATGTACTGACCAGAAATTTTTAAAAATATTTATTTCAAAAATTTGTGTGTTTTTTCTTTTTATACTCCACAAAACTATATCCTTTAATAAATGAGGTGATACCTTTAGGTTTTGACTATTATATGACTGTTGGTCAGTATGACCGTTGGAAACTGTCCTCTTAAGGTTGCGATTATGGATTATAAATAAAAGTTATCTAGGATAATTAATACATAATGAAGAGTTGGTGACACCATCTAGTAGACTCATGCCATATGAAGCCGATTTTTCGGAGCTTGGGAAGTAGGTAACATCATAGGGCTTTGATCGGGACCATGCCCAATCCGAACATCAGCATGTAATAATTGAACGGAATCTCTTAAGAGAGAATTTAATGGAGATAGAAATCACCACTTGGGGATTGTTTCTCGAGCCACCCCAAGATTCTATCACCATAGCACACCTTACACTTACATCCTATGTAGGAGTTATAATGGGTTATGTAACAAAGCCTTAGTTACTTTCTGTAAGCATTTTTTATAAAA
This sequence comes from Viscum album, assembly GCA_963277665.1. Taxonomy (NCBI): domain Eukaryota; kingdom Viridiplantae; phylum Streptophyta; class Magnoliopsida; order Santalales; family Viscaceae; genus Viscum; species Viscum album. Next base: position 487,651,384 of record OY728120.1, read on the forward strand.
AAAATTAATTCTTATTGTGGTAAAATTTGTGAATTTCAAATGTCCCAATGAATATAGGATGAATATATTGATGTTCCTTTTTTATTGATGAATTTTGAAAAAATGGGGTATTTTAAATTTTTTTTATTAATTAAATAGTTAATAATGTGAAATGATTTTCAAAAAAATTCTCTTCTATAGTTCTGTTCAGTAATAAATTTAGAGTTCAATAAGATCAACAAAATATTTAGTTAATCATAATGTATGAATAATAACATAACCATAAGAATAGTAAATAATAGTAATGAATAGTGAATCAACAAAAAAAACTTCACCCATGAATGTATAAATAAATTTTAGACATCTTAAAAGTGAAGAAACAATAATAGTTTATGTTTTTAGTATTTTTGTATGTCATAGATATTTTATTTACAACATTATAATAAATTTAAAATTTTAAATTGGAATATTATTTTCGAAAAATTTAATCATAAATATTTACTTTATTTTCTTATGGTTATACGATAATTTATGGGACCCTTATTAATTTTATAAGGTGTTACAAAATGAGTTATAGTTTTAAAATTGTATTTTTGGAATAAATAATGATTTTATTTAAAAACTAACCTAAAAATATTTATTAAATCATTTTCATAAAATGGTGTACAATTTTGAATTTAGAGCATTGATATTTGGTTAGAGTGAATTTTTGGGATTTTATTTAAATAGTTGATTTTTCGGCGAATAGTAAAAATATAGTTTTGAGTTTCGGGTGTTTAATGACATCATTGATAATGTAATCATGATGTAAATAATCTGGTCTACTAGTGAATAGTAATATATGATATGAGGTTTCCCATGCATCCAATACCATGGTAAATTACATTGGGCAAGCATAAGGTTTTTGAAATACCACTGATGAGGTGTCCATTGGAAATTAATAATTAATTCCCTCATTTTTTCAATAAATACCATGCCATTACCTCATTATTTTCATTCCAAAATCCTCCTCAACGAATCTATGGTCATTCTATATCTCAATTGGTCCTCACAAGGTTCCCTCAAGCCTCCCAAGGTCTCGACCTTTATTCTTCGGATGTTACTTTTCAATGTATGGGAACCCTTCACCCTCCTCTTTTAAGTCATGACTTCATTTATGATATGTCTTATTGTTCCATATTATTTGATGGGGGGGGGGGGGTTTTATTATATATCTTTAAAACATTCAAATTTAATTTCCAAATTATTATAGACCCTTTACTCTCTCATTTAATTTTTTTTTGAATTTTTATGTGACACTGTTAGGATGCTGAATTTTTCGTAAAAGAAATATAATCTTCTCTTTTCTTTCATGTTTACATTTCATGTGATATTCCATTAAAATATACAAACCATGATCTTATTATGTACCCATAATGTATTATGAATTATTTATAACTGTTTTAATCCTATACCATATCTTTTTAATGTTTTTAAATGGATTCTGTGTAGCTGTTATGCTGCAGAATTTTCATCTCAAAATTACTCTCTCATTTTCTCATGAAATTCTCTTGATTTATTTATGTGAATACCCAGAACTATTTATTTTCTATGTTTGTTCATAAATAAAAAAATGATATATTTTATTCTTTAATTTAAATACAAATAACCCTCACTCCCTTTCCCTGGGTTATAAATGACATAATGATATTATTTTAACTTTTAAAACACCACAATTTTGAAAAGAAACCCTTTTCTTTTGTTCCTTATGGGTTATATAAGAAATTATTGATTATGATCTATATTTATCACATGAATTTAAATACATATTAAGTGTGCGCCCTGATATCACTTCAATTCATTGGGTACTGAATTTAATCACTAAAGATGACAAGTTTCACGATACCTTAGTGAATAACCTTGGAAATATTTTGACACATTGAGGATGAACCTTGGTGATCTGTTCATGAAGGTCTAAATTAAATGTTTTATCCACATATTAATTTTATGGTTCAAGTTCATTTCATTATTAAATGACTCTACCTCCATTTATCATGTATTAATGTTTTTTATCTAGTTCTTATTGATTTCACATGTAAATTGATTCCCCTATTTTCCTAAATGGGCCTTCTGCTCACCCTTTCCTCTTATTTATGACTCCAGGTTATGAGATGCAATAATTTTACTTAAGATGAACCTATGATGATTCCTTAAAAGTCTATTAGAATGATTTTATGTTGTTTTATTATATTATGTTCCATATTTCCAAGACACTAGACTTTAGAGATCCTCTATATGTAAATTGTAATGAAAAGTTATGTAATAAAAAGGCGGTATGCCTTATGAGAATAATTTGGACATAAAACGATAAATATAGAAAATCACTATTGGTGTGGTCTAATATGACACTTCTTAAAAAAATTTGCCACTCATGAATGAATTTTTCATCTAAAAATAACATTTTACATATGACGAAACATTATAGAATACTATAATATGAAAAAGAATCATTATTTGTTTTATTATTCAGTATTAATATCATTATAAAACCTCTTTTTGTATTTTCCCTATAAATATATCCATATACTGGGTATTTATTAGGATTATAAAATTATATAACCATGAAATATTTATCATTATAATTGATGATGATTACATTAGGTGGATGAGAAATGGTTTTCGATTTATACATGTTGTAATATAGGGATGATTTGTTCAATAAGGAATTTTGAAAGTCCAAATATCCATTTATTTTTATGACTCATTTGTCCCACCAAAAAATTGGTTCTTTTGTGGATTTTGTGATAATATTTATTGAATACATGGGTTAGATGTTCAAAAATAATAATAGTGATACTATTTTATACATGTTATTTAACATGTAACATCAAACAAGAGAGAAACATAGTTCTCTGAATGACATAGTGAATAGTATGTAAATTTGAATCCCACTAATATAATGAATACTTAAATTTTATATTGTATATATAAATATTTTATTGAATTTATATATAATTAATTTCTCTCCTCTTGATCCTTCTATCATTCAAGTAGAACAATAATTTTTTATGATACTTTCCAATTCCTGAATTTGAAAAAACATGTTGTTTTATTTGTTAAGGATATTTTTTATGTTAATATTATTCATCAAAAATTGAATTTACACATATAATGAGACATTTAGGAGTAACTAATAATTAATACTCTCATTACTATATATCAATGAATATATTAAAATACATTCCATTCATTTCATAAAATGTTGTTTGAATTTATTGTTTTTATAGGGTTTTATATTCTAATAGGGGAATGATGTTCATGGTTATTAATTATGGTGACCAACCTCATGTCAAGAATCATAATATAATGAAATTTTGGAACTAATTAATTTATTTTTTGTATTGGTTTTATACACTCTTAAATTTATATAATATTGATGGTGTGGAGAAAATATATTCGATAAAATATTTGGGATTTCCTCTAACATACAATTATGACTATTATTGCATATGTGATTGTGGAATTGGGATTGGATCATTGTTTATAAAAAATTCATGTTGGGGATTGTAGAATAGATTTAATGGTATGAATACTCCAAGAATTAAATGAAATGGGTGGGAATGATTTTTAGTTTTTTCTGTTTATAGATTCATGGGATTATTTATAATTAGTAGATTGAAATAGATGATGATGGAAGGACTATTTATGCTCAGTTGGTAGAAGGGTGTCCAAGAATACAATTTTATGTACTTCTGTTGTGTTCGTTGATAATTCCATTTTTTTACTTATAAATTCTTGTTAAAAAAAATGTTCAAGATGATGATATAATACTTAGATTTTATTTTATATAAAACATAGATGTTATTAAGAACATTACATTATATGATGGGAAGTAAATAATTATCAATTCATGTTATCATGTAGAAAAAAATAGTGCGATTCCATGTGTCAATATTATCCACACAATCATTCATTATACACAGTAATCATTAATATTTTATCAATTGTATTTTATCATCTGGTTATATGAAGATGTGAAATGAGTTACATCCAGATGTGTTGTTTTTAACAAAATAATAAATAGGAAAATCATAATGAATCCCAAATATCATTTTTATGTCATTTAATACTAGTAATATGTTTTTTATTTGATATGTATATAGTATTTTTTTATAAAAATAAAATATATCACATCCCACAAATGAAATTACAATTTTGTTCATTATTTTTCTTAGACATTTATATAAAGTGAAAATATAGTTAAAATCTAAAAAACTGACATTTATCTATCCCTAACTAATATAAATCTTGGATTATTATTGATTTCAATTACATATTATGGTGATTAAAAAAATTATTTCATATAATGACATGTAATAAGGTTTGGAGAAATGAAATATATATTTTATATTATATGACATACAATTTTTGAAACAAGGTGTGTTATACATTATATCATTTCAATAAAGGGGTATATGTTTCATATTTTGATTTCCATATATATTGTGATAATAAAATATGCAAAAAATGTAGATATTATATCTTATTACAATTTTTTCCAATATTACCCATCTCATAAGCATGGGTGTTTTGGTATTTTGTTGATCGAAATCATCAAATAAGTTTTATCATCAAGGGACTTATACTTCATGTATAAAGAGCCTTTCCATATGGACCTCTGTTGAGAAAAATGAATGAGTATATTAGTGTATATAGTTACATGACATGTTTTTTTCGTGATTCCATCTAAAGGACAAGAATGAAGGAAAAGTCCTATTTTTATTACCTTAGTTTTTTGTGTTTCCGTTGAAATTCATCATCCATTTATTTTCAAATCCTTATTATATATACGAGACACCAAATTCCATTTCTAGCATGAAAGAACATCAAATAGTTTCTTCATATAAACTACTGTACCATAGGGATAATTCCATTTGGGGACTTGGTTATAAACCATTGATGAATCAATCAAACTTATAACAAGGTTTAATTATAACCACATAATTATATCTCGCATTCCTTGTAGAATGGTCCCCATTGGCACCAATGGATTATTCATCCATATACAATTGTTTATGGAATTCCATCCCCATTTTTATAAGATTAGTATGAGTGAAGATCTTTTTTAAAATTCTCCCAAAAAAGTAATCCCACTATATAGAGTCAATTTAATATTTTTTATTTATATTCCTGATACATTTATTCTATTGATATTCTTATCCTTATAAATTATAGAATATCAAATTTTCATTTTCATTTTTCCAACAATGGTGAACAAAAAATAGGTTTTCAATGTTATTTAGCTATTTCTAGAAATTTATGAGATCATCAGAAACACTAAAATTAGGTGTGTGTTCCCTCGTGAATTATTTAATTGAGAATTGGTCACACCATTACTGTCACACCCGCCTCTTATAATTTGTTTATTTTATTAAATTCGTCGGCTTTGGTTAGTGCAAAGTTAAGCCCGACTTAAAATTTTGAATTTTTTTAACGCTTGTAATGGTCTTGAGTACGTCTGGCACACCACGGTCGAAGCCGTGCAACCTCGCTCATGTTGTCGTGCGACCTTGCTCGGTTAACCGCATTGCCTGCCCGGTGCTTCATTAATTAATTAATTAATTAATTAATTATGTTAAGTGATCAATAAGAGTTTTAATTAAAATGGTGTTGAACATGATAATATTATTATGTTTATTATCATTATCATCATGTTTCTATTAATTTTTTTTGGGCCGTGTGGAGTAGCCGCGCAATTTCCCGACTCCTTAAAAAAAATTAATTAAGATAATAAAACGAAATTTAAGTAATTATTTTGATGATGATGAAAATAAAAATTTATTATTATTATTATTATTAAAATTATAATAATTATCATTATTCTCAATATGTTCAACGTGTTTGTTAATATAAGGTATATTATAATTAAGTTAATTTGATTGACATTATTTTTATCAACTTTTATGAAGCTTATTTTGTTTATTCATATCATGTTTAGTTTATTCTAATTATTATTAGTATTTTTTTAATACTGTCTTTTATATTGTGAATTGTTTTAACTTTTTTTTGTTTTGTTTATGTTGGGGATTAGTTCTGCTCTCCCTGCATAAGCCCGTCACGACCCCACTCCCCATCCAGATCTCCTGGGCTTTTTCCTCTCCCTTGAAACCCTAGGTGCTGCACCTAAAGCCAGCTACCACCCCTTGCGCCGTTGCACAAATTCCACCGGTGCAACTCCCTCATGTCGTCGCACTGTGTCCCCCATCCCCGCCGCTTTCTCTTCCCCATCCACAGTCGTCGGACACCTCCCTCTTCGCCAGACCGTCTAGAAAACCCTCCCGACGAGCCGCTCCCCACCTGCTCCTGTCCGGCGGCACCTCTCCATGCTCCTCACCCCCAACGGCGACTTCCCATTGGCCCGTTTCATCCCCCACTTTCCCACCTGCATCCAGCCCGGAACCGCCGCCTCCCCTTTCCCCTCTTTCTCCTCTTGCCAGACCAGCCTCCCGCTTCCCCCATAGGTGGCACGCCACCTCCCTATCCAGTCCATGAGATGCCTCCCTACTCACTCCGTCGCATAACCGGCGTTGCCCCCCGTTCCCCTTTCCTGGTCCGGTGAAACCCAGCACAACCCCCCCGGATCCCCGCCAGGCCACCCTCCAGTTAAGCCTCCCCTATTTCCATTATTATTTATATGCTTTTACTATTATTTGTTTATATGTTTTTTATATAGTTTTGTTGTTTTGGTTTTTCCAGTAGATTTCAGGTCCGACTATGTGGTTCTAACTTGATGTTTTTAATTCAAATTTGTGACCTAGAGTTTGTGTGAGGTTCCTTGCAGTGCAAACGACGCGCGTTTGATGTTTCGCGCTAGAATATGTTGGTTTCACATCAATCCATGGGGTTTGAAGTCGAGGTAGGTGGTTTCCCGTCTAATTGTTATCTGATAAATTAATTTTCAATTCTTAATTTGTTTCGCATATTATTTAATTAATTATTGTTGTGCGATGTTGGTTCTATTTAAAGTCTTAGTTGCATTGAAATTGTTCAGTAAATTGTTCATGTTATTGGGTATTTTTGCTGAGAATTCTATTCCTGTCTTTTGAATTGTGCTGTTATCTTTTTAAATTGTGCAAGTGGTGAGAACTGATTTTTCTAACATGGTGTTGGGTGCGTTTGGTCATAAAATATGTTTCTTCTTGAGTTTAGTGGTTAATGCTAAACGATTTCTTTTAAATTGTTTTATAAGCTTTTATTTTTGGCTTGTTAAATTATGTGGTTTATGCAATTGTTTTTTTTCATATGGTTTATGGTTTTTTCCATCAAAACTTTTGGTGGTGCATGTTACACTTTAAAACTTTATTTGAGTGCGTGTGATGTTGGAATGCGTTTGGGTTTATAACTGGTTATTCTAGTGTGTGACAAAGCCTTGAAACACTCTTTTACTACTGCTTAATATATATTTTTTCGTAGTGTATTAAATTATTAAAATGGTGTAAATTGCATTTGAAAAACGTTTTAGTGTGTGTCTTATTTCAAAATGTCGTTTATGTGTGTAAGTGGTGGGTGGTTTAATGATAAACGTTTTTTTTATTGTGCGGATTGTTTAACCAAGTACGTAACCTATGCATATTGAGTTTTGAAAACATTTTTTGTGTGCGTAAGATTTTAAAAGAGGGTTTGAGTGTGAAATGGTGATTATGTGTGTGTAAATATCCTGTTTGGTTTTTATGCATTAGTGGGACATGTGAACTGAACTTGAAATTTATTTGAGCACAAACCGGGATGCCTGGGTAGCTTGGAGGGTAAACTATACAAGTGAGCGAGTGTTCCGGAGGTGACTCGACCCGGTTTCACTGGTAGGACTGACGATTGCAACACTAACTAAATATATTCATTTCTGAGGGTCGTGGTCTTCTATGCCACGTTTCTGAGGGTCGTGGCCTTCTAAGTCACGCTTTCTGAGGGTCGTGGCCTTCTAAGCCACGTTTCACTGAGACACGGAAATCTAGGGACCCATGATAGCATATACCCTTGCGGCCTCTCCCATATTAGCCCCTATTGGTTACTTTGCGCTCGTTGGTGTGACATATTGGTCATTTGAAAAAAATATGGGTTCGTGTGTTTTAATTTAAGTTGATCCATTTAAAACTGTTTTCTTTAAATTCTGTTTTCTTTTAAACCATTCAAGTTTTTATTTATTTTCTCTAGTTAATATTGAAAATGTGTTTGTCATTTAATAATTATGCGTGGAACCTTTTTATTGGGTGACGTCCTACTGTGCTCTTTGCTCACACCCTACATACACCTTTGGGTGTATGTAGGCCTTGTTCTCTATGTATTCCAGGTTGAGGAACCGTGCTCAGTTATGGTGGTTGGTCGTTCGTGGTCTTCTCGGGTAGCTTAACGTTTGTGACGTGTGGATGTATCACCTCTCGTGTTGCATGGAGGTTTGAGTTTGAGTTGAGTTTCTGTTGTTGTCATTTTCTTTTGGACGTTGGTTCATGTTGTAATCCTTTAAAGTTGATTTCAGTTTAAGGGTATGTTTGGCGGTCAGTTCATAATTTTATTTTATTCGACTTATTAGAGGATTTGTGTTTATTTATTTTTGGTAAATCGTTCCCACGTGCTAGTTTTGATACCCGGGCACTTGTGCCAGCCCGTGGGGATTGCGAACGCCCTTCGGGGCTTGCCACGGACCGGGTCGGGCGCTGGGTCGGATGGAGATCCGGCCTGGTTCGTGAAAAAAGGGTATCAGAGCGCACGATTTTCTCTCTTGGGTCATGTTCTTTCGGGTTAGAGTCACGATAGACATGAGTTAAGGTTGTCGTGACTCGACGTCCTGGCTACGATTAAGGTGCCTGGCCAGCACATCTCATGGCGGGGCTCAAGTTACCAAATTATGTTGAGGTTTGTCTGAGTTTTTGGTCCTTGCGGATAATCTTGTTTAAGGAAATGAAATTGGTTAAGTTCAGTGGTCCTAGTGAGCTCGCAGGGTCTGGAAAGCCATGTGGAGCCAGGGACGCTGTCCTAGAATACCCTCTGTGGTGGTGGCGTAACTGGCGTATGGTCGCCAACCATACATTCTAGTCACCTTCTGACACAAGTTTTCTCATGCATCGTTTCTCGTCTCTTTGTTTTGGGATTTGTGGAAATTTGGTTTTTAAGTGAAAAATGTTTTGGTCTTGGAAAATATTTTCAAATGAAATGCTTTAAAAAGAAAATGATGTTTGAGGTTTGAAAGGTGTGGTTTGAATGTTTTGGTTTTGAAAAATTGAATGGTTTGGTTTTGATCCTTGGCTCTCTCATGGGCAACCACATGCATGAGTGTATGCGAAAAGGGAAATGGTTAATGGCACAAGCGGATGAGTGCCTGGATGGGCATGGGGTGCGTGCCGGTGCGGCATGAGAAAATGCATGTGTTTGGCCCATGGGACACCATTGGTGTTTGTGCAACCCACTGGGTTTTCTTATTTTCAAAATGTTTTGTTAAAGGAAATAAATTTGTTGTTTTAGTAAACAGTGGTTGTGTGGCGTGTCCTTGTGTTTTGAAAATGATGGATGTGAGGCGTTTTGAGCCGAGGATCCTTTCTGAATGTTTTGTGTCCCATGCTTGAGTTCTTATTTGTAAGTTGGTATGCAAGTGTGTGGTTAGTAAATTCTTTTGAAGAGTACATCGGGGAGACCTTGCAGTGGTTTCCCCTACATGTTTGGTGTTTGCTTGTGGTATGTCTTTACCGTTGGACCAGTTTGATTTGGGTCTATGGTTTCCTTTCTTGACAAGTGTATTCCCCCCATAAAGTGTTAAAATGCAATTGAAAAATGGCCACGGGAAATTCGTCATTGGACGACCCTCCAGTTGACCATAATACTCTCTTTTTGAATTCTAGAATTGATCCCACCTCTCCTTTTTACAACTAAGTGGATCCTCCTACAGCGGGATGACATATGTGAGGGGAGTTGAACAGAGTTTTGGTTTCCTTATGTTGTTCGATTTGTCGGGTATGAAATTTGACATCATTGCGTTTGAAGGTTTCCCCTGGAAACGGTGAAAGGAAATCCAGTGGGGAAGGGTGAAGGCAGTTCATAATTTTTAGTGTTGACCAGTGTCTCGAAGGGCTTTGTAGTATTTTCATCGGCTGCAAGGGTCATGTTTTGCGATGTCTTGCAGCGTGAGGTCCCTTTGATAGTCAACGGTGGTTTGGAAGCGGTAAAGGAGACTCTAGTGGGAAAATGGTGGAAGAAACCCTAAGTTGGTGCGGTCTATCATTCTAAATGACCTCTGGTCTTTGGATTGTTTCATTTAAGGAAAGGTTTGTGTTAGGCTACTAGTTTGGCAGACCTAGTCGTATGAGGCTGCTATGGTCGTTCGCAGGAATCACGTGTTGTTTAAGACGTGTTTTAAGGTCTTTCTCAGTGTAAAGTTCCTCTCGACAGCAACGGTCATGTTCAGGTGATGATTGGTGGTGTCGTGTTCTCGTTTAGTATGATAAAGGGGTGAGGCGCATTCACCATTTCAACTCTAGTGTTGGTGAATGTTCCACATATGATCAGTCTGATGCTGTAATGTGTTGTGTTTGATGGTGCTGCCTCGGGTGCAATATGATTGCGTGTGGCACCAAAATGAGAAGCTCTGCTCGGGTGTCATCAATTCCTGACTACAAGGCAGAAGATGCTTCAAACATCAGGGCTCCAGCCATAGGTCTCGGAGTGAAGCTGGCGCATGGTCAGGAACCCCAGGAGTGTATGGGACCCTGACTTTATTTCTGTCACCAGTGTTAAAACCAGAGGCAGTCTAAATTGTTTCCAAGGTTCTTCCGCGCCAAATGGGCAGTCTGGTTGCATAAGGTTTTCGCGACCATGTTGAGGCGTGTTCGTCTCGTTTCCTTAAAAGTCTTGGGGATTGCGTCCCACTGGATACAATCGCTTTAGTGGTCCTTATGGGAGTCTGTTGGGTAAATTTGTCTCGAACTTGTATAATGATCATCTAGGAATGTGGAAATGATAGTTTGTCTTGGTTCATGCTTTTGACGCCCTAGTAGTCGGGCCCCTCCCTCCCCGCCCCTTGTGGGGGGGTGTTTGGTCACCATCGAGAATTTTTTTTTCTAAAATTTTTGTATTTGCGGTTACTTCCAATGGCAGGGAGGCCCACATTGGATCTCTCACAAATGTATCTAGAATAAATCGGTGTTGGATCTTCCTTAATGGTGGGGAGTCCGCTCGGACCTCCCCATGTTGGTTTTCTAGTCTCGCCTTGGGCGTTGGTATGATCTTAATGGTGGGGAGACCCATATTGGGTCTCGCATGAATGTCTCTAGAATGAATTAGTGATGGAATTTTCTTTAATGGCTGGGAGTCCTCTCGAACCTCCCTGTGTCGGTTCTGCAGTATCGTCTTGAGCGTCAGCGAGTTCTTAATGGTGGGGATCCCCTCGCCCCCCCCCCATGTTGACCTTTTCCTTGTATTTTTAAACATGGCTTGGTTATAAGTGATAAGAGTGTTCCTTGGACGTGGTTTGACATTGTTTTTTTTATTTTATCCTAGTGGTGTCGTTTCGATTTCAGAGTGCTTGAGGTGTTTCGGCTTGTAAAGTTGGTTCCTGTGGGTTCAAGAGTTCGTCTTCTATAACAGTCAGCTGGAGGCATTCTAGCTCTTTGGGGTAGGTGACACATATCAAAAAGTCTTTATATGAGTTTCTAGAATTCTTCTTTGAGTCACTTTCTCTAAGCATGATACTTTTTCCTCTCTTTGCTTGATTTTTGTGGGGATCCCCTTTGAACCTTAAGGGAGATGGTTTTCTTCTTTGAGGTTTGGTTCTAGTTGTGGCTTTCCGGGGACGGAAAGCTTTATGGTGGGGAGAGTTGTCACACTCGCCTCTTCTAATTTGTTTATTTTATTAAATTTGTCGGCTTCAGGTAGTGTGAAGTTAAGCCCGACTTAAAATTTAGAAGTTTTTTTAATGCTTGTAATAGTCATGAGTACGTCTGGCGCACCACAGTCGAAGTCGTGCAACCTCGCTCCTGTTGCCATGCAACCTCGCTCGGTTAACCGCATTGCATGCCCGGTGCTTGATTAATTAATTAATTAATTAATTAATTAGGTTAAGTGATCAATAAGAGTTTTAATTAAAATGGTTTTGAACATGATAATTTTATTATGTTTATTATCATTATCATCATGTTTCTGTTAAATTTTTTTGGGCCGCGCGGAGTAGCCGCACAGTTGCTTGACTCCTTAAAAAAAATTAACAAAGATAATCAAATGAAATTTAAGTAATTATTTTGATGATGATGAAAATAACAATTTATTATTATTATTATTATTAAAATTATAATAATTATCATTATTCTCAATATGTTCAACGTGTTTGTTAATAAATGGTATATTATAATTAAGTTAATTTTATTGACTTTATTTTTATCAACTTTTGTGAAGCTTATTATGTTTATTCATATCATGTTTAGTTTATTCTAATTATTATTAGTATTTTTTTAATACTCTCTTTTATATTTTTAATTGTTTTAACTTTTTTTCTGTTTTGTTTATGTTGGGGATTAGTTCTGCTCTCCCTGCATAAGCCCGTCGCGACCCCCCTCCCCATCCGGATCTCCTGGGCTTTTTCCTCTCCCTTGAAACCCTAGGTGCCGCACATAAAGCCAGCTGCCACCCCTTGCGCCATTGCACAAATTTCGCCGGTGAAACTCCCTGACGTCGTCGCACTAAGTCCCCCATCCCCGCCGCTTTCTCTTCCCCATCCAAGTCGTCGGACACCTCCCTCTTCGCCAGACCATCCAGTAAACTCTCCCGACGAGCCGCTCCCCTCCTTCTCCTGTACGGCGGCACCTCTCCATGCTCCTCACCCCCATCGGCGACTTCCCCTCAGCCCGTGGCATCCCCCACTTTTCCACCTGCATCCATCCCGGAACCGCGGCCTCCCCTTTCCCCTCATTCTCCTTTTTCCATACCAGCATCCCGCTTCCCCCTTCGGTGCCACGCCACCTCCCTATCCAGTCCATGCGATGCCTCCCTGCTCTCTCTGTCGCACAACCGGCATTGCCCCCGTTCCCCTTTCCTGGTCCGACGGAACCTAGCGCAACCCCCCCCCCCCCGAAACCCCGCCAGGCCGCCCTCCAGTTAAGCCTCCCCTATTTCCATTATTATTAATTTGCATTTACTATTATTTCATTCTGTTTATTTATATAGTTTTGTTGTTTTAGTTTTTCCTGCGGATTTGAGGTCCGACTTTGTTGTTCTTACTTGACGTTTTTAATTCGAATTCGTGACCTTGAGTTCGTGCGAGGTTCCTTGCGGTGAAAACGACGCGTGTTTGATGTTTTGCGCTAGAATTTGATGGTTTCACATCAATCCTTGGGGTTTGACATCGAGGTAGGTGGTTCCCCGTCTAATTGTTATCTGATAAATTAATTTTCAATTCTTAATTTGTTTCGCATATTATTTAATTAATTATTTTTGTGCGAATTTGGTTCTATTTAAAGTCTGAGTTGCATTGAAATTGTTTAGTAAATTTTTCATGTTATTGGGTGTTTTATGCTGAGAATTCTATTCGTGGCTTTTGAATTGTGCTGTTATCTTTTTAAATTATGCAAGTGGTGCGAACTGCTTTTTCTAACATGGTGTTGGGTGCGTTTGGTCATAAAATATGTTTTTGCTTGAGTTTAGTGGTTAATGCTAAAAGATTTCTTTTAAATTTTTTTATAAGCTTTTATTTTTGGCTTGTTAAATTATGTGGTTTATGAAATTGTTTTTTTCATATGGTTTATGGGTTTTTCCATCAAAACTTTTGGTGGTGCATGTTACACTTTAAAACATTATTTGAGTGCGTGTGATTTTGGAATGCGTTTGGGTTTATAACTGGTTATTCTAGTGTGTGCCAAAGCCTTGTAACACTCTTTTACTACTGCTTAATATATATTTTTTAGCAGTGTATTAAATTATGATAATGGTGTAAAATGCATTTGAAAAACGTTTTAGTGTGTGTCTTATTTCAAAATGTCGTTTATGTGTGTAAGTGGTGGGTGGTTTAATGATAAACGTTTTTTTATAGTGCGGATGGTTTAACCAAGTATGTGACCTATGCAGATTGAGTTTTGAATACATTTTTTGTGTGCGTATGATTTTAAAAGAGGGTTTGAGTGTGCAATGGTTATTATGTGTGTGTAAATATCCTTTTTGGTTTTTATGCATTAGTGGGACATTTGACCTGAACTTGAAATTTATTTGAGCACAAACCGGGATGCCTGGGTAGCTAGGAGGGTAGACTAGACTAGTGAGCGAGTGTTCCGGAGGTGACTCGACACGGTTTCACTAGCAGGACTGACGATTGGAACACTAACTAAACATGCATTTCTGAGGGTCATGGTCTTCTAAGCCATGTTTTCTGATGGTAGTCACCTTCTAAGTCACGCTTTCTGAGGGTCGTGGCCTTCTAAGCCACATTTCACTAAGACACGAAGATCTAGGGACCCAAGCTAGCAGATACCCATGTGGCCTCTCCCATATTAGTGCTCATTGGTTACTTTGCGCTTGTTGGTGTGACATATTGGTCATTTTAAAAAAAATATGGGTGCGTGTGTTTTAATTTAAGTTGTCCTATTTAAAACTGTTTTCTTTAAATTCTGTTCTCTTTTAAACTGTTCAAGTTTTTATTTCTTTTCTCTAGTTAATATTGCAAATGTATTTTTCCTTTAATAATTATGCGTGGAACATTTTTATTGGGTGATGTCCTACTGGGCTCTTTTCTCCCATCCTACATACACCTTTGGGTGTATGTAGGCCTTGTTCTCTGTGTATTCCAGGTTGAGGAACCGTGCTCAGTGATGGTGGTTGGTCGTTCGTGGTCTTCTCGTGCAGGTTAACGTTTGTGACGTGTGGATGTCGCACCTCTCGTGTTGCTTGGAGGTTTGAGATTGAGTTGAGTTTCTTTTGTTGTCGTTTTCTTTTGGACGTTCGTTCATGTTGTAATCCTTTAAAGTTGATTTCTGTTTAAGGATATGTTTGGTGGTCAGTTCATAATTTTATTTTATTCGACTTATTAGAGGTTTTGTGTTTATTTTTTTGGGTAAATCATTCCCACGTGCTAGTTTTGATACCCGAGAACTTGTGCCAGCCTGTGGGGATTGGGAACGCCATTCGGGCCTTTGCACGGACCGGGTCGGGAACCGGGTCGGATGGCGATCCGGCCTGGTACGTGACATTTACTGATTTGGATGTTCTACATAGATATAATCATTAGAATATAATATTGTAATATGAGTTTTTTTTATTCTAAATATAAAAAATATTTTCATTCCTAGGAAAATAATAATTTCATTCTCCATCAAACACAACATTTACTCAATTCATTTTGTGTCCATCCATTATGAAAAAATAATGTTAGTAATTTTAATCATAGATGGTAACATAATCATGACAAATCACATAATATTTGTCGAAATCGTGGAATATTATTTCTAATATATGACACCTTTGGTATCTAATATGTTATTTATGGTCATTGTTAAATTATTTCACCATGGTTGTAATGTTTTTGTGAAATTATAAAGAATATTCCCTAGGATTATCAAACATAGCATGCAATACGGCACAATAACATGAACTTGGTAATGTTTGATTCAAGGTAAACACAACTTTTTCATTTAATTACCCTGAAATTTATCTATTATAGAACAATTTCAACATGTTGTATCTTGAAGCGGATGTAATTATTTGGTATCCACTCATTTCATCATATTCCAAAATTCAAGTATATTTTCCTATTAATTATTTGGTCCTTAAAATAATCCTTACACATATCCCAAGGGATATCACAATGGTTTTCCATTAAATTCTACAAAGGCTAACTAAACCTATCATATGATAGCAACTATAGTAACCCTATATTTTCAAAATTTCATATTATATCTATTTATATTACTATTTATTACTTTGCACAAACACATCACATACTATCGTAATAGTAAAGTGCATTTAGAATTCGGTAAAATAAAACACCCATTTATAAGTTAACTACATCATCTACCACTTATTTCCTCGTAAATATCATCATTGAAAAACATAACACACATAATACCATTCATCGTAAATAAGGAAAATGAAACAGAAGAATGGGTGAACATAGATTCTCATTAAAGTTAATTTAGGGAAGTAATTAAACAGAATATGAGAATAATGGTATGAGAACATGATCATAAAATTAGAATACTATACACTTCATATCAAGGATCCACATAATGAGTCATTAAATAATGATTTTTCTTTCTTAAGACATTAATTTAAATAGAAAAAATAATTCGATCTACAATATCTTATAATTGGAATTCAATGTGGAATTATAGCAAGAACATATGTTTACAAAATCTTCTGTTAAGGAAATTCACCATGAAATTCAAAAGATGTGATGATTGGGATATCCATAGATCTTTCAACTTCGGAATTATGATAACCTCTTGAATTCTATCTTTAGGGCTTAAGCAGACCACCAATGTCCCCCCATTTAGGATTTTGGATAAAATCCTATGTACCCTTTTAGAGTATATAGCATTAATCATTACCCAACTCGTTAGAGTGAGATGTAGTTAACACACATTACATAATAAAAACTTTTTTATTCCATAAAATCAATAATCTTTCTTCTAATAAGAATCATTAATGGAAATGGGTTTCAATAAGAATTCCTCATATTGGAACCCATGAATTGAAATGGGTTTCAAGAATATTTCATTATAAGATAACGTCTGGTAATGAAATAGATTTCATAAACAATTTTTTTCATAAAATTAACCTTCTAGATAAAAAATAAAAGTTGAATCCTTGGATTTTATAAACAAAAATTAATAATGAACATCCATGGATGTCACCATAGATGGAAAATGATATAAAATATCACATTGATCATTTTTTGATGAAAACAATCCCTCTTCACTGAAAAAACTTTTTCAAAATGTAATAAATATCAAAATTATTTTATTTTAAAAAATATTTGGAATCAAACAAATGAATATTTAATGGTCTTTAAAAAAATATCTTTATAAAAATAATATATGTGTCAAAATAATTATTATAATCAACTACTTCAAATTTTTTCAAATACAACCAAGATTTGTTAGGAATATGTCATTATTAATAATTTTTTAAATAATTTTTTTTTGTAAAAATAAAATAAAATATTCGTTTTAGAATTTCATAAAATTTTAGAAAATGTATGTTTAAATCTTATATAAGATTGGAAAAATGGATTTTGATCGAAGAGGGAAATTATGTCAGTTTTGATATGAAATATTATTTTTTAATAATGTGTACATAAAGAGACGAATGATTAATGAAAACATTAATGTAAAGATATAAACAATGATCCTCAAAAGACATGAGATTCATAAGTTCTATTTCAAACTATTTCTTCATTAGAATCATTAACACGAACCATCCTAATAATAAATGAGATTTTATCCTAAAACCCTCTAAACATTGATAACATTGATTCATAATCCCCTTGAAGGAAAAAAATAATATAAAATTAAATATATAATGGAAATATATGAATTCATTATATTATATGTAAGAGGTTCTTCATAAACACATCATAAAATAAGATAGGTTCCTAACGTAATGTATGTTCCATTGGAAAGAAATTGAGACAAAAATATCTTACCTTATGATTAAAATTCCTTGAAACATGTTGAAACCTATTTTATAAAAATTAAATGATTTTTATAGATATTCTAATAAACAAAAATTATATATATAGTAATTTTTTTGATTTATTTATGACCATTAATTAATAGTTTATTAAGAATTCATTTTAAAAAATATGGTTTCGTGTAATAACAAATTTTTTATTCAAGTATGATTTGATTCTTAATTTTTTTGAACCTTTTACATTATCATTTTTAAATTGTCATATAAATTTTACCCATGATAATATTTAATATATATTATGTATATATGTATTTAGTGTAATCTATAAAAGTTATAGATATAGAACTAAATAAATTTTTCATGGAGAAGGTTGGTTGTAAATATGTATGAATACTATTTCCATTATAATTATGTATGAAATTGTTGAATGGTAGAAAATTTAGTTATTTTTCAAAATAAATTTTATTTCATATATATGACACATATTCCATTAATTTATAATAATTACCTTCCATTAAATGTTTTAGGAAAAAATGAAACACAAAATAGAATGTAAAAATAATTATATAATATCATAGTCTTATAAGATTAATTATGTTACAAAAATAATATATAATAGTTTAATATATCCCCATTTCCATCAAATTAAAACAGAAGTTAAAATTACTTCACATAAGATCGTGAGGTGATAGTCCGTTAAACACACAATCGACGGGTTTGAATCCCATTTGACGGGGGTGGAGATTGATATAGGTTTTGGAATTAAAATAATAAAATATAAGTATATTGGTGTTGTTTCTCTAGATATATCATCATCTTTTAATAAAACTAATAGAGGGGGAAGAATAAATAAATCAAAAATGAAACTTCCAAAATTTTACCACCTCTTCAGAGATCCTTTTTAAGTTTACACCTAAAGACTTAATAAGAGGGATTCCAAACCAAAATAATGACTACAAAT
Organism: Viscum album; assembly: GCA_963277665.1. NCBI lineage: Eukaryota > Viridiplantae > Streptophyta > Magnoliopsida > Santalales > Viscaceae > Viscum > Viscum album. The sequence continues at coordinate 487,669,958 of OY728120.1, forward strand.
AATAGAATAGAGTTATTTAATAGGGTTGGATAAGTCTTGTCTGAATCAAGAGGTTAGGGATGTGTGTAGAGGATAAGAGAGATGATGGCCTTTTATATCTGGGGGAGAGGACACACATATAATTTATGAATAGAATAATGTGTTCCCACTTGTTTCAAATTCCACAACGCTCAAAAATAGTTTTCTACAGAATATTATTGTTAATATTGTTTAAAAAATTACTGTGAATGTTTGTTTTATATGTTTCTAGGTCATTTTGGACATTATATTTTATTCTTAACCCTTGGTTAACCTATTTGAACCTCAATCTATGAAATTATTTTTTTATTGTTTATATATTAAATAATATAAAAAAATATATTGATTTTATATTCTTATTTTAATAATAATTATTTAAAATATGGAATCCAATTTTATAACATCCTTTCAAATATGTGAAAATATCTTATTTAATACTAAATCCACATATGGGATGAAAAATTTGTCTTCTAATAATAAAATCATCAAAAGAATGATTTTTATAAACAAAAACTAAATATGAATTAATATCAATGACATAAATATGATTATTATATATATAACTGTACTATTATTTATATTAAAATTATTTTAAATCAAAATATAAAATATAAAATTATTTTAATGATAATTATTTAAAAAAATAGTATTTCTCACTATTCATCAAATAATTTAACCTCATAGAAAAATTTAAAAAAATAAGTGTTATGCTTGTTTTTACATGATGAATAAATAATTATAGTTAAATCTCCCAAATATATTTTATTAAATTATAACATATTAGTTTCATTATCTTTTCACAAAAAAATAAAATTAATTTTCTAGAATATTATATCTGCAAACCATATAATAACTTTAATAAAAAATTAATTAGTTGTTTAAAAATATTATTTAATTATATAAAACGACTATATATTATATTTTGTGATAGATCTTTATTTTAATAATATAATGGTTAAAAACTATTTTATAATATGTTATTATAAATAAAAAAAATAAAATATTATGCTTCATTAATACTCAGTGATGACTGAAACGAAAGCTATCAATGAAATTAAATTATAAAAAAAATTCAAAAAATCCCACAGTGTTATTGGGATGGAAAACATAAAATATCTTATTCTATAGTTGTTTTCTACTTTCTCTTCATTCCTTTTGATATAACTGTCTTATAGGTTAGTCTTGCACTGATTTTTCATCATTATTTCATTACATTCTTCATTAATCTAGATGATATCCCCCCTTAATAAAATAATTTTATCTTAGATACTATATCATATTAACATAGGATTATCAATATAATGCTATATATTTTTCTTCCATTTCATCTTCATCTCACTTACATACTACACAATCTTCTTCTTCATGTGGTATTTTATTAAACTTCTCAGTGGATCACATTTTTTCTCACACGTTCCTCAATTAATAAATTCTCATGTGAGACATATCTGATGATATAATATTCTCATTTTTTGAATTTTTAATATTATATTACTAAAACAACTACACTAATCACATTCATAATTCTTTATAGTATTACGTCAAGAACATTCTTCTTTATCTACCATTTAAAACATCTCAACCATTTCCTTTAATATAAAAAATACTTTTAATACAAATATAATCTATACTGGTCAATATAAATTTAATAATTTATTATTAAAACTTTATTTGAATCATGCATCTACCATAAAAATCATGATAAATATAAATAATTCATAAATATTTCCCGAATTAGTCAAATCGATAAAAATCATATAAGAAATAGATTATAATAAATATGAATTTAGTGATCTCAAATATCTAACACATACAAATGAATATAATGTTTTCTCTCTTGATGATCTTATATATTACTATGAAAATATTTTTCATTCCTTTTTCTTATATTTTATATCATAAATAATATATTGTGCATTATAAAACATCATATGCATTTAAAAAAAATCATTGTAAGGAAAACAATATCATCAATAAAAATTTATATATCAAATTGATTTTGTTTACTATACCTCAAATACATATTTATATGATTTAGAGTACCTTATCTATAATAGTGAACCATATCCATGCTAATATTTATTTATGTTATTTTATAAATATATTTAGAATACACTGAAATATAATACATGTAAATTCAATATCATTCCTTTTCCATATTTACATATGATCTTTAGTATATATCATCAACATGCACAAAAAAAATAATATTATAACAAAAAATCATTTTAAGAATTTTAATGATATTATGTATCATAGTGTGACTCCATGATATTATGATATATCATATATAGGATGTTGCGAATATTTTAGAGGATTAATACAAAAGAATCAAATTATTTATTTATTCTCAAAAAACCCCTCATTATTATGAATAATTTTTTTTGCAGAAATGTTTATCTAAATTTTTATATAGTCAGTAGAGAATTGATCAAATTGTAATTTTTGGTGTTCTCTCAAAATTATCATTCAATAATTTAGTGAATTTTTATTTATCCATTGTTTTTATGGTATATTATTGATTGTTTATTGGTAAAATTGTAGTCATGATTTTTGGATTCCTTCTTGTTTTATTGTTTTGAAAAATAATCATGTATGAGTTTAATAACATTAAAAATGAATATAGATGTATATAAATGAAAATAGAATAATTTTCAAGTAGTTTTTGAATAATTGGTGTGAAGGATTAATCATTCCACAATTATATAGGTTGATTACAAGGTTAAGAGTATTTTATGTGACCTAAGAGGTTATAATCCGAGTGTTATATTAGGAAATAAATTGATTGGTCTAACAAAATATAGATTGAATATCACTTCATTTAGCCGCATAATGGAGATAATTATTGTTGGGAATATTAAATACCAATTGATAGTTGTATAGCCAAGTAAACTAGACTCACGAATGTAGTTCACCAAGAGATATTTGAATAATTGTAAAAAATTGTTGATTGGGTTTTTATGAGGCATCTTAGGATGAATTTATATTTAGACTATGTATTAATGACCTATATATGAAAATTATGTCTCAAATTAATTTTTAATGTTATGGAATCCATCACCATGTGATTCTAGTTTATTCGACAATGAGTTTTGAAGATGAATTTACCATGTCAAAACCAAGTAACTATTCAATGATGATATTGACATGAAAATGTTATAGGAAAAATAATTCAAGAAAAAATAAATACATCATCATAATAAAAAATTGTTTTATGCCACGATACCCATTCAGTAAAATATTTATTTACTATGAGGTCTATGAAAAGTTTTATATTATATAATTTCGATATAAGTACCATATCATTATAAACGGATTGACACCATTATTTAGGTCATCATTATCAATAACTAGGAAACACACCTAGAAAGTGGTCTATGATAAAAAAAAAGACTCCAATTCATGAAGAATTCCAATAATCATTTTGACATAATTAGTGAATAACAGTGGTTCGTACATAGTATAAATTCGATAGGAACATTATGTATGTTAATTATATATCAATAATTTTTTTTCTTGTTTCATCATTAAACTTATAATAAATGTTTAATAATATCCTATTACACGTATCCTTCTTCCATTTAAAATAACTCAGAATAGTGTGTAATGGTATTATAACTATTTTACGCCATTGATTAGGAAACATTTAATTAGTGTTATTGAACCTAGTAAAAAAAATTATGTATGTATGTATATATATATCTTATATCATTCTTATTATATTGGAATCACATTTTCTCTAATAGGGTAATTTCACACTAATATAAGAAGGTAAAATTATTTTTTGAAAGTCAATGTTAGTGTTTTAAATAACTAACTACCCACCTCTATTCCCCCGTCAATTGTGTCACAGTCTCCCTTGGGCCAGTATTTTGAATAAATCATACATGACTTGTATTTTTTTATTATATATGTTATCATTTTAGACCCAATAAGTAATATCAAATAAATGCTTCTTGATAAGAATTTTTCACATATTTATATCTGATTACATTCAATTTTTTAGGGATATTATTAATCCTTTGTAATATATATCATTATTCAAAATTTTTTTTTTTAAATTTATTTATTTGATAGACTTGTGATATACATATATTCATAAAATATCACCAACAACTAGTGTGGTTCATTTATTGATGGTATTGGGTTCAATATTTTATGAGGGAGAGATATGATTGTTCTCGAACATATGTTTTCAATCCTGAATAATACAAACATAATTGATGAAGTATATATTTTTTAAAATATATGATGTCCAATATATGTATCCTTAAATATAATATCTTTGATGAGAGTGAAGATAATATTTTATTTTATTACTTCTATTTAGAATGAATTGACAAATTTCCTTATGGTGGAGGTAGAAAACAATATATTGGGAAAATTTTGTTGTACTTAAAGGGGGAAATAATTTGAATGTGTATAAATTATAAATATCCATGTCTTAATTCAATGATATCATAACTAATTAAAATAATATAATTCTAGAATTAATAATTTGATTGAAAAAAACAGTTATATTTATTATATTCAATAGTAAAAAGATTCAGTATTCTATAATTATTATGTAACATAGGATAATTATCATAGAAAATTTTGAGAGAATGTTTAAGCTCTTTAGGATATCGAATTGGATGAGAAGAATACCAATAAACACATCATGGTTATAATACCATATAAGTTATAAATAGTGACAACAATATAGAGATTCTATTTTTTAAATAAATTGGGAAAATTGAATTCAATAAAAGATAAAAATAATGTTGAGTAATATTTGTATCATGTGGAAGGGAAAAATATAAAAAATTATAAAATGTAATTTTAATAATATTTCAAATTATTGTTAAAATGATAGAGAGAAAAAAAATATAAATTCTGAAGGATGATTTCATTTAAATTTTTTATATATGGAAATTATTGAAACATTTAGGTCTGTTTCCTTGAGAAAAAAGATTAATATAAAAAGGATAATCAACTCAAATGATTATCATGGAATGTGAATTTGTTAGTTGAATCCGTAGAGTAATATTGACCGATGGAAAATGAAACGAGAATATAATAAATAAAGAAAATATTTTATATATATATGAATATCAATTCTATAATGGGTAATGTGATATAGAAAATATTGATTTAGTGAATATTAGGATAATAATCTTAATTGGAATGAAAAGAGATATCATATATTACCTAAGAGAAAAATATGAAGATGAAGGTAATAATGAAGTAATTAATATAGGGATACCCTAATATAATTTCAATTATGAGTTGAGGAAATTATGTGGTTGAGTTATATTATATTAATTTTAAAATAGAAAAATTAATTTCATGTGTAGAGTGATTTTTTAATGTAGTCCCTTATAGATTTAACGGTTAATGATATAATGGATATTAAAGTTGACTTTGAAACAAAATATTATGAGATCTCATTGAAAATACTGAAGCCAATTTAAATAATTTATTCTCCTAAAAAATAAAATGTATATTGTTTTTATGATTACGATATTGATTCAATGAAAATTAATGATGGAATCTAACCATGTAAATAAATTATTGTGTGGTTAAAATATTTAGTGGGGGAATTACAACAAATCAATAACTGGTTGAGAAAGTTTCTCATACTTAATGATTACCAGTGATTTTTTTTGGTTTGATTAAAATTATTTTAGATACCCAGGAATTTAATTTCAGTTGAAGTTATAGTGGAAGAGGAAATTAAGAATGTGATTCAATCATGTTAGTATTCTGAACCCAATTCCAAAGTCAATTATTATATTGAGTAATCCAAAGAAAAATACACGTGGAAATGGGTGGATTTTGAGAAAAATTCTGAGGGTGAGGTGTAGGTATAATGGGATTATTATAATAAAAACAATACTAAAAAAATAATATATTCAATCAAGTTATTATGGATAAAATTTTGATGATAATTTTTTTATCTAATGTGTTTTCATATTGGGGGATGATATTTCTAATGTGGAATATATTTTAATAAATATCATGTCCACATCATAATATATAACTCCCTCAGTGGGAGAGTGGAATCAATATGAGAGGGATTAAACATAAATGTTTTAATGTATAGTCAACAGAACATCTAAAAATGAATTTTATATTGAAAAATTATATAACTTATTTGGATGATACCAAGGTAATGTGAAATGAACCCGAAAACAACTTCAACAAGTGTCTTACCATGATCCCATTGTAGAGGAATATAAAATGATAAAAATATTTTATTATAAGGAATTATAATTAAACATAAATGGTTGTTATGGAATAAAATAATATGAATAGTGGTTAATACATGTATACTTGTTATTGGTTACACATCACATGTAAACTAAAAGAAACTGTTTTCCATGACATCACAAAATATGATCGAAGAACTATAACTATCATAAATGATTTATCACATAATCTAAATGATAGGATATTTTTCAAGTCATTATGATAAGGAAAATTGAATGTTGTTTTCCTCATAACTTTTATAATGGAAATGTGGTGATCCTCTATAAAATTGTTTATGTTATGAAAAATATTAAAAAAGTAATGATTTCAATTAATGGATAAAAACAAGAAATAAATTATTCAAATTTATGAAAACAAAAATTTATTTCATAAGATAAAAAATTTATAAAGTCATCTATGATTTTGATGAGAAATCAATATGGGGAAAATAATGGATAAAAATATCTATTTTTATATTTTGGTATTTATAAAAATGTTACAACATGAATGAATCATCACATTTTTAACATGTCATAATGGATAATGACTATAATGGGTCACAAACAAGTGGAAATTGAAACCGAGAAACAACATTACATTGAACACTGAATTTTTCTGACTGATGAACATTAATTTAACTAATATAGATAATTATTTAATTTATATTTTTCATATAATACTCAACGGAATTATGTATATTTTATATCGATTAATTTAAAATTACTTTTGAAATTCAATCATTTTCTAGGATTTTGTGGGATCAAAATTTGTTATGTTTTCAAATGAATTAATCTGATCCAATGTCTAAATAAAATAACCATCCACATTACATATTACTTGAGATGAATTGGATAATAAATTAATTTAAAACCCATTAAACAACCTATTATAAATTAAATAATTGTGGAAAATATTCTCTTTTTAGGATATATTGATATAGTATTTCATTATTATCACGAAACACACAAATTACTTTATTGGTAATTCATAATTGTGGTATTAAATATTAAATATTTGTTTTTATAGTAATATAATTTTTTAAAATATCAAATGAGTTGTAGTTTTGAACTCATATTTTCATTATGAACATCAATATATTTTGAATTATTTTCTATATGATAATTATGATAATGTATTTGGGATGTAAAGTGATAGATATGTTTTTATAATATTCCCTGGGTATATATTACGAGGATGTAGATACAATTATATAAATATGAATCTAATTTAAATTATTTAAATATAAAATATAATTGTATGGAAAATAAAATGGGGTCTTAAGCCTAATTTCATATTTCTTATATTATTATAGATTTCATTCAAGATTGATTTAGAAATTAGAGAATATTTTACACAATTTTAAAATTTTCATACATCTAATGATGATTCTGAATATTGGAGTAATGGAGAAGGCCCTGTGGAATGAATTTAAATATTCCAAGTTCATATAAAACATTTTGATCTTGTAAATTATCATGGACACAATTAATAATAGATATAAACCCAAAATAATTTTGAGAATTTATAACATATCATTTGTTCACACGTAGAACTAATGTGTGATGTCATATACTTCTCACATGATCCGAGTATTTCTTTTTTTCATTTAGAGCCCCATAAAATTGATAATAATGAAACATTAAAATTCATTTCATGTCCCAAGATGTATTTTTAATCCGAAATAATGGACATTTAAGAATAAGATCAATGTGAAATGCCACATTGTTAAGTATATTATCATATATAATACACTTACACACTTGATATGGTTGACTATCTACTTCTAATTCAATAAGGTTGGTGTTGTATACAAATTTATTATTGGGTTTGACAATTAAAGTGAAATAAATATTTCAATGAATAAGGTAGAGTATTTTTTGTTAAAAATGCTAATATAATGTTTGACTACATTAATATGAAGGTTGAGTTTGTTGAATATGAAATGAAATATGAATTGATCATGTTGAAACTCACAAATATCCTTGTGATACATTAAAATAAAGATTCATTACAACATTTTAGATTGTTGTGTGAACTAAAATGTTCTAAAAAATACATGTTAATAATTATTGGTTTTTAAAACATTCATAACATTGATTATATTTTCAATATGATAGAATATTTATTGACAACATATAAAATTTGACATTTATTCAATGTTCTATTTCATGTTTTTATGATATAAGAGAATAATTAATAATTCATCAAAATAGTGAGGAGCATGGGATGTTAGGTTCTTAGGTTTGGAGGATTACCAATGTGTGAATTTGTATATTGAAATCAAATATAGTGGAATATATTGATGTGTATGTCTATAGATTTATTATTTTTAAACCCTTATATGGTCTAATTGATAAGGTAGTAGCTTATTTGTTCATAATTCATAAATAATCAAGGTGTAATTTTTTCCATACTGTGATAGATATCCCTCATAATCACTATTTATATCTACGGTGGGGGTGTCAATTTTTAAATTTTAAAAATTTTATATATTTATTATTTCATATAAATAATTAAATCCAAATTTTATGATGTTTTAATTTTATATTATTTGATATTTTTTCCATGCATGGGGGGAATCCATTCATATTTTTCTACATAAGTATAGAAATAAATGGAGATAATTTAGAAAGAATTTTTACAATCACTGTGTGAATGAGATTTTTGTACTAAAAAAACTAGTTATATTATCACATAGGTATGAATTTAATAGATGTGATATGTTAAGATAATGATACAAAATAATATATTAATAAACTATTCTCCTTCATGACATATCACTACATATCATGATTGGTCACACCATGTCAATTCCAAATAGGGGAATGAATTAATAATATATGAGTGTTATGTTTAGAATTAATCATTCACAAGGAATCATTTCTCCTAATATGAGATGAACCATACGTACTATGAAATGATTTATCTAGGCTGATGCATCTATGGTAATAATAAGAATATAACTACTCTTTAAAGATGGGACTATGAAAATTTCATGTCATTTTATTTTGGATTTCACTATAATTAAAGTAATAAGAGATTAAAATATTCTAGTTTCCCTTTTTATTTATCCATTAATTATAAATAATAATCATGGGTCATGTGATCTCAACTTCAAAACACTAATGATTATTCAATTTATAATAATTGTGATTGAAACTTGAAAAAACCTTTTTATATATGGGTGTTCCTTATAACTCATTCTCTTGAATCATATAAGTTACCATCAGGATTATTTCTCTGTATCTGTCAATGGTAATACATTATTTTTGAATGTTATTGTTGGTGTTTCGGGCCACCACATATTCATATGACCATCCCAACCACAGTCTTAGTGGTTGTAAAATCTAACCACGGTTGAAAAAAAATAATTTATGAGTATTCGATTTTATGTGACATTATATATTCATTCATAATATTTTCCCCACAAGAAATTAACCAGATATGCCCTATAACTGAGCTTAGAACCCTTATTTCATTATCTATTAATATCCACTCCCATCAGTTCAATTTAAAATAAAATAATTTATATTATTAATATATCATAATAATATGAAAACCCTTATACATAATTCCGAAATAAGATTGCCATGTATTACTTCCCACATTAGAGAATATTGATATATTTCATCAACATCATCATTTCTCACCACTTCTAAATAATTATTCTTTATAATGATATATATATATATAACCATATTCAGTTTACATATTGATATTCTCTAACCAACATCCATGTGATTCATATACTTCAGACATATGTATTCACACCAACAAACATAAGGATTTATCCTTAATCATCCATCCTGAATTATACCCATCTTTTTTCACCACTTTTATATCAAAAACATCAGGATAATGTCACTAAATATCCTTTTTCATCAAATAGTTAATTTTATTTAATCTCATTAAAATCGTGAAACTGTAGTTATCTGATATAAGTAATACATCATTGAAACATAATAAAAAACATACAAAACTATTAAACATTATATCATAAAATATATTGTAACATCTTAATCTATTTAATGTACCTTTATTAATTAATTATGAATTAATATTCTATTATACATCTAATGGCCAGAAGAATCATTACAAATGATCTATTAGAACATCCTGGATAGACCAAATACTTCAAGAATATAATAACATTCCTTGTTTATAAATATGTCAATATCTTATTTATAATATAATTTTTTTTAAATAATTAACAAATTTCATCCCCCAAGTCGAATTATTATCATTACATAATAAAATTTTTCGTTATTTTAAAATCAAAATGTACGATTTTTAAATATCGCCTTTCTTGACAATAAATTAAATTGTCCAAGGGAAATGGATGGTCATAACAAAATCCAGCTACATTATAGACTTAAATTCTCTATTCTCCTCCTTTTAAAAGTAATACATGGTTTATATTGGAAGATTTATGGAATCACAATTATCATTACAAATGATCAATAAATTAAATAACTCTAGTAATACATGAGTTATCTTAATGTAATGTGTATATATATATATATATATGTTACTCTATATATCTATGTAGTCCTCTAAAATATTGATCATTAGATATAAACAAAATTATCACAACAAGGGGTCTATTCAAGAATATTTTTTTCCACTGAAACAAATCTTAACAAAAATATCAAATATATTTAATCAAAAGTTGATATCCCTCAATATAATACTACCTTCATACTAAAATTGTTTGAATCCATCCTCCCGATAAAAAAATTAAATTCATCCAAATGTATTATAAGGAATTTTTTTTTATTGTAATGTAGATATTTTATTGAAAAATTAATATTTTATTATAAGAAATATTTGAGTATGGGTTACTAATCAAAAAAAATATTTGGGAATCCAATAATAATTCCTATATGTCTATTTGATAATTTATTTCTTGAGATTATGTGTTCACTTGAGTTCCTTGTGTTTATATACCATATATTTTTAGCCATGTTGGTGATGTATTATTCATTTTATGCCATTTATATTTATATTTTCACCAAATTTGTTCCTTTTATACGTATAAAAGGTTAATAAATTTTTTGAAATTATTCTATATACACAGTATAGGTAAATGAGAACATTTTTTATTGATATTTTTTTCATGGTGGGGTATTGGGGATGTTTTCATCTCTAGAAACATAGGTAAAATGGTTCATTCTTGGAAGAAAATTTGTAGAGTATATACGATGTTGTGTATCTCTTATCATTAATCAAAATCAAAGATTTATTTTATATTGTTTGGTTGGATTGGTCATGTTTTATATCAGTATCACTAAAACATAAATGAGTATAAATTTGAAGGACAACTAGGGCACTTGAAATAGAATAGAAGTATTTCCCCGTATATAGTCTGAATAATCAATATGGGATGACACAAGGTATTAGATAATTATAAAGAGATATAATGAAGTGTTTTACAAAAATGTATTCTAGAAGTTTGAGATGTGGTGGCCAGTGTTAATTACTGATGCGAAAGTAGTTCAACACCCCGCGGAGAGCTATGTGATATATGTTCTATTATAGGAATTATTCAAACATTCATTGATGTCATAGATTCTTCAAGAATATAGAAAGAGGTAACATATTATTTTATATATGATAAAACATTTATTCACGAAAGAATCATTTATATAAGATATTAATGAATCAAATTTATCTATATTTTCTTTGGTAGATGTTGGTATGGGTCTTTTGGTAGAGAATTTTGTTTTTTTTATATTAAAAAATTTTACTAAATTTTGGTTATGAATACACTGTATTTACAATTTTCTAGAGTTCCGCCTTATAATAGCATGATATATGGTTTTTAGGACAAATTTTGTATACTATCTACAATGATATGTGTGTCAATTATTTATTAGGAATTCTAGTTAGTTTTAATCATCATTAGAACCTTACCTCATCTATATCTTTGGATCATGGTTTTATTTTTATATGTTCCTTGAAAAATTAATCTAGATGAATTCAAGATTTTTATGAAAGACAGTGTTTTCACAGTATTTACTATATGAAGACAATATCTACTTCATGTTGTTAATACTTTTGACTAATAAAAATATTATAAACAATAATTTGGAAATATTCTTAATTGTATGTCCCTTAATAATACTGAAATGATGTTTCGTTCCATCCATAATATGATTTAGCACATAAAAAAATTCTAATTTCCTAGACTGGTTATGGCCTAATCCACACCCATCTAATACTTTATCATTATAATACCCATGTCAATGGTCACGAAATTATTTAATTTAATTATAAAACTATGAATATCCTTTTATATTTCATGCTTCTAATTGATTTCACATGGATTCCATGGATTCTTCCTCTTATCTGACATGGAGATCAATATGCATGAAACTATATTTAATTTACAATTGTATTATTAGAAATGATTATAACCATCTTCTGATTCCTTGAACAAGACTAGAATTTTAGATTAATTTCATAATTAAATGAGTCAAATTACATCAAATGTTGTATTATAAGGGTCCCGGAAAATATCATTAAAAAAATTGTGATACCTGAGGTGTTATATACATAGAGTTCACTAATTTACTTATTTTTTATTTTCACCTATAACTCCACATCTTGGATTTTTTGTGGTGTTTGAATGATTCTAGTAAAAAAAAATTGATATGGAGGAATGCATAGAACTAGAAACAAAAGGTATGTTCTATGTCCTTGAATAAATATATTAGGTACCTATCACCACTTCAATGATTGGATCCACCTCTATTGTTGGGATGGAAAATGATCTCTCTTAATACTTTAATGTTTTATGGTTTTCTCGGAAACCCCATTGTGTGGTTCATTGGATAAAAAAGTTATCTGGTTCCAATAAGTAGAAATAATGAAAAAATGTCAAAAGGTTTACTAGATCATCCTGTTGTTGAATCATATTATCAGGTTTCAGATATAGTAAATTGATAGTTGTGTACCCTTCCTTCCCACACATAAATCATAGCATTGTCCCCCTTAGAAAATTTCTGGGGTTCTTCTTTCCACACATTTGACAAGTGAGATGTTGATTTTTCATAGAGCCACTATATTTATACATCGAACCACTAGAACTAAAATCCACTACCAACATTTTATCACCATTATAAACTAGATATTTACAAACCAACATTTCAACTTTGACAGCACATCTGAAAATTTCCTTAGAGCTATAAAAGTAATGGATTTGCTATGTTTTTCAAATAATAGGTTTTATTCCACCAAAGAAGTGATTGAAATTTTTTTAATTGGTAACAAAAAAAATTGGAGGCATATCATGATAATATTGTGATGTTTTTATCATACGTTCTAAAATATTCGACATATTTTTACCTATGTTCATGTAAATACCTTTATATTTTTAATAGGAGAGTGTCAAGAAAATATATAACAAAACAAATTTTATATAATTCCTTCTACTCCATCACATTTATTACATACTCAGGGATTGTATTGTTGGTCAATGAAGACTAGTTATCTACTTCTACCTCCTTGTGATAAAAAACTATTATGAACATCACATGTTTGTAAAATTTAATGATGGGGAAGATCATCTAAATAAAGTAGATCAATTGATCCAAAATTAATGAATTAGATGATCCATTGAATGTCTGGTACATTTTTCACATAATGGTTACATATGATTCATGTTTTCTATTAGGGGGATTTTAATGTCCTCTTAATCTAGGGTTCTATTAAAAACATGTGTCACATAAGAGTGTATCATCATAATGTTTGTGACGCCATCTCCTAGTTTTTTGGACATCTCATTGGGGCAGTCATCAAATTTTAATTCACATTAATTATTTACCTGGTTTCTCATAATTTTATCCATTATCTAGAATAATGGTAAAATTAGGGATGACATATTTGAAACATTTAAACAAATAAATAATAATTTTAGGACATTAATGGGTCAACATAAAAGTTATGTATTTTTTTAACTTATGAATTTTTAGGATTCAATCTATGTTATCCATGATCTATGTCCAAAAATATAATAATGTAGTAATTTTTTGATCCCTTAATAATGGTTCATAATGATATAATGAATTTACCAATGAGTATCCCCTAATAATGTCAAACCTGGCGCACATTATGGACCATTATCATGTACCAGGTTAAATCGAGTCAGGCCACGCACACCTTCTCTATGTTGTTACTCCATGGTACATTTGTGTCACAACTAGGTCCCCATATAAAATCTAGATAGGGATTTATATTCTAGATAAAAAACATACTCTATACGTGCCAATATTTGGGGATGACCTCATATACATATTTTTATCCCCATGGCTCTCTCAAGAGTTTTCAAATCCTAATCTGAAAAATAAGTATACTTTCCATCAAAATCCAAATATAAAAAATAAATGCATTACTATACAGTATTTCATTATTAAGTACATAAAAGTTCACATAATTCCACCATAAATATTAATATATATAGTTTCATAGGAAATTAGGTTCCTATCATAACCTCGTGAACATGGGATACAACAATATTATTGAAAAATTCATTAACATGCTTCTAAAATGCCATGGAATTTAAAACTACATGGAATAACTATGGAAAAACATATGAAAGGGGTTAACTATACAAACCAAAAATGGAATAAACATGTAATATGGTGATACCTATTAGATAATATCTATATTAATGTGTTATAAGATGATTGGGAATTATAAAAATGAAAAACAAGACATGATATAACATGTCAATCATAACATGGGAATGTGGGAATAACTTAAAACAATGCATAATAAACATTGGGAAAGGATTAAAGGCCTTGACTTCATGGAGGAAGAAGACCCATAATGGAAGCAGGTTTAATCCTTATCCCAATATGGTTTCTAATGAGAATAAGCATTGCCCAATGCATTGGTGCTCTATATAATTTTGGGTGGACATGTCATTTTCATTTCATTCTCATGCTTATGTAGGCCAAAATTATTATATAACATAAATTCATTCATATTCATAATTTATTCAATGATTAAGGAGTGATGAATGAATAAATGAATATCACAAGTAAAATTGGTATAAGTGTATAATTTTTAACACCCATGATAGGAAATGGATATGGAATTCACTACACAATTATTTTAGTATGGAAAATCGAGGGAAATTTTTTGCTGCATAACGACATAACATAAAAATTAACAAAAATGGGTTAATTAGAGAAAAAGGGGTCTCAAATAAATTGGAAATAAGTTAAACAACAACAGATATATGGAATTATATTTCCCATCATGAAAAAATTGTGATAAAGGACATAAGTTATAGAGTGAACATAAATAATGAGAAGAAAGGAAAATATCCATTACTAAATTTTTAAACAGTAACAGGTGTTCATTAGGGTACATTAGATATTAATGAGAGTGAATCGGGTTTATCTTAATACTCACATCAGATAGATAATATTGGTACATTGGGAAAATATACCCAAACATCCATTAATTGAAATAGAGAATCGTAACATAGAAGAAGTGTTAGATTGGAAATGAGACGAGTGCTTGGTGGCACCCTTAGAGGAATATAGAGAGTGTATGAATGTGTATGGACGTTCTACAATGATTTTGAGAGAATTGCAATGGAATATATGTTGGTTGAAAATAAGAAAATAGGGGGAATTAATTAATATATCGGTTTTGGACTCTACATAATAAAATACACGTGACAATAAATATACCCAGGATTTTCCCATTAATATCTACTAAATGGGATAGGATATAATTTTATACGAGTATAGGATTTGGACTAAATAAAATAATCTACCTGATTATGTGATGGTGAGTCATACGTTCAATGTAATGAATTTAAAAAAACAAAATAATTTAATGTTTTTGGAGTATTCATAAAGGATTTATAAAATAAACCAAATAAAAATTAAATCACATTACATTAAGGGAAAACATATATTTTCTCATGTATTTTATTCACAATATTTATTACAATATTTTTGGGTCATTGTGTAGTCATATTGCACAAGTATATTTATTGATTATTTAATTTTTACCTAAAATACCGACTATCTCATAAAATTAGGAAAAAATCAGCATTGGATAATTTAAATGTTCTTATTAAAAAATTATTAATCATGCTATTTAAATAATATTATATATATTTTAAATTTCACATTAAAATTAAATGTAACATTTATTGAGAAATGATGGGTGTTTTATAAAATAGTATTTGAAACCATATAAATATTAAAATTGAATTTATAATAACTATTTGATCACTTATATTTAATAAATATTAATTATTAAAAAAATTATTAAAAGCGTATTTATTTTATAAAAAATAAGTTAATTTATTGAAATAAATTCTATAATTAAAATTTAAAATTTAGTAAGGTTAAAATATTTCTATTTTTTTTTCAAAATTAAAAACATATATAAAGTAACAATAGTAGGATGATAATATATTCATTATCCAAAAAAATGATGTATATTCTCATATTTATATTGTCTTGATACCGAACCCTTTGAAATAGTCACAAAGTCCCTAAGAGTACGGTCTGCTAAAGTGAGACCGTCATGTGGTGGTTCAGTGTACGCTGTTTGGGATGTGAGGTCAATGAGGATTAAAATCTCCAATTAATGGTTTTGTCCATTCTTAAATAGTTATATCTCAAATTGGGATTGGTCAAGTGAAAATACCATATATTTTATTTCGATGAGAAGCACTGATCAATGAGATTCATAGGGTATGATCATTAATGTTGAAGCCATCACATCCTTTTTTGTGTCAATTCGATTGGTTAAAATCCTATAATTATACTAATCATTGGATCATTGTTGAATGGATATCTTATTAATGTAAAATATTATTAACATTTATTTAAATCCAATAGGATATAATAAATCCAAAGGAGTGCATATGTTTTCTACAACCATATTACATAATAAGACAATTAATTAAATCCTAAGGGAAATTTTATTTAGAACATTTATGGTCATTACAATTTTACCAGAGGAATTTTTTATTCTATGATGAGAATCATGTTATATAAGCCAGATGATACATTATTTTGGAAATTGGATGGTCATGGATGTGATGAAATAACTAATTATATTGTTTTTATTTTCAAAGGCATATAGTGACCCTTAAATTATAATCCCTCAATAAAAACGTATTCCCACAATTGTGGGATGATATGTACTCTAATACATGTAATTTGATGCTCTATTGGAACTGATAAGGATGAAGAAGTAAATTTTTCCTTATTGTTTGAAAATTCCATTAGATACAGGGTATACATAATATGAATTGTTTATTTGAAGTAATTGGAAAATATGATCACTTGATAATGGTTTCTTGTGGGATTTTATACCCCTCATATGATGGGTCTATGAATAATAGATCATTTATAGTCTTTATAATATGCTCATGGGTGATGTTTTTATTCTCCCTGCCCTTTCTCA
Source organism: Viscum album (assembly GCA_963277665.1). Lineage (NCBI taxonomy): Eukaryota > Viridiplantae > Streptophyta > Magnoliopsida > Santalales > Viscaceae > Viscum > Viscum album. Next base: position 487,687,649 of record OY728120.1, read on the forward strand.
TTTTGGTTAATGATGTTTAAAAAAATTTATTCCTCAAGGATTTTATGTGTTCTGTTGGCCAATTATTTTTGAGACACCATTTCCAATTTAATTATTTTATTATCAATTTGTATATGGAATAGGTTTAGTATTATGTTATAATATGATGTTATTAATATTCACTGGTAATGATGATGGGGTATGATGTCCTTAGATATTTTTTTTCAATTTGGAATTCCATGTATATATTTTTATCATTCATGAACTCTGTAAATATTTGTAAAATTATTATTTAATAAAACTAGATAATAATTAATTTTTTTCTTATGATTATATGGTATGATATATATTTGTAACATTGGATATATTTTTGACATAGTTTAAGGTGATATATTCAAATTCACCCCAACAATAGTTGGAATAAATACTCACACTTGAGAGGTCAGGTAACATTGTGGATGAATCATATTTTTAACCATTCATTATATTACATACAAGTATATAAAACAATAAACGAATATTTATATTACTATCTATTTTTGGTAATATATCAATTGGGAAAATATTATATAATATAAACCTAGTTTGGTCCTTGGGAACCCAAACAAATATATTCCTTACATGCACAAATAATGGAAACGAACCCATATAATTTGTACGAGCTGGTGAAACCTTGGTTTCGTTAGGTTGTTGGTCTGCACAATGAGTCATGATTTTATAATTTTTTTAAACACTTTTTTAGTTTATTTTGGATATCTTATTAATAAATTTTAGATGGATTACTCTAAAATTAAATTATTCCTATTGAAAAGATATCAAAGTAGTTTTTCATAGAATTAATTATATTGATTACTATAATTGTTTTTTTGAACTATTGTTTTCACTGACCAATTTAGAACAATTTGAGTAGAACCGAATGCTAAATGATACAAATATTTAGTATTTAATTATTTTTAATTTGTGTTACTATATCAAATATTACATATTAGATATTTTTTCATAACATGAGTTGTAAACTATTCATATTGGTAACTACCCAGTATATTCATAAAAAAAGATATGTGTGGATAATATTTCTCTGCAGTTAATTTTATATTATTATATGGTAGATTTTTTTTAAATATATTCCTTTGGATTATGATTCTTTTATTTATGGTATTATTATCAGTCCATGATTAAATCGGACTATTTGGGCATGTATAATTATTTTCATATAACATTCACATGTAATTTACCTTATAATTTTAGTTTTCATGCCCATGTTATTATGTACTTTTTTGTTATTTATTGTATGTAAAATGATGTAGTTTTTAAAAACATAAATTAATTATGGAATTGAACATAACCCGTCACTAATTTCATACTATTCCATTTTGTCATTAATATTTAACAATTTTTATCATATTTTTCTTTGATTTTACTCAATGAATTGGGGGTAGCCCATGTTTGAGAGATTTCATGTTATAATAGGAGATCTATAGTATGTTAGAGTGTGTTTACAAAATTGTGGGATTCATTTATTATTACAACTTATAATATATACTATAAAATGATTAATTTCATAAGATATTTATTTATATTTTATGGGCATTGTGGTGAAATTTCACAATGACAACCATTATTTTTGTTTAAAACGGATGGGGAGTAGTTTTTTGCACCTATTATTTATAATGATGACATAATTTTCCCATTAAATCCAATTAATATTTTTATTCATGATATATTATGTTTTTAATTGTTTTTAATTTTTATATTTGAGTGGTAATAGAGGAAAAAATGTCTCACACTCCTGGGTTTCATATAGAAAAACATATATAAGAATAGTTTATTCAATATCAAGTGAGATGACTCAAGATATTCTTGAAAATACATAACATTAATTTTGAATGTCACAATATACACACATAATCTAGGTATCCAATATGATTAAGGCTTTAAGGATTACTACCCAAACATCAAATTTTATAATACTTAAGAACATTACTCTACAATAAAATGGATCTTGATATTATTCTATCCTTGTCTTGGGTTATACTCAACATAACAATAGAGGGAATGGAAACATATATAAGTGGAAATATCAGATGCCTAGAAAATGTAAATATAAGAGATAATGATTGATGATCACAATTGATAAATATATAATCATCTTTTTATGAGTTAATATTCATGTTCTAAAACCATATAACTAGAAAATAATACCCAAATAATCATTGATAATCAACATTAAATCAGGAAAAATTGATATTAAGGAAACATATGACAGGATATATTATTATATATGAAAATTTAACAACATATTACTATGTCACAAAAAAAACTAATAAAAATTTCATTTTTCATGGTTTATATTAAGGAAAATTTACCCAAAGACATAAATCTCATCTCATGATTTATGGATTAAGTCATTTATATAACATTAGATAAAAGTTGAAAGTGTGTGTAATATCAAATAAACATAGAAATTTGAATATCGTATAAGAGAGTTGTAAAATAAAAATTATAGAAGTCATACACATGGGATACCAAAAATAAAATAAGTCACAGTATGGTGTTAGTATACATTCCCGTGTACTATAATTTTTTTGGGTTATCTACCCCTGTACACTTATGTGGATGGGATCACAAATTGGGTACCATTTTGGGGATGTGTTAACTACATATGTTCCCTCGTATCCTATTAAAATAATAATAATAATTGAAAATTATTTTTTATTATATAATTCTAGGAATTACCATCACATAATGAAAACCATTCAAAAATGTTTCATGAGGAAAATCTTTTTCAATTAACCAAATTTTAACCAAATAATTTATTATAATGTGTTTCTTTAAAACGTAATTAAAAATCATATTTATCTTCCATATAGAGACTTGTTATTGAAGTTATAATAAGTCCATATCCCATAATAAATAGAATTAATGTCATTGGAAATTGAAAAATATTAAAATAATAATATAAATATTTTTGGATTAATCAATTTTTATATCGTAAATATATGTATCATTTTGAATTTCTGGAAATCCCCATAAAATTATTTTTTTTAAAATTACATAGATTTGATAAATCCTTCAAAAATATTTATTTAAAAAAATTATTTCTATTAAAAATAATATAAAAATAATAGATTGATTCATAAAAATTCCATGAGAAGACCTAAAAACATAAAAAATATATTTCTTAAAATTATGATCCTTTAAAATATTAATTAAAATATATATTATCATTTTAAAAAAATATTATTCACTAGAGAAATATAAATATTTTAATTATTATTTTTCAAATCATTATTAATTAAAATCAGATGAAAACCCATTTATAATTAGATAATGGTCGATGATAAATTGGGTTTCCTTATTGGTGATTGAATTTGTTCACATAGAGAACATTTTAAAGGGGCATTAATACAAAATTGATATTCTTAGAAAATATTAAATTGTTAATTTCCAATTTTCATTAATAAATTAATTATTGAAAAATATCCTTAATAAATTATTTAATCATGGATAAAAAATCCATAAAATTAATTTAGAGGTAGATGATAAAAATTATTGAATAAAAATAATTGGGTGTGTCATTTTCTCTTGAAATAATCACATTTGATGAGTTATTTTTGAAGGAAAATGAAATTTATAGAGTAAATGTAAATATTAAAATATTACAATTTGTGAATAAAATTATTGGTTTTACAGAGTTAATTTTACAGAATTTTTTCCATTTAAGTAAATAATTTTTTTAAAAAATAATGATTTTAAAATGATATTGGAATAAACAATGATGACTATTGAATAAATTTAGTCACTAAAATCTTGAAATACTAAACATGAGACATAATTTTGAGACTCTATAAATTAAATATAATGTTATTAAAATAAAAACACTCGAAATATATACACCAAAAAATATAATTAGTAGTGAATATGAAGCATACCTCAATGAATAAAAAGTGAGTTATATATACTCATATCATTAATCGTCACGTGAATGAATGTATATCAAATCTACATTGATAAAAAATAATCATAAAGAATTTTCCAACAACCCTATTCATATCAATTACATTTAATATTTTTACATTATAAATATTAACAACATATATATAAGGTATACAATGATTATCATTAAATCATATGTTAGTAATTTAGAGTACTTCAAACATGTTTCATTACAAGGATTTCAAACCATGTTCGGTGATAGTAAGATCACAATTAATTTATGAGAAATAATAATTAATTGATTTTGTTTATATGATTTATTCATCTCCATTTTGTTCAATGGAATCATTGAGCGTGGTTCGTGATAATGAGATCTAAGATAAACATAATTCATGAAATGTGCAGGTATAAATATATTTTATTATAATTAATATTATTATTTATTTCACAATAAAAAAAAATTATGTCATAAATTAAAAAGTGATATAATAAATATTCATCAAATAACTTTTAAAACTTAATATTTAATGCATTGATGAAAAAAAAGCATGTCTCTATATGGAGGTCATAGTCAGCATGTACATATAGATTGCATTTTTTATTTCCATTTAATTGAAATTAGGTAATAGATATGTCATTAGATAAAATAATAAAAAAATTACAAATATTATATTTATATTATAATATATTTTTTTAAAGTTCCAAGTAATTATATTATTAAATGTATAAATAAATTAATTGAGATGGTAGTTTGCACGTGTGAAATAGTCGAGTTTTTATTATTCTAAGGGGAATTGAGGAATGTGTGTACTGAATGTTTGAGAAATAAAATAAAATTATTTATACTAATTATTATCATGAAATTATATTAACATTGTATTAATATGTTTTGAGTATGTGGATGTGAAATATATTGAAATGGAATGGTAGAGCGTGTGTAATACTCACATTCAGTGTTTGAATACCTTTTTGAATGATCAAGAACAAATTGGCGACATATGGATTCCTAATGAAAAAATGTGATATGAAAAGGACTTGAAGAAGCATGGGGAGGAATATGAGAAGGTTATTGGAAATAGTTTTAATTTATATTTCTTTAATTTTTTAGAGGTGGCCTCCTTTTAGTTGTGAAATTGTAACTATAATATATTTTAAAATTAATTCATTATGTTTGATTGTGGATTCAATACGCAACACCGAGAATAAAAGACATGCATGATAAATTATCATTACAACAAAGAAATTAAATGGGTGAGTATAAATAGAATTATAAACATGATATATATATATTTATATATCCTACTCAATATAAATTTTTGTTGAATTTTTATTCAATATTCAATCGGTATTTTTGTAATGTAATTCAATTCTTCAAAAATATGATTTCTTAAGGAATGACTTGTAAATTTTTTTTGTGAAATTATTTCAAGTTATTTTTGAAAAATTTAGAAAGCGTATTTCATAAAATTTCAAATGATTTTTTCTAATTATAATATCAAAATTATTAGAAGTTTTTATTCTTGGATTTTTCATAAAATATTTATTATTTTGTTAATAGTGAATAATAGTTATTTTGTAAAAATATAATTTCATTTTTATAAAGTATAAAATTAAAAAGTATCATTATGTTTCTACAAATATTTCATGTAATATAATTATTATTGGATCGAATTTAATCCTATTAATTATATTATAAATATTATTATACAATATTTTAGAATAATATTTTATTTTAATTTAAAAAAGAGTTTCTTTTTTTGAAAACTATTTTATGGAAGATAATATTAATAATTTTTTATTACATAAAAACCACTAATGATAAATTATTTTAATGAAATTTAAATTTCTTATATGAATAAATTAAAATATTAATTTAGAAATTTTTATTTATTTTTCACTGTCAACAGAAATAATAATTTTCTTAAAAAATACACTTCTTGTAAACCCTTTTTTCATCGTGTCAAGAAGGTTGATTTTATATTAAATTTTCCAATTGAATGAATAAAATTTATTAAAATGTATTTTTATATATTTTTTCAGAAAAATTCATTTTATTTAATATCTGCAACACAAGTTTAGGCTATATTGATTAAAGGAAGTCAGAATTAAATGATTATCATGGTTAAGGTAAAAATGGGTTTATAATAAGGTTAACCTGAAAATAGAATTTTTATAATTAACTCAAAACATTATAAATGTATATTTAATTTAAATTCATTTACATTATCATGTGAAATTATAAATAATGGTTTATTTTTTATCATTTTGCATTGTTAAAACAATGGAACACATTTTTCTTTTGAAACATTACTAGTCCTTCCTTAATTTTAATAAGAAAATACAACATCCATCCATATATGATTATAACCTTTATTTCAAATTATATCATTCAATAGCTTCAAAAATTTCATAGTTAAATACATCACCATGACCGACATCCATTATATTTTTAGTAAAGCTATCATAAGAAGCATTTTCATACCTATGAAAGTCGTCTAAAGAGGAGGTATCGTGCTTAACTGAGCATTTTTTATTCTTCCACCTATTTCAAATCATAATATTTTATTTTGATATAGTTACATCATTATATAAAACATAATAATATTCTATTATATAAATATAATAACATAAATTTGTGTCAACTTCAGTCAAATGGGATTTGAAATCATCGATTTTCTATACGATGGGATACTTCCTCACTAACAGATGTCATTTGTCATCAATCAACACCTATAAAAGCATGTTATAATGAATGATTCACTGTATATATTCTATATTTTTAAATTAATTACAAATTTTTTTTATGATATCAAATATTTATTCTTACTATAATTTGATATGGGGATATCATATTGTGTATCATGTGTACGTCAGACTACCACATTGCAGATGGATGTGATATATTTTTCACAAATGCATAGATGGATGGTAATAAAGCTAATTTTAATAAATATATGATATATAAATGAAATAAATACTATATTAATGAAATATTTATCATTTTGATAATATAATCTATCATTTTCATTCATTCCTTGAAGAATGTTAATATCATTCATGTGAACGTGTGGACTACTACTCCCAAGAAGCGATGCGATTATTTTTCACCACCACATTACAAGGATTATATATATAAGTTCATTGAATTAAATAAAAATATATTAACTATATTAAAATAATTTTTTAAATATAAATAAATATATACATTTTTCAATAAATATTAATGATAAATGGAAATGTTTCTTATGTGTTTGTATGACTTACTTTCTCTGTGATCATAAAATATTTCAATTTTCAAAACCAAACATCATGTTTTTTTCTAAATTATAAACTTATAATATATATTATAAATATTTACTTATTATAATTCAATATATTAAATGTTTTCTATCTCAGATATTCTAATATTATGATTATAATGAATTTATTCTATATTTTATATTTATAATTATTTTATTTTGAATTACATTTGATCAACAAAATAAATTCATTGATTAATTCCCACTTCCACTATATGATAAATGAAGGGTAGATCATCTCAAAAAAAATTATTTGGGACATATGTTATGTTATAAAAATATCTTATTTTATAAAGCATATCTAATGAGTATAAGCATGTTATATCATGTAAATAGTTATGTTTATGAGTTTTGAATTATAATTTGTATTTATTAATTTGTAGGGAATTTGACTGAAAAGTACCAAAGTGAAAAATGATTCATGGAAAACTGTAGTTCCCTTCGATATTGTTTATATTTATGATTCCTTTAATATTAATAATTTTACATTATTTTCTTGAAACAAATCTATTTCTAATCCACTAGTTATTAATGTTGATAACATTTCATATTTCTTTTTCATCACTTATTTATTTAAAAATGATCAAGATAGTTATTTTTATGTGATAATAATATTTTACTTTCTTTTATATTTTCTATATTTCTCATTCATATAGATATTTTTTTAAATGTTTTAAAAATGAAAATTTAAAAAAATAATTGATACCCTAGAGAAATTTTACATGATATTTTACTTTATTTTAAAAAAAATTAAATGAAAATTTCTTAATGTTTTCCAAATGGGTCACATTTTTTCTCTTTAAAAATGATTGAAAATAATAATACTTTTTAACACATACATCATAAATTTATTTTTCAACTATCAAGTTAATAATATTAATATAAAATTACTATATTTTTTTCCATGATAATCTTTAATCAAATAAAATTTCAATTTTTTTTATTTTATATTATTAAAATCTATTTTCAATGTTATAATATTATTTATCCCAAGATTTTTTTTATGTTCATTTAATGTATTTTCATCCATATATATCAATATTCCTTTATGTTATATAAACTCGCCTTGGGATATCTATTATTGATATCATCATTATAGTCTCTATGAATGAAATACAATATTTACAAGAATATCATTTATTTTCCATGGGTTAAAAAGGCAATAATTATATTTATGTCGAAAAGTGAAATATTTTAAATTTTCTATTAATTATATTGTTCATCGAAATCATTAAGATTATGGATGGTTTAAATATAAAAAATATACATGTAATTTTATTTTGATACTTATAAGAAGATTTATGTTATCCATCACGGATGGATGGTTCCATGATATACCATTCACTTGTAGTTACATGATAAATCAAGGACGGGTGGGTCCATGATAGCCCTATAATTTATTGTCTAGTCCAACTGTGGAATTCAAAATAATTAGTTATACTAATAGTAGTAGTGATATGAAGAATATTTATATTGTTAATAATTACTTTTCTTTATTCTTGACATAGTTATAAATGTCACTTATGATCAAGATTATTATCATATATTCATTATTATAGATTCAGATAACTCTATGTTTTTTTGAAATCATTATTCAATGTTTTAATTTTATCTGATATGGTATTTATGGATATTAATATTATTATTTTTTTCACGTATACATTAATAATTTCATTGTTCCCTTTTTATATTATTATTCTCAATGTTTACATTCGGTTTTTAATGCATATATTTATCTATATATCGAATTTTGGCTCACCCTTTGTATGTTTTCGTTTTCCCTACATATCAAGAATGATTTTTAATGAATTATTTATATAAGGGTTTTATATTGATTATGGTAAACACATAATGTGAAAGAAGAAAATATGACATATTTTGTAGAAAAGACCATTTAAATTTTTGGTTATTATTTATGTAATAGTTTTTCAGAATTCTATGAAAATATAAACAAAAAATATCCATGATAATTTAAGTGAACCAATAATTAATATTGGTGATGTGTATTTTTTCATGACCCAAAACATATTGGTGCTCGAGACGTGACTACCCTTAGACCACATCAATAGGACATAGGATGGCAACATGCATTAATGGAAAAACTGACCGAGGGAGGCCTTTTAAATAGTACCTTTTTGCAAAAACTTATCCATAACATTGAAATATTGTAGAGGGAAATATTAGAAGATAAACACTACTTTAAATTAATGCAAGCATGCATGAACCTCTTGACAACAAAAAAGTATGGTAGTGTAAACAAAAAAATAAAGAAAAATAATACATTACCATCCAGAAATATGTCACAACATGATAGAAATCTAGAAAAGTAAATATATGAGAGTGCCCATCTTCTGAGTCACAAGTAACAAAACCCATATGAGTTCTAGTAACCCGATATACATAAGATTCTCATAGTCACAAACAACCATTCCTCCATCTTCATAGGAAATTACGGGTGTGGGAAAATCGCATGTAGGGGTGAGTATATACATACCCAATAGAACACCATTTTATCTAATTATGGATTACTAAGAGGTATAATATGAATGGAAAGATTTTGGATAGGGTAAGGTATAATGAAATAATACTACTCAACCCAAAAAAGAGTAAAAATAATATCATACAAACAAAATGGGATAAAAATTATGCGTAAATGAACTGCCTATCATTTATTGACCACCTATAGCATGATAGTAGACTCAACCAACAAAATAAATCTAAACAAATAAATATTGTGTCATACCAAAAACGTATCTTCCACTCCTGGAAGGATACTAAAAATATCCATAGTGTGCATAATAAACAAGTTTATATAAATATATATTTCTATGTGTGTGTATGTGGTCAGTCAATTAAGACCAAATTAGGAGTAAGGGGATCTCCATATCACATCTCATCCATGGAATATTGTAGGAAACCCTTAAAAATTGTCCATAAATTATTCCCAATAACTAATATATCTTCCCATCATAATAATCAAAGAGAAACCAGGTTTCTATGCAGCATAGTCATGGGGCCACAAACACTAGGTGGATGAACCATACCCTGGTGTAATAAGAGGTTAACACTAGGATGTTCTCGGTCTCATCCACTTCTCATATAGAGGGTTCCGATCAATGTCATGGTGGAAAAATTACATATCCTGTGGGAGGGCTGCACTTGGATTTTGATGAACTGTTCCCTGATACATCATAGGGGTTCCAATCCAACGGTGTTGAGGAGCCACATCCTATGTCAAGTGGAGGGTAACAATTAGAATATGTCAAGGATCCACTACCCATCTCTACTAGAGTGTACAACATGGGAGGACATCAAGGACCCACGGAAAATCTCTAATAGAGTTTAGCTCTCTGAATATGTTGAGGACCCACTGCCCATCAATACAGGATGGTACCACTTTTAGGGATGTAGAATTCACCTATCCAACTATACTATACATTACCACATATAAGACATCAAGGAAAAATTTCTTATCTCTACTAGAAGGGATCAATCAGATGAAATTAAGGATCCACAACCCATCCCTACTAGATGGAACCACTGAGAATATATTTGGTGATGCAGCGTGATCACTATCATCATAAAGAATTTACTTGGAATGAACTATTCCCTATACATTTAATATCATATCTGAAAATAAAAAACTAAGGGAACCATTTCATTCTACATTTAATAACACTCATGATAGAGTACTCGTTTGAAAATATATGAGTTCAATCAATGGAAATTATGAGGGTTAAAGATTCACAAAATGGAAATGTGGGTAAATGGCATGTGATGTGACCTACACCATATGTATTCCAACTCCACAGTTAGGCCATGTCCCTGGAAGGGACACAGAACATTACAATGTAAAAAAACAGAGCATAGAGGTTAACTACATTGAATATCAAATCAATCTGGTGAATGAGTTGTGTGTTTCTAGCCAAGTCCATTTACTGTACCCCATGTCCATGTTACTGATCTAGGTCCATGTACCAATGTATATGGTCATGTACTGAGTTGTGTACTTAATCATGGATTCCCACCCATGTTATACACCACATTGGTTGTTTGACTAGGAATGGGTACATGGTGTGTGATAGATCATAAACATTATTTTATCCATATTTTTTTTGAAACAATATCCACCAAAATAGAGGTGGTTACATGTTGTGTGTTCATACATAAACATGTCCTATAGTCATGGTTATTTTTTCATATTTACAGATCTAATCTTCTACAATGAATATTCTCAAACATTCACGTATCCATCTCAAAATCAGCCATAATAGTTTGCATCAATATAAGAAATCAGGGATCATTCTCATCTCTTATTGTAAATTTCTATTGTTCATCTCTAGGGGTTACATCAATTGTTATGACTTCCACCTATGGTTATATGTTTTATTTAATTATCATAACCTAAAAAAGACAATACATACTTGTTATTATCCAAAATATATACATAGTTCATCTATATATGCTTTATTAATTGTTGTGTCGGGGATCCCTTGGTTTGATTGGGCTTGTTATTGACCTGCAATTCGTGAACCAAGATAGTGGTCAAAACGGATGATGAACATGAATTAGCGAGGGAGAAAAGTACCAAAAAACAATGATTAAAAATCATTGGTCAGTCAGTCACGGACAATGGTCATGAATTGTGAATCTGATGGTATACATCCATGTAATAAATAATTACATTTCCTATGTATGACTATAACTAGTCCACAACTATCACATATCCAATAATAAGGGTGGATATTTTCAATAATTTAATCATATCATGTAGAAACAAAAAAAATTAGTCCTATCACAATTATGGATCTATCATTGTTTTTGAACTCATCCACCAATAATTTTAGAGGATTCCATCCTACAGCTGTATAATGATTCAATAAGATCTATATTTTATTCATCACCAGACATGATCTGCCAATGGAGGAGAGGGTAAGAGCTCTAGATTTCTCATAAAGAGTATGTGGATAAACATTGGGAAATGTTTTGGGAGATACTCTTATAATTTTATCCATCATTATGAAATGAATTAATTATGTAATTTTATTATTAATAATTTAATTTAATATACATCCCATGATTTAGGGGTCTGAACGTCCCATTCCGGCCTATTTTATGTCATTAATTTTGTAAAAAACCCATTATGGACTCAATTGTTGTATAATGTTTCCAATTCGAGATACCAGTTGAAAGTATCCCAATTTATTTGAGGTATTGTTTATAAAAAATAGAAAAATTATTTAATATTTTTATAATATTATTAATCGGGACACCAGGTCTCAGAATAAGGCGTTGTTCCAGCTCCAAGCTATGGATATATATATATATATGAATTACAAGTAAAAAACTATGTATCTAAATTATTCAATCCTTCAATACATTCATCACTAAAAATAAGAAAAAAAATCAGGATATTGATCCCACACATGGATCTCCCTCTCCCATGAACTCTCCTAAAAATTATCATGCTTCCACAAACCATTGAAAAAGGACATGGTCCATTCAAAGAGGGTCATCTCCTACCGATCCATGATAACAACAGTGTGATTTGAAAATGTTGATACATCCTCAATATAATTCATTCCCCAGCCGATGTTATTAATATGATCATGGATGAATCTATGTAGCTATGACATATGAAAGAGGTTGTGAACTACACTAGTTTTGGGGATAGGGAAAGGTGGTGATAAACCTATCCATCACTCTGAACGATCTTAATTGGCCCGATAAAAATCGGTGATAGAATTCATCCTCGGTCCAACCTCTGTATTCTACATCATGGGGAGACTCTTAAGAAAATGAGGTCTCCAATCTCAAACTCCATGTTCCAACAATGGTGATATGTGTTATGTTTTTGTATAATATGGGACTTCCTCATCTTCTCACAGATGACCTGAACATTCTATGTCATCACCTATCCCATCTATAGGGCCACAATTGATGACTCTAAAATCATGATACATCACAAGGGTGTCATGAATGGTATCTCGTATAGGACCCTAAAAGATTCCATGTCGATGGTATAGTGGTAGCTGTTATTATATGATACCTCATCCAAGAGAATTTGATCCTAAAATATATATATGAAGTCTAGAATGCACTCCCTCAACATAACATCTAATAGATAGTTTTTTTGTTACGTCTTCCCATCTATCTACATGTGAAATTTTGTACACATCATCATCTTTGTCTTTAATGCCTCATACAAGGCTCTCCAAAATCATGGTGTAAACTACATTTCATGTTCGATGGAATTCCTCAAGGGAACCTCATGTAGTTTAACGGTCTCTTGTACAAATCACTACCACAAAATATCAACTGAAATCATCTCCCTAATAAAAAGTAATTGTTCTTGATGTTTTGACTTGGTCAACTATCACCCGAAAGGCTTCATGTCCCTTTATTGTGTGTTGAATACCTTTGATAAATTCTTGGGATATGTCAACCATTTACACTCTAAGACCACAATGAGCTACAACAAACCTATAGGAACATGGTTTTTATACGTCATCTACAGATAGATGAGGCACCGATTGATGAACTCATCTATTCTTTACATCATGTAAAATAAAAAAACATTCACTTATGTTACCTATAAGTATTCCCCACACTGATATGTGCATCCAAAAAAGAAGTTTGGAGCTCTTGTATCACCTCCTACTATAATGTGACTTGAACCACTATCCATATATACAACAATATAAAATTATTCACTATTTAATAATATCAATCTGGTGAGCATCAAGTGGATATCTTAACATGTATTCCCTCATGTTAGATGTCTCACAGGTGGGACTCTCTCACATTCTAATTAATCTAAGTATTCAAAACCATCGAATTTAGAAGTGTTGTGCCCTACTATTACTGTAGGGTCAACTACATGGAAGATGACATCTCTAAAGCCTCTGGAACTATGTTATCATTGGAATTCCCATGAAGGGAACAATATATAATGTTTCCATTCCCCAGAGTCTATACAATCTGAAATTTATAGTCAAACAAGAAATCCAACCAACATCAGTGTACGTGGTTCAACTCTCCTAGTGTGAAGACTTACCTAAGACTCTGGTTTTCTAAGTTGACCACAATATTCTCTCGAAGAAGGTAGTGTCCGCACATCCAAGGGAAAATATTAAAAATTCAAGCTCTAGTTGATCAATCACATATTTCATATCATGATGTGTTAACTTCCATGACTTGTATGTGATAATTGCCAGACGTTGCATCAGTATGCAGCCGTTCTCAACTCCCAAGGTATCATAATACACTACGAGCTGCATGCCCTTGTCTTGCAGTCTCTATATAGGAGAAGTCATAATACTTAACCATAATATCTTAAAGGACATCTATCACATTATAGACTAGGTAAATCGATTCCCTTTCCACGTTAGGGTAGTCATCGGGGCTCTGATTATAGAAATTCTGCCAAAAAAATCTTGAATTACCCCTCCAAGTCAATAATACATCACACCTATGACATGATTTTAGGTGGATCACAAAAGGAACTACTTATATCATCACCTGATCCATGGATAAACCATGCTTATAAATTTCATTCCCTTTAAATACATCCTCATGATTCCAGAACTGGAACATCGTGTACATTATGTAAATATGTTGATCTCAATGAATGTATCAGATCACCTCGAGTTCTCTGCATGCTCCATCTCTGATAATAAGTAGACAAGTATTTAATTGATGAAAAAACAACAAATTATTCCATGTTCACATTGAATACCTTGTTAATCAAACAAATAATCATGGTGGGGGAATTCATCACATTAAAGGAACCATTGGGAACATATACTCTCTGTATAGACTACGGAATCCCAACTATGATATATTAGCCTTGTGGACCCTCAACTGGTTATCTCTATAACTATGATTGGTATTTGCGAACCATCTCAGGCCTTGAAACTAGTAATAGTGGGTTTTCAATCCATGTTAAGTGGTACTTTTTTGTTATCATGTCATGGTTTAGGTGATGATAATCACTAAAAAGCCAACAACTCCAGTCCACATTTTTCATGAACAACATGGGGGCTACCCTTGTGGTCACACTAGTTCTGCTGAAATATTTCTCTCAAAGGTCCTCTAACTATAGTTGTAGCTCCATTATTTTGTTATGGGTCATCTAATATTCCACATAAAATATCAGAGTTTTATTAGAATGATATTCAATAAAAACACTATCTCATTTCATTGAGGTAAACATGGTAGGTCATTGTGGATGATGTCCATATAATAATCCACAATAGAAGGAACACAGATTCTTGAAGAGACTGATACACAAAGGTATATATCTCCAATAAATGCGTGATGGGATGAATCCTCCTACACATATAACCCATATCCCCTTCAATTAGATATCTCTATTCAGAAAAGAAGATTCTCAACCCATCTGGGTGTAAGCATCTGACATTTCTTTGATGACAGTTGATCTGGGTTTGACCAAGGAAATACAATATATACACATTATGAAATCAGATGATTCATTATGATGGCCAAAATTCCCCAAGATAAGCTCTCTCCACTGAGTGGTAGCTCACAATGTTGATAGGTGATTGATACTAAAGAGGTGTTCACCGTTGGAATCTCACATAAATGATGTTGGGCAAGTGCTTCTATTTGAAGATCATGATCTCACACCAAGAGTATATAGTAAATGAAATGACTTAATACTATTTCTACTAACACTTTTAGAAGAGTATAAAGCCCATTTATTGTAACTATTATCATATCTTTAGTTGTGTGATCATATACATCCAAATTATGTATCTTTCTATGGACCTATTGACTAGACCTGAGAGATTAATGTGGGTTGCCAAGTGTTGGTGGTGGATGGCTCTCATAACTGCATCCCCCACCCATGGATCATCCGACTCCTCATTTGTCTCATCCTCCACAGGGACCACCCTTTCCTTTCATGGGATATCTTGGACCATAGTGAAGCCCCTAGCTTAATGGACTATCAACTATCTGAATGTGATACACAACACATTTGATCATGTAGTCTCATACCATGTGACCACACTCCTCAAAAGTAAAGAACTACCCACTTTGGGCTACCTAGGACATTGTTCTTCATATGACCACGTGGTTTTGTCTGATCAAGTAATTTACTTTTGTGCTAAGATTCTTTCATTTTTTATCTACTAGCTGCAGTAAATGACTCATATTTTTGATGTCCACTAAATGTTCTAGTTTTCTGGACTCCCACTAAAAAAAATATATGTTACTAGTTCACGATCCAACACTCTGACATTGGTGGCAATGCACAATGGTACTATACTGGAATGAATCAATATATGAACTCCCTACACAAAATTTCACATTTTGATGCAACCATCCCGGGTCAATTTATGAAAGTACTATATAAGTTTTGTGAACCTCATTTCTTAATTATCTATTATCCTACCTCCCTGAGAGAGCTCCATAAGCACATGTATTTGAACTGAGATCCTGGAAAGGTATTATTTCTCACAAAAAAAACTATTAAACGTCAATCCATGTGGGTGTGGACTCATCATTAATCTACATAACAAGGTTCCACTAGTGTCCATCAACTCCATGGAAGATACTCTCCATCAAAAAAAGCACCAAATCTATTGGGTTCTGAAAAATCTGACAATATACACCGACAAATCTATCCAATCCTATAATGATTTATGAGCTGGATCTTTATAGAACCTCAGTGGTCTCTAAAACTAGAACTCATAGTGTGTACTAATCATGTGTGTGTCCTCATCCTACTCAATTTTAATGATATACTACACAATAATTATAGGAACTAATACATTCTACCCTGGAAGAAATGGTATAGAGGGATGTAACATGAAATGACTCATCCTGTCTCATTTGGTCATCATCATTATCCGAAGCTATTATCCTAGAAGGGTGTCATCACAGAGGGATCCAAAATGTTATTAATGAGTACCACATTTAGATGAAGATATATATATATATGTCAACAAAAATAGTGAGATGAAATAAGAAGGGTTGTAAAAGACTCAATCATATATGACAAAAATATAGTTTAATCCGTAAATGTAATGTGTTGGAATGTTGAGGCAACAAGAAATTATTTTGGGACTTGGTGAATGGATACATCCTCCTCCACACCATCAACAGATTCCCTATCATGATAGATATACTCCATATTAATTGAATGTTTTTCATTAAACCAAACCAAATCCTATAATGTGAATATTGTAGGAAAATTTCTGATGGAATGTACATTCTCTAAGACAAACATATATTGAACTGACCAATTTAGGGCTCAAACCGTGACTACTCCAAGCCTATCGTCATAGGTCAGGGGGTAGGGACATGTGTCGAATACATAATTAACAGGGGGATTTCATTGCCTGAAAACATACATGAACACATATACCCATATCGATGAAAATATTTATAGGTAAATAGTACAGTATGAAACACTACTACAATGTAAACCAATTATTTTTGAACCTATATGTTGAATAAAGTATGAAAATATAATTTGAAATGTAAAGAATAAAATAAATGACCAACTATATTTATTGTAACGACCCAAAATTTTGAATAAATCTTTTTTCCTAATTTTATGTGTTATTTTTTTTATACTGAACAAAAATGTTTCATTTGATAACATGAGTATAATTGAAATAAGACCATTTGGTTTTGACTGTTATATGCCCATTGGTCAATATGACCCCTAGAAACTAAACGTTTTGATTATTGCCTCTAAATACAAGTAATCATGGTTAATTATTATAGAAAGAAGATTCAATGGCCTCACTTAGTAGTTTTGGACCGATCGAAGCCCATCTAACAGAACATGGGAAGGAGGTAACACCACTGGGATTTGCTCTGGACCAACCCAAGCCGAACTTCATCATGTGAAGCTAGAACGGAATCGCCTTTGCGAGAAGTTCAAACTAATAGAAATTACTACTCATGCGATGTTTGCCGATCCTCCCTCAGATTCTCTCACCTTAGCACGCCTTACACTTAGGTCATATGCTGGTGTGATAAGGGGCTATGTAAGGAGACCGTAACTGCCTTGTTTAATCCTTTTTTTTAAATAAAATTTTTGATTTATTCCTATGATGAAGTTTATGAATTTTAGAATGACCGGATAAATACAGTATGCATATTTTTTATGAATTTTAGAAAAAGGATATTTTAAAAATGTTTATGTAAACCTTAAATAATTATAAATGTGTAATGATATTCAAAAAATGGTCTTCTACAATTATGCTCAGTACGAAATTTAGAGTCTAATAAGATCAACTTAATTTTTTATGAATAGTAAATTATGAATAGTGTTTTTATGCTAAGGATTATTAATGTGACAAAATCGATTAGTAATCCCACTTAAAGAAATTATTAATATAATCCAGGCACCTTGATTAAGTAATGTGATTCAATAAAATGGTTAAATAACAGTTTCATATATTATTATTCAAGTATTGGTTTTTTCGGGTGAATAGTGTTTTTTTAATTAAAAATTTAATTACAAATATTTAGAATATTATTTTTATAAAATGGATTTAATTTTTGAACTCAGAGCATCGATTTTATGTTAAGGTATTTTTTGGGGATTTTTCTGAAAAAAATGAATTTTCGGTGAATAGTGTATTTATTTAAAAATTAAATTAAAAATATTTAGAAAATTATTTTTATAAAATGGAGTTAATTTTTGAAATCATAGCATTGATATTTGGTTAAGGTTAAATTTTGAGATTTTTCTGAGAAAGTTCAATTTTCAGTGAATAGTAAAAATACAGTTTTAGGGTTTCGGTATGTTTAATGACATCATAACTGTGTCATGATGATGTCATGATATATTTTATGGTTTGGCCGACCAAAGGTGATTCATTATTATATTGGGGGCCCCATGTGGCCTAACTTAATGGGAAATATCTTGGGAGAGCACATTGTTTTGAGAAACCCACTTTTGAGGTGTCCCTTGGCCATTAATGCCTTGTCCCCTCACTTTCCCTATAAATACCAAGCCATACTCTCATCTATTTCGACTCCCCACTCTCCCCCAAAGAATTTATGGTCTCTTTACCTCCCAAGGATTCCTCCCAAGGTGCCCCCAATCCCTCAAGGTCCCAACCATGGAGTTTTAATAGTTACGTTCTAATTAAGGGATCCGATCTTTCTCTTTCTTTTCAAGAAATCTATTTTATTTAATTTCTTTTATGCTCCATGACCTTATTTTAAAGGGTGTTCTTTTATACTCCTCTTACTTCCCTTTTTATGTTCACATAATTAGAGATCCCCTCTTACTCTCATTATTTCGTTTTATGAAGTTTTAAGTGGCGCCGTTAGGCTGCCAAATTTTTTTGTAACGGATTCATTCTCCCTTCTCATTTTTCATTATCTATTTTCATGTAAAGTATTTCAATTTTCTTTTTTTTATGTTGGGGTATTATATCTATGTCTATCATACTGATCTTTTATGAACATATGATGAGAGACCCCATTTTATCTCTTCAATTCTGTATTTTGATGTTTTAAGTGGCGCCGTTAGGCTGCCGAATTTTTAAGTGTTCCTTGCACCATTCTCCCTTTTCAAAGTTCTAATTCCATGTCATTTCTTGCAAGTTCCTTTTTATTATGTTGGGGTATGATCTCTATATCAATCATATTTTTATTTTATGTTTATATGATGAGAGACCCTGTTTGATCTCATCAATTCATTTTTGGTTGAAGATTATGTAATGCTGTTAGGATGCCGAATTTTCATAAGAGAAGTCTTATTTTTGTCTTCCTTTCATGTTCTTAATTTCATATGATATATCTTTCAAATTTCATTACCATGTTCTTAAATCTCATATATTCTGTCCCCCAACTGTTTTATGGATCATTTATGAGTGGGTGACCCATGTTCCCTCTCTTTTCAATGTTTTCTAAAACCTTGTAACATAGCCGTTATGCTGCAGAATTTTCGTCTCAAAATACCTCTCTCTTTTCTCAAAATTATTTTATGATATAAAGTGAATACTCAAAGCTATTATTTATACAAGGGTATAATCATATATTTCAAAATGTTCTATTTTAAATTCTGGGATTTACATACATGAAACCCGCTTCCCCTTTCTATGGGTTTAAAGTGACATAAAGATCATGTCTTTAAAAAAAAATTTAAAACGTTATGATTATGAAATGAAACCCATTTCTTTTATGCTATATGGGTTGTTTATGAAATGATTGATGATGATATATGTGGCTCACATGATAATAAAGACATTTCAAGGGTGCACCTAGATAGCGCTCTAATGCATTGGGTAAAGAGTTAATCTCTAGAGATGACTTTTTAGACTAATACCTTGGTGAATAACCTTGGTAATTTATAATGACACCTTGGGGATGGACCTTTGTGAAACGAAATTATTGTCAATATTAAATGATGCAGCCAAAAATTCACGTTCTGAAAAATGTTATTTTTATTATGATATGCCTCATGATTTCTTTCTCATGCCTTAATGTTCTTTTCATGACCTTATTGAAGTATCTCAAGTTCACATGTAAAATGTTTCTCTTGTTTCCCTTACTGGGCCTTCTACTCACCCTTTCTTTTGATGTATGTGACCAAGTTATGAGATGCAGTTATGAACCTAGAATTAACATTAGGAGAAGACTTTCAAGTGTTTATGAAGAATCTTTTATGTTTTCATATTTTAAGTTCCTGGTTTCCAAGACACTAAACCTTAATGATCCTCGATTTTGTAAAATGTAATGAAAGTTTATGTGATAAAAAGGCGGGATGTTATAGTTGGTATCAAAGGATGGTTTAGTTATTTGTGGAAATTAGGATATGAAAAATCTAGGATGAACCCTATAGAAAAGTTTAAATATAGGAAATATTCCTGGTATTTTGGTGAGTATTGAGTAAGGGGTTTCCAAGCAAATACATCCCTGTCTGGATACGAGCAGGTAGAGGTGGCTCTGGCACAGATGTACATAGAGGTAAAACCCGAAAACACCGCTTTGAGCTAGACTTGAACGGGAACTGGTACATGACAACGGGCCTTGCTACACTCTTAGTTACGACACTCCCGGAGGATATGCTTTGGAAAATTTATAAGCTTAGTATGAACCATTGTTAAAGGAACAAAGATAAAATAAAGTAAAGATTCACATAAGAATATATGATCATGGATAACCTAGATGGGAACCTAGGGGATCACAAGTTAGGGTATAATTTTCCTCTACATGTTATCCTTACATGCTTTCAGTTCCTTTTCATGATTATTGGCTAAGTACTTAAGCCCCTAATTAAGCTTTCTCTTCTTAGTTAATGGTGGGAAATGGAAGAACATGTCCCAACAACCAATGTGATAGGAAATGTGACGATTGTCGTATTAATATGACAGGGATGATTAGGGGATTAAAATATGATTATTATTTTGGAAGACGTTCACTATTTTGGGGACCCTATATGATCAAGGTAAATAGATTACTACAGTATTTTCATTCAGGAGTAAGGATAACTTATATTTTGAAGAATCGATGAATTTAAGGTGGACTTATATTAATTTAGGTTACCTATGGGAATGATTAACCTATCTTGGGTAAAATATGTTTAGGTTAGTTATTTTTGTTATAAGATGTTAAGAGTGGTTGATGTGTTTTGGAGATGAACAATGAAGTTTATTTTGGAAGACTATGTTATCAAATTCTTCTTGTATTTGGGTTTCAATCTTAGTTTGGTTTATTTTGAGGAATTTTAAGAACAATTATTTATGGAATGGGCTATGATTAACTTTTGGTAATACCATGGATCTTTGAAGATTTAAAAGTAGTTTCCCTTCCTATGGGATTCTTTCTTTTTTGAAGAGTTTTTTTATCTTACCCTTTCTGTTTTCAGGATAATGTTTAAAGGTAGAAGAAATTGATAGTTAATCTTTTGTGGATTAAGTGACTCTCAAGAAGATGATTCTTGTGTTTTTATGAAACCAAGTGTTTTTGAATTCTCATCGTTTTGAGAAAATATTAGTTTTGGGTAGAAACTTATTAAAGGATGAAACTCTACATGAAGATAGGTATATTTTCTTATATTTTGTTCTATATAGTAAATGAATTCCTCAAAATTGTGAAATGGAACGTAAAACAAAAATGTTGTTGGTTTATATTTCTTACTAGGTAATCAAAGACCATTTACATACATCATAAGTTTGGGATTTTCTTATGGTTAAATTTCTCCTAATAATGTTTTCTATCACTCTCCCTCAGAACTTGAGCCTTTGTTTTCTCCTCCATGTCCATGTTTTCGTAAATGGAATCCTAGTGTGGGCTAACTCGGGTGACCTTTGTACTTACATTTTTTTCTTTTAAAGTAATAGTTTTACTGACTCCTTTTCCGATGTGGGACTTTCAATGAAATTTCAAAACCCAATTTTTAAAATTGCAAGGATGCAATTCCTTAAGGGGGGAAGATTTTAAGGACCCGAAATTTTGAATAAATCTTTTTTCCTAATTTTATGTTTTATTTTATTTTGTCTTTTATACTCAACATTAATGTTTCATTTGATAACATGAGTATAATTAAAATGATACCATTGTGTTTTTACTGTTATATGACCATTGGTCAATATGACCCCTGGAAACAAAACGTTTTGATTATTGTCTCTAAATACAAGTAATCTTGGTTAATTATTATAGAAAGAAGATTTGATGGCCTCACCCAGTAGTCTTGGACGGATCGAAGCCCATCTAACAGAACGTGGGAAGGAGGTAGCACCACTGGGCTTTTCTCTGGACCAAACCCAAGCCGAACTTCATCATGTGAAGCTAGAACAGAATCGCCTTTTTGAGAAGTTCAAACTGATAGAAATTACTACTCGTGCGATGTTAGTCGAGCCTCCCTCGGATTCTCTCACCTTAGCTCACCTTACACTTAGGTCATATTCTGGTGTGATAAAGGGCTATCTAAGGAGACCACAACTTCCTAGTTTAATCCTTTTTTTAAAATAAAAATTTCGATTTATTCTTATGATGAAGTTTATGAATTTTCGAATGACTGGATAAATATAGTATGCATATTTTTGATGAATTTTAGAAAAAGGATATTTTAAAAATGTTTATGTAAACCTTAAATAATTAAAAATGTGTTATGATATTCAAAAAATGGTCTTCTACAATTATGCTCAGTACGAAATTTAGAGTCTAATAAGATCACCTTAATTTTTGATGAATAGTAAATTATGAATTGAAATTTTATGCTTAGGATTATTAATGTGACTAAATGGATTAGTAATCTCACTTAAAGAAAGTATTAATATAATCTAGGCACCTTGATTAAGTAATGTTATTAAATAAAATGGCTAAAAAATGGTTTCATATATTATTAATCAAGTATTGGTTTTTTCGGGTGAATAGTGTTTTTTAATTAAAAATTTAATTAAAAATATTTAGAAAATTATTTTTATAAAATGGATTTCATTTTTGAACTCAGAGCATCGATTTTATGTTAAGCTAATTTTTGGGGATTTGTCTGAAAATTTTTTTTCGATGAATAGTGTATTTATTTAACAATTAAATTAAAAATATTTAGAAAAATATTTTTATAAAATGGAGTTAATTTTTGAAATCAGAGAATTGATATTTGGTTAAGGTGAAATTTTGGGATTATTCTGAGAAAGTTGAATTTTCAGTGAATAGTAAAAATACAGTTTTAGGGTTTCGGTATGTTTAATGACATCATAACTGTGTCATGATGATGTCATGAGATATTTTATGGGTTGGCCGACCAAAGGTGATGAATTATCGTATTGGGAGCCACATGTGGCCTAACTTCATGGGAAATATCTTGGAAGAGCACATGGTTTTGAGAAACCTGCTTTTGAGGTGTCCCTTGGCCATTAATGCCTTGTCCCCTCACTTTCCCTATAAATACCAAGCCATACTCTCATCCATTTCGACTCCCCACTCTCCCCCAACGAATTTCTGGTCTCTTTAACTCCCAAGGAGTCCTCCCAAGGTGCCCTCAAGCCCTCATGGTCCCATCCTTTGTGTTTTAAGAGTTACGTTCTAAGGTAAGGGATCTGATCTTTCTCTTTCTTTTCAAGAAATCTCTTTTATGTAATTTCTTTTATGCTCCATGATCATATGTTAAAGGGTGTTCTTCTATACTCCTCTTACTGCCCTTTTTATTTTCACATAATGATAGTTCCCCTCTTACTCTCATTATTTCTTTTTATGAAGTTTTAAGTGGCGTTGTTAGGCAGCCGAAATTTTTTGTAACAGATTCTTTCTCCCTTCTCATTTTCAAGATCTATTTTCGTGTAAAGTATTTAAATATCCTTTTTGTTATGTTGGGGTATGATCTCTATATCTATCATACTGATCTTTTATGACCATATGACGAGAGACCCCATTTTATCTCTTTAATTCAGTATTTTGAAGTTTTAAGTGGCGTCGTTAGGCTGCCGAATTTTTAAGTGGTCCTTGCACCTTTCACCCTTTTCAAAGTTCTAATTCCATGTCAAGTCTTGAAAATTCCTTTTTATAATGTTGAGTTATGATATATATATCTATCAGATTTATCTTTTATGTTTATATGAATAGATACCCTATTTGATCTCATCAATTCATTTTTGGTTGAAGTTTATGTAACGTTGTTAGGATGCCGAATTTTCATAAGAGATATCATATTTTTGTCTTCCTTTCATGTTCTTCATTTCATATTATATATCATTAAAATTTCATTACCATGTTCTTAAATCCCTTATTTTCCGTCCCCATACTATTTTATGGATCATTTATGAGTCGGTGACCCATCTTCCCTCTCTTTTCAATGTTTTCTAAAACCTTGTAACATAGCCGTTATACTACAGAATTTTCGTCTCACAATGCCTCTCTCTTTTCTCAAAATTATTTTATGTTATAAAGTGAATACTCAAAGATCTTATTTCTACAAGTGTATTCACACATATATCAGAATGTTCTATTTTAAATTATTGGATTTACATACATGAAACCCGCTTCCCCTTTCCGTGGGTTTAATGTGACATAAAGATCATGTCTTTAAATCAGTTTTTAAAACATTATGATTATGAAATGAAACACATTTCTTTTATTCTATATGGGTTGTTTATGAAATGACTAATGATGATAAATTTGGCTCACATGATAATAAAGACATGTCTAGGGTGCGCCTAGATAGCGTTCCAATGCATTGGGTAAAGACTTAATCTCTAGAGATGACTTTTTAGACTAATACCTTGGTGAATAACCTTGGTAATTTTTAATGACACCTTAGGGATGGACCTTGGTGAAACGAAATGATTTTCAATATTAAATTTTTCAGCCACATAATCAAGTTATGAAAATTTTTATTTTTATTATGATATGCCTCATGATATCTTTCTCATTCCTTAATGTTATTTTCATGACCTTATTGAAGTATCTCAAGTTCACATGTAAAATGTTTCTCTTGTTTCCCTTACTGGGCCTTTTGCTCACCCTTTATTTTTAGGTATTCCCCCAGGTTATGAGATGCAGTAATGATCCTAGGATGAACATGAGGAGAAGACTTTCAAGTGCTTAAGAAAAATCATTTATGTTTTCATGTTTTAAGTTCATGGTTTCCAAGACACTAAACCTTAAAGATCCTCGGTGTTGTAAAATGTAATGAAAGTTTATGTGATAAAAAGGTGGGATGTTATAGTTGGTATCAAATATGGTTTAGTTATTTGTGGAAATTAGGATATGAAAACTCTAGGAAGAACCCTATAGATAAGTTTAAATATAGGAAATCTTCCTGGTATTTTGGTGAGTATTGAGTAAGAGGTTTCCAAGCAAATACATCCCTGTCTGGATACGAGCAGGTAGAGGTGGCTCTGGCACAGATGTACATAGGGGTAAAACCCGAAAACACCACTTTGAACTAGACTCGAATGGGAACTGGTACACGACAACAGGCCTTGCTACACTCTTGGTTACGACACTCTCGGGGGATATGCTTTGGCAAATTTATAATCTTAGTATGAACCATTGTCAAAGGAACAAAGATAAAATAAAATAATGATTCACATAAGAATATATGATCCTGGATAACCTAGATGGGAACCTAGGGGATCACAAGTTAGGGTATACTTTTCTTCTACAAGTTATCCTTATATGCTTTCAGTTCCTTTTCATGATTATTGGCTAAGTACTTAAGCCCCTAATTATGCTTTATATTCTTAGTTAATGGTGGGAAATGGAAGAACATTTCCCAACAACCAATGTGATAGGAAATGCGACGATTTCCGTATTAATATGACAGGGATGATTAGGGGATTAAAATATGATTATTATTTTGGAAGATGTTCACTATTTTGAGGACCCTATATGATCAAGGTAAATAGATTACTACTGTATTTTCATTGAGGAGTAAGGGTGACTTATATTTTGAAGAATCGGTGAATTTAAGGTGGACTTATAGTAATTTAGGTTACTTATGGGAATGATTAACCTATCTTGGGTAAAATATGTTTAGGTTAGCTACTTTTGTTATAAGATTTTAAGAGTGGTTGATGTGTTTTGGAGATGAACAATGAAGTTTATTTTGGAAGACTATGTTATCAAATTCGTCTTGTATTTGGGTTTCAATCTTAGTTTGGTTTATTTTGAGGAATTTTAAGAACAGTTATTTATGGAATTGTCTATGATGAACTATTGGTAGTACCATGGATCTTTGAAGATTTAAAAGTAGTTTCCCTTCCCACGGGATTCTTTCTTTTTTGAAGATTTTTTTATCTTACCCTTTCTGTTTTCGAGATAATGGTTAAAGGTAGAAGAAATTGATAGTAAATCTTTTGTGGATTAAGTGACTCTCAAGAAGGTGATTCTTGTGTTTTGATGAGACCAAGTGTTTTTGAATGCTCATCGTTGGGAGAAAATATTAGTTTTGGGTAGAAACATATTAAAGGATGAAACTCTACATGAAGGTAGGTATATTTTCTTATGTTTTCTTCTATGTAGTAAATGAATTCCTCAAAATTGTGAAAAGGAACGTAAAACAAAAACATTGTTGGTTTATGTTTCCTACTAGGTAATCAAAGACCATTTACACACATCATATGTTTGGGATTTTCTTATGGTTCACTTTCTCTTAATCATGTTTTCTATCACTCTCCCTCAGAACTTGACCCTTTTTTTTCTCCTCCATGTCCAGGTTTTCATACATGGAATCCTAGTGTGGGCTAACTCGGGTGACCTTTGTACTTACACTTTTTTCTTTTAAAGTAATAGTATTACTGACTCCTTTTCTGATGTGGGACTTTCAATGAAATTTCAAAACCCAATTTTAAAAATTATGAGGACACAATTTCTTATGGGGGGAAAGATTGTAACGACCCTAAATTTTGAATAAATCTTTTTTCCTAATTTTATGTGTTATTTTTTTTATACTCATCAAAAATGTTTCATTTGATAACATGTGTATAATTAAAATTAGACCATTGGTTTTTGACTGTTATATGACCATTGGTCAATATGACCCCTAGAAACTAAACGTTTTGATTATTGTCTCTAAATACAAATAATCTTGGTTAATTATTATAGAAAAAAGATTTGATGGCCTCACCCAGTAGTCTTGGACCGATCAAATCCCATCTAACAGAAATTGGGAAGGAGGTAGCACCACTGGGCTTTGCTCTGGACCAAACCCAAGCCAAACTTCATCGTGTGAAGCTATAACGGAATCTCCTTTGTGAGAAGTTCAAACTGATAGAAATTACTACTCGTGCGATGTTAGCCGAGCCTCCCTCAGATTCTCTCATCGTAGCACACCTTACACTTAGGTCATATGCTGGTGTGATAAGGGGCTATGTAAGGAGACTGTAACTGCCTTGTGTAATCCTTTGTTTTAAATAAAAATTTCGATTTCTTCTTATGATGAAGTTTATGAATTATTGAATGACCGGATAAATATAGTATGAATATTTTTGATGAATTTTAGAAATAGGATATTTTAAAAATGTTTATGTAAACTCCAAATAATTAAAAATGTGTAATGATATTAAAAATATTGTCTTCTACAATTATGCTCAGTACGAAATTTAGAATCTAATAAGATCAACTTAATTTTTGATGAATAGTAAATTATGAATAGTGATTTTATGCTTAGGATTAGTAATGTGACTAAATGGATTAGTAATCTCACTTAATGAATGTATTAATATAATCTAGGCACCTTGATTATGTAATGTGATTCAATAAAATGGTTAAATAACGGTTTCATATATTATTATTCAAGTATTGGTTTTTTCGGGTGAATAGTGTTTTTTTAATTAAAAATTTTATTAAAAGTATTTAGAAATTTATTTTTATAAAATGGATTTCATTTTTGAACTCAGAGCATCGATTTTATGTTAAGGTAATTTTTGGGGATTTTTCTGAAAAAAATGAATTTTCGGTGAATAGTGTATTTATTTAAAAATTAAATTAAAAATATTTAGAAAATTATTTTTATAAAATGGAGTTAATTTTTGAAATCAGAGCATTGATATTTGGTTAAGGTGAAACGTTGGGATTTTTCTGAGAAAGTTGAATTTTCAGTGAATAGTAAAAATACAGTTTTAGGGTTTCGGTATGTTTAATGACATCATAACTGTGTCATGATGATGTCATGAGATATTTTATGGGTTGGCCGACCATAGGTGATGCATTGTTGTATTGGGGGCCCCATGTGGCCTAACATCATGGGAAATATCTTGGGAGAGCACATGGTTTTGAGAAACCCACTTTTGAGGTGTCCCTTGGCCATTAATGCCTTGTCCCCTCACTTTCCCTATAAATACCAAGCCATAATCTCATCCATTTCGACTCCCCACTCTCCCCCAACGAATTTCTGGTCTATTTACCTCCCAAGGAGTCCTCCCAAGGTTCCCCCAAGCCCTCAAGGTCCCAACCTTTGAGTTTTAAGAGTTACGTTCTAAGGTAAGGGATCCGATCTTTCTCTTTCTTTTCAAGAAATCTATTTTATGTAATTTCTTTTATGCTCCATGATCATATGTTAAAGGGTTTTCTTTTATACTCCTCTTACTTCCCATTTTATGTTCACATAATTAGAGATCCCCTCTTACTCTCATTATTTCGTTTTATGAAGTTTTAAGTGGCGCCGTTAGGCTGCCGAAATTTTTTGTAACAGATTCTTTCTCCCTTCTCATTTATCAAGATCTATTTTCGTGTAAAGTATTTCAAGTTCCTTTTTGTTATGTTGGGTTATGATCTCTATATCTATCATACTGATATTTTTTGACCATATGATGAGAGACCCCATTTGATCTCTTCAATTCACAATTTTGACGTTTTAAGCGGCGCTGTTAGGCTGCCGAATTTTTAAGTGGTCCTTGCACCATTCTCCCTTTTCAAAGTTCTAATTCCATGTCAAGTCTTGAAAGTTCATTTTTATTATGATGGGTTATGATCTCTATATCTATCATATTTATCTTTTATTTTTATATGAAGAGAGACCCTATTTGATCTCATCAATTCATTTTTGGTTGATGTTTATGTAACGCTGTTAGGATGCCGAATTTTCATAAGAGAAATCTTATTTTTGTCTTCCTTTAATGTTCTTCATTTCATATGATATATCTTTCAAATTTAATTACCATGTTCTTAAATCCCTTATATTCTGTCCCCCTACTGTTTTATGGATCATTTATGAGTGGTTGACCCATGTTCCCTCTCTTTTCAATGTTTTCTAAAACCTTTTAAAATAGCCGTTATGCTGCAGAATTTTCGTCTCAAAATGCCTCTCTCTTTTCCCAAAATTATTTTATGTTATAAAGTGAATACTCAAAGAACTTATTTCTACAATGGTATTCACATATATATCAAAATGTTCTATTTTAATTTCTGGGATTTACATACATGAAACCCGCTTCCCCTTTCCGTGGGTTTATAGTGACATAAAGGTCATGTCTTTAAAGCAGTTTTTAAAATGTTATGATTATGAAATGAAACCCATTTCTTTTATGCTATATGGGTTTTTTATGAAATGATTGATGATGATATATGTGGCTCACATGATAATAAAGACATTTCAAGGGTGCGCCTAGATAGCGCTCCAATGCATTGGGTAAAGACTTAATCTCTAGAGATGACTTTTTAGACTGATACCTTGGTGAATAACCTTGGTAATTTTTAATGACACCTTGGGGGTGGACGTTGGTTAAACGAAATGATTTTCAATATTAAATGTTGCAGCCACATCTTCAAGTTATGAAAAATCTTCTTTTTATTATGATATGCCTCATGATTTCTTTCTCATGCCTTAATGTTCTTTTCATGACCTTATTGAAGTATCTCAAGTTCACATGTAAAATGTTTCTCTTGTTTCCCTTACTGGGCCTTCTGCTCACCCTTTCTTTTGATGTATGTCCCCAGGTTATGAGATGCAGTAATGAACCTAGGATGAACATGAGGAGAAGCCTTTCAAGTGTTTAAGAAGAATCTTTTATGTTTTAATGTTTTAAGTTCCTGGTTTCCAAGACACTAAACCTTAAAGATCATCGGTTTTGTAAAATGTAATGAATGTTTAGGTGATAAAAAGGAGGGATGTTATAGTTGGTATCAAAGGAATGTTTAGTTATTTGTGGAAATTAGGATATGAAAACTCTAGGAAGAACCCTATAGAAAAGTTTAAATATAGGAAATCTTCCCGGTATTTTGGTGAGTATTGAGTAAGGGGTTTCCAAGAAAATACATCCCTGTCTGGATACGAGTAGGTAGAGGTGGCTTTGGAAAAGATGTACATAGGGGTAAAACCCAAAAACAACACTTTGAGCTAGACTCGAACGGGAACTGGTACACGACAACGGGACTTGCTACACTCTTGGTTACGACACTCCTGGGGGATATGCTTTGGAAAATTTATAAGTTTATCATGAACCATTGTTAAAGGAACAAAGATAAAATAAAATAAATATTCACATAAGAATATATTATCATGGATAACCTAGATGGGAACCCAGGGGATAACAAGTTAGGGTATACTTTTCTTCAACAAGTTATCCTTATATGATTTCAGTTCCTTTTCATGATTGTTGCCTAAGTACTTAATCCCCTAATTATGCTTTCTCTTCTTAGTTAATGGTGGGAAATGGAAGAACATGTCCCAACAACCAATGTGATAGGAAATGCGACGATTGTCGTATTAATATGACAGGGATGATTAGGGGATTAAAATATGATTATTATTTTGGAAGGCGTTCACTATTTTGGGGACCCTATATGATCAATGTAAATAGATTACTGCAGTATTTTCATTGAGGAGTAAGGATGACTTATATTTTGAAGAATCGATGAATTTAAGGTGGACTTATAGTAATTTAGCTTACTTATGGGAATGATTAACCTATCTTGGGTAAAATATGTCTAGGTTAGCTACTTTTGTTATAAGATGTTAAGAGTGGTTGATGTGTTTCGGAGATGAACAATGAATTTTATTTTGGATTACTATGTTATAAAATTCTTCTTGTATTTGGGTTTCAATCTTAGTTTGGTTTATTTTGAGGAATTTTAAGAACAGTTATTTATGGAATGGTCTATGATGAACTTTTGGTAGTACCGTGTATCTTTGAAGATTTAAAAGTAGTTTCCCTTCCTATGGGATTCTTTCTTTT
Source organism: Viscum album (assembly GCA_963277665.1). Lineage (NCBI taxonomy): Eukaryota > Viridiplantae > Streptophyta > Magnoliopsida > Santalales > Viscaceae > Viscum > Viscum album. The sequence continues at coordinate 487,719,477 of OY728120.1, forward strand.
TTGAAGAGTTTTTTTATCTTACCCTTTCATTTTTCGGGATAATGTTTAAAGGTAGAAGAAATTGATAGTTAATCTTTTGTGGATTAAGTGACTCTCAAGAAGATGATTCTTGTGTTTTGATGAGACCAAGTGTTTTTGAATTCTCATCGTTTGGAGAAAAGATTAGTTTTGGGTAGAAACTTATTAAAGGATGAAACTCTACATGAAGGTAGGTATATTTTCTTATGTTTTGTTCTATGTAGTAAATGAATTCCTCAAAATTGTGAAAAGGAACGTAAAACAAAAACATTGCTGGTTTACGTTTCCTACTAGGTAATCAAAGACCATTTACACACATCATATGTTTGGTATTTTCTTATGGTTAACTTTCTCCTAATCATGTTTTCTATCACTCTCCCTCAGAACTTGACCCTCTGTTTTCTCCTCCATGTCCATGTTTTCGTACATGGAATCCTAGTGTGGGCTAACTCGGGTGACCTTTGTACTTAATTTTTTTTCGTTTAAAGTAATAGTTTTACTGACTCCTTTTCCGATGTGGGACTTTCAATGAAATTTCAAAACCCAATTTTAAAAATTGTGAGGATGCAATTTCTTAAGGGGGAATATTGTAATGACCTGAAATTTTGAATAAATCTTTTTTCCTAATTTTATGTGTTATTTTATTTTGTTTTTATACTCAAAAAAAGTGTTTCATTTGATAACATGAGTATAATTAAAATGAGACCATTGGGTTTTGACTGTTATATGAACATTGGTCAATATGACCCCTGGAAGCTAATCGTTTTGATTATTGTCTTTAAATACAAGTAATCTTGGTTAATTATTATAGAAAGAAGATTCGATGGCCTCACCCAGTAGTCTTGGACCGATCGAAGCCCATCTAACAGAACTTGGGAAGGAGGTAGCACAACTGGGCTTTGCTCTGGACCAAACCCAAGCCGAACTTCATCGTGTGAAGCTAGAACGGAATAGCCTTTGCGAGATGTTCAAACTGATAGAAATTACTACTCGTGTGATGTTAGCCGAGCCTCCCTTAGATTCTATCACCTTAGCACACCTTACACTTAGGTCATATGCTGGTGTGATAAGGGGCTATGTAAGGAGACCGTAACTGCCTTGTGTAATCATTTGTTTTAAATAAAAATTTCGATTTCTTCTTATGATGAAGTTTATGAATTTTCGAATGACCGGATAAATATAGTATGCATATTTTTGATGAATTTTATAAAAAGGACATTTTAAAAATGTTTATGTAAACCATAAATAATTAAAAATGTGTAATGATATTCAAAAAATGGTCTTCTACAATTATGCTCAGTACGAAATTTAGAGTCTAATAAGATCAACTAAATTTTTTATAAATAGTAAATTATGAATAGTGATTTTATGCTTAGGATTAGTAATGTGACTAAATGGATTAGTAATCTCACTTAAAAAAGTATTAATATAATCTAGGCACCTTGATTAAGTAATGTGATTCAATAAATTGGTTAAATAACGGTTTCATATATTATTATTCAAGTATTGGTTTTTTCAGGTGAATAGTTTTATTTAATTAAAAATTTAATTAAAAATATTTAGAAAATTATTTTTATAAAATGGATTTCATTTTTGAACTCAGAGCATCGATTTTATGTTAAGGTAATTTTTGGGGATTTTTCTGAGAAAAATGATTTTTCGGTGAATAGTGTATTTATTTAAAAATGAAATTAAAAATATATGGAAAATTATTTTTATAAAATGGAGTTCATTTTTGAAATCAGAGCATTGATATTTGGTTAAGGTGAAATTTTGGGATTTTTCTTAGAAAGTTGAATTTTCAGTGAATAGTAAAAATACAGTTTTAGGGTTTCAGTATGTTTAATGACATCATAACTGTGTCATGATGATGTCATGAGATATTTTATGGGTTGGCCGACCAAAGGTGATGCATTATTTTATTGGGGGCCCCATGTGGCCTAACTTCATGGGAAATATCTTGGGAGAGCACATGGTTTTGAGAAACCCACTTTTGAGGTGTCCCTTGGCGTTTAATGCCTTGTCCCCTCACTTTCCCTATAAATACCAAGACATAATCTCATCCATATCGACTCCCCACTCTACCCCAACTAATTTCTGGTATCTTTACCTGCCAAGGTTCCCCCAAGCCCTCAAGGTCCCAACCATTGAGTTTCAAGAGTTACGTTCTGAGGTAAGGGATCTGATCTTTCTCTTTCTTTTCAAGAAATCTCTTTTATGTAATTTCTTTTACTCTCCATGATCTTATGTTAAAGGGTGTTCTTTTATACTACTCTTACTGCCCTTTTTATGTTCACATAATGAGAGATCCCCTATTACACTCATTATTTCATTTTATGAAGTTTTAAGTGGCGCTGTTATGCTGCCGAAATTTTTTGTAACGGATTCTTTCTCCCTTCTCATTTTCAAGATCTATTTTCCTGTAAAGTATTTCAAGTTCCTTATTGTTATAGTGGGGTATGATCTCTATATATATCATAATTATCTTTTATGAACATATGACGAGAGACCCCATTTGATCTTTTCAATTCAATATTTTGATGTTTTAAGCGGCGCTGTTAGGTTGCCGAATTTTTAAGCGGTTCTTCTCCCTTCTCGTTTTGAAGTTCTACTTTCATGTCAATTATTTCAAGTTCCTTTTTGTTATTTTGGGGTATTATCTCTATATCTATCATAATGATCTTTTATGATCATATTATGAGAAACCCCATTTGATCTCTTCAATTTATTATTTTGAAGTTTTAAGTGGCGTCGTTAGGCTGCCGAATTTTTAAGTGGTTCTTCACCCTTCTCGTTTTGAAGTTCTACTTTCATGTAAATTATTTCAAGTTCATTTTTTTATGTTGGGGTATGATCTCTATATCTATAATACTGATCTTTTATGACCATATGATGAGTTACCCCATTGTATGTCTTCAATTCAGTATTTTGATGTTTAAGTGGCATCATTAGGCTGCTGAATTATTATGTGGTCCTTACACCTTTTTCACTTTTCAAAGTTCTAATTCCATCTCAAGTCTTCAAAGTTCCTTTTTATTATGTTGGGGTATGATCTATATATCTATCATATTTATCTTTTACGTTTATATGATTAGAGACCGTATTTTATCTCATCAATTCATTTTTGGTTGAAGTTTATGTAACGCTGTTAGGATGCCGAATTTTCATAAGAGAAATCTTATTTTTGTCTTCCTTTCATGTTCTTCATTTCATATGATATATCTTTCAAATTTTATTAACATGTTCTTAAATCCCTTATATTATATCCCCCTACTACTTTATGGATCATTTATGAGTGGGTGACCCATGTTCCCTCTCTTTTCAATGTTTTCTAAAACCTTGTAACATAGTCGTTATGCTGCAGAATTTTCGTCTCAAAATGCCTCTCTCTTTTCTCAAAATTATTTTATGTTATAAAGTGAATACTCAAATCTCTTATTTCTACAAGGGTATTCACATATATATCAAAATGTTGTATTTTAATTTCTGGGATTTACATACATGAAACATGCTTCCCCTTTCTGTGGGTTTAAAGTGACATAAAGATCATGTCTTTAAATCAGTTTTTAAAATGTTATGATTATGAAATGAAACCCATTTATTTTATGCTATATGGGTTGTTTATGAAATTATTGATGGTGGTATATGTGGCTCACATGATAATAAAGTGATGTCATGGGTTCACCCAGATAGCGCTCCAATGCATTGGGTAAAGACTTAATCTCTAGAGATGACTTTTTAGACTGATACCTTGGTGACTAACCTTGGTAATTTTTAATGACACCTAGGGGATGGACCTTGGTGAAACGAAATGTTTTTCAATATTAAATGTTGCAGCCACATCATCAAGTTATGAAAAATGTTATTTTTATTACGATATGCCTCATGATTTCTTTCTCATGCCTTAATGTTCTTATCATGACCTTATTGAAGTATCTCAAGTTCACATGTAAAATGTTTCTCTTGTTTCCCTTACTGGGCCTTATGCTCACCCTTTCTTTTGATGTATGTCCCCAGGTTATGGGATATAGTAATGAACCTAGGATGAACATGAGGAGAATACTTTCAAGTGTTTAAGAAGAATCTTTTATGTTTTCATGTTTTAAGTTCCTGGTTTCCAAGACACTAAACCTTAAAGATCCTCAGTTTTGTAAAATGTAATGAAAGTTTATGTGATAAAAACGCGGGATGTTATATTTTTCCCCAACTAATGGATAAATTGAAAACTAAAAGTTTGTGATATCCCATCTCCAAAATACAAAGCTATGACCACAAAATTCAAACCATGCATCCAGTACCCCTAAGCTTTTCTATAGTCACAGGCAACATGACAGTTTCCTACATCTGACATGAAACAAGTGGAAAAATCCCATGCTAGGGTTAGTATATACCTACACATTAGGATTCCTAGAAATTTGATGGGGTGGGGGATCAGTATGAGATACAATATAATGATGAAGTAAATGGATAGAATAAGGTCCAGTGAATGAGTATAGCTCATCCCAACAAATAGTGAAAGTAAACATCTCCAAATAAAATGGGATAAACAAATTAAATAGATGAATTACCATTAGTTAATCTCTACCTATAGTTGGAGACTATACTCAACCTTCCAAGAGAAGATAAACATAGAAGGAACATTCCATACCCCTCGTGGCTTCTCCTATCTGAGAAGGTGATTGATAATATCAAATTGGTGGATACTGAAGATGGTATTATATATTTATATGTGCTCAATCCATAAAGCACAAATGAGGTATTAATGGGTTATACATTCCACAGCTCATCCTAGGATGATGTGTAGCCAACTGTTTCAAAATTCTATAATCTGTTCCCAACAACCCACATGTCTATCTAGTAAAAAGAATACATGGAAATCATAGTCTTGTTACAAATCCATAAAATCGAGGGGTCAAAAATCACATTGTAGAGGAACCATAAAATGATAAAAAAGAATATTTATACTCTAATGGTCATGGTTCCATGCCCATCTCAGCTAGTGGGTTCCACTCTATGTCATCGACGACCCATCCTCACCCTCCCTGGAGGGTGCACTTAGAATTTATGGGCTCACACCCAAATACATCTGGTGGTGTTCAACTTCAAAAGTGTCGAAGACCCATGTACCAAATAAAATGGAAGGTTCCCATAATGAGGAAATCGATGACCTTATTCTTATATCAACTAGTGGGTATTATATGTAATACATTGTGGAACTAATTAAAAACTCTACTGGTGGGTACTAAAAGAAAGGATGTCGAGGACCCACGGTCCAGCTCTACTAGAGTGTACCTATCAAAAGATGTTGAGGAACCACGTCCATATCTAATGGAGAGTACCACCATTGAAATCATCAATGGCCCAATACCGATCTATACAAGTGGGTACCACTCTAAAAATGTTTGGGACCCACTACACTTCTCTGTGGTAGGGTACCACTTAGATGATTCATGGTGATCATATGTGGTCACTATCATTATCATGCCTTAACATTGAATGTACACTTCCCAGTACAATTCACTTCATAACTAAAATTACTCATCTGAGGGAAGTATTTCATTTTATGTGGAAAAACATTCAGGATATGCTACTCATGGACCAAAATATGAGTTTAAAATAATAAGATATGTTGCGGTGTAATATACCTCAAAATGGATATAGGGTTACATGTCGTGTGAGGGACCCCACATGGATTGTGGACCCAGTTCACAGCATGGGCATTTCATTTTACAACACGTGATTCCCAACCATGTAGGACAATAATATGTTTAGGTGGACTGCATGGAGTTTCCATTCTACCTGAGGAACATGCCATGTGCTGATGGTCGTTTCTGTGTATTGAACATCATGGTTGGATACCCATGTACACAACCCTTTATATAGAAATATATGTCCACCCGACATCCCTAATTTGCGATCCATCACATGGGTTGTACAACCAAGAAGGGGTAGATAACAAGTAATAGTGTTTACACACCATGTTTTCCTTATGTATTTTGAAACCCTAGTTATTTCTACTAATGGGACTACAAATCATGTCTTTATCTTTGAACAAGGTGTGTAGTCACGTTTTTCTCCAGATATCCAAATATAATCTTATTCCATTAATCTTCTCTACACACCACTAGCTCTACATTGAATTGTATTGAAAATAATGTAACTAGATAGAAATCACAGATCTCAGTCATTAATCCTTGGAAATTGAATTTGTTCATCTTTGAGGATTATGTCATTATTTCTTCATGCCACAAAAAATTATATGTTTTATTTATTGATGTAATACCCTGAAAAATATTTTCCATTCCTCTCTAAAATATCATATATATCCCTAATTCATAGATATAGGATTTATTCATATATCTTTCATGGTTTTGAGGGTCTGATCAGGATCGTTACCACCCTACAATTATCGAATTGGGACCGAGGGGGTACAACTAGTAATGAATTCCATGAAATGAGGTTGAACAAAAACATAAAAGTTAAAACATCATTGGAAATGTGTTCCTGACAAAAAATAAATAATTGTGAAGTCCTGGAAATTAATAGTTCAAATTAAGAAGTAAATCATATATGTCGGTGCATTAAAATGAAAAAATTGGCATATATACAATAACAATGGTGGATCTTCTAATATTTTTAATCAAAATGTGTAAAGACCAAATGATGAGTCCGTACTCAATATTAGATAAATATTCATTGTTTAATGTTTCATCCAATTATTTGAGAGGAGTTGTTGAATCCATTTTATCCTAATTGGGTCTGATATGGAGTTTTTTCATCATCTAACATGATCTTCCAATAGAGGGGGGAGGAAGATCTCAAGAATTCTATCATGAAATTTTAAGATAACCCTAGAAAAATATTCCAAGAAATACTCAATTTGAGTTAACTATTGTGATGAAATTAATTAATTAACTAATTTAATAATTATTTAATTCAGTTAATATACCACTAATGAGAGAGGGGTTTGATTTTCATGCACCCACCCATGTTATTTTACTCCTAGAGTAAGCACTACATTCCAAAAATAAGTGTTTTACCAAATATATCATTCAAGATACCATTTAATATGTATCATACATGTGAAATATAAAATATGTTTAAAAACATTATAAAATTTATTCCAAGCACATCGGGCCATGGAGTCACACTACATCTCATCACCTATCTCAGAATATATATATATAAATTCTTCAATGTCTTAAAAATAAAAAATAATGTATCTACATGTTTTTTATTGATAAAATTATGTCACATCAATCAATATAAATTAATGAAATGGAATTTTTATGTTTTTTCTTTTCACGGATCTTATGAGTTTAGGTTTCGGGCTAATAAATTTGGTAACATTGGAGGGTCTAGATATAATAGGCGTTTGGTATGTCTTCTTATGTTTGTATCTTAGGATTTGTTTATTTGATCATGGGTTTACATGTTTTTGTTTAATCATACATTTATAATTTAGACACAGCTTTTGTGGTTTTAGGTAATTAAAATTTGATGTCAATTTAGATGTAGATTTAATAATTTATGAAATGGCATGGGTTTATTTTTTGGTATTGCAGATTAATATTGGAGATTAATGTATTATGTCATAATACATGGTTTATTCGTTTTTGGAATTACCTAACATACTGCTAAGAATGTTTGTTTTTTGGATAATGATTACATAATGAAGGAATCAAATATTTAAACTAATATGGACAATTATTTTTTATTATTTAATTTTAGTTCATTATACATGGAAAAAATTCAACTTCAATACTCATCACATGTTGAATTGTATTATATTGGTGTATAAAATCAATAAGGGTTAGAATTATAATCATCATGTATTTATATTTCGGTATACTCCATTTGTAGACTGAAAAATAATTCCTCTACTCAAGGAAGATGATGTTGAATCATGATACTTCTATATTGACATAATTTCTGATGATATCATTGTACCCCCACACATATTTATTTTATGGTATTGTGGTTTTTGATTTTATCATGATCAAAAACGTTCTTTAGATTAATAATTAATGTCAATCATCGATCATTATTTGGACATAGAACATTTCATCCAAGTAAAAATATTATCTTATGAAAAACTTATCCTTTTTTAAGAATAATATATTTCATTCCAAACGAAAAGCATACTTCATTTTCCCTATTATCAATATAATTCGGTATTAACCATTTGTACAATGTGGGTTTCCCAAATATCTATTTTTTAAAATGTAAAACCATTCATTACTATGTTAATTTTCAAACATTGTGGATTTAATTTATTAATATGCGGTGGATGTGGCACCCTAAATTTTTTAAAAGAAGATCATTATGTTTAATAGTGTATTCATCATTAAACACAATGATTAATGAACCAACAAAATATATAACATTTCTAACCTAGTTGTTAAATTGGTAGTTTTGAATAGTATTTAAAAAAAATTATGATATATATAAATCCAATTCCAACTCAGTATAAATTATTTCTAAATTCAATAAAATTAATCAATAATATTTTTGTAAAGTAATTTTAATCTTAATATATATGATTTCTTCAAAAATAATGTTTTTATATATTTTGAGAAAATTTTATTATTTTTTTAAAAAACTTTTAAAAAATTTATATTATATAATTAACATCATTAATATAAATACAATATTAAAATATCTAGAGTTTAATTTTTGGGTTTTTTAAAAAATATTTAATTTTCCGTGAGTAGTGAAAAATGACAATTTTTTACCTATGATTTCATTTAAAAAAATTTGGTAATTTATAAGTCCCATTACGTTTTTAATATGATTTCATGTAAAATAATTCGTGCGTATTTATATATAATAAATTTAGTAAAATCTTCATAACCATTTTATTGAATATTTTTATATGAATATTATTATTTTTTAAAACAGTGCATTTTCAAAAAAAATTAGTGTTCATAATGATTCTATTTTTAAGTTAATTAAAAAAACTATATTGAGGAATGATTTTAATTAATAATATATATAATATATCTATAAATATTTATTACTATTCATAAATTTATTATTATTGTTCATAAGGAAAAACTAAAATAATTTTTTTCATGAAAATATACTTTTTTAAAAACATACTTTTTCATCACAAATATAGGTTTAGTTATAGATTAATGTTTTTCGAATTAGGAAAATTTAATTTGGTAAAATAGATTTCACATTATTAATAATCATAATTTTTTATTTTCTAATTAAGTCTACATAATTTTTTTAACGTAACATATTTTCGAAATAATAAAACATAATTACCATGGTTATGGTTAAAATGAATTTACCAAGACATTAATCTACAATGATAATACTTAAAATGACTAATCAACTTATAAAAAATAAATTTCATGTCAATTTTTTCGATATTATAATTCCACTGACTTGATAATTGTATTTTTTTTCTTTTTTAAAATGAAAAACATGGTAAACCACTTTCTTTTAAAAAATTACAACCGCACCACTCCCTTAAATTAATTAAATTACACATTCCCTTATATACTCATCACACCATAAAATCTATTTTGACTGGAAAAGTATGAAGATAATATATTACCAAATTCCCATTTCTAGAGTAATAGACAATTTTATTTTCAATTGTACATTCTAGAATGGATTTTGGTTCTAATATAATGAAATCATCAAATTAAGATTTAACATTCTCAAATGTGCATTTTTTTTATAATTTATTCTTCCATCCACTTCTTATCATCGTCAAATATTATGTAATAAAAACACCAGAATACCCCTTATTAGTATATATTAGTATTTTAATTTAGTAATCTAATTCCCAATACCATTCAATGAAATTTCAAATGAATTCAATATTTATGTGTACAACATAATACCACAGCACGAACTATTTTCATTTGATTTCCATCATCACCTCTCATGGTTATTATTAATGAAAAAATTAATTTATATACACATATAAATTATATTTGAAAGATAACATCACTCGTGAGTTTAGTAGACTAGCTCATCGTTATGTGATTTTATTTCCCTTTCACTAATTCTTTACATTGAATGTAATAAGGATAAATTTAATTAATATATGCGATATAAATGATAATTTACTGATATTAATGGAAAATTTATAATTCTTTATAGGTAATAAATATTTTTCATTATATCTTAATCAATTTAAAATATTATTTGTTTGTACGTGGGGACTACCACCTACATGAAGCGATGTAATTATATTTCATCAGCACATCACAAGGAATATATATATATAATAATAGTATTTTAAATAAAATTTTATTTATTATATTAATATCATTATGGGAATAAAAAATAATACATAACTTTTTAATATAATGATATATGAAAAATAGAAATGTTTCTCATGCGTATGTACGAACTACATTCTCCATAAATATAGCATAGTAAATTTTTGATTACCATTTTTAATGATTGATTATAAAAATTATAAATATGTATAAATTTGAAAGATATGTAAATATTAATATATTTAATATTCTTATGTAATTGTATATTTTACCATGGTCAACACACCAAAACCGTTTTTATATAAGGAACTGAACATCCTCCATAATTTCCACGTGGAGTTAATAGGTTATATATTTAATTATGTCATTGAAATAAATAAAAAATTATTTTTGTATGTGGTATTGAAACTATTAATTTTATAAATAAATAAAATAACTAATATATCTTTATTTTATATGAGTTTCAAATATATATATAAAAATAAAATATGAGGTATTGGTTTTATGGAATCTGGTTTTCTTTCAGGGAGTCATATTAAGTTTTCAAGACTTATTTTTATAGTGTGGTGTATTTACGGGCCATTTAACATGTAATATCATTAATTCTTCATAAATTATAATATTTTAGGATTAAATGATATTTTATTTATTAATGGAGATTTTAGATTAATGTAACCATGTTGTAATTAATTTGATAACCTGAATTCCTTTCATTTGGTTATATTATTACTTTATTGTCTTGATAAACTATGACAATGTGTAGAATGAATTTTTTTTATAATGTTTTATTTCAAATTAGTTTATTTGGATGTTAATTATATACAAATAATGGATTCAATTATTAATTCTCACATTAATGTTATGATCATTTATGGGTTTCTCATCTCAAATTGTCTACATTCAGATATATGATATATTATACACCTATATATTTTTATGAGGTGTATCCACTCCCATTTTTAAATTTATTCCATGATACACCTTATTTTCATGATATTTAAACTATAAGTTCATATTATTCTTTATGCTGATTATGATTGAATATTGTCATAGTGAAAATAAATTTATGTTACAATATTCTTTTTTATGAGATTATTTATGACCAAGGTTTTTGATGAAATCATATACTATAATTTTTTTAACAACTTATATTTTTTACCACTAGTTTTGAATGTTGTTTATATATTTTTTTCTTTTTCCTCTATTATTCATTAATTAAACATAATGAAAACCATTTCTAATTTATATTGATATTTTATTTTATTTCAGATCGAGCATCTTTCACTTCTGTATCCATTTTCTCTAAATAAAATATAAAGAATTTATTTTTTTTCTAAAAAAAATATCCAGAATCTAATTTAAAATACATGTAAATATATTTTTAAATCTCATTAAATGTAAATTTAATAACATTTTTCAAGTCGTTGACTTTTAAATACCTTTAATAAATGTTTGAAAGGAATATTAATTTTTAACATTTACATAATGAACATATTTTTTCAATATCATTACAATTATTTTCATTTAATATTATTATACATGTTTTAAATGTTATTTCCAAATAAAATTATGTTCACAATTTGTTTTAAATTTTTCATCAAAATTCATTTTCATTTTAAATTTTTATTTTCATCAAAAATGTTTTTTATAATATTTTTTGATATTTACATTCCTCAACATCAATAACCCATGATTTTACATATACACCTCTAGAAATTTGAGTTATTGCTACCGTTAATACCCTTAATCTATAAGGATTATTAGATTTAAATGGATCCCATTTTTTATCCTTGGGAGAAAAATATATATAATATTTTTGTTAGGAAAGTAAAAGATTTTAAATGTTTTATTGGTGATATGGTCCTCGGTCGATGTTTATGATGAATAGTGGTTGTGTTATAAAACAAGGTAATGTGGTATCATTATAAACCATGAATGTTTGGTTATTTAATTAACTAAATATTGGTGGTTTCATGGTAATCCAAAAATGAGTGGTTCTATGACATACAATGAATGTGTGGGTATGTGATTGATCTCTAATGCATTACGTATGTAGGATATGAAAATCGACCGTATAAGTAATTTTATTTATAGGATTTTTTATGATGATGCTTTCCCAAGATAGAATTATATTTTAATTATTCATTTTGTGGTTATAAATGATTAATTTATTCATGATAGATATAATATTGATCATGATTATTTATTTTGATGAATCTTCCCCTTATTGAACTGTATCACATGTTTTCGTATTTGAGGACAGTTGTATTAATGGGTATTAATTTTCATACATTATGATCAAGAATCGTGATTAGGTAATCAGACCAATAATATATAATTATTCTGATGAGTAACATTAAATTAATAAGTCATTTATTTTACCATATAAGAAATTTCACATCACACTCATAATGAATCATTTTAGCTACATTATTGAATTTTTTTATATTTAATTATAGTTACAACGGTTTGATATGAGTGATGATGTTTACATAATGTGAAAAATATAACTGGGACATGATGGAGAAATTATCATTTAAATATCGGAGTATTTTTTATGCAAGAGTTGTCCAAATTCATTAAAACTATAATCCTAAAAGTTTATTGAGAATGTATGTTATTAAGTATTTCCAAATCATTTTGAAAGATATGGCTGGTTAAAATAAGTAACCCTTCATTATTATTAGATATGAAAATGTAATATTTATTTTCATTTACTTGATCCATGAGGGAGGGTTCAGGGACGACATAGAAAGGGAGATACATTTTAGTTGAATTGAATGGTAGGTGAGAGTAAAAATTGAATTGAATGAGAGATGGGTTATTGAGTGAGGTTATTTTGGTTAAAGATTATTTTATGAATTTATAACATAAAAATTAATACCTATATTGTTTTTGTGAAATGATATTTTTTCAATATTTGAGATATGTTATGTTATTCTTTTTACCCAAAATTATGTTGAATAAAAATTAACCATGTTAATTAATTTTTACTAAATATATATGATTACTACTCATATAAAAATTATGATACGAGTATTCATAATTTGAAAAATATTTAATCTAATTCAATTTTATAATATATGAAAATTAACATTTATATTAAATCATATAACACATAGAAAAATTATTTTCTTAGAAACAGTATTTTTAAAATATATAGTATTCATAGATTAAATTCATACAAATGAAAAAAATAATTTATTTTTAATATATATTTTCATTAATCGAAAATTTTAACTATAGTCATTCTTTAAATGATATTATTATATTTAATTTTGATAATATTTTTATATTGACCAATAAAATAATTCATCAAAAATAATATCATTAACATCATTTTTGAAATTAATTTTATCCTGAATAACTTATTTTTGTATATGGAAAAGTGTATTCAATGAACAAATAATTTGAAAATTCTATTTTGAAAATTATTTTCTCCAAAAAATTTGGATAATGATAACAATTAATTTTAATGTAAACATGCATAACACATAAATTATTTTGAGTAAAATATATTATATATGAATACGATGAATTTGTTTGTTTTCTAATAATAACTATTTGAAATACATTAAATTTTAGTTATATATATTATTAAAAAATTTGATTAAAATCATTATTTTTATATAATACAATTCAATTCAATGTGAATAAAAAGGAAATTTTTTGTTAAATATATTTTCAATGTTAAAATAATTTAATGTAATTTTTATCTACATTAATTGATATTATAAATGAATTTGTACACTATTTCATTATAGATTCCATAATATGATCCCCTCTATTTTTATCCACCATGTAAATTTATATGTTATAAAAAAGATATTTTAATACAAGAACTTTTCTCAAAATATTATTTGTTGCAATTTCATTTTAGTTTAGGGTTTAGTGTTTATGATGTTATTTAAAATATTATTTCATTAATTGAAAATATATACATCAATATTAGTTTTTTAGATTCATCCATAATATAATAAACATCACCCACATAGTTTCAAATTTCTCTAACTGATGAAAATAGAGTGTGGATTTCATATTATAGTAATTACATAATATTTAATTTATAAAGAAATATAAACATTTTCTATCTTGTGAAAATGTTATGAAACCACCTTGTTATTGAGTATTGATAATCATATAATAGATTTAGTATTATGATGTTTTTTTATAGTTACACCCCAAAAAATTTATTATCATAGTTTTTTAGGATATGATATTTAATTTCATTAATATGGAAATTAATATAGGATCTATCTTGAGAGAGATAATCAATTTTGAATATTAATACAATTATTTATAAAATAAGAATAATATAATTTATTCAGAATGCATTCCCAAACACATTAAAACATATTACATTAATAAATAAACTACATGTTTTTCTTCAATAAATAACATTTTGAGTTTGTGATTTTATTATCTTAAATACCATATAAAATATATTTAGGTGACTAGAACTATTATCCAATAAGATATCGTTAAATTTCAAATCATGATTAAAGATGATGTAATTAAAACTATCTCTATTATTTATAGAAATTGTATAGTTTATTTCGTATTCCATTGGTCATATAGGTTTCTAGTTTATGTTATAATCATTTTTAGATAGTTTAGGTAATTTATTTTCACAATTCCCAAACTACATTCATTTGAATAATTATTTTTCTAGTGAATACTCATTGTAACCATTATACCATGAATTTTATTTTCAACCATAGTATCTCTATTTTACAATAATTATCTCAATAGCTAATTGTATATACCCTAACATTAACTCCATGATTCAGCACTAAAAAATTCAATGTATATTTTTAAAAAAGATGACTAAAAAATAAACAATAAATTATACATTCATGGATCATTCTGGTTAAGGATTTGATGAAATATAAAAAAACCATTGATTTTATTATGAGAAAAACTAAAAATATATAGTTTACAAATTCCCTTTATGTCCGATTCCACATTATTTGAAAAAAATATCATTTGAATTTATACTAAAACTATGAAAATAAAATATAACATAGTGTGAGCATGAAATATCCCAGTAATTTGTTTTATAAAAATAATTGGAAAATAATTTTCAAATAAAATAATGAGTTTTTTTTGAAACCATACATCAAATAAATATTTTGACAAAAATAATTACATATAGATTCCTTTTCAAATCCATGAAATATTTTAAAAATATCCTCAATATAAAAATAATAATTTGAAAAATATATATTTTCCAAAATAAGATTCTTTTTAAATATTTATTTTCATTTTTCCTTAATGAATATACTAACATTTATGGATTATTTATGACACATAACATGCCAAAATAAAAGAAATACGGACACATAAATGTATCAATTGTAGGATGTTGACCCCTTGAGGTCATGGTTTTACTCCCCATACCATATCATAAAATTTCATACACTACTTCAAAATTTAGAGAAAAAAATTAACCTTTTATATCAATAGCTCTCATAATACAAAAACAATTTAATAATCATACATAGATGACATTCTTTTAAGAAAATAAATATAATAATATAATACTTGTAATATATCATTATTATGAAAATATAGGATAAATACACAACTCAAAATAATTCCATTTAATATAAATTCAAAAACACAATTTCATAGAAAATAATTAAAATTCATGAAATATCAATAATTTTTAGAGATTATGTCCATATATAAGATTATGATTGATATTCATGGATGTGAAATAAAATTTTATACATCAAATTATAACTTTTATATAAAACTATTGTAAAAATATACCACACATAAATTATAGATTGTATTTAAATAAAATTATAACTATTCTCATTGAAAATACTAACATTGAACTTTTAATTAAAACTAATACCCCAATGATGAATTTTTAAACAACAACAAAGCAAGGATTTGTTATTATTTTTCCTGATAATTTAAAATAGGTGTTTTTTATTAATCAATTTAAATACAATAGAATCATAATTTAAATCATTTTAGTTCCTTATATATATATATGTATGTATTTATAATATATATATTGAAAAATCAATATATTTCTTAAAATTTCAAATAACATTCCAATAATAGTATTTTCCTATATTTATATTAGAATATAATATTGATAGATTAAAAATAAAACATAACATAACTTAATGAAGATTTATTTAAGGCCTAAATGTTTTAAAAAACATATAATATGAAATATATTTAGTTTAGGGAGGGTGTTTTTGGTGTTTTGGGTGAGAAAAAAGAGTGTTTTATAATATATTTTTATTGTATTTATTTTATTCAAAAAAATTATTTTCAAAACGGAGATATTGTGTTATAATTATTTTTTATAAAATTAATTTTGATGGTTTTCCAGGTACCACTAGTTCAAAAACATACATGTGGTATCATCCTTTTATTCTACCAACATACCCAAATGGGTCATCAACCTAATGTTTATCCCCACCAGCCAACTCTTATTGTTTCATTTGTAATTTTTCATCACCCACATAAACAATGAGAAACATCCCAGAAGTTCACCAATACTGATCAGTACTCTTGGACAAACATGCTTAATTATGTATGTATAGCAGGTGGGCTCCAAAAAAGAAAGGGTCACTTTATTAACATAAGTTTTATCATTTATATTTTTTACCCTTTATCATTATGGGATGAAACATTTACACCCAACACACCCTAGAACACAACATCATTTTTGTAAACCCAAAATATCATCCCAGATAGTTTCATTACACTCAAGGCTGGGAACCTCCCTTTAATACCAACTATGTAACCATGAAACCAAACTTCTAGATTCTTCAATAAAACATATTCTGTATTTTTTATAAAGGATTACTGAATAATACACAGTACATTATACATTCTCGATCTTCTTCCTATCTATGTTTTGGATAAACAATAAAACCCATATATTTTTTATCATAAATGTATAAAAATTATTCAATTGCAAATTTCTCTTAGTATGTGAATCCACCTTATATGAAACAAATAAAATTAAAAAATTTACTAAAAATCTAAAAATTATTTATATAAAATTATTTGTAATAATTTTTCATCTAAGGAGTTTTAATAAATCATTGGTTTGTACATTTCTTGGAATAATATGTCTCTTTTTAGAAACATTTTATAAAATATTTCATTTGATAAATAAATACTTATAAAATGGTTATTAATGAGTGGAATCATTTTCTAAATATCAATAATTTGTAAATATTAATTTGGAAACAATTTATCTTCTATAATAATAATATTGTGAAATATATCTTTGGATTTATCCTTCTTAATTAAAATAAATTTTATTAATTATTTTTTATACATTTTAGTCCATAAGGAATCTCATGTTTACACATACCTATATCACATTGAGGACAACACCACCATTGAGTTCATGGATTTAATTCCCAAATCAAATAATATCATTTGACACTATAGTTCCAAATTTTGTAAAATCATTTTAAATTACCCTTCCATTCTCACTCGTAATCCAAAAACCATTACAAAATATGACATTGATTGAATTCATATAATTAAATAATTCTACAACTACATTACATGGAAAATTTCCTTCTAATGAGAATATAGGATAAATAAACTAATCCAAATAATTAATTTTTTCTTCATTCAGAAACATAACTATATTGTAATTCATTAAAATATATTAATTTCAAATAATAAGATTATATTATGCATATAACTATGATTATTAATGAAATTCAGGAATTCACAAGAACATTTTACATGTAAAATGATAAATTATATTTAAAATATTGTAAATAGAAACCACACATTAAATTATAAATTCTTTTTATGTAAAATAATATGTATTCTCATTAAAAATATTATGATTTTAATTTTAAAAAAATAAAATACCCCGTTTAATTTTTATTAAAAATAATACTACAATAAGGTTTGGTTGTTGTTTTTACTATAAATAAAAATTATTAGTTTTTTATTAAAAAAAGAATATATTATACAATAAAAATCTAATCTATTTTAATTCCAATACAATTTTTATATATTTGGATATTTATAAAATTAAATAAATGGTTAAAAATTTTATCTCATCATTCAGAATGATTTATTATCGTAGATTCACATTAGATCATAATTTTATTATAATAAAATCGAACCATCACTTACCTTAATAAGGATCAGTTAAAGGACTATTGGTTTACAATAAAATTTCAAGTGAACGAGAATAAATTTGGGTTGGGTGTATTGGGTATTTTGGTTTGGAAAAAATATGGTTCTATTTGAATTTTTACTCTATATATATTATTTAAAATGAAAATCATCGAGAAGGAAAATTAGTGTGATTAGTCATTTTATAAAAATGTGTTATGAGGGTTTTAAAAGTACCACAAGTTTTCTTGGATACACGTGGTCCCCTCCTTATGGCTGACCCATTTTCCCAAATGGTTCACTTAAATAATGAATGTCCCCACTGGACAACTATTGTTCCTTCTTGAGTTCTTTTGCCTCAATCGTAGACACCCTGGGAATCATCTAATAAGGTCACCAATCCTAATCACTAATACACACCATGTACTCTTACCTATGGATTTTGAATCAGGTATACTCCCAAAATGATAGGTACACACTATTGACATGATCCATATAATTTATTCTTTTAACCCCTTTTCATTAAGTGGTGTTACGAAAATATTTATACACCTAAAATATTATGAAGATATTTTTTTACATCTCCTATGGGGATTCATAAAATATTAGTAACATTTAATAAGATAAATATTTTTTCTTCAATTTTCATTTTTACATGAAATTACTAAAGTGTATCCTTCCATTAGTTTGTAATTAAATGAGTTCATTATGGTTCCCTTTTTTAATCATAGACTTTGATAGTAGGATGATAATATCCAAATTATTTTTAATTCCATCTTGAATCCCATTTGTTCTATCTTTTTAAAAAAGTAAAAATTTCTCATCATAACATTTGTGTAATCGATATCACATTGATATAACTGTTACATTAGTAATGGTAACTTGATGTATGATAAAACAAAAATAAATATATTTTTTGAAGAAAACTGTATACATTTAAGATTTAACAAATAAATTATGTTTTTAAATTAACTTATGAATCAATATGTTTTCAATCTCGGTTATCTTTCATGAAATTCACATTAGTTTCTCAAGAAAACAATTTCTATATTACATCATAAATATCCACATAAATCCTCTATTATTCTCAATAAATATAATGATAAATAACTAAATTATTTCATTAATGATTTTACAAAAATGTGACTATTTAGGAAAACATATTTTGAATCAAGAAAGGATCATATAAATATAAAACCTACAAATTTAATGTTTATTATCTGATATTAATGATAGGATATGACATTAATATCTTTATATGTACCTATATTGGATTTCCATGCATGGAAACCACTTAATATAAACATTACCAAATTTTTTGTATTTTTTCACACATTTAGGATTATACCAATGAAATTGAAAAATGATATACAGTATTAAAAAAAATAACTAATCTATTAACAAAAAACAATAAAATCCTTCTGGTCATTCAAATTGAGGAACCCTAGACCAATAATCACAAGTCCCATGCTAAAGCAGATATGCCATATGACATGAAAAAAGCTAAAATACCCATTTTTGGCATTAATATTAATTAAAAAAATCATGTAAGAAATATAACATTTATGTTTATTGGATTTATAGAATAGTTACATTAAAATATTACATTAAAATAATTTTCACCACTCTTAATTAATAAAACACATATGGACCTCTTTCTATAAATATCATTGTTTGTACTCATGTTGATAATTTTGGGGCTTGGAAATGTAAAAATTAGTTCAACTAATATTCCCAAAAAGTATGAAATTATGGGATAACAACCAATGATCATATGTGAATATAAGATAATATTGTGGGTATCAATGTATTGTAAAGATACCTAAACACAATATAATAAAATGAAAACAAAATAAACATGTATCATAAATAATAAATAAATTTGTATATGATTTTTTAAAAAACACTTCATGTGTAATAATAACATAGAAATTTTCCAAAACCTATGATTAATGAATAAAAATAAGAACAATGATTCGTTTACACTGTAAAATATCACTACCATTAAAGTTACACTCACAGGAATAAATATTAAATTAGGAGTAATGGCCTATGGAATCAGATTAACATAAGAACCGAGTCATAATAGTATCAGAAATGAAAGAATTATATGCATAAAAATAATGTATTTGGTGGTGAAATAAAAAAGTCGTATAAATAATATGTTAATTCTACCCAACAATGCATTCATCACATTGTAGGATATGAACAACTACCCTTATACATTTTCTGGCTAATGATAATAAAACATGCACCCTTTTAGTCTTGGGATAACTATCAATGTACCCTCTTGGATGTGGAATAAACTCTAATATAAAATTTTACCTCATTAGATAAGAAACATTATTCAGTTTTTTTCAATGATATATAATTCTAATAACACTTTTCCAATAATGAAAAGCATACATAATTTTGAAAATTGACGATGAAAACTTTAATGAATTCATATAAAATTATTAACCATGGGGAATTAAATAAGCATCATGAATATGTCCTTAAAAAATCCTCAGTACAAGATATCAATAGAAATAAGGTGGATTGTTTCATTGGAACATTTCCCAAAAATAACATAAGTAAAATCAATGGATATTGACATATATAAAGACATTATTTTTTAGTTGTTGATAAATTACAGTAAATAACAAAAGTAATTATACATTTATGAGCAACTTAAAATCACCATAATATTTATTTTAAAGAAATGAAATACATAATTATGATTTGAAATTTTAAAAATACCATTCAATTAAAAATCCCAAAAATATATTTTATAAACTAAATTATCTTTAAAAGATATTATTTGATAATATATAAAAATATATAAAAATTATTTCAGAAAAAGTAAATCATATATAATCACATTCAAATTCAAGAATTACTTTTTAAAATAAAACTATTAGTTTTGAATACTATAAAAATATTCTTTTAATTTTATTTATATTTTTAATTAAAATAATTTGTAATCCATTTTAAAAAAATTAACTATATATTATTAAATAATAACAATCTTAATGTTGAATGAATGTGTTCGTAGATAGATTTTTGAAAAGGTATCCTATTAAAAATTGAAATGTGTTGACAATTTTAGAAAATGGAAATTAATATATATTATCTTAAAATTATGTAATATGAAAATAGTCTATCTTTCAATCAAGTATAATAATATTGAAAAAATTAATATGGACATATAGTAAGAATATTCTGAAAAAAAACGAAGGGGTGGGAATTGTGCAATTACTAACATCACATCATGGAATTTTTTTACCCAAAGAAATAAACAGGTAAACGATTATCTAAAAAATCAATAATAACCATAGGGAAAATAATAAATTATTGTTTTATACATAATAGTAAGATAATATTAATAATAAGAAAATTAATTTAAAATAATCAGGGTTTGATGATCAGATTTGAAAGAATGTATTACAATTTCTAAAATCATTGAGTCAAAACTACAATGAAAGGTATATTGGTAGAGGGATTTCAGAGCACCATGAATTTAAATATATTAATATTTAATTTGATTTATATTTTTAAAAAAAAATTGGAATATAGGTGGTGAATGAGATGCATATCTCAATGAAGATAAATTTCAATGAGATAATAATTACCTTTAATATTTACTTAAACGATTATTCATTAACCATATATATAATAATTATAAAATATTAACAGATTATTTATGAACCATATATATATCATTAACTATTGGTATTATTCAATTTGAAAAATTCACTTAAATATATTAGTTGAAAATTTATTTCCCTTATCATAAAAATTTAGAAATTCTAATAGTTTCCAAATATTATATAAGGGACAGATTAGTCATATTTAGGATATTCTAGGTTAATCCTTCCAAGATTATAAATTTGGTTGAAATAATTTTTTTAAATTATTCATACTTACCGTAGTTTAGTTTATGATATCGATCGGAAAATTTCATGAGAACGGGATGAAAGATGAACTTGTTGGGGGTAATTTAGAAACATTAACATATTGCATTACAAGGATATTTAGTTTTTGTGTAATACATTAAGAAACATATTACAGATATAGTTTACTCAATTATATTTTATTAATTCATAACATTTTTTTAGAACTATCTATTTAGGGAATTGATATTATTGGGAACAGGATGCCACATGGAAGAGGTAGATTGCACATACACATAGAATTAATTTACATCTTCTATAGAATAGAATTATGTGTGAATATAGTTAATAATTTTTTTTTCATAATATTCTTTTAAATATCATATTTAATCATTAGATTCACCTTTTTATCTATCCATATGAGGTTTTTTTTAAAATAAATTATGATTTTAATGGAGTACATAGTTTTCATTAATCTATTGATAATGGTTGAATGCAGATAACGATTGAACTATATATGTGAAAAAATTCATTTTAATTATGATACCTATGTAATTATATTTATGTTGATTTAATAGGGTTGATGGAAGGTTGATGTGAGTTACTCTACAAGAAATTGGAGTAATTTCAGCGGGTTATTTGCGACGGAATCCCGTCGCAAATAACCCGTCGCGTAAAATGGCGTCGTAATTAAAACTATTAGCGACAGGAAAGATTACCTTCACGAATACTTCTCAGGAAATTTTTAAAGAACCTATTTGTGATGGGCCCATCGTAATGAACTTTTGCGACGAGTATCTTTGCCTGCCGCAAATAGTTAGTTCAAAATAACTATTGGCGATGGGCTCGTCGTAAATACCTTTTGCGATGGGCTCCTATTCCCACCACAAATACCTTTTCGAAAAACCCTATTTGTGACGGCCCCGTCGGAAATACCTTTTGCGACGGGCCTATTTTCCCGCCGCAAATAGTTATTTTGAAATATATATTAGCGATGTGCCCGACGCAAATACCTTTTGCGATGGGTCCTTTTTCCCGTCGCAAATAAGTATAAAAAATAAAAAAACTGAAATAATAATATACAAAAAATAATATTTTAATAATAATAAAAAAATTATAATTCAATCAAATATTAAAATAAAAAATAATTACAATATTTAAAACATTATAATTATTTATAATTTTAAATATATTTAAAATTCTTAATATAATAAAATATGAATAATAAAAAAAATAACAATCATATTAATTCTATAATATAAATAATATAATATTTTATAATATAATAATGTTATTATTACTATTAATATTTATGAAAATCTATTATTAATATTATTAAAATAATTAAAATATGAAAATTATCAATATTTGCAAAAAGAATATATAAAAAACATTAAAAAATAATACTAATAATAAATCATATTTTTTTAAATAATAAATCATATTTTTTTATCAATATTTGCAACAACAAAAATATAAAAAAATAATAAAATAGTAAGAGTAATATTATTATTAATAAAATAAACAGACATTAAAAAAATAATATTAATAATAAATAATAAAATATTTAAAATAAATATTAATTAAATAATGTTACATTGAAACCAATATAAAAAAAAATTATAAATAGAAAATAATTCATATTTTGAATTCAAAAAAAATTATAACATCAAAATAAATCACTCGTCCGAAGGAGGGGGAGCTGGTCACTGATCCGAAAGAGGGGGGGGATGGAGGATCTGGAGGTGCTGGTGGAGGAATCTTTATCCCTAATGGAATAGTCAGACGACGTATATACTCTATCTGCTCTTGATGCTACTGCTGCCACCAAATCATCGCCTCCTTGTACTCCTGCTGCTGTCGTCGACACTTCTCCTCAGCCTGCTGCTTCTGCTGACGAATCTCCTCCTACTCCTTACAGAGACTCTCTATCATCTTAGTTTGCGATCGCAACTCATCCTCATACTGGAATGTAGAAGATGATGCACGATCTCCTCTCGAGGTGGACGCCGAAATCGCAACACTACCATAATAAGTCACAGGAGTAAACTGAGAGCTGGTACCAACTACGCGTCCCTTCTCGAAGGCATACTGGGTAGCCCGCATCCATGCACCCTCATTAAAATGATGTCCAATTGTCTGATTAGATGTCTTGGACGGACCCTCAACCTGGGTCTGTGATGTCGCAGCCTCATATGACTCCTTCAGTTTCAATTTGAAATTAAAATTGTGAATATATTATATATAGTTAATTTTCAAACTGAAAAACAAATTATACGGACCACAATCTGACACTGGAGATCACCTCTAATCTCCCCAGTAACTGGATCACTATACGTCCTCTGATATACGTCGTACTCCGTAATATTGGGCTACTCGATAGCCTATAAGAATATAAAATGAACTATTAATATTTAAATTTATAATTTTTTTTAAATGTACATACCAGATGTTGTCCATGCGTACTGAATGTATGACTCCCAGCTCGATGAGTCCCCTCCTGTCTCCCCTGATTCTTCCTCCCCAATGATGATCTCCTCTGAAATCCACCGCTCAACCAGTGTGAACATAATCCATCCCATACGTGGGATGAAATGTACTCTGTTCGGTGGGATCTACAAGACTGATCAAACATAGTCACTCCAAATTTTTTCATGGTCATTTATCTTAAATTGTATAAAAATTGATGTAATAGTTGATGCATCACCACCTCCCATGCCTCGTGGATGGCATCACACATGGTATCATCAATCAGATACCATAAAGCCTACAAATAATTTACAATATCAAGTTATAAATGATATAAATTTCAAAATAAAAACTATTTATTTACATACCAACCATTGGCCGAACATGGCTTACTGTACATCAGTGGGAATCTGTTCCCACGTGGTCCATGGATGAGTAAAATAGTAGGGAAAAATAATGATGCCATGTCCGATTTCTATATGCGGAAACAATAAAAAAAATTGAACATTTATTATGTAAATAAATTAATGAAATCATAATAAAATGCACAGGTTATCATACCTCTGCGTGCGTGGATCTAACCCAAGACGCTTACGTCATTCAGGGATGGGGTCAGGGATCATCAGTCGTGTAAGACCATGCCACCTCCGCATACTCCCTGAAGTGTCACTAGGCTGAGGGTCAGATGTCCCGAAATCATCCTCATCCAATTGTAGGTCGGCCTCTAACAACTGACGAAATAGCTCATCGTTCATCTAAAATAGAAAATGAATATTGTTATAAAATAATTAAAAATTCTTATTATATATAGATATATATATATATATAAGTTATGATTATATATAACTATCATTGAATTTTATTAATGTCCACCTTCATCATCATCTTCATATCTAATGATGTCATCTTCATATTCCTCCTCAATATCATCGATATCCATTTGAGTTTCAGTTCTATCATCTCTTACCATTTCAAATTCATTTGTGACATCATTAATATCATCTTCACCATCGAATCTTAGTTGTGTGATGCCATCATCGGTACTCATGTTTCTTTGTGATAATGATGGATTTTGAGCAGTCCCTTGAAAAATATAAATTCCTTGCACTTCAGTGAAAGAAGCTTCACTTTGAGAAAACAGATTGTCTTGAATTTTTATTTTTATTATGCTCCACCAATCACTCAGGTCTCTTGATGTAGCACAATACTTTGCATAATAAACTTGATGTTCATGTTGAGCCAGTAAAAGTGGTTCATTTTCTGCAAGAAGAATTTTATATTTAATATCAATTATTCCATGAGTAGGATGAACATGAACTACTCTATCAGTATACAACCACTGACATTTGAACATCGTTATGTAATGTTGTCCTAGATAACAGAGTT
Source organism: Viscum album (assembly GCA_963277665.1). NCBI lineage: Eukaryota > Viridiplantae > Streptophyta > Magnoliopsida > Santalales > Viscaceae > Viscum > Viscum album. The sequence goes on from OY728120.1 coordinate 487,745,587, forward strand.
CAATAATTTCATCAAGCATTCCATACGAGTAAACATCATTTTCTATGTGATGATATTCTCTCAATAAAATTTCACTTTTCATTGTTTTTTTTATTCCCTATATGCACGTGTATGAAATCGAAATCCATTCACCACAAATGCATTATAATATTTAACCATTTTGGATGGTGGGTTACTCAATATACATAGACGTTTTTCAATTTTATCAGCATGTTGAGACACCAAAAAATTTGTAATATAATTATCAATATAATAAAAAATAAACTGAATGAGATGTTAAACCATGAATAATTTATGTTACCTGTTTTTGAAACCAGAGAGAAAAATATTTCTTCCTGCGTTCTTCAAGGGCAGCTGCTGTAATTTGTGGAAGTTGTTTTTGATATGAATATCATATAACCTAAAAAAATATAGTTACTTATTGTAACATAAATGATAAAATAAGTGATAGAAACACTTTTAGTACAAATTATGTCATCTCTTCATAGTTGAGCAGAACATACGTATGAGCTCTGTGATGTTCATCATCCGAAAGCCATCGTTCATGAACTCCACCGAAACCAAGCTCTGACTAATTAAAAACTGATAATTGATTTTTCATTCCATCATCAACATTCCCCTAGTTCAGTCCCATGCAGTTGTGTTTTGAGGGATACTCAGATTCAAAATAGTGAGAGAGAAAAAAGATATTTCTTCTTGTAAATAAGCTTCAACAATTGATCTTTCAACATATACTTTGTTACGTACTTTTCTGTTCAACTTCTGCACACATCATTCGAATGGCTACATCCATCTAAATTGTACTAGACCTCCACACTTTGATTCATGTGGAAAATGTAATATCAAATGTTCCATTGAGGCAATGAAATATGGCAGACATATTTTTTCTAGTTTACATATAATTACAACAACATCTTTTTCATGTTTTCTTACAACATCATAATCTACTGTCACTACACAAATGTCTCGATAAAAATATGACATGTCTGTTATCGAATCCCATATCCTGGAATTCAACAGACCTCTTAATCTAATTGGCATAAGTCTTTCCATTATAACTTGACAATCATGAAATTTTAATCCACTAATATAACCATTACTTACAAATCTACCCAAATTGGAAGCAAAACCATATGGATTTCTCAAATCTTCAATCCACTGACAAAATAATAAGTGACTCATTTTTGACATTGTATAAGATTCTTTTGGCATCATTAACCTTTATGTTTTGACATTCTCAAACAGTTTGAGTTCTAGGTGCCTGCAAATTTGGGCAAGATCTAATCATGCCATTACATTATCTTTTCTCTTACCCAGTGTATCCAAAACTGTATGAAATAAATTATCAAAACAGTTCTTCTCAATATGCATAACATCCAGCATGTGGTTGACCAACAAATTAGACCAATATGGAAAATCCCAAAAAATGCTCTGTTTTATCCAATTGTGTTCTTTCCCATACCCAGAAATTATCTGTTCGTTTGTTGTGGGTCCAAATGTGATGGGAGGTAATGAAAATAAAACTGATTTTAACTATGTACCTGATAGAATTTTAGGAAGTCCATCTCTTTCAATTTTAACATTTATAAAATTATATTTGTTCCTCCAAAAAGGAAGATCAGTTGGAAAAAATTTGCGATGACAGTAAAAATAACAAGGTTTTTTCCCATGGAAAAGCCTAAATGCTTTGTTCTCTCCCATACAATAAGGACATGTTTTCAGTCCATGTGTACTCCAGCCAGATAACATTCCATATTCCAGGAAGTCACTAATTTTCCACATCAATGATGCTCTTCGTATCAAATTCTGTTTCGCAACAACATCAAATTTATGGACACCAATACTCCACAATAAATTTAATTCATCAATCAATGGTTTCAAAGATACATCAATATTATTTTTATGATGTCCTGGGATTAATAAGGTAAAAAAGATATAGGGATCATTCATCAGAATCCATGGAGGTAAATTGTACGGAGTTTTAAAGACAGGCCAACATGAATACTGACTACCATAAGATCCAAACGGACAGAAACCATTAGTGGAAAGACTCATTCACACATTTCGAGCTTCTAAAGAAAATGACGGATGCAATCTGTCAAAATGATTCCTTGAATCACCATCGGCTGGATGATTCAAGCGTTTACTGGCATAAATATTCGTTTTGTTCCATGAAATCATTGTCATTGTATTCTTAGACAAGAATAAACGCTGCAGTCTGGATGTAAGCGGAAAATATCTCAACTGTCATACAGGAATCAAGACAGACTTCCCATGTTGAGCTTCATTATACCTCGGTTTTCCACATGTGGGTAAACTATCCAATGACTCATTTCCCCCAGAATATAAAATGAAATCATTTGATCATGCATGAATCATCTGACAACTATGTCCCAAATTCCTAACTAGCCTCTTACTTTCACTTTAATTTTCTGGAAAAACATTTCCTTCGGGCAACGGTGTTTTAACCAAAGAAAATATCTGATCAAAACTGTTGTTTGACATTCCATTACCTGATTTGATAGCCATAAATATTACAACTTATTCTATCTTTATTATCTTGCAACCAGGATATATGCATCCTCAACAGACCTCAGCAACTCATAAATTCAGATGATGCCAACTCAGGAGTTGTATCAATATCATCCTGATTTTCAGTATGTTGAACATATGGACCTGTAACATAATGTACTAATTTTTGAAATAGTGATGGATCCAGAATCAAGTTAGTATCACCTTCTCTGGAACTGTGTTCACTGTGTTGATACCAAAAAACATAATCCGGTTGAAAACCAAAACCCAGGAGATGTCCCCCAACATTTTCAAATGTGTCAAACGTTCTCAGTGTACATCTTTTACAAGGACATTTTATTGTGCCTTTTGAAACAAATTCTGTATTTTATGATGAAAATGATTATAAAGTCTCTACACCCTCAATATATACCAGATTTAAACTAGAACCGTTTGTATTTCTACATTGATTTATCCATACACAGTCTTCTAATAATGATTGTTTCCAACTTCGTTGTTTAGTATTTTTCTACAAAACATTAAAAGATTACTGGTTTTGAATAAATTGATATTAGAAAAAATCCCAAAAAGAGAAGATATTAGAACTACTTCTTAATAATTACCACTATTTACAAGCGACACAATTTTCAGTGAAATTAATGCTAATTACTTCTAATTATTGGTAATTTTCGTTAATTATTACAAGTTATTGGTAATTATCGATAATTATTAATAATTATTGGTAGTTACTGATAATTATTCGCAACATGATTTGATATATTCTTAACATGTTCAAATAATAAAGGGTCTTTAATATTTAGTTCATGCTCAATAAAATGTTTGTGTCAGCTGTGTACAATGATAACATAGAAAAATCCCCAAAAAGAGAAGATATTAGAACAACATATTAATAATTACCACAACTTACGAGAGAAACAATTTTCAGTTAAATTACTACTAATTACTGGTAATTATCGGTAATTACTGATAATTATTCGAAACATGATTTGATATATTCTTAACATGTTCATATCTTAAACGGTAGTTAATATTTAGGTCATTCTCAATAAAATTTTGTGTCAGCCGTGTACAATGTAAACTCTATAATTGTCTTTTTTTGGTTGATCATCGCACAAGTAGCATTGAAATAAGATGACCCAAGTCATGTCATTCATGTCTCTAAGAATCATCTCACATTATCATTTACATAGATCATTTTCATTAAAACTTTAATCCCTTAAATTTTCAAGGAACACTGGTATGTAAAGGGTCATGTGATATGATTCTTATAGATGAGAAAGACATGACATGGATCATCTTATTGCAACGCTACTTATGAGGGGATCAACCAAGCAACGTCAATTATAGAGTTTACATTGGACACAGCTGACACAAAATTGTTATTGAACATGACCTAAATATTAATATTATTTTTTCATAAATATTAATCATATAATAATTACATATGTATCTAATTATATACTAATTATATACTAATTATGTTACTAATTATTAATGGGAAGATATGCAGAGGCCAGGTGATTAACCACTCGTTCAATGGAAAAGAAAACATGATTGAACACTCATCCACCTCAATTCTCTTTTCAACTATGTGTTTACGATTGACAGGAAACTTATATCTCTACATGTAACATTCACATTCACTGGAAGGTTGATTTTGACAGTGAATAAAAATATTACATGTGGAGATAGATGTTTCCTGTAAAGCATCAACACATAGATGAAAAGAGAATTGAGGTGGAGGAGTGGTCAATCACGTTTGCTTTTTCATTGAACAAGTGTCCAATCACCTTTGCTGCTAATCACATTGCCGTTAATTATTCTAATCACTTTGCTTCTAATTATTCTAATCACTTTGCTGCTAATTATTCTAATCACTTTGCTGCTAATTAATCTAATCACTTTGCTACTAATTATTCTAATCACATTGCTGCTAATTATTTTAATCACTTCCTAATTATTTTAATCAATACCTAATTATTTTAATCATTTTTTAATTATTTTAATAACTTTTTTAATTATTTTAATCACTTCCTAATTATTTTAATCATTTGCTAATTATTTCAATCACTTTCTAATTATTCTAATCACTTGCTAATTATTTTAATCACTTGCTAATTATTTTAATCACTTGCTAATTATTTTAATCACTTTCTAATTATTTTAATCACTTACGCATTATTTTAATCACTTTCTAATTGTTTTAATCACTTGGAAATTATTTTAATCACTTGCTAATTATTTTAATCACTTTCTAATTATTTTAATCACTTGCGCATTATTTTAATCACTTGCTAATTGTTTTAATCACTTGCTAATTATTTTAATCACTTGCTAATTATTTTAATAATTTTAATTAAATAGCTATTTATTTTAATTCCTCATTATTTGAATTAAATCGCTATTTATTTTGTTTTATAATTATTTTAATTATTTGATAATTATTTTAATTAATTATTTTAATTAAATAGCTATTTATTTTAATTATTTGCAAATTATTTGAATAAATATAATTAAATCGCTATTTATTTTAATTGCTAACTATTTTAATTATTTTCTATTTATTTTAATTATTTTCTCATTGTTTTAATTATTTTCTAATTATTTTTATTATTTGAATAAAATGGCTATTTATTTTAATTATTTGCTAATTATTTGAATAAATCTAATTATTGGAATACATCTATTTTAATTATTTGCAAATAATTTTAATTATTTTAAAATTATTTTAATTATTTTCAAATTTTTAATTAAATCTAATTATTACCATACAAATATCCCATGGGAGTGTCAAACCAAGAGTGCAGCAAGGCCCGTTGTCATGTACCCGGATACCCCGGGTCATGCCCGAATCTCCTTGTCAGAGTTTTCACTCCTAGGTACATCTGTGCCAGAGTCACATCTACTTGTTTGTATCCATACAAGGATTTATTTGATTGATAAACCAAAAACAATAATAATTATACCAAAATAATTATGATTAATTATTTATAATTATTTATAACAATATAATATTATTAACAAAACTAAATATAAATAATAAAATAATTTAAATCTAATTTAATTAGAACAAAAATTAAAAATAATATAAAAAAAGAAAATAAATTTAAAATTAAATAAAACGTAAATACATTTGAAATCATGAAGCTATGGACACCTTTGATTGCCTTCCGACGGTCTCGCAAAAAGAATCGAATTTTTTTTTGCTTAAAACTAAAGCTTCCAGGAGAAGAGAGGAGAAGAAGATGATTTGAATGTTTTCAAAACTACAACAGTTGTGGGTATATACAGGTAAACGTATTTGTGAGGGGATTATTTGTGACGGGTTACCCATCGCAAATACAGCTATTTGCGTTGGGTCCCGTCAAAAATTCTCGCCGCCCGCATTAATTACAGTCGCCGTTTAAAAAGGCTTTTGGGACGGGAACCGTCGCAATTACATACCTGCCGAAATAACGTTAGAGACGGGCGGATTTTCCCATCGCAAATACACTGATTTGGAAAATATTATTTGTAATGGGTACCCATCACAAATTGCAGTATTTGGGATGGATACCTGTCACAAATTCCCGCCACCAGCATTAATTACGGTCAAAATATGAAAAGGCTTTTACGATGGGAACCGTCGCAAATACTTACCTACCGACATAACATTAGCGATGGGTGGAGTTTCCAGTCACAAATTCCATGATGCGGTAAATACTATTTTTGAGGGGTGGCATTACCCATCGTAAATAGTATTTACGGCGGCAGGGTATTTGTGACGGGGAGTAGAAAACCGTTGCAAATACTTTACCCGCATTTTGGCGCGAAATCTGCACCAAACCTATTGCGACGGGGACATTTTCCCCGTCGCAAATGATAAGTTATTTGCGACGGGAATATATTCCCATCGCAAATATCCCTTTCGTCAGACCTATTGTGACAAGAATATGTTCCGTCGCAAATAACCCATCACAATAAACCCTTTTTCCCATATTGATATATAATTGAACATTAAAGAATGGGAAATTCTAAATTTGAGAGTTTGAATATCATCATGAAAAATCCATTAGAAATGGAGGATATGGGGATTCATCTTGTAATAAGGGGAAAAAATCTTGGTACATGACTATAGGTAAAGAATAATGGGATAGGGTTCAATAAAAATATTATGTGTATTATTGTATTTATGTGGGTTAAAATGTTATACTTTTTTATAACAAAAAGCGGAACTTTTACTCGGGATTGAGTAGTGGGTGAGGGGTAATAATGGAATTGCATGATATTTTTGTTGGTAAGGAGAGAAGATATTGTTGATACATGAGGTTTTTCATTTCCAATCAAATTCTTTTCTATTATAAATGTATTTTGTGATGTTAATTTAGTAACCATTGAGTGATAATATATGACTCATTTTACCCATTTTAACCATGACTAAAAATAACCATGGTAATTATTATATTACAAGTAATATAAAATGACACCTATTATGAATTTATTATCTTCTAATTATAAATTTTCACTCTATTTATTTTCATTCAATATTGAAATATATTAAAGTAATTTTTAAATTAGGGATTATAATATATAGAAAATGAACTTTTATAGAAAATATCACTTTTTTATTTATTATATATACATATTTTAAATACATATTTTTTACTAACTAATATCATGTTTTTATATTTTTTATTATATATATAAACATACCATTAATTTCAACATTTAAAATTGATAAACACAACATACTTTCCTATGAATTACTGAAACACCTATAACTAATTAATTGAAAATTACCATACAAATATTATTGTGGTAATTAGTTTATGTATAAATAAAATATTTTTGGAATAAAAATTATATTTCCATTATAATCTAATTTTAAAAAAAATGATATGAAAATAATTTTATCCGATTCAATTTATAATTGTTATAATAAAATTTAAAATTAAACATTGAATAAAATATAACAAAATAGAGAATAATGTATCTTCCAAACAAATGAAAAACCTTTTTCATGCCTAGTAATTAAAATTTAATTCATTAAAACTTGTTAAATTTTATATATTTTCAATAAAATTCATTATTATGATTATTTTACCAAAATATAAACAATTAATTGTAAAATAAGAATTATTTCTAATAATGTATATTTTTTTCCTATAATGATCCCATCTCTTAAATACCTAATAAAATTTAATATTATCAATGAAATGGTACTAAAAATGAAATTTATTTTTACTGATACAAATATTTCATAACACTTTTATCCCTATTTATATCCTCCAATATTATAGAAAAAATTCATATTCAACATGGTATAAATGATATTTTTTATCTTAATAATCCTTGTATAATATTTTTAGTTTCATGTACCATGTCATGGATGTTTTTCAATTAATATCTTCATAAATTCAAAATATTTACTAATACTCATAGATGTTACCTTAATACTTATATTTCATATATAATAATAGTGTTCAAGTTTTAGAACCCATGTAATTTTTCAAGAGTGAGGAACTTTGGTTACTATGTTATGGGTCAACAGTATCCTAACAATCATTAAAAATAATAATACACAAGTTTCTAAGAGTGTAAATAACGATTTATGAATTCCATGAAGACAAGTGAACCATTATTGTTAATTAATATTACAGTAATATCATTTTTTGGGGACATAATTTATAGAAAATTATATTATTTGTATACAGATTTCATTCCAATTACTCATAACTCTAAATATAAATTTATTTTTATTAAAAAATATTACTGGATAATTTAATTGGTTGGATTTTTATCTTAATTTACCATGTTCCATTGGTCTGAATCCTCACTTGAGATTTATAATAATACCATGTTTTGAGGTTCTGAGGATGAGGAAATTAATTTTACTTTTTCATAGGGGAATATATTTAAGTTTATTTTTTCTAATTATTATTATTATGCTCCTCAATAATGGGATGTATTATGTAACTGATAGACCTTCTAGTTATTTAGGATCACATATTTGTTTTGAGAGTCGGTATTTATGTATCTAATAGTGTATCATTCCCTATAATCTCAATATTGGAAGTGGTATACTTAATTAGGGCATTGGATCTTATGCTTCCTAGCTCCATAAGTATGTTATCTATATACCATGAAATTTCATTTATAAAAATAGTGTCTCTTTACCCCATTAGAGGGCCTTTCATATGGGATTATGGTACTTTAATATTGTCCATTTTAGAATTAATTTAATTTTGTTTGTGGTCATCATTGTGGATAGACATAAGGAGTATTTTCATGATCGTATTTCATTAATTGGATATATATTTGGTGATTTTTAATATAGTTATGGAATGGGGATGTTCATGGTTCAAATTGTCTGCAGAGAGTGTACAAAGGAACAAATAAGGTTATATTGGTTTTTTGAGGTCATGGTAGAGAACCATGGTCTTGATACAATCATTATATTAATCTAACATGAATTGATCAAATTTAGGGGACATAAATAATTTGATAATCAATTATATAAATATATATATTAGAGTAATATTTATTTTATATGTTTCAATCACATTTGTTTTTATTTTCTCAAAATGCTACTGATTTGAGGAGCCAATAGAATACTTATATGTCTTTTTTCCTTTCCAATATACACTCATTGCAGGGATAATTTTTTTTTTCAAAGATTTAAATTGTGCACCCATCTGTTATATTGATTTGAATATATATTTTATTTATTTCCAAAAAGATTTGTATCATTGATTAGATCATATGTAAGGATTGGTAGACTTTGTATCAAATACAAACCCATTTTCACATCTATATGGAATCATTAAAATGAATTTGGTTCATTGAAATACCATATCATAGAGTGTGATATATTTGTAGGCCATTATTGACCTAAACATTAACCATTGTTTAATCATGTTATTTTGTATCATGAAAAGAATCATTAGATATTATTTCCTCTAAATTATAATGGGTTTAATGACATTTTTTAAAATCATCTGTAGGGGTTTTTTCCAAGAGGGAGTAAGATTATTTCATGATTAATATAGAAATATAGAATATATCAATTACTAGATTCAAGATTAATCAATTATATCATATTGATCTAAGAATTCAGTTTCAATATATGGAGCACTTACATTATTCATATATAATATAGATATGTGTTATCATTAACGTCATGTTTATTGGTGTTTAAACCAATTTAAGATAGTAAAATAAATATTCATATCCATTTATTAATAACCAATTTGATCATCTACATAAATCAAGATGGTTCTCGAACAGAATCCTGAGTTCATTTTATCAGCATCTATCTGTGATTCCTTCTCATTTATCTCTTATGACATTTAGAAGAATGTATAACTTATTTAAAAATCAAATGATTTTATATGGTATTATCAATTAATGTGAAATTTTTTATCCTATATGAATAAATACTTATTTCCTATATTGGGATTTTTTTGTGGATTCTATTTTGGATAATAAATTGTTATAATCCTTGTCATAGTTGGAAAAATCTTGTTATACATATTTTTTGATCATACCTCGACATAATTATTCATGTGATTATTTATTGATATATTGGTTCTTTAGTAGGGTGAAATACTTCTTCGGTTTTGTGGTTTTATTGGTTTCGTATATTAGTGGACCTAGATAATAATGAGTATTTACATTCCCTGGATTAGTATAAGAATGTCCTTGAAATAAGATTTTATTTGGTATTTTTAAGCTATTATTCAATTTTCACTATAAATTTCTCTAAATTATTAGTGTAAAGTATATAACAAACCAATAATGAAATTATGTTGTAGTGTTCTAATAATTATGATAGTGTATTCATGGAGTTGAATGAATTATTGAAAGGTATAATAGTTTTGAAAATAACTTTTTTTTTTGTAAATGATTATACTCTATATTGTGATTTATTGGGGTTTTGTTTTTGTATAAATTTAATATACTATGGGTAAATTTATTTCAATGGGTTAAGGAAACAGAGGCTACAAGAGAATAATCATATTAATCATGATTTTATATGGGGGTTTCTAGATCATTAGTAGATATAATACAACACTATCTTCTTGGAGAGGGATGATATTAATAATAAACATAATATCCTCATCTATCTCTATTCTTATTGTGACATGAACCATAATAATTTAATTTTTATGATTAATTTGTAGCAATTTGGTATCTAAATAGAATATAACATTGAAATAGTGTATTTTCTAGTTGATTATCTCTATAGAATGAATAAGGAATATATAGTACAAGATGATTGAAGTAGGTTTCTATTGATAAGACTATTTTCTAATAAAAATATATGTGTTTAAGAGTGTTTTGAATGGGAAAAAGTTATATAAATGGATATTATATCAAAATTCTAGCTGAGGTTGAAAAATATTAATATATCTATCTAAAAAATAGGTTTTTGTGGGATAGTATATATGGTGTAAAGATTCCACCAAACTATTCACATTATGATGATGATATTCCTTAAATGATCGTTAAAATCAAAGTTCATTCAATAATATATAAAGAGAAGATATGTTATTCCATTAGATAGATATTGGATTTTCACCTATGTTAAACCGAGATGTACCATGGAATGATTATATATTATTGGTTTCCTATAATGGATTGGGACTTTTCTGGATTGGGTAATTGATGATCCACTTGATAGTGGTTGATGAATATACAATATAGAACCATAAGTCATTATTACCCATTAAATATTCGCATGTGGAAGTGTACTATGTGATTATGTATTTAATTAGTTGGTTTTTGAGGTCACCTAATTATGGTGATGTTATATATGTTATTATTGATATGTTTAACAATGTTTGACAATTCATAATAATCCTAGAGACCCAGTTAGTTCATCTATTTGGTTGGATTTATGTTTTGGAGGCTGTGTTTCTTTGTATTATGTTATGATAAATTATTTCAAATTACGATTCCCACATAATGATATGATTAAATAACCGATAGAATTACTATCATTATTTCATTCTAAATTTACAAATTTTGTAACATCCTTATACCAATGGGTAGTTTGAGGATAATATTATGATTTTAGAGAACATGGTCTGATTGTGTGTCTTGTATTTCATTATATCATAATTTCTAAATCTCTTAATTGATGAATTCATATAAGAAAAAAGTTATTATACTTTTATTTTGATTCAACCCTTAAACACTTTTTGCATAAGGTCATTTCATTCAATTTGATACATGTTAGACAATAACGAGAATTTAATAGTGGGATTATGTATCAAATAGTGTATGTTAGACCATATTTTATTTTTAACAAAAAAAATTTCTACTCCACTAAATATATTGTATTCCACTACATACCAGATACATGAATCCATTTATATTAAAGATAGGGATTTGGTTTCCTAGTATAATTACCTCAAACACAATGGGTTGTCTATATTTGAGGGAACATGAAATATTCAACATGTGGATGGATCATTTAGTGAAATGGATTAGAAAACAATGTTTGGGATATTTTTAAAATATTTAATAATAATTTTCAGATATAAAAATATGTTAATGGCATATTTTGGTTAATATTTCGGTTTTAGTGGCACAAAACATCCTTGATTATTCTTTTAGCTACTGGCTCGCTAGTATCCCCCAGTAATTGTCTTTAGGGTGCGATAAACTCCTTCTACCTTGAATGACTCGTCGATAAGATAATGAGGCTATACTGAATGGAATGTGGTGTTGTAAGAAGTAATTATTTAAAGTAGGACTCATTGGATAGCTACTGATCCAATATTTGGTAATCAATGAGCCACCAACTAGCTTGTAAATCAAAAATGTATTGATTGTGGGTATCACTAGACATATATTAGGGGTTGTATTTTCTAGCCTTTTCTTCATTATGGCCTTTTTAGGTTGAATCTCCATTGATCAATTTTTTTTATCATTTAGCCGCATACATATCATATCAACCCTCATTGAGATACAACTAATTCCCAATGGATAAAGACAAAAAATAATGGACAATCCTGGTAAAATAATTCATTCCTAATCAATCATATCCCCCTTCATTATTTTGTGGTGGTACATCATTTTTCGCATAATCATGAATGATACACATTGTTTTTCCTATCACATACAATAATTTTATGTCTCAATTATCTAATAATAATTTTCACATTGATTTGATTGATTATATATTTATCAATAGTGTGATCATGATTACAGAATTAGTGTTAGTTACATTTGATATTAATAGAATTATTTTAGAATAATAGGGAATTATATTTCTTGTCTTGAAAATGTCTTGTGATGATGAATATGTTTTTTGTATTGTAGAGTTATTTAGTGTTTGTCCCTTGGATATATATTCAATGGTTTTTCATCAAATTGAGTTGAGTAAAAAAACTGGACTAAGGACGTACATTGAATATTTTAATTTTATTAGAGTAAGTAGGGTTCTAGATGTATATGAACACTATAAGACGATGCCACAAAATGGTAGATATCTCTATATTTTTTCTTATATTGATTCCATTTACATATAATAAAATTAAATTTATTTAGGAATGATATTTTTTCACAATGGAATAATGTTTTTTCTGTGAGATATTTCAATTTTTTTAGGCAATTCTTTTAATTCATGATAATGTTTAGGTCATTATGAAGGTATTCCTATATCCTATGAATGTGAGTTTCCTTAAAAATTATTAATTCACAATTTTTATTATATAATTAATTAATTTTTAATTACTTGACATGACTAAGGACACATGGATATCAATGGAGTATAATTATATTTAGAAACATCAGATGGGATTTTTATGGTTTACAGTTAAATTGATTTGAGGTACGTTGTCCCATATAATCTACCACATGGTATTATTAATGGATTATTTTCATATTATACTGGGATCACCACATTGGGTGAATAACACATAAATCTATATGCTGGTTTGAATAAAAGGAAATACACAATTAATTAAGGATCATTATATCTTATTTAATTAATAGGATCATTCCCATTATAACTGAACTAGTTAAAAATTGCCATGATGGACCCACGTGAATGTGTTTGATGTATTCCATTGACGGATGAGGTTTGATTAATAGTGTGTGACATAGATTATATCATTCCTCTTACATGGTGGTAATGAAGCATTAGGCCATGATTAGTGATACCATGATATATTCTTTTATAAACTCTATGTGGGATGGTATACCATGATAAATTTTTAAATATGATCATTTGTACCATTATTATCCTCTGTAAATTATACCTTTGTATTACATAGTGTTCCATGATAATATACTTCTTTTTTGTTGAATTTCACTGAATAAGTGACCATACATAAGTTCTCATGATGTTCAACATTCACATTTTTAGTTTTAAATACCCTTATATGAACAATATAATGAAATGATGGAAATAGACTATGTATCATTTTATATTTTGGGTTGGATCATAGAAATTTATTTTCCCTTGGGAGTAAATCGTCTAGGGAAATTTTGAATATGTCAGAAAAAGGATGATGCCGGAGGTTTATTTTTACAGGTGACATTATTACCAATTGAATTAAACATATTAGGTGAGATTTACCATATTATGAAACAAAATGAGAATATTTTGGGAGGGGTATGTGGTTTTCCTAATAAAGAATACAATTATAGTGGAGCATGAGATGTTATTATTAATAAAAAATATCGTGGTGGATTTTGTGAGAAATCATCAATTGTGGAACATAATGTGTTGAATGTAAAGCGTATGGTACTAATATATATTGAGTGAAGAGGAACATATTTTAATGTGTAGTGACTAAAATTGTCATTCCCACCAATATCATGTCGAAGCAACAACAACTAGAAATTTTAGTATCATGCTAAGCATACTAATGCTCCATATATGGGTGATGTATAGTTATGTGTTATTTGGAGATTATGGTTTATTATTCTTCAATTGATATATTAAATGACTATTTTATGATTTGATTCACACATCCATGAATAATGTATTTTTTAATAGTTATGTACAACACCAAATTAGTGGTTTCCTAATGAGTGGTTATCTCACACTTCTTAGGCAGCATTGGAACATGGGAACATTTGTTGCACCAACTTTTAATAGGTACTGATTTTGTTGAATATTATTTTGATAATTTAGTGGGATAAACCACTATATGTATAGATACTAGGATGAGGTGAGTCTTATAGTTGACGGCATATAATCATGGTACATTTTTTTCTTTTCTATATTATGTATTTGTCTGGACCAGTGGAAAATCAGTTACTTATTCTGCTAATGGAATTTGAATTAGTTCCCTACACATTCATTCATTAGAGATTATATGTTTTTGTTTTCATCATACTATATTATAATATTATAAATTTGATTGTTAATATATTTCATATTCTTCACTTTGATTAATGTTATATTATTTCCATGATTATACATTGGATCATCATAGTTAGTCTATTTACATTGTCATATGAGGAGGCACCCCCTGAGGTCACGCAAAACAACGTATCGAACATGGTGATTTAGGATGTCATGTTCCAATATGATAACATGGAGAGGGTTTCTATTTGTTTTATTGAATTGGTAGATATTTTATATAGTATTGTGTCAGAGCATGTAATTAGAAACTATCTAGTGCACCAAGAACTCCTTTCCCAAGGGATGATCTGGTTTATAGGTTATGAAATTGATGATATTATATTGGGTTTTTAGTATTAAATTATTTAACCTCATGTGACACAAGAATATTTTTGATGTTTTTTATTTCTTATGGATTTAAATAAAGTCCATATTATCAAAAGGCTTCCCATGAATCATATTAATCATATATGTTCACATTCATTATATTGCTTGTGTGTTACTTTATTGATAAGCGAGGACACTTCATCATGGTTCTAGAAAAGGAAAATTTATTTCACATATATTATCTTGTTTATAGAAAATTATATTCAACCCCTTTTCATGTCAACATCTGATAGTACATTATTTTAGAATATGGTGTGGTGCATTGGGATGATGAAGATAATAGTGCTGATAATGAAAATGATGAAAATGATGTCATGTAATGAATTGGGGTTGTATCATACCTTGATAGGTCATTTTATTTGTTAGTTTCCCTTTTAAATAAATGTGTGAATGTATACATTAAATATTCCAAGTAAAATAAGTGCTCAACTACAACCAATATAAACGTCTCCCTATACCATGATATAGAATTTTGTTTATTTGAAATGGGAGGATTTTCTCCTTAAACTTTTGTTCCATGAGATAATCTATAATATCATATCAACAAAGATGTGAATTAATAATTTTCTTTTATTTCCAACACATATTGAATCCTTGTATGTGATTTTTGTAACACCGTGTAACCTTTTAAATGATAATATTGTTACTATTGATATTGTGTCTCTTTATGTATGAATGTAACATAATTGAAAACGTTCCTTTTAAAATAAATTTAAATGTTAATTCCTTTGAAGAAAATATCATTGATAAAAATTAGTTATTCATATGAATGGAAATTTAATGGATTAATGTATTTTCATCATGATATCTAGAAACCCATAATTTTATACCTCTAGGAGTCCAATTAATAATGAAAAATAGTTCTGTTTTGGTGTGCTTTAATTCTTTTTGAATCAAGGAAAATTCCATGGTCTTCTTATCCCGGGAGTTGATAATTAAAATCTCTTTAGTACTAGAGTGGACCAACTAGGTGGTCGGACTATGGAAGGATTGAGTATGTGTGGATTAATAGCATATTAGTAAAAAACTATGTAATGGGAGGTGGATGATAAATCTTAGCAGAAAGGGGATTGAAAATATAATGACACGTTCAATGAGTTCTCGGTTATTGTGGGACTATTTCATTATTCATAGATATTTAATATCATATGGGGATCACTCAATTGGGAGTAAATACTTACATCATCATACATTACTAAGGAATACACAATGAATGAATTTAAGTGAATATGATAATCAATAGATCTAATTAAATGGGATGCAATGTCTGTTGAGGAGACTGTTGAACAGGATTCACGTTATGTGGATGGAAACATATGATTTTTTGATGTTATAATATTAATGAGTTTTATTCTAGTCCATTTATTGAAATCTTAATCATTGTGTTGGTTGTGAAACTCATGGTGTGTGGTATCCTAGATATATTTTTTAGTTTAAATTTACTTATTGTGAAGGATGACATTAGAAGTGGATTAGGGTACCATTTTTAAGTCAATATATGGTTTTTATTTTAAAGATTTTTAATGTTTCAGTGTAGTGGATTGCGTGAGGAGATAAAGACATCTATTTTAGATGTCATAAAAAACTTATAGCATATTAGAGGTCATCAAATAAGGCCTCGGCCTTAAAAAATACTTAATATTTAATTAAATTGAATAATTCGCATTGAGGATCTTTTTAGGTTTAGAGTTTTAGAGAATTAGGATACAACTATTACATCTCAAAGATTACAAATTAGACACATCTACTCAGTTTCCATTTTTTTCATAAAATATAAACTCTTGAACCAATGATTCATGTCTAGTTCCATGTTTTAGACATCATGACACTTCCTTTATCCCATCCTTGACTGTAATCCATTTTAAGTCATGTTGAAAATATTTCAAAAACTTGGGATGAGCATAAGAAGCTTAGTAAGTGTTATAACAATATGGAAAGGATACAATAGACCAAGTATACATAAGAAGAAATGAAATCATACTTTACTCATAAAACATAAGCACTTTAACATACCTCATTAAATCATAAGATTTATCAATAACTCATAGAAATCCTAAGACATAAAGGTATCTTGAGGCATTCATAACATTCTTGCCTAGGGAGTAACCCTCATGGTTACGTTTGGAATACCCATCATAGTATATTCCCTAAATCTCTTCAGAGAAACCATAGCATTTAACCCCTTCACGTTACCCAATGCATTGGAGAGCTATATCGGGCTCACCTGCCCTTAGTTTATCACAGAACCACCCGTCTTCATAAACAATGCCAAAGAACCATAACAAAATCGTATCACATAAAATATGCATAAAGGAAACATAACATTTAAACATTCAATCACAAGAGATCACATCATGATATTAACATAAATAAAAACATCTATAAAACATTAAAACTCTATGAGAGAAATATCCCTTTATACTTTGATAATATTAGAAGAAGACATTTAAAAGAAATTTTAGAATCAAAGTGTCCCATACCACTTTTAAACTTTTTAAAATGTTTTAAAACATTCATGTCCATATAAATAAATACTTAAAAGCCATTTTAGAACATGGACATGGATGATGAATGTTTAAAAGAATAAATCTTTAAAACCATTTAAAACAATGTTTTAATAAAAAAGTCCTTTTCCATTTTGAACATTTAAATTATAAGCCACATGAATGTAGACCATTTTAAAAACATTTATATAACTTTATTATAGACATAATATGGATATGGAAAGTAAAAGAGGCTGTATATACACTTTATAAAAGAATAAAAGTGCATATAATTAAGAAATTTCTCAATGAGAAGAAATTGAGATGTAATGCCAATCAAGGATAATGACATTAGAGCAAGGATAAAAAAATGACATATTTATGTGTGACAAATATAAATACAGTAAATATAAGTGGATACTCAGTGTAAAAAAATCATATGTCATCCAAACATATTCATTTCACGACATAATCAAGAATTAGAGGTTTAACCCAAAGAATTGGAATTGCGTTAACAAGTTCCCTAGCGAAAATTCGATAGCCTAACGTCGTCACATTAAATTTTAGAAAAAGAGTTGATGAGAAAGATAAAGGGTATCTCATCACTTGGAAATAAAATTTATATCAATAAGGATATATAATATCATATCCCAACATAAGAATATGTAATTTAAAAGAGAAAACAAAAATAAGTCCTTTAAAAATAGCAGGGTGAAAGTTTCCCTTACCGACTTGGGTAACTTCCGAAACGTACACCCCATGAAAGAAGGACTATAAAAAATTGCTGTAAATGCTCATAAACGAAAGTATATTACACAAAGAGTATAATAATGGGTAGTACATACACCACTCAAATGAAATGGTGGCAAATGTAGCCTAAATCTCACAGGAATAAAATTGAGATGAAAAATCCATTACGAAAACTCGGTAGCCTAACAGCGCCACATAAAACTTCAAAAAATGGATTTATGTGATCAAATAAGGTCTCTCATAATATGAACATAAAAATTACAGAATTAGGAATATAAAATAACATGCCCAAGAAAAAAAAAGATTATCTTAAAAGAAATTACATAAAAGAGAGTACTTAAAAAGAAAGAGAGAGGTTGGATCCCTTATCTGATGTCCGACTTGTATTGTTCGTTTCTTTATATTCCTGAATAATAAACTAGAGTTAATTTATACTTTATTAGTAAACTTTTTCAAGAACATTATTCCTTTTATATAACTTATTACCATGTTATGAACATTATGTAATTATTTAAGTTAATAATGGTTGTTTTGTCGATCATTGGTACATGAGTCAGAAATAAACTTGTTATAATTACAAAATGTTAATGTGGTAAAATATCCATTATATACAGAATTATATTCATAATTTAGATATCATATATATCATATATATCCAGTATATACTTTAATTTATAATATTACATAACATTTAAAGGTAAGAAATTAAATGAACAGTTCATGGAGACGGTAAGCCGTACATACGCATGAACGCTACATTCATTTCAATTTTGTATTTAATGGATTTAAAATTAAATGATATATATATATATATAATAATTACAGTATAATATATATTCTATATAGGTCACATATGTTCATTAATTTCATTATTTATACATTCCATGTATTGCATGAATGAGTCACATCACTTGAGGGGGTGGTAGTCCACACTTCCTCAAATGATATTATCACATTTGCACAACATGAAAAGCATAAAGGTATATTTTAAATGTAAAATACAGAATCATATAGAGGAAATAAAAATAATATATATCATAAATAAATATAGTTCCATCATAATGTCCACCATGAGAGGTGGGGGAAGAAGATATCATAATCATCGTTTCGTGAGGTAGTAATTCTCCATCCACTGAAACAATATGTTATTTAACCATTAGAATGTCGTGTGTGTAAGTGTAGATTGAATACATCTCATAACAACATACTAATATATTTAATATACTGGTGTTGTTACAAAATAATGTAATAAAAAGAGTTTAGGGGGTTGTGGAAGAAAAATAAAACAAAAGAACATAAGAGAGGACAATACCTTTAAATCTGGTAACTCCCTTTGGTTTGAACCAAAAGGGTTTGTTGAAGAGCTTTCTGCCTAAAGAAAGGATTATAGGATGAATAGAGGGATGTGGAGAGATAAAATGAGAATATTTTGTCAGAGCAAATGGCTTGAGAGGTGTGGGTATGGTGGTAGAGGTGGGAGCCTTTTATAAGAGGGAGGAGGGTCACTCTTGGAAAGTAATGAAAAGTTACTTTATTATAAAATGAATTTAGTATATTAAAGGAAAAAAAATATATATTTAGAGGATAAGGTGATAAGGGTTCGAAATAAACCCATCCAATTGGTTTTGTACATGTTTGAGTCTTAGATTATACCTTATCTTTTCATTTTATTTAAATCATTCATTAATGAGGTAATCGATGCATCATCATGGTATCATAAATAAATTTATATATTTAATGTCTATAAATTATAAAAAAAATATGATGATGTATGAAATCATTTTATATTTATAATGAATATTTATAGTTAAAAATATGACTTGTATAACCCCATTTAAAAATTCTTTTAGTTAAACAATACATGTTTGTGATATTTTTATTTTAACTTTAAATAAAAAGTTATTAATGTCATTTTCCTACCAATGTGGCTCCATGGGGTCCCCAAGTTGACCCATGTATTTTCTTGGTCGGCAATTACTATTCCAATAAGGGTAATACATGTGTCAAGGTCATTTCATATTATTATAACATTATCTTTACCTTAAATTACACTAATTACTTTTAATCGTGATTAATAAAACATAAAAGTAACTATTCACCAAAATATTATTTTAATCCCATTGAACCACATATTACATACTAATGAAAACCATGTATGTCAGATTTTTTAAATTCAAATTACAGAAGTGGAATGTTTCATTTAAACAAAAAATCGGTTTTTTAACTACAACTTAGTGGTTTCAATATTCATCCAAAATTGATGTTTTTCAGAAAAATAACAGAAATTCACCCTAAGCTATTTTTGATATTCCGAATTCAAAAATTATATCTATTTTAAAAAATTAAAAACATATATGTTTCATTAATTAATTTAATAATTAATTCCCACTGTCAAAATAAATAGCGTGTTTTTAAGTAACAATATCTATTAAAAGATTGACACTTGTTTAAGTCCAATTTCAAAGTGAAATTAATTTCAATGACCACCATTGGATTAAATAGTAAAAATATACTTTAAATACACTTTAAACCCAATTCAAACGATAATATATCTATATAAATAAATTAGATTAAAATGTGGTTTTGAATTAAAATACAACATTTTCACTAAAACTGATCTTTATGAGAAAAATAACAAAAATTTACACAAAGTAAATTTTGATGTCCAGATTCTAAAGAAAGATTTCATTTTGTCAAATATAACATATAGAATCTTCAAAAGTATATTTAAAAAGGGTTTTCCATCAAAAGGCGGTTAATCAACATTTTGAAGAATATTAGATGATTTATGCTAAAAATTGAATTCGTTTTCATGTTAAGCATCTATCATTTATTTGGATAAATGAAAAAATATTTGACAAGTATTTATAGTAATTTGTTATTTAGTTCTATTAATTCCTTCCATTATAATGGTTAGGCGTTAACTTCCATTTAAAATAATATTATTATATTATTTATTGTGAAACGTAAGATTTCAAACAAACTCATTGTTGCGTATTAGGTACGCCATTGAACATAGCATTCCATTTAATGTAATATCAATATTTTACTCACAAATACTAATAAATATGAAAATGTCATATTCTTTATTTACCTGGGATGTTACATCCTTCCGCCCTTTTGGGAATTGCATCCTCACAATTTTGAAATTGGGCTTGGACACTTTATTGAACGCCCCACATCGGAAAAAGAGTCAGCAAAACTGTCACTTTAAAAGAAAGAAAGAGAAGTATAGAGGTCACCCAATTTAACCCATACTAGGTTTCCATGTAGGAAGACATGGATACATAAGAAAAAAAGGTTCATGTTCTGAGGGAGGGTGATAGAAAACATGTTTTGGAGAAAGTTAACCACCAGAAAATCACAAAATTGTGATGGGTTAAAGGATATTTGATTCCGTAGTAGGAATAGTTAACAGAAAACATTTCAGTTTTAAGTTACTTTTCATTGAGGAATTTATTTATGAGCTTAACTAAATAATAATGAAACATACTTACTTGTCATATTGACTTTAAACTTTTACAATATTTTATACAAAAACTCATATTTTATCCAAAAGACGAGTATTTAGGAAGACTTGTTCATATTAAGAGTGATATAATCAACTTCTAGAGAATCACCATACCCAAAAAAGATGAACTATAAATTTTCCCTTGCCCTTAAACATTAACCAAAACCAAAAATAGTTAGTACAAGATCAGATAATACCCAAAAATGATAATCCTTTATAAAAAAAATACTACTCTTAATCTCCAAAATTTGTCAAACAATACCAAAAGTTCATCAAAGACCATTCAATAAACAAATATCCATAAAATTCTTCAAATTAATCAAAACTAAAATTGAAACCCAAATCATTTAAGGATTTGATCACATATTCTTCCAAAATAAATCATTGCCTTTATATCCATATAACATAAATTTCTCTTAACGTATAGTATTGAAAAGTAATTATCCTAATAACATATCCTCCATGATTGGTTAATCATTTCCATAGATAACCCAAATTCAACATAATCCCAATTCATAATATCATATAACTAAAAAAGAATTAGTCAATCTAACCAGGGACTTCACATAGTCCAGTGGTAAGTGATAAATACCAGTCGCACTTTGGTTGTGGGTTCGATTCCCACAGCTTCATCTGACGTGACAGGTTGTCACACCGTCTATGTGTTTTCCTTTTTCCAAAACTACATAATTCTTATAACATTACCCCAAAAAGTGATAAAATCTTAAAAAATAACCATAACATAATTTAACCTCATTTTTATCTCATGCCTTTAATTTTACATCATAACATATAGTAACCCATAATTACCACAAAAGTAAGGAGCATATAAAACCTAATGGTTACCTTTATAATTATTACTTGAACTTCCATATCGATTTGGTCATCTCATACATGATACATTAGAAAAATCACCAAGGTTCAAATGGTTGATCATGACTCCTTGATAGTTGTTTTAGAATAACCATGAGATTCCTCATTGAATCCCCCATTTCATCCAATCTCTTAATTAGAGAACCACCACAGTTTCCTTCAAACCAATTGTCACATAGGTGCCTACTAGATCCATCCATTTACTAAAACAATAAATGTCAGTGTGAGTATATCAAAAAAATAATCATGTAATAATGAGGAATATAAACACTAAGACATACTTACTCATTCACTTTATCTAAAAACTATGACTTTTCTTGAAATCCTATCCATTAAGGTAAAATCACTTATTTTTAAATAATACCCTAACCTCTAATGTTTTATAAACCGACCTTTGATACCAACTATAAGGCCCCGGATTAAAACAATACTTAATATTGAATTAAATGGAATAATTCACCTTGAGGATCTTTTCAGGTTTAGAGTTTTCGAGAATTAGGATATAACTATTACATATCAGAGATTACAATGTAGACACATATACTCAGTTTCCATTTTTCTCAAAAAATATAAACTCTTGAACAAAACATTCATGTCTAGTTCCATCTTTTAGACATCATGGCACTTCCTTGATCCCATCCTTGACCATAATCCACTTTAAGTCATGTGGAAAACATTTCAAAAACATGGGATTAGCATAAGAAGCTTTGTAAAGGTTATAACAATACGGAAAGGAAACATTAGACCATGTATAAATAAGAATAAATGAAATCATACTTTACTCATAAAACATAAGCACATTTACATACCTCATTAAATCATAATATTTATGAATAAATCCTAGAAATCATAAGACATAAATGTATCTTGAGTAATTCATAACATTTTTTCGTAGGATGTAACAATCATGATTACATTTGGAATACCCATCACAGAATATTCCCAAAATCTCTTTGGAGAAACCTTATCATTATCCCCTTCACGTTACCCAATGCATTGGAGAGCTATATCGGGCTCACCTGCCCTTAGTTTATCCCGGAACCACCCATCTTCATAAACAATGCCCAAGAACCATAACATAATCGTATCACATAAAACATGCATAAAGTAAACATAACATTTCCACATTTCAATCATAGAAGATCACATCATGAAATTAACATAAATAAAAACATCTAAAAAAACATTAAATCTCTATGAGAGAAATATCCCTTTATTCTTTGAAAATATTAGAAGAGGAAGTTTAAAAGATATTTTAGAATCAAAGTGTCCCATACCACTTAGAAGCTTTTCAAAATGTTTTAAAAAATTCATGTCCATAAAAATAAATCCTTAAAAACCATTTTAAAACATTTACATGGATGATAAATGTTAAAAATAATAAATCTGTAAATCCATTTAAAACAATGTTTTAATAAAAGAGTGCATTTCCAATTTGAACATTTAAATTATAATCCACAAGAAAGTAGACCATTTTTAAAACATTTAAATGAATTTAGTATAGGCATAATATTTATATGGAAAGTAAAAAGGGCTGTATATACATTTTATAAAAGAATAAAAGTGCATATCCTTAAGAAATGTCTCAATGAGATGAAATTGAGATGTAATCCCAATCAAGGAACATGCCATTAGAGGAAGGATAACGAAATGACATAATTATGTGTGAAAAATATAAATACACTAAATATAAGTGGATACTCAGTGTAAAACAATCAAATTTCATCCACACATATTCATAGCATGACATAATCAAGATGTAGAGTTTTAACCCAAAGAATTGGAATTTGGTTAACAAGTTCCTTTGCAAAAATTCGATAGGCTAACAGTGTCACATCAAATATTAGAAAAGAGTTGATGAGAGAGATAAAGGGTATCTCATCACATGGACATAAAATTTACTTCAATAAGGATATATAATACCATATCCCAACATAAAAAGATGTAATTTAAAAGACAAAACAAAAAATAAGTCCTTTAAAAATAGGAGGGTGAAAGGTTCTCTTACCGACTTGGGTAACTCCGGAAACGTACACCCCATGAATGAAGGACTATAAAACATTGATGTAAATACTCATAATGGAAATTATATTACCCAAAGTTTAGAATAATGGGTAGTACATACCCCACTCAAAAGAAATGGTGGAAAATGTAGCATAAATCTCATGGGAATAAAAGTGAAAAGAAAAATCCCTTATGAAAACCCCACAGCCAAACAGTGCCACTAAAAACATTAAAATAGGGTATATCATAATATTAACATAAATGGTACATAATTAGGAACATAAAAGAACATCCCCAAGCATAATAAATATTAGCTTATAAGAAATGACATAAAAGAGAGTACTTAAAAAGAAAGAGAGAGGTTGGATCCCTTACCTCAAGTGAGACTTGTCTTGTTCGTTTCTATATATTAATGAATAATAAACTAGATTTACTTTATACTTTCTTAATAACCTTTTTCTAGTTCATTATTCCTTTTATATCACTTATTACAATGTTATGAACATTATGTAATTGTTTAAGTTAATAACTATCATTTTGTTGATCATTGGTACTTGAGTCAGAAATAAACTTGTTATAATTACAAGTTGTTCATTTGGTAAAATATCCATTATATCCAGATTTATATTAACTATTAAGATATCACATATAACATATATATCCAGTATATACTTGAACTTATAATATTATATACCATTTAAAGGTATGAAATGAAATGCCCCGTTCATGGAGACGGTAAGTCGTACGTACGCATGAAGGCTACTTTCATTTCAATTTTGTATTTAATGGAATTAAAATTAAATGATATATATATATATAATAATTCTAGTTTAATATATATGTTATATAGGTCACATATGTTCATTAATTTCATTATTTATACATTCAATGTATTGCATGAATGAGTCACATCACTTGAGAGGGCGGTACTCCACACTTTCTCAAATGAAATTATTACATTTTCACAACATGAAAAGCATAAAGGTATGTTTTAAATGTAAAATACAGAATAATATAGTGGATATAAATATAATATATATCATAAATAAATATATTTAAATCATAATGGCCACCATGAGAGGTGGTGGAAGAAGATAGAACAATCATCGTTTCGTGAGGCAGTAATTTTCCATCCACAGAAACAGTATTTTATTTAACCATTAGACGGAGGTGTGTGTAAGTGTAGCATGAATACATATCATAAAAAAAATTCTACTATATTGAAGATACTAGTGTTGTTACAATAGAACGTAATAAAAAGAGTTTAGGGGGGTTGGAGAAGCAAAATAAAAAAAAGAACCAAAAGGAGGACATTACCTTTAAATCGGGTAACTCCCTTTGGTTTGAACCAAAAGGGTTTCTTGAAGAGATTTCTACATAAGGTAAGGATTCTATGATGAAGAGAGGGAAGTGGGGAGATAAAATGATTAGTTTTTGTCCGAGATAATGGATTGAGAGGTGTGGGTTAGGTGGTAGAGGTGGGGGCCTTTTATAAGAGGGAGGAGGGGCACTCTTGGAAAGTCATGAAAAGTTAATTTATTATAAAATTATTTTTGGAAATTAAAGGTACCAAAGAGATATATTTCAAGGCTAAGGTAATAAGGGTTCAAAATCCACCCATACAAAAGGTTTTGGATATGTTTGAGTCTTATATTTTACCTTATCACTTCATTTTATTTAAATCATTAATTAATGTGGTAATCGCTACATCATCGTTGTGTCATAAATAAATTTATTTATTTAATGTCTAAAAATTATAGAAAAAATATGATGATGTAGGAAATATTTTTATATTTCTAATGAATATTTATAGTTAAAAATATGACTTGTATAAGCCCATGTAATTTTTTTTGTAAAACAATACATGTTTGTGACATTTTGATTTTAACTTTAAATAAAAAGTTATCAATGTCATTTTCCTACAAAAGTGGCTCCATGGGGTCCCCAAGTTGACCCATGGATTTTATTAGTCATCCATTACTAATCCAATAAGGGTAGGCCATGTGTCAAGGCCATTTCATATTATTATAACATTATCTTTACCTTAAATTACACTAATTACCTTTAATTGCGATTAATAAAACTTAAAAGTTACTATTCACCAAAAAAATTATTTTAATCCCATTGAACCACATTATACATCCTAATGAAAAGAAATTTTCGGATTTTTTAAATTGAAATCACAGAAGTGGTAATGTCTCATTTAAATGAAAAATCAGTTTTTTAACTACCACTTAGTGGTTTCACTATTCATCAAAAATTCATGTTTTTCATAAAAATACCAAAAATTCACCGTAAGATATATTTGATATTCCTAATTCATAAATGATGTCTATTTTAAAAAATTAAAAACATATAAGTTTCAATAATTAGTTTAATAATTAATTCCCGCTTTCAAAACAAATAGCGTGTTTTTATGAAATAATATCTATTAAAAGATTAAGACTAGTTTAAGTCCAATTTCAAAGTGAAATTAATTTCAATGACCACCATTAGATTAAATGGTAAAAATATAAATTAACTAAACATTAAACACAATTTAAAATATAATATATCCATATAAATAAATTTGATTAAAAGGGGGTTTTGAATTAAAATACCACATTTTCCCTAAAACTGATCTTTATCTGAAAAATAACAAAAATTTACACAAAGTATATTTTTATGTCCAGATTATAAATAAGGATTTTATTTTGTCATATATAACATATAAAATCTTCAAAAGTATATTAAAAAAGGGTTCCCCATCAAAAGGCGGTTAATCGACCTTTTAACGAATATTAGAAGATTTATGCTTAAAACTGTATTCATTTGCATGTTAGGCCTCTAACATTTATTTGGATAAATGTAAAAATATTTTACAAGAATTTATAATCATTTGGTAGTTAGTTCTATTCATTCCAGCCATTAAAATGTCTAGGCGTTAACTACCATTTAAAATAATATTATTATATTATTTATTGTGCAACGTAATATTTCAAAGAAACTCATTATTGCATATTGGGTATTCCACTGAACATAGAATTCCATTTAATGTAATATTAATATTTTACTCACAACTACTAATAAATTTGAAACTGTCATATTCATTATTTACCTGGGATGTTACACATCATGTGCATCATTAATGGATCATTGAATGTATTGAATTTTGTTATGGCTATCTAGGTGTTTGTAGCTGTTAGTAATATCATAACAATAAGGTATTAATTGATAGAAAACATAGTCATTCTATTTGGTTGTGGACTACTTGGTGGATGGGTAGTCCAATATATGTGTTTTGAGGTTATATAAATTATACTCCAATGGAAGTGTGTATAGACCTAACAGCTATAGAAATTTCCTCTATTGTGGTAATATTAATTTTTATATAGATGACTAGACATTGCATTATCAAGGAGAATTGCAGAAGATTAATGAGTAATTATCCTAATAAAATCTATTTCTTGGATGAATTTATGTAGTTTTTTTCAATTATATCACTCAATAAAGACAAGATGTGAGTTAAAAACATGTGGAAATATTTGTGTGGGTCGAGATAATCATTGGGGAATTGATTCATTATTGGGTTCCTTTTAGTTGGAAGTTCTAATAAATAAATAAATAAGAGAATGATCCTTTGAAGGAAATTTTTATGTTTCTAAGGATTTTTTATATATTACATGGTTCTCTAAGGCTTAAGGATTCTTAATTAGAAGGTTTGAAGAGTTTCAATTCTTTAGATCAATTACAATTTTCGATGGTATATTAGGAGTTTTATGAAATGGTTCTCCATATAATTATTAATGTGTTAGGTTGAAGCTCCATCTATCATCTCATACTGAGTGTGAAATATGTGTTTTGAGAATATAATTTTGTATTTGGAAAGGATACTCATCTGAGGTTAACATTGGCCAGCAAAACGTTTTTGGATTTTCATAGAATTGTGAATGATGTCTGTTGTGAACAATTAACTCATTTCTTAACTTTTACAAAGAATTATAGAATTGAAATAATATTTTCATGTCATTGTATTTATAGAAAATTGTCTTATATAATTATTCCAATGGTGGATGGCACAATAATGATTCATGATGAATCAGTAGAAGACATTACATTTTTTCATTTTTTTGTTGATATGGTGATCATGGTCTTAATATTGGATTATATCATGATTTATAACTCAACATATAATTTTCATGTTTGGGTTCACATAATGATTGAATGATGGGAGTTTTAAAATATGATGACTTTGATATAATGATTCATAATTTGACACTTGATGATAGAAAGATATATACTTGTGATGATAAAAGAAGAACATGTGTTGTTAATCACATGCCACCAAAGCATATCATGGATAATAAGTTTTATAGTATAGGGATTTTAATCTCCCACGTCGTTATGGGTTTTTATTTTGGAGGAAACAAGATCATTTTTAAATGTTTAAGGATCATTCTGAGAACCATGGAATAAATTGATGTGCCTCCTATTATTATGTTATTAAAATTTATTTTTTTACTTGACTATAATATTATAGGGTGATAGCGTGATTTAAATTTTAGTGTAGGAGTCATAGATAATCTAGGGCTGTGGATGCTACCATGGGATTGTTAGTTTCCCCAATTGGAAAGAATGTGAGTGAGTCAAAAGTGTTACTTTCTTGAAGGACTCGTAGGTTATCTGGTGGACCTAAATAATTTGGATACTGTGGAAATATATTTCATAATCTCTTGTCATGATCACTCTACCGAAAGTGATCTAGAAATATGTGGCCTCTAGTGAATTCATGGTATACAATAGTGGGGGTATTTGTTGGCTTTTTCCACTGGGGTGAGTTAGGTTTAGTCTCCATGCCTCATATATTTTAGGACCACTTGATCATTTCCCTCCCATCTCTTACATCTATAATATCAAATTTATCTTGGTGTTATCTATAATCAAATATATACTTAATTTCATTGTAATTATTCGTTCTTCATTAATCATGAACTCATTTGTACTCATTTAGTTGATGATCATTTTGTTGTTCATAAATGATTATCCTATGGGAATGTCTTCCACCATAGGTTATTATTTCCTCTATTATATTTCATTCCACATCCTCTTGATTATTATGATCACTGAATGATCAATGTGGTGATCATGATTTGAGAATTGGTTACAATTCCATTAGATCATGGAGTACATATAAGATAATTATGGGACTTTTGATTGGTGTATATATGAGATTCAATGGGATAATGAATATGTGTTGCTGATGGGAGAATAATGAATGGAATTTCCAATCGTTATCATGTTTAATTTATTCGGGAAACTGAATTTTATTTTCTAACAGGAACATGAAATTATATTTGGGGTTTTCTCATATTATAATAGAGATTGTTCTAGAAACCATCAAACATCATTATATGATGTTGGGACTATGGTATATATCTTTGTTAGATTATTATAACACTTAAAATATAGTTATATTAAATTTTTGTTTGTTTTCCCATAATGTGGGTATTTTCAATAAATAAAATTGTAACTGTGATATGAACCATTCATTGGAAGTCAACATGGTTTCAGCTAGGTAGTGATACACAAATTACCTTTATGCACGTACTCCTTTCACCATTATGTGTAAATTTATTTTGAACTGATTAAATAATTATATGTTAGTTATAATAAAATATATTTACAATATGGTCTTCAGTAGGAATTCATGTTGATCAATGGATACAGAATGAGCATTGATAAATATAGCCAACATACTTGTAATTCTCTTGGTGGTTATATTACTCTGTTTGATGCAAGTAGTACTAAGTACTAATGTAACACCCCGATATTTTATAAGAAATTTTTTTAAT
Organism: Viscum album; assembly: GCA_963277665.1. Lineage (NCBI taxonomy): Eukaryota > Viridiplantae > Streptophyta > Magnoliopsida > Santalales > Viscaceae > Viscum > Viscum album. Next base: position 487,776,301 of record OY728120.1, read on the forward strand.
TCAAATGATGTCTTGTGAGGTACCCAACTCCAAGATCATGATTAACTATATGCAACACCTTATTCGCTTTTTTTATATGAAAACACTATTCTTGGCTTGTGTTGCACCAAGTGCAATGTTTCCCAAAAGCGTGTGTTGTATGCAATATTGAGTTTCACTAAACAGTGATATATTTTTATAATATTACTATGAACTAGCCGTGATGAATCATATTAACAAAATTTTTAATTTTATAACATTATCATTAATCTTACACATTTTCTAGATCATTGTATGAGAACAAAATAAACTTTTCGGGTAAAATTAGTATTTTTCCAAAATTGCAGTTTTGCCATCTTTTGATGGCGCACCTATTTTAAATATAATTTTTAACATGTTTATAATTTCAATTTTACAAAATAAACTTCTTGGTTTGAATCAGGATATAAAAGTTCACATTGAAAAAATGTTTTGATATTTTACTAGTAAGGTTAATATTTTGATGAATAGTAAAAATACGCTAAATTTTAATTACAAACAAATGTTTTCATCAAGATAATTTATATGGTTAAATTATAATATTCAATGTATTTAAATTATAAATATAATATATTTTTATCATTAAATATAATGTATGTAATTATCAGTAATTTTACATTGAATTCATAGGTAAAAACATTTCAATCTTTTGAAATGTTTTAAATAAAAACCCATTTTTTGACAATTGGAATATTTTTAAATTAAATACTGCAACTTCTATGTTTTGACTTTGGAAAAATGGATTCCATATTTAGAATCAGTAGGTCCAAATTATGTTAATAGGATACTTTTTTTTTAGAATTATGAATTGTAACTATGGTAAATGTTATTTACCATAGTTAAAGGTATGTTAGTTAATTAAGGGTAAAAATAATATTATAAAATTACCATAAAATTGTCTAAATATAATTGGATGATTTTATTTCGCCTTAAAATATTATTTGGTCGAAATGATATATATTAAAACCCACTTGTATGTGATTAATACCATTAATTTATTTTATTTAAATGAAAGTGAAATATGTCACACTCAAAATTTAAATTAAATTATTTTTAAAATAAGGTTATACAGAATATAAATTAGGTTATAAATACTCATTTTAAAGACAATTTTTTTATTTATCACGGTAATTTATTTTTAATTTTTATGAAATATATAATTACTTTAATACCTTATACATTAATGATGGAGAAATTATTTATTTAGTAAAAATAAATAATATAGTTTATATTGAACAAATAATACCCATAAAAGTCCCACAAACCAGACCTAAACTTATTGGTCACGTACATATAAAACATAATCATCCAAAGGTCTAATTTTGGACCATTTTAATCCTTATAAAAGCGATTATGACACTCAGATTATTATATTTTAAATGATGTCAATGTTGTGACCTTCATAATTTAATAAACATAACATTTTAAAAGATTGGTGTTTTAGAAGAAAAATTCTACTTAATGTAATATTATGAAATCTATTAGATATATATTCATCATAGTATTTTATTTTTAATTATTATGAAACAAATAAATATATTAAATAATTATACAAAAATGTGGTAGTAATAATTTTATTAAGAGAAATATCAAATAAATGGTTTTAAAAATAATAAAATAAATATTATATGAAATAATTAATATTCTCCACGAATTTTCTAGATGAATATGAAATGTTAGGATCCCATTAAATATTTTTGTTTGCATTTTTTCTCTCTGTATTTTATTTAGGATCAAATAAATGAATAGTGTCAAAATTTACACTATTGGTATTTTATAAAAATAACTTATTATAAAAATATTTAAAAATCACAAAAAAATTTAAAAATTGAAAATTGAAAATTATATGGTGTAAAATGTTATAAATTATCTATTTATGGGTAATTTACAACATATAAGTATGTAATTATTCCAATTTATTATTTCGAACATTTTTAAAACAAATGAAATTAAATAGATTAAATAAGGGTAAATTAAAATTATAAGTTTTAATATAAACATAAAAAATTTATAAATGTTATTGGTTTATGTGATTAAAACCCTATTTTCTTCGAATTGAGTCCTTTTTGGATGTTTTTAAGGGGGGTTTGAATTTATTATAAATTAATACTTTTTAGGTTTCCAAAGGTGCCCCTCTCCTCCCTATATAAACGGGCACCTCCTCCCTCTCCAATTCACACCATTTTTTGCTTTAAAATTCACCCAAACCCTACATATTTCACTTCTCTAATTCCCTAGAAACCTACTAGAGGTCCTATTCTTCTTCAAAACCCAAATTTTTGTTCCATAAGTGGAGTTTAAGAGGAGGCGCTTCGAAGAAGAGGTAACATCCTTTACCGATAATTTCAAACTTATTTATTCTCCAAATTATTCTATATATGGTTATTTAATATTACGTGGCAACTCTCGTATCACTTTCACACTGATATGTTAATATGAATATGAAACAACCATATTCTATCTTCTATCCGTCCAATGAAGTAAATTAAATCACCATGTGTGCATACGTATAGATTACCGTCTCCACGTCATGGTCTAATCTTTTATTTCATCGCTAATATACATGGATGGGTATAAGGATGGAAGAAATAACTATATATGATTATTGTAAAGTGATATTGATTCTGAAATATTATACACAATTCAATTCCACAATCATGGGAATGATATCATCGCTCGTGCATACGTATGGACTACCATCACCACAATGGGCTGCGACTCGTTCTACATGATCATCATTGAATAATGATTATATAAATTAATTGAATGAATAAATAAATATATATTACACTAATACCATTCTGTAAATGATGTATCTATAAAATAAAAAGATGAATAAGAATTTATTCTACAAAACACACATAAGAACATAAGGCAATGAACACTCGAATAACAAGTAGGAATGAAATATTACTAATAAGAAGATAATAATATGACCATATATGATATCATTACAAAGAATATGATTCTGGAATAAATCAATGACATTATTAAATCATTATACAGGATTTTCGGATACGTATAAGGCATATCAGACCTAAGGTAAGGGATAATTATTCTAATCTCTTTCTTATCTGAGACTGTTTATTTGTATGTATTTACTAGGGTTATATTTATCATTCATGTTCATATTTTATAAAAATGAATTCATAAAGTGTTTAATATTATTCCATCAATGTTTAATGTCATTTTTACCCTTTGTTGATTTTTACCACATTGTATGGAAATAATCATTCCTTTGATTACCATACAAGGTACTTTTTTAATTTTCTGGAAAATGTATGAGGAGAATGTTTTGTTTAAAATATACAACATGAATGATTTTTTTACGGTTTTATAACACCTTATTTCCATGAATATTCATATGAATTATATAATGATCATTATCAAGAAAATTCATTTCTATTAAAATTTCATATCATTTTGAGAAAATAAAATGATTTTGAAGAATAAAGGATATCTTTCACAAGAATTCATTTCAAGTGTTTTATCAAAACTATTTCCCATATAGGATGACATTATTTAGAATGATTATGTTTCAAGTATAATATCTCTATTATTTAAATGGTTTTATTTTTCTTATGATAAAATGATATACATTTTTTATATGGATTATGTTATGATGGGATGATGATTAAGAAAACCATATTATTCTTTGGGTTATGATGAATGATTTATGATTGTTTTGTGGCACATGTAAGAATGATTTCAATATATGATGGGTGGGACCTATATCTACCTCCAATACATTGGGTAAATATTTGTATCTCATGAGATAAACATGGCTGAAACGGTATGTAAATTTGGTTCAGTAATACAGGGATAGAATGGCAAGTAAACCCAGTTCAATAATGGAATTGGTCCACTGTGATAGTCTTGGAAGTAATGCATTGGATAATATAGAAATCATATCATTTCTATAATGGTTTTCAATAATTACATGTTTTATTCCCATGCTGTTTTATCCTTATTAATGTTTTTTTATGATCTATTCCTTATTTATAGCATTTTTTTATGTCCTTTCTCATGATTTTGATATTTAAATATTATGTTCTTGTTTTCACATTCAAATGGTTATGGATTGTTTTATGTTTTCCTTGTTTACCCTTACTGAGAAGTTGAGTTCCCCCTTTATATGTTTTCTCTTCCCCAGGATATAAGGAAGAGTTTTAGGTATGAAAAAAAGGGGAAGAACTTTATGGGATATGCTGAAGATCATTCACCAGGATTAGAAGATTATGTTCCGAGTTTCCAAAGACTCTAAACTATTAAGGTCCTTGGGTGTCCATTTTTTATGTATTAAGTATTCTGCAAAAGTAATGTAATGTCCATGTACATTAATCTTGGATCTCTATAGTCGGTATCATAGGAAATGATTAGTTAACCTTAGAAAACTATTATGTGAAAAAATTAGTGATATCCCTTGAGATATTTCTAAGGTATGTATATGGATGTCCCTAAGATTTAGTATAACTATAGGTTACAGTCCTAGAATTATGTAGACGATAATGAATAACCTAGGGTGAACCTAATCTTTCATAGGTTAATGAATGTTTCATAAATTATACATCCTATAACTGTATTTTTATGATTTTTCAGTTCCTCATTATATTAATTATTTCTTACACAATGGTTTCTAGTTTTAGTTAATGTAGGGAACCAGAAGGAATTATGTTAACATTGAATTTGATTGAAAAATTGGTGACTATGAGAAGTGAAATTGCGTAATGCCGAGAGATAAAGATATTATGATTATTTCGAATCATACATCATGATATATGATTAACAAGGTGAAATATAGTGGTATTCCTAATACATAAAATAAGAGGAAGATGGTATTTTATGCATGATCTCATGGTGAGGAGCATATAGAAAGAAAGATAGAGATTTCTAAACAAGGGAAGAAGAACCATGAGGAATACCTCAAATGGTGGGGAAGATGTTATTTAGGTGGGGAAAAGGGTCATAGAGTGATAGATTGTTTTGGAATTCAATGACATATCTATGGATAACATGGGAATTACCCAACTCAATGCCCATACCTAAGAGGTTACTTCTAAATCGAGGAAGGACTGATTCCATGCCAATCATTGAAGAGAATGTATTGAATTGGTTATGTATTGGAATTAAAGAATAATCTTTTTGAGATACTTTTATGTTATATTAGAATACATATATATATTGGTCCATAGTGGTTTTCCATAAGAATAATGTACTGGTAACCATTAAAAGTGATTGAAGTATTTCTGGAAAGCAGATGATATGCACATAATGAGGGGATAATGAAATAAATATTATGTTTGTTATTATTAATGAGCTCATGACTGATATAAAGAAAAAGCGACATCAAGGTTTGAGTTAATAGAAATTTTGGGAATTTGGTATGTGGAAAGGGTTAACTTTTTACAGAATTCATGTTTTCACTAATGTTCTATGTTAATTCATGTTTCAAGAGAATACATGATTAAGGTATTAAAATAATTTTCATTATACTATGAGATGGGACATAAGTATTATAGATAAGACTTTTGGTTGGATTGGATTATGTTGGACATCAGATAGTATTTTTAAGGTTAGTACTTTTTGATATTATTTCTGAAATGTTATAATAGTATAGTTTTAGAAAAAAGACAACCCGTAAGACGGGTGACAACCCATCGCGTTGGACAGGCCTACGGGAATCGAAACCACAACCCATGAATGAGATGTATTTATCTCTTACCACTATCCTACAAGAAGTCCCTAGTTATTATAAATTAGTTTTATTTTATTAAGTGGTAATAGAGATGATCTATAAGTCCATTTTTGGAATAATATACGGTTAATCTCACCATAGATGGACTTATGTATATTTGATAACTTTTGCTGACATTTTGATCAAGACAAATGGAATGACCCATCATTCTATCACATGATCTGCTAATACTTCACAAATGACAAAGTCAAAATCATTTCATTCTATAATAGATGAAGTGGAAATTGTTCATGCAATGACCAATGATAATATTACACTAAAATCAATTAAGTATTTCTCCTTGTGCAAATATTTATCCCCTTTAAGGAAATGATCTTGAAAACCAAAAACATTGTACTAGTACCCTCATATCTAATGAATTAGACGGCACCTTAGATCATCACAAATTTATGGACTTCTGACTGTTGGGTTTTTGATATCCATGTTCTCTACCAATCTCTATCAGAACATGATGGTTAGATTTATCTTCCATATCCATATTTTCACCTATGTTATCCTATGTGGAATCCCAGTGATGAGTTAATTTGGGTAACCATTATGTTTCATTCTGTAGTTTTTAAACTTATATTTTACAATTCCTTTTTACGATGTGGATTTCTATGAAAGAAAAGATTCAAGTAGTAAACTATTTAATACCCTGACGAATTTCGAGGGAGAAATTTATTTTAAGGGTGGGTAGAATGTAACACCCTATGATTTTATGGGAAATTACGATTTTAATTACTTTTATGTCTTGTGTTGTACGCTAAACCAAGATTATATTGTTCTAGATGAAAAACTGTATTAACTTGTATTACAAGAAAACACTATTCTTGGCTTGTGTTGTAAGCAAGAGCGACCTTCCCCAATAGCGTGTGTTGTCCGCAATACCGAGTTTCACTAAACAACGATATATTGTTATAATATTATTATGAAGTAGCCTTTATGAATATAATTATCAAATTTTTTAATTTTATAACACTATCATTCATCTTAAACAATTTCTAGATCATGGATTGAGAACCAAATAATTTTTTCGGGTGAAATAAGCATTTTACAAAAAATGATGTTTTTCCACCTTTTGATGGCACACATTTTTTAAATCTAATTTTAACTATTTTATAATTTCACTATTACAAAATAGACTTACTCTTTTGATTCAGGATATATAAATTTACATTGGATAATGTTTTTATATTTTTCTGAAAACATTTATATTTTAATCAATAGTAAATATACGCTAAATTTTAATTAAATTTTTTTCCTCAAGATAATTTATATTGTTAAATTATAATATTTAATGGTTTCAATGTAAAAATAGAATATATTTTATCCATTTAATATAATTTATGTCATTATCAATAATTTTACATTGAATTCATAGGTAAAAACATTTCATTCTTTTGCATTGTTTTAAATAATAACCTGTTTCTTCCGACAACATGATTAATTATAAATTAATTACTACAAATTCTATGTTTTGAATTTGGAAAAATGGATTCAATATTTGGAATCATTATTTCCAAATTATGTTAATAGTCTAATTTTTATATTTGGGCATTATGAATAGTAATGACAGAAAATTTTATTTACCATAGTTAATGGTAAACTATGTAATTAAGGGTAAAAAAATATTATAAAATTACCCTAACACATGTCTTAATGTAATTGGAAGATTATATTTCATCCTATAATATACGTGGGTTGAAATGATATTTACTAGAACCCACATGTTTGTCATTAAGTCCTTTAATTTATATTATTTAAATGAAAGTGAAATATGTCTCACTCAAACTTTTAATTAACTTATTTTTAATATAACGTTATATAGAATATAAATTCGGTTATAAATTCACATTGGAAATGTAAAATGTTTTTCTTTATCAGGGAAATTTATTTTTAATTTTTATGAAATATATATATATACGTCAATTGCATATTCATTAATGATGCAGAAATTATTTATTTAGTGAAAAATAAATAATATAGTTTTTATTAAAATAATAATAAACAAAAAGGCCCAGAAACCTAAAAAAACATATTGGTCGTGTACATATATACCACAAGCATCCAAAGGTATAATTGGTTTTCATTTTGTAGCATTACAAAAGTTAATATGACACTTATATTATATTATTTTAAATGATGTCAATGTTGTCACCTTCATAATTTAATAAACATAACATTTACAAAGTTGGGTGTTTTAGAAGATATATTCGGATAAAAGAATTTTTATAAAATCTATTAGATATATATCCATCATATTATTTTATTTGTAATTTTTATGCAACAAATAATTATATTAAATAATTATACAAAAAATGTTCTAGTAATTATTTTATTAAGAGAAATATCAAATAAATGGTTTTAAAAATATTAAAATAAACATTATATGAACTAATTAATAATCTCCAATAATTTTATAGATGAATATGACATGTTAAGAACCTATTACATATTTTGGTTCGAATATATTCTCTGTTTGTATTTTATATAAATTCAAATAAACGAATAGTGCCAAAATTTACAGTATTAGTATTTTATAAAAATAACATATTATTAAATTATTTAAAAATCACAAAAATATTTAAAAATTGAAAATTAAAAATTATATGGTCTGAATGTTTATAAAGTATACAACTAAGGGAAATTTATAACATATAAATATGTATTTATTACAATTTAAAATTTAGAATATTCTGACCACAAAAAAATTAAATAGATTAAATAAGGATAATTCGAAATGCTAAGGTTTAAAATAAACTTAAAACATGTATAAATTTTATTGGATGATGAGATTGAAACCCTATATTATTAGAATTGAGTCATTTTTTTAGGATTCTAAGTGGGGATTGAATTTTTATAAATAAATATTTTTTAAGTTTCCAAAGGTGCCCCTCTCGTACCTTAAAAAAGGGAACCTCCTAACTCTCCACTTCACACCATTTTTGAGCTTTCAAATTCTTCCAAACACTGACCATTTCACTTCTCCACTTCCCTAGTAACCAATTATACGTCCTAGTATTTTTCAAATACCATGTTTTGTAACCTATGAGGTGGTTAAGAGGAAGTGCATCGAAGAAGTGGTAATATCCTTTACCGATTCTTTCAAACTTATTACTTCTCCCACATCCTCTATATGAGTTGTTTCATTATTAAGTAATAACTCTAGTATCAATTGTATACTGATATGTTATTATGAATATAAAACATTCATATTCTATCTTCTATCTATCCTATGAAAAAAAAATTAAATCACCATGCATGCGTATGTACGGCTTACCGTCTCCACGACGTGGTGTAATCTTTTCTTTCATCACTAACAGACTTGGATCGGTATAAGGACGGAAGAAATAACTATATATGGTTATTTTAAAGTGATATTAAATCTGAAATATTATACCCCATAAAATTCCACAATCATGGGAATGATATCATCGCTCTTGCGTACGTACGACCTACTGTCTCCACGATGTGATATGACTCATTCTACATGGTCTTCATTGAATAATTATTATATAAATGAATTGACTGAATACATATGATATTTATTACACTAATACTATTCTATAAATGATTTATATATAAGCTAACAATAGTAATAGGAATTTATTCTACAAAACACGCAAAAGAACATAAAGCAATGAACATCCGAATTCCAAGTAGCAATGAAATATTACTAATAAGAAGATAATAATATAACCATATATGATTTCATAACAATGAATATGATTATTGAATAAGTCAATGACATTATTTAAATCATTATACAGGAGGTTCAGATATGTATAAAGCATATCAGACCTAAGGTAAAAGATAATTATTCAAATCTCATTAATATCAGATTTTTTATTCCAACGTATTTACTTGGTTATATTTATCTTCCATGTCCAGGTTTTAATTTTATTTTCATAAAGTGTTTACTATTCTTTTATTTATTGTTAAATTCATTTTTACCCTTTATTGTCTTCTATCTCATTGTATGGATGAAATCTTTTTTTTATTTACCATACAAGGTAGTTTTTGACATTTCCTGAAAAAGTACAAGGAGAATGTTTTGTTTAACATATACAACATGAATGATGTTTTTTACAGCTTCATAACTCCATATTTACATGATGTTTCCTATGAAATATTCCATGAATATTTTCAACAAAATTTATTTCTTTTAAATTTGAATTTCATTTCGAGAAATGAAAATGATATTGAAGTAAAAAGGATATTTTCCTCTAGAATTCATTTCAAGTGTTTTATCAAAACTATTTCCCATCTAGGATTATATTATTTAGTATTATTATGTTTCAAGTTTAATCTCTCTATTATTTACATGGTTTGATATTTCTTATGATAAAATGATATCCATTTGTTTTATATGGATTATGTTAAAATGAGATGATGTTTATGAAACCCATTTTATCCTTTAGGTTATAATGAATGATTTATGATTGTTTTATGGAACAGGTATAAATGATTTAAATATGATATTGCTGGGAACTATATCTCCCTCCAATGCATTGGGTAAAGATTTATATATCATGAGATAAACATGGATAGAACGAAAAGTAAATCTTGTCCAGTAATATAGGGCTGTAACGATATGTAAACCTGGTTCAGTAATGGACATTGTCCACTATGATAGTCTTGGTAGCAATGCCTTGGCTAGTAAGGATATCATATCATGTGATTAATGGGTTTCCTCAGTTACATGTTTTATTACCATGATATTTTATCATGATTAATGTTTCTTTATGATATATGCCCCATATAATTCCATGTTTTATGTCATTGATAATTATTTTAATGATTAAATATTATGTTCATGTTTTCAAGTTCAAATGTTTATGGATTGTTTAATGTTCTCCAAGTTTACACTTATTGGGCATTTGATCTCACCTTTTATATGTTTTCTTTTCCCCAATATATAAGGAACTTATTTAGGTAAGAAAAAAGGGGACGATATTTATGGGAGATGTTGATGATCTTTCACCATGATTAGAAGATTATGTTCTGAGTTTTCAAAGACACAAAAATATTACGGTCCTTGGGTGTCTATTTTTCTTATGTATTAAGTGTTCCACAAATGTAATGTATTGTACATGTACGTCAATCTTGGGTCTCTACAACTACACCACGAGGTGTTGTGATTATTTTATTGGAATACAATATGAGGGTTTACACCATGGGTTAAAACCCATTAAATACATATTGTTTTTAATAATATGTTATTTTTATGAGATTAGTTATCACTATTTCAAAAGAAAATAGTGGGATTATTCCTATTGTAATTGAACAATATTACATGATCAATGATAGACCCATGTACAGTTGTTTGATTTCTGCCACCGATGTCTGAATATTGGTCACCATTATCTAACATTGATTAATTAGTCCCTCTATATGTGTTGATTTACTTAATGATACCTAGAGTAATGAGAGCTTGATTTATTATTTTATCACTTGTGTGTTCATGAATATCCTATGAGACCCAATTTTATTTTTTATCATGTTTTTTTATTCTACCCTCAAGATATATTACATTCTTTTGTATTATTATTCCTTTTTATGATACATGCTGTTAATTTTATTTCCCATCAGGTAAAATATATATATAGTTATGAGGATTTTCATTTTTTTATTTAGATTTCCCCATTTAGGGGTAGAATAATAAAATAAAAGTAGGTAATGTTAGGAAATAATTTATGGTATGGATTCAAACATGGAAAAGTGTGATGAAATGTTAGTTGAAAATTATTTTGAATTTGGATCCAATAGTTACTGGATGACGTTGGGGAAGTCTATGAAGTGGTGTAATTGTTTACAAATTTTTCAGGAATGAAAGGTAGTACATAACATCTTATGAGAATAACAAACAACATTTGGAGTAGGTCATGAGGATTTTTAATAACGGGAACTATCGTGATTGGATTTTAGTGTTCATATCTAATTCCACTATTAGGTTTTTGGAATATGGAAAATCTTAAATAGTGTATTTCAACGATATGACTAGTGTGTGTAGGGTGCCAACTGATACTAGTAAATGAGTAATGTCTCATGATGTGTGGTTATAGACATTGACATCAATATATACAACATACCATAATAACTATATATATGGGTTGTGGAATAGTGGTAAAGATATGAAATGTCATCATATGGGATGTGTTCTCCTTTTTTTATATTTGGAGATTAATTGTTATGGTTATTTTGTTTATATATATCTTTTCTTTCAATATGGTCTAATCAAATGAATTTAAACAAAATTTTTACTGGTTTGGTATTTTATCACACAGGTTGTGTCCTACCGACTTATTATGACTAACTACTCTAGTAGTCATAGAACATGGGTATCCATGAAATCCCCACATATTTCATGTATATACTGTGATAAATATTGTTTTGATCATAGAGAAGGATGTATACATGGGAATCATTGTATCTGAAGAAGGATGGACATATTGTTTGGAGCATATAAACATGGTACATTTTCCCTTTTCTACATTTGGTGTGTGACCGGCCTCGTGGGTGATCACTGTCTTGATCTAGTTATAATTATTTGTTACATTATTTCAATATTCATTAACTTTAGTTGAAATTAATATTTCTTTCATATAAAATGATGTTATATTGTTACATTTTAGGTTACTTATTTGGTATTTTGAATAGTGATGGAGGGTATAGTCCCCACACGATTCCACCTTATACCCTCACCGCTATTTAGAATCCTTTTGAAAATGGTTATTTTCACAGGATTTTATGTGAATCTCTAGATCAAAACCAGTGATTCATTCCAAGATGATACACTTATTGTTGTTTAAAAAGTAGGGAAATTAGTATTTATGGAGTTAAGTGATGTTGGAACCATGATTTTTGTGGATTATTTCGGTTTTCGAGAAGATCATACAATGGGTTATTAATTAGTACATCAACAATATCTTCATAAAAATCATGATAATTTCTTGTATCTCAACATTGGAAAACGTAAATGGATTAATTTCATTTGGTTTGTATCAATGATTCCTAGTTAGAAATAATTATTCATTCATGAATTTTCATGTTCATATATGTACTAGATTGATAAGATATTATATGAGAATATGGTGTCATTGGTTCTTGTGTCGTTTTAAAATGTTTTGGTTTGATGAATATATGGGTGTGAGAGGTTGAAATTCAAGAATTCTTTCATCAATTGTTTTCTAATGATTCATAATGACGTGTCTTCGAAAATAAAAAATATAATGTGGAATGGTTATATCACCACTAATTTATAAAATATATGAATTCAATCGAATTTTTTTTAATAATATGTATTTTCACATTGGATTAATATTGGATGTTTAAAAATTAATTCAGGATAAAAATCTAAGAAAGGTATAAATCATCACAAAAATCTATAGAAGATTCAAATCATCCATCGAAACTATAATACATGACCTTTAATTTAGGGTGCCCTTGTATGTGGGGTGATCTTCATCCCACCCACCAGATATCCAAAAAATACAAAAATAGTTTCATTGGGGAAAATATTTATTAATTTCAAAAAATTACAAAATTAATTAAAATTAATATTCAAATAATGCATTCTCTCTTCTCACCTCCCCCCCCCAAGTAGTTGTATGAGCTCACTCCAAACACATGATTTCATCTCTCCTAAAGTTCATATTTCCCTTGTATACGATATAATAAATAATTTTTATATATAATAGTAAATATATATGTAATTATACCATTCGTACTCCATTCATTCATTTTTTAGTTAAATATTTATAAATATTATTTAATTTTTCATTAACTATAATGATTTTGTTATATTTAGGTGATAAATTGTATTTTAACTCAATCGCCCAATGTGATTCAATGTTAAGGCTCCCATTATGTAATGGTAGGTGGTCAATTCTAATTCCAAATGGTTTATACATGTTTCATGAATTGTATAGTACATGGTCTCACCACCCATTTTTGAAAGGTCATGAATAAGAGAAAATTTACGATACATGAACCATATGACATAGAAATGATATCTAGGCCAATATATACCCTTTAAATATTATATATCGATGAAATATTCATGATGTCCTTGATATTTTATGAAATTTGGTAATTTTATTCATAAAACCTGATAGGGTAGTGCATACTCTTTTAATGAAATAATGGATATTTATTTGGTTCCTATAACATAATTTGTTATATGAGAGGTATATAATTGGGATTGGTTAAGTAGAATCATTGCCCATTTGGATCTTATTACATTCCGTAAAACATGTTTTTCTACTTCAATTTGTATTTTTTATTTGATAACCTTCCCTTAAGATTGATTGTAATATTGAGGCGTAATCCATTTTCGGATACATGTATATAAGTTGTGTAATATGGGATGAATATGGATTAGGATTAATCTAACATTCATTTTATTAAAAATAATTTTTGAAATTTATTATATTAAGTTTCATAATATAATTATTATACCTTTATTTGTATTTAGTTATATATATGTTAGGGTATTCCACTTATCCTATTAGATTATTATGAATGGGATGAAATTTGTATTTCCTCTATATTGATTTTGTTTAAGGAATCAATTTAAAATATATATCATTACCATTAGTAGTGTACTATTCCAACTCTTGAGATATGTTTTAATAACTAGATTTGAAACACAATGCATAACTAGTGGTGATTGCCTCTGGAATTGGGATGTACTTCCCATGCCTTGATTCATTTAATGAACGAGATAATATTCCTATAACAGAATGGTTTCTTATCAACCGGGATTCCACATAATATTAGATTTCTTAAGACGAATTATTTTTTCTTATTATGATTATAATTATGGTTAGTGAGGATATTCAATCAATTACTATATATGTTCCACATAATATTATTAGTTTCTTATTTTAATTGGATTTTATTCCTATATGTAGTAATTTTTTGTAGTCCAACATACTCCCTATAATGACTCAGTTTATTGGATTCGCTATGAAACATTGAATTAATGTAGTGTCATATAATTCTAACCCCTGTTTTTTGTAATGAATAATGCATTTTATACACACATGTAAAAAAATATATTGAAACAATATGATTTTAGATTACTATTAATTGGATTCCCTACCCCAAGTCAGCATATCGTTATTATGATGTAATTCCAAAATACTAGTTATTATTCAATTATGAGATAATATTATGCATTGATATGTATTTTAATTGGATTTTTAGTTAGTTTATATGTGATATGTTTTGAGACACCCCAACACTATCCAAAGTATGATATGCCAAACTTAAGTGTCCTAGTATTAGCATGTTGGTATCATTTTTTTCCTGTTTTGATTTTTTAATGAAATATCACACTATACATACACACATAGATATATATTAATATAGTTTGGGGATAATATTTCTGATGAAAAAAGTAATTGTACTCATAGACTACACTGAATCAATAATACATGAGAAGATTACATTGATGGAGTTAAAGGTAAAATAAATGAGAATATATTATAGATTTGATAAGGTAGAGCATAAATGGTACATGAATATGTGAATTGGAAAAAGAAAAGGTCCTTGAATTGATTTAGATTATTTTGTTATTTTCTATTTTGGAGAGCCTATATATGTTTAGAATTTGGGGAACCATGCATTCAACATATGATGTGTAATTTAATATATTCCTATTTTTTTATAACATGGGTTATAAATTTTTCTATATTTATAATATATATATGATTTACCATTTATCTATTGTTACACCATAATGATATCAAATATTGATGTTTTTTAAAAATAATTTTTTTTGAAAATGTTTAACAAAAATATTGTATTCAATTTATTATTATTATATATCATTTCTGTGTTCAAGTATCCTCCTGCATATGAGGAAACATTTATTAGTTATGTTTCACTAGGTTTTGTCATGGTAGTGGTGATGAAAATTAGTGAAACTACACTATCTAAACTTATAATCCATGTATTGCAGGTTAATATCTTCACATGTGTCCAATATCATTGAGGTATTTGGATAGATAAATTTAATATTTTCATTTTTCCTATTACAATAGTCAACACGAATATATTTTTATGTAGAATTTTATATCCTGATATAGATATAAATATTGGTCATATATCAACTATTTAGTAGAATGTGAGTCTTCTCCTCTACTAACATGTTTCCTAAATAAGAAACCAAATAATATTTAGTTGATCAGGATGTCTAAGATTATGTATAATTATAGAGGCAAGGTAATATAAGCATGTATTATTATGAAAATGATTTTCAGTTGGATTACATGTTATTTATGATGGTTTTATTTCATTTGGGATATAAGTAGATTTGTGGGAAGGGTATGTTGATTCCCAAGGTCACAATGAAATTTTATATTTTTTGGGGGGAAAGTAACATGTCCCATAAGTCATTTGTTTCGAAAAAAATGTATTGTTATTCTATATTTAATATGTTTACCTTTTAGTTAATGAAACAATCAAAACATTTCAATGTTATTGGTTTCCAAGATATGAAAATATAGAAGGATGAGACTTTTGAAGTATGAGAATTACTATTATATATCAGTGGGAGTAAATTAATTTAAATAACATTTTAGGGCACTGTTATTATAGTAGGTTGAGAAAATCTAGAATGATACTTGGAATAAACAGTCCAATATGAATGCATAATAGTCAAATCATTATATGGGAGATCCTATGTAGATTCTCTCAGTGATAAACTACTATATATCATTGAGTTTAAAATGAAAATAAATTTATTGAAAAAAATTATTTAAATTTTTATAAACCAGGTTATTTTGATGGTTTTGGGTAAATAGGGGAATTAGAAGCATCTCTGTGGTTATTTTCATGTCTTAAGACCATTTTTAGTGTTTATAATCTTCTAAATTGATGGAATATTGAACCCCTAGAAGTGGTTCATGTACATAATAACATCATATAGAAAAATTGAAGTTATTTTTGAGGTCCAATTATAACCCGAAATAAAATATATATATGTAATCAATGGTGTATTGCATAGACAATATTATTGTACATAGGACCATTTGGTCAACAATTCTGCTTTTTTATTTAATGTATTTTTTATTTAAAAAATATATAAAACACCTCATCGACCCCTCCTCTAAGTAAGAATTACCATATGTACCTCTATTCATATTTCCCTTCCCCAAAATTTGTCCCCAAATATGAGATTTGATTATTAGGTCATTTTTCTCAGTGAGTGGGACATATTATTATAAATTTGAAGGTCTTTATAAATTATCATATATTTTAATGAATAACGGAATATGTTTTAATTCACATGTTTTTTATGTTATGTGTATATATTTTGATACAAAACCAAATGAGTTTTCATAGTTATTAATTAGTCTAATGAATCTACATAATTTCAGGAAATATAATCCAATGGATCTGAATAAATGACCTTGAATTGATGGGTCATGAGCCAAATTATTGTGGAAATGGATATTTGATTAAAAACACATAATTATGTCCCTTGGTTATTTTATGATATTTTTGACTATTATATGTTTTCTATAATTCCAATAGATTGTCAATATCAAAAAATGAAAATCCTATAATGATGGTATCCTTTAATTGTTTATAAACTGGATTAAATTGTGTGTTTGTGTTAAATACCAAAAAGAAATATTTATGGCATGTTGGATGTTACCTAAAACATTATTTTTTTTGGTTTATTAATTGACTAATATAAAGTATTTAATAATATTTAATTAATTATGGGATGTGTTTTATTATTCAAAGGTAATATATTATTTATATTTAAAATAAATAAATTTTAAAAATATTTAAATGGTTGTAATTAAAATATTAATCATTATTATTACTGATGATGTTTAATGGAAACATATATATAACATTTCATTGTGGTGGGAAAAAATTAAAACTACTTCATTGACATTATGTGGTTGGGAGTATGACCAATAATGGATATTTTAGTGGTGTGGTGTACATAAATGACCAATGAAACATCTATTATAAGTAGGAAAGGTAAATTTCAAGCTAAGATTACTAATTTTATGTAGGTTGAGTGAAAATAAATCCATGATAATGTCTTTTTGTACTATAACACATGCTCATGTTATGTTATATGTTTGGGGTAATTCCATCCAAGGAAAGTGTTGTGAGCTGTTGTTTTATTCAATTCAAATCGATGTAATTTTTTTATATTGGTTGTTTTTAGAAATAATCATTGTGATTATGGTTTTTTGGGTCAGTGGAATTATTAATAAAATAATATGGTTTTTGACTTTAGTTTAATACCAACTGGTATATTTAGTTCACCATTGTTGGCTGAGATGAAATATGAGAAACCCCATCAAGAGATTGGAGAAATTTTGAATCTAATTATTTAATTACACAACCCCTATGAAAAATGAACCTCCCACAATGATGTAAATCAATTATTGCCTACGGGATACGTAAATGGTGTCACGTGTATATTACCTTTTTGACAACAATGAAAGATTTTTGGGATGCTTCTATTTGTGGAATGGAACCAAGATATCCGTAAAGTAGTTGAAATTTATATAGATTTTCTAAAAAATAAATGTGCTGATTCCATACATGAACTAATGAATTATATAATGGTGAATTTATTTATGTAATTGGTAAAATATTCATCTTTATATTAATATAGATAATGGAATTATAGTGGGAGTCTTCTAAATCATCATACATCTTATTTCAAAATTGAAAATTAAAACCTATGTACTCAGTTAAATAGAATGCCTTTAAATCCCCCCTCTCCACCCCAATAACATACATTTTGATATTATTATCCTTTCATGTATTAAATGATATGAATAATATCATGATTTTATCTCTCATACATGAAGAGAATTATCGAATCATGATTCATATTTACTACTCACTTGGTCCATAGAGAGGAGAAACCCTCCTATATAAATTCATTAATGTGATTCATCATCTATAATAAACATTAGTGTCGCTACCTATATAGGATAATATATATAGGATATATTATAATTCACCAGAGTACAGATACCCACCACGTAAGACTTATATGGTAAAAATCAATCAACATACATATCATTAGTGGAGTGCACTATTTGTATAGGAAATAATTAATCTAAATAATTCATTCTTTATAATGTCCATGTTATTCATTGTGATGTAGTTTTTCGTAGTTAGATATTTGATCTATTTTCATCCACATGATGAATTATTTCTATAATTGATGTATGGGCCTCCTCATTAGTCATCGAATGAATTAGCTCTATTAACTATAACAAACAAATTTTTTTCAATAGAAATATCATTCTTGTAAATATTTCATATAATAACATAAACTAACAATGAAATGAACCATTAAGTACTACGGGTCCTTAAACCTTAATTTTTACACATATTATTTTGGAATATTGAAAATATGACATTTATGGTTGTGATCAGTGAGATGTTTGGAGTCCGATAAGACATACATAATTTATGGTGAATAATAACATAACCTTTTGAATAGCAATGTTACACGTATGAATAGTGATATACACTAATGAATTTTAACCTTCCCAATGATAGTATATAAATAATATTCAAGTGAAAGTATGATGTGCCCATATTTTCTAAAAAGTAAATAAATGTTTTAAAAATGTTTTTTTAGAATAAATTGTTATTTTAATTAAAATATAAATTTATCGTATTTAGAAAATTATTTCAGAAAAATTGATTACATTTTTAGACTATACACATCGTTAAATTTTTTTGGGTGAATTCATTGGATTTTTATAGCATACTTTATTTTTTTTTAATAGAAAAATAAGATAATATACGACAAATACTAAATAATTTATCTACTGAGCCATTGATGATGTTCTAGTGATATAATCCCAATTGGTTGAAGCTCACATGCATATATTACTGTTTTTATCATGGTATCATCTCTATTTTTGTCCTTGAAGTAAAATAATAATCTAGGGAGTTAAAAATTATGAAAACTCTCCTCCCCTCCACTATAAAAACCTCCCACACTCCCCTATTATTTTCACACCTCTCATGCCTTGTTCAATACATGAATTATACCCAAGTACCTCTCAAATATTCTTCCCCACATCCAGAATCATTTAGTTTCCTAAAAAGTCCACAACATCTCCCCTTAAGAGGTTCTCAATGGAGAAAAACTCAAGAGGGAAATTCCACATTCCCATTCTTCTATTTTCTTTCATGTTCATTTAATTTTTTTTGTTTCCTCACATCAGTTCCCCAAAATAAATTTATAACTTCTATAACATACATGTAATGTAATGTTTTTATTCTAATGGTATAAATAATTATCATATACCATTTCCCATTGATTTATATGGTAAAAACAAAAACACCTTTCGAGATGTGTTAATTTATCACATTCAATGATGAAGATATGTCAATTTCTATTACTATATTCTATAATGTTCAGGAAACCATTTTTTCTTTTGAACAAAACTATTAAATTTTTATTTTATATTAGGTTTTTTTATGGGATTCTCTTTCAAACATGATGTTAAAAAATTAAAAACATGTTAATTATGAGTAAAATCGTATAATTATTTCAAGAAATTATCAATAATGTTTTATATAAGGATTCAACCTCACTCTAGGTAACCAAATTAGATTCCAATCCAAGAAACCTTTTGGATGTTCAATATTAAAATCATGCATCAATAATGGAAAACCATCTTTATCATAAATTTTTATCTGAACATTAATATATGTGAACCGATCATTAAAACCATGTAAGCAAACGGACCTGAACAATTATATTGAACCTAATAAAAATTCAAAATATTGATAAATGAACATAAAAAGATTATAATAAATATTCTATATATATAATAGGTTCTATAATTATTAATATATGAACCTAATTTGACTATCCAGGTCATTAATATCCAAAGAAGATCAACACCAGACTTAAGGTGAGGGATCATCTCTATTTCACATTTACTCAAGATAGACCTCTATGTTATTCCATTTTATGTGTAATTACTAATGATGGTGAATTATTAAGAATATCATAATTACATTCTAAATGATTTTTACATTATTATAAAACCCTTTATCTTCCATTAATCCATCTTAGGTACACACAGTATCATGCTAATATTTCATAACGGATTCAACCCAAACATCCTTTATTCCTTCAGGTTTCATTATATTTATATTTACCTAAATTAATTTTTCTATTACTCAAATTTCAATCTTCTAAATTCTTTTTTATTTTTAAAAACAAGTTTATCATGTTCCATTTTTCATTATTTTTGGGGATATACAAGTATTTATGTGATTCCCTCCCCAATATATCCCGATAAGAAAACTTGTTTCGAGGGAACATCCTGAATTCATACCGGATCTCAAGTGCACTCTATATTTAGTTTTAAGCCAAAATTTTGTTTATAAATCAATAATTTTTACTCTGAAAACCATCTTTGTTTAGATATTTTTTTTTTCAAATTATTTCCCGCTTTTTTATTTTTAAAGCTCTAGAGTATTTTCCATAAAACTGCTCAAAAGTGATTTTATGTAAAGGTTTATTCAATACTTTTCAAACATGTTGTCCCATATACTCGACATCACACACCATGATACATATATATTTTTTCTTATTAATTCCCATGTATACTTTACTTCCCTTATTTCTTGGATACTTTTGTGTTACAACCATCTGTTATGCTTTATATCATGGTTATGTTTGCAAATTCTTTCCATGGGTAATTCTTATGATTATGTAAGTTTGATAGGTATGACTATTGATATGGAAAAAATATTCATGAAAATTTATACTGGGTGCACCCAAATAGATCTACAATGAATTGGGTAGATATTTGTCTCATGATATGTTATGTGCGATGGTCTTGGGTGTTAGAATTTTCTTCTGCTACAATGTGAAACGATATCGGAGGTTAGCCTTGAATCACACTAAAGTAATATTTTAAGTTGCTTCCCCATTTCAATGAATCCACTTTTATATGATTATAGGGATTTATATTAATGTTTATAATCTTATATTCCTTTTTCTAATTCATTGTTCTTATAGTTATTACCTTACTAGTATTTTTAGGTCATCTCATTTATCATGTTCGCCCTAGGTAATCATATAAATATGTATGAGTGCAATGGATGTAAAGTGATATTTATTACGAATAATTAAATTTTATATTTATTTCCCTGTTTTTTGTTTTATCTACTGAGTCTTCCAAGACACTAGACTTCACGATCCTGAACATGTAACGGGTGTATAGTTATGCTAAAAATCAAGTATTGTTATATGTAAAAGGATGGGGTCCCTATAGTTGGTTTCATAGGATTGTCAACCTATTTTTTTATATTTGAAATAGAGAACATTTTTACGAACCGTAAGGATGATATTAAGTATAATAAAACATCCCTAAATTTTTTTTATGTATAGAGTAAGTGGTTTATCATGAAAATATATTCTTGTCTAGATAAAAATAGGTAGAGGCAGCTCTGGCAGAGATGTATCTTGGGGTGAAAAATCCAAAAAGGAGTTGTGTGGCCTGACCTAGATTATCATGGCACAGAGAAATGAGCCTTCATGAACTCTTGGGTTGACAAAACCAGGAGATATGTTTTCAGAAATTCATGAGCATAATAAACACCATTATTAATGGAATAAAAAACCCATCAGAATAAAAGGTATGAAATAGATCAAGGTAGCCTAGATTGAATCATAGGGAATCACATGTTAGGATATACATATCCTTTACATGTTTATCATCTTATGTAGAATGTATCCTTATTTATGCTCAATATTTATGTATTCAAGACCATCAATTGTTCATTATTTTTCTGAATTAATGGAGGAAAATAGAAGAAAACATGCTAAAAATAATTCTGATTGGGAATGTGATGATTTACCAAATGAAATACCTGATATGATGGGAATAGGTTCTCAAATCATCATTAAAATAAATTCTCTATATAATAATGTTATGCATAATAACATTAATCACATGGAACACCATCATCCTCAAATGAAATTTCAATTTTTTGTTAAATCCTTCATATAGAAAAGTCCTCCCATGTTTAGTGGAGCATCTAATCCCCTCCTCATGGAATTGTGGATTAACTCCATTGAAAAGATATTCTCTATCCTCCAGTGCTCAGAAAAAGAAAAATTCATCCTGATTGTCTACCGTTTTGATGGGAAAGCTGATTAGTGGGGGGCACTGATTAAGAATATGAATCCCTATGAAAAAATTGATTTCATGGATTGGGAGGAATTAAAGAGGATGTTTGTTAAAAAATATTTTCCTCCAAACCTCATTCTCAATATGAAATTAGAGTTTCTTGGACTGAATAAGATATAAGATTAGTCCATCAGGGAGTTTTAATAAAATTTACAAGGCTAGCATGGCATACCTCTTCCATTTTCATAAATGCTTAATTTAAGGTCAATCACTTATTTAGTGGAATATATCCAAGTCTAATAATATAATTTTCAATTAGCTAAATCAACAATTATGAGGATATTGTCTATTATGCACTAAAGGATGAAATAGAGATTATATAATTTATGTGGTCTCGTGGGACCAATGATAAAAAGCATAAAGTGGAGAATAGCATGTGTGGTTCAACAATAAAATCCCTTGAGGGAAAAAAGGCTGAATATTCCACTTGTAAAAGTTGTGGGAATAAGCATACATAGAACGGTCTAAAGGGGTCCAGGAATTGATTCAAATGTGGAACGTTGGGACATCTATCTAAAAACTACTAATGGAATATGATGAATCTTATTAATGTGTAAGAAGAGAGGAAGGTTCATATCCACACTCATCAAGTAGTGTAGTGTTACAATTGTAAGGTGCATGAGAATTATTCGAACAATTCCTCTAAGACAAGTGTTGTCAAATACAATCATCCACAACCTCCAAAGAAACATGGATGGTCTTATGTTATCCCTACTTCTGAGGAGGAGCTGGACAACGATGTGGTGACTAGTACACTAGTTATTCATTCAATAATGGCGAACATATTATTTCATTATGGTTATACACATTATATCATATATTTCTTGTATAGTATATCTATTCAAACACCACCTCAAAATGGGAAGGATATATAATTTATTAGAATAGACAAAGGGGAAATTATTGCATCCAGGGTTTACAACTCCTCCCTGGTTATCATTTTTGGACTGAACCACAAAAAAGTCTCTTCATACTTACCTTTGTGGAGTTCGATTCTATCATGGGCATGGATTGGATGTATTTAAAAATACCAAGATCAAATATAGGGAAACAGAGATCAATCATCGCCACTCGAAGCATCCTTAAATTTTTTATGACTTTTAAGAGGAAAATGAATCTTTTTACGATCTAGTGTCTCATGTGTGGATATCAATTCCTTATGAGAAATCATTTCTAGCATAAATGATTGAGAAAAAGGAGAGAATGTCGCTCAACGATATTCCCATAATGAGAGATTACGCTAATGTATTCCCTGAAGAGTTTCTTGGACATCCTCATGATCATGAGGTTATGTTATCAATTGAACTTATACTAGGAACAATGCAAATATCATAGACACCATATATAATGTCCAACATTGAGCTTGAAGAGATTAATATGTAGATACATGAGAATATGGAGAAGGGTTTCATTCACCTGAGTGTTTCATTGTAGGGTGCATGAGTCCTCTTTGTTAAGAAGAAGGATATGTTGATCCACCTCTACACAGAATATCACGATCTCAATAAAATCATTAAAATGAACATGTATCACCTTCCACAAATAGATGAATTTTTTGATCAATGTTGTGGGGTCAGTTATTTCTCTAAGGTGGACAATCAGTCGGGATAACACCAATTAAAGATGAGGAAAGAAGATATTCCCAAATCATCCTTTAGAACGAGGTATGGACACAATTAGTTCATCGAGATTACCTTTGGACTCACTAATTCTACATAAATATTCATGGATTTAATGAATATAGTTTTTAGATATTACATCAACAAATTTTTTGTAGTCTTTATCGATGATATTATGTAAAACTTCAAGAGAAAGGAGATACATGAGGAGCATTAGAATACTGTGATGATAATATCTTGAAGGGATATGTCATATGGAAAATAATTAAATGTGAGTTTCGGATGGAGGAATTATCATTTACAGGGATTTTTATCAATATAAAAGATATATCTGTGGAACCTTTTATGACCAAGTCAGTTGAAGAGTGGACCATTACAACATCTAAAAAAGAGAACTGCAACTTTTTGGTTCTACCTAGATATTATTGACGATTTATGAAGAACATATAACAAATTTCAATCCTAAAGACCATGCTTGAATGGAATGGAGTAATGTTTCTCTGGAATCAAGAATGTGAAGACTGTTTCAGGGAGTTGAAAATGAGGCATATCATTGTGCTAAAACATATACTCCCAAAATGTGGACAACACTTTTTGGTGTACAGAGATGATTCAATGAAGGGAATCAATTGTCTTATAATGAAAAATGAAAATGTGACAGACTATTCCCCAAGGTAGATGAACATTGATGATAAAAACTATCATAAACATGATCTAGAGTTGACAACAGTGATATTTGCATTAAAATATTGGAGGCATTATCTCTATTGGGTGATGTGTGAGATATATACTGACCACAAGAGTCTCAAATATATATTCACTCATAAAAAGATGAATATGAGGTAGTTATGATGGTTAGAGCTCATCAGGTATTATAACTACTGAATCCCCTACCATCCTATTATGGAAAACATAATAAAAACTTCTCTAAGTAGAAACTATCCTATATCATTGTCAATGATGATAATTGAAAAGGATATAATCTTCATTGTTTTTAAAAGGATAGAAATGGGAATTATTAAGGGGGTAAGATTATCAATACATTCTAAAACTTTTGATCAACTATCTATCATAGAGAAAATAATTTATTCTCAAATAAAAGATGTGGAAGTTCGGAAAAAGTATAGAAGCTATCAGAAATGGGAAATCCCCATATTTCAAAATTGACAACAACATAATTGTAATATTTTGGACATGATTATGTGTACTATATGATTTATATAAAAGAAGGATATTTCTCATGACGCACATAGATTGACCTTCTATACACACCCAAGGAGAACCAAGATGTATCGTGATCCATGAGAGAACTTTTGGTGGGGAAATACAAAGAAGTTGATTGCTAGGTATACATCAATGTGACAAGTTTTTAAACAAGTGAAGGTTGGAAGAAATAAGTCTAATGATATGGGGAATCCACTACCCACACCAAAATGGATGTGGAATAAAATTAATATGATATTTTTTGCTCGAATTCCAAGGACATCCAGGGGGACCCATTCTATATGGGTCATTGTGGATCGTTTTTGGAACACATATCCCTTTATCACAATAAAAGAGGAATTTTAATTCCTTAAAATTTCAGATATTTAAGTAAAATCATTGGTAAGGAATCATGGAATACCAATATTTATTTTATTAGATCATGATCCTAGATTCAACATGAATTTTGGAAAAGCCTCCAACAAGTTCTAATCACTGAACTAGACTTCAGTATGTCGTATCATCCGCCAAATGATGGTGAATCTGAACAAACTATTACGAAACTAGAATATAAGTTGAAAGCATGTTATATAGACTTCAAATGAGTATGGGACTAAAATATTAAACTGGTTGAATTGTACAACAACAACAGCTTCCACCCAAGCATCTAAATGGCACCATATGTAGCCCTTTATGGGAAATGGTTTTGAAACCTGATGTGTTGGGATGATATCGGTGATTATAAGATTCTAGAACATGAAATGGATGATGAAATGGTGGAGAAGGTTAAAACAATGAAAAATTATAGAAAGGAATCCCAAATTTGACAGAAGAGTTATGCAGAAAATCATGGATGTGGCCTTGAGTTTAATGTTTGAGACATGGTAATTCTATGCATATCTATGTGGAAAAAGGTATTGATATTTGGGTAGAAATGGAAGCTAAGTCCCAGGTACATCGGCGCAGTCAAAATTGTCAATCGAGACGGAGTTGTGGCCAATCAACTTGCACTTTCACAAACCATTTCAAATTACAAGATGTATTTCATGAATCCCTCCTAAGAAAGTACAAACCATATCCATCGAACGCACTATATTTATAGGTGGTGTTGTTGGGGAAGGACCTTTCTTTTGAGGAGAAACCAGTGAAGATATTGGATCATAGAGTTAATGATATATGTAATAAGACTACTCACATAGTGACTGTACTAGGGTGGAACCATAAATACGAAGAGGAAACATGGGAACAGGATGAGACAATGAAGGTAATGTACCCGCACATGTTTATGTCTTTTAATGTAATATGATATTTTGAGGGAGAAATTTAATATGGGGGATGAATTTAAACACCCAGTATTTTTCAAAGGAAATTAATTTCTTATGAACATTATATATAATCAAATGAAATCAAAACACAATGAATTATTAAGTACTATCTCACAATTATTCATAATTTTTTACAGTTCCGTGTTTTGAGTTTTGGAAATATTACATTCGCGGATGTGATAAGTAAAATGTTTGGATTTTGATAAGACAAAATTTATTTTTAGTGAATAGTAACTTAACATAGGAATAGTAATGTT
This sequence comes from Viscum album, assembly GCA_963277665.1. NCBI lineage: Eukaryota > Viridiplantae > Streptophyta > Magnoliopsida > Santalales > Viscaceae > Viscum > Viscum album. The sequence goes on from OY728120.1 coordinate 487,803,682, forward strand.
AACCTTTTGAATATTGATATACCCAAATGAATTTTAACCTTACCTATGAGAGTATATAAATAATAGACTAGTTAGTGTATGATGTACCTATATTTTGTATTAAGTAAATAATTATATTTAAACGGTTCTTTTACATTAAAGTATGAATTTAATTAAATATTAAATTAATCATATATAGAAAATTAATTATAAAAAATGGATTTCATTTTTTTATTCAACACATTGAAAGATGGTTAGGGTTAATTTTTTGGGATTTCTCTAAAATACATGAATTTTTCAAGAATATTGAAATACATTAATATAGGATAAATGCTAAATAATTGATATATAGAGCCATTATTGATGTTCTGCTTATGTAAGATTAACTATTTAGAACTCACATGAATATATTAACTATATTATTCTTGGTATCATCTCTCTTTATTTTATTTAAGGATAATAATAAACTGAGCAGTTAACTATTTTGAAAATTATCCTCCCTCCACTATAAAAACAACCCACGCTCAACTCTTCTCTTCACTCTTATCAATCCTTATTACAAACATAAATCTTGTCCAAATATCTCTCGAAAATTCTTCCCCACATCCATTAACCTTGTTTCACCTCAAAAGTCCAAAACAAATTCCCTTATGAGGTTCTCAAAAAAGATAAACTCAATAGGTAAATTCCTCATTCCAATTATTTAATTTCATTTCATGGTCTTTTTTCCATTCCTCACATCCATTCACCCAAATGGTATGATAACTACACTAAAATACATATATAAGAATTATTTAATGCTAATGGTATAATTCATTTTCATCTCTCCTTTCCCCTTCTTTTATATGGAAGAAACAAAAACACTATATGACATGTTTTAATTTATCAAATTAAAGGAAGATGGTTTATTAATTTCTATTACCATATTCTATTATGTTCATTAGAAACTTTTTATGGTAGAAAAATAATATTAAATATGTATTTCATATTATTTTTTTGGGAATCCTCTTCAACACTTTATGTAAAATAAAATTTCAAAACGTGTTAATTATGAGAAAAATCACCAAATTAATTCAAGCGTTTATCATTAATTTTTTATATAATGATTCAACTTCACTCCATGTAACCAATATAAATGTTAAACCATGAATCATTTTGGATGTACAATAAAAAAAATATGACATGAATTATGTAGGACCAGCTTCATCACACATGTTTATCCAAACATGAATATAAGTTAACTGATCATTAAAACCATGTAAGCAAACACACCCAATAAATGAAATTGAACATAATAACGACAGAAAATGGATATAAATGAACATAAAAAGTTAATAGTAAATATTATATATATAATAGTGTCTGTAAATATAAATTATTTAACATAATTTTACTATTTAATTTATTATAATCAAGAGAAAATCACCAGCATAATAAAGTTAAGGGATCCTCTATATTTCACTTTTATTTAAGATTTTCCCCCATGTTAGTCCCTTTTATGAGTAATTCTTAGTGATGGGGTAGGATTAAATATCACTCCCATACTGTAATATAGATGTTTAAATGATAATAAAACCCTTTATCTCTCATTAATTCCTCTTAATTACATATGATACCATGCTGATATTCCATAAGGGATTCAACCCGATCCTCCTTTATTCCTTTAGGGTTTTTATAATTATTTTTAAATAAATGATGTTATATATTATTATTATGTTAATATTATAAACACTATTTGAATATTCCAAAGTCATGTATCATGATCTATTCATCATTCTCTGTGGGATATAAACATGATTTTAAGTGGTTCACTTCTCAATACTTCATGATATGAAACCTTGTTTTGGGTAAAACTCATTAATTTTTACCCAATTTCATGTTCAATCTATCATTAGTTTTAATACAGAAATTTATATATAAAATAATACTTTTATTTTGGAAATCCTCACGGTTCACATGTTGTTTTTTATAAAAGATTATGCCATTTTCTGTTTTAAAGGATCTATAGTATTTTCCTTAAAACCACTCCAAAATGTTTTTGTGCCAATGATTCATGGTTAAATTTTCTACATTTTTTCAATTATTCATGACATCACTCTCCATGAAACATATATATTTTACCTTATGAAATTATATGTATACATTATTTTTCTTTATTCATATACAGTTATGTGTTATGCCCAGCTATTATGCATTTTGTTATGATTATTGTACCCATTTCATTCCATGAGTAATCCTTATGTTTATGTAAGATTGATTTTGTATGATTATTTTTATAGGAAACATATTCATGAAATGTTGATATGGATGCACCTAGATAGAACTCCAATGAATTTTTTAATGTTATGTCTCATGATATTTTATGTGTGATGGTCTTGGTTGCTAGTTTGTCTTGTGCTACTATGTGAAATGATCTTGTCGGTTATCCTTGACATGCATTAATGTCATGTTTTATGTTTCAACCAAAATTCTATGACTCCATTTTGATATGATTATATGTTTATATTTTAAAGAAAAATATGTTAGATTCCTTTTTATATCCTCATGTCATGCCTTCTAATCCTTTTTCTAATGATTTATTCTTAGGGTATTTCCCTTATTGGTATTTCTAGATCATTCCTTTCTTCAGGATATCCCCAAATATCCTTTGAATATGAATGAGAACAATGGATGTTTGGAGATCATTATAAAGACTAAATAATAAAATATTATATTTAGTTCAATATTTTCAGTTTTATGCACCTAGTATTACCGCACACTAGACTGTAAAATCCTTGGATTGTACTCTGATGTATAATTATGCTTAAAATCATGTGATGTTATATGTAAAAGTATAGGTTTCTCTATGTACCATGTGGAGTTGATCGCTCAAATGGAAAACTGGTGTTCATTTTCCTAATCTAAAATCATAATTTGTCTTTTACATTAGGGGAACCTCCAAATACATCAAACATTCATGTTATGATTATCATGGAGAACACTATGTTTCCTTATTATCTTTTATGAAATTTATAATGATAATTATAGATCATTCAATTGATATTCACTATTATTTGCCCAATACCATTATAGAACATATGATTAAATCAATATTGTGTTCCCTTGATGAATAGAATTCTCTTTAAAAGGGGATTGGTTATAGATTATTTGTATCAACACTCTCATATCACAGGAAATAGATTCCTTGAAAGAGATCAATGACTTACAGGAACCATTTATGATCATTTAATAACACACCTGTATATTTAATAGATTATCTGATGATATAATCTGATATCTAATTGGGTGTGAGTCATGACATGGACCATCAGGCCATTTGATACTTAATTTTAACCAAACTTTTATATCTAGTTACCAACTATCAGAAGGGGAGAGAGAAAAAATTGTATGAAATTTCATGTTATGTACTCTTTGAAATTATAATACATATCAAAAAACAATAGTATATGAAAAATAGGTGTAACACCTGAGTATTTTTCAATTAAATTTTCTTGATAAGTTATAAATCATATATTTCATACATTTATTTTTTAAAAAGGTTAATATTTCATTATTAAAAAAATTTATCTTGTTCTATACACACCATTTCTATTTTATTGTGAAAAAAAGAATTGTGTTTTCCTTTTTTATAAACTATTTCTAATTTTATTGATATTTAGTGTTACACATGAGACCGATATTTACTGAACAATAATGTAATATTTATATTATTAATAAAATGTTTTTATATTTATCACCTTTACATTGTAATTTAGGGTAAATAAATTATGAAAAAAATATTTATTCGTGTTTATAAAATTATTTATCTGAAAATCAATAAATTATAATTCAATGTAGGAACAATTTAAAAATAATGAAATTTATATTCTGAAAAAAAATCAATGAACTAAAATGTTTCATGTGATTATAATATGAAAACAAATTTTATGGATTATTTTTAATAAATGTACATATTATATATTAGATCATATATTTTACATTAATATGATTTATTTTATAGGAAACATATAACAATAAATACAATTTTATTAATAAAATATGTACAATTCTAAGACGAAGTATTACCGTCTTTTAATTGAAATATTGTTTTAAAAACTAATTTTTGATATAGTTAGGATTCATATATTAAAAAATAAACAACATTTTTAAAAAAATAATTTCCAAATTTAATTTGGATAATTTTTTGTACATTTTAGAGAATCTTCATTTCTTGATGAATGGTGAAAACATTGAATTTTAATCGAAAACAATATTTTTTTTAAATTTATTAAAATTATTAAATTATATTTTATATTAGTTTCAATGTATAATTATATAAATTATACATATATCCATTATTGTTCACTATAACCAATTAAAAATTTATTTAACATATAAACATTTCAAACTTTTGAACCTTTTTACATTAAAAACCTGATGTCACACATGTTTTCTATATTAATTTTAAATTCACATTTTCCAATTTTGATATTATAATTTGGAAAAATGTATTCCATATTTTGAATAGTAATATCTTATAATTTATAGTAAGATAAAAATAGTTTTTCACCCAAAAAATAGTGGTGTAAATTAAAATTATATACATCAATTAATAGAAAAACCTGTTTAAATAGTAGTAAAACATTTATGATAATGGGAAAATGACTTAGAAACATGTCCTATAGCCAGTGGCGTCCCATATATTGATAATGAACCACATTTTTTCTAAATTTTTTTGTTACTGTAGGTACATTTTTTAAGGATACTTCTTTATATTTTTTACCTCATTGAATTTTAATGAATGTCTCTTCTCCTCAATAACAAATGGGAACTCACCCCCCTCAATTATTCCCACATCCCAGGACTATTTGCTCAGAATAAATCTTCACAAATAAGCTACAAACATCCATAACATTATATTTTATGCCCCACATGGGTCTGAAATTGTACCAATGTTTTCCATTAGTACAACCCATCAAGAGTTACCGAAAGAAGAGGACATTTGAATGTTTACGAAGGTAGTCAAGACATGGGATTTATTGTATAACTTTTATTTATTTGGGAACTTATTCATGTTCCCAAATAATGTATTTTTTTTGTTTATATAATACAATAATACATTTTATATCATGAATTTAATTTATTTCATGATATTGAACATTTCAATTCATGTTATTCTTTCAGGGATATAATAATCCAATAATTATTAACATAATAAGGGATTTTCTTCTCAGTTTTCATTTCACTAAGACAAAATAAAATATCAAATCCTCTTTTATTATGTAGTGTGTCTATATCTCATGTATATATTTAATTATTATTCATTTTATAATTAATGGGATTTACATATCTATTTTATCTTTCCTACATTATGTGGTTTACAGTTATAATGTTACAAAATTATTAAGGGAATTTTGGAAAAAAAATTCTTATTCGAGAAACATGGTATACAATGAACCTTTTTTATTTTAGAATGTCTATATCTACGCCATTGGAATTTTATATATGGAATCAACTACTTTTAATGATAATTTAATATTCATTTAATGTTATTCTCTAATGGTTATTAGGATTCAAGGTTGTCAATGTTTTATGAATTTTATGTTACTATCTCATTAACTATCAGAAATTTTTATAATCATGTATCTGATGTTGAAATCTCAATATATTCCTCCGATGAATTATAATGAATTATTTTTCCTCTAGTTAATCATGATATAATAATGTAATGGTTTCATTAATATGTTTTTTGGTACTTTTGACAATAATTCAATTTCTTTTTTAGATAATCAAATTGCAAATCTTTATTCATCCAAAGTATTAGTTATTTTCATAATTTTTTTTAAAATGTATTTATTTATTTTTAATTATATTTTATGATAATTCATGAGTAAAAGGGTTTTAAATGTTTATTCTGTTAAAAATAGTATAAAGTGTTTTTTAAATCAGCCTTTAAACGTTTTCAAGGTTATTTTAAATAAAAATGGTTTTGAAAATGTTTTTTATATTATAAAAAGTTTTTCAAAGGGGAAATGATATTTTCATGAATAAATTATTTAAATGATTTTTATATATTAATTAATAAGATGGTAATGTATTTTTCTATGAAAAGTATATTAAAAATGAATTTTGTCTTATAAATTTTCATTTTCATGGAATTGTTATTTTTAATTAAAAATGATTCTTGTAGTCATTTAAAATCCTTCTCTATATAATTTTACATCTACTGAAATATTTTATTCTTTTCCGAGGATATGATTTGAGCACTTCATTCTTATTTTTTATTTAAATTATTTATCATTAAAAAGAATATTTTTTGTAAAAGCTATTTATGTTCCACGAGTTATAAAATGATTATATATTTATGAAACACACTTATATTCACAGGTTATTCTATAATGAAATGAATACTAAACTATCACAATTCCATAGGTTATGATTTTATGAAATTTTAATGATACCCAATTTGTTTCATTTTTTTACAATATGATTTTTAATAATTCCATCTCTTTTTATGTGTCATTAAATGATTAATGTTTTATTATCTTGTGGAACAATTTTGTATTATTTCACTATATGATGGTTTGGAACTGTATATCCTGACATTGAATTGGGTATTTATAATGTTAATATAATATCAGAGGGTACATGAGTGGAAATACCAATCCAGTAATGGTGGTACACAAGTGTCAAACCTAGTCCTGTAAAGGTCGGTAAAATGGTGGGAAACCCAAGCCTTTAAACTATGGTACATGGGAGGAGAACCCAACACTTTTAAGAGCGTACATAGGTGGGAAGACAAATCCAATAATGGTGGGTACATAGGTGGATAGACCAATCATATAAAGTAAGGTAAACAATTTTTTTTCTTAATCCCAATGTAGTTACATAGGTCGTCTTCCCAAGCCTATCATTTTATGAAGGTCTTGGTGGCTATCCATGAAATATGATTTTATATACTAATGTGTATACCAAAAGTCAATGTTTTATGCCTATATTATTCTCTTAAATCCTTTTCTATTTAATTTATTTACGATTCCTAACTTTTGAATAACCAATCCTTATTCCATTACTTATGATTATGGTCTTTGATATGCAGGGTATGATCGTCAATATTTATACTCATATTCTCATACACATAGTCTCATTTTATGCTTATATATCTCCATTATTTACCCTTATTATACATCTTCTCTCATCATTTATTATGTTTCTTTCATATGAGTTATGATTAATGGTTTTATCTAGTATTAATAAAGTGTAAGATCATTATTGGATATGATGAAAACTGTTTACCAATTTGGATGAATGTGTTCCATGTTTCCAAATATGGTAAACTGTTATAGTCATCAGGCATATACATTGTTAATTTTATGAATATTCATCAAAAAAATATTCAATATCCCAATTTATAAAGCCTAAGTAACTATACAAGGGGACTTTTATCAATTAAAATCCTCAAAAATAATATATATAGTTTTTCAAAAACATATATGAACAATTACAAATGGAATCTCACAAGTATTTTCAAACAAAAACAATACGCGGTTCTTATCTATAAGAATCCAATTTCACGGGGCATTAAATATAATTAATTTTTTCCTTATAGAATAATATATATTATTAGGAAAAATTTACATAAATATATATCGTTAAAATGGTCTTTCATATATATTTGGTGTATAACCCTTAATGGAAATGTATTCATTCCATTACACATGACAATAATTGGAACATCATTGGTCATCATTGGATAAAGATAGAATGTCCCAAATTTGTCATAGTTACATGACTATAAAATATATATTGACTCTTATTTAAAATAATCAATAACTTTTTGTTTTGTTTTCCATCATGGGATCATATATGATAACCATATAATTGTCCAAATCATTAATAAAAATAATAACTACAACCTCAATGGTTATAAAATTCATAGTTCCTTATTTTATATCATAAAACATAGTGTAATCGAATAGTGTTCTAAAATATGTTGAATCATTTTGATATATTGATATTTTAATCAATACATGGTTTAAAATAAACATATTCACAATAAGAAAATACATAATTATTATTTGGATATATTTTTACAAGAGTGTCCCTAGTAAAAATATAATGTACATAACGGAATGATCTAACCTTTCATTAATTAGACCACTATGTTAACTATCGTAACCTCAATATAATTATCACATTCCTTTGGAAAATAGGTATGAAGGGAAAAATAAATGTGTGTATATTTTTGGAAATAGAAATGGTGAACCAAATATAATATCCCATATATATAATAGATATATTTTATATTTTATTTATTCTACAGTAATTTTTTTATTAATGTAAGAATCAATTTAATATTTCATGTCAATAAAAAATGTATCCATAAATAACTTATTAACAAGAAAAAAACTCTATCTATACTATTTGAAATATAGTAGGTCTAGTCGGATTACTGAATAAAAAAATGACATTGAATATGTATTCATGAGATGAAAGTTCTATTTTTTATTAGTTTCCCAACACAAGAAATCACTAACACAACTTATTAAAGTAAATATGTTGACATATCTATTATTAGAATTCAACTATAATTGTCTCCCCCCATCCTAGGAGGTGATCATTGAAAACCTATAAGAGACGACTCATTATAATTTTCCCATTATGTATATGACCAAATGATTCATGTGTCCCTTATTTAAACATCTAACCACATCCGGAGTCTTTTCTAGTGTAAAGCTACACCGATCTTCTCTATTATAAGGGGGAGTCGGAGGATGTTCTATATTTTTCTAATACTTCTGAAGAGGATTCCTAGGAATCTTATATAAATTGAAAAAACTACCACCGCCAAGTATCCATGACTCCTAAAGGACAAATTAAATAGGATATAATGGAGATCTAACCCCAGCTATAAAATACATTAAACAAAGCATAAATTTCCCCAATGATTATATAACTATTTAATCCTATGATATGGTCTAAACCCATATCACCAATAAAATTGTTAAATCATTTCAACTTATCTTAATGGTATATTCAGATCCACCAAGGTGGGATCCTCAAAATAGAGATTGATTATGATATTTTGAATACCCAATTATGATTAAGAATCTAGACTCAATTTTTTACCCAAAAAATATCCAGAAAAGGGGGACCCATTATCAATATATTGTGACAATACAATTTTAGGCCTCTACCCATATTTATTCCAACATCACAAAAGAAAATAGATATACTCCAATATTATATTAATAATTGTATCCATTCCCCAATGAATATATGGAAAAATATTATGAACATATTATTGATGACAACCTATTTCGTCTCCTAATTTATTGGAAATGTTAATCATGGAAGGGATGTTCCTCCCCATTGAAAAAAATGATATGAATTTGTATGTCTTCTCCAGGGCAGACACCATGGAGGTACTCCCCATGATATGGGAATAATAAACTTTTAATTTCCTTCTCATGGAAAAAAAAGATGAAATTGTTACACATTTAGATCCTCTAAATGTATAATTAAATTTGAAATGATTTATAGGTATTACATATATCCTTATATTTATTCATACTAAATGTCATAAAATAATGATAAGTGTGGGATGTTCACTCTATAATGAAATATCCTCTTGGTGTGAAAAAATTATCAGAATATTAACTTCCTCAGTATATTCCCATATGTGGTGGTCAACCCAACCTTATACTGAATAATCTCTGAGGATCTACTCCACATTGAAATTCATAAATAAACTTTTATGATCATCTCCATAAATAAGAACCTTATTTCAAAAATCATTGAGGTCCATCCTTAGGTAGAAATTATAGTTAATATATTGGTCCTCATTATAGAACCTATTTTATAATTATTCCCAGTGAAAGGAATATAAAAATTGTATTTTTATTCACTATGACTATGAACTATTAATTAATAACCACTACGAACCTCCCTTAGTAATTATTTAAAATAAACTCATTTTGATGACACATATATTTGATTTAATAGTTAATTATGTGTCAATATTATACTAACATTTTCATCATATATCATGTAATATGAGAAGTTGATGTAAAAAACTCTAACCAATCAATCATAAATAAAATTTAAATAACCAAAAATTAATAGGAGACTAAAGAAAATGATCCTGAATTACTCCTTGTTTGGATTGTACACCCTTTACATAATTGATTATTACATCGATGTTATCTCTCCCATTATAAAAATTGATAAATAAGTGATAATCACTCATACATGATAATCAGTCAAGGAGGATGAATAATTGTATATCTTAAGCTATGGGGGAATAAGAAAAATATATAATAGAATTAATTTTCTAGCCACATTCCATTATAATGAATGATAGTAGAGTGAAATTGAATGATGAATACATACAATGTCTTTTTTAAAACATTAAGCCTTATCTCTATAATCTTATATTGGGGAATATTTTTTAAATTGAATATACTAAAATTATGTTGTAACTATGTGAATTATGATTCCATATTGTCCAAGAAACAATTTTGGAATGAATTCCTATATCAGGAAAAATAGAATATTTTAAGTAAAATATTTTAATAATTATTTGAACATGGTCTTCAATTTTGTTGGTGGGGCTTTATCTAAAATACACAATATAGGTTTTCATGAGTATTTAACATTTTATTTTCTCTGGTCACATGTTTTTAAATATATAGGGTAGCTAATAACATTAGTAGTTTAGGTTAGGTATGATATCTTAAATTGATAATATCTTGTTTGTTGTTATAAAAAAATTATTCTATTGGTAAATAAATCGAGATACTCTTAGAAGTAATGACCTATGGAATATTTTTTCATGAGGGCACTAATTAGTTGAAATTGGTATCTTGTTCAAAGAAAAAAAATATTTCTATGATGAAGTCATCTCAACTGGTATGTAGGGCCCACACAATGATTTGGTTACCATGTTTCATAACGCAATAAAACATTGGAATTCCAAGAAGGATAAAATAAAATGTTATGTAATAATATATAATAAATCACTCTCCATATATCTAGATGATTTTTGTCCTCCACCATCACCTAGGGGGGCATTAAACAAATAACAAAGCATAACATTGATATTAATATAGTGAGGTCCAACCATACACAAATGTATAGGGTAATTTTAACTTTATTATCCCCCATGAAAGATTCGAAATTCCAAATTGATAGCATATTCATCATAAATTTCCAAACAAATTCCTCCAAATATAATTTCATACTCATCTGCATCACTTTGAGATTTCATATTGAAATGCATGGTAGACTCCATCAAAATTTATATATAATTTTTTTTCAATAGTTAAATAATTTAATATTTGAGGAAATAATATATTTTATATATTCAAATAGAAAAACATGATGGATATGTTTTAAAAAACCATTATATGTCCATTGAAGTGTATGTAGACACTAGAAAGGCACCCATATATTTAAAAACAAATGAGGATATCATTCCTATGGCATGATTCGTGTTATAAAAATTATATATAAAATTCAAAAATATAATGGGTAAAATAATAGTGGTTTGGAAGAACAATATAAAGTGTAAAATATTATACTTTTTTCCCATGAGATGAAAGAAGTGGTTGGGAATAGAATAAAAAAAGACTAATTAAGGTCCTGCGAGCTCCTTCAAAAAGTAAAAAACTATAAAGTTGGTGAGATTTTACTAATTAGTAAGGAATAATTATCATTGAATAAATATCACACACACCACTTAATGTGTCGAGAAGGTGGAAATCAGAAACATTTAAAAGTTCGTTATGTTTTTGTATATAATTTTAAAATAAAATTTTTTCAATTAATAGAATTTTATTAATATATATATTATTGATATATTTTGACTATAAATATCAATTTATTTTCTAATAAAATTTTAACAAAAAAATTGAACTTTTAACTGCACTGAAGTATTTATAATTATGCATCAAACAATGGAATATTTCTAGAAAATACCAATAATTCACCCTAAAATAATTTTCTTATTTTGAATTGAAAAATTAATTTTATTTAAATATAATTTCATAAATTTCATAATGTGGTTAACACTATTCATGACCAATTATTAAATCACTACCTTGAGATATTATTGCGCACTTGAATAAAATAGTGCATGTAGTGAAAGATATTGAATTTATTTAAAAAGAAATGTACAATGAAATAATGTGGTGTTACATTCTTCCCACATTTGAAAATTTATTCCTTATAATTTCCATGACATCACATTATAAAAAGAATCGGGTGGTTCTTTATCATTAATTCCTTTGGATTCCATGTCGCATTTTCCATTTTATGGTTTATCCAATAATACATTTCCAGTCAATCCATTAGATTCATAAACACTTTTTCTCAAGTATGAAGAATCACAATAGGTACATCACAATAAGATAGATCAGGTTCCAGTTCTATTTCTTTATAGTTGAGTACATCTGTTGGGTCCATCATGATACTTCCTTAATAGTTATATGTGGAACACATCATGAATATTAGAGAGACATAGCATCATCGTTAAAAAATATGCATCATGTAAGATCCCGTTTTCATTTTACGATATAATCACTTTACCTCATTGTGGTTTCCCCATCCGTTGAGAATGGGAGGACACCTAAAATGGTGAAGTGAATGATTTGTTTTACTATCACTATGAACTGGATATTTTTTTCAGGATGTAGAATGATTTCACACTGTGTTACTAGGATACACATTATGTAATAATTAAATGATATATGTTGTGAAAGGAAATTTCACGCTGTGAGATGGTAGACATCATGAATGGTAATGAAATTTCATGTATGGTTGAAATAATGAATTTTTAATATGTGGTGATGGGTTTCTTGGAATACGTGGTTCATTTTAGTTCCATGTCATGAACATGGGTTACACATCATGTAATGACCCGCTTCTAGTTTTTAATGAAAGTGTGAACTATTTTTTCATTATCCATTGACATATCATCATGGATCTCGGCCTAAGGTAGTTTTGGTGTATTTTTGAGAGACACAAACCCTTATAGATTGATTCGTTCAATGTCTTATCTCCATTTTCATCATGGAGTGTCTCTCTATGTATGTTTTCCTTCCATTTCATCAATGCTTTTTGTCATAATAATGCCTTAGGGTTGCATTATCTGATCCTATGGATTAATGTTTGTATTTATTCTTGGTTTCCTACAGATCTGTTGTGGTGTCTATTTTTGGAGGCCTTTTATTACATTAGTCATGGTGTGGAGGAAATTATCCTTTGCGGAATATAGGTTTCCTCTCTTCCCCTAACCCTTTTTCTTCTAAATTGAATAAATTATGATGTGTATTTGATTCTAGGGGCGTCATTTACTTTTTATGTTCCGCTGATTTTGGATTCCATTGCAAAAGTGTGAGACACATGTATTGAGGTAGGTGGTTCTATCTCTAGGCTTTGTTGATGAACCTGATTGTATTTGATTGTGAACTATTTTTTAAAATGAAAATGGAATTATTGTTCTGTGTTTGTTGATAAGTTTTTTATTGATAATTGGGTTTTCCCTAGTTATTAATAATTGGAGAAAAATGGTAATTTTCAAGAATTGAAATAAAAATTTTGAAATTATTTTGAAATGGGTTGAAAAGCATTGAAATGAATTGTGAAAAGAGAACCTTAGTTACCTTGGGTAGATAGGTTGATGTTTTTTCTCGGGTAAATCATCCAATATTTTATGATTATCAATTAGGTTTTTCTTTGGTCATTCATCTGTTTCATTGATATTAATATACCTTGTTTTGTTTAGAATTGTGGAAAAAAATAAATGATTATAATTTTTATATAAAACATCCATGATGCATATCATGAAATTTTTTTCATTAAAATGAGTATTCAAGATTTTTTTACAGCGACTTGTTATGGATCAACTGGGTGGGATCCTTCTAGGCCTCTTAGATTAAACCCAATGAACGACTATAATAATGTGTAGACCATTCTTTCTCTTCCAGTGCAAGGAATGATATGTCACTAATGTGAGGTGACAATGTTCATGTTATCTGGTTGGGTAGATGGTGGTGAGACGGTGGGAGTTCTTCCATGCCGTCATTTGTTTTAGCTGTGTTATTTTTATTACTTTTTGACTTATCTTGCAGTTTTTGGATACTTTTGATGTGTTATTTTTTTGATATTTCACTACAGTTTTGACATATATATTCGTTTTTATTCTTCTATTTCATACAATTTTTTATATATGTATTCCATGTGGTTTTTAGGTTGGTCAAAATCATTCCCTATGTTTTCCGATTCAATGCATGGGTGCTTGTTTCCAGCCTGTGGGAATCAGGAATGCCTATCGGGTATATGACGGAATGGGTCGGGTTCCAGATTTGAGCGAAACCCTGGTCAGTACTTCAATTTTTGGTATTATATGAGGTCTATCTTCAATATTCAATACCTTACAATGTCTATTATTTATAGGAAATTACTTTTGGGACATTAGAGTTTTGTTGTGATATGTTTCTGGCCATATCATGTCGTACCCAGTCTCAATATACCCTTGGATGCATGGATGTGCGTCTCTAGTATTGTTTATTGTTTTAAAAATATCATCTTTTTCTTATGGTTTTCTTAGTTGAAGTAATATTTTTCATATTATTTAATCTATCTTATGTTTTGTTGTGTAAAATTATCCCTATAAAACATTGTCCATGAATTTTTGAGGAAGGAGTAGGGGAATCTTTTCACGGGAACCCAAATATAGATCAGAATCACTTATAGACTATTGTATGGGTAGTCCGTGATTTCGATCATTATGATCCAAAAGTTAAAAACTCATCAGTTGAGGTATATATTGGAGTTAGAGGAGATAGAGATTGAAATATGGAGTTCTTACTCAAGATATGAAAAAGATTGTGGGATTCTATGGTCCAAGAAGACAGACGAATGGGCTTGTATTGGAAGGTTTTCAAAACCTTGTTCTTTTAGAAATTTTGTCTAGATTCTCAGAGGTAGGATAAGTCTATGTAGTTCTGCTATTTACAACATTGAGTGTGTTTGGTGTAGTCACAAACCAATCATTTAGCTGAGATTGTTTTTTTACACTAGACGTGGTGAAGAATGACCAGATTAAGGCTCTGAAGTACATATAAGGTTTGTGACCAGCTATCAGATCACATGAGTTTATAAAGAAAAATTATAAAAATGTTTAGACATTAGATAGGTATAAAATTGAAAAATTTAATATCGAAGTAAATTTTGGATTTCCAATCACATCTCTTCTATAAGGTGGCAGCTTTAGTGACATCCATGGGATGAAGTGAAAGTGGTAGGATCATCACTGAAGTGGTGGAGGGGGGTCTCAATAGTGATCCTCCTATGCTCTATCCATTGTATATAATAGTTAGACTTTGAATTTCTATTTTTTTTATTGGAGGCAACAAGATTTTTTCTTATTCTACGCCCTAGGAGATGTAAAATAGTTACGGAAGTGGTGGTCATCTGTAGTTCTCGTGTCAGGCTATGACTATGCATCATTACATTCAGGGTTTGTTGGCTCCAATGGCTACTATGGTGTAATCAGATGCATCAAATGCTATAGGGCTCCAGCCACATGCCTTGGGAGTGGAGCATTTAATCATAGAAAATGAGTTTCCAATGGATGTCAATGCATGTCCATAAACCATGAGAGTTATTATTCTTATTGAATCATCAGTAGAAATTGCTTTATTTGATAATGCTTCCTCTTACTCTTTAATATCTTTATAGTTTTACTTTTTTCATAATAATCATGAGTAACTTATTTACATTATAATTGAGTCAGCAACACAACTTGACAATAGGAAAGAGTTGGGTATTTAGTGTCATTCGTTGATGATAGATGGTATGGATTTGGCAAGGGGTTTTCTCCTTTTTAATCTAGATATTTTTGTTGCCATCATTGACATGGATTGGATAATCATACATTGAGCTTTGTATGATTTTTATCATCATCATTTATTGTTTCATTCTATCAGTGGGAGATATCTTATGATTTAGGGGTAGTGGTACCTGAGGTATGGCTATGATGGGCCTACCCGCAATGAGTCTAAGAGTTTTCATTAAGCTAATATGTTTTAACCCAATGAGGTTTCTTGTGTGTTTTATTTTTCAATTATTGTCTTATAATTTCATGATGTTTTCCTAGATGATTTATCTACTGTTCCTCAAGAAAGATAGGGAGAGTATAGTATTGATCTAGTCCCAGTTTGGAAGCCGATATCAATACCATCTTATCACATGGAACTGACATAGATGACTGTGCCCAGGATTAAGTTAGATGACCTATTAGAAAATGATTCCATTCTCCCTATCATTTCACCTTGGGTAGACCCAGTTCTCTTGGCGATGAAGGAAGATTGTTCACTTCAATTAGGTGTGGACTATTAGATGTATAATTGGGTATTAGTTATGAACAAATAACATTTTCCTTTATTGGATTATCAGTTTGATCATTTATAAGGTAAAAGTGGGTTTCAATGATAGATTTTTGGTTGGATTATTATCAGTAATGAGTTCAGGAGTCTGATATACTAAATATATCCTTCAGGATATGGTATGGCCAATATGATTATCATCTGATTCCTTCTAGTTTGACTAGAACTCTTATATTCATATGGATTTGATAAATAGGATATTCCACAAATATATAAATTGTAATGCCCCGACAATAGTTATCTAGAGTCAGTGCATTATTACATAACATTGGTATGATCAAAAGGAAATCATGTCTCGAAAGACCGATTAGTTTAGTATTATTGGAAACAACATTCATACATAAGAACAAAATTACAACTTGAAAAGAAGTACAACATGAATTTATTCCCTTAGAAACATCCAAGCCTCCTAGATTATTCCTTCAATTCACTCATAACTAACTTCTTCATATCCTGGGAAAATGAAACATAAGAAAGAGGTGAGATCAAATGCTCAGTAAGGGTTAGCAATACAGTGGAAGATAACTTAAATATTATTCACTGTGAATAATTGAAACCACATGCCTTTACTAATAATAATCATGAATAATTTTATAGAATGAATATGAGATGAGTAAATAATGCCATAATAAAACATAATCATGGGTATTATACTAGTTTAATGGCCACATGAACCATCAATATAATTTTTATAATGAGGGAATGTATAATGTCGGTCATTATAAAACATTTCCTCAATTCCTCAGCCAAGACGTTTAAAAATGATTAAGGCCTCATCCAAAACCATATATCAAATTGGGAAAGGCCTCAGCCAATTCCACGTCTCGTTGTCTCATGAAACCTACCGATGCATCAAGGAGCTATAGTGGGCTCCACTCGTCACTTACTAAGTCCAATACATTCCTCATATTAAAAGGATGAAATATAACATAATCATTCGTATTAAAACTTGCATAGGAAGTGTCAATACTTTAACCATAATCCATGAATGTTATAAAAATAAAACATCTATAGTCAAACAGATCACAAAACGTTCAATACAATATGGAATCTTGGTATCATAATAAATCAACTTCAAATAAACTTAAAATCCAACAAAGGATGTTGACAAAGATGAAATGAAAACCGTTTATATAGAAATTTCTCTTTCTATTTTGAAATCATTTATGTATCCCGTTTTTATAAATAAACATTTATTTTGAAAATATTTTTATATGCTTTTAAGGGAAACTCCGATGATGTTATAATGGTGAAAAATAGTCGCACCTTCCATATAAGTTAAAAAAACATTCTTACCTTAATTTTGTCGAAAAGGTCAAAAAAGTATCGTGTTTGGAAAAAGATAGAATGATTCCTTTATAAAAATCATATAAAATTTGAACAAGGGAATAAATTAATTTAACCCGTAGTCTATAAAATAGTAATAATGTTCTGAAATATATTTTTAAGAAACATGGATTTGGATGATAAAGTGGTCCCAGTAGATAATTACATATAAAAAATCTCGGATAATGAAGAGATTGTAGAATTAACCCTTACCATGTAATTTTCCTTGGTTGAGGGTAGGATAAACTCTTGTATATTGGTAAAATCATTTTTATTAAATTATAAAATAACCACATACATAAATATGATATCATATAGGATCTTCTAATATTGAATTGTTAATAATATTTTAGCATTACCATTGTTTTCCGTGTTAACTGATTCATTTTACTTTATATTCTTCGTTATTGAGTCATATTTGTTTTAGTTAGGATGTATCTTATTCATATACAGAATGATACCATGTATTTAAAAATTCTTTTTAATCATCAAATGAATATTTGTCTTGAATGGATACATTGTCAAATGAATCTCTTCGTGTTTGTGGAGATGGTAATCTGTACGTACGCACAGGTGAAAATATCATTCTTTTCATATTAAAATATTATATAAATAGATGAAATATCATATATAATGAATCATTTTCATGTTATATTTATTAATTTCATCATTTATACTCATTAGTTTTCTCGTCCAAATGATGAAGTGTTTGAATAATAAACTACAACACGACGTGGAGACGGTAAGCCTCTACGTACTCACATATGGTGACATATCATTCATAGGATGGATAATATGTTTGTACCATATTTATAATAACATCACAGTATATAGAAGATACTGTAGTTATTATTTTTGAATAGAAACAACAATTAAAGAGGAAGTGGAATAATAAAATAACTTTAAAGGGGTGATGAAATATTTATCTCTTCTCCAGGTTTTTCCATTGGATTTGATTAAAAGGGCTCCATAGGTCTGATTTATGACTAACAGGAGGCCCTAATATGAAGGTAGGATATTTTGGAAAATATTTGGTAGGTTTTATCTGAGCCAAATGTATTTTAATGTGCGAATTAGATAGAAGGGGGAGTGCCATTTTATAAGAGGGGTGAGAGGATCCTTATGAAAAGAAAGAAATATTATTTTATAACAAAATCCTTTTGGGATTATAATGGCTAAAAAATAAATTATTTAAAGGATAAGGTTGGAATGGGTCCAATATCTCTCAACCAATATGTTTTAGACAGGTTTGGGTCACTATATTAACCCTCTCTTCCAAATTTAACTCTAAATTAATTAGTTTTACATTTACCATGTCTCTTGGTATTTTTTTAATTTAACAGTTAATAAACATAATATATACTTCCAAGAGAACCCCAAGTGGTTCATTAATGATAAAAAATCATTATAAAATATTTTGGTTTAACCTTATACTTTTTACAATATAATATCAATTAATAATATAATATTTCTTTTAAAAACTCTTTTATTTCAATTTTGGAACTATTTGATATTTCGTTTTTTCTAAATTCATAATTGCATTATTACTTCAAAAAAATTTAATATAATAAATAATAACATGTCAAATTAACATATAAAATACACGGATGGCATAAACACATTCATATTATATTTATTTTAACATATATAATACCATTTATTTTATTCATTCATAATAAGGAAAATTTTGTATCATCATTGTGTCAAAAATAAATAAATTTATTTAATTTCTAAAAATTATAAGTAAAATATAATTATGTATCAAATATTTTTATCATTGTAATGAATATTTATAGTCTATGATATAACAAGTAAAACCTATGAAATGTTTTTTTTACTAAAAGATATATGCTTATGTCTTTTTTGTATTTACTTTAACATAGTAAATATAAAGTTCCATTATCACTTACAAGTGGCTCCATGGGGTCCCAAAATAAACCTAAGGATGGCCATGGTCGGCCTTGTATCATCCAATAGAGTTATGACATGTTTTAGGGTTATTTAATAATATTATAATACTATTTTTTATCCTTATTTTCTGGATTTACCTCTTTAACCATGGTAAATAAAATATTTACTGATGTAAATATTCATAATATCTAAAAATAAAACATGAATATTTACAAAATTTGGTCCTCATGATTCCAAATATGGAATTTATTTTTCTAAATTCAAAACATAGAAGTGGTAGAAATTAATTCAAAATTAATTCTCATTTTCAAAACAAAAAGGATGTTTTTAAAAAATAATAACTATCAAAAAATTGACACTCGGTTTTGTCTAGATTAAATGTGAAAGTATGTTAAATTAACAAAATTTTATTAAATGGTAAAAATATAATCTAATTATACTTAAAAACCACTAAATAATATAATTTATCATTAATAATTATGTTGACTAAAAAAATTTTTTAACTAAAATTTAATATTTTCACTATTCTTAAAAAATGAATGTTTTCAAAAAAATACCAAAAAATAACCATAAGCTAATTTCAATATTCCGAAACCAAAAATGAAGTCCATTTTTAAAGATAAAATAGATAAATTTTCGAAAATTGGTTATTAAAATTCATAATGGCTATTTTGATTGGTCGAGATGTGTTAGAATCTTGAAGTTGCGTACAATGAATGTTATTTCATAATTCATAGGGAAACGTACTTTAGAAGTGTAACGTGTTATATTCTCCCCTGCATAAAATAATTTCTTCCATGAAATTTCTATAATATTACTAAATAAAAATACTCGGGTGGTTCTTCATCATATGTTCCTCGAGTTCACAGGTTGCCTCTTCCATCTTATGGTTTCTCCATAGAACTTTTAACAGACGAGTCATCCGGTTTCTCAGCACTTTTTCTCTTTTATCAAGAACCTTGACAGACTCTTCGTAATAATACATATTGGGTACCAATTCTAAATCCTCATAGGTGAGTACATGCATCGGGTCAGGCATGTATTTTCTCAACAATGATACGTTGAAAACATCGTGGACTTTGGACAGACTTGGTAGCATTTCCAAACGGTATGCTACAACCCCAATTCTTTCTAGAATTTAGAAAGGTCTAATGTACCGAGGACTCAATTTTCCCTTCTTACTGAAACATTTAACACCCTTCCATGAAGATACCTCCACGAAAACATAGTCTCCTACATGAAATTACAAATCCTTCCTTTGGTTATCGGCATAGCTCTTCTCCCAACAATTAGCTGCTTTGATGTGGGTTTGGATTACCTTCACCTTTACCATTTTTTCCTCCACATGTTCAAGGCCTCTATGTTTTCTTTCACCAGCATCATCCCAACATGTTGGTGTGTGGCATCACTTTCTATATAACTCTTCATATGGTGCCATGTGAATACTTGAATAGAAGCTATTGTTATAGAAAAATTCTACCAGAGATAAATATTGATTCCACATACCATGAATATAATGTGAGCATGATCTCAACATGTCTTAAAATGTTTGAATAGTCTGTTTTGATTGTCCATCAGTCTGGGGGTGGTAGGCAGTGATCAAATGATGTTCTTTATCTAAGGCTTTCTGAAACCTTTCCTGAATCATGATGTAAAACGTGGATCACAATCAGAAACATTCTTTATGGGTACTCCATGAAGTCTCACAACTTCATTAATATATAGTCTTGTTGTAAGTTCAAGTGGTAAATCTTCTATTATTGCATGAAAATGTGATGACATGGTAATAAGATCAACAATGACCCATATGGCATCGTTCATTCTTGGAGTCTTTGGTAGTCCCCTGGAAAAGTCCATCGTAATATTATCCAATTTCCACTCTGGTATTGAGAGATGATGAATAACTCTTCTAGGTTGTTGCCTTCCAGATTTCATTAGTTTATGAACCATACATCATGACACAAAATCAGAAATCACCCTCTTCATTTTTTCCACACAAAAAATGTTCCTTCAAAACCCTATACATCTCTGTTCTACCAGGGTGTATAGAGAGATTGGTACTTTGAGCATCATCCAATAATCCCATTTTTATATCAGGTATATCGTGAACACCAAGTCTCTTCCCAAATTTCAAATTTCCATCTTCATACACAAAGTCACCCAATCTACCATCATTCACAGCTTTAATCATCTTTTGAAACTCCTCCTCATCAGGTTGAGAACTTTTTATCCTTTCTAATAAATATGGTTTTGAAATCATTTGAAAAGGAATTATTGATCCACCATCCATGGTTATTCCCACATCCATATTTATTAGATACATGATAATAGGATCCCTTTCAACTCCCATATACTTCAAAACTCCATTATCATTTCTACTAAAATCATCTACCACTTTATTTTCCTTCCCTGAGTGGTAGTGTATCATGAAATCCTAATCCTTGAGTAGTTTATGCCATTGTCTTTGCCTCATGTTGAGTTCTTTCTATGAGAAAATATACATCAAACTCTCGTGATTGGTATATATCTCACTTTTTTCACAATAGAGATAATGTATCCATATCTTCGGGGCAAAGATTACATCTACTAACTCAAGATCATGGGTAGGATAGTTTTTATCAAGAATTTTTAGTTGTCATGATGCATAGGCAATAAACCTATCATTCTACATAAGAACACAACCAAGTCCTTTCTATGATGCATCACTATAAATAACAAACACATCATTCCCCGATAGTAGGATCAATATAGGAGAATTGACTAATATTCTATCAGTTCTTCAAAACATTCTTCACAATATTTTTTCCAAAATAATTTAACCCCTTTACATTTAATCTTGGATAATGGGTTTTCCAATCAGGTAAAATTCTTGACGAAACGCCGATAATAACCTGCTAAACCAATATAACTACGTACCTCAGTTATACTCATCGGTGTTGGCCATTCTTGGATTTCTCTTGACTTATACGGATCAATGGAGATTCCATCCTTAGATTCAATATGGCATAGAAAAGATATCTCTTGATTCCATAATTCACACTTGCTAAACTACCCATATAATTAATGTCTTCTATGTTTCTTTAGAATAATGCGCAACTGATTTTCATGATCTTTGTATATTTTGGATTATTCAAAGATATAATAAATAGACACCACTACAAATTTATCAAGATATTCCTTGAAAAATCTATTCATTAGATCCATGAAGACATAGGGTGAATTTTTCAATCCAAAAGGTATTACTGTAAACTCGTAATGCTCGTACCTAGTTTGAAATGTGGTTTTCGGAATGTATTCTTTCTTCAAACACAAATGATGATATCTAGATCGAATTTCAATCTTTTTAAAGCATTGATCTCCATGAAGTTGGTCGAATAAATCATCAATGCGAGGTGGGTGATACTTTTTATTAATTGTTATAGCATTGATCTCCCTGTAGTCAACGCACATCCTCATAGATTCATTTTTTTCTTAACACAATGAATAGGGGCTCGCCATAAAGAAACACTAGAGTGAATAAATCCCATATTACTCAATCATATAGTTGTTTCTTTTTTTCCACTAATTCCACAGTGGCCATTATATAAGGGGTTTTCAATATGGTCCTTGAACTAGGAATTAAATCAATAGAAAACTCAATTTCTCTTTCTGGAGGATGTCCGGGTAATTCCTCTGGAAATACATCAACATACTCTTGCACAATAGGTACACCCTCTATTTGAACATTATTTTCCCCACTAATAGTTATTTCTTTCTCTTCCGCCCCAATAATTGAATTTTTTTGAGCTACTGGGGGTGGATCTAGATAAGAATTAGGTGGCGACGATTCAACTCTAATGATAACGTGTACATTATCATCTTCATAAAAAATAGAAACCTCATTATTCTTAAAATAAAATTTTGCATCATGGTCTGAAATCCAATCCATACCATGGATTATTTCAAATTCAATCATTGGTGTGACGATGATATCAGCAGATAAAGAACATTTATATACCCTAATGAGAACTGATTCATATAACATTATATCAATGATACTTACCTTATATGTTTTTACTGACAAATCCCTAGCTAAATCAAATTGGAAATATCTAATTTTCATAGCATACTGGGAAGATATGAAACAATGTGATGATGCATAATCAAATAAAGCATTTTCTAAACGTGAGGAAACCATTAAATTACCTGCCACTAAATCTTTCGGAGCTTCAACATCAACATTAGTTATAGAATAAGCTTGGACTTAATCCCTTGAAATTTTCTGAGGTACGTTCCCTTGATGCTTAAGTCATTAATTTTCATAGTGGAATATTTCTCTACAATTGTATCATTCATCATCAATAGCCACTTTCTTCCCCATATAATCATGAGATTGGTGGCCTTTTTAACCAAACTTGTAACCGACTCTCATTCCCTTCAGGCCAGTACCAGTGTGTTTCCTCCCATAGTTACTGTAGGTTGGATATTCAAAATTATCCATCATCCCATTATTTCCATTATCACAGTTTTCATCAGACATCTTGTTCTCTTTCTTTGCTTTAATTTCGTAAGACTTGGAGAATTATTTTTCTGTCTCGATAGCACATGAGACAATATCTTCGTACGAAGAAAATGATTTTGAGACTAATTCTCGATGGAGAAATAGTTTTAAACCGTCAATGAAACGATCAATATTACATCTTGGGTTTTTTATATAATCTGCAGCATACTTCATTAACCTTCTAATGTTAGCCTCATACATTGAGACATTGTAATCCTCCTTTTTCCTCAGACACATAAATTTCCTTTCCATATCTACTCGATGGACACGAGTAATGTATTTTTATATGAAAATATCTTTAAACTCCCTCCATTTTATATCTGATACTTCATCATCTTCTTTTTTGTTTTGAATCAATGACCACCGTTGATCAGCATCATCAGTGAGGCGATATACTAACATGACAAATTTTTCCCTTTCACTACTCCCAAATGTGTGGAATAATTTTTCAATGGAATTTATCCATTGCTCAGCTACTAGTGGATTTTTACCCCCATTTAAAATTAGTGGTTTCTTCCTCATGAATTGATATGACATTAATCCTCCAAACTTTGGATTAGGATACTCCATACGGCTAAGGTTATTATTCATAACCTGAGTGAGTTGTCCCAATATGGTGATTAGCTGATCGCCACCAGTTGCATCACCAGCTCCACTACAGTAATCTTGAGTAGGAGGGAAATCCCTACACAGAGTGTGTGCAATGATACAATATTCATTCCTTCAACTAGGAGCCATTTCAAACAATGTCATAAACTAGATTAGTTAATGAATCAAAATACGTAATTCCCAAATTGTAAAATACTTAACATTAATTGAATAGTTTATGGATATAATCCATAATCATAAAAATGTCTTCTATGAGAATGTATATACTCATAGACCTTTCTTAATTGTTTGTAAGGAAAATGACAAGTATCCTATGCCTATTCCCCGAGAGTATCGTAACCATGAGTGTAGCAAGGGCTGTTGTCGTGCACCAATTCCCGTTTGAGTCTAGCTTAATGCGGTGTTTTCAGGTTTTACCCCTAGATAAATCTTTTCCAGAGCCGCCTCTAGCTGATCGTATCTAGATAGGGATGTATTTCTTGGAAGAAATCACAAAATCTCTACAATACAAAAACTCTACAATGTTCTTCTATATTAATCCTCAAAGACTATCTTAGGTCTATGTGTTCTAATCAGAGTTTATCTAAATCTAGTTTCTAAGGTTTGTACTAAACATCCTCTGATACTAACTGTAATGCCCCGACCCTTGTTACCCATAGTCGGTGCATTATTACATAACATCGACATGATCATAAGGAAATCATGTCTCGAATGACTGATTAGTTTAGTATTATTGGAAACAAGATTCATAAAGAAGTTCAACTTTACAAATTGAAAAGAAATACAAAATTAATTTTTTCCATTAGAAAAATCCAAGCCTCCTAGATTATTCTTACAAGTCACAAATAACTAACTTCTTCATATCCTGGGAAAATTAAACATAAGAAAGGGTTGAGATAAAATGCTCAGTGAGGGTAAGTAATAGAGTAGAAGATAACATAAATATTAACAATGGAGAATAATTGAAACCACATGCATTTACCAATAATAAAAATGAATACATTTATGGAAGGAATATGAGCTGAATAAATAATGCCATAATAAAAAATTATCATGGGTTTTATACTAGTCGAATGAACAAATGAACCATCAATATTATTTTCATAGTGAGGGAACTTATAATTCCATACATTCTGAAACATTTTGTCAAGGCCTCAGACTGGACGTCTAAAAATGATTAAGGCCTCATCCAAAACCATATATCAATTTGGGAAAGGCCTCAGCAAATTCCATGTCTAATTGTCTCATGAGACCTACCGATGCATCAAAGAGCTATAGCAGGCTCCACCCGTCACATACTAAGTGCAATAAATTAATCATATGAAAAGGTTGAAATATAACATAAACATTCATATTAAAACAATCATATGAAATGTCAATACTTTAACCATAGACCACGAATTGTATAAAAATAGCACATCTTCCGTCAAACATATCACAAAACCTTCAATACAATATGGAAGTTTTGTATCATAATAAATCAACATTAAATAACCTTAAAATCCATCAAAGGATGTTGACATAGAAAAATCAACACCTTTTTTAGGGAAATATCTCTTTCTATTTTGAAATCAATTAGGAGTCACATAATTATAAATAAGACACTTATTTTGAAAATATATTTATAAAATTTTAAGGGGAACTTCGATGATGTTATAATGGTGGAAAATATCTGCACCTACCGTATATTCTAAAAAAACATTCTTACCATAATCTTGTCAAAAAGGTCAAAAAGTACCTTGTTTGGAAAATGATGGAAATAGTCCTTTATAAACATCTTATAATAATAAAAAAAATTTATAAATTAATTTAACCCATACTATATAAAATAGTAACATTGTTATGAAATACATTTTTAAGAAACAAGTATGTGGATGATAAAGAGTTCCAAGTAGATAATTACGTATAAACAACCGTGGATTGTGATGATATTGTAGAATTAACCCTTAAATTTTACTTTTCCCTAGTCGAGGGTAGGTTAACCTCATGTATAATGGGGAAATAATTGTTATTAAATTATAAAATAACCATATACATAAATATGATATCATATAGGATCTTCTAATATTGTGTTGTTAATAATATTTTAGTATTATCGTTGTTTTGGGTGTTAACTGATTCATTTTACATTATATTATTTGTAATGTGAGACATATTTGTTATGGATGGGATGTATCATATTAATATCCAGAATGATATGAAATCTTTAAACAATATTTTAAATCTTCAAATGAAAATTTTTCTTGAATGGATACGATGGTGATTGAATCTCATCGTATTTGTGATGATTGTAATCCGTATGTACGCATGAGCGACAATAACATTATTTTGATATTAAAATCGTATATAATTGGTAGAAATATCATATATATAGAATACTTATAATGTTATATTTATTATTTTCATCATTTATACTCATTATTATACCCATCCTAATGATGAAGTGTTTGAATAATAAACTACCCCATGACGTGGAGACGGTAAGCCGTACAAATGCACACATGGTGAAATTTCGTTCATAGGATGCATAAAATGCTTGTACCATATTTATAATAGCATCACAGTATATAGAAGAGACTGAAGTTATTATTTTATAATAGAAACAACAACAAAAGAGGAAGTGGAAGAAGAAAAGAACATGAAAGTGGTGATGAAATATTTACCTCCTCTTTAGGTTTTTCCTTTTGATTTGTAAAAAGGGATCCTTAGGTTGGATTTCTGACTAATGGAAGGACTCTAAGATAAATTTAAGATAGTTGGGAGGATATTTGGGGTATCGTTTGGCCGAGCCAAATGGCTTTAATGGTGTGAATTAGTTGGGAGGTAGTGTGTTTTTAAGAAGTAATAACTATCAAATGGTTGACACCTGCTTATGTCCAGTTTAAATTTGAAATTATGTCCAATGACCAACATTGGAATAAATGGTAAAAATATAATATAATTATACATACAAACCACACAATAGTATAATTTATCACTATAAATTATTTTCAATAAATAGTTTGTTTTTAATTAAAATAAACTATTTTTACTATTCATCAAAAAATAAATGTTTTCAGAAAAAAAAAATCACCCTTAGATAATTTTGATATTCCAAACCCAAAAAGGAAGTCCTTTTTGAAAGATAAAATTTATAAAATTTCAAAAAGTGGGTATTAATATTCATAATGGCTAGTTTGATTGGTCGCGATGTGTTAAAATCTCGAAGTTGCGTACAACGCAAGCTATTACATTATTCAGAGGGAAACATACCGCAGAAGCGTGAGGTGTCACACTCTCCCTAGTATCAAATAATGTTTTACACGAAGTTTCAAGAATATTACTGCATAAAAAGACTATAGTGGTTCTTCATCCTTAGTTCCTTAGGATCCCACATTGCATCTTCAATCTTATGGTTTCTCCAGATAACATTTACCAGACGATTCATCTGGTTTCTCAGCACATGTTCACTTGTATCAAGAACCTTGACAGGATCTTCGCAATATGATAGATCAGGATCCAGTTCTAATTCCTCAAAGGTGAGTACATGCGTTGGGTAAGGAATTTATTTTCTCAACTGTGATACGTGGAACACATCGTGGAATTTGGAGAGACTTGGCGGCATTGCCAAATGGTATGCTATGACCCTAATTTGTTCTAAAATATCGAAAGGCCCAACGTACCTTGGACTCAATTTTCTCTTCTTACAGAAACATATAACACCCTTCCATGGATATAAATTAACAAAACATGGTCTCTTACCTAAAATTAAAAAATCTTCCTTCAGTTATCAACATAGCTCTCCTACCTACATTGAGCTTCTTTGATGTGCGTTTGGATTACCTTCACATTTTCAATTGTTTCCTCCACAATATTAGGGCCTTTATGTTTTCTTTCACCAACATCATCCCAACAGGTTGGTGTGCGATATCTCTTTATGTATTACGCTTCATATGGTGCCATCTGAATATTTGAATAGAATCTATTATTAGAGGAAAATTCTACTAGTGTAAAATATTTATCCCACATACCTTGAAAGTCAAGTGATCATGATCACAATATGTCTTCTAATGTATGAATAGTCTGTTCTGATTGTCCATCAGTTTGGGGTGGTACACAGTACTCAAATGAATATTATTATGTAGGGATTTATAAAGACTTTTCTAGAATATTGATGTAAAACATGGATCACGATCAGAAACAATTGATTGGGGTACTCCATGAAGTCTCAAAAATTTATTAATATATAGTCTTTCTAGGCATTCATGTGGTATATCTTCTCTTATAGCATGAAAATGTGATTACTTTGTAATACGATCAATAATAACCTATACGGCATCGTTCCTTCTAGGAGTCTTTGGTAGTACCATGACAAAGTCCATTGTAATATTATCCCATTTCCACTCAGGTATGGGAAGAGGTTTCATAAGTCCTCCAGGATGTTTCCTTCCAGCTTTAACTTGTTGATAAACTATTCATCTTGAAACAAAATCAATAATATCCTTCTTCATGTTGTCCCACTAAAAAATGTTCCTTAAAATCCCTATAAATCATAGCGCTACTAGGGTGTATAGATAAATTGGAACTATGAGCATCATCTAACAATTACCTTTTTAGATTAAGTATATCGGGAACACAAAGTATCTTCACAAATTTCAAAATTCCATCTTCATACAAAAAGTCACTCAATATCCCATCATTCACAACTTTAACCATCTTTTGAAACTACTCATCATTAGTTTGACAAGTTTTTTATCCTTTTTAATAAAGATGGGTTTTAAACCCTCTGAAAAAGTATTAATGATCCACCTTCCGTGGTTATTCCCATATCCATCTTTACTAGATCCATAATAACAAGATCCATTTAAACTCTCATCTTGTTCAAAACTCCATGATCTTTTCTGATCAAAGCATCTACCACTTTATTTTCCTTTCGAGGGTGGTAGTGTATCATGAAATCATAATCCTTGAGTAGTATAAGCTATCATATTTGCCTCATGTTGAGTTATTTCTGTGAGAAATTATACTTCAAACTCCTGTGATCGGTATATATCTGACATGTTTCACCATTGAGATAATTATTCATATCTTCAAAGCAATGGTTATGGATGATAATTCAATATCATGAGTATGATAGTTTTTCTCATGAATTTTTAGTAGTCATGATGCATAGGCAATAACCCTATCATTCCACATAAGGGAATAACAAAGTACTTTCTTTGATGAATCAATATAAATAACTAACCCATCATTCCCTGATGGTAGAGTAAATATATGAGCATTGACTAGTCATCTATTCAGTTTTTCAAAATTTTCTTCCCAATATTTTGTTCAAAAAAATATAAACCCTTTATGTGTGATATTTGTTAATGGGTTAGCCAATCAGACAAAATTCTGGACGAAATTCCGATAATAACCTGTTAAACCAATAAAACTGTGTACCTCAGTTGTACTTTTCGGTGCTGGCCATTCATGGATTGCTCTTGTATTAGAATGATCAAAGAAGATTCCATATTTAGAGAAAATAGGGTAATGAAATGATATCTCTTGAAGCCATAATTCACACTTGCTAAACTTTCCATATAATTCATGTCTTATAAGAGTCTTTAGAATAATGCGTAAGTTATTTTCATGATCTTAGTAGCTTTTGGAGTATACCACGATATCATCAATAAATACCAATACAAATTCATCAAGAAATTCATTGAAAACTCTATTCATTAGATCCATGAAGATAGTGGGTGAATTTGTCAATCCAAAATGCATTATTGTAAACTCGTAATGCTCGTACCTAGTTCGAAGTGCTGTTTCGGAATGTTTTCTTTTTTCACACACAACTGATGATATCCAGATCAAATGTAAATATTTCAAAAGTATTGAGCTCCATGAATTTGGTCGAATAAATCATAAATGCAGGGTAGGGGATACTTGTTCATTATTTTTATAGAATTGATATCCTTGTAGTTAATGAAAAACCTCATAGATCCATATTTCTTCATAACAAAAAGAACAGGCGCTCCCCAAGGAGAAACACTATAGTGAAAAAAACCCTTATTACTCAAATCCACTAGTTATTATTTTAGTTCCACTAATTCCACAGTGTCCATTCTATAAGGGGTCTTCGATATGGGCCTTGAGCTAGGAATTAAATCAATTGAATAATCAATTTCTCTTTCTGGAGAATATCCAGGTAAATCCTCAAGAAATACATTAACATACTCTTGCACAATAGGTGCACCATCTATTTGAACATTCTATTCCTCACCCACAGATATTTCCCCCTCTACCTCCCCAATAATTGAATTTAGTTGAGCTACTGGGGGTGCATCTAGATATGAATTATGTTGTGAAGATTCTTCTCTAAATATTAGGTGTTCTTTATCATCGTCATCAAAAATATTAACCTCTTTTTTAGTACAATAATTTTTTTCATCAAGGTTCGAAATCTAATCCATATTTAGGATTAAATAAAATTCAATCATCAGTATGACGATGATATCAGTATATAAAGAATATTTATATTCCCTAATGGGAAATGATTTACAAAACATGGAAGCAATGATACTTCCGTTATTATAATTTACTAACAACTCCCTTGTTAAATCAAATTCTAAATATCAAATTTTCTTAGAAAAATGGGAAGATGTGGAACAATGTGATGATCCGGAATCAAATAAAGCTTTGGATAAACTTGAAAAAACCATTAAATTATCTGCCACTACATCTTTCAGAGCTTCAACCTCAGGAGTAGTGAAATTATAAGCTTTACCTTGATCCCTTGTCCTTTTCTATGGTATGTTCCCCTGATGCTTGAGACATTCATTTTCATAATGGACCCTTTCTCTACAATTGTAGCATTCATCATCAACAGCCACTTTCTTCCCCTTACAATCACGAGTTGGGTGGCCTTCTTCACCACACTTGTAACGGACTCTCATTCCCATAAGGCATGTACAAGGGTGTTTCTTCCCACATTTACTACATGATTGATATTCAAATTTTCCATTATTACACTTATTTCTATTTCCAGAGTGTTCATCTGATCTCTTGTTCTCTTGGTTTTCTTTAAAGTCTTAATACTTAGAGAATTCTTTTTCTGTCTTGATAGGAAAAGAGACAATAACTTCATATGACAAGAAGGATTGTGAGACTAATGGTCAATAGATAAATAGTTTTAACTCATCAAAAAAATGATCAATAATACTTCTTGGGTTACATATATAATCTGTAGTATGCCTCACTAACCTTGTAAAGATAGCCTCATACTTTGCGACATTCTAATCCTTCATTTGCCTCAGACTCAGAAATTGCCTCTCCATATATGCTCAATCGTTAGGAGGAAAGTATTTTTCTAGAAAAATCTCTTTAAACTCCCTCCATTATATATTTTATAATTCATCATCATCCTTTGTGTTTTGAATCAATGACCTCCATTGATCAACATCATCAGTGATGTAGTAAACTTCAATGAAAATTTTTTCCCTTTGAATACTCCCCAAGGTGTGGAATATTATTTCTATGGAATTTATCCATTTCTCAGCTACTAGTGGATTTGTACCTCCATTGAATGTTGGTGGATTTTTCCTCATGAAGAGATCTAACATTGATCCTCCACGTAGTAGATTAGGGTGCTCCATACGGGTAAGGTTATTATTCATAACCTGAGAGAGTTATTCTAGTATGGTGATTAGCTGATCGACACCAATCGCATCACCAGCTCCACTAAAATTATCTTGAGCAGGAAGGAAATCCATTCATGGAGTGCGTGCATTTATAAAGTTTACATTCCTTAAACTAGGCGCTATTTTTTAAACAATGTCATAAATTAGATTAGTTTATGAATCGAAATATGTAATTCCATACTTGTAAAACACTTAACATAAATTTAATAGTTTATGGATATAATCCATAATCATTAAAATATTTTCATTGAGTAAGTATATAGTCATAAACCCTTCATAATGGTTTCTATATAAAATGAAAATTATCCTATGAATATCTCCCAAGAGTATCATAACCAAGAATGCATCAAGGCCCATTGTCGTGCACCATTTCCCGTTTGAGTCTAGGTCAAAGCGGTGTTTATGAGTATTACCCATAGGTTCACTTGTGCCAGAGGCACCTCAACCTGATCATATCTAGACAAGGATTTATTGCTTGGAAAAACTCACAAAATATCTACAATACACAAATTTTAGAAAGTTTATCAATATTAATCCTCAAAATCTATCTTAAGGTTATGTCCTCTAATCAGTGTTTATCTAAATCTAGTTTCCAAGGTTTGAACTTAACATCCTCTAATAAAAATTGTAATTCCCCAACCCTAGTTACCCAATGTTGGTGCATTATTATATAACATTTCCATGATCACAAGGAAATCATTTCTCGATAGACTGAACTGTTTATTATTTTTGGAAACAAGATTCATACATAAGTTTAACTTTACAAAATGAAAAGAAATAAAAAATGAATTTATTCCATTAGAAACATCCAAGCCTCTTAGATTATTCATGCATATCACCCATAACTAACTTCTTCATATCCTAGGAAAATGAATCATATGTAAGGGGTGAGCTCAAACACCCAGTAAGGGTAAGAAATTGAGTGGAAGATAGCATAAATATTAAGCATGGATAATAATTGAAACCACATGCCTTTACCAATAATAAACATGAATACTGTTATGGAAGGAATATGAGATGAGTATATAATGCCATTATAAAACATAATCATGGGTATTCTACTAGTAGAATGACCACATGAACCATCAATATTATTTTCATAAAGAGGGAATGTATAATGTCGGACATTCTAAAACATTTTGTCAAGGCCTCAGCCAAGCCGTCTAAAAATGACTAAGGCCTTGGAAAAAACCATATATCAAATTGGGAAAGTCCTTATCCAATTACACGACTAGTTGTTTCATGAGAAATTCCAATTTATCGAGGAACTATAGCGGGGTCCAACCGTCACTTACTATGTCCAATACATTCCTCATATGAAAATGTTTAAATATAACATAATCATTCGAATTAAAACAATCATACGAAATGTGAATACATTAATCATAAACCATGAATGGTATAAAAATAGAACATCCACAGTCAAACATTTCACAAAACCTTCAATACAATAGTGATGTTTTGTATCATAATATATCAACATCAAATAAACTTAAAATTCATTAAAGGATGTTCACATAGATGAAATAAAAATCTTTTTTAGAGAAATATCTCATTCTATTTTGAAATAATTTATGTGTCACATAATTATAAATAAAACATTTATTTAGAAAATATTCATTATAAGCCTGTAAGGGAAACTTTTACTATGTTATAACTGCAGAAAATAGCCGCACCCCCCGAATAAGTTAGAACAACATTCTTACCTTAATTTTTTAGAAAAGGTCAAAATGTACCTTGATTGGAAAATGACAGAAAGATTCCCTTATAAAAATATTATAAAATTCAATCAAGGGTATACATTATTAAACCCATATTATATAAAATAGTATGAATTTTCTGAAATTCATTTTTAAGAAACATGGATGTGGATGATAAAGAGGTTCCAGTAGATAATTATGTATGAAAAACCTCAGATAATGAAGAGATTGTAGAATTTACCCTTACCTTTTAATTTTCCATGGGCGAGTGTAGGTTAACCTCCTGTATAATGGTGAAATCATTGTTAATAAATTATAAAATAATAATATACATAAATATGATATCATATAGGATCTTTCTAATATTTCTTTGTAAATAATATTTTAGTATTATCGTTGTTTTTGGTGTTATCTGATTCGCTTTCCTATAAATTATTTATTATGTGAGTCATATATGTTATCGATGGGATGTATATTATTTATATCCATAATTATTTCAAGTCTTTAAACATTATTTTTATTCATCAAATAAAAATTAGTCTTGAATGGATATGATGGGGAATGAATCTCATCACATTCTTGGAGACGATAATCCATACGTACGTCGAGCGACAATATCATTATTTTGATATTATATTCTTATATAATTGATTTAAATATCATATATAATGAATAATTATCATGTAATATTTATTATTTTCATCATTTATACTCATTATTTTACGCATTTAAATGATGATGTGTTGGAATAATAAATTACACCACGACGTAGAGACGGTAAGCCGTACGTACGCACGTTTGGTGACATGTCATTCATAAGATGGATAAATTTTTTTTACCATATTTATAATAACATTAAATTAAATGTATGATACTGGAGTTATTATTTTATAATACAAACCACAATGAATGGGAAATTGGAATAAGAAAAGAACTTGAAAGAGGTGATGAATTATTTACCTCTTCTTCATGTTGTTCCTTTGGATTTGATCAAAAGGGCTCCATAGGATGGATTTATGACCAAAGGAAGTCCTCTAAGATAATATTTGGATAGTTGGAAGGATATTTGGGAAGGTGTTTGTGGATCCAAATGACTTTTAAAGTGTGAATTAGAGAGAATGGGGAGTGCCCTTTTATAAGAGGGGTGAGAGGCACCTTAAGAAAAAAATTGAAATATTATTTTATAATAAAATATATTTTGATTTATAATTGATTAAAAATAAATTACTTAAAGGATAAGGTGGGTATGGGTCGAAAAACTCTAAAAAATTGTTTTTTGATAGGTTTGGGTCACTATATTAACATTATCTTTTAGATTTAACTCTTAGTTAATTATTTTAACATTTATCATGTCTCACTGTATTTTTATATTATATGGTTAATAAACATACTATTTTCTTCTAAGTTAACCCCAAAAGGTTTATTAATGATACAGCTATCATTATTTAAGTCTTTACGATGTACCATAGTCTTTTAGGAATAGAATATCAATTAATAATATAATATTTGTTTTAAAAAACACTTTTTTTGTCAATTTTGACACTATTTGGTATATTGTTTTTTATAAATTCATAACAAGATTATTACTTCAAAAAAAATTAATCTAATAAATCTTGACATGTCACATTGACGTTGAAAATTATTTTATGGCATCACAACTCTAAAATTATATTTATTTTAACATATATAATACCATTTATTTGATTCATTCATTAATAAGGAAAATATTGCATCATCATTGTGTCCTAATTAATTATATTTATATTAAATGTACCAATTATAAATAAAATTAAATTAAGTGGAAATTATTTTTAGATTTCTAATTAACATTTATAGTCAAAGATATAACATATATAACCCTATGTAAAAAATTTTTTTCTAAAAGATATATGCTTATGTCATTTTTCTATTTACTTTAACTTAATTAATATAAAGTGTCATTATCACTTACAAGAGGCTCCATGGGGTCCCAAAATCGACCCAAGGATGCCAATGGTCAGCCATGAATCTCCCAATAGGGTAGGGACATGTGGTAATTTAATATTATAATAATATTATTTTTAACCTTATTTACTGGATTTCACCTTTAACCACGGTAAATAAAATATTTACTGAAATAAATATTCCTACTTTCTAAAAAAAAGTTACATATTAACACAATTTGGACCTCCTGATTCCAAATATGGAATCCAATTTATTGGATTCGAAACACAGAATGGCAGAAATTAATTTAAAATTAATTCTCGTTGTCAAAACAAAAATCGTGTTTTTAAGAAATAATAAATATCAAAAGATTGACACTTGATTATGTCTAATTTAAATGTGAAATTACGTCCAATGACCAACATTGGGTTAAATGGTAATAATATAATCTAATTATATGTAAAAAACAGTCATTAATAAAATTTAGCACTATAAATTATTTAGATTAAAAATGTTGTTTTTAATTAAAATTTAGTATTTTCACTATTCATCAAAAACTAAATGTTTTTAGAAAAATACCCAAAATTCACCCTAAGATAATTTCGATATTCCAAACCCAAAACTGAAGTCCATTTTGAATGATTAAATTGATAAAATTATAAAATTTGTGTATTACAATTCATAATGACTACATTGATTGGTCACGATGTGTTAGAATCTCAAAGTTGCATACAACATAAGTTATTACATTATTCAAAGGGAAACGTACCGCGAAATCTTGGGGTGTTACATAAATAATTTGGTTTTAGTGTTCAGGGATAATAATCTTGTTGATTAAAAATATAAGATTGAGAATGAGCACTATCCGATCTTGATTCTGTAAATTATTTGAATTCACCATCTATAAGGAATGCTTCGAAAATTATTCTTTTGGATTAATGAAGTACAGTTCATGGGGAAAATATTTTCTTATCATGGGGTATTAGTTAATAAAAATAAGGTAAAATGTGTTTTTTTAATGGAAGGAATGATGAAATGTCTTAAAAAAATGATTTTCCTTGGTCTTGTTGGATAGTACCAACGGTTCAACATGGATTTGTCTATGTTGGGGTCACCTTTAGAATACATCATTAAGAATTATATGAAATTCACCTGGGTTGAAAAGAATCAGTAATCTTTAGATGAACTAAAATAAATTATAACATTATATCTTATTCTTATCACACCTGAGTCCGATAAGGGGTACATGGTTTTATGTGATTCTTCGAGTTCTTTTTTGGGTTGTGTGCTTATGAACAATGATCATCGCCTTCACCCCAGGAATATGAAATGTTGTTTCAGACACTATGAAAAGGAATGTACAATCACATGTTATCCAATAATTTAAGAAATAGTGGAACCATAGGGTGATGTTTTCATAGTTTCACCAACATGATCAGGATGATGTTTCAAGCATGGTTCTAGCCAATGTTCAGTTATTATCATATATCTTAGTGTCTATATTGTAGTTTCATCAGTAGGATTTGAATTTTTTAGAAATATCAAGAAATCCTTTATTGTTGGGAGACCGTTTTGGGTTGGCCTATTTATTCTGATGATATTCTTCACATTAGGAAAAATATTTGTGTCCAAGCTACTATGAATATGTTAGTCATGTTGGATTGTCATAGATCTTCACAAGTCATCAATCTTAGCACTATGATGATGTATTATGTCATGAGAATATTTTTTGGATGGCTATGTATTATGAGTGACATCATCGTGTTTGTGTCTCACTATTACACTTGCCAATGGATAAAGGAAGAGCACTTGAAACCCTCTAGGCATATTTAACCTCTTCTTGTGATAGTTTGGAAATGGGAAAAGGTATCCATTGTTTTTTTATATATATCCATGAAATCTATGATTGGAGAATTCTATATGGAAGGTCGTTGATCAGTTTATGAAGTCATCTCATTCCATTCTGATTAGAGACACCAATATGTTGGAAGATCTAGTTATGTTGTATATGTAGGAGATCATGAGGTTATATGGGAGTAATTCTACCATTATATATATCACGGATCCTAGGTTTATGTTAGGGTTTTGTAGGAGTATTCAAGAGTCAATGCGATATCAGATGATGTTGACCACAACATACCATCCCTAGAGAGATGGTCATACATATCATGTAATTACTAACATGGATAATATCCATCATGAATGCATCTATAATTTTGTTTGATCATGGGATACCCATCTGGGACTAGTGGATTTCATCCATAACAACTGTTACTAGTCACTGATCAAAATGGCTTGCTTTGAGGAGTTGTATGGACCCCAGTTCAGATAACCTCTTCGTTGGGAAGTAGTGGGTGAAATAACATTATTTGGACCATGCTTGGTTCAGGAAACATCCACGAAGATTTAATATTTATATTTATGTTTTTCTAAAACCTAGATAATACTATGATTGTATGTGGATCACTGGTGTTGACCTTTGAAGTTTTCTATATATGATATAATTTTCTTAAAAATTATCCTTGATTTGGTCATCGCCGTGATGAAAAGAACTTAATGTTGCTCGGAGGATTGTTTGACCATTTGAGGTCACTGAGAGGGTAGAAAAAATTGATTATTCGATAGAATTTCTGATTCTATTGAAATGCATTCATGATATTTTCTATATATCTCATAACATGGAATATCATGTTGATATCGCTCACATTTTGAGTTTGGATGAATTTGAGTTAGATAGTATTATTCTGTTTTATATGATCAAGTTGACATCATTGACTTCAATACAAATAGATTTTGTGGGAAGTTTATTTTTTGGTCAGAGTTCTATGGAAACAATGATTTGATTCTCATGAGACTTTGGAACTCGAGTCATTGGTGCAGGAGTAGTAATATCATATCTTTTTGAGAATTACATCTTCCACATGACTTCATGTGTAAATAATGACTTTATGGTTGGGAGTTTGTAACATCAAATATTATTTTATTAGGTATTCCCTTGACCTCATCATGGTTTCCTCTCCATTGAGATATGGATGATACCTATAACAGTGGAGTTAAATATTTTTTGGAGTTTCACTAATAACCAGTATATTTTTTAAGCTCTTGAATGATTTCACATCATATAACTGGGTTACACGCCGTGTAATAAGTGCAGGATGTAAGTCATGAAATGAATGAATACCTATGAACCGATACACCTAGAGAATGGTTAATACAAATCATGTATGATTTGAATGATATATTTTTTATCTGAGGTGATTTGTTTTTGGCATATGTGGGTTTCTATAAATACACGTTTTGAACCTAGGTTACAAGTTATGTAAAGGTATACACCCATTTTTTTAAGACAGCATTAAAATACTTTGTTTCATTTTCCTTCACTATTCCATCATGGATCTCGAACTAAGCCAGTTTTGGCATGTTTTTGAGAGACTCACCCCCTTATAGATCTATCTGTTTAACATCCGATCATTGTTACAATCGATGTTCATCTCTCGGGGTAATTTTTCCTTCCATATATTTAGTGACCATAATCATGGTAGCGTCGTAGGATTAAATTATTGGATTAATTGGTTTAATGATGGTAGTTCTTCTTGGTTTATTATTGATCAATTTTTTGTTCTCAATTCAGATTCCTTTTCATATATTAGTCATGGTTCGGAGGGTGTTTTTCTCTGAGTATTGGAGTTTTACACTGATATTCTAACGCATTTCCTTTTGAATTGAATCAAAATTGTTGTGGATTTGATATTATTCCCTTCATCGACATTATTTGTTTTCGTTGATTTTGGTTTCCATTATGGGTGTGTGTGACCAGAGTGTTGAGGATTGTGGTTCCATAAATATGCCATGTTGATGAACCAAGTTGTTTTTCTTTATAAATTATTTCGATTATTGGAATTAGAATGATTTTTTGGTGTTGTTTTAAAAGGTTTCTTTAGGAAACAACCTTTTTTAAATTATGGATAAATAGATAGAGAATTGATATTTTTCACCATTGAAATGATAAATGTGAAATGGATTAATATAATTGAAATGAATATTGAAAATGAGAACATGTGTTACCTGGTGTACGTATGTGGATGGTTTAGCTTGGGGCCACCGTCCATTGTTTTTGTTATTATCAATGAGTTTTTTCTTTGGGATTTACTCTATTTTCTAGTCCTATTATTATGGGGTCATAAAAAAATTTGGTGGGTTTATCCATGGAGTATTAATCTACTTCCATTTTCCTTTGTACTAGGTTTGTATTTTTGCACATGATTGTTGTGATACGAGTAATATGTGGTCGGGACCTAGAGTATTCTATGTTGTTGTTATACTTATGCTTATGTTTGGTATTTCTTGGATTTCATAGTTATCCATGATATGGATGTCTATTCTTGTGAAAATATTTTTTGAAAATGTGCTTCCAAATTGGTATACATGCTTTTTTTAGAATTATGAAAAAGTGAAATTTTTTCCTTGTTTTCTATAAAACATTCTAACTGCTTCTCATTCCATATTATTATTTAAATTGATAATACATGTATTTTTATATAGATACATGATATGGATCATATTGGTGGGATCCTACTGAGATTAATATCTCGTACCCTTCTCACCTCTTTGGTGGTGCATAGATCATTGTTTTCCTTCTCGTCTAGGGAAAGGCAGGTCACTATAGTGAGGTGGCCAGGTTTGTGTCAGCGAGTTGGCTAGCTAGTGGTTATACGGTGGGACTTATTCCATGAAATCAATTAGAGTAGCTATGTAGTCTTTATACTTTTTATGTTGGACATGTCGTTCAATTTATTGATAATACTGCCATGTTCAATTTATGATATTCCCTTATATATAGGGCATATATATTCATTAATCGTTCACTCATTCATTCTTTATATATATATATTTATTCCATGTAGCTATTCAGGTTGGGAAAAATCATTCACTATGTTGTGTTGTTTGATTCACGGGTGCTAGTCTCCACCTTAATGGGGTCGTAAACACCCTTCATGTAAATTATGGAATAGGTCAGGTGCCAGGTTTTGATGGAAATCAGCATCATATCATCACACAATAGCTCCAATTCATTCAATATTTTAAAAAATTATGATGTATCTAAGACATAATTTACATTTTCCATTGAATCTTATAACACCCCTCAATATTGATTGCTTCATGAAGACATTATCTCCCACATGAAAATCCAAATCATTCATTTGGTTATCATCATAGTCATTTTTATATATTGATCTTCTTTGATATGAGTATGATTAATATTCATTTTTTCTATTGTTTCCATAACATGTTGTAGGACTAGAAGTTTTCTTTCACCAACATCACCTAAACAAGTTGGAGTATGAATTATCTTTCCATATATTTCTTAATATGGTGCAATCTGAATAGTTGAATGGAAGCCATTGTTTTTTGGAAAAATATAGTATAGGTAAATTCTGATACACATTCCATGAATGAAAAGTGATCAATACCATATCATGTGTTCTATTGATTGACTAGTATTTTTAAATTTTCTATCTGTTTTATGGTGGTAGGAAGTTCTCAAGTGAAGGTCGGTATCTAGGTCCTTTTGAATATCTTTGAGGAACCGTGATGTAAAATGGGGAGCACGATCAAACATATTAGATTAATGTACACAATGAATTATTAAAACCTCATTAATATAATGTCTTTTAAATCATTCAAGCGTTAACTCATCCATAATAGTATGAAAATGAGTTGATTTGGGGAGAAGATCAACAATAAACCATACCAAAATATTTCATCTGGGAGTGTGTGGTAGCCCCCAGACAATGTCCATCATAATATCATCCCTTTTTCACACAAGTATAAGAAGAGGTTTTCTGAATCTTGTAGGATGTTCTCTTTAAGAATTAATTTGTTTAAAAACAAGAAACATGAAACATATTCAGTATCTCCCTCTTCATGTTGTCTGACCAAAAATGATACATTATGTCTCTATACATCATAGTGCCAGTAGATCTTATAGAGAATTCAATCTATGAAAATTATCCAATAAATCCCTTTTTGAGCTAATTTATCAAGGAAACACAAAGCACCATCCCAAATGTTAAAATTCCATCTTAATATAAGATGTATATCAATATCCCATTTTTTAGAAAATTATTTTTCTAGTGAAATTATTCCTCATCAGTCGAATACCTTCTTATCTTTTCATGTA
Organism: Viscum album; assembly: GCA_963277665.1. Classification (NCBI taxonomy): domain Eukaryota; kingdom Viridiplantae; phylum Streptophyta; class Magnoliopsida; order Santalales; family Viscaceae; genus Viscum; species Viscum album. The sequence continues at coordinate 487,845,942 of OY728120.1, forward strand.
AATATGATTTGTATACAATTTCCAAATGTAGTGATGTTTTAACATCCTTGATAATTCATGTATCAATATTTAGTAGATCTACGAACCTATGATCCCTTTCAACTCTAATTTTTTTATAACTACATAGTCATTCTTAATCAGGGAATCTCCCACATTATTTTTCCTCCCTAGGGGGTTTTGTTTTATTTAATCATAATACTTGAATAACTCAATTTATCTCATTTTCCTCATATTGAGTTTTTATATGAAAATATATATATTAAAACTCTTATGAAAAGTTTGAATACCAAATTCTTCACCATAATGATAGATTATCCATATTTTTAGAGGAATGAATATAGCTACTAATTCAAGATCATGAGTTGGAGAGTTTTCTTCATGAGTTTTTAACTATAACGATGCATACTAAATAACAATATAATTATTCATAACGACAAAAATAGTTCCATTCATTGATGCTTCACTATAAATCAAAAACCCAATTTACAGATTGTAAAGTCAAGATAATTGAACCGAATAATATTATCTTAAATTAATCAAAAAAAATTCACACATTCATTCCAAATTAATTTATCGCCCTTATGTATGATCATGGTTAACAGTTTATCCAATCGGGAAAAATTATATATAAAATGTAGATAGTAACCTAATAAAAAAATAAAACAGCATACCATAGCTATGTTGGTTTGTGCATGCAATTATTGGATTTCCAAATTCTTTTTAAGATCAACTGACATTCCATATTTGGAGACAATATAGCAACAAAATGTCATTTATTGAAGTAATAATTCATATTTTCTTAATTTAGCATATAATTATTCTCTTAAGAGAGACTCAAAAATGATTCACAAGTGACTCATGTGGTATTCATTGATTTTAAAATATACTAGACTATAGTCAATGCATATAAAATCCAAATAATCATGATATTACTTGAAATCTCTCTATATTAGATCCATAAAATATAAGTGTACATTAGTCAATCCAAATGGTATTATTATAAATTTGAAATGTCTATTCCTCATTAGCGAAGATTTATTTGGAATTGCTTCCCACATCAAATGAAATTAATGATTTCTAGAATAAAGGTCAATATATTAAATAATTGAACTCCATGAAGTTTTTCAAATAAATATTAAATGTGAGCTAGAGGATACTTTTTCTTTATTATAATAACTTTGATTTACTTTTAATCAAGACACAACCTCATGGATCCATCATTCTTATTAAAAAAGGCAGCTTTACCTACAATTGTAGAAACATAAGGGAGAAAAATCCCATTTTACCCACCACTACATGTTGTTTTTACAACTCTATTAATTCCATTATCTCTATTAAATATGGATTTATTGATATCGGTATTTCGTTAGGGATTAAATCAATAGAATAGTAAACATAATACTCTAGTGATGATTGGTAAATGTTTTAGAATGAAATTAATGTATTTTTTTATTCCATTAACATTGTCCATTTGAAGATTACCTTCTTCATCCATAGATGTTATTTTATCTTCCTCCCCTATAATTTCATTCAGTAAAAAATCTGTTTGTTGATTAAGATAAGAATCGGGTGAGGAATTTTCTAATTTAAAGATAATTGATTCTTATTCATCCTCAAGAATTTAATTGTCCATCTTATTTCAATAAATATTTATATAATATATTTAAATAAAATACATAATGAGGATTATGTAAAAATAAATCATAGGTATGGTGATATGGTCTGAAATAATGTATATTTATGTGTTTTAATATTTATATTAAAACACATAATTATTACAATGATTCTTCCCTTAGGAGTATTGACAGACAACTCCTTTGTTAAACAAAAAGAAAATTATCTAATTTCCTTAAATAATTGAGAAGATATAAAATAATTGGATGATCCAGAATCAAATAATTTATTGTATCTCTATGAGGAGACTAATAAATTACCTTCCACCTCATCATTTAGAACTTCAACCATATCAGTTTTTTTCACATGATCTGGGCCTTTATCACTTAACCTTTTATAGGGAAGTTTTCTTTAACACTAACGATATTCGTTTTCATAATGTCCCATTTATTTACAATAGTAGCATTGAACGTTTGTAGCTTCTTTATTCCCCATTCAATAACCGTCTTGGTAGATGTTTTCTCCACACATGAAGAAACTCTCATTCAAATTATACATGTATTGTTGTGTTATTTTTTCGCAATTATTGTATTGTGGAATTTCTCCTTTTCCATTATTCCACTAATTTCATTTTCCAGTTTTTTTAGCGTCCCTCTTATTTTACTGTTTTTATTTAATTTCATAAGGGATATAGAATTCATATTATATCTTCATAGAACATGACACTTTATCAATGTATGATGAGAATGATTGTATGATTAGTCCCCATCAGAATAAGGGTTTTAACCTGTCTATGAATAGATCAATATTACAAATTTGGTTATATATGTAGAATATGTCATTCTATTCTAACTGTGTGAAGGTAGCATCATATTTTTCAAAATTATCATCCTCTTATTCACTCAAAAATAGAAATATCATTTTCATATCCACTCATTTTTCTTGATGAATTTATTTTTATATTTAATATTCACTAAATTAAATACACTCTATACTTTCAATTTTTTCATCCTATTTCATGTTTTGAATCAATTAACACCATTTATCCTCATATCTTCATATATGATATATTTATATGGAAACCATATCCCTTTCATTACTTCAAAAAGTATGAAATATATTATCTATGGATCATATCATTTTCATTAATAAAAATATATTTATATTCCAATTAAATGTTGGATTTTGATGTATCATGAAGAGATAACATTAATCATTGATGTCGGGGATTAGGTTTCTCCATAATGGTAATGTTATTGTCCATAACTTAAATCAGTTGTCCCTATAGAGTTATAGTTTTTCAAAAAATGTTTTATATATATCTGCACTATCATTACCTTTCATAATGGAAGATTACTCCATTGATTACATGCATTGATATGGCTTTCATTCCTTATATTGGGTACTATTTCAAGATAATTACATAAACTAGGTTAATTTATAAATCATTATAAATAACTATGAACTTGTAAAATACATAACAAAATTTGAATAATTTAATGCCTTTGTAAGGTCATAATCTTAAACATGGTTTCTTTGAATGAACATTTAAACACAAGTCATTCTTAGGGGTTGTAATGAAAATGTGAATTAGCCAATGAATATCACCTAGTATTACCAAACCAGAAGTGTACTAAGGAATGTTGTTGTGTACCAAGATACTTCGATTCAAGCATGGAACAACATATCTATGTTATTACTCCTAGTTAAATTTGTACCAATACTATATCCACTAGTAGTGTCCATAAAGGGAGTTATTTTCTATAAATACTCATATAATCTCTACAATAAGAAAATTTATTTTGTTCTTCAATAGGTATTATCAATGTCTATCTAAGGGTTATGTTTCGTAATCAATATTTTCTAAATATAGTTTCCATTGATTCTACTAATATTTACTAGATAACAAGTACGAAGTCCCTAAAACTAGTTTTCTAGATTCAGGGACTTTTTTTATTAGATTTTTATGTTATGCAAGGAAACACATCCCAAAACACCAAACTTTTTCTTAGTTTTTTTAAAAAAAGATACAATCATAATTTTTACATTACATCATGAAATTGAAAATCAATAATGTGAATACATTTAACACCCTCATATCCCTTAGATTATTCTGGAAAAATGGTATTAATAAAAATATCCATGTCCATGGGAAAATTATTCATAAGAAAGTGGTGATCTTAGATGCTTAGTAAGTGTAAAAAAATATAGAAGAAACTATCATAAATAAGAATAATCTTTTATTGTAATGTATAAAACTTAATAGATTATCCTTTTAAATATAATACTGATCATAATATTGTAAGAATAAATAAAATAGTTCTATTTAACCATTAAAATGTATATTCTACTAGACTAATTATCACATGAAATATAAATAACTAATCTCATAAAGGGAATGCATAATTTTTGACATAAAAACCCTATATTCAAGGAATCGTTCCAAGACCATACATAAATGGGTAATACGTTATTTGAAACCCAAACTAGTAAGCCTCATGAGACATACTGATGTATTGAGGGGAAATATAGGGCCCCTCTTATAACATAAATTGTACAATGCATTCCTTATATGTAAGGAAATAAACACAACAAACATAATAAATAATATTAAAACTAGTATATGAAACGACAATTCTTTAACAATAAACCCTGAATGGTATAAAAATATCACATACACTGTGAAACATATCATTTAATTTTCAAAACAATATGGTAGATTGTATCATAAGATATCAACTTCCATTAAGCATAAAATCAAACAATGTATATTGACATTGATGAAAATAATATAATAAAATAATTATAAACATCTTGAGACAAATATATATTTTATATTATAGTTATTTTAATAAGGGGAATTAAATTTTAAAAGGAAATATTTTTACTAAAAATAATATTTCAATCTTGTAATGTAATCATAACTCATTATATACAAGATGAAAAAGAACATTCCTTCATTATATTTTTTGAAAATAACTTAAACTGCCACATTCTAATAATGAAATAAAGATTCCATTCAAATAATTTAAAAAAAATCAACCATGGATCCAAAATACATTATATTTATATTTTAGGAATAGTAATAATATTTTTAAATAATATTTTTTAATGGTAATTCATGATAAATATATCATATTAGATAGTTTTTTATAAACCTCGAATAATAAAGAGATTGAAAAATTAACCCTTACCCAATACATTTCATTAGTTGATTGTGAATTAACCTCCTATATAATTTTAAAAAGATTAAAATATAACATAACCATATATATATATATATGATATCATAAATTATCTTCTTAAATCATTTTTTTTAGTAATATGTTAATATTACCATTGATCCAGGTGTTTCCTACTTCATTTTATTATGTATGTTTTGTCATGTATGTCATGTTTATTATAAGAAGAATATATTTTATTCATATAAATAATGATATTAACTTCTTAAATATTATATTTACTCTTAATATAAATTTTTCCAAAAAAATTAATGGATAATGTGGAGAATGGATATCATCACATCATGGAGACGGTAGGTTGTACACATGATCCATGAATTTTATCATTCCATCAATAGTAAAATGGTAAATAATTGGATGGTATATTAATTATAAATAATTGATACTTTTCTAGATTAATTTTTTATGTCCATTATACTGAACATTATACACTTACAAATAAAGTAGTCATGAAAAAAAATTACACCACAATTTGGAGACGTTAAATCATACGTATGCACACATGGTGATATTGTTTTCTGTAAGATGGATAAAATGTAAAATATTGTTGTCCCAAAATTGTAATAACATACCATTATATAGATTATAATTAATTTTTCACATTAGTATAAAAACAACATAGAAATAGTAAGAGTAATAACAACTGAAATTGAATTGAATTGTAAAATAATTTCGTCTTTTTCAGTGGACTTCCTTTTGATCTCCACTTAATGACAGTATGGATTGTATTTTTGGAAAACCAGGACCTAAAATAGTTAAATAACAATATTTATAGGGGATTTATTCAGGTTTTTGTTTATCTATAGGCCTGAATGTGGTTTGAGGAAGCGGGGAAGGAGGTAGCTTTTATAGGAGATGGAAGGGGGACTCTTAGAATACATTTATATATAAAATTAATATAAATTCACTTGGGATTTAAAATTGATTAAAAGTGATTTACTTAGAATAATTGATTTTTATATGTTGAAATAACCTCAAAATATGTTTTACACATGTTTATTTCAAAAAATTAACATTACATTTTTTATTTAACCCTTAGATAGACACTTTACCTCTTATCGTGACAACATGAATTTTTTTCCCTTTATGATTAATATAGTCACAATAACATGTAAAAAATTACCACAGAGGATAATTAATGAAATATTTAACTTTATTATATTTAGTTTCATGAATTATATATTATTATGAATTTTATATCATTAAATATAATATTATTTATTTTTATGAATCATTTTGGTCAATTTTGATACTATTTAATATTTATCTTCCTAAAAAATATCATCACTATTTGATAACTTATAAAAAATAAGTATCATATATTTATGAGACATTTATGTTATTAATAAATATCTTCTATTTCATCAGTTATGTAAAATTATATTTATTTTTAGAAATTTAATATCATTTATTTGATATTTCTTTTAATTGAATAATTACAACAACATCAATGGGAAATCCATAAATTAAAAAATTTAATATCTAAAAATTTAAAATAAATTCTCATGATGAATATAAATTTATTAAATTTAAATTTAATATTTATTATTGAACTTTTATTACATATAATCATATATTGAAAATGATTTATTTATTAAAATTATGAGTGTGACATTTTTAACTTGCCATCAAATAAAACATAATAAAAATAGAATTCTTATAAAAGAGGCATAAAAAGAAATTGATTTAGGACTAAGGTTTATTTTGGTCAAAATCCACTTATCCAACGAAATTAGGACATGTTTTATGGTAACAAAATAATAAAATTATATAAATTTTTACATTAATTACACGATTTACCCTTAATCGTGGAAACTAAATAAAAATTTATTAAATTTAATATTCACCGAAAATTAATTTGATTTTATTTTTGTATAAATATAATATTTATTACAACTATTTATATACATTTTTCCAAATTCAATGCATAGATGTGGCTAAATTATGCTTAACTCTAATGTGGCGATAAGACGTGTAAAAGAGACGTTGAAATGTTCTGTAAGATTATATATCTAATTTTAATATAAAATGTTTCCAATGACTAAAACTGAATTAATATATGTATTATTGGTATATTTTTAATTTAACAATAAATTTAATTTATATTAAATATTTAATGGAAAAATATAATTTTTCTCTAAAATGTAGTATATTTCAAAATTCGTCAAAAAATGTAACTATTCAAAAAAATACCAAAAAATAACCTTAAGATAATTTTGATATTTTGAATTCAAAAATTAAGTCTATTTTGAAAAATCAAATATATAAATTTCATAGTATGGTTGAAACTGTTCATAAATTATTTTGAAACAGTTATTTTGATAGATCAGGATGCACTCGAACCCGGTATTGTGTGCAGTGAAAGCTATTTAATTTACTTAAAAAGAAATGTACCAGGGAATATTATAGAGTTACTATATTTCATGGGGTAATTAATCAAATGTTACTAATGTGGTAATGCATATTTGATTCATTCTCATTTTGGATAGTAATGATTTGAAAGATTTTCCATTGAGGAAATAATATGAGCACTTCCTTGTAAACCAAATCGATTTTATTCTCCTATAGATATTTAATGAATATTAATGTTTTAATAGAATCATTATTTAATTAGTATTGAAAATGTGTCAAAAATTTTTTAGAAAAGATATAATGATGCATCATCTTTTAGTCTAATAATGTATTTACTATATATCAATGATTATAAGTATGTTTAAAATAATGTTTTTTATATTATTAATGAATTTTTATTTACATTTTTACCGTGTAATACATTTTAGAAAAATGGTTTTAAAAAAACGTCTTGAAAATTTATGAAAATGATTCATATTAAAAAATGTGTGAACTGAATCATTTTTTCACAAAAACTTTCCAAATGGGGTTTCCCATCATCTAATCTACCATTTGACTTGAATTTTTCTAATAATATTTTCATAGACATTATTTAATAAAATTATTATCATAATATGATGTGAATTTTTTATTTTAAATACGTAAGTTCAAAATGAGAATGGAATTTCCCTTATAATGTTATTTAGTAATCATTTATAGTTATTTTCATCTATGTAAACATTATTTAGTGAATCATACAAATTAATGAAGTTATAATCTAAAAATAATATGCACATTATTTTTTGTGTTGACTAAGGATCAATTTTATTATGTAATTTATTTATCTTATATACTCAAGTTATTCATGTATGGGTAGTTATATATTATTATGTCATGTGGATTAATGTTGTATGATATTTTCCTATGATGAATTTATTATACATATAGTGCGATGGTGTGTAAAAAAATTACATATCTGTTGGTTGAATTTGTACATATCATGAGGTGAAACATTTTGGGCATTTTGATGAGGCATTACCCATTTATGTATGATGTATTGAAATGATTCCCAGACAATATTTTTATGATCTCATGGAACAAGGCATGAAATATATGTTTATGATTTCATATATTATAAATTCCATGATTGTGAAATAAATTATTGATAAAAATTTGATTGATTAACTAGTTATAATATCCAAATAAATATTTACATCACATATGAAAATTAATGTGGAATTATCAAGTCATCATTTCTTCTATAAATATTATTCATTCATTATTGTGTCTATGATAATTTTTTATTTATGTATTTCTTAATGTAGAGTTTGAGTTCAACATTCATATGATTTCCATTTCCCTGGGTTATGAATTATATTTATATGTATGTCATAGATAATAAGGTAACTGGATGTGCACTACCCATTTTGAGATTATCATTATTTTTATGATTATGATGTTTACGTATCCATTTAGTTATTTAAGAGTTATTAATTATTCTATAAACCACTAATCCAAAAATTTCCATGGAATCAAAAGTGATACAATATTTATTTTGTTTGTGATTTGTTTTTAATGATTTAGGTAGTTTCATGTTTATGAGAATCAACTACCTAAATGTATGAATTTTTATTTCTCATTGGATTTGGGAGTCAGGTTTCTAATATTGTATTGTTGATAGAATAACAAATGAAAAAATAACATTGGATATTATGATGTTTTCATTTATGGTAATCAAAAGAGTTATGGATACCATCATGGGATATAAATTTTATTTATGAAGATATTATTATGGGAAAATATTTCTCTTTTCAGTTCTTTAATGATGGTATCCAGTGATTATTATTATTATTTTGGGATACATTTATTAAAATACAACACTTGAGGTTTGTACATATTTTATTGAAAATATATTTTTTGGAATAAAACATCATGGACAAAAGTGTAAATGTATTTATAACCATTATGTTTAATATGATCTTCTATGATAAGCTAATTATTGTTAATTAAGAAAATGGGTTATTACATAGTGGAGCATATGATTTATTATATAGATAGTAATCTGGTTCAAAAAGGATTTTGTGACTCTGTGAAAGATGTTATTTTTTTTAAGATGATCACTATTAGGGTGAAATATTAATATGATGGTAAATATATATACTTTTTAATAGCATTCGTATTTATTTGAGAAATAGAGAAAGATTTACTTTTTGGAATCATTTATGATTTTATGTTGACATTATTTTAGGAAATTATAATTATATTTGGGATATTATATGACTGTTCCGTATATATTTTTTGTATGAGAATTTAATATTTATTGGTGTTATTTAGAGTTAAATGATATGTTTTTCATGGTTTATTATTTTATTAATTCATTGTAATCACTAGAAGTAAATCTTAATAAATACTATTCTGAGGAATTTTAGGGATGGATTTTTATTGTAATGGTTTTCATTTAACATTTGGTATTATTGTTGTGTCTTTGGATATAACCATTCACTTTACAAATAAGATGATATATTCAGATTATCATTCTCTGTTCTAACAATTTTTTTTATTACTAAGGACAATACGAATGAATATTATCTTTTTTGATAGTTTAGATATATTATAATACCATTTTAGTGCATCATTCAGGAAATATTATTCATAAATCCTGATGGTTTAGATCAAAAAAGGATATTTCTATTGAAATTAAATAAAATAAGAAATTATACATTTCCAGTAAGTATATTTCCTTATGTTAATATTATAAATGGAAAATGAATTCATCATCTCATGGAAAAGATCTTGAAAAAAAAACATTATACCATTAATGTAATTTATGTTCAATTTATGGCCTTTCTCACTCATAAAAAATTAGTGGTTTTTAGTTTATTTTCATTCCCATGAAATTTTAATTTATTGTAATAAATTTTTTCTACTACTCTCCATTAATATCTGGATATTAATTTTACCTCTATGACTATATTTTCACATTAAACTAATATTCTCAAATTTTCAAATCAATTTATCTATTACTCCAGATGACCAACATATTACACCTTCCATCTTTTCTAGGGAATGTTTCTTTAACCGTTTTTATGATTATGGTATTGTAAATAAGTATTTAAAAATGTAAAACCATTAATTTACAATATCAATTTTTAATTATGTGGATGCAATTTATTATTTTGAGGATAAATGTAGCTCCAAAATATTTTTATTATATAACATTTTTTTAAAGTATATACAAAACTAAAAAAAATGATTAACTGATCCATGAAATATTATTATTTAAATATTACCATTATAACATAGCTGGTAATTTGTTTATGAATATATATAACTATATATATATATACATACATATATATATATATATATTATTTCTATATCCCAATTTGATTTATAATGAATAATAATATGTACTCATTTTTCTTTAATGTCAATTTAGGGTTTAAAAATATAATTTCCAAAAAATGGTTTATACTGTTTTTTTGTAGAGATGATATAATTAAATCATTATGTTCCAATAAATGTTATTTAATAGAAATTATATCGTTTTTGAAATCAGCATACCAAATGTTTCTTATGGCTAAATTGTTGAGTCTTTCTAAAGACATTTACTTTTCAGTGACTGGTGAAAATACAGATTTTTGTTAAATTCTATTTAGTTTTACTTAAAAATTAATAATATTAATTTAATTTGGAATAAATTTAAAATAAATCATATTTAATTATATATAATATATTTTATTAGATTTAAAAATCCATTATACCTGATTTTGGTGAATGTTCAATTTTTTTCTTGAGAATAATATTTTCTAAAAATTAAATTTCAATACATTTTACGCATTTAAATTTTACCCAATTTGATAATAACTACTAATATAAATATCCTAAATATAAAAATTGGATTTCCTTTAGCAATGATTATGATTTATCTATTATTTTAGTAATGTAAAAAATCTAAATATATTTGTCTTAATAAATTATTAAACATTACTACAAGTAACAATTTATATTATGAGTGATAAAAAATGGATTGTTTTATTAAATACATATTATCTTTATTATAAAAATTTAATTTTTATTTTTATAAATTATAAAATAACCTAGAACATGTAGACATCATTGTAGAAGTGTGCAGTAGTCAAACTAATGTGATATGAAAAAAGATGGTGCGATTCTGTGGTCCATGAAGGTAGACATGATGGATTTCAATATATGGTTTTCGATACCCTATTCTTTTAGAAATTTTTTCTAGATTATTTAATGTTGGGGAAATCTTTTGAGTTCTTGTCTTTACAAAAAAAGAATGTGGTTTTTTGTAAGAATAAAACAATAATTTTGATGAGATTGTTTGTTTTACTCTATATGTGGTGAATAATGTCTAGATGAAGTCACAAAAGAACCTATAGAGTTTGTGAGATAATTTAAGATCACATTATTTATGAAAAATCATTCTAACAATGTGTATATGGAAGATATGGATATAATGAAAAAATGAATATCAAAGGATAAGGTGGATTTTACACCTCTTCTCTTCCATTAGGTGGCATCTTCAGTGGCATCCATGGGAGGAAGTGAAAGTGGAAGGATCATCATATAAGTGGTTGAGGTGGGACTTACCAGTGGGCCACTTCTGCTCTATCCTTCATAGCCATAAGTGTGGCGCTAAATTTATGTTAGTACAGTAAGGGAGGGAACACTACATTTTCATGTTCTATTAACCTGATGAGGTGCATAGTTATGGACGTGTTGGTTATCTATAGTTATCTTGTTAGGTTGTGACTATGCCTCATTATAGTCAGGTTTCGATGTCTTCAACGACTATTATTGTGTAGTCAGAAGAATCAAACACTATAGGTCTCTAGCCACATGCAACTATAGTGAATCATTTTCACACAGAAAATGAGTGTCTAATGAATGTCAATGTAGGTCTTGAAACTGTGCGAGGTATTATCCTTATTGAATCATCAGTAGGAATTTCATTATTTGATAATAGTTCCTCCCACTCTTTAATAATTTCATATTTTGATGTTTTTCTTAAAAATATTTATTAACTTATTCAAACAATAAATGAGTTAGCAACAAATATTGACACTAGGAAACATTAGTGGCTTCGGTGTTCTTCTTTGTTGATTATAGATGATATGGAGTTGGCAATGTATTTTCTCATTTTTTATTTAGATCTGTTTTTTTCATCATCAGTATGGAATGGATTATCATACATCAATGTGAGGATGATTGTTACTATCATCATTTTTTGTTTCTTTCTATCAGTGTGAGATATCTTATGCTTTATGGGAAGTGATACCTGATGTCTGGCCACATAGGGCCTTCCCACACTGAGTTATGGTTCTTTCTTTATACTATTGTGTTTTAACCTACTAAACTCTCTCATGTGGGTTATTTTCCAATTATTGTTCATGAATTTCCTAAAGTTTTCCTAGATTATTTATATGGTCTTCATCTAGAGAGATAGGCAGAGTATATGATTGAACTACTCCCACATTTGTCGCCTATATCAATACCTCATTATCATTTGGAACTAACATAGATGTAATATCCCATGATTCAGTTGGATGGCCTCTTATAAAATGATTGCATTATCCCTAGATTTTTACCTTGTGTATAACGAGTGATCATTGCGAAGAAATAAGATTGAAAACATCAATTAGGTGAAGAATATTATATGTAGAATCAGTTAATGGTTAAGAACAAAAAAAATTCCTTGAGTGGGTGATCTTTTTGATCAGTTATAGGGGGAAATTGGTTTTCAAAGACTGAATTACTTTTGGGTTATTATCAGCCAAGTGTTCAGGAGTCTGATATACTTAAGACATCCTTCGGGTCTCGGTATGGCCAAAATTATTATCATATGATTTCTTCTGGTCATACTTACACTCTAACAGTTTTATATATTTTATAAATAGGATATTCAACTGACATATAAATAATTTTTTTGTAGTTTTTAGCAATTATTTTCATGTTTATTAAAAATCCTATATTGAGAATGAGAACAATATTAACTGGGTTCTATAAATTTTGAGAGTCCTACATTTGTATGGAATTTAATCAAAATGTATTTCATGGATTCATGAAGTTTAGTTATTAGGGTAAATAATTTCTTATCATGGATTCTCAGTTGATCCATATAAGTCAGCAAATGTTTATTCATGGAAGGAACAACCAAATGTATGGGAAATCAATAACTTATTTTAGTCATGTTGGATACTACCAATGTATCATCATGGATTTCTATAATTTGGGGACATCTTTAACATACCTCACTGGGAATGCAGTGAAATTCACTTGGGATGAAAATCATTAGTATTATTTTGATGAATGGAATTGAATTCAAATATTATCTCTTATTCTTTTCATACCTGATCCCAGAAATGGTTAAATGGTGTTACATGATTCTTCGAGTTCTTTTTTTTGGATGTGTGTTTATGCAGGATGATTATGTGGTGGTTTAAAGTTCTCATCAGCTTTGACCCCATGATAAGAATTACCCCAATCATTATTTAGATCATTTTGTAGTTGTGTATATACATAAGTGTTAGAGGAACTACCTTTTTTGGGAAATGTTCATTATCCTCTCTGATCATAAGGGTCTAAATTATATCTTCAGTTAGAGGAAAAAAATCACAGGTACAGAGGATGGGTAGAATATCTTCAAATGTTTTACTTCTACATCACCTTTACCCTTGAATGGGAAATGATGTTTTAGACACTCATAGAAGGAATGTACCATTACAGGCTATCATAGAGGTGAAGGAGTGGATCCTTGGGGATATTTTTCTCAATTTCACCAAGACGATCAGTAGGATGTTACATGCAGGGTTTTGGCCAGTTTTCAGTTAATATTATATCCCATGGAGTATAACTTTTAGTGTCAGTAGTAGGATGATGATTTTTAAAATACATGAGAAAGCATTTATGGTTTGATGACTGTTTGAGGTTGGTCTATTATTTAGATGGTATTCTGTACACTAAGAAAAGATCTTTTTTCAATGAAACTACAACGAGGTTTGTCTTTTTGGATTGTCACATATCTTCATGAACCATCAATCTAGGCACTATTAAGATGTATTATGTCATGAGAAGTTTATTATGATAGCTAACTGTGAATCATGACATCATAGAGTTTGTGTCTCACTGTTACATCCACCAATAGATATAGGATGTTCACTTGGAACCCTCATGATAACATTAGCCTCTTCTCGTTCTCTCTTGGAAATAGGAAATGGTATCCATTGAATTTTTTTTGTATTTCCATGAAAAACATGATGGATGAATTCTATATGGGAGTTCGTGGATCAGTTTATAAAGTCCTCTCATTCCATTCCGATCAGAGACACCAATAAGGTTGAATATCTGGGTATGTTGTATATATAAGATATTGTGAGGTTATATGGGATTCATTATTCCATTACATAAATCATGGATCCTAGGATTAACTATTGGTTTTGGAGGATTATTCAAGAGTCAATGAGAACAAATATGAAATGGACCACAACATACAATCCCTAGAGAGACGGTCACATGAAGTATATAATTCATAACATGGAGAATATCCTTCCCGAATGCATCTTCGATTTTGGTGGATGATGGGATATTGATTAGGGACTAGTTGATTTCATCCATAACTATAATTACCAGTCACCGGTCATAATGGCTCCCTTCAATGTGTTGTATGGACAATAGTTCAGATAAAAACTTTTTTTCAGAAGAGGTGGGGAATTATATTTATATTGACCATGTTTGGTTCCATAAACGTCCATGAATATTTAATATTTACATCGACATTTGGATACATCCTAGATATGAATAAAATTGTATGTAGATTGGTGGAATTATTCTTTGATGTTTTCTATATGTGATAGAGTTTTCATGAAAATAATCCTCATTTGGTTCACCGTTGAATTAAAAAGAAATGAAATATGGAACTATGTTTTTTTGAACCATTTCAGGTCACTAAAAGGCTAAAAAAATTGAATATCGGTTAGCATTTATGATTCAATTGAATTGAATTCATTATGTTTACCATATATCTCAGTGAATGAAATATAATACTGATCCTACTCATATTTTGAGTTGGGATGCCATTTAGTTAGAGAAATATTATTTTTTTTAGAGGATCAATTTGAGATAATGGACTCCCATATGAATTTATTTTGAGGGATGTTTATTTTTTTAATAGTTCTATGGAAACAAGGATTGGATTCTCATGAGACTTGAGAACCCAAGTCATTGAAGAGGGCGTAGTGTCAACATCTCTTTCAGGGAATTACATCTTCCATGTGACTTCACGGGTAAAAAAGTATTTATGGTGGGGAGTTTGTAACATCCCATTACCAATTTATTAGGCATTCCATTGACCTCATCACGGTTTCATATCCATTGAGATAGGGAGGACACCTATAATGTTGGAGTCAAATAATTGTGGAAATTTCACTAAGAACCAGTCATTTTTGCAAGCTGTAGAATTATATCAGAACATGTAACTGGTTTAAACCCTATGTAATAAGTGTATGATATATGTCATGAATGGAATGATCACCATTTGAATCGATACACATATTCAATGGTTATTACAAATCGTGTATGATTTAAATGATATATTTTTAATCTAAGGAATTTTTTTTGGAATATGTGGGTTGTGGTAGTTACATGTTGTGAACATAGGTTACATGTCGTGTAATGCTATACACCAATTTCGTTAAGACATCATTCAGGGACTTTGTTTCATTTTCCTTCGTTGGTTCATTATGGATTTAATCCTAACCTAGTTTCGGCATGATTTTGAGATACTCACCCCCTTCTATATGAATCTGTTTGGCATCTGATCATTGTTACGATCGATGTTCATATATTTGTCTATGTTTTCCTTCCATATATTAAGTGATTTTAATCAAGGTATAGCCTTTGGATTTCATTATAGGATACAACGGTTTAATGATTTTATTTCTTCCTGGTTTCTTATCGATCAATTGTTTGTTCTCATTTCAGAGTCCTTTGACTCTATTGGCCATGGTTCGGAGGCTATTCGTCTTTGATGAATGTAGTATTCCACTCATTTTTCAACCCATTTTCTTCTTAATTAAATCAATATTGTTTTGGAAATGATTATTTGTCCTTCATCGGCATTGTTGGGTTTTGTTGATATTAGTTTCCATTATGGGCATGTGAAACTCAAGTGTTGAGGTTTCTGGTTCCTTCTATATCCTTCATTGATAATCTTAGTTGATTATCACTATAAACTATTTTGTGTATTGAAATTGGCATGATTTTTTTGTGTTAGTTGAAAGCGGGTTTTTTGTAAAAAAAATCGTTATTCTTTAATTATTGATAAATAGAGATAAAATACGTATTATGCACCATTTAAATGAAACAAGTGATGTGTATTAAATGCATTGAAATGAATTTTGAAAAAGATAACATTGGTAACGATGGGAACAAAGGTTGAAGGCGTATCTTTTTACTATCATCCATTGTTTTTGTTATTATCAATGAGGTTTGTCCTGTGGAATTCCTCTATTTTCTAGGCATTTCATTCTCATGGCTATTTTTAAATTTTTGGGGTGTTACCTAAGGAGTGTTATTCTACTTCCTCAGCCCATTGTACTAGGATAGTATTTGAGCACGTGATTGTTGTGGTACAAGTATTGTGTATCCTGGATCTATAGTAATCCCTGGTGTTCTGATTCTTATGCTTCTATTTGGTATTACATGGCATTCTAATTTATCCTTGATCTGGATGTTTATTATTGTGAAAATTAATGTGGAAAATGTGCTTCCAAATATTTCTACCTTCATTTGTTTCGAATTATGAAAAGGTGAATATTTTTCCATATTTTTTATAAAATGACCTTACTGCTTCTCATTTTATGTTTTTTATAATGATCATACACATATTGTTATGCATAGACTGGTTATGGAAAAAATTTGATGGGTCCTACTGAGCTTATTATCCCATACCCAGCCCACCTCTTTGGTTGTGCATAGAACATTGTTTTTCATCCAGTGTATGGAAAGGCATGGTACTACAGTGAGGTGGCAAGGTTTGTGTCATCTGGTTGGGTAGCTAGTGGTGAGATGTTGAGACCCCACACATGCCATTATTTGAAGTAGATATGTGGTTTTTAGTCTTTTAATGTTGGAAATGTATTAGAGTTTATGGATAATCCTGCTAGGGTCTATTTCTGATGATCACTTATAGATATGGAATATATATTTCATAGTCTTCCACTACGTCATTCATTATTTATATATTTATGCATTGTGATTGTTCATGTTGGGAAAAATCATTCCATATGTTCTGTTTTCTAATGCTTGGGAGCTTGTATCCAGTCCATGGTGATCAAGAATGCCCTTCAGGTAAATGATGGAATTGGTCAAGCGACCAGATTGAGGGAAACCAAAATCAGTTTTTCACAATATCGCTCAAATTAATTCCATATTTTACAAATGTATAGTTTCTCTAGGATGTAATTTAAATTTCCTATTGAATCATATAACACCCTTCAATGGAGATTGCTTTATGAAATCATTATCTCCAACTTGAAATTCCAAATCATTATTTTTATTATATTCATAACTATTTTTTAAATATTTTTCTTCTATTATATGAGTTTGATTAATCTTTACTTTATATATTTTTTACATAACATGTTCTAGGACTACAAGTTTTCTTCCACCAACATGACCTCAACAAGTTTGTGTATGAATTTTCTTTCCATATAATTCTTCATTTTGTGCAGTTTGAATACTTGAATGGAGATATTGTTGTTGGAAAATTCTAGTAGTGGTAAATTAGGATCTCACATTCCATGAATTTCATGTGATCATGACCTCATCATGTCTTCTAATGTTTGTCCTGTCTTTTGAAATTTTATATCATTTTAATGGTGGTAGGTAGTGCTCAATTGAAAATCAGTATCTAGGGCCTTTTGAATTACTTTGTGGAAAATTGATTTAAAATATGGAGGAGGATTTCACATATTAGATATAGGTACATCGTGAAGTATTAAAATCTCATTAAAATAATTTCTTCTTAATTATTCAATAGTTAACTATTCCATAATAGTATGAAAATGAGTTACTTTTGTGAGTTGATCAACAATAAACCATATCAAAACATTTCTTCTAGGAGTTTTTGATTTCCCCATGAAAATTCCCATCGTAATATCATCCCATTTTCACACAAGTATACGAAGAGGTAACATGAATATTATAAGATGTTGTCTTTATGCATAATCTTGTTGAAAAACCAAACATCATGACACATAATCAGTATATCCATCTTTATGTTGTCCGACTAAATATGTTACTTTAAATCTATATACAACATAGTTCCAACAGAGTGTATAGATATATTGAATCTATGCTAATTATCCAAAAACTCCATTTTTAGAAAATTTATCTAGGGAACACAATGCGCCATCCCAAATTTTAAAATTCCATTTTAATATATGATGTACATCAATCTTTCATTATTTAAAATGTTAATTTTTAGTGGAATTCATCATCATCAAACTATGATCTTTTTATCTTTTCCAGTAAATATGATTTGTAAACATTTTATAAATGTAGTAATGTTTGAAAATCATTGATAATTACCATATAAATCATTACTAGTTCATTGAAGATTTGATCCCTTTCAACTCTAAAATTTTTAGAACTCCATTGTCCATCATTCTTAGGGAACCATTTACCTTATTTTCACACCCTAAGGTGTAATGTTTTTTTCAAGCATACCTCTATTATGGTCATTGTTTCACACCATTATTGGATTTCCTTATTCATTTTAAGATCAACTAATATTTCATATTTGGAGAAAATAATTCCACAAAAAGATATTTCATGAAGAAAGAATTCACATTTTCTAAATTTACTATATAATTATTCCCCTCTTAGAGTCTCAAAAATTATTCTCATGTGATTAGTGTGGTATTCATTGCTTTTATAATATTTTGTAATATAATTAATTAAGATAAAAGAAATCATTAAGATATTCCTTCAATACTCTATTAATTAGATACAAAAAATCTAAGGGTACAATAGTCTATACAAATGGTACTTTTGTAAATTTCCAATGTACATACCTCATTTGCGGCAATTTCTTTAGATTTTCACCCTTATTCCAATCCAATTGACTCTATCCATAATTAAGGTAAATATTGGAAAATAATTTAACACCATGATGTTTATCTAATAAATATTCAATGTGAGCTAGAATATTTTTTTTATAATAGATTTGATTTACCTTAAATCAATACACAACCTCACGGATCCACCATTCTTCTTATAAATAATAACTTGATCTCCAAAAGGAGAAACACTAGGGTGAAAAAATTTCTTTTTACCCCCATCTTCACGTTGTTTTATCAACCCCATTAATTCCATTGTCTTTTTTAAATAGGGATTATTCGATATTAGTCTTGCATTAGGGATTAAATCAATAGAGTACTCAACAACATACTCTAGTGGTGTCTGGTAAATGTTTTGGAAAAACATAAAGGTATTTTTTTATAACCTGAACATACTAAATTCAAATATTACTTTCATTATACATAGAAGTTATTTTCTCTTCCTCCCCTAGAATATCATTCAGTAAAGCAATAGGGGGTTGATCTTGATAATAATCAAGTTATAAATTTTTGAATTTAAAGATAATGGATTCTTATTCATCCTCAAGAATTGAACATTCCTTATTTATGCAATAAATATTCATCTAGTTTGATGAATGAAAATAAATAATGAGGATTGTATAAAATTAAATCATAGTTATAGTGATAATACTCAAATCAAATGTACATTTATGTGTTTTAATGGTTATTTTCAAACACATCATTATTGAAATGATACATCCCTTAAGATATCTGACTGATAAATATTTTATTAAATAAAAAATAAAATATCTAATTTCATTGAAAAATTGAGAAGATAACATGTAATTCTATGATCCAGAATCTAGTAAAAATATTGTATCTTTTTGAGGAGACAAATATATTACCTGCCAACACATTATTAGGATCTTCAACCTTTTCAGTTTTCCTCATATGATATTTTCCATTCTCCCTTATCCTTTAATAAGGAAGGTTTCCTTAGCGCTTCTGATAATCATTTTAAAATTTTCCCATTTATTTTGAAATATAGCATTGAAGGTTTGTATCTTCATTCTTCCCATTTCAATAACCGTCTTGGTGGATGTTTTCCCCATACATGAAGAAACACTCATTCACATTAGGCAACTACCACGGTGTTTTTTCCATAATTACTTTAATGTGGAATGTCACATTTACCATTATTGCACATATTCATTTTCCATCTTTTTCAGTGTCCCTCGTATTCTATTGTTTATATTTAAAGTCTTAATGGTTACAGAATTAATATTACATATTGAAAGCACATGAGATTGTATCAATGTATGATGATAAATATTTTCCGATTAGTCCCCACCAGGATAATGGATTTAACCTATACTTGAATAGATCAACCTAACATCATTGGTTATGTTTGTACTCTATGAAGCTCCTTTCTAACGGAGTAAAGCTAGATACATTCAGTTTAACAATCACATCCTCATTTACAGTCTACCATAGAAATTTCATTTCCATATCCACCCGTTGTTCATGAGGAATTAATTTTTCTATTTAATGTTCAATAAATTACATACACTATATTTGTTTTAATTTTCATCCTTTTTTGGGTTTTGAATCAACGACCACCATTAACCTGACTTGAGAGATGATAAATTTCAATGAAAAAAATCTACATTTAATTACATCCCAAAGAAGGAAATATATTCTTTATGGAAAATATCATTTTCATAACTGAAAATGAATTTATAATCCCATTAAATATTAGAGTTTGTTGTCTTGTGATGAATTATAACATTATTCCTCCAGTTTAGGGATTAAGTTCCTCCATAAAGGTAAGGTTATTGTTCATAACATGAATCAGTTTTAAATATATAGTTATAAGTTGTTCCATACTAGATCTATATCTATCTCCACTATCATTACCTTTCATAGGAAAAAGATTCCTCCATGTATTCCATGCATTGATACAGTTTTCCTTCCATCCACTAGCCACCATTTCAAAATATTGGCCTAAACTAGGTTAATTTATGAATCATATTGCACAACTTCAAACTCGTAAAATACATAACATAATTTTAGTAATTTAATGCATATGTAAGGTTATAATTCTAAAAATTGTTTCATTGAATATATATTTACACATATATCATTATTAATTGTTTTTAATGAAAATGAGAATTATCCAATGCATATCCCCCACTAGTGTGAAACTAGGTGCATAGTAAGGCATGCTGTTGTGTGCCAAGTTAACTAGATTTAAGCCTGAAACAACTTCATGGTGATATTAATCCTAGTTAAATGTGTTCCAAAACGATATCCACTAAATGTATTCATAAAAGTGTTTTTCTTTTCTATTAATACCCATATAATCTCTACCATAAAAAATTCTAGTATGTTCTTCAATACATATCCTCAATGTGTATCTAAGGGTTTTGTTCCATAATCAATGTTTTCTAAATCTAGTTTCTATTGATTCTACTACAATTCATTTGATACCAACTACAAATTCCCTGACACCAGATTCCCAGAGTCAGGGACTTCTTTTGTTACATTGTTACGTTATATAAGGAAACACAACCCAACAAACTGAAGTCTTTATTTGGTTTAGAAACAATACATACAAACATAAATTATAAATTGCATCTGGAAAATTAAAATAAATAATGTAAATAAAATAAAAACCCACATATCCCTTAGATTATTCATGGAAGTTGCTAATAATATACATCTTCATGATTAAGTAAAAAATATTAATATGAAAAGGGTGATCTTAGATGCTCAATATTGGTAAAAAAATATAGAAAAATATATCATAACTAAGAATAAACATTTATGGAAATGCATAAAACATAATAAATTATACCATTAAACATAATATTGATCACAATATTGTAAAAATAAATAAAGTAGTTATATTTAACTATTAACATGTATATTCCACTAGACTAATATTCACATGAAATATCAATAAGTTGTCTCATAAAGGGAATTCTTAATGTCAGACATCATAACACTATATTCAAGGCATCATGCTAATACCATACATAATTGGGTAATACGTTAGTAAAACCCCAAAATAGTTTGCCTCATGAGTCCTACCAATGCATTGAGGTCCTATAGTTGGCCCCTTCTATCATACACCAAGTACAATGCATTCCTCATATGTAAAGAGAGAAACATGAGAAGAATAATCAATCATATTAAAACAAGTATATAAAATGATAAAACTTTAACCATAAACCATGAATGGAATAAATATATCACATCCACAATGAAACATATCATTTAATTTTCAATCCAATATGGTAGATTGTACCATAAGATATAAACCTCATTTAAACATATAATCAAAGAAAATAAGTTGAAAAAGTTGAAAATAATCTAATAAAATAAATAAAATCTTATACAGACAAATATATATTTTATATAGAAATTATTTTAATAAGGGGAATGAAATTTGAAAAGAAAACAATTTTAATGAAACTAATCTTGTAATCTTTTGGAGGAAGCTTCACTAATTCCATATAAGATAATAAAGAACATTCCTTCTTTATTTTGTCAAAAATCACCTAATTTACCTCATTCTAAAAATGGAATAATGATTTCATTCAAATCATTTTTAAAAACTTCAAACAAGGATAAAAAAGGAATTATATTTATTTTGAGGAATAGTAATAATATTTTGAAATACATTTTTAAGAAAAATGTGCATGCATAATAAATATGTCCTAGTATATTGTTGTTTATTAGAAACCTTAAATAATTAAGAAATAGTAATATTAACCCTTACCCAGTAATTTTCATTAGTTGAGGGTGAATTAACCCCCTATATATAGGTTAATTATTATTTTTTAAATATAAAATATCCATATATATATTTTGATATCATCTATTATCCTCTTAAATCATTTTGTTAGTAATATTTTAGTATTACCATTGATTTTGGTGTTACGTGCATCATTTTATTATGCATGTTTTTTCCTGTAAGTCATGTATATTATCTGAAGGATATATTTTATTCATAAAAATAACGTTATTATGTTCATAAATATTATATTTACTCATAATATAAATTTTTAAAACATTTTTTAATGGTTATCATGGAACATTAATCTCATTGCGACATGGGGACGGTAGGTTGTACACAAGCACAATTGACTGTATCAATATTTTAATTGTAAAATGGTATAGAATTGTATTATATATTAATTATAAAGATTTATTACATTTTTAGATAGTTTTCTTATATCCACTATACTAAACATTATACACTTTTAAATAAATTATTGCTGGAAAAAAATTATACCACAGCGTGGAGACGATATATCAATTGTATGCATGAATGGTGATATTGTTTTTCGTAATATAAATTAACAGAAAAATAAGGTAGTTGAAAAATTGTAATAAAGTATAATTATATATATTTTATTTTATTTTTCACTTTAATATGGAAACAACATCTAAATAGTTAGAATAATAACAAATGAAATTAAATTTAATTGTAAAACAATTACCTCTTCTTCAGTGGAATTCCTTTTGATCTCCTCTTAATGACAGTATGGATGGTATTTTTAGATTACCAGGACCTAAAATAGTTAAATAATGATATTAGAGGAGAATTATTCATGTTATGGTTTATCTGTATGTCAGATTGTGGTGTGAGGAAGCGAGGAAGGGGGTTCATGTTATAAGAGTGGAAATGAGAACTCTTAGGATCTTTTAAAATATTAAATTAATATAACTTAATTTTGGATTTAAATGCGATACAATGTGATTTATATAGAATCCTTGATGTGTATGTTTCGAAATAATCTCAAAATACAATTTTTAGACATGTTTCGTTCACAAAATTTACCTTGTATATATTATTTAACCCTTAGACAAACACATTAACTCTTATCGTGACAACTTAATGTTTTTGCTCTTTATGATTAATATAGTAACTATAATTGTAAAAAATAACCAATGTGGTTAATTTATGAAATATTTATGTTTATTATTGTTATTTTCATGAAATATATATTTTTATGAATTTTATTTCATTTTATAAAATATTATTTATTTTTAAGAATCATATTTGTCAATTTTGATACTATTTATTATCTTCCTTCTTATATTATCATCACTATGTGATCACATATAAATAACACTTATAATATATTAAAAAATGTTTAAGGTATCCATAAATATCTTATATGTCATCAATTATGTCAAATTATATTTGTTTTCAAAAATTTAATATCCTCTATTTGATATTTATTTTAATTACAGAATAATTGCATCATCAATGGGAAATCCAAAAATTAAAACATTTAATATCTAAAAATTAAAAAAAAATATCAGGATGAATATAAATTTATAATATTTAAAATTATTATTTATAGTTTAATTAATATTATATACATTCAAATATTAAAAATTATTTATTTATTAAAATTATGGGTGTGACATTTTTTGCTTGTATTCATATAAAATATAATAAAAATAAAATTCTAACCAAGATGCATAAAAAGATAAATATTTAGGAAAAGGGTTGATTTGGTTGAAAATCCACTTATCCAATGATATTAGGAGAGGTGTTAGGGAATCATTATAATAAATTTATTTTATTTTTTACATTAATTCCCCGATTTTCCCTTATTTTTGGAAAATAAATAAAAATTTACTAAATTTAATATTCATTTAAAATTATGTTGATTCTATTAGAGTATAAATATAATACTGATTAAAACTATTTATTTATATTTTTACTAATTCAACATATAGATGTGGCTATATTAAGCTTCAGTCTTGTGTTGCGATAAGATGAGTGAAAGAGACGTTAACATGTTCTGTAAATTTATTTATCTAATTTTAATATTAAATGTTTCAAATGACCACCACTAAATTAATATATGTATTATTGATAAATTCTAACTTAAAAAATACGTTTAATTAATAAAAAAATTAAAAGAAAAATGTAAATTTTTAACAACAATGTATTATTTATCACTATTCATCAGAAAATGAAACTATTCAGAAAAATACACAAAATTCACCCTATGATAATAATTATAATATGAATTCAATAATGAAGACTATTTCAAAAAATAAAATTCATCAATGTTATATTTTGGATAATACTATTCATAACTTATTTTTAAATTGTTAGTTTGATAGATCAGGATGCACTCGAACTTGGTGTTGTGTGAAGTGCAAGCGATTGAATTTATTTAAAAAGAAATATACCATGGAATCTAATGGTCTTACATTATTTCATGGGGTTATGAATCAAACGATACCAATATGGAAAGGAGTTTTTGATTAATTCTCATTATAGTTAGTAATGCTTGTGAATGAATATCAATTGAGGAAACAGTATGAGCACTATTTTGTAAACCAAATTGATTTTATTCTCTTATAGATATTTATGGAATTTTTTTGTTTTAATACCATCATTATCTAATTAGTAATGAAAATGATACATACTTTTTATTAAAAAAAGTGGCCATTATGCCTCATATGTTAGTGGAATAATTTTTTTACTATATATTGATGAATACATGTATGTTTAAAATAATGTTTTTGATATTATTAATGAATTTTTATTTAACATTTGACTGAATAATAAATTTTATAAAAAACGCTTTTAAAAATTAATTTTGTAATTTTTTAAAAATTATACATATTAACAAATGTGTGAACTGAATCACTTTTTACATAGAATTCCCAAATGGGGTTTCCCATCATCATATCTACCATTTGACTTGAATTTTCCTAAGAATGTTTTCAAAGAAATTTGTTCATAAAATTTTTATCACAATATTATATATGTTTATTTATATTAAATAAATCATTTCAAATTGAAATGGGAATTTTCCTCATGCTGTTTTTAGTAATCATTTATAATTTTTTCATCTATGTAAACATCATTTGATGAATATTACACATTAATGAGGTTTTAATCTAAAAATAATAAGCACATTATTTCCCAAGATGACATTGGACTGATTTTATTAGGTAGTTTATTTATGTTATATACTATAGTTCTTCATGTACATGACGTTATATATTATTAAGTCATGTTGATTAATGTTTTATGAAATATTCCTATAATGAATTTAATAGAATTTTAGTGAAATGGTGGGTCTAAAAATTTCAGATCCCTATGATTCTCAAGTATATATCATGAGGTGAATCATTATGGGCCTTTGGATGAGGAATTACACTTTTAGGAATGATATATTTGAATAAGGTCGAGATAATATTTTTATGATTTCATGGTACAAGGCAGAAACTATAGGTTTATGGTTTTTTAAATAATAAATTCCATGATTGTGAAATAAATTATTGATATCTATGTGATTGATGAAGTAGTTATAATATCCCATGATATGTTTCCATCACACAAAAACATTAATATGTAATTATCGTGTCATCATTTAGTCAAGAAATATTACGCATTCATTATTTTTCTATGATATATTTTTCAATATTTATATATTTTACTTAGACTTTTAGTTCACCATTAATATGATTTCCATTTCCCTAGATTATGAATTATCCATTTAAGTATGTCACAGATAATATGGTAACTGGATGTGCACTACCCATTATGAGTTAATCATTATTCTTATGATTATGTGATTCATGGATCCATGTAGTTATGTAAGATTTTGTAATAATTCTATAAAATACTAATCCTAAAATATCCATTGAATCATAAGAGGTACAATATTTCGGTCATATGTGATATGTTTGTAATGATTCTCATCGTGTCATGTTTCCGCATCAACTATTAAAAAGAAAGGATTTTTATTTGTCATTGGAATTGGGTGTCTGGGTTCTTAGATATTATAGTTTGTAGCATAACAATAGGAAAAATAACATTAGTAATTTGAATGTTTTTGTGTATGGATAACTAAAGAGTTATGGATACCATCATGGGTTATAAATTTAATTTATGATTATATGTTTATGGGAACTGATTTCAGTTTTCAGTTTTTCGGTGATGGTAGTCAGATTTTATTATGGTTAAATTGGGATACATTTATTAATATAAATCCGTTGA
This sequence comes from Viscum album, assembly GCA_963277665.1. Taxonomy (NCBI): domain Eukaryota; kingdom Viridiplantae; phylum Streptophyta; class Magnoliopsida; order Santalales; family Viscaceae; genus Viscum; species Viscum album. The sequence goes on from OY728120.1 coordinate 487,873,280, forward strand.
GTTTTGTATGAATTTTAGAGAAAAATATTTTTTTGGAATAAATCATTATGGATAAAAGAGTAAAGTTATTTATAACCTTTACGGTTAATATGATATTCGATGATTATGTAATTAATGTTAATTATGAAAATGGGTTATTACATAGTGGAGGATTTGATTTAAAATATTGTTAATAATTGGGCTTAAAAAGGATTTGGTGACTATGTGACTGATGTTATTTTTTGAAGATGTTCTCTGTTATGGAAAAATTATAACATTATGGTAAATATATATAATTTTTAATAGCATGGGTTTTGAATTTAAAAATATAGATATATTTAAATTTTAGAATCATATATGATTTAATGGTGACATTATTTTAGGAAATTATAATTATATATTGGATAGTATATGACCATTCCATATAGATTTTTGGTATGAGAATTATAGGTTGATTGGTGTTATTTAGAGATAAATTATATGTTTAACTTGGATGTTTATTTTATAAATTCATTCTTATCACTAGGATTAAATCTTAGTTATAAATATTGTGAGGAATTATAAGGGTAGTTATTTATTATACGGTTTTCATTGAATATTTGGTATTATTGTAGAGTCTTTAGATATCAAAATTCTATTTACTAATATAATGACATATTTGAATTATCATTCCTCATTCTATCCATTTTGGTTATTATTAAGGACAATATGAATGAATATTTTTTTACACTTTGGATATATTATAATATTATTTTAGAGCATCATTCATGAAAAATTAATCAAAAATACCTATCTTTTAAAATGAATAATGAAATTATTGTATAAATTAATTAAAAATGTAATCATGCATTTCAAGTAAGTATATTTCATTATGTAATTATTATAAATTGATTATGAATTCATTATCTCATTGAAAATGATTTTGAAACAAAAAACTTATACCATTAACTTCATTTATGGTCAATTTATGGCCTTTCTCACTCCAAAAAAATTAATGGTTTTCGGATCATTGACATTCTCGAAATCATTCTGTTTAATATGAAAAATATTTTTTTACTACTCTCCATTAATATCCAGATATTAATTTTTCCTATATGTTTATATTTTCACATTCAACTAATATTATATAATTTGTAAACCTAGTTATATATTACTCTAGTTGACCTATATATTACACCTTCCATATTTTCTAGGGAAAGTTTCATTAATATTTTTAATGATTATGGTATTATAAATAGGTATTTACAAATGTAAAAATATTAATTTCCAAGATCAATTTTGAAATAAGTAGATGTAATTTATTAATGGGAGGATAAATGTAGCTCCCAAAGATTTTTAATATAAATCATTTTTCTAATATATATAAAAAACTGAAACAAGGGATTAAATGAATCATAAAATATTATAATTTAAATATTACATTTATAATATAGCTGCTAATTGTTTTGTTATGAATTGTTAAAACCATATTATAAAATATAAATATATATATTCTTTCTGTAAACCAATTTTTTTAATAATGAATAATAATATATACTAAATTTTTTGTAGTTTCATTTTATGGTTTGAAAATATTCTTTCCTAAAAATGGTTTATATTGTTTTTTAAGGGATGATATAATTAAATAATTATATTCTTATAAAATATAATTTTATTAAAATTATATCATTTTTGAAATCAGCATACCAAATGTTTCTTATGTTTAAATTATTTAGTTTTTCTAAAAGAATTTACTTTTCAGTGAATGGTGAAAATACATATTTTTGTAAAATTATATTTTATTTTAGGTAAAAGCTAAAACTATTAATTTAATTTTGAATAAATTTAAAATAATCCTCATTTAGTTATATATAATATATTTTTTACATTTGAAAATATAATATACCTGATTTTGGTGAATGATCTTTTATGTTCATGAAAACAGTATTTCTAAAAACTAGATTTCAATACATTTTACCAACTTACATTTTAACCAATTAGATAATAATGACTAATATTATTATCCTAAATTTTTAATTTATATATCTTTTAGTTTGGATAATGAATTATCTATTATTTTAAAAATGTTAAAAAACACTTTATCTTTGTCTTAATAAATTATTCAATTTTACTGCAAGGTATAATGTCTATCATAAGTGATAAAAAATCATTTATTTTATTACATAATATTATATTTATTATAAAAATATAATTTCAATTTTTATAAATTATAAAATTACGTAGAACGTGTACACCTCATTGATGCAACGCTTAAATAATATGGTAAAAATTCAATATAAATAGGATAAAAAGTGTTAAATATTATGTGTTTTGGATAGAATAATTTCATGAATTTTTTTGATGGATATAAAAAAATTTTAATTAATATTTTAAAATTATATATTTTATTACACTAACTTTATGGAGCCTTTGATGCCAACTCATGGTGAATTGTGGAAAAAAATAGTTTTTATGAGATATAATATATTTTATAGTGATAACATAACATAAATATGATATATATAATTTATAAAGTTTATGGAAAGATTCATGTATTATAAAAATCACATATATGATTCAATAATAATTCAAAACATATAAATTATAACTTATTTCATCAGAGATAAAAATATCATTTTTAGTGTGGATGCAATTCTTTCACAGGAATAGAAAAATAAAATTGGATGTCTTAATGATAATAAGTAGGGATAAAAATTTTATTACATAACATGCATATTCAATATTATATAATAAATTTATTTTTATTTAAAATATTAAACATTTAAGTCATATAACAATATTTGTATCAAAATTCATGTACAATTCATGCACTTGGTACAAAATGTCAAAATATTATATTAATCATGATTTAATGATCTTAATTAGAATACATATTAATTTATAATTAATATAAATTATAAAAATTCATTATAATTAAAATATTTATTTTAATGAATTGTTTTTATTGTCTATTTTTTTTGTTATTATCTAAAACACATATGTCACAATGGAAAAATGTATATAAAAACATTAAAATACTTTATAAAATAATTTTTAAAATAAAATAATATATAATATTTATATTTATTTTATTATCCTAATAATTTAATTTAAATTTAGGTAGAATAATTGTGGATCTATGGGTTTAGATTTAGATTGGTAAGTGTCATGAATTTTTAATGTCATGAATATTGATTAGTGGTGATAAATACCTTAAAGATTATATAATATTTAATGATATTTTTAAATCATTTGATGATAATGAATAATAAAAAATGTCTCATTTGGAATTTAAATTTTATATAATAGAATTCATAGTCATTATGTCCACCATTTTTCATTTTTATAATTCTTTTATGATCCTTAATCATTCTCAATTTTTGGAAATGAACTTTCTTTTTTACTAAAAAAGGGACTCTCTATAATAAATTTCCAAACAAATAAAATATGGGTTTTCTATATAAATACCATCCCAAATACCCCTAAAAACATCCACTAACAAGTCTATAATTACATAGTGTGATTATAATGATATCATGTTAATGTTATAAAATCCTTCGAAGGGAGGCATCAGAAATGGAAAGGAAAAAGGATTATTGAGTTAATCTTTTTTCATTTCGTTATATCACTTATTCCTTAAATATATTATTCTGATTTTATGTGAAAATAATATTTGATATAGTAATTTTTATTAAACATTTTTTTTGGATTTACACATTTAATACATAGTCAATCCATTTTATTATTTACTATATTGTATGATCCCTGAAAGGGATATTCATTTCAAATTTTCCATATAAGAAGAATATGATTATTTTATGAGCCTATATTATTTTATGTGGGTCAGATAAATAACCTTATACATGTTATAACATTAATATTTTAATTTTTTAGATATTTAATGGTTCATTTGATCTAATCTTCACCTAGGGCCAACGATTCAATATTTTCCAAAATGGTATGGGGTTTAAGTTTCAGTCTAGTTATAATTAGGATTATTTATGAATTAATATCTATTGATTAAATTAAAAGATCCTTATTTTACAAAGATAACTAATTTTCAATTTTGTATTGGTATTTTTTGAGTTTGTTTGTTTTCATAATATATTTCACTCTTTGGTAGTCAATGTGTTTTAGAAAATATTTTTATGAAATCTAAACCTTATTTGACATATTTAAGTCAAAAATTAGTTTTCTTATATATCTATGTTTTCTTAAAAAATTTAAAAAATGTTTTGACTATAATTAAATAGAATATTCGATTTCACGTTTAACCATATTTGAATTAAAAAGGTTTGAAAAGAATAAACTTTTCAATATTTGAATAAGGAAATTTTCATTAAATTCATGAATGGAATCACTACATTGAAATGATTTGCATGAATGGATTTTCCAAAATTGTAACTATATCATCCCATGTATTTTTGATATATTTATTTTTAGAGAAATTTACTTTCTATAATATCATAATTTGCACGAAACACTGAATTTAAATGAACCGTGTTCTGCAACTAGAATTATTGTTATATATGAATTTAATAGAATATGCATTCAAATTGTTCGGTATAAATATTACCAAATAAATAATGAAAATTTTATTTTTCACATATATAATATATATTCCTTAGTTGTAAATAAATCATATATTAAAATTAAAATAATTTAATGATAAAATTTATCTGTTTCAAAACAACTACGTTTTAGGTGAAGTGTTTCTTTATTTTATGAAATTAAATTTATAAATATTTTTTAATAAATTTAATGAAATGAAAAATTATTATCTTCAATAAAATATTTCTTTTTTTATCAAATATTTTTCTATCATAAAAATATAAATATATTCATATTTATTATTAAAAACTATATAATAAAAAAAGTGGGTTTTTATAAGATCATATACTTTTTGAACATATTTGTTTAAATTATGTTTTAATCATTTTCCCCAAAAATTGTTTATATGTTGTGTCAGAATGATTAAGGCTATTCTGGTGGATCAGGACATGAATGAATGGTAAAATTGGCCACCCACTACTTGTTTAACAGTTTGTGCTTAGTTATTGGAAATTGTGAAAATGGGGAAGTAAAACAATGAAACCTGGGGTAGAGGCTTCTCATTTGGTTGGCCCATAGCTTGAAAAATCGTTCAACAATTTGATTTTAACCATGTTTCATAACCAATCATTCAAAAGGTATTATGCAATGTTTTGAAAATCATGCTCCCCATTAAAATATGAAAAATTACCAAACTACCGCCCATGATTTTTATGTTATCACCTAATATTCCATCATATTTTCATACATCCTTCCATCGTGAGTAACTTAAACCCTCATGATATCTAAATGATCAATCTCCCTCTTTTCTAATATATTTGGTGTGTTGTTGTTTGGGAATCAATTCTCTAAGTAATTCTAATCTTCATCTTGCTTCTATTTTCTAGATTAAGACTTATAGATTTGTCTATGTCTATATGAAACCCCAGAAACCACTTTATCTAGTGGATCATATGTTTTGGAATCAATGTATTATTTAATATATATCTAAGGATAAGGTCATGGGTGCATTCATCAACATGTTTAGGGTTTGTGATCTACATGTTTTATCTGATGGCCTTTATGTTGACTTGTTCTAGCATGGATGTGAATTTTTCTTCCACATTCTTCCATTTAATATCCATTGTATGAATTGGTAAAAATGGTTTTCTAAATGTGTTTTTGGAACCCTCATGAACCACATATACTGAGATGGTGTTTTTTTTTGAAATATTTAGGGTCATCAATGGGGTGTTCTAATGATTGTGAGTTTGGTGAATAGTAATGTTGAGGCTGAAATTAATTTTTTTAAGTTAGATCCCATGAAAAACCTGTTGGTACATTATATTGAATTAAAAATGGAATATTATTTGATTTTTCTAGAATTTTTTAATGGAATTAAGGGTTTTTTGGCATAACATTATTTTAGTATTTTGTAATAATGAAAATTATGATATGTGATATCTAAAAATTACATGAAATGTATACGTGGGTTAATGAATATGAATTTTTAAACATGTTTAATATTATAAATTAGCTTTATTTGATAAATGTGTTAAATGGGTTAGAAAAATTGAATTAATGTATTTTTAAATAAGGAATAACATACGGAAAATGATGAATATTCCTAATGGGTCAACGCATAATAATGGAAATGTGTTTAATGGGATAGGATAAGTAATGGATAAATATTTTTAATTGGTTAAGGCATAGAGGTGATTTATATGTTAAATGAAACGCCAAATGTGAGCATTATGTGTTTAGATAATGTTTGATTTGTGATATAGTATATTTGGAAAATGAATAAATAATAATTTTAATGTGGCTTTGTTTTTTTCTGTTATTATTCATGATGATCTATTTTCATGGGTCAGGATTGGCAGAGGCTCTAAAACAAAGACCCATAATTCATGAGTTATAGAAGGGGAACAAGGCTTCAAACCAGTTTCATATCTATTTGATGATACTACATGGACTGAGGCTCCAAGGTAATTTTTATGTATTTAATTTTTAGAAAAAAATCCTAGAGAGATTGAGGCATTGATTTATTCCCCAAATGCATGATAAGTGATCGGGTTAGGCCATTTTATAAATAATATAATTTCAAAACCCACAGAACATGTGATGAAAATGAATTGTTTAACAAAGATGGTATAAACGAAAAAATGTTAATAATTATTTCGGTGGATTAAGTGAAAGTTATTACCTGATGGAACCCTTATGTAATTTTTCATTCCATATCATTTATTTATTACTATAATGGATATATATTTAGAAACCAATGGTGGTGTCTTATAGAGTTTTATGCACATCCTTTTTTGGCCAACGATGGTTACCTAGGAGGATTTCATGTTTGTAGATTAGGATATGGGAAAAGGCCATATGCTAGGGAGTTAATTTGGGATTTAGTAGTGCATGGATGAGGATATAGACTTTTAGTAAGTAATTTTTTTTGGATTCATCTCTTGGTCCTTATATTGGGTGTTTTATTAACTATGGTCATTGTTTGCATGAAATAAAATGTTTTCTATTGTAATTTCGTTTTGTACCCTCTCTGTGATGTGGTTCTTAAATAATGTTTATGCATTATCTGATATTGCATAATCTATTTCATATTTTATATATTTTATAATAATTTTATGAGTTGTTTATAGTCTCCCAAGTTGATTAATTATACCCTCACCGCTAGTCGGTACCCTATTGCATACGAGGATCCACATTGGAGGACATGTGGAGACCCGTCTTGGAGCACTATATTGCTATATTATTGGCAAGAGATGATACAATGTGGTATCATAAAAGGTTTCATTAATGTGTTCTTACTATTTGGGAGGGTAGATAGGATTTTATCAATTGTCATTCTATGGTAATTTACTTTTTCTTGGGAGTATATGACCAATGTACCTTGGTAAACCCAATTGTTTCGAGGGGGATGTTATTGTTCTTGATGTGTGTTGTAAATGATGTATGTTATTTAAACTGAATGAAATTTCAGCATTTTTTGATTCACTTGTTTTGTGATGCAACTATTTAATGAATGTTTTATAGGTGTCCGTAATGTCATGAGGTTTGAGAATCCATGAATCATTATAGGCACCTAGGGTTATAGGCACATGTTTGGAACATGTGTAATGTGTGTGTGTGACATGTAGGGTAGGATGAATTTCACCTTATTCAAAATATGTATAATATGGAGTCAAATAAAGATGATAAAAATATGTAAAATTGATTAATGTTAATGAATGATTAAATAATTGTTCTCAATAAAGGGTTGTAATTGAGTTAAAATGTATTTTGTAAGAAATTGAGAAATGGGAAATGTTATTATGAGGAAACATGTATGTTATGAGTGAGGAAATGATATCTAAAATTTTTCTAATTAAAGACTTGTGACTATATATGTTGTTTGATCACCAAATTAGTCATAACCAATGATAGGGATGTTTGATGGTAGTGTTCTAGGTGTGATGATATTTGTTGAAATTGTGCATTTAGGATGAGTTCTTAAATTTTGTGAAGAACATTATTTTATGAAAATTGTTTAATATTTATATTATATGTCATACAAATCATGCTTGGGATTGTATGAAGAATCTTCAATATCGACGTGTGCAGGTTGTGCAACAAGAGTATGTTTCTAAGCATGATCATCTAGAAGATGGGTGGGAAATTCCAGTTGCTCAGGGTAATTATGGAAAGGATTATATATTTGGATTTTTTTCTTATTCTTTCTAATGAAAAAATAAGACATAATGTGGGAAGTAATGAGTTTATTTTATCTGACCAAAGAATTTCTATTGCAGCACCCTCCATCATTTTTTGGATTTGGTGGAAATGAGGTTGTAGTGTTGTAGACAGAGTCCATACAGATAATTTTGGATCACATGGATATTCCCATGTATAAGAGAGTCAAGTTGGAAGCCTGCATGATTTGGGGATTAGAAATGACGTGTAGGATATCTTTATTCAAACCCAGCAGGCTGATGGTATACTGTGGAAAGTTATTTAAGAGATATTTATATAGAATTTTGATCTAGAGACTTTTAGGTAGGATCAACATATGTAGTTTATTATTTTGAATAAGGTAATGGTGTTAGTGATCGAATATATTGGCTATTTCATGGACTTGTTTCATTTTGGTCTATATTTTGTAGGTAAGTTTGGAAAAATGTGAGATGATTCCATGGTGTTCTTAGACATGAATCCACGAATTATGTAAACATCTTCCATTTAAATATGTTTGTAGAACTCATCGATCATGGCCTTATTTAAGAAGGGGACATGGAGTTGGATTATGGTAGTTGGTCTTTTTCTACAGTTTTTCTGACCATTGTTGTGTCTCTTATAAAGGGATATTTTCATTTTGGAAATATTCATCATGGTGGAAGTGTGTAGAGAGTGACATCCTCTCAGAGTTGTGACCAAGTGTTTTTTATCAGTGTGAATGTCTAGGAATATGTGTGGTCAGTATCCCAAACCACCATATGATTGTCGAATGTGTCGACAAATGATGCATGTGAATATTTTTTGATGAATCTGTTGACTGTTGGGAATAAATAAAAGAAAGATGAATGTTCTGAGAGAAGGAATGGGATGGTTACTCAATATCAGGTAGGTAGTTAGATTTCAACTAGTCGTACAAGTGGTGGTGGTAGGTGTGGAGCTCTGATGTGATAATATCCACATGATTAGGTCAGCCCAGCTCCATGAGCTCAGTTCAGGTCACAAGGTAGAAGGGAATATCAGAATCATGTAGATTATTTGACACATGGAGTTCATGATGCTAGAATATTAACTGTACACGGTACGATCCTTATATGTTTCACGCTCTCTAGTGTTTTATTTTACATTGGTTCCTCAAAATCTTTAGTTTATTAGTATTTTTGGTGTGTTTTGAATAGATTTTGAACAAGTTTGTTTGGTTGTATTGAAAGATAAACCATTTTGTGTGAGAAAAATGGATATTAAATAGTCTAATGGGTGTACGCTCATGTTTTTTTGGTACTATTTCCTATGGGATGTGTTTGTGCTTCAGATGTCAATATTTGACCTCATTTTCGGTATAGACTATTTAATGTTATACCAAGACCATATCAACTATTATAGTTTTAGGGTGACAATCACATCTCTAGATGGGTCTCATATATATCATATATGGTGAATGAGATGTTTCGGAAGTCCATACAGGGCCAGTTTTATAGCAGTTGTGTGAGTTCCCAACCCAAGTGGCTTGTCTCAAGTTCGATGAAGGCAAAGTAGATCACTATTTCATTCCTCATGTGTTGGATCAGGTTCAGGATGTATTTAATAAGGATTTCTCAGAGTTTCCTCCGAATATTTATGTTAACTTCACAATAGAGTTTCAATTGGGAGAAAATCTCATTTCCATTCCACCATATAGAATCATACCAGTAGAACACCATGAGATTAACACTCTAATGGTGGAGTTGGATAAAAAAGGATTACTTTTTCAAGTAAATCACCATGGGGATCTACTATGTTGTTTTCTAGGAATGCTAACAAAAAATTGTGGATGTTTAATTTATTATAAGAATCTAAATTTGATGAAAATTAGTAATCGATACACACTTTCTCATTTTTATGATTTGTATGATCAGTAGATAGGTTCTTTAGTTTTTTCAAAAATCAATATGACATAGGGGAATCTTTAGTTGAATTTGAGACAATATAATATACCATGGGCTGCATTCTAGGGTAGTTATAAGTTGTATGAGTCTGTTGAGATTTCGGTTGGGTTTAAAAATATGTCGACACTATTAGTGGGAGTATTGACCAAAATGATACATCCTTACCTAGACCAAATTGTAGTCATTTTTTTATGAAATCATAGTATACTCTTAATCATATGACGATCATTCTTATCTCATTGATATCATCTTGAGTACACTAAATGATAATAGGTTATATTCCAAGATATCCTAATGTCATTTCAGGATTGAAAATGTGCATTTATTGGGGAACAATATCTTAGAGGATGGAGTGTTCATGGTCATGAAAAAATTGAAAACAATCGTGAATTGGGAGGATCTGAAAAAAAATTCAATATATGTATTTTTTTTATTTGATCGGCTATTATCGAAGTTTAATTAAATAATTTTATCATTTGAAAACACCAGTTTTGATTTTTACTAAGAAGGAAATCATGTTTTTTGTTCAAATTCATGTGAAAATGATTTAGAAGATTTTGAGGGGTGTTTGACAACCGCACCAATTTTGATCTAGATCAAGCTATTTAAAATATATGGCTTTTTATGCATATGGTTTCTGGAATGGGGTGGTTTTGATGTAGGATGATTGAATTATAATGTAGGGTCATGACTATTGGACCCTCATAAAATGTAATATCTGCCATATGATCAGGAATTGGCTATCGTGGTTTATTCCATTAATTTTTGTGGAATTACATATTAGGAGAATGGTTCACCATGAATACCAATCATAAAAGAATAATTGAATTTTATCTTAGTGTTATTTAAATCGTCATCGGCAGAGATGGGTTGAATATATTAAATCCTTTTAAATTGTGTTTCTTTAAACAACGGGTAAATGAAATAGTTTTTCATATTCCTTTAGTCAAGATAATCCAAATCTGGCTATTTAGAAGTCTTATTTGGAATGTAATTTCATGGCTTTGTTCACTGAGATGAATCTAGAGGTGCATGATAGACAAAGAAAGATGACCCTTACATCATCGGTAGTTGGGTCCATGCTTCATTGTAAGATAAATGAAGGACAACATGAATGTACAAAATGGTTGGCCTTGAGGGATGGTTTTAAAGGTGGGGAGTCACCTATTGGTTTGTTCAATGGGGATGATGGAATCATTTATGTTTATGGATGTGTTGATGTTCCACTATGTATGCCAGATGATTTATTGTGTATGTTTCATGAGTGAAAGTGGGTAGTTCATATTGGTAAGAATAAAATGTAATAGTATATTCATAGGCAGTATTGGTGGCTAGTAATAAAGAATGTGGTTGTAGGTTTCATAGAGTGATGCCTTACCTACCAGAAGGTGAATGATGAGAAAAAATGGATGGATGGTTTGTTGTAACCATTTATCATTCTAGAATGGAAATGGTTTCTCATGATAATGTATTTTGTTTTCGATATTCCTAGAATGTAACAAAAAACTATATGATCTAGGAATTTGTGGATTAGTTGAATAATTTGGCTCATTTCATACTGATTCAAGAAAACTTCACCATTGATCAGTTTGGTGAGTTTAATGGTTGAGAAATAATATAGTTTCATGTGGTGATGCGAACAATAGTTTTAGATCAGGATTTGCGCTTCACATCCCACTTCTAGAATGGATTACATAAGGTTCATTCTACTGCGGTGTACTTATGTATGGATTTTCACCCAATGATAGAAGAAAAGTCGTAGTATTTCATTCTTGTACTATAGGACATCTTGAGGGCCTGGGTATTAGTTTTGGTGGATTAAGGGAGAAACAATTCTCACATGTTGTGATTGAATAGACCAATAGTTACCAAGATAAACTTCAAATTGAACTATTTTAGGGGCTCTACGTAAAACCATGTAGACACAAATTTTGTTTTATAGAAGTAGGGGAATCAATGTTCTTGGGACCACGTGGCATGCATGAAAAGATAGAAAATATTCAGTTGACTAGGAATCGAATGGAAACAGATCATAGTAAGATGAATTCATATTTGACTTAGTGTTGAAGTCCTATTGAGTTTACGAAGGTTGATCATGTGTTTCTTAGTTTTTCTCCATGGATGGGGTACTGTCATATTTATATAGAGGGAAAGTTGTCACCCATGTACATGGGGACGTTCGATACTGTGGAGAGGATCAGATCAGTGGGAAACTAATTGTCTCTTCCATAGTTTTATAGTGGTATGAATGATTGTTTTCATGTGTCATAAAATTGTTAGTATCACACTGACCCATCTCATGTGATTTATGTTGACGACATTGATCATGAGGAAACTTCCTTCTTTTAGCAGCATAGTGTTTGTATTGCTGATTTTAGTGTGATTTTATTGTGGGGAATGACTATGAATTTGGTTAAAAAAATTATAATCATCAAAATTTATAAGAAGAAACATAGAAAAGGGAGTCTACTGTGTAGGACCAGTGGACTAGACTATTTTTATAAGAATCTCAATGATTCATGGAAGTGTAGCTAATGGATCAGCCATTATAAGGCATGGACGTTGCAAGATCATGAAATTTGATAGTGATGTACAAATTTCAATTTCAATTTTTTTCATTTATTTTCTGCCTGCATAGTTTATCATGGGTATTTGATGAGGTTTTGCAGGGGGGTCTAGGGTCTCATAATTCAATAGAATGGGAAATCGGGCCATTCAATGCTTGTTTCATGGTTTTAGCACATTTTATGAAAGTCATGTGAGTGGGGAAACCAGATTTTGTATCCTTGGATAGAGGTTTCATGCATGGTTGGCAACGGGGTTTTCATATTATGTTGGCCTGTCTACCTAATCGTGCAGCTTAAGCAGTCTTTGATAGAGGATGTCACATGGTTTGGGAAATTGTGTAGACAAATCGTGTGCCCCATTAAAATGTTTAAAAATACTAAACTTCCCCCATTAGTATTTTCAAATTCTCTCTAAGATTTCTTTCCTATTCACCTACCTCTAGCACTGGTGAAAAACCTAAACATGAAATTGATTTAAAGTATTTATCTCCATGATTATAAGGCCATTTGGGGCATTATTGGTTGCAGATCAACGCTCTGGGTAAGTCTAATCTCCCACATGATTCTATTTTTTGGATTAGGGATTAAATATTTTTTCTTCTCTTTATAAAACCCTAAAACACTCTTTTTTGGTGAATCATAGGTTGGGGATTTAAAGTGATATTTAATCAAATTTTAAAGACAAAGTAATCGGTGTGTTCATATTCATTTTTGAGGTATTTGGTCTATAAGTCATATCCCATAATGATAATGTTTATTTTTTTCTTCCATGAGTGAGAATTTCCCTTCTTATTGTTGTGCATTTAATAACCAGGGAATGATATGGAAATTTGTTTTATCGAAATGTAGATTTTAACCCGTCATAACCCCTATAGGGTTTGATGAGGTTGTCTAAACCAATTAAGGGCCACCCATGGGGTTCACCATATATTTCAATCTTATTTAATGGTAATGTTAAGACGGAAATTAATTTATGGTATAGTAGATCGCCTAAAGAAAACATTGGTATGTCATATTTGATTAAAAAGGAAATATGAGTACTTGTGTCCAGCCTTTGGTAAGGAAATATGATCTTTTTTAGGCTTCAAACTATTTGATTTGGTTGTAGTGATAGAAATTATGATAAATGGTTTAAGAAGTGTAGTTCAAATGCATAAGTGGGTTATTACTAATGAATTGATAAACAAGATAAATTGGTAAATTTTTGCGATTTGATAAATATTTTAAATGGGTTAGCATATGACAATTAATAAATAAGGTAAATAAACTAGCATATGGAAATTTAGGAATATTATAATAGGGTTAAGGAATATAAAGGGAAATGGGTTAAATGGGATAGGCTCCGTAATGGAAAATTTTGTTAATCGGTTAAGGAATAAGGGTGATTTATGTGTTAAATGAGATCTAAAATGTGAACATTGTTTGTTTGTATTATGTTTAGTTTCTTATATAGTAAATGTGGTATGTGAATAAATAAACATGTGAATAGTGATTGGTATTCTGGGGTATTATAATTGAGGATCTAGGCCCATGGGTCCAATTAGACTGAGGCTCTAAACCCCACCCCATAATGTATGGGTTAGAGAAGGGTATTAAGGGTCTGTAACTCAAACAGATAAATTTGATGAAACTAAATGGACAGAAGAGCAATGTTAAGTGTGATGTATTTGATTTTCATCCATTATCCATATTGAGATAGGGACATTTTTTTATTTTCCTTGTACATGTTTTTTGACCATCTTAGGGAATTGTGAAAATAATTTAATTGCGTAAAAAATTGAACATATGCTAAAAGTGAATTGTGTAATGATGATGGTATATGTGATGAGAATGAAAATAATATAGTAAGGGGATTATGTGATTTTTTATACCTAATGGTACTCGAGATATATTTTCCCCATCTTGTAATTTATATATGACTTGCATACACATCAATTTAGATAGGATAATTGTCATCTCCATTGGTGTGGACTGATTAGTTTTACTAACACACTTAGGTTGTCATTGGGTACCCATGTAGATTTCAGGGTCATAGTATAGGATAAGGGAACATGACCTATGATAGGGATTTTAGATCAAATTGGGAAGTGCATGGATGTGGAACAAGACATGGATTCAAGACCCTTTTTTGGGGATTCATCTATTGGTATTTATTTAGGGGTTTCAGTTTAGTCATGGAACATTTAGCATGACTTGTCATGATTACAATATTATTTTTCATTTTCACAATTTTATGGTTTTGGTTATCAATGAATTTAATTGATATTTTTTATATTATATCCTTTATTTCTTATGTTATATGTCGTGGATTACTCTAATAAGGTGGATATAGTCTCCCCACAAGATTAATTAGAACCACATTGCTAGTTGGAAACCTGTGGAATATTGAGAGGATCACTGAAGGACATGTGTGGCCCCTTCATGGAGCACCATTTTAGTGGATACCAAGTTAGAGATGTTTTCATTTTCATCATGTTTTCTACACATATATTAAAATTAATTCACCGAAGTAAAATAATTTATTATTTACAACTGTATTTTAAATTTCAAATCAAAATGACCAAATTTTCTAAATAGAAACCATTCATTTTTTAGATTATGAATAGTACCCATCAAAAAATTATGAACCATGATAATGGATTAATCATTTTTAACATGGTTACAAAAATATGTTTATGTCATTATTGTTCATCCAAATTATTAATAAATGAGTATAATTCAACCCCTACCACCATTTTCAATAATTATTTTTATTTACGGGATACATATTGATGAAAACGATCTATATAATATTTAATATATAGAATTATTCAAAATGGTAATTTATTACTATTAAATATCTCTGATGAGTTAAAATTCGTGTAAATGAATGTTTTGAATGAATATTTTTCATTATTTTTTAAATAATGATATTATTTTCATGAGGGTAATTTATTTTTTATTATTCAGTTATCATAAAACTGACCTGAAGTCTTAAACAACTCTAGTAGAATATTTCCTAAATGAATAAAAAAATACCATACAAGATTTTAAAAGTATTAATATTAATATATTTTGAAAATATTATAGTGTAAAATGATTTTTAGAAAGGAATATAACATAATAGATATGTGTTAATGTATTATAATAAAATTTCATATTTTTTGGGATGAATTTAATGTCTATTTAAATGAATAATGTAATCAATCAATATAATGATATTTTATTAAATGAATATTCTAATAAATAAAATAGAGAACATAACAATAAAAAAATAGATATTATATATAGTATATAATATCACCAATTTTATATTAATTTTCCAATTTTTATATCATAATTTAAATTATATCCTATTAGATTTGAATAGTTGTTATCATAGTTAAGGATAAAATTTGATATCGAAGGGTTAAAATGAAAACATAATGTTTAAAATAAAACATAAAAAAATACAAATATTATATATTGATGATATATATACAATTTAATAAATAAAATTCGAATCTTTGGTCATTTGGAACCTTTTTTATTGATCATTTCAAAGTTATATTTCTAATTGTTAGTAACAACAAATATGTTATTTTCTTCACATATAAAAGGAAATTGCTTCCCTCTCATCTTTACACCCCTTTAAGAAACCTATATTGGAAAATAAAACCAATTTATTTTATAAAAAAATTATCAACCTTATATAGGTAGTATTCTTAAAAAAATATCAAATGATGGTCCTTAAGAGGAGATATCAATGATCCATTTCAAGGAAAAAGTAATTTCCTAAACCAATCACATTATTTTGTTACTTCCCATTTTACGTCCCCTAAATAAATGGTATTTATCATTAAATAATAAAATAAGTATAAAAAATATAAATAAATGTTTTTATGTTTATGTAACTACCATTATCCACCTTTTATCCCATAAATATAAAAATAAAAAAATCACCTAAGTATATTTTTTGAGTATCACATTCCCAAAGAAATGTGATTTATTTTTCAATTCCACATTATAAAGATGGAATTAGGAGTATATTTAATTAATTATGAAATAATATTTATGATATATAATTTATTAAATATGGTTTACATATCTTATACGAATTTTTTCACATCTTTTGAAATGTGGAAACTCAATTCATTCACACATATGACCTACTATCTGCCATAATATTGGAACTCAATTTTCCATCTATAAATTTTATAATTACTCTAAATTAATATATTATAAATATATTTGATATGTATTTAATATTAAAATTTTTTGATATTATGGAACATGATCATTATATGGTGATTAAATCTACCAGACCAAAACATTCATAAAATATGAAAGAAGTTATTTCCAAAAATATTGATTTTAATACCGAATGATAAATAAGTGGAAGATAAGAGATTATAAGTAATTATTATATAGAATTTTTTATATGATTATGTTTTTGGAATATATTTTATAATAAAAATATTATTATTTTAGAGTAGTTTTGAACACATATGACAGATTTCATGCCTGAGGTATGGGTGTATTTCAGAATTTCATCAATATTTGGGATTATTAATTATTAATACCCAATTGGGGGAAATTTTAGAGGTTCTAATTTAAAACCTATTTACTATAATATCCTCTAGTTATTTATATTAATTAAATTTTTTTACATTAATTTAATTCCATTTAATTAATCAATATTCCGAAATAATATTTTTATGGAAGATCAACGATGTTTTTCACACAAATAGGAATACTACTATTCCATGTCCATATTTTTCTTAAACATTATAAAACAATGTTTTATCATTATAATATACTATTTAAAATAAATTTTACCAATGTTTTAATATTTTATACTAAAAAATAATCATCATTAATCAATAGAAATAATTTCCTTTTTTGAAATTTTTAAAAAAATTGAAAGTCTTGTTTTTTAACTTTTACGACATAAAATAATTTCCAATTACCATGACCTCTCAATAAACTTAATAATACCATAAATTTTTATAATTAAATTTACAGTGAAATTATTTTCCTTTATATCTATTAAAATTTTATATTAATGTTTTTAATGAGAACATGGGTGCTTTCTTCAAAATAGATTCCTCTGAGCTGTTCAATGTATTTTCATGAATGTAATAATTTTTTTTAATATAAATCTTTATTAATGTTATACCATTTTGATAAAATAAAACATATTTAATTAGATGTATTGCGATCAGAATGATCAATTAAAATATTTAAATTTTTTAATGTTTTTTCTTCAAATATGGATAGTTATATAGTTTTTATTAATGAAGGTTAAATTGAATTATTTTTTAATATGATGAATTCATTATAAATATAATTTTTTTGGTCAAAGAAATAATTACATATACCATTGATGCATTAGAAGACCTCATTAGAGAAATTAAATTGGGTATTTTGGTGAGGAATTATTGATTTGTGTAATATTTCATTGAAGAAGGCCTCAACATTACGTTCTATATATATAGAATTATGAATTATAAGATCTTTAATATAGTTTACCAGGTATATAAGATTATTTTAATAGTTATTATACCCATTTATTAGTTTATTGATCATATGATTATTTATATGGAATTATTTGATCACCAATTAATCTTTTCCAATTATTTATTCCTTGTTAACATCTATGTACGAATACCATAACGAAGCATCTGAGGTCAACCCATTATTATGTTTCATTACCCTATGATTAAATGAATTTTATTATTTTTGATATTGAAGGATATTATAGACCCAAAAACGGGTTTCTCAAAGAAAATATAATGTTTTAATTTATGGTTTTAATTGTAATGTGAAATTCAAGAACATTTCTAGTTTTATAATACTAATAAACTATTTTTCCCATTGTGATGTGGTCAAATTTGTTAAGTATCAATGTATTAACAGAATTATTGGCTCTAGGATTATTGTTTTTGGGGCATTATATTTGTTATAAAATTATGTTTAGTAGAATATTTTTAATCTAAATTTAGTGAAACATATATTTGATATCGAAACTATATTATAGACATTGACGATCAGTCTATCTATAGTTTAACATCATCAATTTTTTGAAATGTATTGATTATATGGATTTCCTTGAAATATATATATATATATAGATTGATTCTATATGTGATTGTGGTTTTATCCCATCTACATCTAGGGGTAAAAACACAGAAAATAGTTGTTTATGTATATCATGCCAATCATTATGGGGAATGGTTATTCTTTCCTAATGTATAGTTGGTTTGATACTCTTCAAAAATATTATTCTGTTATTTAACATTTTCATTAGAAGCCATTATAGTGGATTTGTAAATATTTTATTATTTGACAATTATACAAATTGTGATAGGTTTATGATTATGATACTATCAATGTAATAATTTTTTTTCAAATTATCAAAAGTAATTATCCTTTTTGGATGTTTTTCATTATAATTCATAATTTTATGATCTGATCTAGTGTGTTAAATTATAAATAAATGGTTCCTAGTAAATGGAATGGAAGCCATATCAATAAAATCCTCTTATACATGGATTTCTCTTCGGGGAATGATGAAGAATCTGGAGATAGAGATGAAAAATATATAACTATATTGTGGAAACTAATTCAGGTTATGACTATTAACCATTCTCGTATAGAGCACCTGGAAGATCCACAACAAGATGTAATGATGTCAGTCCCCTTTCATTACATAGAAACCACTATCATTCAATGAGATTAAAAATAATTTTGGTGAAAAAAATGGATATGTTCCATATGGAATATATTTCAAACTATGGTATGTATTATGTGGGATAAGGTCTACATGATTTTTTATCACCACATTGGATACTTGGATCAATGGTGGTCATTGATTCATTATAGTAATGATGATGTTAAAATTGAAATCATGGAAATGAAGTATTTTAATGTACTTTTCAAGGAAAAATATTTTCCTCCCGACCAATGAAATGATATAAAGAGGAAATTATTGAGTCTAAGAGAACAGGAAGAGAAAATTCATTCTCCATATGTTAGAAATGGTACATTGTTTTGAAAACATGATGTTTTCAACACTTGTAATCTAAAAAAATGTTTAATATTTTATTTATACTTTTAAGACAGTCCATTTATGGTAACTACTGACCCAAAAAATACCATCATATTTGGATATAATATCATATACACTCATGATTGGGAAATAAATATCCTTCTCTCCAGAAATTTTTATAAGGGAATAGAATATTATGATGATATAGTTAAATATAGATAATGGTAAGATGAGATATGAGGATTCTAAAAGATGTGATACTTGTAGAAACAAATAGCATGGGACATTGTTAAAAAGAAAATCATTTTTATCAACTATGGAGAAAATGTCGTCATGTTCATGAATGGAAGTGTATATGAGAATAAATCAATGTATAGTGATTTAACTGTATTTATATGGGGGATATTATATATAATTACCCATATATCATGGTACCATAAAGAAATAATAAAAGGAGAGAAATCCATGCTAATGAAATTGATTTACCCAACATGGATGTTCCAAGGGGCATGGTAAAAGGAATACGTACAATCGAATCAATGTTTGAATATGATTTATTTTGTTCTAGTTCTACCCACTATTTTATATTAGAATAATTTTCTAATGGTAACTCATCACTACTTAAATTATTAGATATTAAGTTAGATGAGAAAAATCACGGTGATTGGATGACCTCATCTCATATTTTTAAATATTTTATTATAGATTTTTTTTTGAATATTATTCATTAGAATATTAGTTGTCAATGTCTTGTTGAAATTGATGTAATTTTTAATATGGATTAGATCTCTTGGTATAGATACCATATAAATTTTTGAGGAAGGGATGTAATAGATAATATTTCAAATCATCCATTATTCTTCTATCAATATGTGGGTGTACCTGATCACCCAATTAAAATAACATACATCATATGTATTTGGTACCTATTCATGAATGATATTAATCCATAATGGATTGCATGAAACTCAACATTGTAAATGACTATATTGTTCCGGATTGTGAGGATGTATTTCCTAGAGACATGAAACCTCATTCAACAAATCATGAAGATGATTTTAATATAGAACTCATGCTTAGGGATTTTCTTATCTTAATGAATCTATGTATAATGGTGCCAATTGAGTTATATTACTTGAAGAAGAAAATCAGGGATCATCTACATAAAATAATGATTCTTCCTAGTTATTCTCCATGGAGTGCACATATTCATTATGTTAAGAATAATGGTGGGTTAATGTGTCTTTGTATTGATTACCAGGAACATAAAAATATCAATATTAAAAATAGCAATCATCTCAAATGTATCAATGATATGCTATATCAATTACAAAAAGATAAGTACTTTTAGAATATTTATCTTTGAATTGGTTATCATCATGTATGGATGCAGATGGAGGATATCTCTAAGACAAACTTCAAAATGGGTTATGGTCAAGTTGAATTAGTAGTAATACCATTTAGACATACCATTTATCCTACTGTAGTTGTGGACTTATTTTATGGAGTCTATAAGGATTATCTTTATCATTTTGTGGGTGTCTTTATAGATGATATACTTTTATATTCAATTATCAAGGAAGATCATGAAGACCATTTTTGTTTTTTTAATAACATCATGAAGGATGTGTTGTTAGATATATATTCCATATCTGGATTTTGAATTTGTAATTTTTCATTCATGGGTTATATAATAACATTTTTGGGTATAATAGTACATTATTCAATGATAGATGTTATAGAGAAATGGAATAAACCATCCATGATAACTAAAATACATTGTTTTCTAGGGATTATATAATACTGATTCCATGTGAGATATTTCTCAGGACCAAAATTCCACTCATCGTGTTTTTGTGGAAGGGAGTTGTGGTTCATATGGACAGATGAATGAGAATAGCGTTTAAATGATATAAACAGGAGGTTATTCAGTGAACCTATGCTTACACTACCCTATAGTGGATTGTGTTTTGCAGCCAATGGTGATGCAGAAAAAAGGACATGGAATTTTCCCCTTATAAAATTGAATGGTTATAATATATTCTACATTATTATTAAAAATTAATTTTCAAAATTACCCAACATTGGATTTGTCAATGAATGTAGTAAATTGTCATTAAATATATAGAGGAATTTTCAATATGAAGAATGGTGTGATATACATGGTTTTCATAAATGATTAATGTATATATATATACATAGAATGAGAATAATATTAATCAATGAATAAGGTTAGATTTGATTAGATATCATTATTTCTCAACACATTACAACACTGGGAAGGAAAACAAGGTGGATGATGCTCTGAGTTAGAAATTCAATTATAATTTTACAATAGTGATTATTGAATGAGATATAACATTTATGGATTTCTATAAGATGGATCATGAAATCATGTGGGAATTAGAAGGGTCGTATCTTTCTAATATTAATGTTAAATCATTCATCCATTCATGTATTTTTTAAGAAAAAAAGAATGTGTGAAATTATAGAAGAAAAGGGGGAATGTTCCTCAATTTTACAATGATAATGATGGATTTATAATTCTCGTGATATATGTATTTGTTATACATAATTTGTATTTGAATATGTAGCTATTTTATGAGGCTTATTATTCCTCATTATCAATTAATCCTATAATCACAATCATTTAAATCTATTAATATGAGTATTTTGGTGTATCAAAATGAAGAGAGATATTATAGAGTACACATCTCAATTCAAAGATCTACATAATTATATGGTTAAGAGAACAAAATATATGGTGATGTTAACACTATAACCATAATAATTCTAGAACCCTCTTGTCTCCTGCAACATTTTCATGAATCCATATAAATGGCCTCCATGAAATAGAGTATACATGTGGTCACCCTCGGCATGGAGAAAAAATATTACGGGTGTGCGACCCAAGAGTCATGCACTCCTCACCATGACATGTGTGCCTCTATTCATGCATGTGAGTATTTAAAACACACTTCCTCTTGTGTATCACTAAAAAAGATCATTGTGAGACCTCATAAAGGTCATTAAGATCATGTGTATGTGGGAATCATGAGTTATCATGAATAAACCAACTTGCATTCATGTAATCTAGTTGGAGAACCCTTGTGTGAATCCTCAAAGAAGACCCACCCATGATTTTAGTTTCATCAAGAAGTATTTGATCACATCAACATACTTCTCTGAAATCCTATTTCAGGATCATGTGAATAACATAAACAAAAAGGTTTCATGTGAACATCCACTTAGTGAATGCAGGATCACATAGTCATGACCTAACTATTCCATTAAAAACCAATGGTGTACTCCTTCAGCATGAGAAATCGAGTGCATATTACTCCCATAAAACATAATGCATAATCCACTTGGATATGCACATATGTAACATGAGTGAATTCTATAACCAATGCACACTTGTGAGACACATGGATGGATCGGTGATGTCCTTAAACAATAAAGAATGTTCTATGTTGATTTCGAGACAAGTCTCAGATAGGTTGTGCACGCCTCATGAAAATCCTTCTAACATGTAACCAAGATCATGAGGTGATCCAAGGATGAGATATAATATTCATTTTAAGAATAATAGATTTTCCGACCATAATCATGAAAATAAATATAAGAAAACTCACTTCCATCATGTGGAGGTTTCATTGACATGTCAGAATGATCATGCAAACATCCTCATGAATATCCATGTTCACATAAGATAGCCCGAGGTCTTGACCAAATACATTTCTTCCTCTCCACATGAGTGACCACGAGTGTGCATGTACAATCTCCTAGAACCCTATGTACAAGGAGACAGACTTGTCCACGACATGTTTGTGTACTCTCCATGTAACCCATATTTTTCACAAGATTAATCATTAGAAAATTGAGTAAATATCAATGATATTTCTCATGAAAAATTACATGAACATATCCTTTATATCATAAAAAATTATGTAAAATGGGAGATGCAATTGGTGCTCGCATTTACTAAAAGGCCTGTGACACGCCCAATGCACATGCAACATGGTCCATCAAGGCCCCAAGTAATGCCTTCTATGGTCTCACCTGTGACCTTCAACATGCACATGGATTTTTTGAAATCCCTCACACATCTTAGAAGTATAAAATGTATTTCATTAAAACACAACTTCATGATCATTGTGGGGTATTCGAAAAAAAAGGTACTTGAAACCACTGAAAAATCATTTGGCTCCCGTAATGAGGTCCATCGTAGAGATTCCGTAAAATGTATAACACCAGAGCCCACATCGAATCTAGCCTAGAATCATGCCAGATTCCCCACACAAATCAGTGACTATGTGGATGGATATAGGTATATATTCTATACTATTATGTGGAAAATTGGTTGGTTGGTTAATTGGTTTTTTTATCAAATGCTATAAATTTGGACCCATAATGTAGATATTCATATCGGTGCTCAGAATCCGGGCTTCTTCACATATCTGATCACACTAAAAGTTGGTGTTTCACTATGTTATATGCCAATGGACTTCCAAGGAAGTCTTGTACTAGCATAAATCCCTTTGCCTGATCAATTATAGATCATGTAAAGAAATTTTAGCGAGACATTTGAAGACCATATCGCATGTCCTCCCAATCACACGAGACCCAAACAAACTAACAATAAACCAAACCAAGTCACTCTCTATATATGGGTAAAACCCCATGATTAAAAGAGGAAAATCCATGTGGAAGAAATTATTGTGGGTCTTTGTATGCTTCAAATGTGTCAATTAGTAACACATGATGGTACCATGTCGCACCACCAGGACATCACGACATCCCTTCAAAATTTCAACTGGATATACAGAATGCTCCAAACATGTGGGGACAAGTATCATAAGCCCTTCTTGGTAACCAAATGTATGTTTTGAACCATTTTTATTTGTCAACCTGAATTTTTATGCCCTTAGGATAAACTTCCTAACTCATATAATGATTCCCACTCATGTCAGCCTAGTCTCATGGACACATATGGACATGACAATCCATCTATCGTGGTGTATCCCTCAAACATGTTAGCTTAGTATGGAAATTTATTCCCGATGTGTCCAAAAAAAATGAAACACCCCATGAAATTTCATCCTGGTATTGCAATGTCCCCTGAGGTGTAAGATGAGACATGCTACACCCATCATGCCACAAAACTATTGCTCTTAGAAAAACCTCCACTTGTGTCGAGCCAGGTCATGTGATGACCTATAAGGTATTCCAATAGGTTCATGGGATAACTTCACGAAAAGAAGTATCATTCATCAGGGAAGCCTCACTATGTTAGCCCATCATAAATAGAACTACAAGGACTCTGATTCACACTATAACCGAGATATATTGAATTCCTCCCTAAAGGCATGATATCCATATCATACACTCCAAGGACATACCCAATACGCCAATCTTATATCTATATTCCATGAGGCCGATAATACATTCCCCTTTGTTTCTTCATAGTGATCATGGATGGTTTCGGCTAAGGGGGATGCGACAAAAAACTCCTTTGGAAAAAAAACCCACACACCAAGGAAACGTTAGTGTATATGTCCAATAATAAAATAACTATGAGAAATATGATTCCCACTGTAACTGGGAAACATAGGAAGTCTCTTCTTGACTCAAGATCAAATTTTTGGAATTTATACATTCCCAATATTATTCCTTACCTCATGATAGTAAATTGAACAGATCAACCGAACTACATGGGTTTTGATTCATGTAATAACCAAGATACATAGGATTCATCATAATTGATCAAACCCATCCTCAGAATACCAAAGGCCTCCATTAGAGGGAGTTTATCCTAAAATTCATAACCATATGGATTCATCATATAATAAACCCATATTTTCTAGAAAACAATAAAAAAACCATAGATACGTTTATAATTTTTTTAAAAAGAGATCACAGTCAGTTCCATGTAAAAGATTGGTATCCCTTGTAGGTTTTTATGTAACATTCCTCATATTATAATTCAGAAGAGATTCTAGAACATTCCTTAAATCTATAAGAGATCCACTAAGTAGTCAAGAAATCCCCCCAAAAGTGTGTGATAAGCCCGAACTCCCATTCTCTGGACCAATGTGAGTCCCCGAGAGTCACTAAGCATGAAATCCTAGATGAATTATAGCCATTGGGAAGAGGGTTCAATGCCTAGCTATTGATAGAGAAACCATTTAATGTTTTTGGGAATAGTTAAAATGGTTATGCAAAGAGAAGAATCTATTCCAAGCCACAAAACCTGATGAAGAAAGAGAAAACCCTATTTGAATATCCATAATAACAAAATTATTGAGTTATAATCTAATGGATCATTCTATTTGTCCCCATATGAATACAAATTGATGAATCTTATGAAAATATATTTAATGACAAACTATTATGGTAGAATCCATCAATCCATGTTTCTATACCCCTATAAGTAGTCAACAAGGATATACACAATGTGAACTGGTCAAGATACGTTTTTCTCATAAAAAATATACAAATAATGTTTTGAGAGCATGATAAACTAGGGCTCCTATATTTCCATCCTCATACTGACAAGTCCACGGAAACTAAATTGTTTGAATGTGAAGGTAGGAAAAATGTTTTAACCATGTATATCTGATTGAGCATTGTTATGCCTATGATATAGAATTGATTAGAGCCATTGTTCATTGTTGTCTGAATGATTTCATACTACTGATCTATGATATTTTCATCATCATCCAACACTCTTTCTGGAACATCATCAGTTTCTATGACCATCACAATTTGTATAATGGTCTCTCCATCAAAATTCTCGAGAAGAAGGTATAAAACATAATGACTAAAAAGTACCACGGGTATGGTACAATCTCGACAATGGAATCTTCTAACAATATTTTGTATGTTATACCACTAATGAGTCTACATCACTCGATGAATGTTGCAGCTAAACCAGTGGACCCATCGGCATGACCAATCACTTCGGGATACTGTCTCTAGAGCATGACCACCAAAACCTTTCGAACCTATTGAAGATGGATCATGAGGCCAGATCCAACAATGTTATGGTTCATGCACATTCAAGTAGGGTTCATGCTAACTGTATTTTTTGACCTCACCTGTTTTGATAATCTCAATTATGTTTCAATATACATTGATACACTTAAATAATTCTTATCCTTATATTAATTATTATTTCAATCAATAATAATCATATTATTAAGTAGATAAAATATCAAAATGATCGTTGGAATTTTCTAAATCAATGTTTATCTATGTTTATACTTGTTTAGAAATGTTACTGACTCAATCTGGATATGATTTTCATAGATGAAATAAGTATTAAGTGTTCTGTCACTGATATAGACCTACCAGTACATTGTCTACCAATAAGTAATGGTCACTGATAGACCAAGATTCTTGTGACACAAGGTCACATGTACAAAGTTACTAATACATGCTATTGATACAAACATATATATATAGCTACCGAGAAGTAGATCGATCGATACAGGAAGCTACCGATATAGGTGAGTAACCGATAGAAATGTGACACTGATACAAGTATGCTGATATAGTCAGACGGGTACCACTACACGGTCTACTGAAATAAGAATGTCACCAATATGGGTCACTGATATAGAAGGATCTACCGATATAAGTAGATACCTATAGAAGGAGCTACCGATGTATTGATCCACCGATACATAGAGCTATCATTATAAAGAGTAATAGTTACCGATATAGGCCTACTGACTCAAGTCCACCGTTACAAGCTAACAGATACTAAGAGCTACCAATACAACCCAGTCACTATATCTCTAATCTCTATTACTGTTGTTTTATTTAGCAACGGTAATATTTGTTGTTTTTAATTCTTCTTCCATTAATTAATGATATTTGGTGGAATGTCAAGAAACTGTACCTTGTACCTGTATAAGTAATCATACTTTTTTTCAGAACACATGAGCTATAAATGGGATCCTTGAACTACTAAATAATGAGAAAATGGATTCGATCAATCTTTTCATGCACATACGAAACAATCTTCTGGAGATACAAAAGGACATACATGCATAGAAGAAGAAGGAAGAATACATTATGAGTTAGTAGAACCTAATCATTCAAGGAGTAAAGGTCTTCACCAATTTCAACTACACTCAAGATGATCAGACTCATCAACCTGAACCTAGAAGTCAAATACCAAAATGACACTTTGTTTCTTGAAAAAAAACCTTATAAGGACTCAAATATTCATTTACATCAATCCATGGAGTCCTGAGCTTCACTCAAAACACATAGTGCACTCTAATATCATCTCTATTTGTTTAGATCTATTGTGTTTAATTTATTATCATTTTCAGTAGTGTGTGTGATCTGTATTTTTAGGCAAAAACTGTCCCTTGTGCTGAACTAGATGATTTATAAATCCTCACTCAATCTTTCCCTTACTCTCTTGTATCCCACTATAGATTGTGGTAGAGGTCATGTGTGACCTGGATATCCTGTGTTCTATTATTCATTTTCCCACGTAGAACTTTGTTAGAGGTCTTAGTACCTAGACAGTCTTTGTACTATTGTTAACCCAGATCTAGGGTGTGGATCAATTTTTATATAAACTGTTTGAGAGGACTATGTCTCACCTTGAGACTGAACCTCTTGGTTACATCTGCTATGAATCTTATTTTTTAGTTTATGTTATTTTCTATTCCACTTCCAAGTAATTTAAATATTAATTTGTTTTAACGAAAATTTGATAGTTAAAAAAGAAAGTGAATATAATTTTTTAATCTAGTAAGTTAGTTTAAAAATTTACTTAAACATTGGATAGAGTTAACTAAGAAATATTCAATCTCTTGAGAAACTAATTGAAAACATACAGTATTTATAAATTCACTACAGTTTAATTTCTATTTAATTTGGGGGATTTTAAATTATAATTTTTTTCAAATAAATTTAAATTGGAACTCAATTCACCCCCCAAACCCACTTGAGTGTCCACTCCGACCAACATTTGTTATCCGGGTATTGTTACTAATAAATGATTTACAAATACTCTATATTTCAGCTGTGATTTTAGTTGTATATTAAAAATCATAAATTTTTGCTAGTTCTAAAATTTCTCTCTTTAAATATATTTTCTAAAATCTAATTATGGGTAATAGACTAGATGGTTTTTCTACCAACATTACACATTTCATTAATGGTGTTAATTATGCCCAATGGAAAATGAAAATGAAAATTCATTTAGAAAGTATGGGATTTGATATCTGGACTGCTATTGAGATTCAATATAAGATCCTAGAATCTGAAAGAACTAATTGGGATGAACCTACTAAAACAGCTTACAATAATAATAGCAAAGTAATGAATGCCTTGTATTGTGCTATAGGAGATGAAGAATTTAGTCGAATATCTGCTTGTAAAACTTCTTATGAAATCTGGGATACTTTGGCTATTTCTCATGAGAGAACAACTAATGTTTAGGAAATGATATTGAATACCTACATTATTAAGTATGATAATTTTAAAATGAATCCTGGTGAAACAATTTCTGACATGTATCTCAGGTTTGACGAAATCGTAAATACAAAGAGCTCATTTGGAAAAGGTGTTCCTACAAAAGAAAAAATCATGAGGATACTAAGATGTCAACCAAAGAGATGGAGAGGCACATCAGTTTCAATAACATAGTCATGTGATATAAGATCACTACCTGTTAAGGAGTTAATTGTTATGTAAATTATGTATGAAGAAGTGCTAATAGTAAACAAATAGGAAGTCGATGAACCAAAAATGAAGTAAGTGGAATTTAAGCCTACAACCTCAAAGAGAAAAAACATGGAGAAAGTTCACATACCTATTGGAAGATCAACAAGAGGAGGTTCATATTATGATTGTGATGAAGAGACAGCTCAAATATCTAGGAGATTCGAGAAATTCTATAAGAAGATTCATAAAACCAAATTATAAAGGTATGTATGACCAACGAGGTGATTGGAAGAAAGATTGAATGAAATCTGCTAAGGATGGTGAGAGAGTTTTCTATGAATGCAAAAGGAAAGGACACATTAAGGCTGACTGTCCAAAATTAAAGTTCAAGAATAAATATGATTATAAGGAAAATAATATAAGAAAGCTATGAAGGAAACATGGAGTGCTTCAGAAGACAACACAAGCAATTCTGAGGTTTCAGATTCTGAAAAGAATTATGCCAACATGTGTTTCATGACTAATACTTATGAGGTACCTATTTTTCCTATACTAAATGATTATTATTCTAGGAATAAAAGTGATTCAAATAGTGAAGATAATATGTATAATTTTGAATTATTTGAATATTGTAATATTGTAGAAGATACTTTCAATGATCTGAAGGAAAAGTATAAATCATTAAAGAAATAGTATGCCTTGTCTAGTTCTGTTAAATATAATCTTAGTATTGAAAAGGAAAATAATTCTCAATTATTAAAGGTGAAAACTCAACATAAATTTTACTATGAGAAACGAAGAATAAATCTAGAAATGTTCACTAATGGAAAGAACACACTCACACAAATTCAAGGAAAAAAAGTACCACCAAAGTATACTACTAGTTTAGCCTATGAACCTGGATAGAGACAACTTGATAAGAAGAAATTTATTCCTAAATATGGACAGTATGCTACTAGTTCCAATTTTGGAAACTCATATGTCTCAACCAGCTATTCACATAGTTATAGATCAAAAAAAGTCTATCTTTCAAAATCTCTTGAATATATTGATTGTATGAGAGCCGTTAGACAAATCTGGGTACCAAATGTTTTTCTTGCTAACCTCTCTAGACCGAAGAAAATCTGTGTACCAAAATAATTTTCCCATTAAACCTGTTTTGTAAGAGACATTATTGAAATGTTCCTATAGGAATACATGGTACTTGGATAGTGGATGTTCAAGACACGCGACCGGATATTTTTCTGGCTTTAATAGCATAATCAAGTTTGACGGAGGACATGTCACCTTGGGGGCTAATTAAAAAGTAAAAAACGTCAGCTTAGGCCAGATTGGTAACACTCATTCAATTTTAATTTCTAATGTATTATTTGTTGATGTATTAAAATACAATCTATTAAGAATTTCTCAGTTGTGTAATGATGGATTCAATGTTAAATTTGAAATTAATTCTTGTAATGTCTTTTATTCTAAAAATGATTTGGTATTTACTACCTTGAGAAATGAAAATGTATATGTTGTAGATTTAAATTCTTTATCCAAACAAAAGGTTACTTGTATAAATTCATTTCATAAGGATTATTGGCATTGGAAAGACACTGCAATGTTCATTCACTTAATAAACTATCTATAAAAAATTTATTTAGAGACATACCTCAACAAAAATTTCCATTAGACAATGTTTGTACTCCCTGTCAAAAGGGAAAGCAACATAATGTTTCATTAAAATTAATGAAAGAAGATTCAACTTCTCAACCTCTCGAGTTGGGTCACATAGACTTGTTTGGACCTTCCAGAGTTTCTAGTTAAAATGGGAAGCATTATGTCTATGTCTTAGAAGATGACTTTTCTATATACACTTGGGTATATTTTCTAGCTCACAAAAGTGAAGCTTGTTCTTACTTTATGAAATACTCCAAGTCTGTAGAAAACATTATTGGTCTTTATATTAAAACCCTGAGAAGTGATCATGGTCATTAGTTTGAAAATCATTAATTTGAATCATACTGCTCACATAATGGATACAATCATAATTTCACTTCCCCTAGGACAACTGAACAAAATGGTCTAGTAGAAAGAAGTAATAGAATCCTTCATGAAATTGAAATAACTATTCTTAATGACTATGACCTACCTATTATCTTCTAGGAAGAAGCTATAAATAATTATTGTTATTTTATAAATATAGTCTCGATTAGACTTTTTCTCAAAAAACCCCATACGAACTGTGGAATAATAGGAAACCTAAAGGGAGTTACTTCAGAGTTTTTGGTTATAGTGTCTTTATTCATAATACTAAGGATATTCCTAAAAAACATTCTTCTAAAAGTGATGAGGGAATCTTTCTAGGTTATTCTATAACCAGTAAGTCTTATAGTGTGTTTAATAAAAGAAATAAATGCGTGGAAGAATCGGTACATGTAAAATTTGATGAAACTGATCCACATGAACCGAAGTCTTCTCTTGAGAATCTTGAAGAAGATCTATCTATTGTGGACCTTAATGGTAAAAACAGTGAACCTGTTGTAAATCCAATCAATTATGGAAATATTTCAGAATATTCTTCTAGTGAACCCAATCATACAGAAGAACCTGAAATTTCTAGTCCTACCTTTACTAGATCAACTAGGATTCTAAAGAATAATCTTTTAGATGCTGTTTTATGTAATCTTGATAGTGGAACATAGACTAGAGCTTCTCTAAGAATCCAGGGTGAACATCAAGCTTTTGATTCACACATAGAACCTAAAAATATTAATGATTCTATCAATGATGAAGTTTAGGTAATGGCTATGCAAGAAAAATTAAATCAATTACAAAGAAAGAATGTCAGGGAATTAGTTGATAGAAATAAGGATACTTTTACGATATGTAATAAATGTTTTTTTAGACACAATGTTTATGAATATGGAAACATCATTAGAAACAAAGCTATATTAGTTAAAAAAGGTTACAATCATGACGATGTATAAACTATGAGGAAACCATTACACCTGTATCTATATTAGAAGCTATTAGGATTCTACATGCCTATGCTACTCATCTGAATTTCAAGTTATATAAAATGGATGTTAAAAGTACTTTTCCAAATGGTTTTATAATTGAAGATGTTTTTTTTTTGAAAAACCACCTGGATTTGGCTAATCCTCATTTTCCAAATCGAGTTTTTAAGATTTCTAAAGCATTATATGGTTTAAAACAAGTTCCACAACCTTGGTATGATAGAATTTGTAGTTTTCTTATTTAAAAATATTTTTCTAAAGGAATTTCTAATCCAACTCTCTTTATTAAAAGAATTTCCAATGTTTTTTTGATACTACAAATCTATGTTGATGATATTATTTTTGGATCTTCTAAAAATAATTTGTGTATTGATTTTTCAACGAGTATGAAAAATGAATTTAAAATGAGTTTAATGGAAGAACTCAAATATTTTCATGGATTTCATGTTTTTCAAAATGACAATGGTATTATTTTAAATCAAAATAAATATACAAAAGATCTTTTAAAACATATTGTTATAGATAGTATTAATGAAATTGATACACCTATGAGTTCTAGTTGTATGTTGGATGCAGATGAAAATGGGATAGCAGTGGATCAAACCAACTACAGAGGTATGACTGGGAGTTTACTTTTTCTCACTCATAGTCGACGAGATATTATGTTTAGTGTGTGTGTGTGTGAAAGATTTCAAGATAAACCAAAAGAGTCACACTTTCTTGCTGTTAAAATAATTTAAAATATCTTAAACATACTGCTAACATAGGATTATTTTATCCAAAAGGACAATAATTCTATCTAAAAATTTATTTAGATGCTGAATATTCTGGTTTCATGTTAAGAAGAAAGAGAACTTTAGGAACATGTAATATTCTAGGTATGTCCATAGTATATTAGTGTAGTAAAAAACATAACTATGTTGCATTGTCTACTGCTGAAGCAGAATACATTGCTGCTGGTAGTTTCTGTGCAAAAATTCTGTGGATTAAACATACATTATTGGACTATGGATATTAGTTAAGACATTTATCTCTAAACTGTTATAATAGTAGTGCAACTAATATCTCAAAGAACCCTGTATCTCACTCTAGGACCAAACACATTAATTTAAGGCACCACTTTTTTGAGAGATCACTACCAAAAGGATGATAATAATCTTGAATTTATAGGTACTGAACATCAATTAACTGAAATATTCACCAAGCCCTTATGTTTAGATAGGTTCAGTTACATTAGACATGAGTTAGTAATGATAGACTTTGTAAGTTAAAAACCTCATCGTTATCCAAAACCTCACCGTTAGCCAGAACCACACCGATATACCTCATTGTTATGAACCTCACTGTTATACCTCACTGGTGTGAACCTCTCTATTATACCTCGCCGATTAAAATACCTTACCGTTAGGAATCCCCACCAGTATGTATTACTGATAGGTTTCACTATTTTTAAAATTTTTTATCTTTAGCCTCCAGAATCTGTATCATCTGTACTAGACTAATTATACTTTATTTATTTATTTTGTGATTCCTAAATGATAAAAAAATGTCTTGACCTCATCTCAATCCACCTCAAACCCTTTACCTTCAATCCTTAGCTCCCAAATCTTATTTTCTCTCGAACCCAAAGCCACGCGATTCATAAAATGGCAAAAGTGAAGAGACCATCATTCAGTGTAAAGGATGACGAGCTGAATGCCAAGAGACTCAAAGGAGACGCTAGTGGTGGCAGTGAGTTGAAGAATCCTACAAATCCACACCTCATTCAACGGTAAATAGTAGTTGAGAAAGAGGTCTGCGTGGAATGGTTAATGACCAGTAAGTCTTTAGTTCTAGAAGTGTGGGAAGATCAGAAATGGTTAGAGTGCTTCTCAAATAACAATTGTCTTTATTATCCAATGTTGGTAAAATAATTCTATTAGTTTGTTCATTTTGAGAAATCTGAAGTTGAGAATATGATGATAACAATAGTGAATGGAAATACAATATCTTTTTCTTCTATTGAGTGGGCTAAGTGCCTGAGAGTTCCACGTGAAGGGTAGTTTGGGTATTTCTCTAAATCAGCACCTCCTACAGTTATCATCATTGAGAATGAAGCTGCTTTGAAAGAACTAACTGGAAATGGGACACCAAAAAAAGTAGTTTCTATAGAAATGGATGGAGAGAAACAGTTACTATTCATGTTCATCTAACATGTGTTAAGTCCAAGAAGAGTGGAATTTGAAAATATGAAGTACCAAGATATTTATTTATTTCATTCGTTGAGGCATGGTGTCAAGATAAATTTTAGTAGGCTTCTAATGAATCAAATTGATGATATGACCAGGCCATTGTGAAAAACAAATTCTCTATTATTTGAAAGGCTAATTTCTTTGATGATCAAGGTAAGAGGTGTGACTAAGTCTCAGTATGAGACTGAGGTTATGAAAGATAAATTTTGTACTTCCAAATCTATTTGTAAATACATGAAGATCAATTGGAATCCTTGGAGAAGAGAATGGGTCCGTGATGAAGGGGAGCTGTATGATAAGTTCAATCATGTGGATCAGCCTTCTAGCCCTACAGATGTGAGGGATCCAGGTCTATGACCATATGAAGAGGAACCTCAGTATAGTGATGATACATATGAATAGGATACCTCTATAGCTGATGGAAGGGATCAAGACTTTCCTCCATGTCCTGTTGCAGAAGTTGTATAATCTAGAATGGAAATAGTTTTGGGAGTAAACAATGAAGAAGACCCTATTGATGAGGTAGACCAGCCTACTCCAGAGAATGAGGAAGAAGAATAATCTGAAACTGAATCATTTGTTTCTTCCTACTTGAGTCTCATTCCATTGATTGGGCACTCCTCAATGCCTACTGAGGAAATTGATGACGTAGATAGAACTACACCTATTCCTGAGGATCCTCCTACTATTGAATTGGAAATGGTTGTGAAAGATTCATCAATGGAAGACCTACCTGATGAGGCTGTTGTTAATTTACATGTACAAGAGAATGCACAGATTGAGGGGGAGCATCCTACCAAACATGGAAATGTTTCAATAGCTATTATGATTGAAGGCTTGGAAGAAGAACCAGGTTTTGTCATTTGTGGGATAGACTATTTGGATTCTGAATATGAGACACCCATCAATAGACCTCCTGTCTCCTATAATATCCTTTCTAAGATTTTACCCAAGGATGCAGTAAGAAAAGATGGTCTATAATAGTTGAAGTCTGATCTTAAGGCCTCGTTTGTGGAAGAGATAAAAAATGGAATCCTATTTAATATCATCCATTCAATCTGTTATGATTAACTATGGGGCTAGCATTGTGTCAGAAAAAATACCTGTAGTTGTTCCTGAAAATATAGTTTCTAAGGCTGGTCATGAATCTTTAATGGCCTAGTTGAATGAGATTTGGACTGCATTTGTTTCATAATTAATTATTTGCTTTGTTGAAGAGATGAGAAATAGGGAAAAATCTTTAGAACTCTCTCTCAGTTGTATGGTGTCAGGCCCGATGACAGATATGATGAATGAGATAAGAGTACATCATACTCAGATTGAGAGCTGG
Organism: Viscum album; assembly: GCA_963277665.1. Taxonomy (NCBI): domain Eukaryota; kingdom Viridiplantae; phylum Streptophyta; class Magnoliopsida; order Santalales; family Viscaceae; genus Viscum; species Viscum album. Next base: position 487,909,248 of record OY728120.1, read on the forward strand.
GAAGGAGATGTTGTTTCCTTGAAGTAGTATGTTGTTTAATTAACTACCTTGAGTAGTTCACAAGCTCAAATGAATGTTGATATCAATTACATTAAAGGTGAATTAAGGAAATTTGTGGATGTCTTTGAAGCATTTAATAAATCTGTCAAAGAACATGTGAGAACCTAGGATTTGGTTGTCCAGAAGCTGATAAGAAACTTGACCCAATCATTCAATGAGACTGTATCATTCACTGTCAAACCTCTAGGTTCATGCAGTGCTTCACTAGATTTTGAGGAATTTATAGTAGTTCTAAAATTGGAGCTTGGTCAGGCTAGTATTAGTAGCTCAGCTGATTCTCAGGTACTGTCTACCTCAAGAGATATCAGAATATTTGTTTAGTAGCATATGAGAGATGCTACTACTGCTCCAAAATAAATCAAGGATGAGATTGATCTTTACTTTCAAAAACATTACACTATGCATCAGTTGAACAATCATTCGAGGCTTCTGTTAGAAAACATAAGGCTACCCCCAGTCACACAGGCACTCAATGAACAAGTCAGCAAGCTCAAGGAGTTGACTCCTGCTCTAGATAAATTAATGGAGTACACAGATGACTTCATTTCTTGTATGGAGAGAGGAGGATGAATAATTATGGACTTTGGGAATCTGTTACTACCATTTTTTCATGTAGAATGTACTCCTATCATTGCACCTCCAGCTCTACCTGGCTCTGCTCAGTCTGCATCTATTCCTCAGATGACACCAGATCAAGCTATCAAAATCTTGACACCTTTGATTACTCTGAGCATTACCCACTATAGGATAGGAACAGGTTGTGTTGATCATCCTCTAGTGGTGCTTTCCGGCATTCCCAAGACTGAGTTTACCTCTGAACCCAAAGAAAAATCCAATGTGGACATTCAGTAGGTGGGTTGATTAGTGGCTAAGACATTTTCAAGGAATCACTTGTATTTTTTTTCTTTCCATCTTCTATTTCTCTTTATATTTTCCTCAAATGATATATACATGATTTTATTCTCTCTTACTTTCTGCTATTTTCTCATCTCCCATTCCTTCATTTTTCTAATCACAAACGGGGAGAAATGATATGGAAATGATATAGAGAAATATGGTTAAAGGAAAAGGGGGGATAACTATGATATGAAAAACATTTATATTTTACCTCTAATACATTTGTCTTATCATTCTTGTACATTGTTTTTTTACCTCTGACTCAATTGCATTTAATATTATATCCTCTAAAACTTTTAAACTCTCACATTTGAAAATGTCATTACTCACACTAAAGAATAAAACCCATTGTATTTTATACTGATACATTAGTGATTATTTGGAATTATAATATCATAATTTCTGATTATCAAAAAGGGGGAGATTGTTGACCTCGCCTATTTTGATAATCTAAATTATGTTTCAATATACTTTGATAATCCCAAATAGTTATTATCCTTATATTAATTATTATTTTAATATATGATCATCATAGTATTAAGTTGTTAAAATATCAAAATGATCATTTGAATTTTCTAAATCAATGATAATCAATGTTTATACTTTTTTAGAAATGTTACTGACTCAATCTGGATATGATTTTCATAGAACATATAAGTATTAAGTGTTGAGTCACTGATACAGACCTACCAGTACATAGTCTATGGATAAGAAAAGGTCACTGATACACCAAGCTTCCTATGACATAAGGTCACTGGTACAATGTTACTGATACAAGCTTCCTATACAACCTTATAGACAGATAGCTACCGATTATAAGAGCCAACAATACAGGCAGCTACCGATATAAGAAAGTTAACGATATAAAAGGGCCACATATACAATTCAACTGATACAAACAGACGGCCACCACTACAAAGTCTACCGATACAATAATTTCACCAATATGGGTCAATGATATAGAAGGAGCTACTGATAGAAGGAGATACCAATAGAAGGAGACACTGATGGAATGAGCTACCGATACATAGAGATACCATTATAAATAGTAACAGATACCGATACATACCTATTAACTCAAGTCCACCATTACAAGCACACTGATACTAAGAGCTACTGATGGAAACCAGTCACTATATCTATAAACTCTATTACTATATTTTTATTTAGCAATGGTCATATTTGTGGTTTTTAATGCTTCTTCCATTAATTAATGAAAGTCGTTGGCATGTCAGGAAACCGTACCTCGTACCTACAGAAGTAGTCATAATTTTTGTCGGACCACGTGAGATATAAAAGGGAACCTCGAACAACTAAAGAATGTGACAGGGGATTATATCACTCTTCCCATGAACATACAAAACAATCTTCTAGAGATACAAAAGGACAACCATGCATAGAATAATAAAGAAGAATACATTATGAGTCTATAGAACCTGATCATTCATGGGGTAAAGATCTTCAACATATTTCACCTGCACTCAAACTGATCAGACTGATCAACCTGAATGTGGAAGTCAAATACAAAAATGACACTCTGTTTCTTGACAAAACCAGAGAAGGTCTCGAAGATTCATATAAATCAATCCAAGGAGTTTAGAGCTTCACTCAAAACCCATAAATCATTCTAAACTCATGTCAGTTTGTTTAGATCTATTGTGATTCATTTATTTACATATTGAGCAGTGTGTGTGCTCTGTATTATTAAGAACACGCTGTCTCATGTGCTGAACTGGAGTATTTTTCAATACTCACTCAATTTTTCCCTTACTCTCTTGTATCCCACTATGGATAGTGGTAGAGATAAATTGTGACCTGGATAGCCTATGTGATTTTGTTTTTCCCCACGTAGAATTGTGGTAGATGTCTTAGTAACTAGAGAGTCTTTTTACTATTGTTAACCCTGACCAAGGGTGTGGATCAAAGTTTATATAAACAGTTTGAGAGGACTATGTATCATCTTGAGACTGAGCCTCTTGGTTATATCTATTGTACATCTTATATTTTAGTTTATGTTATTTTCAATTTCACTACTATGTAATTTAAATATAAATCAATTTTATAGAAACTCAAATCATTAAACTAGAAAGTGTTTATTATTTTTTTTGGCCTGTAAGTTAGTTTCAAAAGTTACTTAATCCTTAGATTGAGTTAACTGAGAAATAATCAATCTCTTGAGAATCTAATTGAAAATGTACAATCTTTATAAATTCACTGCAATTTATTTTTTATTTAATTTGGGGGATTTAAAATCATAATGTTTTTAACAGAAATTTTAATTGGAACTCAATTCACCCCCCCCCCTCTTGAGTGTCCACTCCGACCAATAGTATTCACCAGCATCATCGTACTAGGTCATATCAGCTACCTGCTGAGGGTACCTCTTGACATAATGTTTCACTAGAAAACCATGAGTTGGATCATCCAAGGAAGAATTATCGTTGAAGAAATACGTTGGATACCTAGGAAAGTGATAATATCCCTACTCCTACTAATAGCACCAATCACATTACTCTAGTAGGGACCATCCAACAAGAGTATATTTTTTCTCTCTCAGCACATGTATATAGGAATATTCTCATAGAAATCATGGGAGAGGCTCATAATCCTACCCTCATGCACAAAGCCCATCGGAATATCCCATCATTACATGGGGGAATGGGTTCACATCCCCACTTCAATGGATGATACTTTGGTTGATAGTTTCTGGATTTGAAAAACATGTAGTCTTATATCCCCATACACAATTTTTTAAAATTATAATACATCTATGATATAGTTGAAGAACTCCATCAACATATTTTGACATTTTTGTTGATCAATATACATGTGAATACTTATATCTCTACAGCAAGGATGACTCAACACTCTGATCATCCTTATCCAGTGGTTGTATCAGAGTAAATGTCAATTGTTTCTCTCCTGTGGGAGGATTATCAGCATGTCATAATGAAGGGTGAGGTATTGGACTAATTCAATAATCTTATTTCAACCATGGCCAACCAGTTAAGAGAATCATGCACCTTGAGACAGGGGAAGATGTCGATCAATGATGTCCATAACCATAATCTAGTGGCCCATGATCGGGCCCAAAAACCCATTTTTCATGTGGATAACTAAGTGACAATGTACATGTCTTGGGAGAAGCTCATAATCCTATTAAGGAATTTGATCAGTATGGTCCAATATATCATTGAATCAAGGAAAATATTCATCCTTCCACCAATGAAGAGTTATTCCAACATCATTCATATAAAATAAAGGAATTGGTTTATATTCCATCCCCCATTCCAGATATCTATCAGCAAATTATTTTATGGAATACATATTCAGACCAGTCATATGCTAATGAACCAACCATTTCCAACCATGTGAGGGAGTCACATGCCTTGGGGTAGGTTCAAACTCCAACCAACATTGATTGTCGGCATATCCCAAAGGCTTATGATTTGGAACATAACCTGATCTTACTTTAGGCTCACCAAATGAAAGTGGAACACACCTCGGGATAGGTTCATATCCCTATAGACCAAGAGGCAGCTTATCAACATATTCTGACAGACCCTCAATGGTGGGATCATATCCATATAGCACCAAGTGGTTATATAAATTTTTTTTCCATTGTGGTACAGTAGGCCCATATCTCAGCACAACCTTGAAACGAGGGTTGGAATACTCTGACCACGATGCAAAACATTACTAATAATTATAATATTATCAATTCCACTATGCTTGAGGTTGTTCGAGAAACTCTCCAACACAAAATGTTTTTTGTCGTTTCTCTATTCAATGTGGATGTAGGAGTTGTTTATTACCATGATAGTCCTCCTCTGGGTAATGAGTAGATGGATCATAATGACTATACTCCTAACATACACTATGGTCAACCTCCCCATAGTGATATCTCCCATTGGATATGAATTCCTCCATTTAAAAGAAACCTAAAAATAGAGAGGTGGACCAAACACTTACAACATTGTGTAGAGATGGGCTCGAAACACAAGGGTAAATTGTATATAGATCCATATTAGCATCCATCTACACTCCACTCCCTTCATTAGGGGACCATATGATTCATCAACTATGGTATGTACAGATGGAGGATTCCAATTATGGTGATGAAGAGTCCATAATTGACATGTTGAGATATTGAATTGGAAACAACCTCCCCATCTTGTTTCAACACCTCTCCACTTTTAGCTATGAGATCCCAGATGTTCTAGAATAAGAGTTTATTTCTTATCTACCCCATAATAAGTGGGATAAAAAACAATGACAAAATCATCAACATATCCCTTATATAGGATATGAGTGTCACCTTTAGACCATCTAGATACACTATTTCTAGGTCAACCTAGATTCTATCTCCATGAAATGGGATCCAAAATCAGAAAACCACAGCACTAATTTGCAAGATGATTGCAATCATAACATCATGAAACTCTCAAAAATGATCTCCAAGTCCAGGTAAAACATAAAAATTTAGGTAAGGGTACATTATAGAGAGTTACACATAATCAATCCCTTGAATAGTATGGCCCCTCATACAGGACATCTTGTAATGTTACAGCCTCTAGAGAGATCAAGGGACGGGATAATGCTCGGGCTAATTGGTCACTGAAACAGAATTTCCCCGCTCCAAAAATTATAGACATCACATACATGGAGATAGGATAGCCCAAAAAAATTAAATATAGCCACTCAATAAAATATAAGATCATTTCGAACATGCTGATTGATGTTGTGATTATCTGGACATGTACCCACATAGAACGATCCTCATCATGGGAAACCATCACAACATGTTCTCTTGGAAGAACAAATGATCCTCATCACAGAGACTGTCGTAGAAGATACCATAGTGGTTTTCCTAGAATGGAGTCAGACCCTTGGGAAAGGATAACATTTTCCACTACCTCCACTCCTCGGGTCATCCATTCCTGTTAAAAATCGGGACCTAGAATTATTTTTAATTGGAAAACCCGAGACCACAAGGCTCAGGACATTTATATCTTAATCGTCATCTCCAAATTCATTATCCCATAAAATGGGATGGGATACATATGCAGATACTGGGGATAGATACAACATAATGTCTAATGAATTCCCCAGTAGAACCCCATCCAATAAGGAAGGGGTCATTTTTATTGTCCTCGACACCATAGAGGGACTCAGTATTCTCTAGGTGGGGATAAAGAGATCAACGGTCATCATCCCACCAGTTCCATCCATCAAAAGGAAAATCTCTATTGGTGGGTGATCATTTGGAAACCCCAATTAGAAATTACCTCAAGTTCACAAATCATAATTTAATATTATAGGAGGATATGATGAATAAAATCATTCCCCATAGGGATAATATGCCAAAAATTCCCAATAAGGACAACGGTTTAAATAACGACCCTAATAATATCATTACAGAACTGGGTCAACATGTGGAAATAAATGGAACAACCACCAATTTTTGAAATGTATCTATAATTTTTGTAACTGTTAACATGGATGAAATGGATCAAGATCCGAATGTAGAGGGATCCAATAGAGAAGACATACCCTTAGAGGCGGGTTAATGGACGAACCAAATAAGGCAGCGCACAATGAGAATAAAATAATTCTCAATAATTTTGGCATCTTCAAATAATGATTTTCCACCTACTACGAGAAACGTCTCCAATAATAAAGGGAAAATAATGAAAACACCTAGATATCAATCTTTAAAAGAGAAATTGTTAGAATAAGATATTGAAATAAGGGCTCTTTGGAAACTCAATGTGGTGATACATATAAGAAATGGTCCTACAGGGTATCTTCTCCAACCAAAGGATAAAATTATACCTCCAATTATTGATCTTCCAACCATAGAAGCATCTGAATTTTAAACTGGATATGGGTCTAGACATCCCATTAATATAAACAAGGAAGCTGGAAAAGATCGAGACAACACGTTGCTATGGTGAAAGCCTCTCCCTCACCAGGTTAAATCCTCAGTCAATGGAAAAATGGCAGATCAATGGGAGATGAGTGTGGGTCCAACTTATCTACCACCACTCGATCTTGATGAATTAGAGGTGGCTTAAATATTAGTTCCTACAGTGTTACTCACTACCATTGAATCCTTGGATACTCAAATGGATCCCATGGAAGGGAGATACATGCTAGTGTAGCTTGAGAAGAAGACGTATCCTGAATAGATAGACAATACCCTTCATTAAACTAAAAATATAAATCCTATATTTTCTTCCATAAAAAGTCCATGTGATTCTTAGCATCTTGTCACACACTTCTTGCCTCCTTTTGGGTTGATGATGGGCCTTAAAGATCAAAAAGAGGTGTCTAAGATGAGGAGTATCATACAGAATTTGAATATGAAATCCTTGAGATGATATAACTATATCCTTGTAGGATCTATCAATGTATAAGAAGACCTTCATCACTGGTTCTAATAACTATTTAGTTCAACACAATGGAAGACGACGATCATTGACATGATGAATTTAATGAAGTTTGAGATTGAGGGGGTGTATGAATTCATATCTAGAAAGAAGAGTCTGACGTATCCACTAAACAACACTTTATTCCAAGAATAACTACTAGAACATTGTGCTAAATATTCTATGGATGAGCTGTTTACACCCCTAATACCTATTTAATATCAAGTCGGTTTCTAAGTGTTTTCTAAAAAAGAACAACCTCTTGAATAGGATATTAAGTGAACCAGATCAAAGTCTCATCCCATTCCCATTCCAAAATGAAAAACGCTAGGAAGAGAAAAACCATTGTTTCGCTCATTATAGCAGAATTCCAAGAACCTAGGAAAGCTCTAAACCGCCCAACACATCGAGTTGTCTGAGGACTGCCACCGAATCACCCACGACCAGGTGAACAAAGAAACTAGAGCTTCCCATGATTTATGGGATGAATGAACAAGGTGTGCTCCATCTAAAACGAGAATGTATTAGGATACTTCTTGGAATCCATGGAAAAAAACAACACATGCTTCAACAACCCAAGAATCCCAATGAAGATAACCTACCTGATGATCCCCATTACATCCCTTTAAATTATTGTCTGGATCATAATATTAGAAACATTTTTTTCTTTATGCACATCCTTCAAATAATGGTCAACTATTAACAACAGACATTATGCTTCTCTCTTAAAAATGATTGCATACCCATTTCCTAGTTATAGGATGTGGAATGATGGTAGAATGTTTCTATCAAGAATGTATAGAAGCTTGACAACTCAATGAGTCGTAAAATAGTATATCATGATTGTGGAACCCTCAAGGAACAATTTCTAAAACTTGTAACAATTCCACTACCCAAAAAGGTTAGGTCTAATATACCGCCCATGTGTGGGCATGAGTACCGGATGATTAATGAATCAGAAAAGGAATAGTTATATTCTACTCCAATAAGGCCTCTAACTCTTGATGATTTCTTCCGTGGAACATATGAAGTACAATCAACACCCTGCCAAATGAAGTCGAAATCTAGATATGAGATCATATTCGATTATATCAACATCATATACATGGTGAACCACTTATCTGTTGATATTTATACCGACAAATAATGTTTTGCGACATATAACACATGAATGGGAGGCCAAATGCATTGATGTCAAGGGTATTTGGGAAAATGCAGATATACACGGAGTTAGTGTCTTGGTCATATCCCCAAAGAAGAAACATATATTGCCATGACTCCTGGAAAATAACTCCAACTAGATCAAAAGTGTGACAGAGGTTCCTCAGAGCCCTCTTGTAGTCTCCCACCAGATTATCATGCATGAGTCCTTTATAGGGGTTAATCTTAATTAACATTTAAATGGGAAAGGTCAGATCAACCTATGTCACTAGAGGTGAATACTCCGTCAACCTCTATGAATTTCCCAAATCCGTTGAACTTAGCCACCCTAGCTATTGATCTATATTCCCCAGATCATCACCATACTGGGAAACGTCGACCTCTGGTGAAAAAGTGTGATTTTATAAAATTCCATGTTGAGGCCCTATATAAGCCCTAAACAATAGATGTGATTCATCATTAAAATAACATAGGTAGGGTATTGGATAAGCCCTCCAAATCCCACATGAAAATGAGGTAGAAGATAGTGTAGCTGAGGTATATCGAGCAGAAACCATTTCCTTAGGATGTAATGACACCATTTCATTCACTTATCAAAATTAGTATGAGGCTATCCATATAAACAATAGACCATTATACGTTTAATGAAAAATAAATAATGTTATCATATAAAGATGTTGATTGAAAATGGTTCCGGGGTCCATCTCATCGTGCCCCTAACTCTCTGACATTATGGGTACTGAGAAGGGGGGCATATCTCTTACGAAGCTAACAATACAGGTTTATGATTAGCATGAGAAAATAACCCTCAAGAAATATTATTCTTGAGACTCCATTTTGTGATCTCACATCTGATGATGAGTTCATGGTTATCCAGCAAGACACCACATATAATGTATTTCATAGAACTCCCTTTCTCCATATCCACTCGGCAATGCAATAAAAATTTCATCAATGTTTGATGTACCCTATTAATGGAAAGGTAAACATAATTCACGGTTACAATTACACCATTTAAATTTTGAGGTCCATATATACTGTGAAAACTTTACGATGAAGGGAGGAAATAAGCCGATAGTGGGTGATGTTATATTGGTTTCTACCCAATTAGTTTAGTGGACACCTCTATAGATCCATGTTACCTGAATGATGAGGATTACATTTTCTCCCTAAACATGGTAAAAATAGAGGGTCATGTCCTAGAGGTCTGTGAATCTCCTATCATATAAAATAGTCATCTTCACCACCACTCTATAGCAACTCTGATGAATATAGATGATGATATTTCATATAATGTATTCACACACCCTGTTATTGTTAGAGAGGCATGAAAAATTCTATCCTCAACTGAAATTGTCCCCATATACTAAAAAGCAATGAATATTATGATGATATTATAAATTCCCATCTAGCATTGGAGGAAGGTTTTTCCACCACCATATATGTGGTCCAACAGATATTCCTGGGGACAGAGGAAGACCCAAGACCTTCAACGATGAGATCCAGTATACCCCCATGAAGAGAAGGAGATGAATATTGAATTCCTAATGTAACACAAATATGTGTTTGTTTTTCACTATACAAAATTTCTCAGATTGGATCTGAATTTTTCTACACACTATATCAAACAATCCAAAGAACATCAGGGATTCATACCAGCAGCCAGAAGAATGAACACCTGTTAAGCCAAAAAAGTGTAGGTGTAATATAACTTTTTGATCAAATCCAACAGTCTACGAGAAGTGAAAAACCCATAATATATTTCAAACATAATCCCCATCAAGAAAAATAATGTGAAAATTAGGGATTTAATTGACTTCATAGACCATAATTGGTATTGGATGAATAATGACTTCCCATTGTCAATCTCATAACTCTTGATCGATAAAACTTATAGCTTCCAAGACCATTATTTCATGTAAGGTTACTCAGGGTACAACTAGATCTAAATTCACCCTAAGGATTAAGAATAAACAAAATTTGGTGCACCAAAGATTATCTTCTACTACCAGGCCATTCCCATCAGATTAACAAAAGATGGCGCCACAATTCAACACGCTATGCATTGCATCGTTACGTAGTTCATGGGAAGAATATCTGAGTGTTATATTTAAAACGTTTTCATCAAATAAATATATAAATGCGTTAGCCTCATGCATCAACAAGAAATATTTAACATCTTTCAATAGAATATTCTAAAGATGAATCCACTAAAGTGATCATTTGGGGTATCATTATGTAAATACCTCAGTTTCGTGGTACACTACCATGGTTTTGAGGGAAACCAAGAGAATACCAATGCTATCCTAGAAATGAATCACCTATAAATCTAAACAATCAAATGGTTTCAATGTGTCCTCACAAATATTCGGTGATTCAATGACAACTTGGATGGAAAATCCCTCACGTTCACAAGGATAATGGAGAAGGGAGTTGCCTACCAATAAGATAATGAGTATCAAAAGTCATTCAAAAATAAAAAGTAGTATCTTCTACAACCACCACATTGATGACCTATTAGAAGGGAGGCCACCCATATTATATGTTTCCACAATGGAATTATCAATGTGTGACCTCCTCGCATAGAAGAATGGCTCAGAGAGAAATAATAGTCATTAATACCTCATCCAGACCATGCTAGGTATCAACACTAGATATTTTGATGTTGAAAAGAACTTCCATGCACTCAACCACATAGTGAAGAAGACGAGGCATTACTTTTTCCACTATAAGGTCCTCTTGGGCAGTCATATTGACTCGCTCAAGTACATCCTTGGCCCCCCCTATATTGATCAGGTGCTCGATTTTTTGGGAGATCATTCCACAAAAATATGGCATCTTGTTAATAACACAAAAGGTTGTAGAAGGTAAATATTTGGGTGAATTACATGTGGAGTATCCCTCTCCATAAAACAAAAGAGAAGACACCGATCCCCTAGAATAATAGCTATTTTATTCCCACGACACTTCCTGGATGTGGAAGATGTATATTGATGGCGCATCCTTGTGACCTATTCGTGCACGAATGGAAAACCTGAAGTTCAACTGAGTTGGTCATGGGGTTATATTTTTCTGTATAGATAAGGAAACTCTTACCCACTCATTCTCACTATTTTGAAGGTTTCATGAATAATGAAGCTAAATACCAAGACATTATCACTATGTTCGAAGTAGCTCTATAGTTGCACATAGCCTTCCTGAATAACAATGGGGATTCTGAACTGGTGATAATGAAGATCCGTAGTGAATATGCGATCAAGAAAGATGACCCCCTCAATGGCTATGTTAGGGGACTAATAGTGGATTTCCCCTCTGAGATCACATTGAATTATATCCCTAGATCGTAGAATATTCTTACTGATGCACGAACTAATGTAGTGGTCATCATGGAAGACCATGATTATGATGAATAAACCTTATGTATAACACATCGAAGAATGGTCTCATAAATATTCGTATGTGATATGAAAGAGATAAATTAGTTCATCACCACCTCATAACGCGATGAACCAATGTCCTCTTCTAGGAGGATGGATCCCATAATCAGTTATCATTGGGACAAAACAGTAATGATGAATTGGACTATAATGGAAAATATTTGGTGCCCTACAACAAACGTCATTTTGTAGGACATAGCTAATGATCATAAAATACTATACAATTGTGTATTTTATTGAATTCTACTCACTTTCATAGATGAAGGATAAATCATCATCATCGTAGAAGAGGTCCAAATTGGCTCTTGTGGTACCCTCCAATCTAGAACTAGGCTCTCTCACCAGATCATAAGGTTTGGTTATTTCTGGAAGACCATGATAAAAGACTATGGGAAATTCACCAAAAATGTCATGGATACTAGCTTCATAGAAACGTAATCCATCAACCACAAAAATTTCTACATATAGCCAAATATTCTTGTCCATTCTCCATTTTGGGGATGGATGTCGTGGGTCCATATCCCCCAGCAACCACGAAGCAGTTCAACTACACCTTAATCACTACTTACTTCTTCACCAATGGGATGTGGTGATACCCATCAAGTAATTTGGAATGAATGTTATTATAAACATCATAATGTCCCATATGACCTCCATATTCCAAGTCTCTCACGTTCTATTGACTGAAAATGGCACCAACATCTATTCTATGGAGTTCAAGAAGTTATACCGAGAGTATAACATCAAATATAATCACTCATATTGCTATCATGCGAGTGAAAATTCATATATAGAGGCCTTCAATAAGACCCTATCGAACATAATATATAATATGGTTAACAAGTATAAGATGTCCTGGCCAAATAAATTCATCCATGCTTTATGGGTCTACTGTACCACCACATGTGCTGCTACAGAAGCCACACCGTATGTGTTGTTGTACGTGACTGAGATTGTGTTACCCTATATCTATAGGTTCACCCACTCCAAATAATCAATTTTAGGAAAATCATATATAATGAAAAATTGTAGAAACTTATATATGAGTTAGAGTGGCTAAACATCAAAATGTTGCGCACACATCACAACCATGAGGTCCACCAGACCACGATAGCATGAGCCTTCAATAACAAGGGTTTTCTCCAATAGTTCATCTACATTGAAATGTTGATATCTCTCAGAAACCCAAAGATACCAAGAAATAATACCCTAATTATTAAACCCATGTGGGGGGAACTCACATCATATATATAATTTCTATTATAATGTAGCCTATTCATTGGCCACCCTAGATGGAAAGTGTGTCACACCACCCACAAATGATAGATTTATAAACAAATATATCTCATAGTCTCCAGAAATAGGGAATCCTAATATTTTTAACTCACATATCCATCCTTTACACAAGCCTTTAAACACCATGGAATGTATCACACCTGATAATAAACCGTTCAGGCACATCCATACAGCATGACGTTAAACTGCATAGTCTCTACAGATCTATGTACGACATGTTTCTTATTTCCAATGAGATATGTAGGGTTTCATAGATCCAATATCTATTCCATGAATCCAAACTATATAAAATACCTTTATCATATCCTCCATTCCTATGAATAGTTGAAGGGAATCATGTCATACATTATTTCTCTCTCCGAGCATAGCTCACGCGAGCTCTGGAATTCCAGTAAGAGTTTTCTTACACAAAAGAGGACATGAATTATCTGGATGAGATCTTTACTATACTAAATAAAATTAGGTAAAGGTTATGATATGACTCCTCACGACATGATTCTATAGATCAGGGTATATGAACCTTACATGACATGAAATTGTATGCTCCTATAGAATACGTCCAAGAGGATCACCTTCACTGGTGTCATTCTCCCACCAGGACATCACCCCAAAAAAATATATTGATTGATTCCAATATTCCTAGGATATGTAGTGACACCTAAGCCCCTGATTCTGGTGCCAACCATTGGATTATATACCTTTTACATTGGGGAATCAAATTTCATTGCCAAAAGTCAAAAAACTGCACAAACTTATGACTTCTGTCTCCACTCATGTCGGGTGATCCACGTCTGTACCACATGGAATTAAACATCATGGAATTATGTCCTTCATGGATGATGTAAAACTGAACAGTCCTTCATGAACAATGTGAGGCTTAATTCCCACCCTTGCAATAAACATGGGAATGACCAAGCATTTAATCCATGATTCCATTGCAATGTATTGAAGGAAATTCCTTCATTTTATTCAGTTGGCACGATAACCTTTTAAGGATGTATAGAATTGTGTATAACACTTTTATACTAATTCACATTGGATTTTCCTTATCAAACCATGAGAATCCCCTTTGGGACCTTTTTTTATCTCCTTATTTATTACCGCATGATGTTACACCACATGGATGTAAGTCCTTTTAGCATGATGTTGAAATGAACTGTTCTATAAGAAGTGTTGGTGGTTTGATTCTTGTCAACATAGGATATGTAGTGACACATGATCTTACAATCACGATCCCAATCACAATATCCCTATTAATTCATGATGGTCTACCTTCTTCCTTACCACACAACGTTAAACTACATGGAAATACATCATAACCACATGATGTTAAACTACATGGAACTCTCAGAACTACATGTGGCTTGATTCTCATCCCCATGAGATAAAATGTTATTCTCTTTTGTCCCAACCGTGGATATACCTTCCTTGAGCCCCATTGGAAAGAGTTATCTCGAAGTGATGTGTTGTGTGGATGAGACATCTTTCAACATTATTCACATCATGTCATTTCATGGCACCTCATTGTGTGTCTCCAACCATGACTCTATCTTATGGTATAAATCACATGACACTAAACTATCAACATATTTCCCTAAAACATTAAATTAAACTATGACACATCATCTATAACAAATGGAGTTACATTGCATGGAAGTTAGTCCTTACTGCATGATGTTAAATTGTCATATCCTTCAAAAATAATGTGTGGAATTATTCTAAATCACATGAGATATGTAGTGAGGATCATGTTCCCATCTATGGGTTCAATTATATTATCATCGCCTTTCACGTCAGTTCTTACATCCTTACAGTAAGATGTTAAACAATACCGAGATGAATGTCCCCAAAAATTCATGATTGGTCACCTTTGTCCTTACCACATGACATTGAAGTAGATGGAATCTTACAAGAACTATGTGTGGCTTGATTCTAATTCATATTGGATGCATAGTGACACCAATGTACTCATCATGGGGCCCAACATCAATATTACCACCATTCATATCTGTTCTCACGTCCTTATCACATGCATTTAGACTGAATAGAAGAGTCCTCTCCACAAGATGTTAAATTTCATTAACGATCATCCTTACCACGTTATGATAAAATTCATGGATGTAAATTCACACTAAATGATTATAAATTGTGTAGGTCATCATCCATCACCCCTTCATATCAAAGGACTAAAAGATCCATACCCTATCCATCCAGTGAACATAGTGCTTCCATTGTCTTTTAAAACACCTCAATCTATGTTCCACACATCATTTATAATGTGTCTCGAGTCATTGCAAACCATTCTCTTCCCTTAAAAAAGTGATGTATCTCTTCCTGGATATTCTATTGATGCGAGGTGTTAGACCCTACAACCATAGTCATCTTGGCCTAGTGTAAAAAGATTTATGATTCATGTGAACATTACGTCACTAAGGTGGTCCCCAAAACCCAATTGTGTTATAGGTTATCCTTATAATGATTGTCCAATATTATCACTCAAGACCTCAAAACCAAGATCCATGATTTATGACACCTCCTCAGCCCGCTCAGAGGGATATTGTAGTACTCATCGCCAGGGGTATCCTAATGAGCCTCTTGTGTAACATCCCCATAAAAGGTCCAAGTGGCATGACCCGTATCATCTCACACCTATGTCAATTTTGAATGATCATAAACTGTTGCACATAATGGTCCAAATGAAATGTCCTTAAATAGTTACAACAGGATACACAAAACCTATTAGGTCAAAAACCTGCAAAGGGTGGCCTGAGAAAAAGTGAAGTCTTTGCATGATAAACTCTTCACATTCAATGTTTAGAGAATAATTATGGCACAAGTGAATAAGGAATATAGATCATAGGATCTATTAGGTTTCCCTATTAAAATATTAGTTATGCTCACTAGACCCCTAGCTTAGGAAAATATAAGATCAATGATTCATGAAACCTCCTCGTTAGGAGAATAAGTTCGACTATTGGTGGCACAAATTTTACGGTGCTCAAACCCCTCTTGAATATTTTGTTATTCTTATATAATAATTCATGATTTTATGTGTCTTAGGTTGTGAAAAATAATTCATTTAACACGAATTTGAAAAGATATATCTTATCTTAACAATGTTATTTATGTGATGGATTAGTCCTTCTAACAAGAGACATCAATGCTTGGTTAAAATGGATTTCTTATTATTTTGAGCCTCACATCATCACAACACAACGTAATGTCACATTTTTTTTGTAGGATCCCAATGGGATGATTCTACCATACCTTCTTAATGACCTGAACACATTAAAATATAATTTGATGTCTCCATACCAAACTATCCAAGAGGATCCAATATCCACAACGTTGCATCACCATGTTTTTTACCCCTTCTAAAAACTATAATGAGAACCTTCATTCATAAATCTTTTTTTGGATCCCACCTCATGATCTGAAACAATAAGGCATAGGGTTGAAGCTGTTCCATTATGATCTATTTTCCTTAGGGTTCCAAAAACCTTCTGAGATACCCTTCCTTACATACCCATCATCATCATATTGATGTTTGAGCCCTAAAAAACATTTTATAGGCACTAGAAATGAAACGAATCCCCTCCAATCGACTAGGATACTGATGTAGAAGGTACCAGAACCACTGCCAATGGACACATTGGCTCAACAAAAAGGGTCTCCTAACACATGTGAGCCTCATAAAAATTATTCTAGATCATCATACCCTATAGTGTTAAGGGACATAATTGTAATGCCTAAACTTTTTTTATCATTAATCTCATGCTTCTAGGTTTTGGTATGCATTACCCACATCCCAACAATCCCAGGAGACCTAGATACCCCAATATTTTTCCATCAAGCATATTCACCCCATATAATCCTCTATAGACCTTGGACATGGGTGGATATCATATTTTCTTGTCCAATTTATTGACGCATAAGGGATATAACCCACTAACTAAAGGAATTCCCTCCATGCATGAAATAAACATCGATATTCATGATCCCAAGTAGCACTAAGGAAGAACTCTTCAACATATAGTGTTTTGAGTCATTCATAGTCCTCTAGTCCCTATATTCTATAATGGTCTGAGATAGAAGATTCGAAAAAATAATACCCCAAAGGTATGTTCTCGAAGACCCTAAAAAACACATTGATATTATAGAACATAGGACCTCAAATCAAAAAACACTCAATAACCTTCATGATGATTTCTATATAAGTTAAATTCTACGATAAAGTTGAGATTCTAGGCATTGGACACACACATTGTGTGATCCAAGTAATATTTAGCACCTATAAAATGAAAGAGGAACATAAACATATCAAGATGGAAACCTGTATGATGGTTACCTACGAAAAATCCATGTCCATGCCTAATAATTTTTCCCACGTATGAATATTGGTAAAAATTTAGGGGAAAAAAATATACAATTCTTTTTTGGACCACTATATATCCCTCGAATAAATATTTCTAGTCACGTTATGTCCTATGTATTAGGAAAAATTTAGATAATTCTATTTTTTTTGAAGGATAGAATGTCTAAATTATCCCCAAATATTAGGCGATATCTATACTACTATAACATATGCATCAATGACGGATTTCTTGTTAGTGGGAATTCATGATCTATTCTCAAGGTGAATCTTATTGAATGTCAATGAGATAAAATATGTTTAACATAACAATCAATGTATGGGCATCATGGATTATCTGATCAACATATCCACTATAATATAAATCTCCACCCACGTTTTCATAGTAATATTGTTTCATCTCTCTCCTTTTTATGACATAAATCTATAAAAGAACATTCATCGTATAGTTATTTATCCAGGAACATATATCTCTTATGAAGAAGCTTCATGTGTATAGTGATATATTTTAGAATTACATGTGGCATGCCTCTTATTCTAATGGTATTCGTAGGGACATCCCTGTGCTTTTATTTTGATCCGACCTCTTATTCCATTCCTCCCAATCCCTATCCCATTTTGGAATTCTTATATGTTCCAATCTAATGTTTTCCATCCGTCATGTTAAGGTTTCTCCCTATATCAAATTCATCAAAGTAGTTATGTCCATATGTATCATCTTCATAGAACTTGAGAACATATAACACATATTTATAACAGATTCTATTAGATTTATGCATCATTGAAAATTCTATAATAAAATATTAATAAAAGAGATCTATATTCACTTTCAAAAAAGATTCTTTCATTTATAAAAATCTCATTTTAGGTGGGGAATTTTGATGGCACCGATATTTCTGTATCATAAATTATTCCATTGAGGATCCAAGGAAGAATTCCAAGAGTTAGAATAATAAATTGGAAAGGGAATGTATGAATTACTAGGGGTTAAGGTGAAGTTCCCAATCAGGATCCAAGTATCACTGAGAGGGGGAGGGGGTGAATCAATGATATCATTTTCTTTTTAAGCTTCCTTAATGATGAAACAACCTTCGCCTCCTGTTAAAGAGTTTCTTCCCTGTTGAACAAACACAACCACAGGAACACAAGATTTACAATGTTCACTACTCAATAAGAGTAGCTACGTCCATGGTATGGTACGGAAAAAATCCAGTACCACACAATCCTTTAATGTGGAATACAATGAGTAGGATATATCCTTACACTCGTGTAGCACTTTGAAAATAGTCCAATAGTGTGTATGCTTCCTCATAGCACAAATAGGGTAATGAAATAATACTGTGATTCTTGATGACCTTTCCCAGATCAAATCTTTCAAAAAAACTCTTCAATTTCCTACCTAGAAGCTGGTAGAAACCTCCTAGAGAAAATAGCTTGGGCGCCTCCTTCCACTTGCGTGCCTCCTTCCCACTTGCGCGCCTCCTTCCACTTGCGCGCATCCTTCCACTTTCGCGCCTCCTTTATGGACACCACAACACTTTCGCACCCTATACTTGCATAAAAAGTCTTTAGCGACAGACTTGCGCGGAAACACTTGCGCGATAGACCTGCGGGGCAACACTTGCACGACAGACTTGTGCGGAAACACTTGCACGGCAGACTTCTTCGACTTGCGCGCTCAGAGCTCAAAATATTTCTCTATGTCTTGAGCCTTAAAAAATGAGGAGCCGAGTTCTCTATATATAGGAATTTTTTTGACTTGCGTGACCTAGACTTGCGCGCCACCACTTGTGTGCCACCACTTGGACGCCACCATTTGTGTGACACGGTTGCGCGCCAAATACTTGCGTGCCATTCTGGACTTGCGTGCCACTTTATTTACTTTTCCATATTTATGAAATAATTCTCTTTTGAAATATGACTTGTGCGCCTCTACATACTTGCGCGCCTACTGCATACTTGCGCGCCTACTTCTTTCCATTGACATATTTTTGATCTGATGATATTTGTGATATGACTTTGCCAAAAACACTTCTTTGTCACTCCCTTTCCTTCATAAGGCTTGCATCACAAGTTCATCAAACTTATGATATTTGTGAAATAAAAATCAGCAAAGAATCATCTGGTTTTCCAAGTCTTTTACAAAGTGAATTGATTTAGCTTCTTTGTCAACAAAAGACAACACTTTATAATAGAAAACTTTTCTTACTTCCTTATCAGTTAAACTTGGTCCCAACAATCTCCCCCTTTGGATTTTGTTGACAACCATGATTCATAAATAACTAATATTTGTAACCTTATGCAATGGATTACTTGTCTACAATTCTAAGCCTATGTGAGCTAACTCATTGTAGGAAACAAGAACTATTGACAACCTAAACCATGCTGTCTAAAAGCAGTGACTATGAAATCTCATGAGCGTACCTCCTCAACCTTCTTCAGAACATCTTTCAAGCTTATACATCATCATTCTTCAATTCCTCATCTTTCCTAGAAAACAACATTGTTTCCTACAACCACTCTAACAAACAGTTGGACTAGTTCACACACACAAATGCTGGATTCATAGCTTACCCACAACTCCCCCTTTATGAATGCATATATAAGGATAGATTTATGAAACAATTCTCTCCCTTGACAACACTATCCAAAGGAAATATGAGAGAGGGGACAGAAACATGTACCTTAGCCTTGACGAGATGGAGGTTGGACACCCATGTTCATTCTCAATTTTGCAAATGGTTCTTTTGGTAAGGGTTCGGTGAATATATTAGAAACTTCTTCATATATAGGAACATACTCCAACCGTAATTCATTCTTCTATACCTACTCTTTGATGAAGTGGTACATTATATCAATGTTTTTTGAACGATAATGTTGTACATGGTTTCTTGTAACATTGATTGCACTCTGATTATCACATCCCAAGAGCAATGGTAGCTTTACTTCAACAAGTAGATATTCCAGTTGGGTCTTCTTCCACATTAGTTGAGTTGCATCCTGAGTAGAAGCAACATACTCAGCTTCATCTATGCTAAGAGTTACTGAATTCTGTTTCTTGCCATGCCAACTAACACAAATTTTTTCCAGAAAGAAAACTCCACCGGATGTGGATCTTCGATCGTCAACATTTCCTTCCCAATCAGCATCAGAATACCCAAATAGATCAATATTTCCTGATCCATCATACCTGATTCCAATTTTTTTTTCCTTTGACATATCTGAGAATTCTTTTTCCAGCAATCAGATGTGATTCTTTGGGAGCACTTTGAAATCTTGCACATAAAATGACAGCATATACAATGTTGGGTCTTGAGGCAGTCAAATACAACAGACTTCCAATTAGCTTTATAAACTCTTTCTGATCAACATCCTTGCCTTCTCCATCTGTAGAAAACTTGGTTCCAGCTGAGATAGGTGTGGAAACTGGTTTCGAATTCTCTATACCAAACTTCTTCAGAAGTTCCGTAACATATTTTTCTTGAGACAGAATGATATGATTCCTTTTCTGTGAGATTTTTAACCCAAGAAAGTATTTCATTTCACCCAACATGGACATCTCAGATAACTTCTTCATCTCCTTAGAAAATCATTCACATGTTTTTTCATCCTTCGCAGCAAATATGATGTCGTCAACATAAACAATAACAATCAGTGAAAACTCATGGACCTCCTTGATCTAATGATTACTATCAACTCTTCCTTTGTTAAAATTCATCTTCTTCAGGAAAGTATCAAATTTAGAATACCATGCCCTTGGAGCCTGTTTTAGCCCATACAAATCCTTCTTCAATCTGCACACATAGCTTTCAGCCTTTCCAATAACAAATCCACAAGGTTGATCAATGTAAACTTCCCTATCAAGGTAACTATTCAAGAATCCGGATTTGACATCCATTTGAAAGATTTTGTAACCTCGTTGTGCAGTAATGGAAAGAAATATTATGATTGTTTCTAATCTTGCTACCAGAGAAAAGGTTTCATCAAAATCAATGCCTTCAATTTGGGAATACCCTTTGTAAACCAATCTTTCTTTGTTTCTTATTACTTCACCTTTCTCATTCAGCTTGTTCCGGAAAACCCACATTTTTCCAATAATTTTCCTGTTGTCCGGCTTGGGTACAAGTTCCCAAGTATTGTTCTTCTCTATCTGATCAAGCTCTTCGTTCATAGCATGAACCCATTCTGAATGCTCAAATGCTTCATTTACATTATTCGGTTCAATTTTCGAATAAAGAGAAGTATGTGATATAGAATTTTTTGTTCTTCTTGATTGAACCCTCTGGTCTTTATCTCCAATAATGTTTTGAGCCTCCACTTGCTTCCTCAATCTAGGATGAGTTTTTTGAACTTCTTTATCATCACTCGAGATCTCTGAGTCAGATTCCTCTTCTTGAGTAGGAATAACACAGTCTGCAACATTATCATAATTATTAACAAAAACTTCTCTATCCTACTCAACTTCCACATCAACATATGACTTCTTTTCTTTCTCAACCTTTTCAACAACTTTTACATCTAAAGAGTCAAAAATTATTCTTGTTTCTTAATTGAGGCATCTATAACCAATTCCTTTTGGAGAATAGCCAAGATAAATTCCATCATCTCCTCTTTTCTCAAACATTCCCAAGTTTCCACCTTTATTCTTTATAATGCATGGACTCCCAAAGACTCTCAAGTCTTTCAGACATGGAGATTTTTCATAGAAAATTTCAGATGGAGTCATATCTGAGTTTGGCCTATAGAAACATCGGTTCTAAATACGCACTGTAGTGCTCATGTCTTGCCTCCAATAATAATGAGAAAGACTATGTTCAAGTAATATAGTTCTCCTCATTTCCACCAGACTTCGATTCTTTCTTTCAGCAACCCCATTTTGTTGAGGTGTGTATGGTGAACTGAACTCATTCCGAATTCCATGTTTTTCAAGGTATCTTGAAAACTCCTCATTCTTATACTCTCCACCATTATCTATTCATAAATTTCTCACTGAATACTCACATTCCTTCTCTCCTTTCCTCCTGAAACTCTTAAACATTTTCAGAGCATCTGACTTATGTCTCCTGTACATAACACAAGTAATGCGAGTAAAGTCGTCAATGAAAATAATGAATTACATATCTCCATTTGTAGATTTCTTACTCATTGGTCCACATATATTGGAGTGTATGAGTTCCAATGGCCTTTTTGAGTGCATTTCAACACTCTTATGAATAGGGTTTGTAATATTCCCTTTCTCACAAATGGTGTAACACCAATCTATTTTTTTGATAAATCAGGAATATCTCGGACACTGTCACTCTTTGATAACTTCCACATATTTCTCTGACACATATGTCCTAGCCTTTTATGCCATAACTTATTTTCATCCACTACACCCATGTAGCAAGAGCTCTGTACTTCACCAACTTGAAAAAAATTCCATTTTGTGCGTTGTACTCTTGTAATTATATTTCCACCATTTTCACTTTTAACAATAAATCCATATTTTCTGAAGATAACATTGTTTCCTTCATCACAGAGTTGTGACACAATAAGCAGGTTATGATTCAGTCCATCAACATATAATGTTTTCCGGGATTTCATCTTTTCTTTTCCAATGATGGCTGATCCAACACCTTTGATCCTTAGAGATTCATCATTTCCTAATGTCATTTTTCCTTCTTTGAAGTGTTTCACATTCTTCAGTATCATTAAGTCTCTTGTCATATGAGATGAACATCCACTATCAAGAATACATGGAAGTTCTCCTTTTATAGCTTTCAAAGCGGTTTCAACAACAAGAGCTTTTACTTCTTCCTTTTCTTTCTTCACCTATGGCTTCTGAGAATTGTTAATGAGATTTTGTTGTGCTGGTAACAAAACAAGGAATCCTTTTGCAAGATTTCCAGGTTGTTCACATATTTCAAAAATAGATTTCAGGGTTTGGAACCTATTTTTAATCTTTACTCCAACATTCTCAGGTTTCATTACAACCACCTTTTCTGACTTCTTTCATTGAGGAGATTGACTCCCCCTCAAAACCTGCCTTTCATAACCTCTGGAATAATAGTAATGTTGTTGGTTGAACCAACACATATTTGTAGTATGACTGAATCAACCACAATACCAGCAGTATCTATAGAATGAGTATTTACCTTTGAAACTTCCATACTGACTAGAATTGAGAACACATTTCTCTTCCACCTTCCTATCATTCTTTTCTGAGCCACCATCCTTTCTGTTATAAATCAATGTATTGCTTTCCATTTCAGTTCTATCAAAACTAGATGTTTTGGACACTTTTCCGGATTCAAAATGTTTTGAATAATTTTTGAACTCAAGGTTCTTTGAAACATCTCAATTCCAAATTTTTTTTCTCTTTTCAACATACATAACATTCCCAGTATTCTTCATTTCAGAACCACTTTTACTTTTCATTTCAACCTTTGAAGGCAACCATTTTTTATCCTTCTTAGGTTCCTCCTTCGAAGAACAATCACCAACTTCAGAGATAGAGTTTTTGAAACTGATACTCATTTCTTTAGCATTATAATGTTTTTGTTGGATAGCTTCTAACTCTTCTACTTTTTCCTTCAGCTTTACTTCAAAATGATCATTGCGATTCTTTCCATTTTCAAGAGAATTATTTAGATCACCAATCACTTTTTTCATATTGATTTTCTCATCAGTAAAACCTTCTTGATTTTTTATTGCATAAATTTCATTTTTCAACTTCTTGTTTTCCTTCTCAAGCCTTTTGATCTTTCTCAAACATTCCTTCAACTCTTCTTTCAGATAGGATTCAAGTTGAGTTTCTTCTTCTTCAGAACTACTGCTCTCATAATCATCATTTTTCACAGTTGCAACAAAGGTCTTTTCTATAGCTTTCTCAGCAACTGAATTTTCAGATCCAGTCTCACTATCATCTTCTTATCCCCTTTTCGAAAAAAAAGTTTCTTCTTTTTGATTTAAAGAACTTTGTGTCCTTATATATTTCAGAAGATCTATCTTTTCCACCCAATGTCTTCCAAGACCTTCTAGGTCTTCTACCTTCTTTATCACTATCATCAAATCTCTTCTTTTTAGGAAAATTAGCCAGAATGTGACCAACAACTCCACATTCAAAAAATTTCAAGGGAAGTTTCCCTTTATATTTTCTTGTACCTCTTCACACATTTTTAGAAAACAAGAATAAAAATTCAACAATGTTTTCGCATACATCATTTTCAGAGTCAGATCCAACAAAATCATCTTCCTCATGAGCCTTATTAGATATTTATGTCTTGGCAGCATTAAAAGACATTTCTCTGTCAACATTGGTTTTATTCTTCACAGTCTTCTCCCTTCTCATTTCATAAGTGATAAGAGTGCTATGAAAATCATCCAGAGATAATTCTTCAGGGTCTCTGTCTTCTAATGATTAAACTTTAGCATCAAATTTGTCAGGAATAATTCTTAAGATCTTTTCAACGACTGTAGAATCCTCCAGGTTTTCACCAAGAAATCTGATAATGCTGACAACGTGATTTACCTTGGTAAAGAAGTCCCCAAGTGATTCAGCTTCTCCCATTTTCAAGTCTTCATACATTAGTCTCCAGATTTGTAGTTTAGCCTTCTTCAATTTAGTATTTCCTTCATAGATGTTCTTCAGTTTGTCCCAGATTCCTTTAGCTGTAGCAACACCATTCACTCTTAAAAATTCACTCTCGGACAGAGATGAGAGTAACACATTTTTTCCTCTTCCATCATTATCAAGAATCTTCTTATCGATAGGAGTAATAGGAACCTCGTCATCAATAGCATGAAATCCATCTGTTGTAGTTTTAAGAACTTCATATCCAAGAGACATAAGATAAGGCATCATTCTGTCCTTCCAGATGTGATAATTATTTCCGTCAAATATCGGAATCCCCTTACTGTTCACGCAGTTAAGATTTTCCATCACAACTTCTCTTCCACCACTTCAGCAAAGAATAAATGAAGGAAACCTTCCCTCTGATACCAATTGAAGTTCCCAATTAGGATCAAAGTATCACTGAGAGGGGGAGGGGGTGAATCAGTGATATCTTTTTCTTTTTATGTTTCCTTCTTTATGAAATAACCTTTTCCTCCTGTTAAAGAGTTTCTTCCATACTGAACACACACAACCACAGGAACACAAGATTTACAAGGTTCACTACTCAATAAGAGTAGCTACGTCCTTGTTATGGTACGAAAATAATCCAGTACCACACAATCCACAAGAAAACAATGCTTTGATGTGGAATACAACGAGTAGGATATACCCTTACACTTGTGTAGAACATTGAAAACAATCTAATAGTGCGTGTGCATCCACTTATAAGAAATAGGGTAAGGAAATAATTATGTGCTTCTTGATGACCTTTCCCAGATCAAATCTTTCAAAACAACTCTTCACTTTCCTACCTAAAAGCTGGTAGAATCCTCCTAGAGAAAACAGCTTGCGCGCCTCCTTCAACATGCATGCCTCCTTCCCACTTCTGCGCCTCCTTCCACTTGAGCGCCTCCTTCCACTTGCGTGCCTCCATTACGGACCCCACAACACTTGCGCGCCCTATACTTGCGCGAAAAGGCTTCCTCGACAGACTTGCGTGGCAAAACTTGCGCGACTGACTTGCGAGGCATCAATTGCATTGCAGACTTGTGCGGCAACAGTTGCGCGACAGACTTCTTCGACTTGCGTTCTTAGAGCTCAAAATATTTCTCTAAGTCTCTAGCCTTAAAAAATGAGGAGGAGAGTAGTCTATTTATAGGCATTTTTGTGACTTGCGTGACCTAGACTTGCGCACCACCACTTGCACGCCACCACTTGCGTGACACACTTGCGCGCCAAATAATTGAACACTATTCTTCACTTGCGCGCCACGTTATTTCCTTTTCCATATATCTAAAATAATTATCTTTTGAAATATGACTTGAACGTCTCTACATACTTGTGCCCCTACTGCATACTTGCGCGCCTACTTATTTCCTTTCCCATATTTTTGATCTGATGATATTTCTGTTATGACTTTGCCAAAAACACTTCTTTTTCACTCCCATTCCTTCATAAGGCTTGCATCACGAGTTCTCCAAACTTATAATATTTGTGAAATACGAATCAGCAAAGAATCGTCTGGTTTTCCAAGTCTTTTACAATGTGAATTGATTTAGATTTTTTGTCAACAAAAGACAACACATTATAATAGAAGACTTTTCTTACTACTTTATCCGTTCAACATGGTCCCAACATATGGTAATATACATTGATCCTGAAGTCATATTTTTATTTTTATTCTAATGAGTAAGTGGTTCTTATTTCGACCCCTTAATAGTATTGTACGACTATCCAGGACAATTCACTCGAGGCCCATATTGGACAATCAAGTCGACCACACCCATGGGAGTTAGCCTAGTCTAGCCAGTAGACCAACTGGGGAGAAATTCTCTAACAGGAGATCAGTTGTTCCAATGTATAGTACCTTAGTGTCCAAGAAAACCGAAACACGTCCATGGGTGGGATGAAGCCCACTGGAGGAGGTATTACATATAGTATTGGCGGTGACCCAATTTTCAGCTCCAAAAAAGTAAACATATAGTCTATTATATACCAATAGAAGGAATGACTAGAGATCAATGTAGGATTATAAATTTTCTCCATGATCATATTTGGGTCATCCGATCACAATGCCCACTATTATGTAATGTATGATCATGTTGTCCACCGATCCTGACTATCCACTACATTCTCACCCATCACAAGGTCAAACTGAGCCAACCTCGTGCCTCCTAATTCAATATTAGGTGATCCTATGGATTGTATAACCCTCTTATTCGTCCTCTTGACACGCTAGTTCAATGTCCCAAGGCACACCTGATGCTCATTTGTTCTCACTTAATTCTCTTTGATTTTTTGTTTAATATCTGTGAAATTCAAAGATGACAAGAACAAATCCATCACGAGTTCCATGCTAAAATTCCCACTGGCCTTCTTCAAGAGAGCCTCAAAACATTGGAAACTATCATATGATCATTCATTTATCATGTTATCAAACCGGGTACGTCTAGTAGAAGCCTCTACAAGCACTTCCATCCTGTCATGAGAGTCTTAGGTTTTATTTGGGGATATTTCATTATGATTATTTGATCATGAAACTATACCAATGGTGAATGTCGATGGAACTATGAACACTTCAGAAACTGTGAACCCCTCTTCATCCACATACTTTATGTCCTTTTTAAATCATATTTTCTCTGATCATGCAGTGCGATATCAATCACATCTATGGCACAACTCGACCTTCATCCTATACCTAGTAGCAGATATATCATGCTCACATGGCCTATATAAACCCCAACTATATAGAAAAGTGTACACAATTAGGAGAGGAGAAGGAAATTCGAAATAAAAGGGGAGTGGTGAGAAAATTCCAAAGGAATATGTTCTTCAGTATCCACCATTACGGATCACATACAGTTAATAAAAGAGGCCCATCCCGTGGGAATCTTCCATAGCATGTCTTCATAATAACCCATTTTTTGATCTTCATATGATGACATGATTCCATACTAGACCCATAAAAATTATGATGGGAAATCATGTTGGACCACCACTAGGATCATGTGGTCACATGAACAATTTATCCTAATAAAATTCCATAATTTGGGGAATTCATACTAGTGATCATTGATACTCACCATTGAACATGTGAGTCGTGATCTCATGAAAACCAAGAGTATCCCAATCATTCAGCAATTTCATGAGACTTCTAGATATTATTACACTAGAATGAAATCTTATCCTGTATGACCCTAGATCAATGTTGCAATAGTCACGAGACCCCTCATCGAAGACATGTGAAGTTCATGGATAAGGAAGTATCAGGATCTCACAATCCTTTTATGCATGAACATTGATGTCCAAGAAAGATGGCCCTCAACATAGGTGTCCCACATCGGCAATTCCCTCATGCACCTTTCAACACATCACCATTCCATACTCCTTAGGTTCCATGTATACATCATATATATTATATTAAGTCTCGATAAGAAGAACCATTCATGGTCAGGGGTGCTTCATAATATTTCTTTGAGGTAATGCGAGTAGCAGGTCTTTAGTGGGAAATGTCACTCAAAACCTCCAGAGGCTCAATACAAATAACACCTTCTTATATGAGGATTAGTTTGATTCCTAGATATTTCTTCATTTGGTTCATATTTTGATTCCTTTGATGTTCATTCATCCTCATGAATTTTGAAGGAATGATGTAGTACATTCCCACACATGTAAAGGCATTAGTGTAAAGCCTCCATCGCATGACCATCAGGCTGATTGTAAGACCACATCCATGATCGTGAAAGAAGAAAACCTATATCCCATGATGTTTTCCTTGGGAATTATAATTGGGAACCTAAATGTAGAGTATCTCAACAGATACAATCGTTATGAAGATAAATATTGTGGGTGTCAAACCCACAGGCCATGCACCCCTCACCATGGAATGCATGCCTCTCTCCATGAACGTGAAGTCTTTGACACAAACAACCTCTCTCCTATGACCACATAAGTTTATCATGACACCTTATAATGGTCATGTTGATCACAATAATGTGACAATCGTGAGATATCATGAAGACACTACAAGGAATACCCATTATCAAGTTGGAAAACCCATGTTCGTATGCACAATAAATCCCCACCAAAGAATGTGGGGTAATCAAGAATCCATGAAACATTTACATAGACTTATCCATGACCATGTCTCATGATCATGAGAAACACATAAAAACGAGTGTCACAAAAACATCTCATTAGAGAACAGAGGATCCCTTGGACATTACCTACCTTCCCCTGAAATCCCCACGGTGTACGCCTTTAGAACGAGCACCTGGATGCATATGACTCCCATGAAACAAAAGTGGAACCCCCCTTTGATTTGGACATCATGAAATTAAATGAGTGAAATCCCTAATAAAATTTTCCTGACCCTTCGATTGTCTCGCGATGTCCTTAAACAATCATGAATGTGCTAACTTGATCGCGTGAAATGTCTCAAACAAGCTGGCCAAGCCTCATGAAAATACTTTTGACATGTAACCATGGTCATGTGATGATCCATGGATGACATTTACTAGTCATGTGAATAAAAATGGAGTTTACCACCTTGATCATGAGAAGAAAACCTAGACAACATACTTTAATCAAAAGATTGAGTCATTAACATGTCAGACTGATCATGTGATCATCTTCATCCATATAAATTTTTACATTTTAAAGCTTGAGTATAGGACTACATATATGTGTTCCTTTCCACATTAAAGTCCATGTATTTTCTTGGAAAACCATGTGGAACCCTATGTACAAGCTGACATACATGCCCATGAAATGATTTCATACTCTACACGTGACCGATATTGTTCTTGTGATGTATCATAATAAATTGGGTAAATATATATGATACTACTCATAAAATCTTACTTGACCCATGAACATTGGTGTATAAAAAAAAGGAGATTTATAGGGTAGATGTGAGAGATTTTTATGGTCACTAAAAGGAAAGTGAGATGCCCAATACACCTGCAACATGGTGCAACAAGGCCCCAGGACATGTCATCTACATCTCCGAAGTTCTCTCTAACATGAACATGGATTTTTCAATGTCCTTTAGACATGTCAAAATGATACAATGGGAGTCCTTAAAATTCCACATCATGTTCAAGTGAGGATATTCTAAAAAAGGTACATGGAACTGCTAAAATTTAGGTGGCTCCCTTGACAAAGTCCACTATGATGACTTGCAAAACTGAATATTGCAAGACCCCATATCAGCTCATGAAAGGACTCAAACTATATTCCCCTCAAAAACTGGTGATTAAACAGATTTATATTCCTATAAATTCCCTACTCCAACATAGAAAGAGGGTTTTTTGGTTCATTTGTTGGTTAAATGGATGCTTGATGTTTGCACCCAGATAGCGTCTACAATAATCGGCACTAAGAATATCAGCTTCATCACATATTTGATCATGGGATTAGTCACCATATTTCTTGTTAATATACTGGAGGACCACTAGAGCAGTTATGATCCATGAATAAGGCCCTATATGTGATTAATAAATTATCACATGAAGGTGTTATCGAAAGACATGCGAAGACTATATTTCATGTCCTCTAGATAATGAGAGATAAAAAGAACTGACACTGAATTGTACCAAGACACTTGAAACAAAAGGGAAATTGAACTAGGATTCAATGATAATGAATTGAGAAGAATACATGATCACATAACTTTTCATGCTTCACATGTGACAAATAGGAACACGCAACAATAACATGTCATGCCACCTGAATGTCACAAAATCACTTTGACATATATGTTGGGATATAAATAATCCATAGAACATGTCACAAAAAGTCTCATGGACCCTTCATTGGCACCACTTGGATTCCAAAAACCTTATGGGTTCATCCCCATAGTCTCATCAACATATCTAGACATGAGAATCTAGTTCTCATGGCATACCACACTAATATGTCAGCCTAGTCATGTGAGGTCTTCTTGAGCTATCATCAAAGGCATTTGAAACCCCCCAGACATGTGGTCCTGGTCTCAGGATGTCCCATGTGGTTTCCTTGAGACATGATATGCCCACATACCACACCACCAAGGCTCTCGCAACACCCTCCACATATGTTGTTCTAGGTCACTTGTTGACCTCCATGGTATGCCAATAGGTTTATGTGATCCCTCTAGATTAAATGGCCCATTAGTTCCTCATCACATAAGCCCCAACATAAAGAGAACTATGAGGAATCTGATTCCCAATATAACCGAGATATGTATGACACCTCCCTAAAGGATTGAGCTCCATATCCAACACTCCATGGAATACCCAACATGAATATCCCATTTCTATTTTCAATAAATCCAATCATTCACTCACCATTGATTCTAACAATGAGCATGCATCATGTGGGAATAGGGGGATTTGGTGAACAACTCATTTGGCATCAAACACCCATTCAACATGGTGGCCTATGTATATAAGTCCAGATAGAAAATAACTATGTGAATCTTAATTCCCACCATAACAGGGATATGTAGGAAATATCTTCCAAACATGAGCTGAAATATTTTTCATTTCAACATAACCCATATTAGTCTTTACTGCATGATGATTAACTGTTGGGATCATCCAAACTATGTGGGTTTTGATTCCTATAAAAACCATGATAGATCAGATACCACATAATGGCTCAATCCCCTCATAAGAATTCCAACCACCTTTTTAAGAGGGATCATATCATAAAACACTTTTTCATATGGTTTTGTCATATAAGAAACTAATCATTACTGGAAAATGATGAAGAACCTAAGATATATACAGATTGTTTCAAAAAAGAGATCCCATTCTGTTGCACCTAAAATAGAGTCAAAAAATAGCGATTTTGTTATGGTAATTGGTCCCTTATCAGAATTAGGGATAGATTCTCAAATAAGGCCAAAATATATATATGAGTGTCCTAGTGTATGAATAAATTGACCCCAAATGGTTTGAGATCCCGACCTCTCATCCTCTCAACTAATGTGAGTCCCCTAGAATCAATATCCCTGAAATCCTTGATGACCACTAGATCTTGGAAAGTGGGTACATTACCAGCTATTGACAGGAGATCCATTGAGTGGGAGAATAGAAAATGGAAATGAAACTACCAGAATCAATTCTATGGCACAAAACCTGAGAAAATGTTTTCATTTACCTCTTATATAAATGGGCCACCATTAACACTACTCTTTTAACCCACTGAAAAACCAAGCTCATCTTATCCTATACCAATATTCTTCTAAACATCAATATAAATGTTATATATAATTTATGGTCATCAAAAAATACAATATCTAGAGTCCTTAAGATTATATCTATAGGAATTATTTCAAATGAATGAAAATCACCTTAGTTGTTCACTTACTTTAAACTTCTTCATTTACCTCCACTAATGTTGCATTTATCATAAAATATATCATCAATGGAATAAATATAAAAAATGTTTTTATTATTATGAAACCATTTATATCTACAAATGTTTCCATCGAGTGAACAAATTATACCTTCTCTCATTCATATGTACGGACTACCACCTCCACAGAGTGATGTGATAATTTCATCATTACCCCATCAAATATTCTATAATGGTACCATATTAAATAATTATATAAGATAAAAATATTATTAATGAAATTTTAATTAGTATTTCCTTTTTTTAGGCATTGAAAATAGAAATCACCATCCAAATTTTATACTACATGTAAACCCCGTGAATAAAGTAATTCATTTTTCCTACTAAAAAATTAATAAAATAAGATAAATACAAATATAATGAATATAAATTTTATTTATATCAAAATTAATTTTATATTGATTATAGAATAGGGATCAGAATAATTGAAAAAAACCATGAAAAAATATAGAAAATAAAGAGAAGTCAGTTATTACATAGAATAATGGTTTTATCAATGAATTTATAATAAATGGGTTATATAAGATTATATGTATATAATATGTTGTATAATATATATTATTATGGATCTATAAAATATTTATATATACAATAAAAATATATATATTTATAGGAGATAAATGAACATGTGAATGTAGTCGAAAATGTAGTAAGGTATTATTTCAAAGTCTCATCATTATTCTCGATTCTTTTGTTAAATTCCATGCCTAGGGAAATATATGATAATTCATTCTTGACACCAATTTTTCAATATCATCTATTTATTTCTATAAATTAGCCTATCCTCTTTAATTTCCACTCCTTTTTACTGGGAATATTGATATGATATTTTAAGCAAAAATGACCACAATTTTTAGCACAGTGGGGAATCATTCAATTCTATTTCCAAATTTTACTTAATTTGATTGTCAGGATTTTTTTAACATTATCAAATGACATATTAAATATATTTTTACCAATATTAGACATTATAAAAACAATATTATATGAATATTTGTGTCACATTATGACTGATCATCTTTTTTACCATATAACTAGTGTTAAAGGAGTGTTCTTAAACATATAAGGAATGAATGGAAATTCCCCCCATAACATCATCTCGTTAATTTAAAACATTCATTAAAAGTTCTAAATTTATTTTTAAATGTCTATTTTTCTTTATTATATGGTAAATTTTTAGTGATGTTATTTCCACTTGAACAATGTTATTTTCCTCAATAAATGTTCCATCGTTATTTTGAAATAATTCCAATCAATATCAACATCCACTACTTATCATATGATTTAATGTTATTACAACAATATGATTCGATACAAAATATCTCCATGTATTTTTTATGATCTAGTTGACTTGGAAATACATTGATATTATAAATGATTATTATTAGAACATGATTATTCATTGATTTTTATTTCATTATTTTTATGTTGTGATTATTATTAATATAATGAATACATTGGACTTATTATATAATTTGTGTGGAACATAATAACATAGTCCGTTCATAAATCCTTAGGTATCTTGTAAAAAAATTGATTTGGTATTTGGAAATGGATTTCCCCAATTAGGTATGATGTCTTGTAATGTGAACTCATCATTATGTTTCAGATATCCTTCTCTATACATTCCTATATTATGAAATTAATTATTAATTTCCTAGGGATTATTTGAATTTTTAGGATATCTGATGATAAGTTTCTAGGTCATGTGATTATTTATATGTAATTAGTTCTTCATAATTTATTCTTTACATATTAATAATGATTTATTATCTTTTCTATTTTTCATACCCTTATTAAGAATCTGAGACAACCCCATTCAAACGATTCCTTTCCCCACGATACCAAGAAGGGTATTTTGATTTATATGCACAGATAAGATTTATGAAATAATTTTGTTCTAAAAATGAATGTTGTATATTATTATTTTAAATATACTGTGATATTAAAATATGTATCATGGTTTCTATGATTACTAAATTATATGGTATTTTAGGATGTGGTATATTATATCTAGTACCAATGTAATAATGAATTTAATGTCTCTTTTACACAAGGATAGGGGAATTACAACCCTAACCATTTTTCATGATGTTTCACATAAAAAATTACATGACCCTTATAAATGGGAAATAATTTCCTAAAATATTGGAATTTTTTAGATTTTAGTATATTGACTTCAAAATAAAAAAAATTATTTACTTCATGAATTTTTATAGTGATATTTAAAAATAATTTTAATCCATTTAATAATAAATTCTTGTATGTAATGCATTGATTAATATTTAATTTAATGATACCATGTTCGTTATTTCTATATATGGATTTTAATCAGTTTGAATGCGTATATTATTGATATTATCTATTCTAGTTTATCCAACACAAATAATTATTTATTTTTATTTAATG
Organism: Viscum album; assembly: GCA_963277665.1. Taxonomy (NCBI): domain Eukaryota; kingdom Viridiplantae; phylum Streptophyta; class Magnoliopsida; order Santalales; family Viscaceae; genus Viscum; species Viscum album. The sequence continues at coordinate 487,944,312 of OY728120.1, forward strand.
ATGATTGATGTTGTATGAAATATTCATATAATGAATTTATTGGAATTATTAAGTGAAGGGGGGCTATAATTACATATACCCTTGATGACTTGGTATGTCCTGGTTGAAAAATAATGTTGGGTGTTTAGCCGGGGAATTGCACATTTATGTATGTTATCTAGGATTTTATCCCTAACAATACATTTATGATCACTTTTCATTAGACATTGATGTAGAATTTAAAATTCCAAGAATTTTTTATTACATAATTATGAAAACTTTTTTTGATATCCTCGATATTTTTCAAATAGTTATGAAATACCTTGAAAAGTTTCATCATCACTTGTTTATTAATATTGAATTATTTAATGATCATTTATTTTAGGATATATTATACTATATATATTATCTTTATGAGTGTTTGATCTCATAATTTTTATGTATTATATTTCCCAAGGATAGGAAGACATTTTTTATAGATTTCATACAAAATAAGGATACTAGTTTTGATAAAAATAGAAGGAAAGATATAGTTTTTTATTAAATAGTTGTTTCTATAAAAAAAGTTTTTTGTAATAGTCTATCAGAATTATAAAAAACTCTAATAAAAAAAGGTACTTTTGTATATATGTGATCCAATATTTCATTTTATTGTCATTTTTAAAGGGATTAAACTCTTCCATGTTTATATGTATCAAATTGAGAAATGATAATATTGTGTTTTGGTACAACATATGGGATTTTAGGTTTTGGGTTTTTATAGTTCTCCGTAATCCGTTGAGGTTCCATACACCATATGTTTTGCATTTTTACGATCCAATTATAGAACAAATAGAGTTATTGTTAGGTTTCCTATTGTATTTGGATGTTTATTTTTGATAAATTGATTGACATCATTTTTGGTTACATATTTTGAAGTTAAATGTTAATAATAATTGTTTTTAAGTTCTACTTATAATTTAATAAAAGAGTTTACTATATTCCAAAGAAATAAGATGGTTTCTCCCTTTTTTATAAAGTGGAATTTTGTTTCTAAAATTTCATTATCTAAATGTTTCATAAATATCATAGATAAACAATGTAAATAATTTGGATATTTTAGAATATTTTTCATCATATAAAAGGATTCAAAATTTTATCTTTTCATTAACATTAAATATAACGTAATTACATGAATTTACAATAAATTATTTATTATTTTTAAATTTTTATAGAATAAATTGGTGAAAATTAAAATTTACCTTTTTAACATTTTACGATATAATATTGTACGTGTGTAAACATATATATGTATGTATATACTGATTCACACAAGAATTCATGAATTTTTTATAGGTGAGAAACATATATATATATATATATATATTTGTGTGTGTCTATGATTGAAATTTTTTTAAATTTATATGTGTATAAGGATTGAGTGGAAACATATAGATCTAATAAGATCTATGACTTATCATTAAAATAATTTATCAACGTATATTTATAGATTATAATGTAAAATCCCAGTTGGAATGGTGTACACTCCTTACTATTCAATATAGAGTATTTTTAAATTGAGAAAATATATTATTAGATGGTTTTTAATGTTGAATTATATGTTTTGTAGTCCCCAAATTGGTGTTTCATATATTTTATAAGGAAATGTGTTTATTGAAGAATGTTTTAAATTATATATATGAAATTATTTTAAATGGTTTGATTAGATGATCGTTATTTTAAACGTAATTTTTTGATTGTTATGAGTAATGAATGGGTGAATCCACATATCTAGGATTGAAGGATATTTTATGTATATATTTTTGGATAAATCCACATTACTAAGAAATAAAAAATGATTAATTTCATGGTATACATGTTGGGAGACACCACCCCACTAGGATTGAGAATGAACTCTAAAGTGGTTGATTTATATCTGGTGTCAGAGATAAGTTGAAACCTCCAACTATGCTATGGAATAACCTCATCAATGTTATAACTCTAGGCCAATTCTTTTACTCCTTTGATAACAAGGATGTGGTTCCATAGTATAATTTCCATTGAATAGTCTCCATGGATATTTTTCACACATATGGTTGACCAAATTATATAATGAATGATATAATGAACTAGGGTAACTATAATATTTGATTTCCTAGGGATATTACTGTGGGGAATATTGATGAAATTATTATTTTTATAGAAAATTTCATAATTTTAGAAAATTTTGTATCTATAATACCTATTTTATTAATAATCTTTTTTCCATATTACATAATTTCAATGATTTAATTACATAACAATAATATTTGTTTTCCTTATTTTTTGAAAAAAATAAAAATGTGATAGGAGTTTCATGTTTCAAAATGTATTTGATAGAAGTTTAAAAATGTATTTTCAAATAGTAGGGGTGTTTTCTAATGAAATATATTCAAATTGATAGTTTTGAATTTATGAAAATAATGAAAATAATGTATATAAAATGATATTTCCTATTATGTTTTAAATTATAGAAAAACTATGTTATAATATTTTTTTTTCAAAAAATAATGAAAAAGATACATTATTAAATAAAATATAACTGTGGTGTTGTTTCATTCTTTATTAAATATTTCCCTTTTGTTCAGAACTATCTATTTTAATTTAGTCTCAGTTTTTGGTTCTTTATTGGTGATCTATAAGAATTTTAGTTGGGGTTTGTCGGTGAATCAATTATTCACAAGTAGGTGTGTAATTGTTTTATTATATATTTTTTTCTCTAATATTATCTATGTAGGACTTTTTATTTTTTTAATTTAATAATTTTAATAAAACTTTTGTGGTCATGTATAGGAATATAGTGATGGGAATTATTAATGGTCTATTTTTTGGATGAATTGTGGAATTTGATAGATTGATTTTTTAAATACTTTTATGTACTAATATAAGTTCATTATCGATGAATATATTATTTTATATAGTCATACAACGTAAGTATGTTTAATAACTATTTTCTATAAAAAAAATTGTAATGATTTTTCATTATTTACATGGATTATTCATTCCCAATGTATATTATTTTCCCAAATAATGTATCTAGAAGGATTGGATTGATAACAATATTTAGGTTTATCTGGGTCTATCCCGAGCATCCAAATATTGGATGTCCTATATATTATTTTCTATAGATTTCATGGATTATCATTAATCAATGTGAAGAATTTATTATATATGAACCCTTTATATATATTCATATGTTCTTAATGGTGATGAAATATCCAAATGTAATATTCTCCAAATTATTCAATATCTAGTGGCTCAAAAGTGAGATTGCATTAATTAAACATGATAATATACTAAGTACTATATATAATGTTTATGATGATCATTATAATACATATAGTAAATATTAAATTTCTCTAGCATGTGCTAAAAGGTATGAGCCATATTAAAAAATTACAGAATAAATTATCATATTGACGAAAGATATCCCTCCCACCTTAGTCCATGTGTGGGGTGACTAATAGGGTCAACGATAAAAAAAATTTAGATGATAAATTCTAATAAAATGTTGATATCTACTTTTATAAGGAAACTCAAACATTTACCTAGAGAAATCCATGGGGCTTAAAATGCCCATAACCTAGACACATTGAATATATTGAAGAACATGGATAGATTATTCGATCTATTCTTCTATCTTGGAATGGTATTTTGTTCATAGCAACACCCTTTATCCCATAATCTATCACAATCCCTTTAATATGTAATAAGTGAAACATTGGTATCTATCAGAGATAATTGCATACGATACACCTTGTATACTAATGACCTAATTCACATAAAATTTTCCCTTCTACATGATATATATCATGTCATTTATTATGATGAAGTTGGAGTATTTTAGGCTTCATTAAATAACATCAAAAATATAACTCTTACTATGAGTTATCGAATGAAATAAAACTATAAAATCTATTTATATAATAGAAAATATACAAGTAGGTATCAAAATATTATATTTCATCCATAGAGTATTTTAATGACTGTATTTGACATGTTTGAATCTGTTTAATCCAACACAAATGCAGTTTTTTCATGTAAAATACAAGGAAAAATAATCATCACTTCAGATCATAACATACCATAGTGGTTATGTGTTGTATATCTAAATTAAATTGATGAAAATATAATATTATCACCTTACCAATACATAGTTTGAGAACTTACTAATTAGAAAAAAATTAAATTTCATCATGAGATAGGGAAAACACATTGCTAGTCTCCCCACCCAATATTTAATACATGATATAATCAATACTATCACTCTTGGATACTCTAATAAAATTACTTCTAAATCGGATAGTGTCTAATAAAAATAGGGAAGGAAAATAAAATTACATCCACATTCACCTCTACATGAATCTAGTAAATGAGGTATATCATAATTCATTCACCACTACACTAACTCAGTACTTGATAATGAAATATATAACTAGAATCCTCAGGGAAGACATTTCCCTTTTCTAGAATATTGGATATTAAATGTAAAATTCTTGAAGATGCTCTACTGAAATCTATTCCCTGATGTTAAAATCCTTTTGATAAAAGATAAAATAAAATATTTTGTCCCTAAAATACAATGAAATCACCCCCTCAAATATTCTATTAATAACCCTTAAAATTGTGTTTAATATTTATGTGCATGAGATCATGGGATGGATAATTAATCTAATGGGGAAAAGGCTGTTGTTTGTTAAAACCACCACATATTCCAACTATATAATCACACAACCTGAGGATGCTCTCTATGGTTCAAAATATACCACATATACTTATCTCACTTATAGAAAAAATAGGTTAGAATTTGTATCCAAACATAGACTCTACAAACCAATGGATTAATTACATTTTGAGGTCCATTTACATATCAAGTCCTTATGGTTGAGAGAAGTCATGTGAGATTTCAATTTCAATATTTATATCACGAAACATTGATTATTTCCAAGGATAACAAAGAGGCTCCTAATCTACATGATATTTTTTTTCCTTCCCATTATATAACATCTATGAACATATCTGTATTGATTTATATTACATGTTCTAATAAAACATTACCCAAATAATAGACTCCCTATATCTAAAATCTATACATTGATATCTTTTTTTATATTAATAGTTCATACCGAGTCCACAAAGAAAAACAATAAATGGTTATTTTTATTCACAGCATGCTTGGACTAAACACGTTTATCATCTAAAAATACAATGACCAGAGATTAATGGGGTTTATGGAATATTTAGTTCATCAATTCCATTTATACCACTGAATAATGGGTCAACATATACAGAATGCGAATGAAATTGAATTGATTTTACATTATCATAAACTCAATTTTATTTATATTATATTCAATCACATTATAATAATAGTATCCTGATCAATGATTGATATTATAGAGATTTATCACCCTTTCAAATGGTCTACTATATTATCATTATAGTATAAGGGTTACACATTCTTAAATTCTACCAAATTCAACATAACGTTATAAATAAAAAACATGGGGGACCCATCTTTTTTCATTCCATAGATAATTAAATAAGCCCAATGATTAATTCTAGGATGAATGAATTTCATAGATTCGAGATAAACAATTTTGATCTTCAACCCATTAAACATAATTTGTTTTATATGATATAAATTCTATGAAACAAGGTCTATTCTAAAAACCATGTTATGAGTAAATTAAACATCTCATTCTTCGGGTAAACTTGCAATGTCAAATCAAAACACCTATAAAGACACCATTAAAATAGTATGACGTTTTTATGAGGTTCCCATCTCAACCTAAATTGAGAGGGGTGTTATCTAGAATTCAGTACTACTTAGGTGAAAAGGGTCTTTGGGATCCGGATTGATCATATATCCTAATCCAAATTTAAAATGTGTAAATTAATATCAAGATTACTAAATAATACCCTCTTTTTATAGATATAATAATTGTAATTAAATAAAACCATCCAATCAATACCAATAATGGCATAAAATGGAATCCATTTTGAGAACGGGTCTGTACTACACACGATCCACTTCTCTGATAGAAATAACTTTTGAATTACATTGGAGGCCCTACCCTCTGTTCTTACCATGGGTCATCAAAATCATTATAATGAATCTTATAATTTTATATAAACGATTCAATAATTCAAAAAAACATATAAAAATAATATATATTTGTGAACCAATATAAATTATAGAAATCTTGATGTTTGAGGCAAAGATTTTGTTACCCTTCACAACCATCAATCATATCTCAGACCCCATGAGAGAATGTGCTACATCATGAAGTTATATTGTCTTGTACTAAGAAAGAGCTCTACCTATGAAAATTTGTTCTATAATAAGTGTAATATAAAAATAAGATGACAAAATTCTACAACAACATTACTAATTTTATGGTCTTTTGACATTAGTGTGTTATAACAATAATGTAGATCCCTTATATAATGTGGATCCTTTTACACTATTAGGTTACATGAAAACAAAAAAACCCTCTATATATGGGGTAATTGTCCACATAAATAGTATTCCCATGTGGGATCATCACATGAGGACCCAATCCACATAGTTCCACTACAATAACAAAAAACATGAAGGCCTCTACCTTGAGAAAATGATGTTGTCAACTGATATGGGTTTCTAGATCCACTGATTCTCACCATTATAGGATCACTACACAACCTATTCATAAAATAAATGTTTTCACAAATCCCTAATGATATAAGAGGGAAACACACATCCAAGAAAACTCATCCTGTGAAATCTAAACCATCAATGATTGATCTATAATTTTCAAATAAGTTAATATATTCAATAGAAATACTAGATATATAATAATAGGATAAACACCAATTTAATACCATTTTGGGATAAATTTATAATTTTAGGCCAAAATATTTGAATAAATTAGATGATATAACAATTTTAAATTCTCCAAAATAATTCAATTACTATACTAGATACAGACAAATTTTTTATAAATTTAAAATGAAATAATATCTGCATAATAATTCTGAATATGACAGCTTTTAAAGAAAATTTTTCATATCTTTTTTCTTTAATACATGATAGATAAAAAATCGTCTAGTCCTAAATTTATAAATGTGGTAGACTAAACCTAAAAAGGGGAAAAATTTTCAATTAACATTAAAATACTCTGAATCATTCCATGCCAGTCATTATCTTCCTGAAAAACATTTATTTTTTGAATAAATAGTGGATGTTGACGGGTTAGTTCTTGATCTTGTCCATTCTCAAGTCTAGAACGTGATTCATTATCTTAAGTATGGATGTTCTTATACCATTGGTAAATATCTCAGACCATAAAGACAAAATGCCCAATTTTATTCTATAACAAAAGGGTATTTCCTTATGTAATGTTATTGAGAACATTCCCTAGAGGACTCAAAAGATATTATAAAAATGAATATTACTATACAAAAAAATTTAATCAATAAAACAGATTAAAGTTCTCCAAAAATATCAAAATTAACCCCCTATCAATATAATGTATCTCAAAAAAACATGACATTCCTATAAACATGGCCCTAGTGGGAAATTTATAGCCTGAGCACGCTTACCATTCAAGAGAATATATTCCATTCTAAACTGAAATCAATAATTATTAACATCCCTATGAGCTCATGTTATGATAACTTATATCATGAAGAAACATTATTCCATGATTTTTTACATAAATATACACATATTAAAACACTACAAGATCAACATAATTAGTTTTACTGGGGAATTAGATTAATTTCACAATAACGTGAAACATTTTTACACAATAATTATTTAAAAAATCCATCTTCTATCCTTAATTTTATATTATATTCTAATATTTCAGGTGATAAAAAGGACATTAATATGAAATAGTTTATCTATGTATCCATGTAAAGGAATAATAAATAAATGGAATAATTTAATGTGGTACATGTGAGTCAATAGATATAAAATTATGACATATAATGGTGAGAATAATAGTCATAAACATCAATGAATGACTTATGATGATAACAGGAAATTATCAATAGAATGTATAAATAACATAAAACATTAAGTAAAAAGAATATTTCAATGATAAATTATGATAGAATATAAAATATTTTTCATTAGATAACAACCCATACACCATGAATGGTATATTTTGAAATAAAAATAGTACCCAATTCATTGGATGGATATATAATTTTGGCCCACCCATCACAATATTATTATGTGAGTGAATTTGTGTTCACGATATATCATATAATTTAAGAATGTATTTGATCAAATAAAAATAAAATTATTTTTGAGTGTGGTTATATAAATATATGTTACAATATTAATGAATGATTGGTATAACTAGGCTAATAACATTGATTGGAAATAGGAATGGGTATTCAAAACAGAATTGTTTCGCATGGAAATTCATCGAATATTTTTGATTGCATAACAAGTGTACAAGTAGATTTTTACGAAGTTATTGTGTATAGGGAAAAGTGGTATCTCTTTGGTTGGGATTTATAATAATTGTAAAGTGTTGTGTAAATGAAAAAATAATTATTAAAAACTAAAAAAATTGACTAATACAAAGAACGTACATGAATAAAGAGAAAGGGGAAGAGAATCGATAACCTAATAAGATGGTCTTAAACTTATTGGAGGATCTTCATTTTGCCTTGGGAATACCATGAGAGGAATATACATATGGAGAGGGAGTATTAAATTACTATTTGTTCTATTTGAGTAAAGGGGAAATGTGGGTGGGTGGATATTAATCGTAAATTAGAGGATTATTAATTATTGTTTTTAAAAAAATTGTTTTTCTCACATAACAATAAGATAATAAAAAACACAAACCTTTAATTTTTGTTCATTGGTTTTTACCATATTTTAGAGATTTTAAATATTTTATTAGGAAAATATCTGATGGCATAAAAATAATATCATTCATGATGATAAAGGGATTCATGTTAATAATGAATTGTTTTTAAAAAATATATATAAATCAATTTTAATGATTAATTATTGGTTATTAATATTAAACAAATAACAAAAAAACACAATATTTTTTTGGTACTCCATATTTTGGGTATTTTATATTTTTATCATTTTAATTTCATCACTTTTGAAATACATAGATGTCATAATACAAATGGAATATTGAAACCATATTTAGTTGTTATGAAAAAACTATACTGCCTCAAAAATTATGTAATATTCACTACTATTAAATATTATTATTGTGATTAAAAAATGGTAACTATTTTAATGAAATAATTTGATAAATATATCAATTTCAATATATAAATACAAACACTACATTCTTGAAAAATAAATCATTTTATGTCAAAAATGAATTTCTATATGTTAAAAAAATGATCTAGATGTCAATTAATTTATAAAAAATTATATTTAAATAAATATTATTGAATAATATTAATTCTTAAACAGATAATTTCTTTTTAAAAACATGGATTAGCCAAAATAATTATTTCCATTGATAAAATATATTTCCGAAAAAAAATTTATGGTTTCTTTATATAAAATATTATTCTTATAAAAACTGATAATCATGAATGTATATAATGTAACAATTAAAATATATCAATATAATCCATATGTTATTAAATAAAAAATATAAAAATTCATACTAATATGGTTTATTTATATAACAACATATTGCACCAATGTAATCATTAATTATTAGGTGTATTATTAGAGGACTTCCAGGGGGTGGTTGAACAAACATGGTTTTAGTGGTGTTCCCAATAAGCATTAACATCCCTAAAAAATGTTTTTCCTATGTTTCATTTTTTGAATATCTACTGGGTAATTCTCAAGGGAAAATCTTAGTGATTCCATCGTCCTTAGAAGCACATATAAATGTGTATCATATTGTATAATTCTATGTTTGTATGATATCACTTCCCCCATTATTGTAAATAATATTTTATTATAAAAAATAATATATTTTATTCATAATATATGCCATATAATGAATATATTAAGAATGATTATGACTAAAAATTATATTTTATGGATGGTAAAATAAATATGGATATATTTTATAATTTAAAAAAAATGAATGAAATAACATTTGGGTTTCTATAACTATATTACATAATAATAAATTTATTCATTTGGAATATAAATCCCATTAAAATATTAGGGATGCTACATTTCCCCCCATACATAATTTTTTCCCAATAATTTCAATTCTATCCCATAATAACAAAAATGGTATATCTATCTCTTTGGTTATTTTGGTTGTCATGTTTCCTCTTTAGATATGATATTACACAACAATACAAATAAAATATGAATTTTTTTATTTAATATTACTTTTTATAAATTAACATAGATCATCACAGGATTACCCTCTAATAAGATATCATTTTTCAAAAGTTAACTCCCTGGATTCAGTAAATGTTAGGGGTCTGGTATGTTCTACCTTTAAATGGATCAATGGAAAACATGATGTAATTTAGATATGTTAAGTGGGAGTTTTATTAAATGGAAAAAATATATTATGATCATGTCTCTCAATGGGGATTGAATATTTTCCACTATGTATTCCATTCATCTTAAAAATTAAGACATTATAAAATTGTGATATATGAAATAACACATAATCTCCATACTCAAACTCTAGGTATCATCTAGGATTCTCTCTATAGATGTTCTATAAAATTTTCATGTATTTAATATGATTATTAATTGAATTCATCACCTCCTTCATCTCTTGGATAATACCTGAACCCATAAACCATCCCTCACTATTATATTCCCATCATTTCAAATCCCAACACAACATCCCACATAAACCTTCATAGGGATCCCCATGAATTATATAATGGAATCATTTCTAATATAATTCATCCACTTTGGGAATGACTTGGTCCCACCATTCTAGGAAATTCATTGAGAATGATATCAACAAACCCTCTAGAGTCAGAATGGTTTTATCAAACTGATGTCTATATAAGGGTGATTATCAGTGTTTAAACTCATCTCTGTATCCAATATTTCTTGAATGTTTTCCTAAAATCTCATTATAATCCTCACTTCCCAATAAGATAGAATAGAGAGCAGTAATCCACCTAGTATTACTACTTATCTTTTTCAATATCATAGATTGTTGTTCAAGGGACAAATAATCCATGATAGGAATGTAATGTGTTGAAATAATAATTCAATAGACTATATCTCGAATTGATATATGGCCATATGATTCCATGGAGGGAACTATGATTATTTCCATGTTTATTAATTCCCATTTTTTCACCTGTTTTGCAAATAGATTAATTAATACTATTTGAAATTATTTCATTCAACCTTGACTTATCTGAATACCATGTATCAAGATACAATATTTTTAATCTTCAAAATCTTTTTATCCAATATATTATTGTTATTAATATCTCTATAAATTGTAGTTCTTTTAATAACAGTACATAATTATGAGCTAACTGCATCAGCCAAAATTTTCAACTTTCATTCTTCTTGTGATGCGATACATATCCAGGTTCCCAACATTTTAACACAATTTATGGTAATTCTGAACTTCTAAATATTTACTCAAATTCTATATATATTCTCATTATGTCTTCAGGACTCCTCATTCTTATAATGAATGTATGGTTTATAAGATATTTTATCAAGGTAGAACAATATTCCTTTATGACCGCCTTGTTCCTCATTTTCCTGAACAATATGAATATACTCCTTTTAATCGTAATCATGGATAAGGTTTTAATATCCTTTACACATATTTAATCTACCTTTTTTTCTCCAACCTAAAATTTAATTATATTTAATAGTTATTAGTCTTCATCAGCACTAACCACCTTCACTAGAATATATTGACATATTATTGTGGGAATATATAATTTAGCCTCCTATGATTTTTATATATACCACACATATCCCCATAATGATAATTTCACAAAATCATTTATATGATTATCTCAACAGATAATTCAAAATCATGTTCCATATAGTTTTGTAAATTTATCATAAATTTGATAGTGGTATAGGCTATAAGATAGCCTTTTTACGACAACATAACCCAACCCATTTTTGTATCGATCATTGTAGATCCCATATAACTCCCCATTGGAAGGTAATTTAATCATATTTGAATTTATAATAATATTTATTAAATTATAAATCTCTTCCCACATTAATTATTCCATAAAAACATCTCTCCCCTGAATTCCTTCAGGGTTAGTGTCTTTGAGATTCATGAGAAGATTCACAAAAGGTGATGACAGTACCTAGAAAATCATTAAAAACTACACATTTCTATCAAAATTTTAGGTCTCTTCTATCCTTAAAATTAAATTATCTTTGAAGTATTCATTTATATCCTTTTACTATTTATAACATGATCCATGAATATTTTATTAACCATACAAAAATCAGATTTACTCTACAACACAGAAAGATTTTACTTTTTAAAATCTTCTTTAAATAATTATATCACACATCGATTCGCTACATATATTTATAGAAGATATGAATATCGTCTATAAATACTGAGTCAAATTTTTTATGTTAATCTTGAATTTCATTATTTATTATTTCCATAATGATATTTGCGTGATTAGAATGTTTGAATGTGTTAAATATAATGATGTGGTACATTTAGATTGTAACAAAATGAGTATTGAGGATATCTTCCTCATTCATTTTTACTTGATAATATTCTAATTTATGATCATATATATTGTAGTAATGAGGTCTATATACATGACCAAAGAATTCATAAATATATAGAACATGATATTTCTTCATTATCACGATCTTGTTGAGTTTACAAAAATCAAAACATGGTCACATTATCCAATACATCATTGTTAAGTAATGGATTGGTGTACCCCATTGTGAATAAGTTTTGTGTAGAAATCATTTATCAAAATTAACTTGTTGATTATTCTTCATCTTATTAGGTTAAATAGTTGTTATTCTATATGGAGCTTTATATGATTCCCAACATTAGAGTATAAGATCATTTATGAACTGAATCTATCAATTATGCAAAAATCCATGATATTCCAAGGGGGAAACATGATCATATTCTTTCATAATGTGAATTTCTTTATAGATGATATTATCATTAGTATTAATCATTTGAGATGTAATTTATGTATCATAACTCATCAATACCAATTAATGAGATTATGATTCTATAGGATATTGTCACCAATCCTTACATTTTTATAGAATTAGAGATACATTCATGTTATAGTGGGTTATTTCCTTTTCCTGGGGATTTATATTTTCTCTATTATAAAAAATAAAATACATACCCATATCAGCATTGAATTTTTCTCATGGGATTTCAAAAAGGTTCATTGGGAAATTATTCATGAAAATATTGACACTGGAGAATTTTTATAGTTGGAATAATTAATTTACCCATATGTTATTTTATCAAATATATTTAATTTCATGATTTGAGGTTGTGTTTGAATAATACTACTAAATATTCATGATGTAGTGGAATGCATATAAACTAAGTCCCTTATGATATTATAAAATCATGAATGGATTGGAATGTCTGATTTCATTAATTGATTCTTCTCCAAATCCATTACATTCGTCAAAAATAAGCTTAGGGATGATAATTTTCAAATATATTAATATAAAACAATGATCTTTGACGGAATGTAATAAAATTAAATGTATACCATATCCAATTATTTTTTGGGTTTCTATCTATTGTATAAATGGTTTTTATCATAGTTTTTTATTTTATACACATTTTTGTTCCTTTCATAATTTATTTTAAAAATCACATGTTTCAGTAATGAATATACCCGATGAGTTTTTATCATCGTGTATAGTCTTAGAAATTTTTTAATGCACTAGTTATAGGTAGAGTGACTACCCAATGATAACATTCAGATATATTACCCTAATGAACATATGTTAGACCTTTCATATATAATTTATAGTATCCAGATAGTGATTAATTTTCTTAATAATCCTAGACCAAAATATTATATGAAAACATATGGGTGTATTCATATGGTAATCATTGTCCCTATGGTTTTCACCAAGGTATTAAAATTATAATCCTAAAAAATAAATTTATATTCCCATAAAAATAACTATGGAGACCCATATCTTCTATAAACTGTATTTCAGGATTTATTATATAAGGATACATGAAATATAATCCATGAAGATTCTGATTCTATGTGTATTTTTGAAATTAGAAACATAGAAAAACAAATTGAAACATGAATACAACAACATTACTCATAAACTCCATAATATTCCCTAAAATTCCATTATACATATAATAATATTAAGGATAAGCTACGGATGTATATAAGAAAAAGGTGAGCCATAAAGTAATATTATGGTATAATTGAGACAAAACATAATGAAAATAATTAAATTTATATCATGAAATTTAATGAAATAAAAAGGTGATAATCATAATGATGAAAAAAAATTGTGACCAATGATGATAACATGAACGAAATATATTTATGTGGAAAATACCTAAAACATTACATCGTAACCGTAATTCCAGACCTACCACTAAGAAAAAAAGAACATATTGTTCTTAGGCTAACCTCTACATCAACAAACATTGTATCCCTTGAGATAGATCCATTTCCAACTACATTGTAGATATAAATAATTCTATTCCCATCAGTTAAATTTATTTCATTTACATTAAAAAAATTTATAGATATCACCACACAAAATAACATATTTTATTATTGTTCAATAACAAGGATAATGACTGTTGATCGCCTACATGGCATTCAAAAAATATTAATGTTAATGTAAAAATATGTTAATTCCTTAAGTAGAAATGATAACGGATATCGACTACATAACAGTTCATCATAAGAAATCACGAAATTATTTTGGCAATATAACTTACTATTAAAAAGGATCATATTAGGGATTATTATGATTGAAAGGTTGTTAATAATTACCAGGTAATCATAATTTTTGAGAATTTATGTCTAAAATAAATAATATACATGATTATTAAGAAAATTAATAGCATAATATAAAAAAGTAACATTATTTAAGTGGAAGAGTAAGTGTAACCTTTACATTAGATGTTTATTCATAATGATATGGAGGAGAAATTTATGAACATGGGAACACTATATGATAAATTTCGAGTTGGATGGGATGAGGAACATTTTGATCATGTGGTTTCAATTTATGAGGAATGCATGGATGGGTGGAAATTTATAGAAAAATATTGGTTAATTATTTATTAATTTTTACATATGTTCTTTTGTCTCAAAATAATAAAATAATAAAAAAATCCACTAGTGGTTTTCACCAACTATTTAAAAAATAGTGGATTGGTTTCCAATATTTTTATTTCATTATTCCAAAATCTATAAAATAGTTCCATTTATTCAGAAGTGATTCATTTTCATAATGAAATGTTTTTAAATTTATATAAAATTGTCTTTGTTTTGAGGGACTCATTATAAGATTATAAAAATAATAAAATAACATAAAAATCAAATTTTAAATTGAAAACCAACTCATTTTCATTGATATTTTTATAGAATTTTTAAATCATTTTTTGGATATTATGATTTCATAATAACTTCATTATATTTATATCAAATTTATGTTTTTCTACGAAATTCTATTGTCTTAGAAAATTATGTGAAATTAAGGATTAGATAATTTTAACATGATGTTTTAAAAATTTATATTTTTTAAAAAAATATATTTATATGTAATGTTATATATACATTAAAATAAAAAATAATATTTATTGAAAAAAATATATAAATTTTTAGGACACAAATAACATTCTGATCCTTTTAAAAATTACATAAGACATCACTATTTTATATTATAATTTATATTTATATAATTTTTTTAATTATAATATTTAATAAAATTTTCATTTATTACTATGAAATTTATTTATTAAAATGAGTGTTATAATTCGAAATATATATCTCAAAAAATAAATAAAATTATCCAATTTAAAAAATATACTTTACCAAAATAAATATTCATGTATATATAAAATAATAGTTTAAAATGATTATTATAATCATTAATTTATTAAAAGGTAATTATAAATATTCATATTAATCACGTATAGATATATTATCACATATTACTATAGTGTACCCCCTAAATTATATGTTGAATGATTATTGGACTTTCTTAGGGCGGTTCAACTAACATAGTTTGGATGGTGATCACTATAAACTTTAACATCACCAATAAATAGTTTGAAACATGTATCAGTTGATTATTATGGTCTTCATGTTAGGGAAGGGAATTTTCTGATGACACCAACTCCCTCTTAATCCCTAATAAATATTCATTATAGGGTATAAATCTACGCATTGTGGACATTTCGTCTTCTATATTATCCAAATAGATTTTCATAGAACATTGAATATATTATAATCATAACAATCACTAGATTATAGTTATACCATCAAAATTTCATATGATTAAAGGAATTTTATGTTATATAAAAAATAATTGTTTAATATTATAATGGTTTTGGAGATTCGAAATCGTGATTGAGTTTTATTTTTTTTTATTGGTTGTTATTGGTTGTGAATGGTGTTTAATGAAAAAAATGATTTCATTGAAGTGAATATGTTGAATGAGTTAGAAGGAAAGATGTTTTTAGAAGTTAATTATCCAAGATATTCATGAATGATATCAATGTGAATATAGATGGATAAATAGAGAAAAAATATGGTATTAAATGATTATTAGCCGAAGTAAGTTATTTTTATTAGTTTTTGATTATAAGTTGGGCATGTTTTGAACATTTATTATTCTTAGAAGAAAAGTTTCACAATGAGATTTCAAATGAAGTTTTTACCATAATGTATAAGATAATATGATTTATTTTTAGATGATGAAGTGACCATTGTAATTGATATTCTAATTTGATAATAAGAGGAATTTATGGAATTCATTGAAATGTATATAATATTAATTTCATGATGAATAACTATGCTGAAATGATAAGTAGGATCAGTTTTATATTTAATACATGGAATATATATATGTGGAATTGGACATCATCTGAAAATAATTTCAACCCTTTGGGAAATAACCGATTCATTTGACATTATATGTGGGACTTGAGTGCCACAACATGAGAGAGACTTGGCCAAGATTGGGGTGGGAGGATGGTGAGATAACGTGCTAGAATAGTTCCCTCTATGTGGGAATGATTATAAAATGGGTGTTCCTTACAAGTGAAATGGATATCATGGACCACAAAATGGTTCAAATCTACCCATACTAGAATGGTGTTTGAACGTGTGTCTAAGTTTCACCCCTAGTTTTGGGGATCAAAGTGTTTCTAAAATGGGATTAGATTTAACCATCACATGAAAACACACTATTACGATGTGGGACATGGAGTGCATGAAATTGTGATTTATTTTATGAATAAAAGAAAATATGTCTAGTTAGATGATTGAATTGATCATAGGTGATTGATAATCTAAGGGATCAATGTATTACTTAGTCCTCATCAGATCAAATAATTAGATGAAAGATTATTAATATCATGGTCTCTATTATCAATCCATTCTTGAATGACTCAGATATTGAGATGATCATGTACATTACTATCTTGTATGATTCTATGGGGTGCATGAGTGTGTTTTCAAGAAGAAAAATCATCTTCCAATGAATAAAAGATGTTATTATGGATTATAAAAACAACATGAAAGGAAATCGAGCATCCAAATTGCATGAATCAATTAGTCTTCTAAAAATTAATTTGATTATTTGGGGATGCATGTGAGGTATCAGACTATAATAAGGGATGACATTTTTTCATCATTACATAATTCTGAAATAATTTTTTTACTAATATATTTGGTAATGTTTTTTTTATCCTTAACCCAAAAAAAATATTATGAGTTAGTGGATTACAAGGTATAAGGTAGTAGATTCACTCTTATAAATACCAAATCACCGAGCAAGATGACCATTGCTTCCATTTTAATATCTCTTGAGATATATATTTATAAAACAAATAAAACATCTCAGATAATAATTTTACATGAAAAATAATTGAATTTATATGACCAATTCAACATCGTGATGATGAGAGTTTCACACTCATCCATTGAGAAAATGGGAATTGGTCATTGATTCACATGAATAAGAATAATCTTGGACACTCGACTATTGTTAGCACACGCTATTAGTGTCTCATGATGAACTGATACTATAATACAATGCATGTGTTATTTAATCCAACATATAATTAATGAATAATAGAGTTTGTAAAATCCATGATGGTTTTTAGGATATTTATTTGATAAGAAAAAATGATGATAATTTCCTAAAGTCACGGGAAATGTGTAATGAAGTGTTAGATGGGATGAATGTATCCTTATATGAGTAGATTGTGAGTTTTATGTAAGGGACTATGAATATGAGAGGATAATGTCAACATATTCCTATGATTGGTGATAATCAAAGAATAATAATAATAGTGACTAAATGAGTGTACGAATATGTAAATACTCATTCACACATAAATAGATAATAAATAGTGGTTATAAGATCCCAACCCTATGTAAAGGTGAATCCTTTTATATATATTTTTAAACAAACATGGTTATGTCCAAATATGTTCCTCATGGTTGTATAAGGTGGTTTAGGGGTGTTGTGGTGGTGCAAGACATGACATAACAAAAAAATATTCCAAAAATTGTATATTTCATGGTTGGCACATGGTTAGTTTAAACTATGTGCCAGGATTTGGAAACTGTGCGTCTTAGAGAGTGTTTTATGAAGAGGTTGGTACACTTTCTCTAAAAATTTTGGAAAACCATATTGGAACTCTTAGAAAATAGTATGACTTTATGAATATTAAATAGAGGTAGTCAAAATGTTGGTTCGTGGTAGGGATATCATGTGGCCAAATCGTGTATCCCTTAAAAGGTGTGAATTTCCAGTTCCCCTAATACTCTTATTTCCCAATTTCCGGATTTTTCTCCCCATTCGAACACCTATAGTTTGGGGGATGAACTAAGAGTTCCCACATCCTCCATGGGTGAAACTCCATTTATTATTGGGAATCTGGAGTGTGTTTGGGTGTGAATCGATTATTTGGGTGCATCGAACTATCCTCATTGACCTATTTTCAGAATTAGTTATTATAAAATCCCTCCTCTTATTCTAGATCCCTAAAACACACTATTTTTCTATATATTCTATAATTGGTCATTAAAAGTTGTTTGAGTATGAATCATGTGATGTGTTTAGGGTAGTAATCATTTTCGAGAATCATGTAGTTGAATATATGTTTTTTCAAAAATCATTATGTTATATATGTGTATTTGGATATTTCTGTGTATTTCCTTGTTGTGTTTATTCATATTTTATTAATAAATGTGTTTTGGAAATTATATTGAGGAGTGGAACCCATCACGGACCTTATTGGGTTTTTGGATGATGTGAGATCGAACCTAGTGCTACCCATGCGGTAATTCAAAACATAGTAAATTGAAAAAATTAAAAAACATTGACATATGGGTTTTATTAGAGTTATTGGGTTGTAATAATGTAATTGGATTGTGGGTATGCTTAATGTATACATAAAATAATTATAATTTGGATTTTTTAAGATTATTGAAAATGTTTTTCAATGGTTTTTATTATCTGATTGGGGATACGACATGATTTTAACATTATTGGTGGAAAATTATGTTAAAGAGTGAAAAGTATTTTTAATGGAAGTGTTGATATAAAAGTTATTTAAAAATGTGTTTTCTATATTGATTTGATTTGTTTTTTTAAATGAGTTCAGGGATCTCTTTTTGGTGAATATGGTTTAATTCTGGTTTTGGATGTTTGAAAGGAAAATGAAAAACCTTGTGGAATGTTTTAGTTTTCAAAGTGAAAGACCCATGATTTAGGGGTTTCAAAAAAATTATTTAGATTATGTGTTTTGAAATGAGCCTTATGTTGAACCCTTTGTGAGATAGTGTTTTTAAAAACCACAATTCATTCAAATTTACAAATCCTAATAATTCAAATCTTATGTTATCAAAAATGTTATTCATGTCAATGAATCTTTATAATAGAATATATTATGTCACATGGAATAATAAGTCAATAACATATGGGTATTTATGTTTCATTATATTTAAAATGTATATTTACATTTAATAATGAATGTTAATTAGTATAGTTTTTGTCTGTATAAGACAGACACGTTAAATGTTTTTCCGTGTCCCTAAGACTGATAGCACAAAAGAGCCAGTGATGGATGAAAAACTGATTAGGAATCACCAATTATGAAGTCACTGATCAAAGAAGACACCGATGAAATAGTCCCTTATAGAACATGAGCCATATTGATGAAAGAGTCACAGATGGGTTCCACACTGATAGTTCAAGAAACTCTATGAAGGATGACTCACAAATGGGAGACACAATGATGAATGAGTCACCAATTAGAGACACACCAATAGTTTAAAATGATTCATCGATGGGGAAAAAAGGATGCATGAAAAAAGCGATAGTACAAATGATTCACTGATTCTCGGATTTGGTGATACCAATGGTAAGGACTCAATAATGTATAGAGTCACCGATGCAGAAAGACCAATGCTGAAAGTCCTATTCTTCCAGACCGATGATGGAAGACCAATAATAATGAATCAAAGATACCTATGACTCGATGATTTTCATAAAAAGTATTTTTAATTTCTAAATTCAAAATTATATCTAATGGTAACATTTCCAAAATTAATTACATCAAACATTATTTAATGTTTTCCATAGGATATTTTGGAGGCAGTGTGAGGCACATTCACATGGGGAGATCTTTGTGTTTTTGGACCTCAAATTATAATAGAATTACAAGACATATCTTTAAAGATACGAGGAATGTGCGGAATACTAGCACGAGGATGAAACCCAAGAACACCTACAACTCTCGATCATACTTCAAAAAAGGCCCAATAACTCAAAGGAGTAACATAGTCGGTGATCATGAAATAAACCAAAACCTGCTGACCGGACCTGAACTTCTTAAAAAAAATATTTTAAATATTTCAATCTCTTGGATGCCAGACCATAGAAACTACGATACAATTTTTAGGATCCAACATCCACAGGGGGACACAAACTTCATTTTGACTACATCAAACGAGTCCATAGTTGCACTTTATAATAGACAAGGACACCTAAAATATTATTTACTTCTTTAGCTCTATTTTGTTCTTTTATTTATATTTCTGAGTAGTGTGTTTATCTGTTTGTTACACAAAATAACTCATGTTCATAACTAGAGGGAACTTAATATCCTCAAACTCTAAATCTATTTATCCTTTTTATCCCACATAGTACAGTGTAAGATGTAATGTCTGTCCTGTTTGATGTCTTCCCATGAAGAATTGTGTTAGAGGTCATGTGTGACTTAGACATCCTAGTATGCTGCTGTGAACCCCGATCTAGGGTTTGGATCAAAAAATGTTTATGAATTTTAACTTCTTGGTGGTTGGTGATCACCAATTGTAGAAAAATAAGTCTCAGCTTGAGACTTAACCTCTTGTTTACATATGTTGTGTTTTTACCTTTTAGTTTTTACTCTTTCTATTTCACAAATTTCAGAAAAAATAATTGACATGTAATGGTTAGTTTAAAATGTTTTTATATCTATTTTGAACTAGTAGGTAAATTTAAAAAGGTATATTAATCTTTAGAATATTATAGAAGATAACTAAAAAATCCTTTAATAAATTAATCTATCATTTAATAATCTAATAAATTAACTAAAAATTGACTTAGATTATATTTTTAATATGGTTATATTCTCAAAGATCCAATTTTGACACATTTTTTTTATAGATAATCAATTAACCCCCTTCATATGTAATCTACTCCAAACAACATTTGGTATCAACATTTTTAGGAAATTTCAGTTTTAAGATACTTTTTAAATCATTTTAAATTGTAATTATAGTTTCATTTCTCTGATATTAACATTATTGCAATTTCTAAATTTTTATCTTTTTAAAATATTTTTAAAATTAAAATTATGTATAATAGAATGGAAGGTTATGCTTCCAAGAGACCTCTATTCTTTAATGGAAAAAATTATTATTAGTGGAATATTATGAAGAAAATACATCTAGAAAGAATGGGTTTTGAAATCAAGACTACTATTGAAATTAAATATTTAATTCTTGAAACTACTAGAAATACTTGGGATAAACCTAAAAAGACTATATATAACAATAACTATAATGAAAATAATGTCATATTTTTTGCACTAGGAGATGCATAGTTTAATCAAATTTCTTCATGTAAAACATCCCATGAGATTTGGGACACTTTTCCTATTTCCGTTGAGGGACCATCTAATGAGAAAATAATGATATTATATTTTTATACGATTAACTATGGAAATTATTGAATTAATACTGATGAATCTATTTCTCATAAGTATCTAAAATTCAATTAAATTGTGAATACCATGATTTATTTATGAATATTTATCACATCAAACTCACTGATCATGGGGATTATGAGATGCTTACAAGAGAGGTAGTGAGATACATTAGTGTCCATAAGTGAATCATGAGACATTGATAAAATTATAGTGAAGGAATTGATTAGAAAATTAATGATGTTTAAAGAGGAACTCAAGATAAAGAAATATGAGGATGTTCCAAAAAGAAAATCTATAGCCTTCAATACTACAACCTCCACAATTAACGAAAAATAAAATGTTCAAGCTATTGTTGATAACACATGTTCTGAAGAATCAGCCTAAGGCAGTGATGAGAAAATGGCCTAGCTTGCCAGGAGATTTAAAAAATATTATATAAATAAATTTTCCTTAAGATATCTACCATCAATAGAAAATATAACCATAAAGGGAATTGGAAAAAGTATTGGAAGAAGCCTGAAAAATAAGAAGAAATAGTTTTTTATGACATCAAAAGGAGAGGGCATGTCATATATGGCTATCCTAAGTTAAAGAATAAAAATAATTATGATAATGATGATAAGAAATATAAATGAATAATGGAGGAAACCTGAATTGCATATGAGGATAGCTATATTGAATCTTATACTTCTTAAAATGAGAATGTAGATAGAGAAAACATGTTCATTATGAAAAATACATCATTGGTACTGTTAAACTCTCCTATATTTACTGATTATTAATTTAGAGATGAATTCGAATATGAATATATGGAAAATGATGAATTATTTGAATATTTTGGAATTATATAAGAAACATATAATGAATTAAATGATATGTATAAATCCTTAAATAACCAACATGACTCTCTGTAAATTTTAAATTTGAACTTAATATTGAGGGAGAGAAAAATCCTCAACTGCTAATGGAAAATAATGATATAATGTTATATAAGGACCAATTAAATAAGGATATTAAAACAATTACCATGGGCAATGAGACACATACTCTGTTAATTGGTAAACAAATAGATTCTAGGTATACTAGTAGAATACGATATCAACAAGGACAAAGAAATTTATCTAAAACACATTTTGTGACTTAATTTGTAAAATATTTTTTTCCCAACAATCAAAATTTTACTGCAAGTTCCACCTCCAATTTTTTTTTATTGCATCTTGTTTTTCTTTACCAAACCCATTTCCTCTTTCAAAGACTCTATATTACACATTTCAGAAACCAATAAGATATGTGTGGATTCATAAACCCGTTATTACTAATGTTTATGGATCCAGGAAAATATGTGTACCAAAATCATTTCTTGGATGAATTTTTTTGTAGATATATTACTTAAAGAGATCTGATAGAAAAAAATTTCACATTGACAGTGGTAGTTCAATACACATGATAAGAGACTACTCAATATTCAATAATCTCATCACGATTGATAGAGGAAAAGTCACATTTTGTTACAATGGTAATGGAAATATCATCGACTTAGGCCCGATTGGTAAACCTAACTCTATTTCAATTACCAATTTAATTTTTTTTAATGTATTAAAGTATATCATTCTTATCACATATCAAATTTGTGATTACATATTTAATTTCAAATTTAAAAATGATGTGTGCCATGTTTTTGATTCCATGAATAACTTAGTAATTAATGCTCTTATAAATGATAATGTATATGCTATAAACAAAGACAATGTAGCATCACATAATGTTTCCTTCTAAAGTGCCATTCAAAAGGAGTCTTGGATCTAGTACAGAAGACTAGAAAATGTTACTCTACATGCTCATGAAAAATTGACCATAATTTCTTTAGTTAAATACCATCCCAAACTATATTTTTTAGGAAATGGACTATGCATTCCATATCAAAAGGTAATGGAACAAAAAATATGTTTCAAACTGAAGAAAGAAGATACATTTTCTCAACATCCAGTGTTAGTTGTCAGTGAATTTTTTGGACCATCTATTTGTTCCTGTATCTCTAGGAAGCACTATGTCTATGTTTTTGTATATGACTACTCTATGTATACTTGGATCTTTTTCTTATCTCACAAAATTGAATCATTATAACATTTTACCAAGTATTCTAGTACTGTAGGAAATATTAGTGAAATTTAAATTAAATATATATGAAATGACCATGGTAGTGAGTTTGAAAATCATACATTTGAATCATTTAGCTAAAAAAATGTTTGTAGGCATAACATTTCTTCCCCAAGGACACCTCATGTGAATGGTGTTGTAGAAAGTAGAAACAAAACCTTACAGGAAATTGCTGGAACTATTCATAATGAATATAAACTACCGATTTATTTTTTCACTAATGTTGTAATTATAGATTTTTATATAATAAATATATTATTAATTAGACATATCCTTAAGAAAAATCCTTATGTGTCGTGGAATAATAGGAAACCCAATGTAAATTATTTTAATTTGTTTGTATGGAATGTTTATATTTTTAACACTAAATATAATCTAGATAAATTTTATTAAAAAAGCGAGGAAGTAATATTACATTGATATTAAACTTCATGAAATGATTTTAGAGTCTTTAATAAATGAACCAAATGTGTGGAAAAATATTTCCATGTCATGATTGATGAAATAGTACAACATGAAACTAATACTTCAATAGGAAACCGTGAAGATGATATCTCAAATCTAGAAATTAATGATAAAATTTTAGTCCATAATATAAAAGTATATATTAAAACGTCCATTTATATAAATTTTTCATATTCTAGACATAATCAACCAGAACCTAGTGATGGCCCGGAAATATGTAGCCATACATTTACTAGACCAACTATGACACATAAAATCCATCCCATTGATGATATTGATGGAGACATTGATAGAGGAGAAAAATAGTAGAGATTATTTGAGAAATGTGGTTGGACATCAGGTCTATTATTCAAAACTTGAACCTAAAAATATCAATGACACAATAAATGTCAAATTTTGGGTGATCTCTATGCAAGAAGAGCTTAATAATTTTGAGATAAATAATATTTGGACGCTTTTTAAAAGTCCAAAAAATACCTTGACCATAGTAACTATAATGGTGTTTAGTAATAATGTAGATAAAAATATAAATATAATTAGGAACAAAGGTAGATTGTTTACACATGGATATAATCAAGAAGTTGAATTTGATTATGAGAAAACCTTTGCACCAGTAGCTAATATGGAAACAATTAGAATTATAAATACATATTCAGGAATCATGGATTTCAATAATTATCAAAAGGATGTTAAAATTGAATTCCTAAATTGTTATATAATTGGGTAAGTATTTTTTTAACATCCCCTATGTTTTATAAATCTTCATTTTCCAATACTTTCTTTTCAAATTATCTAATGCAACATATGGTATGAAATAATCTCCAAGAGCTTGGAATGATATGTTAATTAACTTTATTAATTATAATGGTTTTATAATAGTAGGTTTGAATCCTAAATTATTTATAATAATTATTTAAAAATATGCATTAATTTCTCAAATATATGTTGATGATATTTTTTTGATCTTCTAAAAATGAGTTAAGAAATTATTTTTCAAAAATTATGCAAAGATAAATTGATATGAGTTTGATGGGTGAACTCAAATATTTTCTTGTATTTAAAATATTTCAAATCAACAATGGAACTATTATAAATCAATATAAATAAGATAATTATTTTTCTAAATATTATGGCATTGATAGCATTAAGTGTAGTAAAACACATATGAGTTCTACATATAAGCTAGATCTAGATGAAAATGGGAAATCTGTTGATCAAACTGCCTATAGAGGAATGATTGGGAGTTTTCTGTAGATAACATCTATTAGGCTAGATATCATCTTTTACGTGTCTATATGTGCATGATTTCACAGAAACCCAAAAGTGTCACAATAAAATGCTATTAAAATAGTTTTCAAATACAATAAATATACAACTATTTTGTATTGTTCTACCCGAGAGGACAACCATTTTATTTGGTTAATTATTCTGATGCTGACATTGGTGGATGTAAATTATATACAAGTAGAACCTCTAGATCATGTCATTTCTTTTGAAAGACTCTAAATTCATGGTTTAGTAAAAAAAATTGGTTTCATTATCAAAAACTGAAACAGAGTACATTGCTACTATTAGTTGCTAGGCTCAAATATTTTTGATGAAAAACACTTTTTATAAACTATGGAATTCAATTTAGACATAGACCTATAAATTGTGAGAATAAAAGTTATATTAAAATTTCTATGAATCTGATTTGTTATTAAATAACATAACATATTGATGTAATACATCACTTTTTGTGAGGCCATTATCAACAAGGTGATATAACTCGTGAGTTTGTTTTGGAATGAGCATCAACATGACGACATATTTAACAAACCCTTAATCTCTAAGAGAATGAGCTAAATCATTCATGAACTAGGAATTATAAATCTATAATTACTATCTGATATTATCTCATTAAAAAATATGTATTTCAGTGAATGTGATCAGTGAAAGTGATCAGTGAAACCGATCAGTAAATCTGATCAGTGAAATTGATCAGTGAATCTGATCAGTGAAATTGTTCAGTGAAACTGATTAGTGAAACCCATCAGTGTAACTGATTAGTAAAAATGATATTTGAAACCGATTTTTGAAACTAATCTGTCAAACAAATCAATAAAACCTATCAGTGAAACAAATTAGTGGAACTGATCAGTGGAATTGATCAAAAGAAATCAATTGTGTGATACTGATATGTGAGGCTGATCACTTAAAACCGATTGGATTAAGCTGATCCGGTGACACCGATACCGATTACATTAGGTATCTTTTGATTATATAAATATTTTTATATTTTTTATTTTATGAAAAATTTCATATATTCATTCATTTTTATTTTACTATTATACTAATTTCTGTATTTTCAAAGTAAAATCCCTAAATGTTAAAATTAATTCGATCGACACTTCGACCATTCACTAACCCCACCCTAACTCTCAATACATCAATCTTTAGTCTCCCTCCATCGAACTCGAACCTTAAAAATAGATAAAAGGAAGTGATAAGTGGATGATTTGAGTGAATTAATAGAGGCTATGCATTATAAAGGATAATCTAGTAGTGCATCAAGTTTTGCGAAGTTGAGATAATATTGGAAGCCGTGTGGTAACTACTGAGAAGGAAGTATCTTCGGAGTGGTTGCCGTAGAGAAAATATCAATTTCTGAAAGTGTTGGAGTCTCAATGATGGATCATCTGGTTATTCAATAATATGTTTTTGTTTTACCACCAGCAGATACACATGTTTTTTCTAATCATAAAAGTGTCATTGGAAGGAGATGAGGAGGCTCGGTTGAAGTCAGTTGTGAAGGGAATCAAATTTTCATTTTCTTTAAAAGAATGGGTTGAGTGTTTATAGATTCCACATGAGTGCATTTATGCATACTACTAGGTTAATATTCCATCATCATCATAATTATTTTCATATGAAAATGGATTAAATGAATTTATAGGAAATGAGAATTCAAAGAGAGCTAAAACTACAAATATAGATGGAGAGGCCAGACAATTCTTCATGTTCATTCAGATTTAATTCTTCCCAATGATGGGAGATTTTTATTATTTGACGTATAAGGATGTGTTCTAGATTTTTATGTTGAAGAATGGGGTGAATGTAAAATTTTCTAGGTACCTCAAGGTACACATTTATGATATAATCAAACCAACCATGAAGTCATCCTATTTATACTACCCCAAGTTAATATCTTCAATGTTAAAGTGGCTAGGACGTGTAGAGGATGGTGATGATGTAATCACTACCTATAGTGGCTTATTCCTACACAAGGATATTTTCAAGAGATTAAGAATATTTTGGAACCAATAGTGGATAATGTTTGTAGAATATGGGGAGAAACTATATTTCGATTACAATTACATATAACATACTACTAGAGTAATGGTTCAAGATGATCCGACTTTTAAACGTGGTGAGGATGCGGTTTATTTATATGAGGAAGATGATTCTGAGTGGAAAAGGGAAGCAATGTCTCTTATAGATGATCGGAGTGGCCTACATATTGTTGAGAACCTAAAATACATGTCATATAGACCATCCAGTCCATTATTGGAATTACCTTCTCGAGAATGATTGTTGGGTGATGAAATATGGGGAGGTGATTGAGGTCTCTAGAGTTGAAGGATATGTAATAAAAACAGATGGTGATGATTATGATGGAGATAAAGGTGATCATGTTGGTGACTAACTGAATGCAGGCCAAAAAGATATTAATTCTGGTGAGGAGTCAATTCATGGAGAAGGTGATGAGGTGACAAGGCTGGATATTGTTCATCCTGTTGAATATGATGATGTAATTAATGATGATGAAAGTGATGCAAGAAATGAGGATTGGCATGACCACCCTGATGACTATGATGAAGGAATTATTTAGGATATTAATTATATCATGGATGGAGTTAAAGAAGAGGAGGATGAGGATCTTATTGCACCTATGCCACAATTTGAAGAGGAGCCTCAAGTGGCTCAAGTGGGTCATCTGGGAAATGTATCTAGAGAAGATGGATTTCAAGCAGAACTTGATGTTTATTTTGTACAAGCCCTCTAGAATGTTGTTTTGGATAGAGTTCAAGAAGAATGAGAATAGGAAGCTAAGAATGTACCTGAGCCTCAAGGATTAGTAGATAGGATTGGCATAGTGGATCTTAGAGGCTGGACCTTTGCTGTTGATGGGAATAGGAAAACATTTTATATCCTATTTGGGATGGATTATGACTCACATGAGGAGATGGTAGCTCCACCACCTCCTGCATGAAAAGTTATAGTGGAAACAATTGCTTCAAAATCCCCAATCATACCTATTACTGATTAACTTGTTATGCCTGAAGTCCCCATTGAATATGTTACCAAGGCTGATGTAGACCAATTCAAAGAAAATATATGAGTTAGTGAGATATTTATATGGATTTATAAATGAAGCATCAAAATCCATGAGTATTTCATGGGCTGATGTAGCTATGATTGAAATAATGGTTACTCAAGAGATTCGTCCAAACCTATTCACTACAGTCGAGGCAATTATTAAAAAAATACAATAGTGAACTAATAAGTTAGTAGATGAGTAGTGAGTTGGAATCTTGGACAACTGATTTCAAGAATAGACATGGTGGTGTTATTTTGGTTCTTAAGAACCTTTTTGCACATCTACTGACTGTAGGTTGGATGAAGTTAAAGGATAATCGTGGAAAGATAATTTCTGGTACATTTTGATCTAATGGTATCCGGTATGCTGATGATATAGATTCCCTCAGGATAGTGATGAGAGAAGAGCTCAAGGCTGTGAAAAATGACCTAGAGACTCAAGGAATGGTGCACAAGAAAACTGAATTTGATTATAACATATTGATACAATGTACCCATGATGCCTCTACTACTCATAAACTGATTTAGAAAAGTGGATAAGTATTTTTTTCCCAAATATATACCCATCATGATCTGATGAAAAACCTCATGTACATGGATAATAATCATAAGATACCAGCTATGAATGAGGCATTTTGGAGTCAAATGGGTCGGTTGAGGTAGTTTACTCCCACCATGAAAATGTTCATTGAGAAAAAGGAATATTTTGAGATGGAATTTCAATATGTTTGAGAAATAATAAATTAATTTATCGAGGTGTGGAAGCCTTACATGGATGTGATACCTGATGAAATAGTGGTCCTAACAAGCTCTTCCATTGGACCTAGTTCTTTGCCTCCTAGTCAAATAACAATTTCTCAAGCCTTATCTTAGATTAGCCCATTTATTCAAGAGCATCCTTAGAGTAATTTTTTATTAGAGATGAGACCAAGATATGAATAAAATGTTCCCACATGTGTTTCCTTACCAGGTGTTATAATTAGACCAACATTCCTATAGCCACAGCACCACCTCCTGCACCTTCTCATGACCCTTCAGAAAAAGGGAAATCCCCTCTAAAGCCCATGACATATGTTCTGGATCATATTTTTTTGGGATCTGTTCTTTTACTTTAGATTAATGTATTTTGACATTTGTAAACTTTTTTTCTTTCAGGACTCGCAATTTGACTTCCATAAAATTAAAATTTTCTATGTGTTCTCTTTTTGTATCCTTAAGTTTCATTTCACATTTTTTTATAATCCCAAACGGGGAAGACAGATATGGATGGACTATAAAGATATAGATGTCCTATAATGATATGGATCTCATAAATTTTTAATCTTAGGGGGAGAACTGTGGTATAAGAAATATGGAATTTAATTAAAAGAATATATATATATCTATATATATATATATCCCACCTCTAATACAAATCCCTCAGACAACTTACATTAGGGGAGGATGAAAATTCTCTGATTTAACTCTCTTAAAAGGAACCTTATATATATATATATCCTCTGATAAAATAATTGTGGTGGAGCATAAAATGAAATACTTTATAGTTATATTATGAATTTTCATTCACTTGCGGTATGGTAAGTCATGTAATTTGTATTCATTAACATATCATATAACTCATTAATTCCATGATTTTTAATAATAAAAAAGCGGAGAGTGGTGGACCATTTGTGATAGAGTGGTTTTAATAATCAAAAATCCTGATAATTTAAAATCCCTAATAATTCATATTTAAAGTTATAAAAAATGTAAATCATGTGAATGACTATTTATAATTGAATAAATTATGTAACATGTTTTAATAAGTAATTAATATATAGATATTTATGTTTCATTATATTTACAAATGTATATTTACATGTAATTATGAATGTCACTTAATTTGGTGTTGGTCACTATAAGACAAACACTTTGCATGTTTTTCAAATTCCTTTACACTGATAAATCACAGGAGTCACTGTTGAATTAATTAGCGATGAGGACTCACTGATGAAGAAGTAACTGATCAATGAATACACTGATGCATGAGTCTCCGATAGAAAAAATGTTACAATAATGAACAATTCAACAATGGGAGACATGCCTACCTTTGAAAAACTCACCATTGGGAATCCCAGATATGGGTGACTCATCGATGAACTATTAACCGATGTGCGAAACACTGATAGTTCAAAATTGGTCACTAATATGAATCACTGATGCCTGAACAAACCAATAGTACCAATGACTCATTAATTACCTGAGTAATAGATACTAAAGGAAAGGAATCACTGATGCAGAGAGTCACTGATGCTGATAGGCCGATGCTGACAGACCAATTCTGACAGACTAATGCTTCCAGACCATTGCTGCCAGATTGATTCCAATGCCTCACAGATACATATCACTCACTGATAAACATAAAAAATATTTTTAGTTTATTAATTCATATTTAAATCTAATGGTAATAATTATACAAATTAATGTTTTTAATAATATTTAATGTTTTTTATATGATATTCATGAGATAGAACAAGTTACATGAATGTTGGTAGATCATCGTGTTTACTGGACCACAAAGTATAAAAGAATTACAAGATAGATCATTATAGATACGACTTAATTAATAAAAATTATAAATAGACAAAAACCTGAGAACTCCTCCAAATCTCGAGAATACATCCTAAAAGGCCCAATAACTCAAAGGAAGAACATACAGAGAGATCATGTAGTGAACCAAAACCTGCTGACTTGACCTGAACCTCTTACCAACAAGAAGATAAACATTTCATTCTCTTGGATGGTGGACCATTGAAACTACGAATTTCTTGTTTTGGAGATAACTTCTATAGGATGATTCAAAAATAATTTTGACTACATTAAATGAGTCCATAGCTAAAATACATAACACATAAAGAATTCTAAACCTTTCTCGACATCCTTAGTTCTGTTGTGATTTTAATTATATTTTTGACTAGGGTGTGTATCTTTTTGTTACACACACACTAAATCATGTGCATAACTAGAGGATACATGATGTCCTAAAACTCTCTCTATTTATCCTTTGTATCCCACATAGAACTCTGTAAGAGTTCATGTGTGTCATCTTTTTTGTTTTCCATCGAAGAACAGTGGTAAAGGTCATGTGTGACCTAGACATCCTGTTGTGCTATTGTGAACCCTGATCTCGGGTGTGGATCAAAACATGTTTATTAATTTAAACTAATTCATGTCAGGCAATCATTATGTAGAGAGGACTTAGTTTCAGCATTATAATGAGCCTCTTATTAATACCCAATTTTTTCTACCTTTTAGTTTTTACTCTATTTTTATCACTTATTTCATAAAACTAAATTGAACCTCGATAGTTATTTTACCTAGTGCTTATAACTATTTTGAACCAGAATGATAATTTCAAAAGGTATATTAATCTATATATTAGAATAGGTGATAAGTAATTAATATATTAAGAAATTTATTAAACATTAAGGACCTTTCTAAATTCACTACAAACTGACATTGATTGTATTTTTAATTGGGGGATATTTTCAAAGAACTAATTTTATCAAAAATTTATATAGATACTCAATCCACCCCTCTTGAGTAATCTCATTCAACTACCACTTAATACATAAAATGTGTATTAAATTTCTTTTGGGACCATAGTTACTAAATTTATCTACGAGCTAGTGAGATAGGCACTATGAAAACATAGTTGGCATTTTTACATGGTATTGATATAAACTAAATGATAAATGTGAATTTTTGATGAAATTCAACAAAGGGGGTGTTAGGAATAATGGTATATATGTGTCTTTAATAATTATGGGTTGTGTTGGAAAATGTGATGTGGTTTGTAAATGAGATTGAAGTTAATTTTTTTAATTAAAAACATGGAATAATGGAGGGTTTGGTTTATGGTAAGTGGGCCAATTGGTTATGAAATGTTTGTGATTATTTAGTTATTGGTTTATTTAATGATAATTATTTATGGATTTATGAATTATGAATTTTTAATGTCATGTTATTTTATGATTATGTTTATTAAATTGTGTATGTGGAATAAATGGTTAATGTATCATGTTTCCATGGATTTTTGGTGTTGGACAATGGTTTGAGGCTCCTCTCACTGTTTGGGTTGGACAGATGATCTTAACCCAAAAAATAATGCAAGGGTTATTATTCCATAATGAGGCTCTAGGACCC
Organism: Viscum album; assembly: GCA_963277665.1. Classification (NCBI taxonomy): domain Eukaryota; kingdom Viridiplantae; phylum Streptophyta; class Magnoliopsida; order Santalales; family Viscaceae; genus Viscum; species Viscum album. The sequence goes on from OY728120.1 coordinate 487,977,872, forward strand.
TAAAAATGCATTATATGAATACATATACTAACGGTCTAAGGTATTTATAGATAAAATGGTTGATATTACTTAGAATAAGGGCCTATTCTATGTGAATTGTGTTTTTCCAAGTGAGTTAGTGAACTTGACTTAGTTTTTTGTGAATAGAAATTAACTATCTTAGGCAGTAGATAAAATTATTTAAATGCATATGCCATAGTGGAATTGCTGATAATAACCATGTGAATATTGTTTACAAATATTTATGTGATAGTTTTTTATTAGGTAAAACCCCTAGTGGTTGAGAGTTTGTGTAACCCCTTGAGCTTTGGTTTAGAATCTTTGTTTGAACAGAGTTAGTTTGTGTTTTAATTTAGTCTAGAAAATATAATGTGTAAAATGAATACTTGATGATAACATAAATATTTTCATTGTTTCCTTGATTATATATTTCACATGTTTTCTAAATAAACTTTTTATAGACTTTTTATTTCATTAGACATCGTTGGTTGTGGCCTATGTTGTTTTACTCACACACGGCTATGGCTGCTATGTCACTTGGGTACCTAAGTAGGTGATACATGATTTTATGTACTTTTTCAGGATACGAACCATGTGGATAGTTGTGCATGGGATGATGGGTTTGAGAACAGAATTTTATGACAGGGGTGGGACTCGGTCCTAAGATCACAATATTTTGATATTTTTCATCTATGTTTTTAAGACCTCTTGGAATGTAGATAATTCATTATATTTCATTAAAACACGTTTACATGGTTAGTTATAGAATATTATTTCATTTTGATGGTTTATTATTTATGTTGGTTGTTTTATTTGTTGATGATAATTATATTTTGGATTTACTTTGATTAGAGGGTATAGTAATCCCATATTTTCCATTTAGACTAGATCTACTATTGAGAAGTCCTTGGTGTATGGGGAGGCACACTTGAGGGAATGTGGAGAACCAGATAAAGTAAATGGTTATAGTGGATTATTGACAGTGGACATTAAAAAGTGGTATCATAGGAGCTTGTATTTTTTTATTTATATTTAGGAATGGTAGGAAGGAGACTTGGATCTTGTCTGGACTTGGTAATGAGCTCATGCAAGGGCTCCTACAACCCCACATATGGGGAAATCCATGATTCCAAGGGTGGGAAATTATGTTAATATTTTATTATTTTTATGGGTGATTGTTAATTCCACCTCATGTGGAACACTTAGATGTTATGTTATTGATTAATGATGTTTTATATCATTTCCCGATGTGGCAGTAGATGGTGTATGAGGTCATGCATCATTTTAAGAACATATAATAGATTGTTCATCCAAATGTTTCCTTTTATTGAATTCATAATTTCCTGAGGAGAAACTAAATGGGTAAAAAAAGTGAAATTGAATTTATCAATGGTAATTGAAAATTTTAATTAAAAGGGTTTTGAGAAAATTAAATCATTGGGTTTTGAAAAAGTAAATTATTAAAATTTTCATTTGATTAAATCTAATATTTTTGAAATTATGGGATACAAAAAAAGGATTATTAATGTGCAAAGGTTTCAGATTTGAAAATGAAATGGTCTTCAAATTTTAAATAGTGATTTTTTGTAGAGATATTATTTTGGTGGAAAAAATGGAAAAATGATGGATCTTGGATATGTCGTTTATGGGTATACCATGTGATGATTATTGACCATTAGTATGGGTGTTTTAGTAAGTGATATTTTCTTATATTTGAGACCTAGGGATGGTGTGCAGACTAATGGAATGTTGTATATTGTGTTACTAGTTTGGTTTTTACCTTGATGTCAGGAAGTGGAGTCTAATAATGTGAATGTGGTGACTCTTACGGATTTAGACCTAGTGAGTTTTATTTTAAACACAAGGGTGGTTGTTCGGTTCTTATTTCCAATGTTCTTGTTCGAGTACCATTAGTGTGCGGGCCTTGAATAAATGTTTTTCTATGAATTAGACACAGTGCATTTTTAATGGGGGAAGGATGACCACATTGAGAATCCAGTAGTTGGATATTGGTTGTTAATGAATTAGATATAGAGTGTGACCTTTCCATGGTGTGGATCTAGATGGGGAGATAGTATCATCCAACTTTTGACATTGACCTGTGATAGGAGGTAGGTCGAGGTGCAGGTTATTTTGGGTTTATGTCGTATTGGTTGATGTTCCAGTCCATGGAATTAAGGAAGAGGGTTTTTCAAAGTTCTTTATTAACCTAGAGGTATATGTTGAGTAGTTAATATATTTGAGAGATGTTTCTTATGTTGTGGACATGAGTTGGAAATCTTGAGAGATTGATGACAGCCTTAATAGAGGTAGACCTCGTGTTGCAGGTTTAATAGAATGTGGTGAAGAGGTGGGTTGGGTGTAAACATACACGTTTTTAATGGAATCTAAATACGAAGGCCCTTATATCAAAAGAAACCAATGAGTTTTGGACTAGCGGAGTGAATCATTAGGTATTTTTTGAGTTCATTGTGACCATGCGAGAAGAACAAGAGCGAGGTAATGATAATGGTTCCAAAAGGATTGTGGGGTCATGATCTCTTCGAAGTCGATCATGAGATGGATTTGTGTTCAGTTGAAATTCAATTCAAGATGTCGTGTTCTATGATAAGATAATATTGGGTAGGGAATCATGATACCTTCATCAATTTGAGGTGTTTTCATGGTAAGAGGAGATGATGTTGATGAATAGTTTTGGTGGTGTTAGTATGTGAAATATAGCATAATTTTAGCTAGTTATGGTCGATTACAATACCATGAAATGATTTCAGGTAAGCTATGAGTGCTTTGTATTTACAACAAGATATGTAATTGTATGTTGGTTAAGGATTGAGCCTCTTGGGGAATAATCTCAAGGAGTTCCATGTGTGTTGGAGTCTATTTGTGAGGGGGTACACCATTGGTTGCTTACAGGAGAATCCCTTAGGTTGTAATTTATTTTTAAGAATTCCATGGATTTCATTGTTAGTATCTAGGACCAAGAAATGGGTGATGTTGTTTTTTTATGTAGAAGACAGAATGCTATGTCTATGTTTCATGGATTAGCATGTGTTATAATGTTGGATTCAACGTTCAATCTAGCTTAAGGAAAGAGGTGACACAAAAATCATGAGGTGGGGAGCGTTATATTAAACAAGGATCAGTGGAGAAAGTTGTGGAGTGGATGTAGTGGCATCGATATTCCCATGAAAACCTAGAAGGTGTATCTTTAGTTTACTTGGGAGAAAGTTAGGTTGGAATTGGATGTGATGGTTGATTGATATATGTAATGGACCATGGATTAAGTGAGTTATAATGTAAATCTTAAAGGCTAGATCAGAGATGTGTTCAGGGGTTCTATGGTGCCTGACACTGATTTGTGGTGTTTCAAATTCCTTGATGGAAGTGATTTATTGAACATTGCGGATGAATTAGGTAAGAATGTGCAGATTATAGTGGTATTCCTAATGTGTAAAGGGCATAATGGATAGGTGAAGTGGGGACGTACCCACATTGAAAATTGGACATCAATATGACGAGTCATCCAAGGATAGTCGGTCTAAGTATGAAAAAGGGAATGAATGTGGTGGGATGTAAGCCATCATTGGTTAATTTTTGGATGCTGATATCAATCATGCATGAGAATGTGTTATAATTAATATCCAATGTGTATTTGGTTGAGATTGGTACAATATAGGTGTGGTTACTCTAGGTGGCCCTAACAGTAAGGCTGAAAGAGAATGTTCAATTGAGTTCTTATTGATGTTTGGCACAGACAGTTGGGAAATGCACTGGGAATGTGGTGGATAATGATTTGTGGTTGTGTTGGTCTTTTATAGTGATATATATTCCAAAATCGGATGAATATAGGTGATAGATAATGTGTATCGTGGGGTGAACCACAATGGGAAAATGTTCGGTTCGTGTTTTGAGTGGCTGAATGGGATGAGTTGGCTCAGATGACACTTTCATAGTTTTTTGTGTTCTAGTGATGATCATTGACATGAGTTATTGTTGGTTGGGTACCACGATGTGAAGGTCATGTTTTGGTTTTTCCAATCAAATACTAGAAAATAAATAGTGGATAATGGGCCATGACTTACGGGTTCATGTAGGCCGAGAGATGTTGATGGACCGTGGATGGTCCATCTGGTGATCTCAGACATATGTCACCATTAAATCTTTGAAGTTATCAGGTGACGTGGTGTCAAGCAATTTAAGGCATGAGATCTAAAGAGAATCATATATAGTATGTCTTGGTTAGATCTCCCATAGAATTGTCGTGCTTTTTGGTATCCTCTTAATTTGTGATCCATAGTTTCTAACCAAACCTATATATGTGTTTGATTTTAGTGATGATGAGTAGAGGTGGATGTGTACATGTGGAATATCTCGTTGTAATTGTGGATCATAGAATGTGAAATGATTTTAGGGTATGATTGTTTCATTGGTCCAAGGGTTGATACACTTCCATCGAGTCTGAGGACAATCTAGGATGATAAATGTTGATAGGAGGGACCCATGGCTTGGCCTTTTGCCATGGAGGATTACAGATGCATGGGAAGTGTGTCTTGGCAAAGATTCATTATAAGGTGGTGAGGATATAGGATCCCTACCATACATAAAGGTGGGTCCTTAATAAAATTTTAGTTAAAATTCCTTGGTTCTGGATAAAATTTTGGACCATGGGTGTATGCAGATTTTTGGTAGTGTATCATGGGTTCGTGAGATGAGAGTGGAATAATAGAGTATAAATAGTTCACATCACTGTGTTTTTCATGGGTAGTGTAAAACATGTGTGTGGCCCAGGTAACCATACAACATGGTGTCTGTTTTAGGAAGAGGTCAATGTATAGTCTCCACATGCTTTGGATGACTGTCTGGGTGCACTGATAAAACCACACAACTTGACCCCTCTTGTCTAGAGGGAGTAGAATGGTTGAAACAATATTGGAAAATCTTGTGGCAAAACCATGAGACTCATAAAAATTATTATTTCCGAATTTTCCCTCCCAATCATATTTTCATCTTCCTTGATTTTCAGCCAATTCGACCCACTACAGCTTGGGTGATGAACTATTATCTAATCCCTCCACCTTGGGTTATTCTCTGATAATTATTGGGCATTTAGAGTACGGTTGGGTGCATATATAAGACATGGGTGAGTCTAACACTCACCTTTTCTCCATTTTATAGGATTATGGATTTTATAATCTATAATCTTCTTTTAAACCCCTAAAAACATAAATTTTCTATATGATCATATTTTGGGTCATTAATGGGTGTTTCCGTTTGAATAAGAAGATGCATTTGGGCTTGTAATCATTCTTAACACAAGGTAGTTGGCCTTAAAAAAATTTCATAGAAATTTTGTTATATTTTTTTACATTTTTATGTGAATATGTATCATTGTTTTATATCATTATCATTATTTATGAAAATTGTTTTTTGGGATTCGGCTTCTGGTTATAACCCCTTCAGATACCTCGTTGGGTTAATGGATTATTTGAGTTCTAGCATAGGTCTTCCAACGGGGTAGTTCAGACACTTTTAATGGATTAAAAAGTGATAACCCATAATAAATGTGTTTTATAAAAGTTATTTGTTATAAGGACTATAATATTTTAATGATTTTGTCAAATGGATTATATGAAACAATTATAAGATGTATTTTTAAAATTATTAAAATGTTATTGGATAGGTTTTGATCTAATGCTTGGGGAATCAACAATATATTAGAGTTATTGAGGGAAAATGATGTTTAAAAGTGAAAAAATGTTTATAAATGAGTTTTTGAACTCAACGTTATTTAAAAATGGGTATTCTAAAGATGTTTCATATTATGGTTAAATTTAGGTCACAAATCCCTTTTTGGAAAATGGATTAATGGTTGTATTGGATGGTTGAAATGAAAATGGGATCCTTAGGGCGTGTTTTCATTTTCAAAGAGTAAGAACATTTTTTATGGGTGCATTCAATATGATTTCAATTACCTATTTTTAATTGTCATTTATACCTTGTATTGGTATTAATGCTATATTAGGACCATATACATAGAATTTTCTATGGGATAGTGATATAGGGCCCATGAATAATATATTGGCATGTAAACATGGTTTTGATATGAACTAAATGATAAATGTGAATATTTGATGAATTTTTTTAATGGAGGTGATATGAATAATGATACATGTATAATATATATATGGGTTCTGCTAGTATATGTGAATTCAGTTTTAAATAAGACAGATTTTGATTATATTTAATTAACAACATGACATTAGGGAATGTTTGGTAAAATGAAAGTGGGTAAATTGGTAATGAAATGTATGTGATTAATGTGATTATGGGTTATAACCTAACAATGATTATTGTATTTATGAATTTTTTTGGGAATGTTATTTTATTGTTCTAAAATGGGTTTGAAATAGTATATGATGAAAATGGTTAATGTAGCATGTGAAAATGGAATAGTGGTGTGGGATAAATGATGGTGTCTCCTCCCTTGGGTCAGGCTAGATATAGTCTCTAATCCCACACATGAATCCATGAGTTAGGGCACCAGACAGATTCTCTAGGACCCTATAGATGCATTTGATAATTACATAGACTGATTCTCTAATGTAAGTATTGAATACATGTTTGAGATAGTCTGGAATTATGCTCTATGTAATGTGAAATTAGTTATTTATGGGATGTTTTTTCTAATGTGTTAGGGAGATTGACTTACTACCATAAGAATATAAATTTACAAGCATAGACCGTAGATAAAAAGTTGTGAATGCATTAAAAATGGAAAAAATAGATGATAATAACCATGTGAATGTTTTAAAAAAACGGGAATGTGATAAATTGGGATTCGTGAACAACCCTTATAGCCCAAAGTGTGTGTTACCCCTTAATCCTTGGTTTAGACTCCATGTGTAACCTGGTATAATTTTTTATTTTGTTTAATCTAGAAAACATAATGAGAAAAAATATTATAAAATCACTTATCTTTTTTTGTTTCAATGTTTATTTATTGAACAAGTTACATGCATATCATATTTTATGTATAAGATATTACTGTAGAAATTATTGGTGGTGGAAAAATGACTTGTAATCAGACCTTTATCAAGATTCTAGGGAACATGGGTAATCTAGTAAGTTCTACTTGTGTTCAGATACTTTTTCAAGAGATAAACCTGGTAGTTGTATGGGAAAGGGATGATGGGATTGAGCATGGAATGTTAGAACCGGATAGGGACACAGTTTTGGGTTCATTGTATGTTTATAGTTTTTTTCATGTTATATATTATACGATATCATGGCATTTTGAGTATTTCCTATATTTTTTATAGAATGTGTAATTGGTTTCTTATTGATTATTGTTGAATAATTTCCATTTATTTTTCCTTTTGGTTACTTTATCTATTGAAGTTACTTTTTTTATAACTTCACTATGATAAGCCAGTGTAGTATCCCCATGTTTTCCCGTTCGACATGTGATGCTAGTTAGTAGCCTCTAACAGATAGGGATGCATGAATGAGGTCATATTGAATCTCAGAACGGTGGACCGATTATAGTGGATTCCGGGATAGGGAAGTTATATTTTTAATTTAAAGTTACATGACAATAAAACATAAAATAATAGTAAATTTATTCAATGTGTTATGAAGGAACATTTCAAAATCATTGAATTATAGAAATGATGTACAAAAAATCAAATTAGTTTGATAATTGATGAATGGTACAAGATAAAAGTGTGAAAGAAGATTCTTTCATGAAATAATATTGAAAATTTAGTGTGATTCAATAACATAAATATTATCTTCACCAAGAATAAAAAAGGTGAACTGATACTACAATATAGTTGATATTTTTTAGTAGAATAAAAAAGTTATTGTAGTATCTGAGATGAAATTTCTTAATTTTATTATTCTCAATGGAATTCTATGATCCTATTTAAAATAACAGAAGAAGAATTGCTGACCAAATTGATATCTGTTAATTTTTATTATTGTCAAAGAGGTAGTCCCATATTACCATAAAAGAAAATATTCAAATTATAGTGACTGAATTCTGAGTAAATATAAGGATTACCATTTAGTTTAATATTATAAATATAGAGAAGAGAATCCTACCGGATGATGTGTAGGTAGAAAATGGAGAAGAATAATGTGGAATAACAAAGCTGAACAATGATATCAAAGTGAAGTCTCATCTGCTGGAAAACCATAATGGAGTTAAAAATAAGTGCAACATGTGAACAATTTCATCGAATGTGTACAATGAACCAAAAATCAATTTTAAAACATGAAAATTAATTATTATAAATAAATTATTTTGATTGGTTATCCCATTCGTGATTTAAATCATTAAAGGATTATTTTCAAGAATCGTTGTGGTATTAGATTATATACAGACAATTCAAATGAAAATATACACTTTTTGATTAATGAATATTTTGAAAATATAATTTCCCACTTATTACTAAATTCATATAAATTCATACAGCAAGGAAAAAATATCAAGAGATTTAATATCATAACAATTTCTATGAGTTAAAATGGGTAAAAGGCAAAATAGTGAAAAAGATTCTGATATCGATTCACCCCTCTCAGTGTTATTTTTATGTTTAGGAATACCTTTAAAAATGTATCAGATCAATGGTAGAACTTTATTGAAGTCTCATAAATAAATTTTCTCTCTTTATAATTTTTTTTCATATTCATTGTTTACAATGCAGTACACTTTATTTGTGAAAATTGTTTTATCTCATAATATAACTCTATTTCTACTATGACCAAGATGAACATGTGTAAGAAAGTGAAATAAGATGAAGATTTGATTATTTAATCTAATGAAGTGGATATCTCAGTTTCTATATGACTTCCCAATAGTAATGACGTGTCATGATTGAGAAGTAAAGAGATAGTAGATAGAGCATCCATAAAGCTGAAGGATTAAATTCGTACATCTAGTGGGTCATGAATGGTACGTTATCAGACAATTTTTGAAAATTATTTTAAAAACTATCCTAAATATGATGATTCTTATAAATTATGTGAGGATGATCAATCTACAATATCCAAAGAGATATACAAATAACGATAAATTACATTCCTAAAATATATTATCGCCTATTTTTTAGAATATTTCAATATATGTTGTAATACCTTACCTAGATAGAAGAATTAGTAGGTTTTATGGAAAATTATTTTTAAGGAAAATTTATTTACTATTTTATGGTTCCTATATAGGACAGAACATTTTATGGGACAATGAATTAACATTAACTAAATTCATCAATATGTCTCAATGGTGTCTAAGATAGAGATTGAGTATAAAACCCAAGAATTTGGGATCATTGTACATGATAAAAAATTTCAAAATATAAATGATTACATTTATTTAAAATTACAAAAAAAATTATTAATAATTGATAATATGTAAATTTTTTCAAAAAAAAAGATAATATAATTAAGAATATGTTAATATAATATAGTAAATTTGTGAGGATAATTCTTTTATAGTTTAAATCATAAAAATACTAAATACGAGATGTCCAAAAATTATGTTTAGTTTCCCAATTCAGTGAAGTTACATATAAATACATCCAATAAAAGATGAATTTTTTATAAATAACAATTCTCCCTAAAGGGTTAGATGTTCAAAAACACATATATCATGTGATCAGATGTTCATAAATTCATTCAAAAATTTATGTCATGAAGTTGTGAAGAAAGAAGATCCATTAATAACATTATGTAATAATGTTTCAAAATATGTTTATTATATGTTTTATGGGCTTGGAAAAAAGGTATGTATACGTTTGGATGAATAAAATTGATGAGAATCCAACCTCGATGACTAGGTTAGATAATAAAAAAAATTTGCAAGGTGGTACCCCACACAGATCCTAAAAAGATATGAAGAAATCTGAAAAAACATACACAGAGATATAATAACATCTAGTTTTAGGGATAAATGTTGGTTATGAGACATAGTAATTAATTTAAAACATGATTTTTTATAAAATTATCTAAATTATAATGGAAAAATATTTCCTTCATGAATGGGGAAAAATACATTGAAGAGGAAGAAATGTACAAAAGTCAAGAAAAATATTTATATAGAAAAAAATTTAAACATGATAATATATGTGATTAATGAAATTAATGTGGTCAAATGAAAGGTTCATTATTGTATTTACATCTATCAAATTATGAAGAGAATAAAATAAATTTGATGTTGGTTAAGAAAGATGAATCATTCATAAGGAGAAAGAAAAAAATTTGTAAGACCACTGTCTCGATATCTAGAATCAAGCGGGTTGCATAATTGTGCCACGAAACCATGTGCTTTGTTGTTCAATCTTTGTATTTTAAGAATTGAACTCTGCAATTCTGTACCATTTACATGGGTTTATTTATGATATATCAATTAAATCAAAGGGCATGATATATCTACACCCATTACAGAAAAAAGGACCAATCATTTCTCGCATTATATATTAATAGATTTTTACTCATGACACCCCAAACATATTCTAAATCTATGTGAACACTATGTCATCACAGTTTTCATCAATACATCTATATTTTCGATTTCTAATACCGATTAATAATAATATTAATTTCTATGAACCAATACACACGTCCGTAGATAGGAACATCCAATGACTCTATGAAATGTGGAATTCTTTCTGGTGGGTCTCCTTCCCAAAATATCCTTTTTGATATTACCAAGGTCTATACCATGAGAATGAGCTAAAAATTTATATGATTCCTCACCACTAATGGAATTTATTAATTTTTTTCCCTCAAATAATGTTATCTGGCCACATCACATTTATTCAATAACAGTGTTATGTCACATTCGGGTTCACTTCATAGCTAGGATACGCTATCACCTTTTAGTGAAATAACTATCCTTAGGGAATTATCACATTCATTGTCACGAAAATGAACAATAAATATGTGATAAGGTATTTATTAATGAATAAAGAACAAATTTTTTGGTTCTAGGCCACCAAATCCAACATACACTACCCTATCTCTTATTTAAATCATTCATTATTTCCTTTGTGAAGTCTTATAGCTGTTTAATGTATATATTTTTATCATATTCCATGAAAACAAATTAATAATAAACATATTGTTAATTAATCCATTAATCATACCATTTTCATGCTAGTTAATAAATTATCGATCACATTAATTATTATCTTATATCAATCTAGTTCCCCCAATTGAATAAAACGAACAAATTAAAATATGATAAAGAGTAATTATAGTGTAAAACTACGTATTCATTAAAATAACATATAGGATGTCTAAATCATTACACACTCCTTTTTTCTATGACTCCATAGGATTATAATTGTTCATTCATAGTCATACTCAGTCTAAATATTCCATTAGTGTTTATTTAGTGTTTTTGAATACCCAATTCATATCCAAAGGGATTATCAAAACAAGTGTACAACATGTCCCATCGCTATATAGTATTTCTTCATCGAGCCAAGATAAATATAGTGTTTTAGGGTTGTTACCAATAGGTTCACCTATGCTAATGTCGCCTCCAATTGTTGTATCGAGACATGGATTTAATTAAATGTAAACCACTCTCTGTATCCATTGCCATAATTATAATTCATTTTCATATACCTATACTCATATGTAGGCTTTGACATGATGGAATCCACTTACATAAGCATGGAAATATCCACGGGGATATCACTAAAATTTTCTCATTATTGATTCCCAAGATTAATCATACATCCCTTTGATAGAATCCACAGTGATTGGGGCTCCTCAAAATGTAAATTACATCTTATAAAATTAATATTCTATAAATTAAATGGAAACATGTTTGAGGTCCGTAATAGTTTAGTACATTTTTAAATATAATTACATAATTTTATAACATTGTGAATGATTTTTAATGTATCACACAATGATATTCCCCTTTTCTAATACTACATCAAAAATTTTGTCATAACCTACGGGGTGGGAGTATAATAAAGGGAGAGCTCAGATATATATTAAAGAAAATAAATGTGATATGTAAGAATAAAATGAACATAAGGGTTTGAAACATGAGAATAACATTTGAATGTCAAACACTATATATCAAAAATAATAATGAGTCACTATATAATGATTGGTAGTTTAGAAGGCATGTAGCATAAGGTAATTAATGAAAATGGGACATGAGAGCATAAAAACAGAATATGAAATGAAATATGTGACATAAATATAAGTATAGAAAAAAAATCCCATATTTTTCAAGGAACACCTTTAAATATATCATATAGGATAGAGAGATTTCCAAAATGGGGTTAACTCTTTGTTCCAGGACAATAATATCGAACCATTATTACCTCTAATTAAGGCCTTATAATTATAATCTGAGTTTTGACCCCATTCAATCCATGTACTACTATACAGAGTTAACTCTTCATTCCATCACTATAATACAAAACTGAGTTCACTCCCCATTCAAGCCTAGCATTACTAAACCATATTTACACCCCAATACTGCCATTTATATTTCATGAGATATAAATCATTACTCAATTCATTTGAGGGATATATATATATATATATTACACCATTAAAGTATTGGAAACAAAATTTTTGTGTACCAAAAATAATAATGATTAATGGTATTATATCCCAGGAAATAAATTGTTTAGGATAAATATTTCATTGTAACATAACCTATTGAAAATAGAAAAGTTTAAAATTTATTTCATTATAGAATAAACTATGAATAAAATAATGTTTCATAATAATTTTATTAGGGTATAACCCTATAAAGAGAAACAATTTTCATAAGTATAATTACATAAAAACCTAAGGAATTCATAGAATTCATAATAATGGAATGATTTGATAATATCCAATGTAAGTCCTTGGTATCCTTAATAGAAGAAATAATATATAGAAATTGTTTTTCAATGACCATTTAGAACATTTACTGATGAAAATTCCATTTCCTATTTTAAAAATTATTAATAAAACATAAAACGTATTGAAAAAAAAAATTCATTAAAAATAACCTTTAAAACATATAATGGAATCATTGAAAACCATTAAAAAACATTTAAACATAAATTACATTCAAAATACATTTATTTTAAAAAACATGTATAACTTATAATTATATCATTGAAAATTATTTAAAATTATTTTTAGAATATAAATAATTTAAAAATTAATTTTCCGTGTAAACTTTTATACATTTCATTAAAAAATATTTTGTAAAACATTTTTATAAAACATAGGTTTGGAATAAAACTAAATTCTAACCTTAGATATAAATAAAGTAGTATTTTCATAAAAATGTTTTCTTAATTATCATAATTAGAAAACATTGAAAATGGTATCACTATAAGAAGATATAATAAATAACCATTTCATAAATAAATTTATTTTAATTATTGGGAGATAGATCATGATATTTCATAGTTGGATATTTAATAATAAATAATCATGATAAATGATGATATTGTTACATAAATTTTGTACCACTTTGGTAATATTGAATTTTAATCCCCATGAAAGAATGAAAAATGAAATTTAAAATTTTATTATGATGAATAATGTCATAATATTACATTTCAAATGTGATTTATATACACCAATTGAAATAATATAGGTGCATAAAATAATTTATTTATAAAAATTGAAATTTCTGATAAACATCCATTAATATTTTTTAATTCTTGAAACACAAAATCCCTAAAATATAGATCCTAAATTATATGTGAAAATTCACATAATTTTATGAATAAACATCCTAAAATAAATTTTTGGTAAGTATATACACCATAGTGAAGAATTATGCGTTGAATATAGAATGTGTCTCAAATATTTAATGTGATATAGAAAACCCTTACATTAATTATTGATTTCTATTGTAATCATTCAAAACTTATTAATAAAAAATATATTTTTTATACATTTGTTATATAAAAATAATAATATATTTTTACCGTATATTATTTATTATGATTTTTTATTACACATTTTTTGTGATATCATATTAATGTTAGGTTTTCAGTAATGACTACTTTGTTTTTAATAAATGTTTTGATTTATTATATTTTTAGTCCTATAGAATTAATATTATTTAATAATATCATGAATTTTACTCATTTAATAAACACTATATATAATATCTATAAATTTATTTATCATAATATATTAATGATATAAATATGAAATGAAATACATTGTTCCTTGAGATAGTAAGTCTTGCATATGAATGATTCATGTTTCTAATTTTTTTTCCAATTAAATGGATGAAATGTATACGACATATTAAAATTACAAAATCATTTCTTCCATATATATACCATGTTTTTAAAGAGACCATCATTAATAAATTACGTGTAATTATTTAATGAATCATCGCTTTGCGAGGAGGTAGTTCCATTATCATGAATAAAGTTATTGCATTCTCCAAAAATTGAAATAATATATATATGTGTGATATAAAAATTATAGAATAATATTTACATATTAGAAAACATATATATAATATATAAACTATAAATCTACCATTATTCCACACAATTAATGCTTCTAATGAAAAACGAATGGAATATGTTTATGAGGTGGTAGTTTTTCATACGCATGAACACTGATTTTATAACCAATTTTGTTAAAATGCATGTGGTTTTTGTTCATAACATTAAAATAAAAAAATATCAATATATATAATATAATAATATTACAATATAATCTTGTTATAATATTATTTTAACTGGATGGTGGAACAAATAAATTGATAATCCTTGTTGTTGAGTGTTACCTCTTCTTGGGGTATACTCCATAGGTTACAACATAAATCTATGGATTATAGTCCTTATATCAGAACAATGTAATATAGGATGATGTGATGGAATATTGGAAGAAAATTGGGAATATCGTTGCTGAGTTAAACATCATTATTGGTGTGAAGAATAGGGGAGAGTGACTACCCTTTTATAGATGTGGAGGAGTTATGTCCTTGTAAATACTCAAATTTATTCAGAATTGGGCCGTAAATATTTCCTCAAGTTGATTAAATATTTTTTATTAATGTGTTGTATGGATTATTTTTTAAATAAAATCCATTAAAACAAAAAAAATCCCGAATTTTTAAACATGTAATTTGTTTACATCATTGTTTCCTTATTTTTACAACATTGGTATTTCATTATAGAAAGTAGTCATCTTAAAGTAAATAGATTATCCATTAAGACTAAATTAAAGTGGGAAAATATTAGATAATTTATAAAAAATTATTCTAAATATTAAATAATATTTTTCAATATAAAATACTATATTTTTTGGAAATTAATTTTAAAATTAGGACATGTAATGACCATAAATACATCTTTATCCTTAATCATGATAAAATTGTTATTACAATTTATGTGCCAAAATATTCATTATAATAGAAAAAATTTTTGGTTAAAGGAAAAAAATTATGTATTAATTATCATTTAGTAAATTATTTAATAATATCATAATTTACTAATTTTAAATATCTTAATAAAAAATCATTTATTATAAATTAATATTATTTTCAATTTTGACATTATTTATTTAAATAGAATTTAAAAAAAAATATCTAGAAAATTATGTAATTTGAAAATATTATTTTAATAGTTTTTTAAAATTATATATTCTTCTAAAAATTGTGTTACAAAATAATTCATTCAACAAAATTTACTTTCAAAATCTTTCGTATAATTTATTTTATTTTATTCTTATATTAATGATTACTATATAATTGATTCTAAAAAATATATTGTAATTATTTAATCTCTAGAATTTTTAAATAAATTATTATGATAAAATACTCATTTACCTTAAAATTTAATTTTTCTAACCAAACATATGTTATTTTTTCACTATCAAAATTCTTTTTAGATTTTAAAGTATAATAAGTATGTTTTTCTTCTATTCATTACTTAATATTTTATATGGAACACATTTGAAGGAAAATAGTGCAGTATTTCCGTTTTTCATAAATATTGTTGTAAATTTTCAATATAAATTAATTAAAATGTTATGATAATACTGTTGAGAATTTTCACTCATATCATTTTAGTTTAACCCATTGTATTTCCATTTTTACCTTAACCACTATAGTTATTTTTTTTCAACAATCAATATTTTTATGTAAAAATAATAATTTAACACTATTAGATGTTATAAATAAAACTAATTATAAATATCTAATCCATTTTTCATAATTCCATTATCATAGGTGGAGAAAATTAATTTATTTTTTAACCCATAGACCCAACGAGTAAGCGAGTTTTTCATGAGAAAAATATCAAATGGTTGAAATGTTATTATGTCCAAGTGAAACATAAAAATGATTCAAAAAACCTAAATTGGATTAATCGATATAATATTTAACTAATTTTTTATTATAACATTTTCTAACAATAATTTAAATTTATAAATAAATTATAGAAAAAGGAATATTGTAGTTAAAATTCAATTTTTCTCACTATTCATAAAAAATCCTTTTAAAAAAATCCCAACAATTCATTATAAGAAAATTTAAATATTAATTTTAGAAAAATTATTATAATTTTATCAATTTAAATTAATAAATTTTGAGAAATTTTAGTTTCAATATTAGTGCACTAAAAAAAAGAAAAAAAATTCTTTTTAGAAAAATAATGTTTTAAGCATAAAATTAGATTTATTATTATATCATTTCCTGCAAAAATATAATAAGAATGATAATAATTTTATTGATTATATAATATTTAAAAATTTCGACAAATTCATTATCCAAATGTCATTTTTTAAATATATTAATATAAATCCCACTTGTTCTCATAAAAATAGTTTGTTTGGAAAAAATATCATTTTTTCAAAATGTTTTTATTTTAATATCTAATTAATTGGTCACCAATCAATAATGAATTTTTTAACCAAACATTAATAATTAATTTATCGCTATTACTAAAAACTATTCAAAATTCTAGTTGATAATTTTCATATTAAATAATTGTTATTAGATAGAATTTCAGTTTTGGTTTAATCTTAGTGTTGCATGTGACACAATATAAGATAGTTTTATGTGATGTTGATTGTTTACATTATGTTTAATTTAACACAAATTTGTTGTTATGTTTCATATATCTCAATAAATCAATGAAATATAATTTATTTGAGAAAAATTCATAGAAACATGTGATGTTACACACAAGACACTACTACAAATAATGGATAAGTGATTCAACAATATAATTCAGTAAAGTGGAAGAAATATTTAATGTCATTTAATTGGATAAGTCCCATAATTTATTAACTTCTACTGAAGTCATGATATACAACATATAAAACCACCCGGATAAGCTATGTCAATATTATGATATGTGTTTGTTGGGTATCAATGTATAATGGTTCTCAGGCTAGGTATCTCCCCAACCATATATAATAAGAATCTGAAATACGAATACATGGATATGTATATCAATGAATATATGAAATTTCATTAGACATATTTTAGTGGTTCTATAAAAGTAATAAATATCTACTTGTTATCCCAATATTTTGAAATTTTTATCTCATTTTATATCCTTCATAATAAGTACACCAATCTATAAAAGCTACTCAAAACATATCATCACAACTCACTATACCATGAAATGATCATTGATTAGGAAAAAATAAATTATTTTACATTCATAAAATAGTTATCATTCAACGTTTAATGAAAATTCAATTTTATGACACATGAATGAATCATAAATGGATGTTACTTTTTTTACTATTACATGATATGTTTACATAAAATTACAGAAAAATATCTTAGGATTATATTATATAGATCTTCCAAATCACTATATTCTTGTTAATTAACTACTGTATTTTTAATCTTACATAGAAATGTTATTCCTGATATATATATATGTTAAAATTTAAAAAAAAACTCACACTTACAACTTAGTAAGGAACATTTTTTAAAATACAATTTTTTTATAATGGAGGGACCTAGAAATAAAAATCATGATGTTAAATTCAGTAAAATTATATATGATGAAATTAATATCATATCCACTAATATAATGATGTAAACGTAATCAAATTCAAATAACCATGTCATTTATTATCATCATCATTAATTATAAAATAATTCCTCCAAAATATCTCATTGAGGTTAATGAAGGAATTAAATTTTCATCAAGAAAATGGTAAGCCCATTTAATATTATGTTACATTTACATCATTATGTCAATCACATGTGATTATTTATATTTTTCTCTACCATTATATCAATAATCATTAAGGAAATAATCTAAATTTTCCTTAATAAATAAGCATAACTAATTGTGATATAAAAATTATTATACTAACTATATATAATGATTTTTGTTTTCATTACATTCACATATCCAAATTCATTAATATATCATGTAAAAACACACAAATATTAGAGTGGTAAATTCATTAATTAATAGTGTTATTTTCCTCCCAATAGTAACTAAATGTATCAAAATACATTTTTAATTAATTTAAAATATCATAAATCATTAATCTATTAAGTGAAGAATCTCCCAAAATTATATGAGAAAGATTTTTTTTAAAATTTGATCTTCGATAAATCGAAATAAACTCATTTCTACCTCATATACCATATATTTTCATTATAATATCTATTAAATATTAAACACAAACTAAATTATGCTTTGTAAAATTATACATACTTCCAATTAGAATGAATATAAAAAAAATAAAATATTTCTCTATATCTAGAATTTCATTATATGTGTCTTAGATTATTTCCATTATGAAAATATTTCATTCATTAAAATACAGTAGTACTCGATGGGATTCAAAATCCGTCATATTGTTTGAAGCATAGAGATAAAATATTTGTCCTGGATAATAATTTTTATCAAATTTTATTCACAAATTATTTTATAAAATATTATGAGATATAATCACTGTGTATATAATTGTATGTCCCATTATATTTAGAGTATAACAGTGTTTAAACCACAAATTATATAAGATATGTTTTATGAATATACACTTTACATAGATTCATTAAAGCCTAATAAATATATATATATTGAACTCTCTGATGAAGAAACTATTTTCATCATCACTTGATTTTAAACTATTATAACTTTCTATTAATAAAATTATTTTTACCACATGTATAATTAAAAAAATGTAAAACAAACTTGTCATATCTCATACCCTTCAAAAGAGAAGAATCTGTTTTTATAACATTGATCTCAGAGATAGAAATTCCATGATGTTTACAATCCCAACTGTGTATTCTATATAATCATATAATATAATCTCATTAAATTTTCCTAATAACACCCTTTTGATAAAAATTAACATAACTATATTCAAGATGAAATATGAATTTACATTCCAACTTTTCATCTACTGTTTTGACCTTTTACCTCCAAATACTACCTGTAAAGATCCAAAATATAAAAAACATATTCCTATTTTATTTATTCTGAATATTTATAAAAAAGAAAACATTTCTTGAATAAATTCATATTTTCTGGGCATTTTCCTTAATTATAATACTATGGATTTCATAACTTGAATTATCCTTATAGTAATTTTTTAGTCATTAAAATAATATGTAATCATATTTAATATTTTTGACATAACAATTCATAGTTTTAATATGAGAGTTTATTTAATTAGGTTACATTGAATAAAGAACATTTTAGACATTATATTATTAGTTCCATTATTCTATAAGAATTTTAAATTTATTGTTTAACAACTTCAAAAGTTGGTTAATCGTGAATAAATGTTTGTAACTATAGAATATTCTTATAGACCAAGAATAATTCCTAATAATTTTTATACTGGTTTCTTTACGTTACAATTATAATTTAAAATATAAATATAATTATTATATGTATTGTGATGATGAATTTATCTATAAGAGAAAATTTATCAAATGAAAATCACATCTTCTATGATTTAATTTATATTTCTAATGAATGTGATCCACCTGAAATTGATGAATCTATATATCATATCCAATTAGTGGTCCAAGATTTATAATTCATTATAACATGACTCATTTATGAAATTTCACTATCAACGTTGTTATTCAGTTCGGGAATAATCCCAATAATATTAGTTTCATCTTTTGGATTGTTTAGTTGATAACCCTCTATCCAAAACCATCACACACATATAGTCACAACATTCATTCAATAAACTAATCATATTACAGTTTCCCATCAAGTGTAAACCGAACAAAAATATAAAAATATTCTTACAAAGGGTGATATAAAGGAACCCATTTAAAGAATGTCCTACCATACATGATATTCCATAGATACTAATAACATTATTTTGGAATTCAAGAAAATATAGGGGCACCTAACTTTGGAATGGCTGACCTAGTTAGATGATTGGGGAATATCACATAGAGAATTTTTTTTGGTATTCATTTTTATAGTATCACAATTTAATATACATAATAAAAATAATAAATTAATAAAAATTTCATAGGAGTTATTAATAATATTCTATGTTTTTATTCATTTTTTAGGTGGATTCATAAAAAAATTCAATCCCTATTTCATTCGCCAAATTAAGGTGGCCAAACTACAGAAATGTGTGTAAACATTCACAAAAAAATGGTTTTTTATTAACCAAATAATAAATTTGATTAAAATGAATATATATCTCAATGAATCATATTAATAATGAACAGGAACTATTTAGAAAAATTAATAGACTTATAAGAGATCGATAATCCTCATCATAAGAGTATGCCTGGAGAAACTGGTATCCAACCACATTAGCCTTTCTATAGAATACATAATACTTTAAAATGGTATGTGGTCCAACACAAGTACCATTACAATTAGTGCCTTTAAAAAAAGATATAATTTAATTCAAGGTATCCCTAACACCTAAAATACACACTCTTTGCTTAGAAAATAAATTCAAGAAAATATAAACAATTATAAACTCGGGTAAAGTTACCTGATAAATAAATATTATGCTTTCGTTAATATCATTTAATTAAAGATATATCTCTTAAAAGTAGTATAAATCATAAAAAATATCATACTCATTGATAATATCTTCAATATATAATTATATATACATTAAATCAAAATTAATAACTAAAAATTAAAATATTTAAAACAGAGATTCCAATTTATAAATGTTTAATAAATAAAACCTAACTATAGACCATCATTATATATTAACTAACATTGTTGAGATTTCAAAATTTAGAATTTAAATTCATTTATATTCAATCCAATATAAAGAGATTCATATTATTTGATATATAAAATTTTAATTTATTATTTTATCCTTCGATAAAATCAATATTCAAAACCATTTCTATGTAGTTTATATGATATCATTAAATAAGGATCCATTTCAAATAAAAAAAATCAAAAAAATTCATAAATATGAATTCATACACATTTTTTATTTTGACTATATTTATGAGATTTTAAAACAATTTTATAAATCATTTTTATTAT
Organism: Viscum album; assembly: GCA_963277665.1. Classification (NCBI taxonomy): domain Eukaryota; kingdom Viridiplantae; phylum Streptophyta; class Magnoliopsida; order Santalales; family Viscaceae; genus Viscum; species Viscum album. Next base: position 487,999,354 of record OY728120.1, read on the forward strand.
AATTAATTAAAAACATTATTTTAAAATTTCTATATTTTTGATTAATTTTAAAAAAAATGTTTTACTACCTTTTATTATAATTTATAATAGTTGTAAATTATATTAGTATAAATATGATATTTCAATATTTTATATTTTACAATGGTTGAAAAATTAAAATAAATATTTCAAAAATATTTATTGATTAATCATAATTATGTAATTGTTAACTAATTAATAAAACTATTTTAATAAATTTTATAAACATTTAATAGGACTCTAATTCAATTCAATGATTAAATGACTTTATAAATACGAAATTTATTTGTTTACCATTTTTTAAAAATTACATAAAATAAGGCTGTTTTTATTCAAAAAACATAAAATCAATTAATTATTAATGATTTATATCATCAAATATAATATTAATTATATTTTTACCACACATTAAAATTTATAAAAATTATTAAATCGTCCCTAATGATTCATAAATAACGATTTTATTTTAGTTCACAATGCACAAAAAATTATTGATGAAATTGTATTTTCATTATTTTCATTCAGTATTAGGAAAATTTTCTTAATTAATATTTCATGAACATTTATAAAATTAATTATAAAAAATATAAATATTATTTATTTATAAACCAATTTCAAATTATAATACACCTAAAATATCATCTATTGTGATTTATTAACATTTTATAAACCATAAATATTATAAAACTATTTATCAATTACCAATTAAAATTTTATTTTTAAATAATTTATAAGAAACTTCTAAAAAAATTCTTAAATACTTCAAAATATAATTTTCAATATATATAAAAAATTTAATGGATAATTCAATTCAATACATAATACAACTCTCATAATTAAACAAGATACATTATTTATCTTTATAAAGAAGGGTACTGAATATGTTGTTTCTTATTTGACCATGAATTAGAACATAAATTTTATTAATCCAGTTTTATTAATGTTATTCCAATTTTATAAACTATATTATAAATGATAATAATATAAATAAATTTAATGTTTAATTTAGTTATTATAATTTAATTTGAAATTTCATATTAATTTGTAGTCTTTATATAACCAGTTTCAACATTTATAAAATATGTTCATAATAAAATAATAAAATGAACACCATTATTTGTCGAATAATCTTATTCATTGATATCACCAATCAGAATTTTTGTTTTTCTTTAGGACATAGAAGACGAATATCAAAAATATATATGTTATATCATTTATTAAATCCACATTATACGATTAAAAAAATAAATCAGTTTAATTAGATAGCCAATGGATTAATATAAAATGTCATTGGTAGGATAATATCACTTGAGGAAAAAAATTTCTTCCTTCCTTAACGGAATACACATGAAAACAAATTCTTATCTCAATTGGAGGAATCTCGTACAAATTTCGAGGTGATATAGTATTCACTGATGGTGGTTATGAGTCTTCAAGATGAAATGATTGTTTGAGAGTATTTTATAAAATTTAGTTTTCATAATAGGAGGATCACATCACTTTATATAGCCTTAAAATACTTTATTCATTTAATGGAACATAAATCCATATTTATACTATATTTAATCATTTATTCCTCTTTTTATTAATTCATTAACTAAAATTCCTTGAATATTAATTCCATTTAATCCATTCATATTGGATTATTATAAATAAAATCGCACTAATGAAAAATGATGCAAAATTAGATATTACAGTAATTATCTTTTCACATAGTCAAGAATATTATCTTTATCCTACATTTCATTCCTTAAAAAAATTCCTTTGAATATAGATTATTTAATACCCAATAAAACATAGACTACATGGCTATAAATCCTTTATCAACCCCACTTTTTTGAATGTTTTGAGTTTTTGTTGAACTGGTATTAGCATCATGAACTAGGTTATGTCTCGTCTTAAAATTCATTAAACATTTGGTATTGTGACTTGATATATACTAATCTATTTATTTTGAGTATTTTAAGAGAACTATATCTTATATGGCACAATATGGTTATATAGAATTCGTGTACTGTCCAACTAGCTAGATAATGCAGGATCTAGTATCATGGAATGGCTACTGGAGGGAAAGTTAATCTATTAGACACCTAGTGTCTAATCAGTGACATTTTGGGTAATTTTCTATAAAGGGATTCAAATTTTTCTTTTCACACCACACCCATTATATCACTTTACACTCATATTTAGGGGGTTATTTGACTTCAATGTCATTTTGTGGAGTACCCACCCTTATTTCTCTCTCCATGGTGTATCAAATTAGATAATATGTTCTTTAACTATCTACTTGAGGAAAGAAACTTGTGGGAAAGGCTATAATTTCTCTTACCTTCTTCCACTATGTTCATTTCATCTTAATTTTTATCATTGTCTTTTCTTATATCCATATTTTCAAGTCATTTGTATGCAGAATTGATTCCTTCAATATTGCTCATACCGAGGGATGTTACAAAATGTGTGAAGTTTTCCATTAATGATGAATGTATTCTAGTTTATTTTCCACTAAAGTCTTATTTTTTTAATAGTATATTGTCTTCATCTTTTAGAAAACCTAATTTCAAGCTATTTTTAGTTTTAAATTTATTTTTATTTTTTCCACAAATTAAATTCATACCTCTTAAATAGTGTATATATATTATCCATTCAGACGATGGATCAAGTATATCCCATCTAGTATTCACAACATAACCAAGATAAATTAATCATTTTAGCCTAATTTAATACCATTATTAATGTATGACATGTAATGTATGGTTAATTAATTTATTCAACCGATTTTATATTTTTAGAAAGGGTCATTGAAGAATCTAGACCTAAAAATGTGTATCACATGGGGTTACCATAATTTTAATTAGTTATTTAAAACAATATTAGACATATCTAAGAGCTCAAGGACCATGATATTTAATCCAATGAACATAAAATAAACCATGTAAATTACCAATATCATAAACACACATCATTTAAAAAAAATATAATATAATTTTTTATTTTTATATGAATATCATGGATGTATGATTTGACAATAATGTAGATGTTGTATTATTTTTATATTGAATTTAGTTGGGGTAACATAGCCCAACACCTGGACCTGATGAAATCATTTCCCAAAGGATATATGGTGTGACTGGATATTTTTTAAGAAAATGTTATCTCCAAAAATAGATTTTTTATTTCAAAAATTAATAAATACAGGATATGATTAGGATGAGTCTTGAAATAAATTAAATAAGATTATTTTTAATTTAAAATTTTGAATCTAACTGGTAAATGAAAAATGTGGTACTTTATGTGTATTTGAAATGGACAGCGTTGATCCATAATGTATAGGTTTTTAGTTAATTTTCAATTTCTCTCCCTAGGATTTTTATTTTTTCATAATTATTAATATAATGAAAGATCGGTTTCACAGATCAGTATGACAGATCAGTTTCACAGATCGGTTTCATAGATCGGTTTCATGTACAGTAACAGTGGGTGAACAGTGTTTCCAGACTCCTACAGTTTTCCCCTTTTGAAGTTTCCTTTGACGTAAAATACATTTAATGCCTTATTTTAAGGGCTCTTAAGGCCGTTTAAAATGCCATAAATCCAATATTAATTATTCCTAAGGATTGGAATGTTTTACTTGGTCAACCGCGTGGGTTAATGCGATCTGTTTTTAATGGAGAATTAACCGGATCTTAAACCGTCGCCCCATTAAATCTTTAAAAGGGACGAGATATCATTCTTCCTTGTTCTTTCCCTTTGTTCTCGATTAAGAGGCACTAGAACCTTTAAATCCTTTCCGTAGCAGTTGCACAATCAATCTTTACTCCTAGGATTGGTTCCACTTTGTTTTGATGCAACCAAGCTGTGTCGATCAATCTTCGATATAAGCATCCTCCGGTGGATGCAGTTGTCGTGAGGAGAAGAGGACTATGACCCGTTGTGTGGATAAAGGACGTCAAGAACTCTTCGAGGTAGGGGATTCATGGCTTCTCTAATTTTTTATGTGCAACTGTAGAATTAGTATGATTTAGTCCTTTGGATCACAATGAAATTGACCTAATTAAATACTTGAACTGGAATAAAAGAATTGGTTGATCGCATGTTGTTGCTTATGCCGTGATAACAGTTTGCCTCATGTTTTCCTAGATATAGTGATATCTATGTTTCTTTGATTTGTTGATCATTCATGATAGAAATTGATAACGAAAGTAAAGCTGAAATTAATTGTTAATTATTTGGCTAAAGATAAAGAGGCATTTAAATTAATCTGGTTATTGCAGTTGATGTAGTTGTTCTAATTTGAGGATAATGAAATTAGTGAAGTAAGCATGGTTATTTAATTGTGATAGCTTGCTGATTATGTATCCATGATTGGAACCTACGAATAACAAATCTTCCAATTCCATATGGATTAGAAAACAGATTATGTGGGAATTTCAAAAGGGTTATGAGTTACTTGCTTGCTTGTAAGGATGAATTCCTTGTGGTTTGGAGCTCTGAGTGCTCATTGTGTTTGAAGGCTGAATGCCTTGTTAGAGGGCCGAGAGCCCATTTTGTGATGTTTGATTTCCTGCTGCTTGTGCTGTGATGTGATCCTAGATGGATGTTGTGATATTTAGAGGCATGGAGACTTGTGGTTGTAGCAGCGGATGATGCCTAGTGTGACGAGATGCATCGGTTTATGCATATGGGTGTCGGGGAGGACACCAAGGGTGATGGTATGAGATGAATGTGATGGTTTGATGTTAGTGGTTTGGATTGGATGTTTATCTGTTTTACTTTTCCCCACTGCTCAAGGCAGCTGGTCTTGCTTACCCTCTTTCCAAAGGAGGTGAAGACACACGGGGTATGCCACGTGCTTTCCGTGTTTAGCCTCTTGATGGAGGATGGGTCTATGCTCTTTCTATAGGCGGAAAAGACTCAACGGGTAGTATATCAACTCACCGTGTTGAGCCTCCTTTGTGTTTAGAAGCATAGGATTCTTTTCTAGAATGCCTGGGAATGTGGAAAAGTAATTCTGTAAGGAATGTTTGATTAAACGGTGAAAATCCACGGGGATGGAGATGCTGGAATTTAAAGGTGATGTGAATCTTAAAAAGGAGCAGTTGTTTTTGAATGTGATTCCAATTAAGTTTAATGTGGAATTGTTCATTCTTAATTAATGTTTAAAGAATTAATTAACGTACAGTGGAACTGATAAAATGAGAACGGAGTAATCTAATAAATCTCTTCAAATGGTTGTGTGCTTATAGGATACCTAGTATTAGAAGTAGCAGCCTGGTGTCTGAGAAACGTTAGCTGCAGTTGTATCTGAGACTAGGTAATGCCTATAGTGTGGATGTGAGTTACTTATATATTCTGTACTTTTTGTGTTTCTATATGCTACTCCACCCTGTCGGTAAGGGCAACTGACACCCCAGGGATTCTGAGCCCTAGGGGGTGTTTTCCCCAACATTCTGATGGGAGGTTGAATGGCTGACTACCCCCTTTGGCTCCGCTCTCTTCTCTTGGTAGATACTTGTTCCATGAGGCACAGCGGTTAGTTACCCCATATATGTGTGTAGAGGGATGTAATGGATTGTGGTTATTCACAGGCATATATTCTGGATATAGTATCCTATGGACTACTATAGGTGTAATGTTTATAGGCTATGATGATTTGACGATCCTTACTCGGCGTATGGGCTGTAATGGATTGAGGTATTATACCCGACGTATGATACACGTTATGCGAGCTGTGGGGGCTCCCGGAAATTACCTGGTTACTTTTGGTTGTGAGGACGGTGTGGTGCTTCACCCAGGTGTCTGCGGGCAAGCCAATGTGGTGCACGAGGTGCAGACTATGGAGCTTAGCCCAGGTGTCTGCGGGCAAGCCTTTGGAGAGATATGCACAGGACGTATGTCGTTGGGGAAAAGCGGCAAAACAGTGGGGAAGTAGTAGCGGGGTACCCTTAATATTCTTTACTATATTCCATATTCTTGTATGCGTTACTTGGTGAGAGTAGCCATGGTGAGGTTGGGAACATAGTATACCTGTTTAGGTGACGAGTTAGTTTCACTTGTTGTTCACTGGGCTTTAGCTTTCTTTCTTTACTTTTGCACGAGAGGCTTGGGGAGGATCCTACTGAGTATACTGTTATACTCACCCTATGTATGTATAAACTGTTTTTCAGGTCACTTGGAGCAGGTTGGAGATCAAGCTGGTTACTACTAGATTGCGGTTGGAGGAGGAGCTGTTCGGGCTTGTGGTCGCTGCCATTATACTTTCTTTTGGGTACTTTTAGTTTTCCCTTTCAGTTGTAGTACTTTTTCATGACATTTCATATATGTACTTGGTTTCCTTTTATATCTCAGTTCTAAGTTGGAGTTTATTTGAGTCTATTCTATCTCTCTCTTCTGCATGTGTTCTCTTAGATGGTAATGACTCCCATTTGTATGTTTATTATACCCTCGGTGCTAGTCGCCAACCCGGGGCCTACTGGAGGCGGGACTCTGGGGTCATTATCTCCCTTCTCACATTGCCGGCCAGGAGGGGTACACTTTGTGGGGAGGGGGTCGTGAAAGAGTGGTATCAGAGGTCTGGTTGAGGGATAGGATGGAGTTTGGAGTTAGGCACATGTGATGAACCATGGGATGGTAGGGAAACGGTGTCATTCATGATTAGAAAGTGGGGTAAACACTGGAGACCAGCAGAGACATAGGCGTTCAGGTCCCCCTATGATCTGTTGCACGGACCTTTATGTTTACAATGGCTACTAAACAAGTGATACCGATTGCAAGGTAGAGACCTAGGAAAGGATCATGCATCATTATTCTTTGCGCTTATTTTTGAATGGGTAGACCTTGGGATAGGTAACCTAATATTAATAAAACAAAACAAATAATTAATTAATGTTGAGTCTTCCATATTCCAGGCTTAGGAGCTCTAATAGTTGTTATTTTACAGGTATGGCTCCAGGTCGACGTCCTCGTCAGGTTTGCGCAGAAGATGCCTAGCAGGCTGTTCCAGTAGATCGCTGCCGGGTATAGGTTGACGATGATGACACTTGGAGGAAGACACTCTGAGAGTTCCAGCACCAGAGACTACAGAAGTACGAGGGCTCCGTTTCAGATGCAGTCACAGAAGACTGGATGGAGGAGGTCGAGATAGGATTCAGTTCGATTCGTGCTCGGAAGGAACACCGGGTGTCCTTGGTTGTGACGATGTTGCGTGGAGCAGCGATACAGTGGTGGTTCTTGTTCCTCGGGGATCGTGAGGAGTCAGCGATCTCATGGGAGGAGTTTCGAGACAGGTTTAGAGTCGAGTTTCTTTCATCGACTGCGAAGGCGTCCGGTCGCCAGGAGCTACTCACCCTTCGACAGGGGAGGTCCAGTGTTCGAGAGTTTGGAATATGTTTTAGGAACCTTCTACGATATGCTTCAGACCTGTTACCAGATGATGAGGCCAGGGCGGGGCATTTCGAGGAGGCTTTGCGTCCACAGATCCAGTGCCAGGTCACCCCATTTATGCTGAAGACATATCTAGAGGTGATGGCGAGGGAAGAGGTTGTTGAGAGGACATTGGCTAGGTCCGGATCATCACGAGAGGGGAATCGTCATGATTCCTCAAGAAGTAGAGCTGTGGTCCGAGGTTCCCAGTTTTCAGGACAGAAGAGTTTCTGTTCACCTGGGGGTAGGTCCCAGCCCTTTCCATCTCGTTTCTCCGGAGGTAGCAACTCTCAGACCTATGCCAAGGGATCAGGCGCTTGTTTTTCTTATGGTGGTCATGGTCATCAGCAGCGGGAGTGCCTGACTTTTCAGAGCAGTCATCGTGCACCAGGTGCTCCAGTCTAGGTTCCTCCGTTGAGGTAGTTCCAGCCGAGGCAGCAGCAGCAGGTTGCAGCAGCTTTAGATCACCCGAGGGTAGATGGAGCAGGCAGAGGACAACCCCATGACGCTCCCCATCCTCAGAGAGCAGAGCGTGGCCATGGTGGTGGTCATCATCAGGGTCAGAGAGTCCGTGGAGGTGGTCATGGTCAGCTTCAAGCTCGAGCGTTGCCAGCTCCAGGCAAGCCAGACGTCGTCCGAGGTACCCTTTGCTTGTTTTCTACCTTGGTGTATGCCTTGTTTGATTTAGGAGCGACACACTCCTTTATATCCCCTACCCTTGTCCACGCTTTGGTACTTGATGTAGAGAGGCTTCTAGTGCCCTTGGCGTTGACTACGCCAGTTGGAGGTCGAGCTAGCTTGTTTGAAGTATGTAGAGACTGTGAGCTAGTGTTGGGGCAGCACCGCTCATGGGGAGATTTCCTATGTTTACGAATACAACCATATGATGTCATCCTCAGCATGGATTGGTTGTATTTGGTGCAGGCTATTGTGGATTGCTACAGGAGGAAGGTCGTTTTCTTTGATGAATATGGAGAGGAAGTAGTGTTTTTTGGTGAGAGATATCCTCGGATGAGTCATAGACGAGTTTCATCCTTATCATCCATGATGGCTGGGATGATGCTTAGTTCTTCAGATGTTCAACAGTTGGCGTTTCCTTGGGTCGTAGAGGAGTACCCTGATGTCTTTCCAGAAGAGGTTGTATCCTTACCCCCTCGACGAGAGATCAAGTTTGGGATCGAGCTACAGCCAGGAGCATCTCCTATCTCTATGTCTCCATATAGGATGGCCCCTTCTGAGTTACGAGAGCTATGTATTCAGCTCGATGGTCTGTTGCAGTGTGGTTTTGTTCGGCCATGTGTGTCACCTTGGGGTGCACCCGTTTTGTTTGTGAAAAAGGCTGATGGCAGTTTGCGGTTCTGCGTCGATTATCGTCGGTTAAACAATGTGACAATAAAGAACCACTATCCTCTCCCACGGATTGATGACCTATTCGATCAACTGAAGGGTACAAGTTGGTTTTCAAAGATAGACATGCGGTCAGGATATCATCAGATGCGTGTAAAGGATGAGGATATCCCGATGACTGCTTTCCGCTGTCGTCATGGGCATTATGAGTTTGTTGTAATGCCATTCGGCATGACAAATGCTCCAGCTATTTTCATGGGGTTGATGAATGCTGTGTTCCGTGAATTCCTGGACAAGTTTGTTGTGGTTTTCATCAACGACATCCCTGTGTACTCCACATCTGAAGCGGAGCATGCAGAGCATCTACGAGCTGTTTTGGGAGTTCTTCTCCAACATCAGTTGTTTGGGAAGTTGTCCAAGTGTGAGTTCTGGGCTCGAGAAGTTCATTTCTTGGGACATGTTGTGTCCCAACAGGGAGTGGCTATGGATCCTTCGAAGATAGAAGTAGTGGTGTCTTGGCCAGCCCCCAAGACAAAGTCATAGGTGCGAAGTTTCCTTGGTCTCACAGGCTATTATAGGAGGTTTGTGGCTAATTTCTCCCGAGTTGCGACTCCTCTGACAGCTTTGACCAGGAATGATCAAGCGTTCATATGGACTGATTAGTTTCAGATAGCTTTCGAGTATCTAAAGGAGAAGTTGGTAAGTGCTCCAGTCCTTTGTCTTCCAGCGGAGGGAGTCCAGTTTTATGTTTTCTGTGATGCTTCACATCTGGGGCTAGGCTGTGTTCTCATGCAGCAGAGGTCTGTTGTTTCTTATGGGTCTCGGCAGTTGCGTCCCCATAAATGCAACTATGCCACCCATGATCTTGAGTTGGAAGTCATGGTGTTTGCGCTGAAGTTGTGGAGACATTACCTCATTGGAGAGCGCTTTTTGGTTTTCACCGATCATAAGAGTTTGAGGTATGTTTTCTCTCAGCGGGATTTGAACTTGCGGCAGCGTCGGTGGATGGAGTTCTTGCAGGAATACGACTTCGAAATATCGTATAACCCTGGGAAGGGAAATGTTTTTGCTGATACAGAAGGTGGAAGAGTCTCAGTTGGGTGATCTAGAGGTGGAAGTTTGGAGAGACAGAGTTGTATGTGGTGAGGCCCCTGATGGTTGGTCGGAGGATGAACAACACCGAGTGTTGTATCATGGAAGGCTTTTTGTTCCCTTGTCGATGCGCGAGACGGTTCTCCGAGAGTTCCATAGTTCACTTTTGGCGGTACATCCCGGGGTGACGAAGATGTACTGATCCATGAGGAGTCAGTTTTGGTGGCCTGGGCTGAAGCGTACAGTTGCAGAATGTGTGTCTCGATGTTTAGTCTGCCAGAAGGTGAAGGCCGAACACCATGTTCCTGGTGGTCTTCTCCACCACTTAGAGATTCCTCAGTGGAAGTGGGAGGACATTTCAATGGACTTTGTTACAGGTTTACCTCAAGCTCCGGGAGGACATGATGCTATATGGGTGGTAGTGGATCGTTTAACTAAATCAGCCCACTTCATAGAAATCAAGTAGTCGAGCTCAGTGGAGGGTTTGTCGAGGAATTATCTGGAGGATGTGGTGAGGCTTCATGGAGTTCCTAAGACGAACATTTCTGATCAAGATCCTCGTTTTACCTCTAGGGTGTGGAGGGGTCTCCAGCATTCTTTTGGCTCTCAATTATGCCTTAGCACTGCTTTTCATCCTCAAACGGATGGTCAGACAGAGCGAACAATCCAGACTCTTGAAGACATGTTGTGCTCTTGTGTTCATGATTTTGGAGGTTCATGGAAAAAGCACTTACCTTTGGTAGAGTTCGATTACAATAATAGTTTTCACTCTACCATCGGCATGGCGCCGTTTGAAGCCTTGTATGGTTGGCCATGCCGTTCTCTGTTGTGCTGGACTGGGGTCGGAGAGTCCGCAATTCTCGGACCAGAACTAGTGCAGAATACGACAGAGTTGGTTCAAGTGATTCGTGAGAGGATGAAGACAGCACAAGATCGTCAGAAATCTTATTCTGATCAAATAAGGAGACCCTTATAGTTTAATGTTGGGGATCATGTGTTTCTAAAGGTGACTCCCCGTCGTGGGCAGCGAAGGTTTCGTCGCGGAAGTAAGCTTTCTCCCCGTTTTGTTGGGCCTTTCGAGGTGTTAGATCGTGTTGGAGGTGTGGCGTATCGAGTAGCACTTCCCCCTCAGATGAGTTGGATACATGATGTTTTCCATGTATCACAGCTCTGTCGTTACCTTCATGATGAATCTCATGATATCGATTGGGGAGAGATCGATAATGATGATGATGCAACCTTCGAGGAGCGACCTGTGGAGATCCAAGACCGAAAGGAGAAGGTGTGTCGTGGGCGTTCTATCCCCTTAGTTCGTGTCTTGTGGCGACACGGTGCCATGGAGGAGAGTACCTGGGAGTGTGAGTCACAGATACGTGCTCAGTACCCAGAGTTGTTTAATGTTTAACTCCTTTCATTTAATGATGTTTTCTTTGTGGTTGGACCTTTCGTGTTTTATTTATGTACCTTTGAGGAGATGTTATGTTTGAATTGTTTGGTTATAAATTGTTTTTTTCCATACTCTCGGATGTCTTAGTTTTGTTCTATCTTTTGAACAACTCATGGTGGTTTTCCCCTGAGAGGTATCTTATGGGGTGGTTGTTCGGACCCCTCTTTTCTTCTAGGTTGGTTTTTAATTCTCGAGGACGAGAATGTTTTGAGAGGTATCTAATCTAATGGCTCGGACCTCTCCAGTCCATTACTTTGTGGAATTTTGGTGTTGGAGGTGTTCCCGAAGGCCAAGGGCACATATCCCCATCACTTTGCCAATTTTCAAGTTCTGTGAACAGTGTTTCCAGTTTTATGAACAGTAACAGATCGGTCTGACAGATCGGTCTCACCGATCAGTTTCACAGATCGGTGTGAATGATCGGTTTCACAGATCGGTCTGACAGATCGGTCTCACCGATCGGTCTGACAGATCGGTCTCACCGATCAGTTTCACAGATCGGTCTGACATATCGGTTTCACAGATCGGTTTCACAGATCGGTCTGACAGATCGGTTTCACGGATCGGTCTGACATATCGGTTTCACAGATCGGTGTGACAGATCGGTTTCACAGATCGATTTCACAGATCTGTTTCGCAGATCGGTGTGACAGATCAGTTTCACAGATCGGTTTCATAGATCGGTGTGACAGATCGGTTTCACAGATCGATGTGACAGATCGTTTCACAGATCGGTCTGACAGATCGGTTTCACAGATCAGTGTGACAGATCGGTTTCACAGATCGGTGTGACAGATCAGTTTCACATATCGGTTTCACATATCGGTGTGACAGATCAGTTTCACAGATCGGTTTCACAGATCGGTGTGACAGATCAGTTTCACAGATCGGTTTCACAGATCGGTGTGACAGATCGGTTTCACAGATCGGTGTGACAGATCAGTTTTACAGATCGGTTTCACAGATCGGTGTGAGAGATCAGTTTCACAGATCAGTTTCACAGATCGGTTTCATGTACAGTAACAGTGGGTGAATAGTGTTTCCAGACTCCTACAGTTTTCCCCTTTTGACGTTTCCTTTGACATAAAATACATTTAAAGCCTTATTTTATGGGCTCTTAAGGCCGTTTAAAATGCCATAAATCCAATATTAATTATTCCTAAGGCATGTAATGTTTTACTTGGTCAACCACATGGGTTAATGCGATCCGTTTTTAATGGAGAATTAACCGGATCTTAAACCGTCGCCCCATTAAATCTTAAAAAGGGACGAGATATCATTCTTCCTTGTTATTTCCCTTTGTTATCGATTAAGAGGCACTAGAACCTTTCAATCCTTTCCATAGGATTTGCACAATCAATCTTTACTCCTAGTATTGGTTCCACTTTGTTTTGATGCAACCAAGATGTGTCGATCAATCTTCGATATAAGCATCCTCCGGTGGATGCAGTTGTCGTGAGGAGAAGAGGACTATGACCCATTGTGTGGATAAAGGACGTCAAGAACTCTTCGAGGTAGGGGATTCATGGATTCTCTAATTGATTATGTGCAACTGTAGAATCAGCATGATTTAGTCCTTTGGATCACAATGAAATTGACCTAATTAAATACTTGAACCGGATTAAAAGAATTGGTTGATCGCATGTTGTGGCTTATACCGTGATAACGGCTTGCCTCATGTTTTCCTAGATATAGTGATATCTATGTTTCTTTGATTTGTTGATCGTTCATGATAGAAATTGATAATGAAAGTAAAACCGAAATTAATTGTTAATTAATTGGCTAAAGATAAAGAGGCATGTAAATTAATCTGGTTATTATAGTTGTTGTAGTTGTTCTAATTTGAGGATAATAAAATTAGGGAAGTAAGCATGTTTATTTAATTGTGATAGCTTGCTGATTAGGTATCCATGATTGGAACCTACGAATAACAAATCTGCCAATTCCATATGGATTAGAAAACAGAATATGTGGGAATTTCAAAAGGGTTCTGAGTTACCCGCTTGCTTGTAAGGCTGAATGCCTTGTGGTTTGGAGCTATGAGTGCTCATTGTGTTTGAAGGCTGAATGCCTTGTTAAAGGGCCGAGAGCCCATTTTTTGATGTTTGTTTTCCTGCTACTTGTGCTGTGATGTGAGCCTGGATGGCTGTTGTGATTTGTGGAGGCATGGAGACTTGTGGTTGTGGCAGCGGATGACGCCTAGTGTGGCGAGATGCATCGGTTTATGCATATGGGTGTCGGGGAGGACACCAAGGGTGATGGTATGAGATGAATGTGATGGATTGATGTTAGTGGTTTGGTTTGGTTGTTTATCTGCTTTACTTTTCCTCACTGCTCAATGCAGCTGGTCTTGCTTACCCTCTTTCCGAAGGAGGCGAAGACACACGGGGTATGCCACGTGCTTTCCGTGTTTAGCCTCTCGATGGAGGATGGGTCTATTCACTTTCTATAGGCGGCAAAGACTCGACGGGTAGTATATCAACTCACCGTGTTGAGCCTCCTTTGTGTTTAGAATCATAGGATTCATTTCTAGAATTCCTGGGAATGTGGAAAAGTAATTCTGTAAGGAATGTTTGATTAAATGGGGAAAATCCACGGGGATGGAGATGCTGGAATTTAAAGGTGATGTGAATCTTAAAAAGGAGCAGTTGTTTTTGAATGTGATGCCAATTCAGTTTAATGTGGAATTTTTCATTCTTAATTAACATTTAATGAATTAATTAACGTACAGTGGAACTGATAAAATGAGAACGGAGTAATCTAATAAATCACTTCAAATGGTTTTGTGCTTATAGGATACCTAGTCTTATAAGTAGCAGCCTGGAGTCTGAGAGACGTTAGCTACAGTTGTATCTGAGACTAGGTAATGCCCATTGTGTGGATGTGAGTTACTTATATATTTTGTACTTTTTGTGTTTCTATACACTACTCCACCCTGTCGGTAAGGGCAACTGACACCCCAGCAATTCTGAGCCCTGGGGGGTGTTTTCCCCAACATTCTGATGGGAGGTCGAATGGCTGACTACCCCATTTGGCTCCGCTCTCTTCTCTTGGTAGATACTTGTGCCATGAGGCACAGCGGTTAGTTACCCCAAATATGTGTGTAGAGGGCTGTAATGGCTTGTGGTTATTCACACGCATATATTCTAGATATAGTATCCTATGTACTACTATAGGTGTAACATGTATAGGCTATGATGGCTTGAGAATCCTTACTCGGCGTATGGGCTGTAATGGCTTGAGGTATTATACCCGACGTATGATACACGTTATACGAGCTGTGGTGGGTCCCAGAAATTACCTGGTTACTTTTGGTTGTGAGGACGGTGTGGTGCTTCACCCAGGTGTCTGCGGGCAAGCCTATGTGGTGCACGAGGTGCAGATTGTGGAGCTTAGCCCAGGTGTCTGCGGGCAAGCCTTTAGAGAGATATGCACAGGACGTATGTCGTTGGGGCAAAGCGGAAAACCAGTGGGGAAGTAGTAGCGGGGAATCCTTGATATTATTTACTATATTCCATATTCTTGTATGAGTTACTTGGTGAGAGTATCCATGGTGAGGTTGGGAACATAGTATACCTTTTTAGGTGACGAGTTAGTTTCACTTGTTGTTCACTGGGCTTTAGCATGCTTTCATTACTTTTGCATGAGAGGCTTGGGGAGGATCCTACCGAGTATACTGTTATACTCACCCTATGTATGTATAAACTGTTTTTCATGTCACTTGGAGAAGGTTGGAGATCAAGCTGGTTACTACTAGATTGCGGTTGGAGGAGGAGCTGTTCGGGCTTGTGGTCACTTCCGTTTTACTTTCTTTTGGGTACTTTTAGTTTTCCCTTTCAGTTGTAGTACTTTTGCATGACATTTCATATATGTACTTGGTTTCCTTTTATATCTCAGTTCTAAGTTGGAGTTGATTGGAGTCTATTCTATCTCTCTCTCTTCTGCATGTGTTCTCTTAGAGGGTAATGCCTCCCATTTGTATGTTTATTATACCCTCGGTGCTAGTCGCCAACCCGGGGCCTACTGGAGGCGGGACTCGGGGGTCATTATCTCCCTTCTCACATTGCCGGCCCAGGAGGGGTACACATTGTGGGGAGGGGGTCGTGACATATGTACCATGGGAACACCATATATTTTATATTCTACAAGCCAATAATGATCTCAATGTGTTGAAATGTATTCATTAACCTAAATTCATATTGGAAAATCAATTGGATCAGGCCAATGTATTATATTTATTAATTTCAA
The DNA here is from genome assembly GCA_963277665.1 of Viscum album. NCBI lineage: Eukaryota > Viridiplantae > Streptophyta > Magnoliopsida > Santalales > Viscaceae > Viscum > Viscum album. Next base: position 488,014,925 of record OY728120.1, read on the forward strand.
TTCCTAGAATATGGGATTTGCAAGGAATATCTAATAATAGGAATACTAGGATTGATCTCCCATATTTCATTTTATTTCCCCTGACTAGATATGGATTTGATTACCTCCTTCGCTGCAAATCAAGCCACTTCCCTAAAAATTTCTAGTGATATAGTAATAAGGCATGATTACAGAACCCTTAAAATTTAATAGTGATTTTCAGCCCTTGTATTTTACTCCACTACTAGACACCATGGATTGATTCCCTTGGTTTGGCCCTCATTAATCACTCATAGAATGCATTGGATTTTTCCTTGGATGCACATGGTTTGATTTTTTGGTACCACTCAAAACCATCCATGTGGATTCACATTTGCGGCTTCCACTTGTAAACTTTTGTTATAAAACATTGATCCTACATCCCATATAATAGTTCACATGATCATAGACAGTTTCATTAGGCCTATACATGGGGTATTCCATGATCAATATAAAAATTACTATTTTATTATTAATTAATTGTACACCAATATAATTTAAATACATAGACTGTAAATGCATTATATACTATTGGTGTTGGCCTACAGTGTTTTACTCATACCCAATTTGATATTACTGTTAGTACCAAATAATATCTATTTCATTCAAGATAACACATTAGTTTCTAACTATCTTTTGTCACGTTTCTTGGTTTGGGACATGTCATGGGAGGTATGGACTGAGCATATACTCAGATTACATATAAGAGTTAGGTACTATAGTTTATTTATTTATTTTTTTATATCCCACATTCTTGAATATCTCTTACTATGTGTATTTAATACATAAATATATATAAATAGAACATTATAACATATTAGGTTTAGTTTCTTATTTTTGGGTTTAGAGTTTATTTTTATCTACAAATCTTTCATTTCGTTTATTTTCCTGGTATATTCATTACTAATGTGGAAGGTGTTGTCCCCCAACCATACAACCATTAAAAACTCACTTCTAATCAAAATCCTATATCATTTTGGGAGATGACTTTGATCCCATGTGGCCCTATATTTGGGTTACATATGTGTAAACCTTGTCGAGGGAATCATAATGTTGTATCAATGATACATTTTCCATTGTGTTTTTGGGTAGCTTACTAGATATTTGGAATGAATCAAAATTGGGTAAAAAACATGTTTAGGGAATGTACCCTCAGGGATGGGGGAAAGATCATGTTTCATGGGATGTGTCATACTATTGTTGAATTTCATTTTTTTGGTGTATATTAATATTTCACCCTGCGTTATTTCTTATAATTCATTTTGTTAGTGTTTAATGGTATTTATAATCATGTGTAAATAATAAAATAGGAAATTCTTTTCATCCATTATTTCATGGACATTTCATTCAGTAGATATTAGAATGAATTATTTTTTATCTTGTATTTCATTATTGTGATAATTATTTCCATGTTTATTAGTGATTCATATGGTTTGTTAAATAATATTTCTATGTCAACCAAAATAGTGTTTTTCCATAATGAATAATTTTGATGTTCTATCATGGCGTTCAATAATGAATTAAATAAATGAGATAGTACTAAAGAGGCTAACAATGTTAAAAAACAAACATGTATATATATATATATAATGAAATTTAATTATTTTGAATAAATAAATATGATTATTAAGGGTTGTAATCTAAAATTTCTGATAATTACTAGATAAATTGGGTTTTGCACTGTGACTTATGAACGGAAACTCATATAACTAAATTTTAAATTTCATGATTCAACACATTTAGGAAAATCATATTATTAAATTTCTTTATAATAAGACCTTATGTGTTATTGGTAAAACATTTAATATCGTATCTACTGAAGCGGTGAACATAAATATGATTCTAATTAAAATATATAGAGTGATAACTCTAGCTAATTAGGATGGAATCCAATATAGTTAAATCAATCTTGGAATAACATGACCCTTGGGGGCTCACATTATAACTATTTTCCTTTATAATTAACTCTATATAATTGTTTATTTAATATGTTAATAATAATTTAAATTGTATTTTTCCATATAGATTTTTTGTGGAAATATACATAGGGGGATATTAAAATGATATTTAATTATGATGTGTATTGTCCCAAATATTCCTTGTAATTTTTTTAAATTATATGGAATTATTTCAAGACTAGACCCTCAGATGACACCTGATTCTGAGGCCCAGTGAGACAATAATATATTTTTGATCTTTTTAGTTCATTTAAATAAATATTTGAGTGGGTTTTAATAACATTTAAACACATGGTCGGATCAAAAATCTGAGAGTACCGTTGATAACAGAACTGCGAGATTCTCTTCGAATGGTCCTAACCTCGACTGGTGTGGGTTGGGGGGAAAAGTTATTTTTTTTTATTTTTAATGAAAACGTTGAAAATAAATTATACTTGTTTTATTTTATTTATATAGATTTTCAGCCATTTTATTGAAACAACATATAATTGAAATAAATGAATTTTTTTCATAAATAAAATGGCATAACGACTTTGTAATATACCATAACTAAAATTTTGTTTTGTATTTCATTATTTATGGGTCGAGAAAACAATGTAGGATTCATGGCACAGTCCTGGTTCGGCTTTGAAGGTCTTGTGGGTGAAAATGATGAACACCACCAACTACTGAACAATGGATCTTGGAGCAATCAATGACTAACTCGTTTTTATTCCACCATTTGAATGGGTCATTTCAAACTAATGAGTCACTTGGGTATGGGTTTATTGTTTTTGAATTACAGTATCTTTTTCTTCATTTTAAAAAAAGAACACAGATAAACCCACTGACTGGTTTATGTATGGATCATACTTTTTTATATGAGGGATTTATACACTTGGGGTTTTGAATTCCTAGGTAAATTCATTTTTTGAAATCCCGAAATCTCTTTCTCCTTGTTGATTCATGTATTGAAACTATAACATAGAGTCAATAGGCTGACACGAAAAAGGAATGATCCCATCCGACTAGTTAGTTCTTGTCTGTTTCACTAGTTGAACCATTGAATTTGTGGAAAGGAGGTTTGGAGCCCATAGTAGTAATGGTGGTATCACATGGAGGCCAAAGCCATAGACGACACGAAGAATGGACCATCGGAGTGAAACCAGTGGACCTCGGCGGCATGCCCCGATGGTACGTTGGGGGAGACGCTGAGGCCACTTCTGGAAATTGGCAGTAGGCCTGGGCTAGGAACATAATTGCTTGCCGGTTGCGGGCTAGGCCAGATGGGACTGGGTCATCAAATGGGATATGGTCACCAGGCGACCTGGCGGGTAGGAACACCGGCCGAACTGGGCTGGATCCAGCAAGGCATAATAGGCCTGGACTGCAGCCCATGCCTTACCAGACTGACCAAGACCCCGAATGTTTTAGGTCAGATCAGCCAAACCATACTGCGGAATGTGTGGTCCCTGTGTGGAGTTATTTGGGTTGGTAAGACCAGGTCACACCGGGCCCATAATCAACTGACCTGAGTTTACTAAAATGACAATATCTCTCAATCCAGACATCTTATTGATGAGTCGTTTGTGGATTTGGAATATTCACAAAGAGGAAGATATTTTAAAATAATATAATAAAGATTTTATGGAGTTTGGAATATGATGAATGTCATGTGGAGTGGTTTGTCCAAGAATCAAGCACACTACATGTAGAGATCCTACGACTGATTGTGACCCAATGACTTCTGACAAGAGACTCTTTGTATATAAGCTACAATTGACCAATGGGATGAGGATTTGTGTAAGCATGTAGAAACATAGTGGGGAGAAGCTATGTATGAACTAGAAGACCCACGGTACTCCTCGGGAAGGTGTACCTTAGTACGATGGCTAATCTGGGAAGTTTCTCTGTGTGATATGGTATGACCATAGCTAGGAGTGGATTTGTTTTCCATATCATACCCATGGTACTCATCAGGGATGTGTACCAAATTAGTCCATGTCTAGTGGGAGGCGGATAAGTGTTAACCTACATTCCCACTATGGTAAGAGGCTCTATGTGACCCTCCATACCCACGACACTCATCAGGGAGGAGTACCCCAACAGCCCATGGTGTTCGACAATATGAATAATGTTCACACCTTCCTACTAGAGATTATACCTAGTTTGAGTTTTCTTGCTTCATGATCATGATTTTGGGTTTACATTGTTGATTCATTTTTCGTCTTTCCCAGTTGTTTTGGGGTCCAAAATGAGTATTTTGTTACTCACCCCTGTACGGGCTTCACCAGAACATATTTTGTCTCATGAACATGACAAACGACATAGTGGAGGACATAGTGGCCCTGGACTAGGGGGTTCATAGTGAAATTAGGCAAGAATTTTGTGATTCTACGGCTTCCGATAGCTAAAATGTACTTACTCATCAGGTGGGGTTTTTAGCGAATGACTAGCCTCCGATCATGTAATTTCTCATGGTGCATTTTTCTTTTGTTGTTTGTGTATTCTAGCCCATTTACTTTCAGTTGTACCTTTTCACACATTTGTTTTTTAGTACCATGCATATTCTCTTTTCCTGTTTATGTGGGATGTGGTTGTATGTGCGTGTGTAGAGGTACTCAAGAAAATTCTCCCCACTCTTAGGATTACACCTTCGGTGCTAGTCGTCAACCCCTACCCTTCAAGTATCATGCTTTAGGGAGTCACGACATGGTCCCTAGGGGAAATATCATGAAAAATTAGTATCATATGTGGTTGGTTATACCTAAAAAACTAGGAGTCAACATTCTTATTTTTTGGGAAACAGTTTCAAATGTTTCAAAATCAACTTTCAGATTCAGAGAGTCCCGTTTTTGTTTGGTAGGCAATGTATCCATAAAATAAGACCTTGAATTCAGCTTTAGGACTCTATAAATAAAAAATTTGTTTCATGAATCATATAGAAGTTGATTGTTTCCTCATTTTCATCATGAATTAGGGTAATATCACTAGGTATAATCTATTTATTGTGTTACATATTGACCTATATCACGATTCCTCCATGTAGACACCCATCATGGATTCTGATATGTGATCCCGAGGACATACTGACTAGTGATGAGGAAGATGTTCAACAACATTGTAAGTAATGGCATTGCAGGATGGTAAACTGGAGTTCCCACTAGTCGTTGATCAATATTTATAGTAGGCATTACTGAAAGGGGATGCATGAAGACTTAGTTCCTTTCACAAGATACAGAGGAAAATACCTCCCATTTTTAGGGGACAGATAGACCCTCAGGATCCTGAGGACTGGCTGCAGACGGTGACACAAGTCTTCCACTTAGTGAGGATTCCACTACGCGAGATGAAGAACTTATAAGTGATCCTTCTTCATGTCTCAGTAGGGAGATGGTGGAGGATGATGTTTTAGACACTCGATGATACGACACTCACCTAGGATGATTTTGAGTGGATTTTCCAAGAGGAGTTCTTCCCCATTACCTATTGCTCAGTACCAATACATGAGCCACTTCACCTATAGCGAGGAATCATGTTAGTGGCTGAGTACTATGTGTGGTTTAAAGAATTATCCAGCTACTCTACAGACATGGTTCGAGACCCTTTCTTCATGTCCTAGATCATTGAGTAGGGACTCCGATGGGAGATTGGTGGGTTAATGATTTCCATCAACATCCCCACAAAGGCAAAAGCGCTAGGGTTTGCTCTACTAGTACACAGATTTCTCGCATAGTAGGCATCGATGGTGGGAGAAACCACCAGGTCATTGATGGTTGTGCATTTAGTGGTGGGAACCCCAAATATGGAATAGATGTCAAAGAAAGCCCGATCATCCGAATGGTAAACATTGGACATATGATTGGTGTTGCATGGAAATCATGGAAACAAGGCACAATATGGGAATATGGAATGTTAATCATGTTCCAAATAGGGACACATGGTTTGTGACTACCTGACCTACTGCAAAAATGATCAACAAATGATTGATGGACTGCCATGGGAGAGTCTGAGGTTAGAGTGATGAGTTCTACAGGGTAGTGGACATAATGGAGATTATTTCTTGTAGTAGGTGGTGGGTGACGGAGCAAGGTACTACCACAACTACCCACAGGTGATCAACCACAGCCTTAGTAAGCATGTGGATAGTGATGAGCTCAGCATCAGGTAGGGGGGGTCTATGGCCATGGCTGTAATGCCCTGACCCCAGTTACCCAGAGTCGGTGCATTATTTTAATACGTTTTCATTATTACAAGGAATCAAGTCCCGAAGGACCGATTAGTTTAGCAGTCCTGGAAAAATAGATTACATATATAAATGTTACATTGCACATTAAGACATAAAAAACAACATAAACAATCTTTATGAACGCCATTATTCCCTTGGATTAACCCTGCATATCAATCACAATACACTTCTTGGAATCCTGGGAAAAATATAACATAGAAAGGGGAGAGCTCAAATGCTCTGTAAGGGTAAGAAATACAGCGGAAACTTTCATAAATAAGTATAAACATTTAAGGCATTGTATAACGAAATCAAAAGCCTTTTAAACTTGAACTTCAGTATAATATGGCAAAAATAAAATTAAATAATGTCATTTAGTTATTCACATGGATATTCTACTAGTTGAATAATCACATGAAATATCAATAACCACATTCATAATGATGGAATGCATAATGTCAGACTATCATAACCACGTAGCCAAGGCCTCATGCCAAGACTACAAATAAAATTTTGACAAGGCCTAATGCCAAGACACTAGTTTGTCTCATTAGACGTACCGATGCATCGAGTAGCTATACTGGTCTCCACCTTCCACTTACTAAGTCCAATTCATTTCTCATATGAATAGGTTTAAACATAACATAAACATTCATGTTAAAACTATCAAACGAAATGTCAATACTTTACACATAAACCATTAATGGTATAAAAATAACACATCGACAGAAAAACATATCACAAAAACTTCAACACAATATGGATGATTTGTATCCTGACAAATCAACTTCAAAACAAGTATAAAATTCCTTACAGGATATTGATGTTAATGAAAATGATTTGTAAAACTCTTTGAGAGAAATACCCCTTTTTCATGAAAACATTTAAAAGTCACACAATTTGGAAAAAATTCATTTAAAGACATTTTTGAATAAATGTGTCTCATACAACTTTGAAACTTTTGAATGGAATTATCAATTTAAAAACATTCATGTCCATATAAATAAATCGTTAAAAAACCCATTTTAATACATGGACATTAATGAGAAATATTTAGAAAAATAAATATTTAAAACATTTGAAATGTTGTTTTAGTAAAAAGTGCCTCAAAAATATCAATTTTAAAACACTTTCATAAAACATTTTCATGGATAATAAATATGTCCCAGTAGATACTTACGTAAAAACAACCTCAGATAATAAATAGATTGTGAAATTAACCTTTAACAATTTGGTAACTTATGAAACATACAACCCATAAAAAATGTATCATACAATGAATATGTAAATATACATAAATTAAAGTGTATTATATAAAGAATACAATTATGGGGAGTACATACACCACACAAAAGGTAATAGTGATAATATGGCATGAATCTCACGGGAATAAGAAGTGAGATGAAAACCCCTTACCTTGCACTTTCCTTTAGTCGAGGGTATGTTTATCCTCCTGTATGAAGACAATAGTATGTTATTAAATTATAAAAGAACCATATTAATATTTATTATATCATAAATTATTCATTTATGACTTTATACTTCCCATTTAATTATAATTTCCATGTTATATTAATAATTCGGGAAATAATCGCTTTCTTTATTGTACGTGTTTTAACTTGTTACTATTGATTGTATCACATAGATAATGATTTATATACTTCCAGAATATAAAACATGATTTATTTATCGTATATATTTATAATATAAAAATTTATAATATACCTATATATGAAATGGAAAACACCGTTTATGGAGACGGTAATCTGTACGTACGCATAAACACAGTTTCTGTTTTCATATGGTATTGAACGGAAGTAAGTGAATAAGATATATGTAAGTACATAAATACATATATATATATATATATATATATATATATATCTCCAGTTGAATTATTAATTCATATATTACATACTAATTAGTAATATATATTTTTTATAATCGTCGATGAATTGTGAACTTGGAAATGAATCTCATCGCGTCGTGGAGATGGTAGTCCGTACGTACGCACGGGCGACAATATCATTATTTTGGTATTAAAATATTATATAATTGGATGGTATATCATATATAAAGAATCCTTATCATTTTATATTTATTATTTACATTAATTACACATCATTATTATACCCTCCCAAATAATAATATTTATTGAATAACAATTACACCACGATGTGGAGACGGTAAGCCGAGCGTACGCACGTATGGTGACATGTCATTCAAAGGATGGATAGAATACTGAATATGGTTGTACCATATTTATAATAACATAAATGTATGTATAAGATACTGGAGTTATTATTTTAGAATGGAAATAACAAAGAATGAAGAAGTTTAAGTTGAAAGGAACTTGAAAAAGGGTGGTGAAATAATTACCTCTTCTTCGGGTTCTTCCTATTGATTTGATCAAAAGTGCTCCATAATATGGATTTCTGATCAAAATAATGCCTCTAGGTTGTAGTGAGGGATGTTGAGAGAGGATTTGGGCAGGGTTTGGCCGAACCAAAATACTTTGAAGGTGAGAATCCATGAGAAGGGTGAGTACCCTTTTATAAGAGGGGTGAGAGGCACCTTTGGAAAAGATAGAAATATTATTTTATAATAAATTCATATTCGGTTTAAAATGGCCCCAAAGTGGATTATTTAAAGTTTATGGGTGGGATAGGTCAAAAACCACTCAACAAATAAAATTTTTACAGGTTTGGGTTACTATATTATCCTTATCTTTCAGTATTAACTCTTATTTAATTAGTTTCACTTTTACAATGTGTCTTTGTATTTTTATATTATATGGTTAATTAAAAAACTATATACCTCCAAGATACCCCCAAGTGGTCCATTAATGATACACCTATCATGATATAAGTCTATTTTACGAAACTTATGATTTTAGGAATTTAATATCAATTAATAATATAATATTTGTTTTAAAAACTCTTTTATGTCACTTTTGTCACTATTCAATAATTGATTTTTGTAAAAATCATAACAGAATGATTAATTCGAAAAAAGTTCATTACATAAATCCTAAAATGTCATAGTATATTATAAAATTGGTTTAATTCATAAAAAGTCTGAAATTATATTTATTGGGGTGTTTATATTATCAATTATTGTAATTTTTCACTATTATGGTATTTACGACATCATCATTGTGTAATAAATAAATTATAATATATAATGTATAAAAATTATAAATAAAATATTATTATGTATGAAATAAATTTATATTTCTTATTAATATTTACAATAAAAAATCCAACAGATATAACCATATTTAAAAATTGTTTTTCTAATAGATACATGCTTTTTTCATTTTTGTATTTATTTTAACCTAATTATTATAAATTGTCAGTATAACTAACAAGTGGCTCCATGGGGTCCACAAATCGACCCAACGATTCCCATGGTCGGAAATGTATGAAAGAATAAGGTTAGGACACATTTTAGGGTTATTTATTATTATTATAATATTATTGTTTTACCCTTATTTACCGGATTTACCTTTTAACCACGGTAAATAAAACATTTACCGAATAATTACTCAAAATGTCTAAAAATAAAAGTTATCTATTTACACAATTAGGATATCCTGATTCAAAATATGTAATCCATTTTTCTAAATTCAAAACACATAAGTGGCAGAAATTAATTTAAAATTAATTTCCGTTGTTAAAACAAAAAGATTGTTTTTAAAAGATAATAAATATCAAAAGATTGACACTTTTTTATGTCTGGTTTAAATGTGAAATTTTGTCCAATGAACAAATTAGTATTAAATGATAAAAATATATTCTAAATATAATTTAAAACCACTCAAATTCATAATCTATCACTATTAATTATATCGATTAAAAAAGTTGTTTTTATTTAAAATTTAGAAATTTTCACTATTCATAAAAATATGAACCTTGTCCCAAAAGTACCAATATTTCACCCTAGGCTAATTTTAATATTCCTAATCCAATAATGAATTCCATTTTGAATGATAAAATGTATAAAATTTCAAAAAGTTTGTATTACTATTCATAACGGCTAGTTTGATTGGTTGTGGTGTGTTAGAACTCGATGTTCCGTACAACACACGCTATTGCATTATTCAAAGGGAAGTGTACCATGGACGCTTAGGGTGTTACATTCTCCCCTCTTTCAATAAATTGTGTCCTCGCAATTTATAATCGGTATTGGAAACTTAGGGTTGACATTTCAAAATATCTTATTTGAAATCCCACATCGAAAAATGGATTAACGATGCCTCTATAGAAAATAAAGAGTGGTAAGTATGAAGGTTACCAAAAATAAAACATACTAGGGTTCCATGTAGGAAAATATGGGTATGTAAGAGAAATATAACCATCAATATTTGATGGAGATTGGTAGAGAACATGGCTATAAAAAGTCCAACAATCCCAAAGCCATAAATTTGGGATGATCTAAGGTACCATCTAGGACAACATTTTTGTTCTATGTTCCATTTCATAATGTTGAGGAATTTATTTATGAGATTGGATAATATCATAAAGAGATATACTTAATTTATAATTAGAGTTTTTATCCATTAATACATTTCTACCACAAACTCATCTTTCACCCCAAAACATAATACAACTCCAAAATACTCTAATTATCCTAATCATATAGGGTTACAAATATAATTAATTTCTAATTCACATTTGTGACCTTTTAAAAAAAGAAACTACAATATACCATCCAGGAACATCATGTAGTCTTGTGGTAGGCGATAAATTTCAATTTCACTATGGTTGTGGGTTCGATTCCCGCATCTTTGCCCGACACGATGAGTCGTCACAGGGTCTGTGTGTTGTCCTTTTATAAAAATCCAAAAATAACATTTCAAACTTAATCCCTTCCAACCTTTAGACTTATCCAAAATACTCATGTATACTCTCGTTAAAAAATTTAGATGAAAGTTAAACATAATGTAGATCCTTTTTACCCTGTAATAGCATGTGAATACCTTCATCATGTATTCATTTAAAACACTGAAACAACCTGAATTTCCATAAAACCTAATTGATTACATTCATTCTCACTTATTCCTTATAGAATACTAGATAAACTTCATCCATCCATAAATTTTGTAGACTCATACAACGATGGAATATACAAATATTTAATCATATTCAAGGTAGTCAAGAATATCCAATATAATTTACCCAAATCAACCATATCTTATTCCAAAATTAGTACCTCAATATTAAGACCATATTAAGGTTTATCTTTCCTTCAACCATGTAATTTACAAAATGTTTAACTCTTTGTAGAGTCACTTTTCTTAGTACCATAAAATCTCAAATCCTCAATGATATAATAATGCAGTACAATCCTTATTTACTTCCAGTACATCATGGATACAACACTTCAATGAAATAATTACAAAATAAATGACATAATAACACTACTCATTACTCTTCATTTGTGGTAGTATCATAACATGATTATTATCCAATAGAATCATTTTCGGCATAGTCTGATGACTGGGACACTGGTTCTCGTAGTTTCCAAACTCATTGCAAGTGAAACATTGTACATTTGAAACCTTTTTCTTACCCTTGCAGTCATGTACATGGTGTCCTTTTTCTCCACACTTATAACATACTCACATTCCCTTCAATAATTTTACAAGGTGATTCTTTATACAGTTATCACATATGGGAAAATCCTTCTTTACCTTATTCCCTTTATCTGTTCTTCTCTCTACCATCATTTCCTTCTCTGGTTTCCCTTCAAAGCCATATGACTCCCTGAATTCTTAAATTATCTTATCAACACATGATATGATTTCTTCATATGATGATAACACATGGGAGACTAGTTCCCTTCTAAATTCTGGCTTAAGACAATGAAATATATGATCTTTCTTACTCTTTGGATCATGCATATTGCTGGGGTTCTCATTCTTTCTACTGGGTGCCATTTCTAAACAATGGAATACAATAGATTAGTTTGTGAATAGAAATACCTAATCCCAAACTTGTAAAACACTTAACATAAATTAAACAGTTTATGGATATGATCCATAATCATAAAAATGTCTTCTTTTAGGAAGTATATAATTATAAACCCTTCATAAAGGGTTGTAAAGAAAATGAGAATTATCCTAAGCATATCCCTCGGGAGTGTCATAACCAATAGTGCAGCAAGGACCGTTTTCGTGCACCACTTCCCGTTCAAGTCAAGCTCAAAGCGGTGTTTTCAGGTTTTACCTCTAGTTACATCTGTGCCAGAGCCACCTCTACCTGCTTGTATCCGGACAGGGATGTATTTCTTGGAAAACTCACAAAATCTCTACAATACTAAAATTCTAGGAAGTTCTTCTATACTAATCCTCAACGTCTATCTTAGGACTATGTGCTCTAATCAGAATTTATATAAATCCAGCTTCCAAGTTTATTGTTAAACTTCCTCTAATACCAATTGTAACGCCCCGACCCCAGTTACCCAGAGTCGGTGTATTATTTTAACACATTGGCATGATTACAAGGAATCAAGTCCCGAAGGGCCGATTAGTTTAGCAGTCTTGGAAAAATAGATTACATACATGAATGTTACATTGAACTTTAAGACATACAAAACAACATAAATAATCTTTCTGTATTCCATTATTCCCTTGTCTTAACCCTGCATATCAATCAAAATACACTTCTTGGAATCCTGGGAAAAATAATACATAAAAATGGGTGAGCTCAAACGCTCACTAAGGGTATGCAATACAGTAGAAACTTTCATAAATAAGAATAATCATTTTAGGGAATGTATAACTAAAAAAGGTCTTTTAAACTTTAAATTCAACATAATATGGAAAAAAATAAAATTAAATAATGTCATTTACTTATTCACATGGATATTATACTGGTCGAACAATTACATGAATTATCCCTAACCAATTTTATAATGATGGAATGCATAATGCCAGACTATCATAACCACGTATCCAAGGCCTCATGCGAAGACTACAAATAATTTTTTGTTATGGCCTCATGCCAAAACACTAGTTTGTCTCATGAGACCAACCGATGTATCGAGGAGCTATAGCAGGCTCCACCCGTCACTTACTAAGTCCAATGCATTCTTCATTTGAATAGGTTTAAACATAACATAAACATTCGTATTAAAACTAGATTACGAAATGTCAACACTTTACCCATAAACCATGAATGGTATAAAAATAAAACCTCTATAGTAAAGCATATCACAAAACCTTCAACACAATATGGAGGATTTGTATCATGATAAATCGAATTCAAAACGAGTATAAAATTCCTTAAAGGATATTGATGTTGATGAAAATGATGTGTGAAAATCTTTAAGAGAAATACCCATGTTTCATGAATACATTTAAAAGTCACATAATTTGGAAAAGAAGTCATTTAAAGACATTTTTCAATCAAAGTGTCCCATACAACTTTGAAACTTTTTAAAGGGTTTAACATTTTAAAAACATTCATGTCCATATAAATAAATCCTTAAAACCCATTTTGAAGACATGGTAATTAATGAGAATGATTTAGAAGAATAAATATTTAAAACATTTGAAACGATGTTTTAGTAAAAATTACCTTAAAAATATACATTTTAAAACTCTTTCATAAACCATGGACATGAATAATAAAAATTTCCCAATAGATACATATGTAAAAACAACCTCGAATAATAAAGAGATTGTGAAATTAACCTATACAAATTTGGTAACTTATGAAACATACACCCCATGAAAGTGGTATCATACAATGAATATGTAAATAAAAATAAATTAATGTGTATTACATAAAGAATACAATTATGGGAAGTACACACACCACACAAAAGGTAATTTTGGTAATATGTAATGAATCTCACGTGAATAAGGAGTGAGATAAAAACCCCTTACTTGCACTTTCCTTTAGTCGAGGGTACGTTTAGCCTCCTGTATGAAGACTATTGTATGTTATTAAATTATACAAGAACCATATTAATATTTATGTTATCATAAATTATTCATTTATGACATTATACTACCCATTTAATAAAAAATTTCATATTATATTAATAATTCGGGTAATAATCGCTTTCTTTATCATGCGTGTTTTAACTTGTTACTATTGATTGTATCACTTAGATCATTATTTAAATACATCCAGAAAATAATTCATGATTTATTTATCATATATATTTATAATATAAATATTTATGATAGGCATATATATGAAATGGAAAACACTATTTATGGAGACGCTAGTCCGTACGTATGCATAAATTCTGTTTCTGTTTTCATATATTATTGAACGGAAGTAAGTGAATAAGATATATGTAAGTACATAAATAATTATATATATATATATATATCTCCAGTATAATTATTATGTCATATATTACATACTTATTAGTAATATATATTTTTTATAATCTTCTTTGTATGGTGAACTTGGAAATGAATCTCATCGCGTCGTGGAGACAGTAGTCTGTACGTACGCACACGCGACAATATCATTATTTTGATATTAAAATAATATATAATTGTATGTTATATCATATATACAGAATCCTTATCATGTTATATTTCTTATTTACATAAATTATTAAACATTATAATACCCATCTAAATAATAATATATATTGAATAACAATTACACCACGACGTGGAGACGGTAAGCCGTACGTACGCACGTATGGTGACCTGTCATTTAAAGGATGGATTGAATACTGAATATGGTTGTACCATATTTATAATAACATAAAATTATATAGAAGATACTGGAGTTATTATTTAATAATGGAAATAACAAAGAAAGAAGAAGTTGAAGATGACAGGAACTTGAAAAAGGGTGGTGAAAACATTACCTCTCCTTCGGGTTCTTTCTTTTGATTTGAACAAAAGGGATCCTTAGGGTATCTTTCTGATCAAACTAAGGCCTCTAGGTTTTAGTGAGGGAAGTTTAGAGAGTATTTGGTCAAGGGATTGCCGAATCAAAATTCTTTGAAGGTTTGAATTAATGAGATGGGGGAGTGCCCTTTTAAAAGAGGGTGAGGGGCAACTTTGGAAATGATAGAAATATTATTTTATAATAAATTCATATTCGGTTTCTAATGGCTCCAAAGTGTATTATTTAATTTTTTTTGGTGAGTATAGGTCTAAAACCACCCAACCAATAGTATTTAGACTGGTTTGGGTTACTATATTAACCTTATCATTATGTTTTAACTCTTATTTAATTAGTGTCATTTTTACAATGTCTCTTTTTGTTTTTATATTATAAGGTTAATAAACAAACTATATACCTCCAAGATACCCCCAAGTGGTCCATTAATGATACAAAAATTATGATATAACTCTCTTGGTCGAACCTTAGATTTTTAGGAATTTAATATCAATTAATAATATAATATTTCTTTAAAAACTCTTTTATATCAATTTTGACACTATTCAACAACTGATTTTTTTAATAATCATAACAGAATGATTAATTCGAATAAAGTTGATTACATAAATACTAATATGTCATAGTAACCTATAAAATTAGTTTAATTCATAAAAAGTCTCAAATTGGATTTATTTGGGTGTTTATAATATCAATTATTTTAATTTTTCACTATTATAGTAATTATTGCATCATCATTGTGTCATACATAAATTCTATTATTTAATGTCTAAAAATTATAAATAAAATATCAATATTACTGAAATCGTTTTATCTTTCTAATAAATATTTATAATAAAAAATAAAACATATATAACCTTATGAAAAATTTGTTTTTCTAATAGATATATGCTTATTTCAATTTTATATTTATTTTAACTTAATTAATATAATGTGTCATTATCACTTACAAATGCCTACATGGGGTCCCAAAATCGACACAAATATGCCCATGGTCGGACATGTATCAAAAAATAAGGTTAGGACACGTTTTAGGGTAATTTATTATAATTATAATATTATTGTTTTACCCTTATTTACCTAATTTACCCTTTTACCATGGTAAAAAAATATTCACCGAAGTAATTATTCAAAATGTCTAAAAATAAAAGTTACCTATTTACACAATTTGTAAATCCTGATTCCTAATATGGAATCCATTTTTCTAAATTCAAAACACATAAGTGGCAGAAAATAGATTAAAATTAATTCCCGTTGTTAAAACAAAATGCGTGTTTTTAAGAGATAATAACTATTAAAAGATTGACATTTGTTTATGTTAGGTATAAATGTAAAATTATATCGAATGACCAAAGTTGTATTAAATGGTAAAAATATATTCTAAATATACTTCAAAACCACTCATATTCATAATTTATCACTATCAATTATATCGATTAAAATTTTTTTTATTAAAATTTAGTAATTTTCACTATTCATCAAAATGTGAAAGTTATCCAAAAAGTACAAAAAATTCACCCGAGGCTAACTTCAGTTTTTGGAATCCAAAAATGAAGTCCATTTTGAATAATAAAATGTATATTATTTCATAAAGTGGGTATTACTATTCATAAAGGCTAGTTTGATTGGTTCTGGTGTGTTAGAACTCGGTGTTGCGTACAACACGTGCTATTTCATTATTCAAAGGGAAGCCTACTGTGGAAGCCTGGGTTGTTACAATGGCACTCCCGAGATTATTATGGGTATGATCTATGTCTTCTCCACCCTAGTTGCAGTTATTAAATATACAGTTCCTAGTCTATCTTTCCTTTCCATGGACCTCGTTTGAGGGTTAGAGATTCTAGTGGAGTCATTCGCTCGTTCCGTACAATTAGAGACTCTTACAGGAGAGGCTTCATCAATTACACACTAGTGCCGACAGTGTGATCTTACTTTTGGAGGTCAGATAATTAGCTGGGATCTTCTTTTAATGGGGTCGATGCCTTACCGCGACATTTGGTGTGTGGACTAGTAATCCACATTTCAGGCACAATTTGAGCATATTAGGTGAAGAATGAATTTTTTACACAAGGATAGGATCAGGTTCACATTCACTGCTAAAATGGGGGATCTTGAAACGAAGGACAAACTGTCATAGAGATGGGATTAATCGATCAATCACCATTTCGCAGGCCTCGCTCAATGTGTCATGGACTAGAAGTGTATGAGCTTTCCTGTAGTGGTGAATGATTATGAAGACGCATTTCCAAAGGATGTTACTAGACTACCTACTCGCATTGAGGTAGACTTATGCATCGATCGATGCATCAGAATGAAACTGATATCCACGCTGCCATATCAGATAGATCCTACAGAGCTTTATGAGTTGAGGGTATAGCTGGAGGACTTGCAATAGAATGGCTTCATGATTCCCAAAGTTTCTCCATGGACAGTTCCAGTGTTGTTTTCCATGAAGGGAGAATGATTCTTTTAGGCTATGTGGGTACTTCTGGTGCCTAAATTAGGTGACCGTGAAAAACAAATATCCACTACTGAGAATTGATGACCTCAACTACCATTTGAAAGGAGCAAGGTGATTCTCAATGATAGACCTCAAATTACGGTATCATTAGATTTTTTATGGTAATTAGATGTACTAATTAAATACTTTAGATGTTGGTAGGAAAACTATGAGTTCTTAGTGATTCCCTTCGGTGTTACCAATTCTACAACAGTGTTCATATGAATCATGAATAAGATCTTCTAGCCATATGTCGATTGATACGTGGTGGTCATCATTGATGAAATCTGGGTGTACTCGGTGTCAGAAGAGGAGCATGATAAACACCAATGGATAATCCCGCATACACTCTGAGAACACCTTTACTTTTGGAATCTCTCGAAGATCTAGTTATGAATTCAGGAATTCAACTTTCATGGACACGTCATCTCGGAGAATGGGGTTGAAGTGGATCCAGTAATGATCAAGGCTGTACATGCTTGGGAGCCTTCCAAGAGGGTGGCGGAGATACATAGTTTCTTGGGGATGGATGGATACTTCCAGATGATTGTTCCTGTCATTTACAATGTATCAAAACCCTTTCCTACTTTTACGTGGAAGGGAAAACACATCATACAAACAGATAAGTTCCAGCCGAGTTTCTAGGAGCTCAGGTGGATACTGATTTTTTCCCCTGTCATGGGACTACATTAATAGGGAATTTGGTATGTAATTTAATGTAATGCATGAGGGACTAGACTGGTTTGTTTCTTGGTGAAGGGGCATGTAGTGATCGCCTATGTCCCAGGATTGTTGAGGCAGCATGATCATTACTACGTTGCCCATGATCCTGATCTAGCATAACTGGTCTTTGTCTTGAAGATGTGGTGGCACTACATGATGGATTAGTGGTTTATAGAATACTCTGATAACAACAGACTCAGGTATATCTCCTCCCTGATAGATCTTATCATGAGGCAGCGATGATGGCTAGAGTTCCTCAATGTCTATTACTTCATTACAATGTATACTCTTAGTAAAGGGAACATAGTGGATGTCATGCTCAGAACATGGGCTAGTTTGAATATTCTGAGTGAGGGGAGAGGAATCTAGCCACAATGAAGATATCATTTATAGGTGACGATGGATATTCCTATCTTCACTCGATGACTGTCACTCTCCCACTCTTACAGAAATTGTGGGAGGCAATGATGGTATAATTTTGATTGTGACTCCCGACGTGTTCAATTATCCCCAAGACATGCTCCTAATAGAGTAACAATAGGATGGGACCACATCATTGTTTTTAGTGGGTGAACTGTAACAGTAGTGGAATTTCTAAGGGATATTTTGATGGAGTTCCATACCTCCTCCATGATGGTACATACTGAAGTGTTGATGACGTACCATGGTCTCTAACGTCAATACTACTGTTCAGGGATAAAGAACGTGGTGGACATGTTCATTTCATGATGCCTCACTTGTCAAAAAATTATGGCTGATCATGTGGTTCCAGTAGTTTGGGCACAACCACTTGAGGTACCAAAGTGGAAGTGGGATGGTATATCGATGGCCTTTGTGATGGGTTTTCCCACACAAATCATAGGTCCATGCTTATATTTGGGTCATCATCCACCAGCTAATCATGTCGTCTCACTTCCTACCCATCCAATTGTGGGGAACGATAGAGGTATTTGGACTCCTCTACATCTTGGAAAAAGTGTGGCTTCATGGGGTTCCCTCGATATTCATCTAAGACCTTAACTCTCTCATCACGTATCAGCTCTTGAAGGGATTACAAGAGATTTTAGGGACTCATTTGAGATTTTGCACATCTTTTCAACCTTAGACTGATTGTCAAATGGAGTGGGCCATATCGACTTTGGAGGACATGCTTCATGCTTGCGTACATGATTTTGATCATAGATGAGATTACCACCTTCCCATGGAGAATATTTCATTCAAAAATAGCTATCACGTCACCATTGGCATGGAAACGTTTCATGAATTGTATTAGAATCCTCGTTGTTCACATCTATGCTTTACAAAACTAGAGGATTCAGTACTCAGGGGCCCAAAGATTTTATGGGCTACCACTGAGATGTTGAAGATCCTATAGGAGTAGTCGAGGACTGCACAGATCCAGTATTAAACTTATGCTAACTGGAGATGGAGGCCCATGTAGTTTGAGGAGGGAGGAAATTTTTTCCTTTTTTCCAAACCCTGACTGGGATTGGAGAGATTTATCTAGGGTGGGAAGTTATATCTCAGTTTCATTGAACCTTTCAAGATTTGAAGCAGTGTTGGCAAGGTGGCGTACCTCCTAGCTATTCCCCAAAAGATGCATCGAGGGAATGATGTTTTCCATGTGTTTTAACTGATGGGATACATGCATTATCCATTAAATGTCATTGACTAGGGTGATATAGACATTGATGATGGGGTGACGTTTGCAGAGTTCCCGGTGGAGATAGAGGATCGTTAGGAGCATGTCATTCATGGA
Source organism: Viscum album (assembly GCA_963277665.1). NCBI lineage: Eukaryota > Viridiplantae > Streptophyta > Magnoliopsida > Santalales > Viscaceae > Viscum > Viscum album. Next base: position 488,034,972 of record OY728120.1, read on the forward strand.
CAGTCAATTCTTTTGGTTCTCCTTCAGTGGTATCATGGGGATCTCTATGAGATCACAATGGTTTGGGAGGCTCATATTCATGATATGTACCCCCATTTGATTGTTTAGACTTTTTTTTTCACTTCGTGAATGTGAATCCCTAAGTTGGGGAGAATATAAAGTCTTGAAAATTCAATGTAATGTTTTTAAATTATATGGAATTATTTTTATACCAGACACTTTGAAGAAACCAAATTCTGAGGCCCAATGATCCCATAATATAATTTTGAATGTTTTGAGTTCATTTAAATAATCATCCAAGAGGGTTTATCTGACATTTAATCCATTGCTCAGATCCAAAAATAGTGGGAAGCATTGAACATTGTACAACGTGATTCTACTAGAATGGAAAAAACATCGACTAGTGCGGTTGGAGGGAAAATGTTATTTTTTGACATTTTAATGAAAATGATAAAAATAAAACAAATTTTTTTATTTTAATTATTAGAATTGTCAACTAGTTGATGTGAAACATTGTATAATGGAAGGAAAAAAACATTATTTCATAATTGAATCTACGTAATGAATTCACAATAAAATGTTATTGAAATGTTGTTTCACCTTTCGTCCTATAATGATTGAGAAAAAAACTCATGATAGTTGGTACAATCCAGGATCTACTCTGATGCTCTAGTTGGAGATGACGAGAATGACAATGATCAATGAACAAATGATTGTGGAGCGACGAATGGAAGACGTGTTCTTCTTCCACCTTTCAAATAGATCATCGCCAATGAACGAGTTACTCATTTATGGGTTTATTATTTTTTATTTGCAGTATGAAGTTCTTATTTCTAAATAAAGAACACTGATCAACCAAGAAATAGGTTGATCTGGGGATAGTATGTTCATGTGTGAGTGATTTTTGAACTTGGGGATTGGAATTCTGGGTTAATTTCATTTTTTGCTTCCTTAGTAGGAATGGTGGTTTCACATGGAGGACGGAGGGTCAGACGACACGAAGAATGGACCATTGGAGCGGAACCGGTGGAAGGCAGTGGTGCACCCCGATGGAACGTCGAGGGAGATTTCGAGGATGCCTCGGGCCATTTTACACATGCCCGATATGGGAACATAACAACCTTCCAGTTTCGGGCTAGGATAGATGGGACGAGGTCCCCGGATGGGACCTGGTCACCAGGCGACCTGGCGGGATGGAACTCCATCTGAACCGGGCTGGGCCCAACAAGGTGTAATGGGCCTAGACCACTGTTCATGGCAGACCGAACCGACCATGACCCAAACCATGTTGGTTTGTGTCAACCACACCATATCGAGGCATGTGGGGGCCTTGGGTCGAGTAGGTTGGGCAGGTCAGACCGGGTCGGACTAGGCCCAGAAACAACTGACTCCAATTTAATATAACGACAATATATCTCAAACCACGAATCTAATTGATGATCCATTTGTGTATTTTGAAGTTTCATGGATAGGTGGATATTTTGGAATAATCTAATGATAATTTTATGGAGATTGGAATTTTGTGAATGGATTGAAGAGTGGTTTCTCCCAAAATCAAGCACACTATATGTTGAGATCATACTGCTGATTGAGACCTAGTGACTGCTAACATGATACCCTATGTGCATCTCCTAGGATAGCCCAATTGGATGTGGATTTGTGTATACATGATGAACCATAATTGGGTGCATCCTTATAGGACCTGATAGACCCCTGCTACTCATTGGGAAGGAGTACCTCAGTATAATTGCTAATGAGGGAAGACGATCAGTGTTACATGGTAGGGCCACAGTGGGGAGTGGATTTTATTGACCTAGCATACCCATGGTTCTCATCAGGGATGAGTACCAAAGCAGTCCATGTCTAGTGGGAAGAGGATCTGTGTGAATTGGTATTCCCACTATGTGGAGAAGCTCTGTGTGGCCGACCATACCCATGGTACTCATCAGGGAGGAGTACCCCAATAGTCCATGGTGTTTAGGAATATGATTGATGGCAAAACTTTCATTTTAGAGATAATACCTATTGTGATTTGTCTTACATCATGATCATGATTTTTGGTTTAAATTGTAGATTTATTTTTAGTCTTTCATAGTTTGTTTAGGTTCCCAAATGATTATTTTTTAAATCACCCCTGCACAGCCATCACCTGAAGTTGTTTTGTCTCATGATGATGATTGTCGACATGACGAAGGACATAGTGGCCCTAGACTAGGGGGTGTACAGTGAGATCATGCAAGAATGATGTTATTCTATGGCTTCTGATAGCTACTATGTACTTACTCATCAGCTGGGGTTTTCTACAGATTACAAGCCTTCGATCTTGAATATTCTCCTGGTGCATTTTTATTTTTTTGGTTGTGTATTCTAGCCCATTTACTTTCAGTTTTACCTTTACATTAATTTGTTGGTTAGTAGAATGCATGTCCCCGTTTCTAGTTTTCGTGGGATGTGGTTATATGTGCATCTATACAGGTACCCATGAAAATTCCCCCCACTCGCAGGTTGACGCATTTAGTGTTAGTCCCCATCCCCTAGCCTTTGGGAGGCAGGCATGGGGGAGTCACGACACGGTCCCCATGGGAATGGTCGTGAAAAAGTAGTATCCAAGTTTTTCGGATCTAACGCAAATATTCATAGTCTATTTTTTTTTTGGGAAACAATTTTAAATGTTTCAAATTAAACATTCAGATTCAGGGAGTCCAGCTTTAGTGTGGTGGTTGATGAATCAATAAACTAGGACCATGGATTTATATTTTAGACTCTAAACATAATGAACAGTGGTTCCATGAATCGTATATGAATTTATTGTTTTCTATTGTTCCTCATGAATTACATTAAGATCAATAGGTATAATCAATTGATGGTGGTATATCTTTCCCTATTTCTAGATTCCTCCACGTAGATAGTCATCTTGGATTATGATGTGTGAAAATGAGGGAATACCGCCTAGCGATGAGGTATAAGTTCAAGGACCCTTGCAAGAGATGGCCAAGCAGGATGGTAGACCATAGCTTCCACCAACCATTGATAAATAACTATAATCGATGTTTCTGAAAAAGGATTCACACATACATAGTTCCTTGCATGTGTTATAGAGAATATGACCTCCCATGTTTAGGGAAGAGACATACCCTCAGGTAGCTGAGGATTGGAATGAGACGGGGACACAAGTATTCCTCTTACTAAGGATTCCACTTCCCTTGATGGTGATCTTAGCTATAGTCATTATTCATGTCTTAGTAGGGATATGGTGGAGTATTAACATTCAAACTCTCGATGAGGCGGCCCTCTCCTAGGATGATTTTGGATGGATTTTTTTCGGAGGAGTTCTTCCCCTCAACCTTGTGCTCAGTTCAAATACATGAGCTACATCACCTATAGTAGGGCATCTTGTTAGTGGCTGAGTACTCTGTGTGGTTTACAGACTTCTGCAGCTACTCTACAGACATGGTGTGGGACCCATTATTCAAGACATAGACCATTTAGTAGGGGCTCCGATGAGAGATTGGGGGGTCAATTTGTTTCATCAACACTCCCACTAAGGTAGGGGAACTAGAGAGAGATCTAATGGTGGAGATAGCTCTACTAGTGGAGATATTCCTCGTAAAAAAGGCATCGATGGAGGGAGCTACCACCATCGACTTGTGGTTGTGTCTTTAGTGGCGGGAAGACCAATGAAGTCCTAGATTTCAAATAAGTCCAGATCATTTGGAGGGTGAACATAGGAAATATGATCGGTGGTTTGTGGCCACCGGGGAAACAATGCTCAACATGGTAATATGAAATGCTACTCGTGCGTCAGATAGGGACACATGGTTCATGGCTTCCCGACCTACCAAATAGATGATCAGTAAGTGATTGAGGGACTTCCAAGGTAGAGTCAAAGGTTTGAGCGAGGAGGCCTATTGGGTGGTGGAACTAGAAGGGAATCATGTCGACCAGTAGGTATTGGGTGAAAAATCTAGGTACTACCTCCACCACCCCCAGGTGATCCACCACAACCTTAGAGAGCATTTAGATAAGGGTGAGATCATCATCATGTAGTGGAGATATATTTCAAGGAACTCCATATATGATTAGAGTTATGACCTATGTGTTTTCCACCCTAGCTATTGTTCTTGATGACACAGGTCCCAATCTATCTTTCCTTTCCATGGACCACGTTTAAGGGTTAAGGATTCTGGTGGAGTTTTTAACTCGATCTATACAATTAGAGACTCTTATAGGATGGGCATCATCAATTACACACTGGTTCCGGAAGTGTGAGATTACTCTTGGTGGTTAGATAATCAGCTTGGATCAACTAGTCACAATGTCGATGACTTACATCGTCATCTTGGGAATGGAATGGTTATCCGCATTTCATGCTCAAATCGACTTTATTAAGATAAGAGTGAATTTTTTCCAAGATGGGAGGACTATGTTCTCCTTAAATGGAGAAATGGGGGAAAATGAATCACAAGATAGACATTCACGGAGGAGGGTGCAGTCAATCAATCCCCATTGGGATAGCCTAACTCAAAGTTCGGTGGACGATAAGAGTCAGAGATATTCTGTAGTGGTGATGGTGTATGAAGATTCCATTCCAAAGAATGTTCAAGGACTACATACTATCATTGAGGTAGACTTATGAATCATTCTGTATAGAAGAATGACAACGATATACAAACCATCATATCAGATAGATATTATGGAGCTTAATTATTTGAGGGTATAACTATCGTACTTGTAAGAGAATGGCTTCATGATGCCCAATATTTCACCATTGGCAGCCCTAGTGTTGTTTTCCATGAAGGGAGAAGGAATCTTTTGGCTATGCATGGACATATGGATCATAAATTAGGTGACCGAGAAAATCAAATATCCACAACCAAGAATTGATGAACCCATCTACCACCTAAAAGGAGTGAGGTGATTCTCAATGATAGACCTCAAATTAGGTTATCATCAACTTTTTGTACGGTAAGGGGATGAATTGATGACAACCTTTAGATGTTGGAAGGGAAACTATGAAATAATAGTGATAACCATAAGTTTTATGAATGCCTCAGTAGTTTTTCTAGGACTCATGAATATTATCATCCAGCCTTACTTTGACTGATATGTGGTGGTCTTCATTTAGGACATATAGGTGTACTCGGTGTCAGAATAGAAGCATGCTATACACCAATAGATAGTCTTGGATACACTCTAGGAGAACCATCATTATGGTAAGCTCCAGAATAGATGGTTTCAAATTTAGTAGTTCCACTTTCTAGGACAATTCATCTCAGAGAATGGGGTTTTGGTGGATCCGGTGAAAATAGAGGTTGTACTTTCTTCAGATCCTCACAGGAGGGTGACTGAGATGTAGAGTTTCTTGGGGATGGACGGATACTAAATTTTTTTTGTTCTAATCAATTAAAATGTACTGAAACCCTTTTTAGCTTTGGCGTGGAAGGGAAAACCCTTCATATTAACATAGAATTTATAGTACAGTATATAGGAGGTGATGTGGAAAATAACGAGTGCCCCCATCGTATGACTACCATAGGAGGGAATTTGGTATGTAATTTTATGTGATGCATGATAGACTAGACTGGTTTGTTTTCTAATGAAGGAGCAAGTATTGAACACCTATGTCACACGGATGTTGAGGCAGCATGAGCATAACTACGTTAACCATGATGCAGATCTTGCAAAATTGGTCATTATCATGAAGATGAGGTGGAACTAGTTGATGGTTGAGTGGTTTACAGTATAATCTAATTAAAAAATTCTCAGTTATATTTCCTCACAGAATGACATTATAATGAGGCAATGATGATAGATAGATATCCTCCATGTATATGACATCATGACAGTGTATACTCTTAATAAGGTGAACGTGGTGAAATACGTGCTCGGTATGAGGTCTGTATTGAATATGTCGAGTGAGGGGATAGAGAATCTAGTCGTGATGAAGATATAAATTGTGTGTGATGATGGAGAAGCATACCTTCACTCGATTACTTTCACTCACCTACTATTACAGCGAGTTTGGTAGGCATAACTTTTGGATTTTGACTGTGAAGATCAGCGCGTTCTGTTATCCCCAAGACAGCCTCCTAATAGAATTACAATAGGTTTTGAGCATGTCATACTTTTTAGTGGGTGAATAGTAATACAAGTGGCATTGCGAGAGGATATTTTGATGTTGTTCTATACCTCCCCTTGATGGTACGTCCTGAAGTGTCGATGGCGTACTAGGGACTCCGACGTATATACTACTGGCCAGGGATAAATAATGTGGTGGCTGAGTTCATTTAATGATTCCACACATGTCAAAAAATTAGGGCTGATCATATAGTTCTAGCGGTCCTGGAACAACCACTTGATGTACCAGAGTGGATGTTGGATTGTATAATGATGGAATTCATGATGGGTTTTTCTATGCACATATAAGGCCCTGATTTTATTTGAGTCATCATCGACCGAAGGATCAAGTCGTATCACTTCCTACACATCCAATAGTTGGGATCAGAAGAGGTATTTTCACTCCTCTATATCTTGGAGATAGTGCGGGTTCATGTGGTTCCCTCAACAATCATATGAGACCATGATTCTCTCTTCACTTCTCGGCTGTGGAAGGGATTACAGGAGGCGTTAGGGTCTCAGATGTGCTTGAGCACATCGTTTCAACGTCATACTGATTGTCAAACGGAGTGGACCATACCGACCTTGGAGGACAGGATACATGCTTGTGTCCTTCATTTTGGTCATATATGGGAGGACCAAAAATCACTGGTGATGTTTTCATACATCTAAAGGTATCATGTCACCATTGGCACAGAACCATTTCAGGAATTGTATTGGAATCCTTAGAGATCATATCTATTCTTTACAGACCTAGAGGCGTCAGCACTCATGGGACCAGAGATGGTACAAGCTACCACTAATATGGTGCAGATCATCTATTAGCAGATGATGACTTAAAAAATCAAGTGTAAATAATATTCATATAGGATATGGAGGCCCAAGTAGTTTGAGGATGGAGACCATGTGATTTTTTGGGTCACACCCAAACTGGGATTGCAGAGATTTGGCCATGGTGGAATGTTAACACAATGGTTCCTTGAACCTTTCTAGATTTGAAGAATTGTTGGCAAGGTGGCATACCTCCTAGATATTCCCCCACAGATGCATAGAGTGCATGATTTTTTTCATGTGTCACAGCTGAGGAGATATCTGTTTGACCCATTAAACATCATCGACTGGGGTGAGATAGACATTGATGATGGGGAGAAGTTTGCAGAGTTCCCAATGGTGATAGATGATTGATATGAGTGTGTCCTTCGTGGATGGTCAATTCCTTTGCTGTAACCTTGGTGGCATCATGGGGATCTTATTGAGAAGAAAGTGGAGCTGGAGGCTCATATTCGTGATCTATACATCCATTAAATTATTTAGTATTTTTTTGGATTTCGTGGTTTTAAATACCTAATGTTTGGGGAATGTAATTTCTCAGAAATTCCATGTAAGGGTTTTAAATTATATGAAACTATTTTGATACCAGCTACTCTGAAGACACCTGATTCTGAGGCCTAGTGATCCCATAATATAATTTTAAACATTTTTTAGTTCATTTAAATAATCTTGCAAGAGGGATTATCTAACATTTAATCTAGTGATCAGATCAAAAAACCGAGGGCACTGTTGAACTCACAACAACATATTTCTCCAATAATGGACCAAACTGTGAATAGTGAGGGTCGAGGGAAAATGTTACATTTTATACATTTTTACAAAAATGTTAAAAATATAACAAACATTTTTTATTTTATTTTTTAGTATTTTAAAACCATTGAAGAAAGAAAATATATAATCGAATGAAAAAATCCATTTTTTCATAACTAAAACATCATAATGTCTTCATAGCAGAACATTACTGAAACATTTTTTCTGGTTTCATCATTTAATGATTGAGAAAACAATGCATGATAGTTGGAACAATCCAAGTTCTACTTTGAATCTCTGGAGGGTGATGAGGACGAATACCAATGACCTCTGAACAATGGATTGTGGAGCGACGAATGGAAGACATGTTCTTATTCCTCCTTACTAATGGATCAACTCCAATAAATGAGATAATCTGTTTTGGGTTTATTGTTTTTTAAATGCAGTATGCAGTTATTATTTTTAAACAACGAACATGGATCAATCAACCCATAGGTTGATACAGGGATATTATTTTCATGCAGGAGGGATATTTGATCATTGGGTTTTTAATTTTGGGTTAAATTCATTTCTTGAAATCCCAAAACTGGTACCCCCTATTTAATTTTTAACATAATTGAACTTGGTTTTTTTGAATTAAGGTCGCACCATCCATGTCGTAGAAAAGTTGTTTTGATACCTTAATAGGAATGGTGGAATCCCAAGGTGGTCGGAGGAAACGATGGTGTGATGAACCGACCACCGGAGTAATCCCAGTGGTCCGTAGAAGGCTCTACCAATGTACCATGATGACGCACTAGGGGAGATGTCGCATCCCACTAGGGTAGCATTGGCATGGTTAGAGTCGTCGGTAGCAGTACACTGCCTCGTGAGGATGGGTGTGACCCGCACCATGTGGGACGTAGCTCCCCACAGGCATGTAGTCCATTGACCATGTGCAGAACCATGTGGGGTGGATGTCTCTTGGCGGCTCGCATTGAGGGATGGGTGATGAATCACTGAACCAGATTCCATTAGGCATCCAAGCGGAAGGAGGTTGGCCTACTGGTTGCAGGCCAGAACGATGTGCACAAGTCGTTCCACTATACTGCCATAGCTAGAATCAATGTTGTCCTGCTTCACTGGAAAGGGTGGGAAAAATAGAACAGGGCCACTGAGAGGCTCTGGATGGGAACAATTTGGCATACTGGTTGTGGGCCTAGCTGAATGGGACTGGGTCACCGGGTGAACCAGGGGTCCGGAACCCTGGTCGAACCTGATCGGGTCCAGCAAGGCCAATTGGGCCTAGCCAGAAGGCTAGGCCTACCCTGACCTAAAACCGGTTGAGTCGGATCAACCGAACCAAATAGGGGCATGTGGGGCCCCAGGATTGCTTGTTCGGATCAGCCTAACTAGGTCGGACCAGGCCAGGACGCAACCAGATCCAGTTTATTAGAACTCCAGAATCTCACAAACTGTGAGTCTGATTGAAGAGCCATTTGCAGCATTGGAATCCTCATGGTAAGTCACATCTTTTGGGATACACTAATAATGATTATATAGCTATCAGAATACTATTAATGTTTTGAGATGTGGTTTCTACTCGAATCAAGAGAACTTCATTTGGATATCTTATAGCCGATTGAGACCCAAAGACAACTAACAAGCGACCATGTGTGGATCAGCTACGATTCCCCATGGGGAAGTAGCTCTGTGTGACCTAGAATATCCATGGTACTCATCGGGAAGGATTACCTCAGAAAGATAGAAAATGTGTGAATCTGATCTCTTTGACCTGATAGTCTCACATTGGGAAGCACCTCTATGTGGCCCAGCATACCCATGGTTCTCATCAGGGATGAGTGCCACAACAGCCCAAGGCTAGTGGGTTGCATCTCTTTATAACCTGAAATGCCCACAGTGGGGAGAATCTCTATGTGACCCAACATACCCACAATACTCATCTGGGAGGAGAATCCCAGCAGCCCATGTAGTTCCGCATTTCTACTGATGGTCTTACATTCCAACTCTAGATTATACATGTCGTGAGATGAATTGCAATATTCTTTTTCATTGTATTTTTAATTGTGGACTACTTTGTGGTATTTAATTTTGAGTTAGGTGTCACTACTATATTTTTTTTACTCACCCCACGCATTGTATTCACCCACATGTGTTTTCTCTGTTGCAGAAGACCAAACAATTCATGGGGGACTCAGTGGCCTAAGACCTGGAGGTTCCTAGTGAGATCATGTAGGCATGACATGCTTCTACGGCTTCTGGAAGCTGCTTTATACCTACCAATTTTGTGGGTTTTCAAGGGACCACATTCCATCGATCTTATGCTTTCTCTTTTTACAGTATTCGTTTTTTGGGATTGAATTCTGCCCCATTTACTTTCAGATATACATTTAAACTCTTTTGTTCTTTAGTATCTTGCATTTTATATTTTACAGTTTTCTTGGGATGTGGTTGTATGTTCGTGTGTATAGGTACTCAGTAAAATCCCTCCCACTCATAGGATGACGCCTTTTGTGCTTGCCACCAACCCATGGCCTTCAGGAGGTGGGCTTCTGGGAGTCATGACACAAGCCTCGCGGGACAGGTCGTGATATGATGGATCTTCTAGATTGATTCCACTATACATGTTTAAATAATAATAATATTATTAAATAATTGAAATACATTTTTATTTATAAAAAAAATCAATATAGTGGTGTCTTATTAAATACCCTTGATTCCTGAAATAAATGTTATCCAATGAAATACATGTAATAGCCCCATAATGTTGGTAAAAATATTGTATTATGTTGATTAGTTTTTGAGTTCCAATAGTAGATTCCATGTTTAGAAATATATACATTTTCTTAAGACATAGATGATATATGTTTTCATATAAAATGTTGATAGGAATTGGATCAAACTGAAAATTTAGTTGTGACCCAATATTTTGAGTTGGTTCTAAATGATAAGTGAAGGGTTTTTCCAAAATGGTAGAATCTTCTGAGATAAAAGGATTGGATGCATTCTTGAATCATGTTTTTATGTACAAAATATGTTTTTTGAATCTTTTTTAGGCTTGAGTAGGTCCCATTAGTTATGAATTGATGACCCAAGTATTATGGATTTTGTTTGGAAATTTTATACTTTCTTGGGTTTTTAACATTGCTAATTAAAAACCATAATGAATAAAATAAAAATGGTATGTTCCTACAATTAGTTTGTCATGATCTCCAAGTTACAATGATTTAAGATGCAATAAGCTGTCAGTAATGTTATTAATACTCGTCTAGGATTATACAATCCCTATTTTAAGGTTTATTATAAGGGAAACCGTTACTAAGAATGTGTGGTCCCATTGGTCTTGTGAATCATACAAAACGGGCACATGCCTTATTTTAATGTAATTTCATGGAAATACATATTAAAATTTGTGGTTCTATTGAATTGTGGATTTGTGGAATGAGATATGAGTGATGATATGGTAATTATTCATATCTAGAGTAGTCTAGGAAAACAAATCATGGTAAAACAAAGAGTAATGAACATTTACAGTTTCATTGTAAATTTTCATGGAGTATTAATATGTTTCATTATTGGGTCTCCCTTAGATATAGGTGACCCATGTGTTGATATTTTTGTTATGAGATATGTATAACATGGTCTGTTAATAAAGAACTAATTTACCCATGTGTTTCGGATGACCATGTTAAATAATCCTGTTATATTTCTTGGAAGATATAAGTTAGAATATTTCTTTACTATATGGTTATGTGGATTTGGGAGATCATGGTATTAGAATATAAACATGCATTCAACTACAAACATACCTATTCCACATTATCATAAACTATTCTAGAGTATATACATGGGATGGGGAGTTCACAAATGGTTATTCATGGATGTGATGATGATTGAGAAGGGGGTTCCAATGCATGACAAGAATGGATATTAATGTTGCAACACTATATATTGTCTATGTTACATGTCCAAAAATATTGTTTGGTGGTGGAAAGAGCTCGCTCCTTTGTAATTTGAATTCTATTTTCTATAAAAATTATGAATAGGTCACTCCAATGATGAGGAGAATGGCATAAATCATAAAAAGTGTCACCTCCATGATAGAAGGTTTGTAGTTTTATAAATTTATATTATGGATTGTCTAAATATTTTTTAGAATCCATTGAGTAGGTGACACTAGTAGAAAAATTATTTACCATGTCATAATTTTTTATGTCTATTATAAATAACAATACAAAAAAGGAAAAATAATAATATATCACATAAGTTATACTATAACAATGTAAAAAATGAATTAGATTGATTTAACAAATCGATTTTTCGTAATCGATGTGATAATTCTACAATTTTTGGTTATCACGTCGTATATTTTATAACTGACTTGATAAATAAAAAATTATTTATCTTGTCATTTATTAAATAACAAACCTGATAAATCTTTTTAAATTCCAATGATGTCTTATTTCGTGTTATTCCTCTATTTTTAGTCAGTGCATCTATATAATAAAACTGTAACTCTCAAGAGGATTCTTATGGTCAATATCCATTTTCTTCTTTTTCATCATCTATAATCTTCCATACACCCATTCATTATTAGTATATCGATACCTATAAACCATAATGGCTATTTGGATGAAAATTGGGTATAGGTTACGTAATAATTTGATGGTTTTTGGGTGTTTTGCAATTATTGAGGGATATTATATGATTTATTGAGCTTTATAGTTATATTAAAATTTCCATATATTTTTTTGTACTTGATATAGGAGGGTTTTTTGTATAATTCACTAAATTTACACATCATTTAATTATATATGTCTTATAATTAGATTTTTGAGAAATTAAATTTATATGTGATCATCCAAATGCATTTTGTCATATTTTTACTATTTTTATCAAATTGTATAATCGAATTTCAATGGTGTTATAGTTTTTATAGAAATGATTCATATTCAATGTGTTTGTAAAAATGTTTAAAATGTTTTTTATAAATGAATAATATTTGAATAGTTTGAACTAATTTTGGTCATTGGAAAAGGAAAGGTAAAGTTTTAATAGATTTTTTTTAAAAAAATTATAATTTATTGATTTCAAAACTGATTAAAATTAATATGGTTTACACTTTATATGGTTTCATATGTGGTTTACAAGGAAATAATTTTAGTGGAAAATTTAAAATTTGGATCTTATATGGTTTGAATGAATTGAAATGCTAAGTTATTTTTGGCGAAGACCCATTTAAAATATAATAATACATTTTTCATACTATATAAGTGACCCTTTGATGGACCTGTTAATTGTTTTATACTTCATATTGATTGTGGATACTATGGGGGTGTAGATTATTAGAAATTGTGATGTGGTTGATTTGAAAAGTGGATAAAAATGGAATTATTGGCGATATTATTATTATGTATATATAAAATTATTTTTATATGCTAACAAAATGATTAATTTTTTCTACAAATCCCCTCCGTTTACATTCATGGGAACCCTAGGAACTAATAGATAGTTCCAGATTTATTCTATAGTAGTTCAGTGTCGGAAAGTTTGTGTGCCCCTAGTTATTTGATACTTGGGATGGGGGCCCAATTATGCTTGTGTGGACTAGATGGATAGTTTTTATTTGGGTTCAGACACAAAATATCAAACACTTTTACTAGTGTATTTTTACATTCTAGGACAATCTCACCTTATGTACTATTTATTTATCCCAAATACATAGTGACGGTTGATGAAATTATAGTGGATTACCATCATTCATTTAATCAAATTCCATAGTTTTCTTTCCTTGTGTGGAACCATGGTATGTTGTTTCATTCATTATTACATTTATTATATGTTTCCTTATTGTGTTTAATTTTTATTCATCTAATTTGAATTCATTTTGGATTGGGTGGAACCATGGTATGCATACCATGTCACCCTATCTACATTTTGTATGAACCCTTATGTGTTATAAATGGATGAGATGATCATTGGGTTACTAGAAAACAGTTGCACATATTTATAATGATTCTATTTGAACATCTTATTCTTAAGGTATATTTGCACCACCTTCCCAAGAAAATCTTGGTTCGTCTTAATTCATGTTAACAAGACCGTTTTCCACACAGAAAATGCAATTGAAATATTATAACCAAAAAATGTGACCATCAAAATTACATAAAATAACGAAAATATTTCAATTAAATTAATCTTATGACCTATTAGGACAATATTTTAGATAATTAGGATAAATAATTAAGTAAAAAACTCATGTTTTAGGGGGTTAATAATACATAACACTAGTGGATGGTGTTTTTTAAATTTAGCGGTTTTGTATCTTCTTTCACAATACAATATCATTATAATTTTCAAATAATAATATATTGGTTTTAAATTTATAAATTTTGTTACATTCAAATAATGGAATTTTTCATATAAATATAAATCTATCTAATTTATCTATATTTTATTTTTAAAATTATTTCCATGCATATATTTACATGATTTATCATTTATATTTGAACTTATCTTCCATTATTGTGTTGAATTTGTAATTATATTTATCAAATAAATGTATATTGGTTTTATATTTCAAAATTATGTTACATACAAATAATGTCATATTTGTTATATATAAAAAATTGTAATATCTTAACAATTGTATAATTTTGATATTTTTTATATGTAATAATGAGTTAGAGGTGGATTACGAATCATTGAGTGAGTGATGAATTTTAGGATGGTGTTGATGATTTTTTGGAACATCCAAAACGAAATGTTCCAAACAATGACACATTTTTTTGTGCTTTCCTCAATTGTTTACAAATTAAAATTTTGAAAAGTTGAAAAGTCAAAGATTAATCCCATTTTCATGTTTTTAATCCAAGTTTTATACCTTGGATATTTTATGGTGGAACTAGGTTGAATTTTAGATCTAATGTTCATGATGCTTTCCAAGATGGTAACTCTAATGAAATATAAGAAATGATTTTTGATATTGAAGTACAAAACATTAAGATAGAACCGAAAATTGAGCTTATATATTTTGATGCTGAAAAACCATTGTATCTGGGTTTTATGGCTTTTATAGTTTTCTCATCGGGGTTATGATTGATTAACCTGAAGGCGAAGCATGGATAGAGTGAGAAGAGTATTATAGAGCTGCTACAATTATTTTATGACATTCTTCTTAAAGACAACAATCTTCCAGATTCACATTATAAGGACAAGAAAATATTATGCCCAGTGGGATTGGGATACAAGAAAATACATAAATATTTGAATGATTGTGTGATATTTAAGAAGCAATGGGGATTTATGTTAGTGTCCTTAATTTTGGACATCACTGTATAAGTTGAAAAAAATCACAAGTTGATATAATGATTACATAGATCCTTTCAAAGGTAATTTGGTATCATCCTATAATTCTTCCTTTAAATAGTACATTTGCTTATTAAAATAATGAAAAATGGTTGAGATGACATGATGATGAGAACATGTGATAGAAAAATATGTTATCCTTCAGATTGTCCACATTGGAAGAAAGTTGACGAGAAGTATCTGGCATTCTGAAATGAAGTTAGAAATCTCCACCATGGGATGTTTAAAGATGGAATGGATCCAATTGAAATCCTTAAAAGCACAAATAGTTTATGGACTATTTTATTGGTAATTTACAACCTATCTCACAAATTTTGTATGAAATGTAAATATTTAATGTTGAGTTTACATATCTCTGGATCAAAGAAATATTTAAATGATATTGATGTTTTCTTGTAACCATTAATTGATGATTTGAAAATACTAAGTGAGGATGGTATTAGGGTGTCTGATTTATATAAAATGAAATATTTTAAACTGAAAGAAGTTATTATATTCCCTATAAATGAATTCACAACGTATTGAAATTTTTCAGGATACGGTGTTATGGGGCATAAACTGTGTAAAATTTTCAAACAACAAACTTCTTATATTCAATTGAAACAGGGGATGAAAATATTATACATGTGTCCGAAAATGTTTTTTCATGTGGATCCATCTTGTAGAAGATAAAAAAATGGCATTCAATACCTCCCAAAAATTTGATATTTCTCCAAAACGGTTATCCACATATGAGTATTTTGATACGGTTTAGAACCTTGATGTAGCATTGGAAAGGGAACACAAATTTGGTAATGATAGATATATTTTGATGAAAAAGTATATATCTTTGGAGCTACCATGTTAATGATACCATAACATAAAATATAACAATGATGTCACACATGTGGTTATGAATATCTGTGATATATTGATTGGAAAATTGATAGATATTTAAGGAATGAAAAATTATGGGTTGAAACCAATAGTAGACTTAATATATATGTGAATAATTTTGGTGTAATCTCCCACTCCCTATGGATAAAGAAAATTTCTTCAAATATCATGTTATATCTTATCCGAGAGGGAGAATGTTATCTTTTTTCATTGTCTTCATGGTATCAATGTGTTGTAGGGTTATTCATCAAATTTGGAAAAACAATTCTCTTTGAAGGATTTCAACTAGAATGGTATGAAATCTCATGATTACCAGGTCATGATGCAACAACATATACAAGTTGTATTGGATAGAATATTTCCCATCCATCTTTAAGAGACTAACATGAATCTGTGTTATTTTTTCAATTCTATTTTTAATGAGGTTATTGATCTGGATTATTTTAATATTTTGGAAAAAGAAGAAATTTCAATACTTTTTCAATTAGAAATGTATTTTACTCATCCTTTTATGATATAAAAGTGCATTTAATGGTTCATATGGTTCTATAAATAAATATTTGTTGGCCTAAACATATATATGGATTTATGCCTTTGAAGTGTATATGAAGATATTAAAGGGCTATGTTAGGAATCCATATCAACCTGGAGCTTCCAATGATTAAAAGTATATTTCAGAGGAGTATGTGGTGTTTTTTATGATCTAACTGTTTGTGGCAGAGCACTAAGGATTACCTCCATCTCTCCTTGAACATGTTAATAATGCGGGAAATGGGATTCATGGCTTGAAAGTCATGTCATTTCCTGGTGAGCAGATGTAGAAAGTACAATTATACGTCTTGAATAACATGGATGATGCTCAAACATATATTAAATATCATATTAATGTGATGAAACGATGTATTCAAAAGAATATTGAAACATCGACTTTGAATGAGCATAACAAATTTTTTTTACACGGTTAAAAAAGGCCATACTTGGTAGATGAGATGAATCAGATACAATACGATGGTTATTGGTTGGTTCATGTTTTAATGTGATATCATGGTTAGGGTATGACATCAATGGCTATATATTTTATATGAAATATCAGGAAAAAGAAGTGTAGTTTAGAATGTTGGTGTATTGTTGTTCGTAGAAGTAATTCATTTTTCATGTTCTAATAAAAATCCCAATTCCTGTACCAAGTGCATATTATGGAGTCACTAAAAAAATATAAGAGGTTGATTACATTAAAATTTATTTTCCAATGTTTAGCAGAAAATGGTGTATCAGTAACAATAATTTTTGATAAGATGAATTTGGAATGACACTTGATAATATGAATAGATTTGATTACACAATTGATTCATTTACAAAGATAACACATGAAAAATACATTTTTTATGTTTTTGATCAATTTGATATGCAGTGACCTATTGTTTATCAAGGAAAAAACAATATTTTGTTTATGATCAACATGATGATTATGCTGATATAAGGTATATTACTAATTCTATGGAACGATTAATAGATGATAATGATGACCTTGTTGTAGAAATGGTTTGATCCATATGTAACGATCATGAAGAAGGAACATGGGAAAACAATCTATTAGTACATTAATAATATTACAGGTATGATATGTTTATATCTAGTTTACTTTTATTAATTTCATAATTTGTTTGATATTTTAGTTTTTTATTTATAAAAACATGCATCAAAATGAATAAGTGTAAAAAAATTAGATTAGTTTTGTGTAGTTTACCATGTTTAACAATATGTATCATATATTTTTTTTTGTTCAATGAAAATTATTTTAAATCTATATGATAAACAATGTTAATTTTTGTGTATAAAAAATTTATTTGGTTGGACAATATTAAATATTCCTACATAAATTGTGGATTGGTTTTCGTTAATTTACACGAAATTTCCTTTATCATTACTGTTGTTGTAATTTTTGTCGTTTATAACAAATATGAATAATAATGTATTATGTTTTAGTTTTATTTGGTATTTCTTAATATTTTCTATTTGCATTAGTATTTAAATATGTGAATTTGTATATTTTTGTACTTAATAATTGTTTCATTGTTTTTAAGGACAATGATAGATCAATCAGATGATCTACCAAAAACATATAGAGATTAGATTCAGGATCATACATTTGGGGATGAACATCCACATCCTTTTCATGATGTTCCCCAATCTTCTTACTGTGATCCCACAATATAAAATAAAAGTTCAAGGGTTGTTAAATGTGATAGCACTCATTTTCAAATATTTCCACTTTCGTATTGCCAGGACCAGAGGATAGTTGTAGAATTTGATGGGAACGATGTTCCAAGAAGTCGTAATGCAATATAGTACAAGAGATTTATATCAAATTATGGTAAAATGTAAGTCATAATTTTGGTTAACAATTGGAGAAGTGTTGAAAAAAACACTAGATCTTTTGTGGGAGACCATTTTTGTAAACTCTTTTGCTATTTATTTAAATATTCATGAATTTAATATTGTATAATATGTTTTCCCTATATTTATCAAATGACTTATTATATACTTTATTTTTTAAGAGTCATGAATAAATATTTATCATTCGATGTAATGATATGGATGGTTTTCAAATCAACCATCACATCATATTTCCTTTTTGGGGATAGGAATAATGAAAATCAATGTCATATATATCTTTTTATAGATTAAGACACATGTAAACAATTTTTTGAAATTAAAGGTAAAGTATCATTTTTTGTATGTTCAATTTAAAAATTTATAATTTATCATATAATGATGAAATTTTTTATGAATTCATAAGGATTTATCATTGTTAATTTATAGGAATCATGGAGATATCATTTGGAGATCCAATCTAGAAATGTATACCGTCATAGTTTATATTGGGGAGGTTATACATTATTAGAAGAAAATATGATAGCTAAAAATTTATAAAAACATAGAGATGAGTCTTCTAGCATTAGGGAGGATTCCCCTCCACCACCTATATCTAGACATGAAGAATGGTAGGGCTCAAATGTGAAAAAAAATGAAATATTATATAAACGAATTGAGGGTCATAGCTGAGAGGATTGTAAGTTGTTTATTTTATTTAATTATTAAAATTCAATTATCTATATACTATGAATCATTACATAATTTTTCAAATAATTCATACATGATTCTCTTGAGGAGTAAAGAATCTGAGGGGTATTCAAATATGATGGGATGCATGATATTTTATGTCCGACGTTGGGAAATACTAAACACACTCGTCATATACGATGATACCCAATGGGTGTATCGATAAGAAAAGTGTTACCACGTTCATTAGCACTGTCCAAGGAGGTTTTATATAAAAAATATAATACTTTGTGGTTTATGTTCAAAATATTAATGAAATGATGGATGAAAATATCAGAGAATCAATATTGTCTATGTTTGGTGAGATGCAATGACAATTTCATACTGCAACTCATGTTCCACCTCTTCTAACAACTCCCTCTCCCTCAACTCTTCCAATAAAACCCATTATTTATCCACCACCTACACCTACACACCACATTATTTATCCTCCACCTCCGCCTGCAGACACTATTTTTTATCTTACTCCCACACCCCTCTTCCAAATATTTCTAGTTACTGTGTGTTTTATTTTTATTATACTCATCATATAGTTGCATATGTTCTGATATATTATATAGGAGATAAAATTCATTATCAATCGACAATGGTAGAGCACTATAGGTTCAATGTACAAGATATTATAATCATGTTAACTCGAGTAACATTAACTATAGTCGAGGTGTCGATAGTTTGACAATGTATCGACCAATTTTTAGTATGGCCATCTTAGCTTCTGCGAACCATTACCACATATGTATGTGTATGTTATATCTTTTAATTTTTTTGTATTAAATATTTTTAACATTTTAATGTTAATATATTTATCTATTTATTTATAAGAATACATTAATGGTAATGAAATACGATATATCCTACAACAATATTAATGAACTATGAAATTATATTCAAATTTTAGTAGTCTTGACAGATTTTCAGGATATTCAAATTTTTTGGCAGGTCATTGTTCATTTCCATTGGAAGAACATGTTTGTGAAAATGAAATAGATGAGGGGATTCAGAAAAATGATATCATGGAGCATGTTACCAGAGATATGGGCATCAATGGTGTGCATGTTTTTTCCATGTGCATCATAACACAAAACTTTCCATGTGTTAAATTTATTGAAAATATATTCTTATTCCAATTTTATATTAGGTATCTTTTTAAAATGTTCGAGATGAATGAGAAGAAATATGTATATGGGTTGATGGAACTGCAGTTGATTTCACCTGAAAGGAATGAATTGGATGGGGAAAAACATTTTATTTCATAAATATTTCAATAGAATATTAGAATGTAGTGTAGGATTTATCCTTATGATGAGGGGTATGAGACATATGTCTAACAATGTTTTATTTATTTATTAACATAATAAAAATAACATTAAATTTTATGTTATATCAGTGACCATTGGATCTTAGGTGATTTTTGTCCAAGGAAGAAAACACATTATTAGATATGCTTTGTCCATAGAGATGTGTGAGGATATTTTTAGAACATGTTGGAATGGTAAGATTTAATTTCATAATAGCTGTTAATATTATAATGAATTTTAAATTTATTTCAATCATATTATTTTCAAATAGGAGAAGGGATTTCATTCGAAGATCCAAAATGAAAAAGAGTATCAAGAACAATTAAGTAAAATTATAGGTGAATATATATTTATAATTAGTACATTTTGGATTACATAAAAATGATATTTTGAATTTAAAAAATTATTTAAAGATAATTTTCATAATAAGAATGCATCATCAAATAAAAATATTATATGTTATTATTTATGTATAAAATAATTACAACTAGAACAGTTAGGAAGTCTGATAGGGATACAATTCCTTATAATGTATTCCTTCATATATCATTTGTTTATTCATTATACAGGTTAACTACATTATTTTGAACTTGTAGCTATTTGATGACCCTCTACCTTACAGTGAAAAAGAGGTAAAACACATACAAGTGGAATGATAAAATTATTTTATATGTTTGATTGTATTTCTAAGTGAATATTGTAAATTTAATTTATTTTAATTATAATTGTGTATTTGGTTGTTGTGTTGGTAAGATTTCTTCTCTTAGTTATTATTGTAATTTTTTAAATTTTAAAATGTTAATGTATAATATTGATTCTTGTATTGATTTTTTTTATAGTTTTTGACTGTTTCTAGTATGGTTTTTTTAGATTCTATTTTGGTTTCGTATTGGAGAGGAAGTGTTTCAAAAATTATTTAAAAAAATAATATTTTACTTAGGTTATTTTATATCCAACATAATAAATAAATTAATCTAGGGTTTTTACGTCGGTTATAAAATAATTGACATAACCAATGAGGTTTCACAGAAATTTTTATATAAACCGACACTGTATACTATTTTTTACGTCAGTTATTTAATAGACAACATGAAAATCCATAAACGAGGAGACTTTAATGTCAGTTATTAAATAACTTATGTGAAATAACCACTAAAATAATATTTTTTTCATTTTGATATAATAAACAAGGATAAAAACACGATTGTTTACATTTCCTAAAACAACGTTTTCATAAAAACGAAGTGAAAAATATAAAAATAAAATATGTAAAAAACATGTTTTTAATTATTGTGAATTTTAGTTTCACAATCTAAGATGAGTTTTGGAAATTAGATAACATGTATGAGTTTCTATTGAGTCTAAATGTTAATATTACTATCCAGGGGGAATTGGAAATCCTATTTGATTGAAATATTAGAGGAAGGTCATTTCTATCAAAATAGCATGATGGATATATTGATAGTCAATTATGAAAGCGTTAAAGAAAACAATGAGTTGGTATTAGACTAAAATGACTCTATTTGAATAATCATGATTTACATTTTTAATTTATGTTATCATGAAATAGTTCTTAAATAACATGTTATAAACATATATGGACATCCTATAAAGGGGTAGTTCTAGAGTGGTCTGACTATAGTTTATAAATAAATCCTTTAATTGAGAAATGGTTTCGTTATGTATACTTGGTATATTGTGTGAATAATTTGTTGAAGGGTGTGACCTCTTTGTATGAACATTCTGGACCAAATGATTGAAAATGGTTTGCTTTCAAATAAAGGTAGTGGTTTGCATATGAAACTACTCCCTAATAATTATATGAACAAGATCAAATGTGAGATCATTCATGTTAATAATGTAGAGATATATCTTTTTAGTGAGAAATTAGTAGTGATTTATTGATGTATTTTTCTCAATGGTCGAGGGTGAGGAAATTCCTATGGCGTGGAGCCACCATAGAATAATAATTCATATGTTTTTATGATGTTTGGAAGTATTTTTATTGATGTAGGATTATGGTGTCACTTGGTTTAAATTGACTAAATTAAAATTTTATCATCAAGACACCCAGGGATAGTAAATTTGAGATGGTTTTAATGGGAATTTTTTATCAAATCAAAACCCACTAAATATTAGGTGTTTGTTAGATGTAAAAAAAAGTTAAAAAATAACTTTGTAGTAATACTATAGTTTCTAATATGTATTTTGTAATATAAATGGTATAAATTAGACCATTTATATTATCCTATAAATAAGTTTATTAGTATAATGAAAAATTCAATAATTTTATGTAAGTGTATATTTATAAATGGATTGTTAATAACATGTCAATGAATGAAATTGAATGATTGTGGTGAAAATTAGTCAGGAATATAAAAAATGGATGTATTATGTCACAAGGACCATGGTAAAGTGGATATCATTTGTGTAATTACATTCAAATAATGTAGTAATTGTTCTCTAATTAAACATGTTGTGGTTATATAAGGGGATAGTTCCACTTGTCAATGTCTGATTTGTTTTTAAAAATTTCATATAGAAATTTGAAGAATAAGACAATGGATGATCTGGTAGTGTCAACCAACGTATCCTCTATTGTATGATCATTAGGAACTACTAAATTTTGGCGTTTAGTTTGAATGTAATTTTCTTAAATTTAATATTATAACTCTTGAGGGGGTTAGGTTTGGAACTAATCATTATGTGGTGATGTTGATATTTTTATTCTATATAGTTCTTGGACTCTAGAAAGGATTAATATTTTTTTTCTATTTGTGTAACTTAGGGATTGGTTATTCTGTGTAAGGGTTGATGTAACAAAAAACCTTTTAGAACTATTATTATTTTTTCATGAAATGATCCGAAATTCTTAATAGACGAATGTCTAATATAAATTTCCAATAACATCATGTATTATGTTATAAAATCCCATGGATAATCTTCGATCTTGGCTTGGAGTGCCACCAGATATCCTGACGGTATCCCCATACATAAGTTACTTCTGACTACCAATGATGGTCTAATTCAATCGGTGGGAAGACTATATACACAACATCATTTCTTATAATAATACTAAATAAATTTCAATATGTTAAATAATAATAGTATATATAGAAACTAAAAGGAAATAATACAGGTCATGCAATAATACATATATCCGAATTCAGAAAGCATGTCCAGAATATAATGTAGTGGATAAATAAATAATAAATAGAGATATAACGGGGTAATTCATAGTTGTTCACAATCCTCTACAAACCCATGGTCCCCTCATGATCCTTCCATAATAGGTCCCTTTCCATTTACTATATCTTGAGTCACAAAATGTATATGTTCACTAAAATTCAAGAGTAGGGTGTGAGTATCAGACAGTATGTTACAAATAATTAATTGTTAACATAATTGTAAAAAAAAAAAATAGTATGTCATGAAATATGTATATGATCAAATAAACATATAAAGAATCATTTTTTATTCCTCAATAACTATCCAAGATTCCCTAAATAGTAACCCCACTTGCTTCAAATCATTTCTTGTAAATATGTTAAATAAGACAATATGTTCGCATTTTGGGTAACAAAGCTCACCCAACAAAAATAGTTATTTTCATATATATTCTTGCATGTTTAACTATGTTGATCTACTCATCCCACCCATACTTTGGTTTTCATCAGTAATGTAATAGGCTCTGACATTTTAACACCATATCAACTATCATTTTAATCCCCAATGGGAAATTTATGTATGATTTCCATGGTGTTATCATCTACTTAGCCACATATGTGCATTCCTATATGAGGATAACCATTACCACCTACAAGGAAACATAGATTATGTAAATATGGTTTTCCAGACACTTATGAACATCCACATATAGGGATAGTTATGTCTTCCTTTAATGATATTTGGACTACATTAAAAAAACATCAGGAATCCACATGTCCATATCTATACATGAAACACAGTTTCCCATGACATTTATCAAACAAATAAATAAATTTTATAGAAAGGAACGGAATGAAAAATTAAATCAAATGCCAAGAGAAACAAATAATTCTATAGATATAGTCAAGGATTCATCATATCCACCCACTAACCCATATGTAACTCACATTAAGAAAATTTTAATTATACATAAAAAATATAATTCAAACATCATAAACATTCTATATAATGACATGAAACTTCCTATCTCATTATGGTCATGTTGATTACATGGTTCACTAATAGTGTTCTCACCTAACCAAATCTGACCAACCAGAACATATCCTCATCCAAAGACTCATGTAATCAAATCGATTACAACATGATAAAGGTTCTAGAGTATGGTAAGGATGAACAAGAAAAAATGGAAGTCCAAATGTTTTCCAATGATCATTATTTTTAATAATTCCCACTTTCATCGTCAATGAAGTGTTGGTGAAGATTATATTGAAATCTGATAGCCTAATTAATGCATGTACGGATGTTAGAGTGTGGAGGAGTGTTAAAATATAACCACCATGGAATAGGGGTACCCATTATGGCACATTGGTATATTTTATACAACACCACATGGATGGACTGATGGGTAATATGTCGAACCACCATATAGTGTAACTCCATGTCACAAATCAGTTATTGTAGTATGCATAGTGTGATTGGGGTTGATTTAAAGGGTGTAAAAGTATTTATTATAGTCATGGAATCCAATGTGTTCCAAAATACTACATTATAATCAATGTATAATTTTATGGTGATTTCTTCGTAGATATTAGGATATCTAGAGTTTATCTCTACCCCTTGTAGAGGGTAAAGTATTTTAGTGCATCCATTGTGGGTCATAGACATAAAATATATAATTTATCTCCCATTAAAATTGAAACAAAAACCCTTCTTAAAATATAAAAATTAATCCATTAGTTCAATTTATAACAAACCCATTCAGGATTTTACCTCAGAATGAATGATAGATAGAGTATCCATCTATAACTGAAGTAGAAGCACGATCATTGGCATAGACTGATATACAATAATATATCTATCTCCCCTAATATCACCAACCTGATGTTTATAGATTAAACTAATAAATCATACATATATGGAAAACACCTTCCTCATAGAATTTCCTTAAATCCTCGACATCCTTATGATGAATACATAAAGACTACAATGTGGTATCCCTTATTTTGGTTGAAAAATTCTTCAAGCACAATAAATACACTAAAAACACTTTATACCCTCAATCCTTTATATGAACATGTACTAACTCAAAAAATAGAGAGGAGAAGATGTAAATATAGTGTTCCTATTAAGAAAACATAAAATTTTCCATTATTTCAATTATCCCCATATTAAAGACTCCATACCCCTATGAAGAATCAGTATGGATCATGTCTCATCAGTATAGACAACTAAAATTGATCATCAACCTCTCCCTCCCATATATCCTATTATACCCCCCAGGACAACATTGAATCGTGATGGATGGTACAATAATTCTTTAGATTATATTCTAACTCTAGTCTATAATTCTGACAACAAAATATATACAAAATGCATATTATTTTAACATGAAAATATAAGAGTCTCTAGAAACTCATAGATCCTCTGTGTTGCATCGATGTTGAGAAATATGGAACACATCATATATTCCCTGATAAGTTATATTAATTTATAAATGATATGAAAATTTCCCATCCCACTTGGTGATCTCAATGTATCCCTAGAAAACATGGTTCTATATTTCCTTTCCACCATATATTTTGATGTCCTAATAAAGGAGTAACTCTCACGAAAACTTGATCTCCCCTATAAAACTACAAATAAATTATCCTATGGTCATTAGATTTTGTTTTTCTTCATTTATAATGAATAAACCTATTTTTAATCAAATATAATATATTGATGTTCACATATACAATACAAGGGCTTACAACTTCTACCTCCCCTACCACATTCAAACAATGTATTGAAAAACATGGCATCAAATTAATTTTCAGGTGGGCTCCTTCTAAATTGAGTATAGGATACTATTGATCTTGTGTATATAGTCAATTCAAGATGATCAATGCATGCTCCAAGAATGTCTAGATGAAAATCTTAGTGAATATGTACAAATATGTATATTTTCTCCCCAAATTGTCAATATATCTATGGATGGTATGTAATCATTAGTCTTCGATGTGTCCCTAGAGCCATATTTTAACACCACCAAACCCATTCCATATAAAATTTATCTCTATATTAAACAATTATCATGGGAAATCTATATAATAATATTTAATCATGGTCAAAAAACATTCCGGGGTCATCCACTGAGTGAGTATCACATATTTGAAAAAATAGTGGATCATTCATCTACAAATCAATAATGACTTATACATCATCGTGATTCATTAGGTTCCTATGAAACCCCATAAAAATATAAATTTTTAAACACTAAAACATTCACATGGATATTCTAATTTTCTAGAGAAAGCAAAACAGACAATGATTCTCATCCATGACCCTCTAAGGGGTAACACACTGAGAGATGAACCCAACATTGTTTCTATATACACCACATAGAAAATCATAATTTCATCAAGTAATACAATCCATTTTTAATTATTCTAATAAATCATCATCTCCAATATGTTGGATGTTGGATGTAACACTCTCAGATGTACCAAAATTGAATTTTTCATCTTTCAAGGACCACATAGGTATCAGATTGCCTCCATCTAGATGTTCCCTTATCCTAGCAGACAAGAGTCCAACTCATGACTAACATTAATCAAAATAATTTTACAATAATATAACACCATGTGAGAAAAAGTCACTAAACTATATACATATGAATAATCAATACTCTAATTGGCCAAATAGACTATGAATCACCACTACACCTCTTTAGTCCACTCACCAAAGTATTTATCATCCTACGTCTTAGGTCTAAGAGAATCGGTGACAATGATACCCATCTGAGGTGTATACATCATCTAGAAATTTAATTCATATATATAATCCCCCTTTTTACTCAATATTATATTCAGCGACCCCTATGTGAAGATATAACAAATTATCTATTCATTTATTTCTACAATAATTCTCTCTTCAAATATATTACATCTCCAACAGCTCATATTGTGGACCACAAAATCCAAATCCAGATCATTAGTAGTGTAGTTATACTCATGGGGTTGTACTTACAAGATCCATTAGTTATTACCTTATTTATAAACCTTTTTAATACTCCAAGATAAACATATGATGAAAAAAATTCAATAAATAACCATTATTAGGTTCAATTAGTTTCAATACTAGATATATCGTTAGTGATATCTTCCCCTCAAGAAAAAATTCTTCAGAATGGTATAACCACTTGAATTCTACTATATTCATCTTCATTGTTGTTATGGGATTTTATTGTTGGTAGAATTCTAGGATAATGAATTTGTATAATCCTTCTATACCAAAAAATGTCTAGATATCAAACATGTTCTAGTAACATATGTTGAACATGAATACGTCAATATTATCTAGGTCCACAAATAATGACATATAGGGCACCAAATTACCCCAGATTCATAACACACATATGTAGAAGTCTCAAATCTATGTCTTGGAAGATGGATGATGTTCCTGATATTTACACCGGACTATCATAAGGTTTCATCCATGATTATCTGCAACCAAAATATATATGAGGATTTATTTAGTGAATACCATGATGAAGACGTCCAAATATGGGTGGAAAATATTTTTCATGAAGTAAATGACAATTTTTATCCTGTTAGTATTCCAAGGAAGACAAAAATGTACCCATGAAACCCTTACATTCCCCACAACACAATCTTAAGAATTTCCTCCAATATTACTACAATTTAGTGATATCTCAATCGAAGAATAATCATGGATAACCACATGGATCCTCCTAACTAATAAAATTGATCATCAATCCTCGGTAAGGAGTATTAGTTCATTCTATCATCGGGTTGCATTCTAATAATATATAAATATTAGAATAGGTCCATCTATCATGTTTTAGAAAACAATGGTTCCCCCATGGTCAAGTAATAATCCTTAAAAACAATTACTCTCTAATTCCTAGATCTATAACTTGAGTTATTCATATTTACTAGTATAATATCGAATCGGGGTATCAAAAAAGAATGTCCACCTTCTATGTGGCCAAACTGAATTTCCACTCATCTATTAAGAGAAAATCTTATGATTTTATCCAATATATATCATTTTAGAAATCCATGATAGAGGGAGAAGATAAAAGTGTTTTGATGAACTGACCAAGAGATTCAAGCCCTCTATATATGTTCTAATTATATAGATATATCTAATATATAAACAACTATTACTAATACTAGATATCTCTATTGGAGCATCACTTATCTATCTCCCTTTGGTAAGGAAAATGAGAAATTTCTGGGATGGAAAAAATTTCAATAAAATTTTGGTCCATTAGTCAATATCAAAAATAACCTCAAAGGATGAAACCCACAGTATTTGTACATCCATAGATTTCCAATATATTGATGACTATAGGAAAATTTGATCATTATTGTAGATGTTATACATTTCTATTTAATGTTTCATCAAGAGAGTCTATTTCAGATGTTGAATTCATTGATATGTCAGATGAAATAAAATTTTTTCATATATGAAATTACCTGTTGCACCAATATAAAAAATGAAATTGATGAGGTAGATGTGATCAAACATTTACCTTAAATGGTATATGGACCCTCTCCAACATCCACTATAACATTCTCTGGTGCATCGACTTATCACATCTCATCTACAAGAACCTATCCCTGGATTTTCATCTTCTTGGGTGTTTGTATCCTCTACTGAGGTCCATAAATTATTGTTTTTCCTAGTCTTATATTTCCCATATAGGTGAAAATTGATATAAATAATCACATATGTATAGACATTCAAAAATAGTAACACTCCATAGCTGGATTCTTATAATAACAACTATATTCCACCATTTCACATAACTTTATCACTAGATGAAATCATCTCCCATCAAGGATATTGAAAACAACCATCCATAACTCCACTATTTGCCACAAGACATATCCTAGTCCAACTTATTGTTCATTATTTTAGAAGATACACCTACTTTACTTAGACAATTTTCATTCACTATCAAACAATGGTCTGAATGTAATCCCCTTACCATATCATATTCCTTAACCTAATCCTGGGATAGTTCCTTATGAAGAGCCTGCAAGTTCTTTGTCATGTATAATCCCTTAACTTGAAATCTATGATATGTTCAATGATCCCTATTAGACATTCAATACATATAATCATTGTTCACAGAAAAAATGAGTAAAAAAGAAATATTTCCATAAACAGATTAGAGTAAGTGGAGATAGTCATAACATTCATCCATTTATTTAGGAACTTTTAGGTATGATCCAACTTTATCACTTTGTTTGAATAATTATAAGGACCAAACATCTTGATGGTCACCTAGGTATGACCCTCTCATATTACAATCATTTCCATGGATTTCCACTCTCTATTGGCAGGTCCTTATAAAATAATGTTCACTAGAATCAC
Source organism: Viscum album (assembly GCA_963277665.1). Lineage (NCBI taxonomy): Eukaryota > Viridiplantae > Streptophyta > Magnoliopsida > Santalales > Viscaceae > Viscum > Viscum album. The sequence continues at coordinate 488,064,890 of OY728120.1, forward strand.
TCAAACTTTAGGGAGTTCTAATCCTTCTTGGAAAATAATCTGGATAAACTATATCTTATCATCTACATCCTATGGAAAACCAATTCTAGGTAAATATAGGGTTCTCAGACATGAAAATATAATAAATAGTCATTCATGGTCCATTGAATGTCTCATCCATGGAATAACACTATCTGAAAGAGTCCAGTTGAATTGGATCTATATTGTCTATCACATGTACCGATACCAGAGCGTGATGAGGTATATTCCCCTCAACCATTTGTCGAAGAATTATAGAATCCTAAAATCACATAACTATAGATATTTTTAAAATTTTCTAGGAAATAAACTCATTATAATTAAGAACCTTTTGAATATAAATTGGCCTTAAGATGTATATGGGATCACAAAATAATGTTCAAGGAGTATACCATCATCTAAGGTTATATGCATCGAAAAACTAACCATATCCTATATCACTGCAAATTAATCACAACCATCATATATATAATAACATAATATTATATTTGTTAAACTAAAAAATTCCTAATATGGACATTTTATACAATAGTATATAATTATCCCAAACAAATAAAACACATAAGGGAATGTAATTTAGAAAATACTGTGATGTAATGAAATAGATATACAGATATATATAGGATATAAACATGTATCATGAATCATGATGTATAAATGTTCTTGAAATATTATCAATCACATATTAACATAATGTTCATAACTCATGGTAATTATATAATATAAGAATTTAAAAACAACATCTTTTATATTATGGAAACATAGAGGTCGACTATAAAGTGATGGCCAAGAACATTCACATTTCCCCAACTCGACTCCCAACCATCCTATATCATTTTTACCCTATTGAAAATCATCGAAATAAAGATATACAATTCAATAAGTCTTGATCATGTGATATAATAACAACAAAAACAAGCCAGTGTGTCTGTCCCAGAATTCCACATTACCTCATACATTTCTCCCTATAAAATGGAGGCTAAAGAATCAATGTGAGGGTCTAAGTAGATCAAGGGGGATACTATACACACATTTTCATTTCATAGGATCATACAAAAAATAATTAATACAATAAATAATCAGAGTACGTGTAAAAACTAAATGTATAGAATACATGCCAAAAAAGAATAATTAGCTCCCATCATGGTAATCATATCCACATTATAAATTAGTAGATATATTAATAATAAATAATAAAATGGTAGGCTCCCCGACAATCATTCCCAATCCAATCATTCTTTTTTATCACTTTAATATTTTCCAACATTTGGCACCTTTCCATTGCTAGATGTCTTTTCGTGATATCTCCAATTTCAATGAAATTCTTGAACAGGTTATAAGTACAAGAATCCCTCTGAAACTACCAATAAAACCTCAACATTGTTGAATAATATATATAATATTATACATCATCAAATTATTAATTTTTCATAAAAAATGAAAGAAAAATAATTGATTCTTCATATGGTGACCAATGACCCAACGAAACCCATCCCTACTTTCTTCATCTCATTGATTATAAGAATGAAGAAAATAAAAATAAATACCACTTTTAGGTAACATATCTCAACCTTACTAGATGTTAGTTTTAATCAAGAACACTATATGTTACAAAATGATGATCTATTCACCTCTCCCAGATGGTTTTTGTCATTAGGAACATCACATTTTTCACCATGTTGGTCTTCGGATGAATTTCTTTTTAATAAACAATGGATAATGTATGTTTTAATCCCATTCTACTATCATCTAGTAAACCACTAAAACACAAACCTATATAAATATATCCATTCAGTTCATTAAGGATATTTGGAATATGTCTGGTTGGTTAGCTGCCAAATTTTCACATCCATTTATAGGGATTTCAAATCCATAATTAATGACATTTGAATAGCATCACAAATACATTAAGGCTCTTCCTGAAAACCATGATAACATATACAATGTTTCATAGAAAATGGATCAAAACAAGAATGGAATGTCTTTATATGGAATATTAAGGGAAATAAGGATCAATAATTAAAAGAATAACATGATTATAGTCATAAAAAGTAGGCCATAAAGCAACCATAACACCCACATGAAACTCATAACAAACATGGGTTAATTTTTAATAAACAACATTTAATTTAAAATTCATATAAAAATACCAAAATTGTATCGAACATCCAATGTTAGTCTTGTAACATCAATATCATGGTTCACCGATGGTGTCATCACTGAAACCACATTCACACCAACCAGAACTGATCACCCACCAATAACTCGGATGAAAAATTTCAATACCACATGACATGTGCTATAGATTATGATGAGGATAATTAATACAATGGCTATTCCCAATTAAAACTCAATGTTGATTATCATCAATGGCATCCTCAATCTCAGAATAATAACAGAGGACTAGGAATCTATAGAAATATACATTGATCTTAGAATCATGGTAAGATTATTCTACATGAAAGTGTGATTGAAAACAATCCATGGTATAATCGAACCCATGATAGTAAGGTGGTGTACTTGAGGAAATCAACCATGAAATAGTATAATTGGATTTTCCATAAAAAAATTTAAATAAACTCCATGGTCTATAGAATGTATCATGGCATGTGGAGTGTCTTGGGTGATGATTTTCATGATGCATCGGGGATTTATATAGTTTTAGAATTCCTTGATTCCTCAACAAATAATGATTAAGGAAAGAGAAAAAAATGGATTCTTGTTCACATCCCTTTAAAAATTAATATTTTATTCTTTATTTATTGAGAGGGTTACATATTACAATGTACCCTTTAAGATGGATTCCACATGAATAACCTAATTTAAATTTCATTGAACAAAAAATAATTTTTTTACCCAAATCAGAAACAAATTCCACATATTCAATTTGCGACATCATATTTGAGCCATCAACTATTGTAGAATTGTCACATGACTAGACATCTATAACTAATGTGGAAATATGCTCTATGAAAATGGTCTGGCAAACCAAAAATCATTCTTCCAACACAATATCATCATGGTGGAGGCTTTAGTGAATAACATTCAACCAATACCTCTTCAATATATTTCCTTCCATTAAGGCATGAACTCAAATACTCATTACACCTATGGTGAATCCATTTAGGCCACAATATGGTACCCACTATTTTTTTCAGTAAACAATAATAAATAAAAATATGGCATATTCAAATGTAACAAATCCCTATATAATTTATCTAAACATGTCCCAACACAAAAATAATGATGAGAAGAATGGAAAATAGTTTTTTCATTATGGGAAAATATAATTTCATGGCATTAAAATGACCTTGATGGAGTTTTATATAGGGTTTTAGAGTTCTTGAAATAGAACAAAATGGTTATTGGATAGATCCTGACTACATCATGATATCAAAATCTCACAAGACGATCTATGGAAAATAGGGTAGTTTTATTAATGTGGTTGAAAATGGACAATTTTCTCCCCTCAATACACTTACCCACGTCTATTGGAATATAGTTGAAAATTTTATCACTTAATTTTATTTTTTATCACCCATATCTTCCTCATATATTTATACTGGACACCGTTCAATATTAGTTTATTTCATCATTAATTGTATGAAATCAACTTTTAGAGGTATTTCTTCAACTCTTCTTCTATCGTTCCATAGTTTTCTTCACTTGAATATATTTTCCCATTGTGTGAGAATATATGTGTTATATTCATGGATTTTTTATCACCTCTAATTTATTCAATTTTATCTTGAATAAAAGTCAGTTATAGGATGAGTGAAGTTTCCTAAGATTGAGTGAGGTGGCCTAGAATCATTCACCTTGATGTATCAAATTTTTATATTGTATATCAGTTTTATATGGAACTAGCATCAGAAAATCAACATAGCGTGAATTAACTCATTGTAATTTACCCATCTTAATTGAATTCATACAATATAGGTAACGTACATATATTATCAATATATCCCTAGGACTGGGTATGGTCAATGGTAAATTTATGACCTAAAAAAGATACTAGAAATTTGTTTCCCTAATTTATAACCCCTAATATAATTGTACATTTTCTATTAGTTAAATTATTTAATTAAATTAATTACATTCACCATGAAAGGTCGATGGAAGAGTCATGACCTACATAATCTAATTCATGTGAGCTAAACTTAGATTTCATATATATTTTTTCTAATATGGGTGGAATATGATGTATTATTATGATCGTGGTAACTACTCCAATCATCATATAAATAACTATGTTTATTCAAAATATCATGAAAACCCTTCATTTAAAAATATCCTTATTTAATTAGTTGAGCCATGGGTATATAAATGTTATCTTATGTGATGAAATTAAGGCAATTGTTTTTTTATTTTTATCCTAGCATGAGTTATGGTACATTAACACAATACGTGGACTAAATCAACTTGTTTTCCATTGGATCTACGATGTGATCAGATGATAGATATTAAATTTTAACATTCTCCAATCCTTTTTTATGAAATAAATTTTAAAATGTTATGTTGTTTAATTTAAAATATTGACATAAATGAATTAATTTGATTATTAAATTAGAAATTGTAATCTAATTGGGAAATTAAAATAGGTAGTCTTTGGATGTATTAAAAATGAATAGCCCTGAGTCATAATGATTGATTTAATTAATTAAAATTTTATTTATCTCCAGGAAAGAATATACATTTTGTGACTTATTAATATAATGGTATTAGTTATAGTATTAATGTGATACATTCAATTAGAAATCATTATAATATTTATTTGAATGTAAAAAATAAATGTAATGTATTTAGAATGTTTCATTGATGTGAATTCTATGTAGAAGACATATATTGGATCTGTCAAATGTCATATATTCATAAATATCTACACATGACATCATTGATTCACCTAGATTCTCTAGATATATGATCTCTCAATATGAGTTCCTGGATTATAAATTATGTTCATAGACAAGGAATACCATGAATTACATGTTTGGATTCTAATCAAGATTATTTCTAGATGTTTTGATGGAATTTCTCATTGGGATTGGTTAAATCCGTTCTAGATAGTGCAATATTTATGGTTCGTCCCTTTGTTTCTACTCTAGAGATATAAATAATGGATTCATCAACATCATTATTCCTAACAGTTCCACACCTTGAAGGTCTTAGAGTTTCTTCCGGATTTTTATGGTTTCATTTTTTGGATATGATCATAAACTCTTCTAGGTTTAACCTTTTTTAATAATAATGGATTCATGGGTTATATTACATGGGAATTATGGCACCATTATTGGTCACATTATTAGAGATATCTGGCATAGGACAAAGAATTAGTTATTCTATTATACAAATCATCTCCACAAATTCCTTATTATTGTACTTCCCAAAAATGTTTTCAATACTCTAATAAAACTAATGAATTATTAACCAATGTTGATGAACTAATGAGTTATATACAAACGTTTTTTCTCACTGATTTGAACCTGAATAGATCTCAGGGATATATGATTATTCATTTTTTAGTGCTTTATTGTTATTACTTGACTTTGGATGAGGATTGGCATGGGTACTATGGACAGAGCAAGTACATCGACATTCTCCATGATATATTCCATCATGATTATTGATCTATTTTCACCATGTTCATATTTATAAATATATTTCACACTAAATTTATCCAATTATTGTAAATGTTTCATCATACATTCTAGATTGGCTTGTTATATTTGGTACTTTTTGGGTTTTGGTTTATTATTATCTTCCTATAGTAAATTTAATGTATTTATCAATTATAATTAGTATTAATATAGAGGGTATATTCTCCCCACCATACATCCATTGGACCCTCTATGCTAGTCGATAGCCTCTAGTGTATTAGGATTCATGCAAGTAGGTATGTGGCCCTCTATTTTAGTGATTTATTAATGAACCAGGTTAGGGATATCAAAATTTTATATTACACGAGAAATTCATAAACAAATATATGAATTTTGATTATTAATCATTATATCCTAAAATAAATCACAACCATGAACATATTAGAATAGATTCATTGAATATTAGTGACATTACCAACATAATTGTCAATATTTTATTTATATATCAATTATATACTTCATTGATTAAACACTTATTATAATATCATACATAATACATATAATGAAATTTAATGTGATTATATACCACTTGACACTTGACTATATTTCCACAAGTCCTGAAGGGAATTCTCGATCTCCATTGGCTGACGAATGGTGCATGTGCATCATTAGAAAAAAAATGGGTATTATTTCTCTCAAAAAAAAGTTTGAATATAGTTCGATTTGTAAATAAAATAACCAAAATAAATAAAAAAGTAAGAAATATTTCTCTAACAGAAACAAAAAAACTATGTAAAATCCACAAACAAGTAATAAGGAAAACTAAATGAATCATATCGTGACACAAAAAATCACCACCTAACCGTACCCCATGTCTGGAATGAAGAAAAAAAAAATTAAACTGAGAACCTGGAAATATATATATGTGATATAAAATCCAAATATGTCACCACAAATCTCTAGAATTATAAATACGTTTCCTAATGAAAATCATTATATGATAGTTTGAGAATAAATCTATAGTGTTGGATTTCTATACTTAATCATCTCTAGTAAAAAAAAATATAATCCACAGAAAACATCCAAAATATTTAATTTTTCGTTACAAAAATCAAAAACATGTGTTTGAAAACAAATCCAAAGGTCCATTCCTTATAAAAAACATGAACATATTATCATTTATAAAAAAATTACTTTATTTAATATAAAAATTCCACTAAAATCATTTTTAACAAGGATCAATAACACCCAAGACCACTTAGGCACAATGTTATCAAATATCCAAAAAGGCAAGGAAAAGGATGAGAAATAATCTTCCATATATGCTCAATGAAAACAATGGTAACAATAGTTCTCAATATAAAATATCAAACATGGAATGTACAAAATACATCAATCAAACAAACAAGCCCAACAAAGAAATGAACATCACATGGGATCTGGAACATTATGTTCAATTATTCAAACCTCTATGTCGTATTTCAAAAACAATTTAACCCCAGTCCATGAATCCATCGGGAATCATAATTCCATTTCCAACCATCCAATACTTGATATAGAAGATAATGTCCATACACATGGTTTCAAGAGTTTCAGTCCTTCTTCCAAAAACCATGCTGCACCAGGCACCGGGATCATTAGTCTAGCCTACCTAAAATTGAGGAGTGGGGCACCATTACGACTTCTTAGAACCATAATTCATAGTTTGGAAAACAATTATAATTATTCCATTTATCCAACTAGGGCTCAGTATATTTCTTCTAATCATAACAAATCATTATTTACATCAAAAATCGTTTTTAAACAGAAACATAACATTCACAGTTCACAATTCATCAAAAAATATATAATTCTCATTCCATAACCCATGAGCATGTTGTCAATTATAAATTGATTATCGTTAACTCATTAATTTTATAACAAAAACACCTTCATTACATTCTATTAATTATGTAATACTAGCATAAATTTGGTTTACATAACATACAAACCATCTTAACTCAATTACCGGAATTTCATTTCATAAACCCATGTTAACATTTTGATCATAACAGTCCCAAGTTTAACACCTTATGATTCACCAATATAATATTTAATAACCAAATCCGATGTTCATGAACATTGAACACCCCATAGTTTGCCTCAATCCCAACAATAACATCCTCTAAACCTCCTATATAGACCATGATGATTTAAATTTGTCATTTTTTATATTAATCTATCATTACAAAACCTAGGATTCCACAAGAACCACTAGGGTATACCAACAACACAACCATTTATCATGTATTAATAATAAATCCCATCAAAAAATAATCATTATATACAAACAAGGGGCCCAATAAGGGGAATTAAACATCACATCACATGTTCAAACCCATACGTTACTCATATCAAGATCATTCAAAAATCACTTTCTCTAATAATAATAATTTTTAAAAAAAATTAATGGGAATCTATAAACACTTCAAAGAAGAAAAATATAAGTCATGGGAAACACTATTTATCAATATAAACCATAAAAAAATTTTAAAAATGTAATCCCATCAAATATAAAGGTTATCCCACATTAAACCCCATTTTCCTAAATACCAATGATAAAATTAATTTCATAATGAAACCCCTCATTGGAATTTCTATCAATCATGAAGAATGTGTAAAACCCCATTGGAAAAACATGTTCTACTATATAATGAAATTCAATCACTCTTTATAGAGGAAAACCCCAATCCTTTACAGCATTTCAAGGTAACCACCACACAATAGTTTTCCTCATTCATGATCCAAAACATGTTTAAAGTCCATTCATCCATCACACATTACATAAAACAAAAAATAAATCATTTTTATGGTTTCTAGAAGATCATTCATTTCACATAACATTTCATGTTACCCTACTAAACCCCAATAAATTACACAAGTCCAATCTGTTTCCACAAAACATCCTTAAAATTAGAAGACATTGAATTTTCTCAAGGGATTAACCAAATTCCCATTTCAATGAATCATTTGAAATAAAAATAAAATTACTAGTTTTAAATCAATTGAGCTCAATATTTCCATTTAAAATCAAACTCCACTTGAAATATAATTTTCACTCTATGAAAACCAAACCGGGTCAATATTTATTTCCCAAATATAAAACCGTTCAAAAATCCCAATGTAATTTAATGAAAAGATTATGAAAATTTATTAATCCAATTTTAATCATAATATTTGGATTATAGAAAAATGACCATTTATTCAAATATCATTGAACAAAAAATTGGTTTAAAACAATATAATACTACCACATATTTTTTTATACACGCACAAAAAGCATACATAAAATTACCAAGCATAGTATAATTACAAATGGAATAAAATTGCATTCTTACACCTACCTCAAAGAGAAGAATGTCATACCAGAAAACATCGACACATGAGGCTCTCATTAGCAACCACTCAAAGCTACTCCTTCCCCCACCGCAAGAATATAATCTATTTCATTAAAAAAAAGACACCTAGACCCTATGTACATATTTTTATGACCATGAATACATATAATGGGATAATTAAGTATAGATTATATGATAATAACAATATATACATACCCATGTATGAATGTTAATATGATATGTAAGAAAATCAAGCCCTATATATATAAATATTTTCACTACCATGGGTGAATATATATATATATATATATTTAATGGGAGTAAAAGAAAAAAATACACATTCATGTATATATATATATTCTTATGAATGCATATGTGGTATGTCTACTTTGACTTGGTCACTTGAAAATATCACGGAAAGGCCAATACACTTTTGAAAAAATATAATATCATAAACTAGAAGTGTTCAAAATATAAATTGGGAAATAACAAATAATGGAGGAAAACCAAAATAAAATCAATATAATGAGACCAAAAATTAACCAATACACTTTTAATTTGGCAAAAAATTCCAGAATACAAACATTTATGACCTGAGAGATCCTTCTCATGCCACAACAAAGGAGGTGGAAATATAAAACAAGGTTAAACCATACCCACATGGTTCAGCTGAAAATACAAGGAAAATGAGATTAGGGTGAACTAACTGAAATGAGAAGGATGTAGAACCATGGGTCTTCCCATATGTGATCATGTGAGAATAATTAATGAAATCTATGAAAACGACATGAAGAGAGGAGGAAGATGGAGGGAGTGTCCTGCACTAGAGGGGTTTAGATGATGGGGCTATATTGACATAAGAATAATAGTATAGAAAAATAAAAGGTGAAGAAATTAATAAATGAAAAAAGGAAAATAAAATAATTATTTTAAATTATGGAAACCCATAATGTTTTCACATGGTTTACAAATATTTGTGCCTACAAGGCACTGGACACATGCTAGGCAAGTCACTCTCACATGGTTTCTTATTGGAAGACCCAGAGATAAGAAAATCATTCTCAAACCATGACACCTGGCACTATCATCTTATAGAGACCATATACAATATTGTTTCATGGTTTAATAGACTATGCACAAGCTGTGTGCCATAATAATGACTCACCTAGGAACCGAAATTGGAGCCACACAATCACTAATAACCATGTGGTCTAACCATGAAAAATCTAAAAATATTCCAAAAATTTAAAATCTAAGCCCAAACAAAATTAAAACACCAACCCACTCTAAAACAAGAAAAAATAATCCAAAATTAAAACTCTATGAGACACTGGGCATTACAATACCATTTGATATAACCTTGTAAAGGGAATGGTTATACTAAAATTATTGGAAGGTGTAGACATAGAATATATTTATCAGAGACCGTAAGAGTGTATAAATCATTTATATAGGTATGATAAAAATATAAGATAACATTGGTGAAATATTAGAACCATACTAAATAAAAAAATACTTCCTATATCATGAGTTAATGAATAAGGATTTGGAATATATTAAATAATTATTAATATTGGTGTGGAATAATGTTTCATTAATCATGTTCTATGAAATAATTACTTAAGATTTATAATTTTACATAGTAGTTCGGTATACTAATATATAAATAACAAAATTTTCATAATCAATTTTAATTAATATGACCATTATCACATTGTGGATAAGGTCTCCTAGTTTACAATCTTTACTCCCTATTCCCATTTAATGTTAATAAACTTGGTTCACTCCATATTCCCTTATAATTCATCTAATGAGATATAAATATTTAACTAATACATTAATGGAAAATAAATTTTTTCATGAAGTTATTATAAAATTGAAATACAATATATGTGTATTATATGCCCATATAAACAAATAAAATTATATTATACCATGATTAACACATTGAAAATAAATAATTTCTTGTGAACATCCACTAAATGGAATTGTGTTCCATATAGAAAATAGGGTAGTAAGAATCATTATTTTATATACAGAATGAATTATATTAAATATCAACATTTATTAATAATGATGAAAATAAAACTATAATAGATAAAAGGAAATTACACTGAATATATAATGAGAAATGAACCTTTATGTTTCTAATTACATATATTTTGATTGTAATATATTCAATTTAAAAGAAACGAAAAATAATTTTACAAACTATGAAAAAATGATGTCATGATACATTATTAAAATTAAAAAACATTAAGAAAACTCTTGAATGATGAAAGAGTTAAAAAGAGGATTGTATTGACACATTTATAAACAAATTAACAATTATTACAAAATAGCCTTTATAGAAAATGTTTCAAATAAATAAATTTTTATTAAAATTCTTATAATATGTTTTCCAATAATATATTAATTTAAGAAACAATATATGTTTTTGAAAATGAAATTTCTAAAAACATTAATAATATAAACATGAAAGATAACAATTCAAGGCCAAAAGTAAAAGATATAATTTGCACCACTTATAATATAATATTTAATTCAGCTGAATTAAAAAGGGTGGTGAAATGATAAGAATACATAAAATATTTTGAAATTAATATTTTGAAATTAAATAATTTTTTTTGGTTTAAATATTTAAAAATTCCACCAAATAAAAATTTATCATAAACAATCACAATTTCAAAATGTGATTTCAAAATAAAACCATACCTATTTGGAAACATTTGACTTATAATTCATTAATGGATATAAACTAATGTGGTCATTTAAAATGATATTAATGATAAAATATAGAAATAAATTATCTTATAAACCGTATAAAATTAATTATGTTCATAATATGAAACATATCTCAAAATTATATTTTTAGATAAAAATAAAATATGAACAAGAATAGTGTAAACAATAAGGAAAAAAGGTATAAAATGAGACTACAAATTCCAATGAAAATAAATTTAAAATAATATTTCAATCATTCATGAACATGAATTTGATTATATGATTATAAAATAAAATTTATCAGAACAATATAAAAATATAAATTAGACTTTTAAGAAAACACTTAGTTAACACTTCGACATAGTGGGACATCTTCTAACTCTACGAAAAATATATTTATTTTACATACTTATATGAATATAAACATTATATATATGTATATTTCTCAATTTTATTAATTTATCTCCTTATTTCCCATATATTTCTTTATTATTATTAAAATTAATTTCTTGTTTATAGATGTTCTTATTTTATATGAATGATTGGTTTCGAGACTCTCATCCATGTCCCATGATCAATAATTATTTATCTTATTGATTCCATTGAATATTTAGCCTTTATATTTAGTATTTTTTAGGATACCAATATTAATTTCATGAATATTATGGAGTTCACATGGTTTAATTAAAAATAGTTTTATTTTTTGTGACTTATGATTAAATAAAATTATTAACATTGTTTACAAATATTATTATATACATTAACATTTCAGAATTATTAAATAATAATAAATGGATAATCATTACATATTATTAGCATTAATAAATATTTTTATTCATTTATGATGTCATGGTTACAACATCGTTCATGATGATAACAATACATACAGAAATAAGAAAATATTTTATTTAATAATTATAAATAATAACTTTTTAATTTTAAAAATGTCACTTTTATATAAGAAAAATGATTAAAAAATTAATATTAAATAGAAAAATTCGATTCAAGAAGTGATTGATGGGGAATATAAAGAAGAATCATTAATGGAGGATAACACTTACACTAAATCCTTGAATCACCTTTAGAAATCGTCTATGAAAATCAGGACATTGAACTTCTTCAGGGAAAATATATTTAACATCAATGGAGGATATTTTTGTGAAGGAATATGATAAAAGATTAGTGAAAAATTATACAGAATTTTTTTGGTTTAAATTGGTTCACGATGTGCCCATTTAAATGAGTACATGAGTAGGATTATCCAAAACCCCCATTACATAATGTATAATATTTTATATTTAGAAGTAAAATAGGACACAGGTGAATACATATTAAATAATTAATAATGGGAGGGTTATAATTCCAATTTTCATCAATTTTTTGATATGGTACTATAATATTTACATTCTTATCCGTAGATTTATTTTTTTACCATATTTTATGCTTCACCATTAATCTAAATTTTACATTTGTAAATAGAATTTATTTATAAAAAAAATTCACCACATTTCCATATTAATAATAAATATTTTATATAGGAAAACTATTCTCTTAAATTAAAATTCAAATGTTGATGAAATTTATTTTATCTTAACTATACAGAAGGCATAAGAAACTATATATACATAAAATTATATTTAATTATAAAAATGAAAAAAATTTATATCTCATAAAAAATAATCATTAGGTGACTCATTCATTTTTGTATTACATATATATAATTAAACTAATAAATATTCTTACATCCAATTTTTTAAATTTAACATTAACAAACATATAATTAACCTCTGTGTTTTTTATAAATTATTTTTCATTTTCCATCAATAATTATATATATAGCCTTTCTGGATACTTAATTATTTGATGAATTTCTATATTATATTTCACTAAAAAATCATTGAATTTGAAAAAAAAATCATAATAAAATTATTTAAAAATAATATATTTTACAAAAATATGTAATTAATTATAAAAATTTTCAATAATAAATAGTTCTGTGCGTTGTGAATTTAAACACTTTTTGTTTTATACTTTTTTAAGTCTGTTTCTCATATCATTCTGGTGTTATATTTCATTTTGAATATTAATAGGTTTTTATATACCCATGTGATGTGTTCAATGTGTCACAACCTATTGAACACACATTATTTACTTAAATGTATGTATATACATGAATGTTAGGGGTATTTCACTTATTTCGGAAAGGATTTTATGAGATTATAAATTAAAATAGAAGGATTATGAAACCCATTTCTTGTCATAATAAAGAATTATAGAATAAAAATGATCTAAATGGATTTTTGATATCATCTCTGGTGTTAATAAAATGTATTTATAGCATGTAGATTTTTTTTTCAAAATTAGATGATGACTTTTATATGAATTTTATGGTTTCATGATCTCAAATTCTAAAGGAAGGACTGTGTTTTTAACCCTTAAAGTTTTCCTTGAATCACCACCATTAGAAAGAACATTTGTCATTTGAATAAGGGTATTTTATTCTTGAATAAAAACATATAAATTATGGGTGGTAAACTCATAGATATATTTTGGATAAATATTTAGTTCTAGTTTAATTATAGATGTTTTTTGTAAATGGTTGAATCAGTTCTATTTTATAGGATCATTTTATGGAATTTTCAAAGATATTAGGTCATTATGAATATGGAAAATTATGTTTTTAATTGAATTTGAGTGATTGGATTACATTTGATGATGTGATGTATCATTATATTCCCAAAATTTCTAATGTTAATGATTAATATTTTCTTAAAATTTATAAATCATTTATGAAAAAAGAAATACCATTTATATAGATGTTTTCAGCAATTTTTAAATTTTATGCTTAGAAAACAAAAAAATCATAAAGATAGAAGTTGAAATATTTATATAATTATAGATATATAAAAAAGAATAAATAAATATGTTATAAAACACATTTATTAATATAAAACGAGTCACATTAAAAATTCTAAAAACACTATTTTTGACATCTATACTACATCAACGAGAATTGCATCAATACATTTAAGTGTTTTTAATAATTAGAAAATATATTAATTTTTTTAAATAACATTTATATAAATATAATATAGTACTCAACATATGTTTCATGTATAAAAATTTAAAAAATAGTCTATTTCAATGTGTATCGTGACATCTTTTATATGATAAGAATATCCATATACCATACATTGTGTAAGAATTCTTTATGGATTTTTATAATTACGTTTTACATAATTTAAAAAATTGTGAATATAATTTAATATATTAATTATTTGTGAGATGTATATATTATTTCTACAATAGACTAATAATTAGAGAGAATATTATCTTCAATACACCAATCATTACATTTCATTAGGGTAGAAGAACTGTGTCAGTATTGCTAATTATTACAAATATTTTCATGAAATAAAAATTAATTTATGTTAAATAAATAATATTAATATGATTTTTTGAATTAATTATCATGTAAATTCAAATAAAATAGTTTTATATAAGGAAAAATTTTATTTTAGGTGTAATTAAAATTTTATGAAAAAATTTCTTTTATAAAAATTCTAATTTTAAATATACTTTTAAATTCAAATTTATTTCCAAACATTATAAATATATAAAAATTAAAATTTAAAAATAATAATCAATACTATTAAATTTTATAAAACTAAAATTTAATTAATACTATAGTTTTTAATTGTTTTAAAAAATATATTTAATCAAAAAAATTTATTTTAAAAAATATTTTTTCTACTTATTGACAATTAAATATTTTATAAATTTAAAAGAAAAAAATTCTTTTATTTTCAAGTGATCTATTCACCATATTTTAATTTCAACAGATGAGTAAATATATAACTATTTAATATTATATTTAAAAGTTAAACTCATAATATAATATATAGATTTTTCTATTTGATCAAAAAATCACTTCCATATTAATATATAGGAAAATATTTTTATAATATATTCATAAAAATACATATCAATAAATTTTTATAAAATGAAGATTAATATTACAATATAATAACCCATATATCAAATTTTATATCATAAAAATATTATCTTTCCACTAATGATATTAATTAAATATATTATTATGTGATCTTTTTGTAATAAAAACTCTATAACATACATTAAAAAAAGAAAAATTAATTTTTATAATATATGGAGAACATTGAAAAAAATGAACTGAGACCTTAAAATAATAATTATCTAATATCATTTAAAATATTGTGGAATAAAATATGATTCTATAAGATAATCATTTCCGTGATTTTGTGGTAATCATACAAGAACCTACATCGTCATAATGTATAAGATGTAATCACCTGCAAATCAGAAGAAATCCACATACCCCATTGCATCATGGATTAATTCAACTGGGATTTCCATTTGGGATCATTTATTAGAAAATTTTCATTATTTATTAAGATAAATGAAATGGAAATACTCTATGAGAAATGTTCACACATTTCACAACATTGAGATTCCTCAGAATCATATCGGTTATGTGTTAAATTAAATTGTAAAAATACACACATTAATCTGAAGAGAATTTGAAACATCATTGAGAAAACCAATAATAAATATAAAAAGTATATCAAATATCATGAACAAATAACAGGTTACATAAATTATATATAATGTATACTCTAATGAATCGTAATCCAAAATTATTGGGGTTAGAGATCTAATAAATTTCACCACACATTTATGGTTTCTCATGACAAGTAATCCTTTTTTTCTTAAATTCCATTTAAAATGCACTTATACTTCATTTAATAGTCCCTCTTATATATTAATAAATTTTAGGGCATAGGGTTCTTTGTCAATGGTGTTGGGTCACAAAAGAAATGTTCCAACCAGATGGAAAATAATCATCCTTGTATGGTCACTTTCTATAACACAATTCATTTTATAATATGAAGATCCTTGTTTGATCTCCACATTTATGATCTCACATTCTAAAAGAAAAAATAAGACCAAAATAATAACTGCACACCTATTAACTATGTGACACGTGATTTATGTACTTACTGGATATGTATTGATTCCAAAACAATGGATTGCAGACCCAATCAGAAGTCCCAAAATCTCTATTGATAATTTCAAGGCACTTTCACATTTATGTCTAATTTACCACTAGATAGTAGTAAGGAAAATATTCCATATAAATTTTTGATGGGTATGGTTTATATCTATGTATTGATTTTGGTGAGATTACACATTGATTCATTCATGTAATTTCATGAAATTGAGGGACTACTAGATCAACATCATGGAATGAGTTAGAAATTTCATACCAATTAAAGACCCAAGTCATCCTTATATTAGAGAATTCATTATTTCAGTTTGGGATATTCTATATTTACATTAATTTAGTATGAAACCAATCAATTTTCCCCCATGTTCACTTATACTAGAAACATATCTATATAGAGTAATATTCTCACATGACATCAATGAACATCATTAAACTATATAGTCCATTTTTCATGTGGATAAATTTTTAAAATTATATCCCAAAAACAATAACATAAAAAATAAATATATTTTTTTTAGTAAACCCCCCATACTTCTGTGTTTAGCCTATGTAATTTTCTTATCATGTGGTCCTACTTTCCTATAGTTAGTTCATGTGATAAATTGCATCACCATTCAAGAACAATGTGTTGTTTGTTTCTTATTAACAATCAATACATAGTGATTCCAAGACATATTATTTAATAAATAATGTTTAATAATATCATCCATAACCCTAGAACATGATTTTATTCTTATTCATGATATGTTACAAATACCTCTACATTAATAGACCACAATTCAACTTCATTTTTGTGTCATAACATTACTCATCCTTATTTTTCTCCACCCACATACATTGTGACCCATCCATCTCAATACTGTTCCCCCGAAAATGATCCCTATCTATGAATATATATTATAAAAACTAAACATTCATTGATTCATAAATTTTTAGTGTATATATTGTTGGTTGTATAACTTATCTTGGACCCAACCATGATCTCCAATCGCATTCCATTTTTAAAAAATATACTAAACATTTTTTGCCAAATTTATTTCTCATTTTTATTTATTAATTCTATTGTAGGATTATAATTTCTTTACAAGAACTGTATAACAATGTGTGTCTTGATTCCTCTTAATTTAAAATATATAATTATTCCCAAATAACATAAATGGCCGTGGTAAAAAATTCCATTTTCAATTTCCCATTATAATAGAATATACTTTCTATTATTTATATTCATCTATTTTATACAAGAATCAATGAATATATAAAACATATTTTTCTTATGATAAATATATATAACATTATTACTATTTTATCAAACATTTGGTTCGTAGTGCTGGGATTAGCTTATTGGATGCTTCACATAGACCACAGTAAGTTTGTTGAAAAAGATAATTTTTGGGAAATTTAAAAAAAAAATAAACCAAATTAAATTGTTATTTTATTTACATTCTTTTTCCACCAACGGACTAGAGGAAATATGGGACCAACGATGTGCAAGAGAATAAATGCATGTACCATTCATTCCCAAGTAACTACTCGGTTGGGGAATTTAGATGGTTCCTAATTAATGGGCTGCCATTAATTCCCAGCGTCATTACTTACACTCCCCCTCCCCTATTTATATAGAGATTTGGGAGAGGTGTCGTCACTACTCAATCAAGAAACAATGTTCTAACAATGTGCCTAGATTCCAAACTCGTGGAGGATGGAGCCAGTTCTGGTGAGCTATTTCGATCGACACCAGAATCCCCAATCGAAGACCAATGATCATGCGACGTCATCAGAGGCTAGCTGCGGGGACGACAAAAACCAACCCACCTCCTCAATCACTGTTGTTATCCATCATTCTTGATGTAGGGATTGATTTTTGTTTAATTCAAGTGTTTTTTGTGATCCCTTTAATCAACCCTCATGATTACAAGCTTAATCGGAGGGCACAGGAAAAACAAACCCAGCCCTGACCCTCTACTATTCAACTAACCTTGAAACTTTGTGGAAGAAAGTCAATGTGGTGGCCCCAAATAGCTATGATGGGGGTGGTGCGCCGCAAGAGGTAGCCTCAACACTATGTTGCAACGTTCAGTGGAGTAGCTGTCACCGACTGACTGCGGAGGTCATGCGGCGCGCCGTCGCACGCCGTAAGTGAGCAAGGGGCCAGAGATCCTTAGCTGTAGAGATCAGATGAGGAGGCGGAACATCGTCCATCCATGGATGAAGAGTGTGGCGTGACCAGCATGCTACTAGTGGTAAAAAAGTTGCGGCTGAATCCATGGTGTAGGAGGAACCTGCAGCGCAGGTTCTACAGTGACTGGACAGTGCCCACATGGCACCATCATTTCACAATCTGAACGGCCTCCGGGTTATTCAAAATACCTGGGGTCTCACCCCCCCCCCCCCTTGATCTCGAGTGGACAGTGGGTCTCACCCCATATAGGCCGCACAAACTTGCGAGTCTGGCTTCCCTCTTGTGGACTGTGCCTCCCTCCTTGCGGGCGGGTCCGAGCCCATCACAACCCCACCCAGCCGGGATTGACTCGAACAGGGTCATCTCGGCTCTGTCCACTTGGGTCAGCCAGGACCCGGGTCCATCCGGACCAAGAAACACTTAACAGGACACAACAGGAAATCTGAGGGTCCATTTAATGAACCATCTACATAGTTTAGATCCATGGATCATGACGTTCCTTTTGATATACTCCACATGTGTTTTACAGAAATTTGGAGTATTATCGGGATAGATCGAACACGTATCCAACCGGGACCTCAAAACTAAAATTTTATTAACTCATAGACCATGCATCCGATTGACACATTGTATATATATTTGGAACCATTGCGACATGGAGATACTTTTCTTTATTCCTTTTTGGAGATTAGTGGAGGTCTAGGTATGAGAACCCTGCTTTTATGACAAACTTAAACATGATTTATTACATAAAACATCACTTGATACAATAAGAAGATAAAATGTTTTAGTGTCTTTGGGGCATAGGATCACTACATAAAAAACATAAAACATGAAATACAACATCTTTATTGAAAACTTTCTTTACATGACCACTACATTCCCTCGTACTTAGAATTGCATCAGATAACCGGAGGACATGCATATGAAAAGGGTGAGCTATGAAGCCCAGTAATTGAATGCACATGGAATAACATGAGGAGTATAATATATGTTAGACATTAGGCATATCAATAGAGCACATGTGAAACACGAACATAAAGGCATGATAAATCATGATAATCATAACATGGAAATGTGGAAACAATACTTAACATGGAATTAGCTTTAGCTAAGCCTCATTGCACATGGAGCATGAGTAACCCCTCATTTGCAATGAAGCACGAGTAAACGCTCATTGAACTTAAATTTTCATGATTCAACACTCATTGCAATGATGGATCATGATACAATACATTACCCAATGCATTGGAGCGCTATAAGGGTGCACCCTTCTTAAACATTTCATTTCATGCATTAGTGTGTCACATGGATAATAAAACATTGATTCATAAAACCTAATAATTTATTCCACGATAAAGGAATGTTGAATTAATACATGAAACATTATAATCAATAAGTAAATTTGAATAATGGTGAATACCCTTGATGGGGAAATGGGCATGGTATTCACTACACAAGGGATTGGCATAGAAAATCGGTGCAATTTCGGCAGCGTAACGGTGTGACATAAAAATTCATTAAAATGGTTGAGGAGAGATAAAGGGGTGTCTCATAATATTTACATGAAATGGAAAGTAAGGGGGTCATATATATACATGTCCAAACAATTTTAATGGAATTTAGATTCATGATAAAAAATAATTGCTTGAATGTAAAAGAGGAGAGAGAAGTTCCTTTCGGAATTTTGGCATAGTAACGGGTGTAAATGGGAGGCATTTAATGAGAGAGAAAGGGGTCTCCCATCATTAAAACAATAAGTGTGCAGTATGGGGGAGTTTTGGAACCATACCCCAGCATTTATAATTGAAATTAAAATGGAATAACAATATCATGAAAATTGGACAAAAATGAGAAAGGAATAAAAAAACCCCTCACATGGAAGTGTTCTTCCAAAGGCTTGAGAGAGGCTTGAGAGAGGCTTTGTGGGAGCTTGGGGCACCTTGGAAGGATTCTAGAGAGAGTAGGGCAGAGGTTGGACGAACTCCAAAGGCTTTGAGTGCGGAGGAAGTGGGAACTTGGGTGGGTTTATATAGGAAAGGTGAGGGAATTCTTTATTATTTATGTTTGGGACCACATATATTAAATTAATCCAAACCACAAACCATCCCATGGTTTTTGCCAATGTTTTTTGGAAAAGGTAAGAAGAAAAAAATATTTTTTAATGCCAAAGTCCGAAATTCTTAAAATTATAGGGTTGCTTATGTGGAGGTGAGTCACACTCCCATGGAAAACAATTTAAAACGACAAGGTGTTTAAAATGTCTTGAGGGTTCCATTAATGCTTTGAAAAGTAAGTCAAAAAAACCCAAAATCACATTATTTTAATGGTAAAACATATATTTTTTGAACATAAAGATTATAGTATTTTATCACATCACAATTGGGTCATTAGATGTCATAAAACACATTATATATTTAAACGTTATTTAATTTTTACCCAAAAATTTGAGTGTCTCAGAAAATTATGAAAAACTCACCGTTGGATAATTTTGACATCCTGATTCCAGAAATAACATTTATTTTATCTAAATAATTTTCTAAATATGTTATTTTTTACTATTAAAATAAAATCCTACATTTATCGAATATTCACGGGTTTTAACAAAAATGGCTTTCAAACATTAATACAAATTACAATTGAATTCAAAAAATTATATGGTCATTCACATATAATAAAAATTAATTTAATAATAATAATAAAATTTTATTAAAATATTATTTAATTAAAAAATACCTTAATTTAATAAAATATAATTCTTAATTAAATAATAACTACAATCACTATTTATAATTTAATAACTATTTACAATGAATAAATAATGAAAAAAAATTATATATATTATTATAAACATAGTGCTAGAGATTTGTTACATAACCCCTTAAAACAGCCGCATAAGACCTAAGGGTAAGGTGTGTGATGGTGACAGACTCTTGGGGTGGCTCGGACAACATTGTTCGAGTGGTAATCTCTATCAACTTCCACTTTTCCAGTAGACGGTCCCGTTTGAGCTTGATATGATGAAGATCATCTTGGTCTTGGTCAAAAGCGATGCCCAAGGATTCCACCACTTTTCCAAGCTCCAGTAAATGGGCTTCGTATTTGGCAATTATACTGGATGAGGTCATCGCTTCCTTTGTCTGAGTAAATTGTATTAGTTAAAACCCTATATTTATACTAATCATGTGATCACTGTTCAACAGCTATATTAGAAACGTTCAAAATTCTTAACATAAAACCAAATAAGATGACATTTTATATAATCATTTTACATAAATAGACATTTAACTAGACCAAGAGGGATTTCCAATAATGAAACTTTTGGTCGTTATAATAATCCCCCCTTAAGAAATTTTGCCCTTGAAATTTCCTTTTCCCACACTAAAACAGATGTGGGTAACTCAGCTTCATCATTTCCTCCAATTCCCAAGTCGCTTCTTCAAACTTGTGGTTTCTCCACAACACCTTGACGAGGGGCTCTATCTTATTTCGTAGAACTTTTTCTCTAAGATCTAAGATCATCACTGCTTGCTCCTCATAAGAAAGATCAACTTCTAATTTTACCACCTCAGAAGAGAGTACATGTGAAGGGTCCAGTATTTAATTCTTTAGGAGTGATACATGAAATACATCATGTACTTTGGCCACGGTAGGTGGAAGTGCAAGTCGATAGGCCACAACCCTGACACGATCAATAATCTCAAAGGGGATGATGTACCGTGGATTTAAAATCCATTTCTTTCCAAACCTCATGACCTTTTTCCTTGATGATATGCATAGAAACACCATGTCTCCAACTTTAAACTCAAGTTGTCATCAACAATTATCTGCATAACACTTCTATCGACTCTGAGCTGCCTTGATATGTTGTTGAATGGTTTTTACCATCTCCACCATTTCCGCGACCATTTCTGGTCCAAGCATCTTGCGTTCACCACCCTCATCACAACATGCTAGTGTTCTGCACCTTTTCCCCTACATGGCATCATATGGTGCCATTTGGAAGCTCTATTGGAAACGATTACTATAAGAGAATTCAACTAGAGTAAGATGTTGATCCCATCCTCTTTTAAAGTCCATTGAGTGCGCTCTCAACATGTCCTCAAGTGTTTGGATCGTCCGCTTGGATTTGCCATCAGTTTGAGGATGATAAGTCGTACTGAAGTTCAGTTCAGTATTCAAAGCATGATGAAGACTCTTCCAAAACATAGAGGTGAATCTTGGATCTCAGTCAGAAACAATATATAGTGGTACTCCATGCATCCTTACCACTTCCCGGATATATATCTATGCCAGTTGATCTAATAAAAAATCTTCCTGAATAGCAATGATGTGTGTAGTCTTTGTAAGACGATCCAAAAAAACCCAGATTGCATTATTTCCTTTGGATGTCCTTGGAAGTCCGGTGACAAAGTCTATGGTGATGTATTCCCATTCCCATTCTGTTATGGGAAATGTTTGCATCATCCCCTTAGACTTATGCCTCTCTGCCTTCCCTTGCTGACACACCAGGCACTATGATGTATATTCAACGATCTCCTTATTCATATTATCCGACAAAAAGTTTTCTTGGAGATCTCGATACATCTTTGTGCTCCCTGGGTGAACGGAGAAATTTGAACTATGTGCATCATCCAAAAGTTCCTTCTTTACCTCCGGACTCGATGGAACACATAGTCTTTTCCCAAATCGCACAATTCCTTCTTCATTAACATTAAACTCATAGGATTTCCCTTTTTGATAGCTTCCACTTTTTCCTAAATTCCCACACCATCATTTTGAGCATCCATTAACCTTTCAAAAAGAGACGGTTGAGAAATTATTTGTGAAAGTATTGATGATGTTCCCTTCTTTATGATTCCCATGTTTGTCTTCATCAAGTCTAAGAAGTTTGGATCGTTCTCAATTCTCATCATTGATAGAATCGCTTGGTCCTTTCTACTTAGGGCATCTGCAACCTTGTTTGCTTTCCTAGGGTGGTAATGTATTGAACAGTGATAATCCTTCATGAGCTCTATCCATCTTCTCTGGCGCATATTAATCTCTTTCTGTGTTAATATGTATTTAAGACTCTTGTGGTCAATATATATCTCACATTTCTCCCAATAGAGATATTGACGATAGATTTTCAAGGCAAAGATCACCGCTGCCAACTTCAGATCATGTGTTCGATAGTTTCTCTCATGTATTTTCAACTTCCATGAGGCATAGGATATCACTTTATCATTCTGCTTCAGCACGAAACTTAAGAACTTCTTTGAAGCATCATTGAATACAATAAAAAGTTCCACACTTATGTGTAAAGTGAGCACGAGCGTAGCGATAAGCCTCCTTTTCAACTCCTTGAAGCATTCTTCGCATTCATCAATCCAAGAAAACTTTAATCCCTTCAGAGTTAGCTTGGTAATAGGGTTGGACAATCTGGATAAATTCCTCACTAATCGTCGATAATATCCATCAAAACCCAAGAAGATACGAATATCCATTACCGATGTTGGCCACGACCATCCCTCAATTTCATCTGTTTTCGAGGGATCCACAGATATCCCATAGCTTGTGACAATATGGCTCAAGAATGAGACCTCCTTCAACTAGAGCTCAAACTTTATGTACTTGGCATAGAGCTTCTCCTTGCGCAAAGTCTCTTGTACAGTTCTTAAATGCTCCTCTTGATCCTCCTTGGTTTTGGAGTACATTAGAATATCATCTATAAAGACTACCACAAATTTGTCGAGGTAATCTCTAAAGACTCTATTCATGAAGTCGATGAATATTGATGGAGCATTAGTGAGTCTGAAAGGCATTACTATGAATTCATAGTGCCCGTTTCTTGTGTGAATAGCAGTCTTGGGTATATCATCATTATTCACCCTTACAAGATAATATCCCAACCACAAGTCCACCTTGGATAAGTATTGTACTCCACGCAACTGATCGAACAAGCCATCAATTCGTGGGAGAGGATACTTGTTCTTTATCATGATTTTTTTGAGATCACGATAATCGATGCAAAGCCGCATTGACCCATCCTTCTTCTTGACGAAGAGGACTAGTGCACCCCATGGTGAAGCACATGGGCGTATAATCCCTTTATCCGGATTCTCTTGTAGTTGTTTCATTAGATCTTCATGCTCTACAACATCCAGTCTATTTAGAGTCTTGGATATTGGTAATTGACCGGGTATAAGTTAAATTGAGAATTAAACATCTCTTCTAGGAGCAAGGGCAGGGAGTTCCTTGGGAAACACTTCAGCGAATTCCCTCACAATAGGCATTTCTTCATGGACGGTTTCTTCCTTGGACTCAACCATCTGAGCCAGATACGCGTCCTCATAGGGAAGAAATATCCATGCTTGAGATGATGGAGCTAATAGAGATTTATCTTCCTCCTTACACTTGTAAATATTTGGGGGTCGATTCTCCATATGGAGAGTGATTTCCCTCTCCCGGCAATTTATATTGGCTCTATATAAGGAAAGTCAATCCATGCGAATAATTGCATCAAATTCCCCCAAAGGTATTATGATGAGGTTCACAGGGAAATTCAATCCATAGATTATTACAGGGGAGAACTTATATTCATTGGATGCAATGATTTCCCCATTTTCCATACTCACCGACATCTTCACTTCCATGATTTTTGGTGGTGTTGGGATTGTTCTAATAAACATTCTAGATATAAAAGAATGCGGAGAACCTGAATAAAAAAGCATGTTCACTATTCCTGAATGAATAACTAGCCTACCTGTCACCACTTCATTGTCCGGGATCACTTTGGCAGATGTGATGGAAAAATCTCTTCCTTTCTGCCTTGGAGGTTTTTGGTTGCCTCCTAAAACACTTGGACTAGGGATCTGATTTGCAATATGCCCTGGTTCTCTGAATTTATCGAAATGAACAACGCGTTGAGGTTCGATCGGAGCGTTCCTCTTCATTGTCGCAGCCCTGGGTCTTTCTTGGTGATAGTTGATAGCTAGGTTCCCTTCTCTTCAACAACTGAAGCATTTCCTCTACCCCTAGAGACAATTTCTAGGGTTCTTCTTTCTACACTTTTGGAAAATGGGGTGCTGGATCTTCTTTTCACCGTTGGATTTATCCATCGGACAGCCAGAATTGAAGTCCACCTTACGCTTCTAGTCCCCATGATACCCCTGTGATTCCCCGATCTGCATTTCAACCTCGAGGGCTCATCGGAAAATTTCCTCATAGCTATCAAAGTCATGGATCACTTATGCTTTCCGTAGGCTAGGCTTCATCCCACCAAAGAAGCATTCAACTTTTCATTATGGGGTAACGACAAAGCCGGAAGTGTATCATGCAAGCGTTTTGAAGACTCCCTCATACACTCGAACAGATTCTTGGTCTTTTTTATTGGGGGAAAGGAAGTCCCTTTCCATCTTAAGCCGGATGGTGCACAAAAAATATTTTTTGAAAATCATATTCCGGAAATCCATCTGTTCCAATGCCTAGATCTCCTCCTCAGGCTTCGTTTTTTTGATCAACATCCACCATTGATCATCTTCACCCTCCATACGATAAGCCACCAGGAGAACCTTCTCATGTTTAGAACATTGAAGTATGGAGAAGATCTTTTCAATGGATTTGATTCATTGTTCAGCGATCGTGGGATCATATGATCCACTAAAAGTAGGAGGCCTTTGTCTCATGAAGCTCTCGATATCAACTTGTTCTTTCATAGGGGGGGTTGAACATTCCACTTGACCCGTGTTTCTATTCTAAACTTGAATACCCTTGATGATGAAATGGGCATTGTATTCACTACACAATGTCATTGGCTAAGAAAATCGGTGCAATTTCTACAGCGTAACGACGTGACATAAGAATTCATAAATATGGTTGATGAGAGAGAAAAGAGTGTCTCATCATATTTAAATTAAATGGACCATAAGGGGGTCATATAGATACATTTACAAACAATTGTAATGGATTTTAGATTCAGGATATAAAAGTATTTCTTGAATGTAAAAGATGAGAGAGAAGTTCCTTTCAGAATTTCAACATAGTAATGGGTGTACATGGGAGGCATTTAATGAGAGAGAAAGGGGTCTCCCATCATTGAAAAAATAAGAGGGTAGTATGGGTGAGGTGTGAAACCTTATTACATCATTTATAACTTAAATTAAAAGGGCATAACAATATGAAGAAAATTGGACAAAAATGAGAAAGGAAGAAAAAACCCTTACTTGGAAGTGTTCTTCAAAAGACTTGAGAGAGGCTTCTTGGGAACTTGGGGCACCTTGGGAGGATTCTAGATATAGTAGGGTAGAGGTTGGAAGAACTCCAAAGGAATTGAGTGAGGATGATGTGGGAGCTTGGGTGGGTTTATATAGGAAAGGTGACGGAATTCTTTATTATTTAGGTTTGGGACCCCTTATATTAAATTAATCCAATCCGAAAACCGTACCATGGTTTTTCCTCATGGTTTTTAGAAAAGGGAATAGGAAAACAATATTTTATAAGGAAAAGTCCTAAATTATTAAAATAGTAGTGTATGTTATGTGGAGGTGAGTCACAGTCCCATGGAAAACAATTTAAAAAGACAAGGTGTTTAAAAAGTCTTGAGGGGTCCATTAATGCTTTGAAAAGTAAGTAAAACAAACCAAAAATCAATTTTTTTAATGTTAAAACATATATTGTCCTAACATAAAGATTATAGTATTTTATTACATAACTATTGGGTCATTATGATGTCATAAAACACATTATATATTTAAACGGTTTTTTATTTTCATCCAAAAAGTTTACTGTCTCAAAAATTTATGAAAAATTCACCATTAGATAATTTCGACATCCTGATTACAAAAATAACATTTATTTTATCTAAATAATTTTCTAAATATGTTAATTTTCACTTTTGAAATAAAAACCGATATTTATCGAAAATTCACGAGTTTTGACAAAATTGGCTTTCAAACCTTAATAAAAATTATAATTTCATTTATAAAATTATATGATTATTCATATATCATAAAAATTAATTTAATAATAATAATAATAATAATTTATTTAAATAATATTTAATTAAAAAATCCCTTAATTTAATAAAATATAATTCTTAATTAAATAATAACTAAAAACGCTATTTTTACTTTAAAAACTACTTACAATGCATCAATAATGAAAAGAAAGTATATACATTATTATGAACATGTGTCTAGCTATTTGTTACATAACCCCTTAAAACAGCCGCATAAGACCTAAGGGTAAGGTGAGTGATGGTGACAGACTCTTGGGGTGGCTCGGATAACATCGCTTGAGTGGTAATCTCTATCAACTTCTACTTTTCCCGTAGACGGTCCCATTCGAGCTTGACATGACGTAGTTCAGCTTTGACTTGGTCAAGAGCGATTCCCAAGGATGCCACCTCTTTTCCGAGCTCTGAAAAATGGGCTTCGTATGGGGCAATTCTACTAGATGAGGCCATTGCTTCCTTTTTATGAGTAAATTGGATTTGTTAAATCCCTTAATTTATACTAATCATGTGATCACTATTCAACGGCTATATTAGCAATGGTCAAAATTCATAACATAAAACCAAATAATTTGACATTTTATATAAAAATTTTACATAAAGAGACATTTATCTTGATCAAGAGGGATTTACATTAATGAATCTTTTGGTCGTTACATAGGTGTTACAAACATCTCTAGGGGAAGATTCTACGGAACTCGAGTGCACTGTGTGCGAGGAATCCTCTGGATGGATATAACATGAAGAGAGTACATTGATCATGTGTGGGTTTGTATGTACCGATCCTGTGTGTGTTAGATTCCATCAGATCGTGTGTGGGTCAGTGCTCAGTGATCCTATGTGGTTCACCACATACAGATCCTATGTGGCTCAGAACCTGTGTGGGTTAGTGGGGGATAGTACCTATCGAACATATGAGGTTCAGAAGCATTGATTCTTAACATAATAAGATTATCTAGCTTACGACTAATTATTTTTACTTCAGTACATATGTTATACATCATTGTGAGCGGAGTCTTTTATCATTGTGGTGTTACATGTGTGGTACTTTAACCTTCAGGGTGTTATCATCGTGTTGTTACCTATGTGATACTTCTATCTCTGTGGTGTTACCTGTGTGGTACATTCACCTTCATGGTGTTACCAATTTTGAAATTCTACCTTCGTGATTCTACTTGTGTGGTACTTCTACCTTCGTGGTGTTTTTTTCATGCTGTTTCTAGTGTGGTACATATATCGTCATGGTGTTTCCTGTGTTGTACTTCTACCTTCATAGTGTTACTATTTTGGTATTCTTCTCTCATGTGGGGGATGAGTATGTATTGATAACTTATATATTTTAATTGGAATATACCTACGTAGGGTTAATTTTTATTTCTTCATTCACCTATATTGGGTTCATTCCTTGTGGTGTTTTCTTTTTTGGAACTTTGGGAGACCTACATGGGTCTCGGGGTCCCTACTGAGTATCATCATACTCACCTCTACCTGGGCTATGCCCCCACCTTATTTTGTCTTGTGCAGATGATGGAAAACATTGATCAAGGCTGAGGGGGCCCAGACTGGATGGTACCCTGAGGTGGACTATTTAGTGTGACGTGATGTAGGGTCTATTTATTGTGAGTTGTACCTACCCTTTATTTAGGATCCTCGGTTGGGGATCGAGGATCGATTTTCCCCATTTTAGTTGTATTTTAATTATCAATTTTACTTATACTTTTTAGTTGGGCTTGTATTCTGGACCCTTATCTTTCAACAGTATTTTACTATAGTAATTTACATCGTGGTTTCTTCTTATTGTGTTTTTGGACACTGTGTCTATACAGGTAAAAAGGAAATGTATTTATGTTATAACGATATGCCTTTCCGGTGCATGTTTCCAACACCTGGCCTATGGAAGGTGGCCTTGGGGAGTCACATCATAGGCCTTGAGGGACAAGTCATGACAAAGTGATATCAGAGGAGTCGACTCTACCGAAGAACTAGGAATCTGATCTTTTCGCTGTGGAAATAATGTTAAGTGTTATGATTATGGTTTTCAGTTTTTGGAATCCAGTGTTGGTGCGGTGACCTACATATTTATACATCTGGACCCTGAATTCTGATCGCTGACTTAGTACACGGAAGCACTGATTGCGTGTGTTTTTGGAGTGTTTTTCTTGTGATCTATTTGAGTCATCTTTCTATGTATAACTTATTGATCATGGCACATCTGTTTTATTTCAGGATGCTACCACGTGGATAGCCAGCCAGGATTCCTGAGAGAGTATGCGATAACGGTCCACTGAGTGATGAGGCCTCAGTGCAGGGCCCTATTACTGCATTATCACCTTCGGGTGGTGTACCAACAACACCACCACCTGTTGGGTAGCAGCCCCCACCAGCCCCACTAGTATAGGGTGCATACTGACTGAGCACATTGGACGAGTCTCAATGGAAGAAGCTTCTAAGGATCTGAGGTGAGATGGACACGCAGGCAGCTTAGGACTGGCTGGAGGCTGTAGTCAGAGTTTTCTGTTTGGTTGGGTCACCAACTGACCTTATTGTGATCTTAATAGCCAGTCTTTTTTAGGCAGTAGCATGGAGATGCTAGAGAATGATGCTCCAAATACAAGACCAGGTGGCCCTTATCCAGGGGGACTTCGAGATCCTTTTCAGGATAGAATTTGTCTTAGGGACCATACGCATTGTGTGTATAAATGAGTTGTTCCACTTATAGTAGGGAAAGATGACTATGCCCCAGTACTCAGATAGGTTCACTAATCTCTCCCACTACTACACCGACATGGTATGTGACCCTTTAAACTGGGCCCAGATCATTTAGCAGGCTCTCTATTGGGAGATCAGAGCATCAATGATATGACTCAACATTCTAATACAGGATGTGGTGTTAGAGAGTGCACTTTTGGTGAAGAGATTCCTAGATGAACATGCCCCGACAACGAGATAAACCACCATATTTCTAGTATAAGAGACATATATAGTATGGAGAATGTGGATGATGCATGGGCCCAAGTGGGCCAGACCTTCTGGTGGATGACCTCAGGATACATGGTTGGTGGTGCGAGGCGCGCGAGGTAGGGGAGTATAGTTGATGAGTAGGTAGTGCTACTCGTGCGGCGGGTAGGGTCACACAGCCTGAAACTGCCCGACCCGCCATACGGACGAAAAGAAGACGGTTGAGGGACCAACAACATAGAGGTAGGGTGTCGATTGGGGAGGTCCGTAGACTGCATGTTGATGTGCCAGAGGAGGTGGTCGTGCAACAGGTGGTGGGCTGCGATTCATGGTTCTACCACCACCACCTCCAAGTGGTCCACCCCCGACCTCATGGAGTAGGTGTACAGGGGAGAGCTCAGCTCTAGGCAGCTGAGTCCTATGACCATGGTGCTCCAGAGATGATTAGAGGTATGATCTGTATCTACTCCACCTTATCATCATTTCTTATAGACATAGCTTCTAAACATTTTTTAATTTCCACGACCCTCTTTCAGTGCTTGGAGATTCCGGTGGAGCATTTGTTTTGATCCTTATTGCTAGAGACTCTAATGGGAGAGGAATAAGTGATTACACACTAGTTCCGAAAGTGTGAGCTTACTCTATGAGGTGGGATCTTCAACTGAGATCACATTGTAGAGGCGTCGAGGATTTACGACGTCATCTTAGGTATTGACTGGTTATCCATAGTCCATGCTCAAATTCACTGTATTAAGTGATAAGTATGCTAAGTCGATAAGCATGGGACCATGTTTTCTTTCACCGGTGATAATTGAACATTATCAGCATAGGATGTACTTACACAGAATAAGGTGCAGCCGATCACAATCAGTTGGCTAGCCATACCCATAATCATTTGATGTTGAGAGTCTGTACTATCCTGTTGTGGTGGACTAGTATACCGATGAATTTCCTGATGATATTCCTGGAATACCTCCACTTAGAGTGGAAGAAATTTACATTGACATATACCCCGAGATGACATTGATATCTACACCAGCATATTGAATGTCTCCCACGGAGCTTCGTGAGTTATAAGTACAGTTGGATGAAATTCATAAGAAGGGGTTCATAAGGCCCAACTTTTCTATATTTGAAGCCCCAATTTCGTTTTCCATGATGGCATATGGGAGTTTGAGACTCTGTGTGGAAAATTGGCACACAAACTAGGTGGTTGTGAAGAACATGTTTCCACTCCCGGGGAATGATGATTTTTTTGATCAGCTGAAGAGAGCTCATTGGTTTTCGAAGATAGACCTCGGATCTGGCTATCATCAGCTCATTGTATGAGATTAGGATGTGCAGAAGATGACCTTTCATCATGACCAATGCCTCAACAGTGTTCACGAGATTCATCAATAAGATCTTCCTGTCATACCTAGATCACATTGTGGTGGCCTTCATTGATAACATCTTCATAAATTCTACGACGGAGGAAGATCATGCAAGTCATATACAAATAGTTCTGGATACACTCCATGAGAACCAACATTATGGTATGCTCTCAAAGTGCCAGTTCAGGATATGAGAGGTCCACATTCTGGGACACATTATCTTGTAGGCTAGGGTTGTAGAGGATCCAATGAAGATAGAGGATTTACTTTCATGAGAGCCACCTAGGTGTGTCGTCGAGGTGCAGAGTTTTCTTGG
This sequence comes from Viscum album, assembly GCA_963277665.1. Taxonomy (NCBI): domain Eukaryota; kingdom Viridiplantae; phylum Streptophyta; class Magnoliopsida; order Santalales; family Viscaceae; genus Viscum; species Viscum album. Next base: position 488,097,471 of record OY728120.1, read on the forward strand.
GGTTGGCCAGATATTACAAGAGATTCATGATTAATATTTCTAGAGTTGCGGAACCTTTTTCATTGTTGAAGATGAAGGGACAACCTTTCACATGGATGTAGATATTAGAACATAGTTTTCAGGAGCTGAGGAAAATACTGACGAGTTCCCCCATCTAGAGGCTACCAGATCAGGGAGTTGGGTATGTAGTCTACTGCGATGCATCAGGGACTAGACATGGGTATGTCCTGAGCCAAAGGCAATTAGTTATCACCTATGGCTTACAAAATTTGAGGAAACATGAGAAGAACAATGCTACCAATGACTTGGAGTTAGCAGTAGTGGTCATTACCATGAAAATGTGGAAAAGTTACATGATGGGATAATGTTTTAAAGTCTAGTCTGATCACTAGAGTCTTAGGTATATCTTCTCTCAGAAGGACCTGAACCTGAGATAGTGGTGATGGTTAGAGTTCCAACAGGACTATGACTTTGGGATAGTCTATACACTTGGTAAGGGGAACAAGGTAGCAGACACACTCGATTAAAGGTCTTGTCTGCAAATGACATGTGATGTTATAGAGAATCCAGCCACGTTGCATATATACTTCGTGGATAGTGATGGACCATTATACCTCTAGTCTATGACAAGAAATCACCCTCTACATCATCCAGTCCTGAAGGCGCAACTTTGGGACTTTGATTTTGAGGCTCAATGTGCTCAGATATTCTCAGGACTATCACCTAATAGCTTTTCTGAAGGTGGGTAGCATGTCAACCTCTTAAGAGGGAATACCATGGTACTGGTGCCGCTAACAAAGGTGGTATTGAAGGAGTTCCAAAATTCCCCTCTGGCGATACATCTTGGTGTGGCAATGATGTATCAAGACCATCTGTTTCAGTACTGGTGGCATGGGATAAAGAAAGCAGTGGCCGAGTTTGTTTCTTGATTCCTCACGTATCAGCAAGTGAAGGTCTAGCATCATGTTCTAGCAGGATTAGCGTAGCCACTAGAGGTGAGGGAGTGGAAGTGGGACGATATCTCCATGGAATTTGTGACAGGGATTCCATGTATGTCCCTGAGACATGATTACATCTCGGTGATTGTTAACGGACTCACCATGTCGACCCCCTTACTACCTATCTATAAGTATAGACCTGTAAAGGGATTGGGACACCTCTACATATAAGAGATTTTGCGACTCCATGGGGTTCAATCGAAAATTGTCTCTAACTGTGGTGCACATTTTACTTCCCGTTTGTGGAAGGTATTCCCTAAGGGGTTTGGGACTCATCTATGTTTTTGCACCACCTTTCATCCTCAGATGGATGGTCAAACGGAGCAGACCATTCATACTTTGGAAGGAATGGTACATTCTAGCATCATTGATTTTGGCCATAGTTGGGAGGATCACGTACCCTTGGTGGAGTTCATAAAAATAAACAATTATCACTCCACCATCATTATCGAACCATTCGAGGCCATATACAGCTGACATTGCAGATCACTTCTTTGATGGGTAGACCATGGGGAGTCAGCACTAATGGGTCTAGAGTTGGTATGGTCTTCCAATGAGAAAGGAAGATCATCCAAGTGTGGATGAAGACTGTACATATCAGACAATAGTCTTCTGCTGGTAGGAGGCAGAGAGAATTGGAGTTCCAGCAGGGAGACCACGTATTCTTTTGAATCTCTCATCGATGATGTTTACAGAGATTTGGCCGCAAAATAATGTTATCACCGAGGTTATCAAACTATATCTAAAACTTCAGAGGATAAGTGAGGTGGAGGCGTTGCACAACAGCTTCCACATATCCCAGCTAAGGAGATACATGTATGGCCCATCACACCTCATTTACCATGGATATATCTAATTTGATGAGGGGGTTATGTTTAAAAAAGTTTTCGTAGAGATTGAGGATCGACTGGATCAGGTCTTTCATGGGTGGTAGAAACCTATGGCGCAAGTTTACTGGAAGTACATGAACTTCTATGAGAGAACATGGGAGCAGGAAGCACAGATTTTCCCTCTGAACCCCCTTTTGTTTTCTTTGTCTAGGTTGTGGATTTCAGGAAAAAGAAGCCCTATGGTGGAGTGAATGTATAAACATATATTTTCGATGTAATTTTTTTTATTTATGTGGAATTATTAATATTCTATCAAAATTTTCAATGTGTGATTCTAATGCCCGGAGTTCCCAGAATGAATTTTATAACTTTTATTAAGGCACATTCTGAAAATGCATGAGCGGTGTTTTCAATCATTGGAACTAGTTATTGTATTAAAATTCCTAACGCACCATTGATTTTGTATAGCAGGGATTCCCTTAAGGGAGAATTCACTATGACTACAGTAGGTCTGATGAAAATGATAATTTTTGGGACTTTTTAAAAGAATAAAGAAATTAAATTTTTTATTTTCATTCCTTTCATTTTCCTCCAACAGAGAAGCAATAATGTGGGAAGAGCGACATATCAAGCCAATAAATAGAGTGACCTTTCAGTGCATTGTAACTCCATTGTTAGGGAATTATGAAGGTTCCTAATTAATTAGCCCCCATTAATTCCCAACGACATTACATACCCTCCCCCTCTCTATTTATATGTAGCATGGGGAGAGATTTTTTCCCTAGATCATCATGAAATGAAGTGATGAAAAAGTTTCAAGATTCCAAACCCTTGGAGGACTGATCCGGTTCCAGTAGGCGGTGACGAGAGACCTCAGAACCCCCTAATCAAAGATTGATGATCAAGAGACGTCATCAGAGGCTAGGGGTGGGGACAGCTAACACTGACCCACTTCCACAATCGTAGGATTTCTCCATTGTTCTTGGGGTCAGTGTTCAATTTTTATTTAATTTAGGTTCATTCTGGTACCCTTTAATACACCCTCAATATTAAAATCTATATTGGAGGGTGTGGGCCTAACAGACTTAGTGCAAACCATCCTCTATCTTTCTACTCTTGAGCCTTTGGGGAATACTGTCAACCTGATAGAACCAACCAGCTACGATGGAGGAAGTTTGTCATCATGCACCACAAGAGGAGGTTGTGGAAGTAAGAGGAACGGTCAGCACCAGTCGGCCGCAGAAGAGGTGCAGTGCCCCGTAGCACGCCGCCAGTGAGAATTGGGTTGCAGCTCGTCAGCCGCATCTTTAGGATGAGGCGTTCATCACATCGGCTGGATGTAGAAGAAGAAGGCATCGTGACCAGTGTTCCGTAGGTGGAAAGAGGTCGCGGACGAATCCATGGTGATGGAGGAACCCTTGGTCCGGGTTCGGTGGTGACCGGGCAGCGCCCAGGTGGCGTCTCCATTTCATAAGTCGATGGGCCTCCGGAATATTCAGAATACCACGGGACTGAAACCCCCAACCCCATTTTCCAGCTCGGGCGGACTACGGGCCGCGCCCCCAGTGGGTCGTGCCTCACATGGTCGGGTAGCCTTCCCATCCGTGCTGCACCTCTCATGGTCGGGAGGCCTACCCAGCGGGCCGGGCGGCCTTGCGAGCCGGGCCTCCCCTTACTGTCCGTGCTTCCCCCTTGTGGACTGGGCCGCACCCTTTCAGGTGGGGCCAAACCTAGGCCAAGCGGGCCGACCCGCCACGGTGCAGCCCAGCTGGTTCAGACCTATACATGGTCAGGTCGGCCCAAATAGGTTCGGGTCGGCCCAGGCCAGGTCGGACAAGACCCGGGCCCAACTGGACCTAGAATCACTTAAAGGGTCATAACATGAAATCCAAGAATCCATTTGATGAACCATATATGGCACTGGGATCCTTAGATCTAGATAGTACATTTGGTATATGCCAAATATGTTTTGAAGAATGTTGGGGTACAGACAGTTTGGATCGAAACAGAATTCAATCGGGCTTTCAAAACTAAAACACTAATAACTCACAGACCGAACACCTGATTGACACACCATCTTTCTCTTTGGAACCCTTATGACATGGCGGTCCTTTGGGTTATTACTTTGTGGAACATAGTGATAGTCAAGGTATGACAGATATCTCGAGGGAGGATTCTATGGAACTCGAGCGCACCTGGTGCGTGGAATCATCTGGCCGACTGTAACGTGAAGAAAGATCGTCGATCTTGTGTGGGTCAGGACCTATCAATCCTATGTGGGTCAGTATCTATCAGATCATGTATGGGTCAGCGCTCAGTGATCCTGTGTGGGTAATCACATACCGGTCATGTGTGGGTCATATCCTTTGTGGGTTAGTGGGGGTTTGTACCTATCGATCCGGTGTGGGATAGAAGCAGTGCATAATAACATAATAAAATTATCTAGCTTACGACTAATCATATATAATTATTAGAATTAGTTATTCTTGATTGCGAGATGAGTCTGTTATCATCGCGGTGGTACCTATGTGGTACCTTCAACTTTGTGGTGTTATCATTGTAGTGATACCAATGTGGTACGTCTATCTTCGTAGTTTTACCTTAATGGTACATTCACCTTCTTGGTGTTGTATTCATGGTGATACCTATGTGGTACTTATACCTTCATGGTTCTACCTATGTGTTACTTCTACCTTCATGGTTTTGTCTTTGTAGTGTTAAATGTGTGGTACTTTTATCTTTGTGGTGATACCTGTGTTGTACTTCTACCTTCGTGGTTTTATTATTGTGGTATTATTCCCTCATGTGCGAGATGAGTATGTCTTAATAACTTAAGTATATGTTTGGGAATATACCTCAATAGAGTTTAAGTCTATTTCTTTGTGCTCTGAGATTGAAGACTTTTTTTGTGTTGTTTTCCATTGTGGAACTCTGGGAATCCTACTGGGGTCTCGGGGTCCCTACTGAGTATCTTTATAATCACCCCTGCATGGGCTACACCCGCACCATGTTGTGTCCTATGATGATGACTGAAAACAGTTATCGAGGCTGAGGGAGCTGGAAATAGAGAGAACATAGAGGTGGACTATTTGGCGTGACATGACACAGGATCTACTGATCGTGAGCTATACCTAACCATATGGTAGGATCTTTGATGGGAGATACAAGAGCTATTTTACCCTTCTCAATTGTAATTGTACTTATCGATTGTACTTTTACTTTTAATTTGGGCTTATATTATAGTACATTTTAATTCAAGACTCTATTACTACCGCAGTTTACTTCGTGGTGTGTTGTTGTTGTGTTTTGGATTGTGTGTCTATACAGGTAAAAAGGAAATGCCTTCCCATTTTAGGGATATTCCTTTCCAATGTAGGTCTCTGGTCACTATCCAATGGAAGCCTGGCTTGTGGTAGTCACCGCATGAGCCCCGACCGATGGGTCGTGACATCAATGAATAAAGATGTATCACTATTATGCCTCATATAATGGTTTTTAACTGATCTTAATTCTTGAATCATTCATTTGGGATATCATTTTTTCTCATCAGTTTTATTTCAAATATGTGTGTTTTAAAATATTTTCTGTTAGTCCATGAAATATGATCTTAAACTAAATGATTAATATTTAATAGAGGTCATTTTTACTGCTATATTCCAAATCAATTCATGTTGAGTGAACTCATTTCTTTATTTTACATGATACCTTAGTGATCATTGTCTACCAATCCATTATAAAAACAACCCCTTGAAAAATTAAGACAAATATTCTTTAAAAATAATTCTAAATAACGTTTAATAAAAACTATATGATCTTGAAACTGAGTAGAATTCATTCAAATCCATATTATCTTAAATATTTTTCCTGATTGGAAAAAATTAAAAGGCCTATAATTCATTAAAGAAATATACATGAAACAACCTTGGATGAAATTCTATAAAAGGTATTCAATGAAAACATCATGTATCCCTGCACAACGTCTATAAATTTTGTATCCAATATAAATTATGATGTGTTTGGAAAAAAATATTTTCAATGTATAGTCATGTCAAAAATATATAAAGGGAATCATGGATAAATAACATGTTCCATCGCGTTAATCCATTTACTTTCTCTAAAGAGGGAAATTAAATGGATAGCATTAATGTATATCAATATTGTTAGGATAACTATTTGTCTTCTAAAAAATGAATTCCAAACATATAATGTCTATGAATCTTGGTAAAACATCGAAAACCTAGCATTTCCAAATATAGATACATAGTCAATATTTGGAAGAATACGTAATGCTGTAAATTTTGGGTACTTGAAACTACTCAATATTTTATTCATTCATAAAAATATATATTATCATTTTAAATATTATCTTTAACCACATACACGGGTACCCCTCATGGGCTCACTGTGATGATATGTTAAGACCAAAACTCTGTATTAAATTTCCCATTTGTATTTGTTGATCATCAAGGTTATATAATTTATAAAAATGTGTAGTATTTCCCTAAGATTATAAATTTTAAGGATAATAGATATGATTAATTCCACCAACTAACATTGACACATTGAAAATAAACCATCTCACTACATGAATGAAAATGAAAATAATGTAAAGAATCTTGAAAAAAATAAAAAGGATATATAGTTTCCATGAAACTCCAATAACTCTTGAACAACCGCATGGGAAAATAATTTATTGAATGTTCACCAAAATGTTCATTTAGACCTAAAAAATTATATGTATATAATGTGGTTACTATATAGGTATGCATAGTATTATCCTCAATGAATCCTCTAATGAAAATTTTATTGACGTATACTAATTCCTAGTGAGGAATGAATTGAATCCCACACTTTAACTAATAATGTGAAACTATAACTCAATATCCTGATGAATATACAAACATGTATCATATGTTTGTAATTAATTTAATAATGAAATCATTTATGTAATGAAAAGTTTCATTCATCAACATCCCCAATGTTTTATCACAATCAATCCCCAATTATAAAAATACTATTATAAAATCCCTACCAAAAGGCAACCTACACTAAGGTCAAATGTATGATAAACACGTTATCATCTAATCCTGTATACCATATAGTTTTTCAAACCCTCATCTTTGTTATGTCATCGATAACAATCTAGTATGTCCATATTCCACTACATTCTATGATTCATACACTATAAATCATTTGATCACCACCCTTAAAAGCACACACATACTAAATTTAATTCAAGGAAACCAATACAAGACAATTTTTCATAACTATAACATGATATCTCACACATAGAAATGATTTATAAATCTAATTTCCAATATTACATGTGTATAAAAATTCCCCATAACTTAATTCATTATATGCATGTTATTCCCAAACATAGTGATACATGGAATTATAGATGAAAAGATTGTGAATTCATCCATATGTACCCTCAATAACGTAGATATTGGGTAATTAACAAATTAGAAAAAAAATTGGGTTATGAATTCCTTCTCCTATCTGACGGTGGCGAAAATAATTTCAGAATGTATAAGAAGTGATAAATCACAAAACTAAACAATGTAAGTTATTCTAGTTTTAGAATCAATTAAAAGTATTATCCTACAGAAACTAGACAAACACCACTAATTCTTGTGGAAGAGGTTCTAGTACAATTTCATATCTACATGAAGTCAACATCGTTTACCATCAACATTTGAATAGAATATATTTCAAATAATTAATTTTTTAACCCTACTAAATATTTTTCCATCAATTTGTATCATTAGAATCCAATATAAATTCACAATTTAAATTTTGAATAATCATATTTCATTCCATTTCATAGAAAATAATTCCATTCAACATTCTCATTGATTATGTTTAGCATTACTAACTTCCACACAAGTCACTTGAATTAATTGTAAAATAATATTATATTATATTAAAATGGAATTATAGGCCAAAAAAATAAAATAACACAGATCATATAAATTCGTAGAATAGAAAAAATAGTATCATGTTGTTTTTATTGCATGATGAACCAATCATGAAACCGACCATAAAATCTGAATATCATGAATGATTGTAAGTCCATGCTATCACCCCTTACCAATAATCCAATAAACATGTAACACCCCGACCCTAGTTACCCAGAGTCGGTGCATTATTACATAACATTGTCATGATCACAAGAAAGATCAGGTCTGGAAAGACCAATTAGTTTAGTATCCTTGGAAACACTAGATATATTCATAAAGCTTTACAATACATCATAAAAATAAAAACTAAAATAATGTAGTATCCATAGTCCACACTCTTATCCCCTCAAACTATCACTGCAGGTCATTCATAATTTACTTCTTTACATCTTGAGAATAATGAAACATAGAAAAGGGGTGAGCTCAAATGCCCAGTAAGGATAACAATATAGCGGAAACTTTCATAAATAAGAATAAACATTTAAGCCATCGTATAACTAAAAAAAAACCCTTTTAAACATGAACATCAACATAGAATGTCAAAAATAAAATCAAATAATTCCATTTACTTATTCACGTTGATATTCTACTAATCGAATAATCACATGCAATATCAATAACCACTTTCATACTGATGTAATGAATAATGCCAGACTATCATAACCACATAGACAAGGCCTCATCCCAAGACTACAAATAATATTTCTTCAAAGCCTTGTGCCAAGATACTATTTTGTCTCATGAGACCTACCGATGCATCGAGGATCTATAGTGGGCTCCACCCGTCACATATTATGTCTAATGCATTCCCATATGAAAAATGTTTATACATAACATAAACATCTGTAACAAAACTAGCATATGAAATGTAAATATTTCATCCATAAACCATGAATGGTATAAAAATAACACATCCACTATAAAACAAATCACAAAATCTTCAATACAATATAGAAGTTTTTTATCATGATAAATCAACTTCGAATAAGCGTAAAATCCCTCAAAGGATGTTGACATAGATGAAATCATAACTGTTTTTAGAGGAATATATCTTTCTATTTTGAAATCATTTAAGAGTCATATATTTATAAAATAAAACATTTTCTTTGAAATTATTCTTATAATCTTGTAAGGGATGATTTGATGATTTTGTAACGGCGGAAAATAGCCGCACCAGCCGTATAAGTAAAAAAAACATTCTTACCTTAATTCTTTCGAAAAGGATAAAAAGGACCTTGTTTGGAAAACGACGAAAATATTCATTTATAAACCCATTATAAAAGTCAACAAGGGTATAAATGACTTTAACCCATATTCTAGTAAATTGTAAAAATGATTTGAAATACATTTTTAAGAAACATGGATGTGGATGATAATGAAGTCCCAATAGATTATTACGTATAAACAACCCCGGATAATAAAGAGATTGCAAAATAAACCCATACCTTGTACTTTTCCTTGGTTGGGGTAGGTTAACCTCCTGTATAATGGTGAAATAATTGTTATTAAATTATACAAGAATCATATACATTAATATGATATCATATATTATCTTTTAACAATTATTTGTTAATTATATCTTAGTATTATCGTTGTTTCGGGTGTTAACTTACTCATTTTATATTATATGTTTTGTTACGTAAGATGTTTTTTTCCTGGATAGGTTGTATCTTATTAATATCCAGAATGATATCAAGTCCTTAAACATGATTTTTAAATCATAAAATGATAATTATACTTGAATGGATGCGATGGAGAATGAATCTCATCGTGTTCGTGGAGACGTTAGTCAGTACGTACGCACGAGTGACAATATCATTATTTTGATATTAAAATAACATATAATTGGTTGGTATATCATATATATATAGAGTAATTATAATTTTATATTTATTATTTACATGAATTACACATCATTATTATATCCATCCAAATAATAATATATTGAATAACAATTACACCACGACGTGGAGACGGCAAGCCGTACATACGCACGTATGTTGACATGTTATTCAAAGGATGGATAGAATACTGGATATGGTTGTACCATATTTATAATAACATCAATGTATATATAATATTCTGGAGTTACTATTGTAGAATGGAAATAACAAAGAATGAATAAGTGGAAGAAGAAATGAAATTGAAAGAGGGTGGTGAAAACATTACCTCTTCTTCGGGTTCTTCCTTTTGATTTGATCAAAAGGGATCCATAGGATGGCTTTCTGACTAAAGTAAGGCCTCTAGGATGAAGCGAGGGAAGTTGAGAGAGTTATTGGGAAGTGTTTCGCCAAGCCAAATGGCTTTGATGGTGTGAATTAATGAGAAGGGGGAGTGCCCTTTTATAAGAGAGGTGAGGGGCACCATTGGAAAAGCTAGAAATATTATTTTATAATAAATTCATATTCGGTTTATAATGACTCCAAAGTGTATTATTTAAAGTTTAACGTGGAAATAGGTTGAATATAACTCAAACAATATAATTTAGATAGTTTTAGTTTACTATATTAACCTTGTCTTTAAGTATTAACTCTTAGTTAATTAGTTTCACTTTTACAATGTATTTTTTTATTTTATATTATATGGTCAATAAAATTACTATATAAATCCAAGAGACCCCACAAGTGGTCCATTAATGATACACCTATCATGATATAAGCCTCTTGCCAAAACCTTAGATTTTTAGAAATTGAATATCAATTAATAATATAATATTTGTTTTAAAAACTCTTTTATATCAATTTTGACACTATTTAGAAAATTGATTTGTGTGAAAATCAATACAGAATGATTACTTTGAAAAAAGTTAATTAAATAATTCCTAACATGTCATATTAACCTATAATATTAGTTTAATTTAACAAATGTCTCAAATTATATTTATTTGGTTATTTATAATATCAATTATTTTAATTGTTCACTATTATTGTAATTACTACATCATTATTATGTCATAAATAAATTAAATTATTTAATTTCTAAAAATTATAAATAAAATATAATTACGTCGGAAAACTTTTTTAACTTTCTAATGAATATTTATAATTGAATTTATCTTATGTGTAACCTTATATTATAAATGTTTTAGTAAATAATCATTGATTTTAACTCTTTTAACTGTTCTTTGAATTAAATAATAATAAATTTCCTAATCTAATCCAAGTGTATCTAAATGATAATATTTTATTCCTAAGGTTGATTTTGGTCGAGATAAACTTGTCCAATAGAATTAGAACATGTGTTAGGGTAATATTAATATCATTTTTACCCTTAATTACCCTATTTACTTTTAACCGTGCTAAATAAAAGTAAAAAGTTACTATTCACCAAAAATTATTTTCTTCTCATTGAACCACATTTTACTCCTTTATATTAACCATGACTCTTGGATTTTCAAAATTTAACTTACAGAAGCGGTAAAATTATGTTTTATGAAAAAATCAGTTTTTTTAACTACCACTTAGTGGTTTCACTATTCATAAAAAAATGCAGTTTTTCAGAAATATACAAAAAATTCACCCTAGGATAATTTCAATATTCCGAATCCAAAAATGAAGTCAATTTTAAAAAATAAAATTTATAAATTTCAAAAGGTAAAAATTACTATTCATAACGGCTAGTTTGATTGGTTGTAGTGAGTTAGAACTTGATGTTGCGTACAACACACGCTATTGCATTATTCAAAGAGAAGCATACCGTGGAAGCTTGGGGTGTTACATTCTCCACTCATTAAAATAATTTCATCCTAGAAATTTCTAGAATACTACCACATGAAAAGACTCGGGTGGTTCTTCAACATAAGTTCCTCTAGTTCCCACGTTGCCTCTTCCATCTTATGGTTTCTCCATAAGACTTTTACCAGACGAGTCGTCCGGTTTCATAGTAATTGTTTTCTCGTATCGATAATCTTGATGGGCTCTTCGCAATAAGACAGATCGGGTTCCAGTTCTAATTCCTCATAGGTGAGTACATGCATTGGGTCAGGCATGTATTTCCTCAATAGTGATATGTGGAACACATCGTGAACTTTGGAGAGATTTGGTGGCACTGCCAAATAGTATGCTACAGCCCCAATTCTTTCTAGAATTTTGAAAGGTCCGATGTACCTGGTACTCAATTTACCTTTCTTACCAAAATGTATGACTCCCTTCCATGGAGATACATTCAGGAAAACATGATCACTGACTTGAAATTCCAAACCCTTCCTTCGATTATCGGCAAAGCTCTTATACCTACTTTGAGCTGCTTTGATATGGTTTTGGATTACCTTCACCTTTTCCATTGTTTCTTCCACCAGTTCTGGGCCTACAAGTTTTCTATCACCAGCGTCATCCCAACAGGTTGGTGTGCGACATCTCTTTTCGTATAACGCTACTATATGGTGCCATCTGAATACTCGAATGTAAGCTATTGTCATATGAAAATTCTACCATAGGTAAATATTGATCCCACATACCCTAAAAGTCAAGTGAGAAGGATCTCAACATGTCTTCTAAGGTTTTAATAGTTCATTCTGATTGTCCATCTATTTGAGGGTGGTAGGAAGTGCTCAAATGTAGTTCAGTTTCCAAGGCTTTCTGATGACTTTTCCAGAATCATGAAGTATAATGGGGATCACGATCAGAAAAAATCGATAGGGGTACTCCATGAAGTCTCACAACTTCATTAATATACATTCTTGCTAGACGTTCAAGTGGTAAATCTTACCTTATAGCAAGAAAAGTTACTGACATGGTAAGACGATCAACAATGACCCATATTGCATCATTCCTTCTAGGAGTCATTGGTAGCCCCATGACAAAGTCCATCGTAATATTGTCCCATTTCCACTCCAGTATGGGAAGAGGTTGCATGACTCCTCTAGGATGTTGCCTTCCAGATTTCACTTGTTGACAAACCATACATCTTGACACAAAATCAGCAATCTCCCTCTTCATGTTGTCCCACCAAAAATTTTCCTTCAAATCCCTATACATTTTGGTGCTCCCAGGGTGTACAGTGAAATTGGAATGATGAGCATCATCCAAAAATTCCCTTTTTAGATCAAGTATATCGGGAACACAAATCCTCTTCTTGAATTTCAGAATTCCTTCTTCATACACAATGTCTCTCAATCTCCCATCATTCACAACTTTAATCTTCTTTTCAAATTCTTCATAATCGGTCTGATAACTCTTAATCCTTTATAGTAATGATGGTTTGGAAACCACTTGAAATAGAATTGATGTTTCACCTTCACTGGTTATTCCCATGTCCATCATCACTAGATCCATGAAAATTGGATCCCTTTCAATTCTCATATTGATCAAAACTCCATGATCTTTTCTGCTCAATGCATCTGCCACCTTGTTTTCTTTCCCCCGGTGGTAGTGTATCGTACAGTCATAATCCTTGAGTAATTCAAGCCATCTTCTTTTCCTCATGTTGAGTTCTATTTTTTTTGAGAAAATATACTTGAAACTCTCTTTATCAGTATAAATCTCACATTCTTCACCATAGAGGTAGTGCCTCCATATCTTCAAAGCAAAGATCACAGCTTCTAACTCAAGATCATGAGTATGATAGTTTTGTTCATGAAATTTCAATTTTTTTGATGCATAGGTAATAACCCTATCATTTTTCATAAGGACACAACCAAGTCCTTTCTTCGATGCATCACTATAAATAACGAACCCATCATTCCCCGGTGGTAGAGTCAATATAGGAGCATTGAATAATCTTCTCTACAGTTCTTCGAAAAAAATTTCACACTATTTTGTCCAAAAAAATTTAACCCATTTATGTGTGAGCTTCGTTATTGGGTAATCCAATTGGGCAATATTCTAGATGAAACGTCGATAATAACATGCCAAACCAATAAAACTGCGTACCTCATTTATACTCGTAGGTGATGCCCATCCTTGGATTTCCATGGTCTTAGAAGGATTAACAGAGATTCCATCTTTAGAGACAATATGGCCAAGAAAATAAATCTCCTGAATCCAGAATTCACACTTGCTAAACATCCAATATAATTCATGTCTTCTCAGAGTCTTCAGGATAGTGTGAAAGTGATTTTCATGATCTTCGTAGATTTTGGATTATACAAAGATATCATCAATAAATACGACCACAAATTCATCGATATATTCCTTGAAAACTCTATTAATCAGATCTATGAATATAGAGGGTGCAATAGTCAATCCAAAAGGCATTACTGTAAACTCGTAATAACCGTACCTGGTTTAAAATGATGTCTTCAAAATTTCTTTCTTCTTCACACACAACTGATGGTATCCATATTGAAGGTCAATCTTTGAAAATTATTGAGCTCCATGCAGTTGGTCAAATAAATCATCAATGCGAGGTAGGGGAGACTTGTTCTTCATTGTTATATCATTGACCTCCCTTTAGTCGACACATAACCTCATAGATCCATCTTTCTTTTTAACAAAACGAACAGGGGCTCCCCATGGAGAAACACTAGGGCGAATAAATCCATTATTACTCAATTCCTCTAGTTGTTTCTTTAGTTCAACTAATTCTAATGTTTCCATTGTATAAGGGGTATTCGATATAGGACTTCATCCAGGAATTAAATCAATGGAAAACTCAACTTCTCGTTCTGGATGTTGTCTAGGTAAATCTCCTGGAAACACATCTACATATTCTTTCACAATAGGTACATCCTCTATTTGAACATTCCTTTCCTCACCCACTGTATTTTCATCCTCTTCCTCCCCAATAATTGAATTTAGATGAGCTACTGGGGGTGGATCTAGATAAGAATTATTTCGTGGCAATTCTTTTCTAAAGATAAGGTGTTCCTTATCATCATCATCAAAAATTGTAACCTCCTTATTCTTAAAATAAGTCTTCGCATCATGGTCTGAAAGCCATTCCATACCAAGGATTATATCAAACTCAATCATAGGTATGATGATGAGATCAGCAGATAGAGAACATTTATGTGCTCTAATGGGGACTGATTCACAAATATTTGTTGCAATGATACTTCCCTTAGGAGTTTTAACTAATAACTCCCTTGTTAAATCAAATTGGAAATATCTAATTTTCTGAGAAAACTGGGAAGATATGAATCAATGCAATGATCCAGAATCAAATAATGAATTTTCTAAACTTGATGAAACCTTTAAATTACCTACCACCACATCTTTCAGAGTTTCTACCTCAGCAGTAGTGACAGCATAAACATGGCCTTGATCCCTTAGACTTTTCTGAGGTAAGTTCTCATGACGCTTAGGACATTCATTTGCATAATGTCCCATCTCCCTGCAATTGTAGCATTAGAAATCGATAGCTTCCTTATTCCCCTTGCAATCACGAGCTTGGTGGCCTTTTTCACCACACTTGTAATAGACTCATGTCCCTTTTAAGCAAGTACCGAGGTGTTTCTTCCCACATTTAATGCAGGATGGATATTCAAAATTTCCATTATTCCCCTTATCTCCATTCCCAGATTGATCAGCAGATCTCCTCTTCTATTTATTTGATTTAAAGTCATATGACTTAGAGATTTCGTTCTCTGTCTTGATAGCACATGAGACAATGTCTTCGTACAACGAGAAGGATTGTGAGACTAATTATCGATGGAGAAATGTATTTAACCCATCAGAGAAATAAACAAGCTTACTTCTTGGGTTATGTATATAATCTCATGCATACCTTTCTATCCTTATAACGTTAGCCTCATACATTGAGACATTATCATCCCCTTTTGTCTCAGACTCAGAAATTTCCTTTCCATATCTAGTCAATGGTAACAAGGAATGTATTTTTCTAAAAACATATCTTTGAAAACCCTCCATTCCATATTTGATACTTCATCATCTTCCATCATTTTTCGAATCAATGACCACCATTGATCAGCATCTCCAGTGAGGCGGTAAACTTCCATGATAAATTTTTCCCTTTCACTACTTCCCAAATCCTGAAATATTTTCTCTAGGGAACTTATCCATTGATCATCTATTAATGGATTTGTACTCCAATTGAATGTTGGTGGTTTCTGCCTCATGAAGTGATCTAACATTGATCCTCCATGCTGTGGATCAGGGTGCTCCATACGGGTATAGTTATTATTCGTAACATGAGTGAGTTGTCCCAGTATGGTGATTAGTTGATCAGCACCAGTTGCATCACCAGCTCCACTATAATTATCTTGAGTAGGAGGGAAATCCCTACATGGAGTGTGTGCATTGATACAATTTCCATTTCTCCCACTAGGCCCCATTTCTAAACAATGTCATAAACTAGATCAGTTTATGAATCAAAATACATATTTCCATACTTATAATACACTTAACATAAATTAAACTATTTATGGATATAATCCATAATCATAAAAAAAGTTCTTTGAGTAAGTATATACTCATAAACCCTTCATAATGATTTGTAAATAAAATGAGAGTTATCCTAAGCATATCCCCCGGGAGTTTCATAACCAAGAGTGCAGGAAGGCCTGTTGTCGTGCACCAGTTCCCGTTAGAGTGTAGCTCAAAGTGGTGTTTTCAGGTTTTAACCCTAGGTACATCTATTCCAGAGCCGTCTCTACCTGTTCGTATCCAGACAGAGATGTATTTCTCAGAAAACTCACAAAATATCTACAATACCAAAATTCTAGGAAGTTCTTCTATACTAATCCTCAAAGTCCATCTTAAATCTATGTTCTCTAATCAGAGTTTATCTAAATATAGCTTCCAAGGTTTGTACTAAACTTCCTCTAGTACCAACTGTAACACCCCGAACCCAGTTACCCAGAGTCGGTGCATTATTACATAACATTGTCATGATCACAAGAAAGATCAAGTCTCAAAAGACTTATTAGTTTAGTATCCTTGGAAACACTAGATATATTCATAATGTTTTAAATTACATCATAAAAATGAAAACTACAACAACATAGTCTCCATAGTCCACACTCATATCCCCTCATACTATCCCTGCAGGTCATTCATAATTTACTTCTTCACATCCTGGGAAAAATAAAACATAGAAAAGGGGTGACCTCAAATACCCAGTAAGGATAACAATATAGCGTAAAATTTCATAAATAAGAATAAAAATTTAATGCAATGTATAACTAAAACAAAAGCCTTTTAAACATGAACTTAAACATAGTATGGAAAAAATAAAATGAAATAATACTATTTACATATTTACAAGGGTATTATACGAATCAAATAATCACATGCAATATCAATAACCACTTTCATAGTGATGGAATCCGTAATGCCAGATTATCATAACCACATAGCCAAGGCCTCGTGACAAGACTACAAAAAAGATTTTTTCAAAGCCTTGTGCCAAGACAGTAGTTTGTCTCATGAGACCTACCGATGCATCGAGGAGCTATAACAGGCTCCACCCATCACATATTAAGTCCAATGCATTCCCATATAAAAAGGATTAAACATAACAAAAAATTCATAATAAAAATAGCATATGAAATATAAATACTTCATCCATAAACCATGAATGGTATAAAAATAACACATCCACAATCAAACATATCACAGAACCTTCAATACAATATATAATTTTTGTATCATAATAAATCAACTTCAAATAAGCGTAAAATCCATCAAAGGATGTTGACATATATGAAATCAAAACTCTTTTTAGAGAAATATATATTTCTATTTTGAAATCATTTAAGAGTCATATATTTATAAAATAAAACATTTTCTTTGAAAGTATTTTTATAATCTTGTAAGGGAAGCTTTGACTATTTTATAACGGCGGAAAATAGCCGCACTCGCTGTATAGGTTAAAAAAACATTCTTACCTTAATTTTGTCGAAATGGTTAAAAGGGACCTTGTTTGGAAAATAACGGATAAAATCCATTATAAACCACTTATAAAAGTCAAAAATGGTATAAATTACATTAACCCATATTCTAGTAAATAGTAAAAATGTTTTGAAATACATTTTTAAGAAACATGGATGTGGATGATAAAGAAGTCCCAGTAGATTATTACATATAAACAACCTCGGATAATGAAGAGATTGTGAAATAAACCCTTAACATTTACTTTTCGTGGGATGGGGTAGGTTAACCTCCTTTATAATGGTGAAATAATTGTTATTTAATTATACAAGAATCATATACATTAATATGACATCATATATGATCTTTTAACATTGATTTGTTAATAATATCTTAGTATTATTGTTGTTTCGGGTGTTGACTTACTCATTTTCTTTTATATGTTTTGTTACATAAGCCATGTTTTTCATGGATAGGTTGTATATAATTCATATCCAGAATTATATCTAGTCCTTAAAAATTATTTTTAAATCATCAAATGATAATTATACTTGAATGGATACGATGGAGAACGAATCTCATCGCGTTCGTGGAGACGGTAGTCCGTACGTATGCACGAGCGACAATATCATTCTTTTGATATTAAAATAATATATAATAGGATGGTATATCATATATACAGAATCATTATAATGTTATATTTATTATTTACATGAATTACACATCATTATTATACCCATCCAAACAATAATTTATTGAATAACAATTACACCACGACGTGGAGACGGTAAGCCGTACGTAGACACGTATGGTGACATGTTATTCAAAGGATGGATAGAATACTGAATATGGTTGTACCATATTTATAATAACATCAAAGTGTATATAATATACTGGAGTAATTATTTTATAATTTCTATAACAAATAAAGAATAAGTGGACGAAGAAAGGAACATGAAAGAGGGTGGTGAAAAAATTACCTCTTCTTCGGGTTCTTCCTTTTGATTTCATCAAAAGGTCTCCTTATGATGGCTTTATGACTAATGGAAGGCCTCTAGGATGAATTGAGGGATGTTTAGAGAGTATTTGGGCAGAGTTTGGCCGAGGCAAATGGCTTTGAAGGTGTGAATTAATGAGAAGGGAGAGTGCCATTTTATAAGAGGGGTGAGGGGCACCTTTGGAAAAGCTAGAAATATTATTTTATAATAAATTCATATTCGGTTTATAATGGCTCCAAAGTGGTTAATTCAAAGGTTAAGGTGGGTATAAGTCTAAAATCACGAAACCAATAGGATTTAGACAGGTTTTGGTTAATATATCAACCTTATATTTAAGTATTAACTCTTAGTTAATTCGTTTCACTTTTACAATGTCTCTTTGTATTTTTATATTATATGGTTAATAAACATACTATATACATCCAATAGACACCCAAGTGGTTCATTAATGATACACATATCATGATATAAGTCTATTGGCCGAACCTTAGATTTTTAGGAATTGAATATCAATTAATAATATAATATTTGTTTTATAAACTCTTTTTTGTTAATTTTGACACTATTTGGAAAATTGATTTTTGGGAAAATCATAACAGAATGATTACTTCGAAAAAAGTTAATTAAATCATTCATAACATTTCATATTAACCTATAAAATTAGTTTAATTCATAAAAAGACTAAAATTATATTTATTTGGGTATTTATAATATCAATTATTTTAATTTTTCACTATTATGGTAATTAATGCATCATCATTGTGTCATAAATAAATTAAATTATTTAATGTCTAAAAATTATAAATAAAATATCATTATGTAGGAAATATTTTTTATCTTTCTAATTAATATTTATAATCGAATTTATCTTATGTGGAACCCTATATTAAAAATGTTTTTGTAAATAAACATTGATTTTAACTCTTTTAACTCTTCTTTGAATTAAATAATAATAAATGTCCTAATCTAATCCAAGTGGACCTAAATGATAATATTTTATCCCTAAGGTTGTTTTTGGAAAAGATACACTTGTACAATAGAATTGGGACATCTGTTAGTATAATATTAATATCATTTTTACCCTTAATTACCCTATTTACTTTTAACCGTGGTAAATAAAAGTAAAAAGTTATTATTCACCAAAAATTATTTTCATCTCATTGAACCAAATTTTACTCCTTGATATTAACCGTGTCTTTCAGAATTTTTAAATTCCACTCACAGAAGCGGTAAAATTGAGTTTTATGAAAAATTCATTTTTTTAACTACCACTTTGTGGTTTCACTATTCATCAAAAAATGAAGTTTTTCAGAAAAATACTAAAAAATTCACACTAGGCTAATTTCGATATTCCGAATCCAAAAATGAAATCCATTTTGAGAAATAAAATATATAAATTTCAAAAAGTGGGTATTACTATTCATAACGGCTAGTTTGATTGGTTGTGGTGTGTTATAACTCGATGTTGTGTACAACACACGATATTGCATTATTCAAAGAGAAGTGTACCGTAGAAGCTTGGGGTGTTACAAAACACACCTAGTATAATAATCTAGAATAAATGAAATTTCTTCCCATAAAATTATCTACTTATAGCCATCAATTACACACAAAATATCCCAAACATACATCATTCACAACCAAACATATCAAAATTTATATTATCCAAGGGATTGGAAAAATGGAAAAAAGGTTATCAATACCAAAATGCAATCAGAATCGAAGTCCACAAAACCAAGGAATGGAATCCAATAATAAAAAATAATGTCCTCATATAACCCTAAATAATTAATTTATATAACCATAATTTTAAATTCTATATTGAATCAATTGAATCATTATTTATTTTTTTCATCAAATAATAACCAATTATCATTAGTTAATACTAGATAAGAGTTTCAAATATTCAATTATAATAATGAATCAATAAATAAACAATTATTCAACTATTTTCAATAGTATATAGTATATAGATTCACATTCCACATTCATTGGTCACATTATCATAAAAAATATTATATTTTTAGGTCGATTTCATGGAGATCAATAATTCTAAATAATAATAACATTAATATAATAATGTATAAGGATATCTCAAAAATATCAATATAAATGGTTATCATCGAATCACTATAATTATAAACAATATCCTTCTAAATCGTACTTAATCCCAGAAAATGGACTCACTTATGGTCAATTCCAATATTTCCAAATAAAAAAATCATGAAGAACCTTCATTATCAAATCAAAAGGAATATTAATGAATTCCATTCTTCAAGATGAAACTTTTAATGTTCTGTAAGAAAAAATGGCTGCAAAAATATCGAACACCACCAACCATTAATGGAACTATAACATAAATTTTACAATTTAATCTACCATTTGGTTATTCATGATTTATATCTTAAATCCAGGATATACATCAAATAATGAAAATGTGGAATGAAATTGAATAATGTTGATGATAGAAATTAGAAATGTGTGGAACTTTGATTCAATATTTATTGTTCTCAATGAATAAAAATGTTTAGAACCACATTGGATAAAGTGAAAGTGTAATGAGATGACTGATAGTAAAAAAATCATTGAATGGAGAGAAAAAATGTCAATCCAAGGGACTGTAGAACATTTATAGACAATAATTTATTATCCTCCAATAAATTGCTAATATCTTCAGTACATCTATTATTACTCTTGTCATTATGAGATCATGTTTCTTGTTTAATGAATTATCAATTTTCTATGAATCTATTTCATTTTGAAAAAATATTAAAACAGATTAGACAACATAATTCATTACTCCATGATATGAATAGTGCCATTTTATCCCCCATAAGACCACTATTAATAACCATTATCGTATAAAGGGTAATAAAAATTAGTTTCTTAATATTATATCCAAAATAATGGTTTGGTGAGTTCCCACACATTGATTCCCATATCCATATGAAATGTGGCTTCCCGCAGGATAATATGCTCTAATCCCACCAATATGGTGTGGTTGCTCCCCAATCCATACAGGGAGACACTATAAGAATAAAACTTTCTACCAACCAACATTATTCCACCACATTCATTAAAAAAAGAATTTTATGCGTTATATATTTCTAGTACATAATCATTTATTCAAAAACACATTCTATTTTAGGAATTTCAATCCATGTGGAGCACCAGGAACCAAAATGAAAAAAAATCGATATTTATATCCCAAAACACCAATACCAAATGATATTCCGTAACACCAAATTGTAAAATCAGCCACCCATTTATAATGGTGAAGATAAAAAAAGAGATCTCTCCATATAAATTCTAATAAAAACATGTTTCACTTATAAAACACCTCAAATCATATTACTGAAACCTGCAATTCTCAAGAAAATGATTTTGGGTTGATTTTAAAAAACCATTCTCTATCACATATTCTTAGTCATCATTTTCCTAAAAAAATTTAAAAAGACAATGACTTGTGATGATAGTAAACTATCAAAATTTTTAACTCAAAAATATTATAATAATTTACCATAAAACTCACCTAAACATTTAAGTATTGAAAAAATATTCCCTATTTCATAATTCCCAATAGATATTACATATTATTTTTCTTATAGATGAATGATTCACTGCCTCTTAACATTTTTATGAAGTATTTTGGAATTATGAATTTACAAATTCCTCTCAATGTGATATTAATATAGACTAGTTTTTGATTAAAATTATATTGGCTTTTAGATTATTATTTATTGATAAACAATGAAAATATTATTGTGAACTTGAAAATAATTTTAAATCGAAATATTTTAATTCGTTGATAAATTCAAGAGAAGCATCCATAATATGAATCCACTCTCTTTTCATTGATAATAGGAAGAATAAAATGGAAAGATATATATATGTTACATTAAAAATACACTTATATATGGATCATTGATCTCTTTGATCCACTTATATCGTGATGCAGTCTTGTTATCAATATGTACTCTACCTATTCATATTGTTAGAGTCCCTATAACCATAAAACGTCATTAAAACCTGATTTATGACATTCTACAATCAACATCTATTATTATTCTTTTATGTAATTAATAATTCATAGATATTTAATTATTACATCTAACAAATCCCTTCATTTCATTGAATATGTTTCAATTTTACTCCCATTACATAACGTTCAAAAGATTTATGAAGTGTCACAGTGATGTGGTTTTAATTATAATACTTTTAAATTATTAATTAAAACAATTATTTTAGTATTAATGTTAACGATAAATGGAAATAATATACACCAAAATAGTGTGATTATCCCAAAATTCACTCCCTCTACAAAACAATTGAGAATGTATTATTCCAGGTGAATATTATTTTGTGAATTATTTATAAAATGAACCCTTTAAAGAGCCTTTTCTCATGGATTAATGAAAATATTATATTTTAAATATCTAAATTGAAGAAAAATATCCATTAATTAATTCATAATATTTCAATTATCTTAGTATGAATTTTTTATCATTTTGTAATGGTCAATTTTTAGTCAAAACATACAGTTTTCATTAAAGACAAAATTTGTCTGAAATTACAGTAATATAAGAATGAACTATACGTTTAATGAACCATTTTATTTAAAAAAATTAATTTATGTATTAACAATATAAATCTTTGATATTAGAAATACCCCTGGAAAACTCTTTTCGAAATAATTAAAATGTTTTCTTAATATAAAAATAATTTTCCATTCTTTTCATTGAATAATGTATATTCATAATGTGGATTATTATTTTTAATTTCATTTCTATCCTCCTAAAGATTATTTTTTTCATCAAAAATAATTTTATGTCATAAAAATTTGTAACCAATGTAATTCTTCATTGTAAATATTTTGAGTCCTTAAAATAGTTATTTCTACAGAAACCATTTTTACTTGATTTTTGATATTAAAAAATAAATTTTAATCTTCATGGGTGTAGAATTTTTTTTAAATAAAATATTTTTACATATATATTATTCATATAAAAATATATTTAATGGTAAATATTTATCATTTTATTATATATTAATTATTAGGATTTAAAATTAATTATTGAGGTAAATGTGAATGGTTTAAATCGTTTTTAAACATGTGTAGAAGAAATTAACAATTCAATAAATGTTCCTAGAATTGAATAATTAATATTTTAAAGAAACTAAATGTCTCTCCAAAGTTCTGTTTATATTTTTGATTAATTTACCCAAAATTATTTCCAAGGGATTACTGGAAAATATAAAGGTGTTCCCAAAAAATCACTTCTATTAACCATTAAAATGGGATCATCTTCCCCACATCAATAATAAAATATCACAAGTACTTCATCTTGAAACTATTAGATTTTCCTCCACCATAACCCCATATGATGACCACCAGACCGTGTTCACTCATTGTAGTCCTAAAACCATCAAATTCGAGGATATTGTCAATGAAAATCAAGTCCCTAACATTATTATTGTTATAATCTAAATAGTTTTATTCTTAATTGTATTCACTGAAATTAATTATATAAACATTAAAATAATTAAATTAATATAATTTGTGTAATATAATTAATATAGAAAAAATTTATTATCATTTAATATTTGTATACCACATCAATTCTGAAATAAATAACTATTGTTTGTGCATTATGGGAATTATCAACTACATGACAAAACATATTCTAATATCATTACCCATCATAAATTATTGATTATTAGAATGAATTTAAATGATAAATTTTATTTTTATGATATCATTAATTTAATTATTTGAAAAATATAATAACATAATTTTTATGATGAATAATCAATCACTATTTATTAAATCATTTAAAGAAAGTGACCTAAGATGATAATATTTTATTCATGTTGCGTAATGTTTTAGTTTCTATTAATTATTTCTATAAAAAATTATAATTATTATATATAATAATAATTCAAACTAAATAAGTTATTTATAATCATTTTGTAAGGATACTATAACTAAACCATCTCATAATCATCCACTAATCATGGTAGGTTCATGTATGGTTTGATTTAATCACCTACATGATAAATACTCTATATTTATGTCCTCGATGACTACAAGACAATATTTACTTGTATTATATGATATAATGTTTTAAATAATGTTTTTTCTCTTTGGGTTATTTTACATAATTATATAATTAATCAATTAATGAAACACACTTCATTAACTAAAAATCACCAAATCATGCATATTATCAAATTAATCTCCAAGGAAAATTTATAAGAAACAAATTATGGGGATTTAAAATTACATTAAAAATTATAAATAATCAGAAATAGAGACATTAATTACTTTCTAATAAGAAAATATTATAGATGAATGTATAAGAACACATCTGTTTTGAAACGTGATCATACAATCAAAAATATATACAATGACTTTGAAAATCAGAATTATTCATGTAGTAAATGAATATTTATGAAGGGAATATATGAAGATAAATATGAATAATATTATTATTTATGTTATTATGATATATTGGTATATAAAATGTATTTTAAAGTACTTCTTAAGAAGTTAATGAAATAGTTAATGGTTTTATGACTCAAATTCATTTCCAAGTGAATGATTTTATATTATGCAGCTAATTTCATTTATGTGGGGTATACAATACATATTGAAAATACTATATCATAAAATAAATTATTTCATTGTATTTTAATAACAATTTTATGCTCTTTTTTAGTACAGTTTGAATGAATTTCTCCCCAAGTAATTAGCTCAGTTTCCCATCTAAATTTTCATTCATTGGGACTCTTGTTTTAATCACCAATAAATTTTTTTTCTTGTGAATATATTGAAAAATAATTACATTTTTATTTTACAAATTACATTTAATGGACTTGAATTTAATTGTTATTATTCCCATATCATATTTCTTTTATTTATGTGTTATTGTTTAATTTTGAACAAAAAAATTATATGTTTTTTAATGAAAATGATTATGTCATTTTATAGAAAATAAATCCCTTTCCAGATACATGTATGTGGATTTATATATTACATTAATTATGTTATGGTTAATCATCCCAAAAATTGTTGTATATCACGAATCTTGTTCATCAACATAATACATAATGAGAAGTCTGAAACTATACACCTAGAGAGACAGTCTTACATGATATGATTTTGAATATTCACATGATGTTAATAAACCATGATTAAAGGATTTTATTAGAAATTGTATTTATCTCTTACATATAAATTATACATTATACTATCACTAAAATCCATGTATTTAAAGTAAAATTTTTGTAACCTCACCATAGTATTTAATTGATAAGGGGATATTATATTATATTGATGATACAACATGACTTCCATGTTTTTATGTGATTATTTCCATTATATACACATAATTATATTGAAATGGGAGGTATTGGATATCTATGTTTTTATTATATGGTTATCATTTTTCAATAATATATTCATTTAGTAATAGTTTTAAGGTTTTGGAAGAAACTTGTAGTTAATGAAATGGAAAAATACAGGTTTCTAGTGGGTCTGACATTTTTTATCCCCTCGATGCATCGAAAAAATATCAAATGAATAAATAGGTTTTGTATTGGTATAAGACTGTTTAATTATAAGGATAATGTCTTTACATCAATCCAAATGAAATGTATTGAATCTTTTCATATGGAATTGATATAATGTTTTAGATTTATGATATTATGTATTCCTTAAGTATAATGACAATGATTATTGTTGTCCATGTTTTCCAATATATTCATTGATACAGAGTGACCTCAATATCAGTTGAATTATGGATTAATTTTGTTCATTTATTCTTTCTATATCACTTATTCCATATTTTAATGTAATATTCCATTGTGTGTGTAACATCAGTAACCTAGAAGCCACAAAATCGGTGCCCTGAGTTGAGTCTCCACATAAACTCAAATGTTGAACCGAATAAACCAGATTTTTCTTATTAGGAGAGATGTTCTAATGGATCACATGAGGAAAATATAACCTCATTAACAAAGTATGACATAACATATAACATATGAAATAAAAAAACAAACCTTCATTTGAAAACATTCATTACTGAACATTTCCCACAAATTGTATATACCATATCTAAAAAACCAATATGCCAGTCTTGTTAACCATTCATAAACTGACAAAAACCCCCAAAATAATGACAAAATACCAAATCCAAAAAATGGGTCATTACTCCAAGATCAGATCCTCATTCATGCACATACCAAGACCCATCTCAACTCCCTAACATTTTTACTTTCCCCTTTTTCTTAAATGAGAACATGAAATATTCTCATCTGACTAATGGATACTTGAGAAGTGTGTAAGAACAACTCATTAGGCGACCACCAATGGAGTCTACCATATATATTGTCTAAAAAGATAATGCATACAAACAAGAAATAAATGATAAGGTACACGAGAGGAAAACTAGTGATCCATTGATTAACAACATTCACTTCATTCATGTCAATCATCAATTACATTTTCATCACTTAAACTGTATTCATTCCAAAATTCATTTTAATCACATGTTCCATGGGCTACAGATTTACGTCATTTACAAAATTTCCTAAGCCCGATAATTATCATGCATAGGGAAAGGTCATGTTCCCTGCCACACTAGGGATAAACATTTCATTAATATCAAAACACACTTACCATGGAGGCTCAGTCCAGGTAGTATCATCCAATGAAACCATTATGGGCCTAGAGAATTAGTCTATCTCCCTAACCCATGAATTTAAGGGGGTATTTAGAGCCTCACTCCAACCCAACCCATGTGAGGACCCTCATCACATTGTCCCACACCACCAATCCATGTGCACATAATTATTTATCTGAGTACCACTTATACCAGAACACAATCCTTTCAAAAAAATACATATCACATTTCCAATTCCCATTTCAATCAACACATTAATCATCATCTAACCTTCACATATTATCATATTTACTGTTTACATGGAATTTCCTATTTTAAACATTTCCCCTTTTCATAAAATAAAAAATTTAATATAATCAAAAATTCCCATACAGTGACCCATTTATAATATTCATAAATTCATATTCACTAATCCATTTATGCATTTCCATTACAAATTCATATTCCTTTTACACATTTACATTAATCCATTGAACTCATTCACATAGGATGCCAAAAACTCTCTTATTCCATTATCAACAACAATACCCAACTACCAAACCTCGATTAAAACCCAACTAACATGTAAATTCATTTATCATGGTCTCAAATTTAACAAAGAAAAACATTAGGTTTAACATCACTATTTACCATTTTTGGAAATATTGGTGCACGAGCAGCCCTAATGTAGTCTAGACAACCTCATCACATCCCATGAGGATCATGACAGGTTCAATTAATCATATAGACCAACCAAATTAAAAAATAACAATCAAGGATAATAATTTACAGTTAGAGGGATGAAATATAACAACCACATATGCAATAATCTAAACGAAAAATATGGGATATTACCTATGTAACACCTTCCTAGATTACAATGACAATTTCAAAGTTAACGATATTATTATAACCAAATTCTAGAACCCAATGAATCCCCAAAAAACTATGCACTAGAAAAGTGTGTTTTAGGTATTTAAGAGAATAATAGTAAATCCACAAGACCTAATCTAGAAAAAGGAAGAAAGAGGAGTGTTAGACATACCTGGATAATCGATCAA
This sequence comes from Viscum album, assembly GCA_963277665.1. Classification (NCBI taxonomy): domain Eukaryota; kingdom Viridiplantae; phylum Streptophyta; class Magnoliopsida; order Santalales; family Viscaceae; genus Viscum; species Viscum album. Next base: position 488,125,754 of record OY728120.1, read on the forward strand.
CAACCAAAGATTCTCTAAATGGTTGAGAATCAAAGGATATTGAACCTTGGATAAATTTAGTGGTTTGTTTCATCACTAGGGATGAAGGAGGAATAAATGGTGAGAAAATTAGGTTGGATACTTAAAATCACGTGGGTGAAAAACTATACATTTTCAATATTTAAAGGGTGCATTGTTTAGCTGCATGGTTTTTCAAAGAATGTGCCAATTGTGCACCTAACATTATCCAAAAGGGTTCTATGTCATATAGTTACCATGGAATTCTGAACTGTTTGATAAATTGTGCACCAACTATGAAACATTCATCAATGCATGGTCACAAGGTTTGTCATCCCCCATTGCATGGGTTGAACTAACAGTGCACCAACCAGGAAACTCAAGCATGATGGCCTAATTTCCCTTGATCTCATATCCCAATCCACTGAAACAAGAATGAAATTACTCAAAAACAAAGTAAAATTTTAAATAAAAAAATTTATACCATTTTAAAAAATATTTTAAAATGAAAATACCTATATAATTTCTGGTTATTTCAACCTCCCCACCTTTTAATGGTCTTCTATCAATCAACTCTTTCCAATCATCATTAAGCTTCCAAGGTAAAAATATTTTGGAAATGGGCCTCCATATCTAATTATATCTCACAAAATTATTCTTGAACCTAATAAAGTTGTCATAGCACCCAAAAAATGGCACAATCATAGCCCACACGTCTTTATCACTACGATCCATAATAAGAACTTTATGCTCTTAAAAAGGCACATTAACATGAAACCAAACAAGAAACACAAGAACTACATAGGGGATCCTAGACACAATTCATAAATTCTGATAGTAGGAAATTTAATACCTATCAACATACCACTAACTAAGATCCAATGGACACTCTCTCATCCCGACCATCTAGATAACTCTTGTCTTAATTCACTTGGACTTAAAAAAAATACATGAATATCTTACCACTTTTCCCAATGAATGTCAGTCCACAATTCAAGGTCTAACAGCCTCAGTCTATTCTAAAAAACACAAAGAGAAATACCTGAATAACCTCAATCTCATGGTAATCATCTAATCAAATACCAAGACAATGCCTGTCACCAAATTTGGAACACCAAGATGGTTGTAACTAGAGTCCATCCATACCGAAAAATGGTCATGTCAATAACCTATCACTTACATCTATGGTTATCCCCACTATATTCTTTATAATACCACAACTATATTATAGTGGTTGGAACCTATAATATTGAAAAATTCTACAAGAACTTGATCTCAAATTTGGAAACATAATTGGTTTGTTTCCCATATAATCGTGCTCAAAAATCCATAAGAACACCATCCAACATTGGCATCCTAAGATGAAATATAAACCAACCATGTAAGACATTGAACTACCATCCATTATCCATATATGAATAAAATGACCCCTATCATGATTACATTATTCATCGAAACATACTGGTCACTAAGAATATCATATAGGGGTGGATCCTAAATTATAACCTAGGTTTCATTATGAAAATGTGTATGAACACCCCTGAATCGCATTTCCCAAAACTCATATATTTCACTATTGAAACACTACCCCATAACCCCCCCCCCCCAAGAGCATTCTCTCTTCAGTAATATCACGATTATGTAACACATCAATCAAGGTCAAACACTGAAATCAAAAAAATGCTTCCATCAAGGAATACACTACCTTCCAAAAAATCACCATGCGTCACCGAACCCATCAAATATCCAAACACATTCACTTCTATAGTCTAAAAATTGGCTAATGAAGTCTAGTTTCATTCTAAAAATCTATTTACAAACTTTGTAGCATTGTTTAAGCTCTAAGAATATTCACCAAATGAAGATTTCAACTGACCAATTTCATCCTTTGTTCTTATATGAGTTCAGATGTCCTCTGAAAGGCTCATCCATGAAACACTCAACTTAACCATTTTAATGATACTACCTTACATGACCAAGATGTCTTCACTCCAAAGTACACTCCATTGTCACCCTATCAGACTTACCAGATTCTATAATTGATCAATAATTTTATTCACAATCCCATCCTCCCTTCAATGAATCGTTTCATGTCTTACACTCCCTTTAACAACAATAACATGGAAATATCACATTTCATTTGGATCCACCCACATTCCTAGCGAATGGGTGGCTCGTTCAACCACCACATAAAATGATCACCTTTCCTTTTTAGAGGATCTCAGTGTGAACCTCCCTTTTTCCCCTTGGGATCCTTTTTTATACAACATCAACCCAACACTCTAGTCCATACATCCAGGACTGAATCATAACTCCCCAGCATCGAAGTGTAGTTATCTCTGCCTTCCAAAAGAAATTATAATTACACAATCACACACATTGATCTTAAGATGAATCCCAAATCACGGATGTGTCCATATACCCTATCCCATAATTACCAAACAAACATCCCATAATACCCATTTCCACCTCTAGAGAAAGATGACATTCAACGACACATGATCCATCCTTTGAACCATATCCATAGACAATAGATTGTTTACATTCAACCATCCATCTCCACATATACCACTACATGAGAATTACCTCATTGATATCCCACATGTAACAATAAAACATTTAGGTCATTTTGATTAATGATAGAGATAGTTTATATACCTAAGATGATGTCATGATATTTGGAATGATAGACTCTATGTTTAGGTATTCTACGAAGTCATCAACTAGCACAAAAAAAATTCCATCATCAGTGCCACTTCCCACAATGCAGACAAATTCTAATATCCGAAGCCTTGGGATTCCCTGCTTGTAATGTCTCATAAACACATGGACATCACAACTCATTTGGGGTTTCCAACCGAATGCATCACTAAATCTAGACTCTCTATCAAAAAGTCATGAAAAACATTTCCATTTGACATAAAACCTCAAATACACTTTGTTTATTATATAATTCCTCTAGTGATTCACAACAGATATAACATGATCCATCACACAAATCATGAACCATTAGGTCATTTTAATTACCGTAATTTCCCAACAATTTGACATAAAATGACATGTTCTTACTTCTGAGCGACCTGTGTAGACATCTGATATAGCAGGGGGCCTTCCCAATAAATATCTCCATCATGGCCTCCAAATATTTTTCAAGGTCTCATACTTCCCTGTAACTACACCCATAACCTGACATCAGATCACACATTCAAAAAGTCACCATGGACTTTCCCAAAAACCCGATTACTCTCCTAACCATGAGTCATAGTCTATCATCCTCATCGAACATAATGAATTCTCAACATCTCACCCAACTACTAAAGTATTAACCAAGAAAATCCCCACCATTTGACCACCATAACATTGGGTGTCACATTTATATGAATATCAATCTCCCATGAATTAATTTCTAATTCACATTCACCCAAAATCAACATTTAGTCATCCATTATTCATCATTGAAACATACAGCTCTGTAACCCAAACAATATGACACCTCAAAAAAACCTTACATCCTCTATCATCACATAGGTACTTCTTTGAGAATGAATCGATAGTTTAACCATGAACTTTTTAATGAAAATGAAACTCAGCATGATTTGATTACTTCTATAAAGCAAACACATGTGCATCACATCCTAAGACACATTCAACAATGACCCAACCTCCCATGTGGATACAACCAATTTCCTCAATACTATGAATGTGAATCCAGAAATTGTTTCACATCACTAGAATGGTCAGCCTCTGACATATCCCTCTAAGAAAAACCAACACTAATTAAAAAACTTTGTATTCCACTACTAATGTCCAAAATGTCCAACTCTGTGATACACACCCCAATGAACTAGAAACCCGATTTTGCATCTCTGACAGGTCACCTCAATGGTCGAATGAAACTATGTGCATAAACTGTAGTCATTAAAAGTCAAAAATACTCTAGACCACTCTCTAATCCAAACACATTAAGACAGAAACAAATTGTTTCTCATAGGAGGCACTTACATCTTCATTCCTATTAAAAGGGATCCCAGTGCACCAAGTGACCATTTACTCTATGTTCCTTGATACAACAACCCAACCACCACTCATGGCAACAAAAACCAAGACATCCATTTCAAAACCAATGTAGTCGTCCTAATCACAACCTGTAAGGGAAAAATCATCCATGTTTGAAAGTGATATCACTCATCCTCAAGGGAATAGCCTAACCAAGGGTACACCAAGGGAATTAAATGTATCCAATACATCAAACTCATGAAGGACTCCAATCTAAAACACAAAAACAAACCAATCAATTCATAAACCTAATATGCTCATAAAACATGGGATAACCAACTCCTAACACCATTAATGTTCCAACATAATGATGGAACTAAATTAAATTCCACCCTCTCTAGAAAGAATCAGTGGATCATGTCAGTGATACTATACCGTTATATAAAAAATATTTTTCATGACCTACCCTGGGTCCTATTCCATCAATCACATAATTGAGAGAAGTTCTCACAGAACTTATCCATGCCTCAATCCACTAAACCACTAAACCTCAATCCCTAAACTAGAGGATAATTCTCAGTGTTTTCCACCTATCCCCTAACCAACAAGGATAGATGCACATTCTCCTGGTTGTGTCACCTTTCTTTCTGAATCCTCTTTCTCTTGGTTCTCCCATATATAATTCTCTATTTTTACTCAATGTCTTTAGGATTATCTCTTTAATCCTACTTATCTAGGGGTTTAATCTCAATGTTTCTCCTCTCTCAGCCTTCTCATTCCCACCACCATGGATTCCATTAGGATTCTTCCAAATGCTCTATCTCGTGGACATCACTTTTCTCATCTCGTTCTTAGATTTTTATCCTATGAAGTTTCTATTATTTCTTCTAATAATCTACATTAAATTTTATTTAGGGGTTTCCTCAAGTTTAATCTTTATTTTTTATTGGTTTATCCCTAGTTACATTTTTTCTTGGTTTCTACATTGGATATCTGATGGTTTTTCCATTGGTGACTACAGTGTCTCTTTGGATCTAGTTTTCTTTTTCAGATCTCTAATATTACTGAAGGTTTTTTATTCTTCTTTAATGACAGTTAAATTTCTTGGTTGCTTCTGTACATGTTAATGCTCTTTTGGTGCAACTACGTCTTCATTCGATCTCCAACATGTGTTTTTTGGGTATCGGAGATGACGATGTTTATAGGATGATGATGATAACATTCGTTATTTTGGATGTTTAATGTTTTTTTGGTGATGGTGATGATTCTTTATGAAGGTTTCATAGGACCTAGTCTAGTTTGATGGAGTTAAAGGGGATTTTTAGTTCATATTTCTTGTATTGTTATTTGTGAAATCTTGCCTGATTATGATGGTAATGTTATAGTGATGGAAGGGGATATGTTGATAGAAACAATGGTGGGATGGTCGATAGGCTTGAAATATTTGATAGTGGATTCTCACAACAAATAAATCATGACCCAAGCCAATTGATGTTAACTGTAAAAATTTCAATTTCACTTTTCAATTAGAATTCAGTGATTGCTCGTTTCATTTTGATTTTGGTTTGGAACATGATGTTTTCAATATTGGAATTTAGGTTTTTTTGGATATCGGAAATGTGTAGTTCCTAGATTACATCTAATTGAATTTTTAGAAAATAAAAAAATTGGATTGTAGGAAGGCCCATCTAGAACCCTTAATCATAGTGGAATTTCCCAATATTGACAAACAAACATCTATGAAAACATAACATGGACAATTGAGAATTTAAAAAAATTAAGTACCTCTACTAGCTATAAACAACCCATTTCAAATACACTATCCCAACAGCCATCATAACATAAATATCAGTTCCCTCTACCCTTACTATATCCAATAATATATAATATGTGGTAACAAACACACATTATCACTGATCATTCATTGTACACCATTTGTTTAAAATTATTTGCTCACATACAATAATAACCATTCTTCTTAAGAACATTTCAAATTTCCCAACATTATACAGCTATATTTTTAATACATTTACAAACCATCACTAAAAATAATTTATTCAATCATTCATTAACATTATTTATATTTAAACTTTTCTATGAACTTTATTAAACATCATTCCCTTCAAATTATCAATAATGTATAATGCATACTACCACACCATCCCCACACCCCAATCATGTGTGTGCCCATCCCGATGGATGACAACTATATTCCTATGTTCCAATAATGAGGCCTGAATGAACAACCCCATGTTATTCTAGCAATGAGAAAAAATCATAAATGATTACGTCACACTATAAGTGCATCATCCTATTGCTTGGGTTAGCTACAAAAACACACATCAAGAAGATTAAATCCCACAATGGGAACCTGGTTTCTCCCATTGCATGGGTTAGCTACAACCATGAACGAACTCATTTTCATGACCAATAATATTTTAATCTACCTTCTAGAATCCCAAAATTACAAAACCATAAAAATTAATATTCTCTTTTAACACATAGTAACATCCCCAACCTAGAAGCCATGCAAGTGGTGTATCAGTCCAAGTTTCCTCATGCCCTCAAGCACATATCCTCATATTCTAGAGGTTTTCAAGTAGAAATAAGGGTCTTATAGATCTCATGGGGATACTATAACCTCTTTACTTGTGTAATGCATAGATGATAAAATATGAAATAAGACAAACAATAAAAAATAATCTAGAAACAATCAATACAAACTATTTCACAAGTAGGGTACAAACCACAACTACATAATAATGATGTTGTGTCATGATAACCATTCCAAAAAAAGATGTAAACCATAAAATAAGTATAAACAATAGATTCCAAAAAATAGGACCTGAATCTAAATCAATATCATCATCCATCCACAACCAAATCCCTGACTAACCTCCCTAGAATAGTGCATTTTTCCTTAACCTAACCTGTATCCCGGAAATTTTCTCAGGAACCCAATGACAACCTCATAAGAGTTTGAGTACAACTCAGAAGTCCACCAACAATGTTGTTTACAAAATAACTGATCTAAACAGATAGTGGTTGATAGCATGAAACTAATGAACGTTTAATCCAAAGGATAACATATATTACATTGATTAAAAATATTCTCTTTAAATAATTCCAACATCATTTCAATTCTCATCACTTAAACTTTCGTCACTAATAAATTTATTTTCATCACATCTACTATTGGTTAGGAATTTACATAATTTTCATAATGGACTATGGCTTTAAATTATCTTGAATAGAGAAAAGGTCATGTTACCTATCTCACTGGGGAATTTTTTTTATTAAATATCTTAAAACACTTATCTTGGAACATTAGTCTAGGTAGTCTAATCCAATGAAACATTTAGTGGCCTAGAGAATCAGTTTGGCTCCCAAACATGTGCATTCAGGGGTCGGGTTTAGAGACATAGTCCAACCTCACCCATGGAAGTATCCTCAATTCTTTATCCCACACCACCAAGCCTTGTTAACATACTTACATATAAATTAACCATATATACCATATCATAATCCATTCATACACAAGTTTATGTTACATTTATAATTATCTTTTCATTCAACTAATAAATCATCCGCAAAACAAAACCCATTAGCACATTTACCTTGTAAATGGAATATCACATTTAACACACTTTCACTTTTCACACCTTAAATCATTTTTCATAATGAAAAATTCCAATAAATTAACCTATGAAACATATTCAACAATTTATTTTTCTTAATCCAGTTATGAATTTCCATTACAAATTCATATGTCATTAACTCATTCACATTAATCAATTTTATCCTTTTTTACAACATGAAAAGCACTCCCTCATTTCATTCTCATCAACTATACACATATACCAAAATTCACTTCTAAACCCAGTACGTATTTGAAAACATTTACCATGTGCTCTAATTTTACACAAAAGAACATTAGGGTTAACATCACTATTTCTGATGCACATTAATATTGTTGAAATGGTGGCCATAATTAGGTCTAGACAACATCAACGCATCCCATGGGGATCATGAGGGGTTCAATTCTTCATCTAGACCAACCACGTAAACAAATATTACTCATGGAACCAAATGAAAAACAAGTGGTATGGAATATCACAAACACACATGAAAATATCTATAACAAAACTATGGGATATAATATATAGACCACCGACAATGATTATTTTTACAACCACATGCTTAACCATGGGCATAGCTATCGATTCAAGAACTCTTTGAATACCTACTGTATGATCCACAGGAAAATGTGGGTTTTAGGGATTCAAGAGAATAAGAATAAATCAACAAGGCTTAATCTATAAAAAAGAAGCAAGATGAGTGTTAGAATTACCCGAATCATAATTTCTAAACAAAATTCAGTCCAAACAGATTAAAAATGATGGAGAATAATCCATTAGAATATTGGGGGAGTTTGGTTCATCACTAAGGATAAAGGGGGACTAAACAGGGTTAAAAACGGATGGGATCATTAAAATCTCATGGGGAAAATAATATATCATTATTTTTAAAGGGTGTAAGGTTTTGCAACATGGTTTTCCATAAAATTCACCTACCTCTATAAAATGGGGATCCTTGTTTCATGATTATCATGGAATCCCACAAATTTTGGAAATACATGCACCAACTGTGTGAATCTTCTTTATGGAATGTCTCACGGTTCGGCTTCCCTCCTCACACAGTTTGAACTATCCTTGGGCTTGTCATGAAAAATGAAAAGAATGGCCTGATTTCACTTTCATTCATGTACCGAACCCCCAATACACCCCAAGTTTATTCCTTCACCTGGTAACTATTTATTCAACTATATTTCAGGGATTGAATCCACAATTTAAAATATAATATACCTATATGAAACTGGGATTTTAAAAAATGTAACTTTTTACTGAGTACCTGAGCTTCCATGGATTTATTTTTAGTCCATGGGAGAACTACTGGAGGACTACATGTAGTTTTCATATGTATGATGGAAGGTTTAATCATGTTATCAAAATAAATTCATGTTTTTTTCATGTTTAATATATATATGTATTTTTTTATCCAATACAAAATAACCTTTCAATCTTTAGGAACTCTTGTAATTTTCCATAATAATGTAATATAACTATCATCTATATGATTTTTGATTCATAAATTTTATTTTTTTTGTTAATGGAAGTTTAGAAAGATCCATCAGGATTATAAATAGATTTCCTAATAATGAAAAACCATGTACTAAGAAAATCCCTCATGATTATTATTGAATGAACTGAAAAACATGTTTGGAATTGTATATATAATATCATAGAATTATTAAATATATTATTTTATTTAATGGTGGAGGCTTATAGTAGAAATGGGAACCATATTAATAACCATATTTAGTGAATAAAAATAACATAAAAATTAGTAAATAAATCATGATTAGAGACAAATCAGTACTTTACTATTTTGGACATGTTGACCCAGGTTATGAAAATGAATATTCAATGTAGAAAGAATCCCAGTGATCCACAATATTATGTAGAAATTAAAGATCAACTCATGAAACAATATCCACAAGCATTTAGTGGTACTACTATAACATAGTTAAATGAAATATGGATCATGTCTCCATAGAATACCATTCTCATTTTGGGATGTAGTGATAAACAAAAAAGTAATCATGGTGGTCAATCATCTTAATGGAGATACATACAAATGGTGGTTTCTATTTATAAAGACTATAGAGGGATATGATGTAAAAAATAGGGAATATGGTACTATGAATGCTAAATTAAATGAAATATAAAATTTTCATGTGTTATGAAGAAAATTGGAAAGGTAGTTCTTAAACCATTGATAAAAGGAGTAACACAATATCTCTTTATGTGAGGATAACATTACAATGTAATCTATGAATATTAAATACAATGTACACTAAAATAAATATAATATATATTATTTCAATGATTTGTTAATGTTGATAATTTGAAGGGAATCAGTCTCTCACACCTTTTAATTATATGATATTATAGTTTACCAATCTAGGAATATGAAAATGGAGTCCCCAAGACAACTGTTCTAATATAAGATAATATATTTACATGTTTGTTGAGAATCATGGTAAAAAATGTTGCTGATTGGAAGATTGTAAGATATTATTTGCAACATTGAAAATGATTGAAGAAACAACATGCAGAATGTAGTATGAGAACATGAGTTTTTTTAAGTCAGGAAAAAATTTCCTCAATCACACTAGTGAAATAAAAATTTTGAAGATATTTTTGGTAAATATTGTAACCATTTAGAGATTTTATATTATATTATCCAAAAATGAAACATAATTTTAATTTACCATATAAATGGAAAATAATAAAATGATAAAATGATACCATATCAAAAATATAATTCCATGTTATAAAATATGTGGTTGAGGTTACTTTGATCATTTCACAACTATAGCTAATTTTTAATTTGATTATGAATCATCACACTCTTTTAAAATGCTATATTTTTTTCAGAGAATATATATTATATTCTGATAACCATAGTAATGGATTTACCAACTAATACCCCATATTGGAGTCTTATTTAAATGAAGATATTTCAAGAAGTTATAATTATGATTAATGAGAATACCTGAGATTCAGATTTGGTTTTTATACATATGGTATACATTGTTAAAATACTTGGTATAGATTGGATTTCATTGAATACTGTAAATATTTTTTACCAGGAGAAATATATTATCCTTATTGGTTTGGTGGTAGAATTTGATATTATTAAGGGGGAAATGTCATCATTTATATCATTTCCAAATCCAACAAAAATATATCTCCTTAATAGAATACTAAGTACAGTGGATGATCAAGTGTGGTCTATCAATGGGGAATGTATCGTACGAATAGAAGATAAAACCATGGTACAAATTTTTTAATTTTTCCCTAAATATTTACCTATACATCCTAAAGTGAGTAAATATATGTTCTCTATTGGACTAATTCAGAATTCAGGACCCATATGTGGAATATATTATTGGATGGAGCTACTATATATGGTTGAGTTATAGAAATTTATGTAGGAGTTTAGTGAAAATGTATTTGTACTCTATAGTTTTTTATGGTGGGGATACATTATTTTATTCATGAAAAAGTAGTTTTGGTTGATGAGATTGAGAATCAATTTTATAGATATAAATTCCATCACTATAATAAAAATGTTTCATCTTCCATACATTAATGATTTGTTTGATAATATTCATATAGAATCGTATTATTCAAAGACAAAGCATTTCCCTGAATATCCTTAGTTAAGGTCGAATAAACATGACATAACAAAGAAGGAATTTTCAACCACCAATAGACATTGTGAGTTTATCATAAATATTTTTGTATTTACTAATGAACCTACAATATTTGTGGATCTAAATAATAAGAAATTCAATTAGTATCATAATAACATTATTTTAGTATTCAATAAAGATATCTTTATATAATATAATATCTATGAATAGAATCTGTGTAATCTACAAATAATTATAGTGAAAAATGAAAAAAAATAATTATACTGGATGTATAGTAAATGTGAACATCACCATAATGATGTTTATATTATTTTTAATATAGTAACTACAATTGGATGTATATGAGGACCCAACCAGAAAAATCAATAAATAGAATCTATATAAAAGTATTTTTTTCCATTAATTCCCATATAAATTTATGAATTTATAGTTTATATAACAATTTCATAATTCAATCAAAACAGACACATATATCACATGTGTGAAACCTCCTATTACTCTCTATTTTTCTACAATAATATATAATTAAAATGAATCCACATTTTATTTCATCTAAAATAATTATGATATTCAACATAAATTAATCTTTATTTTTACTAATACATAACAAATTGTTACTTGTGTTTTGAAAATGTGGAATGATAACAAATATATTACTAAATGAATTTGAAATAATAAATAATCATATATGATCATTTTTACACAATTAGATCATAAAATAATTTATTATTTTAACATAATATAAAATAAAAAAATCATTTAATTATATATTATATCATTATTACAAACTAATGTTCCTCATAAAACACTTCATCAAAAATCATAATGTAAAATTCATAATCTAGAAGGTTTTGTAAAACACATTAGAACCCATGATATCATATTCATAATAATAAAACACTTTACCCTAATAGGGAATAACCTCTAATTTAAAAAATTATTACCTTAACAATAAAAATAAATCAATTTCCAAGATAACTCATTATAAAAGAATATTAATGTCTTATAGGTTCTTTGTGATGTAATCTATATAGAACCATAATGTGAAGCACTACAGCTAAAAAAAATGATCAACTACAAAAAACATATCTGGAAAACATAATCATTATGAAATTTAATTGGAGAGTTATGTTGGGATAACCAAATCATGAAAAATGTATAACAACCATTACATGAATGAAAAACGTGAAATTTTTCATTTCCATCACCAAACACCTTAAAAATTAAATTTGAATTCATATGTATAAATATTTCTGATTACAAATCCATTTTTATTAAATCTAAATAATAAAAATTAATCACAGATAACAAATGTAATTAAGGGTTTTTCAATTACAAAAACATGAAATATTATAAATTAATCATTTATAAAATAACAGTTGTTGTTGAGAAATGTCTTTTGACATCATGTTTGTTGAAAAACAATATTCCAATTTTCATTGGTAATTAATGACAAACCATTTCTTATTATATATATATATATATATATATATATATATATTAATTTTTAATAGACATATAAAAAAATTAAAAAGGGACATAAAATTTCCTTAATATTTAATTTTTATCCTTTAATATATATATATATATATAATATTTTTAAGTAAAATCATATAGAGAAAAAATATAGAATGAAATTCATTAAAACATTCAAAATGGGGATCTTAATTTAATGATTCCATTGAATTTACTCTGAATCATTACGTAAGTTAATTAACATCCAAAATAATGTAATTAATATTTTGATAAACCTTCATATGAAAATATAACTTTATATTATTCATTTAATTTTATTTAATACCATGGTATAATTATGTAGTAAATTAAGTTCATATCGGACATTATATTAACATTTATCTCAAATGTATTAATTTTTTTGATATGTTAACAATGGTCAAAGATATTGTTGTTACATTATAAATATTATAATTATAATAATGGAATAATTATCATTTTTATACAATAATTTTAATTTTTATAAAGTAATAATATGTTCTTATTAAAATTCTATTATGTAATAGTCAAAAAGACAATAGGATCTATGTAAAAATGAGTCACTTTGTAATGGACCTGACTCTCCTATTCCATCGCTAGGCTAAATTTCTGGTGTTTGGCATGCCCTAGACATCATGTCCAGATCCGAAGGGCGACATATCGATGCAATAATGTCCTCGTGGTGTCAACCATCGGTGACATCGATCGCTAGGTCACCGATCGGTGTGTCAGGATCGGTGTGTCACTGATCGGTGCTAGAGGGGTTTTTCGGCTTTTCCTTCCCAATATTTTTTCCATAAATCCACTTTTATGTCCTTTAAATTTTTTTTAAAGTGGTTCAAGGCCATTTTTAGCCTGATAAATAATATTTTTAAATCACTCCGTGTGGGGTGACCCTCAACAGACCCAAACTGTGTTTCCATGTAACATGTATTCCTCTTTTTAAATAAAATAATTTAACACACAACTATTACAGCCACCTCCCCAATGAGAATTATTAAATAACAATCAATTCCATCGTGTGAAACCACCCAACTGCATGGTGAATCCACAATCCACCTATAAATCCATTCAAAATTCTTATCCCCTAACTCCCAGATCTCGGCTCTTTGTGTCGCACTGGAATTCTATTCTTCTTTTTCATGGAATGGACTATTCTTCCCCTTGGTTCCTTTGGAGTTCCCTTCATGAGGTGAGTGGTGTGTTGTGTTATATCCCTTCATTCTTCTTCTTGGTGTCCCTGATGTACCTACTCTGCAAATCTCACATCTGTAGTTCTTGGCGCGCTGAGATAAACACCGATCTTTGATCATCCATGTAGGTGTTTTCCATTATCTCTCTTTACTGTGTATCATGTGTGGTGGGTATTCTAATGTTTCTACTGGAATGGACTAAACCAAACCATAACAGTGATAATAAATGTAATTTTAAATAATGAAGGGTGGGTGTGATCATTGTTTCGGATGTACTCTGTATCCTTGATTTTGTGTGGTGAATTGTACGTGCTTATGCCCCCTAAAAATCATGGCTGTTGGTGGTATTTTCTTGTACACTAATGAACCTATGATTTTTTTCTATATATTTATGTGATTAAATGTCTGTAACATGAAAACGGGTAAATCAGGTAAATTCGGTTGACTAAATGGATGCCCATCGAATTAGAATCTAAGGGTGATCACCCCAGTTAACAAAATAGAATGAAAAAACTATATAAAAGGCATATTCAAATTTTAAAACTGCCTTGGTTTGTTTTGGTGATGTTTATAGTTGATTATTGGGAAGTGACATGGATGGGGATGAGATCCCATGTTGTGGTGCAGTTGTTGGTTTTTTGATATGAGGTCGTGCGGGGCCGTATGTTGGTGTTTTGTTTGGTTCTAGTAGTTTGAAGTATCTCACATATCCTTTTTGATTTTTGGAATTTACAAGAGAACTGGGTGTGAATACTTAAATTGTTGTTTGGCTATTTTCCATTCCTTTCCTTGTGGTTATTCCTGTTAATTTTCCTAGTTGGGAAGAATTATTTTTAAATGGAATCACATGAATATGAAAATGAGAATGGGTTCAATGGGGAATTTTTTTTCGTGAATGAGTTATGACATGGTCGGGGTGTGATGATTCTTATGAATTAATATTAACGATGGTGTTTTGGTTGGGAATGTTATGGAACCCCAAGGATAGGTTGAGTGGTTTTTTACCTATATGAAAAATTTAGTTCTTATGTTTTATATTCTCTCCCCACCCACGTTGATCGCTTTGTGTCGAACACCCCCATTTCATGGGGGAGGTTCTTTTTCCCTACACTCATAAGAGTGGCTGGTTTGTAGATTCTTTTCTACTCCCTTTCCCATGTAGCCCACAATTATTCGTGCAGAATGTGACAGCTTGAGGTCCATTTTAACTTCAGATTCATCGGGTAGGCTACATGGTGGTGGTTGTCCCAGGTGTGTGCGGGTAGGTTGTTTCCCAAGTGTCTTCGGGATGAGGCCGAGGTGTCTTCGGTCATGGAGGTAGTTATTCAATCCCGGGTGTTTATAGGAATGGTTTTGTGTGGTTGTGTCCTCGGTGTTTGCGGGAAAGATGTGTGGTTATTTCCAAGCTGTGTGCGGGTGGGATGTGGCAGTGGGACTGTGGTGATAATTGAGGGAGAGTTTTGACTCATGGGATGTCTTAAATAACAAATGGGAATGTGGCGTGGGGTATCCAAACATTGATGTGTTATTACTGTAACCTTACATGACTTTCATTATTTGGGGAGCTTACCTTGGTGAGGTTGGGGTGGATGGTTTCATTTCTAGGTGCTCTGGTTATCTCTTTTTCTCACGGGTAAATAGTATGCCTCCCCATTTGTGCACGAGATATTTTGGTTTTCCCTACCGAGTATACCTATATACTCACCCTACATTTATAAATTGTTTTCAAGTTTCTAGGAGGACTTCGAGGATCATATGGGACCGTACTAGTCTGGACCTTGGGACAATTTCTTGTGTTTTTTTCCTTTTCATTGGTACATTCTATTGGGGTTTCCTTGTACTTTTTTAGCATTACTTTTGGACATGCTTATGGGAATGTTTTACTTTTGGCTTTACTTTTACATTCAGTTTTTGTGTTGTTGGGATTAACTCTCTTATCTACCGATCCTACTAAAAATAAATGGTAATGCCTTTCATCTTGTGTGTGATTCTATACCAATGGTGATAGTGGACCCTACGAGACCTATTTATGGTGGGTCTCAGGGGTCATTATCTCTTCTTCAACATGAAGAAGGAAGGATCACGGAATAGGTATTCCCTTACCTCATCTTGGTGATGGGGGGTCATGACAGAATGGTATCAAAGGGCAGGTTGAGAGATATGATGGATTCCGGAGTTAGGCATAGTGAAGATTTCATGGGATGGTAGGGAAATAGAGTTAGGCAATATTGGTGTGTGAAATAGGTCTGGGAATACTGGGTATGACATGGGATTTTAGGGCCCCCCGTGATCTGATATAAGGACTCAGGGCTTACGAACGACCAAGTAAGGCTACACTGATTGGAGGGTAGTGACCATTGGAATTTTAAATGATCTATAATGACTGGTGTTCTTGTGTTTCCTGGGTATTTTGGGTATTTAAAATGAATTATAAGTCTATGATAATTTAAATGAAATATTCTACACTACTCGGGATTAGGAATTCTTTGTTTCCCTTGACGATATGGAACTCGGACGATAACCATGAGTAGTGCGGGCGATCGAGGCCCATGAGGATAGTTTGGGTGGTCAGCAGATGGCTGATCAAGAGGAGGAGGACGACTAGTGGCAGAGGACGCTTCGTTCCTTTAAGCGGTAGACCATCGGGAAGTATGGGGGCAGCGTCTCAAACGTGGAGACAGAGAGCTGGCTCGAGGAGCTGGTGATATATTTCAACGTTATTCGGGATCCGATAGAGTACTGAGTTCCTCTAGATATAAGCTAAATGCAGGGAGCAGCACGTCAATGGTGGACTCACTATATTGGGGAGAAGAGGGAGGATGGGGTTGCGTGGGATGACTTCAAGAAGGAGTTCTTGGCAGAATTCATCTCTTCCGCGATGAAGGATGAGAAGAGGTAGGAGCTACTCTCCCTCCAATAGGGGAGCATGTCCGTTAGTGAGTTGGGGATCAAGAACAAAGATCTCTTTCGTTTTACACCTAACCTTTTTCCAGAGGATGAGTCTCATGAAAGAAGTTTAGAGGAGTAACTTCGAACTTATCTTCAATATGTTGTTACTCCCTTCACCCTACTAACGTACATGGAGGACCATAATAAGGCGGATGTGGTGGAGTGGATGAACACACTGTGAGGTATGCCGTGAGAGGGAATCTAGTAGGGATCGTCAAAGGGGAAGGCAGTTAGCATCAGGAATGTAGTTACAAGGACTTATAATTTTCAACTAGTGGGGAGTAGGCCTCGGTAGTTTCAGTTTCTATCTCCCATTACACGCCCTTTATTTATGGGCCCAAGACCAAGGTGCTTCATCTATGGGAGCTATGGGAACCTTCGGAATTAGTTCCCAGATAGAGTGATGTACAGTGGGGGTGGGCAGGATCAGCGCCCACCACAGCAACAATAGTTTATAGCTAGGCCCATTCAGTAGTAGTAGTAGGGACATCAACCTCTCACTCCTCCGAGAGAAGGTGTGGTAGGAGGAGGACGACCACAAGGTGATTCTGAAGGACCATGACCGGGGCATGTTCGGGGAGGCATTTGATAGCTGAGATGCTGAGGAGATGGGCATGGGCTGTTGCACGCTGTAGAGGAAGTATTTCCATAAGGGATTCATTCGTTTGAGGTATGATTAGATTCTTTAGTACTCTTGCATATGCCTTGTTTGATACAAGAGATTCGTACTCCTTTATTTCACCCAATCTAGTCTGTGCTCTGGGTTTTTATGTTGAGAGACGTCCAGTGCCCCTAGGGTTGAGCACGCGAATCTGTGGTTAGAACAACTTGTTTTATCCTTTCTGAGGGTGTAGACTGATGATAGGGCCACATCTATCTAGCATGGATCTTCTACTGTTGTAGTTACAGCCATATGACTTTATCCATGGCATCAACTAGATATTATCTGTAAATGTTGTTATCAACTGTCTCTGTAGAAGAGTCATGTTCTCCGATGAGGAAGGCTAGCGTGTGACTTTCTTCGATGAGCGGGGTTTCTAGGAAGGTAGTTGGTTGGTGGATCCCCTACTTTCCTTGTTAGCTGATCTGTTAGTAGTATCGATAGATACAGAGATGGTGGATGTCCCAGTAATTGTTAGTGAGTTCATTTATGTCTTCCCGGAATAAGTGGTGACTCTACCCCTCGATGTGATTTTTATTTCAGGATAGACATGAAACTCAGAGCTTGTCCGATTTATATGGCACATTATCGGATGGTGCCTTCTGAGTTGCAAGAGTTTTAGATTCAGATTTACGATCAAGTGAAGATGGGTTTTGTCTGACCAAGAATGTCACCATGGGGTCCTCCGGTCATGTTCTCTTAGAAGGAAGATGGTGCTCTCATGCTGTGAATAGACTACTGGAGACTGAATTAGGTAACTGGCAAGAACCTTTACCATTTACCGAGAATAGATGATCCCTTTGACAAGATAATGGGAGCCGATTTGTTCTCTATGATCGATTTGTGGTCTAGGTAACACCAGTTAAGGGAGATGGATAGTGATATACCAAATACTACTTTCAGGTGCAGGTATGGGCACTTAGAGATTGTATTCATTCCATTTGGTGTTACGAATTCACCTACTGTGTTCATGGGGCTCATGAAATCTATATTACATAAGTTTCTGGACTCCTTCATCATTTTGTTCATCGATGACATTTTGATCTACTCAAGATCAGAGGAGGAGCATACTAATCACCTCAGGATTGTCTTGGAAATCCTTTGACACCACCAAATCTATGGAAATTTGTCCATGTTTAAGCTCATGACATGAGTAGTGCATTTCCTTGGACACGTGGTGTCTCAACAAGGGGAAGTGGTTGACCCATCAATGATTGAAGCAGTTGATTCTTTGGAAGAACCCATGAATGGGGTGGAGGTTCGTAGCTTTCTGGATCTGGCAGGCTATTATCGTAGGTTTGTACCCAACTTCTCTCGAGTTTCATCTCCCTTGATAGCTTTTACAAGAAAGGACCAGACCTTCATGTGGAGTGAGAAATGTCAGGCAGCGTTCAGTTATCTGAAGGAACGGTTTGTCAACACTCGAGTGCTCAGGTTTCCCAAGGAAGTGGTGTTTTATGAGGCATTTTGTGATGCTTCTATACTTGGCCTGGGGTGTGTTCTAATGTAGAAACGAGGAGTGATATCTTATAGATCTAGGAAGTAACATCCTCATGACTGTAACTACGCCACCCATGACCTAGATCTTGTAGTGGTAGAGTTAATGTTGATGTTGTGGGAGAATTACCTCATCGGGTAGCACTTTGTGGTGTTCACAGATCACAATGGTTTGTGGAATATCTTTACCTAGCAGGACCTAATATTGAGACAATGAAGGTTGGTGTAGATTCTTCAGGTCTATAACTTCTAGATCTCTTACACTGAAGGTAAGGGGAATGTTGTGGCTGATTCCTTGAGTAGGAATCCACGAAGGGAATCTGTTCAAGAATCTGTGGACACTTGGAAGGCAATAGAGGAGTTTTCTACCCTACACCTGGATGCCGGGTTGGATGGCGGTAGAGGATGACTGTTTCAGATGATAGTGCATTCTTCTTTTTTGTGATAGGTGGTGGAGTCTAATTGGAGAGACATATAGAGTGAAGTGATGTGTGATCGTCTTAACTAAGGCAATGCACCAAATGGGTGGCCATAGATTGGTCAGAATCAGATGCTTTTTTCAAGGGAATTCTTTTTTCCCATATGTGATGTGGAAAGAAGTTATTTTTGAGTTCCATAACTCACTCGTATAGGTAATCTATATATTTTCGAAGATGTTCTGAGGCCAGAGGAAATTGTTTTGGTGGCACAGAGAGAAACATGTAGTGACAGAGTTCATGGGAAGGTTCCTACTTTGTCAGAAGTTTAAGGCTAAACACCGTGTCCCATGAGGTTTTTTTTTGCCTTTAGATGTCCCTGAGAGGAAGTGGGATGACATCTCAATGTATTTCATCACAGTAATACGCAGGTTTCAAGGAGACTATGATTCTATCTGGGTAGTGTTGGATAGATTGACGAAATCAGCTCACTTCTAGGAAATCAATTGGTAGAGTGTGGTGACTACGGTAGCAACGAGATACTTGAATGAGGTGGTTCAGTTAAATGGAGTTTTGAGGTCCATTGTCACAGATGGGGATGTGCGGTTTACCACACTTGTCTAGAGGGGATTAAAGCATGCTTTTGGCACCGAAAAAAACCTTAGTACATTTTTACACCCCCAGAAAGATGGACAGATAGAGAAATCCATCCATACCTTGGAGGATATTCAATGGGCACATGTTTTGTACTTTGGGGGATCATGGTAACAACATTTTCTCTTAGTAGTTTTTTCCTATAATAACGGCTATTACTCTACTATTGGCATGGCACCATTTTAAGCCTTGTACAGGAGGTCGTGAAATTCACCCGTGTGCTAGGCCGAGGCTGGAGAGGAAGGTGTTCTTGGATCAGAGGTAGTGCAGAGCACAATGGAGAACGTTAATCTCGTGCGTAAGAAGATGAAGGTAGACCATGACCTGTTGAAGTTGTATTTCGATTATAGGAGGAGGCCCTTGGAGTTCGAGGTTGGAGAGCATGTGTTGTGGAATTTTTCCCCTAGACAGGGGTAGTGAAGGTTCGGCATTGGGAGAAATCTCACTCATAGGTTCATTGGGCCTTTTGAAGTGATGATGCGTGTTAGATAGGTGGGTTTTCAGCAAGCATTGCCACCTCAGCTGGGAAGCATCCATGACATTTTCCATGTCTCTCATATTCTTCGATATCTAAACGATGACATCCATGTCAATGACTAGGGAGAGTAGGATATAGGGAATGATTCTATGTTTGTGGTGCGACCAGTGAGGATAGAGGATTAGAATGAAAAAGTGCTTCATGGATGAACAATCCCTTTTGTTCGTATGTTGTGGAGGCACGATGGCCTTGAGGAGAGTACTTGGGAGAGAGAAGCTCAAATTACCCTAGAGCCCAAATCTGTTTTGAGTTGTTTTTCAGAGCCATCCTTGTTCTTCTTGTTTTTGTGACCAGCTATGATGTAATGATGACCTTGTTGGTTTATGAGATGTATTGTTTCCTCAAATGATGAATGTTTATGAAAAGACCTGATATGTGGGGAAGGGAGGACCTGATCCCTAATAGAGACACATTAAGGTGGATGTGATTAAAACCATGCATGCGAGTGAGTGAAGCCTAAAGAAGATAGTATATTGGCATGGGGAAAAGGACTCCCCGATCTATGTGCCGGGGCAATGTGATCCTTCAGTTTGGTATGGCTATTTGGGGTAGTTTTCCCCTGAGAGGTATCTTTCGAGGTGGTTGTTCGGAACCCTATCTTCTCTTCGGTTCTAGATTTTATTCTTTCGGACGATAATAGTTCGAGAGGTATCTAATGTAATGTACCAGACCCTCATGTTCAATCCCTTTGCAATATTTCGGGTGTTTGGACCGTCCTAGACATCAGTTCCAGATCCGAAGTGCGGTGTAACGATGCCATGATTTCATTGTGGTGTCAACCATCAGTGAAACCGATCGTTGTGTCCCAGATTGGTGGGACACCGATCGGTGTATCAGGATCTGTGTGTCACTGATAAGTTAAACGAGGGATTGTTGGGATTTTCATCCACATTTTTTCCATTACTCCACTTTTAATCCCTTTTAACATTTTTTAAAAGTGGTTCATGGCCATTTTTTACCACCATAAACAAAATTTTTAAATCCTTATGGGTGGGGACACCCTCAACGAACCTAGAATTTGTGCCCATGTAACAAG
This sequence comes from Viscum album, assembly GCA_963277665.1. Lineage (NCBI taxonomy): Eukaryota > Viridiplantae > Streptophyta > Magnoliopsida > Santalales > Viscaceae > Viscum > Viscum album. The sequence continues at coordinate 488,147,467 of OY728120.1, forward strand.
GTTTCCTCTATTTAAATAAATTTTTTTAACTGACAATGGTTATGGCCTCATCCCCATTGAGAATTATTAAATAACAATTAATCCCGTCATGTGTAACCACCCAACCACGTGGTGAATCCAAGATTCTCCTTTAAATCCATTCAAAATTCTTATCCCGTAACTCTAGGATCTTGACTATTTATATCATATTGGAAGTCGATTATTCTTCTTCATGGATGCGTTCGTTCATCCTGTTTGTGCATTTGGAGTCCCCTTCCCAAGCCGTGTGGTGCGATGTGTTGTATCCCCTCATAGTCATTCTTAGAGTCCCTAAATATCATTCCCTGCAAGTCGTGCATCCCTAGTTCATGGCGCGTAGAGATAAACGCCAATATTTGATCATCCATGTAGGGGTTTTCCTTCATCTCTATTTACTATGTATCATGCAGGGAGTGTATTCTAATTTTTCTATGGGAAAGGAAGAAAAAAAACCTTAACAAAGATATTAAATTGTCTTTTATAGAATAAAGGGGGGGGTGATCGATGGTTATCCTATAATCTGTTTCCCTGATTTTGTGTGGTGATTTTTATGGGCTTAGTCGCACAAAAAATCATGGCCTTTGGTGGTCTTTTTTTTGTGAACTAATGAAACTATGCTTTTTTGTAGATATTTATGTGATTGAATGGATATAACATGGAAATGGTAAATCACGTAAACTCAGTTGAGTAAATGGCTTCCCAATGAATAAGAATCATTGTGTGACCACCCCAGTTAACCAAACAGAAAGAAGAAACTAAAGAAATGGAATATTCAAATTTGAAAACAACCTTTCTCTGTTCAGGTGATGTTTATAGTTGATGCTTGGGAAGTGACATGGATGGGGATGGGATCCCCTGTTGTGGTGAAGTTGTTGGTTTTTGGATCTGAAGCCATGTGAGGCTGTATGTTGGGTCATGGTTTTGTTCCAGTGCTTTGAGGGATCTCATGGATCCCTTTTGTTGTTGTGATGTTACAAGAGAACCAGCTGTGAATGCTTAAATTTTTGGTTGGATGCTTTCCATTCCTTTTATTATGGCTATGCATGTTAATTTCCTAGTAGTGAATACTTATTTTTAAATGTAATCACATGAATATGAAAATGATAATGGGTTCGATGGAGAATTGTTTTCTGGGAATGAGTTGTGACATAGTTGTGGTGTGCTGCTTCTTATGAATGAATAATAATTAGGGTGATTGTGGTTGGGCTAGTTTTGGAACCCCTAGGTTGGGTTGAGTTCTTGTTTACATATATGTATAATTTAGTTTTTATGTTTTATATTTTCACCCCACCCCTGTTGAGCACTTTGTTTCGAACACCCCCATTTCATGGGGGAGGTTTTTTTCCCAACACTCTTATGAGCGGAAAGTTATTAGCTCTTTTTCTGCTCCCATTCTCTAGTTTCCTAATATTCTTCAGGTAGGGTACCTAGTGGTGGTCGGCCTAGGTGTGTGCGGGTAGGTGGTTTCCCAAGTGTCTTTGGGTTGAGGCCTAGGTGTCTTCGGTCATGGTGGTAGTTGTTCTTAACCAGGGGTTTGCATGTATGATTTTTTGTGGTTTTATCCTCGGGGTTTGCAGGCAGGATGTGTGGTTATAGCCCAGGTGTGTGCGGGTAGGATGTGGCAAGGAGACTGCGGTGAGAATGGCAGGAGAGGTCTGACATGTAGGATGTCTTCAATAACCTGTGGGAAAGTGGCGCGGGGTACCCAAACATTTTTATGTTATTACTGTTACCTTACATGACATTCATTATTTGGGGAGTGTGCCTTGGTGAGGTTAGGGTAGATAGTTACCTTACTAGGTATTCTGGTTATCTCCTTTTCTCATGGGCATTAGAATATCTCCCCACATGTGCACGAGAGATTTTGATTTTCCCAACTGAGTACACATGTATAATCACTATACATATATAAACTGTTTTCAACATTCCCAGAGGACTTAGATGTTAGTGGGGGAAGGTACTAGTTTGAACCTTGAGACAATTATTATTTCTGTTTTCATTTTCATTTGTATGTTCTATTGTGGTTTTCTTGATCTTTTGTAGTATTAATTTTGGACATGCATATGGGAATGGTTTTCTTTTGGCTTTACTTTTATCTTCAATTTTGGTGTTGTTGGGATTTACTATATTATCTCCCAATCCTATAAATGTTAAAGGGTAATGCCTTCAATTTTGTGTGTGATTCTATAACCATAGTGCTATTCACCCCTCCGGGACCTATTAAAGGCGGGTCTCGGGGGTCATTATCTCTTCTTCAACATGAATAAGGATGGGTTTGGAAATATTTTTTCCCTTCCCTCATCTTAGTGAAGGGGAGTCGTGACACACATTTACACTTTTCAGAAAATATGAAAGAAATAAGTTAGTTTTTTTCTTCTCTTTCATGTATAATGGTTATATAAACAATATATAATTTTATATTTAAAATCACTTTTGTTTATTATATATGTGTTGTGGTCATGGTAAACAAAACACATGATTTGTGGAGGTGGTAATCCACACTCATTAATAAATTAATATATGGTTTTTAAATGGATTAAAATTTATTAATAGATGAAAAAATATATATAATAATATATATATAAAATATTAATAATTAAATCATTATCACCCACTGTTAGTGGTGGTGATCAAAAATGAAATGCAACGGTTCAATAGGCGGTAGTCCTCCGTCCACAAAAATGATGGTTTCATTTTCTATTTGATGGAAGATGTAATAGATATAGGTTATTATATTACAATAGAATGTCATGGTATTTGTAAAAAAAATTATTATTTTATTAGGTTTGGAGAAGATATTATTATGGTAGAATAATATATGAAACAAAAATATTCATTTAAAATTTATCCTCCTTTTCTGAAAACCTCTATTGCTTTAAACCATAGGCATTCCGAGAATGGAATTTTACTCAATCTAAGAAGTATAGAAAATTTTCAGGTTATTTTGTATGGAATTTTGGTAGGAATTTTATAATATATAGTATTAAAAATAATTTAGGAAGTGGGTTGAGGATATTCCCTTACATAAGTGATGGGAGGGGAATTCCTAAAATTTCATAAATTATATAATTAATTTAAATTAATTTTCATTGTAAGATGGAAAAAAATTAATATATTTAAAAATATAACATTTATTAATATGAAACCAATCATACATATTTTTTGACACGTTTAGTTACTTTTTTTACCCTCGTGAAATTTTTAAACCCCATATTACCTCTTTTTCCAAAAATCGTTATATCATTGTTTTCCCCTCATTGGTGGTCAAATAAATTATTATAAAAGGATTAGTTTCCTTTAAATATAAAAATTATATTTAAAACAATATATCATTATATTTGAAGATGATATGATTTTTATAAATTTTAAACCATTTAATAAAATATTAAATATTAAAAAATATCATTAATGTAATTTTTAGAATATCATGGTAAAATTTAATATAATATTAGTCTAACTCATGGGAAATATTTTTAAAAATAACATATGTTAAAATATAAGTGGGATATCATCTCAATATAATTATATAATCAAATTTTAGTATGCTGATATATTATTTTAAAACATAACTCTTTTTAACCTTTGGTTATTCAAATTTAACAATAAATGTTGTAATGAAATATTTTCAATATTAATGTGTTATAATTTTATTTATAAGTTGAAAATTAAATCATAAATATCTATAAAATGAAATTTTCAACCATTTATAATCACAATTTTCCAATTTTATGATTTATATTATTTTTAAATATTTGAATAAAATATTATTTAACCAAAAACATCATAAATTTAATTTTCCACATTACTTCTTCAATTTCACTTTTCATGAAAGAATATAGAAATTGAATTTAAATATACATTTTTCATTCTTCCATAATATTTTAAAATTTCCAATGAATTTATTTGTACACTATTAATCAATAAAAAAATATTTCTTTAATAGTTTTTAAAATCATTTACTTGATTTATCAACTGTATAAATATGCACTCCGTTACGGTTTCCTAAGAATTTAGGGTATCTCATTCATCAAAAAATATATAAAATAATTTATGCTGAAAAAAAAATAATTTTTCATCTAACGATATAACAGATTATATACATTTTTTTATCTGAATCACAAGATATAAAAAACATAAAGTAAGAGAGTTACCATATTTCATTATCATTTTCCTAAAATATTATAATGATGTTAACGAAACTAAATGTAAAAAAATAAAATTATGTAAAATATTATATGATTAGGGATGAAATATACTCATACAATCAACTATAGATAATTTATATTACAAAGATTAAGCCTTATGACATTCATTTTCAGGGAATATTAATCCATTCCACCATTACCGTGATAAAAAAATTATTATGGTAAAAATTCATATTGTCCAAAATAATTTACTCACCATACAGACTAAAATAATTTTTTATTATTAAAAATCTAAAAAAATCATAAATTAAAATTAAAATAAGTGGAAGAATTTAATTTATATTTAAATCTAGAGAACGCCACGAGATGATATTTTCAAGAAGAAAAATTATGTTTATAAACATTTTTTATACAAATTCCTTGATAAAATTAATTCAAAAGTCAATTTTTTATTTTTTAAAACAAAATGAAAAAATAACATTTAAAATATATAAGTTATAATTTTACTATGTAAATATTGGAAGACAAAATGTAGTTTTAAAAATATATATTTTCACTATTAAATATAAAATCTACCTCTCATGATTTTTTTAAAATTTCAACCGAAAATAATTTTCATATTATGATTTGAAAATTTATATAATTTTTATGAAATAAATTTTAAAATATATAAAACAAGTAGTTAGATTATTTTATCTCAAAATGAAATATATGTTTTTTTTGGAAAACTTGTTTTCATGATGAAGGGATGGAATTTATTATGAATTTTATTTCATTTAATAATAATTAATAAGGACATCTCTATTTATGAGGAACTCACTGTATATATATATATTAGAATTTTCTTCATATGCATGCACTCTAATTTAATATAATGGTTATAATTGTAATATATAAATAATAATATTTCATTGTTTTATGATGATAGGTGTTTTGTGTCTTGTATACTATTGAAATAATCCTCTTTTAATGTCTCATGGTGTTACATTCTCCACCATTTAATAAATATAATCCTATAAATTTGATATTTAGATGGTGATCATGGTTCATAATAGGAAAATTATTTTATTAAAATCCAAAACCATAAAATGGATTCATAAAACATTCAGTTGAAATAAGGGAATGGTAAATATGATAGTTATCTAGAATATTACAAAAATAGGATTCAAAATTGAATAACAATTGGTGAAAGAATAAAATGTGTACATTTATTTAAAAAATAATTAATAATTATGACAAATAGTGAAAAAAAATCAGAGATCATAAGATTGTGAATTTTCCGGAGAAGTTTATTGACAATCCATCCATAAATCAATGGGGTGTGGAAATATCTTACATTCATTAGAATTTATTATTATAGGATAATATTTTTATTTGAACAACCATTTCTAAGAGATAAAATATTCATTTAATCCTGAAGAATAAAAAAGTATTGATATATTTATTTTAGATGTATAATTTCATCCTTTAATTAATTTCCAGCACAACCTCATCTTTTTCTCCAAATGATGAGTATTCAAGAAGAATTATTTGTTCATGAATCATTGAAATAACCTTCTAATGGATCATATAATCCTCAAAAGGATAACAAGATATTACAACTACCATTATAAATTAACCAAAACCAAAAAACTTATCACATGACATGATATTACCCAAAACAAATAAAATTCATCATTAGTATTAAAATACTCAAAAAAATTTACACCAATTTTTAATTTATAAATATCATATAAATAACTCCACAAAATATACTATTATAAAATCCTTAAAAATGTAGGTTTTTACCACATAATAATTTGATATAAATTTAATATATATATTTATATATATATATATAATTTTATTCACTAATAATTATAGATACACAAAAAATCATATATTTTCCAAAAAAAATAATTGAACCATTATTCCTCAAATAAAACAACATATTCCATATTAATATATTAACCATAATAATATAATTTTTCACAGAAAATATAGTTTTTGTATTATGAAATCAAAAGAGTCACATAATCACCAAATAAAGTTTTTCTATGGTTATCTATATGAAGAATAATATGATAAACCTTTTTAATAACCCATAATTACATCATTATTAAAGTAAATTTAAACCATACTCATTATCAATACATTTAAACTTTTGTAAAAAGAATAAATTTATATATTCAAAAATAAATTCACTAAAACCCATATTTCTCAAGGGTAAAATTACTATAAATTACTCAATAAAAATATTAGTCTTCTATGATTTCCTTCAAATATAACATAAAAGGTTTTTTATTCCATTTAATATAATATAAACATTAAATATATTATCACTTGATGGAAAAATATCTATTTCATTAAAATCATATTAAAAAAATCATAATCATTATGGTTCTCTAAAACTTTTCGTTAATACAAAAGATCTAGAATCGATCTTAATCTAACCAAAAATTATATTTTTAGACAATAGTTTTTTCATTCATGATAAGGTATATTTTTATTAAATATATTTATATAATTAGGTCACAAATATTATATAACAAACAAATAAATTATAATTTCGATATTAACTCTTTGGTGACATTTTATCAACAATATAATCTATTTAAAATAAATCAAATTTTATCTTCCTGGAAAATCATTACAATTTCAAATTTGTTTTCTTATTTTCTTTAATTGACCTTATAAACATTGAAAATAATTTTAAAAACTATTATTATAACAAATATAATAATAAGATACATGATAATAAGATATAAACCCATTAATCTATTTTAAAAAAAATGTGATCATGAGTGAACATTTTCAATTAAGATATTAAATTTTCACCTAAAAAATAATTTATATACAAATAAAATTATATACACTACACACTGATTTCAATAAAAATAACCATAAGAACCACAAACGGAAAATTCGTATTCAAGAGGCTCCCTTATATAACAATACAACACATGAAATCATTCCCTGAATAACGTACATTTTCCCCTAAAATGAAATAATAATTATTTTAAAATTTTGATAATTAGCATACAATTTTAAATTATGAAAATCCAAGAAACCTAATTACCAATGATATAAATTTCATTTAATTTCCATGGTACATCATATTCATATAACCATTATAATAACCATTAAAATTGAAATATGTAATACGGTACACATCAAACATATTTATAAAACGAATATAATCAGTGGCCAATGGATTATAGAGATATACATAGATAACTATATAATAAACAATGACTTAGGTCCATAACATGAGTGAAATAGATGTTATTTTTCCTTAATATCATCAAAATAAAACCATTATACTTTTCAACACATGTGTAAATCAATTTATGATATTTAAATATCCATTACCCTTAAATAAATTTTTTTGAAACAATAATACCATGAACAATGTGACTGAGGGTTTTTAATTCAATAAAAAATAGAAACATATAACATTTAACTAGTATAAAATATATTTTATGGTGGAGGGGAAATAAAATAGTTCCTTATATTTTAAAATAGGTCATTATTTTTTTCATTTGGTAAATAATTTCAAATCATTCTTTATAATATATTTAACATGTTTTATTTTGAAAAATAATTGAAATAATATAAAATGTAACTTAAAATGAAAATTATTTTTTATTAGTTCCTTTTTAAATAAATATAAATATATTTTTAATAATATGGATATATAATATATTGATCTAGAAAATATATCATTATGTAATTCAAAACATGGATTTCTAATGTAAATTTTCTCATCTGTTGAGTCTCACTCGTCATGTATTTTTTATCATCGTGAAGGATAAACATATAATAATTATGTAAATTATAAAGATCATTTATCATTTTTATTATTACATTTATTGTAATTTTTTATTTAATAATATATTGTTATACATATTGATGATATCCGTCTAACATATCCACAATGTATTTAGTAGGGCAACTAATGTCCGCTTTTTAATTGATCATATTCTCTATATTAAAAATATTAAAATATTTATTATATAAAGAAATTATATTTGAATTTAAAAAAAATATAAATCATTTTTATGAAAAAGAAATTAGATTGAATTTATAGAGGTGGTAGGTCATCCATATTCATGATTAATGATTATATATTTTTACAAAAAATGATAGAAACAAAGAAAATATTATTTTATCAGTGTATAATGTATATTATATAATATGTCACGACCCGCCTTCCCCATGAAGAGGGAAGGGATGAAAAATTGACATAACATTAATTTATATTATTGAATAATATATAATTACCCTCGAGTCCCTCCTTCAATATGCCTCAGAGTGGCGACTAGAACCAACGATATAAAATCACATGTAATATGGAAGGCATTACCCGTTTTATAGAACATTATCAGTGATAATATGGTAAAACACAAATAACACAAAATAATGAAATAAATGTAATGTCAAAAACCCTTTTTACACATGCGTGCTCAAATAAAAGTGTTACAAGTACAAGAAAAAACATATGAATAGTAAAAAAAGGAATGCATGAACGACCACTATCCTAACGCTGAAGATAGTAATGTCTAGAACAGTCCTCAAAGACCCCCTGGAATCCAAAAATTAGATTTATATATGTAGGGTTAGCATACATGTATAAAAAAGTGGGAAAGAATTTTAATTCCCCATTAGAATAGAGTTATCCAAAACACCTATGAAAGAAACTACGAAGAAAAAGTAACCAAGGAACACTCCCCATATAACACAAGTCATGTAAATTAGTAGTAATATCACATCGATATTTGGTTACCCTACACTGCTTTCCCTCTAGGTATTTAGAAAATCCTACGCATCACAACCCCCCATATATCCCACTGTATTTCCACAACATCCATAAAAAAAACAATATGGGAACTCCCAACCACACATCACACCCACAGGCACACAGGAAACCAAAATCAAACATGACAATGACTGAAGACACCCAGGCCACAACAACCACCCCCACACCAGAAGACACTAGGGCTAGAATAACAACTTCTACACCTGAAGACACCTAGGGCTCATCCTGTAGACACATGGGAAAAAAACCTACCAGCACACACCTGGGCCACCCAATCACAAAACACCCTACCTGATCGGTATTGGTCCATAATGAACCTCAAGCCATAATAGCTTTCTCAAAGAGTCTTGGAATACCAATGACAGAGAGTAGAAATAGGCTAAGATTCATCCTCTCATAAGAATGTTTGGAAAAAACACCCTCCACCATAAAATTGGAGTGTTTGTCTTGAAATTCTAAACAAGGGTGGGGCATGTATGAGAAACATAAAAACTAAATTTGATACTTATAGGTAATCATGCACTCATCTAAACCATGGGGTCCTGAAACCAACAACCAGTCCATACACAACCACTTTCACTTGTACCACTACATTGAAAGGTACACAATATGTAGAACTAGAGCACAACCCATTTCTGGAAATCAATTCCACCTTGAACTCGTTTTCATTATCATGTTAAAGTGATTCCATTTAAATCCTTCTTCCTCTATTCAGAAAATAAAAGTCATAAAAATAAAATTAAACAACAACTGAAGGAAAATGGCTAAGCATGATTTTTATCATTCACACTTGGTTCCATTGTAATGCAACAACATCAAAAGGGATCCATAAAAACCCTAGATGTACTGAACCAAACCAAGACCCAAAAAAACTTCCAAATACTACCTCTAATTTAAAAACCAATAACATCTATAACAGAGATTTCATTCCCATCCACATCACCCCACAACCATTAAACTGGACAACTAGGCATATCACCAGAACATAATAAGGACCTTTCTCAAAATTTTCCAACACCATTAATTGAGTTAATTTGTTCTATTTGGTTAATCATGATGATCACATAGGTTCTCTTATTCACTGATCATCCATTGAATCAACCATGATTACATGATTATTCAGTTTCCATGTAACATTCATTCAATCACATGATTACCCAGAAAAATAGAGCTAAGGTAATTTTCCATAAAGGGCTTCCAACGTCCACGTTTTTCAATGGGAATGAGCACACACAATTCACAACATAAATACAAAGGTAAAACATATCATCATAATCATCATCCCCAACCCTTAATTCAATAATTGTTTTATTATATTCTTTAGTGTGGGTTTCACCTACGTCCTAAGGGAACATTGTAATACACAACCTGGATGAGGCAAAATAATGGGAGATGAAGAAAGAACCCCTTATTGGATTATAAAGGATCAACGTTCTCTCTTTTCACCAAGAATTTTGGATGGAACAACTTGTAAGAAGAACTAAAAGGCTAATTGGAAAGTGTTACAACATGGGATGACAGTTAATATCACAAAGAGTGAGTCATGGTGCACCATGAGGAGAAAAATAAACTGAGGAAGAAGAATATATGAGTGTGATAAAAGGCCAGATATGACATGTGAAATCTCGATGTTCATAAAAAGAGGATCATGGTTTGAACACAAGGTTGGGTAGTTTTACATATTTGGATTAAAATAGATTTCATAATTATCCTCAAAGATGGTTTAGATAATGGTTGTGAGATTTTTAATCAACATGAAATTGTTAAAAGAAGTAACATGTGAAAAATTGGGAGAATATAGGAGACATGGAAAACATATAAAAGGTTGTCATACTGATAAAAAGACACATGTTTTGGAATGTCAGGTGTCACTACACTCTTATAAGAATTAAGATATCATTATATGATTTAAAAAGGGCTTAACCGACATAATAAAGGTATTAAAACATAAAATATTAATTATGAAAAAACTGGTAAAAAAACATTGGCACCCCTCTGTGGCGGCATTTGGGAGCGCCACCGATCTATGACACTGATTGGTGAAACCCTACCATCGATTCTGATGCCCTCCTAATGCACTGATGTTGTCACGAACAACCCCAAAACTAGAATTTTTAAATGTAATGGACTAGGAGTGTATGAACCATTAAATAAGTTACCACTAAAACTCTTCACGTCGCCGAGATTTACTATTAAAACTGACAGAAAAAGAGGGGTCCGAACAACCACCTCATTATATACCTCACAGGGAAAAAAAACCATAGAGTTGTTAGAAAGCAGAAAAACACTCGAAATATAGGAACACATCTCTTATCTATATCCCGAACAACTGTGGAAACACTAAATATCCACACAATACAAAAATCCAAACAATCCTATCATATAGATTATGGAGTTCATTCCACCATGACGAGATACTATCCACTTTGGGAGGCACCGATTCACCTACATTGGTTTAATCACATCATGATTAATTCTTCTTGATTAGGGATTTGGTTCTCCACCCCCCCCCCCCCCCCCACAGTTAGGAAATTCCATAATCATTTAGAGAAAAAGGGAAACAATACATCTTATAGAAAAAAAGGTCAAGAATTACATCATAGAAAAGTAAAAATCAAACACAAGATCAAAAATAAAAAATGATCTTGGTACTAGGCATTTTTATATACCTCCAATTCCAAGGTACTCTACACAAGGACACCACGTTTCCATAACAAATGAACCAAGGTAATGGTCCATCCATGAATCAACTTCTCTTTATGATTCTTTATTTTCACTGGTCACTCCATGAATGTCTCAATGTCCTCTATATCCAACTCTCCCTAGTCGAGGACATGGAATCATCAAAATATAATGACAAAGTTGAGATTAATGAATGAATTTGTGGATCCTGTCTAACGGCGGTGGTAGTTCCAGCTGATATGCCACCTCGTCGACCATTCTCGACTCCTCTAATGGTATGATGGACAGGGGATAAATCATTCTCCCCCTACCGATCCTACACTATACATGATCAGGGAAGACCATAATAAATTGTTCGCCAACCTAAAACTCCAAGGGTATCCTCCTATGATTGGAATACGAATTCTTCGGGACTCTAGCCATCTTCATCATAACATTCACAAGATGAACCATCTTCATCGTTCACTACACCACCTCTAGAACAAGAACAACTGCATCCCCAACCTTTTTCTAGCACACAGGTGAACAACAAGGTAATCAATACTAAGTATTTAACTATGCCATACCAATGGTATATTGGTAACCATTTTTTAAGGAAAACTCTCATAGAGAAATGTGTCGTACCCACAATCCCCTAATGACCTAAACACATGCTCACAACATATCCTCCAATGTCTGGATGGTCATCTCTGTCCTTCCATTGGTCTAAGGGTGGAAATCAGTGCTGTGGAAATGTTGGGTACCAAAATAATTCTAAAATCTCTCCCAAACTAATGATGTAATGTGTCTATCATGATCCAATAAGATGAAATGGGAATCCCGTGCAACCACAAAACATCAACCATGTACTTGTGTGATAAGGAATCCACTACGCATTACTCCTTATCTTCTATGAAGTGAGATGATTTCATCAACCGGGGCTCCACTACCTAGATAGAATCAAATAATCCCTTATCCCTGGGTAGTCCTGTGAAAAACTAATTCCATCGATATGTCATCCCAATTTATCTCGACAACATCTTTGGGATGCAACAGTCCGCCTAGAACACACTGACCAGACGTCACCTACTGACAGAAGACACTTTTCCACAAACACTGCCACTTCCCGCTTCCCTCTGGTCCACCAAAAATGACCCTCAAGGCCTGGTACGTCATGAATACTCTTTGTTTTACCACCAATGGTATGTTATTGAACACACTGAGAAATACCTCAGGCGTTTTCCCCTGGAAAAACAACTTCCCATAGATAAGAATATTATTCTGTCCATCCTATGACCATCCATCTGGAGTATCACCCTGTATAACATGATCACACATCACTTCAAGCTCTATTTCTCCCCACTGAGAATCCTCCACCTACCATACCATGTAAGACTACAATATTATTTCAAAAAAGATAGCGTCTGACATCCTCTACTCTCAAGATCAGATGTAAAGCATCCAACTCCTCCATTACTTTAGAATATTCTACGGACTGCTATACCAAATACATCTATGACTTGTTGCTCAAGTCATCAGCCACCACAATCCCCTTTACGAATGTGTAGGATATTTCTAATTTATAGTACTGGAGAATCTCCACCAACCTCCACTACCACAAATTTAGGTCTCCCTGGTAGAAGACACAACTCAAGGTATTTTGATCTATGAAGACCATGAAGCATTCCCTGATGAGTTTATTCTTATGAATCCTCATCTTGAACACAACCTCATAAAGATCTAGGATGTTGGTGTAATAGTTACGTTCGTGAGGACATAACTACCTAGACACATAAGAGATCACTCTCTGATATTACATCAGCACACATCCAAAAAATATACCATAAGCACTGAAGAACACTTTGAACGTTACCCATTCTTTTGGAAACCGCATCACTGGGGCACTGACCGACATCCCCTTCAGATAACTAAATATTGCATTTTATTGCTCACTCCATAAAAATTTATTGTCTTTTAGGATCAAGGATATCAACGGTGATGCAGAATGATGGAAATCAGGTATGAACCATCAGAAGAAACCTTCTTGTATGAGGAAACTACATTCCTATAATACATTCTTGGGTTATTCCCAAATACCAACCACTTCAACCATTTCCGGTTCCACAACTATTCCCTTATGGGACTGAACATTCCCATGGATGTTCAACCCTCATGTCTAAGAATTTCACATGGAAAAATTCATGTAGAGCCGGTGGTTTTAGAGGACCTCCAAAACTATCCTCATATGTTCAGAGTGATCGTCCTCTGATCTTGAGTAATTCAGGTTCTCGTCGATGAACATGACAATGTACCAGTCCAGATATTAATGGACTAAGGAGGTTAGGATCCCCTTGAACATGGATGGTGCGTTCGTAACGCCGAATGTAATGAACATGAACATGAAGTACCGATATCTGCATCTGAATGTAGTTTTCGAGATGTCAACCTCCTACAGCCTCAACAAAGGATATCCACACAGCAGGATGATCATATATAACCAACCTTCCACCTACCACTAGTCAAAAATGTCATCAAATTTTATATAGGGTCAATGGTTCCTGACCGTTACCTGATTCAACCTTCAGTAGTGTATGCATTGCCTAAGACCACTATATCTCTTCTTTGGGAACATGACTGTAGCAGCCCATGGTGATGCTATTGGTTCAATAAAACCCTTCTTAATTATGTAATCAAACTAAATCCACAACTCTCGAAACTCAAAAGGAACCATCTAATAGTGATCCATCAAAAATGGACAAGCCTATGGTGGAAAGTCTATCCCGATCTCAACATCACGTTGAGGGGGTAGAGTCACAACCTCCTCAAATAATACATACAAAAACACAATAACAATCCCCAAAACTTCCACCATCTCTGAGTCTGAGGACTCCACTGACATCTCAGTTAACAAGGAATGAAGGGTATTCACTCACCGGCTGCCCCCAAAGAAAACCCTTTCACCAATGAAATCTAAACATTGGCTGCCCATATATGACAAAACGACCCTCCTCTAGATGTAGTCGACAACGGCGTGGATAGAGTATATCCACTTTCTTCCCATGATGACATTTTATAATTACATTTACATTAGAAATAGATCCCCACAGGACTGATATGGTCCCAACATGAGATTGAATCCTCTATAAACATCAAAATTTCTGGTCTAAAATTTAATTGGAGTACTCAACACTAATGTCTGAGAAAGTATTTTTAAATCCAGACCTATGGTATGAGATAGAATAAGTGAATAAAAGAGTGTGAAGATCCTAAATCAATCAAGGCAAATTAAATAGTACAATGTAGACATATCAAACATCGAACGGTCTCTTGTCTGGCTAGAACTACTATATCTGTGGCGTGCAACATCCCACTGCTAGATTATCTTCCCCTCAGCTATCAGCTGCCTCCCAGACCATGCCCTAGATGATGTCCCTACGAAGTTCCCTGAAGCCAGCCTCCTCCTGCAACATCGGCTCTTGGGGGGGCCACTACTGAAAAGGTATGGATGGTAGTTGGTGATGCAGAGGTGGGAACTAACCCCTCCCACCTCCTTTGTACTGATCTCTAACTTGGAACATACATTTGATATTCTCTAAACCACAATAAGAAAATAACATTGGTCCTAGGACCATGGTGAATGGGTGAGGACCGGGAGACCGGAACTGGCACTGCTGAGGTCTTCTCCCTACAGGTCGAAACCTGGAAAGCCTGGATGCTGGAGTCCTACTACTAGCATCCATCCACTTCGACAAACCTAGCTGGCTCCCCTCTCACAGCACACCTCCCAGTGTGTACATCCTCTCCACCACCATAGACTTTTTTTGAACTTTCTAGTACATCAGTATATTTAAGGGAGTAAAAACATATTGAATAGAAGGTCAGAGTGCCTCCTTAAAGAGTATCAACTGAGACTCCTCATCTAGAAAGAGGTCAGGAGAAAAGAGAAGGAGATCCATAAACATTATCCTCAAAACCCTTACCAACATACCCCCTTTCTGAACGGAGTGATGCTCGTGCCCCTTTTAGGCCTTCATCATGGATGTAAATAATTCCCTATGAAATCCTTCTAGATGTAAGTCCATAAATCCTTAGCTTTCTTCTTCTCCCCAAGATAAGACATCCACCACTTACGCTCATCTCCCCGCATCTGGATCATAGATATAGGAAACCTTTACATTTTTGGGGCTTGGATCAAGCTGAATGTTATGTCCATCCCCTCGAGCCATCTCTCTGTCTCCATGTCAGATACTCTGCCCTCATATATCCCAAGGGATTTCATCTTAAATTCATGATGCATCTTCTACCACTAGTCTTAGTCCACTACACTATTATCCCC
Organism: Viscum album; assembly: GCA_963277665.1. NCBI lineage: Eukaryota > Viridiplantae > Streptophyta > Magnoliopsida > Santalales > Viscaceae > Viscum > Viscum album. Next base: position 488,163,425 of record OY728120.1, read on the forward strand.
CCATTTATCCGAAAAATCAACATGCTTGGGCTTGATCACCCTCACTACACATTGACATCATTTTTGTGCAATAAATTCAATGTAAACAAGGAATGTCTATGCCCAATTAGTGTAGAAGTTTCCTTTCAAAATTTTCTTAAACTTTTTATTTATTTTAAATTCTAAAAAAACCCTAATACACCCAATATCTGAAGTCATTATGAGGTGTGTATCATTCCTATGGACACTACTATCTAATTAGTGGAGCCTCACCTGGTCATTCGATAGGTATAGAGTCCTTTCATCAGATCATGGGGGGCCCAAATATTCCATGTTCTAGACATTATTACCTGACCTAATTCATGCACCAAGATTTCTTAACACCTTTCCCCTACCATACCATGAAATTCGAACTTTGAATAACCCTAGAATATGTCCTATATTTCATCCATGACCTATGATACCATTCATTCATGACTCTTCATCACCAATATGAGGGAATAGATAACAAAATGAGATACCCTTCCTTCTTCAAGTTGAAGAAGAGATAATGTCCCATGAATCTTGCATTCAATAGGCCCCAGAGTGGTGACTAGAACCAAGGGTATAGAATCACATGTAATATAGAAGGAATTTCCATTTTTATAGAAAACATATTAGATGTAATATGGTAAAACCCAAAAAACTCCAAAAAATGAAAGAAATGTAAATCCAAAACCCTTTTCCACATGCATGTTAAAAGAAAAGTGTTACAAGTACAAGAAAACTCTGATCAAAAGTACCAAAAGAATGGAAAGCAGGAACGATGACTATCCTGACACCCATGCTAGTATAGTCTGGCACAGTCCTCAACATCCTCCTAGAAACTTGAAAGCTGCTTTTATATGTAGGGGTAGTGTTCATGAATACTCAGTATAGAAAACCAAAAGCTCATGTGCACATGTGAGGAGCCATTCTATGGCCCCATGAGAAAATAGATAACCAAAAAACCTATCAAAGAAACTATCTCCCAAGACTCACTAAGGTTCACTCCCCAAATAACAGAAATAAGTTATAGATATAGTAATAGCACATCGATAGTTGGGTACCCCTCACTACTTTCCCACTGGTCATTTAGAAAATCTTACGCATCACATATCCCCCACATACCCCTCTACAGTCCCACTACCAACCCTAAAAACAACCATATGATCCCTCCCAACCGATCTTCCCACCCAAATACATCTAGGCCACCATAACCACACATAACCACACCCACAAGCATCTGGGCCACAATAACCACTTGCATGCCCAATGAATCCTGGGGTAGAACAACCGCTTCCAAGCCCGAAGACTGCTGGACCTCATCCCAATGTCACTTGGGAAACAAACCTTCCTGCACAAATCTGGTCCAAAAAATCACAATACACCCTCCTTGAAGGTTATTAGGCCATAATGAACTTTAGTATATCACAGCCTGCCCAAGGTGTCTTGGAATACTTATGGGATGGAGCATAAAGGAGATAATAAACAGCCAAAAATAACAATTGTTGGGGAAAACACCCACCCCCATTAAATGGGAGACTTTGGATCGAAGTGATCAACATGGATGGGGCAGTTATAAGAAACATAAAAACTAAATTTGAAACAAATCACTAATCAAGAACTCTTCCGAACCTTTGGTTACCGAAACCAACATCCATCCCATACACATCCACTATCGATGCTACCACTACATACACTAGTACACAACATCCACAACTAGAGATGAACCCATTTTGGAAACCAATTCCCCATTGTTCCCTTTCTTGATATCATATTCAAGGGATTACATTGAAAAAATTCCACTGATACTTAGAAGATATCATGTGCAACCACTATCCAAAACAAAAAACTGAAGGAAAACAGACATGTATGATGTTAATAATTCACACTCAGTTCACATGAGAAGTAACAACATCAAAAAGAGATTCGTGAGATCTCTCGAAGTACTAGAACAAACCCAATCCCCAACACACTATCCCGACACAACCCCTAAATCACAAACCAACAACATCTCCACGTAAGATTCCATTACTATACACATCACCAAAGAACCATTAAATAGTACAACCAGCCATATTCTTAAAAAAAAGCTTCTCAAAATTTTCCAACACCATTCATTAATTTCATTGAATCAGTTTGGTTAACCAGGGTGATCACACAAGGGCCCTTATTCCCTGGTCATCCATTAAATCAAACAAATTACAAGATTATTCAATTTCTGTGTTACATTCATTCATTCACCATATTATCCAAAATAGTAGATCTTTGTTTCAGCACAAGAAAGGACCACCAATGGCCATGATTTTCAGTGGGTATGATCCCATAAAATTCACAACATAAAAACTATTTATAAAACATAACAACACAATCATCATCCTCATACCTTAATTATATATAAGAAATTTCTCATCATCTATGTTAAAGAGGTTTTCACCTATTTCATGATGGAATTTCATCATACCCACCTCGCATTATGCAAAATAAAGAGAGATGAAGGAAAACCCCCTACACTGATGATCAAAGATCAATGTTCTCTCTTACACCAATAACCAAGGATGGAATGTCCTGTGAGTAAAAAATAAAATACTAATAAAAAAAGGCTTGACAACGGGCTTATGGTTCTTCTCATGAAGAGTTACTCTCAGCACACCAAATTGGAAGAAAAGATATCGAGGAAGAATAACATATTAGTGTGATAAAAGGCCCGATCCTTCACATGAAATCTCCAAGTGATTAAAAAGAGGATCATGGTTGAAAACATAGTTTGGATGTTTCACACATTGTGATTAAAAAAGATTTAATAATTATCATCGTATGTGTTGGAGATAATGGTTGTGAGTTAATAAATAATCATTGATATCTTAATCATTTGAAATTAGCATACCAATGGCATAATATTTTTCTCAATTTATTTAATATTTTCATATAAAATAAATATCCTTATAAATAATTATAATTATAATTTATAACTCTAATAAACTCTCAATAAAATCATTAAACTCCTATTATAATTATATTTTCTAAAATTTTCCTCATAATATTCCATTATTCATGGTAGTTTCACATTTGGAACACTTTAACCACCTTCTTCAACAAGAGAAGAAATTTTGCTCATGTGTGACTTTGAGAACATATTTATTTATATAACATGATATATATTTTTTCAATAAATACATTTTTGTTCTATATAATAAATATATATATGTAATTTATTATTTCATGAAATGATATATGTTAATAAAAAATAGAAAAGACACGCCTATTACCGACATCATCTAAAAGGATAAGGTATAAAAACTTTTGACTAAGATTTGAAACAATATAAATTATTTAAAATAACTCATATATGTTTATTTAATGATATATTAACAATAAATAATTTAAGAGGAATGAATACTAACACTACCATTATGAATCTTGTACAAATGATCAAAATTATCAAAACAGATGTTGAAAATCGCATGAAATCAGGTAGAGAATGATTATTTTTAATGATTATAGAAGTAAATGTATATAATTATTGTTTTAAATTAAATCATTATGACATGTATGTATATGAAATTGTATTTAAAGTCTTTATGAGAAACTTTGGTTAATGAGAACACGTTTCTATCAAAATTCTCAATCCTTGAGAGATTGTTTTTAATGTGAACCTAATATACATTATATAGTATAAATATATATCTTACTAGTGGTATTATATAATTAAATGACAATATTCATAGTATTTTATTATCATGTTTACACTTATAATTTTTAAGAGGTTATGATTCACTCGCAAACCAATCTATACGTGGGGTTTCCTATCTCAATTATCATTCTATGTGACACATGTTCTAATCAGTAGCTATATTATTTGTAGTGGGGAATACATTCTCATGGAGAACGTATTATAGGTTACTAAAGTAATTTTTGGGATTTAGAAGTCTATATTTTAACTTGTATCTAATAATAATTTCATAAATGAGTTATCATTCCCTTTGTAGAAAAATCAAACTATGTTTTTTAAATGTAAATGTGTATGTAATTTTCTTTCAGAAATAGTCATATCTGGACCTAATATAGTGTAAACAACATTATAACATATTCACCTATGGGTAATTCAATATAAAATGAGTTCATTTGTTACTCAATTCTTAACATGATTCAAGATGAGTGGGCCTACGACTACATCCCTACAACACACTCCCTAGGGATACGATTTAGAATATTCACTTTCCATTGATGAAACTTGAAAAAAGATTTTACCTACCACTCCCTTGGTCTAATACAAATAAAAAATATTAAATCCAATTTATAAATTATTTTGAAACCATTTTATTTTTTAAATACCATAAAAACATTATTTATTCAAAAATGGAACATCATTTTTATTTGATGTTACCCCACTGCATCCATATTTATTTAGTACTGTTCTCAAATATATCCATGCTAGAATATTTAATAACGAAGGATTTGACATCCATTTTTCTCATTGTATAGATAATTTTTTTATAATAATTGGTTCTATATGGAAATATATAAAATATCTTGATTACACTAAAATTGAATTCAATGGAACTAAATAAGTGATGGGTGTGGACAGAATTTTTATATCCCTCGAATGCACCGATTGGTCTCATGGGAAAAACATGTAGGGTTTTTTGTTTTCTCTTCCCAATGTAGGATAGTTTTTTTTGACTATTTTATTAAAAATAGGTAGAGTGTCTTGGGATATGTCCATGAAAACATGTCATTGATATCTTACATTACAAATTTCATTTGTATGATATAAATGATGATTATTCTCTATGTTTTCAATTATTATCATTTATATAAAAAGACATTATTTTTAAATGATTATAGATTCATGTGGCCCAATTATTATTCATATATAAAATATTCAACATTTATGTTATGAATGAATTTAGGGTAAGAAACTCCATAATGAGAAGTTATGATAACACTTATTTTCTTTCATTTCCCTGCAAAAACTAGATGTGTAATATTTACAATTTTAGGCGATATTATAGAAGGACTAATAATTGTCTCACAATATGTATATATTGTATCTTATGATTTTCAATTGTAATCAATTTATATAAGTTGTCTTAAAAGACTAATAAACTATTCAATCATATGTGATGTCATTTACTTTTTAATAATATTGTAATCTCAAGACCAGTTCTATGATTCTGAGGGTTAGGATGATAAACACAATATACAAGGTCTATGAAATTTTAATTTTGTAGATTATTTTATAATTATCATTCAATATAATCTCAAATGATGTTTTTTGAAATTTAATATAATCATTTTATCTCCTATAACATATTCATTTCAAAAATTATTTACCTATCAAGTTATTCAAATGATTTTTTCTATATAGAAACACATTCATGGTGTTCATAGGATGCATTTTCTTGGAATGTTGGTTTCCATAAACTAAAAAATTTCATCTAGGTTCTAAACCAAAAAATAGATTAATATAAATATTTTGAAAAAAAAATCAAATAATAATTTTAAATAATTAAAACCCACATAGAATCTCATGTGGTGGAAAAGCTCCAACATACTCACAAGACCCTATATATTAACCCAATAAAAAGTTATTTACATGGTAGGAATCGTTAGAGGAATTACATAAGGTTATTCTAGTGGATCATAGGTCTTCATGTGTAGTTATGCCACCCGGTCATTCCCCCCTAGTTAATTAATCTATATGAATAGTGGTAAATTTAAAGTATATTGGATAACAAAAATGCGAAATAAGATATGTACTTAATCAACAATAAGAACATGTAAATTGAAAATATGATTTGATTTTACATCATCTATGAGAAAAAATAAGAATTCAGTAACTTTAAAAATTGATTCCATCTCTTCTAGTGGACCCTAATTATAAAAAGTATAATCACAACTACATTTACCCCACAATCCACATCACAACATGTGATGAGGTTCATCAGTTTGAGTTTCAATCTCAGGACAAAAGATTATGACCTAAGTTGTAATGACCCACCAATTCTCATTGTCTTGAGAGTACAACGAGTCATTACTCGGCCTTAAGAGAAATCCCCAAGGCGCCAAAGGCTGGCAGTAAATGCCCAAGGGTTTCAAGTACAAGTGGGGGATGATTTACCGATTAAGAAATAATCCCACAAACAAACTATAACCAAACATTCACTATATGATGAATGAACAATAGAAAGACCAATAAACACTTCATTTATATCAATGTACATCAAAGTACACAACAACATAAGACCAAACTAAGAATCAAAGTACACAGCAGATGAACAACTCAATACTATCAAAAGAAACTACAACTCCATGCTACACAATCTCCAAGATCCACAACAACTCTCAAGAATCACCACAAGCCACTAGTAATAATATACTTTACCTTAACATGTGTCCCAGAATAAAACACCTGCAAAAGGACCAACGTGCTAAAGAAGGGGTGAGTATAAAAATCAGTAGGTTTTCCCCCAATGACATCCCAACTCACACCACTAGGATAGAAGAGTTAGCCACATTTATATAAAAAAACTCATATAAAACATTTTCTCAAAAGCAGTTTGTAACTAAATATAAACAGTTTTCCAAAACCATTCACAACCGACGGAATTCCATGTGAAATTGAAACCAATTTTCCAACAAGTTATTTTTCCAGAAAAATAACCATTCAAGCTTAAGAACCATTTCACAAACATTTCGTTTTAGCACACCCAACCATTTCCCATCCCATGATACCAACCATGCATGCTTTGTTATGAAAGATCCATACTCATGACTGGTCTCCCATCGATCTACTAAGTCATCACAAGGTAATTGTTTCCCATGTTTTATTACACCTTTGGCATCGAGCACAAGGTAATATTTCAACCAAGCCTCTCACATATAGTTACCATTGTTACATTAAAAGTTTGGAACCAATCACAAGGTCTTATTTAAACTATGCCTCATACATACCACATGAACACACACCACAAATGCCCATCAATCATGCCAAAACACCCTTCCAATAAAAAAACATTTTATTAAAAACAAATTCCATCAAAATCATTTCAATTCCAAACCATTTCAATTCCCATCCATTTCAAAAAAAATATATTTTTATTGAAAGCCAAATCCATCATAGTCATTTCAATATGAAACCATTTCAATAAAACACCCTTTTTATTGAAAACAGAATTTTCATCAAAATATTTACAATTTCAGCAAATCCATTATTTGAAATAACATTTTAAATTCAAGAAGCCTAATCACTTGCACAACAATTCACCATGATATCCCAATTTCACTAAAACAATAAATCATCACTGAAGAAGATTTATTCTGTTATTTTCACAATCAATTAAATTCAAATAAACCAATTTGAAACTAATCCAATCAATTATAACTAGAGTTGTTGAGAGTGAAGCCTCCTGCCTTTTGGGTTTCGATGAAAACCACAGCGAATGAAGAACGCTCAATAAAACTATGTTGATTCTTCAGAAACCTACCTTAGATCTCTTATCCTAGAATGATCAAGACCAAATATCTTCATATATGGCATCTAAAAATCTTAGATCTACCCATAACAGGTGTAGATCTAAGAAACTTATAGAAGATGAGAAGTAGATCTAAGTAGATAAAAGACACCGATCACAAATGAATAAGAACGATCACATACCTCAAGAATCCAGCTTGGATTCGCTAAGAGAATCATTTGGATCACATACAGAACGATGGAAGAACCTTCTCTGACCATAGGAGGAGAAAAATCCCGAGTTAGGGATGCTAAGTAGGAAAAAAGAGCCACATAGGGGAAAACATGTGAGAACCACCTTTATATGATATCGTATAAGTTGTTGTAATATTTTCTCCCACGGTTAGACAAACCGTGAACTAACCATGAATTAGCCACTACCTCGGCAGACACTCCATGCATGGTTTGGATGCAGTTTTAGACAAACTGTGCACCACCTGTGCTAAATTTACTGCCTCAAGGGCCCACTACGCACAGTTTGGACGCACGATTTAGACAACCCGTGCACCGCCCGTGCGACGTCCCCTTTGCCTCAAACATCATTTAAAGTCTTCCCGACTCACCCATTCATCACCCTTAACTTTATAACCATGGAAATAATCAAGAAAGAGTTACATACTAGAAACTGGGTGTACTACATTGTACCCACCATTGGTCTTTCCATCCTCATAAAGTAGAAAACCATAACAAAACTGAACGAGTTCCGGCCACTACTCTTTCATTTCCTTCTCATGTTCCCAATTCTCTTCCTAAATAAGACCATGATACCATAAAACCCACACTAGACCAATGTTTCTTCCCACAAGACTTTCTCTTGCCTATCCAAAATCCATACCCGGATATTTATCAACGAAGCATCTGGCTCTAGGTCAACATGATCCCATCTGATCACATGGTCAGGATCAGGCTGATACTTTTTCAACTGAGATACATGGAATACATTATGCACCAAACTGATCCATGGAGGTAATGCCAACTAATTTTCCACCTCTCCATCCCGTTCCTGTATCTCAAAATGGCCAATGTTTCTAGGAGATATCTTTCCCTGCTTCTCGAAATGACGATGCCCGTGATTTGTAGTGATCCTCAGGAATACATGATCACCCACATCTAATGACAACCATCTTCGACAGTGATCTGCATAATATTTCTGATGACTTTGTGCCATCTCCATGCACTTTATAATCAACTGGATCTTCTCTGTTGTTTTTTGGACAGGGCTTGGTCCGACTAGTGATGTTTCACCAGTTTCCACCCATCATAGTGGAGAATGACAAGGAAACCCATAAAATTCTTCAAACATAGCCATTCGTGATAGCAGTTATTGTATGAGAACTCCACCAAGGGTATATGATCCTCCCATGAGCCACCAAAATCCATTACACAAGCCCAAAATATCTTTTACTATGTTTCTATCATCTGCACAGATTTCCCATCCATCTAGGGATGATACGTCATGCTCATAGTCAACTGAGTTCCGATGGCTTGCTGTAATGATTTATAGAAATGAGATGTGAACCTCGGATCTCTATCTGAGACTATAGGCACGGGTACACCATTCCTCTTTAACACTTCTCAGATATTTATTTTTGAAAGTTCTACCTCCGTGTGGCTTTCACGAATAAGGATGAAATGGGCCGACTTGGATAGACGATCCACTATCACCCAAATGGCATAGTGTTTCTAAACCATTCTTGGAAGACCTCTAACAAAATCCAATGCTATCTGATCTCATTTACAAATTGTGATAGTTAATGATTGTAACATACTAGCTGGTCTCTAATGCTCTTTTTTAACCTACGAACAAGTTAATCACCACGAGACGAACTCAACCACCTTCATTTTCATGCCGCTCCAAAAAAACTGCACCTTCAATGCCCTATACATCTTTTGTATAACTAGATGTACATCCCATCATGAATGGTGGTAGGTATGAAAGAGTTGTTCTTGAAAAACCATATGTACAATCATCGGATCTCTGAAACACAAAACTGAACCCCCATTAATTTTCCAGCCATCAATGGTCCCCCCACCATTGAGTTTTGTACTTACTACCAGACATTCTTTATTAGATGTTTTGCTTCTTTGATCATATTTACTAAATCAAGAACATGTGTAGCTGAAAAGAAAACATCAACATCACCCCGGTCTTCACATTACACATGTATGTTGACTAAGACTGACATCAACTGCCATCCGTCTGATGCTTCTTTTGCCAACTTAGCATATGACTTTCTACTAAATGAATCTGCCACAGAATTCACTTTTCCTATTGTGTACATCAAGTCAATCTCAAACATATGGAGATTCTCCATACATAACATTTTACGTAGATACAAATCTCGCTGTGAAAAATGTTTTAAATATTTTCTGATCCATAAACACAGTAAATTTCTCACCAAAGAGATAATGTCCCCATTTTTTCAAAGCATGGATGACTGAAGCCGACATTAAATCATGTGTTGGGTAATTTTTATCATGCAACATAAACTTCCTTGAACCATAAGAAACCACATGATATATTCGAATGAGAACAAAACCCAACCTTGAACCTGAATAATCACAATAAACCACATACCCCTGATCTAATTCTCGAATGATCAGGTTAGATGTCGATGTAATTCAAACATTCAATTAATAGAATGACATCTAACATTCTTCTGTACATTAGAATGGATCATTCTTATTTGTTAGAGCTGTCATTGTTCAAGCTAGTCGTGAGAAATCACGCTCAAAGCATTGGTAGTAACCATCCATACTAAGAGAACTTTGTATCTCGAACACATTCTTCGGTGGTTTCTAAGAGATAACAACTTCTATCTTTTCATGATCAAAATAATTTCCTTTTTCAGAAATGACATGGCCAAGGAAACATACTTCTCGTATCCAAAAATAACACTTTGATAATTTTGCATCAAAACGATAATCTCTCAAGATTTGTTACATTATTTCCAAATGCACCTCATGATCAGACCTTGTCTTTGAAAAGACAAAATATCATCCACCAACACCACAACAAAAGAATCCCGATATCGCTGAAATATCTAATTCATCAAATCCTTGAAGACTACTGGGGAATTCATTAGTCCGAAAGGCATGACTACATATTCATAGTGTCCATATCTACTTCTGGAAGAGGTCGTTGGAATATACTCTTTCCAAACCCACAATTGGTGATGTCCTGATCACAAGTCAATCTTGAAGAACCACTGAGCTCCCATTAATTGATCAAACAGTCATCAATGCATGGAAGTGGATATCTATTCTTTATCGTATCTTGTTTAAGGTAATGATAATCAACACATCGCTGAAGAGTTCCATATGCCTTCTTCTCAAACAACACTGGTGCTTCCCATAGAGAAGTACTTGGTCGAATGAAACCCTTTCTTTCTAGCTCCTCTAACTGCACATTCAATTCCCGAAACATTGTTGGTGCCATCCTATAAGATGGATTGGAAATAGGACTGGTCCCCAGAAGGAGATAAATCATAAACTAAACTTTCATTAGAGGCGGTAACCTTGAGAAGTTATTGGGAAAGACATCTAAAAACTGATCCCAAACATCTGGAATAATATTTTCCTCAATCTCTTACATTGATTTCTAGGTCAACACTGCCTATTGGTAACAAATATGTGCCACCAATGGTGTTAAAACGCTCTGTACACCATTCTTTACCATCCTCTCTCCTCTGAATATATTGTAGATTTCATCCTCAGTCGTGAAACTAACTTTTCTCCTATAACAGTCGATATGAGCCTTAAACATTGTCAACCAAGTCATACCCAGGATTACACCATAGAAATCCTTTTCCCACATCGAGAAGTCCCATTTTAAATCAGCTCCATCAACAGTTATAGCGCATTCTCTACACACAAAGGCTTGACATTCTATTTCACCAAGAGGAGTTTTCAGTTTCAAAACAGACGGCATCATTTCCAGTTTTAAACATAGATAGTCAACAACACGGGAAGCAATGAATGAATGCGACTCTCCGGTATCAAAAAACACTTGCGCAAAGGTATAATTCAAAACAATCGTACTGATCCCTGTAGATGTTCATACCTGTTCCTCGACATTCATTTGTTGTACTCCATACAAGTGTATTTTCACTTAATTTTTCTCCTTGTTGCCTTGGTGATAATTCTCTGGTTGTGGAGTCATGGTATTTCAAGAATCACCATGGGTAGCTATGTTATACTGATGAGGATAATTCTGTTGTCCTCATCCTATCAAAGCATATGATGCTTGTGACACCTGAGAAGTGTCACGTGCACCCAACCTCGGAGCATTCCTACAATAGCATTGTAGATGCCCCATCTCGTTGCAATTGTGACAAGATCTAGGTTGCACCGTACACTCTCTATTTATGTGGTGAATCTAACCACATTGAAAGAACCCTCCTTTGCTCTGGGGTAGTGGAGGAAGGGTCACTGATCCCATTATCTGGTTCTGATTTTCATTCGCACCGTGGAAATCGCTATCTCTTTTCCTCTCGTTCCCAGTGGTTTAGTTACCACCATTTCCTATAAGTATCATCATTCCTCCTCCTATCGATCCTGAGATATCAAATTTATCAACAGTCACACCATTCTCTATCTCTGTATAATCTTTAATACATATCATAGAAATCTTCAATAGAATCTCTTACCTTGGCACTGATTTGAAGATACATGCCTTCAACGATGCACTTGCCGCAACCTCTGGTGAACAACAGACTAAAATCACAGACATAGCTGTATAATCTATGATAGAGATGCTCTACTTCTTCAAGACAAATAATTCTATTGTTTTTTAGATCTTGGACGTGTGACGATTGAATTGTTTGTTGAACAATTATTCAAAATCATCCAATGTATGTCCTTCATATAATTAGAATGCACCGGTAAATCCAACAATTGACGTGAAATATCCTTGAGAAAATATGTCTCCAACTTGACCTGGAGAACTGATGGTGTGCCGATGAAATTGAAGAAATGATTCATCCTACTTAGCCACACCTCCTCCATGTCAGGTTCAACATCACCCAGAATGTTTGGTGGATTCTACTTCATGAACAAAATGGTTTGATCCACATGCATTGGTTCATTACTCTTGTTCCCTTTATCCACAGATTGATAAGCTTGGATGATTCTCTGAACTAGCTCTGGGTTCACACATGGTTTAGGTGAAACCACATTCTGCGTTGCTTCTTCAGGGTGGTTCTTGACAGTGCCTACCAGGTTCCATTTTATAAACCAACAACATCCTCTATCAATCTCACTCTCTAGAGACTGATGGCTTAGTATTTCAAATTCAATCACATAATCTATCACAATATATTTTTCAAAACGACCTTTTTCCCACATTCAAATTTGTTTGAAAACATTCCTCATGCCTTTTGAAAATCAACCCATTTTAAAAAAACACCAAATAACATGTTTTCAAAATCTTTTACATGAAAACATTTTTTGCATTTTTCAAAAATTCTCACCTTGCACAAAAAAACAAATCAGTCCTCGCAATGAGATATGAAATCCTAGTAGGATTTCATGCCTCTACAATGCATGTCAGACTTATCTCATTGTCTTAACCCATGCCAATGAGATTTTCCAAAATTATAGAAGTGTATCCAAAAAACTCATGTACCCAACACCCTGGTAACTCGTAGTTCATCATAAATGGCTTATCTACGTCCTTTTATGCTATACATTTCACGTTCCGACAATGCTACTCCTTTCTATGATTTTGACCTAAGGAATAGAAAAGAATTAATTTCAACTCCAAGACCAAGAATATCGGTGACTACTTGTTAGGCAAGGACTGAAAAAATTGATACCATTTGTAATTACCCACCAATTCTCATTGTCTTGAGGGTACAACGAGTCATTACTAGGCCTTAAGGAACATCCCCAAGGAACCAAAGGCTGGAAATAAATGCTGAAGGGTATCAAGTACAAGTGGGGGATGATTTACCGTTTGGAAATAAATCCATAAACCAACCATAACCAAACATTTACTATATGATGCATGAACAAATGAATGACCAATAAACACATCATTTATATCAAACTACATCAATGTACATATCAGTGGAAGACCATACTAAGCATCAAAATACACAGTGGATGAACATCTCAATCCTCTCAAAAGACACTACAACTCCATTCTACACAAGCTCCAAGCTCCACGACATCTCCAAAGCATCACCCCAAGCCACTAGCAATAAGATGCTTTACCTTTAACTGTGTCCCAGAATACGACATCTACAAAAGAACCAACGTGCCAATGTAAGGGTGAGTATAAAACATAGTAGGTTTCCTCAATGACTTCCCTACTCACACCACTATGATATAAGAGTTAGCCAAATTTATATAAAAACAATTTATAGAATCATTTTCTCAAAATCAATTTATAACTAAATATAATAATGTTTCCAAAACCATTTATAACCAAAGGAATTCCAAGAGAAATTGAAACCAATTTACCATCAAATTATTTTTCTAGAAAAATAACCAATCAAGCTTAAGAACCATTTCACAAACATTCCTTTTTTTCATACCCAACCATTTCCTAACCCATTCTACCAACCATTCATGCTTCGTTATGACAGTTCCATAGTCATGAGCCGTCTCTCATCGATCTAACAAGTCTTCCCAAGGCAATTTTTTTCTAATTGTCCACTACACCTTTGGCTCTGAGAACAAGGTCATATTTCAACCATGCCTTGTAAATATAGTTACCATTGTTCCATTAAATGCTTGGCACCAGGAACAATGTCATATTTCAACCAAGCCTCTTAAATGCCACTGAATACACACCACAAATGCACATCAATCATGCCAAAACTATAACACCAGGACCCCAGTTACCTAGAGTCGGTGCATTATTATATAACATTAGCATGACCAAAAAACATCAAGTCTCGGATGACTTATTACTTTAGTATCCTTAGAAACACTTGATACATTCATAAGTCATACATTCCATCATAATGTGGAAAACTACAACAACATAGTCTCTATATTCAACACTCATATACCCTCAGACTGTCCCTACAGGTCAGTCATAAAATACATCTTCACATCCAGGAAAAATAAAACATAGAAAGGGGTGATCTTAGATGATCCATAAGGATAATAATATAGCAGGAACTTTCATAAATAATCATAAACATTTATGGGAATGTATAACTAAAATAAGAGCCTTTTAAACTTGAACTTTAGTATAACATGGAAAAAATAGAAGGAAATAATTCCATTTTCTTCTTCACATGGATATTCTACTAGTCGAATAATCACATGCAATATCAATAACCACTTTCATAATGATGGAATGCATAATTCCATACTATCATAACCACATAGTCAAAGGCCTTGTGCCAAGATTACAAATAAGATTTTTTTTCAAGGAAATGTTCCAAGATCCTATTTTGTCTCATGAGACCTACTGATGCATCATGGAGCTATAACGAGCTTCACCCGTCACATACTAAGTCCAATGGATTCCTCATATGAACAGGTTTAAACATAACATAAACATTCTTATTAAAACTAGCATACGAAATGTCAATAATTTATCTACAAACCATGAATGGTATAAAAATAACACATCCACAGTCAAATTATCGCAAAACCTTCAATACAATATGGAATTTTTGTATCATAATACATCAACTTCAAATACGCTAAAAATCCACCAAAGGATGTTGACATAGATGAAATCAAAACTATTTGAGAGAAATATCTCCTTTATTGAAATAATATAAAATCCACATAATTATAAAATAACACATTTACTTTGAAAATATTAGTATAAGATTATAAGTTAAGATTAGACAATTTTATAACGGTGGAAAATATCCACTCCCACCGTATAAGTTAAAAAAAATACATTCTTACATTAATTTTGTCGAAAAAGATAAAAATGACCTTGTTTGGAAAACTATGGAAGGCTTCCATTATAAACATCTTATAAAATGTAAAATAAGGGTATAAATTACTTTAACCCATAGTCTGTACAATAGTAATAATGTTTTTAAATACATTTTTGAGATACATGGATGTGAATGATAATGTGGTTCCATTAGATAATTACTTATAAACAACCTCAGATGATGAAGTGATTGTGAAATAAACCATTTCCTTGTACTTTTCCTTGGTCTGGGGTAGTTCAACCACCTGTATAATGGTAAAACAATTGTTATTAAATTATACAAGAAACATATACATTAATATGATATCATATAAGATATTTTAACATTGCTTCGTTAATAATATCTTAGTATTATCGTTATTTCAAGTGTTAACATATTCATTTTCCTTTGTATTATTTGTTTTGTGAGTCATATTTTTTATTTATAGGATGTATATTATTCATATCCTGAATGATATCAATTCTTTAAATATTAAATTTAATCATCAAATGAAAATTAGTCTTGAATGGATATGATGGGGAATGAATCTCATCGTGTTCGTGGAGACGGTAATCTGTACGTGCACACAAGCGACAATATCATTCTTTTGATATTAAAATAATATATAAATGGATGGTATATCATATATAAAGAATAATTATCATGTTTTATTTATTATTTACATAAGTTACACATTATTATTATACTCATCCAAAAATTAATGTATTGAATAACAATTACACCACGACGTGGAGACGGTAAGCCGTACGTACGCACGTATGGTGACATGTAATTCAAAGGATGTATAGAATAATGAATATGCTTGTACCATATTTATAATAATATCACAGTATATAGAAGATACTGTAATTATTATTTTTTCAAGGAAACAACAAAGAAAGAGGAAGTGGAAGAAGAAAGAAACTTGAAAGAGTTGATGAAATATTTACCTCTTTTTCAGGTTCTTCCTTTTTATTTGATGAAAAGGGATCCATAGGATGGAATTATGACCAAATTAAAACCTCTTGGATGAAGGTAATAATTTTGGGAGGATATTTGGTTTGGGGTTGTCCGATCCAAAAGGCTTTGAAGGTGTGAATTACAGAGAAAGTGGAGTTTCCTTTTATAAGAGGAGGGAGGTGCGCCTTAGGAAAAGTTAGAAATATTATTTTATAATAAAATCATTTTCGGTTTCTAATGGAACCAAAGTGGATTATTTAAAGTATAATGTGAGGATGGATTGGAAAAACGTTCAAAAAATAGGTTTTAGACAGGTTTGTGTCACTATATTAACCTTATCTTTTATATTTAACTCTTAGTTAAATAGTTTGACATTTATCATGTCTCTTTGTATTATTATTTTATATAGATAATAAAATTACTATAAACTTTCACGAGAAACCCATGTGGTTCATTAATGATACACCTATCATTATATAAGTCATTTGGAAGAACCATTTATTTTTATAAATATTATATCAATTAATAATTTAATATTTGTTTTAAAATCTCCTTTTTGTCGATTTTGACACTATTTAATAATTGATTTTTGATATAGTTACAAAAACATTAGTAATTCAAAATAAATTTATTTATTAATTCCAATCTTGTCACAGTAAGCTATCAAATGCGTTTATGTAATCAAAAAGTTCAAATTAAATTTATTTTCACATTTATAATACCATTTATTTTATTCTTTCATTAATAAGGAAAATACTGCATCATCATTGTGTCATAAATAATTTAATAATTCAATGTATAAAAATTATCAATAAAAAACCATTATGTACGAAATTGTTTTAACTTTCTAATTAATATTTATAGTAAAATATTTAACATATATAACCCTATGTAATATTTGTTTTACTAAAAGATATATGCTTTTGTCATTTTTGTATTTACTTTAACTTAATTAATATAAAATGTCAGTATCACTTTCAAGTGGCTTCATGGGGTCCCAAAATCGACCCAATGATGCCCATGGTCTGACATGTATCAACCAATGGGGTTAGTTCACGTTTTATGGAAATTTAATGTTATTATAATACTATTTTATTACCCTTATTTACTAGATTTACCATTTAACCATGGTAAATAAAATATTTACTGAAGTAATTATTCAAAATGTTTAAAAATAAAATTTTCATATATAAATAATTTCAACCACCTAATTATAAATATGGAATAAAATTTTCTAAATTCAAAACATAGAAGTGGTAGAAATTAATTTAATATTACTTTCTGTTGTCAAAACAAAAAACGTGTTTTTAAGAAATAATTAATATCAAAAGATAGACACTTCCTTATGTCCTGTTTAAATGTGAAATTATGTCCAAATTGAATTAAAGGGTAAAAATGTAATCTATATATACTTTAAAACCACTCAAATGAATAATTTATCACTATTAATGGTTTCGACTAAAAAATTTGTTTTTAATTAAAATTTAGATAATTTCACTATTCATCAAAATATGAAAGTTATTAGAAAATTACCAAAAATTCACCTTAAGATAATTTCTATATACCAAATCCAAATAATGATGTCCATTTTTAATGATAAAATTTATAAAATTTCAATAACTGGGTATTACAATTCATAACAGCTAGTTTGATTGGTTGTGGTGTGTTAGAACTCGAAGTTGCGTACAACACACGCTATTGTATTATTCAAAGGGAAGCATACAGTGGTAGATTGGGGTGTTACATTCTCCCCTACATAAAATAATTTAATCCTCAAAATTTATAGAATATTACTACATTAAAAGTCTTGGGTGGCACTTCATCATAAGTTTCTCGAGTTCCCACATTTCCTCTTCCATCTTATGGTTTCTCCATAGAACTTTTACCAAACGAGTTGTCTGGTTTCTCAACACTTGTTCTCTGGTATCAAGAATCCTGACGGTATCTTCGCAATTAGATAGATCAGCTTCCAGTTCTACTTCCTCATAAGTGAGTACATGAATTGGGTTGGGTATGTATTTTCTCAACAGTGATACGTGGAACACATCATGAAATTTGGAGAGACTTGGCGGAATTGCCAACTGATAAGCTACAACCCCAATTTGTTCGATAATTTAGAAAGGCCCGATGTACCTGGGACTCAGTTTACCCCTCTTAGCGAAACATATAACACCCTTCCATAGAGATAACTTTAAGAAAAAATTAGACAATACCGAAAATTTCAAATCCTTTTTTCAGTTATCAGCATAGCTCTTCGGCCTACTTTGAGCTACTTTGATGTGGGTTTGGATAACCTTCACCTTTTCCACTTTTTCCTCCACCAGTTCTAGACCTATAAGTTTTTTTCACCAACATAATCCCAATAGGTTGGAGTGCAACATCTCAATCATTATAACACTTTATATGGTGCCATCTGAATACTTGAATGGAGGATATTTTTTTAGGAAAATTCTACCATAGGTAAATATTGATCCCTCATACCTTGAAAGTCAAGTTAGCATGATTTCAACATGACTTCTAAGGTTTGAATAGTTCATTATGATTGTCCATCAGTTTGGGGTTTGTAGCCAGTGCTCAAACAGAGTTCAATAGCCAAGGCCTTCTGAAGAATTTTCCAAAATCTTGATGTAAAACATGGATCACAATCCGAAAATATCTATAGGGGTAATCCATGAACTCTTACAACTTCATTGATGTATAGCCTTGTTAGAGGTTCAAGTGACAGATATTCCCTTATAGCAAGAAAATGTGATGACTTGGTAAGATGATCAACAATGACCCATATTTCATCATTCCTTCTAGGATTCTTTGGTAGTCCCATGACAAAGTCCATTGTAATATTATCACATTTCCACTCTGGTATAGGAAGAGGTTGCAAGACTCCTCCAGGCTGTTGCCTTCCAGCTTTCACTTGTTGACAAACTATACAACATCACACAAAATCAGAAATCTCCAATCATTCTCAGCATTAATCTTCTTTTAAAACTCTTCATCACTTGTCTAAGAACTCTTTATACTTTCTAGTAAGGATGGTTTGGAAACCATTTGAAAAATTATCAATGTTTCATCTTCCATGGTAATTCACATTTCCATCTTCAATAGATCCACGAAAATAGGATCCCTTTGAACTCTCATATGGTTCAAAACTCCATGATTCATTCTACACAATGCATATTCCACCTTATTTTCCCTCCCTGGGTGGTAGTATATAGTGAAATCATAATCCTTGAGTGGTTCATTCCATATCCTTTTCTTCATGTTGAGTTCTTTCTGTGAGAAAATATACTTCAAACTATATTGATCAGTATATATCTCACATATTTCACCATAGAGAAAATGTCTCCTTATTTTCAAAGAAAAGATTACAACTTCTAACTCAAGATCATGAGTATGATAGTTTTAATCATGATGTTTTAGCTGTCGTGATTCATAGGCAATAAACCTATCATTCTCCATAAGGACATAACAAACTCCTTTCTTTTATGATTCACTATAAATAACAAACCCATCATTACCCAATGGTAGAGTCAAGATAGGAGCATTGACTAATATTCTCTTCAGTTCATCGAAACGTTCTTCACACTCTTTTGTCCAAAAAAAATTAACCCCTTTACGTGTTATCGTCGTTAATGGGTTAGCCAATCGGGAAAAATTCTGGACGAAACGTCTATAATAACCTGATAAACCAATAAAACTGTGTACATCAGTTATACTCATTGGTGTTGGCCATTATTGGATTCCTCATATCATAGAAGGATCAACTGAGATTCCATCCCTAGAGATGATATGGCCAAAAAAATAAATCACTTGAATCCACATTTCACACTTGCTAAACATCCCATATAATTCAATTCTTTGAAGAGTATTTAGGATAATGCGCAAGTGATTTTCATGATCATCATAGCTTTTGAAGTATAACAAGATATAATCAATAAATACCACTACAAATTCATGAATATATTACTCTAAAAAAATTCATTAGATACATGAATACATAGAGTGCATTAGTCAGCCAAAAAGGCTTTATTATAAACTCATAATTCCCATACCTTTTTTCGAAATACTGTTTTCAGAATCTATTCCTTCTTTAAACACAACTGATGATATCCAGATTGAAGGTCAATATTTGAAACGTATTAAGATCCATGAATTTGGTCATATAAATCATCAATGAGAGGTAGGGGATACATATTCTGTATTATTAAGAATTGATCTCCCTGTAGTCAATTCACAACTTCATAGATCCATCATTCTTCATAACAAAAAGGAAATGGGATCCCCATGGAGAAACAGTAGTTTTAATAAATCCCTTATTACTAAATTCCTCTAGTAATTTCTTTACATCCACAAATTCCACAGTTTCTATTCTTTAAGGGGTATTAGATATGGGACTTGATCCATGAATTAAATCAATGGAAAACTCAATTTCTCATTCAGGAGGATGTTCATGTAAATCTTCTGGAAAAACATCGACATATTCTCGCACAATAGGTACATCCTCAATTTGAAAATTCCTTTCCTCACCCACATATATTTCAATATATTTTCCCCAATAATTGAATTTAGTTGAGCTACTGAGGGTGGATCTAGATAAGAATTTGGTGGTGATGTTTCTCATCTAAAGATAAGGTACTCCTTATCATCATCAAAAATTGTAACCTCTTTCGTCTTACAATTTGTTTTTGCATAATGGTCTGAAATCCAATCTATAGCTAGGATTATATCAAATTCCATCATGGGTATGATGATGAGATGAGTAGATAAATAACGTTTATATGCCTTCATGGTAACCAATTCACAAAACATTGTTGCAATGATTCTTCCATTAAGAGTTTTTACTGACAACTCCCATGTTAAATCAAATTGTAAATATCTAATTTTCTTAGAAAACTGGGATGATATGAAACAATGTGATGAACCCGAATCAAATAAAGCATTTGTTAATGTTGAGGAAACCATTAAATTACATTCCACCACATCTTTTGCAGCTTCTACCTCACCAGTAGTGATAGCATAATCTTGGCCTTGATCCCTTGGCCTTTTCTAAGGTAAGTTTCCTTGACTCTTAGGACATTAATTTTCATAATATCCCATCTCCTTTTAATTGTAGCATTGAGCATCGATAGCTTCTTTCTTCCCCTTGAAATAACGAGCTTGGTGGCCTTTTTCACCACACTTGTAACAGTATACCATTCCCTTCAAGAATGTACCATGGAGTTTCTTCCGATATTAACTACAGGATTGATATTCAACTTTTCCCTTCTTCCCCTTATTTCCATTTCCTGAGTGTTCAGAATATCTCCTCTTCTCTTACTTTTCATTAATGTTGTCAGACATAGAGAATTATTTTTCTATCTTGATAGCACATGAGAAATGTCTTCATACAATGAGAAGGATCGGGAGACTAATGCTCGATGAAGAACCAATTTTATCCCATAAAAGAAATGATAAATCTTACTCCATGTGTTACGTATATAATCTATTTTATGCCTCAATATCATTGTAACGTTATCCTCATACATTGCAACTTTCTCATCATCCTTTTGCTTCAGACTCTAAAATTTCCTTTCCATATCTACTCAATGGTCACGAGGAATGTATTTTTCTAAGAAAATATCTTTAAACTCCCTCTCTTCCATATTTGATACTTCATCGTCTTCCTTTTGTGTTTTGAATCAACGACCACCATTGATCAACATCTCTAGTGAGGTGGTCAACTTCCATAACAACTTTTTCCCAATCACTACTCCCCAAGGCATGGAATATTTTCTTTAAGGAATTTATCCATTTCTCGGCCACTAATGTATTTGAACTCCCCTTGAATTTTGGTGGTTGTTTCCTCATGAAGAGGTTTAACATTGATCCTCCACATTGTGGATCATGGTTATCCATACGGGTAATGTTATTATTCATTACCTATGTGAGTTATCCCAGTATGGTGATTATCTAATCAACACTAGATGCATCACCATCTCCACTATAATTATCTTGAGTAGGAGGGAAATACCTACATAGAATGCATGCATTGATACAATTTCCATTCCTTCCACTAGGCACCATTTCTAAACAATGGCATACACTATATTATTTTATGAATCACAATACATAAATCCAAACTTGTAAACCACTTAAAATAAATTGAACAGTTTATGGATATAATCCATAATCATAAAAATGTTTTCTTTGAGGAAGTATATACTCATAAACCCTTCATAATTGTTTGTAAAGAAAATGATATTTATCCTAAGCATATCTTCCGTGAGTGTCTTAACCAAGATTATAGCAAGGCCCGTTGTTGTGCACCAGTTCCTGTTCGAGTCTAGCTCAAAGCAGTGTTTTCATGTTTTACCCCTAGATACATCTGTTCCAGAGCCGCCTCAACCTACTCGTTTCTAGACAGGGATGTATTGCGCTGAGAACTCACAAAATCACTACAATACCAAAATTATAGGAAGTTATTCTATACTAATCCTCAATGTCCATCTTAGATCTATGTGCTCTTATCAGAGTTTATCTAAATCCAGCTTCCATGTTTTTTAGTAAACTCCCTATGATACCATCTATAACGCCCGACCCCAGTTACCCAGAGTCGGTGCATTATTACATAACATTGGAATGATCACAAAAGATGAACTCTCTAAAGACTGATTATTTTAGAAGCATTGGAAACGCTAGTTACATTCATAAGTCTTACATTACATCATAAAGTGATATGTAATCCCAATAATCATAGCATAAAACATGAAACATTGACATGAAACAATGTATAATGTCTTTAGAAACTAGGAAACATAAATGACTGGTAAATAATCTACATTGTCTCTAGTTTATTTCATAATATCTAGAATCTCTTTTGGAATATCCTACATAATACCCTTCTTCCTGACATGGGGAAAAGAAAACATACAAAAGTGTGAGCTCAAATGCTTAGTAAGGGTAAACAAAAGAAATTTCAATCATATCATATTCATAAGAATATGACATTTTGAAAATATTAACCTAAAAAAGAGATAATAATATCATAACATGGGAAAAATAATAATAGTGAGATATAATCCCAATTATCATAGCTCAAAACATGAAACTTTGTGGCATAAACACATAATCCTAGAAAATCATTTCATATTACTCAAGGCTCATTGCCAATACCATCATAGCGGACAAAGTCCATTACTGAACCGAGTTCACTCCTCATTCCAGTCATGTATCACTGAACCGGATTAAGTTGTCATTCCATCCAGGTCTATCTCATGAGATAAAAATCATTACCTAATGCATTGGAGGGAGATATAGGTCCCACCCATCTCATAATTAAACCATTCTTACGTGTGCCACAAAATCATAAATCATAGCATAACCCATGTAATAAAAATGGGATTCTTAAACATCATGCCATCATAACATAATCCATATAAGATAAAAGGAAATCATAAAATAAATTCCATCATAACATAATCAAATAAATGTAAAAATAGGAATAGAAACAGTACCCTATATTATCTTAGATGGAAAATAATTTTGATAAAACTCTTGTACTCCATTCTTGAAGAAAATATCCTTTATACTTCAAAAACAGTTTACCTTTCTTAACATCTCATTCAATTTTAAACAAAAAGAAGTTGATTAAAAATAAACTTGAAAACATGTAAATGAATCTTCATGGAAATAATGTTATATGAAATCAAAAAAATCCATTCATGCTTTATAAGTTAAAAAATAGATTCTTCTCAAACATTGGCCAGAAAAGTCGAAAAGTACCTCATACTAAAAATGAAAAAAGATTCCTTTCATATCATTTACTCAAAAAGGGTAAAATTGGATTTAAAAAATTGTAGGAGGATATAAATAATATTACATATTGAGGAAACATGGATGTGTATGATAAATATTCCCAATTAAATTCTGATGTATAAAAAATCTCGGATAAAAATGAGATTGAGAGATTTTCCCTCACCTTAGGACTGATTTGCTTCATACATATCCAAACCTCATGTATAATGATTTAAATAATGTCATTGACTTATTAAAGAATCATATTAATTGTTATGATATCATATATGGTCATGTTCTTATCTTCTTATTAGTAATATTTCATCGTTACATGTTATTCGGGTGTTCATTGCTTTATGTTCTTATGCATGTTTTGTCGAATAAATTCATATTATTCTTTTTAGGTCAAAGATAACTCATTTACAGAATGATATAAGTGTAATACATACAATATTTATTCATTGAATTAATTTATATAATCATTATTCAATGAATATCATGTAGAATGAGTCGCATCACATCGTGGAGACGGTAGGCCGTACGTACACACGCGCGATGAAATCGTTCCCATGATCGTGGAATTGTATTGAAGTGTATGTATACTATTTCAGAATCAATATCACTTTACAATAATTATATATAGTTATTATTTAACCCATTATACCCATCCATGTAAGGTGGTGGTGGAAAACAGATTACACCATGAAGAGGAGACGGTATTCCGTACGTATGCATGCACGGTGATTTTGTTTTCCGTAGGATGGATAGATGGTGAAATTGGGTGGTTTAATATTTATAATAACATATCAGTATATGAGTGAAACTAATGTTATTACTTCATAATGAAACAACTAAATAAGAGTAAGTTGAAGAAGAAATAACTTTGAAAGAATCGGTAACAGATATTACATCTTTTTCGACACGCCTCTTTGAAACCACCTCTTAGGGCACTAATGTTGGTCTTTGATGAAGACCAGGACCTCTAGAATATTACTATGGGAGTTTAGAAGAGTAATGGGTAGGGTTTTCCCTGCTTTAAGGCTAAATTATGTGTAATGTGGAGAGGGAGGAGGTGCCCTTTTATAAGGGAGGAGATTTGGTACCTTTGGAAAGTGTGAAGATATTATTTTATTATAAACATATCATCTGTTTTAAAAGGTCAAAAAATCATTACAGATGAAGATAGTATGACTCATGGTCGAAATAAAATCATCCATTCAGGATTTGATATGATTTGGATAATATTTTATTCATTATAATTTTATTTATTTTAATCATTTATTAAGGAGGTAAATACTACATCATTATTGTGTCATTAATAATTAAATTTATTTGTTGCCTAAAAATTACAAATAAAAAAAACACCATGTAAGAAATAATTCTATCTTTCCAATGAATATTTATAGACGAATAGATAATTTATATAACCCCTTATAAAAATTAATTACTAAAATTTTTTTGTTAATGTAAATTTTGTCATTACATTAAATTAATTAATCCAAATTGTCATTATCTCTAACAAGTTGCTCAATGGGGTCCCAAAATCGACACAAGGATGCCCATGCTCGGCCAATACTCATCAAATAATGATAGGACAAGTGTTAAGGTAATTTTTAATTATTATAATATTCTTTTAACCTTAAATAACCCTATTTACCTTTAACCGCAGTAAATAAAAGTCAAAAATTACTATTCACAAAAAATTATTTTCATTTATTGAACCACATTTTACTTCTTGTTAACAACCATGTATGTCAAATTTTTTAAATACAATTAAAATCAGTGGTATAATTTCATTTAAACGAATGAATCAATTTTTAAACTACCACTAAGTGGTTTCAGTATTCATTAAAAATTTCTATTTTTCAGAAAAATACCACAAATTCAACCTAAGCTATATTTGATATTCAAAACTCAAATATGATGTATATTTTTCCAAATTCAAGATATATATGTGGCTTTAATTAATTTGAAAATTAATTCCTCTTATCAAAACAAATAGAGTGTTTTTACGAAACAATAACTATCAAAAGATCGACACTTGTTTATGTCCAAATTCAAAGTGATAATAATTCCAATCACCAACATTGGATTAAATGGTAAAAATATATTCTAATTACACTTTAAAACCAATTAAAAAGATAATCTTACCATATAAATTATTGTGATGAAAAAAGTTGTTTTTAATTAAAATATAGCGTGTTTTTACTATTCATTAAAACTGGAATGTTATCAAAATAATATGAAAAATTTATCCAAATTAAATTTTTATATACTTATTCCAAGGAAAAATTTAATTTTGTCAAATTGGACTTATAAAAAATGACAAAACTATATTTATTGTGGTTTCACCATCAAAAGGCGGCAAAACTGCATTTTTTTAAAATTACTTATTTTACTTGAAAAGATTTTTTAGTTCTCATACCATGTTCTAGAAAATATGTAAGATGAATAATACTGTTATAAAATTCAAAATTTAGTTAATACTATTCATAAAGACAAGTCTATAATAATATTATAACAATATATCATTGTTTAGTGAAACCCGGTATTGCGTACTACACACGCTATCGAGGAAGGTGGCAATTGCATGTAACGCAAGACAAGCTAGTGTTGTGTATAGTGAAAGATTACATTGATGTTGCATATAACATAAGACATAAAAAATATAATTCTCATAAAATATAATGGTGTTATATTCTACCACACTTAAAATGAATTTCTCCCACGAAATTTGTAACTTTGTAACAAACAGATGAGGATACCTTTCCCTCATAATATCATCAAGCTCCCATGTAGCTTCTTTTAATTGGTGGTTCCTCAATAAAACATTCACCAAGTGAGTTGTCTTGTTCCGTAGAACTTTTTCGCTACAATCCAGAATCTCTATCTACTGTTCTTCATAAGAAAGATCATGCACCAATGGTACAACTTCTGAGCATAGTACATGTGAAGGATCGGGTATGTACTTTCCCAGGAGAGATACATGGAACACATCGTGAACATGAGAGAGATTAGGTGTAAGCGCCAATTGGTAAGCTACCTTCCCAACACGATCCAGTATTTCGAAAGGAATGATATACCTAGGGCTCATCTTTCCCTTCTTTCCAAATCTCATTACTCTCTTTCATTGAGATATTCGTAAGAACACTTTATCACCCACATCAAACTCTAGGTCAATTCTTCGGTTGTCAGCATTACTTTTTTTTCGACTTTGAGCTGCTCTTATGCGTTGTTGAATAGATCTGAGCTTTTCTTCCATCTCATTAACAAGATTGTGTCCTAATAGATTTCTTTCCCCGTATTCATCCTAGCAATTTGAAGTCCTGTATTTCGTTCCATAGAGAGCTTCATAAGGATGCATCTGAATACTAAAGTGAAAGATATTATTATATAAAAATTCAACCAAAGGTAGGTGTTGATCCCAACCACCTTTGAAATTCAAAGAGCAAACTCTTAGCGTATCTTCTATAGTTTCAATTGTTCACTCAGACTAACCGTCTGTCTGAGGATGATAAGCAGTGATAAAACTCAACTCGGCATCTAATGTATGTTGTAGACTTTGCCAGAAATTCGAGGTAAACTTCCGATCCCGATCAGATATAATGGAAAGTGGTACTCCATTCAATCTTACCACTTCCTTCAGTTATATCATGGAAAGTAGATCCAGAGGGAAATCTTCTCAAATATCAATGAAGTGTGTTGACTTTGTACGATGATCAACTATAACCCAGATAGCATTATTTCCTTTGGATGTTTTAGGAAGTCCAGTGAAAAAGTCCATATTGATGTTTTCCCATTTCCATTCTGGTATGGGTAATGGTTGTAACATCCCCTTAGACATCTATGTCTCGTCTTTAACTTGCTGACTAACCAAGCATCGAGAGACATATTCAGCAACATCTATTTTCATTCCATCCCACCAAAAGTACTCTTTCTGGTCCCTATACATCTTCGTGGTTCCAGGATTAATATTGAATGAAGAACTATGAGCCTCATCAAGAAGCTCCTTCTTTAATTCTGGGATTGGAGGAACACAAACCCGATTCCTGAACCTGATTATCCCATCACAATCAAGGTTGAATTCAAGAAAATTTCTCACCTTCTTTTGTAACTCTACATCTTCTTTTAGTGCCTCTTTAATCTTCACATGTATAGATGGTTGAACATTCATTTGAGAAAGATAAGATTTTACCCCTTCCATTATAATCCCAAGATCCATCCTTTGTACATCCATAAATATTGGATCTTTTGTGATCCCTATCATGGATAAGATGGCATGGTCTTGTCGACATAATTCATCAGCCACCATGTATGCTTTCCTAGGGTGGTAATGAATTGAGCAGTCGTGATCCTTAATGAGCTCCAACCATCTTCATTGTTGCATATTCAGCACCATTTGTGTGAAAATATATGTTAATCTTTTATGATCATTATAAATATCACACCATTAACCATAAATATAATTCCTCCAAATCGTTAATGCAACGATTACCACAGCTAACTCCAAATCACGAGTTGGGTAATTTTGCTCATGGATTTTCAACTATTGTGAGAAATTAGCTATCACCATATCCTTTTTCATGAGAACACACCCCAATACCTTCTTGGATGCATCACTGTAGATCACAAACCTTTCTCCACTACAAGGCAGTGTGAGCACAGGTTCACTAGATAACATTATTTTCAACTCCTTGAAATTATCATCACATTCCTCCATCCACACAAACTAAACTCCTTTTCGAGTCAACCTATTGAGTAGATTAGATAATCATGAAAAATAATTCACAAAATGTCGATAATATCCAGCCAATCCAAGAAAACTTTGAATCTCAGCTACTGTTGTTGGTCTCAACCATCTTTTGATAACCTCTGTGTTTGCTGGATCCACAGTTATCCCTTCTTTTGAGATTATGTGACCAAAAAATGAAACTTTTAGAAGCCAAAATTCACAGTTGGTAAATTTGGCATAATTCTTCTCCTTTCATAGGTTCTTTAATACAATTCTCAAGTGATCTCCATGTTCTTCCTTGATCATTGAATTGAAAAGAATATCATCTATAAATACTACCACAAACTGATCAATATGGTCTCTAAAGACTCACTTAATTAGATCCATAAAGATAGCAAGGTCATTAGTAAGTCCAAATGGAATCACTAAAAATTCATAAAGTCCATACCTTGTAAGATAATATTTCTTTGGTATATCCATCTTTTTTACCCTTAATTCATGATACCCTAAACAAAGATAAATCTTGGGAAAGTATTAAGCTCCATGTAGTTGGTTAAATAAGTCATCAATGCGTGGGAGATGATATTTGTTCTTGATAGTGATCTTTTATAGTTCTTCATAATCCATGAAAAGTCTCATTGATCCATCTTTCTTCTTAAAAAAAGAACAGGTGCTCCCCAAGGAGATGCACTAGGGTGTATGAATCCCTTATCAAGATTATCTTATAGTTTCTTTTTCAATTTCTACAACTCAATTGGGGCCATTCAATAAGGTGTCTTTGAAATGGCCATAGCACCCGGTATGAGTTCTATTGAAAACTAAACTTCACGATTTGGTGGAAGACCTAGAAATTCATCTGGAAAGACATCATCAAAATCTCGTACAATGGGAATATTCTTAATAGTGAGTTTCTCTCCATTCATTTGAGATAAATAACCTTCATTTATTTGAATCAGTACCCATAAGATGGAATAAATTTCCACTGGAAGGTTATATTCATCCTCACATCGATAGATGATAGTATATTGATCGGGAATATTAAATGTGATTTCCCTTCATTGGAAATTTATTCGAGCTCCGTATAAAGAAAAAATTTCATGCCATGAATCACATCAAATTCCACTATAGGAAGGATCACATGATTTTCAGGAAGAAATTTCCCACAAACTTCAATTGGAGATGAATTATAAACGTTTGATGCAACCATTGTGCCATTAGGATTTATCACAGCTAACTCAACATCTAATTGTTGAGGTAGTACGTCAATACCCTTAGAAAATTATTCCTAAATAATAGAGTGGTTGGATCCAGAATCAAATAAAACATTTTCTAATTTAGAGTGGATGGTAAGTGTACCTTTGACCACTTCGTTATCATATTCCACATCACCAATAGAAATTTCATGTGACTTTCTTTTGTCACTGGCCTTAATAGTTTGTTGACATCGATCATCATCAACAACCCTTGGATTAATGCATTTATTGGCATAATTCCCCATTTCCTTTCACTTGAAACATTGAAGTGTAGTAGGTGCATTCTGTGTATCCCTTTCTTTGTTCGTATCATTAGACATATTATTCCCATTATTTCGACATTCAACTGCCTGATTACCTTCTTTTCCACACATAAAACATTTACATGTCCCTTTAAGGCAATTCCCTCCATGTTTCTTTCTACACTTTGAGAATAAGAGAAAACTCATCTTCTATTCAATTTCGTCTTTAGATTTCCCTTTGAATTCCTTTTTCCTTTTCTTATCAAACCCATATGACTGATGGCTTACTCCAATCTCCCTCTCATCCTTGAGAGCACATCGAACAATTTCCTCGTAGATATTGAAGTCCCTTATGTATAAAGCCCATTGAAGACTTGGTTTTAAGACACTAAAGAATCGATCGATCTTACTCTCAGGTTGGATAATAATTCTGGAAGCGTACCTTGCAAGTCTTGTAAAATTTGTTTCATAGGTACCAACCGATTCACCATCCTTTTGTTTCAGTTAAAGAAACTCCTTCTCCATCTTTGTTCGAATAATACGAGGGAAGTACTTATTGAAAAATAAGTTCATGAACTCGTCCCATTCCATGGACTCAATTTCATTCCTTTTCCTTGTATTCTTAATAAGATTCCACCATTGATCAGCTTCACCTTCCAAATGATATACTGCAAAGATGACATTATCATGTTCATAAAATTGCAGGACTGAAAATATCTTTTCAGTG
This sequence comes from Viscum album, assembly GCA_963277665.1. Taxonomy (NCBI): domain Eukaryota; kingdom Viridiplantae; phylum Streptophyta; class Magnoliopsida; order Santalales; family Viscaceae; genus Viscum; species Viscum album. The sequence continues at coordinate 488,194,517 of OY728120.1, forward strand.
GTACTAATCCATTTTTCAGCCACTAATGGATCAGAAGACCTACTGAATGAAGGTGGATGCTGCCTCATGAAAGATTCACCAGAATTTTGCTCCTTCTTTTGCTCGTTTGGAAGTACTACATGATTCATATCTTGAGAAAGTTGTGTGAGAATGGATATAGTAATTTTCATTTCAGTTCCCATAATGTTTGGTTGCTCAGGGGGAAAATCATTTCATTTCCAGTCGCATTTAGCATTAACATGGTTCCTTCGGGATCCAGCCATTGACAAAAAAAAAGAAGAACAGTGTGAGAAACACTAATCATAATAGGAAAACCACAAAATCAAGAATAAAATTTCACACATTTGTTCTTATCATAGGTTTTTCATGGCCATTTCTAAAACACTAATATTGTGTTCTATGTTTAGAAATATCCTTATAGTTCTTACTAAGGCTTTCACATCCGAGTTTCCAAAGGTTGACTATAACTTTCCTATAATACCAACTATAACGACCCATACTTTACATACATGGTAATTACTTCAGAATTGAAGCATACTAATTAAAACATATTACAAAACCATGATAGGACCATAGAGGTATAGTTTCTTTAGAAACTGGGAAACACAAACGAATGGTAACAAATCTACATTATCTCCCATTTATATCATCATATCTAGAGTCTCTTTTGGAATATCCTACTTAATAACCATCTTCCTAACCCGGGGAAAAGAAAATATACAAAAGGTTGAGATCAAATTCTAAGTAAGGGTAAATAGAAGAAATATAAATCATTTCATATTCATAAGAACATGACATTTTGAAAATCTTAACCTGCAAAAGAGATCATAATATCATAACATGGGACAAATCATAGTAGTGAGATGTAATTCCAATAATCATAGATTAAAACATGAAACTTTGTGGCATACACACATAATCATATAAAATAATTTCATATTAGTCGAGGCCCATTTACAAGACCATCATAGAGGACAAAGTGTATTACTGAACTGAGTTCACTCCTTGTTCCAGTCCTGTATCACTGAACCAGATTAATTTGTTGTTCCAACCATGTCTATCTCATAAGATAAAAATCATTACCCAGTGCATTGGAGGGAGATATAGGTCCCACCCATCTCATAATTAAACCATTCTTATCTATGCCTCAATATCATAAATCATAGAATATCCCATGTAATAAAAATGGGATTCTAAAACATCATGCCATCATAACATAATCCATATAAGATAAAAGAAAATCATAAAATTAGTACCATCATAACATTATCTTATATGGAAAATAATTTTGATAAAACACTTGAACTCCATTCTTGAGGAAAATATCCTTTATACATAAAAAACATCTCACCTTTCTTAACATGTCATACAATATTAAACTCAATGAATTTGATTAAAAATAAACTTGAAAACTTGTAAAGGAAGATTCCTGGAAATAATGTTCTATGAAATAATAAAAATCCATTCATTCCGTATAAGTTAAAAAAATATTATTCTCATACTTTGGCCGAAAAATTCAAAAATTACCTCATTCTAAAAATGACAAAAGATTATTTTAATATCGTTAACTCACAAAAGGGTAAAATTGGATTTTAACAATTTTAGGAGGATATAAATAATATTTCATATTAAGGAAACATGGATGTGGATGATGAATATTCCCAAGTAAATTTTGATCTATAAACAATCTCGGAAAAAATGAGATTGTGAGATTTTCCCTTAGCTTAGGTCCGATTTGCTTTGTATGTATCCGAACCTCGTTTATAATGATTTAAATTCTGTTATATAATTATTAAAGAATCATATTCATTATTATGATATCATATATGTTCATGTTCTTATCTTCTTATTATTAATATTTCATTGCTACTTGTTATTCGGGTGTTCATTGCCTTTTGTTCTTATGCATGTTTTGTCGAATAAATTCGTATTATTCTTTTTAGGCAATAGATAACTCATTTCCAGGATTTTATTAGTGTAATATATATCATATTTATTCATTAAATTCATTTATATAATCATTATTCAATGAATATCATGTATAACGAGTCACATCACATCGTGGAGACAGTACACCGTACGTACGCACGAGCGATGATATCGTTCCCATGATCGTGGAATTGTATTGAAGTGTATGTATACAATTTTAGATTATATATCACTATAAAATAATCATATATAGTCATTCTTTACACCAGTATAACCATCCAAGTAATGTGGTGGTGGAAAACAGTGTACACCACGGCGTGGAGACGGTATTCCGTACGTACGCACGCACGGTGATTTCGTTTTCCGTAGGATAGAAATAAGGTGAAATAGGGTTGTTTAATATTTATAATAATATATCAGTATATGAGTGATACTGATGGTATTAATTCATAATGAAACAGAAAAATAAGGGGATGTTAAGGAAGAAATAAATTTTAAAAAATCAGTAATTGATATTACCTCTTCTTCGACACGCCTCTTTGAAACCTCCTCTTAGGGAACTAATGATGGTCATTGAAGAAGACCAGGACCTCTAGAATATTACTAAGGTAATATTGAAGAGTAATGGGCAGGGGTTGGCCAAGATTGAAGGCGCAATGTTGTCTAAAGACGAGAGGGAGGTGGTGCCCTTTTATAAGGGAGGAAAGGGACACCATTGGAAGGAGTGAAAATATTATTTAATAATAAACTTATATTTGGTTTCATAAGGTCCAAAAATCATTAAAGATGAATATAAGATGGCTCATGGTCTAAATAAAATAATCCAATCATTAATGAACATGTTTTGGATAATATTTTAATCCTTATAATCTTATTTATTTAAATCATTTATTAATGAGGTAAATACACCATCATTATTGTGTAATAAATAATTTAATTTATTCGATGTCTAAAAATTATAAAAAATACCATCATGTAGGATATATTATTATCATTCCAATTAATATTTATAGACTAAAATATAATATATATAACCCATTATAATAATTAATTACTAAAATATTTTTGTTAAGGTCAATTTTGACTTTACATTAAATTAATTAATCCAAATTGACATTATCACTATCAAGTGGCTCAATGGGGTCCCAAAATCGACCCAAGGATGGCCATGGTTGGACACTACTCATAAAATAAGGTTAGGACAAGTTTTAAGGTAATTTTAAATTATTATAATATTTATTTAACCTTGAATTACCCTATTTATCTTTCACTACAGTAAATAAAAGTCAAAAGATACTATTCACCAAAAATTATTTTCTTCTTATTGAACCACATTTTACTTCTTCATAACAACCATGTATGTCAAATTTTCGAAATTCAATTAAATTATGTGGTAAATTTTCATTTAAATGAAAGAGTTCGATTTTTTAACTTCCACTATGTGGTTTTAGTATTCATCAAAAATTGAAATTTTTCAGAAAAATACCAAAAATTATCCTAAGCTATATTTGATATTCCGAAATCAAAAATGATGTCTATTTTTTCAAATTCAAAACATATAAGTTTCATTAATTATTTTGAAAATTAATTACCGTTATCAAAACAAATAACGTGTTTTTAAGAAACAATAACTATCAAAAGATCGACACTTGTTTAGGTCCAATTTAAATCTAAAATTAATTCCAATGACCATCATTTGATTAAATGGTAAAAATATATTCTAATTACAATTTATAACCAATTAAAATAACAATATATCCATATAAATTATTGTGATTAAAAAATTTGCAGTTAATTAAAATATAGCGGGTTTTTATTATTCATTAAAATATGAAAGTTATTAGAATAATATGAAAATTTTATCCAAATTAAATTTTTATTTCCTGATTCCATGTAAGGATTTTATTTTCTCAAATTGAACTTATAAACATGTCAAAATCTATATTTAATGTGGGTGTTCTAACAAAAGTCGGCAAAACTGCATTTTTTATAAATACTTATTTTACCCGAAAAATTTATCTAGTTCTCATACCATGATATAGAAAATATATAAGATGATTAATAACGTTATAAAATTAAAAATGTCGTTAATACTATTCATAACGACTAGTCTATAATAATATTATAAAAATATATCGTTGTATACTAAAACTCGGCATTGCGTACGACACACGCTATCGAGGAAGGTCGTGATTGCGTGTAACACAAGCCAAGCTAGTGTTGTGTGTAATGAAAGATTCTTTTGATGTTGCGTATAACATAATACATTAAAAAATTTACTTCGCATAAAATATCAGGGTGTTACACTATCCCTGCAGGTCAGTCATAAAATAATTCTTCACATCCTGGAAAAGTAAAACACAGAAAGGGATGAGCTCAGATGCTCAGTAAGGATAAAAATATAGAAAAAACATTCATAAATAAGCATAAAAATTTAAGGAAATGTATAACAAATGCAAAATCTTTTTAAACATTATCTTCAGCATTATATGAAAAAAATAAATTGAAATAATGCCATTTACTTATTCACATGGATATTCTACTAGTCGAATAATCACATTCAATATCAATAACCACTTTCATAATGATGGAATGCATAGTTCCAGACTATCATAACCACATAGTCAAAGCTTTGTGCAAAGACTACAAATAAGATCTTATCAAGGCCTTGTGACAAGACACTAGTTTATCTCATGAGACCAATCGATGCATCTTGGAGCAGTAGTGGGCTCCACCCATCACTTACAATGTCCAATGCATTCCTCATATTAACAGGTTTAAACATTACATAAACATTTTTATTAAAAATAGCATAAGAAATGTCAATAAATTATCGATAAACCATTAATGGTATAAAAATAACACATCCACAGTCAAACATATCACAAACACTTCAATACAATTTATACGATTTGTATTATAATAAATCAACTTCAAATAAGATTAAAATACATCAAATGATGTTGACATATATGAAATCAAAACTATTTGAGAGAAATACCTCCTTTTTTTAAATAATTTAAAAGTAAAATAATTAAAATTTTAAAAATTTTCTTTGAAAATATTATTATAAGCTTGTAAGGGAAGCTATGACAATTTTATAACGGCCGAAAATAGCCGCTCCTGCCGTATAAGTTAAAAAAAGGCATTCTTACCTTAATTTTGTCGAAAAGGATAAAAAGGACCTTGTTTGGAAAATGATAGAATGATTCCATTATAAACATCTTATAAAAATTCAAAGAAGGGTATAAATGACTTTAACCCATAGTCTATAAAATAGTAATAATTTTTTGATATACATTTTTAAGAAACATGGTTGTGGATGATAAAGAGGGCCGAATAGATAATTACGTATAAACAAACTTGGATAATGAAGAGATTGTGAAATAAACCCTTACCTTGTACTTTTCCTTGGTCGAGGGTAGGTTAACCACCTATATAATTGTGAAATAATTGATATTAAATTATAGACTAATTATATACATCAATATGAAATCCTATATGATCTTTTAACATTGCTTTGTTAATAATATATTCGTATTATCATTGTTTCGGGTGTTAACGGATTTGTTTCCCTTTATATTCATTGTTTTGTGAGTCGTATTTGTTATGTATATGATGTATATGATTTATATCCAGAATCATATCAAGCCATTAAATATTACATCTAATCATCAACTTAAAATTATTCTTGCATGGATAGGATGTGGAATGAATCTCATCGTGTTCGTGGAGACGGTAATTCGTACGTACGCATGAGTGACAATTTAATTTTTTTGATATTAAAAAAATATATAATTGGATGGTATATCATATATACAGAATCATTATCAGGTTATATTTATTATTTACATCAGTTACAAATAATTATTATACTCATCCAAAAAATAATTTATTGAATAACAATTACACCACGACGTGGAGACTGTATGCCATACGTACGCACGTATGAGGACTAATCATTAAATGGATGGATAGAATAATGAATATGATTGTACCATATTTATAATAAAATTACAGTATATATAAGATAATGGAGTTATTATTTTATAATGAAAACAAAAAAGAAATATGATGTTGAAGAAGAAAGGAACATGAATGAGGTGATGAAACATTTACCTCTTTTCTGTTTTTTTTAATTTGATCAAAAGGGATCCTTAGGCTAGATTTATGACCAATTTAAAGACTCTAGAATGAATGGAGGATTTTTTAGTGGATATTTGGAAAGGGTTTGGCCGATAAAAATGGCTTTTAAGGTGTGAATTAGAGAGAAGGGCGAGTTTCCTTTTATAAGAGGAATGAGGGGCTCCTTAGGAAAAGCTAGAATTATTATTTTATTATAAAATCATTTTAGGTTTCTAATGGCTCCAAATTGAATTATTTAAAATCTTTGATGGAGATGGGTCGATAACCACTCACCAAATAGGTTTTATTTAGTTTTGGGTCACTATATTTACTATATCATTAATATTTAACTCTTAGTTAAATAGTTTGACATTTACCTTGTCTCTTTGTATTTTTATATAATATGGTTAATAAACATACTATAAACTTATAAGAGAACCAAAAGTTTTTCATTAATGATAAAACTATCATTATATAAGTAATTTGACCGATCCTTAGATTTTTAGGAATATTATACCAATTAATAATATAATATTTGTTTTAAAAACACCTTTATGTCAATTTTGACACTATTTAATAATTGATTTTTTTAAGTCATAATAAGTTTATTAATTATAACTAGATTTATTTAAAAAATTATAACATGTCATATTATTCTATAAAATCCGTGGAAGGCATCAAAACTATCAAATTATATTTATTTTAACAATTATAATACCATTTATTTGATTCGTTAATTAATAAAAAAAATATTGTATCATCATTGTGTCATAAATAAATTTAAATATTAAATTTATAAAAATTATAAATAAAATAAAATTATGTAATAAATCATTTTATCTTTATAATTTATATTTATAGTCGAATAGATAACCTATATAACCCTATGTAAAAATTGTTTTATTAAAAGATATATGCTTATGTAATTTTTGTATTTACTTTAACTTAACTATTAAAATGTTTCATTATCAATTCCATGTAGATTAATGGGGTCCCAAAATCGACCCAAAGATGGAAAAGGAAGGAAATATATCAACCAATATGGTTAGGACACATTTTAGGGTAATTTAATATTATTATAATATTATTTGATTACCCTTATTTACCAGATTCACCATTTAACCATGGTAAATAAAATATTTACTGATGTAGTTATTCAAAATGTCTAAAAATAGAAGTTACATATTTACACAATTTGGACATCATGATTATAAATATGGAATCCATTTTTTTAAATTCAAAACTCAAAAGTGGTAGAAATTATTTTAAAATTAATTCCCATTGTCAAAACAAAAAGCGTGTTTTTAAGAAATAATAAATATCAAAAGATTGACACTTGCTTACGTCCAATTTAAATTTAAAATTATGTTTAATGACCAAAATTTGATTGAATGGTAAAAATATAATCCAATTATACATTAAAACCACTCAACATCATAAATTATCTATATTAATTATTTTGATAAAAATGTTGTTTTTAATTGAAATTTAGTAATTTTAACTACTCATCAAAATATGAATGTTATCAGAAAAGTACCAAAAATTCCCCATAAGCTAATTTCGATATTCAAAATCCAAAAATGAATTCCATTTTGAAAGTTTAAATTTATAAAATTTCAAAAAGTGGGTATTACTATTCATAACGGCTAGTTTGATTGGTTGTGGTGTGTTAGAACTCGAAGTTTCATACAACACACGCTATTAAATTTTTCAAAGAAAAGTGTACCATGGAAGATTGAGATGTTAAAAAAATACCATTTAAGTAAAACCTAATTTGTATTGAAAACCATTTCCACCAAAACCATTTCAATGACAAACCATTTCAATTCCAAACTATTTCAATAAAACTCCCTTTTTAATGATATCCAATTCCATCAAAACCATTTCAATGCCAAACCATTTCAATTCTAATATATTTCAATAAAACTCCCTTTTTATTGAAAAAAAATTACATAAAATTCATTTCAATCTAAAAAAATTCAATACAATGACCTTTTAATTTAAAATCCATTTTTTCATTGTTCCATTTACAATTTCAAAAAATCGATAATTTAAAATCAACATTTTAAATTCATGAAACCAAATCACTTGCACAAAAATTCACCAAAATTTCACAATTTCACAAAAATCATAAAAAATAACTAAATAATATTTATTATATGATTTTCACAATAAATTTTATTCGAATAAATCAATTTGATTCTTAGAAAATCAATTATAATAAGAGGAGTTGAGAGCGAAGCCTCCTACTTTTAGGGTTTGGATGAAAACCACAACGAACGAAGAAGGTTCAAGAAAACGGAGTTTATTCTTCTAAAACCCACCTTAGATCTCTTCTCCTAGCATGATCAAGACCAAATATCATCATATTTGGAATAAACACACTTAGATCTACCCATAACAGGTGTTGATCTATGAAACTGAGGGAAGAGGATAAATAGATGTAAGTAGATCTAAGAAATAAATCAATAAGGAAGAAAAATGATCACATACCTTAAGAATCCGGCTTCGATTATATAATAGAAGCCTTAGGATCACCTCCAGAATGATGGGAATACCTTATCTGACCTTAGAAGAAGAAAAATCCCGATTCAGGTCCTCATAGGAGAAAAAAGAGCCACATAGAGGCAAAAATGCATGAGATCAACCTTTATATGATCTCGTTTAAGTGGTCGCACGGTTTTCTCGCATGGTTAGACAAATCGTGTGATAAATGTGCATTAGCCACTACCTCAGAAGAAACCCCATGAATGGTTTGGCCACCCGGTTAGACAAACCATGCATCGCCCGTGCGAAATCTGCTACCTCAAGGTCCCACAGCGCACGGTTTGGCTCCATGGTTTAGACAATCCATGTGCCGCCCGTGCGACTTATCCTTTGCCTCAAAAATCCCCTAAAGTTCTCTTGTATCTCCCATTCATCAACGTTAACTTTAAAACCATGAAAGTAATCAAGATAGGGTTACATACCAGAAACTGGGTGTACTACATAAGTTAGTTGATCATGGCTTCATACCCAATAATATAACCATTAAACTTTTCGATTTTATTCTCTAATGATATCTTATATAATTATGTAACCTACCTAAACACCATAAGAATTAGTTCATAAACCATGAAGGAATAATTGGCTTATCCAATGGTTGATGTGATCTTTTAGAAATAATATTCCCTCCAAACATATAAAAATTGCACATTCATTGTGACATGTTAAAAAATAAACACCCCAAACAATGAATAATAAGGTTCGTGGTACACCAAACACTTAATAGGAAGCTGGGGGATCATGGGAATATTTATTAAAGGCCAATTATTATGTCTCATCATAGAAGGTGTACCACAAGTTCATATAAATAATAAATTACTATTGGTTCACTAATTGTGGTCACACAAACTTATAATTTATCATCAAGGTATTGTTACATTTATATCATAAATAACAATTTTTATATTCAAATAATTACATCATTTGGTGGTTAAAATCCTCTATACAAATTTATTCCCATGTTAGAATCATCCCAAACATCTACCCCACTATGTAAATCCAATCATCATGGATTCATAGTGTTGGAAAAAAAATACTTAAATATTATGGGAATTATTGGATAAACCAAAAGGGGTTTTTTGTGACATATTTTTTTCTCTCCAACAATTTTACCAAATAGTAAATCTTCTCTCATTAAAAGAAAAAAATTCTTAGTTCTTTAATATCATTAACATCATTAATTAATGTTCTATTTTGAATACTACATGAAATAAAATTGACATGGATATAAAAACTCATCATGTTACCCATGTCTCAATATACTATTGTTTGATGAATAATCACTATAATTATATAATTATATTTTTTTCAGTATAAAAACATTTAACCATGATTTATAGATTGGTATCCTCCCCTTTTTATTTTTATTCATAAAATTGGAATGTGAAAGGGTCCAAAAAATAAATATAATCATTTGAACTAATCAAATAACCAATGATATTATATATCATTGAAAACATTGACACTATATGGATGATCAACCATCCACTATCTAATTTATTTTATATTAAAATTGTTTTTATCCATCCCACATTATCTGACACAAAAACTTAAAGGATATATCCACTTATTATCATATCAAATATTTTTATCTCGAAGAATAATATGTTAAACCCTAGGGAATCCACACAACCCCAATTAGTTTTTCAACCACAAAACAACATTTTTTATTTGGAATTGGGTATCTTGTATGTCATGTGTGTAGAGAAATTTTGGGGAATCCTTATCTATAGAACTCAAACATTTTCCCTTTTTAAGACTTCCACACATGTGATAAATGTAACATTGACTCAGATTTCCTGGATAACATTAATGGAATTTTGAGCTAGCATAAGTAAATATATTATTAGTGGAGACGTTCTATAATAATTACCCTATAAATATGTGGTAGGGTGAATTAAATATACATATAATTATAAATTAGATCCCCTCAAGTTATTTATATATTATAAAAGATTATCTTATCCTCCTTATGAATCAAGTCAATAATAATTTTATTTTAGATCTATTATCTGAACTAATATGGGTTTATCTTCTTATTTAAGTTAAATATTTGGAATAATAGCTAAAATATATAATAAAATTATATTTCCATATGTTAAAAATAAATAATTGAAAATATATAACATAAGGGAAAAATAACATCCATAGTCATTGTCGAATACATTAATAAGTTGATAGTAAAAACATGTATAAAACCATATCCTTTGTTTAATTAATTCTCTTTATTGTATATTTTCAATATAGTAATACTCTTTTTTAAAAAATCAAAAAAATTATTGTAGTGTTAGTGGAGTGTATTTGATATTTTACCCCTTATAATTATCTACCACAATGATAAAATCCCCAACTAAAATGTAATTATTTTTTGTTTTAATATGATATTTGATTATATAGTGTGTTCGTAGGATCAAGTCTTGATGAGGTTATAAGATGGGTATATGACCCAATAACCAGATAATGTATAGTGGAAGCTTTTCAAATTGCATAAAATATCAAAGACCTAGTATCCACATATCTCAATTAGTTATGTTCCATGTGTTAATATGCTACCATTGGTTGGCCTTAATGTAATTAATTCTACTTATCTATATTAGGGTGGGTTCTTGGTTTAGATGGATTGGATTCATTTTTATATGGGAAATAAAGATAAAGATAAACATATGATTATATTTCATGGATATGTAAAATTGAAAAAATATAATTATTATTTGTAGAATTATATATTTTCATATAAACATTATGTAGTGGATTAATCACATAAAAGATACATGATCACATAATTTTTGTTTATAAATTCTGTGAAGGGGGTTTTTTAAATGAAATTTATGAGGTCATTGATGTGTTTAAAGGGTTTATTATCCTTATTGTTGAACATTTAATTTTTAATTTTTTTGTATTCATGGGAGGGTAAAATGATAATTCTATTCATGTGATAAATTATCAATCAAATTTCAATATTAATATAATTTATTGTTTAGAGTCCCCTCTAAGTCGTTATTGTTGTAAGGTGACCTTTCATCTTAAAATCATACCCAATTTTTTTTAAATAATATTTGGTCCCCTACTATTCTATAAAATAATACCATTTTGATCCAATTTAAATTACAAATGAGTGTGTGAATTTTTTTCACATAAATACCCATCAAAACATTAGATGTGATTTGGAACATAAATATTGATAAAAAACTATAATTATAAATTTAAATTTACTTCAGGAATATAGAAAAGGTGGATATAACTATGGGAGTAATTTTAGATATTTAGGGGGTAAAAGATGTGTGGGGACATGGGGTACTTCTGTCCATGCATTCATCAGTATCATTGATGATACGTTACTAACAAACCATGTTAAATCATTGATGATAGAAATTTTATTTGGTTTCAACACAATATTTAGATGTAATATTCCAGAAATGTTGTGGGCTATATATCACACATAGAGCATTTTTTATTAATTATATCATACTATTTATCATCATTTTTGAGTTTTAGGAGAAATTAATTTAAATTATCCATTTGGGTTTTTCACCATAGTATAATAGTCAGAACATAGATAGTTGAAACCATAAATATACAATGTGATGGTGTCTAGAATGTTTTCATAGATGGCCTCTTGGATGGTACATGGGTTCCCAAAACATTAAGATTTCCCATGAAAGTTAAATAGGTTCTCTAGTAAAGGAGAAATTTTTGTTCATGGTTTGAATAAATGTACAGGCAAACCATGTGTATTTTCTAGTATGTAATTTTTAAAACTATTCACATTTCTACTATGATAAAAAAACCACAAATTTATTCTCTAATCCTTCCGCTGGATATTCATTCAACAAAATTCCCAATGGACCCTCAGTCACCCCCTCCACCTAACCTCCCACAAAACATTTTCTGCCGATTTTTTTCATAATTCATTGCGGTGTCATCCATCGAGAGTCTATTCTCTCATCTATCTCATCATTCATCAATTTCCATTTCCTTATTGAATTTTGAGGTTAGTCTATTCCTAGGTTACTAGCATGGTAAAATATTTTGTTGTTTTTCTTTTTGGATAAATTTTCTTCTATATTTTGGACATCCTTTGACTCCAATGAAGTGGGATGTGGTATCCTACATCAAATTAAGTGACTTTAACACCAATTTTATGTACGTTTCTCTATGTCAAATACATTAATCGGGAAGATATGATTACATTGACTCTTCAAAGTGTGTTTTCACTATTATTTAATGTTTATATTCTATGTAAACTATCCTTAGTACATTTAAATTGTTTCACACATGATTTCAGTTTTTTCTATTAACATCATTAATGTTTATCAAAGGATAAAACATGTTAACACATTGATTAGGAAATTCAACGAACATTAATTACAAAAATGGATTTCTAAATGTTATTTACCATTTAAAATGGAAATATAAATAATGATTTTTTCTTTCATTAAGGCCCAATTTCATGTTTTGGTTCCCTAAAGTTCATCTATGTGATTTCTAATCCTCTGGCATATCAATTGTAACTTATTGAAATATTCATATTCATTTACATAAATAGGATACCCCATTGTATGTATTATCAAATTTTTTTTTGGAATATGTACATTGAAACAAGGGGTATTAATATATATATATAATGGTGTATATGATTTTATGTGAAAAGGATGGTTTTTTGGATTTGATATGCTATAGTAATAAAGAGGTTTTCATTAAAAAAATGTTTTTTATCAATCGATGTGACCCATTTTGAAACATCATAATGTGGATTGATATTTATGTTGGTTTTGAGAATGCATATTGAAAAGAGAGGTTTTTATTTTGAAATTATTTTAAATCATGGAATGGTAAGGCTATGATTGCACATTCCATATATTTTCAAAAAAGGAAGATCGATCTAATGGAAGACCACATTTATATAATATTATAGAACTCAATTATGATATGATTGGAATATTTTTATGGTCTAAGAAAATATGGATTAAACTTATTATTTTAGGGTGGTGAGGTTTTTTTTGATTCGTTTTTATTTTATTTTTGTGATGGAAACACAACTTGGCTACAACACAAACATTGCAAATTTTTGATATGGTAATAAAACATACAATTCCTATATACCTAGTATGGTAGACTATGAAATATTATGATAGGGTTAGATTCTAGGGTCATATCCCATCCTCCATAGTATAATTATGATACAACAAAAAATAAATATATTATAATGTTATGGGTATCAATTGAACATTTATTGTGTTGTCTACAAAGCCTTATTCATGAGGGTATTTTCTTATATGGTGGATCACTGAGGGTAAAATGATCCTTGAACCCCATGTAACATATCATTAAAGGTATTTCCAATGGTATTTTTTCAGTTTTACTCTTATTTTCCAACTAACAATTTCAAAATTCTCCTTTATTTGGTTTTCATTTCATGTTCAAAATGATAAAACGATTTTTTGAATACCCATTATTTTGAAACAAATTATGATATATTTTTTTGGTGCTAAAATTTCTCAATATGACTCTTATTTATAATATTTCACCTTATGGTAATCGTTTTATTTTGTAATAAATTATTCAATCGGAATGTACATTTAAAATCATTTAATAAAATGGTTTCCTGAAGAATTTAAGTGTTTATTGTTTTTAAAGGAATTAGAAAACATTGATTTCATGAATTAATGTTTTCAAGATAATATAAAATTGTTTTTCAATTAAATTTAATTCCTATTGTATGTTTTTTCATTTGGAATATCTACTAAGAATTTCATAACTCAAACTAGAAAATATTTTACTATTTCAATAGAATTATTCAACGTATCTATTCTCACCCATGAAGAATTTTATTTTTTTATTAATGGTACGCAATTTTATTGAAAAAATTAGATATATAGGTTTTTATTTTTATTTTTATATCAATTTAATTATATCACATTTCCCATAAAATATATTTCTACCAAAAATGTATATATGGTAACTATAGTTATGGATGGGAGATGTAAATCCATTGGAGGTTGCAATAATTTCAATGAAGGAGAGGGTTTTTAGTGGGCTAATTTGTTTTTTTATCTCACAATTGTTTCAATGCATTCAAAATTTTCATATCTGGTCTGTTTTTTTATTATATTTCTCTGGAATGGATTTTTGATGTATGGACGGGTCAATATTTAATTTTAATTATTTTTTCAATACTATATAAATTAATTATTTTTTAATTCAATTCATTCCCATGTGATTCTTCCATGATACCCATGAACTTTTTCTACACCGTGGGATCAAAAATCCCCCATTAGGTATTGTCAAGGACTAGTTTGGGCATTCGATGGAAGGATGCCTCATGTTTTTTTGAATACGACCAGTGTAGAATTGGCGTTTCTCCCTACAAGATCATTATTTCTCATGTATTTAGCCTTTATTATTAGGTATGTCCTATTGATTGGAGATAACATTATTTTTATCTATAATATAACTATTGTAAATGTACCAATATATTTTTCTTGTTTGGAGTCTCAATTCACAAGGGGATATTGTAATTTTTTTATCTTTTATTTTGGGGATGAAAAAAGAAGATGATATATTGGGTTACAGTGATCTCAGAGGAATTTGTAAAAAATGTGGATCCCCATATACATATTTCATTGTTACCCTCAGTGATGGATGTGTGTTTGAAAGATAGTCCACCAAGACTTGTGGTCATTATAGGGGATGTTACAGGAGAATTCATGGTAGTATTTATATTCTGTGTTATTGTTCAATTCAGTTTTTGTAAAATTTTAATAAAAGTTATAAATTGTAAAGTGTGTTTCACGAAATTTTATATTGTTTTTAAAATGGAAGAATTTTTTTATTGTTTTTAATTCATTAACAATTTTCTAGAAATTTAAAAGGATACAATAATTTTGGGTTAACATTTTTACAGAAAATTCTATAAAAGTGGGATCTAAATTATGTTCTATTGTGAAATTATTTTTTTAAATGGTATTGCATGTAAATTCCAAATTTTATGATAATTAGTATTATTTCAACTATGCAATTGATTTTTATTATTTGGATTCTTTTAAATTAATGTCATAGAAAATACATTGAATTGAAATTGGTAATATTTTAAGAAGGTGTATTAAAAAGTTTTAGTATAACTTTTGATAAATGAATCTTTAAATGTCCAATTCAATATTTTGGAATTTACATGGAAGATGAATTTATTTAATGATATTTTAATTTTGGTTAGTTATGTTTTTAATTCCATTTTTTGATTCATGTTCGGAAAACTACATTTTGATGTGGATTCCTAAATTAAAGGATTCATGTTTCTTGTTATTTTATTATAACTAATATTGTTCTCAGTTAATAATGGATGGTTAATATCTAGAATTTCTTCCCCAATATGCAGGTAAGAATTTATTTTGGGAAATTGCTTCATAAATTATTTTGTTTTTTATGCTATTAACGTTTTAAATAACTATTGTCATGTATGCATTTTGATTAGTGTGTATTTAGCTATTTCCCATTGACAATTCCATAATGATTTTCTGGTTTAATCAATTAAATAATATTTTGATGAGTTCCACACTTCAATTTTGTTATAAGTTCATTGAATAAGGTCATCTTGGATTAGTGGGTGGGTTAAATAGAAGGGTGATCTGATTATTTTGATATGTTAGGCTTACTGAGGTTATGTTCATAGATAGTTGGTCCTAGGATCTCCTCTATTGACCTGTGTGAAAATACCATATTTATATTTCTAATGCATGTTTCTTGGGGATCCCTCGGCCATATCATGTCTTACTATTCTAATCAGTTGGTAACTACTCTTTGTATTTCTCGTTGTCCACTATTTGAGGATTCATGACTGGTTATATGTGGTTTTGTGGTTTTTTATATTGATAGTTAATCAGAAGAGATGATATTCATTTATCAATCTCTGGGGAAACCCTAAATCTTGTTCTTCAAAATTGGTTATGTCAGTCACCCCATGAATTTGTTTATTATTTCTTCTATCTCTTAGAAAAAGTTGATTGTTTGTTAATAATAAGGAAATATGTGTTGAAAAAAAGTCTAAATATTGTGAGGAGTCCATCATATCAGTATATCATAGTGATCACAGTTCTCAATATTCTGTTATGTGGTAGTTCATTGTTCCTTCCCCACATTGCCATGATCCTAGTAGTTTGGATATCCAAGACCATGGAACATATGATTGATGTTATTGGAGATCTTGTAAAAGATATATTGATTTAATGAGGGAATTTATGTGATAGGTGGTGGGGTATTCCTTTTTATGTTGTTTTTTGAGATTTTATTTTCTTCCCTTTTTTCTTTAATTATATATTTTTAGTTAATTGGGGTCACTATTTTTCTTATTAGATGTTTTTTGGTATATTGGATTATCTTTAAGATAATTTTGGTATTTTTTTGGTTATGGTTATTGTAGACGATGATTGATTTGTTTCTTGGAATTTGGATTTTGTTCACCTTCTCTTTATTTGTAGTGTTCCTTTACTATTATCTTGATCCATCAAGTATTTATGGACTTTATGTGTGTAAATTTGTTCATGGTGGAATGAATTATCACACCCAAATCATGATTTATTAATTGTATATTATATATATATTCTTATTTGGGATTTGGGATGAACTTGTTTTGAAATTTTGAATATTTAATGTTTTTATAGGTACCTGGTTTTTAAAAAAACTATATAAATTTAATGTAGTCAAGGAGAAGGTGTCTATAATTTGTTTTTGCTGACTACATGAATGAGAAATGGATTCCTTAACTGTTTTTCATGCATGTGTGACAATACTAGCCATTCATGTAAGGGATAAAATTTGTAAATGGTTTTATATAGTACTAATCTTAACATTCATGGATATTATCATTTTATATTAATATTCAATAAATTACAAAAATACATGCTCGAGGACCATAATCGTTGAGTGTTTTTGGAAGCATTAATAAAAATATTCTATCCCAATGAAGAATACTCAAGGATTCACATAATGATCTCCAAATATAGTTCTTATACTTGAAACCTTTCATCATAACCTAGGGAAATGAAACATAAGAATGGGGTGAGATCGGAGGTTTAGTAAATGTAAATAAAGTTATATTGTAATAATAACACTAAAAAAGGAAATGGAACTCAAGAATAACAATTTATGATCATACCAAACATATCAAGGATCATGATTAGGATTTATAATTCATAACACATGATTTATAAAGAAATAATGAACATAATCTATGAAATCATATCATAATAATAGAACATGGAATTGTGAAAAACTAAAAAAGATATAAAAACTATATATCTGGGAGTACTAACAAAGAATATGTAACATGATAGGTTTCAGTGAATCACCTATGTAACTACTTCAAGATAGGGGTTCCCTCCCATGTACACACTTATATTAGGTGTGTGATGTCCTCCCATGTACCATTTCATTTAGAACATGGGTTGTCCTTCTATTTTCCTTCTTTATTATGTATTGGAATGTCCTCCCATGTACTATATTTTATTAGGTGTGGTATGTACTATTGTTTACCCTCTTGTTAAAATCATGGTATGTCCCCTCAGGTACCCTCTTGTTTCAGGATTTGGATTTCCTCCCATATACCCTATTCTTTGAAGCGTGGGATTCTATATTGTGTTCTATTTGTTCTTATAAAACACTTATCCTGATCTAATGCATTGGAGGGAGATATTGGTCCCACCCATCGCAGAATGAAATTATACATTCTTTTTCCAGAAAAAATTCATTATATCATGACCCATGAGATAAGATTTATTTTATAAACATCAAATCATATCCCATGGAATAAAATGGGTACAATTAAATTTTCATCACATCAGAACTGATGGATAAGAGATAGGTTTCACAATCATAATAAATGAATATCCGTTGAAGAGATGTGGGTTCCAAAAGAACATATCTTGTGGAAGTGAAACATGATTCTTAATCATCATGACATCAAAGCATAATCTATTAAAAGAATTAATATGAATGGAACCATTAAATCATTTCTTATAAGGGCATGAGTAACATAAAAACAATTTCATACTAAATAAAAATAACATTGAAATATGTTTAAAAACATTTCCTGATAACAATATTCTTTATTAATTTAAAATATTATTTTTAAAACATAGATCCATGTTAATGTGTTTTCATATTAATATCTTTTAAATAATTATAATGATGGATTGAAATTATTTGAAAAACATTATACTTGAAACATTATCAATGAAACATAAAAACAATTAGAAAGACCATTTCCTTGAAAATATTTATGATTAATAAAATTAAACTCATTTTATTTTAAAACACATAGAAAATATATAAATAATGATTAAAAACACTTTTAAAACCATTTAATTGAATATAGTTTTAAAAAATATAAATAATTCTTGAAATTATATTTAAACCCATTTCATTTAAAATAACCAAAAAAAATATATAATTATTCTACAATTATATAAAATTTTAATATATCTACTCATTGAAAATTATCATCAATGATTATTTGAAATCATTTTTGAAACATTTTTTAAAATATGGTTTTGAAAAAAAAAAGTTCCAACTCAAGAGAGAGGTACTATAAGGTTTCCCTAAAAACATTTTCATAATTATATTAAGTAAAAATGAGGGAAATGGGAGTAATAAATGGATATATATTTAATAAATATAGTGTAAGGAATATAATTACTATTCATGAAATAAGAATCATAATATTTCATCAAATGAATTGTAATCATTATCAATCATGAAAGCAATGAGATTGTTTCAATAAACTCATAAGACATGGTTACATGAGATCATAATCATAATGTTAGAAAATGAAATTATATGATGTATAAAAAATAATAAAATTAAGAGATTCATTATATTAAATTTCATTTGGAATCATATACAGCTCATTAAAGAACATAAGATCATAACAAAACATGTGTCTCAAGGAAGGCAATTTGAAACAAAATGTCTTTACGGATTTGGTAAATTTTGAAACATTAACCCCATAAAATAAAAATCATAGAATATATAATTTAATAACTATATATTTAACTATAAAAATAATATAATACATAAATGAAAAGAACACACCAAACATAAAATGATTTGGTGGTGAATAAATCATGTATCTCACAGAAATAAAAAGCGAAATAGAATTCTCTTACCCGTGTCTTGACTCTCATAGAAAATTTTTAAAAACAGTAACAATAAATATATATTTAAAATAAATATTTTCAAAAAACATATAATTAAATATATTACATTATATTTATTTTTTATGACTTTATATTACAATCTTTTTAGCAATTTCATGTTATGGTTACACTACAGGTAATATTCGCTTAGTTTTTCGCTTGTGTCATAAATTTTTATATTAGTGGTAATTATACGTATATCATGATATAAAGAATGAAAAAATGTATAAATATTATTTATATTTATTATATTTTTTATAATAATCTTTATAATGTGAGTATGAAATTGGATACACCATTCATGGAGACCGTTTGTCATACATACACATGAACGTTATGCCCATTTTTTGGTTATACTGAAAGATAGAAAGTACATGATATATATGTATATATTGGAATATATGAAATCATTCAACTAGAGTTAATATATCAGATATATCAAATAATATCACTGAACTGACCCTTAATACATTCCATGTAGTTTTTAATGAATCACATCACTTTGCGGGTGCGGTAGTCCACACTTTTTCAAACAAAATTATCATATTCCAAACAAATTAATTTTAAAAAGATATGTGTTGTTAAATGAATATATACGAATAATGAAATATAAAAAAAATATATTAAATATATTAATCCACATTTTCCATCATAATTTTCACCATGAGAGGTAGTAAAAAAATGAGCAGTCCTCATTTTTTGAGGAAGTTGTTTTCCATACACATAAACTGAAAGATCATTACACATTAGATGGATGTGTGTGTAAGGGTAGGTCAAAAAATCAGAATAAAAACCTAGCATATGGATGATACTATTTTTTTTATAAGATCATGGAATAAATAGGGTGGAGTAGTGGATATGGAAATTAAACGAAATGAGCTTGAGAGAAGATGCTACCTCTTAATCGGGTAATACATATTGGTATGTGCTTAAAGGATTACATTGATTTATTTCTAACCAATGAGTGGATCATATTATTTAGGTAGGGATGTTTGAAATATTATTGGGTAGAGCTTCTCAGGTCCTGATAGTTTTGATAGGTGTGAATAATTGGGAGTGGTCGTGGCCTTTTATAGGGATGGAAAATGACTAACATGGAATATTTGAAAACATGATAGGTCAAAAAATGTTATTACCTAACAATGTTATACCCAAACAAATAGAATCAATAATGGAAGGATTATATATAATATATGTCTATAAAATTGGTGATGTACAACTGGATAGGTAAACTGGTCCCATAATTAAAAAGGTAGTGCCAAATTATGAATAAATTGACCCAAATTTATGTGATTAATTATAATCACTTTTTCTAATATTTTTGGTCAAATATTAACAATATATAAATATAATATAATACTGATACTGATTTCATTTGTGTATGTTAATTTTTAAAAATTCAATTCATCAAAGAAGAAAAATTATGAAAAATGGTAATACATCGAATAAGATAAAATTTTGTGTTTCAAAATTAGAACAATGTTCAACTTTTTTTTATGTTTTATGTTTAATTTAAAATTTGTATTGATTATAAAGAACAAAATTTTATTAATATATTTATAATTATTTTAATTTTACCTTAAAAATTAAATTACAATTTCACATTAATATAATTTTAAACAAAAATGTAATTATAACTAAAATATTGTATTTTAACTATTCATCTACAAATGATATTTCATAGAAAAATACCTAAAATTCAACCCTGGGATAATTTTTGTATCCTAAATTAAAAAATTTGTTTTATGATATCAAATTAAATTTTTATACGTTTCTAAATTTAATTTTTTCATATAAGGACATGAAAATTGGTTCAAAAGAGAAAATATTATTTCTAAGCAAAAGAAGACATTACAAAAATTTATATTTATTATTATATATATATTTTTATTTATATAAAACCATAATATTTCTTTTAAAATTAGTTATTAATATTAATATTATTATGATTAATGGCTAGGATATATTTGTGTTTTTAAATAAATATAATAGTAAAAAATTGTTTATTATAAACACAGTGTTTCATGTAAAGTGTGACAAGTCGGTGTTGTGTGTTGTGTATGACAAGTCAGTGTTGCGTGTAATGTACTCCAAGTCACCAGATAATATCAATGTTCTACGTACTTAATAAAAAAATTATTTTTTGGGTTGTGCATGATTAATTTGGTGTTTCATATAACGAAATCCAACCATAGTTCATTAATACAATAAGAACCCTTTTTAGTGTTACACGAATTTAAAAATTACACAATGGTTAAATCTTTTCAAAAAAACAATCCATAAAAGAATATGTTGTTACATTACACCTTGGTTAAAATGAATTTATCCCTTAAAATTTATCTAGGTTATAAAATGTTTAATACATAAAACTACCATTCATAGAATCCCACATCATAAAAATGGATGCTAAATCATCCCATAAAAGGTTATGTTGGAATAATAACGGTGAACCAAAGTATCATATAGTTATATATTGACAAAGGATAACATATTTTTGGACTGAATATTAGAGATAAAGGTAATGTATAATTATTTATAAGGATGATTGAGGACATCAACCACAAATGTGTGAATGGTCAATGAAAAGATAAGGGCCACAATGTCATAAATCTGTGATGATTTGTATGGTCAAGGGTTCAAAAAAAATAATGAATTTGGACATCCCTTTATATATCATTTTACTATCTTTGTGTAATTCTTTTATTGACTATGAATATAAATAAATATAATCAATTGAAATATTTCAATAAAAAATCATCATTTTGTAGTGATTTCAAATATTTCCAATTCACCCATTACTTTTTGAAATCGAAGTCCAAAAATTAAAAATATTTCCCGAATAACTAAACTAAAAATATTGTAGATAATAAGGCACATAAAATAATTAAATGTATAACTATTTATCTAGAACTATTCTTAATAATCAATGTGAATATTTACTTAATCTATAAAAATAAATATCAACACTACAGTTTCATCACAAATAATTAATCATCAAACAAATATACATTAATTAGGACATCACACAGGTTAGTGGTTGGTGTGTAACCTTATCGTACATCGGTCATTGGTTCAAGACCCATGACCTTTTCGGAGATGATGGGATTTCTCCCGACTTACATGATTTAATTTTCCCAAAAATCTAATATAATTACCAAAATATATTGGAAACTATGAAATCAGGTAAATAGAAAAATATCCTTTTATCCAAGGATTTCGGTAGAATATCAATACATAAATACTTCCTCATATGTTTAACATAAACATATATTGAATGGTTTACCTAAAATAAACTCTAAAATTTTAAAATATAAAACATTATATATAAATTCATGAAATCCTATTAAAATTCATCCACATAAACCACAATGTTCAAAAATTTTGTCACATTCAAAATATGTGACTACCCTCATCCTATATTCCCGTGAAACATGGTAAAAAAATAATTACAATTATTCCTATTGTAAAATATGCATGATTCCTTATTCAAATGATTACTAGATATATCCTTTAAATCCATGATGTTAAAAACACCATCCTTGATGATGTTGAAAACATTTTCAAAAATTAGTTCTAGGGTAGTCCATACCATCAAATTTACTTATTCATGTATTTAATATATTTATCCATACATCATTATCTTGAAATTGGGCATTAATTAAGGGTTTTATTCCCTTATTCAAAATACAACCTTTCTAAGAAATCACTTTTCTATGTCCAAATCACCATTAATCATATAATATTCAATCATTAATGAAAATTTATACAAATAATATATATGTATTTAATGATTTATATAACATAACAACTTAATTAAAATAATATTTCATTAATCAAATAATATTGTTAAAAAATTTCTTAGGTTCCGTTAACATATTCCATAGTAACTCTTTCATAAAATATTAAATATTAAATCAGGTCTTAAAATCCTAAAACTCAATATAATAATGAATATTATGTTTAATGTAAAAAATACTGGAAGAAAATATCATTCCATTCACATGCCATTAAAAATCTCTTCATCTTTTAAAGTATAGAAAATGTTTGTACAACCTTCCTAATTATATTTTGGAGATTTCCACTTGGTAAATAAATTTGAATAATGCCCATAATTTTAAAAAATAAAACATTAAATGTTTACCATATTCCTTCTAGTTCTCCCTATTGAAAAAAGGGAAAATATATAATGTGATAAACAACTATCTTATTATAATACCATATAATTAGGAAACATTACTTATAGGGTGTGTAAATCATGGATTAGACATTTGAAATCTATAACCCAAAGGTTTATCCTAGGTTATTCGTAGTCATCCAAAATTTAAATCCATCATGATGGATTGTAAAGAGTTTTTTAATCCCCAAATAATATCCCCTTGGAGTGTCAAACTCGGTGTACAACAATTCCCATTATTGTGTACCATATTACCCCAAGTTAGGCCCGAGACAACTTGTTAGATTTTTTACCTCTATGTGCTTATGATCTAGAGCTATATCCAATTGTAGTATCCCTCCAGATATTTATTTTTAGAAAGAGACTAACTATATCCATTAAGAAAATACTACGACATTTTTCTAAACAATAACTCATCTTAAAACATATAATTACAGAGATCCCTTGATATATCCTTAGAAATATACCTTGGGCTCTCACTAATGATTTATCATAATTGTTTCCTAAGGATGACTAATCTTTTTCTTTGATAGAAACTATAGTATCATTGGGTTCACATATAAGGATATTACATCATTTTAGATGAATATTCAATACATTAAAAAAATAAATACTCAGAGGCCATAATAATTTAGCTTCTTCAGAAACGTGGAGAAAACATATTCTATTTGGCTGAAAGATCATCATAATTTCCCATAAATATTTCCACCATAAAAAAATCTACCAAAAAAATTATCCTACCCATGGGAAATGAAACCTAATAATGTTCTGATCTCAATTGATCAGTAAGGGTAAATAAATGAAATGCATAATCCCAACAAGAACAAAATGGTATTGAACTTGATCATAACAATTGAAGGTCATACCCTGATTATCATAGATCATAATATAATTTTTTAGTTCCAAAGAAATGAATAATAAGGAAAAAATAATAATCCATGGAAGTGAAACATATGAATAAAACATGGAATTTTGGAAAACACATATCCATATAAAAATCCTATATCACGGTAGCCTACCAATGCCTTCGTAACATGGTAGTATTTGGTTAATATCTAGTGTACCTGCTTCAAGCTTAGGATTCCATTCCATTTTCCATACTTCTTTCGGCTTCGTATGTCCTCATTTGTAACCTCTTATTTCAGACATGGGTTGTTCTCCCATTTACCATTATTGTTCGTGCCTGGGAAGTCCCCACATATACCATATAGTTTTAGGCATTTGATGTCCTACCATTTAACCTCTTGTTTCTGTATTTGAATTTAATCCCATGTACACTTTTGTTTCAAGCATGGGTTTTCCTCATTTATACTCTCTTGTTTAAGGCTTTGGATTACCTCCAATGTACCCATTATTCTCATGAATCACATATCATTCCCAAATTAATTGGATGTAGATAACGATCCAAACCATCCCATAAGAAAATCATCCATTTTTGTGCAAAAAAATTCATCATATCATGATCCCTGTAATGAGATTGGTTTTATAAACATAAACTCATAATCCATGAAATGAAATTGGTATCATTTACATTTGATCACATTATACTCTACTAAAAAGAAGATTTTTTTCATTATAATTTCATCAAATCTTAAATCGCGAAGAGAAACTATTTAGAAAATCATAAATCTTGAGAAACATAAAAGGGTTTTATAAACATCATGAAATCAAAGAATAAAACATTTAGAGAAAAAGTTTCAATGAAATTTTAATATCACTTCTTATAAATCATGTGTAACATTTTCATATTTCATCTTAGATGGAAAATAATTTTGAAATACAATTCAAAAAAATTTGATGAAAAAATTATCATTTAATTGAAAAATTCATTCTATAACATAAATCATTTTTAAAACCATTTCCTTTAAATTTTTGTGAAAATAAAGAATTGAACAATGATGTCATTCTTAAAACCACTTTCATTTAAAACATATGAAATAAACTTGAAAATCATTTGACAATATTTTTCTATGAAATTATATATGATTGAAAAAAAATTCAATGAAATTTTAAATGAAACAAAATTACAACATATAATGAATTATTGAATGTGATTTCAAAAACCATTCCATTAAAGATACTTTCAAAAAATATAATTTAATTTTGAAAACGTTTTGAAAAATATTTCTTTGATAAAAACATTGAAATATTATAATAAAATATTAAAAATCATAATCATTTTCTAAAATAATTTTACCTTTAAAATTATCTTTAAATATAATATTTACCATTTTTTATAAAATGATTTGGAAATAAAACACATTTCTGACAGAAGATAGAGATATGGTCAGATGTTATGTAAAAAATATTTTTTTAATTTATCTTATGTACAAATGAGGGGAAATTGTAATAATACCTAGATATAACATGAATAAATAGATAATAATGACACTAATGTGTTTTCTTGAGAGTTTAATAATATTAATTCATGAAAATAATCCTAATCATTAATAATATTTCAAAGTAATGAGATTGTTTCAATAAACACATTCTGGTTTATTATATGGTATCATACTCTTCATGTAAGAAAATGAAATTACATGAATCATAAAATATCTTTAAAATAAATAGATTCATTATCTAGCATTTATATTTGAATGATATAAAACTTGTTGAAGAACAATGGTGTGTTACAAAACATGTGTCTCAAAGCAGTAAATTTGAGAAAAAACTACAATACTTATTGGGTAACTATTGAAACATTAACCCAATAAAATGAATATAATATAATAGATATGTAAATACCCATAAATTTAATTTTAATAATAATAAATTACATCATGGGTCGTATACACACCACACAAATGAAAAGGGTGGTGAATAAATCATGTATCTCATGGAAACAAAAATTTAGAAGAAATTCTATTACCTTGTGTCAGGACACTAATCGTAATCATTAAAATATAATTTATAATAAAAATAATATATATATATATATAAGAGTAATATTATTATATATAATATTTTATATAGATTTATTATGACTTTATATCACCTTCTTGTTAGAAATTTCATGTTCAGGTTACGCATCGAGTAATATTCGCTTTGTTTTCCATTTGTATTCAGTTGTTATATCAATGGCCCTCATACATATATCAGGATTTCTATAATATAATCCATGAAATATATATAATTTATAATCATTATTTTTTTATTATAATAATCTATAAAATATATATGTATTAAATGGAATACCATGTTCAGGGAGATGGTAAGCTATATGTACGTATGAACGTTTGTTCCATTTTTTATTTTCATATTAAAATATAGAATTTATATGATATATATGTATATACATGAATATATATATGTTATAGTCGAATTATTATATAATATATATCATATAAGTTTAACAAACACATCCTATATACCTTCCATGTAGTGTGTAAATGAACCACATCATATTGATGGGCGCGACAGTCCACACTTTCTCAAACGAAATTATCATATTTACACAAAATGGACATAAAATATATTTGTTGTTAAATGAATAAAAAATAAAAATGAATTAATAAATATCATATATCACAAATTTAAATATATTTTCCAAAATAATTTTCACCCTAAGATTCGGTAAAGGGCAAAAAAACAATTATTGTTTAATGAGTTGGTAGTTTTCTATACACATAAATATATGTTTAATAACCTTTAGATGAATGTCGGTGAATGTTTTGTTGACCCATTATCCTAAATACATCCAAAAATATTTTTGATACTTTTTTTGTTACACATGTATTTGATTAAAAGAGTTGACGGGGAGGATAAGGAAAATAAATTGAAGGATATTGAGAGAAGATGTTACCTCTTAATCAAGTAACTCCATATTAGTTGTGCCTAAAGTCTTGCTTGGAATGATTTATGATGAATTAAAGGATTCTTGGAATATGTTAGGGATGTTTAGAATTGTATTAAAAATATCATGTTTATACCAATGAGGGTTTTGTGGTTTGAAGAAGAGCAAGAGGTGGTGGATTTTTATAGGGAAGGAAATGGACTGACATAGATATTTTGAAATCATGGTAGGTGTACACATGTTCATATCTATTAAAAATTATACCAAAAAATCCAAAATAAATAATTTAAGTTTTATCGCAGAAATATTTCTAGAATATGGGTGTTTTAAATGTTAATAAGTCATTTGAGCACATAATTTTAAGGTTTACTCTATAATTATACTTAATTTGACACAAATAGTTGGGTTTAATCTTTAACCACTTTAAAAACAATCTTGGTAAAAAATTAATATGATATAATTAGACAATAAATATTAAACTTATTAATGTTTTTTAATCATGTGTTTTTTAAATTCAATTCATAAAAGCAGTATAATTAATATTAATGCTAATCTCATAGACAGGACGAAATAATGGGGTTTTAAATTAAAAAAATATTAAAAAATTGTTTTGTTTTTATATTCAATTTTAATGTGACATTTATTATAATGAAATAAAATATATTAATATATTTATAATTGATATAATTTTATCTTAAAACTAATTTATGTTATAATTTTACATAAAATTTTATTTACTTAAAAGGGAATCTATTAACTAAAATGCATTGTTTTTCATTATAAAAAAATGACGTTTCTTATAAAATTCAAAAAAATAACCCAATGATATCATAATAATTTTAAATTCAAAAATTTAATTTATTTTATATATTTCAATTTAATTTGTTTCTAAAATAGATATTTCTATTCCTCAGAATAATAGAAGTCAACTCGAGAAAATATTATTTTTAATCATATAAATACCTAACAAAGAAATTATATTTTTCATTATCAATATTAATTATTTATAATAAAAAATAATACAAATACTTTTAAATTAGTTATTACTATTCATATTACTACCATTAATGGATATGTTCTAATTATATATTTCATATATTTTTAACAATAAAATGTCATTTTATAGAAACCCAATATTCCGTGTAACGTATTCCATGTTAGTGTTCTGTGTTACATAATCAAAGTCAGTGTTTCATGTAACATAATCCATGTCACAAGATAACATTGGGGTTTAATGTAGTTAAGCTAAAATTTCTGTTGTGTATAGTGCATGATAAACATGATGTTGTATATAATGCACTCAAAACAAAATTCATTAATATAGAATAAAATATTTTCGTTGCTATGTGAACTGAAAAATATGAAAATGATTAAATTAGTTCCGAAAAAGAATAGAAAAATTGTTATGTGATACATCATTGGAAAAACTGTGTGTACAACCAATGTGCAGTTTGTAGGGGTAAAGTTATTCCAAAAAAATAATTCCATCCTTATGGAAAATAAAACACAAAAATATATTCTATCCCACCCCCACATATTCACTCATTTGACACCATGCCTAGGGGGATCTCAGCCTCATTCTTAACCTACCATCTTTCTCTCACACCATCTTTAGATGATTCCATCAATGATCCAATATGTGACGACCTTAGCATTGTCTCTCGTCTCTTCAATATCCCCTTACATCTTCTCTGATTTCATTTTATATAATGTGGATTGAAGAACCATATTCCCTATCTTGTTTCATTTATTTTGGATTTAATTGTTCCTAGGGTTTCTTCAAGATGTTTCTTCTTCTTGAGAATCTATTGAAGTGGTTTCTTGTCTCATGCATCGAAGTTCATATGTTTCTCCTCAATAAGATTTATGTTACATTATGTCCAATAATTTAATTTAAAACGCATGATTTATTTTGTTTCAATGTTTTCCATATAATATAAAGATTGACTTCCATGTATTGTTGTTTTGGATTCATTGAAATTACTTTTCACATGTTATCTATATATTTGAATATAAATTAGGAATGGGATTCCAATGATAAAACATGTTTATAAATGGGTATGGAAATGTAAATCACCATAATTTTTTAATTATATTATAAAAATACTTATACCCTGATAATTGTAAAGGAAAAACAATTTTTTCCCACTTAAGTATTTTTTTTGTAAACTCCAAATGATATGTATTGATTTCATAATGAACCCCTATGAAATTTATAATATTTAAATGGAAATTTTTTTACCAATATACATATACATATATAGATATATAAATATGTTCCCCCACAATTTATTTTATATATTGGCATTGAAAATATGGAAATTGGGACAAAATTTATTTGTATATTGATATAATGGTGTATATGAGTTTAAATAAATTCAAAAGCATTTGTATTATTCACACTAAGTTATTGAAATGGTTATAGGAATGAATGGAGTATGTTTAAAAAATATAAGTCATGGTCGGATCCATAAAAATGTACCGTTGTGTTTTATTTGGTTTATGAAGTGGATCTTGAAAAATATGTTATTTCATTGGAAATGATTTTGAAATTCTCGGAATGCTAAGGAACTCATTGAAATTTCCAATGGTTTTCAAAATTAGAACACTCTGATGGAATACAATATTTATATTTCTTTGAACTCGGAATTGATATAAATATTATTTTGGTTTGAATTTATTTCCATTGGTATTGAATGGAGGTGAGTTGTTGTTATATTCTTGTTTTTAAATTTATGGGATTAAAAATGGTTTATCTTCTACACATCCCTTATCTATTTCTATTATGGTCAAGGATAATCCAAAACATATATACCTAGGTATGTTGACTAAGGAATAGTATGTTGAGGAATGACTGTAGTGTGGCAGTTCGGTATCCCAAAGTAGATCATACTACAATACTTACAAAACAATGTGATTATATAATGGATACCATTTTAACTTGGGTTAAATTCCCTCTTTGGATACCATTTTAACTTGGGTTACATTCCCTCTAATGGATTTAACATGATGGTTGATACTTTTAGTATCAATCACATGCGGTACAAGAATACTACGACCCAAACTGACCAACTACCTATGAATTTCCCTTTGTTCCTGACCACTTTTACGCTATTTTTCCAATGTAATGTATTAAAAATCATATTTTTGGTGTCCTCATCATGTTTAATGAAAAAAAAATCTATTTTTACATCTCTATATTTTGTGTCACCTAATGATATTCATTTTCAAACCATTATTTCTCAATTGGAATTTTACATTATCCAACAATTTAGTCTTCCAAATAGTTTATTGTAAAATCACATATTCTTTGGGAATGTGTTATTGAATTTAAAAGAGAAATATTTTTCAAATGTACTGTTCTGTTACTTATTTTAAGAGGAAGTGAAATATATTATTATCATATGTTGAGTCAAAAGTCCTCTTTTGACTTCTATGTTTTGTTTTAGAAACCACAAATGTCTTGTTAATCCTACTATCCTTGTCTACCGTATCGTACTGACCATGCCAAACGTACAATGCTGATCGTACTGACCATAATGATTGTACTGATCATGGTGATCGTACTGACCAGGCTGATTGTACTGATCATGCTGATCGTACTGACTATGCATATGGTACTGATCATACTGATCATACTAACCATGCCAATCATACAATGCTGATCGTACTGAATATGCAAATTGCATTGACTCTGCTTCTCATATCTTTCATTACATACTTGTTTTGGTACTTTGTCAAAAAAACAAGCTTCATTATAAATCGTACTCATGATTATCATATTCATATTTCTTGTTCTATCCAATACGATGTTGTTGAGTTAGTTTCAAACTAATCAAAACGATGTCGTGATTTCTATTTCAATATGACCGTTATGATTCCAAGTGTCTAAGTCCCTTCGAGATTTTCGGAGAAATATGATAGTTGGATGAGATGTGACCGTTGGAACCCGAGGCCTATAAATAGGAGGTCATTTGAAGCTGAGAGAAGAATAACAGAGAACTGCGAGAATTTTGGAACAACTGCGATACTCTACTTCAATCAAGATTCTAGAGAGAGATGTTGTGACTTCTCTCATGATTTGTGCTTTGTGCGTCCGATCATCGTATCGAGTGCATTCAAGTGATTGAAAGACAGAGGTGCCGATTACCTATAAAATCGAGGGCTGCCAGGGATAGGCAGACAGACAGTCCGATCATCGTATCGAGGGCATTCAAGTGATTGAAAGACAGAGGTGCCGATTACCTATAAAATCGAGGGATGTCGGGGATAGGCAGACAGACGGTCCGATCATCGTATTGAGGGCTTCCGGGGATAGGCAGACGGACAAACCGATCATCGTATCGAGGGCTTACCAAGGTGTTGGTGAGACAGACCTCTTATCCTAGGTGAAAGGATAACCCTTCTCTTTGGGTCAAAAGAATTGTAATACTTTTACTTTTCTGCTGCTGCATGTATTAGAAAGGAATTTTTATTGTTTCCTTTCTTCTTTAAATATTCAATTGTAATTGTTTCAATTACAATCATTCTATTACATATTGTTTTGATTGATTCTATACACTTTGTGGTAGAATCAGTCATCTTTATATTACTCTGATTATTGTGTTCATCTTGAATACAATTGTTTTACATTTCATTAGTATTACATTACATCATTCCTTTAATATTCAATACAATTGTGGGTGTGTGTATTTGTATTAGTTTAAGATCATTTAATCTAATCTCTTAAGTGATTAAACTCAAAAGGTTTTTAAACCAACAATTCACCCCCCCCCCTCTTGTATTGTTCCATCTAAGACATATATATCTATATAATCGATCCAACAATTTGTATCAGAGGAGGTTTTCCACTGATTGGTATTACTAGATTTAATTCGTTCATATTACTGTTTTTAACTATTTACTACACTAACGTGTGGAGTGGAAAAGTTTATTGTTTCTAGATGGTTGGAATGAATATTTTGTCAATAGACAATCTAAATCCTTCTAGACCAGCAATCTTTGATGGGAATGATTATGAGTACTGTAGAGATCGTATGAAGACGTTTTTTATCAATACTGGCGTAGAAAATTTTATTATGCTTACTGGAGGTTACAAAATTCCTGACAAAGAAGTCAGTACTTTCACTAACCAAGAGAAGCAAGAATATCAACTGAATTACAAGGTACACAATTATTATTATGCTCTATGACCAGGAATATATACAGTCAGATATCTTCATGTGAAGCAACCAACTGTATTTGGAAGAAATTGGAAGTCACTCATTTTGGAACATCCAAAGTTATAGAAACAAGAAGAGAAATGATTTGAGCAGAGTATCATGGATTTGTTTTTCCCTATGGAGAGCCAGTATGTAAAGTGAAACAAAGGTTTATGAAAATTGTCAATAGCTTACAATCCATGGGTGAGAAAGGTCTTGGTGATGAAGCTGTTGTTTATAATATTATAGATATAATGCCAAGTGAATGGGTGTCAAAAAGGACAATTATTTATGAAAATAGAAAAGTTTCCCAGATTTATCTAGAGGAACTCTTTGGAACTCTTCTACAACACGAGACAAGAATGAAGAGAGTTGCTGATTTCAACGAGAAGATGAATGGGAATGGAAGTGTAGTCTGTGCAACTAAAGCTAAAACACCTGAAAGGCTTACAATATCAAAACCCAAGAAAGTTATATCTGATTCAAGTGATTGTGATCTTTCAGATAATGATTTAGCCAATCTTTCTCTAAGGATAAACAAGATTTTGATAAAGAATGACTTTCAATACATAATTAAAAAGAAAGATAGGAAGGATAGAAAAGATTCAGAGGTAACTTGTTATGAATGTAAGAAATCAGGACATAAAAGTCCTAATTTTCCTTTACTGAAGAGGAAAGACACAAAGGAGAAACATTCTCAATGAAACAAGAAAATGTTTTATAAGACAAAGAAATTATTGAAGGAAAATGATATGTGGAGTGCAAGTGGTAGTGATTAATTAGATGATTCTTCAGAATATGAGTCCTTAGGACAGAGGAATATTGGATTAATAGCCAGATTACCAATTGAAGATCATTGTCTCATGGCTAAGGTACATAATAATGAAGCTATTACAAATGTCTCTTTGAATGAAAATTATACTGATAATAGATATTATGAATCATAAAATGATGAATCTTCATCATCATAAGATGATACATTACCTTCATTTGAAGAAGTATCTAGATTTTCTAAATTACTTGAAAATGAAAATTCTAAACTCATGAAGAAGCTTGATAAAGAAAATTCTAGAATTTCAGTTTTAACTAAAGAAGTATCAGATCCCTCTAAGGATCTTGTTGTGAAAACTTTGGATTTTGAAAGTATTTTAAAAACCCTTAAGAAAGTCAAATCTGATAAGGATAAACTTTCTATGGATCATGAAAATGTAATTTCAAAGAAATTTATTTTAGATCCTAGCTCTAGTTCAAATTAAAATGTTTTGGAAAATAAGAAATTAGTTTTAAAACTAAAGTCGGAAATTTTTTCTTTGAAAAAATGTCTGTCAAAATTTACTCATGGAAAGGAAAACCTTGAAAAGATATATTCTCAAATTATACCTTTGAGAAATCTTTCTGGTCTTGGTTATTCTTATTCCAAACCTGTTTTTAGTAATAACTATTTTGTTCCACAAAAAACAACTTTCTGTTCTAAGTGTCAATGTGGTGGACACTAGAGAAGAGATTGTTCTCTTAACAGAACTCAATATTTAGGATTTCATAAAGCTCATTTTGAAAAAAAATGTGGATTCTTAAAATTCATTTATGTAATCCTTCTGGATCGAAACAAGTTTGAATTCCGAAAAACTAATTGTTTATTTTGCAGGAAAATGAGAAGTGTACCAATAAGAATATTTGGTACATGGATAGTGGTTGTTCTCGACACATGACTGGAAATAAAGATCTCTTTGAAAAGGTTATCAAAACAAAAGGTTGAAAATTTACCTTCTGAGATAATGCTAATGGAAAGATTGTTGGTCTAGGTAATATCATTTTTATTGGAATATTTCTTATCTGAAATGTTTTTTTATTAAAGGTCTTAGGAAAAATCTCACCAGCATAAGTCAATTATATGATGAAGGTTACCTTGTAAATTTTAGAAATGATAACTGTGTAGTTCAAAATTCAAAGGTTGAATTTATTCTATCTGCCCATAGGTAAAAGAATGTTTACACTATTAACATAGAAGACCATAGGAGCCAAAGCTTACCCTGCATAAGTGCAATAGAACACCAATCATGGATATGGCATAGAAGACTAGGACACTGTTATCTTATGATCTTTAATTTTATACTCTCCTGATATGTGTTTTTTGCTTTTATGTTTATCGTATTGAAAGTTTTATCATATAATTTACTTTTTTGTTTATCATATTGATAGTTTTATTGTATTATTTACTTCATCATATCTACCGATGATGGTAATGAATTTATTTTCCATCTTATCGACCGATGATGGTAATGATTTTCTTCCCCATCGTAATGACTGATGATGGGAATGATTTTCTTTTCCATCGTACTGACCGATGATGGTAATGATTTTATTTTCCATCGTACAGACCGATGATATTAACGAGATTGGTTCCATCGTATTGTCATTTCATGGTAATGATATTGTTTTCCATCGTATTGTCAGTTCATGGTAACAAGATTTTTTTCCATCGGCTTGTCAGTTCATGGTAACAAGATTGTTTTCCATCGTCTTGTCAGTTCTTGGTAACGATATTGTTTTCCATCGGCTTGTCAGTTCATGGTAACGAGATTGTTTTCCATCAGCTTGTCAGTTCATGGTAACGAGATTGTTTTCCATCAGCTTGTCAGTGTATGGTAATTACTTTGTTTTCCATCAGTATGACGATTGATAGTTTTCTTTTATTTTGTACGTTTGTGTATTCTTTTTAGCTCTACTAGAACCAACAACTACCTTATGTTCTCCGGTAGTACTTTCCATTTTTTTTATTTTATTTTCTTGTTATAATGATAACCATTGATCTATTTTTCTCTAATACTGACCATAGAAGATCAATGGTCACCCATGTATCGCCTATAAATACCCCCCTCCCAAAACCCACATCGTTTTTTTTTTCAGGATCTACGTCGAAGCTCTTCCTGATTGTTTTAAGTCATTGTATGATCTTTCACCGGCAGCATCCATATGTCTCATTCTTCTGCCAACACTCCTGCCGATATGTCCTCAAAGGCTTTCTCCGAAAAAGTCCTTTTAATGGAAAGTTTAGTTTCCCGTGAATTATATGATTCATATGATTCTACTATCAAGAGGATTATTCTGTTTCAAGGATGGGAACACTTGTGTGTTGAAAGGTGTGTTTCTCATGATCCAGTTCTCTTTGATGAAGTCTGTCAGTTCTATAAAACTGTATCTTTCGAAAAAGACATGACTATCAATTTTGCTGTGTATGATAGAAAGATATCTATGTCTGTGAAACAAGACGCACATTTTCTTAATGTCCCAACAGAAGGGGATTCTTTCTGTCCATCTCATAAACTACTAGAGGAATTAGGTACGTTTAATAGAGAAAGTTCCAAGAAGCCTTTGTTTGTTGTGAATGAATAGAAAATTAAAGTGGCTCATCTTTCGCCGGACAATAGGGTTGTGGCTTTATGGATGCAAGGTTTTCTTATCCCAAGGAAAGGGGATAGAGAAACATTGAAAGTTTCTGATATTTTTATGCTTGACTATCTTGTAAATATGAGAAAAGTAAATCTTATGGGATATGATTTCGAAACATTTAAGAATGTGAAGTCAGGGGAAATCAAATCTCATTTGATTATGTATCCATCCATTCTTACAAAGTTTATCCTCGAGAGTATGAAGTTTTGAAACATTCCGTTGAAAGGGAAGTTGATAGATTTGAAGCCCTCCTGGATTAGAAAATGTACTATGAAGAAGTTGAATGTTTGTTATGATCAGAATTCAAATCTTGGTGTCAGAGATGTAGAAGCTGAATTGGCTCAGAATCAATCGGCACCTATGCCAGCCAAATACATTAAATCTGCTGGTTTTACTCAAAAGTCTGATCCGAAAACCAGTTCAAAGCCTAAGAAGAAGACAAAGTACATTAAGGAGGTTGTAGCCAAGTGGAGAAAGGATAAGGAACAGAGAAAGGAAGGTGATCCAAATTTCATTCTTGAACCAGATGAGGCTTTTTCAGAAAGAATAAGGGTAGAAGAAACCCTTAAGGCTGAAAAGAAAAAGAAAACTGTTTTGAAAAGAAAGGCTCAAGATTTTGATATCTCTAAAGTCTTGAAAATGGTTGAGGATGCAAGTGCTCAATTAACATAAGAAGTGCATCAAGAGCCTATTGTACAAAGCCTTCCTGAGAAAGAAAAAGGAAAACAAATGATGGAAGAGATAGAAGAAGTGGAAGAAGAGGAAGAAAATTTTATTTTAGAATTCCTTCAAAGTTCGAAGATAAGTAGGGAGGAATCGGTTCAAAAACTGATTGAAGGTTTTGAACAAACCCCTCATGCCGATCAAGCACTTTTTGAAACTTTTGAAACTCCGGATAAAAAACCTCCTCACGTAAAGCATGGTGCTCAATCTTCTCATAATGAAAAAGTTATGGTCATCAGTGACAAAGTAGAAGAAGAAAGAATGGAGAAAGAAAAAGAAAAAGGAAAACAGCAAGTTGTTGACTCAAGCCGATCAAATGAATTGCCTTCGTATGATGAAGATACTGATTCAGAACATACATTCTCTCTCAAGAAGAGTGATTACATTGTCCATGTTTTTAGAAGGTTTGAGAAGACCATTCCATATTTTCCTAGGATGGAAGGGAAGATTTATTTTATTACTGACAATCAGAAGAAGAAGTTTGGCTCTGTAAAAGAATTGCGAAAGAAAGTTTTGTCAGTTGAAGCCGATTAGAAAGTTCTTTCAGAAAGTTCGGTTTCTCATAAGAAGGCCTGCAACAAGATGACCATGTGGTCGTACAAAACAGAGAGCTCAATCAATTATCATGAGGTAGCAATTGAAGATATAAGAAGGTTGTCAAATGAGCTTTCAATTTCCTTCAATAATCTTGACAGAGAAACGGTTGAAAAGTTGAATCTTTTTTCTTCCCAACGAGCCGATGTTCCTTCAGTAAAAGATTTGCAGGAGAGAATGTATGCCTTTCAGGTCGAGTTTTTGAAAGTGTCATCTTTCAAAGATGAAATCGTTATCTTGAAGAAACAAAATTCTGGGTTATCCAAAGATAACAAGAATTTTCAAGATATAATTGATTCTCTTGAAGAAGTAATCAGAGTTCAAGAAGAGACAATAAGAAATCAGGATCAACTATTTTCCGATCAACAAGTCCTTCTTAGGTCTCATTGTGATGCTATTTTGGAAGACACGAAGGAGATAAAAAAGATGAAGGCAGTTCTTCATGAGTTGATCAAAAAGGAGAAGGAAAGAGAAAACGAGTGACTTGTATTTGTTCTCAAGTTTTGTATCGTAATGAAATTTATTTTATACATTGTCTTGTGTTTATTTTCTAACTCTTTCAGACAATTAAAGTTTACCCCTTTCTTTTTGTAAATCACAAAGGGGGAGAATATTTACAAAGGGGGAGTTATTTGTATTTAATTTCTTATTCAGAAGAGTTTCCAATAACTGAGGGGGAGAAAAGTATTTATTTTAGTTTTTATTTTGTGATTTGTGCTTTCCAAAAATGGGGATATTGTTGAGTCAAAAGTCCTCTTTTGACTTCTATGTTTTTTTGGAAATCACCAATGTCTTGTTAATCCTACTAACCTTGTCTATCGTATCGTACTGACCATGACAATCGTACAATGATGATCGTACTGACCATAATGATCGTACTGATCATGTTGATCGTACTGACCAGGCTGATTGTACTGATCATGCTGATCATACT
The DNA here is from genome assembly GCA_963277665.1 of Viscum album. Taxonomy (NCBI): domain Eukaryota; kingdom Viridiplantae; phylum Streptophyta; class Magnoliopsida; order Santalales; family Viscaceae; genus Viscum; species Viscum album. Next base: position 488,233,173 of record OY728120.1, read on the forward strand.
GACTATGCGTATCGTACCGATCATACTGATCGTACTGACCATGCCAATCATACAACCCTGATCGTATTGAATATGGAAATTGCATTGACATGCTTCTGATGTCTTTCATTACTTACTTGTTTTGGTAATTTGTCAAAAACAAATGCTTTATTATAAATCGTACTCATGATTATCTTATTAATATATCTTATTCTAACCAATACGATGTCGTTGAGTTAGTTTCAATCTAATCAAAACTATGTCATGCTTTCTGTTTCAATATGACCGTTACGATGCCAGGTGTCCAAGTCCCTCTGAGTTTTTCGGAGAAATATGACCGTTGGAGGAGATGTGACCGTTGGAACCCGAGGCCTATAAATAGGAGGTCATTTGAAGCTGAGAGAAGAATAACATACAACTGAGAGAATTTTGGAACAACTGAGATACTCTACTTCAATCAAGATTCTAGAGAGAGATGATGTGACTTCTCTTATGATGTGTGCTTTGTGTTTTCGATCATCGTATCAGGGGCTTTCAAGTGATTGAAAGACAAGGGTTTCGATTACCTATAAATTTGAGGGTTTTCAGGGATAGGCAGACAGACGGTCTGATCATCGTATCGAGGGCTTTCAAGTGATTGAAAGAAAGAGGTGCGATTACCTATAAAATCAAGGGCTACCCGGGATAGGCAGACAGACCGCCCGATCATTGTATTGAGCGCTGCCAGGGATAGGCAGACGGACGAACCGATCATCGTATCAAGGGCTTACCACAGTGTTGGTGAGACAGACCTCGTATCCTGGGTGAAAGGATAAACCTTCTCTTTGGGTCAAAATAATTGTAATACTTTTACTTTTCCATTGCTGCTTGTATTATAAAGGAATTTGTATTGTTTCCTTTCTTATTTACATATTCAATTGTAATTGTCTCAATTAAAATCATTCTATTACATATTTTTTTGATTAATTCTATACGCTTTAAGGTAGAATCAATCATCTTTATATTACTCTGATTATTGTGTTCATCTTGAGTACAATTGTTTTATATTTCATTAGTATTACATTACATCATACCTTTTATATTCAATATAATTGTGGGGTGTGTATTTGTATTAGTTTAAGATCATTTAAACTAATATCTTAAGTGATAAAACTCAAAAGGTTTTTAACCCTACAATTCACCACCCCCTCCTCTTGTATTGTTCAATCTAAGACATACATATCTATATAATCGATCCAACATCATATATTTATATTTTAATACTAGTAAAATGGTTTTTTATTTAATGTTATGGCATAGTGAATTCTTTTTCAGGGGGAATACCTATTGGGAATTTTTATTCTCACACCTATATATATATATATTTCATTATGTTTTTAGTGGAAGGTTTTATTATATAATTTCTCTCACATTGGGATATGTTGTTTATGGGATGGGAAGTAATTTTTATAGTCACGAGTAGTCAAGTATGTTTATAGATTAGTTTTTGATTCAATTTTCATTTGATCACATTGGTCACGTATATTTTTTAAATATTTCAATGAATTAAGGGTATATATATATATATATTTTTCATTTAGGATAATAACATACATTTTATATTGGTTTAATTTTCTTATAATATAGGGTTTTTCGGAGTGTATGTATGTTTTTAGATTTCACTAATATTTCAGTTATTTACTTCCTTTGATATTTGTATTTTTCTTTTTTATTATTCTATGGATTTTAATTTTGATGTATGGATGGGTTAGGACATCATTTTATTTTACTAACCAATTATATTATCCTTAATTATTTATTTGGAAAAATAATTCTAATGTCATGATTTCATGATTACCATATATTTGTTTCTTCTCATGTGGATCAGGAACTTAATTTGGGCATTATCATAGTCTAGTGTTTTTTCTAATGGAAGAACAAAATGGGTAGGTTTGTAAAAGAAGATATCATTTGTTCTGTCAATATGAAATTTCATTAAAGTCATACCCCGTAAGAATGTTTTTGGTAGATGTATTTCATTGAGATTCAACTACAATGTGGAAACAGTTTCATAAATCCCGAGTGATAGGCTCTGAGTTTTTCATAGAAATAGTAAACACTACACAGAATTAGAAATGAGTTGTTTTTAACAATGTTCATCAATCATATAAAAATTAATTCTTATTAAATTATGTTTTAACCAATATAAAATTTAAATTCTATCATGAATTATTTGATTTATTATTTTCAACTAATAGAGGGATGGAATATCCATTAATTCCTTGTATTTTTTGTAAATTATATTAGATTATTTCAAGACCATGAACTCATAAAGAACATCATTCTGTGGCATTATCAGCCCGACGAAATTGATCGAACATTTTTTTAAATTTTACTTAGAAAATAAAACATAAGAGGGTTTTGAAATAACTAAAAGGGTTCTCATATTAAAAATCGAAGGGCACCATTGCATTCAGAATGTTGACTTTACCTATGAATGGAATTAACCTTCACCAGCCTGGGTCAATGGAAAAAGTTATTTTTCATACAATTTAAGAATTTTTTTTAAAATAATTTATAAATGGGAAATAAAAAATCACATTTATTTTATTTTAAATTTTAAATTCATTGAAATGTAACCACATTACAACACAACATGATTGAAATGCTATTTCAGATATGAAACACTGTAATGATGCTACAAAAAAATGAAATAGAACATATTTTCTATCTTTAATGTATTGACTGAGATCCATCAATTTCATGTTGTATAAGAACATTTATCCCATGGGGATTTGGTGTTGGAGAATAGAGATCGATGAATTACTATTAATGACGGAACGAGGAGCGATGAATGATGTGATATAGATCACCACCAATGAATGATCCACCAATCAGGTAGGGGATGACATTTATTTTTCTCTACCTCATTCTTTGACTAAATGATGAATGTGTGAAAAACCACAAATATGATATCTTGTTGATCATTTTTATTTTATGAGGGTCTTTTCTAGGTTTTATTATGGGGTATTAATTCATGTTTTCGATTTTCATCGTTTGATCCTTCTAATGAGGGTAGATTAATGTCATAACAAACAATAACGGTCGTTAATTACTTAAAATTTTTCTTTAATTTATCCTTCATTTTAACCCCACATTATTTATGTTCTTCTTGGGTTTATGAACAAAATATCTTTCTTCACCTTTTTATTGGTACAACTATCCTGTAACATGGTTCGTGGTAGTGACAACATGCAGAATCTACCCCACGGTAGTGCTGGATTATGGTGTTGGGGGAGTATGGAGGCATCAGTGTTGAGTCAGTGTGTGGGTGGCACACAATAACGACAATAAAGGGGCCCACAACATTAGGAGTGGGAGGTACAGAAGCCTGTTGATTGTGGGACGATATTGGGATGGCAGCGGCACCCGATGACGGGGCAACCGTGCCACGCCACAAATGTAACCCCGAGGTAAATAAATAATATGAAGTTTTCATATTTATCCATATTTTTGAATAAAATATTAATATTACTTTAAAGATAATACTATGCTCGAGGGTGTACCCAATACGCAACAATGAGTTTCATTGAAATCTTACGTTGCACTCTAATAATAAAATAATATTATTTTAAGAGGAAGTTAACGCCTAGCAGTTGTAATGGAGGGAATGAACGGAACTAACTACAAATGAATCCAATTTTAAATACAAATCTTCTAATATTCTTTAAAAGATCGATTAACAGACTTTTGATGGAGAACCCTTTTTAAATATACTTTTGAAAATTTTATATGTTGTATTTGACAAAATAAAATCCTTCTTTAGAATCTGGACATAAAAATTTACTTTGTGTAAAATTTTGATATTTTTCCGATATAGATCATTTTTATTGAAAATGTTGCATTTTAATTCAAAACCTCCTTTTAATATGATTTATTTATATGGATAGATTATATTTTTACTTTATATTAATGTTTATTTAGAATATATTTTCACCACTTAATCTGATGGTGGTCATTGGAATTAATTTCACATTGAAATTGGACTTCAACTAGTGTCAATCTATTAATAAATATTGTTTCTCAAAAACACGCTATTTGTTTTGACAGCAGGAATTAATTATTAAATTAATTAATGAAAAATATATGTTAGGAATTTTGTAAAATAGACATCATTTTTGAATTCGGAATATCAAATATATCTTAGAGTGAATTTTTGGTATTTTTCTGAAAAACATCAATTTTTGATGAATAGTGAAACCACTAAGTGGTAGTTTAAAAAATGATTTTTCATTTAAATGAAACCTTACCACTTCTGTGATTTGAATTTCAAAAATCAGACATACATGGTTTTCTTTAGGATGTAAAATGTGGTTCAATGGGATTAAAATAATTTTTTGGTTAATAGTAACTTTAAGTTTTTAATCGCGATTAGAGGTAATAAGTTTAATTTAGGGTAAAAATAATTTTTTAATAATATTAAATGACATAGACACATGTCCTACATTCATTGGATGTGTCATGGACGACTAAGAGAATCCATGGGTCAACTTGGGGACCCCATGGAGCCACTTTGGTAGTAAAATGACATAAATAACGTTTTATTTAATGTTAAAATAAAAATGTCACAAGCATGAGTTGTTTTACTAAAAAAAAATTTAAATGGGGTTATTCAAGTAATATTTTTGACTATAAATATTAATTATAATGATAAACAGATTTCCTACATCATGATATTTTTTTTTAATTTTTAGACATTAAATAAATTAAATTATATATGACATCATGATGATGCAACGATTACCTCATTAATAAAGAATTTAAATAAAATAAAGAGATAATGTTAAAACTATAACATAAACTTGTCAAAGACCTATTGTATGAGTATATTTAAAACCCTTACCACATTATCCTCTAAATAAATCAATGTGGGATCTTTAAAATCTGAAACTCATTTGAAAATAAAGTAACATTTTGTAACTATCCAAGAGTGCCCCTCCTCTCCTCTTATAAAAGGCCCCTACCTCTACCACCTTACCCACACCTATCAAGCCTTTGACTCGGCCAAACCCTGATTATTTTCCCTCTCCACATCCCTATCTTACTCCTAGAAGCCTCATGTTGGGTATAAGTCTTCCCAAGGACACTTTTGAGCTCAAATCAATGAGAGATACCATATTTTAAGGTAAAGTCTTCACTTGTGTTCTTTTGTTTTATTTTGCTTCTCCAACCCCCTAAACTCTTTTTATTAATTTCTTTTGTAACAACTCCAGTATATTCAATATACTAGGATGTTTTTATAAGATTTATTCTAGCTACACTTACACACACCTACATGTAATGGTTAAATAACATACTGTTTCTGTGGATGGTGAATTTCTGTCTCACGAAACGATGATTGTTCAATATTCTATTAACCCCCTCAGAGGTGGACATTAATATGTCACTATATTTATATATGATATATAATATGATTATGTTTTACTTAATCTTATTTATTTTTCATTTATGGCATACCTTTATGGTTTCCATTATGGTTAAACGTGATATCTTCATTTTGGGAAGTGCGGACTAACACCCCGTCAAAGTGATTTGATTCGTTAATACCATATGTGGTACGATTTAATGATATTATATATGATACCATACTGTAATTATAATACTATTAAGTATAATTATTTTTTAATTCCATTAAATAAGAAATATAAATGGAAGTAGTGTTCATGCGTACGTATGGCTTACCGTCTCCATGAACGGTGCATTTAATTTCTTACTTATAAATGTTATGTAATATTATAAATTCATGTATATAATGGATAAATATTATATTTATGATATCTACATAATGAATATAATTACGGATACAATATATATTTTACCACATGAACAACTTGCAATTATAAAGAGTTTATTTTTGACTCAAGTAGCAATGATCTACAAAATGACCATTGTTAACTTAAATAATTACATAGTGTTAATATCATGGTAGTAAGTGATATAATAGAATAATGAACATGAAAAAAGGTTCTTAAGAAAGTATAAATTAACTCAAGTTTCTTATTCAGGTGGTTAATGAACGATCGAGTCATGTCGGACCCGAGGGAAGGGATCCAACCTCTCTTTTTTAAGTACTCTCTTTTATGTCATTTCTTTTAAGCTCATCTTTATTATGTTTTGGGATGTTCTTTTATATTCCAAATACTTTACTTTTTATGTTCATATTATTAGAGACCCTATTTTATCTCATAAATCCATTTTTTGGAAGTTTTAAGTGGCGTCTTTAGGCTGCCGAGTTTTCGTAAGGGATTTTTCCTCTCACTTTTATTCTCGTGACATTTATTCTATGTTTTCCACCATTTCCTTTGAGTGGTGTATGTATTGCCCATTATTATACACTTTGTGTAGTATAATTTAATTTATGGGTATTTACATCTTCATTGTATGACCCTTCTTCCAAGGGTTGTACATTTCGAAAGTTACCTAACTCGGTAAGGGGACCTTTCACCCTCGTCTTTTTAAAAAACTTCTTATGTTATGTCTTTTAATTCACATACTATTATGTTGGGATATGTTCTTCTATATCCTTATTTACATAAATTTTATTTCCAAGTGATGAGATACCATTTTCTCTCTCATCAAATCATTTTATGAATTTTCATGTGACGCCGTTAGGCTGTCGAAATTTTACAAGGAAACTTCTTAACCCAATTTCGATTTCTTTGGGTTCAATATGTAGTTATTGAATATGTAATCCTTTGAATATGTGTGAATGACCATTTATTGTTTTACACTTAATATCCACTTATATTGGGTGTATTTATATTTGTCCCACATAACTATGAGATTGATTTATCCTTAACTTAAGGACACCTTCTTTATAAGGGATTTCATCTCATTTTACATTTCTATTGAGACTTCATTGTTGTTATGCACCAATTAACTCTTGTATTGTGTATATACTATCCTTTTGAATATTATTACATGAATCCATTTATTCTTATGATATTTTAATGTTCTGATTAAATGTTTTTCCTCAATTATTGTATTCAAGTGTCTCTCATTTTGTTAAAAACCCCTTAACTAAAATATCGTTTTAAATGTTTTAATGATTTATTGTTATAAATATTTCTCATTAATATCCATGTTTTCAAAATGGTTTTAAGGATTTATTTATATATATATTAATGGTTTAAAATGTTAAAATATTTAAAGTTGTATGGGACACTTTGATTAAAAATCTCTTTATTAAATTTTTTAAATAGGTTTGGGAAATGGTTTTTAGAATGGATTCATTATTTCAATATCTTAAAATGTTATATTGTTGTTTCAAGGTGGGATGTTATATTTAATTTATGCTTAAGTTATGTGTTATGATTATGTTATGGTTCTTGGGAATTTTTTATAAATATGGGTGGTTTCGTGATAAACTAAGGGCAGGTGAGCCCGATATAGCTATCCAATGCATTGGGTAACATGAAGGAGTTAAACATTAAGGTTTCTCCGATGCGATTTAGGGGATATACTGTGATGGGTATTCCAAACATAACCAAGAGGGTTACTCCTTATGTAATAATGTTATGAATGCCTCAAGTTACCTTTATGTCTTATGATTTCTATGATTCATTCATGATTTTATGAGGTATGTTAAAGTGCTTATGTTTTATGGGTAAAGTATGATTTCATTATTATGTATATATGTACTCATGTTTCCATTCCATACTTTTTATAAACCTTACTGAGCTTTTTATGCTCTTGCCACGTTTTTGAATTTTTTTTCACAGGTCAAGGGAATGGTACATGATATGATGATAGTTTGAAGGAAGTGTCAAGAATGAATCCATGTTTTATTTTAAATATGTTTTAGTTGATGGGAAAAAATGACTACTATCTTTTATGTAACCACTTTGTTTAAATGTGGAATGTAATTCATGTTTTATGATCTAATTCTCTAAAACTCTAAACCTGAAAATATCTTCAATGTGTAATCTTGTAATAACTCATGATTAAGTAAGGTTTAAGGCTGGGGCCTTATAGTTGGTATCAAAGGTCAGTTTAGATAACTTTAGAGGTTAGAGTGTTGTTTAAGAAAAAGTGACAAGTTGTGTATAACCACAATAGTTAGTATATTAGATGGAGTCATAATTTTTTTGAAGGTTAGAATGAGTTTGAGGTAACATGGATTAGTATATCTTGGTGTTTATCTTTCTCTTTTTTTTTTGATGATTTTACTGATATACTCACACTGACCTTTTTGGTTTTAGTAAATGGTTGGATCTAGCAGGCACCAAAGTAACAGTGGATTTGAAGAAAACTGTGACGGTTTTACGAAAGAACAACTGAATGATATTGGGGCTGCAATGAGAACTCTTGTTGTTATCCTCAACCAACTATCTGGAGTCATGATTGACCACCTGAACCATAGTGAGTTTTATAAGGCATAGTATATGCGAGAAACACATCTCTACCGAATTTCAGGTAATAATCATAAAGGTAAGTATGTTAAAAAACCTATGTTTTAAATATGTGGAAAGAAACACATAGGAAAATGTTTCGAAGGGACAGAAAGATTCTATATATGTGGAAATGAAGGTCATAAAGCAAGAAACTTCCATGGAAAAAGGAAGCATCTAGTTGACTCTAGGAAATGTAAAGAAGTTCTTTCTAAAGGATCAATTGAATGTTTTAAATGTGGTGTGCATGGTCATTATGCAAACACATGTTCTACAAAGAAGTTTTGGGAATGGGTTCACCAAGATCATATAAATATTCATTTACCAATACCTAATGCTATTCCGATTGAGGATGAAGAAACTTACAATGAAGAATGAAAGGTATGGATTATTTCTTAACATATGTTTTCCTATTATTGGAATCATAGGATATGATTCATGATTTTGTTTTTAGGAAAGAAGTATTTCAGAATAAGTTGAAAAAGAATGGCTAATGGATCATAATGAATGTTGAATAAGTAAGAAGTCAACATATAAGGGATTCAAGAGTTATGGTATATTTTAGGATGGTGAAATTCATAGATGTATTAAGTCTCTTTTGATGATGGGGTTACATTAGAAGACTTTTTATAGTAACCCTGATGATTGATATATGAAAATTTTATTCAAGGAATAATTATCCTTCTTTTGTGGATATAGTTATAAAGAACCATTTGGGTTTATATGATCATTGAATTTGAGGCTAATACTTTTTAATACATTTTGGGTTGCAAAATAGAAGTTATCAGATAACCCTTGTGGTTAAAATATGTTATAGTTATTTTTGATGAATTTATCTATTTTGAGGAATGCTATAAAATTATATAGTTTTTGAAAAGGGACAACACGCAGACCGTGTGACAACCCGTCGCATCGGACGAAGCTGCGAGTATCGATCCCACAACCAGATTGCAACTGGTACTTATCGCCAACCACTAGACTACGTGAAGTACCGGGTTAGTTTTAATGATTCTTTTTAGTTAGATGATTTTATGAATTAAGATTAAGTTGATTTTTAGTTATCAATTGAAATGATTAGCCTATCATGGAGGATATGTGATTAGGCTTAATTACTTTTCAGTATGAGACTGTAAGAGTAACTGATGTTATTTTGGAGAAAAATGTTAAAATTTATCTTATGAGACTATGTGATTAAATCTTTCAGAGAATTGGGTTTCAATATTATTTTGGTTTACTTTGTAGAAATTTATGGATTGATGTTTATTGATTGGTCTTTGTTGAACTTTGGGTTTTGTTTGAAAAATTGTGGGGATTAAGAATAGATTTGTTTTATCCTTTTTGGGTATTATCTGATCTCATACTAACCTTTTTGGTTTTAGTTATGGTTAAGGTATAAATACAAGGGAGTATATAGTTCTCTTTTGTGGATTAGGTGATTCTCTAGAAGTTTATTATATCTCTCTTAATGTGAACAAGTCATCCTAAATACTCGTCTTTTGGAGAAAATATGAGTTCCTATAAGAAATCTTGTAAAAGTTGAAAGTCAACATGATAATTAAGTATTCATACTTATGTTTTAGTTAAGATCATAAATAAATTCTTCAATGAAAAGTAACATAAAACAAAAATTATGTCTGTTAATTTTTCCTACTGGGGAATCAAATACCGTTTAACCCATCACAAGTTTGTGATTTTCTTGTTGTTAACTTTCTCATAGACATGTTTACTATCACTCTCCATCAGAACATGACCCTTTTTTTCCTCCATATCCATATTTTCAAACTTGGAATCCTAGTATGGGTTAACCCAGGTGACATTTGTACTTCTCTCCCATTCTTTTAAGGTGATAGTTATACTGACTCTTGTTCCGATGTGGGATTTTCAATTAAGCTTCCAAGCCCAATTTTAAAATTGCGTGGATGCAATTTCAAAAAGGGGGGAAGGATGTAACACCCTCGATAAATAAAGAATATGAAATTTTCATATTTATCCATATTTTTTAATAAAATATTAAAATTACATTAAAGGGAATGCTATGCTCGAGGGTGTACCCAATACACAACAACGAGTTTCTTAGAAATATTACATTGCACTCTAATAATAAAATAATATTATTTTAAAAGTTAGTTAACGCCTAGCCGTTGTAATGGAGGGAATGAAAAAAACTAACTAAGAAATTATTATATATGTTTGTCAAATAGTTTTACTTTTATCCAATAAATTTTGGAGGCTTAAAATGCAAATGAATCCAATTTTCAGCATAAATCTTCAAATATTCTTTAAAAGGTCGATTAACCGCCTTTTGATGGAGAACCCTATTTAAATTTAATTTTGACAATTTTATATGTTGTATTTGACAAAATAAAATCCTTCTTTAGAATTTGGACATAAAAATTTACTTTCTGTAAATTATTTATATTTTTCCGAAAAAGATCATTTTTATTGAAAATGTTGCATTTTTAATTCAAAACATCTTTTTAATCTGATTTATTTATGTGGATAGATTATATTTTTAATTTATATTAAAGTGTATTTAGATTATATTTTTACCATTTAATCTAATGGTGTTCATTGGAATTAATTTCACTTTGAAATTGGACTTAAACTAGTGTCAATCTTTTAATAGATATTTTTTCTTAAAAACACGCTATTTGTTTTGATAGAGAGAATAAATTATTAAATTAATTAATGAATCATATATGTTTTGATTTTTGTAAAATAGACATCATTTTTGAATTCAGAATATCAAATATAGCTTTGGGTGAATTTGTGCTATTTTTCTGAAAAACATCAATTTTTCATGAATAGTTAAACCACTAAGTGGTAGTTTAAAAAATGATTTTTCATTTAAATGAAACTATACCACTTATGTGATTTGAATTTCAAAAATAAGACATACATGGTTGTAATTAGGATGTAAAATGTGGTCCAATGGGATGAAAATATTTTTTTGGTGAATAGTAACTTTTATGTTTTTAATCGCGATTAGAGGTAATTAGTGTCATTTAAGGTAAAAATAATGTTTTAATAATATGAAATGACCTAGACACATGTACTAACCTCATTTGATGTGTCATGTCCGGCCAATACAGTCCATGGGTAATCTTGGGGACCCCATGGAGCCACTTTGGTAGGAAAATGACATAAATAACTTTTTATTTAAAGTTAAAATAAAAATGTCACAAGCATGAGTAGTTTTACTAAAACAATTTTTAAGTGGAGTTATACAAGTCATATTTTTGTCTATAAATATTAATTAGAAATATAAAAATATTTCCAACATCATGATATTTTTTTTATAATTTTTATATATTATATAAATTAAATTATTTATGACATCATGATGATGCAGCGATTACCTCATTAATAAAGGATTTAAATAAAATGATAAGATAATGTTAAAACAATAACATACACTTGGGAAAGGCCTATTGGATGAGTATATTTCAACCCCTTACCACCTTATAATCTAAATATATCAATTTGGGACCTTTAAAATCCGAAACTCATTTGAAAATAAAGTAACATTTTGTAACTTTCCAAGAGTGCCCCTACTGTCCTCTTATAAAAGGCCCCCACCTCTACCACCTTACCTACACCTCTAAAGCCTTTGACTCGGCCAACCCCTGATCATGATATCTCCCCAAATCTCTATCTTACTCCTAGAAGCCTCAATTTGGGCATAAGGCTTCCCATGGAAGCCTTTGAGCTCAAATCAATGAGAGATACCCGATTTTAAGGTAATGTCATCACTTGTGTTCTTTTGTTTTATTTTGCTTCTCCAACCCCCTAAACTCTATTTATTCATTTATTTTGTAAAAACTAAAGTATCTTCAATATACTAGTATGTCGTTATAATAATTATTCGAGCTACACTTACACACACCTACATCTAATGGTTAATGAACATACTGTTTCTGTGGATGGTGAATTTCTGCCTCACGAAATGATGATTGTTCAATATTCTTTTAACACCCTCAATGGTGGCCATTAATATGTCAATATATTTATATATGATATATAATATGTTTATGTTTTAATAAATCTTATGTATTTTACATTTATGGAATACCTTTATGGTTTCCATTCTGGTTAAACGCGATATCTTCATTTTAGGAAGTGCGGACTACCACCCCCTCAAAGTGATTTTATTCGTTAATACCATATATGGTACGATTTAATGATATTATATATGATAACATACTGGAAATATAATACTATTTTGTATCATTATGTTTTAATTTCATTAAATAATAAATAGAAATGGAAGTAGCGTTCATGCGTACGCACGGCTTACCGTCTCCATGAACGGTGCATTTCATTTCTTGTCTCTAAATGTCATGTAATATTATAAATGCATTTATATAATGGATATATATGATATATATGATATCTACATAATTAATATAATTCAGGATATAATATATATTTTACCACATGAACAACTTTTAATTATAAAGAGTTTATTTTTGACTCAAGTTGCAATGATCTACAAAACGACCATTATTAACTTAAATAATTACATTGTGTTAATATCATGGTAGTAAGTGATATAAAAGGAATAATGAACTTGAAAAAATGTTCTTAATAAAGTAGAAATTAACTCAAGGTTATTATTAGGGAGGTTAAAGAACGATCGAGTGAAGTCGGACCCGAGGTAAGGGATCCAACCTCTCTCTTTTTTTAAGTACTCTCTTTTATGTAATATCTTTTAAGCTCATATTTCTTATGTTTGGGGATGTTATTTTATATTACTAATACATAAATTTTTATTTTCATATTATGATAGACCCTATTTTATCTCATAAATCCATTTTTGGAAGTTTTAAGTTGTTCTTTTAGGCTACCGGGTTTTCATAAGGGATTTTTCATCTCACTTTTATTCTCGTGACATTTATGCTACATTTGCCACCATTTCCTTTGATTGGTGTATGTAGTGACCATTATTATACACCTTTTGTAGTATAATATCATTTATGGGTATTTACATCTTCATTGTATGACCCTACTTCCATGGGGTGTACGTTTCGAAAGTTACCCAACTCGGTAAGGGGACCTTTCACCCTCCTCTTTTTAAAAGACTTGTTCTGTTATGTCTTTTAATTCACATAGTATTATGTTGAGATATGTTCTTTTGTATAATTATTTATGTAAATTTTATGTCCAAGTGATTAGATACCATTTTCTCTCTCATCAACTCATTTTTTGAATTTTCAAGTGATGCAGTTAGGCTGTCGAAATTTTACAAGGGAACTTCTTATCCCAATTTCAATTTCTTTGGGTTCAACATGTAGTTATTGAATATGTAATCCTTTGAATATGTGTGAATGACCATTGATTGTTTTACACTTAATTTACACTTATATTGGGTGTATTTATATTTGTCACACACAACTATGCGATTGATTTATCTTTAACTTAAGGATACCTTCTTTAAAAGGGATTTCATCTCATTTTACATTTCTATTGAGACTTCATTGTTGTTATGCACCAATTAACTCTTGTATGGTGTATATACTGTCCTTTGAATATTATATCATGAATCCCTTTATTCTCATGATATTATAATGTTCTGATTAAATTTTATTCCTCAATTATTGTATTCAAGTGTCTCTCATTTTGTTAAAAACCCTTTAACTAAAATATCGTTTTAAATGTTTTAATGATTTATTCTTATAAATATTTCTCATTAATATCCATGTTTGCAAAATGGTTTTAAGGATTTATTTATATGGATATTAATGGTTCAAAATATTAAAACTTCAATGTGGTATGGGACACTTTGATTCAAAAATATCTTTATTAAATGTTTTAAATAGGTTTTGGAAATGGTTTTTAGAATGGATTCATTATTTAAATATCATAAAATGTTATATTGTTGTTTCAAGGTGGGAATGTTATCATTCATTTATGCTTAAGTTATGTGCTCTGATTATGTTATGTTTCCTGGGAATTTTTTATGAATATGGGTGGTTCCGTGATAAACTACGGACGGGTGAGCCCGATATAGCTCTCCAATGCATTGGGTAACGCGAAGGAGTTAAACGTTAAGGTATCTCCGAAGAGATTTTGGGGATATATTGTGATGGGTATTCCAAACGTAACCAAGAGGGTTACTCCCTACATAATAATTTTATGAATGCCTCCAGTTACCATTATGTATTATGATTTCTATGATTTATTCATTATTTTATGAGGTAAGTTTTATGGGTAATGTATGATTTCATTCTTATGTATATATGTACTCATGTTTCATTTCCATACTTTTTATAACCCTTACTCAGATTTTTATGCTCATCCCATGTTTTTGAAATGTTTTTCACAAGTCAAGGGAATGGTACATGATATGATGATAGTTTCAAGGAAGTGTCAAGAAAGAATCCATGTTTTATTTTAAATATGTTTCAGTTGATGGGAAAAATTAATACTATATTTTATGTAACCACTTTGTTAAAATTTGGAATGTAATTCATGTTTTATGATCTAATTCTCTAAAACACTAAACCTGAAAAGATCCTCAATGTGTAATATTATAATAAATCACGAATAAGTAAGGTTTAAGGATGAGGCCTTATAACAAAACTAGAAGAAAGTCATCCCTTAGGACCATAGAAGTGGTGAACCTTCGACGACCTACAGGGTGGATGGGGGATGCGGTACACCACTCGTGTCTCAACCAGGAAGGTTAGCCTGCTTATAGTTGGCCAGGCAGTAGGTGGGCCACCCCAACGGGTAAGACCTATGGCCCATCCAATTCATGCTAGAGTTGAACTGGGTCAGTTTCACGTCGGGTCATACCCCAGCTCGGTTCAGTGGTCCTCGGGCGGGTTCAGACCAAACCTGGACCCAATCAGCCACATTTTAGTGAAAAATTCCAAATCAACAAACTATACATCTGATTGACATTCCATTTGTAGTGTTGGGACCGCTGTAATGAGGATGTAATTTTGACATATTCCATGTGTGGTTACGTCGATATTGTGATATGACCTATGAATAGAGAATAATATTCTACTGGAATCAAGCGTGCTATGAGAGGGAAACCTTTGACTGGCTGTGATGAGAAGGATGTGTCGAGCAGACAACAATGGCCTAGCAGACGAGTAGTTATGTGAATCAATGTGGAATGTGACACATGTAGATGTGGGACTTATGTTTCATGGTAGATGAGTTTCCATGTGGACCTATATATCCCAATGGAGGAGGATACATGGAGACCATTGTGGACCAGTAGATGAGTAGTTTTTTCAACGTGTGTAGACCTATTGATGAGTAGCTGAGTGGACCTCAGGGACCCGAGAAATGAGTAGATCTTGGTTGACCTACATTCTTTAGAAACTCATCAGGTATGAGTCCCTTAGTATTAAAATTTTTTAGATTTAATACTGGTAATATTTCTTTCTAAACATTAGGTTATTCATTCGTGAGCTATCCATTGCCTCATGTGCACTTATCCTTTTTGGTATTTCTTTATTGTTCAGGGACATTACAGATTATTTTGTTACTCACACCTACACGAGCATCATCAAAATGTGTCGTCTCTTATGAATAAAATCGATGATTTGATGGAGATCATGGTGATTCGGGACTAGGCAGCGCCCAAAGAGAGTAGAATAGTGAGGAATACTCCAACGACTATGATATCCACTCGACATTAACCCTACAGGTAGTGTTTTATGTGGATAGAAATTTAAAAGGGCCTTTTTAAATTCCTATTTCCAGAACGTCATATTGGGATTGTATTATCCCCCTTTCATTCAACTTGTACTTTATAATCTCAGTTGATCACATAATGGCATGCATTTTTTCCCTTTCACCTTTTTGGGTTGGGGTTGGGAGTGTGTGTGTGTGTGTGTGTGTGTGTGTGTGTGTGTATGAACTTGAAAATTTCCTCCCACATGACTGTTATTACCATTGGCATTGATCACCATCCCTTGGTCATTGGGAGGCATTATTGGTGTAGTGTCGGCACTTCCCCCAGGTAATGGGACATGAAAAATTATTATTCGAGGTGGTCAGTCCTACATTAATGAATCAGAGTCTATGGTTTTTTGGGAAACATTTTTAAATATTTTGATTTCGACATTCTGGTTTTGGTAGTCATGTGTGGTTGTCGCGGCCGACGTATCCCTACACAAGGACATATTGACCATTATTTTTCATGATCTGTTTCAGGATTCCTCCATTACGATAGTCAGGGAGGATTCTAGTTCATGACCATGCAGATGTTAGGACCGGGCATGAGGAATCTTTGTAGGGACCGATACTAGAGATGGCCCCACATGGAGGTGTAATAGTGCTTCCATCACCCTTTGATCAACAGTTGCTACATGTTCTACTAGTATAGGAAACATGGAGGCTCACAGTAATACACGAGTTCCAGAGGTAGAGAACTCCCATTTTTTTGGGTGAGACTGAGACCCAGTTGTAAATGGTTTGCATCGAGGAAGTTACACGAGTCTTCTGACAAGAGAGGAAACTGTCATCAGGATAACGATCGTAGACACGAGCCTTAATCATGGGTCAGTGGGGAAATAATGGTGTTTCACAATCCAGAACATAGATTAGGTGACCCTTTTCTTGATAGACTTTAATCTCCTCTTCATAGACTAGATCATCCCAGTGATGTTATGCTTAGTGCACATACAAGATCTTTTTCACCTACAGTAGTGTGGCAAGATAGTGGTGGAGTAATCAGCCAGATTCCCTGAGGTTTCTCAGTAATCCATGGACATGTTATGAGACCCATTATTTAGGGAATACATTTTTTATTCGAGTATATGAAGGGAGATATGGGAATCCACGATATCATATAGCATCCATACTCAAGCTAGGGTGATGGAGAAAGCCTGCTCATGGAGATCTTCCTAGAAGAGTAGGAGCATGTAGCAGGAGCTACCAATATACCCTGAGAAGTGTAGAATTTTGCTGTGGGTAGAAGGTCGCAGACATGGGGGCCCATGTGGGACAATAAATTCATAGGGAAACCACAGGATGCAGTATCGGCTATACAAGATCTCCAGGATGATGGGAGTCATTTGAGGGGAATATCATTCTACTCATGAAGAAGACATGGGAACATGGATTGTGATTGCCTAACTGACTGCATAGATGCCTGAAAGACCATTTAGGGATAGCTGAGGTAGTGTACGAGTGTTGAGCAAGGTGGTCCCTATAGGGGCTGTTGTGGAAGGGGAGCACGAAGAGCAGCAGGAGGTGGTTGGATGTTTGATGGGCTACAACCACCACCCCATGGTGGCACACCACGGGCTCCGAGAGCTGGTGGATATGTGTGAGGCCAGATATAGGCGATGAAATCCTATGACCATGATGCTCCCTTTATTATTAGAGGTATGATATGTTTCTTCTCCACCTTAGGGTCAGTTTATATAGACACATGTTCCATTCACACTTTTTATACCATATATATTGTACAAAGATCAACAATTTCAGTGGAGTCGTTTCCTCGATCCTTACAGTCAGAGACTCTTACAGTAAGGGATAAAATGATTAAACATTGGTTCATGAAGTTTGATATTACTCTTGTAGGCAATAGATTCATCTAGTATCTCTTAGTAGCAGCGATAAGGCCTTACGTTGTCATATTGTGTATAGAATGGCTATCCATAGTTTATGCTCAGAACGACAATCTATGCTGCATAGTGTGGTGTGTATACAAGGATGAGACCATGGTTTTCATAACCGGTGAGAATGGTTCTCTAGAAGCATGAGATTAACCTCTTCAGAGGAGTCTACAACTGATCACTCAAAAGTTTTCTAGCCCGACCCTTGTTTCGGTGGACTAGATGATTCCACTATTTTTTTTGTGGTGGATGAGTATGAATTCATCTTTCCTAATGATGTCCCATAATTATCTCTTGCACTAGATGTAGAATTTGATTATTATCTATACCTCGAAATGACACTGATATCTACACCAATATATTTGATGGCTATTGTGGATCATCATGTGATGTGGTTGCAGCTCGAGGACTTCCAGGAGAAGGGATTCGTAAGGGAAAGTGTTTCACCGTGGGAAGCCCTAGTTTTGTATGATAATAAAGAAAACCATAGATGTAGGTGGTGCATTAAATTTTAGTGCCTAATCTAGGCTACCGTGAAGAACATGTTTCCACTGGTGAGGATTGGGGACCTCTTCGATCATCTAATGAGAGCCATATGGTTCTTGAAGATAGACCTCATATCAGGCTACCATTAGCTTCATGTGTGGTATGAGGATATACCAAATACATCCTTAGTTTGTTAGTATAGACACTATGTGTTATTGGTGATTCATTTAGGTTTTACCAATTACCCACCAGTGTTCATGGGACTCATGAAAAGTATCTTCTAGATTTACATTGACCAGTTTGCAGTGGTCTTCATTGAAGACATCATGATATACTTAGCGTCTGAGGAAGAGAACACCACACACCTGTGGATAGTCATGGATACACTATGAGAGAACCATATTTATGGGATGTTCTAAAAGTTTCAGTTATGGATTTGGGTGGTCCACTTTCATGGAAATATCATTTTCAAGGCTGGAGTTGATGTGGATCGAGACAAGATAGAAGTAATACATTTTTGGGAGACACCCAGGAGCGTTATTGAGGAGAAAAGAAACTTGTTTTTTGATGGATACTAAAGGATGTTCATGCATGAGTTTTCAAGATTATCCTCACCCTTTGAAGTTTTGACATAGTCAGGAATACACTTCGGGTGGTCAGAGAAATGTAAGAAGTGTATTTTGGAGCAGAAGAAGAGACTGACGAGCGCCCCATATTGAGACTACCAGAGGAGGGGGTTGGGTATGTGGTGTTTTGCGACACATCAGGGAATTAAATGAGTTGTTTCATGATATAGGGGAATGTATTGATCAACTCAGGTTCATGTATTTTAAATCAGCATGAGTAAAAGTTCATGACCAATGACCTAGATCTACCAGTGGTGTCGTTCACATTAATGATACCGCGTCAGTACTTGATGGGCGAGCAGTTTACCATCTAATACAACCACAAAAGTATAAGGTATATCTTCTCATAGAAGGAACTGAACATTAGGAAGAAACAATGACTAATGATCCTCCTGGAATGTGACTTTGAGATACTCTATACTCCAAGTATGTGGAACGTTGTAGGAGACATGCTCTGTGGGAGATCCATTTTTCATTTTTTGAGTGAGGAGTCAGAGATGTTTTCTGCGGTACCGATATCTACCATCGGTGATGATGGAGTATCTTATCTTTAGTTGATGATAATCACTCTTCCACTCTTACGAGTAGTCATGGTGGAATAGCTTGTGTATATTGATTGCGAGTCCTGACGTGAACAATCATTGTATGGAAAAGCTGCAAATGGGTATATAATCGGTAGGAACATGTCATCCTTTTCAGAGGAACACCATTGTGTCAGTGGCGTCACATGAGAAGGTTCAGAGGTATTTCTACACCTCCCCTTTGTGGGTACATACATGAGTGAAGAATATGTACCATGACCTATGAAGTCAATAATGGTGGATGGTGATAAAGAATGAATTGGAAGAGTTCACATCTCGTTGCCTCACATATCAGAAAGTGAAGGCAGAGCATCAGGTTCCTGCAGGATTGAATCATCCACTTTAGGTTCCTAAGTGGAAGTGGAATGGTATCTCGATGGAATTCAAGATAGGTTTACCTCATACAATAAGGGGAAACGATACCATTGGGTGATTGTTGACCGAATCACAATTTCATCCCATTTCCTACCCATCTTGGAGTAGCATTATATAAAAATCTTTGTACGCCTCTATTTTCCTGAGATAGTTTGACTCCATGGGGTCCTATTGACGATAGTCTCAGACAGAGATACATTCATCACATCCTGGATGTGGAAGGGATTGAAGGAGGTGTTTGATACTCAACTTCACCAGAGCACTTATTTCCCCCATCACTCAGATGGACATAGGGAGAGGACTATAGATGTTTTAGAGGACACGATTCGTTCTTGTATCATGGATTTCAGTCACCATGGGGTGGATCACCTACCACTGGTGGAGTTTATGTACAACAAAATCCTCCACTCCTCCAGTGGTACAGAATTGTTCAAGGCACTTTAAGGGTGACCATGTAGATCATTGTTACCCTAGACAGACCTAGAGGATTCAACAGTCATGGGTCCATATTTGGTACATGATACCATTAAGAAGGTGACCGTTATCCTTGAATGGATGAGGAATTCATAGATATCGCATAAATCTTATGCTGACAGGCTATAGGGGAGCTTAGAGTGTGAGTAGGGGGACTATGTCGTCTTATGAGTCTCACCATGATGGGGATTGAGGAGAGTTGGCTGAAACACCATGTTGTCTCAAATATTCATTTGTCCTTATTAAATTCTGATAACATTTTGTGAGGTGGAAAACTACCATGATATCTCCCCACATATTCTCAAGGTGCATCATAACATCCACTTATCGCAGCTGAGGAAGTATGCACAAGATCAGTCAAACATAATTGACTGGGGAAAGTTGGACATCGACAAAGGGGAAACATTTAGAGTGTTCCTGGTAAAGATAAAGGATCATAAAAAGTGGGTCCCTAATTGATGGAAAATTTCTCAAGTGTGCATTCGATGGAATGACAAGAATCTCTAGGAGAGAACTTTAGGGTGGGAGGCTCAGATCCTTGCTCAGTACCCCTACTAGTTTGTTTTGCCTTTTTGGGTTAATAAGGACGTAATTTCGTAATTTTGGGGGTACTGTAATATCCCATTATTCCATGTAATTTTTTTAAAACTATATGAATCTATTTCATGATGAGTTGCTCATGCACCACTTGATTCCATGTCTCAGTGAGACCGGAAAAATTGTTCAAACTTTTTTTTTGTTTTTTTAAAATAGCACATGTGAGTGGTTTTGGAAACATGTAAATGGGTTCCTAGATTAAAAATCATAGCACACCGTTACTTCTAGAACAAATACATTACCTAATAATAGACTAAACCTCTATCGATGCGGGTCGAGGGAAAAAGGTTGTTTTGGAATTTTTATGAAATTTTATTATAACAATCTATTTAGTGAAAATGAAATAAACATCATGTTTATTTTATTTCTTATTTTAAATTCATTGAAACGTAATGGAATTCCAACACAACAAAACAAAAACACAGTTTCATAAATGATACTATATAATGATGCTACAGTGCGATCAATCAGAACACATTTTATATCACTAATGGATTGATCGAGATACATTGTTTTCACATTGGATACGTGATTTTAACCCTTGATGACTTGGCTTTGGTGAATGGTCACTGAAGAACAACCACCAATGAGATATTGAGGAGGGATGAACGAAGGGACATCGATCATCACTAATGAACGATCAACCAATCAGGTAGGGGTTTTTATTAATTTCATTCTTCACCTTTCATTTACAATATGAGAAACACTGGTCGACACAAGAATAAGTTGAACATTCGATCATTATTTTTGTGAGATGGTATTTTTTAGGATTCATTCTAGCTATTGAATCCATATTTTTGATTTTTTCCATTTTATCCTACTAATGGGAGAATATTGATGCTATAATAAACAACAGCGGATATTCGTTCATCAAAATTTGTTCTATGATTTCTCTTTATTTTACCTCACATTATTAAAATTATTTGTGGGTTTATAAAGAATGGATCTTTGAGTGCCCATTTCTCAATACAGCGATCACAGAACGTGGATCGTGGTGGAGGAGGCATGCAGTAGCAACCACATTCAAGAGTTGGCACACACTGATGACGCACTGCAGTGGAGGGGTACGCAGTGGAAACCCTACGAAGAACCACAGGGTGGAAGAGTGGTACGTCATACCGGCCGTGTTTCAGCCAGGATGTCTGACCCACTCACAATGGGTAGGTAAGAGGCAGGCCACCCAGTGGGCCGAACCTATGGCTTAGTGGGACATGACCTGGACCCAACTGGACATTTATAAGTAAAACTGTCATAAACTATAAAGTGTATGATCAAATGATGAGCTATTTACAGAATTGGGACCCCAACAATGAGGTTTTCCTTTTGAAATACTCCAATGAAATTATCTGGATGTAGATATATAACTGATCATTTGAGGAGATGATTCTACTGGATTCAAGTGCGCTATGAGTTTGATTCTGATGAATGGATGCATTGAGACAGATGTGTCGAGTAGAACATGGTGACCCGGATGATGTGTATTCATGTGGAGATGTGTTCCCTGATAGCTGAGTAGACATACAGGCATTCGTGTCCTAGCGGATGACCATTTATGCGGACCAATGTGGCCTATAAAACGATATTCCATATAGACTTCTATGGCCCGACAGAAGAGTATCCATAGGACCTCGGTGGCCTAGCAGACGAGTAGTCCTTTGTTTCCTAAAAGACATCAACAAATGATCAGGGTTCAGACCCTAAGCAATAAAAATTGTTCAGATTTATGACTGATAATATTGTTTTCTATTCATTATGTTATACATGTGTGATATGGAAATTACTTAATGTTAACCCATCCTTTGTTGTCTTTATTTGTGGTTTGGGCCCATACTGAGTATTATATTACACACCCCTGTACAGGTTTCACCCACACATGTCATGTCTTGTGTATAGGATCAAATATTTGATAGAGAACATGGTGGTACTGGACCAGGTGGAGGATAGTGTGATCAGACAGGCGAGAAATACTCCTATGACATTGGCTGCTACACTACACCTACCCTTCAGGTAGGGTTTTCTACAAACAAGCTTTTCATAGGACTTTATACATTCTAATTTTCATCTTTTATTGTTGGTCATGTATTATAGACCCTTTAATTCATATTTTACATTATATCTTATGTGTTTTTCTTACTGGAATGCATGTTATCCCTTTAAGATTTGTGGTTTGTTATTTTGAGTGTGCGTGTGTACGGGTACAAGGAAAATGCCTCACACTTGCAGGTTATTACCTTTGGCCCTAAGTGCCATCCCCTACCCTTTGGGATGTGGGATAGGGGTAGTCATGGCATGGGGCACATGGGATACTTCATGAGGGACCCTAATTGTGGATATCTATGACTCCTTATTATACAATCCTTTAACTAATTCACCCACATAGGTTAAATAAATCTCCAAAATTTTCTTTCTTTCATCAAATAATCTATTATAAAACCCAATAATGTTTTTATACCAATGCCTCGTCCAAATATTTTGGAAATTGTTATCCTTTTCACTATGCAAATATATATACCAACATTCAATTATATATTCCTTTGATAAAAAGACTATGACATCTTATTAATGATAAATACGAGTTTTCATCCTTATTTTTAAAAATAATGTGGGTTTAATCAATCATGTATTGCCTTTATAATAGGGAATTGTTCCCTTGGATGAATAAGGGATTTTATATTTTTTCAATCCTATTAGTTCATTGGACTATTGTGTTTATTATTAGTTTCATTTCCACTATGGATCCACTAAATCATTCAATAAGCAACCCTTATCACCAATCAATGATCCATCAAAATGATTCGGTTTATAATCCATTTTATGTCCCAAACCTCATCATATTTTCTTATCAGATATGATGGTAACCATCATTCATGTACTAGTTACCATCAAACAATATGCGAGTAAATGTATAATAGGCCCCATAAAGAATGTAAACCTACCCCAGTTCATTATTGAATATAAAAACCAAACTATAGACTAATATTTTTTGAATAACATGTTCTTAATATGTGGAGTAAGATAAAAACAGACCCTCTCATGTCTATATTCTTATAGATTTGATCTACCAAAATGCATCAGTCTTAAATATGTATCAAATAAAATATTTCTAGTATTTTTCATCATGTTTTTATTATAAATCGTGCTACATGTATTATAATATTTCACAATTGTATATTATCATTCGATATAAAATAATGGTCATAGAAGAAATATATTAAAAATAAAATGATTAGGATTGGTATATATGACCATATAACACACTACATTTGGTCATATATGCATATAAAAAAAGGATTCATCATTGTTTCGGAATAAATGGACATTAAATGAAAAAAATTATCTAGGTCAATTTACTATAAAAAGGATGATTCTTTTGAGTGTAAATTACTCATCCTTATGGTTATTGATTCCCTTCATAGGGATATGAAGGAATCAAATCTCAATTCCTTATCCTAAATCGAACATAACAACAACATCCCCAGATAGTGTTAAATTATAGAAACCCACCCCTATGTATTTAAAAAATAGTATAATCTAACACTGATGGGGAGATAAAGATCCTATAATATTTGTTTAGAATCAATTTTTTAATATTGTAAATTAATCACTAACCCATCGAGGAAAACTAGTATATTTATTTGGAATAATTTAAAAAATATATATTAAATTTAATATATGGTTTAGAAATGTAAATTAAGATCCTATCATGGGTTGGGACAACCTTTAATCCATGCTTTGTAGAATATAAATTCAATTCATATTTACTTCAACCAAAAACCAACCTATCGATAGAATATACATTCATGGGAAAATAAAATAACTGGTTTAAAATCATGGGGGAATAAGGAGTTTTTAAAAAACAATGTTCCTTATAGTATTATGATTTTATTTTTTGAACTAATATATGGTTTCATTATAAATTTCATTGGAAATAATTAATGAAATCTATGATGGATTTCTGTATGCACCAAATTTATAAAGAATATCCACTACCCGTACAATGTGGGTAAAGAATAATGATGGGATAAAAACATTGAATACCTGGGTAGATAGATTCCTCAAATCCCACTATATTAGACAATTGATGAGATTAACTTACATGAATAATTTAAAATATGTCGGAGGAAGATTTATAGTATTGGAAAAAATATTTTTTGAATGGATATATTATTTGACATTATGAATTGTATATAGAGATTTTATGATCAGTGGTACAATGTGATGAAGATTGAAATATTAAAAACCCATTTTATAAATGGTGACCATCTATATTTGATGTCTCATATGTATATTAAAGAATATAATGAAACAAATGGGTAAATGAGGAAAACAATTAATGGATATTTCATACATTCATGGAGCATCCCATGATATAGGATGACTCGAAGTGGTGTGTTTCAAAATGATCTAAAGTTCATGGGAATCATATTAATGTGTGATTTCTTGTTATTAAATTCCAAAAGATGATTTTATATCGTTATAAATGGATTATAATATATGGAGTCATAGTGTTGGAGGACAAATATGAATTGGAATGAAATGTAGACAAATTGCTACGTTCATTTTCCAATATTGAGAATTCGTGTATAGTTGAATTATGGCATATGAAAATTCGAGTGGCCTCGAATATACAGATTTTATTATCACTCATAGACAAATAAGTAGATCCAAATTAATTTTTTATCAATATTTTAAAAAATGTTATGTGGAAGATCCCCCACAAAGCTGAATCTAATGAAATATCCAAATTCATCATGTAATAGATTTTCTATATTATATAAACAATTCAAATATCCAAATAATTTTTCTATATGAATTCATGATATTCATAACCTAAATAACAACCATATAAAAATTATGTGTAGAATAAAAAACTTGTAAAAATAATAAATTTTAAAAATGGAACATAACACAATATATATGGATCCTTATATTCTAGATAACCATGATTTTGAATTCCACGCATAGATACACATAAAGAATTTTTTCAAAAATACTTTGTGAAATTCTTTATAATTATTTAATTATCATTATGAATAATAAAATTATTTCTAATAATTATCATTATATTAATCATGGATTAAAACTCCATAAGTACCATGAATGGTAATAGATTAATTTATTTTGATGAATCAGATTTCTTTCTCCATTAGTTGAATGATAATATCTATATAAAATAAAAAATGGAGTATTTTGTATCTGATCATTTAGATAATATTATTTCTGATGATCCTTGATTTATTTACTAGAGTTTATAATATAAATATTCTTTTGAAAAAATAATATAATCATTTTTTAAGAATAATGAATGACTGTAACCACTAAAAGTAATTCATATTGAATAAATTAATGTTATTATGTTTACTAAAATAATTTAATTAATGATCCATTACATCTAAATATGATTTTCAATAAATAATACATATGAATGATCTAATGATATTTGAGTGTTTTTGAATGTTTGATATTAATTTCATGTAATTTTAATCAATTATTGAGAAATTTTAATAACATATTTTTATCCATTTGTGAAGTTGAGTTCAATACAACATCATTTTTATGGGTTCTCCATACAGTTTTGGAATTTTATTGTGCAAAAATATTAGTGTAAATAATTTGAGAATGAAAATTTTGAACCTGCTATAGATATTTTGTTATAATATTTTCATTCCATGTTTTAAAAATGATTGATGTTAATGAACATATATGAGAAATACCTTTTGAGATGAACGGAAGTGTATGAGACTTCGTGGAAACCAAAATAGGGTAATCAATTCATGTGCTTTTGAGATTATTTAGGATTTTTTCCCTAAAAAAATTTTAATTGGAAATTAAAATTTATTAATAATTTAATTCTTCCTCCCATAGACAAGTTCATTTGAGAATATTACTGATGAAATTTAGAAAATAATATGTATTTGTGTTACTGTGTGCGAATAGAATTTGGGACTCTAGAGTTCCTCAACTACATGAGATCCTTCAACCACCCACTGAATAGAATAAAAATCCATTTCGTTTTGGATCAATGGAAAAGGATAAGTATTACATAATTAAAAATTAATTTTTCATGTTCCAATTTTTTCATAAGAAGGTTATGATTTGAATTATTCTATTTAAAAATAATTATGATTAGCATCTATTTTTGAGCATCATAAGTGATCATTGAGGGATAGATCTGGGTTAATAGACATAGATGATTTGTGAAAAATATTTTTGATATGTTAATTAATTTCCTAGTATTCATGAATATTTTTAATAATTCAAGGAATCTAATATTTGTTATATATATATTAGGTGTATTGATGTAGATACACACTGAATGAATCTCTTTACCATCTTCTATGTGGAAATTAATGGGAGAAAATTTATATACATGGGGAGAATATATGGAACTTGTGTGAAACCAAGTATAAAAAATAAAATGTTATCTAATATATTGAATATTATAGGAAGATTATAAATATTACCTTTGAAAGGTAAGAATGTGAAGTTATTTTTCACATATGTTATTAGCTATTGTAACTCGAGTAAAGAGAATATTAGTGGGACTCTGATCTATTTTTTTTGAATCACGCTTCTCTTATAGTTTAATGATATTTATGGTAGTGTTTAATCATTTAATGGGGAACATAAATCATGAATGAATGGAGAAGAAAATTTTAATAAACCATTATATTCTTTATGTTATTATCTTATTATTTATATATTATATATATATTAGACTCTATTAAATAAGAAGTGTATTGAGTCTAAAAAATTTCTATGATGTAAAGTCAATGTGAATAATTCATATATGTTTTAAGTTACCACTGTTTCACCCCTCCCTTCTCAATGATCTATCAGTCCCCTATGATTTTTAGGTTATATTAGAGCATATGTTCTTATAAAAAATTAGAAAAGTGTGCATTTTTCATTCATGAAAATGAATGTAAGATCATGATTTATTCCTCTAAAAATATCAATGTAGATAGATATACGTAGTACAACGCACAGAAAAAATTAGATGAATAAAGGGGAAAGAAAGATGAGTGACATCTCAATGAAAAATAACGAAATAAAATTAAGTAAACATAGTAATAATTATTTACATTGGGATATAAAAATAGTTTATTTATAATCCTATACTTATAAAACATCAAGGAATGAATGATGTCAGAAAATAGAGTAAATTGAATTGCTATATATTTTTAATCACATTCTCGAAAACATCTAAATAAGATTCATGATGGGGATATTACCTAAATGATGAATTTAATCAATGAACTATATCTGAAAAAATATACACTAGATAGAGATGCTAATAAAATTGTAAATTCATTTTACAACAAGTTGGATAATGAAAATCACTGAAAAATCATTTAACGGATGATGAATAGTGCTCTACACATTTTAATGAAAGAGTGTATTTAACTTATAAAAAATTGAAAAGAATTATTTTTGAGTATAAAAGTTCTATGATTATTTTGGAATGAAGTATGGGATCTTTGGGTGAAAAATATTCATCTGTAACATGAATTTCTTTATGTAGAATGTTGTGTTGGAAAATATAGACAATATAGAAGTTATGCCATCCTGAAAATAAAAAATGAACAATAAATCAACTAAAACATTTGAATTGAATATAGATTCTAATTTTGAATAAAATACTTGGTTAAATAAAATGAGTTAATGTTTGTAATCCTCCACCAATAATATATTTCAATGGGAAAAACACATTGTAGATAGTGAGGTTAATAAAAATTATATGAATTATGGATGTGGTGATAAAAAGGAAAAAATATTTATAATTTACAATAAAATAATTTTATCTAAATGCACTACTAATTCAACACGTAAATAAAAAATTCTAAACAAATATGTTACCCAAAACGTTCTCAGAATAATGGACACAATTTACTAAAATCGAAAGCATGTCATTCTGGAAAACCTACATCTATAATGAGAAGAACAAGACACGACAAATGGTTATAGTATTACTATAGAATTGGATTTATGTATATTAATTAATATAACAATAATTTGGTAGTTAGAAGTCATATAATCCTTATGTTATTAGGGTGGAAGGATATAGGAATAAGATAGCCTCTTTCATAATGATTTAGAACTCACAGAGAGGGAACTATCCTCTTATAAAGATTTGATTTGAAAGAATAAATATTTATATGAGATATGATAAAATGGTGGGCACAACTATTATGGATAGTGGTATAGTACTTATATTTACTATTGATTAAAAAATAGTAATAAGAAATACTTATTTATATTAAACATGTGAGCAAATGAATAAATTATTTTTTGGGAGGAAATGAAATGAAGAAGATTGGTGATTCTTATACTGACAAGAATAAATTAATGAAATGTGAGATAGTGGTCAATCCTAATTCAAATATAATATTCTATATTGTAAAGAGATTCTAAATCATGGACCAATGTAAAAGGTCTATTAATGATAAAAATATTTGGAGAAGGGTAAATATAAGGAAAATTTGAATCGATCTGAGGGATTATAAGACAAAATTAGTGGTTTACCCTCTAAATAAAGATGTGTGTAAAGTTCTAGATAAAGGAAAAGTCATAAATAATAATGATAAGTGTCGATTTTGTATAAAGTAATGTTATAATGCTATTATATGTGTTTCATGGATGTTATAAAAAGAAATTTGATTAATGAAAAAAGGGAAATTAGTTAAGAATTAATTTAATAAATGTATTTCTATAATATAGATTATGTACACAACAAAAGAGGATATGATCATTCTTTTCAAACTAGAACATATATAGAAATATAATTCTAAAACAAGAATATAAATGGTGATGAATATCAGTGGTCATCAAATATCTCAAAACACCTGTGCACATGTTGAGGATATAATGAGAGACCAACTATTCACCCATATTTTTCTGATGGTTCAAAATTGATTTGAAGGGAATATAATGAAATTTATAGAGTACTGCATTGATGGTGGGATCTAAAAATAAATTAAGCTACATGAATTACACTATTAGCGTGTTTTATGAAATATGGATATACCCTTCAAATATATATGATGTTATATGGTTTTAATACTCTAATTTATTTAAACATGTATATATTATTTTTATAGAGGGGTGTTTATCTATTTAGAGGTTAAGTCTAGATGATTGAAATATTTTGATATATTTCTTCATGTGAGAATAGGTTTGTAATTATTTAATTAAAAATTTATTTTTTTATCCTCTATATTATTAAGAATAAAAAAAGTTTTATGAAATTTTTAAATATGGATATCCTATTTGTCTAAATAATTACATATTTTT
The DNA here is from genome assembly GCA_963277665.1 of Viscum album. Classification (NCBI taxonomy): domain Eukaryota; kingdom Viridiplantae; phylum Streptophyta; class Magnoliopsida; order Santalales; family Viscaceae; genus Viscum; species Viscum album. The sequence continues at coordinate 488,263,598 of OY728120.1, forward strand.
AAAGGGTTACTCCACATATACCGTGATATTAATTTTATCGATCATTTATATGAATAATATGATTCTATTATTATTCAAATGATACATTTTTTGATTTATAGTTCAAATAATCACATTCTCTTATAATCAAAAAATATTTATAAATTGATTCTCTAATTGTTTTTATGGATATTATGGTTATAATGAAATGGGATTCAATATTGGTAAAATCACATGCACTGTCATTGTTTTTGGTCCTCAATTTGTATTTGGATTTGTAAACATGTTATGTTGTTTCTAAATGTGTTCATTTACTCAATAATAAAATTCTAGGAACCATAAGGAGTGCATATTTTTATTAATTCCTTCCTGATGGAAATCATATCAAGGTAGAGGTAGTTGAAGATGATTTATCCCATATTCTACAACAACTTCTTTCAGTTGAAATCTCATTGGGAATATCAACTAGAATAACATTTTAAATAGAATCATACTTTATTGGGAATAAAATATTTTTTTGTGGAAAAATTGAATGTTTTGGATGTTATCCCGTTTACTTATAATTTCATATTTTTGGAATGTATATCATTAGCCTTTTATATGTTTTCTACTTTGGTGAGGGAAATTATATCATCCTATGAAGTATTTATGATATTAATTCAGTATAATAAGTGTTATTTACTGTGTATTACAATAATTATATATTAATTTGTATAATTTTCTATCATATTTTCAATCGTTGTAAATTAACAGGAGAAAATGAAATTGACTCTTGGAGTAAAAGTGTAACTAAATAAGAAATCAAAATTTCCATACTAATGTTCCTCTTGATTTGATGGTTTAATTTATTTCACCATTTTCTTGTGGGATTAGAAAATTTATTATGAAAAGGTGATTAGATTGGAGATATATAGAACTATAAACCAAATATAAGAGTAATAATCTCTCGATAAATACAATGGGCAATTAAGAATGATAAGTTACCTACTAAGAGTAATTAGACTGATAAATTATTCATAGACTTTTATATCGGTTGATTGATGAGTTGATCCTCATTTAATAACCTAATATGTCATGGATGAGAATTTATAGGACCATTGACTATAGTTTGGAAAAGAATGATTGCTACATATAGTGAGCTGTAATAAGATTTGTTAAAGACTTTTTATATTTTGGAAGTTGAATAGAGTTTTATGGCCCACTATTTTGGAGGAGGCCATATTTTTTATATGAATGATAATAAATTTTATGAAAACATGGATAAAGGGTGAAATTATGTTTTGGGTTGTCTAAATTTCAACGTGCGACATGTGACATTAATGAAGTCAAATATGTTTTTTTTCATTTCATCAAATTAATTTGGAGTAATTATAAAGTTTTATTTAAGGATTATAAATTATTAAATGTATTTTTATTAATTTATGAAGGGATTATAATGGTTTTTTAAAATTATAGGATTCCATGTTAAAAATTGGAAGAAATATAGAATGACAAATAAGTTGATATTTAATGTTCATGAATTCCAATGTCAAAAAAATTATGAAGATGCATTAATGCTGAGACGAATCAATGTATCCAAATAACACATGTATGTAAAATTGTCTATCCAAAATCAATTGTGTAAAAAAAATAAAAAATATAAAATTTGAATGATTTTACTCATATATTAATTGACTGATTCACCTAAATTGCCAACATTAAGGGATTTAACATTTTAAGAAAACATCATGTACTAAAATATTATTGTGTATCCTTATTCATGATCACAAAAAAATAATTCATTTCTACCAAATGAAATATATATTTTAAAAAATATGTATTCATTTATAAACCACATAATAGAATTTGAGCCAATATTAATAGATCCACCCATACTTAATTTCAAATACACATATTTCAAATTGGGATTTATATAGTGCAATTTTTCATACATATTGGCATAAAATAAAAAAAATTATAGAATTAACATTCTGAAAAAGTAAATCAGTTCTTTTAAGGTTTAAGATATTATTTATCGATTAAAATATCACAATATCATTGAATGGTGTGAGACTCATGCATTGAGAATAATAATAATATGGACTTCATCCTTTCGGAGGAGTGAACAAAGAAAAATGAATAATAGAGTTTCTAGAATTCTATAATACCGATCAATTAAAATAAGATGAAGCATGAGATTTTTAATTAATTTTAGAACATGTTGATTTTTAGATAATATAGGATACAATTTTGATTTTATGATGAATTATTGAAGAAGACCAATTCCCATATTTTATTATGAAAAAATAGAGTTTTCCATGTTTTATTGAGAAATTAAAAAATTTATATCAAACCTCAAAATGATGTCCTTAAAACCCTACAAAATTATGATCTGAGGCATCTTGAGAGTTTTTGAGTGATATATATTTATTGTAGTGTATTTTAACTATGACATGAAAAATGATTTGATATTTTTTATGTTAGTAGTAATAGTGATTACTTCCACCTAGAGTCAGTTTTTATATGTTTCATAATGAAATTGAAATTTGATTTGTAGAATTTTTATAGTATATATGTTTAGTATAATGATATCAACCATTATTTGAAGATTATATTTATTAAAATTCCATACAGTGATTGAAAATTCTAATAATTTTATGGGGGGTAATCTGAGTAAATGTTTTGAGTTGAAAATCAGGGAACATGAATTCTTAAGAACCCAAATGGTGTATTCTATTCTTGTGATTTTGATATAGTAACTACCTCATAAAATTGATATAATTATATGGGAATTTAAAATTGATTAATAATTTATTATTACATCCTATGAATGTGATATGTTGTAAAGCCCGAGGAGGAATAAATAGTGAAAATAGGAATCAGAAATTTCAATTATTATTTTTGAATATTTAGTTATGATTATTTTAACTGATGTGTAAGATCAATATATCGGTCTAATAATTGAAAAATAAGTTGTTAGATTTTATATGAATAAAAAAAATGAATATGAAAATGATTGTGATATCATATTGGCAGTGTAAAAGAATTTAGAAGAACATGATCTTGTGAAATCCTCTATTGAATTATCACTTAGTAATTAAATTGGGATTGAATATGATATTGGCCCACTATGTGAGAAATCTAAGTGAACATGTTTTGGCATTATGGGATTTTTATTTGTGATTAGTGTTATAGTTATTATGTATTCCTATTGAATTATTGAAATTCATAGAAACATATACTTAGAGGAAGTATATCAGGATTTTTGATGTTGATAAATCTGGAATGGGGTTGTTGGGCTTCTTATATTAAAATAAATAACCGAGGCTTGTATATACATTGTTAGGATCTGTGGAAAATTTGTAAAAAAATCTTATATGTATAATACTCTATGATATAGTGAATACATTAGGGTTTCATCAAGGATTTCTAGTGAGAATAATGAAATAGAAGATTAGGGTATCATTTGACTATGGATGGTGTGACTCTCACCAAGAGAAGATTAATAAGATTCTGACATGATCAAATTATTTTATATGACCTCATATGTAACACCCCAAGCTTCTACGGTACGCTTCTCTTTTAAAAATGCAATAGCATGTGTTGTACGCAACATCGAGTTCTAACACACCACAACCAATCAAACTAGCCATTATGAATAGTAATACCCACTTTTTGAAATTTATAAATTTTATTTTTTTCAAAATCTACTTCATTTTTTGAATTGGAATATCGAAATTATCCTAGGGTGAATTTTTGGTATTTTGCTGAAAAACTACATTTTTTGATGAATAGTGAAACCACTAAGTTGTAGTTAAAAAAACTGATTTTTCATAAAACTTAATTTTACCGCTTCTATGAGTGGAATTTCTAAAATCCTAGAGACACGGTTAATATCAAAGAGAAAAATGTGGTTCAATGAGATGAAAATAATTTTTGGTGAATAGTAACTTGTTACTTTTATTTGCCACGGTTAAAAGTAAATAGGGTAATTAAGGGTAAACATGATATTAATATTACCCTAACACATGTCCTAATTCTATTGGACAGGTGTATCTCGACCAAAAACAACCTTAGGAATAAAATATTATCATTTAGGTCCACTTGGATTAGATTAGGACATTTATTACTATTTAATAAAAGAAGAGTTATAAGAGTTAAAATCAATGTTTATTTACTAAAACATTTGTAATATAGGGTTACACATAAGATAAATTCGATTATAAATATTCATTAGAAAGATAAAAAATATTTTCTACATAATGATATTTTATTTATAATTTTTCGACATTAAATAATTTAATTTATTTATGACACAATGATGATGCAGTAATTACCATAATAGTGAAAAATTATAATTATTGATATTATAAATACGAAAATAAATATTATTTGAGACTTTTTATGAATTAAACTAATTTTATTGGTTAATATGACATGTTAGGAATGATTTAATTAACTTTTTTCGAAGTAATCTTTCTGTTATTATTTTTACAAAAATCAATTTTCCAAATAGTGTCAAAATTGACCAAAAAGAGTTTTTAAAACAAATATTATATTATTACTTGATATTCAATTCCTAAAAATCTAAGGTTCGGCCAATAGACTTATATCATGATAGGTGTATCATTAATGAACCAATTGGGGGTCTCTTGGAGGTATTTAGTAAGTTTATTAACTATATAGTATAAAAATACAAAGTTACATGGTAATTGTCAAACTAATTAACTAAGAGTTAAAACAAAATGATAAGGTTAATATAATGACCCATACCTATCTAAATTCTATTGTTTGAGTGGTTTTCGACCCATCCCCACATTAAACTTTAAATAATCCACTTTGGAGCCATTAGAAACCGAATATGAATTTATTATAAAATAATATTTCTAGCTTTTCCAATGGTGCCCCTCACCCCTCTTATAAAAGGGCTCTACCCCTTCTCATTAATTCATATGTTAAAAGCCTTTTGGTTCGGCCAAAACCTGACAAAATACTCTCTCAAATTCCCTCACTTCATCTTAGAGTCCTTACATTAGTCAGAAATCCATCCTAAGGAGCCCTTTTGATCAAATCAAAAGGAAGAACCCAAAGAAGAGGTAATGTTTTCACCACCCTCTTTCAAGTTCCTTTATTCTTCCACTTCTTCTTTCATTGTTATTACCATTCTAAAATAATAACTCCTGTATATGATATATAGTTTGATTATTTTATAAATATGGTACAACCGTATTCATTATTCTATCCATCCTTTGAATAACATGTCACCACACGTGCGTACGTACGGATTTCCGTCTCCACTTCGTTGTGTAATTGTTATTCAATAAAGTATTATTCGGATGGTTATAATAATGATGTGTAATTCATGTAAATAATAAATATGAAATGATTATGATTCTGTATATATGATATAACATCCAATTATATATTATTTTAATATCAAAAGAATGATATTGTCGCTCGTGCGTACGTACGGACTACCATCTCCACGAACGCGATGAGATTCATTATCCATCGTATCCATTCAAGTATAATTATCATATTATGATTTAAAAATAATTTTTACGGACCAGATATCATTCTGGATATGAATACGATACAACCTATTCATGACGAACACGACTTACATAACAAAACATATAAAATAAAACGAGTAAGTTAACACCTGAAACAATGATAATACTAAGATATTACTAACAAATCAATGTTAAAAGGTCATATATGATATCATATTAATGTATATGATTATTGTATAATTTAATAACAATTATTTCACCATTATAAATGAGGTTAACCTACCTCAACCAAGGAAAAGTACAAGGTAAGGGTTTATTTCGCAATCTCTTCATTATCCGAGGTTGTTTATTCGTAATAATCTACTGGGACTTCTTTATCATCCACATCCATGTTTCTTAAATATGTATTTCAAAACATTTTTACTATTTAATATAATATGGGTAAATGTAATTTATACCCTTGTTGACTTTTATTATTGTATTATAAAGGAATGTTTTCGTCGTTTTCCAAACAAGGTCATTTTTTACCTTTTCAACGGAATTAGGATAAGAATGTTTTTTAACTTATACGGTGGGTGCGGCTATTTTCCACCGTTATGAAATCATCGAAACTTCTCTTACAAGCTTATAAATAAAATTTCAAAGTAATATTTTGATTTTATAATTATTTAACATTTAAATGATTTAAAAAAGGGGATATTTTTCTCAAATAGTTTTGATTTCATTTATATCAACATCCTTTGATGTATTTTAAGCTTATTTGAAGTTGATTTATTATGATACAAAACTTCAATATTGTATTGAATGTTTTGTGATTTTTTTGACAGTGGATGTGTTATTTTTATACCTTTCATGGTTTATGGAAAAAGTATTCACATTTCGTATGTTAGTTTTAATACGAATGTTTATGTTATGATTAAAAATGTTCATATGAGGAATGCATTGGACTTAATATGTGGTGGGTGGAGCCCGCTATAGCTCCTCGATGCATCGGTAGGTCTAATGAGACAATCTACTGTGTTGGCACAAGGCCTTGAAAAAATCTTGTTTGTAGTCGTGGCACGAGGCCTTGGCTATGTGGTTTTGATAGTTTGGCATTATGCATTTCATCATTATGAAAGTGGTTATTGATATTTCATGTGATTATTCGATTCGTAGAATATCCCTGTGAATAAGTAAATGAAATTATTTCATTTCATTTTTTCCATACTATGTTGAAGTTCATGTTTAAAAGGCTTTTGTTTTAGTTATACATTGCCTTTAATGTTTATTCTTATTTATGAAAGTTTCCGCTATATTGTTATCCTTACTGGGAATTTTATCTCACCCATTTTCTGTGTTTTATTTTTCCCAGGATGTGAAGAAGTAAATTATAAATGACCTACATGGATAGTATGAGTGGATAAGAGTGTGGAATATGGAGACTACGTTGTTGTAGTTTTCATTTTAATGATGTAATGTAAAACTTTATAAATATATCTAGTGTCTCCAAAGCTACTAAACTAATCAGTCTTTCGAGATTTGATCTTTGCTATGATATATCCAATGTTATGTAATAATGCATATACTTTTTGTAACTAGGGTCGGGGCATTACAGTTGGTATCAGTTGAAGTTTAGTACAAACCTTCGAAGCTAGATTTCGATAAACTCTGATTAGAGCACATAGATTTAATATGGAATTTGAGGATTAGTATAGAAGAACTTCCTAGAATTTTGGTATTGTTGAGATTTTGTGAGTTTTCCGATCAATACATCCATGTCTGGAAACGAGCAGGTAGAGGCGGCTCTGGCACAGATGTACCTAGGGGTAAAACCTGAAAACACCACTTTGAGTTAGACTCGAATGGGAACTGGTGCACGACAATGGGCCTTGCTGCACTTTGGGTTACGACACTCCCGGGGGATATACTGAGGATACCTCTCATTTTCTATAAAAATCATTATGAAGGGTTTATGAGTATATACTTCTTCAAAGAAAACAATTTTTTGATTATGTAGTATATCCATAAATAGTTCAATTTATGTTAAGTGTTTTATATGTATGGAATTATGTATTTTGATTCATAAACTGATCTAGTTTATGCCATTGTTTAGAAATGGCGCCTAGTGGATGAAATGGAAACCATATCAATGCATGCAATCCATGTAGGGATTTCCCTCCGGCTTGATATAATTATATTGGAGCTGGTGATGCAACTGGTGCCGATCAGCTAATCAACATACTATGACAACTCACTCGGGTTATGAATAATAACCTTAGTCATGTGGAGCACCCTGATCCCCAGCATGGAGGATCAATGTTAGATCGCTTCATGAGGCAACAACCACCAACATTCAATGGGATTACAAATCCCGTAGTAGCTGAGAAATGGATAATTTCCCTAGAGAAAATATTTCAGGCTTTGGGGAGTAGTGAAAGGGAAAAAGTTATCATGGCAGTTTACCGCCTCACTGGAGATTCTGATCAATGGTGGCCATTTATTCAAAACAATAAGGAAGATGATGAAGTATCAAATATGGAATGAAGAGAGTTCAATGATATGTTTTTAGAAAAAATACTTTCCTCATGACCATCGAGCAGATATGGAAAGGCAATTTCTAAGTCTCAGACAAAAGGAGGACGAGAATATCGCAAAGTATGAGGCTAACATTACAAGGTTAGCAATGTATGCTGGAGATTATATATGTAACCCAAGAAGTAAGATTGATCCTTTCTTTTATGGGTTAAAACCATTTCTTCGTCGAGCATTATTCTCACAATACTTCTCGTCGTACAAAGACATTGTCTCATTTTCTATTACGACAGAAAAAGAATTCTCTAAGTCATATGACATTAAAGCAAAGCATGAGAAGAAGAGATCTTCTGATCAATCTGGGAATGGAAATACGGGGAAGAAGGGAACAGTTGAATATCCATCATGTAGTAAATGTGGGAAGAAACACCCTGGTACTTTCTTAAAAGGAAGGGGAGTCTGTTACAAGTGTAGTGAAAAGGCCACCAAGCTCGTGATTCCAAGGGGAAGAAAGAAGCTACCAATGTACAATGCTACAACTGCAGGGATATGGGACATTATGAAAATTAATTTCTTAAGCGTCAGGGGAACCTACCTCAGTAAAGGCCAAGGGATCAAGGCCAAGCTTCTGTTATCACTACTGCTGAGGTAGAAGCTCTGAAAGACGTGGTGGCCGTTAATTTAATGGTTTTCCCACATTTAGCAAATGTATTATTTGATTCTGGATCATCACATTGTTTCATTTCTTCCCAGCTTGCTAAGAAAATTATATATTTCCAATTTTATTTAACAAGGGAGTTTTCTGTTAAAACTTTTAAGGGAAGTATCATTGCAACAATGTTTTGTGAATCAGTCCCCATTAGAGAACCTAAATGTTCTCTATCTGCTAATCTCATCGTCATACCTATGACTAAGTTTTATATAATCCTCGGTATGGACTGGATTTCAGGCCATGATGCGAATAATTATTTTAAGAAGAAGGAGGTTATGATTTTTTATGATGATGATAAGGAACACCTTGTCTTTATAGTAGAATCTTCACCACCTCATTCTTATCTAGATCCACCCCTAGTAGCTCAACTAAATTCAATTATTGGGGATGAAGAGGATGAAATTACAATGGGTGAGAAATGGAATGTTCAAATAGAGGATGTACCTATTGTGAAAGAATATGTAGATGTGTTTCCGGAAGATTTATCTGGTCATCCTCCAGAACGAGACTTTGAGTTTTCCATTGATTTAATTCCTGGATCAAGTCCTATATCGAAGACCCCTTATAGAATGGACACTGTAGAATTTTTTGAAATAAAGAAACAACTAGATGAATTGAGTAATAAGGGATTTATTCTCTATAGTGTTTCTCCATGGGTAGCCCCTATTCTTTTTGGTAAAAAGAATGATGGATCTATGAGGTTATGTATTGACTACATGGAGATCAATGCTATAACAATAAACAAAAAGTATCCCCTACCTCGTATTGATGATTTATTTGACCAACTGCATGGAGCTCAATACTTTTCAAAGATTGACCTTTGATCTGGATACCATCAGTTATGTGTGAAGAAGGAAGACATTCAGAAGACAACATTTTGAACCAGGTACGGGCATTACGAGTTTATAGTAATGCCTTTTGGATTGACTAATGCACCCTCTGTATTCATGGATATGATGAATAGAGTTTTCAAGGAATATCTCGATGAATTTGTGGTGGTATTTATTGATGATATCTTGGTATACTCTAAAATCTACAAAGATCATGGAAATCACTTGCGCGTTATCCTGAAGACTCTGAGAATACATGAATTATATGGGAAGTTTAGCAAGTGTGAATTCTGGCTTAAAGAGATTTATTTTCTTGGATATATTTTCTATAAAGATGGAATCTCTGTTAATACTTCTAATACCAAGTCAATCCAAGAATGGACAGCACCTACGAGTATAACTGTGGTACGTAGTTTTATTGGTTTGGCAGGTTATTATCAACGTTTTGTCCAGAATTTTTCCTGATTGGCTAACCCATTAACTAAGCTCACACGTAAAGGGGTTAACTTTGTTTGGAAAAAAGAGTGTGAAGAATGTTTAGAAGAAATGAAGAGAAGATTAGTCAATGCTCTTATATTGACACTACCATCGGGGAATGATGGGTTCGCCATTTATAGTGATGCATCGACGAAAGGACTTGATTGTTTCCTTATGAAAAATGATAGGATTATTGCTTATGAATCACGACAGTTGAAAATTAATGAACAAAACTATCCTACTCCTGATCTCGAGTTAGCACCTATGATATTTTCTTTGAAGATAAGGAGGCACTACCTCTGTGGTGAAAAATGTGAGATTTATACTGATCACAAGAGTTTGACGTATATTTTTCTCACAAAAAGAACTCAACATGAGGCAAAGGAGATGGCTTGAATTACTCAAGGATTATGATTGTACGATACACTACCACCTGGGGAAAGCAAACAAGGTGGCAGATGCTTTGAGCAGAAAAGATCGTGGAGTTTTTAACAATATGATAATTGAAAGGGATCCAATTTTCATGTATCTAGTGAAGATGGACATGGGAATAACCAGGGATGGTGAAACATCAATGCCTTTTCAAATGGTTTCCAAACCATATTTACTAGAAATTATTAAGAGTTCTCAGACTGATGATAAAGAATTTCAAAAGAAGAATAAAGTTGTGAATGATGGGAGATTGAGAGACTTTGTGTATGAAGACGGAATTTTGAAATTAGGGAAGAGACATTGTGTTCCCGATATACCTGATCTAAAAAGGGAATTGATGTATGATGCTCATAGTTCCAATTTCTCTATACACCCTGGGAGCACCAAAATGTATAGAGATCTGAAGGAACATTTTTCGTGGGACAACATGAAGAGGGAGATTGGTGATTTTGTGTCAAGATGTATAGTTTGTAAAAAAGTGAATGCTGGAAGGAAACAACCTAGATGATTTATGAAACCTCTTCCCATACCAGATTGGAAATGGGACAATATTATGATGGAATTTGTCATGGGGATACCAAAGACTCCTAGAAGGAACGATGCAATATGGGTCATTGTTGATCGTCTAACCAAGTCAGCACATTTCCTTCATATAAGGGAAGATTTACCACTTGAACGACTAGAATGACTATATATTAATGATGTTTTGAGACTTCATGGAGTACCCCTATATATTGTTTCTGATCGTGATCCCCGTTTAACTTCATGATTCTGGAAAATTCTTCAGAAGGACTTGGATACTGAACTTCATTGGAGCACTGCCTACCACCCTCAAACAGATGGACGATCAGAACGAACTATTCAAACCTTAGAAGACATGTTGAGATCCTGCTGACGTGACTTTCAGGGTATGTGGGATCAATATTTAACTCTGGTAGAATTTTCCTATAACAATAGCTTCCATTCAAGTATTCAGATGGCACCATATGAAGATTATATGGAAAGAGATTTCGCACACCAACCTGTTGGTCTGATGTTGGTGAAAGAAAACTTGTAGGCCCAGAACTGGTGGAGGAATTGATTGAAAAGGTGAAGGTAATCCAAAACCATATCAAAGCAGCTCAAAGTATGCAGAAGAGATATGTCGATAATCGAAGGAAGGATTTGGAATTTCAAGTCGGTGATCATGTTTTCTTGAAGGTATCTCCATGGAAGGGAGTCATATGTTTTGGTAAGAAAGGTAAATTTAGTCTCAGGTACATCGGACATTTAAAAATTCTAGAAAGAATTGGGGTTGTAGCTTACCGATTGGCAATGCCGCCAAGTCTCTCCAATGTTCACGATGTGTTCCACGTATCTCTGTTGAGGAAATACATGCCTGACCCAACCCATGTACTCACCTATGGGGAATTATAACTGGAACCCGATCTGTCTTATTGCGAAGTGCCCGTCAGGATTCTTGATAAAAGAGAACAAGTACTGAGAAACCGGACGACTCGTCTGGTAAAAGTCTTGTGGAGAAACCACAAGATGGAAGAGGAAACATGGGAAACCGAGAAACTTATGATGAAGAACCACCTGAGTATTTTTATACGGTAGTATTCTAGAAATTTTTAGGATGAAATGATTTGAAAGATGGGAGAATGTAACACCCCAAGCTTCTACGATACGCTTCTCTTTGAATAATGCAATAGCGTGTGTTGTACGCAACATCGAGTTCTAACACACCACAACCAATCAAACTAGCCGTTATGAATAGTAATACCAAATTTTTGAAATTTATAAATTTCATTTTTCAAAATGGACTACATTTTTGGATTCGGAATATTGAAATTATCCTAGGGTGAATTTTTGGTATTTTGCAGAAAAACATCATTTTTTGATGAATAGTGAAACCACTAAGTGATAGTTAAAAAAACTGAATTTTTCATAAAACATAATTTTACTGCTTCTGTGAGTGGAATTTAGAAAATAAGAGAGACACGGTTAATATCAAGGAGTAAAATGTGGTTCAATGAGATGAAAATAATTTTTGGCGAATAGTAACTTTTTAATTTTATTTACCACGGTTAAAAGTAAATAGGGTAATTAAGGGTAAAAATGATATTAATATTAAACTAACACATGTCCTAATTTTATTGGACAAGTGTATCTCGACCAAAAATAACCTTAGGAATAAAATATTATCATTTAGGTTCACTTGGATTAGATTAGGACATTTATTATTATTTAATTCAAATAAGAGTTAAAAGAGTTAAAATCAAAGTTTATTTACTAAAACATTTTTAATATTGGGTTACACATAAGATAAATTCAATTATAAATATTCATCAGAAAGTTAAAAAATATTTCCTAAATAATGAAATTTTATTTATAATTTTTAAACATTAAATAATTTAATTTATTTATGACACAATGATGATGCAGTAATTACCAAAATAGTGAAACATTAAAATAATTAATATTATAAATACCAAAATAAATATAATTTGAGAATTTTTATAAATTAAACTAATTTTATAGGTTAATATGAAATGATATGAATGATTTAATTTACTTTTTTCGAAGTAATCATTTTTTTATGATTTTTACAAAAATCAATTTTCCAAATAGTGTCCAAATTGACATAAAAGAGTTTTTAAAACAAATATTATATTATTAATTTATATTCAATTCCTAAAAATCTATGGTTCGGCCAAGAGACTTATATCATGATAGGTGTATCATTAATGGACCACTTGGTGGTCTCTTGGAGGTATATAGTATGTTTATTAACTATATAATATAAAAATACAAAGTGACATGGTATGTGTCAAACTAATTAACTAAGAGTTAAAACTAAAAGATAAGGTTAATATAATGACCCAAACCTATCTAAATTCTATTGGTTGAGTGGTTTTCAAGCCATCCCCACCTTAAACTTAAAATAATCCACTTTTTAGCCATTAGAAACTGAATATTAATTTATTATAAAATAATATTTCTAGATTTTCCAAAGGTGCCCCTCACCCCTCTTATAAAAGGCCACTCCCCCTTCTCATTAATTCACACCTTCAAAGCCTTTTGGTTCGGCCAAACCCCGGCCAAATACTCTCTAAACTTCCCTAAATTCATCCTATAGGCATTTATTTAGTCATAAATCCAACCTATGGATCCCTATTGATCAAATCAAAAGGAAGAACCCGAAAAAAAGGTAATGTTTTCACCACCCTCTTTCAAGTTCCATTCTTCTTCCACTTCTTTTTTCTTTGTTATTGCCATTCTAAAATAATAACTGAAGTATATTAAATATAATTTGATGCTATTATAAATATGGTACAACCATATTCAGTATTCTATCCATCCTTTGAATAACATGTCACCATACGTGCGTACGTATGGCTTACCGTCTCCACGTCGTGGTGTAATTGTTATTCAATAAATTATTATTTGGATGGGTATAATAATGATTTGTAAATCATGTAAATAATAAATATAACATGATAATTATTCTTTATATATGATATACTATCCAATTATATATTATTTTAATATCAAAAGAATGATATTGTCGCTCGTGCGTATGTACGGACTACCGTCTCCACGAACGCGATGAGATTCATTCTCCATCGTATCCATTCAAGTATAATTATCATTTGATGATTTAAAAATAATGTTTAAGGACTTGATATCATTATGGATATTAATTAGATAAATCCTATCCACGAAAAAAGCGACTTATATAACAATACATATAAACTAAAATGAGAATGTTAACACCCGAAACAACTATAATACTAAGATATTATTAACAAATCAATGTTAAAAGATCATATATGATATCATATTAATATATATGATTTTTTTATAATTTAATAACAATTATTTCACCATTATACAGGAGGTTAACCTACCCCAACCATGGAAAAGTACAAGGTAAGGGTTTGTTTCTCAATCTCTTCATTATCCGAGGTTGTTTATACGTAATAATCTACTGGTGATTCTTTATCATCCACATCCACGTTTCTTAAAAATGTATTTCACAACATTTTTAAAGTTTACTATAATATGGGATAATGTCATTTATACCCTTGTTAACTTTTATAAGTGGTTTATAAAGTAATCGTTCTGTCGTTTTCCAAACAAGTTCCTTTTTAACCTTTTCGACAGAATTATGGTAAGAATGTTTTTTTAACTTATACGGTGGGTGCGGCTATTTTCCACCGTTATAAAATCTTTGAAGCTTCCCTTACAAGAGTATAAAAAAAATTCAATGTAAATGTTTTATTTTATAATTATGTGACTTTATAATGGCTTGAAAAAAGGGATATTTCTCTCAAATAGTTTTGATTTCATCTATGTCAACATCTATTGATGGATTTTAAGCTTATTTGAAGTATATTTATTATGATACCAAACTTCCATATTTTATTGAAGTTTTTGTGATTTGTTTGACTGTGGATGTGTTATTTTTATACCATTCATGGTTTATGGAGAATGTATTGACATTTCGTATGTTAGTTTTAATACGAATGTTTATGTCATGATTAAACCTGTTCATATGAGGAATGCATTGGACTTAATATGTGATGGGTGGAGCCCGCTATAGCTCCACGATTCAACGGTAGGTCTGATGAGACAAACTACTATTTTGGCACAAGTCCTTGAAAAAATCTTATTTGTAGTCTTGGCATGAGGCCTTGGATATGTGGTTAAGATAGCCTGACATTATGCAATCCATAATAATGAAAGTGGTTATTGATATCTCATTTGATTATTCGATTAGTAGAATATCCATGTGAATAAGTAAATGGAATTATTTCATTTTATTTTTTCCATACTATGTTGAAGTTCAAGTTTAAAAGGATTTTGTTTTAGATATACATTGCCTTAAATGTTTATTCTTATTTATGAAAGTTTCTGCTATATTGTTATCCTTACTGGGCATTTGAGCTCACCAATTTTCTATTTTTTATTTTTCCCATGATGTGAAGAAGTAAATTATGAATGACCTGCAGGGATAGTATGAGTGGATAAGAGTGTGGACTATGGAGACTATGTTGTTGTAGTTTTCATTTTTATGATGTAATGTAAAACTTTATTAATATATCTAGTGTTTCCAAAGCTACTAAACTAATTGGTCTTTCGAAATTTGATCTTTCTTGTGATCATGCCAATGTTATGTAATAATGCACTGACTCTAGGTAACTGGGGTTGGGGCGTTACGTAATATTCAAATAGAATGAGTATTATTATTTTAAAAATCCTTGATCGGTTCAAATATACAATCACATAAAGGAGTGTGTGTTTATATTAAACCTAGTAAGTCATTATGTTTCATGGTCCTTCACTTACAACATTATAGGATATATGTTGACAGGAATACGAAGTTGTGGATATAAAATGAAAATTTCTTTAAGGTTGTATTAAATGGAATAATTCTTAAATTTTTTAACGTAAAACTAATTAATACCTTATCACTCACATGTTTATTGTTCCATTGATTATCCAAATATACCCTGTCAATGTTAGGAAGTGTGGTGGGATTTACATTAACATTGTAAAATATTATTTTTATAATGAAGTAATAAAAAATATCCTCAATAATGGTTCATAATTTTATTTATATTCAACTGGAATCCATGAAATTTATGAAGTGGTGTTATATTTATTCATCCATCTAATACTTGGTATCTATTTGTGCTATGTTCATAGTTGACACCAACATTGGTTGAAGCACGTGCAATTAATCATTGTGTCCCATTAGAGAGTAATGATATGATAAGTTATTAATATATATGATTATTATTTTCACATAACATTATATATAATCTTAAATATAATTAATTTTTCTAGGGTAACTATTATTGATTGACTGGGGTGTTGTACTCACACCATTTATAGGCATATGTGCAATGAAATGATGTTTTGGATTAATATAAATACTATTAAAAATATAGTCCATATATTCATGATAGTCATTAATTATGTATCGATTTTTGGTTTTGAAAAATTATTTTATTTCATTGTCCAATATAGTTGTAGGCCACAAGAATGTTTTATAAACTGAGAGGTGGATGAAATAAATTATGATTTAGTCTACCTTATACAACTTACAAATTCGGTGATTATCAAGAATATTCCCCACCCATGAAACCAATATGAATCATAAATGATGTTAAAAATGGATATGATCAATTTATATGGTTTAAAATCTTGGATAGTCCAAGCATCATTTATTTGTGACATGTTTATTCACCTGAAACACTATTATGAATACTTTTCTATTCAAATATATAAAAATCTGACTATCCTTCTAGTTTTACAACATTAATATAATAATGAAGAACTTAATAATTTAGTAATATGTTGAAACTCACTACTTATTATATAATCATTCATTATCAGCCATGAGAAACTAGTAAGGATTTCACTCATATTTGTGCATTAATTAGCACAGCATCTAAAAAAAATAAACAACATACCGACCTATAACACCATAATTTTCTTCTATAACATTCTAACATGGGAATGAATTTTTTTCCATTTTTCTGTAATGAATTATTTCTCTAATTAATTATTTCCACTCTATTTTTCCTCTCCTTATTTTATTTATTCAAATTGTGATATATATATATATTATAATGTTCGAGTGTGTCCACATTTCATGTATTTAATTTTAAACATTTTAGTATTATAATTACTTGGTAATCTAGTGGGAAATGTTTCAATACATGAATATGGAAAATCCAATTTTTTTTTGTTTTTTATATCATTTAATGCCGATCAATTTTTTTACTACTATTAGAGATAATAAAATATACAATCCTTAGGAAAATCCCATATATATATATATCCATAATCACTATAATAATAGTTTCGGGGTGCATCCATTTTCACCAGGTGATAATAATTCAATTACTAGATCCCCTAAATTTTCAAAAAATAGGAATTTAAATCCCAAATAGGTATTGAAATCAATAAATAATAATGAAATAACCCACCTTTAATTTGGGCATAATTGTTTCCACTCAAGGAAGGAAAAATAATAAGTTACAATTAATAAATAATAAAATACTTCATAAACTACTATAGGATTAACATATCCAAATATAGAAAACATAATAACACATGGACATGTATAATATTGATCTAGAAAAAACCTCTCGGTTTTCCATAATTAAATCTTATAAATTTTCCCATTTAATACAGTGACACTAAAAAAATAAAAAAATAATACTTCTATGATCCATATTATAAATGGATTGAACTTTTTGAACTTTTGAAGGAAACGTATGAAATGTTATGACCCTAAAAGCATTAGTCTCATTCCATTTATTCTCTTATAAACATACTCTTATTCTCTCTAATATGTTTTCTATAAGTTTCTATAAATATTGCCTATTGCATAGGTAACACTTACCGTTAGGAATTCTATATAGTTTAGAAACCATATAAAATAAATTCACTTAAATACATTTAATTTTAATCCATCATGTTATATTTTTCCAACTACTCTATATGGTTAAAAAGAAAAATTACACAACATTATAAACAAACACAACCAAAGAAACACACCAAGGGAATTTTTAATAATTATATTTCCATATTCGATTGTTTGTATCTTCAAAATATATTTAGAAGAAATTATCTAATGTTATTATAAATACACATATATTAACTCAAACATAAAGTAATCATCCTTCCATAATATTTTGTGTGAATTATTTACTAAATATAATCTTTATTCCATCATGATTCATGTTATTAATTTGAATGAAGGGATACATTAAAATATCCTAGTGATTTTATAACCTCTTTGTTATTTAATTCATCTGAGATTCTTCTCACAGTAAATGTATATTTAAATACCATCCCAATTTCTAAAAAATAAACATTTTAATCTCCTTATTTTCCCATAGATTATATCAATCCTATAATTATGCATGTGAAAAACTACAATTATTTTTATTTGTATAGAAAAAATTTCATCCTTTTCAATTAAACAAAATATAATTTCATTTAATTTCTCAAAATGAGGTTTATAAAGCCTTCCATTAAATTTTTGAAACACATCATGCATTGATATAAACATAAAACCTCATTATATATTGGGTATCCCTTCTCTACATAATTTATTCTGATGGATATTATTTAACACAATTGTATAACATTTGGATATTCTAATGCCTAAGAGAGAATGAAATAACTATTGGATTATTTTTAGTCAATTTATCTTCATTAAATTTATTTAAAAAATTCAATAAAATTGTAATGGGTCACTCACTATATCTCGTCTATTTCATTCATTTTCACTCTCAAACACCCACAAAAAATGGGAAAATATAGTTATAAGGTTAAGAACTCAATACATGATAGTTATTCATTAGTGTGACCCATAAAAACCATACAATTATGTGCCCAATTGTTTTAAAAATTATAAGAAAAAACGACCAAGGATTGTCCATGAATCCTCTTTAGAAGTCTTCCGTAATAGTATTTAGCGTATCTAACACACCTACAATATCCATTTGAATATTAATTATTATTTCTGACTATGTAAAATAAAGTTCCCACTAACATCAATTGATTAATCCATCCAATGAAGAATTATAACTGATATTTATGTTCTGTATTATCATCATCATATTCTTCTCTTAAATTCAAATTACAAAAAAATGTTCATCATATAATGTTTTATGTAGTGTTATATACAAAATCATATTGATATAAAAAATATAATCGACCATTTAATTTTATTACATGAATGATTTTTTTTTATTTTTCTACAAATTAAACATCATCATAATCTTATTTTTTTATTCTTTTATTTATATTAATTTTTATGAAACGAACTTA
This sequence comes from Viscum album, assembly GCA_963277665.1. Taxonomy (NCBI): domain Eukaryota; kingdom Viridiplantae; phylum Streptophyta; class Magnoliopsida; order Santalales; family Viscaceae; genus Viscum; species Viscum album. The sequence continues at coordinate 488,282,872 of OY728120.1, forward strand.
TTATAAAGATCTCACTTTCATAATTGAATTTCAAAATATATATGTTTAATGGGTATTAACATCGTCATCTTTAAAATGATGAATATTTTTTAATCATTCCACATTGTTAGATCTTTGAACATTTATTAGAAATTACGAATATATATATTTGTTTATATGTATTTCATAATCAACTACTCCTTTCATGTATTACCTCATAAAATCACATGTTTTGAATAATATGAGTAAATAATATTCTCACATATTGAATTTCCATTAATCATAATACTTAAAACTATATTTTTTCCTTTAGCTCACTGGTACTAAAAATTTACATTGAAGAATATTATTTTTGAAATAAGGGATCACTAAATCTTATAATTATTTATTCATACATAAAATTCCCAAAATAAAATTGAATTTCTATATATAATAGTCAAATCATATTTAATTATTGGTTACTCATTATACCATTGATTGAAGCTCTTATTGGGATTTCTTAATTTTCAATATTATTAACTATAACTTGAATATAGACTCAAACCAATGTTTTGTGATATTTATAATATTACAAATAGAATAATAACATCATATCATTGATTTCATAATTTTGCTGTAACATTATCATAGAACTCTAACGATGTATCCAACTCTATGTTGTTATAGGGTTTTTTATATTATGTTGGTATAGTACATTATATTCTTCTTATACCCTATGACTAAATCATGTATTACATAGATCAATACATCATATACCAGATAAATAAACTCATAATTTTTTTTATAAATCAACATATCCTATGATTATCAAAATAATAATTTACTATCTCTATTTTATATTGAATATTAACTCCTATTTGATTTAGAAAAATTACCCTATGAATATAATATCATAAAACCAGATAATAACAATATATGTAACTCATAATGTTAAGTAATCTAAAAATATATATGAACTCTAATGTTCTTTGGTCAGGTGATTTGAAATTTACAATTATTTATATAAATTATCAATATTTGATAATGCAACAGCAAGTAAAATCATCACATTTTTCACTAAAAATGATATTTCGTTTCTCTTCTAGTGAAATAAAGATAAAAATTCATAATCACACAAAAATTAAAACTAATTCACACAATATACATCTAATAATATAATAAAATATCATCTAATTATTATCTAATAGAAAAACACTTGTTCATCATGAACTAAGTTTCATGTGGAATAAAACCTATAAATCATTACAAAATCTCTCATTCACTTTTCCTCTAATATGAATAGTATCATGAGTCTTTGATCCCACATAAATGATTCGGAGTGATGTACTACGTGATAGTTTACTAATGACAATGAAAAAACACCCATAAAATGGATTAGTATGATGAAATCAATGAGTCGGTTGTGCTGCCATGTATGGTTGTTTTAAAATTCACTATGTAGTTGTAATGTGCCTACCCCAATTACCTAGAGTCATTGCATTATTTTAATACATTGGCATGATTACAATGAATCATGTCCCGAATGCCCGGTTAGTTTAGCAGTCTTGGAATATAGATTACATACATGATGGTTACATTACACATTAGAAAATTACACACAACATAAATGATCCTTTGGGAATGCCATTAATCCCCAAGCTTAACCCTTCAGATAAATAAAAACAAACTATTTGTAATCCTGAGAAAACTAAAATGTTGAAAGGGGTGAGATCAGATTCTCAGTAAGGATAACAATATGGCAGAAACATTCATAAATAAGAATAAACATTTAAGGCAATGTATAACACTAACACAAAAGCCTTTTAAACATAAAATTCAGCATATTATAGAAAATATACTATAAAATAATTCCATTTACATATTTACATGGATATTCTACTAGACAAATAATCACATGAAATATCAATAACCACTTTCATAATGATGGAATGCATAATTCCAGTCTTCATAACAACATAGTCAAGGCCTTTTAACAAGGCTAAAAATAAGATTTTTTCAAGGCCTTCTTCCAAGACACTAGTTCGTCCCATGAGACCTACCGATGCATCGAGGAGAAATAGTGAGCTACACCCTTCACTTACTATGTCCAATGCATTCATTTTATGAAAAGGTTTAAACATAACATAAACATTTGTATTAGAACTAACATACGAAATTCCAATACTTTATCCATAAACAATGAATGTTATAGAAATAAGACATCTATAGTCAAACACATTACATAACCTTCAATACAATAAGGAAGATTTGTATCATAATAAATAAACATCAAACAAGAATAAAATCCATCAAAGGATGTTAAAATATATGTAAAGGATTTGTGAAACCCTTTGATAGAAATATCCTTTTTTCATGAAAACAATTAAAAGTAATACAATTTATAATGTTAGACATATAAATACATTTTTGATTCATTTTTTCCCATACCACATTGAATCATTTGAAAGGAATTAACTTTTTAAAAACATTCATGTCCATATAAATAAATCATTAAACACCATTTTTGAAAACATAGACATTAGTGAGAAGGATTACTATAATAAATATATAAAACCATTAAAATGATTGTTTATTAAATAATCCCTTAAAATCCCTTTGAATAAACTTTCATGAAACATGGATAAGGATAATAAATATGTCCCGGAAGATACTTATGTAAAAAAACCTCAGAAAATAAATAGATTGTGAAATTACCTCGTACCTTGCACTTTCTTTTAGTCGAGGGTACGTTTAACCTCATGTATGAAGACTATAGTATGTTATTAAATTTTACCAGAACCATATTACCATTTATTATATCATACATGATTGATTTATTACTTTATACTACCCATTTAAAAATAATTTCTATGTTAAATTATCATTTCGGGTAATAATCGCTTTCTTTATCATACGTGTTTTAACTTGTTACTATTGATTGTATCACTTAGATCAAGAGTTAAATACATCCATAACATAAAACATGGTTTATATATCATATATATTTAGAATATAAATATGTATAATAGACATATATATGAAATTTAAAACACCGTTTATCGAGATGGTAGTTCGTACGTACGCATAAACGTTGTTTCCATTCTCATGTCGTATTGAACGGAACTAAGTGAATAAGATATATGTAAGTAAATATATATATATATATATCTATAGTAGCATTATTATTTCATATATTACATACTTATTAATGATATATATTTTATAATCATCGTTAAATCGTGAACGTGGATATGAATCTTATCACGTCATGGAGATGATAATCTGTGCATACGCATGAGCGACAATATCACTATATTGATGGAGAAATATTATATAATTCGATGGTATGTCATATATACAGAATAATAAACATTTTATATTTATTATTTACTTCATCTATAATGATTATTATACCCATTCAAATAATGAAGTGTTTGAATAAAAAACTAGACCACATCATGGAGACAGTAATCCGTACATACGCACGTATGGTGACTTTTCATTTATAGGATCGATAGAATAATGAATATGGTTGTAAAATTTCTATATTAACATCACATTTTATATAATATACTAGAGATATTATTTTTTAATATAAAAAAAAGAAAGAGCAAGTGCATGAATAAAATAACTTCAAAGATGTGATGAAATATTTAACTCTTTTTCAAGTTCTTCCTTGTGATTTGATCAAAGGGGCTCCATAGGTGGGATTTTTGACCAAAGGAAGGCCTCTAGGATGAAGGGAGGAATATTCGGAGGATATTTGGGAAGGGTTTGGCCGAGCCAAATGGATTTTGAGGTGTGAAATTAAGGTAAGGGGAAGTGCCCTTTTATAAGTGAAGTGATGGTCACTTTAAGAAACTTTTGAAATACAATTTTATAATAAAATCTTTTTTGGTTTCTAATGGATTAAAAATAAATTATTTAAAGGATAAGGTGGGTATGGGTTGAAAAAATATCAACCAATAGGTTTTAGAAAAGTGTAGATCAACATATTAACATTAACATTTAGGTTTAACTCTTAGTTAAATAGTTTGACATTTACCATGTCTCGTTTTATTTTTATATTATATAGTAAATAAACATACTATAAATTGCCAATCGAACACCAATTAGTTCATAGATGACATATATATTAATATATAAGTATTTTGGAAGAACCTTATATTTTTAGGGCTATTATATGAATTAATAATATAATATTTGTTTTAGAAACTATTTTATGTCAAATTTGACACTATTTGGTATTTTTTTTTGATAAAATCATAACACCATGATTAATTATAATAATATTTCTTGAATCAACCCTAACATGTCATATTAACCTATAAAATTAGATGAATTCATGAGAAGTATGATATTAAATTTATTTGGCTATTTATAATATCATTTATTTTGATCATTTATTAATAAGGTAACTAACACATCATCATTATGTCATAAATAAATTTAGTTAATTAATGTCTAAAAATTATAAATAAAATAAAATTATGTAGGAAATCGTTTTTTATTTCTAATGAATATTTATATTATAATTTATCTTATGTATAAGTCTATGTTAAAAATGTTGTATTCTTGAAAACTATAATTTAACCCTTTTAAATCTTCTTTAAATTAAATATTAATAAATGTCCTAATCTAATCCAAGTGGACATAAATGATCATATTTTATTCCTAAGGCTGTTTTTGGTCGAATTACAGTTGTCCAATATAATTAGGACATGTTTTAGTGTGATTATAATAACATTTTTACCCTTAATTACCCTATTTACTTTTAACCGTGGTAAATAAATGTTAAAATTTACTATTCACAAAAAATTATTTTCATCATATTGAACCACATTTTACTTACTGAGGTTATCCATGTCTCTCTTATTTTTGAAATTCAACTCACAGAAGTTGTAAAATTACTTTTTATACATATTTGTAAATTCTCTTATGAGGTGGGAAAGAGACGATAAAAACTTCCATAAAATTTTTACGTATCTAAAGTTATTATAAAATGACTCCAATGAATGACATTGAAAATATATAGGAAATATGTATCTATTTTTAACTAAAATAAATTTAAATAAAATAAATAATTATTTAAATAAAAAGACTGTTTTAAACAATAACTCATTGTTTTTCACTATTCATCAAAAATTTAATGTTTTCAGAAAAGTACCGAAAATTCACCCTAAGATAATTTTGATATTAAAAATTAAAAAATGAAGTCTATTTTATCATATTCAAAACATAGATGTTTAATTTTCTAATTTAAAAATAATTCCCATTGTCAAAACCAAAAGATGTATTTTTAGGAAATAATAACTATCAAAAGATTGACACTTGTTTATGTCCAATTACAAAGTGAAATTACATACAATGACCAGAATTTGATTAAATGGTAAAAATATAATCTATTCTTAATTCCAAACCAATAAAATGTAAAATTTAACACTATAAATTATTTTGATTAAAAAAGATTTTTTCAGTTAAAATATAGTATTTTTCACTATTCACACAAATATTAAAGTTATCAGAAATACACCAAATATTTATTGAATCTTAATTTGTATGGCCCGATACTAAAGAAGAAGTTTATTTTGTGAAATTGTATATATAAAACTTTCATATTTTGGATTTTAAAATGGTTCTCCATTAAAAGGTGGTAAAATTGCATTTTTTAAACATACTTCTTTTATCTGAAAAATGAATTTGTTCTTATATAATGTTTAAGAAACTCATAATATTGATTATAAAATTATAAGGATTATATAAAGTTAAAAATTCAGTTAATACTATTAAAAACCGCTTTTGAACAGCTAGTTTGGAAAGTCGTGGTGTGCTTGAACTTGGTGTTGCGTGTTGTTCACGTTATTGAATTACTTTGAAAATATAACGTACTATGATATCTGGGGGTGTTACATTCTTCCCTCCTTAAATAAATTGAGTCATTGAAATTTGAAAATTTTAATTGAAAATTAATGGTTGAAAACTAAAAATACCTTTGTGGGAATACCCACATCTGAAATTAGGTTAATAAAATTTAGTCTCAATAAGAGAAAAAGGGAAATGAAAGGGTTACCACCAAATTATGATCTCTATTATTAAAAAATTGGTGGAAATTAGAGACACATAAATGGAGGAAATATGTATAAATTTATATGGAGTAATTGAGTTCATCAATCACAGACAAGTGTAAAATTGAGGGCCTCAATCCATCAATCTATGATGATTTAAAATGCCATCGATTCAACAAAACAAAAAGGTATTAGGATAACAAATTTTGGGTTTTATGATCCCTTCACTAATGTTTAAGAATTACTTTATTCATAGAATAATATAAGAAAAAAATATATACCTGACAAGTAGAGTTCCATATTATTCCTAATTTATACCACAAACTCATCTTTCACCCTAAAAGATAATAGAAATGACAAAAAAATATTCAATTTATCCTATTCATATAGGGTTCCAAAAAATGAATTTATAATTCATCAACCAAAACTTTTAAAAAAAACTCTATTATTGAATCCAGGACATCATGTGGGCTAGTGGTAGGTGATACACCCTTATCTCCATTCGGTTGCGGGTTCAAGTCTCGCGGCCTTGCCGGACGCGTCGGGTTTCCGCCCGACCTCCGAGTTGTCCTTTTTATGTCAATCCAAAAATAATCTCAAACTAGACTTATCCAAAATATTTTTATCCAAACTCACATGTCAATATTTATAAGGAAGGTAAACACAATAAAGATCTTTTTCCACGTAAAAAAATATAAACACCTTCATCATGTATTCATTTAAAACACTACAACATCCCGAATTACCATAAACTGTTATTGAATACATTCATGCTCCCTTATTCCTTATAGAATACTGGATATACTCCTTCCATCCAAAAATGTTTTAAACTCCAACAATGATGGCAAATACCAATCATTAATCAGTTTCAAGTTAGTAAAGAATATCTAATATAATTTATCCAAATAAATCATCTCTTATTCCAAAAACCAATACCTCAGTATCATGACCATATTAAATATTTGTCTTTCTTTCAACCATTTATTTTCCAAAAAGTTTACCTTGTCATTGAGTCAATTTTCTTGGCTTCACACAATCTCAAGTCCTTAATGAAATAGTACTGCATTACAATCCATATATACTTTATAATTATTATGACAAGTACATCGTTACTACAATACTCAAATGACACAATCCATTAATAAATACATAAGAACTCATAATAATTCCTCTTTATCTTTGGAAGTATCATAACTTGATTATTATCCTATATCAGTATTTGGTGTATACTCTGATGAATTGGACATTGATTCACGTTGTGTCCCAACTCCTTGAAGATGAACCATTGTATATTTGATACATTTTTCATACACTTGAAATCACGTACTTAGTGTCCCTTTTCTCCACACTTATAATAGACTCCCATTCCCTACAATCATTTAACAATTTGATTCTTTCCACAGTTTTCACATATGGGAAAATCCTTATTTTACCTCTTCCCTTTATCCCTCTTTCTCTATTACATTCCTTTCTACTCTTTCTTCCCTTCAAATCCATAGGACTTAGATAATTTTTTACTTATCTTATTAATACATGATATTAATTCTTCATATGTTGAGAATACAAGGGAGACTATTTCCATTATAAATAATGGCTTAGTACCATGAATGATATGATCCTTCTTACACTATGGATCATACGTATTGCTGGAGTTCACATTCCATTTATTGGGTGCCATTTCTATACAATGGCATACACCATGTCAGTTTATAAATAGAAATGAATAATTACAAACTTGTAGAATATCAAACATAAATTGAACAATTTATGGATATAATCACTAATCATAAAAATATTTAGTTTCAGTAGATATATACTCGTAAGTCCTTCATAATTACTTGTAATGAAAATGAGAATTAACTTAAGCTTATCCCATGGGAGTGTCGTAACCATGAGTGCAGAAAGGCTCGTTTTCGTGCACCAGTTCCCATTCGAGTCAAGCTCAAAGCAGTGTTTTCGGGTTTTACCCCTTGGAAATTATGTGCCAGAGCCGCCTCTACCAGCTTGTATCCAGACATGGATGTATTTGCTTGGAAAACTAATAAAATATCTACATTACCAAAATTCTAGGATGTTCTTCTATAGTAATTCTCAAAGTCTATCTTAGGGTAATGTGCTCTAATTAGATTTTATGTAATTCTAGTTTCCATGGTTATTTCTAAACATCCTCTAATACCAACTGTAATGCCTCGACCCTAGTTACCCATATTTGGGGCATTATTTTAATACATTGGAATGATTACAAGGAATCAAGTCCTAAAAGACCGATCAGTTTAGCAGTCTTGCAAAAAAGATTACATACATGGACATTACATTACACATTATAAAATAAAACACAACATAAATGGTCATTTGAGAATGCCATTAATCCCTTATCTTAACCATTCTTATCAATTATATTACAGATCTTGTAATCCTGAGAAAATTAAACATAGAAATGGGTGAGCTCAGAATCTCAGTACGGATAACAATATGGAAGAAACTTTCATAAATAAGCATAAACATTTAAGATAATGTATAAGTCTAAAACAAATGCCTTATAAACATAATATTCAGCATAATATGGAAATGATACAACAAAATAATTTCATTTACTTATTTACATGGATATTCTACTAGTTGAATAATTACATGCAATATCAATTGCCACTTTCATAATGATGGAATGAATGATTCCAGACATCATAACCACATAGTTAAGGCCTTGTTCCAAGAATACAAATAAGATTTTGTCAAGGCCTTGATCCAAGACACTAGTTTGTCTCCTGAGACCTACCGATGCATCGAGGAGCTATTGCGGGATCCACCTATCACTTACTAAGTACAATTCATTCCTCATATGAAATGATTTAAACATAACATAAACATTCGTATTAAAACTAACATACGAAATTTCAATTATTTATCCCTAAACCATGAATGGTATAGAAATAACACATCCACAATCAAACACATCACCATTCCTTCAATACAATTTTGAAGATTTGTATCATAATGAATCAACATCAAACAAGTTTAAAATCCATCAAAGGATGTTGATATAAATGAAAATGATTTTTAAAACTCTTTGAGAGAAATATCCCTTTTCCATGAAAACCATTAAAAGTATCACAATTTAGAAAGGTAGACATTGAAAGACATTTTTGAATAAATGTGTCCCATACCACTTTAAAACTTTTGAATGGATTTATCATTTTAAAAACATTAATGTCCATATAAATAAATCCTTAAAACCCATTCTTTAAAACATGGACATTAGTGGGAATAATTTACTAGAATAAATATTTAAAAAATTTGAAATGATGTTTTTGTAAAAAAATCCCTTAAAAATCCCTTTGAAAACTCATTCATGAAACATGGACATGGATAATAAATATTTCCCAGAAGATACTTACGTAAAAACAACCTAGGATAATAAAGAGATTGTTAAATTAACCCTTACCTTGCACATTCCTTTAGTCGATGGTATGTTTAACCTTCTGTATGAATATTGTTGTATGTTATTAAATTATACCAGAACAATATTAATATTTATTATATCATACATTATTCATTTTGGATTTTATACTACCCATTTAATAATAATTTCCATGTAAAATTACCATTTCGGATAATAATAATTTTTTTATCGTATGTGTTTTAACTTGTAACTTTTGATTGTATCACATAGATCTAGATCTAAATAAATCCAGAATATAAAACATGATTTATATATCATATATAATTAGAATAAAAATATGTATAATAGACATATATATGAAATGGAAAACACTATTTATGGAGATGGTAATTCGTACGTAAGCATATACACTATTTCTGCTTTCATATCATATTGAACAAAACTAAGTGAATAAAATATATGTAAGTACATATATATATATGTATATAGTATCATAAATATGTCATATATTACATACTTATTAATGATATTTATTTTATAATCATCATTGAATGGTGAATGTAGAAATGAATCTCATCACGTAATGGAGACGGAAATCTGTACATACGCACGAGGGACAATATCACTATATTGACGGCAGAATCGTATTTAATTGGATAGAATATAATATATAAAGATTCATTGACTTTTTATATTTATTATTTACCTAATTTATACTCATTATTATACCCATCCAAATAATGATGTGTTTGAATATCAAACTTCACCACAACGTTGGGACGAAAATTTGTACGTACGCACGTAGGGTGACTTTTCATTTATAGGATGGATATAATAAAGAATATGGTTGTACCATTTCAATAATAACATAACAGTATATAAAATAAACTAGAGTTATTATTTCAGAATAGTAACAACAAAGAATGAAGATGTGGAAGAATAAAGAAACTTGATAGATGTGATGAAATATTTTCCACTTTTCTGGGGTTCTTCTTTTTGATTTGATCAAAAGGGATCCATAGGTTAAATTTATGACAAAAGTAAGAAACCTAAGATAAAGGGATGTATTTTGGGAGGATATTTGGGCAGGGGTTGGCCGAGCCAAATGGTTTTGGAGTTGTGAAATTAAGAGAAGGTGAACTTCCCTTTCATAAGAGAGGTGGGGGTCACTTTAGGAAAAGTTTGACATATTATGTTATAATAAAATCATTTTCAGTTTCTAATGGCCCTGAAAAGAATTATTTAAAGGATAAGGTGGGGATGGGTCAATATCCTTTCATCCAATAATTTTTAGGGAGGTTTAGGGCACTATATTATCCTTAACATTTATATTTAACTCTTAGTTAAATAGTTTGACATTTATCGTGTCTCTTTGTAATTTTATATTATATGGTTAATAATCATACTATAAAATTCCAATAGAAAACCAATTGGTTCATTAATTTCATATATATTACTACATAATTCTTTTGTACGATCCTTATATTGTTAGGACTACTATATCAATTAATAATATAATTTTTTTAGAACTATATTATTTCAATTTTGACGCTATTTGGTATTTGTTTTTTGTTAAAATCATAACAGCAAGATTACTTCAAAAAAATTGATTGAATAAAAACTAACATGTCATATTAACCTATAAAATTGGTTTAATTCATCATAAGTCTAAAATTATACTTATTTGGGTATTTATAATATCAATTATTTTAATCTTTTATTAATAAGGTAATTACTGCATCATCATTGTGTCATAAATAAATTTAATTATTTAATGTCTAAAAATAATTAATAAAATTCCATTATTTTGGAAATATTATTATCTTTATAATGAATATTAATAGTTGAATTTATCTTATGTATAAACCAATATTAAAATTGATTTAGTTATAAAAACTTGAATTTAACACTTTTAACTCTTCATAAAATTAAATTATAATAAATGTCCTAATCCAATCCTAGAGGACCTAAAGAATCATATTTTATTCCTAAGGTTTTTTTGGACGAATTACACTAATCCAATAGAATTATGACATGTGTTAGGGTAATTATAATATCATATTTAACCTATATTACCCTATTTACTTTTAACCGTGGTAAATTAAAGTCAAAAATTACTATTCAGCAAAAATTATTTTCATCTTATTGAACAACATATTACATACTGAGGTTAACTGTGTCTTTCGGATTTTTGAAATTCAACTCAAAAATGTGGTAAAATTATGATTTATAGAAATTTTCAAATGCTCCTAGAAGGTGGGTAAAATACGGTAAAAAGATCAAAAAACTTTTTATGTATCTAAACATATTATAAAATGACACCATTGAATTAAATTGAACTAAAATAGGTATTATGTATCTATATTAACCTTAAATAAATTTAAATAAAATTAATAATTATTTAAATAAATGTTGGTTTTGATCAATATCTTAGTGTTTTTCACTATTCATAAAAAAATTGAACGTTTTCTTAAAAATACCAAAAATTTACACTAAGATAATTTTGATATTATGAACTCAAAAATGAAGACTATTTTACCAAATTAAAAACATATAAGTTTCATTTATAAATTTCAAATTAATTCATGTTGTCAAAACCAAACGGTGTATTTTTAAAAAATAATAACTATCAATAGATTGACAATTGTTTATGTCCAATTACAATGTTAAATTACATACAATGACCAGAATTAGATTAAATACTAATAATATAATCTATTTATACTTTCAAACCATTAAAATTTATAATTTAAAACTATAAATTATTTTGATTAAAAAAGATGTTTTCAGTTAAAATATAGTATTTTTTCACTATTCAACCAAATATGAATGTTATCAGAAAATTTTTTTTTATTGAAACTAAATTCTTATGTCCTGATTGTAAAGAAGATTATTATTTTGTCAAATTGAATATATAAATGTTTAAAATATTGTATTCAACAATGGTTCACCGTTAAAATGCGGTAAAAGTGATTTAAAAAAATACTTCTTTTATCTCAAAAAATGAATTAGTTCTTATATTATGTCTAAAAACTCATAATATGGATTCTATAATTACTAGGATTATATAATGTTCGAAATTCAGTTAATACTATTCATAACCGCTTTTGAATGGCTAGTTTTGTAAGTGGTGGTGTGCTTGAACTCTGTGTTTCATGTAGTTCAAGTTATTGAATTTCATTGAATAAATAACGTAATATGAAAGCATGTGGTGTTACAGTAGTAAACCATAATGAGTGTACTCACCTTTATGATGCACCAACATACATTGGCCTTTATAAATGTAATCCTCGACAGATATTCATCAAGCTAGTTATATTTATCTAATGTACTAGCCCATATGTTTTGATAGAAAGGGGATTATATATTTTTAGTATTCTAAATTTATAAAATTAATTTAATAAAATGGAATTGTCTTTTACACTAAACTCCACATACAATATTACATTCAAAATTTATATAATTTAATCTATGTACATAATTTATAAAACACATGCTTGATAAAAATACTGAAGTAATATGTCAATCACATTCATCAAAGAGAAATAATTTGAACACTATGAATACTCTATGGATCAAAAATACATAAAACCAATTTTTCATCATATGAGTGGTCACCAAAACATGAATTTACAAGAATTTTAAATCCATGACATTTTGTAATTTTCTTATATAGTTATTCCTTGAAGAAAAAATTATTCATGATTAGTAAATTATCTTTTTCATCAATATATAGACATCATTAATAGGGTATAAACACTCTTTTAAACCATTTTATTAACAAAATATAAAACACCAAAAAAGTTGGGAAATTTTTTTCCCTCGTCGTATTTACTATAAATAAACACTACAAAATATTACATATATATATTTATCCATTTTATTTATATTTCTTCACTTATCAATCATATTTACTAACCATTATTAAAAATAAAAATCATTTTTATCCCCTCCCCCCTATAGACATGAAATTAAAAGTGCATATGAAAACATGATATCAAATCATTATAATGTGATTTTATAACACATAATTCGATCAATGTCTATGTGACTTATGACTAGGGGTATAAATGATGTGTAACTAATTTAAACCAAAAATCCATCCATTATAAAGTAATTATGATACGACATCATATGAATCAACATTGAATCATTGTACAATTATTTTTAAAACATTTTCAACATCAACTAAGTTATTTTGAAAAATTATAGTGCTTTGATAAATAATAATATATATAAATTATATTAAATATTTATTGAAAAACATTTATCATGAAATACTTAACTCAATGAAACACGTATATTAATAAATGTGAACATATTTCACTTTATTAATTCACAAAAATCTTCCTTGAAACAACATCAATTATTCCCATTAAATATCATTTTTAAAATCGATGTCTCCCCTTGATGTTAGTGTTATGTTTTTTGTAACCAATGATGATATAAATTAGTGATATACATTTTAAGTGAATACCATTCATTGATTTTTATAACTAATAAATTATTTAATTTAATATGTTCTTGAATCTCCGCATAACCTTATCTATAATCCCCCAAAGCCATAACGAGACACTACCAAAAACATTCATCATGATGGGAGTCTTTAAAATATAGATTTTATGATATCCCATGCTCATATTATACCAAAATGGATAACTTAAAATAGTTATCTATATTTCATTAATTCATCAAAGATGCCATTTTAATCTGATTTTTATTATAATTGCAATTAATAGATCTATCATTTAATAAGAATTATTCATTTTAATTTTTCATTTTTTGATAATTTATAATCCTTAAACAGTTATGTCCCAATGAAATAACATTGAGTTAAATTAACAATATCATGTTCATATAAATAAAAAATTTCTAAAGGAAAAAAGTAGTGATTCATGTTGTGGTTTGTGAAAAAAAATTGTCCACAGGTTATTAACACTTATTTTCATCTATTATCTCTATCGATCAAATTCAATAACAATTATTTATATTTATTTTTTATGTATTTTTGAGGTATTTATTATCTACATTAGCTTCATCATGTCAGATATATCTCTATCCAATACCCCATGGATATATGGTAAAACTTAATTAATTCTATATATTAATTAAAATTTATACTTATGTTCGAAACATAGTTAAAAAATATTTACTAATGCATCCATCCTTCTACAATCTATTATATATCTCTTCTAAAAAATGGGTTTCCATTTCCTTCCAAACTCTCTTAATATTCATCCTTTGTATGTGAAACTTATATATTACCTTTATCAATAGATTTTACTTCACTTCATCAATATTTATTTCATTTATTGAATATGTTTTGAAAATAATAATACATTATCATGGTACCTAGGAAACGTTTTTGGAACATCAACATGGATTCATTTAATTTATTAGAAAATGTACATTATTCTATCTTCATTAAAAAAATAATGTTTTATCAAAATAATGATTTCATTATGAAATACAACTCTATCTTGTAATCATGTATTCATTATATGTCCCCTTATACTGTAAAATAACACACTAAATCTTATTGATGTACAACTATTTGAATGTAATTATATATTTTAAATTTATAAATCATATCATTACTCTTCTATCTCATTGGGATGTTTCCACATACTAAATATTTACATTTTTTCCCCAAGGATATGTCCTCTTTATTTAACAATTTATATGGCCAATAATTTTATATTTGTTTTGAAAAATATATAGTTATGTTATACAACTATATACCATTTTTATTTTGTTGAAAACTAGACATACCATATTGATATTTATGTTCTTCAAAAAAATACATAAATATATTTTCCTTCTTTATTTTGGGAAATACAATTGTCTCTGGTTATCACCATATAACAGTTGGATAAAATTGAAAATATTAATTATAAATCTTTTCCATTAATAAAATTATTTATGAATGATTTTATTATTTCACCATCCCATACAAATTCTTTATGGTTATTTCAATTGGACCTAATTTTATAAAAACAAATTCAAATTAAATATCTTGTCATTTTCAGAATTTTCCACTCTTATATGGGAATCAATTGTGATTACGGATTTCATACATGTTATTTTATATAGAAATAAAACTGTGGTATAATTATCATCCTTTTTACTCATACATTTATGTAATAATTTTTTATTTAAATCTCATTTTATCATGTACATAGATTTACTAAAAAAGAATGTTTTTAAGAGAGAGAGTTAATTTTGCTCTATATATATTATATAAAAACCATTTTATGATGAAAATTTGTTTTTCACCAAGTGAATGATATTCAATATAATAAAATGTTTTATAAAATTGTTTACAAATAAAATATACCTCATAACCTACTTTGGAAAACCTAACTTTATTGATTACAAAATATTCCTAATGTGAATTATCATCAAGGTCCTAAAATTGAGAATATTCTTAGGATCATCAGTCAATATTATTATTCCTACACGTTAAATTATTTTTATTCAAAACACAAAATCAAAAAGAATGAAATTATATTATAAAAAAGCTATATGCTTTTATACATTCTTGTATTTATCATACTATTTTTCATTCATGAAATTAATCATTTTTTTATATTTATCCCATGCATAAATATTTCCTTCAAGGTTTTTTTGACATCATCCTTACTGTGGATATTATATATCCATTAACATTAAAATATTGGGAATATTTTCTTATGTACTATATTAATATATCCTTTTCCCCATTGTCGTTTGAAGGGTTTTATACATTCTAATACATTTTACATAAATGCATTATCAATGGTAGATTCCATTCTTTCATGATGAGTGAACACTTTCATAAATGATTTCAAAATTCACAAAAAATCTAGAGACTAATACATTGAGAAAAATATTAATCATAAAATATTATCCTTCAAATTAAATGTATATTGAATTTGTTTACATCATATCACACCCACTAATCCTTGGAATCCCCAAAAGAAATTTTAGAAATGTTGTTTTAGGCATACAAGGATCGCATAAATTCATTTTTCATTCTAATATAGAGATTGTGACCATTACTAAGATAGTATGTTAAAATACCAATTACATATATTCCCACCAGTACCTTTTTTATTGAGAACAATGATGTGGTGAACCAAGATCATTTACCATTTTGTGTAACCTTTCATCCATAAATAAGTTGTGATTATTCTAGAAGTATATTTATAATTCATTTGATATGGTATAGTGTATCTTTTACTCATAAAATATCTAAATATGTATTTATAAAACCTCTTGATAGAGTAATGTAATGTGATTATTTAAAAATAGATACTTCCTTAAAATTTACATTTAAATAATTTATTATTGTATTGATTTTTCATCATATTTATTTCACACATGAATACTATAATGAATGAAAAACATCATCTTATTATTTTAAATTAACATGTGAAATAATATTTTCTTACTCATTATATTATATAACATTAAAATTTACTACATCTTCCTTTCTTATATGATTTTGAGACGCTTCCTTCTCTATAATTTTTACCACATAGCACTACTCTCCATCCATATTATTCTATAGTGAAATAGAACTAAAATCAACATCTCATTATTATTATTTATTATTTGAACCAGATAATATAAAAGTATTAGTACTTAACCTATCATCAATACCCAAATCGTTTCTAATATTGGTACACAATTGGTAATCTTCCATTTTCTTCTACATTCATAATATATATATTGAATATTTTAAACTTTTTCATATATATATATATATATATATATTTTCCATCCTCGTTATAATTAATATTCAATTTGATGAGTGAATAACATTATATCCATTATAATATGTATCAATCATAACATTTCATGCACCATTTCATTGGTCTTCATTTCAGTAGTATTTTACTTTTAATCAATTGAAGAATCGGGATACAAAAATCAAATTATAGATGTTTTCCATTTTTTATGATTCCAAAAAAATTTACTTCATAAATTTAAATCCACATATTCATGTGTCTATGTGTATTTAATTAGTAGGTTCTCTTTACATTAGAGTGGGAATTAACACATGATGGTAAATTTGAGACCACAATTAGTTCTGGGATGTGGGGTTTACAATTGGTGAAATATAGAATCTCTGTGCATTGGGTGTTTGGTAACATCACACATCAGTGTAATTTAGTTAATATTTTTATCATAATGAGTTAAAAAAACATATTTATCTATTGAATAGTGTATTTATTGAGAAATACAATACTACCATTAGGTCTAGAATGTGGGTTTTACCCTATCTCGAACATAACCATTGTGTGTGTTGGGTGTTTGGTAACATCACATATAAGGTTAATTATAATAATATCTATTGTGTTATAAGTGTTTAATAATAATATAAAATATGGTCGTCACATGATTAATTAAAATAATATCAATTCCAATATTTTATGAGAGACTTTTATCCATGCGTGAATATTTATTGGTATGTTATATAATATTTGTGATATTATTATTTATTCTATATAAATAAAATAGAGTGGATGAGAAAAATTTATTAACAACTCAGTGTTTAAGGAATTTTTTATTTTAACAATAAATGGTCAAAATGATGTGAGATATTTAATGATAATAATTACTAATATTTTATATTTTTATTACAAATTTTTACAAAAAAAATTGTGTTTGTCTATATATAATGTATATATAATGTATATATTTATGAGTTATATACATAGGTTATAAGGCCCCATCCTTAAACCTTACTTAATATTGAGTTATTACAATATTACACATTGAGGATCTTTTCGGGTTTAGAGTTTTAGAGAATTAGATCAAAAAACATGCATTACATTCCACATATAAACAAAGTGGTTACATAAAGATAGTATTCTTCATTCCCATCAATGGAAACATATTTAAAATAAAACATGGATTATTTCTTGATACTTCCTTGACACTATCATCATATCATGTACCTTTCCCTTGACCTGTGAAAAATATTTCAAAAAAAACATGGGATGAGCATAAAAAGATCAGTAAGGGATATAAAAATATGGAAAGGAAACATGGGTACATATATACATAAGAATGAGATTATACTTTACCCATAAAACATAATCATTTTAACATACCTCATCAAATCATGAATAAATCATAGAAATCATAAGACATAAAGGTAACTTTAGGAATTCATAACATCCTTACGTAGGGAGTAACCCTCTTGGTTACATTTGGAATACCCATCACAGTATATCCCCTAAATCATTTCGGAGAAACCTTAAGGTTTCACTCCTTCGCGTTACCCAATGCATTGGAGAGCTATATCGGGCTCACCCACCCTTAGTTTATCACAGAACCACCCGTCTTCATAATAATTCCCAAGAACCTCAACATAATCGTATCACATAAAACATGCATAAAGGAAACATAACATTTCCACCTTTCAATCACAAGATATCAATACAAAAAATTGATATAAAAACATTATGAAAACCATTTTCAATACCAAAATGAAAGAAAATTAAAACATGGTATTTATTTTTCTTTTAAAAAGAAGGTATGGCTTGTAGAGGAAGCCGAAACTCAAATAACGGCCACGGCGGCGGAGAAGTCGTTGTCGCCGCATACGTATGACAAAAACATTCCCTTTTGTCATTTAGTAAAACGCTTCGTATAAAAAATATTCCTTTTGGATAAATGTAAAAGTCAAAGGGGTTTATACACCGTATAAAAGAAGGTTGTGTATAAAACAAAATATGCCTCAATGAAAGGAGATTGAGATGAAGTCCCATACCTCGGGTCCGACTTGACTCGATCGTTCTTTAATTTCCTGAATAATAAACTTTAGTTAATTTATACTTGCTTAAGAACCTTTTTCAAGTTCATTATTCCTTTTATATCACTTATTGCCATGTCATGAACACTAGGCAATTATTTTAGTTAATAACGGTCATTTTAACAATCATTGGTACTTGAGTCAAAAATAAACCCTTTATAATTACATTTTGTTCATGTATCGATTATATAGAGAATTATAATAATTATGTATATATCATATATATCCATTATATACATGAATTTATAATATTACATAATCATTTAGAGGTAAGAAATGAAATGCACCGTTCACGGAGACGGTAAGCCGTACGTACGCATGAACGCTACTTTCATTTCTATTTCGTATTTTATAGTATGGAATCATAATGATATAAAGATATATTATAATTCCAGTATAATATCATATATAATATAATAGTTCCATCCTTTATACGTCCCACATATGATATTTAACGAATCAAATCACTTTGAGGGGGCGGTAGTCCGCACTTCCTTAAATGAAGATATCACGTTTACCCATAATGGAAACCATAACGGTATGACCAAAAATAAAAAAAAACAGAAGATTAAGGAAAACATAAACATATTATATATTATATATAAATATAGTGACATCTTAATGGCCACCTTTGAAGGTGTTAAAAGAATGTTGAACAGTCATCATTTCGGGAGACAAAAATTCACCATCCACGGAAACAGTATGTCCGTTAACCATTAGATGTAGGTGTGTGTAATTGTAGCTAGAATCCATATTATAACAACATCCTAGTATATTTAGGATACTAGAGTTGTTAAAAAATAAAATAATAAAAAGATTTTAGGGGGTTGGAGAAGAAAAATAAAACAAAAGGACTCAAAAGAAGACATTACATTAAAATCGGGTAACTCCATTTGGTTTGAGATCAAAGGCTTCCTTGGGAAGACTTCATCCCAATGTGAGGCTTCAAGGAGTATTATAGGGAAGTGGAGAGACAATATGGGCAGGTTTTGGACGAGAAAATGGCTTTGGTAGTGTGGGTAAGGAGGTAGAGGTGGGGGCCTTTTATAAGAGGAGAGGAGGGGCACTCTTGGAAAGTAAAGATAAGTTACTTTATTTTAAAATGAGTTTCAGATTAAAAAGCTCCCACATTTATTTAATTATATTATAAGGTGATAAGGGTTCTAAATCCACTCATCCAATTGGGTTTTGGCATGTGTAGGTCTTAGATATTACATTATCTTTCCATTTTATTTAAATCGTTAAATAATGAGGTCATTGCTGCATCATCATGATGTCATAAATAATTTAATTTATTTAATGTCTAAAAATTATAAAAATATACTATGATGTAGGAAATCTTTTTATCTTTCTAATTAATATTTATAGTCAAAAATATTACTTGTATAACCCCATATAAAAATTGTTTTACTAAAATAACTCATGTTTGTGTCATTTTTACTTTAACATTAAATAAAAAGTTATTTATGTCATTTCCCAACAAAAGTGGCTCCATGGGGTCCCCATGTTGACCCATGTCTTTTCTTGGTCGGACATGACACATCCAATGAGGGTAGGACATGTTTCCAGCTCATCTCATACTATTAAAACATTATTTTTACCTTAAACTACAATAATTACCATTAATCACGATTAAGAACTTAATAAGTTACTATTCACCAAAAAATTATTTAAATCCCATTGAACCACATATTACTTTTTAATGACAACCATGTATGTCAGATTTTTGAAATTCAAAACACAATGATGGAAAAATATCATTTAAACGGAAGAAACAGTTTTTATAAGTACAACATAGTGGTTTTACTATTCATCAAAAATTGAAGTTTTTCAGAAAATTACCAAAAATTCACCCTAATCTATATTTGATAATCCGAATTCAAAAATGATGTCTATTTTAAAAAATTAAAATCATATAAGTTACATTAATTAATTTAATAATTAATTCCCGTTGTCATGAGAAATATCGGGTTTTTTGAAACAATATCTATGAAAAGATTGGCATTAGTTTATGACCAATTCCAAAGTGAAAATAATCCTAATGACCACCATTGGATTAAATTGTAAAATTATATTCAGATTATACTTTAAGACCAATTAAAAATATAATCTAACAATACAATAAAATTAAATGAAAAAGCAGTTTTGATGTAAAATGCAGTATTTTTCACTATTCATTAAAAAATGAACATTGTCAGAAAAATACCAAAAATTTATCCAATGTAAAATTCAATGTCCCAATCATAATGAATATGTTTATTTTGACAAATATAGATTATAAAATTGTCAAAATATTGATTTAAAAAGGGTTTTCCATCAAAAGGCAGTAAAACAATCTTTTAAGAATATTAGTGTATTCCATGCTTAAGATTTGATTTATTTTCATTTTAAGCCTCTAAAACACTATATAATTCATTAATAGACATAGATAAAAATATCTATTATTCATTACTTACTTGGGATGTTACATACTTCCCCCCTTTATAAATTTGTGTTCCAGCAATTTATCTACTTATCAAATAAATGGGGGTACTTATCCCTCATTGCATTTTCAGATTCCCATGTTGCCTCTTCCATCATGTTGTTTTTCCACAAAACCTTTACCTTCTTAATCACCTTATTCCGTAACACTTTCTCCCTGTGGTCAGGAATCTGAACCGGTTGTTCCTCATAAG
The DNA here is from genome assembly GCA_963277665.1 of Viscum album. Taxonomy (NCBI): domain Eukaryota; kingdom Viridiplantae; phylum Streptophyta; class Magnoliopsida; order Santalales; family Viscaceae; genus Viscum; species Viscum album. The sequence goes on from OY728120.1 coordinate 488,304,775, forward strand.
ATAGGTTCTCTTCCAGCTGAACTACCTCTGGACTTAAAACATGAGATGGATCTGGCATATACTTTCTCAACATTAAAACGTGAAAAACATTGTGTACCTAAGATAAACTCGGAGGTAAATCCACCCGGTATGCAACTGATCCAACTCTCTCCAGAATTTCATATGGTCCAATAAACCTTGGACATAGCTTTCCTTTCTTACCAAATCTTATCACACTTTTCCAAGGAGAAACCTTGAGAAAAACATGATCACCTATCTCGAAAGATAGATCCTTCCTCCGGTTATTTGCATAAATATTCTGCCTGTTCTGAGCTTTTCTCATGTGCTTCTGAATCAGCTGAACTTTTTCTGCCATCTCTTCTACCAATTCTGGTCCCATCAGCTTCATTTCACCCACTTCATCCTAGAAAGCTGGAGTTCGACACCGCTTCCGATGTAATGCCTGAAATGGTGCCATCTGTATACTGGAATGAAAACTGTTATTATATGAAATTTCAACCAAAGAAAGATGTTGGTCCCAACTTCCCTGATAATCCATAGAACAAGCTCGTAGCATATCCTCCAAGGTCTGAATTGTTCGTTCTGACTTCCCATCTGATTGAGGATGAAAAGCTGTACTAAAATTTAATTCAGTACCCAAAGACTTCTGAAGGCCTTTCAAAAAGTTAGAAGTGAACCTGGGATCACGATCAGATACAATGGAGAGAGGAACTCCATGTAACCTGACTATCTCTTTAAGATACAAACGGGAAAATTGATCTAAGGAAAAAGTATCTCGTATAGCAAGGAAATGAGCAGATTTGGTCAAGCGATCAACAATAACCCAGATTGCATTATTACCTCAAGATGTCTTCGGTAATCCCACAAAAAAGTCCATGGATATATTGTCCCATTTACACTCTGGCACTGGTAAAGGCTGACGCATCCCTTTCGGTAACTTCAGCTCTTCTTTAACCTGTTGAAAAGTCAAACACTTCACAGTAAAATCAGCAATATCTCTTTTCATTCCATCCCACCAGTAATACTCCCGCAGATCTTTGTAAATCTTAGTACTGCTAGGATGAACTGAAAATGGCGAACTATGAGCTTCACATAACAACTCTCTCTTCAACTGTGAATCAGAAGGCACACACAATCTCTTCCCAAATCTCAAAATGCAATCATTATCAATGTTGAATTCTGGAAACATACCTTTCTGAACCAGCTCTACCTTTTTCTGTAACTCACTGTCTTGCTTCTGTGCTTGCTTGATTCTGTCTGATAGAGATGATATCACTGATACCTGAAACATAACAGAAGAACTTCCTTCACCCACAACTTCTATTCCAAAGGTCATCAAATCCATAACCAAAGGATCATGTTCCAAACACAACATTGCTTATGAAGCATTACTTTTTCGACATAAAACATCATCCACTTAATTTTCTTTTCCCGGATGGTAATGAATTGTACAATCATAATCCTTGATTAATTCTAGCCATCTCCTTTGTCTAATGTTCAATTCTTTCTGAGTGAATATATACTTTAAAATTTTGGGATCAGTATATATTTAACACTTTACTCCATTCAAATGATGCCTCCAAATTTTTAAAGCGAAAACAACAGCAGCTAATTCCAAATCACGTGTAGGGTAATTTACCTCATGAGTTCTCAACTGACGTGAAGCATAAGCAATTACCGGATCATTCTGCATTAGGACGCAACCAAGTCCTTTCAATGAAGCATAAATGTATATAACAAACTCACCATTCCTGGAAGGTAGTGCCAAAACTGGAGCATTCCCCAATCTTATTTTCAATTCCAGAAAACAATCATCACATTCTTTTGTCTAGATAAACTTAACACCCTTCCGAGTTAGCCTAGTCATTAGACTAGATAACCGTGAAACATTTCTAACAGACCTTCGGTAATAGCCTGCCAAACCAAGGAAGCTAAAAATCTCAGTTACATTTGTGGGTCTTGGCCAGTCTTCCACAACTTTTGTTTTTACAGGATCAACCGCTATCCCATCTTTAGAAACAATGTGACCAAGGAAAGGAATTTTTTGCAACCAAAACTCACACTTGCTGAATTTCCCATACAATTTATTTTCTTTTAAGGTTTTCAAGATAACCCTTAAATGTATTTCATGCTCCTCTTTACTTTTAGAAAACACCAAAATATCATCAATGAAAACCACCACAAACTTATCCAAGAACTCATGTAAAATTATATTCATTAAGTCCAGGAATAAAGTAGGTGCATTGGTTAGCCCAAAAGGCATTGATAAAAATTCATAATGGCCATATCTTGTACGAAACGCAGTTTTCAGAACATCTGCTTCCTTTACCTTCAGCTGATGGTACCCCGATCTCAGGTCAATCTTTGAAAAAAACTGATCTCCCTGGAGCTGATCAAACAAATCGTCGATATGAGGCAAAGAATATTTGTTCTTAACAGTGATATTATTCAAGGCTCTATAATCCATGCAAAGTCTCATTGAACCATCTTTCTTTTTAACAAACAAGACAGGATCACCCCATGGTGATGTGCTAGGTCGAATGAAACCTTTCTCTAATAAATCTTGCAATTTCTCCTCCAACACTAAAAGTCCAATTTGAGCCATTCGATAAGGGGGTTTTGAAATTGGCTTAGCATCAGAAACTAAGTCAACAGTAAACTCAACTTCCCGATCTGGTATTATTCCAGGAAAATCATCAGGAAAAACATCAGGATACTCATTTACCACTGGCACATCATTAATCTGAACAATTCCTTTATTTTCAACGATTTGTGCAAGGTAACATTCATTTCCATCTTTTACAAGTTTCCCGGCCTTTTGATAAGTTATCAACAGTAAGGGTTCATTCTTGTACACAAATTGAAAGTCTTTCTGAAAAGAAACTTCTTTAGCTCTATAGTCAATCTTAGCATGGTAAATAGAGATCCAATCCATACCCAGGATAACATCAAACTCTACTAGAGGTAGAACAATAAGGTTTGCAAGTAGGTTCTTTCCACAGATAAGGATAGGAAGATTCTTATAAATTCTTTTGGCCTCAACATTAGCCCCATGTGTTTTTACCAAAAGTTCATGAGTCATTTCTTGAGATGGTATTCCCATTTTACTAGAAAAGGTTTCAGAGATGAAAGAATGTGTAGACCCCGAATCAAAAAACACACTGGAATAATCTGAAAAAACAAACAAAGTACCTGATACAACTTCATTTGATGGCCCGACATCTGCGGAAGTAGTTGCAAAGGATTTCACCACCCCTTTCTGCTTGTAGTCTAACTGCTTCCCATCACTCAAGCTCTTTGTCGGACACTCCTTTGCATAGTGACCCATCTCCTTGCACTTATAACATTTCACTAACTGTAAATAAAATTTGGTCTTACATTCACCTTGATCCTTTTCAGTGAAATCACGAGCCTTATGTCTCATCATACCACATCGGTAGCACTTTCTAGAATTCAGAAGACATTCCCCAGCATGCCTTTTGCCACATTTATCACAAACTAGAAACTTAGTTTTCTTACCATCAGACTTTTTTGAATAATTCTTACCTTTATCCTACCACCTCGGCCTCTTCTTCTGTTGGCTGTTATAGAACACTTGGTCATCGGCAAACTCCATTTCCACGTTCTCAGCACATCGAACAAGGTTTTCATAACTTTTAAACTCACGAGAAGCTAATTCCCTTTGATATTTTGGCTTTAATCCTGAGTAAAAACGATTGATTTTACTATCAAGGTCTCAGATAAAATTTGGAGCATACCATGCCAATCGAGTGAACCTTTCTTCATAGGTAGCCACTGAGTGTTCCTCTTGCCTCAATTCCAAGAATTTCTTTTCCATCCTAAGTCGAACAACCTTAGGAAAATATTTCTGAAGAAACATACCTTTGAATTCATCCCAGTCAAGAGAATCAATCTCATCGGCGTCCCTGATATTTTTAACCATCGACCACCACTGATCTTCTTCACCCTCCAAACGATAAGTAGCAAGAATAACCTTTTGATTGTCTGAACACCCCATGACATCAAAAATCTTCTCTAGTGCTTTAATCCACCCTTCAGCTAGAACAGGGTCAGATGATCCTCTGAATGATGGGGGATGTTTCCTCATGAAATGTTCCACCATTGACATGTTCCTCTGCGGTTGATCTGGCTGATCTCGTGTATGGATTTCACCGCCATTTATCGCTTGAGTCAACTGCGCCATTACTGCAACAAACTGTTCAGTTCGAATTCCGACCATCTCAGGGTGCGGATTCGGAAGGTTATTTCCTTCTGTATGCCTTCCTAGCACTGCTTCCCTATTTCCTCTACGGAAAACCATTCTGAACAAACATGTCTTAGATGAAGCAACATGGTAATCTTCAAATGCTATATCATTTCAAAAAAAAATTTTGGATAATCATTTAATATAATTCTAACTCCTAAAGTTATCTAAACCGACCTCTGATACCAACTATAAGGCCCCAGCCTTAAACCTTATTTAATCTTGAGTTATTACAAGATTACACATTAAGGATCTTTTCGGGATAAAGTTTTAGAGAATTAGATAATAAAACTTGCATTACATTCCACATATAAACAATGTGGTTACATAAAGATAGTATTCTTCATTCCCATCAATGGAAACATATTTAAAATAAAACATGGATTATTTTATGACACTTCCTTGACACTATCATCATATCATGTACCTTTCCCATGACCTGTGAAAAACATTTCAAAAAAAACATGGGATGAGCATAAAAAGCTTAGTAAGGGATATAAAAATATGGAAAGGAAACATGGGTACATATATACATAAGAATATGATTATACTTTACCCATAAAACAAAATCATTTTAACATACCTCATCAAATCATGAATAAATCATAGAAATCATAAGACATAAAGGTAACTTGAGTCATTCATAACATCCTTACGTAGGGAGAAACCCTCTTGGTTACGTTTGGAATACCCATCACAGTATATTCCCTAAATCTCTTCAGAGAAACCTTAATGTTTCACTCCTTCGCGTTACCCAATGCATTGGAGAGCTATATCAGGCTCACCCACCCTTAGTTTATCACGGAACCACCCGTCATCATAATAATTCCCAAGAACCTCAACATAATCGTATCACATAAAATATGCATAAAGGAAACATAACATTTCCACCTTTCAATCACAAGATATCAATACAACACATTGATATAAAAACATTATGAAAACCATTTTCAATACCAAAATTAAAGAAAATTAAAACATGGTATTTATTTTTCTTTTAAAAAGAAGGTATGGCTTGTAGAGGAAGCCGGAACTCAAATAACGGTCACGGCGGCAGAGAAGTCGTTGTCGCCGTATACGTACGACAAAAAATTCCCTTTTGTTGCTTAGTAAAACGATTTGTATAAAAAATATTCCTTTTGGATAAATGTAAAATTCAAAGGGTTTTATACACCGTATAAAAGAAGGTTGTCTATAAAACAAAATATTCCTCAGTGAAAGGAGATTGAGACGAAGTCCCATACCTTGGGTCCGACTTTACTCGATCGTTCTTTAATGTCCTGAAAAATAAACATGAGTTAATTTATACTTTCTTAAGAACCTTTTTCAAGTTCATTATTCCTTTTATATCACTTATTTCCATGTCATGAACACTAGGTAATTATTTAAGTTAATAACGGTCGTTTTAACAATCATTGGTACCTGAGTCAAAAAAAAAACCCTTTATAATTAAATGTTGTTCATGTATCCATTATATCCAAAATTATAATAATTATGTATATATCATATATATCCAGTATATACATGCATTTATAATATTACATAATCATTTAGAGGTAAGAAATGAATTGCACCGTTCATTGAGACGGTAAACCGTACGTAAGCATGAACACTACTTTCATTTATATTTCGTATTTTATAGAATGGAATCATAATGATATAAAGGTATATTAAAATTACAGTATAATATCATATATAATATCATAGTTCCATCCTTTATACGTCCCACATATGGTATTTAACGAATCAAATCACTTTGAGGGGGCGGTAGTCCACACTTCCTTAAATGAAGATATCGTGTTTACCCATAATGGAAACCATAAAGGTATGACAAAAAAGAAAAAAACAGAATCTTAAGGAAAAATTAAACATATTATATATCATATATAAATATAGTGACATCTTAATGGCCACCTTTTAAGGTGTTAAAAGAATTTTGAACAATCATCGTTTCAGGAGGCATAAATTCACCATCCACGGAAACAGTATGTTTGTTATCCATTAGATGTAGGTGTGTGTAAGTGTAGCTTGAATCCATATTATAACAACATCCTAGTATATTTATGATACTGTAGTTGTTACAAAAAAAAGAATAAAAAGAATTTATGGGGTCGGAGAAGAAAAATAAAACAAAAGGACTCAAAAGAAGACATTACTTTAAAATCGGGTAACTACCTTTGGTTTGAGCTCAAAGGCTTCCTTGGGAAGACTTCGTCCCAAAGTGAGGCTTCAAGGAGTTGGAGAGGGATGTGTAGAGACAAAATGGTAAGGGTTTTGCCGAACCAAAGGCTTTGGGAGTGTGGGTAAGGAGGTAGAGGTGGGGGCCTTTTATAAGTGGAGAGGAGGGGCACTCTTGGAAAGTAATGATAAGTTACTTTATTTTAAAAAGAGTTTCGGATTAAAAAGGTCCCACATTTATTTAATTCTATGATAAGGTGATAAGGGTTATAAATCCCCTCATCCAATTGGTTTTGGCCATGTGTAGGTCTTAGATATTACATTATCTTTCCATTTTATTTAAATCGTTAAATAATGAGGTCATCGCTGCATCATCATGATGTCATAAATAATTTAATTTATTTAATGTCTAAAAATTATAAAAAAAAATACTATGACGTAGGAAATCTTTGTAACTTTCTAATGAATATTTATATTCAAAATTATGACTTGTATAACCCCATATAAAAATTGTTTTATTAAAATAACTCATGTTTGTGTCATTTTTACTTTAACTATAAATAAAAAGTTATTTATGTCATTTCCCAACCAAAGTGGCTCCATGGGGTCCCCAAGTTGACCCATGGATTTTCTTGGTCGGCCATGACACATACAATGAGGGTAGGACATGTTTCAAGCTCATCTCATTCTATTAAAACATTATTTTTACCTTAAACTAGGCTAATTAACACTAATCGCGATTAAGAACTTAATAAGTTACTATTCACCAAAAAATTATTTTAATCCCATTGAACCACATTTTACTTCTTAATGACAACCATGTATGTCGGACTTTTGAAACTCAAAACACAATGATGGAAAAAGTTTATTTAAACGGAAAAATCAGTTTTTATAAGTACCACTTAGTGGTTTTACTATTCATCAAAAATTGAAGTTTTTCAGAAAATTACCAAAAAATCACCCTAAGCAATTTTTGATAATCCGAATTCAAAAATGATGTCTATTTTACAAAATTCAAATCATATAAGTTACATTAATTAATTTAATAATTAATTCCCACTGTCATGACAAATAGCGGGTTTTTTGAAACAATATCTATGAAAAGTTTGGCATTAGTTTATAACCAATTCCAAAGTGAAATTAATCCTAATGACCACCATTTGAGTAAATTGTAAAATTATATTCATATTACACTTTAAGACCAATGAAAAATAAAATCTAACCATATAATTAAATTAAATGAAAAAGCAGTTTTGATGTAAAATGCAGTATTTTTCACTATTCATTAAAAAATGAACATTGTCAGAAAAATTACAAAAAATTATCCAATGTAAAATTAAATGTCCCAATAATAATTAATATTTTTATTTTGACAAATATAGATTATAAAATTGTCAAAATATTGATTTAAAATGGGTTTTCCATCAAAAGGCAGTAAAACAATCTTCTAAGAATGTTAGGGTATTCCATGCTTAAGATTGGATTTATTTTCATTTTAAGCCTCTAAAACACTATATAATTCATTAATAGACATAGATAAAAATATCTATTATTCATTACTTACTTGGGATGTTACATAAGTTATATACATATATGTATATATTCATATGTGTGGGGGTAATATATATTTATATATAGAAGGAATATATGTTAATATATATTAATCAATGAAAAATATATTTTTAATGGGGTCTCTAAAGAGGAAAACATATAATGTTTTAGGGTAGTGCCGGGAATGATTTAATGAGGAAATATAATAATATGTGTAATAAAATAAATAATAATTTATTGAAATAAATAGAAAATAATTATAAAAAGGAAAATATTCGGGATGATTCGAATATACATTAGATTATACCACCTCCCATGACACCCCCTCTACATCCCTCATGTATTTTTTGAATTTTTGTTTTATTATATCTTTAAATTTCACATATTAGATATCATCTATGATATTTATTTGGTTAATTTCATGTTTATGTCATTAGGTTCTTCTCGATGAGCATATATAAAATCTTAAAATTATTTTTTAAATAAGAGATGATTTTCAAGTTATATTCAACTTGGTTAATGAAATTATTCATCAGAAAATAATTTCACATAATGTAGGAAGTTACTTACCTATTTTTCACTCATTTTCAATGTTTCCATACTATAAATTCATATTTTTGTGTTAGTATTAAATGTTTCTAAAACATAAACTTCTGTGTGTAGAATGTGTGACCTGTTATGATATTGAGTTTTATGAATGATATAAGTATAATTACCTCAATGTTTGATATGTTTACAAGTTTTATTATTATAACTATACACTAATTATTATGTCATATTTATTCATTGTATTCATACACTATGATGTGTGACATAATATTTTTGTAGGACTGTTCTATTACATGAGATGGGTGGACTATCATGTAATGTGTATCCCTTAGATTGAGAGTGTGTTCAACTTGAGATGACGATGAATATGGACTTTAGTATAGGATACAAGGCATGAAGTCCTCGGGACCAGACATGAGGTATCATGTTATGGTAATGATACCATTTTCCCTAACTCATGTTTCTTGTTTCCGTTGTGGATTGACCGTTAGCATAGAAATGTTGTGATTCTATGGTGGATTGAACAAAGGGTAATTATGGACTTAGGGCCTTACCCAAGGTAGTTCAGGGACTGAAAGCCTCAGGGCCTAGCCTATATGACATTATTCTGAATTTCTATCCCAGAGTTTTTCCATGACATGATTGATTATGATTATTGAGAGATGTATTTAAACAATAGTTATTGTCCTTGTGGCTTATGTCATTCTGTTGTAATCATTCCATTATGGGAACGAAGAATGTATGGTTTGGGGTTTGGTGGCATCTTATTTAGTACCCAACTTCTCAATTTTGGATTATGTGACGAGTTTTTTGGAATCTGTTGTTATTACGGAATAAAATTGAAATACATCATCACAACAAATACGGACTCATCGGTGGTGTGCTATTAAGCCATATATTCACACCCTACATAGAAATTTTTATATGGTTAATGATTTCACAAGGGATATAGTGAATTCAAATGTCCTAATAGAGGGTGGATAATAAGATGAGAAAAAACTAGGTGGTATACCAAGATTGAATCTAAAAGATGATTATAGATTTGATAAATTATTTATTACTAATGATTATTACAATAGATTGGATTTCCACGTTTAGAGAACATTAAATTATTTTCATTAATTAGTTCACTTTCCACATGTAATTTTTTTATGTTTATTATGTTTTTTATTATTCTAATTTGATTAATTTTTTCTCATTTGCATCCATGTACAGGGTATATTTTTCCCATGGTCTAATTTCATACTCTCAGTTTTAGTCGAAAACATATTTGAATGGGGAGATCTGCATGAGTTAATATGGAATGTTCACTTGGACCCGGTTGTACAAGTTTAATTGTATTGAAATAGTATCAAATCATCAAGATTCATGAACATGTTTTTAGATTTTACTTTGGGTGAGATATGGTACATAGTATATATAATTATTTGGACATGGGAAGGGGATATATGATAGTGTTTGTTCATTACTATATTGTAAAACATTGTTTCCAATATATTGGGGATTTTTTTTGTATTATAGTAGAATATATTCCCTTTAGGTGATGAGAATACTATTTATAAGAGATTTAGGATATAATGGAGGCCTAAATTATTTATTACATGGAACGTAGGATCACCTTTCATATATATAATTTTTTGTCAAATGAATAGAACTTATTTGATTATATGTCTGGATTTGTTATATCTATTCAGAATAGATTATATGTAGTGTGATATAACTATGTTGTAATGGATTTGTGATATATAATTATTTTAATTAATTATTAAAACAATAATTTTATTGTATTAGCATATATATGATAAATGGGACTAAAGTTAATGGATAAAGATTGGAGTAAATGCATGGAGGGGTATATATTGGATTATTTGTGGATTCCTAATATATCCTTTTTTGATACCATAAACTATATATGATCTATTTATGTTCATAATGTTTCTCTTGTTATGGATATATGAGAGATGAATTCATATATCATATATCATTAGCTTGAGTTTTTTAACAAAACCACTAGAGTTACATCTTCAGGAGAAGAAGTCAATCAAAGGGGTTACAAGTAATATCATCCATTTTAAATTATAATAAAACCCAGATTGATTATAAATTATGAGTAAATTATTGTGAAATTGAAAATTTTCACTAAATAGTTACCAAATAAATAATTTAATGGATTTACGTAAGTTTAATGGAACAATTAACACATAGGAATTATATATGGAATATTTTTTTAGATAGTAACAAAATTTTCAAGAGAATTTTGGGCCTATAGTGCCTCAACATTGATACAATAAAATTATTTAATATATCACACATGCACTATTTTTTCAAAATAATGTAATATCTCTTGAATAGTCTCTCATTAAGGATCTTTTAGGCAACCATTAACTCAGATATATAGTTTTTACTATTAGTGAAATATATCTTTTGTGAATGTTTGGTGTTTGGTTACATTTCATGTGTTGGTAATTTATTTAATATTTATTTAATATTTTATAAAAACATTAATATATCACTCGAATGGGGTATCTTATGAGACATGTGATTCCCCTTTTATTTTTGGAATTCATGTTTGACAATTGTTTCCAAAACCCCATTGTTAGTTTTGAGTGTTTGGATACATCTCATGTAAGGGTAATAATAAGTATATTATTTATATTATTTTTTCGGAATAAATAATTTATTCAATGTAAAATTAGATGTAAATTTAATTTTTTTTGGATTTCCATCATTTATTGGGGATGTTTCCCCAGTGGTTAATATTTTTTAGGAGTCCATATTATAGTGGTAATAATATTAATTGTCCCACATAAATTCAATTTTTTGTTTGATAAATATTTATCAACTAATCGATATTTAATAGATAATGTATTTAAAATTTATATGGTTTAATTGATGTGAGATATTCTGTAATTGTTATCATTTTTTATATTTTTTATCGGTTGATTGGTAAAGTAGTATTTTTGTGTGTGTACATAATATGATTTTATATTTCGGTTATATAAATACGTATATATATACATTCGTGAGTGTAGATATTTATATATAGATGTTAATATATATATATATATATTATGTGTATATAAATGAGTTGTTTATATATGTATATATGTATATGTGTGGGGGTAAAATATATATATATATATATATATATATATATAATGATGATGTTTTTTATATATTAATGGATGATTAATATATTTTTAAAGTGGGTTATACTGATAAACCATTTAATGATATTTTTTGGTGGATTCCATGATTTAAAAAATAATGATTAAAATAAAATTTTAATAATAGAATTGATAATTAAATGATATAAATTGAAATAAATTATTAAATGGGGAATGGTGGTGAATTTTGTGCAACATACATGGGACTCTTTCTCGGCCTTGGACCACTGTCACTCTATCACTCTCTTTTATTTTTTTAATATTTTTTTTATTTTTCTTACAATGTTATATATTAAATACTTACTATAATATTGATCAGATTGGCACACAATCTGTTTCATTGGATTCATATATATGTGTTCATATTTATTACTATTTTTAAGGAATTGAGGATTATACTTTGAAATATGACTCAGTTTTTGACCATTTTCATAAGAACATCAATGAACCTAAGGAAGGAATTTCATTACTTCTTGGGCAATTGATTTCACATTTTTCAATACTATGAGTATATGATGGTAAATTAATAATCATTCATGATATTGATCACATGTGGTTGTGGGGGTATCACATGAGACTCACCGTGTTATAGATTTCCAGGAGTTATATTAGTATCATTATTTACATGTTTGTTATGTTCACATCTTGTTATATTGATAATATGTATTCAGGATGATGTGATATGTCTGAATTGAAATAATAACCAATGATATTTAACTCCATTTCCATAGACGTTGGTTTTGATAGTTGACACAAGTGGACAACCCTGTTATTTTCATCCCATAAATAGGGGTGTTAGTTTCTTGAGAAGATGATGATGATAAACATGAGAATAGGGTACGGTGCATTATGGCCATGAGTTTTGACACATGAAAACATGTTAGGTGAATGAATTCCATGTGGAATGATTAGTGTGAAATGACAACCTTGTAGAATGACTCGAGGAATTGATGCAGTGTGACATCGTTGTTGCCTGACCTAAGAGGAATAATATCCATGATTTCTATCCAAATGAATTTTGAGGCCTTACAAATTTATAGATTGATCCATGTCATAATTCTTATGTAAAACCCCAATTTTTTTAAGGAAAGAATATTTTCGATAATATATATGATACACCACATTAATTTTTAATGAACAATAAAATATTATAATGTTACCATTAAAACCTAGCTGTTAGAATGGAATAAACGATGATTATTAATTTTATTATAGAAATATAGTTGTCATATGTTTATTAAAGTAATTATTTAGTGATTATTAATTATAAATGAATGTAAAACAGATTTTTTAAATAAAAGGAATTTTTTTTCAAAGAAAATCATTTCAGTTCAAGGAATTTTTTTTATTAAATAGTCATAACACCTATTTGTTTTATATTAATTATATATATATAATATTGAATTTAATGATTAAAATTCATCATATATGTTTCCTAGACATGATATAAGACCGAATTCAATTTAATGAATTAAAAAAGCATTTTTAAAAAAATACAGTTGTACCTCATTTAGATGGAGAACCTATTTTAAAACTATTTTTTCACTTATATATATATATATTATTTTACAAAATATACATATTCGTTATAATCATAGTATCCAATTATACTTTGGTTGAAATTTTGGAATTTTTCGAAGAACAATCATGTTTTGATGAATAGTGAATACCACAAAATATTAGTTCAAACCTGCGTTTTTGAAAATTTATTTATATAGTAAAGTTATTTTTTATTAAATTTTATGTATAATTAAATAAATTTTTATCCATTTAAACCAATTAAGGTCATTGGAATAAATTTGACATTGAAATTTTATATAATAATTTTGCGAACATTTGAATGATTTTACTTTGAAATAATGTTTTCTTGATCAATCAATGGGATTAATTTTTTGCACCTCTATGTGATTAATTTTAAAAAATAGACACACATTTTTGTAATAAGTATTATATTTTTTATCTAAGAGTGTTGTTTTTTTTAAAAAATTATAATAGTAACTTTAGTAATTATTTTTATTACCACAATTAAGGATAAATCATGTAATTATGGGCAATAAAAATAATATAAATTACTTTGAAACATGTACTAATTTAATTGAATATGTTTTTTTACATAAATGTATCCTTTGTATGAAATATACCCCTTTTAATCCACTTGGATGTCATAGACCTTTCGGGGTACCCTAGTAACTTGATAACCATGCCATACCTTACAAAGCCCAATGGGATTCCCGATCTACATGGATTGGAAACTAGAACCTAGGATCATACAATCTCAGAGTGGGAACGATTTTCCCGCTAAAATGATTAAATAAAATAAACAAGAAAAAATGAATATCAATAGAAACTCCATTGGTAGTAATGTTCCAAATAACTACAAGGCGTAATGAAGCCCAAAGTACTTCAACCCATGTTCCAAAACAATAGAAACCAACACAATGTCCTTAAGGACACACATCACCAAGTCCAAAGATCAAATATTAGATCCACCTCAATGAGATATTTCATCCGTGCTCTATATTTTAAAGAGAATCTTTATAATCACCCTAAGGTAAAAGTAGTGTGTTAGCTAAAAAGAACCTTATGGAATCCCCATAAATTCCAATGCAAAAAATTTATTGAAAAGTAATGATTTAAATTTTTAAAGATTAAAAGGTTCGGTATTTTTAAGCCAAACTAAAAAAAATCATGTTATACTATTCAAATTACGAAAAACACATTAATAAAAGGCTTTACAAATGATAGAATATTTCTATATAAATCATCTTAAATAAAAAAGTTACATAATATAGTTTATGTAAATTCAATAGGCATGTAAATCATTTTAATGTATTGGAATACATTTATATCTCGAAGATAAATAACAAGTGAGAAGCATAGTTATATTCAAAATAGGCACGCTAGTATATTTGGTTACGGATTCTTCAATCTGTAAGTGAACTCAAATACATATATATATATATATATAGATGAGCCGATGAAATTGGCCAAAGATAACTCGTCACCAACCCATTAGGGATGTGACCTGGTGTACGTATACATTAGAACATTGTAATATCATAGAGTGTGTCCAAATAAATCACTAAAAACCTAAGGATTTCATGAGATGTTACAAAATCAATGATCGAAAATTTATTTATGACTTCTTAAAACACTATTAAATTTTATTCTTCAATTTCAATTCAAATTTTCCATTAAAAACCCAAAATGGGTTTTTGTAATTTCCCGACCTGTTTTGTATCAATCTCAGATTTTTTTCATGTACATTTGGTTGTTAATAAGATCCTCTGGGTTGGGTTATGACCTAGGGTGTGTTTGGCCTATGTTTTTAAGGAACATTGGAAGATATAGGTTGTGTATGGTTTTGGCATGGGCTAGCCATACTGTGCACATTCTAACTCTGCAGACATTAGAGGTCAGTTTGGTTGGTGCACATTGTTTCTAAACGTTCTCCATAGATCCCTGCTAGTAGTGGAAGAATGCACGGTTGGGGTATGATTTTGCCTAACCGTGTGGCCTCCCATGTGAAACAGTGCCAGTAGAGCAATTTATTCTGAAAATTGGTTTTAAAACCACATGAACCGAAAAAACCTCTCTAACACAACCTAGGCATGATCTTGATTTATTATAGGTAATCTCAGGGCCTTCCAACGGGATTCCAAGGAAAACTAGACAATGTTCTTTGAGATTGATATCCTAGATCGAGGATGTTTTCCATTCCTATAGAGTTGTACTGACACACTATTCAGGCTACCTGATCAGCACCCGAGTAGAATTTTTTGTTATAGGACATTATTTGGGAATGTCCCTATGAAATGTGATAGTTTGGGATTGGAACATGCGATAGGGAACCAAATGCGGTTTGGGACCCGTTTGGGAGTCGTTATGTCATTGCATTTAGTTTCATTATAGACACTTGACATTTTAATTGTCAACACATGTTTTAACATTCATATGAATATTTTACTTTCATTTTTTGTTTACCATATGAAATTCATTTCTTTGGGTAATTATACGCTTCCACAATTGGGTATTGTTATTTCCTTCTCTTGGTGCATTATTCTGATAAAAGAGGGAATATTCTACCAAATACTGACATACTAGACCCTCATTACTAGTCTACATCCTCTAGAATATGGGATGGCATGCTTGAGGGAATGTTTCCATCTTATTTGGGGATCCATTTAGTGTCTCTGAGGTCAGGGCATCACAATGTGGTAACAAAGGCTTATTTTCTTTTACTATTCTAATTTTTTATTACTCTTTTTTTAAATTTATATAGGATAATAATAAAGTGTGATTTTTTGTAATTATCTTGTTCATGGGAGTTGCAAACCCATCTATGGGAAAAATATATATGTACTCAGGGTGTGATTTTTGTTTTTTTTGTAGTTATAGTTGGATATTATTTCACCATTTGTGACACACTTGTGGTTTGCTGTGATATTTGTTTTGAAAATTGTTAAATTTTGATTAATATATTAAATAGGCATGATAGTAGAGTCTACATGCATCATTCATTGTAGTTAGTGTTGTTCTGAGATACATCATTATAGTCACTCATAGGAAAACGGGTTTTGGGAATGTTTTTGAACATGAAATATTTACCTTTATGTGAGATTGAAATAGTGATGGAAAATGAGATTAAATTTGTGATTATGTGAACATTGATTAAAGAATTGAATATTTTTAATTAACTCTAGAATTAGTTAATTTCAGAAGATGTGATTAATTAATTTTTTAATTAATTAATGATAATGAATATACCCTTGTTAACAATGACCTATGAGTACGATGGTTAAGGGTAGTGATAAGGCATCGGTGATGACGACGTGGTGAGAAAAAGGAGAAGAGACATGTTGAAACATGTTGAGTTAGTTTCTCCTCTTACGTAAATGTTATAAGGTTATGTTATTAAACATAATACATGTGTATAGATTTATAGATATATTCTTCCATAAATCTTGTTGAAGGAGAGACCAATGGGTATGGCCCAGAACGGACAACAAAATACTGATATTGATGTGCCACTTGAGAAAGATGAGGAATAAGGGGAATAGTTCTGAGAAAAAATTTCACATTTCATGTAATTCATGGAGAGAAACCCAGGGTGGGTTCTGAAAAGCATGTCTGAGTTGACATTGTAGTTTTAGCTGCATCACCCTCCATCTTTTATTGGAGTGGGAATACTCTAGGGTGATTAATTCAATATTGAATACACAAAGATTATACTTGACCATTTGGATACCCCGTTTGGAGGCGGGTCATGTTGGCTGCTTATATGTTACAGGGTTCAGCGAAGCCCTGGTGGGATATTAAGGTAAGATCTGGATAAACTGATTATATGTTATGAATTTAATTTCTGGAGAAGTTCATGGCTAAATTCTATCCATATATGCTGATAAAATAGGAAGATTTAGGTTTTATTCATATAACCAAGTAAACATGTCCCTAATGGAATATGCTGAACATTTTGTAGAGTTAAAACATTTTTCTCTTGCTTTGGCTGTAGATGAGGATTATTCAGAAAACAATTTCAGGATGGACATAGGTGTAAAGTTAAGTCCCATGTGAATATCTGTAGGATGAATAAATTCCACAAAGTGGATAATAATACACTCATTTCTGAGGGGAACTAGAAGGAGGATTCTAGTACTAGGCAAACAGTATTCACTGGAAGATCAGGTTGTGTACCTTCTGAGAGAAGGATATGCCATAACAAGAACCATCGACATGACTGTGGAAAGAAATGTGGGATGTTAGGATGAACAGTTTCACTAAATCATACAAATGTTCTTTTCCACCAATGCGGTAGGCAGGGAAACTATCGTAAACATTGTACATGACCACCAGTGGAGTGCTGATTTTTTGAAAATATGAGGAACCTAAAGAAGTTCTGTAAGAGGTAGTGGCAGGATGGTTCTAATGGAGCCACTTCTTAGAGATATATTGTGGGAATAGGGTATTCTACGCCATATAGGTCTAGAAGTAGGAGTTATAAAAAGAAGAGGTGGTATAGGGGGTGGATGTGTTTCTTTAGGGAATGAGAACCCATATCATTAGTGTGTTTCTACTCTGTGGAGTCCAACGACACCACATTAAAGAAAGCAGGACATTTATATGTAGTGTAGCCTAAACTTGTAGAGGTCAAGGCTGGTCCATCAACTATGAAAGTATTATTCTTGTTTATTCGGAATTTGCAACTGAATTGTTTGATATTGGTGCCTTTAATTCCTTTATATCTTACAGTCTTGTTAATGGCATGATCCTGGAGGTGGATCCCCAGAGTGGGGTGATTAAAATCCACACACCATTGGTAACATGGTCTAGGGATATCTTTTTATGCATGGGATGTATGCTATAGATTAGAGCGTGTCATTTCCTTAGGGATATATATGTCCTTGATATTACGTTCTTCGACCTAATTATGGGTATGGAGTGTCTATTCACATACTCAGACTACATATATTGTTTCTATAGGATAGTCACCTTTATATCTCATGATGGTGACCAGTATCTTCACCGTTAAGAATGATATATCCATGCGGAGAGATTTGGGTCAATAAATCTGCAATTGTGAAAGACCACATCCCATGTTTCTTGTCTTTTTTTAGGAGATGGGAGTGGTTGGAAATGTATCCTTCCACCAGTAGTAGAACTGTTTCAGGATTTCTTTATTGAAGATTTTTCAGTGTTTCCACCTGAGACAGATGTGGAATTCATTATTGATCTCATGTTATGGGCTACGTCGGTATCTATTACACCATACAAATTGGCACCGAACTAAGATTCAAGAGCTCAGAACACAATTAGTGGAGTTGTGGGATAAAGGGATTACCCTTCCAAGTATGTCACCTTGGGGATCATCTGTTTTGTTTGAAAAGAAGGTCGATGAGATTTTATGATTGTGAGTCAATTACCAAAAGTTGAATTAAATTACTGCGAAGAACTGATACAATCTTCCATGTATCAATGGTCTATTGACCAGCTAAAGGGATCTTGTGTGTTCTCAAAGATTGATATGAGATCAGGGTATTATCATGCGAGAGTTCAGACTTCCGATATACCAAAAACTGCTTTTATGAGAAGGTATGATCTTTATGTGTTTTTTGATAAATCGTTTGGGTTGAAAAATTTTATAGTAATATTTATTGTCGTGATGAAAAATACCATTCATTCTTACATAGAAGAGTTTGTGGTGGTGTTTGTGGATGACATCTTGGTGTACACTAAGTCTCATGGGGATCATGCACAACATCTTGACATTGTCTAGGGTATATTAAGAGAGCATCAACTATATTATAGGCTATCTAATCGTTAGTTTTTTATTCACATGGCACACTTTTTTGGGCACATCATCTCAGAATAAGGTATGGTATTGGACCCTGAAAAAGTGCATGAATTGGTTTCTTAAGAGGAGACTAATTATTTTATTGATATCCAAAGAATCTTGGGATTATTTATTTATTATAAGAGGTTCGACAAAGACATTTCTTGATTAGAAACACTACATAATAGTTTGAAAAAGAATGGGAATAAGTTTGATTGGTAGGAATCATGTGAGAATTATTTCTAGGAGTTGAAGATGCACCTGAAATCAGAACCAATTTTGATATTACCTGAGTCAAGTTAGGAGTACACAGTGTATTGGGATGCTTCTGGGATTAGGCTCAGAGTTGTGTTGATGCAAGGGGATCAATTTGTTTCATATGGATATCAGCAGCTATGGTCATGTGAACAAAATAAACCAATGCATGACCCTGAATTGGCCTCAGTGGTTTATGCTCTTAATTTTTTGGGACACTATCTTTTGGGTGAAAAGTTTATAGATTTTATGGATCAAAAAAGCATGAAGTATATCTTTACACAGTGTGAATTGAATATTCAACAGCGAATATGAGTTCAGTATATTCTGTCCTTTGATTTTAAATTTCCATATACAATCGTGAAGGGTAATATTCTAGTTGATTCCTTAATTAGGAAAAATCAGACAAAATTAGAACATGTGTCCATTGTGGAGAGGAAGATGATGAATTTTCTCACGGAAATTCATGTAATATTCCATGAGAGTCAAGAGAGGATGACACTTGTTTCTTTAGCAGTGGAGTCTAGACTCTTAGTACGGTTTTTGGGGAAACAGTGTGAGGATCCAAAGTTGTTAGCCTCAAGGGAAATCTTTAATGGTTGGGATAATCATTTATATTTTATAATAAATAAGGATGAGATCATAAATTTGATAAATCGAGTTGTTGTGCCTATGAGTATGTGAGAAGAACTCATGAGAGAATTTCATGATTTAATGTGGGTGGTACATAATGATGTGAAAAAATGTATTGTGACCTATGATTACAGTTTTGGTGTCCAAACATCAAAAGGGAGATTCCAGAGTTTGTAATAATATGTTTCATCTATTAGCAGGTGAAGGCATAACATCAATGATATGGAGTCCTCATGCAGTCATTACCTATACTAGAATTGAAGTAGGATGATGTGACTAGGGATTTCATGGTTGTACTTCCAACGACATTTATGAACAATGATTCTATTTGTGTCATTTTGGATCAATTAATGAAGGTATCACATGTATTTCCAATCAAGGAAACGTTCACTATAGAGAAGTTTGGAGAACTGTATGTATGAGAGATAATTCATTTTAATGGGGTGCCACAAACTATAGATTCAAATCCCAATAATTGCATTACTTCATGCCTCTATAAGGGATAACATATGGTGCATGGTACACAGATTATATTAGGTATGACCTTCCACCCACATACTGATGGGTAGTCAGAGCGTATAATTCAGGTGTTAGTGGATATGTTGTGAGCATGTATGCTTGACATTTATGGTTTTGGGAGAAGAACTGGTATTAGTGGATTTAGCCAATAAAAATATTTATCAATAAACTATACCAATGGAACTATATGTGGCACTTTATGTTATACATTGTAGATCACTTCTTTATTGGTTAGAGGTTGGTGTGTCAGTGTTTTTTGGACCGAGTCTCATTCAGGAGATGTCGGAGTTGGTATAGTTGATTTGAAATGTTTGGATATGAAATATAGTTGGTCAAAGTCATATGATGATAGAAACTTATAACCCCAATAATTTACATAGGGTGATATTGTATTCATTTGGGTGTCTCTTAGACTGGGACACCACTGAATACCAAGCCAGTGAAATATGGTTCCTAGGTTCGTAAGAAAATTTGAGGTGCTCGAGAGAATCAGGGCAGTGGATTACTGATTAGAACATCCATAGAAACATAGTTTGAGGAATGATATATTCCATTTTCACAATTATGCTGGTATCACCATGACCCTTCTCATGTGATTAATGTGGAAGAGGATGATCATGAGATAGATTCTTCCTTTGAGGAAAATCTGTTTCGTTTGATGGGTCACAGTGAGAAAGTATTATGGGGAAAAATACGATGTTTGATCATTTGTTATGGAAAAATGGGAAGTTTTCAAGAACAGTATTGGGAACGGGAAGTAGGAATGAGGGCTCAATGGCCAAATATTTTTTGCATGGAATCTTAGAGATGTTCTAGAATGCAGATCAAGGACAAGCTGTTATAATGTGGGGATATTGTAAGACCCCAACATTTTATGGATAAATCTCGAGTGTGATTTTATATACGTTTTTTTATTAAGTGACATTGTTTTGGGGAATTACCTGGGCTTTGATAGGATTATGTTTTTAACGAACATGGAAAGACATTTATTGTGGAAGATTTTTGCAAGGTTTAGCCAAACCGTGTGGATGATAACCATGCAAAGAGTGGAGGTCCGCACAGTTGGTGCATAGTTTTCTTAACTATGTGCCATCAATCCATGTGGGTAGTGGAAGACTGCACAGTTGGAAAATGGTTTGGCCTGACAATGAGTCATCCCCAGTGAAACTGTTTGTTGAGGGTAGTTTATTCCGAAAATTGGTTTTATAACCACATCGAAACCTCTATAATTCTTCCTAGGCTCATGTTGACTTATTTTTTGTAATATAAGATCCTTCTAATTGGAATCAATGGAAATATTGACAATTCTCTTTGATATTTAAATCTTAGATCGAAGATCCTCTCCCTTCCCAGTAAGTGGATTTCATCTATTCATGTCACCTATTCATTCACGTATCATTTCTAGATATTTTCACGGAATATCTCCCACATTTTCATGTATCTAAAGATATGGATTGAGATCTTGATCTAGTATTTCAGATCTAGATATCGCTTTTCATGATCATGATTCCTTTTATCGTAATTTTTTAGGGATTTAGATCCCAATCTTGATCGATGACGTTGTGCTGCTTAGATTTTAGGGATTTTTGTTGGGCTAACATCCATCAATAAATCATGTTTGGTGGTCTAAATAAAACTCCCACTGTCATGATTTTTATATGGTTATGTGTTTAAGGGTTTCCATATTATCTTGATTATTAATTTCCTAACTTGGAGTTATTAGGAATCTGGAATTCAAATGTGTTTAACATTATGATTAATTGAAAATTGAATCATTGAAAAAATGTAATGGGGTTGTTCAAATAGATATTTTGGATATTTTTTATAGGTTTATATATTGTAAATTAGATATTATATTGGTTGTGATATGATAATTAGTTTGGGGGAATTGATTATGAAATTATTATTGGATATGTGAGATAATTTATTATGAGAATTAATTATGTTCCATATTGTTGACCACAAAAAATTAATTGTAAGAATTAATTATGACCTGTTGAGATTTGATATGGATAAATAATTGTGATGAATTAATTATTGAATGAATATTGTTTGGGTTGATTAATTAATTGACGATTTAATTAATGTATTATGTCTTTATTTAAATGTTTATTTACTATTGACCTTTTAAATTATTAACTAATCATTGTATTAGTAATAGAATGATGTGTCTAATTATTTTGAATAAATGAATGATTAAATGGATGAGACTATTGTGGTGCTAGACATGGAATTATAGAACAATTTGTATTTTGTACTTGAACATGGCATTCCTCCACAATAGTTATCCATTATGTAGATTATTGGGTTATCGGTATGATAACCGACACCAAATGGGAAAAGAAGTGCATGTAATGGAGACCTACACTAAACAAAATTTCAGGGTTCTAGGCATGACGAAATACACCTGATGAATGATAAAAAAGAATAATGATTAAAATGAGAAACATGAATAGATACTGGACCAAATGGGATGATTAAAGATTAAATAAAAATGTTATTACTATTTAAATTATTCATTTCATTTATTTCATTATAATATTGTATACACAATCATTAAACTGTGCTAGTTTTATACATCGTTGGTAGAGGCCTACTAAGTCGTACTCACAACCTATTCAGGATTCCATGTCGGCACTCGAGTAGAATTTTTTTTAGGAAATGATAAGGGTAATCCCCTAGGATATGTTTCAGTTTTGGATTGGAGCATTAGAGAGTGAACCAGACATGGTTCAGGACCCATTTAAGAGTTGTTGTTTCTTTACATTCAGTTTCGTTGTAGACACGTGACATATTCATGGTCATGTAATGTAATAAATTTCCATTGAGTAATTTATTTTCATATTTTGGTTATCATATGAAAATAATTTTTTTGGGTTATTAAACACTTTCACACTTGTATATTGTTATTTACATCTATTGGTGTCTTATTCTTATAAAAGTGGGTATAGTCTCTCCAAGACTGACATTTTTGACCCTCACTGCTAGTGGGAACCCTCTGGCGTATGGGGAGGAGCACTTGAGGGAATGTGGCCAACCATCTCATGGAAGCGTTCAGTGGATCCCATGTCGGGATTTCATAGTTTTTATTCAAAAACAGGCCTTTTATCAAAATAATATGGCTAGTTTATATCAAAAACATTTCTATGCCATTCAAAATTTTAAAATTAATTTAACACTAATTCATCCTTTCAAAATTCAATTCTACAATTATATTCATCAATTTAATTGTAATAATTTCCATCTAATTCATAATTTTAATTTGAAAATTCATATTAATGAATTTCCATAAAACACACTATAATTCAAAAGAATTGGAGGTTTTAAAAATTCTCATGCCAAACCTAGTGAAAATATTCAAATTCACAAGAATTATATTTCATTACATCGAATGAATGAATGATGAAGAATTTTATTTAAATCATCCTCTGATGTAATTCAAGAAATTCAATGTTATTCAATTTGGGTATTCAGGACCGAACCCCATACCTCATGGTCATAAATATCGGCGACAATGATAAACCACTTAATGTGGTTCCGTACACCTCCTCAAAGCCTTTTTATCTTAATAGTAAACATAACAATGATAAACGTTTATCAAGGGTTCCTAAAATGATAACCCACTATTTTATTTTAATAATATAATGTATCACATGCGATGAAACATTCTCTCTCTTAGAGAAATTGTTTTATCATTTAAATTATCACATGTGATTATAATTATCAAATGGGATAATTTTTATCCTTCCTGGATAATTTTAGAATTATCATTTAAATTCTAACATCCAATAATAGTTACCACATTCCGAAATATTTTTTTTTCATGAATAATTTTCAATTTATTATTTGGTCAATGCATGCGCCCACAATTATACATTAATAATTATCATTGTAATATCACAGTTAAAATTTTATAATAATTAATATTATGTGACAATATATTTAATTATACAATAATAATTATAATAAAATTTTCCCCATGAATATTACCTTATAATTATCCTTTAGTAATTTGTACAATTATATTTTAATAATTATTTCTTTCAAATAATAATTTTACAATTATCTTATAATTGGTTTCCACAATTATTCATTAATAATTTATTTTCATATATCTATTTCATAGGTGAACAATTGGATCGAGGAATTACATGATACCTTTGAAACAGAAATACTATTTTACTTCTTATAATTAAGACAAATTCAACAGTACGAATGATGAGTAATTCCAGTCAACAATAAAGAAGATATAGAAGAGAGAAGATTGAAAAACTAAAAAATAAAATAAAATACAAAATTAAACTAAAGGAAGTACAACAAGTTTTGTAGCTCCAGAGAATGAGAACAAAGAGGTTGCTTTCCAAAATAGGTAAATCTACAGAATCAAGTTATCTAATCACTCTCAAAGGGGTAATGGGTGCGCCCGAACACAATGGAAACTAACCTAGATGAAAACCATGTGGTTTGGATATTTTATATTTTCCAACGCATCCTAATAAACCCCAAAATATTCTACCCCATTTTAAATAGTAATTCAACCAAAAATTAGATGTCGACCATCTAATTTAACCACATTTAATGCATTGGTTAAGCATTGGGGTCAAAACGCAAGAATATATACGGTTTTTAAAAACTCCACCGTGAAAAATGGTGATTTCTAGAATGTGGAAGATGCAATAATAAAAATTATTCTTTTAAAATTATATCAATTATTTAACAAAATAAATTAAATAATAAGAAAATTTTATTTCTCCCAAAAGTTATCACTCGTCTAGGGTAAACCCCATATTTTGGACCAAATGGTGGTCTTATATTTTTTATATGATCCACCATTTGTGATACATTAATGATTTATTATTTAATACTATTAATAAATAGTTAATTAAAATAAAAATGGTTTTTTTGGTGAAGGAGGCGTCCAAACGCATGAAGATTACAAATTTTATATCCCCTCTAGAGTGAACCCATCATTTTTGACACATAGGTGGTCTTAAATTTCACATACAATTCAAAGTTTATGATATATTTAATTATTTCTAATATAATAATATATTAAATATATTTAATAACATTATCACATGATCAATACAACCAAATTTCTGACACCTTTAAATGTTATAAAACTAGAAGGGGAAACACCATATTTTGGACATGGTAGTTTTCTCAAACGTCTCAAACAATGCACCATGTTGGTGTTATTAAATTTTATTGAATAAAACATCTTTTCAAGGCTTTGCAGGACTCAGAATCTTTCACCAACTAAGTGTCGAACCCCAAAAATAATTAGTTTAATATTTCTAGATGTTAGCACGAATTTATTGGTTTTGACAAATTTTTCAAAATATCACTAATAAATCATTTTTCCTTATTAAGATATTCATTATTTAACATAAGAGGGTTTACAAATACCGTAAATAGGTAATGGTATATTACAACCTCCCTACCATAGGAACATTATATCCCCAAAAAGGATACAATGAAGCCTCTATGTCAAAAAAATGATGTCATTGATCTCTCATCAGTGGCTCCATCTCCAATATGTCATGTGAATCCAAACCATGCATCCATTGAACACAAATCAGAGGTACCATCCACCCATAAAGTACCTTTGAATCAGAATCAATAACCTCGACTAGCCATTGAATTAAAGATAAATCATGTTCAATCTTATGATCACTCTAGCTCAATCCATGTGATCAATCAGAGGTGTAATTTTATAGATGTGACACATGAAACACATTATATATCAATGTCAACTGTGGTGGTAGTGCTAAACCATATGTAACTATCCCCAATTATTCAGAAACAAGAATGACACCACAAATCAATGGGAATGATTTCCATTCCTCCCAAGCAATCAATGACTCAACTGGGGTTAATACTTCTAGAATACATGGTCACCAACTGAAAATTACAATTGACCATAATGACGATTAGAAAAATACTTGTACCAGATCTTCTCTATCAATATTCTCTAAAAAATAAACTAAAACATGGATATCATCTCTTTTATGAAGAATGATCTAGCCAAGAAAAATTCACCAATCTCCAACCAACACAACAGAGGATTAAAAGGACAACCATTCAAACCCTCAAATGATCCATTCCGATCGCACAATGGTAACTATTGTTATAAGAAAACTCAAATAACCCCAAATTATCATCCCGAAGCCCACCATTGTCGAGAGAAAATGCATGAATCATATCCTCAAGGATCATTGTAGCTCTTTTTTCCTGGGCATTAGATTATGGATGATAGTCCATTCTCAAATGGAAATAAGAACCCACAACGTCCTAAAGGCCTCTCCAAGGGAAAGAATTAAATGTATTGTCCTTATTAGAGAGTATAACAGATGATAATATGTGAATATAAACAATATCATTCAAATAGAAACATCCATAATAATAAATTTTAGGTTGCATCTCAAATGGGTTTAATGTAGGCCGACATGTCCAGCCTTCCAGTCAGAACTGATATTTCATTCTACTTTCTATGGGTATGAGGCAACCTAACAAATGATTCTATATATATTGCATAACAATTTCAAATAGCTACTGGAATTGGATGAGGAAAACCAATTTTATTATTTTATGCCATTTCACATGTTCTCATGTATAAAAATGGGAAAAAAGTCATCAATTCCCCACCTCGTACCAAGCCACCCAAACTACCACCTCATTCTGTAGAACATGTTAGTGGTTCCACGATGCACAACCCATTGAGAATTATAAAAATACGTAATTAAAACCATACATGATGATAATGGTACGATGTAATAGGTCAAATAACATATAACACCCACTTTAGGTAATGACCATTGGGCATGTGTCTCCCCGCCATAAAATTGGTGTCTAATACTACAATGTTCTTCAACAAGCTACTCTTCTAGATGAATTAGCTCGAGAAGAGGAGATGTCAACTGAATTCTATATAAAGAATCATCGGCCCATTTCAACTGATCGAAATGATCATCAATAAATGAAAATGGATATTTTTTCTTTACCGTAACTGAAATGATATTTTTATAATCAACAAATAAGTGAATAGAAGAATAATATATTTTGGCGAGGAGAACTGGAAATTCCCAAGTTGACACACTAGGGAATATGATATCTTTCTCAGTAAGATTTTACGACTAGGACTATAGTTCTTTTATTTCATAAAGATCCATTTGGTAAGAGGGAATAGAAATTGGTTGAGAACCATGCATTTTGCCAATAGAAAACTCAACCACCTTACTGATGGAAAACATAGAATACAGAAGGGAACATGTTCAGAAAATCAACGAAAACTAGAAGAGATTACCAATAATTGAATCTCATTAAATATAAAATATAAACATAGATGTCACTTCCCACAACATCTAATAAATGTTCTGGCTCTTCTCGACCCTGGGTCTCAGTCCCCATGAATGGAAAGAGTCACACCACACGGTGTTGTCAGGTTGACCCATCAAAGATAATAATAAATAAAGGATTTATTTATAATGATCCAATCCATATCTTATATGACACCAATATATTCCATGTAGAGTACTATAATTCCACAAGAAATCTCATTGTCAAATATAGAGATGACACAAGCTGGACTATGGGGACTGTATTCTCAATTCATACCACGGTGTGTAGAAAAATCCATTTCCCAAGATAAATGATCCATTGGAATATTAAACATATTAATAGTATGAGTTGAAAAATTGATTTAGATTCATCTATATCAAATTGATAATTCAATAAAAAAGATTATAAAGAAATAGTAAATCTCATGGTTGATGGACCTGTATCGGCTTCCATGAGAGAATTTTCCAATGTATGCAGATTCTTATTTAATAATTTTTGTGGGAAGAACCACATATATGTGATGTATTTGATTACCATATAGTTATTTAGTGTTTATGATGATCTTGTGCCACTATGCATAGTGAAATTGTTCTAGTAGAACTTATTAATGTTCCCTAATTATTTTCAAGAACCACTATTATATTGCCATTATGAAGGTTGAAAATATCTATATCCTTAGACAACCCCAATATATATATATTGAACTAGTCGGTGAAACAAACATTGATTTCCTTCCAACATACGACCTCATGCTTATATTTCATCACCATCATGTCTGACTATCTCCTACTTGGTCCCTCAAAAATGAATGTGTCACACTCACATTGATCTCGTATGGTGTATCATTGAACTCAAAAATACGTTCTATCTTTCCCTACCATTCCTCATCATGATGAGGATTAGTGTAACCACTAAAAAAGTTTGGATACTGGTGAATGAAATCATGAGAATTATTTTCATGAACATCCCCTTGAGGACACATAGATGGATTCTCAATATAGACTAGTGGTGGTGGATTCCTGAAATCATGGACAGTTTACACGATTACCTCAACTAGATTCAGATAAAAAAACAAGATTCACTCACTGTGGTTAAATAGTAGCCTCTAATAGGATCTGATTCATACAACTTCCAAATGGAATGATATTACACAATATCTGCATACAACATTGAAGAAATTTGGTTGTGATCAAACATAAAAATGATGGAAACTTATCCCAACAAAAAGAAAAAACAGGATTTGGGTTTCACATTATCTAAAAAAAATAGGGAAAAGACTAGAACTAATCTATAAGACGTAATTCACAAACCACCCCTGGAGAATTAAGGTTCATTGCAGTGAGAGCTGGCTAGACATTCATTCATAACTACCTCCTATGTCCCTATATTATTTGACAATTTCACACTGATATCAATAGAAATACCTATCCTAGAGGTCTGATACCATTTTTTTATGAACCAGATCGGGTACCCTAGTAACCCAATAATCGAGATGAACCTTCCATAGCCTGAAGGGTTTTCCTGATCACCATGGGTCAATGACATCCACTTGGCATCATAGAAACTATAAGTTGGAATGATTTTTCCAATAAGAGTGTGGAAATTAAAAAAAATACATTATTCATATCAAAATAAACTCCCCTAAGAGTAATGTACAAGAACAACATAGGTCATAAACAATCCCATGGTAGTAAAATAGATGTACTCAAACCAAGGAAAGCAACTCAATGTCACTAAGGAAACACCTCACTATGTACAATGTTCAATAGTTGTATGCACCTATAAGAGACCATTATCCATTTCTGGAACATGGTTGGAGAATGTCTATAAACGCCCAAAGGAAAATATACATTGTTGGATATAAAAACTAGTAGGGTATCACAAAAGATTCCTTTACAGATTCGAATAATTGATTAACCAATGTAATTATATCAAATTCTAAAAATTAACTTGTTTTGAATTTTAAGACATAATTAAACAAATCATGCTATTCAGTTCAAATTAGTAAATATTACATTAAGAAAAGGATTCAAAAATGATGCTAAATTTTTTTAAGAATGGATTAAAAAAATTATTACATAATATAATTTATGTAAATGTAGTAGGCATGTAAAGGAGTTTAAATAATTTTCATACATTTATATATCAATTATAAATAACATGTGAGCAATATAATCATCATAAAATAAGAATAATATTATATCATGATATAGGACTCCACACTATCTACTTGAACTCATCCAAATGTGTATATACATATCCCAGTGACACTTGCCAATGGAGTCTCATCACCAACATGTTGGGTATTTAACCCACTGCATGACTATTTTTGAACATTTAAATTGCATAATGCGTGTCCAAAAAACTCCCATACTACATATATATTTCATGTGATCATACATAATCAACAATAGGGTATTTATTTTAAGACTACTTAAAAACAATTGAATCACATTCATCCATTTCAATACTAATATTTTCGTTTAAAAACATAAAAGGGGTCTAAATCAAAATGTTCATCTTTCATAATATTAATCCACTAGGTTTATATAAAATCATATTTGAGACTCACATGTTTGAAATTCATTCGAAAGAAACTCCCTGATTTCACAATTCAGTTCCATAATAAAATTAAACAATTTAATTTAAATCATTTCTATCAAATTATTTATTTAAATTCAACAATTTATAGAAGGAAATTTATGTAAAACACACACTAATTCATATGAATATAATGTTTTCTAAATTCTCATTCCAAATCCTTTTCAAATCATCCAAGTCACTAGAATCTGATTCTGTTACATCCAAATAATAAATTTTGAGTAATTGAATTTAAATAAACAATATAAGTAAATCCTAAAATTCAATTTTCATATATTTTGCTAATCGTGGTAGAACAACCTACCTCAAGGTTGACGATGTCAGTGGAAATTATAATCCACCTTGTGTGGATCAATACATCTCCTCATATCCTTATTATCAATAGTTTTTACATAGTAATGATCAATATTTGTCAAAGGATCATCGAACCAAAATTAATTATTTTATTTCAATAATAAATTAAATATCACATGTGATGACACTTTCACTCCCATTAAAGTGTTTTTTATAATCATTTTAATTTTCCTGTGTGATGATAAGTATTATAAGTGATAATATTTATCTTTCATTGATAATTATTAAATTTTCATTTAAATTATAACATGTGATAATAATTATCTCAAGAGGTAATATTTTATCTCTCCTACATAATTTTCTATATATAATTAGGCCAATGCATGAAATCATGATTATCCATCAACAGTTTTCCCTCTAATCACACAATTATTGATTTATTATTATAAAAATTATTCTTTTAAAACACAAGTAATTATTGTATGATAATTTTGAGTATATGTTTCACGTGATAATTACCCATTAATTACACTTTAATTATTTGTATAATTATTTTCTAATAATTATTAACATAAAATAATAATTTTTTAATTATCTAATCATAATTGGTTTACAGAGTTATCCATTAATATGTTATTTTAAAAGATCCATTTAAATTGTGAAAATTCTGATCGAGGAATAACTTTTTGCATCAAAAAAAATTATTTTACTTTTTATCGCTTAGATGAATTCATAATTACCAATGAAGTATAATTCTAATCAATAAAAAAATATGTTATAGATGATATAATATTAAAACATGTTGTAAAATTAAATAAAAATAGAATTAAAATTAATAGAAGAACAACCTGGTGTGTAGTGCCCGAAGAGGATAACAAAGTGGTTTCACGTTAAACTAGGTAAATTAATTGAATCAAGTTATCCAATCACACTCTATAGTTTATTGGGATCTCTCAGAATCTATGTATATTTTCTAGGATGAAAACGGCGTGTTTTGGAAATTTGAGAATTACTAACACATCCTCCTCAACCCACACATTCAATACCCAATTTTAAATTGGAATTCATCAAAAAAATAATGAGGAGCCTTCAATTTCACCATATTAATGCGTTGATAAATAATTGTTGTCAAAATTAATGAAAATATAAGGTTTTTGAGTAACTCCACAATGAAAAAAGTGTTCTTTATGGAATGGGTAAGTAGAAGCAACATGAAAATTGATTTTAAAAAAATAAATTAATTATTAAACATAAAAAATTTAAATAATAATAATAAACTATTTTGCACAAAATCTATGACTCCACTATATTAAACACCCCATTCTAGACCAAAAAGTGGTCTCAGATATTATATAAGATGCACCGTTTGGGTGTTATTGATTATTAATTATTTAAAAATCATAATAAATATTTAATTGAAATAAGGGTTATTTTTTTTTATTGAGGTGTCCAAACATTTGACACATACACATTTGACACCCCATTTAGGCTAATTTCCCCATTCTGGACCATTGGCGATCTCGAGTTTTCCATATGATGTACCGTTTAAAAGATATATAATTATTTTTCATAAAATATTATATTAATTATAATTTAATAACTTTATCTCATGATGGAAACATCATAATTTTTAGTGCCTTAGATTATGATACATCTCTTAGAGTAAACATCAAATTTAAGAAATAATAGTGGTCTCTGATATGTCAGACATTGCTACGTTTTGGAGTAATTAAATTAATTTGAATAAATATTGAACATTTATTATATTAAATTTAATAATTTTACTCTCTATTTAATGTGGCTTTGTGGGGCTCATATTATTGCACCAACTCAGTGTTTGAAACCAATAATATGTAATTAATTATTCCAATATGTTGATGAGAATTTTTGGACTTTAAAAAATTAATCAAAATTTAAACAATAAATCAACTTTTCAATGATAATAAATTAATAATTTAACACAAGTGGGATTAGGAATACCAAAAAAATTAACAAGATGTTTCATGGATGAAATTGAGGCATTTATATTAATTTATTGAAGGAAAATAAATTTTTCTCATATTTTTTTTAAGATGTAAGGTATTATTAATACTGGGTTATAAAAGAGATATTTTCTAATAGAAAAATTATTTTGAAAGATAATTTTTTACCATCATACGGTGAATTTAATTATAATTTTAAATAAATAAATAATTAAATTATATGGTGATAGGATGATGACACATTAATTTTAATATTTGAGGAAGATTCAATTAAATGTTGTTAAAAAGATTGAAATAAATTTAATTTAACGTAATTTAAGTCATCCAATAATTTTATGGAAAAATTTGTCATGTTGGGGTTGATTTTATGGTGATTTTTATAATATATCATGTTTTTATGAATTTTATAAGAATTCATATAATTAATAGTGACAGAATCAGCATTAATGATATTTTAAAATTAAAAAAATTTATTAAACGATATAAAATTAATCAAAAATATAACATTCATCCATGTAATTTTGATTCATCTTAACATATCATAAATAAAAAATTTATTGGACTTTTTTCCTGTTATAGTAATTATATTAACCTTCAAACTTATTAATTAAATGAAATTAGAGTAAGAATTTAAAAATGTTATTGAAGGGTTAAAATAAAATGTTAATGATTAAAAAATAGTCCAGAAATATATAATCTTAACTGGATGAATGTTATTCGACCAAAAATCATCATATATCTTCAATTAATAAATTTTTATCCATTTATATCAAAAAAGTATTGTGTATTAATTTTATATTTTATGGATTTCCAAGGGTGCCCAACCCTTCTCCCAAAAAAGGAAAACCATTCTTCTCTATTAAGAACACATGAAAACCAATTTGGTTTGGAACAAAACTGAAAAATCACTTGATAGATTCTCCTCACATTCTCTAGCCCTTAGTTTACGTATGATAACCTCTTTATAGGTGTTATGGTGATAACCTAATAAAGGAAATCAACTGAAGACGTTGTATCATTTTTAACTGTGTTTTTCTGTTTTATTTATGTTTCCAATTTATTTTATTATTATTCAACGATGATGAAATAGAAAATCATATATCATCAATATACTGATATGTTATTATGTTAATATCATCATGTGCATCCATCTCCACTTCAATCAAATGAGAAAATAATTTATCGTTCATGCGTAAGTGAGAACTATCACATCCATAAACCAATATAATTCTTTCTTCCATTACCGTCACTCATGACTAGTAATAATCAAGATATTAATTTTTATATATTATATTAATGAAATATTTTTATTTTTAGGGGAATAAAATATATACTATATCATTAATTTCCAAAAACATTAAAATGATAACGCCATTCATAAGTACATTGTAACTATCACCAACACTGAGCGGTGCAATTATTTTTAATCACAAAATCACATGGATAATATATATATATACACACAAATACACATATAAATTATTAATATAATATTAATGAAATTATTATCATTCATTATAGAATAAATAATACTTTACTTCATTCCATAACTGTCATTGATATATGGAAACATTACTCATGCATATGTACGGTCTACCGTGTCCATGATTATAATGTTGTTCATTTTTCAGAACCATACATAATGGATTTATTTTACAAATTTAAATGATGTATAAATATGATAACCATGTCACTAATAGAATTATAGAGGATTTGTACTAATTATCACTTTGACTTTTGACATCATATATAATTCATTTTGGACTGAACTATTAAATACTGTTAAAACATTCGATACGAACATAAAAAATTATGTAATTTTTATAACATGTTAACAACTGATATAAAATTAATTATATATCTAAAAAGGCTATAAATCATGTAAATAATTATACTATGTTTATTATCAGGGAATATAGATAATTTATGTAATGAATCGGACTTAATGAAAGTGACTCTTTAGCTCAAACATCGTTTAATGTGTTAATAATGGTTTGTTCTTGTAGATATTTCTCATTCAAGTCCACATTTTCAAATTTGATTTCTGGATTTTTTTTATACGTACATTAATGTTTTAAAATTATAATTTTTTAATTTCAATAATATGCTTCCATGTGTTTTTGGACACTTTGATTCATGAATTTATTTTATAAATGATTTAAAATGGTTTTTGAAAATGTATTGGTTATTCAATAATAGTAAATGTATTTATGTTAGTGAAAATGAAATTTTATTATTTATATGATGAAAATTTCATCATTTTATGATTTATGATTATATAACGTATCATGAAAATTTTACAGGTGGTTACATGATAAACCAAATATGGGAGGTTATATTATAACCTCCAATGCAATGGGTATGGATGTCAACTGTTTGGATATTCTATTTGTATGAGTGTCATGTTTGGAATTTGGTCATAAGACTATACAAATTATATGCGTGTAATTTATGTAAGTCTATCATATAGTTATTCCATTTTATTATTGTTAAATACCATGTAACCTAATTATAAATAATATATTTTCTTATGAGTTTTCTTGAAAATAATATGATTTCCAAAAGTTATGATAATGATATTTTTGAATTGATGATATCTTCTTCAGAGTAAAAAACGTAAGTATTATGTTAATTTTTTATGGGTAATAATTGTGCTGATGGTTTTATAACTTTATTTCCATTAATGATTTTTTTGTGCTTATCCCGGGTTTTAAATTTTTTAGAGGTCTTATAACTGTAAATGGAAAATATGATATCATGATAAAATAATTAAATTTGTGTGCCGTGAAGAAATCATGTATTCAAGGGTTTCTATTGGTTTAAAATATGGATAGAGAGTATAAGTTTCTACATGTAATGTATGGGTCTACATTGTAAGTTTTTTTCCTAATTTCCTACAACTATAAACTAAAAAAATCATCAACTGTTAATGTTCAATAATACTAGAGTATGTTATCATCAAGGTTGGGTCCTTAAAGAGGGTATCAATGTAATGGTATAAAAATATATGTATATTAGGGTGTTTTCATAAGGGTTAGGTATATCATCATGTGTATATAATTTTATGTTTTATAATAAGTTTAATGTATTAGAAACCCTTTTTAGGCTTTATGATGTTTAATATTCATGTTTATTTATGGTATTTTGGAGACATTTCTTTGAGGTAATAATAGGCTATTACATTCTGCGATGAAAAATTAATGGTATTAGATAAACATTAAGGTTAAGACTTGATATATATATTTATGAATAATTTATCATATTTTGATAATATTTTATGAATTTCATATTTTTATAAAATAGACAACCCACAAGATGGGTGACAACCTCTATTGTCCGACAAAGCTATGAATTTTTAACACAGAACTAAAGTGTAAAAATGTTCATTCTCCATCAACTAGCTTACATTAAGTACCCAGTTACTACGAAATTTTATGTTTAGTTAAATGAGTTTAATGAATTTTAATAAGATTATTTTTGGAATAAAATTCATATAATATTGGAATAACTATTTGGGGATTATGTGATAAATGTTACATTGTAGACGTTTATTATTTTGGGAATCCAATATTATCATTGTAAATTTTATAAAATAGTTCATTATTTCAGGGAAAATTGTTATATTATATTTCAGAAGAATATATTTTTTAGTTGTAGACTTATGTTGATTTAGGTTATTTGTGGAAATTGTTAATGTATCTTGATGATTACAAGGGTGATTAATTTTGGGTATTAGACTTAATGAGAAATTGATTTTCTTTTGATATAAATCATAAAATTTATCATAGAAAACATTGTGATAAAATCATTATAGATTTTTCATTTGAATGTCATATTGGATTATTTTATATGAATTGTATGGAAAATTATTTATCAAATAGTCTTTTTTGAACTCTGGATACTATTGCATTTTGGATAATTGAATTAACATTTATTAACCATTATTGTTTTCATTAATTTATTATGAAATGAGATATAGATTTTTAATCTTTTTTGGATTATGTGATTCTCTAGAAGTTGATTCTAGAGCTCTAGGAATGAAAAATACATCTTGAATACTCATAGTTTGGAGAAAAACATGTGTTTGAGGTGGAAATTTATTAATATAGGAAACACTAATTGTAATGTAAGTATATTTCCATATCTTATTTTCCATTCTATTAATTAATTCCTCAAATCTATGAAAAAGATCCTAAAAATGGTATTTGTTTATTAAACATTTTTTCTATATGGGTTTTAAATAATGAAATTTTGAAAATACAATCATAGTATACGATCAAATGTTCAAATTAAAAGGACACAATTTGATAAATGTAGGGAGAATGTAATATTCCTGGTTTTTTTAATAAAACACTATATTCAATAACTTATATGATATGTCACATCATGTTTACACGAACAATAAAATAATAAAATGTTATCGTTAAAAAATTTATTTAGAATGTAGGGAATGAATAAAATTAACAAAATAATTACAATATGGTTTACACATGTTTGTATAATTAATTATTATGGGAAAAAATATTTAAAAATGAATATAAATCCCATTTTTGATATAAAAGGAAATGGTTTTCTAAAAACCAATTTAACTGTAATGAAATGTCTTTATAAAATAGTAGAATCAACCTTCTTGGGTTATATTTATTATATATATATAATATATTCAATTTAATTCATAAAATTCATCACATATGGTTTCCAAACATGACATAAGAACAATTTCATTTCTATTAAAAAATGAGGTATTTCTTTAAAAACATAGTTGTAAATCCTTTTGATGGATAACCTATTTTAAACATATTTTTTTTCTTAATTTAATAAATTCACATTGAAAAAATTATCTTCTAATTTAGAATAATAGTATATAAATTTACTTCGGTGGAATTTTTTATATTTTTCTTTCAACTTTCATTTTTTGATGAATGTTGAATAATACAAAATATTAGTTCAAAACATCTTTTTCATCCAATTTATTTATCAATTTAAATTATATTTATAATTATTTATAATGTAAATTAAATAATTTATTTATCATTTAATACAATTTAGTTCATTGTAATGAATTTAATAATGAAATTGTATATAAAAACATTGTGAAGATTTAAACATTTTTACAGAAAAAATTATTTTTCTGAATCCGTCAATGGGATTAATTTTAAATTAATTTATCCACATTTGTGGTTTAAATTTTTATAAAAGTAAAATATGGCTTTAATTAGTATTATAATAATGTTATAATTTTATTAATTTATTTTTTGAATAAATATGAATAATAATTTTAGTAATTAGTTTTTCCCATGATTAAGGGTAAATCGGGTAATTAAGGGAAAATATAATATTAGAAATTACCCAAAATCTATTCATAATTTCATTTTATAAGTGTTTTTAACCTAAAAAAATACATTGTTCAAAATGTAACCTTTGGAATCCACCTTGAATTGTTCAATACATTTATATTTTTTTAAAAAATAATGATAATTTTATCACACTCTTGTTATTAAGAAGTAAAATATTTGTAATATGTTGTTATATAAGTAATATGTTCAATAATAAATAGTATTTAGAAATATATAATATTTTATCTACATAAATTGTAATGTATTTATAATTATTCATAAAAATGAATTAATTAAATGGTGACACAATGATGATGCAATAATTGGTCCATTAATGGATAAATAAAAAAATGATTTTCATAATATTGTATAAAATATAATTTGACATTATGTATTTAATAAAAAATATACGGATTATTTTCTAGTATTGGATGCATTAATAGATATTCTTTAATTATTTCAGGATGTTATTATATTTTTAAAAAGACAGAAATGATTATTCACTACAATGACATAAATGTTATATTAAAATAAATAGTATTTTGTTAAATTCTATAAATTTAAAACAATTGGGAAAATAATTAGTATAAGTCCTAAAATATAATAAATTTATAATTTATTGGTTCTTTTTCAGGTAATAGTAATTATTTAAACCCGCAAAGTGAAAATTACATGATATTAGGTTTAAACGTAAAAAAGGTTAAATACGTGTCAAACAAAAATCATATGGATTTAAAAAAAATAACGTATATAATATTAATTTGTTGATGTTTGTTAAATAAAAATAACCATATATTTTAATTTAATAAATTTTTATCCCTTTTTATAATACAATTAGTTTATATTAATTTAACATTTTGATGATTTCCAGGTGTGCCCCTCCCCTCTCCAATAAAAGGTCACATATTCTTCTATATTATTCTCACATTAAAAATAATTTTTTTCTACCAAAATATTCATACATCACTTCTTATATTCCATTTACACATTCATGTGGTCTTATTTTACAAATAACACCCTCTTAAAGGTGTTAAGGTTACAATCAATGGAATTCTCTCAAAGAAGAGGTATCGTTTTTAATTAATTGTTTTCGTTTTATTTGTTCTACTATTTCGATAAAATATTAATCAAACATGATGAAATAATTACTAAAATATCCTAAATATATATTTGTGTTATTATGTTATCATATTCATAGAAATGCATCACAAGTTCCATTAAATTGGAGAATAATTAATCATTTGTGTGTACCTGTGAACTATCAGCTCCACGAACCAGAATGATTTGTTTTCCATTACAATATCTCAATACAGTTTATAATTTTTTAATTATTATATATATATATATATTATTCATGAAATATTTAACACTATAATATAATAATATATCAATTAAAATCCTAATTTCCATGAGCAACAAAATGATAACTTTGTTCACGCGTATATTTGAAGAATCTCCTTGATGAAGTGATGTGATTTACCATTAATCAAAACATCACGAGGATAATATATATAATAGTATATTTTAGTTATTAATATTATATTAATTATCATATTATAATTCCATAATGATAAAATACCACAGTTTTCATAATGATCAATAAAAAATGGAAATGTTACTCAGGCGTATGTACAACCTACCATCTCCATGATTATACGTGTAGTCATTTTTCATTACTATATAAAATTACTTTTATTTTAAATTATTGTTGATGACTAATATGATAATAATTTCATTAATATTATTCTTTAGATGTTTTTACTAATTTGATCATTGACTATAGATATCATATTAATGACATATTGGAATCAAGTATCAAATATCGTCAATACATATGACATGAACATAAACAATTATGAAATTTTTATAACATGTTAACAAAATATATAAATAGAATAATAAACGTGGTCATTTTATAATGAATGTAATTAATTAACTTATGTTTTTTATCTATCATTATTATGAAATTATTTGATGAGTATGACTCAAGGAAAGCACCTCGTTAACTAAAACATCATTTAAAGTGTATTAATGATTTATTCATTTAAATATTTTCATTAAATTCTAAGATTTCAGTATGTTTTTATTGATTTATTTATATCACTAGTGCAGAAAACGTTTTTTACGTCGGTTATTTTTTATTATTTACGTCGGTTTTTAGGCGACGTTAATACGGACGACGTTATAAATAACGTTTTTTACGTCGGTTATTTAAAACCGACGTAATATCCCTAACATCACGGTGGTTATCACGTCGGTTCATATAATAACCGACGTGATAAATATGCGCGTGGGGCTTTATCACGTCGGTTATTCCCTAAACCGACGTGATAAAACGCCTGGGATATCATTTATCACGTCGGTTATGTCATAACCGACGTGATAAACCCTTCCCCTGGCCTTTTATAACGTCGGTTATTTAGGAAACCGACGTGATAAAAAGGCCTGGGAAACGTTTTAGCACGTCGGTTATCCAATAACCGACGTGGTAAATCGATTCCCAGGCCTTTTAGCACGTCGGTTATATTAAGAACCGACGTGATAAAATCCCCGGGAACGGTTTATCACGTCGGTTCTAGAAAAACCCGACGTGATAAACCCCTCCCGATTTATTTACCACGTCGGTTATAAAATAACCGACGTGGAAGAATTTTTTTTTTTAAATAATTGCACTTCTCTCACCAAAAAGCAACCAGAAACCAAACAAAAATAACCATGCCAGCCCTCCCCCAAGCCCCAACTGAACCCCACCCTCATCTATACCCACCTAACAACCTGGCCAGCCCTCCCCCACCACATTGGAGCCCCACCACAACCCTTGGACACCCCCCCACCCCTTGGACAGCCCCCCCCCACCCTCATTTACACCCCCACGACCCCTAGTACAGCCGCAAACACCCATTGGACACCCCCCCTCATTTACACCCAACCGGCCCCTTGGACAGAACTCCCAGACACCTTGGACACCCCCCACCCCTTGGACACCCCCCACCCCTTCGACAGCCCCCCCACCCTCATTTACACCCCCCGAACACT
This sequence comes from Viscum album, assembly GCA_963277665.1. NCBI lineage: Eukaryota > Viridiplantae > Streptophyta > Magnoliopsida > Santalales > Viscaceae > Viscum > Viscum album. The sequence continues at coordinate 488,345,811 of OY728120.1, forward strand.
AGGACAGCCCCAAACACCCCTTGGACACCCCTCCCATATCCCTTGGACACCCCCCTACCCCTTGGACACCCCCCACCCCTTGGACATCCCCCCACCCCCTGGACACCCCCCCGACCCCTTGGAAACCCCCCCTACCCCTTGGAAACCCCCCCCCCCCCATCCCCTTGGACAGCCCTAAACACCCCTTGGACACCCCTCCTATATCCCTTGGACACCCCCCCCCCCACCACTTGGACACCCCCCACCCCTTGGACAGCCCCCCCCCACCCTCATTTACACCCAACCGACTCCTTGGACAGCCCCAAACACACCTTGGACACCCCTCCCATATCCCTTGGACACCCCCCACCCCTTGGACACCCCCCACCCTCATTTAAACCCCCCCCCCCCCCCCCCCGACCCCTAGGACATCCCCAAACACACCTTGGACACCCCTCCCATATCCCTTGGACACCCCCCAAACACCCACCCACCCCCTTGGAACCTCTCCCCCCATACCAAAATCCAGACCAGAAAAACCATCAACAGTAGACCAAAACAAGAAGTAGAGAAAAATTAAACATTCACTTATATAACATTCATAACTTACACTGTCAACTTCAAAAAAAACTAAATCCAACCTAAACGACTACGAAATACACAATTACATTGACAATATTCAAAATTACATTTTACATTACAAACAACTAAAAGTCAATCAAACCTGTAAAATAATTTGACCACTCCACTTGTAAGTGTTTGATATCTTCAGCAGTAAAGGGTTGAGGGTCATCAAAAAGCTACAAAGGAAAAGGATAGTAGTCAATGTGTATAATGAATAAATCAAATTGAAATATTATGAGAAAGAGGAAATCTTACCAGGTCAAAACTCAGAACTGTCCCAGTTGTTATTATTTCATACATAAATCTTAACATGTAATATCCGCATTCGATGATGCCTTGTTGCTCATGACATTTCTGTATGAATGAGTGTAAATTCAATATATTATTTTTATGTAATAAATCAAAATGTACAAATTATAAATGGATATTTACCTTCGCATGTACATATTTGATCTTGTAATTCCTTTTCTTTGCGCTTTTTCGAAAGTGGACCCATGCCCTGTTAGAAAATAATACGAATGGGGTAAATTTAAAATTCATTATAATATATAAAACTATTGTGAAATTGAAACTTACGTTTCCAATATATTCTTAAAACTTTATCGCACATCATCATGGAGAGAGCATATCCAATAAAGTGTTTTCTCCCTAGGGAAAAAAACCCCTAACATCCAATGATCCCTGAGAAAAGGAAATTTAAGAAAAGGAAATTTAACGTTAGTGGTTTTTTATGTTAAAATATAATTAACTCTTTGAGAGGGATGTGTTTCATACCTCTCACAAAAAGGCATCATCCAACACTGTGTGATTACATTCTTTTCAAATCTATCAGCAATATAAAGCATTCTTTGTTCCTCATCCAATGCACATGCTTCAGGGGAAATCAATTGTGGGTCCACGAATCCATATACATCTGTCAGCTCATTCCTCTCACAAATTTTATACATATACCTAATACAAAGCAGACATAAGTATACATTTTTAATAAATATAACGCAAGGAAAAGGTGTTAAGACTTACATGATAAAAATTTTCACCACGTTGATGCCCAACTTATCTCCAGTGACAAACTCCATGATATCAGTTTTCATAATCCCCACACATAGTTCACGTCCACAGACATGAGCTTCCATTGTAAAGTCATAATGATCCGCCAACAAATTTGAATATCTTGACAATTTGTCAAGACTGCTAGTATCTGCATCTGATGTCATAGCTATCTGTCTTTGTTGTTGTCTATACAGTATTTCTTTACCTTTGAAGTATTCCTGTAAAAATAAATTGAAAAATATATTAGTTTTCAAATGATAAAACATTAATAAAAATATATAAGAAAAGATATAACATCCATACCTCTATGGTAATGAGTCGAAGAAGTCTGGATGGCCAAAGTAAAAAATGGCCGATACTATGTCCAACTGTCGTCACCTCATCTGTAGGTAATGATATCCGAGCTGATCTATCTATAATATCCTGTACAGTGACCCTCTGATTCTCTACCTCTAACTGTTGATGATGAACTGTATCTCCTATACAATATACCATCCCATATGCAACTATATGATGTTGAGGATCATCAACATACAACTCACAATAAGTAGGTAGCTGCGGCGGAGGAGGAGGATCAAAAATGGGGTCCGCAGGCTGAGGTGGGGGAGTGGGAGCTACTGGGAGAGGTGGAGTGGGAGCTGCACCCTGAAATTGTCTTTGCAAGTCTGCAAACATTAACTGCACCGATGCTCTAATCTTGTCCTCCATTGTCGCATTAATATTATGGACTTCAGCCTCCAAGGATTCTATTTTTTTTTATAAACTCCCTCAACGTTAGAAGTTGAGGAACGTGGCAACACTTTTCTTACCGATACACCTGCCAGATATCCTCTTACACGGCCAGGATGTTCGGGCTTTCCCAATGCCACAGATAAAATATCTTCCCTCCCAGATGGTGTAAATGTCCCCTGTGAACTCTGCTCCTCAAGAGAGTCCTGTAATAATTAATTGAACATTTCTATAATGATTGGAAATATATGACGAAAATAGTAAACTTAAATAAATAAAATAGATATCTTACAATCCTCTCAACTACGAGTCTCGATTCTTCCGAAAGATATTGTCCTTTTTTGCCCTTCCGAGCTCTTTTCCATTTCTCATGTCTAGATGGAGGGGATGGAGGGGCCACCTCTCCAGAGCTTGAAGACTCAGCTCTTAGTTGTTGAAATTTTTCTGCCATCATTTGTTCTTCCAATAATGCATACCCTCCCCGAGATAAACTATGAGGGTATACATTTTTAGATTGGATCTCTTGATGAGATTTCCTTGTTTGCTGTAAATTAAGAATAAGTAATCATTAACAAAACAATAATAAGATCATTTATATAAGAAAGCTTATAAAAGTTTACATTGCCCTTACCAAAAATGAATCTTTTCTTCTACTTTCAAAAAATTCTCTCCATGTGTCTTCATCTATAAAAGGATATATACGACATGGATTCTCACGACTCCTATGACCATAAATGAAATCAGATGAGAGGCTTGATTTGAAATCCCTCCATCTCCTAGCAGCCAACGATAAGCATTTCTTCCTGACTCCTCCAGTGTCAGGAATATCAAATGTCATCTGATAAAAAAGAGGTTAAAAATATTATATATACTAGAAACATTTAAAGAACAGTCAAACAATAGCAAAAGATCTTACCAAAATGGTCTCCCACAGCTGAGAAATTATCGCCTTATCCACACTTCTCCAATCATCATAGAGAATGCTTACTTTGCTCTTAGCCTGAGTTGCTACAAAACCCTTAAAATATTTAGCATTTGGACCTCTAGGAAGATCATCATCATCAAACTCCACGACTATCCTCTCCTCCTTCGTACGGGCAAGTGATAATTTTGGTAAACGTGTGCACCCACGCTTACCAACCTTTGAACTCTTTTTCGTAATAGGAGCATGTGAATGTTCCTCCCCAGATGTATGACCAATATGCTCATCTCCAGAATCATGTGGCTGATCAACTGATTGATCTGTCATTTTCCTTCAAATCAAAAAAACAAACATTAGTTCACAAATAGAAAAGTGAACTAAATTACATAATAGTAAACATTGGTAATATGGTAAGCATGTTAAACAATGATAAACATGGTAAACACAGGCAAAAGGTTGCCAAGGAGTTGGCCCAAGAAAGCTGAAAAGTGGACTCACTGATGCCACCGGCCGGCCGCTGGCTCACCACCGGCCGGCCGGTGGACCAGATAGCCTTCCTCTGTCTGGACCACCGGCCGGCCGCTGGATCACCACCGGCCGGCCGGTGGACCAGACAGAGAGCCTTCCTCTCTGTCTCAACCACCGGCCGGCCGCTGGCTCCTCACCGGCCGGCCGCTGGTGATCTAGACAGAGAGGAAGGCTCTCTGTCTGGTCCACCGGGCGGCCGGTGGTGATCCAGCAGCCGGCCGGTGGACCAGACAGAGAGCCTTCCTCTCTGTCTGAACCACCGGCCGGCCGCTGGCTCAACACCGGCCGGCCGCTGGTGATCCAGACAGAGAGGAAGGCTCTGTCTGGTCCACCGGCCGGCTGGTGGTGAGCCAGCGGCCGGCCGGTGGTTCAGACAGGAAAGCTGTCTGGACCACCGGCCGGCCACTGGCTCAGCACCGGCCGGCCGGTGGACCAGACAGCTTTGTTCTGGACCCCCGGCCAACCGGTGATCCACCACCGGCCAGCCGGTGCGCCCAGGACTTCTCCTCTTTACGGTTTTTATTGTTTTATCGTTTTGGTTTGATACATATTTTAATAAGTAAAAAATTTACAGTATCTAACATTATATGAAAAAACTAAATGTAAACAAGAAATAAACTTGTGTTACCTGTAATTTTAGGAATGTACAGTTGGATTGTTTTCCCAAATTCCTTCGTCGTGATCGTTCCTTATGGCACAAACCATGTCTTCAACATACTCATCATTATGTTCTGTTAATCTTTCCATGGAAGTAGGGATCTCAAATAAATCAGCATCTTCATCAAATTCATCCTCACCAACATATTGGTTTTTCCCTTGTAAAACAACAACCCACTGCATATCTGATTGATCTACTACATAGAAAATTTGTTTGGCATGTGTTGCCATTATAAAAGAATCAGCTGTGTCTTCCAATCTATTCAGATTAACAAGTGTCATTCCAAATTCATCGTGTCTGACACTGTTGTTACCGATAAACCATTTACAGTTAAAAACGGGAACTTTAATTTTAATGTAATCAGCCTCCCATATGTCTTCAATCACTCCATAATATGCACTTGATGCCGAAATTGGGTTTCTGTCCTTAGCACTCGAAAAATGCATTGCTTCTGCAAACACCATTACACCACTATTCTGAACTGCACTTCTGTTGTCCTGAGCTTTCGTATGAAATGTATAGCCATTAATGTCATAAGCGGACCATGTTATCACATTTAAATATGGACCACCCACTATCCATTTTAATGTCTCTGATACATCTGATCTACCAAGCAAGGTCTTTTTAAACCATGGCAAAAAAGTTTTGTTGTGCTCATTCAAAATCCACATTTCTTTCTTCTTTGGATGACATTGTTTCAACTCATTAATATGCAATGTGATATACGGTTGAACATCAGCTATGTTATTCAAGATGTATGATTCTAACTTCTTCATATGTTCAGCTGACAGTGATTTGACTTTCAAGCCACGAATCCCCTTTCCCTCATTATTAACCCGTTCATGGCGAGATGGAGGCAAACCTATGTGTTGCGCCGTAGCCAAGTAGCTCGTACAAAACTCTGCTACCTCCTCAGAAATATACTTTTCAATAATGGAGGCTTCAGGTCGATATGGATTTTTAACATATCCCTTTAATATTTTCATATACCTTTCAAAAGGATACATCCAACGAAGATATACAGGTCCACAAAGCCTTATTTCTCGAACCAGATGAATCAGTAAATGCACCATCATATCAAAAAAAGTTGGAGGAAAATACATTTCCAAATGACAAAGTATAAAAATTGCAACCTTTTCCAAAATGTTCAAAGCATTCACATCAATCGCCTTGTTGCAAATTGAATTGAAAAAATAACACAACCTCATTATAGTCTTTCTGACACGGATGGGCAATATTCCACGCAGTGCAACTGGTAGAATTTGTTGCATGATGACATGACAATCATGTGATTTCATACCTATCAACTTCAAGTCTTTCAGTGAGACTAAATTTTTTACATTTGAAGAATAACCTTGAGGCACTTTGATATCATGAAGACACTGACAGAAGCTACTTTTCTCCCTCTTCTATAATGTATGACAAGCCGGGGGAAGAAATGTTCGTCTTCCTTTAGGAGTGGGAGCTAACTCCAAACGTATTCCCATTGACAGTAGGTCTAACCCTGCATTCAACCCATCTTTTGTCTTTCCTTTAATATCTAGCAATGTTCCGATCAAAGAATCACAGATATTCTTCTCCACGTGCATGACATCAATATTATGTTTGACTTCATGATACCTCCAATATGGTAGCTCAAAAAATATTGACCTTTTCTTCCAAATATGTCTATCATTACCAGATTTCTGTGTCTTTACCAATGTCACATCAAGGTTTTTCACCCTCTCAAAATACAATTCTGGGGATAAAGGTTGAGGAGCAGTATCAAATTCTTGTGAGCCATTGAATGCCTTTTTTAGTCTTCTATAAGGGTGATCCATAGGCAAAAACTTTCGATGACCCATGTACACTGTTTTCCTCCCATGATGCAATTGACAATATGACGTCTGTTGTTCGCAAATTGGACATGCTTTATGCCCTTTAACACTGTATCCAGACAAATTTCCATATGCTGGGAAGTCATTTATAGTGAATAGAAGCACTGCATGCAGTTGAAAATATTCCATTTTATAAGAATCATACACCCTAATACCATCAGCCCATAACAGTTTCAAATCATCAATCAGCGGTGACAAGTATACATCAATATCATTGCCGGGTTGCTTTGGACCAGAGATCATGATACTCAACATGACATATTTGCGCTTCATACAAACTTCAGGAGAGAGGTTGTAAATTACCAATAAAACAGGCCATGAACTATGTGTGCTGCTGAGGGTTCGGTATGGATTCAATCCATCTGTGCACAAGCCTAGTCTCAGATTTCTAATTTCATTTCCAAATGTAGGGTACTGGGCATCAATTTTCTTCCATTGTGGACAATCAGCTGGATGACGTATTTTTCCATCACATACCCGCTCATCAGCATGCCATCTTCACCTTTTTGCATCATGTGAATTAGAAAATAAACGTTTGAAACGAGGAATTATAGAAAGATACCAAAATACCTTTGAAGGGAGCTTTGTAATCTCTACATCAGCTTGTGATTTTTCTTTCACCTTATACCGTGATGTCCCACATTTAGGACACTCTTTCAGAAATTCATATTCCTTCCTATATATAATGCAGTCATTCGGACAGGCATGTATTTTCCTGTATCCCAATCCCATCGGGCATAATATTTTTTTGGCCTTATAATGTGAATCTGGAAGATCGTTATCTTTTGGAAGAATGGCTTTCATCAATTGTAGAAGCTCTGTAAAACTTCTGTCACTCCATCCATGTTTCGCCTTCAGGTTAATCAATCTTAACACCGCCGACAAAACCGTAAAATCTGTACAACCAGGATATAATGGTTTTTCGGCATCACCATATAGACGTGCAACTCTCGGTTCTATCTCAATTTGTTCGGCTACAATATCACGAATCATTTCTTCAATTCCATCGGAGTTACCATCTTGCGATTCATTATCATCAGTGACATTCTGTCCAGTTTCGCCATGCCAAATCCAAGGGTTGTAACTCGGATTGAAACCATGACAAATCAGATGATCTTTTATCTCTCTACTTTTCAACTTCTTCATATTAAGACATTTCAGGCATGGACAGAAAAAAATGTCACTACTTGGAACATTTCGTTTAGAAAATTCCAAAAAGGCATCAACACCTTCCTCATATTCATTGCTCATTCGATGTGCCGTAATCCAACTTCGACTCATTATTACCTATAACAAATAGCAAAAATATATATATTTTTTAGATAAGACAAATATATGTTTATATGAAAAAAGTCATAATTTGAATATAACAATTTTGAAATATAAAACAAATCGATGTGTAAACCCCCCTGGACACCCCCCGACCCCTCTGGACAGCCCCCCACCCCTCCTGGACACAACCCCCCACCCCCGACCTGCTTGGACACCCCCCTGGACACCCCCCAACCCTCTGGACAGCCCCCCCACCCCTCCTAAACACCACCCCCACCCCCTACCCCCTTGGACACCCCCCTGGACACCCCCCGACCCTCCTGGACACCACCCCCCACCCCCTACCCCCTTTGACACCCCCCTGGACATCCCCCAACCCTCTGGACAGCCCCCCCACCCACCCGGACAACCCCAAATACCCTCTGGAGAGGCCGCCACCCACCTGGACAGCCCCCCACACCCATCCAACCCCTTGGACACCCCCCTGGACACCCCACCGACCCCTCTGGACAGGCTGCCACCCCCTTGGACAGCCCCCCACACCCACCCATCCCCTTGGACACCACCCTGGACACCCCCCGACCCCTCTGGACAGCCCCCGACCCCTCTAGAAAGCACCCCCACCCCTCCTGGACACAACCCCCCACCCCCGACCTGCTTGGACACCCCCCTGGACACCCCCCAACCCTCTGGACAGCCCCCCACCCCTCCTAAACACCACCCCCACCCCCTACCCCCTTGGACACCCCCCTGGACACCCCCCGACCCTCCTGGACACCACCCCCCACCCCTACCCCCTTGGACACCCCCTGGACATCCCCCAACCCTCTGGATAGCCCCCCCACCCACCTGGACAACCCCAAATACCCTCTAGAGAGGCCGCCACCCACCTGGACAGCCCCCCACACCCATCCACCCCCTTGGACACCCCCTGGACACCCCACCGACCCCTCTGGATAGGCCGCCACCCCCTTGGACAGCCCCCCACACCCACCCATCCCCTTGGACACCACCCTGGACACCCCCCGACCCCTCTGGACAGCCCCCGACCCCTCTAGAAAGCACTCCCACCCCTCCTAGACACAACCCCCCACCCCCGACCTGCTTGGACACCCCCCTGGACACCCCCCAACCCTCTGGACAGCCCCCCCACCCCTCCTAAACACCACCACCCACCCTTTACCCCCTTGGACACCCCCCTGGACACCCCCCAACACCCACCCACACCCTTGGACAGCCCCCCACACCCACCCACCCCCTTGTAAACCCCCCTGGACACCCCCGACCCCTCTGGACAGCCCCCCGTCCCTCCTGGACACCACCCCCCACCCCCTACCCCCTTGGACACCCCCCTGGACATCCCCCAACCCTCTGGACAGCCCCCCCACCCACCCGGACAACCCCAAATACCCTCTGGAGAGGCCGCCACCCACTTGGACAGCCCCCCACACCCATCCACCCCCTTGGACACCCCCCTGGACACCCCACCGACCCCTCTGGACAGGCCGCCACCCCCTTGGACAGCCCCCCACACCCACCCATCCCCTTGGACACCACCCTGGACACCCCCCGACCCCTCTGGACAGCCCCCGACCCCTCTAGAAAGCACCCCCACCCCTCCTGGACACAACCCCCCACCCCCGACCTGCTTGGACACCCCCCTGGACACCCCCCAACCCTCTGGACAGCCCCCCCACCCCTCCTAAACACCACCCCCACCCCCTACCCCCTTGGACACCCCCCTGGACACCCCCCAACACCCACCCACACCCTTGGACAGCCCCCACACCCACCCACCCCCTTGTAAACCCCCCTGGACACCCCCCGACCCCAAATCCATGCACCTATGCCATGGTTGTGTGTGAATAAAGTAGTAACAACTGTAAAAGGGCAACCCATCCAAATGGACACGCCCCAACCCTCTCGGGGATTTATAGAAAACGATGAAAAATTAGTGAAATCATAAAATTACTCAATATTGCAAGTCGAACAAATAGATCTAGGGATGATAAATAAGATTATGGTGCCAAAACGAGTTAAAAGGGTTCGCAATCGAAGAATCTTAGCTAGTTTCAACAAAAAAATCACAACACATATATATTTACTATCCGCGAAAAAAAAACGAACGAGTGGGAGGATTACCTGAGTGCTGCGAGTTTAGATGATTGATCCGAGGAGATTAAATATGAGAAACGATGATCGCAAAACGAATTTAAACCAACGAAATGGACGAGCCGATTCGGGTTTACGCGCGAGAGAGACGAGTCGCGACTGTCGAAGGTAAACTCGCGAATGACAATCCACGGGTCTGGGTAAATTTTTAAATGAGTTATCACGTCGGTTATTCAATAACCGACGTGATAATTGTTTTAAAAACATTTATAACGTCGGTTATTTCAATAACCGACGTAAAAACCTTCCTCCGATTCATTTTTGACGTCGGTTATTTTATAACCGACGTTAAAAAGGGCTCAAAATCCGCGTTTTTTTACGTCGGTTATTCCATAACCGACGTCAAAAACATCTGCGGATTCTTTTGTTACGTCGGTTATTTCATAACCGACGTAAAAAAGCCTTCAAAAACCGCGTTTGTTACGTCGGTTATTCAATAACCGACGTCAAAGGGTTTTCGAAAACCGCGTTTTGTACGTCGGTTATAAAAATAACCGACGTAAGAAAACGAAGCCGCGTGATTAATAACGTCGGTTATAAAAATAACCGATGTTAAATGTGTACCGAACACAGGTTTTTACGTCGGTTAAGAAATAACCGACGTAAAAAACCTCGTTTTACATATTTTGACGTCGGTTTTATATAACCGACGTAAAAAATGGTGACGTAAAAAACGTTTTCTGCACTAGTGTATGGTAATTAATTTGTAAAATGTTAAATTTTGAATTACTTCAAAATGTATCAATGTGGTATTGAACACATAGACTTAAAAATTTCATATATATTATTTTTAAAATGGTTTTTGAAAATGGATATGTTAATATAAAAATGAAACGATTTAATATATGAGAAAATTGTATTTTATTAGTGATATGTTGAAAAAATTATGATTTTATGTGTTAGTATTATATAATGGTACTCAGAAATTTGATTGTTGATTACATGATAAACCATAGATAGGTTGCGATATTATATCCTTTAAGGCATTGGGTATGGAATCTAGTGGAATGGATATTCCATTTGTACGATTTAAAAGTTTGGATGTTAGTCAAATGTATAATCCTTTTGTTATATTGACTCGTATGGTAGTCGACCCTATGATTTTTCCATTTTATTATAATTATATCCAAAATTACATAATTGTGTATTATATGTTTTCTTATGAGTTTTCTTGAATATCATTTGATTTTAAAAAGTATAGAAAATGATTTTTATTGAATAATTATATATTTTCTTGTAAAAAATGTAATTTTTGAGAAAATAATGTTATGGTTTTCCCTGAAAAAATCGTTTTCATTATTAAATTCCCATATTGAGCTTTTTTGTGTTCATCCCATGTTTTATAATGTTTTTCAATGATCGTAAGATATGTAAGGGAAAAAAGATGTAATGATGAGTGAATTTAAATTGAATCTAAAAAAAGTCATGTTTTAAAGGGTTTCCATTGGTGAAATGAAGATAATATATATTAGAAGAACATTAAATACATAGGTCTACATTGTAAGAGTTTTTCCTAACTCTCTAAAACATGTAATTGAAAATATCTTTGAATGTTAATTCCATTTCAAAAAATCTTGAAGAACTAATGTTTTAGGATGTATCGATATATAAGTATTTTCCCATTGATATGGTCCAAAAAATGGAGAATTATAATTTATAATAGATGGATTTGGAACCTAATGATGTTATTATAACCTTATGAATTTCTACGATTATCATTCTATCATGTAGACGAAGATAGTGTGGAAGGGGGTTTTGTAAGGGGTTGGTTAGAAAACTATCAATTTGAATTAGATTAGGTCTATACACATGTTCATAATATAAAATTATTATTTCATACACTTTAAACACGTGAACTCACTAGATAGGGAATCATAATATGTGTCTTATAAAGACTTAAACTCACACACTACTGAGGCATTCTTGTAAACTTATAGATTATATAAGGGATACAGATAAGGGAAAGTGCCCTACGATGGATGACTGATCATAGGAACACATAATAGGTGGTGGACTGGGATTTATTATTATGAAACCCTGTAATGTATATTTATTTATTGATTATTTCTACTTATTACCCATTACATGATTTCCACGTTGGGAGGCCATTAATTTATATTCCATGTTTTTTTTCACATTTTTCATTATAATTTTATTATGTTAGATATTAATTTTTATTATAAATTGTTTATTATTTTTCCTTTTTCAATGTAATGGATGGTGTAGTCTCCCCATTGTTCCACATAAGACCCTCCTTAGTAGTCTCCAAATCTTGTTTTCGGGGAGTTGTACATGAGATCATAGGGAATTTTCGATTAGACTGGTCGGATTAGGATAAGACGTTCCAAAAACCCTCTCATTCTTCTATCTACTCAATAGAATCCATAATAATATCTCCAAATATGGTGTTAGTGGAATTGAAATTTCATATAAATATATGGACCATAAAATGAGAAATTTCATCATTTATAAGTATTGAAATACTAGAACTCCCTCAAACTCTGAAAATAATCATTTTTATATGATTGTTTATACACAAATAAGATCATGTACCATAAAACATTGTTATAATCTATGATTATTTCAAATATTATATAAAACAATTATCACATTTATACTATAGAGCATCCAATCATGGTTTTTTTTAAATTTTATACACTGTGATCATAAAATTTAATCTATATGATCTCTATTATCAATACTCTAGGAACTCCCCTTTTTTATATTAATAATACAAATGATGAATAATATATGAACCCTATGACGTGATTTTATTATAACATACAATGTCTATGAATGTTTAATTAATATAAAAACTCAAATATTCAATCTTCATTTTATTTTATTATACTATTAATGTTTACGAATTAATGATTGTTAATAGTGATGTCATATATCTTTATAAAAATGTCATATTAAAAATGTCATTCCATTTATCTTCAGTTGACATAATGAACACCTAATGGTATCCGTATATCTATTTGATGATTTCAACCATGCTTCTTTAGATAATAACTTCAATAATTATTGATTAATCCTTAGATATTTATATGTTAGTTTGAAATAAACTGAGTATCACAAGTAATAAAAGATATATAGAATAATATAAGAACTGCGTACCTTAATATAAATATTTTTTAATTCCATTTCTCATCGATACTATATAATATATTTGAGTTATGTGTAAATTGAATTTATTATTGAAATAAAATAAGAAACCATAATTCAAAACCATTAGGGCCATAAAACTTCAAGGGTCCAAAAATCATACTAAAATGATGGTTATTAAATTCACTTATCATATACCAAAAATGTGTTTCTTCTTCTCATGTTAATATTTCCAGATAACAACATGTATACATTTGATCCTCACTAGCCTATATCAATTTTATCCAGATTTCACTATTTCCCTAGAAACATGAGAAATAATATTATGAGGGATGGATATATTTTTTTATTTCTCTTGGATTAATATTTATTTTTTAAATATGATATCACTCATTAATAAATTAATCACTACTAAAATTTATTCTTTTAGTATCTTCAATTTCAATAAACTATTTGTAATTTTTTATTTCACATGATTCTTAATCATAAGAATGGAATATTTTAAACATAAAAATTATAGAGATTAAAAAATAATCATCATAACTTATTTGTGTAACATTAATTCTTCTATCATTATTTCAATTATTTGAATCATATCCAAAAATCTGATGGAATAAACTATCATTTCAAAAAATTAGGGTAATTTTCATAGAAGATAATCCTTTTGTTGGGAACATCTTCAACATCTGTAACATATCTTCATCATCAATATATTATAATCATCCATTGAGAATTAAATATAATTAAAATAAGTCAATTTCCAAAATAACATAATATAATGTAGGATCATCATAAACTAATAGAAAACATCTTCTATTCAAATTAAACTATGGCTACTGTTTTTTTAATGGTATCCACAACATCATTTTTAGTTACAACATACTTATACTCAACCATCCTTCTCACAATATTTACTATGATAAATTGATATTTCATCCCAATGTTATTTATTGTTGGGATATAATATATTTCACTATTGGGTCTAGTTTTAAAAAATCACATACCATTAATTATATAAAATGATAAATAATAAGATAATTATTTCAATATGTAAAATTAATTATATATTACATATAAATATTTTATCATAATCACAAAACCCAAAGTATTAATGTCTGTGTGTTTATATAGAAAATAATATTCTATTTGATTGTTAACATATCTCTATATTTTCACCATACTAAACATTCTTCAAAATGATTCGAATGTTATAATAATATTTCTCTCCATTGTAATGGAAAGTATTATATCTAAAAATATAAAAAGAAAAATAGTTTAAAAAATTACAATATGACCCTATGGGATGAATCATATTAATGTGAGGGAATATTATCCATCGTGAAATAGATTATTAAAATAATGTATACTAATATGGTATTTATTATGTCATAATATTAGGACATGTAATAAAAATGATCATAAATATACCATGGAATAAACAAGCTGAAAAATAAGAAAATAACGAAGTCTAATGAATTATGAATTATAAATATAACATATAAATGTAGGATAATAAGAAAAAATAAAGCAATAATAATCCATGGTACACACTACATAGAGTATTGGGTTCCATAATATAATGATAAATTAAATAATATCCTAGTCATCAAAAATATCAATAAAAATATTTTCATCAGTATAACAATCCAAAATCACAATTGTGTCCTATGCATCATATATTGATATCCAATTTGTGGTTTAAATTTCCCAAACCTATTAATGAATATTCTATCATGGGATTTGTAACATTATCTATTATATTGTATGGATATATAAGAACTCTACTATCAACATACATAAAAATATATTTCATTTTACATTAGTCATATTTCATGTCATGAAATCCCTGATGGACAGAATATGTGTTTTATCGAATCTCAAATTGGTATGTCATTGAATGTCATCAAGAATTATATAAAAATATCACAAATAATGAAACCACAAAAAGTATCATTTCGTATCGTAAGATCAAGGGTTTATCATTAAAAATATCATAATAGAAATAGATATTTTTGAGACTGAGATGAAAAGATAACCATAATCATAATAATGTTTTTTGAAAAAATTACATTATATTGTCGTAAAAATAATATGTATTGAGTTACAATATTAATTAATATTCACAAAGGTGACATGAAAACCATTATAAACCAAAAATTTATAATCAATCCAAAATCTATATCCTTGAAATTAAATAATGGTTATGTCAGAAAAATGATATGAATATATAAGATATGATCATGAATTAAAATGATTATTTTATATTTCAAAATATATATTTATAAGAAAAAACAAGTCATTAGATGAGTAATAAATCTTCTTTCATAAAATTAAATTGAAAATATGAATATTAAATGAAATTATACATATTTTTCATTGTAAATTAATAAATGATATTATTGGTACAAATAATGGATGTGGACGTTCGAGATAAAAATATAATATAAGGGGATGAGAATAATTATTTTTAAAAACCAATTTTATGATAAATAAATTCATCCAAGATGAGGCATTTAATTAAGAATCATGTTTTACCTATAATGTAATAAAATATACCATATAATACAATCATTTGTTTTTAAGATAGTAATAAAAGAATAATGAAATTGAAGAAGAAATAGGATCAATCAACTAATGGTTATTTGACTTCATAAAATACTTTGTGTATTTAATAACACTACAATAAAAATATATATGAAAAGAGGAAATAATATGTATTTTAATATTCCATGAATTTAAATTATGTAATTGTACATGTAATACATAAGGAAATATGTATATATGACACAAATTATAATAAGGGGGAATACGTCATCTGTCTTAATGAATAAAAATCAAGATAAGAAAACCGCTTACAGACCTTACAATTTATAATGTATGCATTATTTAATAAGTATTTAATGTAAAGAAACCTAAATCCAAATAAAATATATGAGAAAGAAATATTATATATTAATTGGATAGTAAATAATAAATTTAAAAATATGATTTCTATTAATAATGATTATACGTCTTGGAAACAAGATAAAAATATGAAAAAACTACCTTGGATTCTTCCTCAGTTAGGCACACAAAAATATACAATAAATATAATATAGAAATAAAAATATATTATTTTATTACATTTTTATGATATAATACTTTATTTACTATTATAATATGATTATTCATTATACATTTAATAGTTAATTATTGTATATTTTCATTTTATATGTGAGAAATTTGAATTGTTTCATACATCCATTGTAATATAAATATCGATCCATGTTATTAGATTACATGTATTAAATAAAAGAATATCAAAGATAATTGAATATAGGTTCCATAATAACATATAAATTTCAAATTTTATTTCTTGTGGATTTTAGATACAATTCCTAAAGTGGAAATCAGTGACGAGCTTATTATAGTAACATATAATGAAAAAATGTGACAAATTAATAATAACATTAAATATTAATATTTGATTCTTAGACACAAAAATAAAGAATTATTTAGAGATTGATAACTAGTATTAACTTTAATTAGGAAATCATGCCAATAAATTAAATAAATTTATGGAATTGTTAATATTGGTGGGTAAACCTATCTGAACTAGAACTATATATATTCTATGATTGAGTATGTAAATAAAATTGATTAATTAATTATTTTAAAATTTTATAATAGAAATTTTTAATGTTTTTTATGAATTTATAATTGGTATGAATATATTACATAAAACGAATTGATCATTTTTCTTGTTTCTATGCTTGTATTTGGTAGTTAAAATTACAATTAATAATTTTTTCAATTATTGTTTATATAATTCATAATTTATCCTCCCACAATATTAACTATTTCAAAAATATCATGAATTATCATTATATATGTGTTCATAATTATTTGATAATGATGGTTTTGTAAATAATAATTGTAATTCATGGAGTTTGCAGTCCACATACAACAGAAGTGATGTTTTCATATTTTCAATTGATGAATGAAGGAAATATATTCACTTTTCTATAATGACATATAATTTTCAAAAATAAGTGTCTAATACTAATAGATGGATATTAATTAAATAAAATTTTTATCCACTCTAGGATAATATATTTATAGTCACATTGGTCCCATGAAAAAATAAACTAGTTCATAATATGATTACATCACCTACCACTTATTTCTTTATAACTAGAACCCTTCTTATACATATCATATTAAATACCATTATTAAAAAATAGGGGAATGAATACATAGGAATGAGTGATCATGATACAAAATATATGTAAATAAGGGAGATAAAAATAATCATATAATAATAATATGAGATGAATGGTGTGAGAGAAAAAAATTAACATTTTAAAACCAAACAAAGCGCGTCATAGATCATAATCATAGGTTTTGTCATAAAATTGTAATTTCATAAGATATGAATCATAAATAAATTAATCAAAAATAATCCATTAGATAATTATATTTTCCTACGATATTGAATTTTGGAATATATATTACCATAAAAAATCATTTCAATAAAAATAATGAATGGATTCAAGGAACTTCATAGTAAAATGGTTTAACTCCCCAAACCATCATAGTAGTCATGGTTTACTTAAAAAACAAGCATAATGTACACAACCCATTGATGAATTTGATTCACTCCCCATTCCAATCATTTAATCTCATGATATAATGATATTTAACCAATAAAATGGAGGGAGATATAGGTCCAACCCTTTACATAATTAAAATCTATAATATGTGTTCCACATTATGAAAAATCATTAATCATTTCTTAAATCATGTGAATAAATACGGTTCATAAACATTTCATCATTCCATAACTCATGAAAAATAAATGGGATACATAAACATCTTATCGTCATCAAAATAACTGAGCCAGAGATATAATTACAATTATATCCTGGGATCATATTCCTTTTAATTCTTACCTAAAATCTAAGTATGTTGTCCTTGAATGAATAAAAATTAACAATAACTTGGGAAATTTTTTTCATAGTTTTACTTTTCTAGTTTGTAATCACATAGTTTTTTTAAAAAAGTTACAATCATAGAATGAAAAAATCATTATATTTATATTTTTATAAAAAATTAAAGGTGATTTTTAAAAAATATTATATATGATGGTGGAATAATTCATTCATTCCATATATTTTATAATAATTCATTCTGATTTTTTGTCTGAAAAATCAAAATTATATCATTTTGAAAATAAATATAATATTTCATTAAAATAATTTTGTAACAAGTAAGAATGGTTAAAAATTATATTAAAAATAATAAATAATGTAAAAAAATTAATTTAATCTTAATAAAATAAATATATTGGACTTATATATTTCTTAGTGGAGACTTAAATATAAATAATCTCGAATACTGTTGATATTTTGTGAAAAAACCCTTACCTTGAGTTTTACATTATATTAAATCACACTAAAGTATTTTATAAAATATTTTAAAAAAATTAAATAATTTAGTAATTTAAATACTTATAATATAATATATTTTCCATTTATAACATTTTTGCATCCCCCTTTTATCAATAATTCATTATTAAAATCGTCATTTCACTTTGATAACTGTTTCTTTTTTTAAGAGTGTTTCATTTTAGTTTGTCTAGTCCTTATAAATTTCTCTTACATCCATCACATAAAAAAATAATTATAATATAAATATTATATAAATTCATTATATACATATTTTGAGTCATATATAATTATTAATAAAATAAAATTTAACCCCACCATTCATAGAGACGGTAGATAGTAAGCACACATGAGCACTGTTCATATTTTTCAACAGATGGAACAAAATAATGGTAAATATTATTTCCCCTTTCATGGATAATTATAATATTCTAATATATATATATATATAGTTCTACCTCACAACCATCAATGTAAATTATAAATGAAATCGAAACACATCTCATAATGGAGGTAGTGGTTTACAGATACACACAAATGATGTAATCATTTCCCAAAGGATTGTATTATCAGTATTTAAATGTGATATAAATATTATAGAAATATAATAATTTCCTTGATATCATATATAAACATTATACCCATAACAATTCAAATCAATTAATATTTCTATGAAAAATGAACAATATCAGTACCTGGAGATGATAGAGTGTGTGTACGCTCGAGTGAAACATTCACTTATTGTTTGATTTTAAGGAGGGTTCATAATGGTGTTTTCTATAACACCATCATATTTTAGGGTATATATGATTTCTATTGATGTATTTTTTTTGTACGCTACACCAGGACTATCTTGATCTATACGAAATGTCGTATTAGCTTTTATTATACGCAACACAATTCATGGGTTCTCTTACACATAATTTCATTTTCATTTGATAGAATTAATTTCATGAAACACTGATTATATATTTTATTCAATGTATAAATGAACTATGTTTGGACTATGTTATATTAAAGACCAAGGAAATCTTGAAATACACACAACACTAAATTTGATTACATTACACGCAAGAGCGACCTCCCTCGATAGCTGGCATTGTACACAATATCGAGTTTAATTAAACATTGATTAATTATTAAAAAATTATATATCAAGAAATTATGTATATTTTGAACCAAATTTTTAATTTTATATAACATTTTAATCCAGCATAAACTTTTTCTAGTACATGATATGAGAACAAAATCAATTTTTCAGATAAAACAAGTATTATTCCAAAAATGCAATTTTACATCCTTTTGATGGCATAACCATTTTAAATATAAATTTTGACAAATTAATAAGTTAAATTTCCCAAAATAAACTTCTTCATTGGACGAGGGGTATAAAAATTTACTTTTGTTGAATTTTTGGTTTTTTTTAATATAATTATAATTTTTAGGAATAGTGAAATATAATGCATTTTTACTTGAAACTTCATTTTTGTCAAATATATTTATATAGATAGATAATATTTTTAATTTGTTTTAGAGTGTAATTGGATTATTTTTTTATCATTTAGTCAAATTCTTTCCATTTTATATAATTTCACTTTAAAACTAGACATAAAATCTTTTCAATCTTTTGATAGTTGTTATTTCTTAAAAACCCGCTTTTTGGTTTTGACAATGGGAATTAATTTTAAATTATTTACTACAAGATCTGTGATTTTAATTTGAAATAATATTTTACATATTTTGAATAAAAAGTGCAAATTGTTTAAATACGTACCTTATACTTTTAGACATTATGAATTCTATCTTTAGTAATAATTTAATTTTCCATGGTTAAAAGGGTAAATCTCATAAATAAGTTTTAAAAAATAATTTTATAATTTTATTAAAATACACTAACACATTTCCTAATCTGACTGGATGAGATATTTCTATCAATGGGTATCCTTGGGTTGATTTTGAGACCCCATGGATTCTCTTGGATGTGAAAATGACATTTTTAAGAATTAATTTAAGTAAAGATAATTATAACCTAAACATATATCTTATACTAAATAAATTTAAATATACAGTAATATAACTGATATATATGACTATATATAATAATTATAAAGATAAATTTATTATCAACATCATGTTATTTTTTTTATAATTTTTATTCAATATATATATATATATATATTTTTATGTCAGAATTATGATGTAGTGATAACCTCATTAATAAATTATTCAAATAATTGAATTTATAAATATGAAAATAAATATAATATGAACAATTTTATGCCATAAATTAATTTTATTTAATTTATTGACATATTAAGGATGAGTTAATGCCTATGGTTTTACGTAATCAGATTCATATGAATTATTAAAAAATTCATGTTTGAATAGTGTAAAAAATTAATAGAATTCATAAAATAAAACATAAATTAGTTTCTTAAATGATATTAAATTTATAAATATAAAATACTAGGTCAAATAGTTAATAAAAGTACATATATGTCAGAAATATCTTTTTTTGGTTCGTTTGGTAGGATATGGTAATTAAATTAACCCACAATGTGTAAATTACATGATATCATGATAAGATTTAAATGGGTAAAATAAGGGTTAAACTAAAAAGATAAGGATAAAAAAAAATTAAAAACATTTATAAAAATTATAAGATGATGGTTATTTAAAACAACATCATATTATTTTAGAATTAAATATTTTTTGGTAAATATTCAATCAATTTTTAATTTATTATTAATTAGTATTTTCATATTTTCCAATAGTGCCCCTCCAAACTCTTATAAAAGGGCACCTCCATCCTCTAATATTCTCTCCATTTTGAGCCTTCATTGTCAGGAAAACCCTGTAAATTTATCTTCTCAACTTCCCTAGTTAAATTATAGGGGTTTTGGTCTTCTCAAAATACCAACTCGAGTACTCTATAAGGAAATTTAAAGGAGGCACGTCAAGAAATAGTTAATCTCTTCTACTGATTCATTAAAATTTCATTTTTCTTCTACATCCTATTAATTTTTAGTTTCCATATAATGTAATAACATGAGTATATATAATATACTGATTTGTTATTATAAATATGAAACAACTACATTTCACCTTCTATATATCCTATGAAAAATGAAATCACTGGGCGTGGGTACGTACGACATACCATCTCCACTATGTAGTATAATTTCTTCTTCACTACCAACATAATTGGATGGGTATAATAGTTTAAATAATTACTATATATAACTATTATAACTTGAAACTAATTCTGAGATATTATAAACAATCAACTTCAATACAATTCAACAAAAATGGGAGCAATATCGTCGCACGTGCGTACATATGACTTCCCATATCCACGACGTGATGAGATTCATTCTCCATGATATCTATTCAAGAATGATTATAAAGAATATATAATAAATAATTATTAATTATATGGAATAATAATTCTTCCAGATTTATGTATAAATATATTCATGTCATTTACTTTCTTCTATTTAATTTAATAAGGAATATAAAATAGCATTCATGTGCATGCACGGCCCACCATATCCATGAACGTTGTATTCAATTAAATTTATCTATATATTATATATGTATTTATATAATTAATATAAATAATATATAAATCATATTTTAAATTCTGTATGTGAGTAAATCAAGATATAAGTAATAATATCAAGAATAAAAAATCAAAAATTGTACAATATATAAAACGATTATTACCAAAAATGTTGCTTTAACATTGATTTGGAGAATGAACGGGTAATATAAAGTCATAATAAAATCATATATGATATTATTAAATATTATTATGGTTATGTTATAAGATAATAATATGTTTAAACCCAATATACAAGATTTTTAGACACATACTGAAGAAATCAGAACTAAGGTAAGGTTTAACATTGCAAATCTCATTTATATCTAATATTGTTTATATGCAATTATTAATGGGGTTATATTTATAATCCATTTCCATATTTTATTAGAATATTTTAATAATATTTTTTCTAATATTCTATATTTTTTTAAAATCATTTTTACCCATTTTTACTTTTATAACATGCTTTGGAAGGAATCCTTCTTACATTTACTCTATGAGGTACTTTTTAGAATTTTTGAACAAAAGTATGAGAAATATGATTTGAAAAAGTTTATGGAATGAACGATTTTGTAATCAACATAATGATTTATTTCCTTTAAGATTCCCCTAAAATCATTGAAGGTTATATTCACATAAAACCCTTTCTTCTAAAATTGTGTATTATTTTGAGAAATGAAATTAATTTTTTTTAAAATAAAAGATATTATCCTCAAAAATGAAGACCAACTATTTTATAAACATTATATTCAATATATTATTACATTGTTTTCTGTTTCTATAATTTATATTAAATAGAATTTATTTTTTAAATGATGAAATTCTTTTTATGAAATAAATTTATGGAATATGTCATGATAGACTAATGTTTAAGAAAACAATTATTTTTCATATATTATGCTATAGTGAATGGTTTAATGTTTTTGTGGGACATGTAATAATATATTCATTTTGAGTTTTGTGGAACCAATATCTCCCTCAAATAGACTAGGTAAAGATTTATATCTCATGATATAGACTTGACTATAATGGTAAGTGAATATGGTTCAGTTATGCGATGCTGAAACGACAAGTCAGTTTGTTTCAGTAATACATGGCTGGAACGAGAAATAAACCTAGTTTAGTAGTGGAATCTATCCAATATGATGGTCTTAGATGAAATTCCTTGGCTACTATGGAAATCATATTATGTCATTATTATATTTCCACAATTACATGTTTTCAACCAATGCTATTCTATAATGGATAATGTTCATATATGATCCATACCTTACGAAATTACACTATTTATTTAATGACTCATGATTTTGATGTTTTAATATTATGTTCATGTTTTTAGATCAAATTATTATGGTTTTTTTATGTTATCCATGTTTACCCTTACTGAGAATTTGAGTTCACACTATTTATGTTTTATTTTCCCCAGGATATAAAGGATAGTTTTAAGTATGTAAAAAAATGAGAATACCTTTATGAGTGATGTTGAATATCATTTACCACAGTAGAATATGATGATACAAGTTTCCTAAGACAATAAAAAAATATTATATTTGGGAATCTTTTTGTGTCGTGTATTAAGTATTCCACAAAAGAGATGTAATGTACATGTACGTCAAGCTTGGGTCTCTATAGTTTGTATTATAGAGAATGTTTATTCAACCATTAGAAACTAGGATGCGAAAACATTAGTAAGATCCCTGGTTATATTTCAGGGATATGTCTAGGTACTTCCTAAGGATATGTAATATATATGTAATAAACCTATGTTATTGTGATGATTATGACTAACCTAGGGTTAAACCAAATATAACATAGATTGAAGTATTATTAAAAATTTACCTTACTTATGTGTTTCTAATCTCTGATATGTATTTCTCATAATTTTCGTTTCGATCATAGTCAATATCCAGAACTATATAGAATATAGTTAACCAGGGAATATTATAGATATGGAAAATGTGAGAATTATGAAGATTTATTTCCAAAGTGGAAATATAATGATGTGAATCATGACGATGGTACAAGTATTGGTCATATTACTAGGGATAAAGATATTGTTAATTACATGTCAATAATATGTAATGTTCTTCCAGTATTGATTACATTAAACCTACGAATCTTGAGGTTGAAAAACCATAATAAATGATTCATATTTTAGAAAATAAGATGATGATGGATCCAAAGTAATGTTTTCTCAATAATGATGGATGATTGGGGTGTATATGTTTTATAATTCAATTATTATGTTATATAAATCCAGAAATTTATATGTTTTTTTATTATATGTTATTCATTATGCGTTAGAAGGGATATTATGAATAGTTATAAGGATCAAAAATGTGATTTAAGGGTAAGGTTATATACATAGAGAATACATGATTAAGGGGATGATAACCCTTAATATGCCCCTAATTATTAGATAATTATGTTTGTAAAATGATATTTTCGATTTAAATAAGAAATTTGGATGATGTCAGTTTTTTGGAAACTAATTATTGAGTTGTTGACAAGGGTTGTGATATTATGGCTGAAGGATACAACTTTTTTCAGTCTTAAGGAATATATCCAATATGTTTTGGAATAAGGAAACATTCATGTTTTCAATAGGAATATATAGTAATTTAGGTTATTACCAAGACTTAAGAGAATGAATAATGTGGACATAGAAATTTTTGGAATGCTACCAACAAGATAAAACTTATGATTTATGAATGATAAATGAAGGGTTTCACATGACTCTTATATGATCATTCTAGGACTTGTTTTTCCGTACTGTGAGTTTGGATAGATGTATTTTGGATAAGACTAAAGTTGGAATGGATTATGCCGAATATCATATAGTATAATTTATGGAAAAAACATTTTTTGGATTATTGTATTAAAAATGTTTTAGAAAAAGGACAACCCATTAGATGACCGACGAACTTCCATATCAATCATGGCGAATGGAATCAATCCCACAACCAATGTGCAACAGACCTTTATCTCCTACCACTGGACTATGAGAAGTCCCTAGTGAGTATAAATTAGTTTTATTTTATTTAGGCGGTATTATACATAATGAATAAGTCCATTTTTGGAATCATATACAATTATTCTCAACATAGATGTACAAATTTATATTTGATAACCGGTTCTATCCTTTTTATTGGGAGAGATGGAAAAAATATAATTCTATCGCATGATTTTATAATACTTCATGAATGAAAAACTCAACTTCGATTCATTAAAAAATAAATTAAATGGAAATTAATCAGGGAATGCTCAATGGTGAGATCGTACCAAAATCAAGTAAGTATTTATTCTCATGAAAAAATCTTCAACCTTTGGAAAAAGATCGTGAAACCCTTAAATTGTATATGGGTACCTTATTATCCAATGAATCAGATAGTCCCTTAAATCAAAACTTATTTATCAATTTTGGTAGTAAACTTTTTCTAATCCTTATTCTTTATCACTATCAATCAGAACATGAATGTTAGCTTTCTCTTCCATATCGAAGATTCTCAGTTCCCCCCTATGTTCTATTATGTGGAAAAAATATGATGAGTTACATTTGGTAACCATTATTTTTCTAATTTCCTTTTTTAAAATGATGTTTTAGTGTTCATTTTTACAATGTGGGATTCCATGAACGAATCATTCAAGTTGAAAACAATTTATAACCCGACGAATTTTGAGGAAAAATTCTTTTTAATGGGGGTAGAATGTTACACCCTAATATTTTATGGGTTATATTATTATTATTGATGTATTATGTTTTAGGTTATACCATGATTATCTTGTTCTATACAAAACTCTATATTATCCTAGAGTATATACAACAATATTTCTGGATTGCGTTACACATAATTTCGTGTTCTTTTGAAAGAATTCATTTCACGGAACATTAAGTATAGATTGTGATCATTTTATAAATGATATAAGTTATTATTATATTATATAAAACACCAAAAGTTCCTTTAAGTACATGAACCACTGACATGGCTTGCATTACACACAACAATGACCTCCCTTGATATCTTGCATTGTACACAATACCGAGTTTCATTAAACAATGACATGTTATTAAAATATTATATAACTAGCCATTGTTAATATTATTAAAAAAAATTGATTTTTATTTGACAATATAATTAACTATAGGCATTTCTTAAACATGATATGAAACTAAAATCAATTTTCGGATAAAATATGTATTGTTATAAAAAAGCAGTTTTACTGGATTTTATTGTAACACCAATTTTATTTATAGTTTTTTACATTTTAAAAAGTTATTTTATTAAAAATAAATTTCTCTTTTGGAAGATGGACATATAAATTTATATTATTTTAAATATTTTTTATTTTTTTATTAAAATTAAAATTTTAATGAGTATTGAAAAATAACACATTTTAACAGAAAACTGCATTTTAAGCAAATTTATTCATATAGTTAGATTATCATTTTAATTGTTTTTAAATTGTAAATGGATTTTATTTATATCTTTTAATCCAATTTTGGTCATTTTAAGTAATTTAACTCTTAAATAGGACAAAAACACATGTCAATATTTGGATAATTATTACTCCATAAAAACCATATTTTTAGTTATGATAATGTAATTAATTATAAATTAATTACTGCAAATTATATGTTCTGAATTTGGAAAAATATAATCCATATTTGAAATCATAAGGATCATATTTTTTAAATTCGTACCTTTTATTTTTAGTCATTGTGAATATAAACTTCAATAATTATTTTACTTTCCATGGTTAAAAGTGTAAATCGGGTATATGTGGGCAAAAAATAATATTATAAAAACCATAAACTACCACAAACGTGTTCTAATCCTATTAGATGAGACATTTCCGACCATTTCCATTTTTGTTTCAATTTTTGGAACCCAACTGATTCACATGGATTTGAAGATGACATTTTATAATAATTAATTTATTATAATGATAATTTTTACCTAAACATATATCTTTTACTAAATTGAATTAAATTTAGGGTGATATAACTGATGAATGTGTATATATATATTAATTATAAATATAAAAATATTCCATACATCATGGTATTTTATTTATATGTTTTAGATTTTAGATAAATATATTTATTTCTGGCGCAATTATGATGTAGTGATTATATCATTAAACAAAGATTCCAATAAATGAATTTATAAATACTAAAATAAATTTAATTTAAAAAAGTTTATTCCATATAATAATTATATGTATGATATTTACATATTATATATGGTTTATTATATTTTGTTCGAATGAATCAGGTTTTTATGAAATTTTAAAAAAAGTCAAGTATGAATTGTGTAAAAAGTGACAAAAATCATAAAATAAAACATAAAATAGTTTATGAATTGATATTATATTTTTAAAAATATAATATCCATAAAATTTTTAATATCCAAACATGCCATAAATAACTTTTTTTGGGTCATTTTACATGATATGGTAGTTACGTTAACCCACAATGTGAAAAAAAAACCTGATATCGTGGTACGATTAATATAGATTAAATTAGGGTTAAACAAATAGGATAAATATAAAAAAATATTAAATGCTTGTCTAAAAATTATTTTATTGTTGGTATTAAAATAAAAATCATCTTATCTTCAAATTAAACAAGTTTTTATTATTTTAAATCAAAATTGAATCTTTAATTAATTAATATTTTGAGTGTTTCTTAAACTGCTTGTCTCCTCTCACATAAAAGGGAACCTCCTATCTATAATCATCTGTCCATTTTGAGAGTTAAATCTAGGAAAAACCCAACCCATTTCTCCTCTAAACATGTCTATATACATTCTATAGGTTCGGGTCTTCTCAAAAGTCCAAATCTAGAGACTTATGTGGAATTTTAATGGAGGAACGTCCAGAAAGAGAAAATCTCTTCTATCAATTCATTCAAAATTTTTTCTTCTTCTACTTCATATTCATTAGTTTTTTCATTGTAAAGTAATAACATAATTATAAATCAGAAACCTATATTTTAGTTTGAATATGAAAAAACCATATTTCACCTTCTATATCCTACCAAAAATGAAATCACCGCGTGGGCGTACATATGGCTTACCTTCTTCACGTAGTGGTATAATCTGTTTTTTACCTCCACCATACAAGGATAGGTATAATGTTTGAAATAACAACTACATATGATTATTATAACATGATAAAGTTTTTAGATAATATACACCATCATATTCAATACCATTCAACAATTATGGCATTGATATCATTGCTTGTGTGTACGTACGGCTTACCGTATCCACGACGCGATGAGATTAATTCTCCATGTTTACAATTCAAGTATGAATATAAAGTATATATAATAAATAATAATAAAATATATTTAATAATATTTCTAATGGATATATATATGTCATTTACTTCTAATCAATTCAATAAGGATATGAAATCAACATTCATGTGTACGTATGACCTACCGTCTGTATAAACATACTATTTCATTCCATTTATCTATCTATATTATATATATTTAAATAATGAATATATGTGATATATAAATCATGTTTACATTCTGGATGTATATAAGTCACTATATAAGTTATAATATTTTGTATATGAATTCCAAAACACGTATGATAAATAAAATAATTATTAGCTAAAACCATGATTTTACATTGAATAAACAAATGAACGTGTAATATAAATTCGTATGTGAATCATATATGACATCAGAAATATTATTATTGTTATGTTATAGGTTTATAATTTTTCAAAACCCACTAAAAAGGAGTTTCATACACATGCAAGAGAAATGACACTTAATCTAAGGGATAACATTATAAATCTCGTTTTTATCTGAAATTGTTAATAGTTAACTATTTATCGAGGGTATATTTATCATCCATTTGATTTTTTTATAATAAATTATCATAAAATGTTTAATATTATTTTATTTATGATAACATTCATTTGTACACTTTTTTTTATTTACAACTTCGTTTTGAGGGAATCTTTCTTATGTTTACCATACAAGGTACTTTTTGGAATTTCTGAAAAAAGTTCAAGAAGAATGTTTTTTTAACTGGTACGAAAAGAATAAATTTTTACTATTTCATAATTCCTTATTTCCTTGAAGCATCCCCTTTATGAATACAATTTTATTTTCACATAAAATTTTTTCTTCAAAAATTGTGTGATATTTTCAAGATGGAAGGGATATTATAAAAAGAAAGGATATTTTCCCCACAATTGGTGCTCAACAGTATTATCAAAATTATCTTCCATATATGATTACATAGTTTTATGTTTCTATAAATATTATTACCTTGACATGATTGTGTAAATTTTGAAATTATTTCTATGAAATCCATTTACAAATCATGTCATGTGGGATTGATGTTTAAGAAACCCATTTTATTTCATGGGTTAAGCTATATTGGATGTTTTAATGTTTTTATGGAAAATGTAAGAATGTTTTCATAATAAGATGGGTGGTACCAATATTTTCACAACCCGTCCCTCAGGGCCAGTGCTGTGAGTACCCCATGCCCGCCTTCCTTAGTCTAGGGGATGGAGACTAGGACCGAATGAATATTCACTAAAACAGAGAAGTAATTTCCTTTATAAGTCGTAATAACATGCAACAAATCATAAAACAAGATAGAAACTCAAGTAAATTGAATAGTAAATAGAGTGAGTGCAGTAAGTAAAAATGGGATAGAATACAATCCCAACTGTAATGTACATGAAACTGAAAGTACTAGATGGCTGATAGGTGAAGAGCATCATGTGGATCATCCACCACGAATCCTACCAGAAGTGTAGGTACTTCTCACGAACGGTCATCTCTATGGTTCGCCTAGTCTAACGTCCTCCTCCGACCTACATCTAGTCCTAGTAATCTCATCCCCAGTCAGTACTATGTGTCATGTACAACAAACACACTGAGGTTCGGTCATAGCCTGTGTAGGGGTGAGTTTAATGATACTCGGTAGGGACCCCCTGAACCTCAAGGTCTCACAAAATCCACCAAAGATAACCCACAATGCATGAAATCAAATGCCAACCCTACTTAGGTATAATATCATACATAAAACTTAGGTATCACATATACCCATCTCAACCATGAGGATACACAGGGTCCATCCCAAAATCCCAAAGCTCAACTATTCCACAAAGGAAGGAAACCCACAATGGTAAGTACCACACAGTTACACCACACTGAAGAAGACCCCCAAGGTATTACAATGATGGAATGTACCGCACAGTTATGATCTCATCTCACACTATGTATAAAAAAAGTACAGTAGTAGAGATGATTAAAAATAACAACTGAATCATCTTACTCTGTTAAGAAGCATACCCATGAAGGATCCCTATGTGATGACCCACAGAGGATTACTCGGTGCTGACGCACACATGATCACTTCCTGCTGACCCCCACAGGATCGCTAGGTGCTACCCCACATAGGATCACTTGGTGTTGACCCACATAGGATCGCTTTGTGCTAACCCTCACAGGAACGCTTGGTGCTGACCCACACATGATCACTCTTTATTCTTCACATCATAGCTAGCTAATGTGTTCTATAACTATGCTCGCTTGTCTCTAGGAGGGCTTTCGCTACATGCCACTACTCAATACTCCATAAATCACGAAGTCCCTTTAAGATTTATCACAAAGGACCTCCAAGTCATAGGGGTCTCAAAGACAAAGACAATGCGTCAATCGGACACTCGGTCTGTGAGTTATTAGCCTTTTAGTCCCATGGCCGGGTTGGATTCTTTCTCTATCCAACCTGACTCCACCACATCATAATCTAAATCTCTATATGGGATTAATCAAAGGAACCACCTTGCTCTATGTTTTTCAGTGCCGTGGACAGTTCATCAAACGGACACTCGGTGCCAAAGTTATGGCCAAATGACCATAAATTGGTCGTAGTGGATCCGGGTCTGGTCCTACTTGGTCAGACCTACCCATGCCTACCCTGTCTGGGCCGGCCCGGTTTGGGTCGACCAGGTCCAACCCACTAGGTTCAGCCAAGCCCACTGGCCGGCCTGGCCAGATGGGTGGTCTGGTAGGCCCCGAGGGCCGCGTGGAGCCACAGAGGGTGGCACGATGCTGTAGGGTCCCCAAGTGCATCACGAGGCCGCAGGGGCTTCTGGGGTTGTGCGAAAGCCATGAGGTCCATGTGGTAGTGTGAAGCCATTGGGCCGCGAGAATTTTGGGTGGCATGGACAGCTGGGGGCTGGCGCGGTGAGGCTGTGTGGTTGTAGGATGAGGCCATGGGCAGCATTGTTTAGGGGCGGCGTGGATATTTGTGGGGCGGTGAGGCCACTGGGCATAGTGGCAAGGCTGCGGGGTGGCGCGATGAGGCTGTTGGGAGGTGTTGGCCACGGGGTGGCGATACGAGGTCGCGAGGCAGTGGAGCACCTTGGCAGGGCCGTGTGCGGCGGTGGCCAGGGATGGCGGAGCCCATGGGCAGTGGTGGCCACGGATGACGGACGCTGTGCACAGTGGTGGTAGTGGATGGAAGAGCTCGTGGGTGGCGGTGTCCACGAAGCGGCATCGTTTCACCGTAGCCTTCATCTCTGTCGATGGTGGTGTCAGCCGCCATTCTCGTGCCACTTCGTGGTTGGTCTCGTACCTCCTCCATCATGGGGAAAACCCCAAATCATCACAATAGTTGTAGAGAGGATGAGCCGTGTTTTTTTGGCCCACACATTGCCCATTAGAGGAGTAGAAACCGACTATAATGTCTCTTTGAATTACAAAGAGTCGTCAAGAATGTATAAGGGATGAATTTCAAACAACCACCCTACCTCGTTCTTTTTTTGTTGTCGATGAGGAGGGAAATATGATCTTCGATTAAAGATGACCCACATTGGAGGATGTCCCATGGAAGAAGTGTAAGTCGTGCGTCAATGTTCTTTGTTGATGGAGCGTTCTTCATGAAAAAACGTTCTTCTTCGAAGAAATAAATCCTCCAATATCTCTCCCCTTTGCCAATACTTTCCCCCAAAATCAAAATAGCCAACTTTTGTGTTTACCCAATTTTAATTACTGGCACAATTTCAAATTATATTAATTAATTGCAATGTGGTTGGCACAATAAATTTAAGTGGGTGGCACCATTAAAGAGGGGGAAGATTAAGAGTCTTCCCCACACATAAGATGGAGTTCAAGGGGATTTAGTCTCAGGTGGTCCCCACCACCATAACCTCTCATGGGTTGTTAGTTTAGGTGGTCCCCACCACCATAACCTCTCTTGGGAGGTTTATTTCAGGTGGTCCCCTCATATGAAGCATCAACATGGAAGTTTCAAACAAAAAATAAATATAGAATTTTACACCATTTTATTGCATTTTATTCATTAAAAAATAAGTGAAAAACTAACTTCCACCCTCAACCAACTATGGTCAGGTCAAGGACTCTTTATGGGAATATCGGTACTATGAGTTCAACAGTGCCATCATATTTCAATTCTGAGCACCGGTTCAAATGTTTGAAAAACACGGTTGTACGTTTACTGAACGTACATGAACAAAAGATCAGAAATTCATTCCGGGCACTCTGGGCCTCTGTTTCACGTGTCGTCAATTTTCTCGGACTTCTAAAATTAAAATATATTTAAAAAAATTACATGGAAATTCACTGTCTTTACATTCTCCCCATCTTAGTGCTTTACATCCACATAAACTACAACTCAACACTATGAAAAAATTGGGGGTAATGAGCACGAAACTGAGCCTCCATTTCCATGTTCTTTCCTGGAGGTTCTCATGCTTCTAGCGAATGCGCACCCGAGTTATCGACCACCGACGAAGGACCCACTCCTATCGATCCTTAATCTCCACCGGAACCTCTGTAAAATTCACTCGGTGTCGATGAGGAGATCACTATGGTTGATAATGTGGTAAGGGTCGTGCAAGTATCTCCTCAGTTGGGATACATGGATGATTTTGTGTACCAGTTGCAACTGAGGTGGAAGAGCTAAGAATTATGCCACCTTTCCAACTCTATTGAGGACATAAAAATGTCTGATGAACCTTAGTGATAACTTGTCGCCTCGGGCAAATCTCTACAACCACATTGGGGTTAGACTCGTTGAAAGACGAGGCCACCACCCTCAAACTACAAAGGTCTCTGTATCCTATCGTTATAATACTTCTTCCTTCTCTTTTCTTTCATTATCCGCACCTAGATGATCTGTAGCTTCTCTATGGTAGCCCATACCATCTCTAGTCCCACTAGTGTTGACTCCCCTGGGTCAGTCCATCACAATGGGGATCTACAAGTTCATCCATTCAACGCCTTAAAATGTATCATCCCAATGGTGGAGTGATAATTGTTGTTTTTTGAACTCCACAAAAGGTAAGTGATTCAACCATATGCGACCGAATTTGAGGATGCAAGCACGCAACATGATCTCGAGGGTCTGAATGGTCTGCTTAGTTTGGCCATCTATATGAGGATGGAAGGCATTGATCAAATGAATTTGTGTCCTGAAAGCCTCCTAAAACCCCTTCCAAAGCTGTGATGTAAAAGATGCATCACGATTGGAGACCATCGTTGAAGGCACTCAATGTAGCTGCACAATCTCCATCACTTAGAGGCTTCCCATGCTCCCTACTAAACCATGCTATCTGATCGTTAGGAAGTTGGATGACTTGGTGAGTTAGTCAACGATCATCCAAATCGATTCATGTCCCCTAGATGTTCATGGAATTCCTGTCATGAAGTCCATGTATATACCATCCCACATTCACTCTGGGACCTCCAAAGGCTGAACCAAGCCTGCTGGTACATGATGCTCCACCCCAACTGGTGACAAGTTTGTCATCGAGAGACAAACTCTGCAACTGCTTTCATCATTCCAAGCCACGAGTTCTTAGTCGAAGATCCTAGTACATCTCTGCTACATCTAGATGTACCACTAGAGGGGATGTTTGGAACTCTCTCAACAAATCCTCTTGAAGTGACACTAGTACTATGGTATGTCCTCTAAAGAGGATGATGTGATCCCAATGATCAGAAAATCTATTAGGTGCCTATCCTATGGATATCTTAGCATGTTGTGTCTCACATAAAGTGTCCCCACGATGCGCGTCACTGACTAACTGAAGAGGAGGGGGTGTGACTATAAGAGAATGAAGAAAAGTTCTCCATCTCTATCCATAAAGGATATCTACAAAGTAGCCCGCTCCTTCGTCGCCTCGCTTAACAGCAGTATACCTAACCTCCTACTTAGGGAATATGTGAGAACGTTCTCTTTCCCAAAATTATAGGCTATCTCAAAGACATAGTCCAGGAGGAACTCAAGACAACGTCGTTGTCTCATGTTCAGGTCCATATGTGAGAAGATATTCCTAAGACTCTAGTGATCCTAGTATAATGTAAAACGCTCACCCATCATGTAATGTCACCACATATTCAAGGTGAAGGCCAATGCTTAAAACTCCATGTAATGCGTAGCATAATTCTTCTCATGTTGTCTTAGCTGTAGAGAACCATATGAGATAATAGCTCGCTCTGGAATCAGGATGCATCTTAGTCTGAGCCTTGATGTGTCATAGTAAACTACGTACCCTACGCCCTCCCTCGGTGGCCTTAATATGGGGCAGTAGTCTTCCTCTGCATGTGCTCTTGAAAACTCCACTGGCAACTCTCTTAGCACATGAAGGGTTTCCCCTTCTTTATCAGCCCTGATAGAGGTTCTTCAACTCTGGAGAAATCTATAACAAACCTCCAGTAATATCAACCCAATCCCAGGAAACATCATACCTCCGTCACACTTCTGGGTGGCTCCCAAGCCAAAAACGCCTCAATCTTCGCTGGATCTACTAAAACTCTAGCCTTTAATATGACATGTCTGAGAAATTTAACTTCTCAGATCCAGACCTAGAACTTCTAGAGCTTACCATAAATATGTTTCTCTAGGAGTGTGTCCACTACTATCTGCAAATGGTAGGCTAGCTCCTCCTCAGTAGTCGAGTAGATCAGAATTTCTTCGATGAAGACTACTACAGTGCTATCAAGGTATGGCTGACCGATTTTTTTCATGAGTCCTATGAACACTTATGGAGTGTTGGATACGCCTAATGGAATAACCAAGTATTCTTAGTGGTTGTACCAACATTTGAAAGATGTCTTCTACATATCCTCGTCTCGTACTCTGAGCTTGTGATAACAAGATCTGAGATCTATCTTCGTGAAACATTGTGCTCCCTTCAGCTGATCAATGAGGTCGTCAATCCTTGTAAGTGGGTATTTTTTCTTCACAGTCACCTATTTCACGTGTCGATATTCAACAAAAAGCCTCAAGCTCCCATCTAACTTCTTGGCGATCAAAATCAGGGCTGCCTGATGAGATACACTAGGATGAATGAATCCCTTCCATTGTAACTCCTCTAGCTATACCTGAAGCTAATGAAGCTCTATGGGATCCATCAGATATGTTGGTGTAGATATAGATGTTGTCCCGGTGTACATGTCAATGTAAATCTCCATCTATATATGAGGAGTTACACCCGGAACATTATCAGGGAAGACATCTGCATTCTGGTCCACCACTACATCATAACTCAGACTCCCCACATCAACTGCTCTAAGGGTAAGGCTAGCCAACATATGGGTGATGGGTTTTTCGGTCCTCCAGGTAATTCCATCATGTGCTGCAAAGGCACCCTTCTCTCTAGAGAAGGTAATATTTGTCCCATAAGTGCATACACACATCACTTTGTGCTGAATATAGTCAATATGAGCACGGAATGTAGATAACCAATCCATAACCAAGATGATGTCGTGAGGCCTCGACGCCACTACTAGGAGATCCCAGATGAAGCTCTTGCCTCCTAGAGTATTCTCACACTACTAGAACCAGTTCGTAATTGTTGAATCTTCCTTCATTGGAGTCACTATTCATAAGGATCGAGCCAATGGCTCCGTCGGAATCTCCGAGCTCCGAACGAGGGGAGTGTCAATAAAATAATGACTGGAACATGTGTCTATAAATACTACAGCTAAGGTGTAGTAGACATAGATCATACATCATATCATCTCCAGAGTGTCATGATCGTTGGACTCAGCTTCATGGATCTGAGCTCGCCTCAGTCCACCTGCTCCCTACGGTTGGGTTGGACCTCCTGGTGGTGCTGGCGGTAACACCTAGAATTGTCGCCAACCGCCAGCTGCACGACCATCTCCTCTGCTATATTAACCATATTCTTGAAGAACTCCTTAGTAAAATATATATATCTACCTAGGTTTTCCTTCAACCATATGCTGATCATATGTACAGTGGGTTAGACAATCACGAGTCATGTGACCCTTCCCACGACATGCGTAACACTGCCCGCTCCTGGCATGACTGGCTCTGCCTTAGGTTCCCTGCACAACTGACCATGAATCCTACAGTCATCCACCTGAAGGTATTGTACTTTTAGACCACTGTGTCATCTGTCTGCTTTTGGCTATAGAAGAATCCACAATGTGATGACGAGTAGTGGGTCTCGCTGCGTGTGACAGATCAGCAAAGAAACTCTCCACTATGAGGGCTCCCTCTAACACCCCCACTTATGTCAGGATGCTAACAGGGATCATAGAAGCCCAGATCTCTCGCATGAGTCCCTTATCAATGGTCTGGGCCCTAAATAATTGGGCTTTCACCATTTCAGTGGAGTAGCGTGAGTGGTTAGTGAACCTCACATAGTACCGAGCCATAGTCATGCTTCCCTGCTGTAGATGAAGTAGCTCTTGAATGCTCACTGTGCAAAGAGTCACTGGGAAAAACTCTGCTCGAAAATAGGCTCTCAGAGTCATCCTAGAGATGTGTCACATCGTCATGAACCTGGAGCATCATGCTCTACTATCTGCCTGCTGATGCCTGAAGAATACTGACAGAAAGGATCATCATGAGATCAGCTAGTGTCCATACCAGTTGAAAGACTCTCACTACGGCTTCCAGCCAATCCTCATCTGTCTGTGGGTCCGTCTTTCCCTTGAACTTGGGTGGAATCTGGCGCTAGAAGTCATGAAACGCACTCATGCAGCGTACACCCTCTACTTCTGGGGCTGGTGGGATATTTTTTCCAACGGGTAATGGTACCGTTGGTGCCTCCTCTGGAGCCTCTACTGGAATAGGGCCTAGAACCAAGTCATCCTCACTCAATGGGCTATCATTGCGTACAACTCTAGGAACCCTATCTGGCTGTCTGCATGGAGGCATCCGGAAAAAATTGGTGTTCCGTGGTCTATAAATTATACCTGGTGAGAAGACTTAAAGATTTCACAAATAAGACTCTTCAAAACACACACGCAATCATTGTTTTCATGAGCTTAGTCAGAAATCAGAAGTCAATGTCCTGTGTATGGATACGTCGGTCACCACACCAACACTAGATTCCTTAAACAGATAACCACAATCACTACACATAAAATTATTTAAATTTAAAAGATTGTATTCCTATGTTTTCTAGTAGAATAGACTCCTCTAATACCATTTTTTCCTGAATCGTCCCCTGGTGCTCGTTTCGTGATTACCCAAGCCCTCCATCCATATGAAAGTGGCTGGATACTAGCACCAAAGGCATATTCACTAAAAATAGGAATTAATTGCCTTTATAACCTGTAAGAACATGAAACCGTGCATACAAAAACATACAATCTCAAGGAAACTGAATAGTAAACAAAGTGTGTGCAGTAAGTAAAAGGGGGCTACAATACAAGCCCAATTGGAAAGTACAAGAAGCAGAAAGTGAAAGATGGATAATAGTTGAAAAAAAGCTCATGGATCATCCACCACGAATCCTACATGAAGGGTAGGTACAACTCACAAACAACCATCTCTACGGTTTGCCTCATCTAACGTCCACCTCTAAACTACCTCATGTCCTCATACTCTCATCCTCAGTCAGCATTTTCTATCATCTACACCAAACACAATGAGGTGCGAGCATATCCCGTGTAGGGGTGAGTATAAAGATACTTATTAGGGACCCCGAGAATCTCAAGGTCACACAAAATCCACCAAGGATAAACCACAAGGCATGAAATCAACTGAAAACCCTACTTAGGTATATTCCCATACATATAACTATGTTACCATGTATACCCATCCCAACCATGAGGAAACACATAGTCCAACCCAAAATCTCCAAGCTTAAATTTTCTACAAAGGAATGAAAACCACAAATGTATGTACCACAGAGGTACGCCACACTGAAGAATACCACAATGGTATTACCAAGAAGGAAATTATCCCACAGGTGTGAACTCAACTCACACTAGGTATAACTAAAGTACATTAGTAGAGATGATTAAATTTAAATACTACTTCATCTTACTCTATTAATAGGAAGACCCACGAAGGATCTCTAAGTGCTGACCCACACCATATTGGTAGGTACTGACCCACACAGGATTCCTCTATGCTAACCCACACAAGACTACTAGGTGCTGAACCACACAAGATCTGTTGGTGCTGACCCATAGATGATAGCTCGGTGTCGACCCACACAGGATCACTTGGTGCTGACTTACAAAGGATCTATCTTCATTCTTTACGTCACAGCCAGCTAATAGGATCCCTCACTATGCTCACATAGCTCCAGGAGGGTCTGCTCCACAAGGGACTATTCGGTACTCCAACATCCATGAATCCCAATAAAGAAGTATCCCAAAGGACCTCCACGTCATCGGGGTCTCAATGCAATAGACGGAGAATCAATCAGACACCTAGTCTATGAGTTATTAGACTTTTAGTCATGAGGGCCAATTTAGATTCGTGCTCGATCCAACCCGACCGCACTCCATCTTAATCAAAATATCTAGTGGGGTATACTCAAAGGAACGTTCATTCTCCAAGGTTTCTAGCGCCACTGACGATTTATCAAACAGACTCTCGGTGCCAAATGTATGTCAAAAATAGCGTAAATGGGTCGTAGTGGGTTCAGGTCTAGTCCAACCAGGTTTGTAACACCCCAATAATTCATAGTAAGTTATTTTAATTAAGGTAATTAAATCACTTGTGCTATATGAAACACCGAGTTTGAGTGAACCACGACTTAGCAAACTAGCCATTTAAAAGTATTTATGAATAGTATATACATAATTTTGAATTTTATATACTTTTCATAATTTTAGAATCCATATTATGTGTTTATTAGACATATTATAATAACAAATACATTTTTTTTCAGATAGAACGAGTATTTTTTAAAAAAAAATGAAATTTTACCACCTTGTAATGGAAAACCATTTTTAAAACCAATATTTTAGACTTTTCTATATTCAATTTAATGAAATTAAATTCTTCTTTTAAATTGGGACATAAAAATTTATTTTTGATAAATTTTTGTTTCTTTTCTAATAACATTTATATTTTGATGAATACTGAAAAATACTAAATTTTAATTGAAAACAACTTTTTTTAATAGAAATAACTTATAGTGTTAAAGTATGTGTTTGAGTGGTTTTGAAGAATAATTAGATTGTATTTTTATCATTTAATACAATATATGTGGTTATAAGGAATTTCACATTTAAATTTGACATAAACACATGTCAATCTTTCGATAGTTTTCACTTTTTAAAAACCCACCATTTGGTTTTGACTACAGGAATTAATTTTAAACTATTTAATGAAACTTATATGTTTTCAATTTGGTAAAATACAATTAATTTTCTAATTTGTAATATCAAAAATAGCTTAGGGTAAATTTTTGGTATTTTTATAAAAACATTCAATTTTTGATTAATAGTGAAAACACTACGTTATAGTTTCAAACCGTCTTTTTATTTAAATAATTATTTATTTTATATAAATGTATTTTAAGTCACAATATATGTATAATACCTATATATGTTAAATTTAATTCATTGGTGTCATTTTATAATAAAGTTAGATGTATAAATTTTTTTTGAACTTTTTACCGTCATTTAGCAACGTTATAGGGGCATTTGCAAATTTACATAAGATGTAATTTTACCGCTTCTGTGAGTTAAATTTCAAAAATAAGAGAGACATGTTTGATACCAGAAAGTAAAATGTGGTTCAATAATTTGAAAATAATTTTATATGAATACTAAATTTTAACTTTTGTTTACCACTGTTCAAAGTAAATATGGTAATTAAGGGTAAAAATTATATTATTATTACCCCAACACATGTCCTAATTATATTGGATAAGTTTAATTCGACCCAAAACAACCTTATAAATAATATATGATCCTTCATGTCAACATGGATTAGATTAGGGCATTTATTATTATTTTATTTAAGGAATATTTAAGAGAGTTAAAATCAATGTTTAATTAGTAAAACATTTTTAATATAGGGTTATACATAAGATAAATTAGACTATAAATATTCATTATAATGGTAAAATTATTTCCTAATTAATGGTTTTATATTTATATTTTTCATAAATAAATAATTAAATTTACTTATAAAGCAATTATGATGCAGTAATTACTTAAATAATGAAATATTAAAATAATTGACATTATAAATATCCAAATAAATGTAATTTGAGACTTTTTATGAATTACAATAATTTTACAGGTTAATATGACATGTTAGGGTTGGTTAGTTGAATATTTTTAGTTGTAATAATGATGTTATGAATTTCTAAAAAACAAAATACCAAATAGTCTCAAAATTAACCTCAAAGAGTTTTTAAAACAAATATTATATTATTAATTTATACTCTCTTACTAATAATCAATGGTTCTTCAAAAGGTCTTAAATAATATTATATATTTCATAAATGAACAACTTGAGGTTCTCTGGTATGTTTATAGTATGTTTATTAACCATATAATATAAAAATTCTAAGAGACATGGTCGATTTCAAACTATTTAACTAAGAGTTAAATATAAACGATAAAGATAATATAGTAAACCAAACCTGTATAAAACCTATTGATTGAGTTTTTTTCAACCCATCCCCACCTTATCATCTAAATAATTCATTTAGATCCATTAGAAAACGAAATTTATTTTATTATATAATAATATTTCTAGTTTTTCCAAAGATGCCCTCACCCCTCTTATAAAAGGGAACTTCCCATTCCCTCTAATTCACACATTCAAAGACATTTGGATCGTCAAAAACCTTCCCAAATTCCCTAAAAAATTACCTACATTAATCCTAGAGGGATTAACTTAGTCATAAAGAAAACCTATGGAGCCCTTTTGATCAAATCAAAAGGAAGAACCCGAAAAAGAGGTAAATAATTCATCACATCTTTCAAGTTCTGTTATTCTTCAACTTCCTCTTTATTTGTTGTTTTCATTATAAACTAATAAATCCAGTATCTTCTATATAATATTATGTTATTATAAATATTGTACAACCATATTCATTATTCTATCCAACCTTTGAATGACATGTCACCATACGTGTGTTTGTATGGTTTACGGTCTCCACGTCATGGTGTAATTGTTAATCAATACATTATTATTTGGATGGGTACAATAATGATGTATAATTGATGTTAATAATAAGTATAACATGATAATTATTTGGTATATATGATATACCATCCACTTAATTATTATTTTAATATCAAAATAATGATATTGTCCCCCGTGTGTACGTATGGATTTCATTCTCTGTGAACACGGTGAGATACATTCCCCATCACATTCATTCAAGAATAATTTTCATTAGATTATTAAAAATAAATATTAATGAATTAATATAATTCTGAAAATGAATATGATACATCCTTCCCATAACAATCATTACTTACGTAAGAAATCATATAATGTAAAACGAATCAGTTAACACCTGAAACTACAATAATAGAAAAATATTATTAACAAAGAAATATTGAAAGAACATATATGATATCATATAAATGTATATGATTATTTTATAATTTAACAAAAATTATTTCACCCTTATTCATGAGTTTAACCTACACTCAATGAAGGAAATGTACAAGGTAAGGGGTTTCTTATCTCACTTTTAATTCTGTGAGATTTTCTTTGTTCTCGACTTATTTATTGGATGTGGTGTATTGTGTACTGCCATTTGATATATATTATCATCATTATATTAATATTAATGGTATTATGTGATTAATTTGGTGGTTATTAACTTTTTTTCATACGACTCGATTGAT
Source organism: Viscum album (assembly GCA_963277665.1). Taxonomy (NCBI): domain Eukaryota; kingdom Viridiplantae; phylum Streptophyta; class Magnoliopsida; order Santalales; family Viscaceae; genus Viscum; species Viscum album. The sequence goes on from OY728120.1 coordinate 488,387,867, forward strand.
TACAATTCTGTATGAGTTTTTCATCTCACTTTTTATTCTTATGAGATTCATGCTATATTGGCAACTATTTCATTTTGTGTGGTGTATGTATTGACCATGATTTTAATCTTGGTGTATATATATTTTAATTTATGGGTGTTTAAATCTTCATTGTAGGATCCTTATTTCTTGGTTTGTATGTTTCATATGTTTCCAATTCGATAGGGGAATTTCAAATTTCAATTTCCACTCATTGGGATTTACACATACTTCATTGATTATTTTACTCCATGATTATGTGTGGAATAACTATTTATTATTTACGTATTAATTTTCACTCCACTTTGTGTGGATATATGTTTGATACACATAATCACTACAATGATAATTTCTCATTGCATTGATATAATCTTGATCTTAACTTCATTTCCATTCATTGATTTAAACATCCAAGTCATTGGTTTTGTTTTTACAAGTATATGTATGAATGTCCTCTGATTGATTTACACTGAATATCAAATCATATTTAGTTTATTTATATTTTTCTCTCATAATTATGTCATTGATTTATCTTTTTCCTAAGGATACTGTCTTTATAAGGGATTTTATCTCAATTTACATTCCTTTGAGATTTATTTTTTGTTATGCACCAATTCACCTTTATATGGTGTATATAATGTACTTTGAAATAGTATATCATGAAATCCGTTATTCTCAAGAAATTATGAAGTTTTTATTTGCTCAATTAATTGTATTAAAGTGTCTCTAATTTGGTTAAAAACTCTGACTAAAATATCTTTTTAAATGTTTTAAAATTTTATTCTTCTAAATATTTATCATTGATGTTCATGTTTTAAAATGGTTTTAAGAATTTATTTATATAGAAATTAATGTTTTAAAATTAAAAATCCTTTTAAATATTTCCAAGTGGTGTGGTACACTTTTATTGGAAAAACTGTTTTTAAACGGCTTCTTGAAAAATAGTGTGACTTTTAAATGATTTCACGAAAAAATGTGATAGTTCTCTCAAATAGTTTTGATGATTATTTTTATCTATGTCAATATCGATTGAGGTTAAAATGTTACAATGAAATCTTCCATATTGTATTGAAAGAGTTATGGTTGACTGTGTATGGGGAATTTTTATACCATTCATGGTTCATGGATAAAGTATTGACATTTATTATGCTAGTTTTAATATAAATGTTTATGTTATGTTTCAAACATTTAGTATGAGTAATGCACTGGACTTGGTAAGTGATAGGTGGATCCCACTATAGCTACTCGATGCATCAGTAGGTCTAATGATGCAAAATCATGTATTGTCACAATGCCTTGACAAAATATTTTTTGTAGTCTTCACACAAGGCCTTGACTATGTGGTTATGAAAGTCTTTCATTATGTATTCCATCATTATGAAAGTTTCTATTGATATTTAATGTGATTATTTGACTATTAGAATATCCATGTGAATAAATAAATGGATTTATTTGATTTTATCCTTTCCATATTATACTGACGTTCATGTTTAAAAGTCTTTTGTTTTAGTCTTATACATTTCCTTAAATCGTTATGCTTATTTATTAATGTTTTTTTATATTTTTATCCTTACTAAGAATATAATGTCACCCCTTTCTGTGTTTTATTTTTACCAGGATGCAAAGAAGTATATAATGATTGACTTGCAAGGATAGTCCATGGGAACTCAATGTTTTCTATGTAAACTATGTTGTAATAGATTTCCATTTTATGATGTAATAAAATCCTTATAAATGTATATACTGATTTCATGTCTACTAAACTAATCGGTCTTTCGAGACTTGTTCTTTTTTGATCATGCCAATGATTCATAATAATGCACCGACATCAGGATTCTAGGGTAAGGGTATTACAGTTGGAATCAGAGGAAGTTTAGTACAAAAATTGGAATCTAGATTTAGATAAACTCTTATTAGATCACATTGCCATAAGATAGAATTTGATGATTAGTACAGAAGAACTTCCTATAATTTAGGTATTGTAGATTTTTTTTTATTTTTCCAAGAAATACATCCCTGCCTAGATATGAGCAGGTAGAGGTGGCTCTGGCATAGATGTAACTAGGGGTAAAACCCGAAAACACCGCTTTGAACTATACTCAAATGAGAACTACTGCACGAAAACGAGCCCTGCTACACTCTTGGTTATGACACTCCTGGGGAATATGCTTACGATAATTCACATTTTCATTACTAAATTATTTGATGAATTTTATTATAAGATGAGAATAAAAAATTACCATTAATACTAAGGTATTTTAGATTGAAAATAAAGTATTATGATATTCTCTAAATAAGCTTATGACTCACACTATGATTTCTTATGTTAGTCAATAGCTGGATTCCAAGGGATTCATAGTAACATGGAACATGATGTACAAGGTTGGCACAGTGGAGGAAATGAACAAAAAAATGGAATGTTAATAGGTGTAAAAGATATCGTGTTCATTTCGAATTAGTTTTCCAAAAATATGACCAATGACATATATATTAACCAACTCCCGGACTCAACAAAAAAGATAAATGAGGTAAATGATAAAAGCTCTAACAGTGGAGACTATAGAGAAAATAAAGATCAATTTCCATCATGTAGGAAATGTGGAAGGTGACACCCAGGTAAGTGTCTCATTAGAACAAATAAATATGTTATGTGTGGTAAATAAGGACATAAAGTAAAGAATTGTCGAGGAAAAATGAAGAGTACAATAAAAGAAAATAAAAATGATCCCATGAATCCATTTACAGTCATTCTCCGTCAATTTATGGGACCATGGAATTTCCTGAGTGAATTCCCTATTCTATAGGATATCCCCTTGGTCACGGAAGAACCAATGTGGAAATAAATGGATGGTGAAATGATAGAAAGTATCAATGCTCTTTCTTAATGAGATTACTTTGGAAGACTATTCTCGTATGTGTAACCCTAAAGTTTATTATGTGAAAATGAAATTTTAGGAAGAAGTGTGTTTTCTATTGATGATATAGTTATAAATAACCATTCGGGTTTATATGATCCTTGAATTTTAGTCAATTACATGTTATTAAATATTCGGATGAAAATGAGAGGTATGAGATAACATTTGTGCTGAAATAATGATAGACTTATTTTGAGGAATTTATCTCATTTAGGGAATGTTATAAAATATAGATTTTGAAAAAGGACAACACGCAGACCGTGTGATAACCTGTCGCGTCAGACAAAGCTGAAGGAATCAAACCCACAACCATAGTGCGATTGGGATTTATCACCTACCACTAGACTACATGAAGTCCCTAGTTAGTATAACTAATTAATTTTAGTTAAATGATTTTATTAATAAATAATATGTTTATTTTGGATCTTATTTCTTATCAAATAGATATCCTTAGTATAAGAAAATTATTTGTGGATTATGTGATAAGTGTTATTTTGGAATATGTTCGCTCTTTTGGTATTACTATATGCCTAAGGAAAATAGAATACTATGGGATTTTGATTTTAGTATTAATGGTGGATTTTTTTATATGTTTATATTGTGTATTTTTAGAGATTTGCATTATTTATAGATATTATTTACCTATCATAGAGAATATGTGATTTGGTTAATTACTTTTAAGTTTGTGACTCTAAGAGTAGTCAATGTTATTTGGAAATACTATTTAATGTGGAAGACTACGTAATCAAATTCTTCTATGTTTTGGGTTTCAATATTAGTTTGGATTATATTGATGGATTTTAAGGATAATTGTTTATTGAATGTTTTTTATTGAACATTGGGTATTTTTTGTTTAATTTTATAAATTAAGATATGTCTTTCTTTCTCTAAAATTTTAACATTTTTGGTGACCATCTGATCATGTAGTAAATATTTTGGTTTTGATTTATCTCTAAATACTGGGTAAATATATATAGTTTATCCTTTGTGGATTATGTGATTCTCTAGAAGTTGATTCTAGCGCTTCAAGTGTGACTAAGTCATCTTGAATACTCATCTTTAGAAAAAAATGATATGTTATTGGTAGAAATTTATTAATGGATGAAACTCTAAATAAAAAGTAAGTATATCTATTTAGGTTTTTACTCAATCTCATAAATAAATTCCTCAAATTTATGAAATGGAACTTAAAATAATAAAACAATGTTATCCATTTACTTTTGCAACTAGGAAACTAACGAACGTTTATCTCATCACATGTTTGTGTTTTTCTTGATGTTAACTTTCTCCTAATAATGTTTTCTATAACTCTCCACCAAAACATGAAACTTATTTTATCTTCCATATACATGTTTTCCTACATGGAATCCAAGTGTGGGTTATCTAGTGTGACCGTTTTACTTCTATTTCATTCTTTTAAAGAGATAGTTTTATTGACTCTTTCTCCGATGTGGGACATTAAATGAAGTTCCCAAGCCAAGTTTTAAAATTTCAAGGATGCAATTTCCAAAAGGGGGGAAGAATTTAACACCCCGTGATTTCATAGTAAGTTATTTTCTTTAAATTAATTTAATAGCTTCCACTACACGCAACACCGAGTTCGAGCGCACCACGACTTACCAAATTAGCCGTTCAAAAGCGACTATGAATTGTATTAACTGAATTTTGAAAATTATATACTCCATATAAATTTAAAATTTATATTATGTGCTTCTTAGACATAATATAAGAACAAATTCATTTTTTTCAGATAAATGAAGTATTTTAAAAAAAAAAGAAATTTTATAACCTTTTAACGGAAAAAACCTTTTAAAACAAATATTTGAAACTTATATATATTAAATTTAATGAAAATAAATTAATCTTTAGAATTGGGACATAAAAAGTTGTTTTAGATAAATTTTTTCTAATTTTCTAATAAATTTTATATTTAGATGAATACTGAAAAATAGTAAATTTTAATTGAAAAAAACTTTTATTAATTGAAATAATTTATAATGTTAAATTATGTAATTGAATGGTTTGGAAGAATAATTATATTATATTTTTATCATTTAATACAACGTAGGTGATTATAAGTAACTTTACATTTAAATTTGACATAAACACATGTCAATCTTTTTATAGTAGTTTGTTTTTAAAAATATACTTTTCAGTATTAAAAACAGGAATTAATTTCAAATTAATTAATGAAACTTCTATGTTTTGAATTTTTTAAAATACAAATCAGTTTTTAATTTGGAATATCTAAATTAGCTTAGAGTAATTTTTTTGGAATATTTTGAAAACATTCAATTTTTGATGAATTTTGAAAAACACTGGGTTATATTTTAAAACCGATATTTTTTTAAAATATTTATTTATTTTATTTAAATTTATTTTAAGTCAAAATATAATTTTAATACCTATATAAGTTTAATGTAATTCTTCGGTGTCATTTTATAATAAAAATAGATGTATAAAATTTTATTGAACTTTTTACCGTCTTTTACCCAACTCCTAGGAGCATTTGCAAATTCACATAAAACATAATTTTACCACTTCTGTGAGTTGAATTTTAAAAATTCAATACAAACAGTTGATATCAGTAAGTAATATTTTATTCAATAAGATGATAATAATTGTTGATTAATAGTAACTTTTTACATTTATTTACCCTGGTTAAAAGAAAATGGGGTAAATAAGGGTAAAAATGATATTATTATTACCCTAACACATATCCAAATTCTATTTGATAAGTGTAATTCTACCAAAAACAACCTTAGGTTTTAAATATGATCCTTTAGGTCCACTCGAATTAGAATAGGACATTTTTTATTAATTTATTTAAATATGAGTTAAAAGAGTTAAAATCAAAGTTTAATAACTACATCATTTTTAATATAGGGTTATACAAAATATAAATTAGACTCTATGTATTAATTAGAAAGATAAAAATATCTCCATCATAATGGTATTTTATGTATATTTTTTAGATATTATATAACTTAATTTATTTATGACACAATAATGATGCACTAATTACCTAATTAATGAAATATTAAAATAATTTATATTATAAATATCAAAATAAATGTAATTTAGGATTTTTTAATGATTTAAACTAATTTTATATGTTAATATGAAATTTTAGGGTGGGTATAGTAATTCTTTTCGAATTAAAAATGTTTTTCTGAATTTAGAAAAAACAAAATACCAAATATTGTCAAAATTGACATAAAAGAGTTTTTAAAGAAAATATTATATTATTAATTAATATTCTATTCCTGAAAATCTATGGTTCAGGAAAAGGCCATAAATTATATTATATATGTCATTAATTACCAACTTTTGGTTCTCTAAGAAGTTTATTTAATGTTTATTAACAATATAATATAAAAATACAAAGAGACTAGGTAAATGTCAAACTATTAAACTTAGAGATAAATCAAAAAGTGAAAGACAATATATTAATAAAAAAAGTATATAAAACATATTAGTGGAGTTTTTTTCTACTCATCACCACCTTATCCTATAAATAATTCGTTTTAGAGCCATTATAAACCGAAAACGGTTTTATTATACAATAATATTTCTACCATTTCCTAAGGTGCCCCTCGCCCCTCTTAAAAAAGGGAACTTCCCCTTCTCTCTAATTCACACCTTGAAAGCCATTTTTCTTGGCCAAACCATGCCCAAATACCCTCTCAACTGTCCTCCCTTAATCTTAGAGGAATTCCATTAGTCATAAATCTATCATAAGGTTCCTTTTTTATCAAATCAAAAGGAAGAACCTGAAGAAGAGGTAAATATTTTGTCACCTCTTTCATGTTTTTTTCTTCTTCCACATCCCCATTATTCATTGTTTCCATTATACAGTAATAAATACAATATATTATATATACTATGATGTTATTATAAACATTATACAACAATATTAAATATTATATCCATCTTTTGAATGACATGTCATCATATGTGAGTATATACGGCTTACTGTCTCCATGTCGTGGTGTAGTTGTTATTCAATACATTATTATTTGGATTGTTATAATAATTATGTATAGTTGATTTAAATAATAAATATAACATTATAATTATTCTGTATATATGATACACCATCCAATTATTTATTATTTTAATATCAAAAGAATGATATTGTCGCTCGTGCGTACGTACAGATTAAAGTCTTTGCGAATGCAATGAGATTCATTACCCATCGTATCCATTAAAGACTAATATTTATTAGATGATTAATTTTTTTAAAGACATAATATCATTATGAATATGAATAAGATACATCCTATCTACAACAAACATTACTTACGTAACAAAGTATATAATGGAACATGAATCAGTTAACACCTGAAACGATGATAATACTAAAATATTATAAACAAAGAAATATTGAAACATCATATATGATATCATATTAATGTATATGATTAATTTATAATTTAATAACAATTATTTCACCATTATAAAGGAGGTTAACCTACCCTCGACCAAGGAAAAGTACAAGGTAATGGGTTTCTTATCTCACTTTTAATTCTATGAGATTTCCATTGATTGCCACTTATTTATTGGATATGGTGTATTGTGTTCTGCCATTTGATATATATTATCATGAGTTTTTTTATATTCATGGTATCTTGTGATTAATTTGGTGTTTATTAACTTTTGGTCATACGAATCGATTTATTACAATGAAGTAAGGGTTTTTCTTCTCACTTTATATTCCCATGAGATTCATGCTATATTGGCCACAATTTCTTTTTGTGGGGCATATTTATTGTCCATGATTGTATTCTTGGTTTAATATAATATAATTTATGGGTATTTACATCTGAATTGTATGATACTCATTTAATGGGTTGTGTTTTTCATATGTTACCAAATATTTACGGGAATTTTGAATTTCAATTTCCACTCAATGGGCTTTACGCATACTTCACTAAATATTTTACTCAATGATTATGTGTGGAATCACTATTTATTATTTATGTAGTAATTTAAACTGCAATTTGATTGGATATATTTTTTATACACATAATCACTCCATTGATAATTTCTCAATTCATTGATATAATCCTGATCTTAACTCAATTTCCATTCATTGAGTTAAACATCCAAGTCATTGGTGTTGTTTTTACAAGAATATGTGTGAATTTCCATTCATTGATTAACACTGAATATCCAATCATATTGAGTGTATTTATATTTTTCACACATAATTATTTCATTGAATTATACATTACCTAAGGATAGTATATTTATAAGGTATTTCATCTCAATTTACATTCTTTTTAGACTTCTTTGTAGTTATGCACCAATTCACTTTTATATGGTGTATATACTGTCCTTTGACATATTATATCATGAAATTATTTTATTCTCATAATATTATAATGATTTTATTACCTCAATTATTTTTATTCAAGAATCTCTCATTTGGTTAGGAACTCTAACTAAAATATCATTTTAAATGTTTTAGAATTTTATTCTTCAAAATCATTCTCATTAATGTCCATGTATTAAAAATGGTTTAAAGGATTTATTTATATGGAAATTAATGTTTTAAAAATAAAATTCTTTTTAAATGTTTCAAAGTGGAATTGGATAATTTGATTCAGAAATATATTTTTAAACGGATTCTTGAAAATAGTTTGACAATTAAATGATTTCAAGGAAAAGGGGGATGTTTCTCTTAAATAGTTTTGATGAATATTTTCATCTATGTCAATATCCTTCATTGTTCTCAATTGAGGTTAATCTGTCACAATAAAATCACCCATATTGTATTCAATTAGTTTTTTTTTATTGTGGATGTGCTATTTTTATACCATTCATGGTTCATGGACAGAGTATTGAGATTTTGTATTCTACTTTTAATAAAAAAAATTATGTTATTTTCATACATTTCATATGAGGAATTCATTGGATAAAGTAAGTGACAGGTAGAGCTCGTTATAGCTCATAGATGCATCGGTTGTTCTCATGAAACAAACTAGTGTCTGGGAACAAGGCCTTGACAAAATATTATTTGTAGTCTTGGAATAAATCCTTGACTATGTGGTTATGAAAGTATGGAATTATGCATTCCATCCTTATGAAATTGGCTATTGATATTGCATTTCATTATTTTATTAGTAGAATGTCCATGTGAATAATTAAATGGACTTATTTTATTTTATCATTTCTATATTATGATGAAGTTCATGTTTAAAAGGATTTTGTTTTAGTCTTATAAATTTCCTTAAATGTTTATGCTTATTTATAAAATTTTATCCTATATTGGTATCCTTACTGAGCATCTAAGCTCACCCATTTCTATGTTTTATTTTTTCCCAGATGTGAAGAAGTATATAATGAATGATCTATTGGGATAGTCTGTGGTATCTTAGTGTTATCAATGGAAACAATGTTGTAGAAGTTTTCAATTTTATGATGTAATTTAAACCATATGAATATATCTATTAATTCCAAGGCTACTAAACTAATAGGTCTTTCGAGACTTGATCTTTTGTGATCATGCCAATGATACGTAATAATGCACCGACTCTGGGATTCTGGGGTCGGGGTGATACAAGGTCAGAATGACCCAGCCCGACTCGGCCTGGGCCGATCCGGTTTGGGTCGACCCGGTCCAACCCACAGGGTCCAGCCCAGTCCACTGGGTAGCCCGACTTGCCGGGTCCGGCCTGTCTCACTGGGCGGCCCGACCATTTGGGCAGTCCGACAGGTCGTAAAGGCCGCATGGAGCTGCAGAGGGTGACGTGATACCGCAGAGGCCTCAAGGGAAGAGCGAGGCCGCAGGTGCCGCGAGGGCAGCACTATGGCCACAGGGGCTGTGTGGGTAGCGCGATGCTATGGGGCCTCGAGGCAATAGGGCAGTTCGGTCGTGGGGCGGAATGGAAAGTCGTGAGGGTGGTGCGACAAGGCCGTGGGGCGGCATTGGCCATGGGGAGGCGTGGATAGCCGCGGAGCAGTGCGAACAGTCGTGGGGCAGAGAGGCGAGGCAGCAGAAGGCCGAGGTCGCAGGTAGTGGTGGTTGTGGAGCGACGCCATTGCGCTGACGCCTTCATCGTGACCAGCGGTGTTGACATCCACTGTTCTCGTGCTCCATCGTGGTTGGTCACCGACGTCGTCCATCACGAAGAATGCCCAAAATCTTCACAAGAATTGTAGAGAGGACATGCCATGTTTTTTTGGCCCGCACTCTTCGCATTAGAGCAGTAGGAAGCGGCTATTATCTCTCTTTAAATTACAATGAGTCATCAACAACGATAAAGGGAATACTTTCAAACAACCACCAAAAATCATTCGTTTGTTGTCAATTATGAGGAGGGAAAGACGATCATCGATTAAAGAAATCCCACATCGGAGGATGTCCCGAGGAAGAAGTCAAAGTCGTGCGCCAACATTTTTCATTGGAGGAGAATTCATCATTGAAGAAGTTCTTCGTGGAAGATGATATTCATTGGAGAAATAAATCCTCCAAGATCTCTTTCCTTTGCAAATACATTCCCCCAAAATCAAAATATCCAACTATTGTATTTATCCAATTTTAATTATTGGTACATTTTCAAATTGGATTAATGAATTACATAGTGGATGGAATCATAACTTATAGGCGGTGGCACCATTATAGAGGGGATAGTTTAAGAGGCTTCCCCACACATAAGAGGATGTTCAAGGGTTTTATGTATCGTTTGGTCCCCACCACCATAACCTCTCATGGGAGGTTAGTTTAGGTGGTCCCTACATATGAAACATCCACATGGAAGTTTAAAATGAAAAATAAAAATAAAATGTTACACCATTTTATTTCATCATACACTTTCATGAATAAGTGAAAAAATAACTTTCAACCTTGATCCTTCTACGGTGGAGGTGAAGGTCTCCTTAAGAGAATGCTGACACTGTATTTTCAACGGTGCCCTCCGTTTTCAATTCTGAGCACCGGTTCAAAAGTTAGAAAATCCCGCTCGTTCATTTACTTAACGTACCCAAACAAAAGTTTAGTAATTAATTCCAAGGACTCTCGGTCTCAGAATCACGTGCTTCCAATTTTCTTGGGCTCTTAAAAATAAAATATATTTAAAAACAATTACCAGGAAATTCTATGACTTTACAAATATCTCCCTAAAATGCATTAGTTAATGATTTATATCTTTTGAGATAGTCATGACTGGGGTGACATGATAATCGGGTTTAGTAATGGAGGGATGGAACTGGATGTAAAACCTATTCAATAATACTTTGATGGATCTCCAAGTAAACTAGGTTAATTAATTGACAATGTTCACTATGCATGTCATGGTTTTAATTCCCTGGATACTATGGAAGTAATATTATGTCCTTATTTGTCATCCCCAATTACATGTTTTATCCCTTTGCTATTCTATCATGGTTAATGTTCCTTTATGATCATTGACTTACGTACTACCATGAACTATTTCATGACTCATGATATTGATGTTTAAACATTATGTTCATCTTTTTACGTTCAAATGTTTATAGAATGTTTTATGTTCTCCTTGTTTATCCTTACTAATCATTTGAGCTCACCATTTTTACGTTTTATTTTCCTGAAGATATAATGAAATGTTTTAGGTAGGAAAACAAAATAGGATGATCATTATTTGAGATGTTTGAGATCTATCACCATGTTTGAAGATGATGTTGTGAGATTACAAAGATAATAAACAAATACAGTCTCTGGGATTCTTTTTTCATAATGTATTTTCTATTCCTCAATATAAATGTAATGTACATGTACGTCATGCTTAGGCCTCTACATTTTCTTAATCAATATAATATTTCAGTATTTAGATGATAATTAATTTATTATTTTATTAGAAATATAATAGATTTATATGAGGTACATATGAGTATAAATTATACTGATTGGTAAAGGTGATTACCTAATCTTTTCAATTGGCCTTTTAGATCTCTATAAAAGTGATATAGGGTTAGTGTTTTAGGAAAAAAACCCATATAGGATATTATGGGTAACTTGACAGTTGAAATTGGATGGGCGTAGTGATTTAACAAGGCTCGAAGCATTATACATATGTGAGGGATAATGTACAGTTTTATAGTTGAGGTGAGAGAAACCTTTACAATATCTCAAAAGATTACATTATTTTAAATTCATTCTAAAAAATAATTATTCCAAAAGAAAATGAATTTGACTCTAAGGTTGGATAGGGTCACAATCTCATCATCAAATAAAATTTAGAAAAGTTTGTGTGTAATTTTATACCTTATCATTTTTAGTAACCCTAATTTATCATATTTTAATTTTAACAATGGTAACATATATTTAAAAATATATAAAATTTAATTTTTTTAAATTCATTTAATATCATATAAATTAATTGATATATACTATATTAGTTTAATGTAAGATATTGTTCTAATTATATAATAAGTAAAATAAAAATAATTTTCAATCTTGAAAATAATTTTTTTAATCATAAATTCAATTCATAGACTCTTACATAACGTACTTTTTTCCCTATGTGGAAATATAATATATATATCAAAAAATGAATGTTATGTTGTAACATTCTTTTATTTAAATAAAATATCCGTAATTTTTAGGGATTAGTGTACCTTAAAAAACTATAATTCTGGAAAATGGTTTTATGGGATGAATAACATACATCCAAAACTAATTTTCATGAATAATTTTGGATTTATTACTATTTATTAAAATATATTAACCCAAATTAAAATTTATTGTGATGATAATATATAAAATATGTAAAAATTATATAGACAAATAATAAAAGGGTACTATTTAACAAATTTGATCCTAACGATTCTAAATATTTAATTCATATAAACTAATTAAATACCTATAAATGGATGAAATTAATTTAAAATTATGTGTGAAAATGTGACATGAACTTATTTTTATAGAACATTTATGCATAGTAATGGATATATTTTTATTTTATACATAAAAAAATTTTATTTATGGTATTGAAATTTAATAATTTTAAAAGAATTTAGATTTTATTAAAATATGTCAAAAATATGTGTTAATTTAATTTAATTTGAGAGAAATACATTACAAAAATAACCACTATTTTACAATAATATATTTATTAACATTTCAAATGAATTTAATTTTAATATATAATATGCTGATAACCAATGAATTAATTTTATAGGTATATAACCATAAATTTATTATCATTTCATTAGACCTATTCATACCCAAAAATCAAATCTCTAGTTGATAACTATCATATTAAATAATAAAGGTTAATAATCTATGGGACATTATTTAATGTAACTGGTTTTTTTAACACATGATCTCGAATTAATAAATTTATATAAAAATAAATATTTGAAAAAAATACAATGGTGTTATATTCTACCCCACAAAAAATTAAAATTCTCCCATAATATTCATTACTATGAAACTTACAGGAAGCTATTATTTTATTGTGGTTGGTGATTCTCTTTGGGGAGCATTGGAGTTTTGGAGAAAGAACACAAAGAATTCCTCTTCCATCCAAAGAAGAACAAGAAGAACGTTGGTGCGGTCCTCCATTATTTGACTTCTTCCTCGGACGTCTTCTTCTATCTTCTACTGGAACAAGGAAAGGGAAGTGTCATCCATGAATAACGCCAACGTCATCCTTCTCTTCTTCTTTTCTGACGTCAACGGAACGAAGCCTGCTTTCCGCGACTTCATCAGCGAAAAACGACAAGTAAGGTAGGGATGTGTTTTATGTTGTTTAATGCTTTATCATCTCACGTTGAATCAACATCATGAACCACTTTCTATCATTCTAATGTGGAGGGTTCAAGCCGAATGAATACGGCCCGACCCCTCCATAAAATTCGTGGTTTCAGATCCTTGAGTCAATGGAAATGTAACGACATCATGACAATGAGGCGATGACGACAAAGATGGAAAATAAAGGTCGCACTACCCGCGACCTCCAAGAACCACACTGCTGGCCAAGAGGTTCCTGAACATCCTACCCGCGCACTGCCCGACGTGCACCCCAGTCAAAAATTCAGCCTTCGTGGCCCACCGGCACCTTTCCCGTGTGCGCCGCGCACTGCCGGCATGCCCTGCGCCATGCCCGGCACCTAGGCAGCCTACCCGGTGCCCAGGTCGGCTGCCTGGCAGCGTGGTACCCTGCCCCGCACCTAGGGAGGCTGCTCGGCATCCACCGGCACGCAGGCCGGCTTCCCGGTGCCCCCCGGGCACCCTACACGATGTTCGGCCGACTGTTGAGTGCCCCCCTGGCGTAGGCCTTGTGCATCCCGGCACGCTGCCCATGGCCCCGCGGCCTACCCGTGGCATGCCAATGCCCCCACGACCTACCCACAGCCTTCCCATGCCCCGCGCGGCCTGCCGTTGTCTTCTCAGGCTGAGCCGCCCGTGCCGTGCCACTGGAGACTCCAGCCGAACCTGCCACTTGGCTTCTGGCCGATTCTCCCACATGGCAAATTTAGGCCCGAATTGTCCACGCAGTCCGCTGGGCCAAACTAAACAGACTGACCCACCTAACGGGCTGGGTCAGACCCAACAAGTCTGTCTGGGTCGACCGAAACTAGTTTGACCTAGACTGGGTTGGTCCGAGTCGGTCTGAGTAAGTCGGACCATACTCGGGCCCATACCGCTCCATTTACCATCTTCGGCCATATCTTTGGCACCGAACGTCCATTTGATGAACAGTCAACGATGCTAGTATTCTTGGAGCATATTCGTTCCATTGAGTATACCCCACTTTAGTTCAATGTATAGTTGAGTCATGGTCAGGATGGTTAGTACACGAATCCATTCGGGCCCCCGGGACTAAAATGATAATAACTCACAGACCGGGCGTCTGATTGACGGGCCGTTTGTTGCGTTGAGACCCCTATGATGTGGTGATACATTGAGATACTTCCACGTGAGACTTTGTAACACATGGAATATCGACCAGTAGATCATGGAGCAGATACTTCCAGAGACGAGCATACAATGTTCGGAGAGCTAGTAGTTGTAGACCTAAAGACTGCTTGACTAATTCGACTCCGAGTTATTTGACTAGACTAGTGGACGGAGCACCCGGTTTGGCAGAAAACCCATTGTGGATGGAGAACTTGGTTTGGAAGCAGACCCACGGTACTCGAAAGGAGTAGTACCTCTGATGGATATTAGGGGGAGCACCCAGTTTGGTGGTAGACCCAGAGCGGATGGAGCACCCAGTTTGGCAGCAGACCCGCGGTACTCAACAGGAGGCGTACCTCAGTAGTCTTAGGTTAGTGAGTTGCACATCAGAGTCACGACAGGTCCACTGTACTCGAAAGAGGAAGAGTTCTCCATTAGTCATGGTGTTGATATTGAAAATCCTAGTTTGAGCGGAGTTAATAACCTTTGTTTTTTCCCCATGAATGAGAGGAGTTACTTGATAACTTAGGTATATTTATGGGCATATACCTAAGTAATGGTTATCTGCTGAAATCATACTTTTTGGTTTATTCTTGTTGGATTTTGAGAGACCTTGAGGGTCTCATGGTCCATACTGAGTATCATTATACTCACTCCTACCAAGGCTATGCCTTCACCTCATTGTGTTGGATGCAGAGGACGAAGATCACTAACGGAGGCCGAGAGCGCCAGGATGGGACGATACATGGAGGGGGACCTTACGATGTATCAGTACATGGTGGAGTCTGACAGACATGGAGTGCTTTGGAGTCCATCTATACCTACCCTTCTGGTAGGAACCCCGAAGGAAGATCAAGGAGCTGCTAGACACCTTCTAGCTATTTGTTTTTTTAGTTTTACATGTTTCTCAATTCTTTGTACTTTACAGTTGGGCTTGTATTCTGGACCCTTTACTTTGAGTACAATTATTATACATCTTTACATAGTGTTTGCATCCATTTGTAGTCAGGTTGTGTGTTTTTATGATTTATTAAGGCAATTCCTTCCCAATTTTACGGAATTACGCCTTTGGTGGTAGTCGTCAGCCTCTGGCCTATGGATGGAGGGTTTGGGGTAGTCACCATATGGGCCCTGGGGGACGTTTCATGACATTAATTCAGTGATTTTTTTAATTTATAAAGTAATAATAATTGGTATATATTCCTTGATTCGAATTTAATGAAACGTCACTAATCCACCACTCTTAAGCCACCACCTTAAAAATAGTGATATCCATAATATTTATAGGATTCCACTATACTCTAATATAATCACTATATAATTTCAAATATATAGGGTTGAAATCATGCAATGGGATGAAATGGAAGAAATAAATAATTGAGAAGAGTCTATTACCGAAAATATTCATGATAAAACATAGATAAACCTACAATATATTTGAGAGAGAAAATGATGGGATCTGGTTGGAAAAAAAAGATATTACAACTATGGTTTATTAATTAAAACTAAATATTTATAGCTGTAGAATTTATGATTTTGTCATTAATAAAAATCCACATAGTTAAAAATTACTGTGATACGATAAGTGTTAGGGTACAGTCTTCATAATATATGGTCATGTTTTTGTATATCCATGAACATCATGATATAAATCCCATTTTTTATCAAAACACCTAAATCATTACCACCTAATATATTTAAACCAATGGATAAAAAATTGAAAAAAATTAATTGAAATACGTTCCCTTTCCAGACTCAAATATTTTATCATATATAGGGATATCATAATGTGGTCATTTACCTTATTGGTGAAACTCTCCTAAGAATCACTAAATATTTTATAATGGAGAGTAAACAATATAATGAAATTATTTAGTTGGTCATATAATTAGATACCTATTTAAAATTCTTTATTTCAGATAAATTTACAATTTTTTGATGATTTTGTTTATTATATTTCTATTAAGATGTATTATATTTTCATTGAAACACATATTATCTCCCCCAGATATTATGTGATTTCTAATCCCATGGGTACACATAGTAATAATGTGTTTCATGGATATATATAATTGGTTTTCATCAATCATATGTTTCAATGAACTAGAATCAACCAACATTTCTATAAAATTTCGATATATTCTTTATTTTATATTATACATTACAATAATCCAAATAAATGTATTTACTTTTTAAGGGTTTTATTTATTAATCCACATATTGAATTTTTGTTATTCAATCCTTGGATACCAATTAAAAAATTCTATATTTGTTAACTGTTATTGTCAAAATGTAACTAAACATCATCAATAGGTGAATGTTTGTTTCATACACAATTTGCATTAAATTTTGAGTTATTTTTTATAATTAAATAAGATTAATGTTCTATCTAATTCTAGAAGATATTTGGTGTGATGATATGAGAAAACCACAATAATGTTTTTAAGACAACTTTATTGTATTTTCAAAAATAAAATATCTCATAAAGTCCTTCATTATTGGAGTGTTGTAAGTATGTTTTTCAAATAATAAATTCGTATATGTCAGGGGGAATCTGGAAAAATAATTGTTTTAGTATATATGATATTGTTAATATGGGAAACATTAATGGATTGATTATAAATAAAAAATTACTTTATTGTATGTAGTTTTAAAATTCATCGCTAATCAATGATTGTTCATTATGTTAAAATGGATAAGGGTCATGATATTTTATATCATTTATTTTCATGGTTAGTCTAACAGGGTTAAAATTTCTCAAATAAAATTAAATTTATTACTGTATTCCATGTTTATTATATAAAATTGAATAAGAAAAATTATATGGAATAACTTGTTTGGTTGTATTTTTTATATTTTTAAATAAAATTTTTAATAAGTTGAATTTTTTTTACTAGTATAAGAATGAAATTCATGGTTAACCTTTCCATATAGAGTTTTGTGAGAAAATATAAATTTTATTATTTTTTTATTGTGGAATGATGTTTATCATGTAGAATTTAACTATTTAAAAACTAGCATCTATTAACTCAAAAAAGATAATGTAATGTTTTACTTTGACCAAATTGATTAATCTATGGCAGTATGTGTATTGAATTAATATTGATGTAGGATGTTGATAAAAAAATTAAAATCTCAAGAAATTGTTGACCTATTTGGATATGTGTTTGTTTTAAGATTTATAATCTATGTGGAAAATATTTATAATAAAAAAAACAACAGAAAATTGTTTCCCTGTGTGGATAAGGGTTTATCCCAAAACCCTTGATGTTTTTAATACCACATTATTTTGAGACTTCTACTATTATTTTATGTCCAAAGGGCATGATTATTAATTAAAATTTAATAGATGAATATGGAAGCTAATTTCAGTTATTCATTGTTAGTTTTTGTTATATAATATTATAATGATGTCAATGATAGAATAATGTTTAATACCACATAATTTTGAGATTTCTAATATTTTTTTATGACCAAAAGGAATATTTATTAATTAAAATTTAATAGATGAATATGGAAGATCCTGTTAGTAATTCGTTATTTGAGTTTGTTCTATAATATTATAATAAAGTCAATGATAGAATAATGGAAGATATTTTTTACCTGTCTATAGAAAATTATTTTTTTGTTATTTTAATACAAAAAATATTCTCCCTACATAAGAAAATAATTTCCTTGAATGGGATATCACAAAATATATTAAAAAATATTTTATTATTTAATGGGTTGTGGGATAACCCCTTATCAATATATCAATTATAAAAATTATAGTAAATTTTTTATTCAGGGGTCTTCTAGAGAATTCCAAGGAAAAAGACATTAATTATGAATAATAATCCTTATTTATAATTTGACATAAAATGATTTAATCTGTTACGTGTTTTTATACAAATGAAATAGAAGTCTACCAAAAATTATTTAATAAAGATAGAATATTTTAAAAAATAAAGACTATAATTGTTCTTAAATGATGGTTAGATTTATTTTTAGTAGATTTAAGGGAATATGATTCAATGATTAACCATAGATTATTCCTCAAGATTCCTAATAAAAATCAGAACAGATGTATCTTGAAAAAATGGTTATGAATTGTCAATATAAAATATCCACCACAAGTATAATCAAGGGAAAATGTAAGAACATTTATATACTATATGATGATAGATTAATTAATCATTCATTTAATTATTTCTAATTGTCATATTTCACTATTAAATACGTAATTAAAATGTATTTAACCACATTTTTTATGTTTCGATAATAAATGAATTAAAAATTACATTAATCATTACTTAAAATTTTAATATTTATTTTATTATTTAAAATGATTAAATAAATTATTAATTTAACTGATTTTATCCCATTGGTAGTAATAATATAGGCCACATAACAAAGAATAAATAGCCATGATTTCATCTATGTGAGCTAAATTATATGTATTTATAAGATTAAAATGGAGTATAATTCCCTATCTGTGATTCACTTGGTAGTGAAAATTTCCCATGTATGATAAACATCGCCACCACTTCATGTCAAAAATAATACATTAAGCACTATAAAACATTAAAATCATATTTTATGTTTTATTTCTCATAAATTCTTTGATTAAGAGTTTTTTATGTTGAAAATAATTCATTCTGGTTTTGTAAAAAATATCCATGAGTCACATATTTTTAATAATAATTCAATGAAGAAATGCACATTACTTGTATTCTTCCACAACCATTGTAATTTTTAATAATTGAAAAGAGCACTCAGCGGTGTTTAGTGATGAATAATATGGTTCATGGAACACACAATTAAAAAATCTCAAGGATCGTCTATGTTTCTATATTTAACCAATTTTTATAATTTAAATTATGTAATTACCCCTTTATCATTCAAAATCAATATTCCACACCACTTATCCTTCACACATAAAAAGATAATAATACATTTGACATAATACGTAATGATAATATCTTATATGATATATGATTCATATCTTATTGAGAAGTTCCATGAATAATTATCTTTGAATTTATCTTGGTACCAAACAATGGATATAATTATTCATACTATGAATTTAGGGGACATAAAAGTTAAATATTATACCATAAAAATTAAATAAGAAATAATTATTTGGTCTGATTAATTTATGGATACAATAAAGTGAGAGAAATCATATTTCAAATAAATCTAGAAATTATTTTAAGATAGACTTTGTTTCATTATGTATATAGATTATTTTCTCGTATTAAAATGTCATCATTATCATAGTCTATAGTGATCTCATATTTAATTTGATATTGAATTTTAAACCCCACACCATCCATTATCTGAATATGTTTTTTTACATTCCACATATTGAGATGATATTTTTCCTCATTCAATTTAGGAGTAACTAAAAATACCATTTCCCATGAAGGATTGTTTAGTGGATTTTTTTATTTAATATTTTGAATTTATTTTTTATTACGACACTGAATGATGGATTCCTAGGGATTATGTGAAACTGTATCTCTCTAAATTATATATGCATTGCCATATTTTTTTAAATCCCCATTAATAAATTAGTTTATCTTAATTTAATCTTGAAGGACTAGATAGTGAGTGTATATGATTAATGGAGTTCTTGTGAGGTATTGTAGGATATTAATGACAATTGTATAATGAGAAAATTTTACCAAGGGATTCACATCGGTGTTTATCCCCCTCTATATATAAATATTGATTGGGTTGGGTGATGGTAATTTTTTTTTACTTTTTTGGGATCCAATTATTAAAATAATTATAAACAAAAATAGATAATGATAAATTTATTTTCCATAGAAAACCCATGGAAAAAGGTTTTTTCCTCTAATGTACATTACAAAAACATATTTCCTTTCCCTAATAACATTAATTTTTCACGTTTATCATCAATTTTTAATATTTCCAAACACTAAAATCCTAACGTTTAAATTAATAAAAAATCAAATAAAATGATATAAAAAACAATAATAAATATTATAAATAGATTTTAAAATTGTGAAAATTACAACAACCATATTCTAAAAACAATCTATAAGTTCAATACCTATATTTGACACTAAGGTGTCTATAAAATTTTCAAACATATATAATTACTTTTCAAATGGAAATTATTTGACCACATTCTTAAACTATTGTCAATGAGGTGTGTTTTCTTCACTACAACCACTTTTAATTTTCCTTTTATTTTTGTGTCTCCTTTAATAATCATCCATCAAGTGATACAAACACACGATTTTATAACTTCTTTATTGTTATAAAGGTGAACGGTGAAATGATTATATAAATATATTAAATATTTTCAATAATGGGAATAATATTATATATATAAATGTCTCTTACAATAAACAATATGGTTTTTAATCAAATGAATCTATTATTTTCCTATACAGATATTATATATGAATAATATCAAATAAGGATGGAAAAAATTTGATATTGGACAAATATTATAATGTAAAAAAGTAATTGGTTATTCTTATTTCAACATCACCAATGATTCCTTCATGATTAAAATTAGTAATATGATTAAATATATCATTTTCTAGATTTATTTTAGGGTGATCTATACATTATTGAGGATCATAAAGATAAAAAAACATGTAGGTGATTCATTTTTGTCATGAAATTTTTATAATTTTATTAAATCATAAATAATAATTAATTATTTTTGTACATGAATACTTGTACAAATTGGATATTATGATGAAAATTCACATAATGGGGAAACGGTGTCCTAATTTTACATTGATTATCGAATAATGTTATCAAAATAATAAATAAGATATGTACCCAAATTTTGTTATCCAAATACCTCATTTGTGATATGAATAATAAAAAAATATTGGTCTATATTTCCAACATCGATCATCCATTTATTAATTCACCAGTATTAGACATTATTTATCCTTCTATTTTTTGGGTTGGGAAACAAATACTAATTTTGGAGTTCTCCAATACAAATATCCAATTGTGGGAATTATGAGATATCATTTTGGTGGATTCCATCATATATGATCCATTGACCATTATATTAGGGATTCCTCCATATGGAATGGATTTCAGTAGTGTATAAAAATAATAAATTGGGGGGAATGACTAATAATAATAAATTTACTCCTTTTATTGTTCATTGATTACATTTTTAAAATATCGATAAAAATGATTTTATTTATATAAAATTAATAATGAAAATATTAGGGATTATAATAACCCCAAATTAAAATTAAACAATAATTTTTTATTTCCCATTCCCAGATATTTTTTTCTATACTATGTTTATTTTTTATCATCATTAATGATTAGTGATATATAATTTTTAATGTATTTATAAATATGTGTATAATATTTAGTATATTTTTAGTCTTTTTTTCTATTGAAATATTTTTTAGTTTTGGATTGATTTGTGATAAAAATTAATATAATATGTAAAATTCTATAATTTATTTTATTTTAAGGGATTTGAATTGATTTTTCCACAATATATTTTGATTTAATAGTTATATGGAATAATTTCAATTAATTTTTTTTTTCAATTTCTAATAGTATAATAATTTTATTAAATAAGTTTCTCAAGAATACTGACATATATTATATCTCTTGAACTGATTTTGTTTTTAAAAAAAATTCAAATATTATTTGAAATTACCTAACATTCTGATAAAAGACATGTATATTATGTGGTAACTCGAAATTGAGAATTTTTTTCAATGAAAAATATTTAATGATTTTTTTAACATGATGGAGTTATTTATTTCATATTCCAATATTTTTACCTTGAGACCATCACTTATATAATCCTTTGATAAGGCTTTATATTACCACATGTGGAATTTTAGGTTTAATTCGAATTTGATGGAAAATATCCTATACATAACTATCCATACTAATATTACAAAATTATTATATCATGATATGTAAATGGGGATGTTTTCTCAGGTTCATACATCCATAAGAATTACGTATTAGGTGATAATCTGTGTTTTGTTATCATCCTTGGAGTTGAGAACAGAAATTAGCATGAGTCATTTTTTTGACTCTCTTTATATTATTCTATTCAACTAGTTTATTTAACAAAATAATAAATAAAAAATATTATTGAATTAAAAAATAATATTCATTGTGTAAAAAAATTGGATAATGTGGATTCAAATACATCAATGTGATATATTTCTATATCTCATGCACCATGCCTAAATCATATGGGATGTGTGGTATTTAATTTTTTAAAGGGTTTTGATTGGTGTATAAATCATTAATTTATATGATTTAACCTAAATTTTTTTTATGGTTCAGACTCCCTTGTGTATCATGTCTCATAAAACCATTCCCATCTACCTAAATCCATAAAATTCTTAATAAACATTCAATATGATTTATTCCATTTTACATGTCCTATGTTGTGGTGAAATTAAAATTTTTATAATATTATAATGGTAAATTCATTATCTAATTATTAGAATAACACCATAATAAAATTTCATTTAGAAAATTAACACAAGAGAATCAATGTGATGTTTTTAATTATGTCATGATTAATTTTTTGAGGTCAAAAAAAATTAAATGTGAAAGAGGGAAGAGGAGGGAAATATATTTAATAAATGAGTGATGGTGAATTTTATAATATAATGAGTTTTGAAAAAACTATATTTTTTGTACAAAAAACATATCTAATATTAATTAATTAAAAATAACCATAAAAAGAAAAAATGCATGGTAGGAAAGGGTAGATACTAAGGAACCTACAACATGAAATCAATTGCCCATAATAAAGGATTATTGTGAGGTTGGTTCCCAATAGTATGGGTTCCTCGGTAGAGATCTCAAGAGATTATTTGAGAATAATGCACCATGAAACAATCGACCAAATTAGAACACTCATTAACATGTCAAAACATTCCACCCAAAGAAAAAATATATTGAATATAAAAATGAGATTGTCGGATCCCACAAGGAAGAGGTGATACTAGGCTGGTGACACACATTTGACCAAGGTAGTAAGGCCATACCATAATACAATTTTTTTTCATTGAATGGTACCAATAAAAATCTAGAAACCCCCAATAAAACCAATTTATATCATCCATGATTGATTGGAATGACTCTAATATCCTTCAAAATGCGGTGACGTTGGATATGTAGTATCACTGTAACTAGAATCTTTGGCTAGAGGAATACGTTGGATTGCATGAGTTGAGTAAGGGTATGAAATTAATGGGTATGAATAGGTACTGTGGAACTCATTTTTTGGGAGTGGTTTATAAGGAAACCCTATAAGTGACTGATACTTATAAAATATCCATTTATAGGGGAATAAAAATGCATTTTCTTTGGGAAAATTACTAATTTTTCATTCTTGTTTTTCATTCTTGTTAGCATAGGATTAGTTATTTTCAATAAACCATTATAAAATGAGTAATAATGAGATCACAAAAACATAAATTTTCTTATCATTATATTTTTTAACAATTTAATATAAATTGATCATATAAATAAATTAAATGAATTTCTATTAATAAATGAATTTACATTTTAAAACATCATTTATTTGAATTTTAATTTTTTTCGATATTTTGTGAAAATAATTTTGGTCAATCGTTGATTAAGATTTATTTTTTATAATAAACATCATCCAAGACACATTATGGTGAATAATAATTAGGAATCATTTTGTGTGGTGAAAAAATTATATACCTATAGAAACAATTAGAGAGAAACTATCTATGTGAGATTAACATATCATTAGACTTACCAACATATGAATAAATTCATCATTGTCTATTATTGAAAAGTAAAATATGAAAATAAATATAGATTCAATACCTTGTTGAAGCATGATGGGAATGAAACATTCCTATTGATATTAAAATATGGGTTCCTCAATAGTGAGATATTATGTCAGACTAAATCCTCTCCTCGTCGAATATATATAAATAAATTTTAGAAGAAACACATATTGTATATCATATTCATTATTTCTATTTTTTGATATATGCTAACAGTAACTCCCAGTTGTTTTATGTAACTAATGATAAGAATTATAAAACACAATAGAGGTAAAATGATGGTGATTTAATAATCCAGATTAGTAATTTGAGGCTATTCGAAAATATTCGATGTTAAGTATTCACTAATATTCATACAATATCCTTTCCATTCAAAATTTTAAATAAAAATTGAAAATCTATAAATGAGATTATGATATGCATATTTGGTGTGTTAAAATATCTAATATGATTCTCATATCCATAATAAGAATATTAAAGCTTGAAATTTTAATCTCATGCTGGTGGAAAACACCAGACATGTGTATTCATTGCATGCTTTCAATGGGAATCAATTATTAGAAAATTGTCCATGAAATTTTATATTTATGAATTTTTTTTGGGGTTCAACCAATGGATGAGTCAAACAAAAGAGATGGTTATTTTGATGAATAAATACAAAAATTAGTTTTCTCTTTTTTCCTTACAACTATAGTTTATTTTCTCACGTGGATATAGAATCATTAAAATTATTCAACAAATTTTAATTGTAATTATCAATTTTTATGAATAATCATTATATATTCTCCCGAGGAATAGGTTTTTAAATCCTAACCTATGGCCATGATCTTCCACCTACATTAACGTAGTAATGAGTATAAAATCTAGTAGTTGGGAAGGAATTTTTCAATGTGATTTTTTTCATCATATTATTATTTTGTAATTTCCCATGCTTCTCTAGGTTGGTTATCAAGTAGTTGACTGAATCGAAATGTCTCATCACAGCCTATGAACTAAATTTTTCAAATGAAAAATATTTATAACTCCATGAATTTGTAGTTTCTATCAAAATTGTTAGTTTTTATGGGACAGTCGTTATCAATTCAACTAAGGTGTCAATGAATCATTATATCGCTATAGGAAATGACTATTTCACACTAATAATCACATTAATGTTGAGTGTTCACAATATAATATATTGAATTGGTTGATTAACGTTTGAAATAACTAACTAGAGTGATTTTATTTTATTCAAATAAAAGGAATAAATTCGAAACATTAATAAGTTCATTCAATATTATTACCCATTAGAACCATGTTTGTAACTATATTATTTTTTTGATCATCTGTTATTTGTCCCTTGAATTCTGTTCCACTTTTATCATTATGTTTTATTAATTTCTCAATGTACTTTTCATTAAATTAAAAATATCTTTAATAATAATATTATTTACTTTTATAGAATTTAAAAATAAAAAGGTAAAAATATTTTTGAAATATAGTCCCAAATCATATTAATATATCATGACATAAGAATATAAAAATATCCATTATCGAAATAGATTAGGTGTTACTAAATGTCATACATTAATATATTAATAATTATTTTAATTTTTCTTCTATGAAAAAAATTATCTAGATAATGATTCATTTTAAATGGATATTTAAAACTGTTTCTATTTACAACTAAATGAAAACAGCATAGAAGTTCGATGTTTAGTAATCAATTTTGTGTTATAGAGATGATAAATTTATAGAAGATTGGGAATGTTGAAGTTCATGTTGAATAAGAATAAATATGTCAATGTATATGAATAACCATTTCTTCAAATGATATTATAGAATATTTAGTGGGGAATATAAGAAAAGATTTTGGAATTTCACTATTTAACAGATGTTGATGGTTAAGGGGTAGAATTTGATGATCTTCCAGTAGTGGGATTGATCAGGAATGGGTATTCCTAAAAAATATTGAAAGGGATACAAACTCTTTTAAATAAATTAATATATATATATATATTAAACTAGGGTATCTTTTTTATATCAGTTAATTATTTTATTATTATATCTATTTGAAAAGCATTAGCTACATTTCTTCAATGGGGCGGGACAATGTATGGAACTACTCTATCATTGTTATTCTTCTTTGTGGGTACTATTTCAAATTTCAAGATATTTAAAAAATGTAGATCATATGATATCAAGGTGATTGTGATGTATAGGTTGAATCATAGTTTTTTTTTCTAGAAATTGACCACAATTTCCATCTAGTTTAGAAACTGTTGAACATGTTTATCCTTTGGCAGATCCCAAATAATATTTTTTAAAATGATAGTTTTAGGAAAAATTATATTTTCTGAAATATATAGCTAAAATTATGGAGTGATAAAGTAAATATATATTCCTTGTTAGGTCACTAAAAATAAAATCCCATTATTAAAAAATAAAAAAACTCAACATATCTTATGAAACACTGAAAAGAATACCTTTCTCCTTGAATTTTTTCCAACATAATTAATTCCACTACCTTGATAGAAAAACGAGTTATCCTAACCATTATATCATTATATAAGTTGTGTGGTTTCATGATATCAATTTAAAAGAATTATTTTATGATCATAAATGCATTATTTTAATCATATAATGAATTAAAAATTAGTAATAATAGTATCACATTTATTTATCATCCATGTATGTCATTATTTTATTTTCATATTTTTTTCCATGAATATTCATTATTATTCTTAGTTTTATAAAAAACACGCATACATAAAAATATATTTATATATAAATATATATGTGTATTTATATATTATAGATATATACATATTAATATAAATATATATATTTAATTCCTTCTGGACATGGGTAATTATCTAATTGTCAATGCTAAGGTTGCCACACTTAGGATCTAAATCTATATCAAATCCAATTTCTAAAACATTATGATTAAACTCGAATATATGATGATTATTAACTATAAGAACACCCATTTTTCATATCATTGGTTGGGGTCTAACTCATTCTGTATTTTCTGGAAACCATTTTAGTATGACAAAAATTTCAAATGCACCAAGTCTGAGGGAAACTCAACAGTTGACATCTATCTATATGCGAAAATGAAATCAAAGGCATAATTATTCATAAGAATTGTTTTTAACTGAATCTTGTAATAAAATTATGGTTAGTCACTTGGAAAACAATTTTTGATCCACATGGTTATACCACTTTTCCATGAAAGGATTCTAAAAATAAATTTAATATTACTAAAATATAATGATTTTAGTAAACTCATATATATGGATTCATGTATCTTTATATATAATCATATTTTAAAAATATTATTTCTTTTTTCTTGTGTGTATATATCAATATGATATATATATATATATATGTTTCAATATATTATTTTATAGTTATATATATATATTCGAATGTATATGTATATATATGTGTGTGTGTTTCGGGAGATTTACTTTACTTATGTTTGTTAGGTTTTTTATGATATGTTTGAGTATATATAAATATATGTGTCTGTGAGGCTTATACTATAAATAAATATATATATGTTTTTATAATTATACCAATAATTATATATATATCTTCAACAATTATATATATATATAATGTTTTCATATTTTGTTTTACATTTTTAATATGATCGAATGATTTATATAAAATTTATTTTAGTGAATTTATATTTTTTTTATAGTGTGTGACTATTTAATTTGGAATTTAAAATTATAATTTTATTTACAATTATATATGTTTTTGTTTATTATATATGTATATATATACGTTATATATATAATATTTTTTAAAAATGATTTATAATAAGTGTGTGTGTATACATACATAAAATTGGGATAATATATATAGCAATGTAGGGAACTCATGTTAATATGTTTGACACATTAATATCCAAAATAGATTGATTATGAATCCAAAATGGATTGATATTAATAATTTTAATAGGGAGAACGAGGAAGGTGTTATGTATATTATAATATTTATAATCGAAAATATAAAAATCCATTCATTAATCATTTGTTTATGTCTACATTGTTTTTATAAAATTAAATCATCTCAATTTGATTAGAATATTATTTGATCACATTAAAAATGGATCAAATCTAAAAAATATTGTCCCTAACCTATAGAATAACCAATGGATCTATCTAATGGAATGAAAATAAACACTAAAAATAATCATATAATGGTAGATGTATGTATGATGACATAAATCATATTTAAATGACTATAATAGATAATGATGAACTCATAAAATTTAAAAAAAAATAGAAAAATAGAATAATTGAGTATTTTATATGTTGTTTGATTTTTATATGAAATATATAACACTATCAAAAATATAGAAACAATATATCCTAAAGATGGAAATTTATACAATGATTCCAAATTCAAAGTGATTCTTTATCTATTAAAGAATATGCTTTTTTATAAAAAAGTGGTACCTTTTTGAAAATATATAGCTAATTAATTATTAGGTCCCACTATTATTCATTAAGAAGAAATACAGTATTGACCTATTAAATTCAGATTAGTATTAAATGTATATAAATATCTAAAAAATTTAATATTTACAATGCCTCTAAAAATTAGATAACCAAATCAAGTCTATAAAAAAAATTACTTTTAGTTCTTCTTATTTTTTTAAAAATATATGAAATTTAATGATGATTAGTCATTTGACTAGGTATTTAGATATAATAATCCTAAATAATAAATTAAAGAACCAATTATATTCTCCTAAAAAAATATAAAATAAATTATTATTTAACTTGGAAAGAGTATTGAAACATTTTTCTAGATTTATTTATAGATAGAGATAATCACAAATTTTATTGAGAATCAATCACAACAAATTGCATTTTTAAATATGTAAATAATAATTTACCAACTAAATTATAAATATGGTGGATAAATATTTTTTTCATTAAATATTTCATTGAGAAAGTATTGTGTTAATGATATAATAATTTATTAGGATCCACATATTGAATATTTTCTATTTTTATGGTATACATGATTTATAAAAAATAACAGTCAATGGAATGAAGAATTTTTATTGATCCCATTTTGGTCCTTATGAGAAATAAATATTATTATTGTTGTAATTCATCTGGTTATATAATTAATAAATTTTTGGGGTTTAATTTTTTGTGAATAATTTATGAATTCACATTGTAATAAATACAATAGAATATTTTCTAGTAAGGATATCGAGGGATTTTATCTTTTTGAAATCGATACTGATAATGAAATAAACGAGACATGATCATAAAATAATATTTCACATATATTTTATTCATTGTTGTAGAATAGACCAATAAGGTAAATGATTTAATCATTATAAATGGTAAAAAAGTATCTAAAAATATTATAATAGTTGGAAGAAGAAGATTATAATTTCTAAAAATTATTATATAGAAAGTGTTAGTAAATTGTAAAAATTCATGTATCATAAATATTTTTTAAAAAAATTATAATTTTCTAATAATAATTATATAAAATATAAAATATATAACAAATGATTTATACATCTCATTTTTGGAAATTATTGAAATGTGTATGAGGGATAAGGGGGATCCAGTGAGTAATTATATTTAATGATATCATAATCCAGTGATTTATATTAATTATTGGAAACAGTTTTTATAGTTTTTCATCTCTTTTAATGAAGTAATGGTAAAACTGGGATTATTATGAAAATAAAAATAAGGTTTTATTTATGACCCAACTATGGTAAAAATGATTTAATATATCATGGCTTTGTTTTTATTCAAAAAAGAATTCCCATTTCAATATGATGCATATTGTATTAAAAAATATTTATACCATAAGTATGATATTGTAAATATTAAAATAAATATTTGGTAAATTTATATATTAAATTTGTATTTCATCAATGGAAAAAATATGATTTCCATGAAATTGTGATTATTAATGTTGTTCCTCCCAAAAGTTATTATTTGGAATCACAATATAAATTATAGTATAGTAAGGGAGATTAATTGTCGTGGAAAGAAAAATTTCCTAAGGATATACAATATTTAATTATATATTATTATATTCAAATCATATGATAGTAAGTAAAAAATCAGTATAAGGTTGTATTTTGGAGAGTTATATTGTAGACAAAGTCATTAAGTTCTTTAGTGAATTCTTGTCAGATTATGATAGAATTTGTTTTCTATAATATCACAAAAACTATTGTATATTGGACCAATCATGTTCTAATAATATTAATTTTTTAATTTTTTATAGTTATACAATATTTAAAAAAAATTGTGTTGTATTAGAGTCTCCAATAGATTTCTTTTTATTTCTATGTGTTTCTTGGGGCATGACTGACCAATGTAGGTTTTTTGGTGAAGGATACTAGTTGAAGACCAAATGAAAACCATGGGATATTTGGAATTGTGTCTTCATATTGAGACAATACCATGTTGTATTCATGATCTATGTGGAATGTTGGTTTTTGGGTGAGGAATTATTCCCTCTTATATTTTTCGCACATTTATATAGTGTAGTGGCCTTTGATGAGGAGTAGAAGCCCCAAAATATTCCAAGTCTTCCACAACATGGTCCCTTGTAAATTTATTTGTTGGGACTATAAAAGCAGTGATGAACCATGGTCCCTTAGCCATAATCAATCCCACATTAGTCTATTTTTAACTGTATTTACAATTTTCCACTTAAAAAATTTACTATTAAAAAATCAGTCAATTCAATTCACTCCTCAAAAAATCATACAATTGATAACCCAAATTTTATATACTTCCCATTGTGACTCGTATTTCCTCTTTTGATATTCTTTGTGTATTATGCCTTTTTGAGGATCGATCTCAGAGGTAGAGACTCCTCTTCCATCTTTTTTTCAACGTCCGATCCTTTTTTTGACTTCCACTGATTCACCCAATTTTTATTAAACATGAGTTTGTTAGAGTGAACCAATTTTTTAGTTTATTGTATGTTATATTATGCCTTTTATAATCCTTTATACTTGTTTTCTATTTCTAATTCAATTATCATATAATAAAAAGAATGTATTACCAATTCTATAACCTTTTAATTATTATATATTGATGGGATTATTTATAAATTAGATTTTTTAGTTTTCTAAGGGTACTATAATTTGAGTTTAATAATTTCCAGATAAAAATTTGTTTTTATGATTCAAAAGGAACAATTTTTTTACATTAATGGTTGTATCGAATAAGAAGTTGGTAGAATTATCATTCCATCTATAGGTAATATTTTTTAATCAAAATAAAAAAAATATTGAAATTATTAATGATTCACAATATTAGTATATTTTAATTTGAATGTTATTACATGGAATTTCATTTAACACATTAAGTTTTAAATATTTTTAAAATTCATCAGGAAATTTTAAAAAACCTGGGTTTTAAAATATCATGACTCAAATTGGTTATATGTTGAACTGATGTGATCCATTATATGTCATAAGGGATTTTATAAATGGATGAGCTGTATCTGAAATTTATTTATCAAGTGGTTTATAATATTGTTTTAGTAGTTTAATTCATTGACTTGTATATATGATGAAGAGATATGGATAATCCTTTTATTGTTTATTTTAATGTCCAATTTGGCTTTGTAAATTGGTTTTCAAATGCGGTGATATATAGAAAACTATTTTAGCCCCTGTTATTGCTTCACTTTTATTGGTGGTGTTATATTTTTTTAATGAATGAGTGATGGATATCATGGGTTGTTTCTTTCTTTGGAAATAGCGGTGAGAGGGAGTTATTAGTGTTTATTATTTATTGATCTTGTTTGATTTACATTCATAATACCAAATTTATATTGGTAATGAGTTACTTCAATTAGTAATATATTTTATGCATCTGTGTCTTTCAATTATATCATTGTCATTATAGATAGTTCCCTAGGATATTTTTGCCTTCTAGTGTTGGTATTTGTAAATTTTTGACCCCCCAAAGAGGAGATGTTTAAGGGGAATTGTTTTTGGAATAATCATAGTGTCTTATTGTATCTTAGAACCTGGTCTTGTATCATTCTCATTACAGCCACGATTTTATCCCATGAAACATGTAACACCCCAATAATTTATATTACATCTTTTTTTATGGATAATCTATTTGATAGCTTACATTATATAAAACATTACCCTTATATAAATGATTAAAAATAAATATTTAATTGTTATAGTTATAACCATGATGTTGATGTTGAATGAATGAATTTGACTAACTAAATTATGATTATATATTTTACACATGTTAATAAAATAAATTCCTTTGATACCAAATAATTATGAATAAAAATGATGACCAATTAAACTTAAATGATGCGTATTTATAAAAAAACTATTTTTTCCCACAATGAAATTTTATCTCATTAAATTAAATTAATAACTATAAATTATTGATCATAATGAAGAATATATTTTATATATTCAACAAAAGTTTCCAAAATTATCCACAATGCTTTATGGGATTTAAATAATAATAAATTCATTTTTAAACATAAACGATACATATTTCAAAAGGCTGCTTTTATGCCTTTTGATGGTGCACCTAAATTAAATATAAATATTACACAATAATAAGTATTATTTGAGAAAATAATGTCAATTTTTTAAATCATAATATCAAATTATGTTTATTTAATTTTTGATTGTGAAGATTCAATTTTTTCGAATAATGCTGAAAAATAATGAACATTAATTGAAAATTTAGTTTTCATTGAATAAATTTATATATTTAATTTATATTTTATGTTTTTTTAAACTATAATTATTTTAAAAATAAATCATTCATATTATTTTATCTCCAATGAATCAATTTCACATTGAAATTGGTTAAAAAACTAAATCTTTTAAACTTTTCACTTTAAATTTATGCATTCCTATTGATTCTGCCAGATTAAATTTAAATATAATTTTAAAAATCAATGAATTTTATAAATTAAAATGGTTTTAATATTTATAAATATATGTTCAAATAGATTTAATTTTTATTTTTTTTTATACAGAAAAAATTATCATTGTGACAAAAAATTATTTACCGGTCTACAGGTAATGTTTTAAAAAAGGATAATGTCAAATTTTAAAGGATTAGAATAACTATAATATAATATAATAAATGGGGTTTTAAGGTATTTATAGTCATTAGAAATCATTTAGAACATTAATTATAATCCAAATTCTAGTGAAATAATTCCACATAAAATAATATGTATTGAATTTTAAAATTATCATTATTTAATCACTTATACAGACCTCTCCTTGAGTAAAAACCACCCCTCACCGCCCTATTTAGACCCACGACACATTAAGATAAAAAACTATATTCCAAAATACCCTCTTCCTAAATCATACAAATTCAATATTCTATTAGACTCTCCAAAATACCAAATCCATAATCCTAAAGTGGTTCTCTATTGAGGTGACATTCTATAGGTAAGTTTTTCAAAACAACTCTCTTATTTTCTTTTATTCTTCAACATTATCATCATATTATTAATATATAAGGACATGATATCTATAAAATCATGAATATACTGAATTTTATTATTAATGTTTAATATATTATTTCCATCCATTTTGTTACCTCCTTTTATTCAACCAAGAAAAACTATTTTCCATGTTATGAAGATTAATCACTTTCGGGCATGATGATGTTGTCTATTTTCCCTTACCACTTCATGCTTGGTAGTAATATTATTATTAAGTTTATATTAGGTTTTTATGTTTTTATAGTAATATATATAATTTTATTTAACTAAAATATACTCATTATATTAAATAAAAAGAAATTAGATTGTGGCACTCAAAAAACCCAGCAAAAAAACAAAACATTTATCATTAACATTTTATAAAATGAATCACTATCATGTTTGAAAGAAAAATGAAAAGTTGTATAATTTGAAAATATTTATTATCGTTAATACAATTTCATTAGACATCTTGAGTTTTATTTCATATTTATAATAAAATCCATATTTATACATAGAAGAACTAATCATGAAACCATGTAACGAACATACCTGAAAATTGAGAATAATGAAATATTATAATTGAATGGGTTAAAATATATAACAAAATCATTAAATAATTTTTTATAAATATTAATATAGTTCTTTTATGATATTATAATATTATTTAAACTGTTATATTTGAGTTTTATTTATGCACCACTAAAGTGAAGTATGAGGTAATAGTTTTTTCATATAAAATTACACTTCTATGATATACATGCCTTATTCGCCAATAATTTTTTTTGTGGTGTATATACTACCATTTGATATATCATTTCATTATTCTAATTACCTTCATGGTGTTAAATGTTTTACTTGATAATTATTTATTTTATGGTGCTTACGATTCGACTGATTATAAAGTGGTATGGGATTCTAAATGTAATTTCCATTACATTCCTTAATATTCATCTTCCATGTTTAGTTTGGACCAATACTATGTGAAAAATGACATTTTAAACCTTATGATTTTTTAATTCTATTTTCTATATATATACAGAAAATAAAATTTATGTATTAATTTGATTAACTGTCACTTCAATGATATGATACATTTAAGTGATATTAGTTTAAAAATAATATTTTAATGTTCTTATTTTAGAAATAATGCTTTTTTAAATTTATGGCATCAGCAGAATTTCATGATTTCAGGTTTCTTAAATATTCTTAATAATCCTTAAATGATTTAATGTTTATTTTCAAATAGAATTTTTTTATTATATAGTTGTGAATCATTTTAAAAAATATATGATTTTTAATGTGATAAATTTTATATTATTTAATAATTTATATATGATCTTAATACATTATTTTTCTATATGTTGAAATCATTTTGTGACTATTTATCTTAATTTATGTCGATATATAATGATACATCAAAGATATTTGATTAAATTTTTATTGATTAGTTTGTACTATTTTGAAACCATTAACCATATTTCTCTTAATGGACTGTGATTATGTATTCTTAAAAGGATAAGTGATTTAAATTTTGTCTGCTATTTTCAATAAAAATTTATATACTGATTATGTTTCACCACATTATTATGAGGATTATATTGGAATTATTATGTTATTGGTGGGGAATTCAATATCCACTTGATGAATTCATAGATCTTATGAGATAAACATGATTGTGTTTTTTCCTAGGACTTAAACATTTTTATGTTCATGGAATAATGCATTCATTACAACTAATTCATAGAACCAATCCATGATAATATTAGTTTCGTTTTACTAATCCTTAATATTGTGTTTTAGATATCTGGAACTACCCATTCTAAAATAATGAAATTAGTGATTTATTTCCAAATTATTAGTCAATTTATTAAATATAAATGGTTAGGTATTAAATATCATGTGCTTAATTATGTAGAATTATTTTATAATATTTTATATAGACTACATTATTCGTATTTAATTTTTCAAATTGATTTTTTTAGTTATTTACCATGTCATACTTTTATTACTTATTTATGATATCATTCATTGTATGAATAACCATTAATGAGATTCTGAGCTCACTGCTTTATTATGTTTTATTTTTTCCTCAGATGCTAAGAAGATTCATATGAGTGATTTGCAAGGATTATTCTAAGATATTATTGATTCTATCAGTGGATTATCTATGTTGTGTTTTATATTTTAAATAATAATGAATAGTTAAAATATGTATAGTATTTTCCAAAACAATTAATCTGTTTGATCATTAGAGATGTGATTCCATTTAATAATGCCAATGTATTAATGTATAGTATTTTATAATTTCTCCAAGAGTTGATGAATTTGTATTTTCTATCAGACAATGTTTAGTAGAAACTATGAGAATTATATTTGGGAAAATAGAGAATTGAAAATATAATACTAAGAAATTTTTTTAATATAATTCTAAGTATACAATAATTTCTAATTGATTTTTTAGTGAAGATGTATATGCTATATTAAAACTAAATAATAAAATATATTGAAGAACATGTAATTATTTATACATACATTTAAGAATATTTTCTCACTTGTTTTTGTGTATTTTGATGCTTACAATTTTTTTGGTTTACGTCAATGGTGAGAACTAAAATGATCTTGGTAATCATTGAATGTTATAGACAATGTATGGTGGAGATATAAAATTTGATGATGAATAAATAAAATGACAAATTGTTTAATAATAAATGCATATAACTATAAATTATTATAAACATCCACCGTCACCTACTCTAATATGCAATGAAGAAAATAATAATAGTGTTCACTGAGAGAATTAGTGGGGGAGATCATAGATAAAAAGTGAATCAATTTCAAATTGGATTGAAATGTGAATGATAATCCAATTTCAAGTATTACAATTACAAGAAGATATTTTTTGATATGGGATAAGGATATAAGGTATGTAATTTCTAATAAAAAATGAAAATTTTGAAATAATAGTCTCCCAAAGGTATCATTTATGGTTGAATGTTTTAAATTCGTAAATAATGAGCATTATGATAATATATGTCATTGGGGGAAACTCATGAAGATAATCTTTAAGGTTATTTTAGAAAAGGTATACTATTTTTTTAAGATACTACAAATGACATATTAATTGAGTGAGGAATTATATTTTGAAGTGTAGTTTATGATTTTTGAATGAAGTTGAATGATTATGTTATTCTTTAATTGGAATCAAGAATTATTTTGTAAAATTATAATTTACATAATGAATCTAATAATCAATATACATATAATTTTTTCACTAAATTATAAGTTATTATTTTATTTTACTGAATGTGATGAATATTAATAATAAATAAGAGATGTGATTCTCTTACATGTTCATCATTTAGACGAAACATTATTTTGGGATGAGAACTCAAATTTTTTTCCTGATGATGAAATCACAATGAAAAAGTTATGTAAATGGGATATTATTAGTTAACATAAAATAGGTTATTGACATTATGGTTTAGTTTATCATTATAGGGTTTTTTAAATGATCGGATTTAAGTAATATATTCATCATTATGAGATTTTATTTTTTGAAGCATGCACATCATTGTTAAGGGGTTATAGTTAGAAAGGTATTAATATAATTAGTATGTGAAAATATGATTTAATTTTTAGGGAATATAATTCCAATTTTATTATAGAAATTTTGTTACCTTCCTTATAAATTTTTGTTATTTGTATTTTGAAAGGCATAGTTTGGACGATTCTTAAATGTAACAACTTATGGAATGGATTAAGTTAAACATTAGGTATTATTATTTGAGGTTAATGTATGATTTATTATATTTGATATCGAGTTCATTCCATTTAAATTTTATTAAATAATTAATGGGTTAAATATTTATGTTTGGATTTTATGATTCATTAATGTGATTCATGAATAAAAAACATTATCGTGAACATTAATTTCATGGTTTAAGGGATGACATTGGAGTATATTTATGTACAATAATATTATTATATTATTCTTATGAAATGAAAATTAATCACATATGTTTATTTTGTAATGGAATTATCTAGATAGTGAAATAATTCATCAAATCTGGGAAAAAGGTATTTTAGTACCAAAATGTTATATGGTTACTTTTTTTATAATGGAATTAGTTGTATTTGAACTAATCACAATACCATTACTCATATATATGACTACTCTATCTCTATATAGGGACTTATGCATGCTATTTGTCCTTCTATTGTCTCGGTTATGAAAGATAAAATCTGCTCTGGGGTGGGGTCACATTTAGAATTGGACTCTTCTAACACTACAGATGGAGATACACTACCTAATAACCTACCACAGGTCTAGGAATCCAAGGATATGATATCGGCTACAGAGGCATCAGTTAATGAGTAGAAGATTAAACACAACACTGGGAATAACAGTTCTTCTCACTGTTTGAACACAGAATAATGGTCAGTTGACCTTGATGCTAAAAAAACAGGTATTCCAGATCTTTGCACCTTACTCGGTACCTACAACACTTCTTTTCATAATATTACATTGTATAATAAATTTTGTGATGCCGGTAACAACAAGGATATTATTATTACTGTTCCATCATCTATTAATAATAACATGCAAGAAATTTCCATTCAAACTATATCTGTAGGTGATACCTCTAACTTCTTGGATCCTTCTAAAGGAAATAGAGTATCCAATACAATCCCTTATATGTGAAAAAAATGTTAGAATATCAACTACGAATTAAGGTTATGATAGTAATAAAAAATGGAGTTCTAGCTCCAATGGCTGATATTAATGAAGATTTTATATTAGAACGGTAAATGTATTGCAAACAATGAGACCTTAATTATTTTAAAAAGAATGGTAAACATTAAAAATCATTTATATTTTTTCATTGATGAACCTAAGATAAACCTCTCCATTGATATAGTTCATTTTGGTTGTTTTCGATACACCTTCATCGGTGCATGTCAAAATGACAACAATCATGATACTTTTTTGGATTTTGGTCATTCCTTTATGTCTAATGTTATTGTTTTCCATATTTCTGATCAAAGTTTCACAAGTGAAATTATGTTTGACAACACCCATATATTTTTCTCATTTATCTATGCCATGAATAAATATCAAGATAAGAGGATTATATGGAATGACCTCTCCACTTTGAGTTCAAAAATTCATTCCCCAAGATATTTATGGGTGATTTTAATGATAATCTTTCTACTAGTGTAATAATTGGGCCTCTACATTCAAGTATATATATAAGAGATTTTAAGGCTGCTATTGAAAACACCAATATAACAGAAATTTATCACAAGGTGCCAAATACACCATGTACATAAATCATTGTAATAATGTGGTTGCGAGCAAACTGGACAGAGCCTTTATGAATGACCATGATTTAGATATACGGGATACCATTCGCAGCACCACCCTTACAAAAATTTATTCTGAACACCATCCTATCTTGGTCACTATTTCTTACAAAACATAGAAACCCTCTATTCCCATCAGATTCAACAATTCATGGTTCTCGGATCTTTAATCTAGCAATCTCATCAACCATTTTTTGACCTCTACCTATCATTCTGATGATTCCTTTTCCTGTCCTCTTAAATTAAAATATCTCAAACACAAGCTCAAAAGATGGTGCATCAATAAATAAAAAAAATTATAATGAAATCCTTTCTCTTTATATTGAGCTTTGCCAAATTAAAAACAAAATCACTCACTCAGACATTTCTTGTAACACCCCAAGATTTCATATTACGTTATTTCTTCAATGTAAATCAATAACATTCACTACACGCAACACCTGGTTCAAGCGCACCCCAAGATTACCAAACTAGCTGTTCAAAAGCGGTTATGAATAGTATTAACTAAATATTGAACGATATATAATACATATAATTTTATAATCCATATTATTAATTTTTTTTACATAATGTAAGAACAAATTCATTTTTTTCAGATAAAAGTAGTATTTATTTCAAAAAATGAACTTCTACCACCTTTTAATAATGAACCTCTTTTAAATACAATATTTGAATCTTTTATATATTATATTTTACAAAATATACTTCTTCTTTATAATATGTAAATATGAATTTAGTTTCAATAAATTTTTTGGGCTTTTCTGATAACTTTCATATTTGGGTTAATAGTGAAAAATAATATTTTTTAACAGAAAACAACTTTTTTAATTAAAATTATTTATTATGTTAAATGATACATTTTTATGGTTTGGAAGTATAAATAGATTATATTTTTACCATTTAATCCAATTATGGTCATTGTATGTAATTTCACTTTGATTTTGGACATAAAAAATGGACAATCGTTTGATAGATATTGTTTTCTTAAAAATACGCCTATTGGTTTTGACAATAGGGATTAAATTTTAAATTCATAAATGCAAAATATATGTTTTCAATTTGGTAATATGGACTTCATTTTTGAATTCGGAATATCAAAATTAGCTTAGGTAAAAAATTTTGTAATTATCTGAAAACATTTAGTTTTTGAGGAATAGTGAAAAATAATAAATTTTAATTAAAAACAACTTTTTTAATCAAAATAATTTATAGTGATAAATTATACTATTGAGTGGTATTAAAGTATAATTATATTATATTTTTAACATTTAATACAATGTTTTTCATTGGTCATAATTTAACATTTAAACTAGACATAAACGAATGTCAGTCTTTTGATAGTTATTATTTCAAAAAAACACGCCTTTTTCTTTTGACAACGGGAATTAATTTTAAATTAATTTCTACCAGTTCTAGGTTTAGAATTTATAAAAATGGATTCCATATTTGGAATCAAGAGTTCCAAATTGTGTAAATAAGTAACTTTTATTTTTCGACATTAGGAATATTTACTTTAGTAAATATCTTATTTACCGTGGTTAAAAGGGTAAATTCAGTAAATAAGGTTGAAAATAATATTATAATAATATTAAATTACACTAAAACGTGTACTAACCCTATTTGATGATACATTTCCGACCATGGGCATATTTGGGTCGATTTGGGGACCACATGGAGCCACTTGAGAGTGATAATGACACTTTATACTAATTAATTTAAAGTAAAGGCAAAAATAACATAAACATATATCTTTAAGTAAAACAATTTTTACAATGTGATATATATGTTATATTTTAGACTATAAATATTCCTTAGAAAAATAAGAATATTTCATACACAATTTTATTTTATTTATAATTTTTAACATTTAATAATTAATGTTATTTATGATACAATGATGATGTGGTGTTTTCCTTATTAATGAAAGAATCAAATAAATGGTATTATAAATGTTAAAATAAATATAATTTTAATATTTTGATGCCATACACGAATTTTATAGGTTACTATGTAATTTTAGGATTTATTAAATAAATTTATTTTGAATTAATAAAGTTTTTATGACTTTAACAAAAATCAATTATTAAATAGTTTGGAAATTTATATAAAAGAGTTTTTAAAACAAATATTATATTATTAATTGATATAATTTTCCTAAAAATAGAAGGAACCGTAAAAGGACTTATATGATGATATTTATGTAATTAATGAACCACATGGGGTTTTATTGGTAGTTTATTGTAATTTTATAAACAAAATCATATAAAACTACAAAGAGACATAGTAAATGACAAACCAATTAACTAAGAGTTAAAACTAAATGATAAGGTTAATATACTGACCCAAACCTGTCTAAAACCTATTGGATGAGTGTATTTAGACATATTCCAACCTTATCCAAGATATAAAATAGTTTGGAGCCATTAAAAATTTAATATGAATTTATTATAAAATAATATTTTATGTCTTTCCTAAGGTGCCCCTCACCCCTCTTATAAAATGGCACAACCCCTTCTCTCTAATTCACTCCTTCAAAGCATTTTAGCTCGACCAAACCCTACCCAAATATCCTCTCAACTTCTCTCAATTTATACTAGAGTCCTTACTTTAGTCATAAAGACATATTAAGGAGCACTTTTGATCAAATAAAAAGGAAGAACCCGAAAAAGAGGTAATAATTTCACCACCCTATTTCAAGTTCTCTTCTTTCTCCTCTTCTTCTTTCTTTGATATTTCCATTTTAAAATAATAATTCCAGCATATTCTATATATCATGATGTTATTATAAATATGGTACATCCATATTAATTACTCTATCAATCCTTTTAATGACATGTCACCATAGGTGTGTACGTACAGATTACCGTCTCCACGTCGTGGGGTAATTGTTATTAAATACATTATTATTTGGATGTGGATAATAATGATTTGTAATTCATGTAATTAACAAATATAACAGGATAATGATTCTATATACATTATATAAAATCCAATAATATATTATTTTATTATAAATGAATGATATTGTTGCCCTTGGGTACGTACGGATTACCGTCTCCACGAATGCGATTAGATTCATTCCTCATCGTATCCATAAAAGACTAATTTTTATTAGATGATTAAAAATAATTTTTAAAGACTTGATATCATTCTGGATATGAATATGATACATCCCATCCATAAAAAATATGACTCAAATAACAAATAATATAAAGGAAAATGAATATGTTAACACCCAAAATTACGATAATACTAGGATATTATTAACAAAACAATATAAAAAGAACATATATGATATCATATTAGTGTATATGATTCATGTATAATTTAACAACAATTATTGCACCATTATACAAAAATTTAATCTACACTCGACCAAGGAAAAGTACAAGGTAAGTGTTTTTTGACAATCTCTTCATTATCTGAGTTTGTTTATACGTAATTACCTACGACGACATCTTTATCATCCACATCCATGTTTCTAAAAACATATTCCAATTTTTTTTTACTATTTACTAGACTATGGGTTAAAGTAATTTATACCCTTGTTTGAATTTTTATAAAATGGATTGAAAGGAATATTTCTGTCTTTTTCCAAACAAGGTCCTTTTTAACCTTTTCGACAAAATTAAGGTAAGAATGTATTTTTAACTAATACAGTAGGTGAGGCTATTTTACGCCTTTATAAAATCTCTGAATCTTCCAAAAAAATCTTATAAGAATATTTTCAAAGTAAATTTTTTCTTTTATAATTATGTTACTTCTAAATTATTTAAAAAAAGTGGTATTTCTCACAAATAGTTCTGATTTCATCTTTTTCAACATCCTTTTATTGATTTTAAGATTAATTGAAGATGATTTATTATGATACAAAACATCCATATTTTATTTAAGGTTTTGTGATATGTTTGATTGTGGATGTGTTATTTTTATTCCATTCATGGTTTTTGGAAAAATTATTGACATTTCGAATGCTATTTTTAATACGAATGTTTATGTTATGTTTAAACCTATTCATATGAGGAATGAATTAGACTTAGTATGTGATGGGTGGAGCCCTCTATATCCCCTAGATGCATCGGTAGGACTGATGGGACAAACCAATATCTTGGCATAAGGCCTTGAAAAAATCTTGTTTGTATTCTTGGCACAAGGCCTTGACTATGTGGTTATGATAGTACAAAATTATGTATTCCATCCTTATGAAAGTGGTTATTGATATTCCATGTGAATATTTGACTAGTATATTATCCATGTGAATAAGTAAATGGAATTATTTCTTTTTTCATATTATGTTGACGTTCAATTTCCAAAGGCTTTTGTTTTTGTTATACATTCCTTTAAACGTTTATTGTTATTTAGGAAAGCTTCCACTATATTGTTATCTTTACAGAGCATCTGATCACACCCATTTCTATGTTTTATTTTTCCCAGGATGTGAAAAAGTATTTTATGACTGACCTACAGGGATAGTCTGAGGGGATATGATTGTGGACTATGGATATTATTTGTTTTAGTTTTTCAGTTTATGATGTAATGTAATAATTATGAATGTATCTAGTGTTTCCAAGGCTACTAAACTAATTGGTCCTATAAGAATTGATCTTTTGTGA
Source organism: Viscum album (assembly GCA_963277665.1). NCBI lineage: Eukaryota > Viridiplantae > Streptophyta > Magnoliopsida > Santalales > Viscaceae > Viscum > Viscum album. Next base: position 488,431,950 of record OY728120.1, read on the forward strand.
TCATGCCAATGTAATGTAATAATGCACCAACTCTGGGTAACTGGGGTTGGGGTGTTACAGTTGGTATCAGAGAAATTTATTAAAAACCTTGGAAGGTAGATTTAGAAAAATGCTAATTAGAGAAAATTACCATAAGATAGACTTTGAGGATTAGTATTAAAGAACATCCTAAAATTTTGGTAATGTAGTGATTTTTTGAGTTTTCCGAGCAATACATACAAGTTTGGATACGAGCAGGTAGAGGCAGATCTAGAAAAAATGTACCTAGGGGTAATACCCAAAAACACCGCTTTGAGCTAGACTCGAACAGGAACTAGTGCACGACAACAGGCCTTGCTGCACTCTTGGTTACGAAACTCTAAGGGGATATTCATAGGATAATTTTAATTTCCATTACTAACCATTATGAATGGTTTATGATTATGGATTTTATCCATAAACTATTCAATCTACATTAGGTATTTTACAAGTTTGGAATTATACATTGCAATTCATAAACTGACCTAATGTATGCCATTGTATAGAAATGGCGCCCAGTAGACGGAATGTGAACTCTAGCAATACGTATGATCCAAAGAGTAAGAAGGATCATATATTTCATGAAACTAATCAATCATTTAGAAGTGAAATTTTCTCCCATTTATTCTCAACATATAAACAAATATTATCATGTGTTAAAAAGATATGTAAATAATAATCTGAGTCCTATGGATTTGAAGGGATGAAAGAGAAGAAAAAGATGGAAGAGAGAAAAATGGATAAAGGGATGAGGGAAAAGAATAATTATCCCATATGTGATAACTGTGGGAAGACACATCTTGGAACTTTCCTGAAGGTAATGGGAGTTTTTTATAAGTGTGTAGAAAAAGGACACCATGTACGTGACTTGAAGGGTAATAAAAAGGTTTCAAATGTATAATACTTCATCTACAAGGAGTCGGGACACTATGCGAACCAATTTCCAAATCATTAGAGTATGCCCCAAATGATGCTATTGGATAATAAACAATTTATGATACTACCATAGAATAGGAGTAATAATTAGAGTTGTTATGTATTTATTAAAGAATTATGTCATTTTAGTGTTGTATCAACGATGTACATGTTATAATAATTATGGAGTATATAAGGATTGTACTACAGTACTATATTATTAAGGACTTGATATTGTGTGGAACCAAGAATAGTGACTCCATAGAAGGATAAATTTTTTGGACAATACATCGTTGAGAGAAAGATAACTCATAATATGGTTCTGATACAGAGGTAGTGATTTTGGAATAATACATGTTTGATTTGGTTAAATTATATTGGTTGTTCATCACAACATTGAAACTGATTAATGATTTGTATATTTCTTCATTGTTTTAGTTTGCAAAATTTTTGGATAGAAGGAGTATGTCAAGTATTCTATAATAAATAAGGTAGAATTAATTTAATCAATAAAGTTTTATGGTAATTTAGGATGTTGTAGTGTTTTAAAAGAATACATGATGAAGGATTTCACATGTTCTTACCTGGAAAAAAGGATCATCATTGTGTTAAACAACCCGAAAAATTTTGGACTGTGATTTTGAAAATAATTATTTTGGATATGTTTAGTTTGATATTATTTTTGGATTTACATAAAAAGGACAACCTGGAGTTCAGGCGGCAACCCGTCGTGTCCAGCAAGGCCGCGAGACTTCAACCCGTAACTGAAGGGTGACAAGGGTGTATCACCTACCACTGACCCACGTGATGTCCTGGATCGAATAATGCAGTTTTTTTAAAGGTTCTGGTAGATGAATTGTAAATAATTTTTTTGGAACCCCATATAAATAGGATAAATATAATATTTTTTAGTTATATTATCCTTTATAGTGAAATATGAGTTTGTGGTAGAAATTAGTTAAAGGATGGAACTCTACTTGTCATGTATATATTTTTCTTCTCGTATTCTGTGAAGAAATTAATTATTAAACTTTAGGTAAGGGATCTTAAAACTAAAAATGTGTTATCCTAATACCTTGTGTTTTGTGGAACCAATGATATTTTAAATCATCATAGATTGAGGGATTTGATGCCCTCTATTATACAATTGTTAGTGACTGATGAACTCAATAACTCCCTATAAATATTTATGTTTTAACAACAATAATGTGTCTATAATTTCCAAAAAAATTTCTCCTAATTGAGATCATATTTTGTTAGTTACTTTTTCATTGCCCTTTTCCTCTTATTACAACTAAATTTTATTAACCCAACTTATGATGTCGGTTTTCCCACAATGGTATTTTCTATTTTCAACCATTTATTTTCGATGAACAATTTCAAATAGAAAGGATGAAATTTATTGAATGATGGAATAATGTAACACCCAATTATTTCATAGAATTCTATTTTTTCAAAGTAATTCAATAACTTTCACTACACGCAACACCGGGTTCGAGCGCACTACAAGACTACTAAACTAGCCGTTAAAAAGCAGTTATGAATAGTATTAACTGAATATTGAACTATATATAATCTTTATAATTTTAGAATCCATATTATGAGTTTTTCTTTACATAATGTAAGAAAAAATTCATTTTTTTCAGATAAAAGAAGTATTTATTTCAAAAAAATGCACTTTTACCACCTTTTAATGATGAACCCTTTTTAAATCCAATATTTGAAATTTTATATATTATATTTGACAAAATAAACTTCTTCTTTAGAATCGGTACATACGAATATAGTTTCAGTAAATTTTTGGTGCTTTTCTAATAACTTTCATATTAGGGTGAATGGTGAAAAATACTAAATTTTAACAGAAAAAACATTTTTAATAAAAATAATTTATAGTGTTTAATTATAAATTTTAATGGTTTTGAAGTATAAATAGATTATATTTTTACCATTTAATTCAATTCTGGTCATTGTAATTAAATTCACTTTGATATTGGATATAAACAAGTGTCAATCATTTAATAGATGTTGTTTCTTAAAAATACGCCTTTTGGTATTAATTACGGGAATTAATTTTAAATTAATAAATGCAACTTATATGTTTTGAATTTGGAAAAATCAACTTCATTTTTGAATTTGTAATATCAAAATAAGCTTAGGTTAAATTTTTGGTATTTTTCTGAAAACATTCATTTTTTGATGAATAGTTACAAATACAAAATTTTAATTAAAAATAACTTTTTTAATCAAAATAATTTATAGTGATATATTATACTATTGAGTGGTTTTAAAGTATAATTAGGTTATATTTTTTCCATTTAATACAATGTTGGTCAATGGACGTAATTTCACATTTAAACTAGACATAAGCACGTGTAAATCTTTTGATATTTATCATTTCTTAAAAACACGCTTTTGGTTTTAACAACGAGAATTAATATTAAATTTATTTCTTCCACTTATATGATTTAAATTTAGAATAAAGGACTCCATATTTGGAATCAGGAGGTCCAAATTGTGTAAATAGGTATCATTTATTATTATACATTTGTAACATTTATTTTAGTAAATATCTTATTTACCGTGGTTAAAAGGGTAAATCTAGTAAATAAGGATACAAAATAAAGTTATAATAATATTAAATTACCCGAAAACGTATCCTAACACTATTGGATGATTCATGTCCTACCATGGGCATCTTTGGGATGATTTTGGGACCACTTGGAGCCACATGAGAGTGATAATGAAACTTTAAATTAATTAATTTTAAGTAAAGGAAAAAATGACATAAACATATATTTTTTAGTAAAACAATTTAACGAGGTGTTATATATGTTATATTTTAAAATTTTAATTATTCCTCATTGAATAATAGTGTTAGTTACACTTATAAATATTAACGATATATTTTATAATAATTGATATATGTATACATACTTAATTTTTTGTTTTTCACTTTAATTATTAATGATAAAAAATATTATTTTTATTCCCGGAAAAAAATAATATTAATTTAAATAAGTATTCTTATGTGTTCATTGAAGGGTTAAAAAATATTAAAATTCCAAATCTCAGTAGTTATTCTAATCATTATAAGCACACCCTCCATACTACAATCTTACTTAATAGAATCTAAAAAATTATAATCTAAAATAATATAATTTTATAAATCTATATATGTCAATTTTAATTGAGATTTTCGTTAGAAATGGATATCACTAAAACAATAATACCACCATTACATTTCCTCTTATTTTGCTTTTGATACCATTTTAGACTGGTATAAAGAGTTTCATTTCAAGCATATTTTAATCTTTCTACCACAATATGATTATTTTTTATTATTACATAGAAATAAGTGTCAACAAAATATGTAATTAATATATTGGAAATTAATTTTTCTTTAAATTATGATAATTTAAATACATATAAGTGGAATTTAGGGAAAGGGTACCATATTATCAATCCTAAAAATAACATTACTCCATCATAAAAGTATGAAATGACACAAGCAAGATGAAAATAGGAATAAAGTTTTATTATTATCTTTATTTAATTAATTTTCATATGAAATAAAAATATTAAGATGATATATTTGATATATGGGATGTATTTTGAAAAAAGGGGATTAAAGTGGTATTTTAATTCAATATAGTTTATAAGTAATTATTTATAAATTATATATCAATATTAAAATTGAAGTATCTTGTATTTTAATATCAATAACTATCAACCCTAAACCATTGAGAAAATATTTGAAAAATATTATATGTATGATGGTATTTTTTCATTAACACTGTAAATTTTGAATACAATTACGATAATTGTTAAAATTAATATAAATATGGATATATAATAGTTCTATTATAATCATCAATGAGTGATGCGTGTCATTATTTATTTATTAGGTGAATGCTAATTTATTAGTATAAAAAATAATTAGATTATTTATATCGATGAAAGTGAAGAGAATTTAATTATTATAGTACTATATTGAGCATGATTTGAAACTTTTAGATAAATTATTTATTTAAAATTTAAAATTTATGCTATTAAATTATACTTTTGAGTATGATAATTTTCATTTCTTCTCTTCAATATAATATTTTCACATTGAAAGAATATTTTGACATTTAATATGGGAGAGTAAAAGATTAATTGTTGTCATTTGGATTAAATAAATTCTTTCATTTATATTAATGAATTATTTCCAAATCAAGGGACTTAATGATAAATAATTATATTTTTTATATTATTTTTAATCAAATGGATAAATTGAAAGATTTTTGGAAATTTTCTAAGGGTGAAGATAAAGGGAGAATATTACACCCAAAAAAATATAAAATGACCTTACATGTTGAGGGATCATGTTGGATATTTGATAATACTATTGTGGAATGATTTTTTAATATTAAAAGGAAATTAAAAAAAATTACATAAAGAGTGAAATTTATAATAAATTCATTTTATCTTGATGGTGAATATATTATACCACCATAATACCAAAACTTATTACATTTTTAATAATCAATTATTTTCATTATTATTTTTGTATTTAAATAGATGATATTTTAAACTTTAGGGATGAAATGAAGGAAACAAGTTTTCAGCGTTGCGAGAGGAAACCTTAAAAAGATAATTTTGATCTGTTTATATAGTGATATAGTGTTGAAACAATATTTATTAAATTGTCTCGGTAACTTTGAAAGTGAAATTCAAATAATTATTGGTTGATAAATAATATAATTGTTTAGGTGAAAAAATCCCAAGACTCCCCTTAATCAATTTATAAATTTTTTTACTGGTGTTATTATACAATTTATAGGGATATATGATTTATAAAAAAGGACCCAATTTTTTTGATTTAAATAATATTTTCATGTGTTATATGACAGTAATGTTATGTTATAATTATTAATATTTGTTTATTTTTTTTATTATAATAAACTATGTATTAGAATGGAGTTATTATTACAGTTCACATTATGTGGAATCCTATAAGTGAATTATCATTAGATCATTCATGAAAAATATAGTGTTAAATTAGTTACTACAATGTTATTATATAACAAAAAAATCCACATATTTTTTTATTGTCCGTATTTTACTAAAATAGTGATATCATGTTTCCTCCCTCCCCTTCATTCATCTAGTACATGTGCACCATGAAAGAGGGAGATCCCCCCCTCTCTTTTCTCCACATGGATCATAAAAAAATCCAAATGGGATGTTTGAAATAAGGTTTTTATCCCCATATTAATCATTTATCATTCTCCCCTATTCCATTTCAATCCCTTATGAATTCCATTTATTATGGTGTCCCCAGTGATTTTTATTCTTGCTACACGATAAAAATAAACATCGTCTCCCATGTATAATCTTATTCTAAATGTTTATAAGGATTATTTTCAACCCCATACCAAATGTAAATTTAGGAAATCTATAATGTTCCCTCATTTTTACTGTATTTGTATCTATTTAACAACCCTTCATTTGAAAATTTCATTGTTCTTCAAATTTATAATAATTTTTTTAATCGAAATTATTCTTATGTAATGTGTCATCTAGTGGGTTTCCATTATATTCTAGGGTTCCACCGACTATTAAAATTTTTATAAGTTATATTTCATGTGTAATTATAATTAGTAGTTATATTTAAAAATATATTCTCTATTCACATATAGTGTTTAAAAAACAATTATATAATTTTTTTCTTAATTGTATATTATATTGGTGTTTTGTGTTATATATGTTTTTGAAAAACAAATTAAATTAGTTTATGTTTAAAATTTGAATTCCAACACTTAAATAGTGTTTTATAAAATTACATAAATTTTTATTATGGTTAAATGGAATTATAATTAATTTTTTCAAATATAGATTATTTATATATATAATTTTTTATCTGTTATTTAATTTTTTTGAGTGATATAAAATATTCATTGAAATTATGACTATTTTATTGTTGTGCCTAAAAATTTTCAGTGTTTCTTGGAGTGAATAATTTTTTACATCTTCACTTGTGTGATGAAATTATTTATTCTAATCAATTCACTTTTATTCAATATGTGAAATGTTCTTTCTTAAAACCTAATGTAGGATTGTTTTCTGTTTTTTCCTCACTCCCAGATTTATGATGTGTCATAATTTTACTCAACCACAATTTTCGGTTGTTTTATCAATGTGAATATTTATTCATATTTTTCCATGTTTGATATATATTTTTCCTTCCATATATATTTATTTTAAATATTTATTTTCTTCCTAATATGATTTCTTATATTTTTTTCTAATTATAATATATCATAACCTATGTAGTGGTTTACACATGTAAAATTTTATATATGCAATGTCTTACACTAGAGTGTGATGCCCTTTGTATTATGAAAATTCAATGATTTATGTCTGTTCTACATTTTAAAATTTATTTCTCTACATTATACTCACACATATTTTGAAAGGATGAGGAAATTTTTTTTCTAGGTAAGTTGTTACATGATTTTGTTTTCTACAATAATAATTAAGAATTTTTTTATAAATTTATTTTAGACAATATTTTTTTCAATATCATCAAAAATATATATATTATTTTTCGAATTATAATGGGCTCTGGATCATAATATCAAACAAAATACAATATTTATGTTTTCTTAGTACATTCCTATGTATGTCATAGAATTTTGAAGACTTATCATGTTCAATGGATTTTAATGATTCCATAGGGATAGATATATGGTGGTGGGGGAAAATAGGATTGAAATTGTCAAAAAATTCTACATATCAATAGATATTAATTATTTTAATATTGATCTTCTACATATTTTTTCATTGTTTTAATATCCATCTAATTAATATTTTTTTTTGTTATTCTTTACAAGTATGTTTTTCATTATTTCAACTATTCATTGTAATATTAAAAATTATTTCATACCCATAATAAATTTTATAATTTTGGAACTTCTTCTATACTTGGGAGATCATTATTACACACAAAAAATGAGATGTTTCAATTTAGTTTTATTGTATTTGTATCTATGCTTGTTTTTCATAAAATATTATATAACATGCGTGAGAAATTAAGTGATAAGTGGGTGATGGATATTTGGAGCATATGACGTAATAAGATATATGGGCTTAATCAACCTATTCATCCTAGACACCCATATTACCAGGGCTAGTATGTGTTCGGTGTGTCTATATCCCCATCAATGGGTTGAGTTTTCCTTTTATTTACAACGGCGATGTATCATGGTAATTATTATTTATGAAAAAATGAAGTAATTTTTAGTGATAAAATAAAAAGAATGAATTTTATTTGATCTAATTAAATAATAAGATATTTAAATTTTTATAATAAAGTTTTTGGTGGAAGTCATTATTTCTATCTAACAGCAAGATTTTTTTTTAATTTTTTATATTATTTGTAATAGAATACCTATTTTATATAATTTTTATGTACACAATGACACATTTATTGAGTTATAAATATTAAAAAATCATTTAAATTAAAATTTACTTAAAAAACTACATATTAGAAAAATATATAAATTATTTACACTTATTTTAAATGGATTTATATTTATACATAAATTATTTTTAAAAATTATAGTGGAGTAGTTAGGTTTTTCCCCAATAAAGGAATTTTCAAACCAACCAGTTGTTTTTTATTTTTTTTCAATGACAGTAGATAAATTATGTAAAAATATATTTTACATGAAAACTATTAATGATTTAGTAATTATAGAAATTATTAATGTAAATCTATCTATGACCCTTGAATTACATTAATTTATAGTATTGTGTAATGTATGATGCGAACATATATTTGTATAACCATGTTATTTGTTTCAGCCTAGGTTTTTTATATTAGGTTATCATGACATATTGAATTTATGTAACCAAATCTATAGAATGTAATTTAGTTTTATAGTTAGTGTAATGTAGGTTGTTTCAATTGCGACTTATTTGGTATAAAGCATCAAATAAATTTTTTGATTAACATGGTTCTTCATTTTTAAGATTAGTTTGATTAATTTGTACTTATATTGGATATAGATTATTTCATGATGTTTGTAACGATCATATATTTTTATGAAATATTTCTCTTTCAATAAATAGATTTATTCGACACCTTGCGTTTCATACAATGCTATGTTCAAACGAAGCAGAATATAATATTACGATATTATTATATTAAACGACATATATCACCAATCCATTATATTGGTCGATATTAATAGGACAACTAAAATAAAAAAAATTATTTTTATATATTTATATATGTAAATCATTGGTTTTCAATTTATAATAAATGAAAATAAACTCATTTGATGGAAAAAGAAAAACTTTTCAAGAAAGTTTTTTTATTCATGTAATGTGTTCGTCTCATAATAAATTAAATTAATATAAAATGTGAATGTCTAAATTTTCTTTTAAAAAATTTTAATTTATAGTTTTTTGTGAATAAAAAAACAATTTTATAATCATATGATATGTATATATGTAGTCTTATAGTTTTAAATTTATTTTTTCTAGAACCTCTGTTTTTATCACATTTTCCACTAAAATTAAAAATAATTACTCGCATTTTAATTAATTGAATTATAAAAAATTAATAACATATTTATAAATAGAGGTTCAAATTTAATAAATAGACACCTTTTAGTTTTTGATAATATAAATAGTAACAGTGGTAAACATTCTCACCTTAGTAAAGGGTAAATCTGGTTGATCGATATTAAAATTAAGTGATTAAAAATAATAATTAAATAATATACTTTAAGGGACGAAATAAATTTTACAATTAAATATTTATACTCTAAATTTTTTTTAATGGAAACTTATCCATGAAAATGACATATATATTATTTAAATCAATGAAAAATACAATAAAAACCTATTATTTAAATAATCATTATGTGTCCACATTAGGGAAAGAATGTTATAAATGAATTTATATGTATTTATTGAGATTAATAATAATATTTTCTTGGATGAATTTTTTTTTATTTTTAGTATGTATATAATGATATTAATTTTTTAAAGAAACACTAATGCATTATGAATCCATTTAATAGAAAAAATGATTTTAATAGTATAAAAAGTGAATTAATTTGAATGTACTGATGTTACAGATGAATTATATAGATCTATAGGAAAAATTAGGTAGTCCATTGGTCATAATATTAAAATTCCCCCACTTTTTGTTTGTTTTTGAAGAAAATTATATAAATCATTTTAAAAATAATATCCATGATATGTATTAAAAATAATATTTCATTAAATTACTTAATAATAAACAAATCGTTAAATAAGACATGTTGAATAATATATGATCTAAAATTTCATTAATTATCCATTTAATGAAATTTTAATGTTATAAATAATAGAATACTTCCTGTTAATATTTAAAATCATGTTACCATTGTAAAAAAATTGAATTTGATTAAGAGGGTTTAATAAAAATGATAATGTTTAAAATGACACAGAAACATGACTAAATTATATTGGATGAAGTTATTATAACCATATAATACCTTATATTAATTTCCATGCCCATTTGTAAGCATTTTTATTTAAAACTAATTTATTATAATATAATATTTTATAAAAATTCCAATGGTCCCCTCACGACAAATTTGAAAATGAACCTCCTTTCAAACATATTTAAACCATTATGGTCTTTATATTTAAATTAACGATACCTATTTCCCATAAAAAATCCCCCGGAACATCCTATAAGATTTATTATTCCAAAAATACCATCCCATGAAAAAATTAAATGGGATCTAATGGAGTTGTTCCAAATAAATGGTAATATTTCATAAAAATCACCCTCCTATATAATGTTCTATATTTAATATCCTATTTTTTACATTTATAATAAGAAACAAAATGATTAAAAATTATAAGCGACTTATGTGAAAGACGGTTCAATGGTGGAAATAAAATAACAAATGTGTTAAAGGATTTTTATATGGGTTAAATCCTAGGTAACAAATTGGAATATTTAGTCAATTATTTTTAAAGCTGGATTCTATAATGGTATGATATTAAAATCCATGTATTTCTTTTGATAATGATTATTAATATTATTAAATATATTATATAAATTGCACACAAAGTTTTTAAAATAACTGAATATCTCCAAAATGTTCAATCATTTGGGACATCGTAGACCACAATTAGGTCTATGATATGGGGCTTACCTTAGTCAATGTTAATCATTTGTAAACACATGACATTTAGATGCTTCTATTTAAAAAATAATTTATTTAAAAATATTTAGGTTATTAATTTCGAAAATAATTTAATTTCTCCAAAATGGTGTGTTGTATTGAAATTTTAAGGCCACCATTAGGTCCACAGCACGATCTTTATCCTTTGTAGGGTATAAAATTTGCGAGCATCGATTTTTTGAGAACCAATCTCTAAAAAATATTCCTTTTTATTTAATTAGTTTATTAATCTATTTTTTAATTTTCAAATTATTAATATCATTAAAAATATGCATCACATGAGAAATTTGAAACATTTTTGGGTATGGGATGATGGATCTACCCTAAGAATGGTATAACATTAATATTCAAATGGGTTTTGGTCATATCTCTATTTCAATTATGTTATTTATTATTTATATTATATACTTATTATTTTATATAAAATATGTTCTAATTAAATATACCTCTTAACCCTCATTTCAGGATTTCCTGTATTTTTGGGTATAAATGATTTCTAAAAACATTTTTTGGATGAGGTTTTTTATAGAAAATTTCATTCACGCATTAATGTGATGAAATTAATAACTCTACATTAAAAAATAACTTTAATTTTAATTTAAAATGGTTGTTTAATTTTTGTTTTAAAACCCTACGTTTCATGGGTTATTAAATGGATGAACCAATCTGGTTCTACTACAGTTATTTTGTATGTGTCTTATTTAACACAAATCCTCTCTACATGAAATAGGTGAAGCCTGGTAGATTCGATTGGAGGTGGTCTATGTGTGTGGTAGTGTTCCTAGTTCTTCCCCCTCCATTATGAAAATGGTTTTATTTGTATTTTTTTTATTTGTTGTTTATTTATTATTATGTTTCCAATATCTAAATTTCATTGTCTTATATGTTATTTATCAAAATTATGCACCATCATTTTCATTGGTTTCATATCAATGATGTGAATCTAAATCATATTTTTTAATTGAAGGATCCATTATATTAAATAATATGATTTTTTACATTTTAAGTTGATTATTTTAAAAAAATTAATAATGGGTAAATAAATCAAATTATCAAAAGATAATTTATGGAAATAAATTATCATAAGATAGTAGAAAAATTATAATTTTTATGGCGTAATTAAATAAATATATTTATATAATTTATTATTGGATGATTTAAAATACATTATTTGTTTTTAAATGATAATTTTAAAATTATCCAGAACAGATAAATTATCATTTCATGTGATAATTTAAAAAGATAAATTTAATATTATAAATTAATGTTAATGTTCATCATAGGTGATAATCTAGATGATAATTTTTTAAATTATTTAGGAGTGAGAACATATCATCACATGTGAACTTTTAATGAAAAATTCAATAATTATCCTAGAGAGAGGATGTATCATATTCTATTATATTTAATATCTTCTTAAAATAAAATAGTTTTTTTGGTTTTTGAAAACCCATGATATACATTGATCTTCAATGTTTCAAAATCACTAGATATTGACATGTCCCCTTTAATGATAATAAAACTGAAAAAAGGTATTCATGTATTTCGAGGTAGGATATTCTACAGATTATTGAGAACACATTTACATGTATTTCCTTAATGATTAAATATTTTGGAATCTGATTATAAATGAATTATTGTGAGTGCATTTGTGTGACTTTTTAGCCAATAAATAAAGTTATGGTTCTATGAGATATATTAGTGTAACATTTATCCATATATGATTATGATCACAAGATGTTGTTTATGATACTATTTAATCATAATGACATACATTTTCTACATGTGTTCCTACCCTGTATATGTTATACCATTCCCTGTTGGGTGTTTGTGGTATATAAGATAGGTTTATTATCATGACATATTTATAACCTTGTCGGGGAGAATGCTTGACTGCTATGATAGACACATGTGACTTATGTAGAGTGTGTATGTATGAGGATTCCATGATGTCGTGTAGAGGGTGTGATCAAGGAATCCGTGATGCTATGTTTCATTGATCATGGGATATCCTAGTCTATGTGAGTACTACATATTATCATCTAGAAGATCACGTTGACATGGTACACATTAGGGATAGATTACATTGGGTATCATCTCCATGACACTGTGAGGATTTTGTATATTGGATGGCTTGTTACATCTGAATCATTTAAATATTATCTGAAATAGAGATGAAATAGGTACTATTGGGGGTTGTTCTAGCTTGGATAGTGCACAACTACTCAGTTTTGGATTGTATGTTTATGTGATTTCTATATTTTTTGTTATTATGGCATAAAATTGTATACATGAGCACATCTAGTGTAGGAAACATTGGTGGTGTCCTACTAAGTCTTTTACTCGAACCCTACTTGGTCATTTTGATGATCTATTAAATTTCATGAGAGTCCCGGTGAAAGGAATGGGCCAATTTGTGGATTGATGAGAAGATAATGTGTGGAAACTGGTCAGACCTGGGAAGACACTATATGACCATGAAGTTCTTTTGTTTAAAGTCTATTTTATTAATTCGTTATAGGATTTATACATTGGGAGATGATTTTGTTGGCATAAAATGTATGTCTTTTAAATTTCAGATGTATACTCTGATTATTTATTATATTTTATTTATTTAATATTTTTTTTATTACATGATATTGAGGGTATAGTTTGGAATGTGTTGGAATTAGAGACATACTTCTTGTCGGAAGCCTCTTGCATACTGGGAGGAACACATGAGGATATCTTGTATTCTATCTTGGAATCAGTAGTTTGTGATAGGACATTATAAAATGTTATTAGAGGGTTATTATTCAATAACATGTCTATTTTTTATCATCAACTTGTACATGTTAGAAAAGATATGTGACATGGGAACTCTAGAAGGTTAACTATGTTAGTGACTCCACAAAAATATGTAGTAGACCTTAGAGTTTCCATATAAGGAAATAAATATTTCATTGTTTCAATTTATTAAATTCTCCATGGGTGATGTACATGATGTTATATGATATTTATGAGAATTCACATAAATTCATGCATCATGACTAGGAATGTCGGTCCACATTCCATATATATACCTATTGTTGTTCTTTATAGTAGTTTATTAATTAAATGCATGTTTAGTGATATCTGTTTAGGATAGTTTTGTTCTATGTGATATATTAGTGTTTCCATGATGTGTGATATATCATTATTGGAAATAATTAGTTGAACTGCGCATGATGTTGTGTTAGTATATATATGTGAAATGTTGGTAATATCCATTGATGGACAAAAAGGGTTAGTGCAAGGAGGGTTATACAATGGGATAATGGTATAATTATAGAAAAACATTGTTTGATACCATATACATATTAGGAGTAAAAGTTTTTGATATCATAGACTAATTATGATACATCCTCAGGAATATGTTTCAATTATTAAATGTGTTTGTTCATGTTAAAGAATATGTCACCCTAATAAAGTCAGTTGGGACTACATGGAAAAAATTAATGAATTTTTTATGAGGGAGTATGTGTTAACATAACCAATAGATGTGGTGAAGAATGTACTTGATAAATATTTTGAACATTTTCTGTGTTTTAGGTAGTAGGGTCACTTTAATCAGATTTTCTCCTCTTTTTACTTGATCTAGTCATAGTTGATCATAAAAATGATAAAATATACAATGATTTCAACTCCATAAATCATAAACCATATTGGGAATCGTCAGATATCAAGATGGAGAACAATGTATTGAATTTTTTTTGTGATTCATTGAGCTATTAGAGACTCTTAAGGGTTCACATGTTGAGATGACATTATACACGTTTTGGGAGTGTAGCCATTTCAATACCACATATTAGGTAGTGATAATTGATAATAAGGTGTTCAAAGTGAAACTATATGACTTTAAGAGGGATGGATTTATCATACCTTGTACATCACCATAGGGTACAATAGTTATACTCTCCCAAAAGGTAGATACAGTTCTTTGACAATGAATTTATTATGGGATGCTAAACCATGTGATGGTGGAGAAATAATATCTATTTCCATGAATTTGTTATATTATCTATTATTTATGGGGATCCCGACAGTTATCCGAGAAATATATTCTATAGGGATATCACTAGTTATAAGATAGAGATGCAGAATTCATGATTACAATGTTTCAGAGATGATATGAAATATTTGAGATCATAGTGATACCATTTAGGATGACGAACACACTAGTATTGTTTGTAGAAATTAAGAACAAGATATTCCATCCATTCTTTTACTCATTTTTCATAGTTTTCATTGATGATATCATCATCTACTCGCTGACCCTAGAGAATGATGATAGGCCTCAGGAGATAGACTTGAGTGTGCATCAAGCACATAGGCATTAATCTGATCTATCAAAGTGAAAACTATAAATTCTAGGAAATAAATTTTTTAGGACATATGGTGTATGAGATATATATAATTATATAACGAGATAAATTTGATATAGACTTGTCATGGGCGCATCCAATGAACTTGCATTAGTTCAAGAGCTTTCTGGGTTTAACAAGATATTATTGATAGTTTATCCAAGACTTACCTTGACATTGATCAACCATGATATCACTGACCAAGAAAGAAGTTATATCCCTGTGGTCAGACCAATGTGATTTTATTTTTTTAAGCTAAAGAGAAGGTTTATGGAATATCCAGAACTGAAACTACGTGAGCCTATGATCCATTATGTTGTGTATTTTCATGCACTATAGATTGGATTGGGGAAGTGTTGATGTAAAGAGAGATGGTGGTAGCCTATGGGTATCATAAGCTATGACCCCATGAGAAGAACTACCTTACACATGGATTGTATCATGCAATATTGGTTCACACTCTAAAGTGTTAGAGACACTATCGCTTTTGAGACAAATTTAATGATTCCACAGAACACATGAGTCTTCATTATATGTTTATATAGAGGTACCAGTACCTGAGATGTATTTTCATTGTTGAGAATGTATAGATGATCGAATTTGGAATAGATTATTCACTTAATAAGGGTAATTTCATTATGGAATCTCTTATCCATACGATACAGGCTTAACATGAACATGGTGAATGGCATTTGGAGGATCATTGATGAATGTTGTTATTATTATCCAACAAGATAGTGGACATTCATTTGTATCATGGATCTATGAATCATTCCCCTAATGTGACAACATCTTTTCTTGTGGACTATTTGATTTTTGGTTAGTAGTAAGACTCATAGTGTGCTACAATAAGAGAAAAACTACCTTGTGGTTGATCAATGACAAAATTTTCGATGGACAACAACGATGTGATCAATGTGCATGAGATATTAGTATTCCTTTCATCCATCATAGAGGAGGTGATAAGAGATTATCATATCTCCATATGGGTATTAAATCCAAGAGATATCAATATGTAATATGAATTTAGGTTAATGTTCTAGTAGAAACGGATAGAGAGAGACCTGACTAGTTCATCTCTCGATGCCCCACCAGTCAGTGGGTGAATGTCTAGCACTAGAGGCCTAGAAGGTTATAAATCCCCTCTCAATAACTATATGGATTTAAAAATACAAGAATTTTGACATAATAATGTAGATATTATAAGGCCCCATCCTTAAACATTAAATAATTTTTAATTAAGATAATAATTCCCATTTAATATATTTTTAGGTTTAGAGATTTAAATAATTAGGTCATAAATTATACATAACAACATTAATATTAAAATTAAACACTTATAATCACTATACATTTTGTTATAAAACAAAAACTCATTAAAACATGATTAGTTCCATGTTTTAGACCGCATAACATTTCTTTTATCACATCCCTGACACTATTCATCATTAAGTCATGTGAATAACATTTCGAAAACATGGGATGAGCATAAAAAGATCATTATGGGATACATTAAAATGGAAATCTGATACTCTTTACAAAAAAAATGTAAAAATGAAAACATTAACATAATTTAATAATTTTCACCTTCATGATGTTTCAAAAAATAGCACTAAATATATGTTCACTTCTTACCCTTTTTGTAACCAAAAGATTACAATATATCCCATAGAAATAAACAAATAGAATATAATGTAAATTGGTACATAAACATACTTAATTAGAATAACCATACGGTCGACTTCCACACATATCAATAAATGAAATATCAATATGGCTGACTTCCATACCCAATGTATTATTGGTTATAAAAAAACCACCCATCCTTGGTTTAACATGGAACCACTAGTCATTTGATTTATCAAGTTACCATGCATCGTTGGTTTATCATGTAACCACCCACAAATGTTCAAGAAACATTATATAATCCTAATACATAAAATATAACAAATATCAATATTTCACTAATATCATTTCATTAGTAATGATAAGAAATAAATTCATGGTAATAAAATAATCAACCCATTTCAAAAACAATTTTCAATATGAAAACACCAAAAATGGAATAAGGGATTTCATTTCGTTTTAAATTCATTAAGGCTTATAAAGGAATCCGAATAAATATTATGGCATTGGAGTGGTCATTTTCTCTAGAAACATTTAAAATATTACTTTTGTTAGTTAGTAAAACACATCATAGAAAAATCATTCCATTTTATGGATATTAAAAGTCAAAGGGGTTTACTATACCGTGTAAAGGAAGGATATTTATATTATCACAATATTCCTCAATGAAAGAACATTGAGACAAAGTCCATTACCTCATGTCCCACAAGAGGTGTTTGATCTTTGATTTCATGGATAATAAACATGAGTTAGTTTCTACGTGCTTCAGAACCTTTATCATGTTTATTATTCATTTTATATAACTTATTATCACATTCTAAAAATTACATAATTTTATAAGTTAATAATAGTCATTTTTTTGATATTGGGTACATGAGTCGAAAATGATCTAGTTATAATCAAAATTTGTCCCTTTGGTCAAATTTCTATTATCTCTAGAATATAATTAAAATAAATCACATATATCCAGTATATATGTATTTAAAATATTCCATAACATTTGTAAAAAATAAATGAAATTCAGCTTTTAATGAGACGGTAAGAAGTATGTATGCATGAACGCTACTTTTATTTCTATTTAATATTTAAAGGAATTAAAACATAACGATACATAGGTATATTATAATTCCAGTATAAAATCAAAATTTATATATTTTACATAATTTCATTAACTCCATCCTTTATACGTTTCATGTATGGAATGAACAAGTCATTTCACTTCGACAGAGGGATAGTATGCACTTCCTCAAATAAAATTTCCATGTTAACACAGAATGAAAAGAATAAAGGAATGTTGTAATTAAAAATTAAAGATGAATAAAGGAAATATAAACATATTATATGTCATATATAAATACAGTGTCATCGTAATTGCCACTATGAGAGAAAAAATAAAACAATCATTGTTTCGTGAGGTAGTAGTTTTCCGTTCACATAAACAATACATTTGTATCTATTAGATATAGGTGTGGTAGGTATAGTTAAAATTCATCTCAAAATAACCTCCTAGTATATTGAGGATACATGTGTTGTTATGTAATCAATTAATAAAAATATAATAGGGGGTTAAGTAGTAAAATATTGGAAATGTCCTTTTGAGAAGATGCTCCCTTTTAAAACGGGTAACTCCCATAGATTTGAGCCAAAAGGAATTAATGAATTTCATTCTACCTAATGTTGTGCTTCTAGGAGTAATATTGGGATTTGGGATCTTTCTGGAGTAGAGGTTCGATGATCAATGTGGCTAGACAACTGTGAGTAAGGGGTTAGAGGTGGTGCCCTTTTATAAGAGGGAGGAGGGGTACTTTAAGAATGTCCTGAATGATTATTTTATTATAAAATACATTTCAACTTTAAAATGTTCGAAAATTCATATAATTTTATGATAAGATGAGGACATTACCAAATCATCTAAAACAATTAGTTTTTAGACCAGTTTTGTTTTCAAATTTTTCCTTATCATTTAGCTATAACCATTAGTGACCTAATTTAACACTTTCAATATCTTATTCTGTATTCATACTATATGGTTAATATAGTTACCATAAATTGCCAACCAAACTAGAAGTGGTTCATTAATGAGAGGTTTAATATTATCTTAGTTATTTGGATGATTATTGGATTTTTAGGACTATTATATTGTTTAATAAAATAGTACTTGTTTTAAAAACTCATTTCTGTTAATTTGTATAATGTTCATGTCAAGACATTTTAAAAATTTATAACAACATTATTATTTCAGGCAAAAATAATTAATTCAATTATAAAAAGTAGTAATCATAAATAATGTTTTTATATGACAAAAAATGTTTTAAAATAAATTTTTTTCAATATTTATAATCTCATTTATTTAAATCATTAATTTATAAGGTAATCACTATATCACCATTGTGTCATAAAAAATAATTTATTTAATCTTGAAAAATTATAACTAAAATACCATGATATAGGAAATCATTTTTTCTTTCTAATTAATATTTATTGTCGAATATATTACTTACATAACCCTATATAAAAATTATTTTATTATAGGATATATTTTTAGGCTATATTTTTCATTAACAATAAATTAAAAGTAATTAAATATCCTTTTCCTACACAAGTGGCTCGATTGGGTCCGAAAATCGACACAAGGATGCCCATGGTTATAAATATATCATAAAATTGGTGTAGGAAGTGTTTTAGGGTAGTTTTATATTATTATAATTTTATTTGTTTACCCTTTTTTACAGAATTTACCCTTTATCCAAGGTAAATAAAATAATTAATGAAGTTACTACTCATAATATCTAAAAATAAAATGTACCTATTTAAACAATTTATAACTCCTAATTCCATATATGGAATCAATTTTTCCCAATTAGAAACACATAAATTTCATAAATTTATTTAAAATTAATTCACATTGAAAAAACTAAAATCGTGTTTTAATGATGTAAAAAATACAAAAAGATTGACATATGTTTATGTCTAATTATAAAATGAAATAACTTCTATTGACCAACAATGAATCAAATGACAAAAGCATAACATAATAGAACATTAAAACCAATTAAAAATATAATATAACCATATAAATTAATTAGATGAATAGGTAGTTTGGACTTAACATGTTGTATTTTTCAATATTCATTAAAAATTAACTTTATTAGAAAAATACCAAAAATTTACAGAATGTATGTTCTGATTAACTACTTCTTAAGGAGCTGATTATTTTTTCCAATGGACATATAAAAGAAAAAAATAAATATATTTAAACAAGGTGTCTATCAAAAGGGGGGGAAACTTCATATAAAAAACATTAGAGTATTTATGCTTAAAATTGTAATCATTCTCATTTTATGATTCTAAATTTTATTGGATAAATTTAAAAAAAATTAATAAAAATGATTAATAATAATATAGTCGGTTATATTCATTTCAGCCAATACCACAGCTATGAATTAACTACGATTTAAAATAATAATATTTTATTATTATTATTAACAATATGACACAACCTTGTGTGCCACATAAGATATCAGAAAAACCCATTATTATGTGTTGGGTACACCATCGAACATATAGTATACATTAATGTAAAATTAATATAAAATTTAAAAATATTAATAAATATGAAAATTTCATATTCTTTATTTAACTGGGATGTTACATTTTTCCACCTTTTAGAATTTGTGTCCTATAAATTTAATTCACTTATCAAATAAGTGGGGTTATATATCCATCATAGAATTTTTTAGATTCTCATATTACCACTTCAACTATATGGTTTTTCCACAAAACCTTTACCTAAAAATTTACATTATTCCGCAATAGTTTCTCTCTTCTATCATTAATCTGGACTCGTTGTTTCTCATATGAAAGTTTATCTTCCAACTGAACAACCTATGGACACAAAACATAAGAACGATCTGACATATACTTTCTCAACATTAAAACATGAAATATATTTTGTGCTTGTGATAAACATGGTGGTAAATCCATTCTATAGGAAGTTGATCAAACATTATCAAGGATTTTATAGGTTCTAATGAATTTGGGACTCAAAATTCCATTTTTACCAAAACATATGACACATAACCATGTAGAAACATTGAGAAATACATGATCACCTACCTCAAAAGAAGGATCATTCTTCCAGTTATCTGCATAACGTTTCTGCCTCCGCTGAGATTTTATCATGTTATTCTGAATCAACTGAACATTTTCTACCATCTGTTCCACCAATTCTGGTCCCCTAATCTTTTTTCACCCATATCATCCCAAAAGCTGGTCATCGACACATCATTCCATATAAATCCCTTAATGGATCCATCTTTATACTTGAATGAAATATTTTATTTTCGGAAAACTCAACCAATGAAAGATATTGGTCTGAACAATCATGGTAATCTATTGATGAAGCACATAACATATCTTCAAATGTACAAATGTTTCGTTCTGACATCGCATCTAATTGAGGATGAAAAATTGTACTGAAATATAATTCAATACTCGATGACATCAGATGTCCATTTCAAAAGTAAAAAGTGAACATCAGATTGAGATAGAATTTAATAGATATAGAAACTCCATGTTACCTATATATCACTTTAATATAAAATTGATAAAGTCGATCTATAGACATAGTATCTCTAATGGGAAGAAAAATAAGAGATTTATTCAATCGATCCGTAAAAACACATATTTCATTATTACCTCAAGAAGTATTTCATATTCCCACTATGTAATCCAGGGAAACATTTTCCCATTTACACTATGGAATTGGAAAAGGATGAATCTTCCCTATCAGTAATTTTAGTTCTTCATTGACATGTTAATAAATTAAAAACATCACAATAAAGTCTATAATGTATCTTTTCATTCCATTCCACAAATAAAACTCCCAAATACCTCTTTACAACATAGTTCAAAGAGGAAAAACTAATCACTGTGAACTATGAGCTTCACATAACAACTCTTCTTTTCAACTGTGAATCCAATGACACACATAATCTCCTCCAAAATATCGAAAACAATTCAATATCAACGTTAATAATAAGTAATATACCCTCATGAACCAATTATACATTTTTTGGAAACTCACTATATTCATTCTATGCGTGCTTTATTCTTCCTTCAAGAGACGATTTCATTTCCACCTGAAACAAAACAGAGGAATTCCCTGCACCAACAATATCTAATCCATAATTCCTTAAATAAAAAACAAAAGGATCTAGTTACCAAACGTATCATGTTTAATGTAGCATTACTCTGTTGAATTAAAATTTCAGACACTTTATATGCCTTTCCCATATTGTAATAGATTATTAAATCACATTTCATGATTAATTCTATCTTTCTCCTCTATCCCACGTTTTATTATTTTTCAATGAACATATATACTTCAATCTTTTGTGATCTATATATATATCACACATTAATCCATACAAATGATGCCTCCAAAATATAGAAGAAGAAAGAAACAACTATTAATTCTAAATCTTCTGTAGGGTAATTTTACTCATCAGGTTTTATCTAACTTGAAACATAACAATTACCTGATCATTCTACATTAGGAAACATCAAATTTTTTTAAAATAATAATCACTATTGAAAAAAAACTCATCATTTATGCATGGTAATTTGAATAATAGAACATTCACCAATATTATTTTCAATTAATGAAAACTATCATCAAATTATTTTTCCTAGATAAATTTAACACATTTTCATGTTAACATAGTCAGTTCACTAGATTACCATGAAATTTTTTCAAAATGCCTTCAGAAAAATCCTACCTAACCAAGGAAATTATGGATTTCTATTGTATTGGTATGTATTTTCCACAGTCCAACAAAATTTGTTTTATAAGGGTCAAAATTTATTCCATCTTTATAAAAAATATAACAAAGGAATGGAGTTTGTTGTAACAAAAACTAACACATGCTGAATGTCCCATACAATTTCTATTCCATTAATATTTGTAAGAAAACTCTTAAATGTATTTCATGATCCTATTTAATTTTAGAATATACAAAATTATCACCTATAAACACAAAAACTGTTTATCACCTATGTCAGTTGAGTCATCACTGCAAAAAACTATTCAATTTTGATTCCGACCATCTCATTACACATTTTAGGAAGGTTATTTTCCTCTGAATTCCTTCCCAATATAGTATCCATGTTTCCTCTATGGAAGACCATTGTGAACAAACATATCATAGATGAACCAACATGGTAATATTTAAATGCTATATCATTTTAATTTTACCACAATGTAAAAATTAGTTTTGAATATTCTATTAAGGAAATATTAACTCATAAATTTATCTAAACCCACCTCTGATACCAAGTATAAGGACCCATCCTTTAATATTACTTAATATATAATTATGTTAATAATTCACAATGATGAACTTTTCAGGATTAGAGAATTAGAAAATTAGGTCATAAATTATATATAACAACTTGATTATTACATGTATAAAGATCTAATCACTATCCATTTTTTATTAAAAAAACTCAATAAAACATATTTAGTTTCATGTTTCAGCCGGCATGACTTTTCCTTGATCCCATACATGACCATATTAATCTTTATGTCCATTGTAATGCATTTTAAAACTGTTGGATGTGCATAAAAACACAATAAGGGAAACATAAAAAATGGAATGTTGTTAGATTTTCAAAACAACATATAAAATTAATACTTTAAAATAATTCAAAACATTTCACCTTAATGAAGTATAAAAACCACTTCCATAAATATATGCTCATTTCATATCATTTCTGTAACCAAAAGATTACCATATAGCCCATATAAGGTAGAATATAGCAAATAAGGTAACTTGGGACACAAATATACTTTATTGGAATAACAATATTGTCGAATTCCAAACATATCACTAAATGGAATAGAAATATGGCTGACTTCCAAACACAATGCATTGGAATTTATAATGAAACAACCCATCCTCATTTTATCACATAACAAACCATCATTTGGTTTATCACATAACCACCAGTCATTGGATTATCACATAACCACCCATCAAATATCCATGTACCAATATATAATCATAAAACATAAAATATTTCAAATATAAATATTTCAATAATAACATTTCATTTATAATCACAAGAAATAATTTCACAATTTTCAAATAATATATCCATTTAAAATTCCATTTTCAGTATGAAATCACCCAAAAAGAGAATAAGGGATTTCTTTTCCTCTTAAAAACATTAAAACTTATAGAGGAATCCAAATAATTATTATTGCGGTAGAGAGGTCGTTGTCGCCGAAAACATTATAAACATTGCTTTTTAATTTAATAAAATGAATCATAGAAAAAATATTCCATTTAAATGAAATTAAAATTAAAGGGATTTATTATAAACCATGTAAAAGAAAAAGGTGTATATTATCAAAATATGCCTCAATGAAAGTAGATTGAGACGAAGTCCCTTACCTCTAGTCCGACTTGATTAGTTCATTCATTAATTTATTTGATAATAATCATATATTAATTTCTACTTGATTAGTAACATTTATCAATTTATTATTCTTTTATATCAATAATTACCACGTTATTATAATTACGTAATTATTTAATTTAATAGTTGTCTTTTTGTTGATATAGGGTAATTGAGTCGAAAATGATCTTTTTATAATCACAATTTTTCCATGTGGTCAAAAGACCATTATCTCTAGAATATAATTCATATATATCACATAAATATAGTATATATTTATTTATAATATTCCATAACATTTGAATATAATAAATGAAATGCGTCGTTCGTGGAGAGAGTGATTCGTACGTATAGATGGAAACAACATTCATTTCCATATCACATTTGATGGAATGAAAACAAAATGATACCTAGGAATATTATAATTCCAGTATATAGTCATATTTTATATATGTTACATAATTTCATTAACTCCATCCTTTATAAGTTCGATGAATGGAATGAAGGACTCATATCACTTTGAGTGGGCGGTAGTCCGCACTTCCTCAAATAAAATTATCGTGTTAACACATGATGAAAATCATAAAGCTATGTTATAAATAAAAATTATATAAGCATAAATACAATATAAACATAAAATAAATCATATATACATATAGTGAAATCATAATGGCCACCATGATACGTGGTATGGGAAAATCTTAAAATCATTTTTTCATGAGGCATTAGTTTGTCATTCACAGAAACAATCTGTTTGTACCCATTTGATGAGGGTGTGTGTAAGTGTTATTAGAATAAATCTCATAAAGAATCTATAGTATATTGAAGATACTTGTGTTGTAATCTAATCAATTAATAATAATATAATAGGGATTGAATATTTAATATATCGGAACGGATCTTTTGAGAAGGTAGTACCTCTTAAAATGGGTGACTCTCTTAGATTTTAGCCACAGGTCTTTCTTGAATTTTACTAGGCCTATGGTAATGATACTAGAAAGATGATAGGTATGTTTGGATTTTATTGTAGTAGATTATGGATTATCCAATAGGAATTAGAGTTGTTAGTAAGGGGTTATAGGTGGTGCCCTATTATAATAGGAAGGAGGGGTTTTTTGGGAATGTCTTGAACGATTATTTTATTATAAACTGAATTTCAATTATCAAAAAGTCCAAAAATCATGTAATTATAATATAAGATGAAATTTTTATAAATCCACTCATCCAATATGTTTTATACATGTTTTGGTTCCAAAAAAAAATCTTTCGTACGTTGGGAATTCCACCCCAATGAATATATGTAATTTTTTCATTTTAATTTCACATGGATAGTATTGTAGATAAATTTGTTAAATATTTAAGAGTTATATTATATGATAATTATATTATGATTTCAGTTAATATTTATATTTTTTTGACCCATATAATGAAAAAATAGAAGAATGTTCTTGCATACGTATGGGATGGTGTCTTCATGAATGGTGTGATTTTGTTCGATATCTATATTTTATGGATGAAACTAAATATGTAATTTATGGATGTATGGGATATCTATATAATTATAAATATTATGGATATGATTGAACCAAAATCAATATACATGGGTCTAAACTACTTAATTTATATTCACATGATATACATAACAATTAACGCATAGAAATAAAAAATTTATCCAAGGATTGTTGAAAAATTTGGAAATTGAAAATTTATATCTGGATCATATATGATATTATAAATATTAATATTCTATGTAATATAATGATAATAAATATAAATTTATTATATATTATTTTAGGATTCTATTGATGTAAGGAAAAATTTGGTTCATGTTTTTTTTCACAATCTCATTTATATTTTGGATTTTTTTATATTTAAGCCTTCACTGGAAAACATTTATATTCAACATTACTTATTTCTTACATTGTTTTCAATTTTTTTACCATTATTATATTATTTATTAATGAAACTATTACCCTAGTTTTAATTTTTAATTAATTCTTTGGAAGGATTCTTTTTTTGAATTCCCAAACAGATAAGTTGAATTTTTTTAAAAAAAAATATGGATGAAATATTTTATTAAATTATAAGGAAATCTAATATTTTCCCACCATAATGAATAAATTTATATTCAATTCATCCATTATATGTTTAAACGTTTCATTTCAAATAAAAAAGATTTCTTTTGTAATTATAATTATTGTAAAAGAAAATATATGAAATTGAGAAGATTTTTTTTTCTCCAAAATTATTCAAATTATTCCTTGAAAATCATTTTCCAACTAAGTTTTGATTCTTGGTTTTTACATATGATTAAATGGGTATATCGTACATGTATTCCATTTTAATTAATTTCTTTTATGCCTAATGTTTATGATGAAAATATAAAATTTTATGAAAATCATTTGTATTGAATGAGTAAATTTATTAGGAAATGATTATAAAACACATTTTTATAGGTATTGTAATGATGAAATGTTAATGAAACCCATTTCTTTTCATGGATACAATTAGGATGAATTAACTATTATTATTGGACAGGGATATATATTTTTTCATTATTTTATTTTTGGGGCCTATATATCCCTCGAATTCAATAGGTATTAATTGATATCTCCTGAGATAAAAAGAACTAAAATATGTAGTGATCCTTTTTTAGTATGATAATTAGTACAAAATGATTGTCTGGGGAGTGAAAATTGACTTCTAATATTTGATGGGGAATGAACCCATTACACTATTATATCCTTTAATATTATCAGTTTCTACTATGGAAATGGAATTTTATTTTTAAGCATATACAACTATTCAATGTATTATTCCTATATTATGATCTCATGGTTTATATACCATGATTTCATTTTGATTCATGTATTATTAAATACCAAGAATTCATCCATTAATTAATAGTATGGTATTGAATATGCTTATTATGGTACAGAAATGATTAGATCACATTATTATTCCCTTATACACCTGTTATTCTTATTTGACCACTGATATCTCCCTTGTTTACCAATAGTGATCATCAAAGCTCAACAGTTTTTTATATTTCATTTCCCAATTTTATGAATAAATTTACGTATTATGATAAGTATAAGGATGGTTCTAGTCATGAAGATATTAGAAGGAGAAGATTTTGTTATTCTCTGAACAAATATTATTGTTTCCATGTTTCCAAACATACTGGAGTTAAACAATTCTTGTGTTGATTGAAATGTCATCTAATTAATATTTATCTTTTAAGAAGTAATATATATATTTCAAATGTATTGGTCACTATAGATCACATCAAGAAATGGATTAATTTTCCTTTAGATATTTGGATTAGGAAAAATTATTATGAACCCTTTGGATATGTCTAATTATAGGATATAATTAAAATGTTTTGTTAATGATAAAGAATTAATTATGTTAAATCAATGATGTCGAAGAAACATTTATCATGATTTAGAAATTATGTAAATTATTTTTCATTATTTTTTGTTTCTCAAAATGATAGTTGTGACACTATTAATTTAGTTTTTAGCAAGTGTCTGACCCTAGTTAATCATGTTAATGCTGAATACGGTGAATAATTCAATTATTATATTCATGAGAAATCGAATGTTTTGGAAGATAGAATAAAAAAATCACTAATATACCCACACGACATTCTCAATATTTAAATCACATTATGCATAAAAACGAGAAAAGGAGGAAATGATGTTCTCTTGAGTACTTCATTATGTAATTGCCAACATTTTTTAGTGGGTGTTATAATGAACTAGTTGCATTGAAATGGATTACTATCAATAATAGGATATATTTTGATCATTATTCATTAGAACATAGTTTTTTGGGATTATTATTATTTTGATGGTGAAATATATAAGAGGTTGAATCTTATCAATAAAAATAAATAAAATTAATAAATAGAATTATTTGAGTTGGATGAATTTACAAGTTTATTTTCTAATAATAACATTCATTATATTCATAAAATAAAATGGAGATATAATTCATTCTGTTAAAGTAGAAGGATGATGAGTCTATAGTTAAATACAAGGAAAATTTAAAAATAATTATTTGGTATACTTATGATATTATCATTAAACTTATATAACCATTTGATCAACTCTTAAGAAGCATAAATCCATGTCTTTTGGGTGTGTAAGCTATATGGGTCTTTGATAACTATGATGAAATGTTTTAATGTCCTATAAAGGTGGAGATAGATATTGTAGATACCCACTAATCTCATTGATTTTACATGATTAAAAAAATATAATTTAAATGAAATTATAAAATCCATGGAGAGAAGATGATGATATTTCCATTATTCTAATTATTTGGAAGGAAACATAGAGGAAGTTGTTTTAAGGGAAATGTAGATATTTTATGTTCATAAAATAATGAACTCAATAAATTTAGTGTTGATATTTTGGGAAGAAGAAATATAATGATGACTATTTGGATAATACAATATAGAAATCAAAGTCCATTATCTACTTTTTAAAAATAATTTTGTTTGGAAATTATTCTAACCATTTCCCACATATAAAGGTTAATGATGATGAACAACATCAAAAGCATCTTAATCCAATAGGTAAATGTAAATTTCATATGATACCTATTTATAATTATGGATATAATAATAACGTGGTGAAAATTAAAATTTCCATCCACTCTAAAACTACTAATGTGTTATTTTATTCTATAACTACCCATTGTTTTATATCTACTAAATTTTCAATGGGTATGAATATACAAACACAAAAATTAGTTGTTTACAAAGTAGAATAATCACATAATGTTGCGATGATTGTATCCCAATTCTAGGATTCTTCATCTACTAATGATTGTGGGAACATTTTTACAATAAATATTTTCATTCCTCCTACAGTTGTATTCAATGTTATATTGGGAATATATGTAATTCATTATATAAATAACGTATCAGAATATGAAAATGGTAAGATACATTTTCCATTCCAAACTAACCTTTGATCACATAAACATGTCATGACAAAAATAAAATTCCAATGAATATTACATCCCATATATGGGTCATTATTCATATAAAAAGGGGGTGTTTATATCATATTCCTATGGAAAAATCAATATCATTAATTTACCTATAACTATGTTGTTTTTTATTTCATTTTTTAAGAGTCTTCTGGACTTTCACAAAATAATGATTTTATGTTTTCAACAAATCCCATACATAATGTTACATATATTTCCAAACACTTTATAGTATGTCTTCAACTGGGTTATAAGAATACATGAATCAAATCCACGATAATCTTGACCAGGGATTCATTATACTAAGTGTATCACTATGGTGTGAAATTTTCATTTTTTATAAGAATTATAGATTCATGTGATATTTCATTGATAAATGAGATCCTAAAAAATCAATACCCAAGACACAGTATAATCTCCCCTACAATGATGAATAGTGTTATCAATTGTGTGAATCCCTATACATTTTAGAATATGGAACTTAATTCAAAATATCATCTATTGAGAGTCAAGTAGGTGGATATAACAAATAAATCATTCCATATATGTTATGGACATTATGAATTTATTGTGATGAATTTGGTCTTAAAAATTCCCTTTCTAACTTCATGGATTTAATTAAAAGAGTCATTATATTTTATTTTAATCATTTGATGGTAGTCATTATATATGATATTTTTATATATTCAACGATAAATGAATATCATGAAGGTAGTGGGAAAATTCTACTAATGAAAATAAGGATGGAAAATATCAATGAAAAATTTACGACATGTGAATTTTAGAAATGAAAAGATTCATTCTTGGGTCATAGAATCTCAAGATAGGGTTTCTTGAGTAGACCCTTCAATGTCAACTATTTTTGAACATTGCCCTAGAACAACCATTTCGACTATACTCCATAGATTTAGTTGTTTGGATCGATATTATTTATAAATTTTTACATTCATTATTAGGGATATAGAATTCACTCACCATGTCAAATCATTGGGGATCTATGTTCCTTTGGATGGATACTTGAGAGAAATGATTTATGAAATGTAAGATATATCTTGTTGGTAAAATTGTGTTTAATATAACCTATAGTGGGAATTTTTTTATTAATTTATAGATATAAATAGAATTGTGGACATGGAGGTTTCCTCGTGAAGAATGATATGGTCATATCTAATTCTCCATGACAATTGAGGGTCAATGAAGAAAATTACATCATTCATGACTTGATGTTTTCTGTGGTATTTGTTTCATTAATTATATTGAGAAATTATCTATATAGATAGATCTGTGGTGAAAATGTCGATAAAAAATATTATACTATATATTCACACAGAAGGAGTTGAATATTCACAACTAAAGATGGATAAATCTGATCGATGGATATGACTTCTAAATACATTACCACCTTGGGAAAGTGAACATGGTGGAAGATTAATTTATTCAAAAAGGATAATTCATTCATATATAGGATGAGGATAATAAAATATCCAATATTATTTTTCTCCAAATGTTGGGATCCTATAATTATCAATAAAAGAGTGAAATATTAACTTTCATAAATGATTTTTCAACCATCAAACCATGTGATGATTAAAGAGGAATAAAAAAAAGATGTAGAGATAAAAAATAAAGTGTTAAATTTTCGTCATTTCAACCTTGATTTTAATGTAATAATATATTCAGGTAACATTGTGTGTCTTCCTTAAGTACCAGATATTATGATGTATAAGGTTGATTAAGCTCATACATCTTCATTCACTATTATTCCACTACGTATGATAATTTTTTGTGATTAGAAAGAGTATTTCAACTAATATGAAAACAATTGTGATATTTCGGTGTATGTTTCTCAGTTCATGGCATATAAATAGGTCAAATATATGAAATATAAGTCCAGTTGTATGTTAAAAATATTACCCAAACAAAAATATAAATTGGAAAACACCACCCTAGATTATGTCGTAAGCATCTCACAAATATGTAAACGATGTACTTCTATATGTGTTTTAGTTAATCAATATATGAAGTAATCACACTTAATTCCCATTAGGTATGATCTCTCCTATGTTCAGAATACATGGTACTAAAACAAAAAATTGGTATGATTTCACTATGTACCTCTATTAATTGTATCTGATCTAGAGATGAGGTTTTCATCAAATTTTCGATGAACTATTCAGTATTATTTGGATACAATGTTTAGTTCTAGTACCACATATCATCCTTAGATAGAAGGTCAGTACTAAAGGAATATGCAAACTATATAATCCATGTAGAGATCTTACTATATAGATTTAAATGGTTATTGAGATCAACACCTTAAATTAGTGTAATTTTCATAAAATAATATATTTTCCCAAATATTCAGATGGATATTTATGATCCCATAGTTTATAGTATGTTCATACCTCCTAAATTATAGATTAAACATGTACAAATAAATCTTTTGGTATATGATCAAGATGAGAAAATGTAATATAAGGTTAGATCTATTCAACAAAACATATGAGTAGTTTAGAGTTGAGAAAATAGTGTTTCTAATAATATTCATAAGGATCTTGGGTTTAAAGAAGGGGAAAATGTTTTCCAATGAATATCCCCCCTATAAGAGGGTGATGAAATTTTGAATGAAGGTAATTATTTTCTGTAGTTATATCCTTACTTTTTAAATTTTTGAACTTATTAAGATGGTAGATTGTCAATTGTCACATCCACCAAGTCTAACTTCTATTCATGATTTGTTTCATGTATCACTCCATAGAAATTATATACAGGATACATAAATTTATTGAGCATATAAGTATTGGTTTTAAAAGAAGATCATTATTATGAAGATAAACTCCAGATATCCTAAATAATATAGAGAATTTCCTGTGAAAGGATACCACATACTTGGTCAAAGTTTTGAGGATAAACCACCAATTTTAATAAGCTACAAGGGAACATAATGATGCAAGCACATAAGGGTATCCCCATATATTTATATAAATGTGATTAATTTATGGGGTGAAATTCATTTTTAAGGGGGTAAAATATAACAACCATATAAATTTAGGGAATATTTATCTTTAGATAATCTAATATATTAAATATATTGCGTTAGACAAAACACTAGGTTTTAATGAACACAAATATGCTTTCAAAAAAATATTTTTTAAATAGATTTTTATCTCAAATAAAGAGTATTTGAATCTAAGAATATGGGTAACTAAATTATGATAAAATTATTGTTATATAAATTAAATATTAATTCATAATCCATCAATTTATAATAAGTGAAAATGGAAATCATTATAACATAGAAAAATCTTTTTTTGAAAAATTATTTTTATATGCATAATGTATTTTTATCTTAAAAAAAAATTAATACATATTGGTGATATATTTTATTGAAATTAATATATTATTAACATGATCTAATATTGTAAACATTTTAATACTTTTCTAAAAATTGGATATGAGTAAATCCATTTTTATATTCCAAAAGGTATTAATTCGAAAAATTAAAGTATTCACCCATTCTATAAATTTTGTTAATATTAATTTAAACCATTTATATATATTTAATTAGATAAAAGTAAAAAAAATTACAATTGGGGGGTCAAAATAAGGTAAATAGACCACTTTTACTTTTATCCAATATTAACAGTAACCCTGTTAAAATTTTCCAAATTTGAAAATGGTATATCTGTTTAATATATATATATATATAATAGCTGGTAAGGAAATAATTTTTTATTACAAATTCTTTTTGGATTAATTGAATTCATCACTTAGCACCTTATTCTCGATGTTGATATTATTAATGGAAACATGTAAGAAAACTTTACATATATATTATTTAAATCAAAGAATGATACAAAAGGTAAATATCTTTATTTATCATATCCATTATATGTCAAAAATGGGGAAAATGTATGTTATGGAATTATACAAGTGATTATATTGATCTTTATTAAATTATTTTCATTACCAAAATATATTTATTTTTCGAATTATATATAGAACATAATTTTTTATAAACACCTATGTACCTTGTCTCCATTTTAAACGAAAATATAATAAATGATTTTTGAAATATTAGTAGTTACATTATATATATGATCGAATGTCGTCTATAAATTTTTTAGATGTATATATTTTTTTTGAAGGATTTAAATCAATATATTTTCATTCACTATTTCATGATGTTATTTATTATAAAATAAACAAATAGTGTCAAATTTGAAAATATTGATATTTATATTAAATAGTAGTTTATTAAATTATTTAAAAATAAAAAAATATTCAAAAATTACCATGTGAATATTATATAGGAAAAAATTTCATTAATTGTCTATTTATTAGACAATTTTACCTCATAATTAAAAATTACACCCCCTTAATAATTAATATAAAATTGTGTATATAAAGTTCTAGGGCATTAATAGTGCTATTAAAACCACTTTTAAAGACAGTCATTGTTTGTTCTAGAAAAAGCCTTGATAATGAGCCCCATTTAACAATGGGTTTTTTGGCAATGCTAAAGAGGTTCATAAACATCTTTAGCAAAAATAATAGATAAATACCATATTTTTTATATTCCTTTTTATAATAATTGATAAAAGAACCCCCTTATCAGTGCTTTTATAATGTTCCTCTATAAGTGCTAGTAAAAAAATGTTACTAACGTGTGGCCTTTATCTGTAATTTTTAGCATCCTTAATAAAGACCACCATTTATTTGTATTTTTTTAGAAATGATATAGGCCATATTTCAAATATATAAATCATTAAAAATAATATATTAATATATTAATAAATTTTAATTTATATAAATATAATATATATTTTTAATTTTTTTTAATAAATGGTAAATATGAATTTACACTTAATATAAAATATATTTATTGAAAATAGATTATAAAATAATATGAAAAATATTTTTAATCAATAATATTATATATATTATCATATAATAGTTATTTACTCTCAATTGGAAGCAATAAAAAATAAAAAATTATTAAAATATATAAAATAATTTGAAAACGTAACTCGAACATCACACAAACATAACATTTGATCCTGGTGTCTGTTAGGCATATAAAGCATATCCATTTGAAGCCTGCGGTGACCTATACTACCTTAGGTACATAGATAAACCTATTTCTTTTTTAGGATGCCTAAAAAGGCATATAAAGCCTCAAATTTGAGTTTTTAGTCATGACACCCAAATATATTCAATCGAATTTTAGCCTCATTTAAGGAGGATTGTTTTTCCGTTTTCAGTTGGGACTATATTGATTTCTAGGATATACATTTATATTGATGTCATGGTTTAGAAATATTTTATTTTTTCACAATGTAGTTTTATTTATAAAAAATATATACATATTTTTGGATATTTAATTACAATAAATAACATATAATTACATATATCACTATATTTATAGAAATATGTATTTATAAATATATAAAATAAATATATAGTATTCATTATATTTAATGTCAAAAATTTCAATTTTTACCGTATTAAAATTTATTAATACTTATATATAATTTTTATATATACCTATTTTTGTGTGTTAATAAACACACACACACAAACATATATATATATATATTCTAATATATATAAATTATTATTAGTATATAATATATTGAAATAAATATAATTATTTATATATATCACCCAATTCAAAATATATAAAAAAAAATATAACATAGTTGAATTTATGACAAAATATGCAAGACATAGTGCTATAGAGAATTCATTCACATTAGAGAGGTCCTAGGGTCGAATACAAGAATGCACAATTATTCATTGTAGCATTCATTACTATGAAATTGAGGTATGGGGCTTGGTTGAATATGGGTAGTGGAAAGAGATAATAAATGGGGCTACAAATAATGATAATGGGGGGGTAGGGGTCTATGGAAAATTATTTTTTCGTATTTTTTTCAACAATTTTAAAACTATTAAAATAAATCCTTTAACAGTTCTAGAAAATCACCATTAATTGCCCCATTTATCAAAGATAAAAAACACTGAAAAAAGGTCACTTTAAAAGAACATTTTTAGAACTGTTAAAGTCATAAACTTTTAACATAACTCACAATATCAGAACATTTTAACCACTGATAATAACCTTTCCCAGCAATGTTAAATCCCCATTTTTCAGCTTAAAATATTGAAAATATATATTAATTTATTTCAAAAAAGTAAAAATAATTAAGGTAAAATCAAACTTTTAAGGATTTAAATGGAAAAAATATGTCATGATTCTATAGTTACATGGTAATAAAACCTTATAATTCCTTATCATTTAATCCATTTCCACCCTGTGGGATTTTTATTGAGACTTAATTTATTATAATTTTATATTTTGATAAATTAAAAAAGTTCCTTTCCCATCGATTAAAAAATGCAACACAATCCCTCACTTCATTACACCCTGTAAAACATTTCATATAAACCAAATTATTTGTATATATTTCTCAACATCCTTATCTACATCCTAATTGTTTTTACCATTCCAAAATACCAACCATAGAACCCTTAATAGGATATCTAATGGATTCTTTCCAAAGAATATGTAATCTCTATTACCGACCGCTTTATTTTCAACTACTCATTACCTCCTCTAAATATATGGTATATATCATTAAATCATATATTTAATATAATAAATATAATTAAATGTTATTAGGATTTCAAAACAAAATTATTCACCGGATTTCCCATCAAACATGATGTGAATGTATTTCTCGTGTGTATATTTGGGTTTCCATTTCTACATAGTGGTACAATTGATTTTTAATAACAAAATTTAATTTGTGGATATTTTGATGGGTTTAGTGTTTATATAGAAACTTATTTAGATAATTATACTTATATAAAAATAATTTATTGTCTACCTTGTTACCATTCAATCATTTAAGATATGATAACATCGGTCGTGCATATGTGTGTAATGTGACATCAATGAAACGATATGAATTATTTTTCATAAATAATTTTTATGCAAAATAAGATTAATTGGAATAATATATATGATATAAATTTTTAAATAATTATATGTCAATTTTTTATTAATATTTACCTTTTTGGGGTTCAAACATTGAAAAATGATATCATCGATCAGG
Organism: Viscum album; assembly: GCA_963277665.1. Taxonomy (NCBI): domain Eukaryota; kingdom Viridiplantae; phylum Streptophyta; class Magnoliopsida; order Santalales; family Viscaceae; genus Viscum; species Viscum album. The sequence goes on from OY728120.1 coordinate 488,468,712, forward strand.
TACACATATGACCAAGCATCTCTAGGTACAATGTAATTGATATTCATATATCTAAAAATTGTAAATGACACTAAATAATCTTATGATTAATATAAATGATATTTATATCAATATAAATATTATTTATTTGATTTCATGATGATAACTTTTTATTGAGAGAAACTACTAAACTGATATATTAATGATAAATAATAATGGTAACATCGATAAAAAATATTTTAATGAGGAATTATTTAAAAAGGATGGTATTTAATTTATATGAAGAAATAATATATTATATTATCACTATGAAAATTAATATTTTTTAGAATTATAATAGAAATAAATAAATTATATGTGTTTAAAGTGCTTTTGATGGAAGTATAACATGATGAAACAATTTATCTCATAATCACATCAATATTTATGATTTTTTTTTTGATATATCAATTGAAAAATATTTCTCTTCCATATTAATGTTTTTCTAAAAGGATATTTTTTCCTTAACATGAATTTTTGAAAATTAATTTTTATCCATGTTTCAGATTTTATATAATGGTTTGAAATCAATATTTTTTTTATTTTCCAAATTAGATAATTTGATACTTTTTTGAAAAAAATATAGAATCAAATTTTTTTAGCATATACAGCATGTAATTTTTTCCCACTACTAGGAAAAAATTATTAATTGAAGCCTCATTTTCAAGTATAAAATGATCCTTTTGTATAAAATTTTTTCTTATTTTAATTCAATATATTTTTTCAAATTTATGATTTCTAAATAGAATGGTTATTTCTGTCAGTAATTATTCCAATTGATATTTCAAAATACTTTTCCATTTAAGGTGAAATTATTTAATATTTATTGTGTTTTTTATGAGACATAATGAATTTAATCCATAAATAATTTCTCTATAGATGTATTATGTTTATGATGAATACATTAAATTCTTTTTGGAACCCAATTAGTTCCCATGGGTGATGTTATGATGAAATGTTTATAAAACCCATTTTTTTCATGGGTATATTTTTTATAAAATTTTTATGAAAACCATTTAATATTATGTTTTTTGATATAATGAATACATTATGATTTTGTGGATCACATATTTATTAATATTGTTTTTTGATGGGTGGGAGCAATATACCCAGTTATGGAATTGGATAATGATTAACATCTCATTAGAAATGTAAGAATGGAATGGGGTGTGAACCTAGTTCATTAAGGGTAGATGTATACTATTATGGCCTTGGGAGTGAATCATGACTACTATGATTATTTGGGGAGTAAACCAATTATAATTTTTATTTAATTTTATATAATCGATGAATAATAAGCGAATGATTTTATATGATTTTGTGTACGCCACAATTCCATGACATTGGATTATATTATAACATCACCATTCAAGATCATAGGTACCTTTTGTGATTCATGTATTATTAATTATCACCATTTATGTAATTTCATTTGATTATTTTCCTTGATGTCATGTGTATTCTTCTTGAAATGATAATATCGTGTTCTTACAGCCTTATTTTCATGTTACGATTTTGTAATCATTGTTGTCTCCCATAGTTATAATTATTGAACATATGAGCTCACCATTTTCATATTTTTCCATTACCCAATTTATAAAAAAATTTATAAAGTATGATATTTATAACTATGGATCAAGTTATGATGAAATATTTGGGAGTTGTCATAGATATATTATATTGTATTTTTTTAGTTTCCATAATTCAAAAGAAACTAGACCTCGTAGATTCTGGTGTGGATCGAAATAATATGTAACGAATATTAATCTATTAATCTATTTATCTTTTTATGAATTTTATGGGTCCTTATAATTATAAAATGGGTAATAATTTTGTTATGTATAATGCATTTAATTTTAATTCACTTCAAAAAATGCTCATTTTGGTAAATATGTTTTTGTATTTCACTTCCATTACCAAAAAATAAAATCATATAGTATAAATCCTTTTCAATGTAGTTTTAAATAAAAATTATGTATAATTAAAAATATTATAACATATAAATTGTTTATATTTTCAATGTGGATATGTAAATTCATAATAAAGGAAAAAATAGGTGAAATGTGATTTTTTTGTTTGACATATAAATTCTTTAATACTTTCTCTTCAAAAAAATATTTTGGGATTTGTAATAATTTATTTTATTGGAATAAGTTATATTATAATATATGAGGTAATTGAAAAATTATTCTCTCCTAATTAATTGGTCCTCATTTGGGAATATTTTTTTCATGTAATGGTTATATGAGAAATTATTACCTTTTGTTATAAAATTATATGAGATTAATAAAAAATGATATTTTTGGTATTTAATATTCCATTTTTTAAATATTATTTGTTTAAATTTATTTTTTATTCGTTATAGAGTTGTTTTCATTGAGATAAAAGTAATTTTTAATTTAATTTATTCAATTTTTTCCACATTTAAATCAATTGAATACCAAATCATTTTCGGTGGATTTTTACTTCTTTACGTTTTAAATATATGGTTTTGGATTTTTATAAATATTATGTTATGATCTATATGAGAATTATAACATTTTTTGGATGTGGGGAAACATATAAAAAATAATTTTAAAATAACATAGTTTCCAGTTCATCATATTATTTATTACTATGATGATTTGTAATTTATTTATCTAAATATAATGTGGCTTTGACTAGAAAATTGAGACTACATATTTGTGAGTCAAATTTATTTGATAATGGTGAATTTAATACCAATTGAACAAATTATGGTCTAAGGTCCTATGATGAATGTTTTTTTATTTTAGAAAATATACTTTTTTATAGTTTTATACTTATATATTCGATTTATATTTTTAGTACGTATTTTGATATACAAATGTTTTGTGTATTTGTAATGTTATTTTTTTATTGAAATTTATAAAAAAATTGTTTTCCTAAGTAACGACATGTTTCATTGGTGATTTTATCATCACAATTCTTTACATTGATTTTTTAATGTTAATTTAATATTAAATAATTTTCTTAAAATTTTTATTAATAAAAAAATATGACTTAAAATTTTAACTATATATATTATACATACAAATGCTTGTGTGAAAATAAAAATTTAGTTTTTTAATGTCAATTGTTTATTATGGTATATTTATTTATTGAATATCCTTTGAAAAAAAGTTATGATATTTTTTTATGAATTATTATTATGGAATAAGTGGAACTACTATATAATTTATTTGAAAGACATAGAAAATTCAATAAATATATGTATTTATTTTACTGGATGTATCAGATAATATTTTGGTCAAATTAATTTAAAATTACTTTCAATGTTAGAAATATTTTGGGTTCCATGGTCATAATATTAAATTACCATGGGTTTTTCATTTTTTATAATGTTAATCGGAAAATATATTATCATGAAGTAGAATTATATGCATGTTTTTTCATGGTTTGGGAACTATCTGAAAAAATATTTGTGTTAAAATATTATATATAATTTATAGAGCATTTATATCATGGATTGTAATACATTACCAATAACCATAAAAAGTATGGTGTACTTAATAGTATTTTTATATCCTTTCAATATTAATAGGAACCTTTAAAGGGACTCATTTAGGCTTATTGTCATCTAAAATGTCCAGAGATAAATTGAAAATAACATTTCAAAAAAAATTGTTATAAAATTGAATTTAGTTGTATATCTATTCTTTGTTAGATTTCAAATCAAAGAATGAAATTAACCTTATGACATTTGGTAATATGTGGAGTCAGTGAAAAAATTATTATTTTTTGTTAGTAGTGTCTTAGTGGGACTTTGATACTATGTTTTTAGTTCTTTTAAACTCATTAATTTCTTATATGGTAACATTATAGATGTGAAATGTAATAGTTTTATTTAGTTTCACTATTTAGATTAATTAAAAATGAGTTTCTATATAGTTTTTTGTTTTTAAAAATATAATAACTTTTTTCATAATGGGGTTCTCATTACAAGAAAATGAGTTTAAAACAAATTGGAGAAAAAAAGAGAATAGATAATTTTTATATTATAATAATCATTTTAGTTGAATAATAATGTTTCATGATTGTTAATTTGTATTAAATTTATGAGATATATAATATTTTATTATAGTGTAGAAGGTATTTGGTCAAAAACATTTAGATGATGGAACATTGCAATCGAGTTGATATTCTTAAGGAAGATCATTGTAGTTGAGAGTTCCCCCATAAAAATTATTGTATTAGTATTGTATTTTGAAACTAAAAAATTTTGTTTAAAAATAACGATGGATCATGTTAATGTTATATTGTAGTTATTTTGTTCAATTAACCAGGCGTTTTTCCAATAACAAAACCCATAGTTTTTTATGATCAGTGTGAATATTTATCGCACAATGTATTATAATAGTAACTCTTTCTATTAATATATTGTTATATAATAATTATTTTTATATTAAATGTTGAAAATTTAAATTATTTTTAGAAATCTGTAATAATACATGTTTTTAATGTGATCAGGGGATACCATGAAAGTCAAAAATGTTTGAATTAATGGATTAGATATTTATTACCATATTATTTGAGAGAAATTTAGTTAACTAGAAAATAAAACTATAAATAAATATTGGTAGACACAATAAAATAACATTTATGTTTTAGTATCCCGAGAATCCTTGAAACCTATTTTTAGAACATCTTAATGTTCGTACTGTAAAAAATATGTCATAGTTAGTAGGAAAATGGTTCCTAAAATATTATTTACATTTTTTAAATGTTTTTTATGAGAACTATTTAATAGTTTATTTATTATTAACATTAAAATTTGGGTTATGGTTTATTATTTTGGTTTTTGGTGCTTTCATGCTCTTATTATTACAATTTACATCATCAGAATTTATATGGTTATAGTAATGTAGGAAGGATTTTGTGTAAATATATAGGTGTAAATAACATATTATAATTATATTATTACCATGATATTGTTATTATCAGTTTCATTTTTTTAATTTTTATGAGTATAATTACACTAAAATATAGAGATCCCTCAACAAACCCCAAATTCATATTGGACAAGTGAACCATAGGGATATAGGAGATTCATAACTATGTCTTCATAATTAATAATCACATGAATCAGCATGGTGGGAAAAATTAGTGTTTATTATCATATTTTAACCTCTATTCCATTTCCTCACAAACCTCCTCTCTCCCTCATGAGTTTTTATTGGCACCAGGTTCATTGATAGTTATATTTTAATAATAGGTTATATAATTTTATTTTTAAGGGGTTATTGATTTTAAATGTTTTGAACATTAATTTATAACATTGATCCATAATTATATATTAAATAATCTACGGTTATGTTTATTTATGTTCTTGGGTGTCTATTTTATTTCCTTTTGTTGGAAAAATCTTTTTTATTGGATTATGTTTTTTTGGTTTTGTTCAAATTTCTACCTTTATGAAGTTTTTTTTGTGTTTTTTTAATTAGTCTATGGGGTTTTATTTTAATTAATGATTTTAGTAAGGGATATTTTGATTTTTATTAATTGGTATATTGGTAAATAACATTTCTCTGAAAATAATCCATTTTTAATAATTTTATAAGAAAATGTTGTTTGTCTGAATTCATTTCATAAGGGTGTTTTCTGTAAAATATTATTCAAAAAATAGAATTCCCTAGTTTCCAAATCACACGATTCTAATAATAATTTTAATTATAATAAAAATCTCTATAAAATTTCATTAAACCATACTCTTGTTTAATGAATTTGAATGATGTGTTTTTAAAGGTACATATTTATATTATGATTTATTCATTAGAATTTTTTAGTTTTTTAAGGTCATACAAGATTTTTGTTATAATATTTAAATTTTTGTGAAATGATAGTATCTTATGTATCCTATATAGTTAGTATAGAATACCTTATTTTCCTTCACTCTAGGTTTTTAGATTTGAAATATTATTTGATCACATAAAATATCAAAATATGTTATTGTTGTTCTTCACTCATATGGTAAAGATGTACTAGCTATATGTTTCTCCATTAGTGTTGTTCCCATTTTGAGGAATATTTTTTATTTCATCAGTTTAAAGTTTATTCTACGAGTTTCTTCATAATAATATTTTTTTATTTATATCATATATTTCCATAAATTTTAGTTTCCATGATTCTAGTATAAAATTATCTTAATCCCTAAACTACATTATGTTTCATTTAAAAATATCATCTTTAAATGATTTATATATAGGTTCTATTTGAAAAATTATTTCTTTTTTTATACATTAATTTTTTTTATTGATTAATTACACATGTCTTAAAAATAGATTTTTTCTGGGTATTAATTTACATTATAAAAAATGAATACATTTCACATAATGATTTTTTTGAATGTCTTATAATAGGATTAATACGTATTTTGTATCTTTTGGGGATCTATATCAGAACCTTTCTACACACTATAGATGATAAAATGCATATGAATCAACATTAATCATTCATTAATGTTATATAACCTATAATGATAAAAATACAAGATCAATATAATAGTGTATGAGTTATTGTTGAGGGGGAAATGGGGTTTACCTTGTGACTAATGGATTTGGAAATTATAATTTTTCATTTATATCTAGATTCAGATTGTATAATACAATTTCATTATTACAATCATTATAATATTAGTATACTCTTGTTATTATCATTACATTTTTCATTTTACTTATCTATATTAGTAATTTATTTTAATTAAAATTAAAAATCATTCACATTATACATTTTGTAAACTAGAACATTACCAATATAAGGTTATCATCGATTTTACCTGGGTATGTGGTTTTCCAATTTATATAAAATGAAGAGGTATTAAGTCCACATAATTACTTCTACAATATCCATGTTTTCATAGATTTAAGGAGTTAAAGATTAAACCCTAGTGTTATAAAGTAAGAACCATTCTGCTATGAATTTTACAAATCATGGAACAAGAACATGCCAAAGTTGTTTTCATTTTATAATTAAAAATGAGATGTAGGCAACACAATATCAAATATATCATGTTTAAATACTAATTATGATGTATTAAAATTTAAAATTTTTATGTAAAATTCAATGTTCTTGAAATAATTATTGGTATATAGAAACATTTATTTTTTTCAACATATTCATGATATTACATCACAACTAGGATGGTTATGTTGTATTGTGTCAATAAATATATTTGAAAAATATGTAGAAAAAGAAGATGTATAAGAAAAGGAAATTGGTGTAAAATATTTCAACTCGTTATAGAAAAAATAATCTAATGAATTATATATTTATTATAAATTATACATATTACAAAATTTTTCTTTTTTATGGTCCAATTTAAAACATTTAGATTTCCAAACTAATTCTAGATGTTTAAAAATTGGGATTGTAATACATTGAACTAAATTTCATGAGATGTTAATTGATTAGGTTCTCTAGAGTATATTTTTTGAATAATATTTTCATTTTATTTATTTTTTTCCAATGAAGAAAATTTTCTATTATTTGATGACTCATTATCAATCATGGATGTGTTCTCACAATAATGGGTTGTAAATTTCGAGTAAAAATATATAAATGTAATATAAGAATTAATTTCTACTAGAATGAATTGTTCTGGTTTAGTATCATATTCAAAATAAATTTTAGTCTCTTTCAAAATTGATAATTTAATTAAATTGTTATCATTGGATGAAAACTAATATTATTAAATGGGATTTTTATTCTGTGATTAGCCTTAATAATTTATTTACATTTAAGATTTTTTATAATGTATCAATTTAGGATTATTTACATTTTATCATAATAAATAGGATGGATTAATATAATATTTTCTAAAATTAATCTAATAAATTTCAACTAGATAATGATCCTATCTAGGTTAATATGGAATGATACTGGAGATGACACACTACATGGAATATAACAAAACCCAAACCAAAAAATGTATAATGATCAATAATAAAGAGTTAGATAAGGATAGACCAATTTTTAATATGTGTATGAAACGAAGTTAGATAAAATATCAAGACAAAAATGTTTAATATGATGAAAAACAACCCCGGATAACAACCATGTCTCTATGTGACCATATGTAACCACTCTCACAAACCATTATAATGATTGAGACGTTGTAGAAGGGGATCATATGATATACATGACACCCTTCACATTACATGGGAACTGAATAACCATATTAATAAATTACTAATGGAAAATTTAGGGTTTTAGAAATAATGGGTATTAAGATATCAACAATTAATCTATACAACATCAACATTATATTACCATTAGTTATAGACTTAGGAAACTTGTTTAGAATGAAATTTCAAATTAAATACCTCTTTAATAAAAAATAATTTTATTTTCACTAAATCAGTTCATATTCATATAAAATAATTATATGTAAAAAATATGAAATATATCATATATCATTTATTGAATTATCTATAATGAAACTATATGATATGTATGTGAGAAATAAAAATGTGAAAAAATATTTTCTTGTATAAAACCATGAAAATGTGGGATCTATCCTATGGGAATACATACTCATACACATTATGGAATATTAACACAATTATTTTATTAATAAAATGGATATCAAGTATTGAAATGTCTATTTATATCACCTAAATTGTGTCAACTATTTCACACACACACTAACATAAAATAGGCATATAATGCATCACCACAATCATACATGAAAATATTTTTTATTTTCAAAATAATTTTTAGGAATATCATTAAACACATAAGGTTCAAAAATATTATTTAAAGAAAAAATCCTTTATTAATCCACTATTTTTAGGAGGGCCAGAATAAATGTAATAAAAATAATTCTTAAATTTTAAATCAATAAATAGAAAAAACCAAACGAAATGTCCAGATAATATCAATAAGTAATTAAAGAGGTAGAAACATTTTATAGAGATAACTACCTATCAAATGAATAAAAACTAGTATTCCTTTAGAATAATGATGTGGAACAAGGAGATATGATCCAATACAACCAATATCCATATGAAAAATCTTAATTTTCTCATCAAACCCTCTAGATCTAGAAATCAAATCCTAATTTTGATCCAATGTAATATGGGGGATTGATATCAAGGAGATATATTGAAAAAAAGAGGATATTGTATCATAAATGATTTATAAATTATAGAGAACCACCGAAATGACCAACGAACACAAGAGAAAAAAATGATAAACCTCACGAGCATTGGGGATAGATTAGTTAGAGAATAAGATATACTATGATGGTATTAGACATTAAAATGTTCATGTAATGTAAGGTAAATGAAATTTAAATATGTTTTTGTATATTCATTTGGTTAGGCCATACAATTTAACAACCCCACGTTGTGTACTCTGTCCATTGAAAAATTAAGGCATATAGTTTAGTATAGGATTCCACATCATTTGGAAAACCATTCTCTATTTGAGTGGAATCCCTTGGAAAACTCCCAGACTCCTATAAATTTTTTCTTAGGACTTTCATGGTTTGAAAAATAGTTTTCATGAAATAAAAATCACTACAAGATTACATAGTTCAATATTTCATGATTTGTATATGGTTAGTTTTAACTATGTTCCAAAAATGTTCCCATATCATGTCTTATACAATTATAAAACCTATGAAACCTAAAAAAATCCAAAACCTCAAATGGAAAAGAACAAGATATAAACATAATATAAATATGATTTTTAGGTCATAAAAACACTATAAGAATCCTATAACAGAAAATCTAACAACTGTTAAAAATTTATGGAAATATTTTTCTTCAAAAAATAGATATATTAAAATATATTAATATTTGTGTTTTTAATAATAATTTATATTTATAATGTATTATTTTTTCACAAAATGTTTTTTAATTTTGGAAATTAAATATTTAATATATGAAAATGTGATATTCATTGATATTCCAGGTTACTTGTGTTCTTTATGGACCAAATATGGTTTATAAATTGTACCACAAAAATTTCTATTTTTATAAATAGATAATATTTATTATTTTATTTATATCACTTAATCGACCATGAAATCATTTGTGTGGTGTTAACATAAGTGTTCCATAAAAATACATCCTCCAAAAAGTCATGTATTGGAAACTAACATAGAATTGGCATATCATACAATATGGGAATAATATAAAAAAATTTATAGTAATAAAAATATATCACCATTTAGAAAACTAACTAATAATACCAGTACCCAATATATATATGTGTCTTTAAAAATGGTATGTCCCAAACAAAAATCAGATATCAAATATAAAAAAATGTAATCATTTAAAATAGAAATAGAAATTTCCATTTATTAAGCAGATAAATCTAACCAACACATACCTCTACATATATATCACTCACATGAACTATCACTACATTGATATCAAGATAAAATGACCACTTCCACCATTATTAATCACAATGAGCATCCATGATTTATAATGAATCACCTAGAATGAACAGTAAAAGACACACTCTATCTCTGAGCCCACCCAGAAGATCTCTAAACCCTACCTCACATAATATAAAATATCACAAGTGGGATAATGTCCCTTATGTGGGTTTATAAAAATAAACAATTACATTCCCCCAAAATCATTATTTAAATATAATGAATAAATTCTTCTATAACTACAAATACAATACAGTAACAAACAAGGAGACATATATGAATTAATTTGTGCTCAAAAACTAGTAGTCTGAGGGAAATAGAGAAGTCGAAATAAAAATATATCTCCTCATCCAAGTTAAGATATCATGAGAAAATAATATTCATTGACACATCCAATGTTGGATTTTAATTAACCAACATCATGTGGAATCTCACACGTATCCCTTGAGCTCCTAATGAATTACTAAATCTCATGAGTCTGATCTACATAACATTATTTCTAAATAGCCACCATAAAATATAAACCTAAACCAATTAATTGACTAAGGATATATTTTGGACTATTTATAACAACCACTTTCCACAACATCCAATATGACTATAGACATAATTAATTCACGACATAGAAATTTTAGTAGGGTACCTAAACCACCCCGAGGGAAAAGTATCAATATATGGGTAATTAGTTCTAGTTAAAGACCATAAACCATAAGATGACATAGTAGATGATGGAATGATTTGGAATAATATATAGAGTACTTACATCCAATTTAGAAAACCTATTATATGATTAATAAATAATATGATTAAGGAAGTGAATAATAATTTATTAGTAATTTTGGGGACCATGACTTCACATAATTGAATTAATTGAATAAATGTGGATGTAAATAGACCAATAACTCTATGATCATCATTATTAAACAACATTTTCACCTCTAATGATCTAAATCTGAAAACTAGATATCACAAATCACAAATATCATTTCATAGGAAGAGAGACAATTCATTTGTATTCAATGTCGAAAAGTGTTTGGAAAACATATTATTGACATTAAATGGACACAAAGTTTTGTAGCCATAAGAAAATGAGACATAGTACCATAGATGGCCATGAGGTTCCCTCCATGAGTTCTATATATCCAATTGGGGGATGTGTGTGAACCCCTTCAATTTGTGGGTTCCCTATGTGTGAACTGGCACTAGGGTGATTGCACCAAATATGCATTACGGTGACCCCACATGGGTCTACTAAGAAAATAATGACATGTGGTTCCCTTCCTAACATGATTTGTGAAAATCATAGAGCCTATTTAAACTATTTGGGACCCCTTATGGGTATCAATATCTTAGGTTTTAATTACTCCCACTAGAATAGGTCCAAGATAGTTTTTTCATCTCACTGGCCATGTTAACGATGGGAATACATCATGTTTGAGGGCGGATCAATTTTTACGGGGGAATGAAATTCCACCAACTCATATTAACCTCACATTTTTTTCATCCACATTGGACAATGCCTCTTACGTCTTCCATATTAATAATTTTCATCACATCAACTATCATTATTGGTCGATGTTGCAGTCAGATCCTTCAACATATCATTAAAGTTTTCTATTGAAAAATTGAAAAACAATTATTCCCCTTAATTTTGTCATATGAAAAGAATTAAGGATATAAGTTGGGATAAATAGTAATATAAATCATTCATGGTATTATTAATACAGTAACCACAATGTAGGTCATCAACATCATAATGAATCTCTATTAAAATTCCCATTAATAAATTAAACAAAAATAGGGGCATCAAATTCAATCATCATAATCATTCCACTCAGAATATATACCATGAAGTGTGTCCCAATGAAGAATATATCCAATATCTAAAAAATAGAGATAAATTATAAAAAACAATTATAACATTTTGGGATTAATTATTGAGGATGATCACATCATCTACAATATCCACTAAAGTTATAATGAGGAACATTCATTGAATTTCTTGATTCCACCCCGATCTCCCAAACTCCCTTCCTCCCCAAAGATATAGTATATGAGCATAAAACTAGAAGAATCGTTTAATGTAAAACAAAAATTGGTATGTATAATTGTATAACCTCACTAATGTAGTAATTTTAATTAATTAAATAAAAAAAAAATTCTCACGCAAGTCCAAAAAATCAGGGTGTCAAACAAGATAAGATATTACAACACTATATGGGTAAAATAACATACATGGACACAATAAAATCTTGAATTTCAAATTTGAGTCTCTATTTTTAGGAAGAAAATTCATTCCCATATACTCAGGAATTTCAACTAAAAAAATATTATATATAAAATATTATTTATATGCCTCTGAAAATCCTTTAACTCCACAACGTTCCATTCTATGGGTAACAACTACACCATAAGATAATTGTAACTATTATTTTTTTCAATTATTATTCTAGTGCAAATAAAAAATAATTCCCTATTGGAGGTATTATGGATTCAAAAAAATATTTAGCAAATTATTTATAGGTAAAAAATTATTCCCGCTAAATAATACCTACCTTAACAAAATGTCATCCTCAAAGAGAAAAATATATGATCCCCTTTAAATAAACCATGTTTAAAACCACTAATGAAGGGAACATCTTATTATGTAATCAATGATATTAGATCTAAATCATCACAAATAATGAGCATAATGTAAACATACATTCTCCCTCACAATTATTAAAAAGAATCTTACATCCATTAAATTTATTTATGTAAAATTATTCTCACAACAAGTGATGATTAAAATATTTGAACCACTAATTTCCATCATGTAACTTTTTGAATGTGTCATTACATTTGAAATAACCACATTAAATCCTTTTTTTGTTTCTTTAATAGTCGTCAAAAAAGCTCAACCAATATACACTACACCCCACCACTAATCACTTAACTATTATTTTTTATAAACACAAGAAGAGAAGAAAGGTAGCATGTGTCTATGGATAAAATAATATTATAAATTATTTCACCCTATCAAGAAAGAGGTGGTTGTTTTGATAGGAAATGGAATAAGAGTGACTGGGTATTTATTACCCAAAGTCCACCAAACTATCTACGGGAATCCTCTATCTTCACCATGATCTCTAATATGTATAAATCCACTCTTGATTTCCAACTATTTGTGTTATCATTGAATATTCAGGAAAAATAATGATTAGAACCTATGGAAGAATACTAATGTCATCACACTTATTAACAATGAATTATTTACTATTGGTCACCTAATCCCTATAATTTGAAATGATCAATTAGGAAAATTTTTATTACACTATTCTATCATCCATATAAACATAGAAAACACCTTCAAAACTAATATAGTCAAAAAACAAATGCACATAAGAAGAAATATTTTTCCAATGTATGGAAAGATTTTTTATATAATAATAATAACCAAAAAACCAATAGAAATTTTACACTCTGTGTCATGATTTTATTTGGGGAAAAAATTACTGAATATCATCCTAGTATATAAATACAATAACAATAAAAACCTCCACTCTCCTATGGATGTGATTTGTGTGATCCCCAAATTTGAGAAATCACATTTAAGTATATCACTGGAGAATGTCCCACCACAAAACACTTTTATTTTAACATTACTATCATGGACCTACCACACATGATCGTGTGAGGCTACCTCTATCAATCAATGGAGGAAAAATTATATATCTCTATTTAAGAATAAATACACACACAAAAATCTTCCAATGAACCTCTTATATTCCTTCAATAATGAGTCTTTTACACGATTATTAAACTACCACACAAATACTTCTCAACTAATATATCTTGAACTATCACAATTTAATCATTTCAAGTATTAATCATTACTCCATGATTACTTCACTCACCTTAAGAGAGTATACATCATATTTGGAACCCACATTGTAAGTATAATGAATTTTAGAAAATTCATAATATGAATTTTTATAGATAGATATTACAGAGTAGTTGTCCTCAGTGCTTTATATACTCCACAATAGATTTCATTATTTTACTCCAGTATCAATTGAATGTAATTTCATAAAATTCAATTTTAAACAAATATTTTCCACCTAGTAGGAAATAATAACGTATCGCCATACTGAAGCATTCCAAAATTCCAACATAATATAAGAATCTAAACACTTATTGAATAAAATGGTATATAAATATATTTTTACATTATGGTATATTGATAAAATAAATTTCTCAAGGATGGTATAAGGACACAATAGTATACAAGATTCCACTCACTACATAACAGAAACCTCACAAACTAAATTATGCATCACCATATATTAACATCACTCTTACCCAATCTATATTGTTACTGTTAGTACTAGACAACATATCTAATATAAATGGGGAACATGAATGAATAATTATACTCAATGGATAAAATAAAATAATCATCATATTTGAAATACTATATCTGTTAGTTGAAACTCATTAGTGTAAATTATTTTGGGAACGAGTCCCACATGAATTTCCATCTCCTGCAAATTGGATACAGAAAAAATAACTTGTGATAATGTAATATATTCTATGATTAAAATAATATGAGACGTAAATCATACTATACAATACTCCCACTGATAACCAAACATAGTCGTCCCAATTGTTCATCTTCTAATATCACCAACTAGCTGCATTCTATGACTGGTGGGAAATATAAAATTGTGTCATTTGTTGGCATGGATCAATGATTAATCCATTTAAAACTATCCTCAAACAAATTTCACACCCATTTAACAAATTCATGTTAAGAAATATTAAATTTTATAAGGATGTGTGAAATCTCAATACTATTTGACATATTCATCTCTACCCAGAACACTATGTATGCTATTTTCAGGTGACATGCTACATTGTTCCACAATTATAGTGAATATTTTTCAACCAATTATAAAATTAAAAATCCTAATATATGGTCTCCATCATAGGTCGGAATGTGTAAAAAACTATTTTGTATCGATATATATCCATTAAAATTCTCCAAGTAAACAATTATGATCAAATAATTCCAAAATGTAAAATTCTTATGGATATTTTGATGAGATATTTTGTAACACCCCGGGTAAATAAAGAATATTACATTTTCCTATTTATCCATATTTTTGAAAAAAATATTAATATTACGTTAAATTTAATGTTATGCTCGAGGGCATACCCAATACGTAACAATGAGTTTCATTGAAATCTTACGTTACACTCTATTAATAAAATGATATTATTTTAAAAGGTAGTTAATGCCTAGCCATTTTAATAGAGGGAATGAATGGAACTAACTCCAAAATGATTATATATGTTTGTCAAATATTTTTACTTTTATCCAATAAATGTTGGAGGCTTAAAATGAAAATGAATCCAATTTTTAACCATAAATCTTCTTATATTATTTAAAAGGTCAATTAACCGCCTTTTGATGGATAACCCTTTTTAATATACCTTTGACAATTTTATATGTTTTATTTGAAAAAATAATATCCTTATTTAGAATATGGACATCAACATTTACTTTGTGTAAAATTTTGTTATTTTTCCGATAAAGATCATTTTTCTAGAAAATGTTGCATTTTAATTCAAAACCTTCTTTTAATCTGATTTATTTATATGGATAGATTATATTTTTAACTTTGAATAAATCTTATTTAGAATATATTTTTACCAATTAATCTAATGGTGGTCATTTGAATTAATTTCACTTTGAAATTGGACTTAAACTAGTGTCAATCTTTTAATAGATATTGTTTCTTAAAAACACGCTATTTGTTTTGACAGTAGGAATTAATTATTAAATTAATTAATTCAACATATATGTTTTCTAATTTTTTAAAATAGACATCATTTTTGAATTCGGAATATCAAATATAGCTTAGGGTGAATTTTTTGTATTTTTCTGAAAAACGTCAATTTTTGATGAATAGCGAAACCACTAAGTGGTAGTTTAAAAACTGATTTTTCGGTTAAATGTAACATTACCACTTCTGTGATTTGAATTTAAAAAATCCGACATACATGGTTGTCATTAGGATGTAAAATATGGTTCAATGGGATTAAAATAATTTTTTGGTGAATAGTAACTTTTGTGTTTTTAATCACAATTAGAGGTAATTAGTGTAATTAAAGGTAGAAATAAAGTTTTTAATAATATGAAGTGACCAAGACACATGTCCTACCCTCATTGGATGTGTCATGGCCGACCAAGACAATCCATGGGTCTCCTTGGGGACCTCATGGAGCCACTTTGGTTGTAAAATGACATAAATAACGTTTTATTTAAAGTTAAAATAAAAATGTCACAAGAATAAGTTGTTTTACTAAAAAAATTTAAATGGGGTTATAAAAGTCATATTTCTAATTATAAATATTCATTATAATGATAAAAATATTTACTAAATCATGATATTTTTTTATAATTTTTAGACATTAAATAAATTAAATTATTTATGACATCATAATGATCCAGCGATTACCTCATTAATAAAGGATTTAAATAAAATGAAAAGATAATGTCAAAACTCTAACATAAACTTGTAAAAGACCTATTGGATGAGTATATTTCTAACCCTTACCACATTATCCTCGAAATACATCAATTTGGGACCTTTAAAATCTGAAACTAATTTGAAAATAAAGTAACATTTTGTAACTTTCCAAGAGTGCCCCTCCTCTCCTCTTATAAAAGGCCCCCACCTCTACCACCTTACCAACACCTCTCAAGCCATTGGCTCGGCCAACCCCTGCTCATTGTTTCTCTCCACATCCCTCTCTTACTCCTATAAGCCTCACTTTGGGCATAAGACTTCCCAAGGAAGCCTTTTATCTCAAATAAAATAGAGATACCCGATTTTAAGGTAATGTCTTTACTTGTGTTCTTTTGTTTTATTTTTCTTCTCCAACCCCCTAAAATCTTTTTATTCATTTCTTTTGTAACAACTCCAGTATATTCAATATACTAGTATGTTGTTATAATAAGGATTAGATCTACATTTACACACACCTACATCTAATTGTTAAAGAACATAGTTTTTCTGTGGATGGTGAATTTCTTCCTCACGAAACGATGATTGTTCAATATTCTTTTAAAACCCTCAAAGGTGGCCATCAAGATGTCACTATATTTATATATGATATATAATATGTTTATGTTTTACTTAAGCTTATTTATTTTTCATTTATGGAATACCTTTATGGTTTCCATTATGGTTAAACGTCATATCTTCATTTTAGGAAGTGCGGACTACCGCCCCCTCAAAATGATTTGATTCGTTAATACCATATGTGGTACGTATAAAGGATAGATTTAATGATATTATATATTATACCATACTGGAATTATAATACTATTATGTATCATTATGTTTTAATTCCATTAAATAAGAAATATAAATGGAAGTTGCGTTCTTGCGTACGTACGGTGTACCGTCTCCATGAACGGTGCATTTCATTTCGTACCTCTAAATGTTATGTAATATTATAAATGCAAGTATATAATGGATATATATGATATATATGATATCTACATAATGAATATAATTCTGTATATAATATATATTTTACCACATCAACAACTTGTAATTATAAAGAGTTTATTTTTGACTCAAGTAGCAATGATCTACAAAACGACCATTATTAAATTAAATAATTACATAGTGTTAATAGCCTGGTAGTAAGTGATATAAAAGGAATAATGAAAATTAAAAAGGGTCTTAAGAAAGTAGAAATTAACTCATGTTTATTATTCAGGAGGTTAAAGAATGATCGAGTCAAGTCGGACCCATGGTAAGGGATCCTACCCCTCTATTTCTTTTTAAGCACACTCTTTTATGTCATTCCTTTTAAGATAATCTTTCTTATGATTGGGATGTAATTTTATATTACTCCTACTGTACTTTTTATGTTTATATGATGAGAGACCCTATTTTCTATCATCAACCAATTTTGGATGTTTTGAGTGGTGTCGTTAGGCTGCCGAATTTTCGTAAAGGATCTAACCTCTCTCTTTCTTTGTAAGTACTCTCCTTTATGTCACTTCTTTTCAGCTCCTCTTTGTTATGATGGGGGATGTTATTTTATATTCCTCTTTCTGTACATTTTATTTTAATATTATGAGGTACCCTATTTTATCTCATCAATCCATTTTTGGAAGTTTTAAGTGGCGCCATTAGGCTGCTGAGTTTTCGTAAGTGATTTTTCACCTCACTTTTAGTCCCGTGAGATTTATGCTACATTTGACACCATTTAATTTGAGTGGTGTATTTACTTCCCCTTATTATAATCTTTGTGTATTATAATTCCATTTATTGGTATTTACATATTCATTGTATGACCCTTCTTCAATGGGGTGTACGTTTCGAAAGTTACCCAAGTCGGTAAGGGAACCTTTCACCCTCCTCTTTTTAAAAGACTTATTTTGTTATGTATTATAATTCACACACTATTATGTTGGGAAATGTTCTTATATATAATTATTGATTTAAATTTTATTTCCAAGTGATGAGATATCATTTTTATCTCTCATCAACTCTTTTTCGGAATTTTGAAGTGACGTCGTTAGGCTGTCGATTTTTTGCAAGGGAACTTCTTAACCCAATTTTGATTATTTGGGATAAACCTGTACTCCTTGAATATTTCATTCTATGCATATGTGTGAATGTCATATGATTGTTTTACACTTAATATTCACTTATATTTGGTGTATTCGTTTGTCACACATAATTATGTAATTGATTTATCCTTAATCCAAGGATATCGTCTTTGTATGGGACTTTGTCTCAATCTCCTTTCATTGAGGCATATTTTGTTTTATACACAACCATATTTTATACGGTTTATAAACCCCTTTGACTTTTAAGTTTATCCAAAATTAATCTTTTTCATACGAAGCATTTTACTAAATGACAAAATGGAATGTGTTTGTCAGAAGTATGCAGCAACAACTACTTCTCTGCCTCCGTGACCATTATTTGAGTTTCATCTTCCTCTACAAGACATAGCTTTTTTAAGAAAAATAAATACCATGTTTTAATTTTCTTTTATTTTGGTATTGAAAATGGTTTTCATAATGTTTTTATATCAATTTTTTGTATTGATATCTTGTGATTGAAAAGTGGAAATGTTATGTTTCCTTTATGCATGTTTTATGTGATACGATTATGTTACGGTTCTTGGCCATTATTATGAAGATGGGTGGTTCCGTGATAAAATAAGGGCGGGTGAGCCCGATATAGCTCTCCAATGCATTGGGCAACGCGAAGGGGTTAAACATTATGGTTTCTCCTGAGATATTTAGGGAATATACTATGATGGGTATTCCAAATGTAACCAAGAGGGTTACTCGATACATAAGAATGCTATGAATGCCTCAAGTTACCTTTATGTCTTATGATTTATATGATTTATTCCTGATATTATTAGTTATGTAAAAGTTATTATGTTTTATGGGTAAAGTGTGATCTCATTCTTATGTATATACGTACTCATGTTTCCTTTCCATACTTTTTATAATCCTTACTGAGATTTTTATTCTCATCCCATGTTTTTGAAATGTTTTTCACAGGTCAAGGGATTGGTGCATGATATGATGATCGTTTCAAGAAAGTGTCAAGAAAGAATCCATGTCTTATTTTAAATATCTTTCTATTGATGGGATAAATTAATACTATCTTTTATATAACCACTTTGTTTAAATGTGGAATGTAATGCAAGTTTTATGATCTAATTCTCTAAAACTCTAAACCTGAAAAGATCCTCAATGTGTACTCTATTAATAACTCAAGATTAAGTAAGGTTTAATGTTGGGGCCTTATAGTTGGTATCAGAGTTCGGTTTATATAACTTTAGAGGTTATACTGTGGTTTAAGAAAAAGTGAAAAGTTGTGTATAACCACGATGGTTAGTATATTAGATGGAGTCATTGTTTTTTTTAAAGTTAGAATGAGTTTGACATAACATGGATAAGTGTATCTTATTGTTTATCTTCCTCTTTTTTATTTGATGATTTTACTGATATACTCACACTGACCTTTTTGGCATTAGTAAATGGCTAGATGTATCAGGCACCATAGTAACAGTGGATTTGAAGAAAACTGTGATGGTTTTATGAAAGAACAACTGAATGATATGGGAGCTGCAATGAGAACTCTTGTGGTTATCCTCAACCAACTATCTGGAGTCATGATTGACCACTTGAACCTTAGTTATTTTTATAAGGCATCTTATATGAGAGAAAAAAATCCCTACGGAAGTTCAGGTAATAATCATAATGGTAAGTATGTTCAAAAACCAATGTGTCAAATATGTGGAAAGAAAGACATAGGAAAATGTTTCAAAGGGATAGAAAGATGCTATAGAGGTTGAAATGAAGGTCATAAAGAATGAACCTGCCATGGAAAAAGGAATCATCTTGTTGACTATAGGAAAGGTAATGAAGTTCTTTCTAAAGGATCAATTGAATGTTTTAAATGTGGTGTGCATGGTCACTATGCAAGCACATTTCCTACAAAGATGTTTTGGGAATGGGGTCACCAAGATCGTACAAATATTCATTTACCAATATGTAATTCCATTCCGATTGAGGATGAAGAAACTGAAAAAGAAGAATGAAAGGAATGGATAATTTCTTAACATATGTCTTCAAATTATTGGAATCTTAGGATATGATTCATGATTTTCTTTGTAGGAATGACTTATTTCAGAATAAGTTGAAAAGGAATGGATAATGGATCATGAAGAATGTTGAATGAGTATGAAGTCATCATATAAGGGATTCAAGAGTTATGGTAGATTTTGGGATGGTGAAATTCTTAGATGTATTATGTTTCTTTTGAGGATGGGGTTACATTAGAAGACTTTTTATAGTATCCCTGATGTTTGATATAAGAAAATTTTATTCATGGAATAATTACCCTTTCTTTTGTGGATATAGTTATAAAGAACCATTTGGGTTTATATGATCCTTGAATTTGAGGCTATTACGGGTTAATACATTTTGGGTTGCAAAATGGAAGTTATCATATAACCATTGTGGTTAAAATATGTTATGGTTATTTTTGATTAATTTATCTCTTTTTTAGGAATGTTATAAAATTATATAGTTTTTGAAAAGGGACAACACGCAGACTGTGTGACAACCCGTTGCGTCAGATGAAGCTGCGGGAATCGAACCCACAACCAAAGTGCAACTGGTGTTTATCACCTACCACTGGACTATGTGAAGTCCCTAGTTATATTGAATGATTCTTTTTAGTTATATGTTTTTATGAATTAAGAGTAAGTTTATTTTTTTGTTATCAATGGAAATGATTAGCCTATCATGGAGGAAATGTGATTAGGTTAATTACTTTTCAGTATGAGACTATAAGAGTAACTGATGTTATTTTGGAGAAAAATGTTAAAATTTATCTTAGTAGACTATGTGATTAAATCCTTTAGAGAATTGGGATTCAATATTTGTTTGGTTTACTTTTTATAATTTTATGGATAGATTTTTATTGAATGGTCTTGGTTGAACTTTGGGTTTTGTTTGAAAAATTTTGGAGATTAAGAATAGATTTTTTAAAGGATTATCTTTTTTGGGTATTACCTGATCTCATACTAACCTTTTTGGTTTTAGTTTTGGTTAAGGTATAAAGACATGGGAAGTATATTGTTCTCTTTTGGTGATTAGGAGATTCTCTAGAAGTTGATTATAACTCTCTTAATGTGATCAAGTCATCCTAAATAGTCGTCTTTTGGAGAAAACACGAGTTCGTGTAAGAAATCTAGTAAAAGTTGAAAGTCAACATGACAATTAAGTATTCTTCCTTATGTTTTAGTTAAGCTCATAAATAAATTCCTCAATGAAAAGTAACTTAAAACAAAAATGTTGTCTGTTAATTTTTCTTACTGGGGAATCAAATACCGTTTAACCCATCACAAGTTTGTGATTTTCTTGTTGTTAACTTTCTCCTATACATGTTTACTATCACTCTACATCAGAACATGACCCTTTTTTTACTCCATATCCATATTTTCATACTTGGAATCCTAGTATGGGTTAACTCGGGTGACATTTGTACTTCTCTCCCATTCTTTTAAACTGATAGTTTTACTGACTCTTGTTCCGATGTGGGATTTTCAATGAAGCTTCCAAGCCCAATTTTAAAATTCTGAGGATGCAATTCCCAAAACGGGGGGAAAGATGTAACACCCTAGGTAAATAAATAATATGAAATTTTCATATTTATCCATATTTTTGAATAAAATATTAATATTACTTTAAATGGACTTCTATGCTCGAGGTCATACCCAATACACAACAACGAGTTTATTTAAAATATTACGTTGCACTCTAATAATAAAATGATATTATTTTAAAAGGTAGTTAATGCCTAGACGTTGTAATGGTGGGAGAGAATGGAACTAACTAAAAAATGATTATATATATTTGTCAAATATTTTTACTTTTATCCAATAAATGTTGGAGTCTTAAAATGCAAATGAATCCAATTTTTCAGCATAAATATTCTAATATTCTTTAAAAGGTCGATTAACCCCCTTTTGATGGAGAACCCTTTTTAAATATACTTTTTACAATTTTATATTAAATAAAATCCGTCTTTAGAATCTGGACATCAAAATTTACTTTTTGTAAAATTTTGTTATTTTTCCGATAAAGATCATTTTTATTGAAAATGTTGCATTTTAATTCAAAACCTCCTTTTAATATGATTTATTTATATAGATAGATTATATTTTTAATTTAGAATAATGTGTATTTAGAATATATTTTTACCATTTAATATAATGGTGGTCATTGGAATTAATTTCACTATGAAATTTGACTGAAACTACTGTCAATCTTTTAATAGATATTATTTCTTAAAAACATGCTATTTATTTTGACAGAGGGAATTAATTATTAAATTAATTAATGCAACATATATGTTTAGAATTTTGTAAAATAGACATCATTTTTTGAATTTGGAATATCATATATATCTTAGGTTGTATTTTTAGTATTTTTCTGAAAAACTTCAATTTTTGATGAATAGTGAAACCACTAAGTGGTAGTTTAAAAACTGATTTTTCGTTTCAATGAAACATTACAACATCTGTGATTTTAATTTCAAAAATCCAACCTACATGGTTGTCATTAGGATTTAATATTTGGTTCAATGGGATTAAAATAATTTTTTGGTGAATAGTAACTTTTATGTTTTTTATCGCAATTAGATGTAATTAGTGTAATTTTAGGTAAAAATAATGTTTTAATAATATAAAGTGACCTACACACATGTCCTACCCTCATTGGATGTATCATGACCGACCAAAACAATCAATGGGTCATCTTGGGGACCCCATGGAGCCAATTGTGTTGGAAAATGACATAAATAACTTTTTATTTAAAGTTAAAATAAAAATGTCACAAGCATGATTTCTTTTACTAAAATAATTTTAAATGGGGTTATACAAGTCATATTTTCTGATTATAAATATTCATTATAAAGACTAAAATATTTCCTAAATTGTGATATTTTTTTATAATTTTGAAAAATTAAATAAATTAAATTATTTATGACATCATGATGATGCAGCGATTACCTCATTAATAAAGTATTTAAATAAAATGAAAAGATAATTTTAAAACTATCACATAAACATTTCAAAGACGTATTGGATGAGTATATTTCGAACCCTTACCACCTTATCCTAGAAATACATCATTTTGGGACCTTTAAAATCTGAAACTAATTTGAAAATAAAGTAACATTTTTTAACTTTCCAAGAGTGCCCCTCCTCTCCTCTTATAAAAGTCCCCACCTCTACCACATTACCCACAACTCTCAAGCCTTTGTCTCGGCCAACCCCTGCTCATTTTGTCTCTCCAAATCCCTCTCTTACTCCTAGAAGCCTCACGTTTGGCAGAAGTCTTCCAAAGGAAGCCTTTGAGATCAAATCAAAAAGAGATATCCAATTTTAAGGTAATGTCTTCACTTGTGTTCTTTTGTTTTATTTTGCTTCTAAAACCCCATAAAATCTTTTTATTCATTTCATTTGTAACAAATACATTATATGGAATATACTAGTATGTTGTTATATGAAGGATTTGAGATACACTTACACACACCTACATCTAATTGTTAAATAACATACTGTTTCTGTGGATGGTGAATTTCTACCTCACGAAATGATGATTGTTCAATATTCTTTTAACACCCTCAATGGTGGCCATAAAGATGTAACTATATTTATATATGTTATATAATATTTTTATGTTTTACTTATGTTTCTGTATTTTTCATTTATGGAATACCTTTATGGTTTCCATTATGGTTAAATGCGATATCTCCATTTTAGGAAGTGCGGACTACCACCCCCTCAAAGTGATTTGATTCGTTAATACCATATGTGGTATGTATAAAGGATAGATTTAATGATATTATATATGATACCATACTTTAATTATAATAATATTATGTATCATTATGTTTTAATTCCATTAAATAAGAAAAATAAATGGAAGTAGAGTTCATGTGTACGTACGACTTACCGTCTCCATGAATGGTGCATTTCATTTCGTACATCTAAATGTTATGTAATATTATAAATGCATGTATATAATGGATATATATGATATATATGATATCTACATAGTGAATATAATTATGTATATAATATATATTTTACCACATGAACAACTTGTAATTATAAAGAGTTTATTTTTGACCCAAGTAGCAATGATCTACAAAACGACCATTATTAACTTAAATAATTACATAATGTTCATTGCATTTTAGTAAGTGATATAAAGGAATAATTAACTTGAAAAAGGTTCTTAAGAAAGTAGAAATTAACTCATGTTTATTATTCAGGAGTTTAAAGAATGATCGAGTCAAGTCAGACCCGAGGTAAGGGATCCTACCCCTCCCTTTCTTTTTACGTACACTCTTTTATGCCATTCCTTTTAAGCTCATCTTTATTATGATTGGGATGTTATTTTATATTACTACTACTGTACTTTTAATGTTCATATAATGAGAGACCCTATTTTATCTCATCAACCCATTTTGGAAGTTTTGAGTGGCACCGTTAGGCTGCCGAATTTTTGTAAGAGATCTAACCTATCTCTTTCTTTTTAAGTACTCTCCTTCATGTCACTTCTTTTAATCTCCTATTTGTTATGATGGGCGATGTTCTTTTATATTCCTCTTGCTGTAAAATTTATTTTAATATTATGAGGGACCCTATTTGATCTCATCAATCCATTTTTTGAAGTTTTAAGTGGCGCTGTTAGGCTGCCGAGTTTTCGTAAGTGATTTTTCATCTCACTTTTAGTCCTGTGAGATTTATGGTACATTTTCCACCATTTACATTGAGTGGTGTATGTAATTCCCATTATTATACTCATTGTGTAATATAATTTCATTTATGGGTATTTACATATTCATTGTATGACCCTTCTTCAATGGTCTATACGTTTCAAAAGTTACCCAATCGGTAAGAGAAACTTTCACCCTCATCTTTTTAAAAGACTTATTTTGTTATGTCTTTTAATTAACATACTATTATTTTGGGATATGTTCTTCTATATCCTTATTGATGTAAATTTTATGTCCAAGTGATGATATACCATTTTTATCTCTCATCAATTCTTTTTCTGAATTTTGAAGTGACGTCGTTAGGCTGTCAAATTTTTACAAGGGAACTTCTTAACCCAATTTTGATTATTTGGGATAAACATGTACTCCTTGAATATGTCATTCTATGAATATGTGTGAATGTATTCTGATTGTTTTAAACATAATATCCACTTATATTTTGTGTATTCATTTGTCACACATAATTATATAATTGATTTATCCTTATTCCAAGGATATCATCTTTGTATAGGACTTCGTCTCAATCGCCTTTCATTGAGTCATATTTTGTTTTATACACAACCTTCTTTTATATGGTTTATAAACCCCATTTACTTTTAAGTTTATCCAAAAGGAATGTTTTTTATACGAAGCATTTTACTAAATGACAAAAGGGAATGTTTTTTTTTGTACATATGCGGCGACAACGACTTCTTCGCCGCCATGACCATTATTTGAGTTTCGGCTACTTCTATAAGCCATACGTTTTTTTAAAAGAAAAATAAATACCATGTTTTACTTTTATTTTATTTTGGTATTGAAAATGGTTTTTATAAAGTTTTTATATCAATGTGTAGTATTGATATCTTGTGACTGAAAAGTGGAAATGTTATGTTTCCTTTATGCATGTTTTATGTGATACGATTATGTTATGGTTCATGGGAATTATTAAGAAGATTGGTGGTTCCGTGATAATCTAAGGGAGGGTGAGCCCGATATAGCTCTCCAATTCATTGGGTAACACGAAGGGGTTAAACGTTAAGGTTTCTTCGAAGAGATTTAGGGAATATACAGTGATGGGTATTCCAAATGTAACCAAGAGGGTTACTCCCAACGTAAGAATGTTATGAATGCCTCAAGTTACCTTTATGTATTATGATTTCTATGATTTATTCATGATTTTATGATGTATGTTAAAGTGATTATGTTTTATGGGTAAAGTATGATTTCATTATAATGTATATATGTACTACTGTTTCCATTCCATACTTTTTATAACCCTTACTGAGCTTTTTATGCTCATCCCATGTTTTTGAAATGTTTTTTCCAGGTCAAGGGAATGGTACATGATATGATGATAGTGTCAAGGAAGTGTCAAGAAATAATCTATGTCTTATTTTAAATATTTTTCCATTGATGGGAAAAATGAATACTATCTTTTATGTAACCACATTGTTTAAATATGAAATGTAATGGAAGTTTTATGATCTAATTCTCTAAAACTCTAAAATTGAAAAGATCCCCAATGTGTAATCTTGTAATAACTCAAGATTATGTATGGTTTATGTTTGAGGCCTTATATATTTAGACCATAGTTAATAATTGTAAATGTCAAACAAACCTAGATAGATTTAAAAATATGTTAATAATTCCCCATATAAGAATGGATCTCAAATTCAAACCATTATATTAATGTCCCATCATAATTTAAAGAGAAATTTTATTCAAAATACATTCACTATTATGTATAAGTAACTCAATGAAAGGATCATCATCGAGTGTGTGAGGGAATTAACTATATGGAATCATATGTCTCAAACTCTATCGAAATAGTCATTAAATTTGGATCAAGGTTGAATCATAAATTTTAGATTCCTCGACTATGGATAATAATATATCATACATGTCCCATTGGTAGTCTCATCTAAATCAATAGTAACTACCAATCTATATATATTAAATATATTCACTATAAAAAAGAATAAAAGAACTACATAAGATTTTTGGGTATGAATATCGCTCTAAAAGTCATAAATAATCCCAGTCACTCTATACTATAAGTGATATTCCCACTACATACAAAGTCCCAACAATGACCCTGTATAATGGAATACTATATATCAATATATATCATTGTATATTCTATAATATGATCATGAAAGTGTAACAGAATATCTATATCTGTCGAAATAAGAATTATGGGAATGATCATAATTGGTCCCCATACAATACATGTAGAAACACTAATTTACATTTCATTAGATGTTTTAGTGATTATGGTATGTAGGCCTCTATTCAGAGTAATGGTGATGTGTTCTGTCATTATTTTTACCTATGGTGACATCCATGGTTTGATAACAAAGCTCAAAACCTATTTAAGACCATTATTTGAATTTCATAAAATAGTACTCATAGTACTATTAACTCAAAACTTTTCCCCAAGTATGAAACCCCTCTAGTACCATGTGTCAATTACCAGACCAACTAGAAACCCTCTTGTGGGGTAGTTAGAAGAGTGTGTCACCTCTAGCATATTTTTAATAGTTTATTAGTGAGTGATTATCACCAAATATGAATTCCAAAAAATATGTTGTCTTTAACCTATATAAATATGAAATAGAAACATTCCCTAATGAATAAAAACCAAAAAAAACCAGTAAAATATATTTTCACTATAAAAATAAAATTTATAAAACATAAAATAAGAATAAAAAACAACATAAAAATTGTAGTGGAATTACTCATATGAAATGCCTCTAAATATAAATGACATGAAGCTCTATAAAGATGAAAAATGCTTTGACTACTCCAAGATTGATTACAATCAATAAAAATTATTACCACCATCATAAAACCCCCATTCTACACCATGAATCCCCAATAATCACCCCGAATCATCTATTCAGAAGCTACACTAGCTCCATAACCACACTGAACATCTTCATTAATTTCATCCCATACAAAAAAATTGTTTTGGAACATGGCCTATATATGTGTGAGTATTAATAATCTATATAGAATAGCAAGATACAACAATGTAAAGGAAAATAACGGGATCTTCCAAAAAATTCTTTTTTGAGAAAGAAATCAAGAGTTATATAGGTATTGATATATATATGATCAACCCATAGAAGTCTCTGGGTCAATGAAAAATCCCATTAAAATCAACTCCAATCCTAAAATTTCAAATCTTCTGAGAAACTAGTTGTGCTCAGAGAATTTGATACCCCTAGTGAATGTAAAAAATGTCCTTGATATATATCACTACATTATGGAATCCCATGGGTTTTTGATGAGACACAAGACTCTTAGGATACAAAATTCTCATCCATATCACTAAAAAACAATATATATTTACAATGGGAACCATTTATTTAAAAAATTATAGATTAATTTTAGGAGAGTGATAACCCAAACATCTGTAACCACTTTTCCTATGAAATATCCCATGTCACCCGATGAAATCAAAAAAAGATTACAAGATCCCCACTGAGGAAATATTTTTGTTCATGTGGGTATCTAACAACTGTGTAACACTCATACACCATGTAGAACCTATTATATGAGGTATGTTTATAACATTATAGATAGATGACATGAAACTATATTTTTGTAAAAGAATATCACATCCAATTGAGGTAGCACATAGTGGTGATATGTAATAGAATATGACTCCATTTGAAATATGGGTGACCAATTCCTCCTTTAATAAAACATAGAAATTATGCTCCCAACTACATGACCCATTAATTATTTAATCATCATGTTAAAACCCCATCATAATCCCGATAATTCTACTACAAAAATTATCTATCTCATTTCATAAACATTTTTAAATATCCCATCAAACTCCTCCATTATGATATATATAAAATATACATATGTTATTTTTTTAACCCTCCATAAGAAAAAAGAATTTTAAAAATTACTAAAAAATAAACTATTTCATAGAAATTTACTCATCATGAATGTTCCATATAATGAGCTATAGTTGGAATGTATTCCACTGGATGACCTATTTGACAATAAATTACATATATTATTGGCATGCATGCCCCCACAAAAATCACGATATATCTACCCCATTAGGGAATGACGGACAGGACCTAGTGTGCTCCACCATACCATATTCTCATGTAGTTTTAAACACAGACATTCAATAGAATGTCGCTGCTTCCCTAGTGATGCTGGTCGGCCTACAGAAGATGTCCGTGTGGGGTTGGGATAATAAAACCCAACCACCTACCACAAAAACGTTGGATTTTCATCTTCTTCCATGGGGATCTATCAACTGGGGAAAAGAATTGGATACCCCTATATAATTTTCCCCCAACCATAAGGACCCACATGACCATCACCTCCTACTATTCCCATTCATATCATTGTCCAAACCTCCTCATGTCTCTAATGTGACAATACATTTTTTACCACTAAGATTTATTCCACTAATTCACTACATACATAGCCTTATCATCTTACATACAACACTAAAAGTGGTTTATATTACCAATATGTGTTAATGAGTCCCATTACTCGACAATGGGGGGAGAAAACCATGGTCTAGACATCAGCCGACCTACACACATCAAAACACCATAAAATCATCTGAAAAACTAAAATAAAAAATATTAAAACTGATTTTACAAAAAAATACATTTTATAGTGACCAAAATCTCAACAATGAAGGGAAAATTGTTACTCAAACACAAAATATACTCATAAATGGATCCAAAATAAAATAATGATCCTTTCCATGGATTTAAACCCACGATTGATGAAAAATATATATGTTGCATGATATTGTAATGGCCCAATGTAGAAATTCATATTTTTTCCACATTCCATTGTGATCTCAAATCTCGTCTTCTAGTTTCATGATAGTTTTTTTCTAACCCTAGTGGATTGGTTTAATGATTAATATAAATTAATATATGAGTGTATTCCCTCATAATATATTATTAATTCAATTACATCAATTAATCTAATTAATCAATTAAGGTATTAATATGAGGAGATCAATGTGAAAGGAAATTATAATGATCCTAGGGTAAAACTAAAATTAATAATGAATCTGAGGGATCATGTTTCCCATGTGGTTTTATATTTTGAAATAAAATATGTATTACCTGGAATTTATGTTTGTGGGTATAAATATTATATTATAATTTAGATATAAATATCAAGGTACTAAAATGATGAAACCAAAATACCCGCATACGGATGGTAATAACCACACCCTTGGATCAATAGAACCATTATAAAAAATATTGGTCCTAAAAAATGGTAAATTTAATGATTTAAAACAATGGAGTTTAGAGGAATCGAAAATAAAACATTGATCTATATCACGATAGGGAAAAAATTCAGGCCACAAATTTTTTAATCATTGGAACCATAAATTGGATGTGATGTAGACAAATGTTTTTACAATTTTTTTCTAGATTGAATATTTTTATCTACATATATCATTATTCAATGTTTTGGGAACATTTTTTGACTTTTTAATATCATTTTCCTTTCACTCTCACCAATTTATAAAAAAATCGTTACATTGAAGAGAATATTTATATTTATGATATTTTCAAGTAAAATCGAATAAAATTATAACAGTATAATTATTACATGGTGTCACCAAATTAAGTGGAAATGGAACCAATATAAATCCTTTGTACCACTCCGTAACATTTCCAATTTTTATTTAAATCCTAAATTCCATAAATAGGCTAGCATCACAGCCTCAACCCTCAAACCAATGATAGTTTCTAGAGTCGGTGAAATAATAAATAAAAAATAGATAATGATCTTATATGTATCTTAATTTTACAATCCTTACTAATAAATAATTTTTAAGATTAAATACAAAATATTAATAAAAATCCAGGCACCCAAGGATTAGTGTCTTGGGAAACATAGGCTCAAACCTCCATAGTACAATACAAAATATAACAATATTTTATTGTTATTCATCATCCACATAATTATTTCACCATATCATTAGTAAATGTAGTCACCATGGGATATACATCAAAGAATAGGTAAAAATAAATGTTTAGTAAGGGGAGGAATTAGTGAAATGAATCAATAGGACATTGATGAGAAACATAATAAAATAAAAATTGGAAAATCAGAAAAATAAATAGAAAAACTATTTATAGAGTCATGGAATAAATAAATTGTATAGTAATGATACATCATATAATTGTGTTAAAAAACAACACATAGTTTTGAACAGTGTTATCATCATGTCCTTGAAAAACATATATGAAAAAATAATAACATCATCCTTGTGACTAAAGAATGTGCAATTATTAGTCATAATATACATTATCTGATTATATATATCCCATTACTCAAGGTTTTTTCTAGATATATAATTATAGGCATGCCCATCACATTATATAATCCTCATAACCATGCATACCACATTGATGGATAATAATCATAAGATGGAAATTATATTTAGAAATGAATGAGTTTTATAGAATGTTGAACTTATAATAAATCATCAATTGAAATTTAGGATTTCCAAACAAATAATGGATATTGTACACTTGAATATAAGTTTATTTTCTTATATTGATTGATCATAATTTTAATAGGTTATATGAGATGTGTTTAAAATTGAAGTATTTTTTAAAAGGAATTATAAATTTATTATAAATAATTTTACAATGTTAAAAAAGGTATATCCATGAGATAAAATTTAATGATTATTGAATTTACATATTTGGGACAAAAATCTAATATTGATTTTAAAATAAATATTATATTGGATTTACCCCAAAAGTATGAGTTTGTGTATGAGATTCACCTTACTATATATCAATCTTTATTTCATCACTACTACCCCTATTAAAGATCAATAAGCTATTAATTAAATTTCTTAAACCATTATCTAATGATATTAATTTTTGTCACTATATATAAATTTTAATAATTGGATTACATTTCATTATTTCATATTATTAAATTTTATTCATTTTCATACCATGTTTTCCTTATAAAAGTATTATTTTTCCTTGATTTTACTATTTTGTTTGAGGTAATTTATGAAGAATTAATTTTAATACCATAAAATTCATATGAATATATATTTATATTAATATTTGATAAATAATTTTTTTTACGATCCACATGGGTGGGGATATGAAATAATTTGGAAACATCTTCAATGAAGGTAAAGTGGTCTTTTTTTAGAACATTTTCCATAGGAGAATAAATAGTCATAAAATTTATAAATACATGAAAAATAAAACTTTTATTATCAGATAACATCATTAATATAATTATAAAGTTATTAAAAATTAAACATATAATATTTTCTTGGTTATAAATTGATGATAAAAGATAACATGTCACAACATCAAGGTAATATTTGTTAAAAAGTACTCATTTTTTAGTATTACTTCTCTTGTAACAAACTAGACGTACTTATTGATGATGGTTCATAATATATATGTATATGTATATGAGTAGGACCATTTTTAGAGGGGGTGAATTTTAGGTTTAAAAAAATTTTATTTGAATAATTAAAAATAATCATGGTTTAATAGGTCTTAAACTAATACAGTTCACATTCAATACAAATGAACATACGGGTCATTGATCTGATGGATATGATATTATGTAATACCTAAAATAATGAAACAAAATAGTATTTGAATTAAAAAAAATGATAAGAGTAATACAAATTTAAATGATTATACCTTACATTGTATAAAACTTATTAATAAAATATGTAATAAAGGAATCTTAATTGAAACAATTACAATAGTAAAATATTATGAATAGAAAGAAGAAACAAAATGATTCCATTTCTATAAAATATAGAAGTGGAAGTGTAACAGAATTAAATTTCTTCTATCCCAAATAATTTGGTATCCTTTCACATAGGATAAAAGGTTTGTCTTACCACCACATGGGTATGCCTTCGATACGATGATCGGCATGTCTGTCTTTTTATCCCCGAAAGCCATTGATTAGGAAGGTAATATGAAACTCTATCTCTTAAACACCTTAAGTCACTTGATACGACGATCAGAAAAATGTCTTCCAATCCCCAGAATCCCTACATAGTTATCATACAGATCGATCGCACAAACCAAAAAAAAATCACTTATTGAAATACATGATCATGGAACAAGTCGTTCACATCTTGTATCTTCAAGGAATTCATGCAAAGAAATAGAGATATCACACAATCTCTCTATAGAACATGATAGAATAAAATTTTTCAAATGTTTTTCACTCTATTTTGAATGACCTTTTATTTATAGACATCAGGTTCCAATGGTAATATTTCCTCCTAGTTTCATATTCTTCCATACAATTCGGATGGACTCGGGAACCTATCATAAAAACGGTCAAAATGAAACAGAATGTATGATATCATTTTGATTTTTATATAACTAAACCAATGATATTATTTTTAGTAAAGATATAATTATATAAGTAGGAAATAATGAGTAATATTAAATATAATGAAAATCTTTTATGTGGTATTTAACATGGATACAATTCTTAGCGAGGATAATATGCATATTGTGATTAGGATTCTTATGGTTATTACGATTGATATCATGATTACAATTCATATAATTGTTTTAACATGGTTAAGATGAAATATGTGATTATTTTTTATATCCTAGTTATAAAACATGGTTATGATGCCTTGTATGATTACAATACATGTCCTGGTTACGGTACATATGGTTACCATACATAATATGAATATGATACATATCTTAGTAACGATAATATGATAATGATTCATAACATTAATAAGTTGCACACCTGGTAATGATTCATGTCTTTATGATGCGTAAAATTAATATGATATGTGAACTAGTTACGATGCATGATTATGATAAAATATGTTTCCAAGTTATGATTCATGATTATAATATAATTGTTAACCATGTTACGATGCATGATTACCATACAATTCTAAATCTGGTTACAATGCATGATTACAATAGATATTATATATATGATAGAATATATGAATATGATATGTAACCTAGTTATGATGTACATGGTTATGAAAAAATCATATGTGGTTTTGATTGTAAAATAGTTTATGTTGTCACGATGAGAAACAATATGTGTAATTATGATTAAAAAACAATCACCATAATATTCCACTGTAGATAAAAAACATTCATGGCTATGATGGAAAAAAAGTATATAATATGATTATACGTGATTACTATATAAGTAATTAGGAAGAGATTAAAACATATAAAATAAGAATTAATTTGTGATTTCCAAACCAATAAGATCAATGGGAAAGTCAAAACATGTTTTAACTAAAAAATCTCCCCCTTTTTTGAAAGAAAAAAAAATAAGCAATAAAGGCTTATCTCCCATGAATTTAATAAATCATCTGAATTCAATAGTGAATATGAATAATTCTACCCTCGGTTTAATCAAATCAATAATGATCATATTCTATTTACGTTTACTTTTTAGTTATCCCCCTTAATAAGGTGTTCCTAAATTTCTACTTTCCAAAACTATTCTCCCCCTTTGTGAATTTCAAAATGAATAGGGGAACACATTCCTTTCCTACAATGGGTGAGAAAAGAAGAATATGAAACAATATACATTACATGGAATGAAATTAGTTTTATTACCATAATAGTTGTGAAAATCATTTTTTCCCTTTTTTTCAAAAATATTAATCGTCGAATGCTTCACCTTCTTGAACTATTTTATATCCCTTATATGTTTTTCAAAATCTTCTTGATGAGCCTTCAACTTCACATCGTGTCGCCCAATAATTGATTCTTTCTCCAGAAGAATTTGTTCTAGAAGACGATTTATTTCTTCCTAAGCATTATTCTTTGCTTCCTGGGAATTGAAATCCTCCAATCTAACATCGTAGGCCTTCTAAAAAAATTACAACTCTATTTGGGAGAAAAACATCCTCATTACATTATTTCTCAAATTTTTCTTTTTGATTTTTAAGCTCTTTAGATGATATTCATTTATAGGTACCTGGTATTTGAAATATTTCATGATTTTCATTAAAATCCGAAACCAAAAATAGAGATAAGGAATTGAGATCATTTTCTCCATTCACCAATTCATTATAATTGTCCAGATGATTCTTTAGACTATAATTGACGTTGTACAACCACTTAGAAATCTTTTTACAAGATTTCCAATGTTGAGCATCATGTTCTCTAAATATCTTGGAATATTCCTCGCGATTTAAAAACATGTCCATCAAAGTATTAATACAGTATATTCTATCATTATGATAATTATAATGGATTTATTACCAGGATTCAATCTTTAGACTGAATGGTATCATTATTTTCAATCTCTTCAAAGCCTT
Source organism: Viscum album (assembly GCA_963277665.1). Lineage (NCBI taxonomy): Eukaryota > Viridiplantae > Streptophyta > Magnoliopsida > Santalales > Viscaceae > Viscum > Viscum album. Next base: position 488,504,848 of record OY728120.1, read on the forward strand.
TTTGATATACTAAATTCCCTCAAAAATGATTTTCCTTTCAGAATCCATATCATTATATTTTTCTGGAAGATCACCAAAAATATTTTTAGTACCGATCAATTGGGTAGTATGATTCAAATTCATATCGAATTGATCCTCATCATCTTCTTTATCTAAAATATGAATGATTTTATTGGAATTAAACTATTGATAAACTCTCATGGAAGACTGAGGATTGTAATATTGAAAATTAGACGATGGAACATAAGATGATTCTTATTTATGATAACTATTATTTTCATATTCATTCTCTTACACAAATATTTCTTCATAAGCTTGGTCTTCTTCCCCTTCATCCCCTTTTTCTTCTTCTTCTACTTATCCATATTCCTTATAAATAATATGTGTATCCAAATTTTTAGAAGCCTGTATTTCTTTACCATTCATTGATGGTTTTGATTTAGACTGATCAGTGGCCCCCATATTATAATTCTCATTTTTTAATTCTCATAAAATTTAAGAAGACTATTAATGTCAATTTCTTGGACCATTCCCTTTACCTTTATATTCTTCAATTATTTTACTATATAATGTTTTTTTGATCTAATTTTCTGATCCATGATATCAGCTGGATATAATGAAAACTAAGGATCCCCTTTATTCCTTTATTACTTTTTCATTATCTACATGAATGAAACCTCATTTGAAACTACATTTTTTTCTTTTATGCCTTAGGATTTGTATTCTTAACTAAAATTTGTTTTCTCGATGTTTTCTTGTAAGGATTGGAAGGGGTTTCACTTCCTTCAACTACTTTCATTTATTTCTCACTATCCATATCTTTCTTAAACTTTTTCGATTTAGGATTGAATCTTAAATTGAACCTCCTTATTGTATCATTACTAATTAAGGGATCTTTAAAGGATTTCAAATCCATATTGATTAAAAAATGAAACAATATCATGAATTATTTTATAAACATGCTAATAATAGGGGGAAACATGATCATCTGTGATTTTATGGAAGCGAATCTGACCATATTAATTTTCAAGAAAATGAATCTCATTTGATTGAACTTCCTCATGTTCAACAAATAATCAGGTAAATTAACATATGAAACAATTAATGTCTCTTTATACCCCATTCATAGAACTAAAAATACATGCATTTAGAGGTCAATGAGATGATTGTCTCCTAATAAATGACTTATAGTTATTTTTTCGTTCTAAATATCAAAAAGATATTCATTGCCTTTTATCTTATAAATAGTCCCATAATATTCTGGTAGTTTGTGAGAAGGACATTGTGTATCACGCTAAGATGGTAGACCTAGAAATGTACTTTCTTGTTTATAGAGGTTGTATACTTCTTATCATACATCATTAAAGAAATAATGACATTTCTTTCTCTCTCAATTGATTGATAAATTTTAAACACCACATCAGGAAACACAAAATCTTGGTCTACATACATTCATTCAAAAAAAATGGACTCACAACCTTGGAAAAATATTATCTATTTCAAAGATGAATCGAAAGACTAGTAAAAATCTGGAGAGACTAAACATTATCCAAGGGAGGTTGTGGAACAAAATTATTTTTGAGACATTTCATATGGAGATGACATAGTTGACTCGGACATGAAAGGAAATCTCCATCAATGAAGATTTTTCAGGCTATGAAAGCTAAGTAGATCTCTGGTAAGGATAACTAAGTTTGAACTGATTACAAAACCGCTCTGGGTATTTATATAACATCATAACATAGGATGAAATATGAGGAGTTCGATGTGGGATTAGTGGGGAGGGGTAATTTAAAAAAGAAATTGATGGTCATGATTAGTTCTAAAAGATCCAATGGTTGAGAAAGAATTTGAACTCTTGAGGAATTCCTTAAAATTGATTTGAATTCAGAATGAATATGACTAGGGGTTAAATTAAATAACTACAAAACACAATTATTTTAACAATGAAAATAAGTTTATCGAAATTTTACGTTTTATAATATCATGATAGATATACTGGTTTCAGTATATTTTTCTTATGATAAAAATAATACCGAAAAATGAGGCCGAATAGAATTATAAAAATGATAGAATTATAAAAAAATCTAGTACCAAAAATCTATTACAGATTTTATAATATAATATCGATAATCTATACCCAAAAAAATTTAATATCGATTACCCAAACCAATAAATTTAAAACCGATAAAATTCAAGACAAATATAATGAAACCAATAAACATGAAAAATTTATAAACATAAAATCGATTATAGTTAAATAGATAAACTTTTAAAAATGATAAAAGTGAAACTGATTATATTGAAACTCATAAACATGTAAAATTGAATGTGAAATCATTAAAAATTTAGAACTAATAAGTGAAACTGGTAAACATTATATATACTCACCCATTTAAAAGAAGTAACTCAATGTAATTATATTTTTTAAATAAGAATTATAATTAAATGATTACATTATAGTGATGATTACTATATTTTGTATAATGTATTCAAATCTATCAGAAGACAATGGTTTTTTCAAAATGTCAGCAAGTTGTTATTTCATTCAGATGAATAGTAAAATAATATATCCTTTTTTTGTATGATCTCTAAGAATGTGATGCCTAGTATAAAAGTTTTTTTCATTTGAGTGATCTGAAGGGTTTTTACTAAGAGCAATGATACTAGTATTATCACGTTGTATTTGTGTTGTGGAAAAACACATTCCATAGTTATTGAGTGTGTGTTTCATACATAACACTTGATCCAACAACATCAAGCTACATCATATTCTGCTTTTGTAGTTGAAGATGCTACTAAATTTTGTTTTTGAATGTCCAAGAAACGAACAAATCTCCTATGAAATGACATGTCCAATATTTACTTTTCCTATCCATTCTACATCCACAAAAAACAACATCTGAAAATATTTTCAAAATAATATCTTTTCCAAAAGAATAGAACATGCCTAAATCCATGGTTCCCTTAATGTTGCATCAAATTAATTTCACTAATATTAAAGGATATTCTGTTAGATTAGATTGATATCTTTTATATAGACATACTGAATAAAAAAAGTCAAGATGATTAGTTATTTATGTAAAACATTATTCCTGTCAGGCATCTAAAAGATGTTTCATATAAGGGATTAAAAGCTTCATCATGATCATGTGTATTTTAGGTACCGATTGGAGTTCTTATACTTTTATTGTGGTCATATCCATACTTTTTAGGTAAATATTTTATATAATTATGTTTGGATATATAGGTTCCTTATGATTTTTGAGTTATTCGAAAACATAAAAAGAATTTCAAATGACCCATATTACACATTTCAAACTAATATTTCATTATATTTGAAGGATAATTAGTTATATATTGGTTAGTTGATTCAAATATAATATCATTAACATAGATTTTAACAGAAAAAATGTTTTGGTTTTCCCTTATAACAAAAAGTGATGGATATTCATTACCTTTTTCATAATTGTTTTGTAAAATAAATCATTATTGTCTATCATACTAAACTCTAGGGTCTTGTTAAAGCCATATAAATCATTGGTTTGTTTAAAAACATAATCATGATGTTTGCAATAAAAAAACTAGGTGCTTATCCTACTAAAAATAAATCTTGTACAAAACCATTTAGAAAAGAAAATTTTACATCAATTTGAAAATGTTTGATGTTAAATAATGTTAAAAAGGATTATATAATTTAAATATATTAAAGTATAGATAAAGAATCATAGGTTTATTGATAATATATTCCCTCTTTTTTATTATATACATTAGCAACAAGTCATGATTTATTTTTTTTAATGACTCAATTCTCATCACATTTGTTTCTTAAAACCAATTTTAAAACAATTAATATTGTTTCTTTATGTCTTTTATCCATGGTCCAGACTTGATTTCATTTAAATAAATTTAGTTCATCTATAATTGATTTAATATGATTCTCATCACTTAAGGCATCGTTAGATGTTTTAGGATCAAATTTGAATAGTAAATGATGATGTTAAATTTATTTTCCCAAGTAATTTCTAGTTCTCACAGGTTGGTTTACATCACGAATTATATTATCATTGGGATAATTATTGAAAAACAATTGATTTGGGTTTTGGAAAACCTGTACATCAACATTGTATATAAAATCATCTAGGGTAAATATTTTAGAAACATTTTCTTGAGAATTTCCTTTCTTAGATGATTTTTCACTTAATGGTTGATAATTAGTTTGTTAAAAAACATCTATTTATGTAGGAAGGGTTTGTTTAAAAACAAAGGGGTCAGTTTCATCAAATTTAACATGTTCTATTTCCTCAAAAATAGAATAGTTTTTTAATGGATCTATAATACATAAATGTAGTCGAATAACCTAAAAATATTTATTCATCATATTTGGGTTTGAATTTCTATATATTATATTTAGTATTTAATATGAATACATTTCATCCAAATACTCTAAAGTACATAACATTAGGTTTTTGACCCGTCCACAATTTATAAGGTTTTTTATTCAGAAAATGTCGGGTTAAATCTAAATTAATATTATAACATGGAGTACTAATAGTTTTAGACCATAAAATTAATAACAATTGAGTATTCAATCAACATGGTTCTAGTTATTTCATTAATAATATGGTTTATTATTTGAAAAACTCCATTTTTCTTAGGAGTTCATGTAGCTAAATTTTTTCATTAATACCTTTCTTACTATAAAAGTATCAAAATATCAATTTTGAAATTCTCCACCCTGATCACATTGAATAGTTATTAGTGTTAGGTGTTTTTCATTTTTAACTTGGGATCAGAATGTTTTGATAAATAAAATGAATTTATATTTCCTTGATATAAGATAGACTCGTGTGAATCATGTGTAGCCATCAGCTAAACCAAATACAAATTACATTCATCCAATGCTTCCAGTTTGTGTAGGACCAAAATGTTCCATGTGCACTAACTGTAATTAATTATATGTTTAATCATTATTGATTCATTTAATGGTTATTTTATATATATATCCATTTTGACATGGGTAAAAATATTTTGAAGAGTCAATTACTATATTAGGTAATTCTTTAACTAGTATTTTCATTGAGAGTTTAAAATGGTTTTCAGGGTTATAGTGTCATAACCTTATATTCCATAATTATGATTTATAACATCCCTGATTTTTATTACATACTTAACCATGATTTATTACACAAAAATCACATGACATACCATAGAAGTTTAAGTGGTCCAGTGTCAAGGGGGATAATGAACATAACATAATATATTTAAACATGAAAAACAACATCTCTGTTGAAATATTCCTTTACATGACCACAACATTCTTATGCACTTAACAATGCATGGGTTAACCTGAGTACATTCATAAGAAAGGGGTAAGTTATAAAGCCTAGTAAGTGAATAAATATGTAATAACCTAAGGAAATCAAGAAATGTTATATAATAGTAATATAAGTTGAACAGAAGAGAAACATTAACATTAAGGCATGATAAATCAGGATAATCATAACATAGAGATGTGGAAACAACATTTACAAGGATATTTGTAGGATCCAAGGCTCATTCCACATTGATAATGACTAAAACCTCGTTGCACAGGAAGCATGAGTAAACCCTAATTGCAAATGAATTAGTATGGGTCAACTCTGCTTGCACATGACGTATCATGATACTATATTGTACATAATGCATTGGAGCACTATCATCGCACACCCTTATTAAACATTTCATTTCATTCATAAGTGTGCCACACAGATCATATAACATGGAATCAATCATCATCTTTTATTCCATTATATAGGGATGTGGAATAAATACATGAATCTTTATAATAAATAAGTAAATGTGAAAAATTTGAATACCCTTCATAGGGAAATTGGCATGGAAGTCACTACATAATGACATTGGAATGAAAATTTGTTGTAATTTTGGTAGCGTAACGACCTAACGTAAGATTTAATAAAAATGGATGATGAGTGAGAAATGGTTGTTTCATCTTATGTACATGAAATGGACACTAAAGTTATCATATAGATACATCTCCCAACATATTTTATGGAATTTATATTCAAAATACAAAAGATTTTCTTCAATGTAAATGTGAAGGGAGACATTACTTATGAAATTCGGCATTGTAACAGGTGTACAGAGAAGGCATTAAGGAGAATAAAAGGGGTATCACATCATTCAAAATAAGTAGGGTGATGTGGGGGAGGTTTGAAATCATACCCAAACAATTATAATTTAAAATAAAATGGCATAACAATATTAAAAAGCAAGGATAAAATGACAATTGAAGGAATCCCTTACTAAGAAGTGTGATCTCAATAGCATTGGAGAGGCTTGAGAGAGGCTACTTGGGAGCATGGGGAACCTTCGTAGGATTCTACAGTGGGGAGGGAATAATTTGGATGAATGAAAAGGGCGTTGAGTGAACATGATATGGGAGCATGGGTGTGTTTATATAGGAAAGGGGATGAAATTCTTTATTATTTTTGTTTGGGTCACCACACATTAAACTAATCCTAAACACTAACCCGACCATGATTCATGCCAATGGTTTTTTCCAAAGGGAAGTGGAAAACATTAATTTTTATGGCCAATGGACGAGCATCTTAATATAATAGGGTTGCTTATGTGGAGGTGAGTCATACTCTAAAGGCAATCAACTTAAAAGGAAAAGGTGTTTTATAAGTCTTGGAGGGTCCACTAAGGATGTAACAACCCAAGATTTTATGAGAATTATTCCTTTTAATTTAATTGGCGTCTTGTGTTGTATGCTGCACCCAGATTATCTTGCGCTATACGCAACACCGTATTAGCTTGCAGTATACGCAACACAATTCTTGGATCATGTTATACACAATTTCATTTTCATTTGATAGAAGTTATTCTACGCAAAATTGAGTGTATATATATATATATTCAATGTATATAGGAAATATGGTTTGATTCTGTTATATTCCACAAAAAAGGAGTCTTGCACTACACGAAACCCTGACTTGGCTTTCATTACATGCAATCACGACCTTCCTCGATAGCGTGTGTTGTACGCAATACCGGGTTTCACTAAACAATAATATATGGTTATAATATTATCACGAACTAGCCATTATAAATAGTATTAACTACATTTTGAATTTTATTACATTATTGTTTAGCTTAAAAATTTTCTAAAACATTTTATGTGAACAAAATAAATTTTTCGGGTAAAATAAGTATTTTTCAAAAAATGCAGTTTTACCGCCTTTTGATGGCTCACCCACATTAAATCTAGTTTTTGACATGTTTATAAGTTCAATTTTACCAAGTAAAATTCTTCTTTTGAATCAAGATAGAAAATTTTATATTTGATAATGTTTTGATATTTTTATGATAACTTTCATATTTTAATGAATAGTAAAAACACGATATATTTTAATAAAAAACAACTTTTTTCATCGTAATAATTTATATGGTTAAATTATATTATTGAATGGTTTTAATGTATAAATAAAATTTATTTTTACCATTTAATATAATTTATGTCATCAGCATTGATTTTACATTGAATTCGTAGGTTAAATCAATTCAATCTTATGCAATGTTTTAAACAAAAACCCGTTTTCTTTCGACAACGGGATTACTTTTAATTTAATTTCGGAATGTTTTTTGTATTGAATTTGGAAAAATGGATTCCATATTTGGAATCATTGGGTCTAAATTTTGTTAATAAGGTACTTTTTATTTTTGGTCATTATGAATAGTAACTACGGTAAATTTTATTTACCATAATTAAAGGTAAATCAGGAATTAAGGGTAAATATAAGAAAATAAAATTACCCTAACACCTACCAAAATCCAATTGGATGACTAAAAGTATACCCATATCACCTAATGGTCGGATTAGATTAATTTAATGGAATTTTATCCATGAAAAGAATTTAATTATTATTAAAACCAAAGAAAGTGACAACATGTAACTTTCATAAATCATAGAAGTATAATAATTTTAGTTTAGTGATAAAATTAATTAAAATTGGGATATAAATAGTCCATAGAAATATAATAAAATTATCTACATCATATGAATTTATTTAGAATTTTTAGGGATTAAATAATTACCATTAAAGGTGACATAATAGTGATGTTGAAATTATTTTATTAAGAAGAATATCAATTAAATGGTTTTAAAAATATTAAAATAAATTGTATATGAAGTATTTAATATTATCCACTAATTTTATAGACACATATGACATGTTATTAATCTAATAAATATTTTATTTCGAACATATATTCGGTATATTGTTTATTTAAATTCAAATTAATGAATAGTGTCAAAATTGACACTATTCTTATTTTATAAAAATATCAAATTATAAAATTGTTTAAAAATCACAAAAATTTTAAAAAATTATAAATTTAAATTGATATGGTATAAAATTTCATAATGTGTCAAATTATGGAAAATTCACAACACATATGTAATTATTTATAATAATTTAAAATTTAGAATATTATTACCACAAATAAAATTAAATTGATAAATAAAGATAAATCAAGTAGATAATTTTTAAATTAAATTCCTAACATGTCTAAATTTTATTGGTTGATGATATTACAACCCTATATCATTTAATCTTTCCATATTAGTCATTTTGAAAGTTTTTTTGTGGCGTTGGGATTTAATATAAACTAATATTTCTTATATTTCCAAAGGTTCCCCTCTCTTCCCTTATAAAAGGGCACCTACTCCCTCTCCTCCTCACACCAATTTGAGCCTTCAAGCATGGACAAACACTGTCCATTTCACTTCCCCACTTCCTTAGAAACCTTCTAGAGTTACTGGTCTTCTCAAAAGACCAACTCTGGTGCCCTAAGAGAAAGTTTAAATGATGCACTTCGAGAAAGAGGTAATACCTTCTACCGTTTTCTTCAAGTTCCATTCTCCTTCTAGTCCCTCTTTGTTAGTTGTTTCATTATGAAGTAATAACATCAGTATCCCTCATATACTGATATGTTATTATAAATATGAAACAACCCTTTTCACCTTTTATCCATCCTACAAAAAACGAAATCACCGCGCGTGCGTACGTACAAAATACCGTCTCTACGCCGTGGTGTAATCCGTTTTTCCCCCAACACCTTACATGGATGGGTATAATGGTGTAAAGAATAACTATATATGTTTATTATAATATCATACTGATTCTGATATATTATACCATCCACTCCAATTCTATTCGATAATTATGGGAATGATATCATCGCCCGTGCGTACGTATGGATTACCGTATCCACGACGCGATGAGATTCATTCTCCATGTTAACCATACATGAATGATTATAAAGTTTATATAATGAATAATAATGAAATATATTAAATAATAATTTTAATGGATTTATTTATATATATATGTATGTAATCTATTTAGTTTCATTCAATTCAATAAGGAAATGAAAACAACGTTCTTGCGTATGTACGGCTTACCGTCTCTATGAACGGTGTATTTATTCCTTTTACAGATCTGTAATATATATGTATATTATGAATATATATTATATATAAATCATTTTTTACATTTTTGAATTATGTAAATCCTGATATAAGTAATAATATCAAGAACAACAATTCGAAACACATATGATAAATGAAATGATTTTACACGAAACGCTGCTTTAACATGAAATTTACAAAAGAACGGGTAATATAAAGTCATAAGTGAAACATATATGATATAATAACAATGAATATGATTATTTAATAAGTAAATGATATTATATAAATCATTATACATTATTTTTAGATCCATACAAAGCATATCAGACCTAAGGTAAGGGATAATTATTCCAATCTCATTCTTATCCGAGATTGTTAATTTGTAAGTATTTACTGGGGTTATGATTATTATCCATGTCCATATGTTCTCAATTTTTTTTTCATAAAATGTTTAATTTTCTTCCATGTATGTTTAAAGTCATTTGTACCCTTTTCTACTTTTACCACATCGTATGGAAGGAATCTTTCTTTTGATTACCAAATGAGGTACTTTTTGACTTTTCCGACAAAAGTACGAGAAAAATGTTATATTTAACTTATACGGCATTGTTGGATTTTTACGGTTTTATAAAGCCTTATTTTCAAGAATCATCCTCCAAAAGATTTCATGAATATTTTCAACAAAATGGTTTTCATTTAAAATTGCATGGAATTTTGTGAAAAGAAAATGATTTTGAAGAATAAAGGATATTTTCCTCAAGAATTCATTTCACGTGTTTTATCAAAACCATTTTCCATATAAGATAACATTATTTCATAGGTGTATGTTTTATCTATAATGTCTCTATGATTTACATTGTTTCACTTTTCTTATGATGGAATATCCATTTGTTTTATATGGATTATGTGATGGTGGGATGATGTTTATGAAACCCATTTTATTATTTGGGTTATGATGCATGTTTTAAGTTTGTTTTGTGGAATAAGTAAGAATGATTTCATTATGAGATGGGTGGTACCTATATCTCCCTCCAATGCATTGGGTTAATAATTATATCTCATGAGATATACATGGATGGAATGGTAAGTTAATCTGGTTCAGTGTTACAGGACTGAAATGAGGAGTGAACTCGATTCAGAAAGGGACTTTGTCCACTAAGATGGTCTTGGCAGCAATGCCTTGGCTACTATGGAAATCATAACATGTGATGAATGGTTGACACAATTAAATTTTTTATTCCCCTTATATTTTATCATGTTTGATGTTCCATTTTGATATATGCCTTACGTGCTTCCATGATTTATGTCCTTTCTCACGATTTTGATGTTTACATTTTATGTTCATGTTTTTTCTTCCAAATGTTTGTGGATTGTTTTATGTTATCTATGTTTTCCCATACTAAGAATTTGATCTCACCCTTCTTATATTTTATTTTCCCAATGATATAAAGAAAGTTTTTAGGTATGAAAACAAAATGGAAAGATCATTATGGGAGATGTTGAAGATCTTCCACCACGATTAGAAGATTATGTTCCATGTTTCCAAAGACACTAAACTATTATGGTCCTTGTGTGTCTGTTTTTGTTATGTATTAAGTATTCCGAAAAAGTAATGTATTGTCCATGTACGTCAAGATTCGGGCCTCTACAAAGGATTAGTAAAATAAATCAAAAATACCTAAAGTAACATTATTTTTATGTTAAATCATATAATGGATGAAGATAATTCTTATTGTATTTTATTACAACATTATTGGGTCATTATGATGTCATAAAAAACATTATACATTTAAACGGTATTTAATTTTTAACCAAACTTTCGACAGCTTCATAAAATTACTAAAAATTCACAATTGGATTATTTTGACATCCTAATTCCAAAAATAATATTAATTTTATTCGAATATTTTTCTAAATATGTGAATTTTCACTTCAAAAATAAAAACCGATATTTATGGAAAATTCATGGGTTTAGTCAATTATAGCTTTCAAACATTAATAAAAATTACATTTGTATTCATAAAAATTATACGATCAATTATAATTAATAAAATTTAATTTAATAATATTAAAAATTTATAGAAATATTATTTATTTAAAAAATCATTTAATTTACCAAAATATATTTATTAGTTGAATATCAACTAAAAATTGTATTAGTGCTTTGAAAAAAATTTACAAAGTATCAATAATAAAATGAATGAATATTCTTTATTATTTAAAAAAATAATGCACATAATCATGGTTCTATGTTCTTGTTACAGAACCCCTTATATCACCTACATAAGCCTTTCGTGTAAGGTGTGTGATGGTGACAGACTCTTGGGGTGGCCTGGATAACATCGCTCGAGTGGTAATCTCTATCATCACCCACATCACATGTTGGTCATTATATTTTAGCTTAACATGTTGAAGCTCATCTTGTTCGTGGCCAAGAGAAAATCCCAATGATACCACCTGATTTCCGAGTTTTGTGAAATGGGCTTCATACGGGGCAAGTCTACTGGATGAGGCCATCGCCTCCTCTATCTGAGTAAATTGGATATGTTATAGCCCTATATTTATACTAATCATGTGATCAATGATCATTGGATATATTAGCAATGATAAAAATTTATAAGATTAATTTAAAAATACAAAAAATATAAAACCAAATGAGTTCATATTTTATATAACCATTATACATAATAATAAATTTAATCAAATCAAGAGTAATTTTCATTATTGAAATCTTGGGTCGTTACAATCTTCCCCCATTAAAAAATTTCACCCATGATATTTCCTTTTTCTACCCTAAAATAGTGGTGGGTAACTCTGCTTCATCACATCCTCTAATTCCCTTGTTTCCTCTTCAAACTCGTGCTTACACCATAACACCTTAATGAGGTGAATTGTCTTATTTCATCGATATTTTTCTCAACAATCTATGATCTTCACTGGTTGCTACTAGTAAGAAATATCATCTTGTAGTTCCTATAATGAGAGTACATGTGACGGGACTGCTATGTACTTCCTTGTGAGGGATTCATGAAAGACATCATGTAGATTTCACATAGTTGGTGGAAGTTATAGTCAATATGCCATAGCCCCGACAAAATCAAGAAACATGAAGGGTTCGATATACCGTGGACTGAATTTCCCTTTTCTCCAAACCTCATGACCTTCTTCCATGGAGATATGCACAAAAATTCCATGTCTCCAACTTTGAATTCAATTTCTCATCGACGGTTATCTGTATAACTCTACTATTGACGTTGGAATTTCTGGATATGCTACGGAATTTTTTCCACATTCTCTAACATTTCTTCCACCATTTCAGATCCTAATAGCTTACTCTCACTAACTTCATCCCAACACACTAATGTTCTACACCTTTTCCCATGTAGGGATTCATATGGTTCCATTCGGTTGCTTGAGAGGAAACTGTTATTGTAGGAGAATTCAAGCAGTAGAATATGTTGGTCCCATATTCCTTATATGATATTATCTTCACATATAATCCAATGTCTGAATAGTTCTCTCAGATTGGCCATCTGTTTGAGGATGATAGGTTGTACTGAAGTTCAGTTGAGTTATTAGAGCATGTTGGAGACATTTCTAGAACGACTTGGTGAATATAGTATCACGATCGGATACAATATATAGTGGTACTACATGTGTCCTTACAAATTCATTGATGAAATTACTTACATTTTGATCCAATAAGTAGTCCAATATAATTGTGACAGTGTGAGTTGTCTTCAAAAGACGATCCACATTGACCCATATATCATTGTTTCCTCCGGATATCCATGGAAGTCCAGGGAAAATTTCAAGGGTAATGTTCTCCCACTTAAATGTTGGTATGGGTAGTGTTTGAATAATCTCTTTATACCTTTTCCTCTCAGAATTCACTTGCTAACAGACCAGGTACTTTGATGTAAATTTTGCAATCTCCATTTTCATATTTTCAACCATTAGTTTTCTCAGAGATCTCGATACATCTTTGTTCTCCCCGTGTGAATAGAGAAGGTTGAGCTATGTGTGTCATTCAAAAGATCCTTTAATATCACTGGATCATATGTTACATATAATCATTACCAAAATCCCTTAATTTAATCCTTGTCAACCACGATCTCTGAGGATTTCCCATTTCTGATAGCTTCCACCCTTTTTCAAAATTTCCACATCCATTCTTTGAGATTCATTTATTTTCTCCATGAGGGATGGTTGAGAAATCATTTAAGTAAGTATTGATTGTGTTTATACCATAATGATTCACATTTCTATCCCTTGAAAATCTTTGATGATTGGATTCATTTCAATTCACATCATTGTTAATGATGCGGGATTTTTTTCAACATAGGTCATCTGCCACCATTTTGGCTTTCCCAGGGCGGTAATGGATCGAGAAGTCATAATATTGATGAGTTCCATCCATCTTTGTTGGCACATATTATGCTCTTTTAGTGTGAATATAAATTTTAGGCTCTTGTGATCAGTATATATCTCACACTTCTCCCCATAGAGATAACGCCACAAAATTTTCAACGTGAAGATCAAAACTACAAACATCAGACCATGCATGGGTTAGTTTTTCTCATTGATTTTCAGTTGCCATTAGGTGTAGGCTATCTCTTTATCATTCTTCATCAACACACAACCCAATACCTTCTTTAAAAAATCACTAAATAGCACAAAAAGATATCCAGTTGTAGGTAAAGTGATCAGAGTCGCAGAAATAAGCATCCTTTTCAATTCTTTAACGATCTATTCGCATTCATCACCCCATGAAATCATGAACCCCTTCAGAGTTAGCTTGGTACGGTGGATTGAAAATCATGAGAAATTTCTCACAAATCGGTGATAATATCCAGCTAACCCCAACAAGTCAGGGGTATCCGTAACCGATTTTGGACTCATCCATCCCTCAGTTGTAGTTGTCTTTGAGGGATTAATACATATCCCATTTCTTGTGATGATATGACCTATGAATTAGACCTCCTTCAACCATAATTCATAGTTGTTGTACTTGGCATAAATCTTTTCCTTCTGCAAGGACTCTAGAATAGTGTTTATATGCTCCTCATGATGCTCCTTCGTTTTGTATTGTATTATAATATCATTTATATAGAATACCACAAATTTGTCGAAGTAATCTCAAAAAACTCTACTAATAAAGTAGATGACGATTTATGGTGTATTAGGGACTCCAAAAGGCATTATTATGAATTCATAATGCATATATCTTATATAAAAATCGATCTTGGGAATATCTTCCTTCTTCAACATGGCGTGATAATATCTCGACCGCAAATCCACATGGGATATGTATTTTTTCTCCACACATCTAATCAAACAATTCATCAATTATATGGAGAGGATACTTGTTCTTTATCATGATTTTTTTGAGTTCACGATAATCAAAGAAAAGGTGTGTTGACTAATCCTTCTTCTTGATGAGGAGGACTGGTTCACCCCATGGTGAAACACTTAAACACTTCATAAATATTCTCATGTAGTTGTTTTTTAGCTCCAAAAGATCCACAACAGCCATTCTATACAAATTATAGGATGTTAGAAAATTATTAGGTATAATGTGAACTATGAAGTCAACATCTCTTCAAGGAGGAAGACCAGGAAATTACTCTGAAAAAACATTAGCGAATTACCTCACAATAGTCAGGACTTCAAGGATGGATGCCTCCTCAGACTCATTCATCTGTGCTAGATATGTGTTCTCATAGGGTAGAAAAATCCAAGATTTAAATGATTGTTATAAAAAATATTCATCTTCCTCCTTGCACTTGTATAGAATTGGGGGTTGATTCATTGTATGGAGAGTGATTTCCCTCTCACAACAATTTATGTTCAATCTATATAAGGAAATCCAATAAATGCCAATAAATTCTTCAAATTCCACCAAATGGAGTATGATGAGGTTCACTAGGATGTTCAATCCACAAATTATGATTGGGGAGGAGTTATATTCATAGGATGCAATGATTTCTCTATTTGTCATACTCACTAAAATCATCACTTCCATGATTTTTTGTGGTGTTGGGATTGTATTAATAAACTTTTTGATTGTAAACGAATGCGTAGAACCAGAATCAAGAAGTATGTTCACTATTAATGAATGAATATCTTCCATACCTATCATCACATTATTTTTGGTGTTCACTTCAGTGGTAGTGACAACAAAACCTAATCCTTCCTTCCTTGGAGGTTCTTGCTTTCATCTGAAAACCATTGGATAAGGGAACTGATTTGCAAGGTGCACTGGTTCTTCGTAGTTGAAGCACATAACGATGCGTTGAGAGTCCAATGGAGAGTTCCTATCCTTTCTCTCAACCAACTATTTTTCTTGTCGCAGTTCATGGCTATATTCCATTCTCTTCCACACATAAATCATTTGGCCGTCCCCTTTATGTAGTTTCTATGATTCTTCTTTCCACACCATTGGTATGTGGGGTGCAAGATTTTATTTGCACCATTAGATTTATCAAACGGACTACCATAATTGAAGTCCATCTTACAATTATTATCTCTGTGATACCCCTGAGATTCACTGATATCCATTTCGACCTTGAGGTCACATCAAACAATTTCATCATAAATGTCAAAGTCACGGATCGCTAGGGCTTTCCGTATTCTAGGTTTCATCCTGACAAAAAAGCGGTCAACATTTCATTTGGGGGTAATGACAAAGACTACGGTGTATCATTAAAGCCTTGTGAGGTAATCCTCATACGCTCCAATCGATTCTTCATCATTTTTCTTGTGGTCAGGGAAGTCCCTTTCAACCTTATGATGGAGGGTGTCGGGATAATATTTATCGATTTTGTTTTTCTGGAAATCCTTAAATTCAAGCACCTCGATCTCCACCCTAGGATTTTTATTTTGGATCAATTACCACAATTTATCAGCTTCAGCCTCCATACGATAAGGAGATAGAAGAACCATCTCCTGTTTGGAATATTAAAGGATAGAGAAGATCTTTTCAATGGATTTGATCCATTGTTCGGTGATTGATGGATAAGAAGATCCATTAAAAGTATGAGGCCTTTTTCTCATGAAGCTACCGATTGTGACTTGTTGTTTCTTAGGGGGGTTGAACATTCCTTTTGACCAATGTTTAAATTCAAATATTGAGTTAACTGAGATATTATTGTGACAAGGGTTGTGATTCCTTCTCCCATCAGATTAGGCATCTCATTAGAAATGTCATCTCATTGATCATCACATCAGTTGTTTGGTTGTGTCCTCCTATTTCCAGCCATTTGTTGGAATAAAAGGAATGTAAGGGGTATCACATAATTTTTTATCCAAGGAAAAAATATATGACTAATAAATTTCTTTTATTTCCCTAACATATTAATCTACAGGCTTCATCCTATGTTATCCCTGAGCTACATTCTATCATATATTCACAGGGGGATTTTTTTATTCACTTAATAATTGTTAACGCTAAACTTGTGAATTTACCTAAGCATAACCCCTGGGAGTGTCATAACCAACAGTACTGAAAGTCCCATTTTCATGTACCCAGATACGCTGGGTCATGCATGAAACTCCATGTCAGAGATTTCATTCCCAGGAACATCAATGAAAGAGCTTCCACTACATACATGTAACCAAACATGGATGTATTTTCTTGATTAACCACATGCATAATACTCACCAAAATTTATGGATTTTTTTATTATGCTTAGTTTTATCCCTAATTCTTTCTCTAGGGTTTTATAATCCTAATCCCAAAAAATAACTAAAAATATCCTTTGATACCAACTATAACAACCCTGATTTTAATTACACACATAATCATGATTAATTACATAATCATCACTTGAAAAAACAAAGGAGATCGATAGGTCTAGTGTCATTGAGGCTTAGTAACATTACATAATGACATAAAAATGAAATTAAATATCATTATTGAAAAAATATGTTACATGACAACAACATTCCTTCGTACATTAAATTTAATGGGATAACCTGAGGTCATACATAAGAAAGGGGTGAGCTATAAAGACTTGTATGATAATAAACATGGAATTACATGAGAAATACAATACATGTTAGAAAAAAGTGATATCAATGCAGCAGAAGGGAAACATGAACATAAAGGCATGATAAAGCATGAAAATCATAACATGGAGATGTGGTAACAACATTAGACGTGATATTATCATGATCCAAGGCTCATTGCAGATGGATCAGGAGTAAACCCTCATTACACATGAATCATGAGTAATCCAGCATTGCACATGAATAAGAATTGTCAACACTAGTCGCACATTATGTATCATGAAATTATACATTTCCCAATGAATTTTAGAGCTATTTAGGCTCTCCCTTCTTAAACATTTCATTTCATGCCTATGTGCGCCACATGGATCGAACAACATGGAATCAAACATCATAATTTATTCCCTGATAAAGGTATGTGGAATATATACATGAATCATGATAATAAATATGTATATGTGCATTAAGGTTAATACCCTTGAAATAGAAATGTTTAGGGTATTCACTATACAATGACATTGGCTTGGAAAATTGGTGCAATTTCGGCAGTGTAACAGTGTGACGTAAGATTTCCTAAAAATGGTTGATCATAGAGAAAGGGGTGTCTCATCATATTTACATGAAATGGATAGTAAGGGGTAATATAGTTACATGTCCCAACATATATAATGGATGTTAAGGTCATAATACTATATAATTTCTTGAATCTAAATGAGGATATAGAAATTTCTTGTGGAATTCCGGCATAGTAACGGGTGTACATGGAAGGCATTAATGAGAGAGATAGGGAACTCCCATCATTAAAAAATAAAAAGGGAAGTATGAGGGAGCTACGAAACCAGACCCCAACATTTATAATTGAAAATAAAATGGAAAACAATATTAATAATCATGAATAAAATGAGAATGAAATGAATCCCTTACATGGAAGTGTGATCCCAAAGGCTTGGGAGATGATTGAGGGAGGCTTCTTGAAAGAATGGGGTGACTTGAGAGGATTTCAGAGAGAGGAGGGCAGAGGATAGATGAACTAAAATATCTTTTATTGAAGAGAATGTGGGGTCATGTGTGGGTTTATATAGGAAAAGAGAGGGAATTCATTATTATTTGGGATTGGGTCACCACAAATTAAACTAATCCAATCCACAAACCAGACGATGGTTTTTCCCATGGTTTCTTCCAATGGGGATTGGAAAATTATTTTATAAGCATAATGGCCTAACTTCTCAAAATAATATGGTTTCTTATGTAGAGGTGAGTAAATCTATCATGGAAATAAATTTAGATAATGTTTTTATATTTCATTTCCCAAGTAATTTCTAGTCCTTACAGGTTGATTTACATAACGAGTTATATTATCGCTGGGATAATTCCTGAGAAACAATTGATTTAGTTTTTTAAAACCTTTTCATCAACATTGGATATAAAATCATCTAGGGTAAATATTTCAGAAACATTTTCTTGTGAATTTCCCTTCATAAAATATTTTTTACTTAATGGTTGATAATTAGTTTTTCAAAACACATCTATTTATGTAGGTAGGGTGTGTTTAAAAACCAAGGGGTCAGTTTCATAAAATTTAACATGCACTATTTCCTAAACAATAGAAGAGTTTGTTAACGACACTATAATCCATAGAAGTTGTCAAATAACCTAAAAATATTCCGTCATCGGGTTTGGCTGTGAATTTTAACAGATTTTATTTAAAATCGAACATGAATATTTTTCATCCAAGTACTCTAAAGAACAAAACATTAGGTTTTGGACCAATCCACAATTAATGATGTGTTTTATTAAGAAACGATCTGGTTAAAACTCAATTAATATTATAACATGGAGTACTAACATATTTGGACTAGAAAATTCTTAGCAATTTAGTATTCAATCAACATGGTTGTGGTCATATCATGAAGAATATGGTATATTCTTTCAACAAAACCATTTTTTGAGGACTTTGTGTGGCTAAAAATTAATTATTAATACCTTTCATACTAAAAATGTTTCAAAATATGAATTTGGAAATTCTCCACCATGATCACATCAAATAGTTAATAGTTGTAGGTTTTTATCCATTTTAACATGGGATCAGAATGTTTTTATAAATAAAAAGGCTTTAGATTTCTTTGATAGAAGATAGAATCATGTAAATATTGTGTAGACATCATCTAAAAAAAATGCATAGTACTTTCATCCAATGCTTCAAGTTTGTGTTGGACCAAAAAGATCCACGTTCACTAATTGTAAGGCATTAGATGTTCAAAATTCATTGATTGATTTAATGGCTTTTTTATATTTCATTCCATTTTGACATGGGTCACAAAATTTGAAGAGTGAATTCTTATATAATGTAGATCTTTAACTAGTATATTCATTGAGTGTTTACAATGGTTTACATGGTTATAGTGTCTTAACCTTATATTCCATAAGGATGACTTATAACATCCCCTCCTTTTATTAGACACTTAAAAATGATTTATTACATAAACATCACATGATACAACCTAGAAGATTGAGAGGTATAGTGTCTATGGGTCTTAGGAACATTATGTAATATCCTAAAACATGAAATACAACATCTTTATTGAAATCTTCCTTTACATTGCCACAAAATTCCTTCGAACACAACATTTCATGGGATATCCTGAAGACATTCATATGAAAAGGTTAAGCTATAATACCTAGTAAGGGAATAAATATGGAATAACTTAAGGAAATCAAGAAATGATGGATAATAGGCATATAAATGGAAAACTTGAGAAACATTAATATAAAGGCATTATAAATCATTATAGTCCTAACATAGAGATGTGGAAACAACATTTAATAGGATATGAGCTGGTGACAAGGCTCATTACACATGGAGAAACAGTAAAACCCCATTCCACAAGAAGAATTAGTAACCCCTTGTTTCACATAAATTAGAATTATTAAACAATCATTTCATATAACGTATCATGATATAATACTATACACAATGAATTGGAGCAATATCAGGGAAAACCCTTCTTAAACGTTTCACTCCATTCATATGTCTGTCACATAGACCGTACAATAAGAAATCAATCATAATCATTTATTCCAGGATATAGGGATGTGGAATAAATTCATGAATAATTATAATCAATATGTAAATGTGAATAAATCTGAATATCCTTGATAGGGAAATGGGCATGGTATTCACTACACAATGACATTGGCTTGGAAAATCGGTGCAATTTTGGCAGCGTAATGGCCAAACGTAAGATTTCATAAAAAAGGATGATGAGAGAGAAATGTGTTTTTAATTATATGTACATGAAATAAACACTAAGGGGTCATATATATATATATCTTCCAACATATGTTTTGGAATTTATTTTCATAATACAAAATAATTTCTTGAATGTAAATTAGGAGAGTGAGATCCTTATAAAATTTCGACATAGTAATGGGTGTACAAAGAAGGAATTAATGAGATAGAAAGGGGTATCACATCATTCAAAAATAATGAGTGTTATTTGGGGAGTTTTTAATCCATACCCAAACATTAATAATTTAAAATAAATTGCATAATAATATTAAGAAACATGTAGAATATGAGAATTGAAGGAATCCCTTACCAGGAAGTGTGATCTCAAAAACATGGGAGTGGCTTGAGAGAGGCTTCTTGAGATCTTTGGGAACCATGGGAGGATTATAGAGAAAGGAGTTCATATTTTGGACGAATGAAAAAGGCTTTTAGATAATAGTATGTGGGATCATGGGTTGGTTTATATAGGAAATGAGATAGAATTGTTTATTATTTAGGTTTGGGTCAACAGACCTTAAACTAATCCTAACCACTATCCATACCATGGTTCTTGCCAGTGGTTTTCTATAAAGGGAAGTGGAAAACAATATTTTATAAGGCCAATGGACGAACTTCTTAAAATAATAGGGTTTCATATGTGGAGGTGAGTCATACTCTCAAGGAAATAAATTTAAAAAGCTAAAAGGTTTTAAATGTCATAGAGGGTCCACTAAGGATTTTTAAAATAAATAAAAAATACCAAAACTCACATTATATTAATGGTAAATCATATATTGGATGATGATAATTCTTATAGTATTTTATTACAACATTATTGGGTCATTATAATGTCATAAAAACATTATATATTTATAAGATATTTAATTTTAACCAAAATTCGAATGTCTCATAAAATTATGAAATATTCACCATTGGATTACTTCGATATCCAAATTCCGAAAATAATATTAATTTTATTCAAATAATTTTCTATATATTGTGAATTTTTAATTCAAAAATAAAAACCTAAATTTATGGAATATTCATGGGTTTTGACAAAAATAGCTTTCAAACCTTAATAACAATTACAATTGTATTCATAAAAATTATAAAATCATTTATATTTAATAAAATGTAATTCAATGATAATAATAATATTTTATTAAAATATTTTTTATTTCAAAAATACATTAATTTCCCAAAATATATTTATTATTTTAATATCAACTAAATTTATTTTTGTTCTCAGAAAACTATTTACAAAGTAACATTAATAAAATAAAATTATATTCTTTATTATATAAAAATATAATGCACAAAATCATGGTTCTATGGTCTTCTTACATATCAACTTATAACATCTGCATAAGTCCTTTGGGTAAGGTGTCTGATGGTGACAGACTCTTGGGGTGGCTCAGATAACATCGCTTGGGTGGTAATCTCTATAAACATCCACTTCACCTGTAGTTCGTTCTATTTGTGCTTATCATGTTGAATCTCAGCTTTTTCTTGGCCATGAGAAAATACCAATGATTCCACCTCCTTTTCGAGATTTTTTATATGGGCTTAATAGGGGAAAGTCTATTGGTTGAGGCCATCGCTTTCAATTTATGAGTATATTGGATTTTTTATAGCCATGCATTTATACTAATTAGGTGATCAATGATCGTTGGATATATTAGCAACAATCATAATTCCTAACGGTATTTAAAAAATCCAATAACATAAAACCAAGGAAGTTCATATTTTATATACCCATTTTACAAAATAATAAATTTAATCAAATCAAGAGGAATTTTCATTAATTAATTCTTGGGTCGTTAAAATCTTCCCCCATTAAGAAATTTCGCCCTCGAATATTCCTTTTTCTACCCTAAAATAGATGTGGGTAACTCTTCTTCATCGCTTCCTCTGGTTCCCTTGTTTCCTCTTCAAACATGTGCTTTCACCACAACATGTTGATGAGAGTAATTGTCTTATTTAATCAATATTTTTCTCTATGATCAAAGATCTTCTCTAGTTCCTACTCGTTAAAAATATCATCTTAAAATTCCTATGAAGAGAGTAAATGTGAAAGGTATGATATGAACTTCCTTTTAAGGGATTCATGAAACACATCATGTACATTCCCCAGAGTAGGTGGATGTTCTAGCCTTTATGCTATAGCCCCGATGCAATCAAGAAACTTGAAGGGGTCGATGTACTTAGAACTGAACTTCCCTTTTTTCCAAATCACATTACCTTCATCCACAAAGATATGCACAGGAATAAAATGTCACCAAAATTGAATTCAAGGTCTCATTGATGGTTATCTGTATAACTCTTCGGTTGACATTGGGCTACCTTGATATGATGATGAATGGTTTTCACCTTCTCTAACATTTCTTCCTCCATTTTAGATCCCAATATCTTACGCTAATCAACATCATCCCAACACACTCGTGTTCTGCACCATTCACCATGAAGGGATTCATATGGTGAAATTAGATTCCTTGAGAGGAATTTGTTATTTTAGGAGAATTCAACCAGTAAAAAATTTTGGTCCCATGTTCCTTATAAGACATGATCTTAACATATTTTCTAGTGTCTGAATAGTTAGCTCAGATTGGACATCAGTTTGAGAATGATAGGCTGTACTGATGTTCAGTTTAATTAGTATAGCATGTTGGATACTTTTCTATAATGTCGAGGTGAATCTCAGATCACAGTCGGATTCAATAGATAGTGGTACTCCATATATCCTCACCACTTCTTTGATGTAATTACATACTAGTTGATCCAATAATAAGTCCTCTAGAATCATGACAATGTGAGTTGTCTTCATTAGAAGATCCACAATGACCAATATATCATTGTTTCCTCTAGATGTCCTTGGAAGTCCAGTGACAATGTCAATTGAAATTTTGTCCCACATCAATGTTGGTATGGGTTGTGGTTCCATAATCCCCTTATACTTTATCATCTCATCCATCACTTGCTATCACACCAGGCACTTTGATGTATATTCTTCAATCTCTTTTTTCATATTGTCAACCACTAGTTTTCTCAGAGATCTCGATACATATTTGTGCTCCCCAGGTGAATAGAAAAGGATGAGCTATGTGAGTCATTTAGAATATCATTCATTATCATTACATCGAATGGTACATATAATCGTTACACGAATCCCACAACTTCTTCCCTGTCAACCATGAACTCTGAGGATTTCACATTTCTGAGAGCTTCCACCCTTTTCAAAATTTCTAAATCCTTTCATTGAGAATCTTTTATTTTCTCCATGTGGGCTGGTTGAAACTTCATTTAAGTATGGAATGATGATGTTCCTCCCTTAATTATTCCCATGTCCATCCTCATTCAATCTATAATGATTGGATTCTTTTCAATTCACATCATTGATAATGATGTGGGATCCTTTCTACTTAGGGCATTTGCCACCTTGTTTTCTTTCCCAGGGTGGTAATGGATCGAGTAGACAAAACCGTTGATGAGTTCTATCCATATTCATTAAAACATATTACGCTCTTTTAGTGTGAATATATATTTTAGGCTCTTGTGATCAGTATATATCTCACACTTCTCCCAATAGAGATAATGCCTCAAAATTTTCAACGTGAAGATCATCGCTACAAAACTCCAGATCATGCATGGGATAGTTTTTCTCATCGATTTTCATCTGCCTTTAGGGGTAGCCTATCACTTTATTATTCTTAATCATCACACAACCCAATCCCTTCTTTAAAAAATCACTGAATAGCATAAAATGTTCTCCACTTGTATGTAAAGTGAGCACATGCGTAGTAATAATCCTCCTTTTCAACTCCATGAAGAACTCTTCTTATTCATCACTCCAAGCAAACATGACTCCCTTACGAGTTATCTTGGTATGAGGGAATGATAATCATGATAAATTTATCACAAATCGTTGATACTATCTAGCTAACCCCATGAAGATATGGATATTCGTTACCGATGTTGGCCTCATCCATCCCTCAATTTGAGTTTTCTTGGAGGTATCAATAAATATCCCAATACATGTGATGATATGACCCAGAAATGAGACCTCCTTAAACCATTACTCACACATGTTTCACTTGGCATAGAGCTTCTCCTTCTGCAGGGTCTCTAGTACAGTTCTTATATACTCCTCCTGATGCTCCATGGTTTTGGATTATATTATAATATCATCTTTAAATACTACAACAAATTTGTCTAGGTACTATCTAAAGACTATATTCACCATGTACATGAATATTTCTGGAGCATTGGGGACTCCTAAAGACATTAATATGAATTCATAATACCGGTATCTTATACAAAAAGCATGCTTGGGGATATCTTCCTTCTTTACCCTTACATGATAATTTCTCGGCCACAAATCCAAATGGGATATGTTTTGTTCCCCCATAGAGATAATCGATCAATTCATCAATTATAAGTAGAGGATACTTGTGCTTTATCGTGATTTTTTGAGATCACGATAATCAATGCAATGGTGCATTGACTCATCCTTCTTCTTGATGAAGAGGACTGGTTCACCCCATGGTGAAGCACATGGTCTTATAAACCATTTATCCAGATTCTTTTTTATTTTTTTCATTAGCTCCTCAATATCCCCAACAACCATTCTATACAGATTCTAGGATATTGGAAAAATATTAGGTATAATGCCAATTGATAATTAAACATCTCTTCTAGGAGTAAGACCATGAAACTTCTCAGAAAAAACATCAACGAATTCCCTCACAATAGTCATGTATTCAAGGATGGTTTCCCCCTCAGACTCATTCATCTATGCCAGATATGCGTGCTCATAGGGTAGTAAAATCCACACTTGATATGATGGCGATATAGAAGATTCATCATCCTCCTTTCACTTTTATAGAATAGAGGGTTGATTCTCTATATGGAGAGTGATTTCCCTCTCACAATAATTTATGTTCACTCTATATAAGAAAATCCATTCCATGCTAATAATTGCATCAAATTCCACCAGAGGGAGTATGATGACGTTCACAAGGAAGGTCAATCCACAAATTATGATAGAGGAGGAGGTATATTCATGGGATTAAATGATTTCTACATTTTTCATACTCACCAAAATCTTCACTTCCATGATTTGTGGTGGGGGTGGATTTTTTTACTTAACATTCTGGTTATAAAATAATTCGTAGAACTAGAATCAATAAGTATGATCACTATTCTTGAATAAATATCTAGAGTACCTATCATCACTTCTTTGTCGGTGTTCACTTCAGCGGTAGTGATGACAAAAGATCATTCTTGCTGCCTTGGAGGTTGTCTATTTCCTCTAAAAACCATTGTCTAAGGGAACTGATTTTCAAGGTGCCATGGTTCATTGTTGTTGAATCATGGAACGATGCGTTGAGAGTCGAATGGAGTGTTCATATCCTCTATCGCAGCCACCAGTTTCTCTTGTCGGAAGTTCGTGGCTCTATTCCCTTCTCTTCCACACTTAAAGAATTTCTTCATCCCCTTCAGGAAATTTAGAGGATGCTTCTTTACACACATTTGGAATGTGGGGTTCTAGATTTTCATTCCACCATTGTATTTATCCAACTGATAGCCAGAATTGAAGTCCACCTTACGATTCGTATCTCTATGATACCCTTGAGATTCACTAATCTCCATTTCGACCTTGAGGTCACATCGAACAATTTCATCATAATGGTCGAAGTCACAGATCACCAGGTCTTTCGGTAGGCTAGGTTTCATCCCAATAAAAAAGCTATCAACATTGTATTTGGGGGTAAGGACAAAGCATGAGGTGTATCATTCATGCCTTTGGAGATTTTCCTCATATGCTCCAATTGATTCATCTTCATTTTTTGAGGTCATGGACGTCCCTTTCAATCTTATGCCTGAGGGTTTCAGGATAATATATATCGATTTTTTCCCTGGAAATCCTTCCATTCAAATGCCTTGATCTCCTCCCCATGATTCTTATTTTTTATCAACGGCCATCATTGATCGGCTTCACCCTCCATACGATAAGAATCCAAAAAAAACTTCTCTTGTTTGGAACATTGAAGGATGGAGAATATATTTTCAATGGATTTGATCCATTATTCATTGATTGATGGATCAGATGATCCATTAAATCTGGAAGACCTTTCTCTCATGAAGCTATTGATATCAAATTTTTCATTCTTATGGGGTTTGAACATTCCTCTTGACCCATGTTTCTATTCAAATATTGAGTTAACTGAGACAATATCATGACAATAGTTGTGATTCATGCTCCCATCAGATTAGGCTTCTCATTAGAATAGTCATCGCATTGATTTTCACATCAGTTGTTAGGCTATGTTCTCTTATTTCCATCCATTGGATGGAATTAAAGGAATGTTAGGGGTAACACATAATGTTTTATCCATGGAAAAAACATATGACATATAAATAGCTTTTATTTCCTCAACTTATGAATCAAGAGGATTTATCCTATGTTATCGAGGATCTATTTTCTATCATATATTCATAGCCACATTTTTTTATTCACTTAATAATGGTTAACACTATACTTGTGAAGTTACCAATGCAAATCCCCTGGGAGTGTCATAAGAAATAGTGCATCAAGGCCCATTGTCGTGTACCAGGATATGGGGGGTCAAACCCAATACTCCATGTTAGAGTTTTCACTCCTAGGTACATCTATGATAGAGAATCCAATACCTTCTCGTATAAAAACATTGTTGTATTTTCACGATTAACCACTTTAATAATACTCACCAAAATTTAGGGATATATGTATTATGGTTAGTTTTATCCGTTCATCTTTCACTAGGGTTTTATTATCTTAATCCCAAAAATAATTAAACCTATAATTTGATATTAACTATAAAAATCTTGATCTTTATTACACACATAAACATGATTTATTACATAGAAATCACTTGAAAAAATAATGAAGATATAAAGGTATAGTGTCTTTGGGGATTAGTAATATTACATAACGACTTAAAACATGAAATTAAAAATCATTATTGAAAACATATTTTTCATGACCACAATATTCCTTTGTACATTACATTTTGTGGGATATCCTGAGGTCATACATAAGAAATGGGTGAGCTATAAATCCCAGTAAGAAAATAAACATCGAATAACATGAGAAATACATTACATGTTTGATAATAGGCATACAATAGAGGAGGAGAGGAATATGAACATAATGGAATGATAAATAATTTCAATAATAACATGGAGATGTTCCAACCACATTTAACATTATATTATCATGATCCAAGGCTCATTGCAGATGGAGCATGAGTAAACCCTCATTAGACATGAATCACGAGTAAACCATTAGTGCACATGAATTAGCATGATTCAAAACTCGTTGCACATGATGTATCATTATAATATACTTTAACCAATGTATTATAGTGCTATCATGGCAGTCCCTTCATAAACATTTCATTTCATGCCTATGTTCACCACATGGATCAAACAACATGGAATCAATCATCATAATTTATTCCATGATAATGGGATGTGGAATATATACATGAATCATTATATCAATATGTAAATGTGAAAAAAGGGTTGTAACATCCCAAGTAAATAAAGAATATGAAATTTTCAAATTTATTAATATTTGTCAATAAAATTTTAATATTACTTTAAATGGAATTCTATGTTCGATGGTGTACCCAATACGCAACAATGAGTTTCATTAAAATTTTATGTTGCACACTAATAATATAATAATATTATTTGAAATCGTAGTTATCTCCTAGCTGTTGTAATAGAAGGAATGAAAATAAATAACTAAAAAATGATTATATTTGTATGATAAATATTGTACATTTATCCAAAAAAATTTAGAGGCTTAAAATAAGTAAAGAATTCGATTTTAAGAATAAATATTCTAATGTTCTTTAAAAGGTCTATTAACCGGATTTTGATGGAGAACCCTCTTTAAAACTACTTTTTTCAATTTCATAAGTTATATTTGACAAAATAAATCCTTCTTTAGAATTGGGACATCAAAATTTACTTTCTGTAAATTTTTTTTTATTTTTTCGATAAAGTTTATTTTTTAATGAATAGAGAAAATTCTGTATTTTCATTCAAAACCTCATTTTAATCTAATTTAATTATATGGTTAGATTAATTTTTTAATTGGTTTTAAAGTTTAGTTGAAATATATTTTTACCATTTAAACTTAATGGTTGTTATTATAATTGATTTCACTTTGAAATTGGACATAAACAAGTGTCAATCGTTTGATAGATATTGTTTCATAAAAACACACAATTTTTTCTGACAGTGGAAATTAATTATAAAATTAACTAATGCAACTTATGTGTTTTTAATTTGGTAAAATGGACATCATTTTTGAGTTTGGAATATCAAATTTACTTTTGATAAATTTTTTATATTTTTCTGACAAATGTTCATTTTTAATCTATAGTTACAAATACCACATTTTAGTTCAAAACTGCCTTTTCATCTAATTTAATTATATACATAGATGTTTCTTTTAATTGGTTTTAAAGTTAAATTTAATTATGTTTTTATCCCTTAATACAATATTGTTCATTGGAAGTAATTTCACTTTTCAATTGGATGTAAAAACATGTCAATCTTTTGATAAAATTTCCTTTTAAAAAAACTTGTCTTTGGTTGTGACAACGGGAATTATTTTTAAATTAATTAATGAAATTTATGTGTTTAGAATTTGGAAAAATTGATTCCATATTTGGTATCATAAGGTAAAATTTATGTAATTAATAATCTTTTGTTTTTGGACATTATGAATAGTAACAACGATAATTATCTTTAATTATCGTGATTAATTTGTAATCCGGTAGTTAAGGCTAATAAAATAATATCATAATAATATAAAATGACACCAAAATGTGTTAAAATACTAGTTTTTGAGTCATGTCAGACCATGGGAAGCTTTTTACCGAACATGAGGGTCCATGGAGTCACATGGGTGTAATAGTGACATTTATGACATTTTTTTTAAAAGAAGTGAAATATAACAAAGGTTTGTATATCCTAAGTAAAAAAAATTTAATTTTGTTTAGATAAATGATATATTAGAATATAAATAGAAATTGGAATAATAAAAATATTTCCTAAATCCTGGTATATTTTTATAATTTTTAGACATTAAATAAATAAATTTATTTATGACACCATTGTGATGCAGTGATTACCTCATTAATGAACGATTTAAATAAAATGAAAAGATAAGGTAAAATTTAAGACATAAACTTGTCTAAAACCGATTTTATGGGTGGATTTTGAACCCTTATCACCTTATCCACATACAATATCATTGTGGGACTTTTAAAATCTGAAAACCATTTTATAATAAGGTAACATTTCAAGACTTTCCAAAAGTGACCCTCCTCCCTCTTACAAAAGGCACAAACCTATACCCACTTAAAAACACCTCTTAAGACCTTGGCTTGTCCAAAATCTGCTCATATTATCTCTCCACATCCCTCTATCACTCTTATAAGCCTCACTTTTGGCAGAAGTCTTTCCAAGGAAGGCTTTCGCTGAAATCAAAAAGAGTTACCTGATTTAGAGGTAATGTCTTCTCTCGAGTTTCATTCTTTCATTTTCCTTCTTCACTCACCACTGTATTCTTATTATTTGACCCCATAATAACACGTGTATCTTCAGTATATTAGGATTTTTGTATTATAATTATTATACCTACACTCATACACACATCTGTCTAGTGGTTAAAGAACATACTGTTTATGTGGGTGGCGAATTACTGACTCACGAAACGATGATTGTTCAATATTCTTTTAACACCTTTCATTATGGCCATTATGATGTCACTGTATTTATAAATGATATATAGGGTATTTATTTTTTCTATATGATTCTGAATTTTATTTTTAAATCAAATCTTTATGCTTTTCATGTTGTGGAACTACGATAATTTTATCTGATTATGTGTGGACTATTTCCCCCTCAGGTGATGTGACTCGTTCATGAATAACATGGAATTTATAAAGAATGTAATTAATGAACTTATTTTACCTATATAAAAAATATATTATACTGTAATTATAATATATATGTCTCATTTAGTTTTAATTTCTTTAATATGACAAAGGTATTAAAGTAGAATCCAGGCGTACGTACGTTCTACCGTCTCCATGAATGGTGCATTTCATTTTTTATCAGTAAATGTTATGGAATAGTATAAAATGAATATATACTAGATAGATATGATATTTAAATCATTAAAACCATTCTGGAGATGATATAATTATAACTACATAGGCAATTCTTTTCATACAAGTTCATTTTCGACTCATGTACTGAACATCGACAAAATGTATGATATGAACTCACATAATTAATTAATTATTATAACATGATAATATGTGATATAAATTAAATATTAATCTTTATATTAATTCCTTATGAAATTATAAATTGACCTAATTATATTATTCATGAATATAATGAAACGAACAAGACAAGTCAAACTTAAGGTATAGTGATTTCTTATCTCACTTTTAATTTCGTGAGATTTCTTTTGTTTTCCACTTATTTGTTGCATGTGGTGTATTTTGTACCACCATTTCATATATATTATCATTATTCTATTAATATTCATGGTATTATTTAATTCATTTCATGTTTATTATCCTTCGTTCATACGACTCGATTGATTACAACGATGTAAGGGGTTTTATCTCACTTTTTATTCCCGTGAGATCCATGCTACATTTTCCACTATTTCCTTTTTAGTGGTGTATTTACTTCCCATTATTTTACACTTTTTGTAATATAATTTCGTTTATGGGTATTTACATCAAATTTTTATAGTCCTTCTTCCATGGGGTGTACGTTTCTAAAGTTACCCAAATCGGTAGGGGAACCTTTCACCCTCCTCTTTTTAAAAGACTTCTTTTTGTTATCCATTTTAATTTACATCTTCATAATGTTGGGATATGTTATTATATATTCTTATTGTTGTAATGTTTATATAAAAGGGATGAGATACCTTTATTTAACTCTTATCGACACATTTTATGAATTTTAAAGTGACGCGGTTAAGTTGTCGAATTTCTGTAAGGGAACTTCTTAACACAATTTCAATTCTTTGCGTTAAACCACTACTTCTTGATTATGTCATACAAGGAATATGGGTGGATGAACTATGATTGTTTTACACTTAATATCCACTTATATTGGGTGTATTTATATTTTTCACACATAATTATGTAGTTGATTTATCCTTAATCTAAGGATAACATCTTTGTACTGGACATCATATCAATCTCCTTTCGTTGAGGCATACATCAATTTATATATGAACTTATTTTATTAGTTGTTTAATTAACCCTTTTGAATTTTAATTTCATTCATAAGGAATCCTTTTTACAAGAATCATTTTATTAAATGAAAAAAGTAATGTTTTTGTCTTACGTATGCGGCGATAATGTCTTCTCTACCGCCGTGACCATTATTTGAGTTTCATCTTCCTCTACAAGCCATTACATTTTTTAAATGAAAAATAAATACCATGTTTTACATTTCACTTATTTTTGTATTGAAAATGGTTTTGATAATGTTTTGATTATATCAATGTGTTGTATTGATATATTGTGATTGAAATGTGAAAATTTTATGTTTCATTTCAGCATTTTTTTTGTGATACGATTATGTTATGGTCCTTCAGAATTGTTTCTGAAGTCTGGTGGTTCCATGATAAAATAAGAGTGGGTGAGCCTGAGATATCTCTCCAATGCATTGGGTAACACGAAGGATCTAAACGATACGGTTTCTTCTATGATATTTAGGGAATATACTGTGATGGGTATTCCAAACGTAACCATGAGGGTTACTCCATACGTAAGAATGTTATGAAAGCCTCAAGTTAACTTTATGTTTTATGATTTTTTTGCCTATTTCACAAATATTATGATTTCATAGGATATGTTAAAATGATTATGTTATGTATATGTTGACGATCTAATGTTTTTTCTTTGTGTATCCCTTACTGAGCTTTTTATGCTCATCACATGTTTTTGAAATGTTTTTCACAGGAAATAAAGTGGAATAGGGTCAAGGATGTTATCAAGAAAATGGAATGATGTCTAAAACATGGAACTAGACATGAAACTTTTGTTCAAGAGTTTTTATTTTGTGAAAAAATGGAAACTGAGTAGATGTGTTTACTTTGTCATCATTGAGATGTAACAGTTATTTCAAAATTCTCTAAAACACTAAACCTAAAAAGATCCTCAATGTGAATTATTCATTTAATTAAAGATTATTTAATGTTTTAAGTCCAATTCCTTATGTGGTTAATTCCATTTATAGAGAAATTTATAGGGTATTCACTACACAATGACATTGGCTTGGAAAATCGGTGCAATATCAGCAGCGTAACGGTGTGACGTAAGATTTACTAAAAAGGGTTGATGATAGAGAAAGGGGTGTCTCATGATATGTACATTAAATGAAAAGTAATGGGGTCATATATATACATGTCCCAAAAAATGTAATGGAAGTTAGATTCAAAATACAAAATTATTGCTTGAATGTAAATGAGGAAAGATAAATTTATTGTGTAATTCTGGAATAGTAACGGGTGTACATGGAAGGCATTAATGAGAGAGATAGGGCACTCCCATCATTCAAAAATAAAAAGGGATGTATTGGGGAGCTTTAAAATCATACCCCAACATTTATAATTTATAATAAAATGGAAATACAATATTAAGAAACATGGATAAAATGAGAATGAAAGGAATCCCTTATGTGGAAGTGTGATCCCAAAGGGTTGGGGGAGGATTGAGATAAGCTTCTTGGGAGATTCGGGTGCCTTGGTAGGATTCTAGAGATATGAGGGAAGAGGTTAGGTGAACTTAAAGGGATTTGAGTAAAGATGATTTGGGTTCTTGGGTGGGTTTATATAGTAAAAGAGATGGAATTCATTATTATTTGGGTTTGGGTCACCACACATTTAACAAATCCAAACCACAAACCAGACGATGGTTTTTTCCCATGGTTTTTTCCAAAAGGGAATAAAAAAATTATTTTATAAGCACAATGACCTAACCTCTTAAAATAATATGGTTGCTTATGTGGAGGTGAGTCACACTACCAGGGAAATCAATTTAAAAGGCTAAAATGATTTACAAGTCTTTGAGGGTCTACTAAGGATGTGTAAAATAAAATAATCAAACCAATAATCACATTATATTAATGGTAAAACATATATTTACCGAACTTAAGGTTTATTGTATTTTATTACATCAAAATTGGTACTTTATGATGTCATAAAACACATTTTATATTTAAATGGTATTTAATTTTTTCCCAAAAATTGCACAGTCTCAAAAAATTATGAAAAATTCACCATTAGATAATTTTAGCATCCTTATTCAAAAAATAAGATTAATTTTATTAAAATATTTTTATAAATATGTGACTTTGTACTTTTAAATAACTGACATTTATAAAAAATTCCTAGGTTTTGACCAACAAATCTTTCAAACCTTAATAAAAATTACATTTGTATTCATAAAAATTAAACAAAAATTTATACTTAATAAAATGTAATTTAATAAAATATAAAATATATTTATTAATTATTATTTAATTCATAAATCCACAAATTTATCAAAATATATTTATTAGTTCAATATTCACTAAAAAACATCGTGTTCTTTAAAAACTATTTACAAAGTAACAATAATAAAATGAATTTATATTATTTATTATATACATAAATAATTCAAATAATCCAGGTGCAAAGGTATTTTTTATATTACACCTTATAACACCAGCATAATACATTATGGTAAGTCGCGCGACGGTGACAGACTCTTGAGGTGGATTATATAACATCGTTCGTGTGGTAATCTCTATTAACTTTCACTTCTCCCGAAGGCTGTTCCGTTCGATCTTAACAAGATGAAGATCAGATTGGGATTTTTCCATAGTGAATCCAAATGATTCCTCCTCCTTTATAAGCTCCAACAAATGGGTTTCATTTATGGAAAGTTTACTGGATGAGGACGTCACTTCTTTTTTCTATGTAAACTGGATTTGTTAATGCCCTAAATTTATACAAACCATGTGATCACTATTCAACGACTATATTAGAAACAATCACAATTCATAATGGTATTTTAAAATTCCGAAAACATAAAACCAAAGAAGAACATTTTTAATATTACCATTTTATATAATTAGATATATAATCATATTAATAGGAAATTTCATTAATTTAAGTTTGGGTCATGAGAATATTGGTCTTCCATTTATCTTAAGAAAGGTAAGTATTTTCTATTATTTTGTTCAATGATAAGTGTGTATACATTATCATTCATACAAGTATAATGAATGAATTATTCCATGTAATTTGGAACTAAACATTTATCATTTATAAAATACACACGGTATCCATCATCACGTAATTGTATTATGCTTATAAGGTTGCTCTTATGACCTTTAACAAAAATATATATGAAATAAAATCATTTTTTAAATGAACTATATTACCTATGACATAGATTTTTCTCTAGGAATTATCTCCTAAGTTCACTCTTCAACCTTTTATTTCAATAAGAATTTCATAGAATTATTTTTTTTCATTTCAAATATCAAGAAAAACCATTATCTATGTACCAAATATTCTAGTTGTTGGTACAAATTTTGTTTTCCTAAAAATATATCTACTAGTTTTGAAGAACCCAAACATGGTTGGATCTGGAAATGATTGATAAAAGAACATTTGGAATCCAATTTTTTTTCAATGTGGGATTTGTGAAATAATAATTAATGTATTTTTTTAGAGAATAATTTTTTCCCAATTAACAATTATTTAGAGGACGTATTTGAGAATAAGTTTTTACAAACTCTTTCTTCCCAGTAATAAAATTTGATAATAGTTTCTTAAGTGAAAATGTTTCATATTTTCGTCTACTGGCTAAATTATCATTCCCATAAGATATTTTTTTGGAATTCATTTTTATAACAAAAATATTTTAATTTAAAACAAGAAGTTCAAAGTCATTTTAAATTTTATAATTCATATAATTTAATTCCATTAGGTTTTTTGAAATATTTTCAAAATAAAGAGTTTTTTGATCAAGTTCTTTTTAAATATATGATACTTCTTTGGTAATTGAAGATATTTTTTAATTTACATTATTAAGATTCTTGGTGAGTTTGGAATTTTCATCCTCAGGTAACTTGGTAAATATGGATAATTATTCAAAATAAGGTATGTTGTTTTCTATTGAAGAATATTCTTCATCCGAAGGGTACAACTATTTATCATCAGGGTAATTAAAATTTAAAGATAAATTTGTAGGAGATTCTTAATTGTCTCCCTTAGGAACAAGGAAGTTATTTTCAATAGATAGTTTGGAAGTGAGTCTTATATTCTTCTGACTTGTATATTTATATTTAGAAAATCTGTCTGATGAATCACACCCACTTCCACTCCTGGTATAATTTGATTTCATGAAATTATTAGTCTTTGATATGTAATTCATTTTCTTTTTTCTTTCAGAATGTATCTTCTTCATGTATTTTCCTTCTGGAGATGGAAAATTTGTTCCACTTTGATCTACTCTTTTACATTCATAACAAGTTACTTATATTTCTTTCTTGTCCTTCCTATACTACTTTTTAAATATTTACTAAAAGTATTTATTTCCAACAATCTTGTTCATTCATTGATAAAATTGGCTAGTTCTTTCTTTGAATGATGACTTTCACTAGATTCTAAAATAACAACATCATTCATAGCGTTGGATCGTGTTACCCATTATGGTTTCTTGGATTTAAATGTAGTAGTAAAATATATAATTCCATTACAATTATTCCTATTCATAAATTCTAAAAATCTTTTCATTATTGTCTAATTATATAAGAGAGTACCAAATAATTCATCATGTCTGATGTGAGTAACTTCTCTATATCCATCAATAGTAGTCTTTTTTTATTCCCACCTATATGTCATTATATCGATTATCGTGACCATAGTAACTTTGTCATCAATAAAATTTCACACATGGATTGTATACATTTTATTTTTTTCATAAATAATTTTTGAACCTTTCTTACTTGTTCTCCATATAGAAAAACAAACACATGATATTCATCTCGGAGCATGCCTATTCTTATTTGTATAACATTAGATATTCCGAATGTGTGACTTACAATTTCATCAAATAATAGTTGGCTACTTCAGATGAAGATATCAGACTATATATATTCCTAGTCATAGAACATAACATTGTATTGCATACCTTGTAATTCAGTTGATATTATTGTTTCTCTTTGTTAGTAAAGGTTCTTACTTACTTGTATGGAATTTTGTAATCTATAGTGAGAATCACAACATTATCTACATTAGTATTAATGGAAAATGTCTTTATTCAATCTCCATTACTCATAATAATTCCCATAAAAAAGAGGAGGTCTATTATGGTTCAAAATATCATTTGATCATATATTCATTCATTCCATATTATAAAAATAGAACTTTTCCACTCCACACATTATTGTAGTATATAGTTATAAAGAATATATTTGACATTGAAATGAAAATGCCTTAAAGAGTCAAACAAAGAATGTAAAACAAGTCAGTGGAAACCTCATTGAATACCAATTGTTGGATCATAATATATATGTATATGTATATGAGATGGAACAATACCAGAGGGGGTGAATTGTGGGATGAAAAAAACTGTATTTAAACACATAATAATGAACTTATTTTAAGAGGACATAAACAGATACAATTCGAAATCATTACAAATGACCATATGGGTCTTGGATCCAGAGGATATGATATGATGCAATACCAAAAGTATTGAAAAACAATTTTAATTGAATTGACTACAATGATTAGAGTAAAACCAAAGAAAATTACTCACAATATAGTGTATTGAATTTCATAATTAAATATATAATTAATTAATCATAATTGAAAGAATTACCATAATAAAATAATATGAATATAATTAAGAAACAATATGACCCCCCCCCCCCTTCTATAAAAAATAGAAGTATAAATTTAATGATATAAAAATTCATTTATTCCAAAGAGTAGGGTATCCTTTCACCTTTGATTGAATGTATATCTTACTACCAAATGCATAAGCCCTCTATACGATGATCCACTCATCTATCATCTTATCCATGTAAGCCCTCGATTTGGAAGGTAATATGTACCACAATCTTTCAAACACTTTAAATCCTACAATACGACGAAAAAATCACATCTTTCTATCCTTGGAATCCCTTAATAGTTATCACAATGATCGGATGCACAATGAAAAACAATGAAATTATATAAATTAGAGAACTTGGAATAAGCCTTTCACATCTTGTATCTTCCAAGCATTCTCACGAAGCAATATAGATCTCACACTACCTCTCTCTAGAACTTGATAGAAGAATAAGTTTCAAAATATGATCATTCTGGTTTGAATAAACTCCTATTTATAGAGCTCTAGTTTCAATGGTAATATTTCCTCTAACAGTCATATTTCTCGGAAAAACTTCGATGGACTTGGACACCTATCATTACAACGGTAAAAAAAACAGAATTCATGACATTTTTTGATTGATATATAACTAAACGAATGATATTGTTTTGTCTAGAAAACAACAAGTATAGAAGTATTAAATAATGAGAATGATGAAATATAATGAAAATCATGTATGTGTTGTATAACATTGTTACAATGCTTAGCATATATAAGATGCATGTTGTGGTTATGATTGATATCTTGATTATGATTCATGTCATACACATCACGTAGTTACGATGGATGATGTGATTACGATGTATATCCAGGTTAAGATACATGGTTACGAGGAATGATATGATT
Source organism: Viscum album (assembly GCA_963277665.1). Lineage (NCBI taxonomy): Eukaryota > Viridiplantae > Streptophyta > Magnoliopsida > Santalales > Viscaceae > Viscum > Viscum album. The sequence goes on from OY728120.1 coordinate 488,543,471, forward strand.
ACAATACATATCCTGGTTATGATGCATAATATGAATACGATTCATATCGTGGTTATGATATGCATGGTTATGATTCATAACATGAATACATTACACAAACTGGTTTTGATGCATGTTTTTATGATTCATAAAATTAATATGACATATGACCTGGCATGATTCATGTGGTTATGATGCATGAATACAATAAAATGCATAACCTAGTTACGATGAATGCTTACCTTATAACTCTTAACTTGGTTACCATGCATTGTAGGCATACAATACTAAACCTAGTTACAATGCATGAATATAATTTATATTAGGAATATAATACATATTATGAATATGATACATAATATGGATTCAATGTACATGGTTAGGAAACAATCAAATTTCATAATGTTTGGAAAACAATTTATGTCTTTATGGTGACAAAAAATATGTGTAATTATGATTAAAAAACTATCGGCATATTATTCCATTATAGATCAACAACATGTGTGGTTACAATGGAAATGTTTTTTGAATATTATTCTATGTGACTACGATATATGTAGTTATGATGAGAATACAACATATAAAATGATAAGTAATTTTTCATTTCCAAAACACAAATATCGAAGGGAATGTCGAAACATGTTTTGACTCAACAAACTCCCCCTTTTTAGAATTCACATTACAAAATGAAAATTAATAAATTATATCCCCTATGTTTAATAAATCTTTTGAAATAAATAGTGAATATGAGTAATTTCATCCATGGTTTAAAAAAATCACTAGGGATAATATTATCTTTACATTTACTTATGAGTTCTCCCCATTAATATGGTATTCATCAATTTTTAATTTTCCAAACTATTCTCCGCCATTGTAATTTTTTAAATGAATAATGGAACACATTCATTTACTATAATGTGGAATGGATAATTAATAAGAAATAGTAGAGGTTTCTTGGAATGAAATTAGTTTTATTACAAAAATAGTTCTAAAAATCATTCTTTCCCCTATTGTTTTTCCAAAAGATTGAACATCAAAAGCTTTTTCTTCAGGAACTATTTTAAATCCTCAATAATTTTATCACGATATTATTTATGAGACTTTAACATCACATCATGTTCACAAATAATCATTTCATGCTTCTAAATACATTGTTCTAGAAGACGATTTGTTACATCCTGAGCTTTAATCTTTGCTTCCTAGGAATTGAAATCTTCTATTCTAACTCGGTAGGCCTTCTCCCAAATGAAAACTCTATTTTGAGAAAAAAAACCTCATTACACTCATTCTTCTATTTTTCATATATTTTTAATCACTTCACAAGCTATTCAATTATAGATACAAGGTCTTTGAATGATTTCATTATTTTCATTCAAATCCACAATCGACACATGATTAAGAGAATTGAGATCATCTACCTGATTCACCAATTAATTATAATTTACAGATGATTCATGACACTATCATGGATGTTGTACAACCACTTTATAACATTATTATAATCTTTCAAGTTTCTAGTAACACGTTACATGAATATCTTGAAATCGGCCTCACGATTCAGAAAACTATCCATAAAAGTATTGACATAGTCTGTTCTATCATTATGACAATTTGAAATGATTTATAACATATCTACAATCATAGGAATGAACGACATTATCATTTACAATCTATTAAATTCTTGTTAGATGTACTGAATTATATTCAATGTGATTTTCCTTTAAATGTCTATATTTTCATTGTATTCGAGATGATCTCTGAATTGAGTTTCAGTACCGATCAATTAAGATGGATCATTCTGATTCTTATCGGATTCTTCCTCTTCATCTTCTTTATCTAAAATTTGAGTGAATTTCTTTGATATAAGCCATTGAAAAACATTCATAGAAGGATAAGTATTAGGATATGGAAAATTAAACAATAGAACTTTTGAGGATTTTATGGTATAACTTCTCTTGTTTCCATCTTCATTCACGTCCACATCTATTTCATCATTATCTTTCTCCTATTCCATTTATTCGCCTTGTTGTTATTCTTATACTTCTTCATATTATTTAATAATACTACATGCATACGATTGTTCATATGCTTGTATTTCCTTACCATTCACTGATTAAACCGATTGATTATGAAGTCGTGGCTCCCTTACTATAATTTCAGTTCTTTCTTTCATAGCTAATTTGAGAAGACTATCAATGTCTGTTTCATGGGAATTTCTCTTTATCATTATCTTTTTCCATAATTATACTTATAATGGTTCTTCTAATCTTATTTTCAAAGCTAGGGTTCATCTAGATCCAAAAAAAAACTAAGGATCCCCTTCATTCATTTCTTATTTTTTCATTCTCGACTCGGCCACAACCTCATCTAAAACTGCCTTTTGTTTATTTGATTCCTTTGGAGTTGTAGTCTGAACTACCATTATTTTTCATGAAGTGTACTCTTATAGATTAGAATTTTTTTCACTTTTGTTAACTGTATTTTTTTAATTTCTCATCATCTTGATATTTCTCAAACGTTTTTGATTCAGGGTTGAATATTAACTTGAGGATCGTTATCGTAACCTTATTAATTATGGGATTTTAGAAAGATATCAAATCTGAATTAATTTCAACATTATATAAGCACAGATTTAATTTTAAAAACCTATTGACAAATTAGAATACATGATTATGTTTGATTATATGGTACTCGTTTTGAGCATCTTAATTTTCAATAAAATGAATCCCATTAGATTGAAATTCCTCATGTTCGCAAAATAATCACATACATTAACATATGAAAATTTTAATGTCTCATTATCACCATTTATCAGCACTAAAAATCCTTACATCCATAGGGTAATGAGATTATTCCCTCCTGATAAATGATATACCTTTCTTTTTTCCTCATGAATATCAAAATTTAATTCTTCATCTTCGATCTTAGAAAAATTCCCATCAGATTCTCGTAGTTTGTGAGAAGGACATATAGCATCACCCTTAGATGGTACACATAGAAAATTAGCTACATGTTCTATATAGGTTGTATAATTCTTGTCATACATTATAAATGAAATCATTAGAATGTTGTCTCTCTCAATTGAATTATAAAATTGTAAAACCTCATCATGAAACATAAAATATTTTTCTAAATATGGTCTTTAAAAAAATGGACTCCCAGGTTTGTAGATTTATTATCTTCTTTAAAGATGAATCAAAATCCTCATAAAAATATTGAGAGACTAACCTTTTTCCTAAAAAGGTAATGAGGAAAAATATTTTGGAGAAATTTATTTATAGATGATGTATTGGACTTATACATGAAAGAATATCTCCATCCCTAATGATTTTTCTAGTTAAAAAATCTAAGTATATATTTGGTTTCATTAAATAAAGTAGAACTAATTATTAAGCCCTCTGCGTATTTATAGAATGTCAAAACATTGGAGAAAATAAGTGTGGTTCAATGTGGGATAGGTTGAGAGGGGTTCTTTAAAAAAAATTGACAGTCAGTATTAGATCTAAAAGATCCAATGGTTGAGAATGAATTTGAACTCATGAGTTATTCTTTACAATAGAATCATATTCAGAATGAATCCGATTGGGGGATAAACGAAATAATTTTAAAAACAACTATTTTAACAACAAAATTAATGTTTTAGAAATTGTTCATTTTAGTGTGTAGCGTCCTAGTTTCGGGAGCCGCCCATATGTGCCCCATACCTAGTTAGTCGCATGGACTAAAATACATTTCCCGAAATTCTAGAGGCTACCGACTATTAGTGTGGTCCATGGGTGTGATAGTGGGGAAAATATGCCCTCATTGACAGAGTAACACAATGGATGTAAAATAGGTAGCAGTAGTGATATCAGTAAAACATGCAACAGGTAAATAGTGGAAGTAATAAACAACTGGAGCACAGACACACACACACACACACATATATATATATATGATGCATGAAACATATGTCTAAGAAAACAGTCAAACATGTCACAATGTTGGAATACAATACTAAACCAATGTTGAACAAGAAATAGATAAAATACTCCATAGCATCACAATCGTCAGCTTGGTCCAATGCTCCCCAGCTCCGAATAAACAAATACCTGATGTAGAAAGGAACTTTTCCTTATCTATACCTATAGCAATATGATCTATTTTGGCCCAAAAACATGACCCAAATAGGGTGTGAGACTAATCCTCATAGGCAACCACCCATATATCTGTGCTTAATAGGCAGTGAATATATATGGCAGGCAATAAGAAAAAGAGGGAGTAATGAAGTACTCAATAGTAAATAGTCTTATAGATTCATTAACAAACATTTACATTTAAGTATTTATTCACCCAAAAAAATGCATGCAACCCTCTTGGTAGTTCTCACAGCCTATCCACTATGGTTCTCAACAAAATATAAGATATAACAAAGACTCTCTGAGGAAGTACTCACTGTCAATTTCCCATATAGTCATTTAACGGTAATCTACATGCACTCTGAGAAAGAACTCGACTTCAATTCCTCATATATCCCTGTAATGTAACTATAGAACCTCTTAGGGGGCACTCAACATCCATCCTCCCAATGGTCACACAACGTGATAATTTTAATAGACACTCTTGGAAAGCCCTCAACATTAATTTCCCCAAGGATCTCACTACACTAGGTTCTCGCAACCCCATGTAAGGAAATTGTGCACAAATGATAAATAATAGCCAATGTATACCTCAAGAACTACTTGGATAAATAGTTTAAAACATAACATCATATCAGAAAAAAGATCACTCCATCCTATCAGCACTAAGAATAGAAAGCAGCTAAGCCTAATAGGATAAGCGAGGCCAAACCATCATAAACAAAACATTCATAGGAAAAGACATCAAAAACATAGAAATTGACCGTATTCACATTCAATTGACCCTTACTCAATCATACAGGAACAACGGAAAATTAACAAGACTAAAACCTTAAAAACGCAATAACTTGAACCAAGGTATTTACACGTTTGCACATATAAGTCAAATACTAACTACAAAATCGAACAAGGAACGTACTTTGGTGTTTTTGGTTCGATATATGTGAAGATAAGATCATTAATCAACCTAGAACTCCATAGATCTACAAAAAAATTAAAAACAATTCAATCAATGATAACTCTTGATAGAGGATGAATTTAGAAACGAGTTTCGAGATGAATAGAGAACTCATCGATGCAATTTCAACAAAACTAAAGGTGTTCGATTCGGAGAACAGATGCTAGATCAAGGTATCTAGGAAGGGTCAGTGATATATGGATTATCTTGGTTGAAGAAGGCGATTAAGAAGATACTTCCTCCAATTAGACGTGACCCTGATCCGTTTAATGAAAAAAATTACATGGAGTGTACATTCCCTTACCATCCCCCGCATTAGGGGATCCCTAGATCACCACACATGGTGGTGTGCTCGACCATTACCTGGCCAACAAATGGCTATGAGGGAAAAAAGAGTACACGAAATGTAAATATAAGTACACGGTGTGTAATTCATAATTTTCCAGAAAGAAATCTTATTCTAAAAAACACTACAAAAGGGAAAAACATACATGAAAAGAAGATTCAGGTTCTTACTAACATACCCGCTTAATGAAATTCATCCCTGAATTTCTCTAATAAGGAGATCTAGAAGAATAATCTTGGAAAATCTCCCACCATTGTGATTGTATATATACTTCCATCTCCTAGTTCTCTTCCTATACTTGCACGTGCTTCCATTGCACTGATACTAGCGGAATAGACCTACAACAGAGAACTTTCATAATTCAATCAATATTCCAGATAGGATGCTCCTCAAATGAGGTGTCCACCTTTAACTCAGCCTCATTGGGTTAAAAAATGTGATGAATCTGAGAAGTAATATTGATGATGAGAAACATGGAAGACATCATGCATATCCCAGTACCTCTGAGATAACTGCATCTGATAAGAAACTGGTCTGACTCTTTCTAAAATCTCAAATAGTCCGACGTATCTCAGTGAAATATTACACAATCATCTAATCCTCTTGTGTCCCAACCTTGGTGTGACATGTAGGAAAACCTGATCTCTGACCTCGAACTACATAGGTCTTCTCCGTCGATCAGCGTAAGAATTCTGTCAGGACTGTGCAGCAGTCATCGTCTTCCGAATCAACTCTATCTACTCTGTGGTATCCTGGGCAAGTCGAGGTCCCAGCATAGTTGCATCTCTTACCTCCATTCAGCATAAGTGTGATTGTCATGTCCTATTGTAAAAATCTTTATAAGGTGATATCTAAATAGTTTCTTGAAAACTATTATTGTAGTCAAACTCCAAAAGAGGTATGTGATTCTCCTAGGAACCTCAAAAATCCAAGATGCATAATGGAATCATGTCCTCAAGAACATGAATCATATGCTCATATTGTCCATCTATCAGTGGATGGTAAGTTGTACTTAGAAGTACCTGTGTACCCAAAGCCTTCTGAAGTCCCTTCCAGACCCAAGAAGTAAAACAAACATCCTTGTCTGAAACAATGTTTTTTCGAACTCCATGTAAACTCCCAATCTATCAGATTTACAGCTTACCAAACTCATCAACCCTAAAGGTCACCTTAATCGGCAAGAACTGAGCAGCCATTTTTAGTTTATAAATGACAACCCAAACTGCATCATTCCCTCAAGGCGACCTCGGTAAACCTGTCAAGAAGTCCATCGCGCCATCATTCCATTTCCCCTTGAGAATGGGTAACTAATGAAAATTCCCTACTGGTCGCTGATGCTCCACCTTCACCTTCTGTCAGGTGGAAAATCTCATGACAAACACAACAACTTCTATCTTCACACCTTTCCACAAACTGACAGTGTAGATCACGATACATCATTATGACACCAGGATGATCTTCCCTTACTGATTAATGAGAGTCAACGCATCATATACAACGTTCCCTTACAAGGCGTGTAGGAACGCTCAAAGTCCAAGGACTAATGGTACTCATCCAGCCTTAGCTATTAAAAATTCAGGTCACGCTGAGTGAAGATATACTTGAGAATTTTGATGTCGGTGAAAACCAAAAAATGATCTCTCAATATGTAGTTTCTCCAACAGAGTAAAGCATGAACAACTGTAGTGAGCTCGAGATCATGCGTCAGGTAGTTTCTCTCATGTGGCCTCAACTGCCGAGATATGTACAAAACAACCCCTTCTCCCTGCACGAGCACTACTCCTAGCCTGATACCTAATGCATCATAGTAAACTGTATATTTCTTTCCTGACTCAAGAAAAACATGTATTGGTGCTGAATTCAACCTCTCCTTTAGCTCCAGAAAGGCTGACTCGCATGTACCTGACCACATGTACTTCACACCATTCTTAGTCAGGCCCGTTAGTGGAGCTACTATGCGTTAAAAGTCTTGTATGAAACGTCTATTATTACCAACCTTACCTAGAAAACTATTTACCAAAAAGACATTCATCACTTCTCCCAGGAAACTACTGATCTAACTTTCTCAACGTCTACTGATACTCCTGTCTCTGAGATAACATGACCCAATAAGTGAAATTGGTCCATATGAAAGTGGAATTTTGAGATCATACCATATAACTAATGCTCTCTCAGAGAACTCTATACGATCTCAAGATGTGTGGGATGGTTGTGTCGAGTGTGAGAGTACACCATTATATCATCCACGAAGACTACGACAAAAGAATCCATGTATGGATGGAACACTCAGTTCATAAGTTCCATGAAAACTGCTAGCATGTTTCTGAGAGTGAATGGAATAACCCCATACTCGTATATACCATACCTTCTTCGGAAGGCTTTAAGAGGTACATCGGATTGACTAATGCACAACTGATGGTAACCGGACCTCAATTCAATCGTCTAGAACACCGGTACTCCTCAAATTTGATCAAAGTGGTCATCAATACTCGGAAAGGTATATAGGTTATTGACCATCAATTGGTTAAACATTCGACAATCAACATAAAGTCTCATGGTAACATCCTCCTTGGAATACATGATAGAAGAAACCCAAGTAGAATTATTGGGTCGGTTGAAACCCTTTTCCTGCAACTCCTTTCACTGCTTCTTGAGCTCTTGAAACTCTGGTGTAGCCATCATATAAATAAGAATAGACAATTGTGCTGCTCCAGGAACAAGCTCAATAAGAAATTAAACCTCTCTCTCTAGAGGAAAACATAAAAATTCCCATAGAAATACATCCCTAAAACGATCCCATACCGGAGGAAACTCCATTTGTGATGTTCCTTGGACATCCAAATAAAGAATAGAAATCAAGGATATATAAACACCCAAACAATGATGCTCTGGTCCCGCTCTTCTCTCATGGACATCCCATTCCCCTTATGAAGAAATGATATGTCCTCCGATGTTGTGAAACTCACCCTACGGTGATAGAAATCGACAACTGCCTGAAAGGGAACTAACCAGTCCATTATGAGAATGTCATCATAGCATGTCATCTCTAGGACATAAAGGTAAAATAAGAAGTGACACCCACCAACTTCTAGAGGGAACTCTTTGCACTATTTTACACTAGTCGTTCTTGTCCCCAAAAGTGTGTCTATCGTCAAGATATCAGCGGAAGAAAAGATAAAAATCCCAAGGATCTCTACAAAAACAAAAAATATGAAACTATGGGAAGCACGTATATCAAAAAGAGATGAATCTAAATTTGAGCCAAATAGGATCGTACCTCGAACTGTATAGGGTCTAAGATCCTGCTTATATTGGGTCGGCTCTACTGCAAACGTCGGACCTGCACTGCGGCCCTACGACCCTACCTAACCACTCTGAGCTGATCCACCCTATTATCACCGAAATCCTGGAGACTGTCTACCACAACCACGACCTCCACCTCATCCTGTATGACCTGAAGTACTCTAGTTCCCTGAATGGTGATAAATTGGTGGTGCTTCTCTTGAACGTGAAGTCATAGAAGCACCCATGTCACCAACTGATAGTGAAAATAACTGACAGAAGTGTGGATGATGGTACATCTTACTGCAAGATTGGTAATCCACTAGGACTCTAGGGAAATGTGATCTTGTATTCCAAACCCATCCACACTGGTATCATACCACCTAGCTACCTAGAGGTGCATCCTTCCTACTCGGATATCAACATGTAGACTGACTACGACATTTCTAGCTATCTGCTAAAGATGTACAAACTCTGGATGCGGAACCGCCCTAGATCAAAGCTCCAGAATCTATAAGGTTTCACTACGTGATCAACGTCTGGTTGAATATAGAAGTTATGGATGTCAACATGAAGATGTTTACCTTGTCACGAATGTCCTACTAGAGACCATCCTCTAACTTTAGTACTAGGAACAACTCATATTCCCCTATAAAGTGTGTAAATTTCTGTAGCTTTTCCAAGTGAGATGAATACTCCATGACTAAAAGAGTACCATGCTCCAAACTCATGAAATATCGGGATCGATCAGCCCTCAACGTCTCTAGGAAGAAAAAAGTCATAGAAGGAACGTATGAACTCTTACCAAGACTTGACCTGCTAGAAACCTTCTTGTGAGATCAAATCGCACCATCTCTTGGAAAAATACCAAAGCATGTACAGAATAAGAATCAACCATCTCTCTGGAGGTGTATCCAGTTGCTCGAAAATTATCAGCATGGCTTCTAACTATGACTTTGCATCTTGAGGTCCACCTTACCATTTGAAGATTGTAGGATGTTTCTTTTGAAAAACTCGAGTCATCTATGCCATAGAAGGGGAATGATGTGGTTCTCCCTGAAAGGTATGGATCATCCTCATAAATCCCTCTTGGAACTGTGCATCAGCACCTTTATCTAGGATAATGGTTGGGGCCATGACAAGCACGACTGGAGGATCTGCTTGTTGTCCCAGATCTTACATGCCCGGTGTCCGATCACTACCTTCCAACTAGCATAAAACTGGAGGAGGTCTCTATGGCATAACTCTGCAAGGTCAAGAACACACCTTAGGTAAGGATTATAAAAGACCGAATCATAGAAGTGTATGAAGGTAACAGGGGAATGGAGGAATTCAAGATATTCAAAACAAGGATACACAACATGTATAACTTATGTTTTTTCAATCCTTGTCATTAGTCATGCGGGTGGACACATGGTCTACACAACACAACATGTACGTCAGGAACACGATGTGTTCTACCATGATTTTCCAAACCCTGTGTCTCTACCCACACAGCTAGTGACATGGTTAGAGACACACGTCGTGTACATATAGTACACGATGGGTACTTTGGAAAAATAGGTCCTTCCTAAATGGAAGGACACCTGATGTTTATTCGTCATTAAATGCCGTGTATTTGGGGTTCTGTTCCAGACAGTAAGCCTCAAAAACTACTCTGGAACCCAAAAAAATACTAAAACGAACATTAAGGTACCAAATTCCGATCTGTGAGGGCCCATACTCCCCACAAATGTTATCTTGGAATATTATACATGTCATAAACAAGGATAAAAGTGCAATGATCCATCAAATTCTGGTCCATGCGATCACATAACACCTCAAGAACCAAAGGTTGGCATTAATTCAAACAAAACCTTAAACAATCCAATACCTTATCAAATAGAATGTATTTTTTTAAGGAATCTATCACAACAACATGAATATCATACAAAACATCTATCAAAATAACATGCAATCACTAATGCACCCTAAATGGTATGGTAGGAATGCATGACATGTGATTTCTATCAAGTGCATGTATGATACATGAGATGGAACTCCCTCCTCTCATCGTGTTACAACAAAAATAAAACCTTAATTATATCAACTATAACAGTACAATACATGTGAATCACCCAATGGTGAAATCAAATCAACTATAAAATTTCAAAACCAGAAAAATTGAAATAACAGAGGTAAATTGGATTTTCCCTGTTCACGGGTTAGCTACTCCTAGGCATAGCTTATTACCAACTAACTATTCCTTCTTATCCCTGGTTATAGTCTCCAAACAATATGGAAAGAAGAAAATACCCTCTGATACCACTTTGTAATGTCCAGGTTCTGGGAGCCATCCAGAGGTGCCCCGTACCTGGTTGGCCACATGGCCTCAAACACATTTCCCCGAATGGTAGAGGCTACTGACTAATAGCGAGGGACTTGGGTGTGATATTTGGGATACTATACCCTCATTGGAAGAGTAACACAGTGGATGTAAAATAGGTAGGAATAATAGAATTATTAAAATGTGCAATAGGTAAATAGGGGAAGTAATTAACAAGATGAGCACACATATATATAACATGCATGATACATATGTCTTGGAAAGTATCCATACAAGTCACAATGCTGGAATAAAATACTAAACCAATGTACAATATAAAACATATAAAGTTACCCACAACATCACAAGACTCATCTTCGTCCCATGCTCCCTAGCTCCATAGTAATCAAGTACCTGATTTAGAAGGTCTCTTTCCCTTATCTATACTAGAAACAATATAATATGTATGGGCCCAAAAACATGACCCAAATTGGGTGTGATACAAATCCCAGTTGGCAACTACCAAAAGATCAGTGCCTAATAGTCAGTGAATATATATGACAGGAAATAAGCAAAAGTGGTCTAAAACAAATAATTACTCAAAAGTAAACAGTCCTATAGTTTCATTTACAAACATTTACTTTTAGGACCTTAATCAACCAAAAACAGATACAAAAAACCCTTTGGGTAGTGATCATTGCCTAACCCCTCTGGTTCTCCATACAAGAGAAGATATAAAAAATACTCTCTCAGGAAGCAATCACCGTCAATTATACCTATTGAATTTTAACTGTAATCTACATTCCCTCTAAAGAAGCACTCAACACAAATTCCCCATGTGGACTAGTAACGTAACTATAGACCCTTTGCGGGATCACTCAATAGAAATCCCCCCTATGGTCTCGCAGTGTGAAAATTATAAGATACACTCTGGGAAAGACCTCAACGTCAATTTCCCCTATGGTCTCACTTCACCAGGTTCCTGCAGCCCCGAGTAAATATATGATGCACAAACCATAAATAATGGCCAAAGTATACCTCCTGAACTACATGGATAAACAATATTCAACATAATAACATGTCACATAAAATGATCACTCCATCCTCTCAGCACAAGAAATAGAAAGCACATCTACATAATATGCTAAGTGAGACCATACGGTCATAAACAAAACATGAATGGGAAAACACTTCCAAATCATAGCAATTAACCTTATTCACATTCAATTGACCTATACACAATCTTACAGGCATAACGGGAATTTAAGATGGATAAAACTGTAAACACGCAAAATCCCAAACAAGGGTTTTCTCTGTTTGGAAAATATTACTCAATTACTATCTATAGAAAGACACAAACCACCTACCTCGGCATTGTATGTTCTATATGCGTGAACCTTAGTCCATGAATCTCCCTACAATTATGTAGATCTATAAAAATTTTAAAAATGTTCAACCGAGATAACTCTTGAAATATGAGAAATCAGGAAACTAGGTTCAAGAAGAAGGGAGAACTAATCGATGTGATTCCAACGCAACCGATGGAGTTCAATTCAGATAACGGATGCCCGATCAGGGGCTCATGGAATAATTAGTGTTGTAAAAATGATGTCGGTCGAAGATGGTGAAGAAGGAGATAATTCTTCGAATTAGACGTGACCCTGGTCCATTTAATAAAAAAATTAAATTACAAGGTGTGAACTTTAGAAGTACACGACAAGTACATGCCCTTACTAGCCCCCGCATTATGAGGTCTCCCGGTCGCTACACATGGTTGTGTGTTCGGCCATTACACGACTAGTAGAAAACTACGGTTGGAAAAATAGTACACATTGTGTACATATAAGAACATGACATGCACTTCAAAATTTCCTAGAAACTCATCTTTTACTCAGAAACACAATAATAGTGTAAAACATACCTGAAATAAATATCTTGGTTTTTACATAGAGAATGATGATAAATATTATTGTTTTAGTATATTGTTCTTATGATAAAAATAATACCGAAAAAATGAGGATGATTAGAATTATAAAACTAATAGATTTAAAATCAGTCTGGTACTGATAATATTATATCGGTCTTATAATTCAATATCTATAATCTGGTACCAAAAAAATCTAATAATGACAACCAAAAACTGATAAATATAAAAATGATTAAAGTGAAACTGGTTATAGTGAAACTGATAAACATTTAAAATTGAAAAAGTGAAGCCGATTATAATGAAACTGATAAACAAGTCCAAATGATAAATGTGAAACTGAGTATAATGAAATAGATAAACATGTAAAATTGATAATGGTGAAAATGATAATCATGTAATCCTAATAATTGAAACTGATAAACATTATGTATACTCACCATTTGAAAAGTAGTAACTCAATATAAAGATATTTTATAAAAACGTAGTATATGTGAATGATTACATAACAATTATCATTCCTAGATTTTTATTAATGTATTAAAATCTATTAGAAGATTATGATTTTGTGAAATTGTTCTTAAGTTGTCATTGCTTTCTGATGAGTAGTAAAATAATATCTCTATTTAGTGTGGGATCTCTAAGAATGTGACACCTAATATATATGTGTTTTTCATGTGAATGATTTGCATGTTTTTTACATAGAACAATGAAAAAAATATTATCACATTGTACTTGTGCTTTGAAATAACACATTCCATAGTTAGTGAGTGTGTGTTTCATCAACAACACTTGGGCACAACAACTTCTAGCTGGTACAAATTCAGATTTTCCATTGCATGTGCTACTGAATTTTGTTTTTTCATCAGCAATAAAATAACGAATCTTCAGATAAATGACATTTCCCATATGTACATCTCCTATCCATTCTACATCCACCCAAATAATTATTTGATAATTTATTCAATATAAAATCATTTCTAAAAGAATAGAATAGTCCCAAATCCCCAGTTTCCATTATGTAGAAAAAATTGCTTCTCACTACTTTTAATTTATATTCCTTTGTATTATATTGATATATTCCAAATAGGATAATAGAAAATAATAATTCTGTATGACAAGATGTTATGTATAAGAATATTCCAATCATACCTATAAAAGATTTTTGATCTACTGGTTTCCCAATATCATCATGATCATGTGTATTTGAGTTACTGATTGGAGTAATTATACTTTTAGTGTAGTCATGTCCATAAATTTTATGTAAATAAATGATATTCTTATATAGGGTTACATAGGTTCCTTATAGTTTTTGAGATATTTGAAAACCTAAATTTTTTTTAATCTCACCCATAAAACTCATTTCAAAATCAGATTTCATTATATTCAAAAATAATTAGTTAGAGATTGGTGAGTTAATCAAAATATAATGTCATCAACCTATTTTTGAACAACAAAATGTTTCTTTCCAGTTTCATAAAAATTGTTGGATCTGCCAGTCTAACATAACAAGATATAGGGGCTTATTTAGGTCCATATAATGTTTTGGTATGTATAAAAATATTATTACGGTGGGATGATAATGAATGGTTTTTATAGGGGATTATTTGGGACGATAATGAATGGTTTTTATGTGTGGCGATATCATTGATGTTCCGGCGGAATTACTCTGGTGATCGACTTCGGTGGAGGTGCTTGATGGTAGGGTTCTTGGTTCGAGGTGTTGTGCGGCTCGAGGGAAGCTGTCTGGTTTACTTTTGATGTTGATATTTGAAATTTTTATTTGATCTGGATGTTGTAATGTGATTAATTGGATGTATTGAATTCATGTAATGGGTACCGGCAACCCTTGAACCGGCCTTTAGAAAATGGGAAAAATGATTTGAAGGTAGGTATAAAAATATTATTCTGATGTTTTGAATCTACAAAACTACAAGGTTTTCCCACATAAATTTCTTTTTGAACAACACCATTTTGAAAATAACATATTACATCAATATGAAAATTTTTGATGTTAATGAATGCTGAAAAGGATAATATGATTCTAATAGATTCAATTCTAGATATAGGATCATGGTTTTCTAATTATTTATTCCATAATTTTTATTATAGCCTTTAGATAAAACTCTTGATTTATTTTTTATAATGACTCCAATTTCATCACATTTTGTACTGAAAACACATTTTACACCAATTAAATTTTTTTCGTTATAAATTTCATCCACATTCCAGACATGATTCCTTTCAAATTCATTTAGTTCATCTTGAAACTATTTAATCTAATCCTCATCACATAAGTCCTCGTTAAATGTTTTAAGTTGAAATTGGGATAGAAAAGAAAGATGTTATATTTCATTTCCCAAGGAATTTCTAGTCCTTAAAGGTTGATTTACATCACCAATGATATTACACTAGAATAATTCCTAATAAAAAATTGATTTAGGTTTTGTAAAACCTTTTCAACAAAATTGGATAAAAATTATTCTGGGGTAAATATTTTAGAATCATTTTCATGTGTATTTCCTTTCCCAGGAAATTTTTGACTTAGGGATTGATAATTATTTAGTGAAAACAAATCTGTTGAAGTAGAAAGTTTTTTTTAAAAACAAAGTAGTTTGTTTCATCAAATTTAACAAGGATTGTTTCATCAACAATATAAGAATTTTCCTATAGACTCTGTAATTCTTAGAAGTAGTAGAATAACCTAGAAATATTCCTACGTAATATTTGGGTGAGAATTTATATAGATTATATTTGGTATTCATTTTGAATAATTTGAATCCAAATACTCTTAAGTATAAAACATTATACTTTCAGCCAGTCCAAAATTCATTATGTGTTTTATTATGAAACGATCTACTTAAAACATGATTTATAGTATAACATGCAGCACTAACAGCTTCAGCCCAAAAATTCATAGCAAGTGTGTATTCACTAACAATGGTTTTATTCATTTCATGAGGAATAGGATTTATTATTTCAATAACACCATTTTTCATAGGAGTTCATGGAGCTAAACAGTTTTTATTAATACCTTTTTTACTACAAATAGATTCAAAATAAGAATTTTTAAATTCTCTACCAAGATCACATTGAATAGAATTTAGTGGGAAATTTTTCTCATTTTCAAATTGAGCTGTGAATTTTTTGAAATTGAAAAAGGTTTTAGATTTAAAATATAGAAGATAAACCCATGTAAATATACTACATCCCTCATCTAAAAAATACGTAGTACATGCCTAAAATGATTCCATATAGGTTATAACAAAAAATATCCATGTGCACTAATAGTAACGAATAAGATGTTGAATCATCATTGATTGATTTAAATTTATTTTTATGTTTATTTCCATATTGACAAGGGTCACAAATTTTTGAATAGTAAATTCTTTGATTAGGTAGATCCATAACTACTCTTTTATTTGAGATTTTACAAAGTATTATAGTGTTACATTGTCCTATCCTTTTTTCCATAACAATGATTGGTCTTCCATTGCACTTATAAAAGGTATATCCTGGATCCTATTTTCATAAAAGTTTAGTCTGTATGCATTTTCATGCCTATGTGTATAATGAATGAATTCTTCCTTGTAATTGTGAAATAAACATTTAACATTCCTAAAATTCACAATGTAACCTTGATTACATAATTGACTTATGCTTATAAGTAGGTGATTATGCCTTTAACAAAAATATATTAAATCAAAACCGTTTCTAAAATAATTATATTACCAATATGAATGATCTATCCATGAAAATTATCTCTGAAGGTAACTATTTCTCATTTAATTTAAATAATATTTTCAATGAAATATTTGTTTCTACATATATTTCAAGAATAATCACAATCCATGTACCATATATTATTATTGTAGGTATACTTTTTGTTTTTATAAAAAGGAGAGAATCATTTTTTTAGAACCCAAACATGTTTGGATCCAGAAATGATTGATAAATTAATATTAGGAATCCCAATTTTATTGGAAAAGTGGGATTTTTGAAATCCTAAATACTGATTTTTGTTAAAATAATCATTTCATTCTCAATGTCCACCACATTCACATTTTTGGAAGAATGGAGCACTGTGGGGAACAAAACAGTTATGACTAAAAATATGTTAAAAATGAGTATATCCAATCCTGGAATAATTCCGTAGAGGACATATTTGAGAATACATTTTTTCATATTCTTTCCTTCTAGTTGTGATATTTTTGAACAGTTTATTAAGAGAAAAGATTATAGTTTTTAGTCTTCTTAATTAATTATCATTCTCACAAGAAATTATTATAGAATTGTTTATTTTATTTAAAAAACATTGTTTTAAAACAAGAAGATCCATGTTCATTGAAATTTTATCCTTATAATAATTTAATACCTATAGTTTTTTTTAAAATATTATCAAAATCAAGAGATTATAATAAATATCTTTTGAAAGAAATGATACATATTTTATAAGTGTAGTTATTCTATAATTTTCCTTATCAATATTCTTCTAGAGTTTTGAATTTTAATTCTCATGTATCTTGGTAAAAATTGAAATTTCATAAAAATATGGTAAATTGTCCTCATATGAAGAATATTAATCATATGAAGAGTAATAATTTTTTTAATCTAGGTAATTAGAAATTAATGATACGTTTGTAAGAGATTCTTAATTGTATACCTCTCCTATAAAAAATTGATTTTCAATATATAGTCTGGATATGAATCCTATATTATTGTGACCAGAAGATTAATATTAAGAAGATTTATCTGATTAATTAACAACAATTTTACTCCAAGTATCATTTTTATTCAAGAAATTCTTATTTTTTGACATGTAATACATTTTTTTCTTTCATACAGAAGGTTTCTCTTTCATTTATTTTATTTTTTAGTGAAGGAAAATATGTTCTAATATGACTTACTCTTTTCCTTTCATAACATGTAACTTCTGAGACTTTCATGTTTTTCCTATATGTATTTTGAAATCGATATTTAAAGTATTTCATTCAAACAATATTGTTCCTTATTCGAGAAGGATTGGATAGTTAATTTAGTGAATGATCACTTTCACTTGATTCTAGTATAACAATCGCTTTCTTATCTTTAGATATTGTAATCATTTTAGGTGTCTTACAATTAGATGTAGTATTAAAATCTACATTTCCATTACTATTTTTATTCTTTTTAAAATCTATATATATTTTAATTGTGGTCTAAAACTATAAGAGAGTACCAAATAATTCATCTAGAGTGATTTGAGTAACATTCTGGTTATCATGAATAGAAGTCTTTTTTGATTCCCAATCATTTGGCATTATAATGATTATCATGTCTAGAAAAACTTCTTCATCAAAACATTTTTCACCCATGGATTTTAGACTATTGATGTCTGTTATAAATTGTTTTTACCTTTCATACAGGTTCTCCATACTGAAAAACAAACACATGATATTCAGCTCGAAGCATGGATCTTCTTGTTTCTATAACATTAGAGGTACTGAAATTTGTGACCTCTTATTTCATCCAAATATAGTTGGTTGATTTGTATAAAGATATCTGACTATATATATTCCTAGTAATATAACATAAAAATGTATTGTGTACCTTGTAATTTAGTTTATATTATTGATTCTCTTGGTTGGTAAGGGTTCTGAAATATTTTTCTAGAATTTTGTAATCTCCAGTGACCATCAAAAAATTATCTACTCCAGTATTATTGAAAAATGTCTTCATTATATCTTAGGTACTCATAATCATTCCCATAAATAATAGATGTTCTATTCAGGTTCATATTATCAATTGATCATATATTTATTCATTTCAACTTATAAAAAAATACTTTTCTTTTCCACATGTTAGTATAGTATGTAGTTATAAATAATTGATTTGAAATGGAAATACAATTTTCATACTGAAATAAATAATGAATGTAAAACAAATCAAAGGAAACCTCTTCTAATACCCATTTTTAGAAAATAATATATATGTATATTTGTATGAGATGTCACAATACAATTGGGAATGAATTGGAGGTTAAAAACATTGTATTTAAACACTTAAGAATGATCTTAGTATATGAGGTCTTAAACCAATACATTTCAAAATCAATACAATTGACAATATGGGTCTTTGATCCAACGGATATGAAATTATGTAATAAAACAAGTAATGAAAAACAATTTTATCTGAATTCCATACAATGATCAGAGTAATACAAAAGTAATGGATTCTACTATAGAGTGTTTAGAATATCTTAGCACAAAATGTAATGAAATAATCGTCATTGACATAATTACAATAATAAAACAATATGAATATAATAATGAAACATAATTATTCTCCTTATATTACAAATAGTATCATAATTGTAATGGTTTTACAATTATTTTATCCTAAAGAGTAGCATATCCTTTCACCTACGAAAAAATGTCTTTCATACCACCACCGATGTACTCCCTTGATTCGATTATCAGAAAATCTATCTTCCTATCCCTATAAGCCCTTTATTATGAAGGTAATCAGCACCAATGTCTTTCAAGAACTTGAAAGCCCTAAATATGATGATCTAAAGCATGCACTATTATCCCTGTAATCCCACTATCGTTATCATAATGATTGGTCTCACAATGATAAAAAAAGAACATATAGAAATTCTAGAACATTAAACTAGTCGTTCACAAGTTGTATCCTTAAGGATTTCTCACAAAGAAAGAGAGAAGTCGCACTATATATCTCTATTACTAAATAGATGAAAAAGTTTCAAAATTTGATCACACTTGTTTGAATGACCACTTATTTATAGGAATCAGGTTCTAAGAGCCATATTTTCAGCAAAATGTCATATTTCTCCGCGAAATTCAAAAAAACTGGGAAAAATAAAATTAATATGGTCAAAACAAAACAGAATGCACGAAATCATTTTGATTGGTATATATATATCATAGTAACATAATTTTTTTTAGAAAACAATAAGGACATAATTATGAAAGAAAGAGTAATATGATATATAATGAAAATCATTTATATTTTATATAACTTGGTTATGATGCGTAACATGGATAAGATGCATATTTTAGTTACGATTCATATCGTGATTATGATTCATATCTTAGTTATAACATGGGTACGATGAACGATTGGATTACAATGTTTATCTGGGTTAAGATACATGGTTAAAATGAATAATATGATTAAAATACATATAATTGTTACAATATATATAGTTACGATGCATAACATAAACATGATACATATCATGGTTAGGATACATATGGTTACGAGGCAAAACAAGAATACAATAAGTGACCTGGTTAATATGCATGTGGTTACAATGCATAACATTAATATGATACATGGCTTGGTTATGATTCATGTGGATATGAGGAATGATTATAATGAAATACTTATCCTGGTTAAGATGCATGATTAAGATATAAATAATATGAATATGATACATGAGATAGTTATGTTGAATGTGGTTAGGTAAACATATTATGTGGTAAGTGTTGTAAAACAGCTTATGTGGTGACAATGAGAAACAATATGTGTGATATGATTAAAAAAATTGGCATATTATTCCATTATAGATAAACAACATGCTTGGTTATGATGGAAAAATGAGTTTCTGAATATGATTGTTTTTTATTACGATATATTTCTTTACGATCAGAATACAACATTTAAAATAGGAAGTAATTTGTGATTTCCAAAACAAAAAAAGATTAATGGGAATATCAAAACATGTTTTGAATCATCAATTGAATGGAGTTGGTTTCGGTTCGCAAGTCTCAATGGTTTAAGAGGATTTAATAGTGGGGATATGTGATGATATTGGGAATTTTTAACTAAGGGAGCATTGGTTATCCATGGGTATAGATAGGGGTTATTTATATTTGTGGAGAGAGGTTTTTTAGAATTTTTTCTTCAAATTACTATTTCCAACGTAAAACATGAAATACAAATATTTGTGGCATAAATAATAAGAAATAAATAAAATATCATGTTTTTACGACATTAAACTCTTTTATAATTAGATATCAATATCTTTTTAAAATGGAATGTGAAAAAATAAGATATATTTTTAGAGGAATACTTTTGAGTTATATCATTTGAATGTAATATTTTTTGGAAATCATTTTTATTATATTAAATTGACAAATTTATAAAAATAAATATGCTCTGGTTGAACATAAATTTGAATAAATTATTATTTCACTATTAGATTGTGAATGATATTATTCAAGACACACCAGTTAGGGAAAAGGATGTATTTTTACAATTCAACTAAAAATTGATGTATTTCAAATGAATATTAAAATATCACCCTTGAAAATTTTCAATATGATTATCTCAAAAATACAATTAATTTTATCAAAATAATTTTCAATGATAAGTAATTTAATTATATAAGTAATTTTTTTGGAAAGACATTATAAGACAGTTTATTAACCAATGTTCTTATATTTTCACTGATTTTTTAATCTTCAAATTTATTTTTAGGCAATTTAATGATTATATTTTTTAAATTTATCATAACAAATATTATTGATATTATATTTCATTATTTTTAGTTAAAATTACTATTCCAATAGTTTGGTTACTATTCCAAATACTCTGATGACTATTCAAAGTAGCCACATTATGATTCCATTGGTCTTATTACCTCGCACATATACAACATCATTCATTCATTTAACATTCACTACAATTTATATCAATGTTCAATATTTTCATTTTATAATATTTCAATTAGTATAATAATATATTCTTCCACTTTCCATAATATTCTTCAAGTGAGGGACCATTCTTGCCAATCGTAGTGATCCGTATTTTCCCAATCTAGATTTTTTATTTTCTATTATAATTAACCATGTAATATTTGTTATTTTAATGTGTCAGTCATTCACTAATATAATTATTTATAGTAATAAAAGAATGTTTTTTGTGTTATCTAAGTAATCTATGTTTATAATACTTATTTAATATTACACACATTTATTTCCTAAATCCAATTTTTTTTAAATATTATTAGTTGTTACATTCTTCCCCCTTTCAAAAATTTCATCTTTAATATTTCAACTCATATTCATCATTTTGTTTTGATTTTATAATATTAAATTAAATTATAAAAATTTTATGAATTTATTAAATAAATATGGATTCCATAAATTGAATTATCATGTCAAAATCTAGTATATAAGTCCATTTTATTAATGGATAATATTGTTAGTAAAATTTGTAATTTTATTATAATCGTGAATTTTAAATTTAGTAATCTATTTTACAAATAAAGATATAAGAACCATTAAAAGATTGAAAAACAAGAATAAATATTATTGGATGAGTATATCTCCACCAAAATCATATAAGTGAATAATTTATTACCTATTTGGGCCTCTTAGATGAGATTATGACATTATAATATTTTAATTCAACAATATAGAAACATGTAGCCCAATGTTTTTAATAACTAAGATAATTTTAGCTTGGGGTTCTCTAGAGTTCATGTTAGATTATAAATATTATGTTTAAATATATGTTATTTATATTCAAGATGATATTTGTTTAAATTTTTGTTAAATAAATTATTACCTTAAATGATAACATATTTTAGATGTCGAAATTATTCCATTAATAAAAAATTGAAATGTTTTTAAAAAAATATTTCCATAAATATAATTTTAGATAAATAAATTGTAAAAAGAAATAAATATACTATCAAAAAATATTTGGTGTGTAATAAAATATTTTTTTTCTAATTTTAGACGTTTTCCAGATATTATTAATGTCAAATACGTGAATAGTCTAAAACATGACATTACCAATATTTTATTATAAATAATATTTACTTTATTATATAAAATTTCAAAAAATATATAAATTTGGAAACGGGTAATGATGTTTTTTTAAATTATTAGTTATGGTCTATTTATGGGTATTATTTCATTTTATAGTGACTATATTGCCCCTCAAATAATAAAAATTAATGTTGTCATGATTAGGGTCGAAGGTGTTAAATGTGGATTATATCCAAAATAATTGTTTATAAATATTCCCAAAAAACACACACATATATATATATATATATTGATGAGAGTATTTAGACCCATAAAAATATAATTTTAAAAATAACTAACTTTGGAGGATTTTTAAATGAATTTAATTTTACATTTTTTTTATATATTGAGGAATTCCAAGGATACCAATTCAATCCCATATAAATGGGATCTATTTATCCTAAGTTAATCACAATTAAAAACCTATTTTTATCATCCGTAAACTATGAAAAAAAATTCCTACAATAACTACACTCATTATACATGTATTTTATAGGGATAATAATGATCATAGAGTTACAATGGTGTTATGTAAATGAGGGTTTTCAAAGAAGATATATTGTTTTTATTTTCTTGTTTTAGTTTTCTTTATCTTCTACATTCTTAAAATATTCAAAACCCTTGATGAAATACTAACTCTAGCTTCCTACATATTCTGATATTGTGTTATATTAGTTACATGACCATTATCCCAATCCACTTCCACCACATGGTAATTAAATAGATCATTCGTGTGTGAGGTAATCTACCACCTCACGAGCTGAGGTAATATAAATTACACCACCGTATCTCATGAGTTGTTGTAAAGAAAAAATTTATACTTTTATAAAATATTAATGAAATATTTATCATTCGTATATGTTGATATATCATTTACTTTTATTATCTTTCTATGCATGTAAAAATGATAACATCGTCTGTGATCATGTATGGACTACCAACTCCAATATGTGATGTGATTCTTTTTCCATCACCATATCACATAGATGATTCATATAACTATATTTTAAGAAACAAAATGATATTTATGATATATTTATCACTATATAAAGGATAAAAAATATCTAACTTTTTCAATAATGTTGGCTTAAAAATGGAAATGTTACTCATGCGTAAATATGGCCGAAAATCTCCATGATGGTAGCAATCATTAATGTTTCATAAACATATTTAATTATAGGATATATATGTATATTTTATATATGATATTGATAATCATATAATTATTAGGGAAACATGTCTTCTTTGACCATAATGATCTAACTAAAGACATTATGGACTTACATATAATATATCGTTAAAATATTTGAGGTGAACACAAATGATTCATTAATTGTATAAAACATGACAATAAGGGATAATAATGAAATAATAAACATGAAAATGGATATTTAGGAATTAAATAATTCATCTTATTTAATTAATTATTATTATAAAGAACGTACTGCAGGAGTTGGACTCGATGTAATGGTTCCTTATCAAAATTTTACTTCTATAAGATATATGTCATATACACCACTTATATAATATTTATGTTGAATATAATGCCAATTTGACATATTATATAATGAATATATTATTATACATGGTATTAAATTTATTAATTTTATATATTTCATTCATGAGGAATATAATACAAAAGAATCTCACATGGTAAGGGTGTACTTTAAAATTTCATTATTATACAGGATAGTTTATTTTTATGTCTTTGTATGTGAATATTTCTCATCCATGTCTATTTTTTTTAAATATGGTTTTCTAAAAGGTTTTATAAATTCCAAAATTATTTATTTAATGGATTTTAGCCTACTAATAATTTTTTATTTTTTAAAATGAATCTTCCTATCGTATTTTGTATATTATTATTTTTTGGTTTTCATTATTATTGTTTTAAAGGAATGTTCTTTTGTTTTATATGGCATGACTATCTATTTCCACTAATATGAATCCTAGATGATTTTATTATTAAAGTACAAGTTTAAAATTATATTTTCAAATAAGATATTTCTATTTATATGTGATGTGTTTTTTTAATAAATTTTATTATAAAATTGAAAATTTATTTTCCTCATGAATTTATACAAGTGGCCTTACAAAAATTATTTTACCTCTTTGATGACATTATCCTATCTTACATAGTATTTACATGGGATACGATCTATATATACCATCATTTTTCATTATATAAATGGTTAATGTTTATGAGGAAATGATGAATAGTTTATGAATCCAATTTATTTTCATAGGTGAAGTGCACTGTGTTGCATTTGTTGTCAATGAGACATGAAGTTGTCTTGGAATGAATGGATGTCAAGGAGTCAAGATGTGAATGTCAAAGGATGTGATGGTGATGGTGATGAAGGAGAATGGCCATGGTACTTAGAGGAATGTCACTTAGGAGATTCACTAAGTGGCATTGGAGAATATGGTTCAAACATTCTCCATGAACATCAGACGATTGTTGAGCTGCTCTTGAAGTTCTAAGAACTTGTATCCTGATGATACAAAGTCACAACATGATTAGAAGACCATGCATTGTAGTGAAAATGCATGAGGAGTTGAAGAAGAAAGATGATCCATTCACTACTTCTAAGTGGATGAAGTGGTTTAATGAAGTCCATGTACTAACTCTTAGTGCATGTGAATTTGAAGTTGATCCAATTGATCTCTGATTAGATCAATGAAGCACATTGAAGAATTTAAGAGATTTAGGAGCTCAGTTGAAGATGAAGACCCTTCGTGAATTCCATTACAAAGTGATGAATAAATGTTGAAGAAGAATGGAGGAATTCTAATGAAGAAGAAATAATTGATCAAGTAGCTCGGTTGATGAAGATCCTTGAGAATTCTCTCCTAAGTTGAAAATGAGATGGTGAAGAAGAATTATAAATTGAGGAGTTGTTTTTAATCAAGAAGATTAATGTTTGAATTCTCAAGAAGAAGATGAAGGAAAAGAATGCCTTGAAGGGCAAGTGTCACTTGGCATATTTTACATGGAGGACTTTGTTTTTACAAAGTCTTATTCAAGACTAGGCCAAAAAATATGGCCAGCCCGTGAGCACCTTGTGGGTTCAACCCCAAGGCTCATGTGGGCCTAAGGCGCCACGCCCAAGGGGGAACCCGTGGGGCGAGCTCAGGGCGGCAGGGGCGCACCCGCAGACACCACAGAGGCGCTGGGGCACGCCCGGAGGAGCGCAGGGGTCCGTGTATAAGCCCCCGAGGGCACGCGGTGGTGAAACCCGCGCGCCGGAGGAGCATAGTGGGCGCTAGGAATGCACCCGCAGGAGCAGAGAGTGGGCGCAGAGCGCGCCCGCAGGGAGAACACGGTGCGGGGCGGCACCGTGGAGGGAGAAGTTCAACTGGCGTGTTGAGGCAGCGCCAGGGTTATAAGCCGCGGATAAACCGGGCTGCGTTTCGATGTGGGACGCGCAAAAAATCCCGGGAGCAAATCTCCGCCGTCCGTCTCATCGCGCGCTTGATCTGCACCGCACATCTGATCCGCGGCGCCGCGATCTAATCCAGGCCGCCCGATGTTTCTCAAACGCCTGATCCGACGGCCGAGAGCTCGTCTCCTTCCTCGAGCTCGAGCCGAAGCCACCCGCGACGCCGCTGAACCAGAGGCCATCCGACCACCCGTTCTCGAGCTCCCGGCCACCGCTGATCGAAGTAAAGCCACCATCATGCTCGTCTGGCCATAACGAACCGAACCATGCTTAAAAATATACATGCATGCAATGTATGGAGAATTTCGAATGAGGCCGAGGCAAACGGAGTTGCCGAGGCATCGGGGTATTCGTGTTTTGCATGGGATGGCCAAAACCGAAGGCTGTGCATGCGTTATGAATCGCATGCACGAGGAGAAACAGAAAGAAAAAGAACCCGCGTTGAAACAGAGGAAAGAAAACAAGATTTCACCGAATCTTGAAAACCCGAAAACTTCGGGAATTTGAGTTATTTGCACGCGGATAATCTGAGGCAGCCTCTGCCTATAAAAATGAGGCTGAGCCCTCTGTGAAGTTTTCTGAAGTTTTGTTGAAGACCTGTCGTCCCGCGTGTGCCTCTGCCTCGCGAAAAAGAAGCCGCCGCGCAAAGTTTTGTGCGGCTGAAGTTCCTTGCGCGCAACCTCTTTGCGCGACAAGAAGAGGAGGAAGGGCAGCCCCAACTTGCGCGCCCCCTCTGTGCACCGTGCCTCCTGCACGGTTTGCACTAGTGCGGCCAAGGTGTCCTTGACACGCTTGCGCACCCGCGGTGTTATACCCTGCGCGGTTTGCACTTGCGCGCCCGCGGTGCTTTGCACCTGTGGCTTGCGCGACCCACGGTCAGTGGGACAGTCACGGTTGTGAAGGGAAGAACAGGGCCGCACCCCTTGCGCGCCTTCATTTGAGACAGGGAGTTCGGGTTGTGTTCTACACACAGTGTGTGTGTGCAAAATTTGAAGAACCACCGTGGGCAGTGTGTGTGTAAAAAGGATAAGGAGGCCGTAGCCATTTATGTGCAAGAAGAAGGCCCTACGGCCGTGTGTGCTTAACAAAACAAGAAAAGGCAGTAGCCTTGTGTGTGTGGAAGAAGGGAAGGAAAGGCCTTTGTGCCTTTGTGTGCAAAAAGAACAACAAGTGGCTGTAGCCCTTGAGTGTGTGCCAAATTGAGGAACACATCTTGTGTGTGCTAAGTACCCTAAGGGCAGTGGGTGTGAGCAAGACAAGGCCATACTTTGTGTGTGCATTTGAAGAAGAAGGCCGTAGCCCTTGTGTGTGAAAAATGAAGAACCAAGTGTGTGCATAAGTGAAGTGCACACTTTGAAGAAGATTAAAAGAACAAGGAAGTGAATGTGCTAAACAAGTGAAGGCCAAGTCTAAAGTGTGTGCAAAGTGAAACAAGTGTGTGCAAAAAGACAACAAGGCCGAACCTTAGTGTGTGTGCAAAAGAAAGTGTGTACACACTAAGAAGAAGAGAAGACATCCACACTAAAGTAGAACACACTCTAAGTGTGTAAGCAAATTGAATTAAGTGTGTGAAGATTGTGAAGAAGGTGTGTGCTATAGTTGACTACACCCTTTGTGGGTTTATTGCACCAAGAGGAGAAGAAGGGAAGTGCATGCTTGCATGCATGCACATGCACACGTGAACAAGTCTGAATCACCTTGTGTGCAATTTGAGTTGTCCAAGACTAGGAGGTTCTTGAAGAATTGAGAAGGCCATGCAATCATTGCATGAAGAGACAGAGATGCCATGCACTCAGTGCATGAAGTTGTTTTGAACTGAGACTGAACCAGACTAAAGTTAAAGATATCATTTGTCTGAGTATTCAGTAATTGAAGAGAGGCCAGGTCATCCTGAGAAGAAGGAGATAAATCCTGAGCAAGACGAGAAGACCTGATCATCACAAGTGATCAGAGGTACAGAGCAAGGCCAGCAGTCTTTATCCCAGACTGCTGAAGATACTTGAAGAGCTGAACAAGAAGAAGAGATACTCGTGTGACTCGAGGAGCCAGAAGAAGACCCTGTGGGACTCAGGGAGAAGAAGTCTTCAGTGGGATTCTGGAGCAGGCCAGTGGGACTCTGGTAACACTGTGGGACGCAGTATAAAGACCCTCATGTGGGACTCAGGAGAGATATGGTGGGAAGCTGTATCAACCATTGTAATACTAACAGATTATAATGGGAGAATCCATGCTGAGAAAGCATGGCAAGGATGTAGGCCTTTGGTGCCGAACCTTGTAAATCCTTGTGTCCTGTGCCTTTTCATTACTGCATTATCCGGGAAAGGTTGAGAGATACAAGAAGAGTGGATCGAGTCTTTAACCAGCCATAGAGGTTTAATTGATAAGAATCAATTAGTAAAAAGTTTTAAAGGATCACTGATTCACCCCCTCCCCCTCTCAGTGATTCACACTGATCTGGGCACTTCAATTGGTATCAGAGGGAGGTTGCCTCTAAAAGATCCAAGGGAGTCTTTATGGAGTGCAGATTTGAGGAAATGAGTGACCAGCCTCAAATGGAGATATCTGCCAAGACTCAGAAAAATAGAAAGAAGAAACAGGCAAAGAAGATGAGGAAGAAGGTTGTTGCAATCAGAGAAACTCTTTCTATGGAAAGAAATGTGAATGTCACATCAGATGACAATTCCTTTTATCATTCTTCTGATGAAGCCTGCTCTAGCTGTGATGAAGATGGAAGAAACAATGATCTTCTAAATGCAATCAAATATCTTCAGAAGAGAGTCCCCAAGAAAGTTGCAATATGTATAGCTACAGGCCTCCTTGATCTTCAAGAAGAAAAATTACAGCTAGAAGATGAAGCCAATTCTCTGGAAGTCCAATTGGCTAAAAGGGTTGGCATAACCAACACTCTCAGAAAGCTGGTAAATGCTAAAGATGAAACAGTATCTCTTTGCAATGAAAGATATGAAGATACTTGTGAAGAATTGCAAAGAAGCCTTTCTGAGAAAGAATTCTTTAAGACTGTGGTCAAAGATGTTTTCCATGCACTGGAAAAGAGGCATAAAGTATCAATGGTTGTCAGAGATGCTCAACTTGAAGAAAAAGTCAAATTGGTGAAGGAGCTGGACAATTCATTGCAAGAATTAAAGAAGGTGCATGAAGACCAGATAAAACAGCTGGAAGAGAAATGGGAAGGAAGGCTAAGAACTGTTGAGGATGAGAAGAACTCCCTTAACATGAAATGCTTAGAACTAGAGGTGATATTGAAAAATCTGCAATCACCCAAAGCTGAATCCTCCCAGTCAGCTGATAGAAGAAATGTTGCTACACAAGTATGCTTTGAGAAGGATGATTCTAAAAGAAAGACATCCTCTAGTGAAAGTGCAACAACTTCTAAAAGGAAGGTACCATCCATCCCATCTTGTACTAATGCTTCTAATAGTGTTTCCACAAAAAGTGCAGGATGGAAAAATAATTCCAAACAAGTATGGATGAAGAAAATGAAGAAGCAGAGCTCTCCTGAAGCATCACAACAGGTCAAGAAAAGTACCCTACAATCATAAGGACTGAAGAGGTCAAGATTCGTGGGACAATGCTGGTGTTGTAACAAGTATGGGCATTGTGCAAAGGATTGTTGGTACAATCCACTAAATGCCAAAGCACAAAGGAAGCCCATGCCAAGGGGGAGCAAGCCAGAAGGAAAGAAGCAACATCCACAGGTCCAGAGACATCTGTTTACTGCAAATAGATTTGGATTACTTGACAACATCTGGGATGATTGCAAAAGTGGTCAACAAAAAGATACATGTCAATCTCCAACTGTATCCAGAGCTCAAAAGAAAAAAAGGTCACAGAACCTGGCTCAAAAAGATTCCTTGGGAAGCAAGAAGAAGAAAGTGGAAAATTCTCCCAAGAAGTGTTTGAGAAATGAAGAGAAGTCCTTGGAGTCTGAGTCCAAGAAGGGTGATGCATCCAGAAGGACCACCAAGAAATTCTTCTACTGTGGAAAGAAAGGACACAACATGGACCTTTGTAAAGAAGCCATGAAACTAAATAGAAGCCAACTGCACTTAAACAGACAATCAATCCAGAAGAAGCAGAAGGGATTGGTTGAAAACAAGTTGCCTAAGAGAGGTAGCTTGACAGTATCAAAAGAACCATGTGGAATATCCAGAACTGAGGCCACACTTCCAAGTGACTTACTAGTCATATGGCCAAATCAGTTGCAACTTGCCAAAGATCTACAAAGAGCTGAAGAGGAAGTACTGGCAATTGCTAAAGCAAAAGAGAAGAAGAAGATTTCACATGAAGATGTTTTGAGATCCACACCAGCACAAACATCATTGAAGATCAAATGTGCAAGTGTGAAGAATGGTGAAAATGGGACATCTCGGTTGAGAGAATCTTCTCAACCTTGTTGTTCACATTGATGAACCAAGGAGGTTCCATCTTATTCCCTTGTACTATTGGTATTTACATGTGCTGACATTGCAGGGAATTGAAGATGATGATCATTCTCAGCTGGAGGATGGTTTGGATTGAATGGAGTGCACCCCTTGAGGGGGAGCCAATCTGAAGAAGATGGGATTCTGAGATCAATACCATCTTGAGAGAAGTGAAGGTATTCCAATCATACATTCATCCCTTGTTTCTTAATTGCATTCATCATGACAATTAAGGGGGAGTATGAATTGAAGACAAATGGAAGAAAGGGGGTGCTTTATCTTTGCACTGAACTTTCTAATGAGTTTTGTGAAGTTTGTGAAGGATTCAGCAATTCATTGAATATCTGAAAAAATTCAACCCCTAAGCATGATCTCACATGTGTAGAGAGTTATGGATAGCATTGAGTACCTTGGTTACATCACTCTTGTTTTCTACACCGGGTTAGCCCAAGTAGACTTAGAGTTGATCTACTAAAGGTTCTTTGCTAAAGAATAACATGTGACATCATCCCTCTCTCAGTGTTTTTCAAGAGAATACTATTTATAAGGGAGGACGAGATTTTTGAAAGTGAACCACACCACACCTTTGCATTTGATTGCCAATAAGGGGGAGAAAATATTGGCACACATATTGACCCATTCATATGTGCTGAAGGAGTGTATTGACAACAAATACAAAGGGGGAGATTGAAGTGCACTGTGTTGCATTTGTTTTCAATGAGACATGAAGTTGTCTTGGAATGAATGGATGTCAAGGAGTCAAGATGTGAATGTCAAAGGATGTGATGGTGATGGTGATGAAGGAGAATGGCCATGGTACTTAGAGGAATGTCACTTAGGAGATTCACTAAGTGGCATTGGAGAATATGGTTGAAACATTCTCCATGAACATCAGACGATTGTTGAGCTGCTCTTGAAGTTCTAAGAACTTGTATCCTGATGATACAAAGTCACAACATGATTAGAAGACCATGCATTGTAGTGACAATGCATGAGGAGTTGAAGAAGCAAGATGATCCATTCACTACTTCTAAGTGGATGAAGTGGTTTAATGAAGTCCATGTACTAACTCTTAGTGCATGTGAATTTGAAGTTGATCCAATTGATCTCTGATTAGATCAATGAAGCACATTGAAGAATTTAAGTGATTTAGGAGCTCAGTTGAAGATGAAGACCCTTCGTGTATTCCATTACAAAGTGATGAATAAATGTTGAAGAAGAATGGAGGAATTCTAATGAAGAAGAAATAATTGATCAAGTAGCTCGGTTGATGAAGATCCTTGAGAATTCTCTCCTAAGTTGAAAATGAGATGGTGAAGAAGAATTATAAATTGAGGAGTTGTTTTTAATCAAGAAGATTAATGTTTGAATTCTCAAGAAGAAGATGAAGGAAAAGAATGCCTTGAAGGGCAAGTGGCACTTGGCATATTTTAAATGGAGGACATTGTTTTTACAAAGTCTTATTCAAGACTAGGCCAAAAAATATGGCCAGCCCGTGAGCACCTTGTGGGTTTAACCCCAAGGCTCATGTGGGCCTAAGGCGCCATGCCCAAGGGGGAACCCGTGGGGCGAGCTCAGGGTGGCAGGGGCGCACCCGCAGACACCACAGAGGCGCTGGGGCACGCCCGGAGGAGCGCAGGGGGCCGTGTATAAGCCCCCGAGGGCACGCGGTGGTGAAACCCGCGCGCCGGAGGAGCATAGTGGGCGCTAGGAACGCGCTCGCAGGAGCAGAGAGTGGGCGCAGAGCGCGCCCACAGGGAGAACACGGTGCGGGGCGGCACCGTGGAGGGAGAAGTTCAACTGGCGTGTTGAGGCAGCGCCAGGGTTATAAGCCGCAGATAAACCGGGCTGCGTTTCGATGTGGGACGCGCAAAAAATCCCGGGAGCAAATCTCCGCCGTCCGTCTCATCGTGCGCTTGATCTGCGCCGCACATCTGATCCGCGGCGCCGCGATCTAATCCAGGCCGCCCGATGTATCTCAAACGCCTGATCCGACGGCCGAGAGCTATTCTCCTTCCTCGAGCTCGAGCCGAAGCCACCCGCGACGCCGCTGAACCAGAGGCCATCCGACCACCCGTTCGCGAGCTCCCGGCCACCGCTGATCGAAGTAAAGCCACCCTCATGCTCGTCTGGCCATAACGAACCGAACCATGCTTAAAAATATACATGCATGCAATGTATGGAAAATTTCGAATGAGGCCGAGGCAAACGGAGTTGCCGAGGCATCGGGGTATTCGTGTTTTGCATGGGATGGCCAAAACCGAAGGCTGTGCATGCGTTATGAATCGCATGCACGAGGAGAAACAGAAATAAAAAGAACCCGCGTTGAAACAGAGGAAAGAAAACAAGATTTCACCGAATCTTGAAAACCCGAAAACTTCGGGAATTTGAGTTATTTGCACGCGGATAATCTGAGGCAGCCTCTTCCTATAAAAATGAGGCCGAGCCCTCTGTGAAGTTTGCTGAAGTTTTGTTGAAGACCTGTCGTCCCGCGTGTGCCTCTGCCTCGCGAAGAAGAAGCCGCCGCGCAAAGTTTTGTGCGGCTGAAGTTCCTTGCGCGCAACCTCTTTGCGCGACAAGAAGAGGAGGAAGGGCAGCGCCAACTTGCGCGCCCCCTCTGTGCACCGTGCCTCCTGCACGGTTTGCACTAGTGCGGCCAAGGTGTCCTTGACACGCTTGCGCACCCGCGGTGTTATACCCTGCGCGGTTTGCACTTGCGCGCCCGCGGTGCTTTGCACCTGTGGCTTGCGCGACCCACGGTCAGTGGGACAGTCACGGCTGTGAAGGGAAGAACAGGGCCGCACCCCTTGCGCGCCTTCATTTGAGACAGGGAGTTCGGGTTGTGTTCTACACACAGTGTGTGTGTGCAAAATTTGAAGAACCACCGTGGGCAGTGTGTGTGTAAAAAGGAGAAGGAGGCCGTAGCCATTTATGTGCAAGAAGAGGGCCCTACGGCCGTGTGTGCTTAACAAAACAAGAAAAGGCAGTAGCCTTGTGTGTGTGCAAGAAGGGAAGGAAAGGCCTTTGTGCCTTTGTGTGCAAAAAGAACAACAAGTGGCCGTAGCCCTTGAGTGTGTGCCAAATTGGGGAGCACATCTTGTGTGTGCTGAGTACCCTAAGGGCAGTGGGTGTGAGCAAGACAAGGCCATACTTTGTGTGTGCATTTGAAGAAGAAGGCCGTAGCCCTTGTGTGTGAAAAATGAAGAACCAAGTGTGTGCATAAGTGAAGTGCACACTTTGTAGAAGATTAAAAGAACAAGGAAGTGAATGTGCTAAACAAGTTAAGGCCAAGTCTAAAGTGTGTGCAAAGTGAAACAAGTGTGTGCAAAAAGACAACAAGGCCGAACCTTAGTGTGTGTGCAAAAGAAAGTGTGTACACACTAAGAAGAAGAGAAGACATCCACACTAAAGTAGAACACACTCTAAGTGTGTAAGTAAATTGAATTAAGTGTGTGAAGATTGTGAAGAAGGTGTGTGCTATAGTTGACTACACCCTTTGTGGGTTTATTGCACCAAGAGGAGAAGAAGGGAAGTGCATGCTTGCATGCATGCACATGCACACGTGAACAAGTCTGAATCAGCTTGTGTGCAATTTGAGTTGTCCAAGACTAGGAGGTTCTTGAAGAATTGAGAAGGCCATGCAATCATTGCATGAAGAGACAGAGATGCCATGCACTCAGTGCATGAAGTTGTTTTGAACTGAGACTGAACCAGACTAAAGTTAAAGATATCATTTGTCTGAGTATTCAGTAATTGAAGAGAGGCCAGGTCATCCTGAGAAGAAGGAGATAAATCCTGAGCAAGACGAGAAGACCTGATCATCACAAGTGATCAGAGGTACAGAGCAAGGCCAGCAGTCTTTATCCCAGATTGTTGAAGATACTTCAAGAGCTGAACAAGAAGAAGAGCTACTCGTGTGACTCGAGGAGCCAGAAGAAGACCCTGTGGGACTCAGGGAGAAGAAGTCTTCAGTGGGATTCTGGAGTAGGCCAGTGGGACTCTGGTAACACTGTGGGACGCAGTATAAAGACCCTCCTGTGGGACTCAGGAGAGATACGGTGGGAAGCTGTATCGACCATTGTAATACTAACAGATTATAATGGGAGAATCCATGCTGAGAAAGCATGGCAAGGATGTAGGCCTTTGGTGCCGAAACTTGTAAATCCTTGTGTCCTGTGCCTTTTCATTACTGCATTATCCGGGAAAGGTTGAGAGATACAAGAAGAGTGGATCGAGGCTTTAACCAGCCATAGAGGTTTAATTGATAAGAATCAATTAGTAAAAAGTTTTAAAGGATCACTGATTCACCCCCTCCCCCTCTCAGTGATTCACACTGATCTGGGCACTTCAATAGGTTCTGATATGATGAATTATTTATAATCTTATGGAAAACATACAATTAGTTTTCATTATGTTGCTGGAGGGACCTATATCTCCATCAAATACAGTGTATGAAGTAGTGTAACTCATTATATAGTTTAGTAAAATAGTTTTATGATCATCATCTATTATGGGAAACAATTCAATGTGCGTGATTTGATATGGGAAATAATTCAATGTGAATAATCCACTATGGTCAAGAAACATTGATTACCAATATATTTGACTTGGAAGATAACCTTTGGATATGAATTTTTTTATATGTTTGATGATTTAAATCACATTTCTGATACTAACATATGGTTCATGAATGAGTTAATATAATTTAACATTTAGATAATTAATTTATTTTGAAATTCTAATATCAAATCCCATAAATCATGTTTATGATCTTCAAATTATGGGTATTAAAATTTAATGTAACTGACATGATGTTAAACAGATATGATTATTTTATGTTTTAAAATATTCATTGTTTACTATATCCCATGCTTACACTTTCTGATAAAATGAACTGGACCCTTCATATAAATAGTAAAAATATGTTCTTTACTATTTTTATTTTGATGTTTGTTTATAAACCCATGTTAATTGTATTAGGGTGGGATATTTTATGTCTATTTTTGATAAACCATTTATTAAAACTAATATAGTTTGTATTTCATGAACTATTTTTTTATAAAATTGAATTTATATATTTTAAAATACATTTTTAATGATGGTTTAATTTAAATATGGTGTTAAAAACATTAAAATAACTATTAATGTCCATTTTTATAATAAAACCAATGTAAAATATTTAATTTTTAATGTTTGTTTTTTAAAGAACTCATGGTAATTATCAATTTAAGAAATTTTTTGACTTCACGTTTTTTGAAAATTTTCTTAATATAACATTTAAAAACAATATTGACAACATGATGCCTTATTTTTCATTCTCTCAAAACCCTATCAATAAAAAAATTTGACTGACAATGGAATAGACTATTTTGATAACATTTGGTTCTCCCTTAAATATTATTTCTATCACCATTACTACTTACGATTTCGATCATAACTATATCCCATCTACTTAGAAAATGAAGATGACACTGACATCATCAACAATTACTAATAACCATATATTCTTAGTTGATGTATATTTTAATAAACATTTTTACATATTTTACATGGATCATCCATCCTTGATTATTAGTCAAAAACTATAATGATAATTCAATCAACCCTGAATAAAAATTTGATAAATTGGTTTCATTTTTTACTTCCTTTTTTCAATTTTTTTTAAATATTGACCATTCACTAAATTCCAATAGATCATGATTTAGTATAATGTAATTTGGAATGCTTTTTTTCATTATAATGATCAATAAATTTTATGTTTTTTTATTTCTGAAAAAAAATTATTACTTTTTTTCATAACTGAATGTCATTTATTATATTTGTTTATGTTTAACTATGTGATATATAATACCATCCAATGATCATGTGACTTAAAAATGTTACAAAATGATGAGAGTAAATGATATCAAGAAATAAATATTTATATAAGAAATAACAATTAATATTTCATGTAAAAGTATTGTTCCCAATCACAAATGATTTTTTATTAAAAAAAATTACAACCAGAATAGTGATGTGGGGGATAAGTTATTGATAGAGTTTGTGGCCAAGAACCAACTACATTGTAAATTATTCATTAATAAATACATTATCACATCTTTATTGTTCTTCTGTGTGAAAATGCATGTGATAATTTCCTAAGGATAGTTGTTACATTAAATGGTCATAGAAAATCCCTGCTATGATGAGAACCCGGATGTACCATAACACTGTTTTTGAATATATGTTCTATGACCAGATAATTTTATATGAGGGACACAAATAATATAGTCCATTATAGGGGAGGACTCATAAAACATTGAGGCACCCTCTTAGGGTGTGTGCCCTTTGAAATATCTAGGATGATATTATGATAATGAGACCCGATAGTAAGAAATCCATATTTCACAGTTTCGTGGGATGTTCTTATCTGCAAACATGTGTATTGGTCCTTAGACAATAAGATTATTATTAATGGGTATTAAAATTCGTGAACTTAGATGTATTGACATAAAATATGATGACACACAATTCACAGTGAGGTAGGATACATTGGGTGCGTCATGAGTGATACTTCATTAATAGATAATGCGATAAAGGATTTCTCCTTCTGTTCTGTAAAAAAGTTGATATCTCAAGCCCATTAATGGAATTCATGTAGGCTAAATAAATCTGTGTCCATGGTCTGGAGTGGGCATGTTCTATTATGGAAAATCAATGAACTAATTATCAATCACATTTGTTAATGGCACAAGCATGTAACCCGCTTGATTCGAGATATCGAGAAAAAGGGATCACATTACACCGTAAGTGTTTGTAGGAGGTGAAACATCATTATGGCATTAACTTCTTTCTCAAGATGTCGTTGTGTGTTTCGAGAAGCTAACCATGGAATTTAGGTAGGCTCTGCCTAATTCCACTGTTAAAGAGACCTATAGGGTCACACACTATGTTTGTCCAAGTATCTCAGTTAAATATTCATTTAACAAGTTGAATAATGATTATTCTCAATTGAGGTTTAATAATTATTCAAGGATTTATGATCGCATTTATTTCATACTAGTTTTTCGAGAGAATATATTGTTGGTGAAATAATATATTTATTAATGATTAATTTAATGATATTTATTTGAGAATTAAATATCCTTTATTCAAGGTCTAATAAATATGGTGGAGGAAATAAAGATAATGGAAAAAAATTACACGTCATGTATATATTAATATACATGCTGTGTATCCTCAGAATTTATGAGGAATAATATTATCGATTTAATTAAATAATATTAGGTGTAATTCGATGGTCGAATTTCAATTAATAATAATATTCTACTATTATTATTAGACATAGGGTATAACTATGAATTAAATGAAATGAATAAATGCTTTTGGGTAATTAATTCATCTCATTATTGTATGTAATTAAAATCCATTTATATAATTTTCATTATCCTAGCCATTATTTTATATTTTTTTACAATGGATTTGGATAAGCTCTCAAGCCATGAGAGAATTATTTTTCCACCATGAACCCTCTCAAGTTACAAGAGAGAGATCCTCCTCCACCACATCAAGGCGGTCAAAGGTGGACATCGCAAGCGAAGTGTTTTCCATGCAATCACCCAGAGACCCCTTCGGTGAAGTCTACATATATGTGGAGAACGTGTGGATTACCGATAGAGGAATCCTACACATGGATTATAGGACTCGATGACAAATGACATCAAATCATGATCAGAAAAATCAACAGAGAGAAAATTACATGAAGGTAATTATAAAAATTTAATTAAATTAATTCTAAACAATATATGATGATCCTCAATGTGGTTCCACGACTCCAATATTTCGTTTTGTTCATCATTCTATTCTGATGATCTGGTGATTTATTATCCTGATGGATCTGAGACTGATTGTTGTTAATAACAAAAATTAAAGTTGAACTCACCCACCAATGTTCTTCCACAACGCCCGGAACCTACAAGTGGTATCATATCAGTCATATCATTGGTTATAGTTAATAAGATTTTGGTTAGCAATTTACGTATTTAATAATTTAGTTGTTTTAGTTAATGTTAATCATTCTATAAATCTGAATCTCAATATCTGTTACTCCTATCTCGTTTCTCATTCACCATACAAAAAAAATTCTTTTAAATTCGATTAAAATAATAGAGAGAATCTCATCCGGAGGTGCCAAAATTTCCTGGCCATACAACACCAGAATACGCGGTGTGTGTTCGGTTTTATACGCTATTTAGTGTAGGTTTAATTCATTTGAATGGTCTACCAAATTAGGATGTGTGTTGGAGTATTTCTAGGTTTAAATGACACTGTGTGTTGATGAGAAACTAGTGGAACATATTTTTGAGATTACACGTCGTGTGGTCCACTGAACACAGTGTGTAGTCCCTTCGGGTTAGGGTTAGACCATGTACACCATACATAGATTTCCCTGCTACAAACCATGTAATGTGGATACTAGAAGGCCTGTGTCCCACTAAACAAGTTGTGTACTCCAAAAATTTCCAAATTACATCTACATGAAATGTCCTTGGGCGTGTAATTCAGATGGACGATGAAGAAAAGTACACACCGTGTAGTCAGTACTATACATACTATACTCATCTAAATTACACAGAGTTATTAAAATTTATTATTATATTATTCAAGCCCTTGAGTCGTGTACCATATTTTAGGTGTAAAGGTACGGCACCAAACATGATAGGTTTTTTTTATATATGTCTCTAATTTAACATATGTGTAATGATTATTTCTACTCATTGGGTATTTATGATTGAGAATTCACGGGGTTTCCTCCCAGAACAAGTTACATTCAAAAATGATTTTAAATGAATTTATTTGATTAACATTACGATGGATGATAATATCAAGGAAATACAAAAAAGGGTTTAAGATAAAAGTATTGATTAATTAAATAAAATTAATTGATTCGAACATGATTTATCTTAAACAAGAAATATTTTAGATATGAATTATTATTTTATTTATGCGTAAATAACATTGCATGTATGGATGATCATGATTTTGACCATGACCTTTGTATATGAATGGTTTCATTTAGTTTATTTATTTAAATTAAATTTTTTGGCTTGCGACCCTTCTCCTTATTAATATGTTGGGACTATACAACCATGGTTTCATTTATGTTAAACACCATTTTACACATCACAACCATCTG
This sequence comes from Viscum album, assembly GCA_963277665.1. NCBI lineage: Eukaryota > Viridiplantae > Streptophyta > Magnoliopsida > Santalales > Viscaceae > Viscum > Viscum album. The sequence continues at coordinate 488,583,264 of OY728120.1, forward strand.
AGATAAAAGCATGTGTAATGGATGGGGATCCCATGTTGTTGGAGGTGGCTCAAGTTAGGATACATGGTGAAACCAATCCAGTGAGAAATAAAGGTGAATAGGTGGAAATCTATAAACACAAACCCAAAAGGTTCAAGGTGTTTCTCCCCTAGGTCTTGGGTTAGTTTATTAACCACTAGAAAAAATTACCAATAGAATATGCTCATTATCATATCATTTATTTTATTTCTATAAGTTTCATGGATTAGTAACTGTGGGTATGTTGTCACAATTAAATAATTAATGAATTAATCAAAGCATGCAATATTCAACTAAAATAAGAATGGATTATGCGTAAATATTATTTGGACATGGTTAATAACTTACATATATCCCACTTAATATTAAAAACATGTAGTCAAATATAATAAATTGGATGTTTTTGTATAAGGATAAAATCCCTCAATGAAAATATACAGTCGTTCTAGCCTTCCAAAATCATGGTAAGAATCAAACCATATTTCAATGTGCTTGACCAACCCATGTTGGGTTTCTTTCAATTATCGGTGAATTATAATTAATGGTTTTGGATCGACATGACTTGGTTGACATCAAGGGTTGACTGCCACAACAGGATGTCATGTGACCAAGTGGAAATGGTTGATGAAATCCAAAATAAAAGGATTTCAGGATTTAGGAGTCCACTCAGCGAATCAAAGGGTTGGGTGTTAATGCAGTTGGAATTTGGAATTAATACCTAAAACCGTTCAAGTTGCTTGAACAACCCTATTTGGGGTAATGAGAAAGAAAATATGGATCCTTACAACTTGAATATTCAGGAAAAATGATATTCTGAAGTCAATGGTAAGGGATATTGGATTTCGATAAAATAGTGGGAGATTAATATGTTTGAATTTATTTATTTATCTCAATTTTATCATGATAATGTACTAAACCTTTTATCATCTAAATTTTTAGAAATTTAAAAAAAATGTCTTCAAGTATATCGTTGTGAACTACATTTTAGAAATAAATCCTTCTCATCGACACTAATTACTATGAATGGAAGAGCCTTTTACGCGTCATCCTTCTCTATGAGTGGAAATTGTCTTTGTTGGAAGAGCATATTTCAGTTGTGCCTGGAAAAGATTTCAGTGATGAGGAACTATCTCTGTATATTAAACATAAGGTTGATGCCACCTATGTTCAAAGTTTCATTCTATCGTCCATTTCTAATGAGCTATTGGAGCAACATGAAAACATTTGTGCATATAGTATGATGTCTCACATTAAGGTTCTATACTAAGAGAAGGGGGTGCAGGAAAGATATGAGATCTCCAACGCTTTCTTTACAACAAATCTAAGAGATTCTACACCATCTCGGACTCATGTATTCATGATTATTGGAAACATTGAATGCTTGGAAATCATAGGGATTATGTTCTTGATTGAGTTGCATACAGATATTATCCTATCATCACTGCCCAAGAACTTATCTAGTTTATTGACAACTATAACCTGAGAAATAATGAGAAGAGCCTATCAAAACACCTAAAAATGTTTTTCTAGGTAGATATCAACATGGGGTGTGACAAACCCATAGTCTTTATGGTGAATAAGAAAAGTAATGGAATGGAAAAGGGGAAACCAATTCATAAACGATTTGAATCCCCTGAGTATCATCCCTCCAAGAAGGGGAAAATCTAGGGTCAATGAAATGAGTGGAAGGTAGTATGTTTTTCATGTGGCAAGAAAGACCACTAGATGAGGAACAATAACCAAAAGCATGTGGACAATAATGGTGCATTCGTTATCGAGTGCAATCATTACATTTCTACACATTAGTTATTAGATACTTATTGTGGGGCTCAAATTTGTATTCAAATGCTGGAACCAAGTAGATTTAGAAATATTTCAAGAGGAGAGTTTGATCTTCGAGAAACCAATGGCATGAGGCTTTATACGTTGGCCATTGGAGATTACCACCTCTCACTGACAACAAGGATGATTTTGGTTTTACATAACTATTATTATGTGCATAGTGTTACCAAAAACATAATTTTTGTATCATGTTTGAAAATGATGGATTTACATTCTTATTTGTAAATAAGGGTTATTTATTTTTTATGAAACATTTGTTATTATATGGAGAATTTAAATATTTTTTTGTATGTATTAAAATACAAAAACCAAGTGTTGGAAATCGATAACGAAATAGACTCACATGACTCATACATCACCCAGTTGTGGCATCACTGTCTCGGTCATTTAAATGAGATTCATGTGAAAATTCTCTACCGAGATAGTTATATAGAATCTACTGAGCTAAAACCACATGATAGATGTCATGCTTTGTTTACATGGAAAATGAACAAGCCTCTGTTTGGTGGAAAGGGTGAAAGAGCAATGGACCTTCTAGTATTGGTGCATATGAATGTCTTTGGACCATTTCCAGTAGAAGATATAGGTGGATATTCTTACTTCTATACTTTTACTGATGATTTGAGTATATATTACTATGTCTAAATAATGAGGTATAAGTTAAAAGCCTAACAGAAATTTATGGAATTCAAGAATGAAGAAGAGTATCAACATGGAAAAAAGTTAAAGAATCCTCGATCGGATCGAGGTGGGGAATATCTTAAAAAATAGTTCATCAATCAGATCGAGGTGCAGAATATCTAGAAAAAGAGTTCATCGATCTTCTATGGGAGTCTGGGATTCTATCTCAGTTCACTCCTCGTTATAATCAATAGTGGAATGGTGGTTGTGAAAGGAGGAACCCCACCTTGTTGGACATGGTGAGGTCAATGTGAGTCATGGAGATCTTCCATTGTTCTTTTGGGGATATGCATTAAAAACTGTAGGATAAACATTATAATGACTACCAACTAAGGCAGAAAATGGAATTCCCTCCTAGTTATGGAATGGAATGAAACACATTTTGTCGCAAAAATGTGTATGGGGATGCGAGGCATTTTATATGGCCTTATCGGGCAATTAAATAGAACCTCGAGGTATGAGGTGTGTCTTTATAGGATATCCCAGAGAAAGGAAATGATATTACCTATATAACCCTTCAAACAAGAAAGTGATTTCCACCAGACAAGCCGTACTTCTTGAGAGAGAGCACATCCCCATAATGGATAGGGGGATAAATATTGAATTCAATTAAGTTCATGCTCATTATACACATGAGTTGGTACATGAAAAAGATCCACAGGTCCTCGTGGAAGTGGTTCCAGAAACACATGTATTGCGTAGGAGAACAAGAGAGGTAAGGGAACCAGATAGATTTGGATTTCTTGTCACCGATGATGGTGATTCATTATTTTTAGACATTGATCAACCTCTCTCCTAAAAAGAATAAGTAAAAGATAAAAAGCTACACGATGGCTAAAAGTTGTGAATTCTAAGATGGATTCCATGTATCAGCACCAAGTCCGGGTTTTGGTCGATGAACCAGTTGATGTAAAGCCGGTTGGATGAAAATTGGTATTCAGGAGAAAATTAGACATGGAAGGATAGGTTAGCTCCTAGAAAGCAAGTAATGTGGAAAAAAGATTCAGGAAGCATCCTGGAATTGACTATGATGAAACCATTTAGCCAGTTGACATGTTTAAATCCATAAGAATCATTCTTTTCATAACATCTTACCATGATTACGAGATTTAAAAAATGGATTTCAAAACAACATTCCTTCATGAGAACCATCATGAATATGTCTATATGACACAACTAGAAGGGTTTGTGAAACCCGGTGAAGCCTCACAACATTGAATGTTTCAAAAAAAATTTATGGATTAAAGAAAGCACCCAGATCATGGAACATTCAATTTGATCAATCCATAAACGAATTTAGATTCATTAAGAAAGAATGTGAGCCATGTGTTTATAGGTAGTTTAATGGGAATGTGGTCCTTTTCCATGTAGTATATGTTACGACATGTTGTTTATAAGAAATGATGTATCAGTCTTACAGTTAGTTAATGAATGGTTGAACAAGTGTCTCTCTATGAAGGACTTGGGTGAGGAAGCCTACATTATATGGAAAAAGATAATTTGTTATAGATCAATGTGGATGCTTAGACTATGTCGTGGTACATACATTGACCAGATACTAAATAGATTTAATATAGAAAATTCTTATAGGGGATTAGTTCCAGTGTCACATGGCCTACTTCTTTCTAAGAAAACGTGTCCTCATACACAATAAGAGAAATATATAATGAGTAAGATCCCATATGATTTGGCTATAGGATTCATCAAGTTTTCCATGTTATGTACCAGGCTTTATGTTGCCTATGCACTTAGCATGGAAGAAAGATATAAAGCAGATCCAGGAGAACATCATTGGAATGCTATTAAGACTATACATAAGTATCTGAGATGTACTATGTATATGTTAATCATGTATGGAGGTGATTAAAAGTTTACCATCATAGTGTATGTTGATGTTGGTTTTCAGAATGATCTGATTATTCTGATGTCACAATATGGATATGTTTTCTTCCTTAATGGAGGTGATGTGAGCTGGAAGAGTTCAAAGAAACCCGTTGTTGCTGAATCTATAGAGGATTATGAATATAATGCAATATCTGATGCTACCATGAAATCCATCTGGATTCAGAAATTGTTCAAAGAGCATGATGTAGTTCCTGACAGTAATGATCTTATCACATTGTATTGTGATAATACTGTAGCGGTAGATCTTTCAAATTAACCAAGGTCACATCAACGGAAAAAGAAAATACTCTAAAAGTATCACCTCGTGATGAATTTATTTCAAAGGGGTGAAGTTGCAGTGAGAAGAGTGTCAATGGAAGAGGATGTGGTTGTCCCCATAACTAAACTCTTATCTCATTGGAAGCATGAATATCATTTGAGAGCTAGCCGGTTAAAAGTTGTTAGCAGTTAGCTCTAGTCAAAGTGGGAGTCTGTTGGAGTTGGTGGCCTAGATACAACTAGATTGTAGTTTATTCATTAATAAATACCTTATCACATCTTGATTGTTCTTCTGCATGACAATTCTTGTGATAATGTCCCATGGTTAGATATTGTATTAATGGGTCATAGCAGATCACTACTATGATGAGAGATGGGATTTTCTATAAGTCTATACTTGAATATATGTTCGATGGCTTGATGATGATATTTGAGGGACTCAAATAATACATGGAATTAGGGGTTAAGACTAATAAAACTTTGACACACCATCTCAAGGTGTGTGCCCTTGGTAATATCAAATAGGATATTATGATAATGATAACCTCTTATAGGAAAAACACATTTCATAGTGTCATTTTATGTTCCTATCTACGGAAGTATATATTTATCCATAGACTTTACTATTATTATGAATGGGTATTACAAATCGTGCACTTAGATGTATTGACGAAAACATTGAAGACACACTATTTGAATCAAGGTAGGTTATGTTGGTTGTGTCACAAGTGATAATGCATTAACAGATAATGTGATATAGGATTTATCCCTTATGTTCCATAACGGATGAAGACATCTAAATTACTTTGATGGAATTTATATACCCTAAATAAATCCATGTCACTGCTGAGGAATGAGAACTTTATATTTTGAAAATTCAATGAATGAATAATCGAGCACATGGGTTAATGGTACAAACATGCAACTCGCTAGATTAGAGTTATCAAGACAAAGGGATTACATTACATTGTAGGAATTCACAGAATGTGACACATAATTGTATCATTAACCTCATTCTCTATGGGTGCCTTGGCCTGTTTCTAGATGTTAACATTCGATATTAGGCAGGCTCCGCCTAATGCCACTGGGAAACAGGCCAAGAGGTTCACACACTATGTGTGTCCAAGTATCTCGGTTAAATATTAATTTTAAAAGTATAATAAATATTATTCCCAATGGTGGATTAATAATTATTCATGGATGTATTATTGCATTTATTTTGACGCTAGTTATTCGAGTGAATATATTGTGTATGAAATAATATATTTATTAGTGAGAAATGAAGTGACATTTATTTGAAAAATAAAGAGCCATTAATCAAGGTATAATAAATGTGGTGGAGTAAATAAGGATAGTGGAACAACAAAAGTACATACAGTGAATATATTAATATACACACCGTGTATTCTGGGAATTTATGTGAAATAATATTATTTATTCAATTAAATAGTATTATGTGTAATTAATCGGTTGGATGTCAAGTAATAATAATAGTAAAATATTATTATTATACATGGGGTATTTCTATGAATTCAATGAAATGAATAAATGATTTTTGGTAATTAATTCCTTTCAATATTCTATGTTATTAAAATCCCAATTATATAATTCTCATTAGCCTAGCCATTTTTTATAGTTGTGCAAAACAAATTTGTAATAGCTCTCAATCCAAGAGACAATTATTTTTCTACAAATAACACTCTCAAGCTATGTGAGAGAGATCCTCCTCCACGAGATCAAGGTGATCGAAGGCGGATGTTCCAAGCGAAGTCTTTTTTGTGCTAGCACCCGAATATCACTTAAGAGACATCTAGAGATACATGGATCATGTGTGGATCACTTCAAGAGGAATCGTACACATGGATTCTATTATGCATTGATGGATCACATCAAATAATGATTGGAAACATCAACTAATAAGGAATTTCATCAAGGTAATTCTCATCTTTTTATAAAAATAATTATAACCAACATATGATGATCCTCTATATGGTTCTAGTACTCCCCTATTTTCGTTATTTCTTCTTCCATCGTTCTATTCCGAAGATTCGACATTTTATCATTGTGATGTATCTCGTATTGATCATTGTTAGCGGAACAAATTAAAGTTAAACACAACCACCAACGTGCTTCTGCTGTGCCCAGATCCAATAGTTATTACATTTAGAGTATTCCATGAATTCATCTAATTGATGTGGTTTTTTGAGGACTCTTAGGAAAAATATCATCATGATGAAGTCGTTACAAATTAGTGAGTATTATTTAAAATAAAATAGTATGTATATAGTTTAATGATGATTTTAGATGAATAAAAGATGTCAACTATGATGCATTGATGTATGATTACTCATATATGACATTAATTCAATGGTTTTTCAGCTTTCATATCCAAATATTATATGTGTAGTAAAAAAATAAAAAAAAATCAATTGATTACATATAATGTGATATGTTCAAATATATTTAACCTGATATATATTTGAATAACTAAGATCCTGAATTTTTATACCAATGATAATGTTGATATTTGGATGTGTGTGGGTTATCTTGAAATGATATGTAAACATGATATAACATTTCATGGAAGAGAAGAATACATTGATTTAGAAATTTTCGAAATTTATCCTTTTATATTCCCCTACATAACTAAGCAAATTTGATCTTCATGGGAGCTATCCCAGATAATATCATGTGTAGGAGGAGGTGATTGGGTTAAAACATAGTGAACATGACATTTTAATTTATCCAAATTGACTTCTGTTATGTGAATTTTTTTTGGGAATATTAATTATAAATATATGACATAATACTATATATAAATATTCCTATATGTTTGAAATATTTTGGTGGGAAATTTTTGAGATAATAATTTTTTGTATGATGTTACACCCCATGCTTGCATGGTACATTTCCCTTTGAGTAATGAAATAGCTTTCATTGTACGCAACTTCGAGATTCTAACACACTGCGATCAATCAAAGTAGCCATTATGAATAGTAATACCCACTTTTTGAAATGATATACATTTTATCATTCCAAATTGACTTCATTTTTGGATTCTGATTATCGAAATTATCCTAGGATGAAATTTTGGTACTTTTCGGATAACTTTTATATTTTGATAAATAGTGAAAATTACTAAATGATTATTAAAAACAACTTTTTTAATCGAAATAATTAATAGATATAAATTATGAATTTGAGTGGTTTTAAAGTATATTTATAATATATTTTTACCATATAATACAATTTTGGTCATTGGAAATAATTTCACATTTAAACCAGACATAAACAAGTGTCAATCTTTTGGTGGTTATTATCTCTTAAAAACACCATTTTGTTTTGACAACAGGAATTAATTTTAAATTAATTTCTACCACTTATATATTTTGAATTTGTAAAAATGGATTCCATTTTTGTTATTAGGATGTCCAAATTTTTTAAATAGGTAACTTTAATTTTTAGACATTTTGAATAATTAATTCGATAAATATTTTTTTTACCATGGTTAAAGGGTAAATCCGGTCAATAAGGGAAAAAAATAATATTATAATAATAATAAATTAACCTAAAATGTGTCTTAACACTAAAGGTTGATACATGTCCTACCATGGGTATCTTTGGGTCAATTTGGGGACCCCATGGATCCACTTGTAAGTGATAATGATACTTTATATTAATTAAGTTAAAGTAAATACAAAAATGACATAGGCATATATCTTTTAGAAAAACAATTTTTACATAGGGTTATATATGTTGGATCTTAGACTATAATTATTTATTAGAAATATAAAAAATATTTCCTACATAATAGTATTTTATTTATAATTTTTAGACATTACATCATTTAATTTATTTATGACACAGTCATGATACAGTAATTACCTTATTATTGAAATATTAAAATAATTGATATTATAAATACCCAAATAAATATAATTTGAGACTTTTAATGAATTAAGTGAATTTTATAGGTTAATATGACATGTTTGGATTTCTTAAATGAATTTGGTTTGAATTAATAAAGTTTTTAAGGCTTTAAAAAAATCAATTATTGAATAGTGTCAAAATTGACATAATAGAGTTTTTAAAAACATATTATATTATTAATTGATATTAAATTCCTAAAAATCTATTTATCAGAAAAGATAATTATATAATGATAGGTATATCATTAATGGACCACTTGGGGGGTCTCTTTGATGTATATAGTAAGTTTATTAACTATATATTATAAAAATACAATGTGAAATGGTAAGTGTTAAACAAAATAACCAAGAGTTAAAACAAAAATATTAGGTTAATATAATGACCCAAACCTGTCTAAAATATATTTTTTGAAATGATTTAGACCCATACCCACCTTATACTTTGAATAATTCACTTTGGAACCATTAGAAATCGAATATGATTTTATTATAAAATAATACTTTAAGTTTTTCCTAAAGAGCCCCTCACCCCTCTTATAAAAGGTCACTCACCCTTCTCATGAATTCACACGTTAAAAGCCATTTGGATCGGCCAAACCGAAACAAAATATCCTCCCAACATCCATAAACTCATCCTAGGGGACATATTTTGATCAGAAAGCCAACCTAAGGAGCTCTTTTGATCAAATCAAAAGGAAGAACCCGAAGCAGAGGTAACGTCTTCACCACCGTCTTTAAAGTTCCTTTCTTCTTCAACTTCTTATTTCCATGTTATTTCAATTATAAAATAATAAATACAGTACCTTATATATATAATTTAATTTTATTAGAATTATGGTACAAAAAATTCAATTATTCTATCCATCCCTTGAATGACATGTCACCATATGTGTGTACGTATGACCCACCGTCTCCACGTTGTGGTATAATTGTTATTCAATATAATATTATTTAGATGGGTATAATAATGATGTATAATTAATTTCAATAATAAATATAACATGATAATGATTCTATCTATATGATATAACATCCAATTATATATTATTTTAATATCAAAAGAATGATATTGTCGCTCGTGCGTACGTATGGACTATTGTCTCCACGAACGCCATGAGATTCATTCCTCATCATATCCATTTGAGTCTAATTCTAATTTAATGATTATAAATAATCTTTAAGGACTTTATATAATTCTTGATGTGAATAAGATACAACCTATCCATAACAAACATGGATTACATTACAAAACAGACAAAGGAAAATGAATCCATTAACACCCGAAACGACGATAATACTAAGATGTTATTAACAATTCGATGTTAAAAGATCATATATGATATCATATTAATGTATATGATTCTTTTTTAATTTAATAACGATTATTTCAGCATTATATAGGAGTTTAACCTACCATCAACCAAGGAAAACTACAAGGTAAGGATTTATTTCAAAATCTCTTCATTATTCGGGGTTGTTTATACGTAATTATCTACTGGGACCTCTTTATCATCCATATCCATGTTTCTTAAAAATGTATTTCAAACAATTCTTTCAATTTTATAGAATATGGTATAAAGTCATTTATACCCTTGTTTAACTTATTATAAGAAGTTTATAAAGGATCATTTCCGTCGTTTTCCAAACAAGGTCCTTTTTAACCTTTTTGACAGAATTAAGGTAAGAATGTCTTTTTTTAACTTATATGATGGGTGAGGCTATTTTCCGTAGTTATAAGATCGTCAAAGTTTCCCTTAAAATCTTTTAAGGATATTTTAGAAGTAAATGTTTTATTTTATAATTATGGGACCTTTAAATGATTTCAAAAAATAAAGAGATATTTCTCTCAAATAGTTTTTATTTCATCTTTGTCAACAGCCTTTGATGGATTTTAAGTTTATTTGAAGTTGATTTATTATGATATAAAACTTCTATATTTTTATGAAGTTTTTGTGACTTGTTTGACTATGGATGTGCTATTTTTATACCATTCATGGTTTATGGTTAAAGTATTGACATTTCATATGCTATTTTTAATACGAATGTTTACGATATGTTTAAACCTTTTCTTATGAGGAATGTATTGGACATAGTAAGTGACGGGTGGAGCCTGCTATAGCTCCTCGATGAATTGGTGGGTCTCATGAGAAAAATAGACGTGGAATTGGCTGAGGCCCTTTCCCAATTTGAATTATGGTTTTGGCCGAGGCCTTAATCATTTTAGACGTCTTGGCCGAGGCCTTGACAAAATGTTTCAGAATGTCCAACATTATACATTCCCTCATTATGGAAATAATATTGATGGTTCATGTGGTCTTTAGACTAGTAGAATACCCATGATTATGTTTTATTATGGAATTATTTACTCATCTCATATTTTTTCCAAAATATTATTAATGTACATTATTGCATACCCTTACTGAGCGTTTGAGCTCACCCCTTTCAATGTTTTATTTTTTTTTTGCAGGAAATGAAGATGTTAGTTATGAGTGACCTGTAGAAATAATCTAGGAGGCATGGATGCTTCTTATAAAATATATTTTGTTGTATTTTGTCATGACCCATCCTCGGGGCCCGTGCCGTGACTACCCCAAGCCCGCCTTCTATAGGCCAGGGTCTAGCGACTAGCACCAAGGCATAAATCCCGGTAAAAAGGGAAGGCATTGCCTTTGTAAAGTAAACAATAACACAGAGTTAAAGCGGAATAAGTAAATACTAAGTAAAAAATGAGTACAACAGTAAGTGCGGAAAGTATAAAGGGGCCGGAAATACAAGCCCAACTGTAAAGTACAACTCGAAAGGGAAAACAGCAACTGAAAAGTAAAGCTGCTAGGCCGAGCTGTCCACTGGAAATTCCACCTGAAGGGTGGGTATACATAGCTCCTCTGCTCCTCGGGTCCCGCCGTCCGCTCCGAGTATGTCCCGCCCAGTGGTCCACCTCTGGGTACCGCCTCGTCGTCACGTCCACCTCTGGGTACCCTCTCGCCGTATAGTCCACCTCGAGGTACCGTCCAGTCCTCGAACACTCAGCCTCTGTCAGCACTGCCCGTCGTCTGCAACCAACACAACGAGGTGCGAGCATAGCCCGTGCAGGGGTGAGTATAACGATACTCAGTAGGGACCCAGAGACCCTCAAGGTCTCACTAAAACCAACAAGGATAACCACATAGAAGATCTCAACAGATAACCTCTACTTAGGTATATGCCCATACATATACCTAAGTTATCAAGTAACCCATCTCAATCATGAGGAAACACAAGGATTGTGAAATAGACGGATAACAACTACCCAGGTATATGCCTATACATATACCTAAGTTATCAAGTGACCCATCTCAATCATGAGGTAAACACAAAGGTCAAAAGTCTCAGCTCAAACCAGGATTTTCATTATCGAAACCGTAACTGCTGAAGAGCTCCGTCTCTGGAGTGTACAGTGGTCATGTCACGACTCCGAGGTACTGCTCACTATCCTAAGACTGCTGATGTACTCCTCCTGTCGAGTACCGCGGGTCAGCCACCCAGACACAGTAGTGCTTCCCGCGGAGGTATGTCACCCAAACACGGTAGTGCACACCCCCTAGTAGCCTACTGAGGTACTCTCCGGACGACTACCGCGGGTCTGCACTGTCACACAGGTAGTGCTCCGTCCGCCATGGGTCTGCACCTCGGAAAGTAGTGCTCCGTCCACTGGGCTTGTCGACTCACTCCAAGTCGAGTCGGTCAAGCAGTCGTCAGGTCTCAGCCAGTTACACGGTCTCCGTACTCCGCACGCTCGTCACTGGGAGAGTCCGCTCCACGAGCTACAGGTCAATACTCTAAGTATCTCAAAGTCCCATGAAGAACAATCTAAAAGGACCGCCTCATCATAGGGGTCTCAACACAACAGAAGGCGCGTCAATCGGACGCCCGATCTGTGAGTTATTATCCTTTTCGTCCCAGGGGCCCGGTTGGTTTCGTGAGCGAACCAAACCCGGCTGTATCTCAACTGTACCCCGAACTCTCGTAGGGTATACTTATAGGGACCATTTCTCAACGAGATCACCAACGTCGTTGACGATTCGTCAAACGGACGTTCTGTCGGAAAAGTATCAGCCTTTCCGTTCCAGGGGCCCGGTTGGATTTCGGTGCGATCCAACCTGGCCACGATCCATCTACATCCAAATCTCGGGCGGAGGATACCAAATGTTCCGTATCGTCAACAGGAACTCAACGCGACAGAGGGCGCTTCAATCGAACGCCCGGTCTAAGAGTTATTGGCTTTTTTTGTTCCAGGGCCCCGGTTGGTTTTTAAGGCAATACCAACCCGACCGTACTCCACCTGCGTCCAAACCTCGGGCAGAGTATGCCAAAAGATCTGTCTCACTAAGAGGAATTCAACGAAACAGACGGCGCGTCAATCGGACGCCCGGTCTGTTAGTTATTCGTCTTTCCGTCTCACGCCCACCCGGGGAAACTTCCCAGGAGGTCACCCATCCTGATCACTACTCTAGGCCAAGCACGCTTAACTATGGAGTTTTAACCACGTAGGCTCCCGAAAAGGAAGGTGCACCTTGAGTATAGTATACCGAAACGACCCTCTCGATCCATGGATCGTGTTGCCGCTGACGGTGAGTCGTTTGCAGGCTCGTAGCCCATGATACGCGCATTTGACCAAAAGTGGTCCGAAACTGGGGGTATGGGCCCGGGCTGACCCGGTCCAACCCCCCCTGGGTCGGCCGCGCCGGGTCGCCCGCCCCGGGCGGCGACCCGGCCCGACGACCCGGCCCGGCTCGGAAAACCTGGACCGGCCGGTGGCGCGGGCCGGTGCGGCGGCGCGGTCCGGCACGACGGCGCGGTCCGGCACGGCGGCGCGGCCTGGGCGCCGTTCATGTGCCGCGCGTGGGGGGCAAAGCCCCCGTCGTTCCTCAGCTGGTGGCACGGCAACCTGCCGCGCCTAAAGAAAAACGGCCCCCCTCACGTGGGGGCCTGCCTTGGAAAAAACGGGGGGCCGCCTGCCCCCCTTTGTAACCCCCCCCCCCCATAATGGGGGGGGCATTAAGGCTGGCCGGGGGAAATTATTTCCCCCGGATTTCTCCCTTCCGGCCGGCCCGACCTGGTCGGCCGGTTCTTCCTCAACGGGACAGGCAAAGGCCGGTCCCCTTCCGGCACCGTCACCGGCGGCCCGGCTGGCCGCCGATCTTCTCGTTCCGCCACGGCACGGAATTGGCCGCGGCCCGGAATTGGCCGCGGCCTTCGTTGTCCGGCACGGCGCGACGGCGTCGCGCCCTTCCGCTGCGGCCCCGCTCCGGCCGCGTTGTCTCCGACTTTCTTCGACGCGGCGCGACAGTGTCGCGTCCTTGCATTATTTTACGACGCGGCGCGACGGCGCCACGCGTTTCTTGCCGTATGATCCTGCGCGGTGCGACGACACCGTGCCACACCCGTTTCAATCCATAACAGAATCAACATGAAAAAGGAGGAGGGTCGGCCGTGTTCGTGCGGTCCGGCCCCCTCGCGTTATTTGCTAACAATCGGCCTTTAATGAATGATAAACTTTCACAATCTTTTAAATTAAATTAAAAGATTTGGAATCAAGGCCCGAAAAATATAAACCTACAAGTTCGAAGGAGAGATCCACATAACTTTAAAAAGTTAAAACCCCAACCTTGATTTAAGAGGTGACGAGATTCGGTGTCACGAAAAGAGATGTCGCGGAAGAAGACGTCGTCGGTATTGCGGGTATGGCGTCGCGGAAGACGGTTCCCGAGAACGTGGTGTTCTTCGTCGATGTCTGATTGTTCTTCGCTTTCTTTGTCAAGAGGATGAAGAAACTTCAAGACATCTAAGACTTCTTTCCAAAATCTCTCAAACAACCCAACCCAACCAAAAGAAATAAGTTCTCCACTTATTTAATTAACTTCACAAGGCTTTTTAAATTCAAGTGTTTGAAATTCAAAAGACTCAGACAACTCACCACATTAAAATCAACTCATTTAAGACATAAGTTATAACTAAGTTAAAATCATTTAAGTGGGAGTTGAGGGGTTTTAGAGGATATGAAGAGGTGGGGTCCGTGTGGGTCCCACCACCCTCATAACCTCCCAAGGGAGGTTGGGTGGTTACCCAACTTTCACCATGAGCTAACACTTAGAGTAAGTTAATAAAAATTGTAGTGTAGTTATAAAATAAACTTCCACAATTTTTTATTATCAACACTCATGTAAACGCAACTCTGGAATAGGAGTTCCTAAGAAATTACCGGCACTGCGGTTCCATCGGTGCCCTTGGAATTCGATTCCGGGCACCGGTTCAAAAGATAGAAATTCCCGCTTGCTCGTTCACTAAACGTACCCGAGCCAAATTTCAGAAATTAATTCCGGGCACAACGGGCCTCGGAATCAGGCGCCGTCAGAAACTGCATTCATGTAAAATTCCAAAGAAAATTAAGAAAAAACTTTCCTTGAAATTTCCGGGTCTTTACATTACTCCCACCTCAGGGCTTTACATCCTCGTAAAGCTTCATCACAAACTAGGGTCACAAAAGCGGTATAGAGCACGCATCTGAGCCTTCCGCTCCCATGTGCTTACCTGGAGGTTCCGTACTGCCAGAGAAAGTGCACCCGAGGAATTGATTGTCCTCGTAGGATCTACTCCTGTCGATCCTCGATCCCCACTTGAACCTCCGTGAAAGAAACCCCATCGCCATCATCCAGCTCCTCATGGTTGATGGTATGCGAAGGGTCGAGCACGTATCTCCTCATTTGAGATACGTGGAAGTCGTCGTGCACCTGGTGCAACTGCGGTGAATGGGTCAAGCGGTAAACCACCCCTCCTACCCAGCTGGGGACCTAAGAAGGTCCGCTGATCCTTGGAGATAACTTTCCGCCTTGGCCACATCTCCGTAAACCTCGTCGAGGTGAGACCCGTATAAGAACGTGGTCGCCATCCTCAAACTCCAGAGGTTTCCAATTCCTGTTAGAACTGGAACTCAAATGACTACTGCCATGAGGGTAAGGTTGGCCGATTCAAGAGTGATCGGTCGCACCCTCCCCTGAAAGAGTTTATCCCGTGCTTCCTGGGGTTTCCTTTTCGCCGACCAAGGAAAACCCATTCCGACGTTTTCCTAAAACCGTCAATTTGAGTATGAACAGTTATTGCCCATTCCATACTCAAACTAACATAGTAAGGCCTCGGCGCTGTCACCAAGAGATTCCAACCGAAACTCTCGCCTCGAGGGTCTGACCACACCGTCGGCGTAAGTGTGATTATCGAGTCTCCTCCCAAGGTATCTCCAGATGTGAGGGTCAAGTCCACGGCTTATCGAAAACTCTAGGTCTGGAACAAGATTTTTGAAAGAAAGAAATGATTCACATCAACGTCCATTACTACAACAGCTAGAAGTGGACACAGACTGTCCCTTGAATCATTTCTAGAGCCATTGGTTCACACTCCTTGACCGCATGCAGCCGCACTCTTCCTCCACCCTCCAGCTCCCTGAGCCTGGCAGGAATAACTAAGGCGGGTGGTTGTACATTGTTAGGATGTACACCACCTCATGCTGCTCTCCTAGCTCAGCCTCCACGTCTGCTACTTCGTAGACTCATCTCTCTTTTAAGCTTCCTCTTCTTTAACACGCCCGAGTCTCTAAGACTGGCACCGGTTTCCTGTTTCTTACTGCACTGTGCAGTCTTCATCCTCTCTTGGATGTCCTGGACCTCCTTTAGTCTCACAAGAGCTGCTATGATTTCTTCTTTGCCGATAAGAGAAACCCGGTCTCATCCCCTGGATGAACCACATTCGTTGCCTAATACATTCAATCCTGACATGAATGATGCATTCATGCCATGGATGTCGTCGTAAGGCCTCGACGTATCTACTAAGAGATCCAACTTTCAATCTTGTCTCCATGGGTCGAGTCACACTATCGGCATCATTGTGAGGTCACTGGGTCCCCTCCAGTAGAAATCTCAAAAGTGAGGGTCAAGTCAACAGTTTAACCGGGACCACTCAGTATCAACCAAACAAAAGGACAGGAAAGCAAACAAAGATAAGTGTCTTTTTATTATTGCAGCTCATAGTACAAAGACACGAATACAAAAGAAACATGGAACTAGAAGTACAAAGGACGTATCCACTAGTTCCTCTCCTGCCCACCTGCTCTCGGAGCTCTACAGCCTTGTCCACTGCTCGGCTGTTGCTCAAGCACTAGTCGCTGCTTCTGTCCCGGTGGCTCCTCCAACACCCGCTGATCAACCGTACGAGGATTCGGACAGTCACGTGCCAGGTGACCCTTTTCGCCGCATGAGTAACATAGTCCGTTTCTAGAACACCTGGCTCTGACCCCACCTCGGGTGCCCCGCACCACCGGTCCTAAAACTCGAGATCGTCTAACTGCTAGTCTGGTCCTCCTGGACCTCTGCATCATCTGTCTACTACCCACAGATGACTCGGATATTGATCGAAAAGCACGCGGCAAATGCAGAATCTCCTGTACACGCCCGGGGTGTAGAGCTACTGGCACAAACTCCACCCTGAAGAAGGTCTCGAAGTCTTCCCATGCGAAGTTCATCTCATCACAAAACTGGAACAAGTGGCTCCACCACCTGCCTGTTGCTTCCTGAAGGAGTCTGGTAGCAAAGATCACCATGAAGTCTGCCGGCGTCCCCACTTTCCCGAAGACTCTCACCACAGCCTCCAGCCAAACCTCAGCTGCCTGCGGGTCCATCTCTCCCCGGAACCTGGGTGGCCTCTGGTGCTGGAACTCGTGCAGCGCGCTCAAGCGTCATGCATCTTCTACTGTTGGGGCTGGTGTCATCGGTGGCCCAACGGATAGTAGTACCGCTGGTGCCTCCACTGCAAGAGGGCCCTGTACCGAAGCCTCGTCGCTCGACAGGCTATCCGCACGCACATCCCTCTGGGCTCTAGCTGGTCGTCCGTGAAAAGGCATCCTGAAAGAAACATCGTGACACTGTCAA
Organism: Viscum album; assembly: GCA_963277665.1. NCBI lineage: Eukaryota > Viridiplantae > Streptophyta > Magnoliopsida > Santalales > Viscaceae > Viscum > Viscum album. The sequence continues at coordinate 488,600,854 of OY728120.1, forward strand.
ACGTTTATACCTGGTGAGCTGACCTGGTTTGAGCTGTTTTAAGGGAAAACATTTGAAAACACACACGCAATCAGTGTTTTCATGCAAAAAGTTGGAAATAAGTTGTCAGGGTCCTGGTGTATGGATACGTCAGCCGCCCGCACCATCACTGGACTCCCTGAACTGAAACCCACACTCGGTACTCTTAACACTATTGCTTCACAGAAAGAAAAAGTCAGAGTCATAAGTTCTGTGGTAGAACCGAACTCCTCTGATACCAATTTGTCATAACCCATCCTCGGGGCCCGTGCCGTGACTACCCCAAGACCGCCTTCCATAGGCCAGGGGCTGGCGACTAACACCAAGGCGTAAATCCCTGTTAAAAGGGAAGGCATTGCCTTGGTAAAGTAAACAATCACACAGTGTAAAAGCGGAAGAAGTAAATACTAAGTAAAAACTGAGTACAACAGTAAGTGCGGAAAGTATAAAGGGTCCGGAAATACAAACCCAACTGTAAAGTACAACTCGAAAGGGAAAACAGCAACTGAAAAGTAAAGCTTCTAGGCCGAGCTGTCCACTAGAAATTCCACCTGAAGGGTGGGTACAGATAGCTCCTCTGCTCCTCGGGTCCCTCCGTCCGCTCCGAGTATGTCCCGCCTAGTGGTCCACCTCCGGGTACCGCCTCGTCGTCACGTCCACCTCTGGGTACCGTCTCACCATATAGTCCACCTCCAGGTACCGTCCAGTCCTCGAACACTCGTCCTCTGTCAGCACTGCCCGTCGTCTGCAACCAACACAACGAGGTGCGGGCATAGCCCGTGCAGGGGTGAGTATAACGATACTCAGTAGGGACCCCGAGACCCTAAAGGTCTCATTAAAACCAACAAGGATAACCACATAGAAGATCTCAACAGATAACCTCTACTTAGGTATATGCCCTTACATATACCTATGTTATCAAATAACCCATCTCAATCATGAGGAAACACAAAGATTGTGAAATCAACGGATAACTACTACCCAGGTATATGCCCATACATATACCTAAGTTATCAAGTGACCTATCTCAATCATGAGGTAAAGACAAAGGCCAAAAGTCCCATCTCAAACCAGGATTTTGATCATCGAAACCGTAAATGCTGAAGAGCTCCGTCTCTAGAGTGTACAGTGGTCCTGTCACGATTCCGAGGTACTGCTCACTAACCTAACACTGCTGATGTACTCCTCCTATTGAGTACCGCGGGTCAGCCACCTAGACACAGTAGTGCTTCCCGCCGAGGTATGTCACCCAAACACAGTAGTGCACACCCCCTAGTAGCCTGCTGAGGTACTCTCCAGACGAGTACCGCGGGTCTGCACTGTCACACAGGTATTGCTTCGTCCGCCATGGGTCTTCACCTCAGAAAGTAGTGCTCCGTCCACTGGGCTAGTCGACTCACTCCAAGTCGAGTCGGTCAAGCAGTCGTCGGGTCTCATCCAGTTACACGGTCTCCGTACTCCGCACGCTCGTCACTAGGAGGGTCTACTCCACGAGCTACAGGTCGATACTCCAAGTATCTCAAAGTCCCATGGAGAAGTATCTCAAAGGACCGCCTCGTCATAGGGGTCTCAACACAATATACAGCGCGTCAATCGGACGCCCGATCTGTGAGTTATTAGCCTTTTCGTCGCAGGGGCCCGGTTGGTTTCGTGAGCGAACCAAACCCGGACGTATCTCAACTGTACCCCGAACTCTCGTAGGGTATACTCATAGGGACCATTTCTCAACGAGATCACCAACGCCGTTGACGATTCGTCAAACGGACGTTCTGCCAAAAAAGTATCATCCTTTCCGTTCCAAGGGCCCGGTTGGATTTCGGTGCGATCCAACCCAGCCACTATCCATCTGCATCCAAATTTCGGGCGGAGGATTCCAAAAGTTCTGTATCGTCAACAGGAACTCAACGCAACAGACGACACGTCAATTGGACGCCCGGTCTGAGAGTTATTGCCTTTTTTTGTTCCAGGGGTCCGGTTGGTTTTTAAGGTGAAACCAACCCGACCGTACTCCACCTGCGTCCAAACCTCGGGCGGAGTATGGAAAAAGATCTGTCCCACTAAGAGGAATTCAACGAAACAGACGGCGCGTCAATCAGATTCCCGGTCTGTTAGTTATTCGCCTTTCCGTCTCACACCCACCCTGGGAAACTTCCCAGGAGGTCACCCATCCTGATCACTACTCTAGGCCAAGCACGCTTACCTATTGTGTTTTAACCATGTAGGCTCCCGAAAAGGAAGGTGAACCTTGAGTATAGTATACCGAAACGACCGTCTCGATCCATGGATCGTGTTGCCGCTGACGACGAGTCGTTTGGAGGCTCGTAGCCCAAGATACAGGCATTTGACCAAAAGTGGTCTGAAACTGGGGGTCTGGGCCCGGGCTGACCCGGCCCGACCCCCCTGGGTCGGTCGAACCGGGTCGACCCGTCCCGGGCGGCGACCCGTCCCGACGACCCGGCCGGCTCGGAAAACCCGGCCCGACCGATGGCACGGGCCGGTGCGGTGGTGCGGTCCGGCGCGGCGGCGCTGTCCGGCACGGCAGTGCGTCCTAGGCGTCGTTCGTGTGTCGTGCGTGGGGGGCAAAGCCCCTGCCTTTGCTCAGCTGGCGGAGCGAAAACCTGCCACGCCTAAAGAAAAACGGCCCCCCTCACGTGGGGGCCTGCCTTCGAGAAAACGGGGTGCCGCTTGCCCCCCCTTTGTGAAACCGCCCCCCCCCCCCCATAATAGTGGGGCCATTAAGGCTGGCCGGGGGAAATTATTTCCCCCGGTTTTCTCCCTTCCGGCCGGCCCGACCTGGCCGGCCAGTTCTTCCTCAACGGGACCGGCAAAGGCTGATCCCCTTCCAGCTTCCGTCACCTGCGGCCTGGCTGGCCGCCGGTCTTCTCGTTCCGCCGCGGCCCGGAATCAGCCGCGGCCTTCGTTGTCCGGCACGGCGCGACTGCGTTGTGCCCTTCCACCGCGGCCCCGCTCCGGCCGCGGTGTCTCCGACTTTCTTCGACGCGGCGCGACGGCGTCGCGTCCTTGCATTATTTTACGACGCGGCGTGACGGCGCCGCACATTTCTTGTCGTATGATCCTGCGCGGTGCGACGACACCACGCCACACTCGTTTCAATCCATAACAGAATCAATATGAAAAAGGAGGAGGGTCGGCCGTGTTCGTGCGGTCCAGCCCCCTCGCGTTATTTGCTAATAATCGGCCTTTAATGAATGATAAACTTTCACAATCTTTTAAATTAAATTAAAAGATTTGGAATCAAGGCCCGACAAATATAAACCTTCAAGTTCAAGAGATCCACATAACTTTAAAAATTTAAAACCCCTACCTTGATTTAAGAGGTGACGAGATTCGGCGTCGCGAAAAGAGATGTCGCGGAAGAAGATGTCGTCGGTATTGCGGGTATGGCGTCGCGGAAGACGTTTCCCGAGAACGTGGCATTTTTCGTCGATGTCCGATTGTTCTTCGCGTTCTTTGTCAAGAGGATGAAGAAACTTCAAGACTTCTAAGAATTCTTTCCAAAAGCTCTCAAACAACACAACCCAACCAAAATAAATAAGTTCTCCACTTATTTAATTAACTTCACATGGATTTTGAAATTCAAGTGTTTGAAATTCAAAAGACTCACACAACTCACCACATTAAAATCAACTCATTTAAGACATAATTTATAACTAAGTTAAAATCATTTAAGTGGGAGTTGAGGGGTTTTAGAGGATATGAAGAGGTGGGGTTCGTGTGGTCCCACCACCCTCATAACCTCCCAATGGAGGGTGGGTGGGTACCCAACTTCCACCATGAGCTAACACTTAGAGTAAGTTAATAAAAATTGTAGTGTAGTTATAAAATAAACTTCCACAATTTTTTATTATCAACACTCGTGTAAACGCAACTCCGGAACAGGAGTTCCTAAGCAATTACCGGCGCTGCGGTTCTATCGGTGCCCTCAGAATTCAATTCCAGGCACCGGTTCAAAAGATAGAAATTCTCGCTTGCTCGTTCACTGAACATACCCGAGCCAAACTTCGGAAATTAATTCCGGGCACAAGGGGCCTCGGAATCTGGCGCCGTCAGAAACTGCATTCTTGTAAAATTTCAAAGAAAATTAAGAAAAAATTTACCTTCAAATTTCCGGGTCTTTACATATTTATCATCAAGATGTATAGTTGAACATATATATGAATCTTGTTTCCAATAATTCTAAACTGATCGGTCTTTCGAGCCATGATCTCCTTATGATCATGAAAATGTTATTTAATAAGGCACCGACTCTATGTAACTAGGTTCAGGGCATTACAGTTGGTATTAGAGGATGTTTAGTACAACCCTTAGAAACTAAATTTAGATAAACATTGATTAGAGCACATAGACCTAAGATGTACTTTGAAGATTTGTATCGAAGAGCTTCCAAGAATTTTGGTATTATAGAGATTTTGTGAATTTTATGAGAAATAAATCCCTGTCTGGATACGAGCAGGTAGAGGCGGCTCTGGCAAAGATGTACCTAGGGGTAAAACTCGAAAAAACCTCTTTGAGATCGACTCAAACGGGAACTGGTGCATGAAAATGGGCCTTGCTGCACTCTTGGTTACAACACCCCCGGGGGATATGCTTAGGATAATTCTCATTTTCTTTACAAACCATTATGAAGGGTTATGAGTATATACTTCCTCAAAGAAAACTTTTTTTATGATTATGGATTATATCCATAAACTGTTGAATTTATGTTATGTGTTTTAGAAGTTTGGAATTATATATTTCAATTCATAAACTAATATAGTTTATGCCATTGTATAGAAATGGTACCTAGTGGAAGTAATGGAAACCGTATCAATTCACACACTCCATGTAGTGATTTCCCTCCTACTCAAGATAATTATAGTGGGGCTAGTGATGCAACAGGTGCTGAACAGCTAATCGCTGTACTGGGACAACTCACTCAGGTTATGAATAATAACCTTACCTGTATGGAGCACCCTGATCCGCAGCGTGGAGGATCAATGTTAGATCACATCATGAGGCAACAACCACCATCATTAAATGGGAGTACGAATCTCATATTAGCTAAGCAATGGATAAATTCCTTAGAGAAAATATTCCATACCATGGGGACTAGTGAAAGGGAAAACGTTATCATGGTAGTTTACCTCCTCAATAGAGATGCTGATAAAAGGTGGTCATTGATACAAAACATGAAGGAAGATGATGAAGTATCAGATATGGAATGGAGGGAGTTAAAAGAGCTATTCTACGAAAAATACTTTCCTCGAAACCATCAAGCAGATATGGAAAGGAAATTTCTTAGTCTGAGGCAGAAAGAGGACGACAATGTCTCAAAGTATGAGGCTAACATTACAAGTTTAGCGAGGCATGCTGCTGATTATATACGTAACCCAAGAACTAAGATTGATCATTCCATTGATGGGTTAAAACTATTTCCCCATCGAGAATTTGTATCGCAAACATTCTCATCATATGAATATATTTTCTCGTGTGCTATCATGATAGAAAATGAATTATCTGAGTCTTATGACTTTAAATCAAAGCAAGAGAAGAAGAGATCTGCTGAACACTATGGGAAAGGAAATAAGGAAGCAGAGAAGAAGGGTAGAATTGAATTTCCACCCAGTGATAATTGTGGAAGGAAGCACCCTGGTGCCTATCTAAAAAGAAAAGGAGTATGCTATAAATGTGGACAGAAAGGCCATCTAGTTGGTGATTGTAATGGAAATAAAGACGCTATCGATGTTCAATGCTACAATTTCAGGGAGATGGGACATTATTCAAATTAATTTCCTATGTTTCAAAGAAACATACCTCATAAAAGGCCAAGGGATCATGGAAAAGCTTATGCAATCACTACTGTTAAGGTTGATGCCCCGAAAGACGTGGTGGCAGGTAATTTAATGGTTTCCTCAAGTTTATCAAATGCATTAATTGATTCTAGATCATAGCATTGTTTCATATCTTCCCAGTTTGCTAATAAAATTAGATGTTTCCAATTTGATTTAACAAGGGAGTTCTCGGTTAAAACTCCTAAGGGAAGTATCATTGCATCATAGTTTTGAGAATCGGTCCCCATTAGAGAACATAAATGTTCTTAATCCGCTGATCTCATCGTCATAACTATGATTGAATTTGATATAATCCTTAGTATGGATTGGATTTCAGACCATGATGTGAAGATTTATTGTAAGAAGAAGGAGGTTACAATTTTTGATGATGATGATAAGGAACACCTTATCTTTAGAGCAGAATCCTCACTAACTAATTATTATTTAGATCCACCCCCAGTTGCTCAACTAAATTCAATTATTGGAGAGGAAGAGAATGAAATGAATGAGGGAAATGAAAGGAATGTTCAAATAGAGGAGGTAACTTTTTTGAAATTATATGTAGATGTATTTCTGGAAGATTTACATGTATATCTTCTAGAACAAGAAGTTGAGTTTTCCATTGATTTAATTCCTGGTTCAAGGACCATATTGAAAACCCCATATAGAATGGCCACTGTGTAATTAGTCGAACTAAAGAAACAACTGTAGGAATTGAGTAATAAGGGATTTATTCACCCTAGTGTTTCTCCATGGGGATCCCCTATTCTTTTTGTTAAAAAGAAAGATGGATCTATGAGGTTATGTATCGATTACAGGGAGATCAATGCTATAACAATAAAGAACAAGTATCCCCTACCTCTCATTGATGATTTATTTGACCAACTGCATGGAGCTCAATACTTTTCAAAGATTGACCTTCGATCTGGATATTATCAGTTGTGTGTGAAGAAGGAAGACATTTCGAAAACATCATTTCGAACAACGTATGGGCATTACGGGTTTACAGTAATGCCCTTTGGATTGACTAATGCACCCTCTGTATTCATAGATATAATGAATATAATTTTCAAGGAATACCTTGATGATTTTGTGGTGGTATTTATTGAAGATATCTTGGTATATTCCAAAATCTACAAAGATCATGAAAATAATTTGTGCATTATCCTGAAGACTCTTAGAAGACATGAATTATATGGGAAGTTTAGAAAATGTGAATTCTGGCTTAAAGAGATTTCTTTTCTTGGCCATATTGTCTCTAATGATGGAATCTTTGATGATCCTTCTAAAAACAAGGCAATCCAATAATGGCCAGCACCGATGAGAATAACTGAGGTACGCAGTTTTATTGGTTTGGTAGGTTTTTATCAACGTTTCATCCAGAATTTTTCCCGATTAGCTAACCCATTAAGGAAGGTCACACGTAAAGGGGTTAAATTTTTCTGGACAAAAGAGTGTGGAGAATGTTTTGAAGAACTGAATAGAATATTAGTCAATTCTCATATGTTGACACTACTATTGGGGAATTATGGGTTCGATATTTATAGTGATACATCAAAGAATGGACTTGGTTGTGTCCTTATGCAAAATTATAGGATTATAGCCTATGCATCACGACAACTGAAAATTCATGAGAAGAACTATCCTACTCATGATATTGAGTTATCCACTGTAATATTTTCTCTAAATATTCAGAGACACTATCTCTACGGTGAAAAATGTGAGATTTATACTGATCACAAGAGTTTGAAGTATATTTTCTCACAGAAAGAACTCAACATGAGGAAAAGGAGATGGCTTGAACTACTCAAGGATTATGATTGTATGATACACTACCACTCAAGGAAGTCAAATAAGGTGGATGATGCTTTGAGCAGAAAGGATCATGGAGTTTCGAACAAGATGAGAGTTGAAAAGGATCCTATATACATGGATCTAGTAAAGATGGATATGGGAATAACCATGAAAGGTGAAACAATGATACCATTCCAATGGTTGTCAAACCATCATTACTAGAAAGGATAAAGAGTTCTCAAGCCGATGATGAAGCATTTAAAAAGAAAATTAAAGCTATGAATGATGGTAGATTGAGTGAATTTGTGTATGAAGATGGAATTTTGAAATTTGGGTGGAGACTTTGTGTTCCTGGTATACCTGATTTAAAAAGGGAATTTTTGGAAGATGCTCATAGATCCAATTTCTCTATACACCCTCAGAGCACCAAAATGTATAGATATTTGAAGGACCATTTTTTGTGGTACAACATGAAGAGGGAGATTTCTGATTTTGTGTCAAGATGTATAGTTTTTCATCAAGTGATATCTAAGAGGTGACAGACTGGAAGAGTCATGCAACCTCTTCCCATACCTGGGTGGAAATGGGATAATATCACGATGGGCTTTGTCATGGGACTACCAAAGGCTCCGAGAAGGAACAACGCAATATGGGTCATTGTTGATCATCTTACAATGTCAGCACATTTCATTGCTATAAGGGAGGATTTACCACTTGAACTTATAGAGAGAATATATATTAATGATGTTGTGAGAATTCATTGAGTACCCCTATCGATTGTCAGGGATCGTGATCCCTATTTTACATCATGATTCTGGAAAAGTCTTGAGAAGGCCTTGGATACTGAACATCATTTGAGCCCTGCTTACCACCCTCAAACAGATGGACAATCAGAAAAAACTATTTAAACCTTAGAAGACATGTTGAGATCATGCTCACTTGACTTTCAAGGTATGTGGGATCAATATTTACCTATGGTAGAATTTTCTTATAACAATAGCTTCTATTCAAGTATTCGTATGGCACCATATGAAGCGTTATACGGAAAGAGATGTCGCACACCAACCTGTTGGATTGATGTTGGTGAAAGAAAACTTGTAGGCCCATAACTGGTGGAGGAAACGATGGAAAAGGTAAAGGTAATCCAAAACCACATCAAAGCAGGTCAAAGTATGTAGAAGAGCTATGTTGATAACCGAAGGAATGATTTGGAATTTCATGTAGGATATCAGGTTTTTTTGAAGGTATCACCATGGAAGGGAGTTATACATTTCTGTAAGAAAAGAAAATTGAGTCCTAGATACATCGGACCATTCAAAATTCTTGAACGAATTGGTGTTGTAGCTTACCGATTGGCAATGCCGCCAAGTCTCTCCAAAGTTCACGATGTGTTCCACGTATCACTGTTGAGAAAATACATGCCTGACCCAACGCATGTACTCACCTATGAGGAATTAGAACTGGAACCCGATCTATATTATTGCAAAGAACCCGTCAGGATTCTTGATACAAGAGAACAAGTGCTGATAAACTTGATGACTTGTCTGGAAAAAGTTTTATGGAGAAACCACAAGATGGAAGAGGCAACGTGGGATCCCGAAGAACTTATGATGAAGAACCACCAGAGTCTTTTAATACATTAATTTTCTAGAAATTTCTAGGACGAAATTATTTAAAAGGGGGAGAATGTAACACCTCAAGATTCCACGGTACATTTCCCTTTGAGTAATGCAATAGCTTGCATTGTACGCAACTTCGAGATTCAAACACACCGCGATCAATCAAAGTTTCCTTTATGAATAGTAATACCCACTTTTTGAAATTTTATTCATTTTATCTTTCAAAATGGAATTAATTTTTGGATTCGTAATATTGAAATTATCCTAGGATGAAATTTTTGTACTTTTCAGATAACTTTTATATTTTTGTGAATAGTGAAAATCAATAAATTTTTATTAAAATCATCTTTTTTAATCAAAATAATTAATAGTGATAAATTATAAATTTGAGTGGTTTTAAAGTATATTTAGAATATATTTTTACCATTTAATAAAATTTTGTCCATTGGACATAATGTCACATTTAAACCGGACATAAACAAGTTTCAATCATTTGATACTTATTATCTCTTAAAAACACGCTTTTTGTTTTGACAGCGGGAATTAATTTTAAATTAATTTCTACCACTTATATGTTTTGAATTTTGAAAAATGGATACCATATTTGGAATCAGGATTTCCAAATTGTGTAAATAGGTAACATTCATTTTTAGACATTTTGAATAATTATTTCGGTAAATATTTTATTTATCATGGTTAAAGGGTAAATCTGATAAATAAGGGTAACAAAATAATATTATAATAATAGTAAATTACCCTAAAACATGTCTTAACACTATTGGTTGATACATTTCCGACCATTGGCATCTTTGGGTCGTTTTTGGGACCCCATGGATCCTCTTGTAAGTGATAATGATACGTTATATTAATTAAGTAAAAGTAAATACAAAAATAGCATAAGTATATATCTTTTAGAAAAACAATTTTTACATAGAGTTATATACATTTTATTTTTGAATATAAATATTCATTAGAAATATAGAAAGGTTTCCTACATAATTGTATTTGATTTATAATTTTTATACATTACATAATATAATTTAGTGATGACACAATGATGATATAGTAATTACCTTATTAGTGAAATAATAAAATAATTGATATTATAAATACCAAAATAAATATAATTTGAGACTATTAATGAATTAAATAAATTTTATAGGTTAATATGACATGTTATGAATTCTTAAATGAATTTGGTTCTAATTAATAAAGTTGTTATGATTTTAAAAAAATCAATTATTGAATAGCATCAAAATTGACATAATAGAGTTTTTAAAACAAATATAATATTATTTATTGATATTAAATTCCTAAAAATCTATGTTTCGGCCAATAGACATTTATAATGATATTTGTATCATTAATGTACCAATTATGGGTATATTGGATGTATATAGTTTTTTATTAATTGAATATTATAAAAATACAATGTGACACGGTAAGCGTTAAACTAATTAACCTAGAGTTAAAACTAAAAGATAAGGTTAATATAATGAACCAAACCTGTCTAAAATATATTTTTTGAATGGATTTCTACCCATCACCACATTATACTTTGAATAATACAATTTTTAACCATTAGAAAGAGAATATGATTTTATTATAAAATAATACATTAAGTTTTCCCTAAAGTGCCCCTCACCCCTCTTATAAAAGGGAACTCCCTCTTCTCATTAATTCACACCTTCAGAGCCATTTGGCTCGGCCAAACCCTACCCAAATATACTCCCAACTTCTCTCAATTCATCATAGAGACCATATTTTGATCAGTAATCCAACCTAAGGAGCCCTTTTGATCAAATGAAAAGGAAGAACCCGAAGAAGAGGTAAAGTCTTCACCACCCTCTTTAATGTTCCTTTCTTCTTCAACTTCTTCATTCCATGTTATTTCAATTCTAAAATAATAGCTCAAGTACCTTATTTATACTATGATGTTATTATAATTATGAAACAAACAAATTCATTTTTCTATCCATCCCTTGAATGACATGTCACCATATGTGCGTACGTACGACCTACCGTTTACACGTTGTGGTGTAATTGTTATTCAATATACTATTATTTATATGGGTATAATAATGATGTATAATTCATGTAAATAATAAATATAACATGATTATTATTATTTCTATATTATATACCATCCAATTATATATTATTTTAATATCAAAAGAATGATATTGTCACTCGTGCGTATGTACGGACTACTGTCTCCATAAACGCGATGAGATTCATTCCCCATCATATAAATTTGAGTCTAATTCTCATTTAATGATTAAAAATAATATTTAAGTACTTTATATCATTCTTTATATGAATAAGACACAAACTATCCATAAAAAACATGGCTTACGTAACAAAATAGACAATGGAAAACGAATCCATTAACACCCTAAACGACGATAATACTAAGATGTTATTAACAAATCAATGTTAAAACATAATATCTGATATCATATTAATGTATATGATTCTTGTATAATTTAATAACAATTATTTCACAAATATATAGGCGGTTATTCTACCATCAACCAAGGAAATGTACAAGGTAAGGGTTTATTTCACAATCTCTTCATTATTCAAGGTTGTTTATAAATAATTATCTACTGGGACCTCTGTATCATCCACGTCCATGTTTCTTAAAAATGTATTTCAAAACATTCTTACTATTTTATAGAATATGGGTTAAAGTCATTTATACCCTTGTTTTACTTTTTATAAGAATTTTATAATGGAATCATTCCGTCGTTTTCCAAGCAAGGTCATTTTTAACCTTTTTGATAGAATTAAGGTAAGAATGTCTTTTTTAACTTATACGGCGGGTGTGGCAATATTACGCCGTTATAAGATCGTAAATGCTTCCCTTACAAGCTTATAAAGATATTTTCAATGTAAATGTTTTATTTTATAATTATGGGACCTTTAAATGATTTAAAAAAAGAGTTATTTCTCTCAAATAGTTTTGATTTCATATATGTCAACATCCTTTGATGGATTTTAAGATTATTTGAGGTTGATTTATTATGACACAAAACTTCTATATTTTAATGAAGTTTGTGTGATATGTTTTACTTCGGATGTGCTATTTTTATACCATTCATTGTTTATGGTTAATTTATGGACATTTCATATGCTAGTTTTAATACGAATGTTTAGGATATGTTTAAACCATTTCACATGATGAATGTATTGGACTAAGTAAGTGACAGGTGAAGCTCTCTATATATCCTCGATGCATCGATAGGTCTCATGAGACAACTAGAAGTGGAATTGGCTGAGGCCCTTTCCCAATTTGATTTATGGTTTTGGCCGAGGTCTTAATCATTTTAGACGTCTTGGCCGAGGCCATGACAAAATGTTTCAGAATGTCTGGCATTATACATTCCCTCATTATAGAAATAATATTGATTGTTCATGTGGTCTTTCGACTAGTATAATACCCATGATTATGTTTTATTATGGCCTTATTTAGTAATCTCATATTTTTTTATATAAAAGTGTTCATGTACATTATTGGTAAGGGCATGTGGTTTCAATTATTTACCATGCTTAATATTTATGTTATTTTCCACTGTATTACTTACCCTTTCTAAGTGTTTGAGCTCACCCCTTACAATGTTTTATTTTTTACCCAGGATATGAAGACGTTAGTTATGAGTGACATGAAGGCATAATCTAGGAGGCTTGGATGTTTCTAATGAAATATATTTTGATGTATTTCTCTTCAAACTGTAAAGTTGAACATATGCATGAATCTTGTTTCCAATAATACTAAACTGATCGGTCTTTCGAGACATGATCTCCTTGTGATCATTCCAATGTTATGTAATAATGTACTGACTCTAGGTAACTAGGTTCGAGGTGTTACATATGATATCTGAAATAAATATTTTTATAATTTTTTAACTATTTTTTATTTTGTTCTATTTCTATAAATTTTCATTCAAATTTTCATATAAATATGATGATAATTGTTTTATATTATTTTTTTATAATTTTTGGTATAGTTGTTTGTATAAATTTTCTGAATTGTAGAGAAATTTTCCATAATTTTTTGTATGTAATTATTTTTGGTTTAATTTATTTTATGATATTTTTTTATAACTAATTAAGTACAATTGATTGTTATGATACTTTTTTTGTTAAATTATTTGTTGTGATTATTTATTTTTAAATTATATTTTTAATGTTTTATAAATTATTTATTATTGTTGGTTATCTATATTTTATATGTTTTTAAATGTATATATGTTTCAATACATTATTCATTAGTATTATAGTCTAAGGTATTTAATGGATCATAATTGGATAAATTTACAAAGATCCCCAAATGATTGTGTACAATGTGTTGATAATTTCCAATAATGATCTATGTTTAATCTTAAAAAAATATTTTATAATGTTACCTAGAATGAATTGTTTGAATATGATAAATTTATGTTTCTATATAATCAAGGATCATATCATTTTATATAGTTATAAAAATAATTATATATTCTGTATTTGGAATGGTGAAATAATGAAATAATAAACATCTAATATTGATCAAAATATTCAAAATGTTATAGAGGATCTTATGTAAGAATTAATTCATGATTTTGTGTTGAAACCATAAAAAATAGAAATTGTTGATGATTATGTGGATATTCTAAGAAACTATAATTCTTAGGAATTATGAAATATAAATTGTAATAACCAAATCATATATTAGTTATCATGAAACAATGAAACGGGTGGAGTGATAAAATTTTATTCATTTTGATTATTATTTAAAAGATCTTTGTCTAGAAGGCAATGAACTTCAATATTCTATTTATTAGGAAACGAAGATATTATTCCTAAATGCATTTAGGTATATACTTATATAATCATTCCCAAATTATTAGACTTTTAGATAAATGAATATGAATATTTTCATAAATTTATTAATGGTGGGATGTCACAAAATAAGATTGTTGAAAAAGAATCATCTTTGACTCATTTTATATTACTAACATATATCCTTATATTAATTCAATTTGGAATCTTCCAATAATTATAATTATTTTTCTATAATCTATTAAAAGGAACCAGAATCAAACATCCTGAAAAATAAATTGTGTACCTTCCAATATTTCCTTATTTGTAGGATCTCTTTTAAAATCCAATTAATGTAAAATTATTAAGATGGAAAAATGATGAATGGTTCTTTGATGGTCACATACATTAACCTACTGATTCATCATAGTGGAATAAATATGATAAATACTTTAAAAAAAATTCATGTGATTTTTGAAGAAAATGAATGGGATTGTGACGAGATGGAATGAATTCATATTATAGACTAATTATCTAACATGGATCATATCCTACTTTTTTTGCATGTTTAAAAATTTTCACCAGATATTTGAATGAAAAAATAATATGTAATGATGATAGAGATTATTTTTTGACAAAAAGATATAGTAAACTATCTTGATGTGTATATTTGACCACCAGTTGACGATTTGAATCATTTATGGGATATATGTGTTACAGTTATTGATTTATACAAGAAATAGAACATTCCATTATGTTCTATGATAATGTTCACTATAAAAAAATTTCCTTTATATGGACAATTATCTAGATATAGTGTTATGAGAAAGAAATAATGTCTAATTTTAGAATAGGAGACATTATATTATCAATTTTAGAATTTATTGACCACAGTTTACATTGGAAATTGATTATTTTTTCATATTGGTTATGCATATCATAGATTGAAAAATAAATTAATTGTTTAATATCAATATAATCTTCCCCGCCCACCATTTTCATTTGATGAATATTATGATAGGGAGAAAAATATTAACTCCACCTTTGGAATTCAAGGATGTTATAGTCATCTAAACAATAATCATGAAGAAAAAAATCAATTTTGTTCATACTAAATTATTTGAGGTTTTTAGACATAAAACATATCATTGATATTATAATTGATAATAATAACATTTTTGATAGTTTTATTGGGTTATATTTGAAATAAAATTAAAGACCAAATATATATTTAATGTTATATTGTACTTGATATGAATTGGAATACCATTGGAGTTACTTCAAACTATAAAAGTAAACAGTAAAAATTTACCACTGGATTGTCAGATATTAAGAAAGAGACAGATGATTAATTTTTTCAATGTCTGCATGGTATAAATTTACCCATTGGATATTATAAAAATATGAATAAATTTTGTCATTAAATTGTTATCAATTAACTGATGTGAAATATAATTGATATTATGTATTGATGAAACAATGGTATTGGTCACAATCTTTGTTATATTTCTAACAACTGTCCAATAGAAAATCATTAGGTTATATAATTTCTCAGTACCATTTTATGAAAATTCATTGATCCGAATTTTTTAGATGTGTCAGAGAATGAATGTTCTATTATAAATCATAAATTATAATTATATTTCCCACCTATGTTTTTTGAAAAATTTATTCATAAGGTGATTCGTCTAGTGGGTAATATTAAAATATTTTTGAATTTTTTATTATGTTGGACGTATCCATTTGATAGGTATATGAAAATTTTGGAGGGATGTGACAGAAATCTACATAGAACAAAGGCCTGTATTATTAAAAATATGAATTGGAATGTGTGATTTATTTCAAAACTAATTATATATATGAAGAGGACCATATTTCCCTTTATATATATCATGATATATCTTTTATAAGTGAAGGTATACAGATTTGATAATTAATGCTAAATTTCATTCCATGTAATGATGTGATTCAAGAAAATTTATAAATAAAAAAACACAGATGATGTTCAACAATATATTTCATCACATATTGCTGAATTAAAGTTATTAATCTAAAAAAGATATAAAAATTCATTAATGATTGATTATATGAAGAAATTTGTTTCATGATTTAATTAAGACATCATCATAGCAATATCTACATCAGAAAAATTGAAATTGTTGAAAGGGGGAATATATCTTAATGTGATCACATGGATTGATTTTGGAATTAACAGTTTCAAATTCTACAAAAAAAATCTAGAAGACAAGAGTAATGTTCAAAATACTTTGGAAACGGTCATATACAATCATCTTTATTCATTGAGTAAAAATGAAAAAACCTCGATTTCTACATCAACAACATATTTTCTAGTTCTTCAGGATTTATGGGAAGTATATAATATTTAATTTTGATATGTAGTTTTTATATGTAAATTGATTTATAGTAATAGTGGTGTGAGAAATTATACCATTGGTTGTACACATGTTTATTTAAATATATTTATTTTCAAAGAGCAAGAATTTATCAAAGAGATGAAACAAAAGAAACATTTTCCATAATTATTTCACAAAATGATCAATGGTCCATCATTTTTCAAGGGAATAGAATTCATTTGTGTGATGGGGATGATGATGATGTTTTGAATTTATATGATGATTTTTCTTCTCATACATGATTTCTGTATGATCAAGATGACTATAATTAAAACATATTCAATAGTATATGAAATTATATTGCTGAAGGGATATTGGAAATCAATAAATTAAACTCTTAATTATATAGGTAAATTTTTATATTATATTACTATTGAATATTTACATGTGTTCACTCTATTTTTTTATTATTGGATTTTTATTTATATATATTTGACTAATTATATGATTTTTATATTATATTTTATATTGAAAAGTTATGGATAAACACATTTTTTTAAACCCAATATATATCATTATGTATATGCTAAATTTACATATATAAAAACAATTTTATGTGATAGTGGTATTTAAATTTACATGTCATTCTGTATTTTTTTATTAAATTTTTATATGTAATATTTTAACTTGACTTTTTTTATAACAATCATGAAATCATTTTTTTATATATAACACACACATGTGTGACCATGTTTTTTAACATACCTATTTTTGTAATCATTTTTTTAATATTCAATTCTCTAACAATCTTATGGTACCCAAAATTTCATTATAGTTTCTTATTTCAATGATGGACATAGAGGTAGAGGAAAAATTAACGAGGTATAAGTATTTATTCATATTATTAAATATTAAGTAATATAGTTTTTTAATGAATGAAAAAAAAATTATTACTAAAAACTTATTACATGACTTCTGGTGAACCTCATACATAGGATTATTCTGCTACATCATCTTATATAATAGATAAATTAGTTTCTAGAGTTTCTATTTATGGGATTACAAATTTACCCAAATTGTCACGTTCATGTGGATTCTAGGGAATACATATTAAGTTTTTCAACAATAATAATCCCAAATTCCCTAATAAAATGTTGTTTACACATTATATCACTATGTAGAGGCATTATATTTTTCGAAATTTATATCTTGATTGGAACTCTATTTCAAATATATAGAAAGAGAAGTGGTGGGAATCCATAATGTTAAAATATCTCAATTGATTTATTATTATATCATTTTTTGAATATTAAATATGTTAAATGGATAATATTTAATTTATTCTATTACATATGAATGTATTTTTTCATTAAAAGAATGAAATTAAGAAAGAAATAAATCTTTAGATATTGTAAAATGCAGTGATTATAAATAATAGATAATTGAAATTTTTTATTTTCTGATGATCCTAAATGACAAAACGTGCCTCAAATATGTAATTTTAAATGTAAATACATGGATTATATTTTCAACTTGCAGAACTGATGAATCATTTTTGGTATGAAAATTATTTATAATTGTAAAATTAATTGCATATTATTTGATTAATTATAATTTTATTAGGTAACATGACATTATATGATCTCATCAAGATATCGAGTTATAGAATGTGCACCCTCATAATTTATCATAGGGAGGGTATCACTAATTTATAGGGAAAATTATTGCGGAATCATATGATGCATTAAGAGCTCAATATACTATTGGTTTAAAAGATGGTATGTTTAGTCCTAGATATCCACCAACTCTCTATGAAAACCTGAAAATAATGATAATAAGAAAATGAAATTTATGTCACAATGTAATCTACGGACGTAGCTGGAAAAATTATAAGAAAATATTATTTATTTTCCCTGAATGATTTATTTTTTATATTATCAAAACTGTCATACCTTTTTAATTTATAATTGTATGATGACATTTAAGGGAATAGATATGGGGAGCTCTTTTCCATATGTGTAGTATGAACATCCTTGGTAATAGTTTAGGAATTCCCAAACACCCTAGCCAAAGAAGAAGATGTGAGGTGGGTGTTAGTGTTAGGAAATAAGTGGTTATGAAAGTAAGAATTCAAGAGACTGAGTGATAGATTAAATAAAATATGAGTCTAAATAATTTAATTAATCTATGGATGATAAAATTAAATCATTTTTACAGGCTACGTTGGAATAATTTAAAATATAATCATCGTTTGCGAAGCTTACCCTTCTTACGCTGCCTTCCCATCCTACCCAGCCTACCCAGCCTACCTAGCCTATGTAGCCTACCTATTCATGTCCTCCACCTACTCATTCAGACCCGAACATATATTTTTTGTTGTATTCTAGAGATCCCTATAACCCTATTGTAGAATTAAGATTCATATTTATTTTGGTGCATTATTTACATAACAATCATCTATAGTTAGATTTTGTAATAATATCAATACATGATATTATAGATCTGAATATTTTACATCCATTTACTATCAGATAATTTATCATAGTTAGATATTATTTGGGTCATTTTTTCCTCTTTAAGTAAAATATATTTATTATATAACAAATTTGTTCGCTTTTGATCTGTAAATATTATTGACATTTTATTAAAAATAAAATATATTGTTTTCTGATTCGAAATTTATATCGTAGTATCTATGTAACACAATGAGATTTTCTGAAAAATATTCTTTTTAATATCTTGTCTATTAAGTTACACCAAAATTATCTTGTGATATACGCAAAACCGTATTTTCTTGCAGTATACACAACAATATTCTTGGCTCGTGTTACACACAATTTTATGTTCATTTTGTAGAAACTATTCTACGAAAAATTATATATAGATTTTGATTAATGTATAAATGAAATAAGTTTTTATTATTTTATATGCAACACCAAAAAGAGCTTTCACTACACTCACCCCTGACTTGGGTTGCATTACAGGCAATAATGACCTTCCTCGATAGCGTGTGTAGTACACAATACCGAGTTTCACTAACCGAGATATTATTATAATATTAAAATGAACTAGCAGTTATGAATAGTAATACCCACTTTTTGAAGTTTTATAAATTTTATCTTTTAAAATGGACTTCATTTTTGGATTTGGAATATTGATATTAGCTTAGGGTGAAATTTTGGTACTTTTCGGATAACTTCAAAATTCTGATGAATAGTGAAAATTACTAAATTTTAATTAAAAACAACTTTTGTAATCGAAAAAATTAATAGTGATAAATTATTAATTTGAGTGGTTTTAAAGTATATTTAGAATATATTTTTACCATTTAATACAATGTTGGTCATTGGATGTAATTTCACATTTAAACCAGAAATAAACAAGTGTCAATCTTTTGGTAATTATTATCTCTTAATAACACGCTATTTGTTTTAACGACGGGAATTAATTTTTAAATTAATTAATGCAGCTGATACGTTTTGAATTTGGTAAAATAGAAATAATTTTTTAATTCATAATATCAAATATAGCTTAGGCCTAATTTTTGGTATTTTTCTGGAAACTTTCCTTTTCTAATGAATAGTGAAACCACTAAGTGGTAGTTAAAAAACTGAATTTTTCATAAAACATAATTTTACCACTTCTGTGAGTGGAATTTCGAAAATCCAAGAGACACAGTTAATATCAAGGACAAATATGTGGTTCAATGAGATAAAAATAATTTTTGGTTAATAGTAACTTTTTATTTTTTTTACCACGGTAAAAAGTAAATAGGGTAATTAATGGTAAAAGTGTTATTATTATTATTATTACCCTTAAACATGTCCTAATTCTATTGGATAAGTGTAATTCAACCAAAAACAACCTTAGGAATAAAATATGACCATTTAGGCCCACTTGGATTAGATTAGGACATTTATTATTAATTTATTTAAAGAAGGGTTAAAATAGTTAAAATCAATGTTTAATAACTAACTCGTATTTAATATAGGGTTATACAAAAGATAAATTCGACTATAAAAATTCATTAGAAAGAAAAAAAATATTTCCTACATAATGGTATTTTATTTGTTCTTTTTAGACTTAAAATAATTTAATATATTTATGAAACAATGATAATGCAGTAATTATCTTATTAGTGAAATATTGATATAATTGATGTTATAAATACCCAAATAAATGTAATTTGAGACTTTTTATGAATTACAATAATTTTATATGTTAATATGACATGTTAGTATTTATTTAATTAATTTTTTTCGAACTAGTAAGTATTTTATAATTTTCACAAAAATCAATTACCGAATAGTGTCAAAGTTGACATAAAATAGTTTTTAAAACAAATATTATATTATTAATTGTTATTATATTTTAAAAAATCTATGGTTCGGCCATGATACGCATATCATAATAGGTGTATCATTAATTGTCCACTTTGGGGAATCTTGGATGTATATGGTATGTTTATTAACTATATAATATAAAAATACAAAGTGACATGGTAAATGTCAATCTCATTAACTAAGTGATAAAACTAAAATATAAGGTTGATATAATGAACTAAACTTGTCTAAACTATATTGGATGAGAGGATTTCGAACCATCCCCACCTTAGATTCTAAATAAATCAATTTGGAGCTATTAAAAAATGAATATGACTTTATAATAAAATAATATTTTTTGTTTTTCCAAAGGTACCCCTCTCCTCCCATATAAAAGGGAACCTCCTACCTCTCTTCCTCACAACACTTTGAGCCTTCATGCTCGGAAAACCCCTTCCAAATTCTTTTCTCCACTTCCATAGAAACATCCTAGAGGTTTTGGTCTTCTTCAAAGGCCAATTTTAGTGCCCTAAGAGGAGGACTCAAAGTGGCGCTTCAAAGAAGAGGTAATGTCGGTTACCGATTCTATAAACTTTATTTCTTCTTCCACTTCTTCTTCTTTAGTTGTTTCATTATGATGTAATAACATCAGTATAACTAATATACTGATATGTTATTATATGTATGAAACAACCATATTTCACCATCTATCAATCCTACGGAAAATGAAATCACCACGTGTGCGTACGTACGGAATACCGTCTCCACGCCATGGTGTAATCTATTTTCCACCACCACCGTAATTGGATGGGTATAATGGTGAAAGTAATTAATATATATGATTATTGTAAAATGATACTGATTCTGTAATATTATACTTACACTTTAATAAAATTCCATGATCATGGGAATGATATCATCGTTCGTGCGTACGTACGGACTACCATCTCCACGAACGTGATGAGTTTCATTTTCCATGATTAACCATTCAAGAATGATTATAAAGTATATATAATGAATAATAATGAAATATATGACATAATAATTCTACTATATTTATGTATATATATATATATGTATGTCATCTATTTAGTTTCATTCAATTCAACAAGGAAACTAAAACAGCATTCATGCGTACGTACGGCCTACCGTCTCCATGAACGGTGTATTTCATTCCTTTAATCGATATAATATATATATATATATATGATGAATATATATTATATATAAATCATGTTTTACATTCTTTAATTAAGTAAATCGGGATATAAGTTATAATATCAAGAACAAAAAGTCCAAACACGTAAGATAAATAAAACGATTTAACCCAAAATGCTGATTTAACATGGAACTTACAAAAGAATGGGTAATATAAAGGCATAAGTGAACCATATATGATATCATAACAATGAATATTATTCTGTAATAAGTCAATGACATTATTTAAATCATTATACAGGAGGTTCGGAAATGTACGAAGCATATCGGACCTCTGGTAAGGGATAATTATTCCAATCTCATTCTTATCCGAGATTGTTTATTCGTAAGAATTTACTGGGGTTATGTTTATCATCCATGTCAATGTTTCCTAAAATGGTTTCATGTATGTTTAATGTACTTTTTACCCATTTTTGACTTCTACTACATGGTACGTAAGAAATATTTGTTTTTTTACGTTACGAGGTAGTTTTTTGACTTTTCTGGAAAAAGTACGAGAAGAATGTTTTTTAAACTTATATGGCATGAAAGGATTTTTATGGTTTTATAAAGACTTATTTTCATGAAGCTTCCTCCAAAATATTTCATGACTATTTTCAAGAAAATATATTTCTTTTAAAATTTCATGACTTTTTTGTGAAAAGAAATTTATTTTGAAGAAGAAAGGATATTTTCCTCGAAAATTAATTTCAATTGTTTTATCCAAACCATTTTCCATCTAAGATGACATTATTTCATATGTGTATGGTTCAAGTATAATTTTTCTATGATATACATGGTTTCACTTTTCATATTATGAAATGATATCTATTTATTTTATATGGATTATGTGATGATGGGATGATGTTTATGAGACCCATTTTATTCTTTGGGTTATGATAAATGTTTTATGTTTATTTTGTGGAACAAGTAAGAATGATTTCATTATGAGATGGGTGGGACATATATCTTCCTCCAATGCATTGGGTAATGATTTATATCTCATTAGATATAAATTGCCAAAATGGTATGTTAATCAGGTTCAGTGATACAGGACTGCATTGAGGTGTGAACTTGATTCAAAAAGGGACTTTGTCCACTAAGATGGACTTGGCAGCAATGCCTTGGCTACTATGGAAATCATAACAAGTGCTGAATGGTTGCCAAAATTACATGTTTTATTCCCATGCTTTGTTATAGTGATTGATGTTACTTTATGATAAATTCCTTACTTACTTCCAAGATTTATGTCTTTGCTCGAGGTTTTAAGGTTTAGATTTTATGTTCCAGTTTTTGATTTCAAATGTTTAGGGATTGTTTCATGTTCTCTATGTTTGCCCTTACCGAGCATTTGTGCTCACCCTTTTTATGTTTTATTTTTCCCAGGAAATAAAGAAAGTTTTTAGGTAAGGAAACGAAAAGGAGAAGATCATTATGTGAGATGTTAAAGAACTTTGACCACGATTAGAAGATTACGTTCTATGTTTCCAATGACACTAAACTATTACGGTCCTTGTGTGTCTGTTTTTGTTATATACTATGTATTCTGCAAAAGTAATTTAATGTCCATGTACGTCAATCTTCGGGTCTCTACAGTTGGTATCAGAGGAAAGGTTTAGTCAACCTTTGGAAACTAGGATGTGAAAACTTTAGTGAGATCCCTAGAGATATTTCTAAGATATTTCTAGGGATGCCCCTAAGGATAAGTATAACTATAGGTTATAGTCCTAGAATTATGGTAACTATATTAGATTAAACCTAAGATGTTAGATATTGGAGTTACTACCCCTTTATTATTATTTTTGCCTCTCACACTATTCTTTTTGGGTTTTAGAAACTGGATGGAAACAAGATGATTAACGATAATGGAGGATATGATGGACAATGGAATGATATTCTTCATGATCAACCAAATGAAATGGGATTTGGAAGTCCAAAAATAATTATTATGCTAAATCAGCAATCTCATAATATGATCAATAAACTCAAATTTGGTAAGTTACCTGACTCGGCTAATAAGAGAATTATGGAGTTTCATGATGATCATGGAAGAAAGAAAGTTAAATTTCCCCTATGTAAATCATGTGGGAAGAGGTATCGAGGAGAATGTTTCAATGGAACTGGAGGATGCTTTGGGTGTGGAAAAGAAGGACACAAATCCAATAAGTGAGAAGGAAAAGGATCAGTTAACACCATGGATGAGGATAATGTTATTGCTACAACATCAACAATTGTTAAATGTTTTAAATGTGGAATGTACGGGCATTATTCAAACCAATTCCCTAAGGGAAAGTCTCATGAAGAGAATCAGTATGGTCGTATGGGTAGTATTTATGTTGATGATGATGAAGAGACTACAAATGATATGTGAGATGAAAGAATTGTTGAAGCTCCGTCAATGGTTTAAGAAGGTAGTGGAATGATTACACGTTTATTAAGTGTAATGTTGTATAAGTAATCTCATTGTACAATGGAATAAAGAGACATCTAAGGATTGTTACACTGTTGTCTTTCCTTATGTTTTGAAAGTATATGTTGAATGGTACCGGTAACCATGGAAGGTTATTCAGATATTTTTGGAAGGTAGATGATATGTGCATAATGAAGTGATAAGAAGATAATGAGATGTTTGATTGTATTCATGAGCTCATGACTAATATAAGAACTAAGTGATATTATGGTTTGATTATATAGATTTTTTTGGGATTTTGGTATGTGGAAAGAGTTATATTTTGACAATATTCATGTTTTCACTAAGGTTCTATGGTAATTTATGTTTCAATAGAATATATGACTAAGGTATTCATGTGTTTGGAATGCAACCAACCAGATATATCTTGTGATATATGTGGGATAAATTCTTGTATTCGCATTCTTGGTAGATTACCTTTCTAGTAATTCTTTTCTTTATACTATGATCATGGAAGAAAGTATTTTAGATAAGCCTAAAGATTGGAATGGATTATGTTAGACATAAGTTAGTATTGTTTAAGGATAGAACTTTTTTCTATATTATTGATTGGATGTTATAGGAATGTAGTTTTTGAAAAAGGACAACCTGCAGGACAGGCAACGGCCCATCGCGTCGCACAAGGTTGTGGGAATCGAACCCACAACCGATGTGCGACTGGCCTTTATCACCTACCACTGGCCTACAGGAAGTCCCTGGTTAGTAGAAACTAGTTTTATTTTATTAATCGGTATAATATATGATGTATAAGATCATTTTTGGAATTGTATATGATTAACCTCACCATAGATGGACTTATGTATATTTGATAACATTTCCTAAACTTTTGTTTGAAACATATGGAATGACCCATCATTCTATCACATGATCTATTAACACTTCACAAATAAAAATTATACATCATTTCATTAAGCGATAAAGTGGAAATTGTTCAAAGCACGAACAATAGTGAGATTGTACCAAAATCAAGCAAGTATTTCTTCTAATTCAAAATTTTCAACTTTAAGGAAATGATATTGAAAACAAAAAATGTTGTCCTAGTGCTCTTATATCCGATGAATCAAATTGTACCTTAGATCATCACAAATTTATGGATTTTTGATTGATGTCTTTTTCATAGCCATGTTCTCTACCACTCTCCACCAGAACATGATGGTGAGATTTCTCTTCCATATCCATATTTTCACCTATGTTCTCCTTTGTGGAAACCCAGTGATTAGTTAATTTGGGTAACCGTTACGTTTCATACTTTAGGTTTTAAAGTTACATTTTGGTATTTTATTTTACGATGTGGGTTTCAATTAAAGAAACTTTCGAGTAGAAAACCATGTATAACCCTGACGAATTTCGAGGGCGAAATTCATTTTAAGGAGGGGTAGAATGTAACACCCCGATATTTTATGAAAAATATTCTTTTTAATGTCTTGTGTTTTACGCTACACTAAAATTAGCTTGTGATATACGCAACACTGTATTTTCTTGTAGTATACGCAACACTATTCTTGGCTCACGTTACACACAATTTCAAGTTCGTTTTGTAGAAACTATTCTACGCAACATTACGTGTAGATTTTGTTTAATGTATAAATGAAATATGTTTTGATTATGTTATACGCAACACCAAATAAAGCTTTCACTACACACAGCACTGACATGGCTTGTATTACATGCAATAAAGACCTTCCTTGATAGCGTGTGTAGTATGCAATACCGAGTTTCACTAAACGAGATATTATTATAATATTATTATGAACTAGCCATTATGAATAGTAATACCCACTTTTTGAAATTTTATAAATTTTAGATTTCAAAATGGACTTCATTTTTTGGATTCGAAATATCGACACTAGCTTAGGGTGGAATTTTGGTACTTTGCAGATAACTTTCATATTCTTATGAATAGTGAAAATTACTAAATTTTAATTAAAAACAACTTTTTTAATCGAAACAATTAATTGTGATAAATTATTAATTTGAGTGGTTTTAAAGTATATTTAGAATATATTTTTACCATTTAATACAATGTTGGTCATTGGATGCAATTTCACATTTATACCAGACATAAACAAGTGTCAATCTTTTGATAGTTATTATCTCTTAAAAACACGCTATTTGTTTTGACGACAGAAATTAATTTTTAAATTAATTAATGAAACTGATATGTTTTGATTTTGGTAAAATAGAAATCATTTTTTAATTCATAATATCAAATATATCTTAGGCCTAATTTTTGGTATTTTTATGGAAACTTCCATTTTTTGATGAATAGTGAACCCACTAAGTGCTAGTTAAAAAACTGAATTTTTAATAAAACTTAATTTTACCACTTCTGTGAGTGGAATTTCGAAAATCCAAGAGACACGGTTAATATCAAGGAATAAAATGTGGTTCAATGTGATGAAAATAATTTTTGGTGAATAGTAACTTTTTACTATTTTTACCACGGTTAAAAATAAATAGGGTAATTAAGAGTAAAAGTGTTATTATTATTACCCTAACACATGTACTAATTCTATTGGATACGTGTAATTCGACCAAAAAAACCTTAAAAATAAAATATGACCATTTAGGCCCACATGGATTAGATTAGGACATTTATTATTAACTTATTTAAAGAAGGGTTAAAATAGTTAAAATCAAAGTTTAATAACTAAATAATTTTTAATATAGGGTTATACATAAGATAAATTAAACTATAAATATTCAATAGAAAGCTAATAATATTTCCCACATAATGGTATTTTATTTGTTATTTTTAGAATTAAAATAATTTAATTTATTTATGAAAAAATGATGATGTAGTAAATATCTTATTAAAGAAATATTGACATAATTGATGTTATAAATACCCAAATAAATATAATTTGAGACTTTTTATGAATTAAAATAATTTTTTATGTTAATATGACATGTTATTATCGATTTAATTAACTTTTTAGAACTAATCAATCTTTTATTATTTTCAAAAAATTCAATTACCAAATAGTGTCAAAAATGACATAAAATAATTTTTAAAACAAATAT
Organism: Viscum album; assembly: GCA_963277665.1. Lineage (NCBI taxonomy): Eukaryota > Viridiplantae > Streptophyta > Magnoliopsida > Santalales > Viscaceae > Viscum > Viscum album. The sequence continues at coordinate 488,628,283 of OY728120.1, forward strand.
TATATTATTAATGGTTAATATATTCCAATAAAACTAAGGATCGTCCAATATACTTATATCATTATTGGTGTATCATTAATGGTCACCTTGGGGTCGTTTGGATGTATATGGTACATTTATTAACTATATAGTATAAAAATACAAAGTGACATGGTAAATGTCAATCTAATTATCTAAGAGTTAAAATTAAAAGATAAGGTCAATATAATGACCTAAACTTGTCTAAACACTATTGTATGAGAGGTATAGACCCATCACCACCTTAGATTCTAAATAAATCAATTTGGAGCTATTAAAAACGAAATATGACTTTATAATAAAATAATATTTTTAGTTTTTCCAAAGGTGCCCCTCTCCTCCCTTATAAAAGGGCACCTCCCCCCTCTATTCCACACACCACATTGAGCCTTCATGCTCGGCCAAACCATGAAAAATTATCTTCTACACTTCCATAGAAACATCCTAGAGGTTATGGTCTTCTTAAAAGACCAATTTTAGTGCCCTAAGAGGAGGTCTCAAAGAGGTGCTTCAAAGAAGAGGTAATGTCCACTACCGATTCTTTCAAATTTATTTCTTCTTCCACTTCTTCTTCTTTAGTTGTTTAATTATGAAGTAATAACATCAGTATAAATCATATTATGATATGTTATTATAAGAATGAAACAATACTATTTCACAATCTATCCATCCTAAGGAAAACAAAATCACCACGCGTGTGTACGTACGGAATACCGTCTCCACGCCGTGGTGTAATCTATTTTCCACCACCACCTTACTTGGATGGGTATAATGGTGAAAGTAATGAATATATATGATTATTGTAAAATTATATTGATTATGTAATTTTATACATACACTTTAATACAATTCCATGATCATGGGAATGATATCATCGCTCGTGCGTACGTACGAACTACCGTCTCCCCGAACGCGAGGAGATTCATTTTCCATGATTAACCATTCAAGAATGATTATAAAGTATATATAATGAATAATAATGAAATATATGAAATAATAATTCTAATATATTTATGTATATATATATATATTTATTCCATCTATTTAGTTTCATTCAATTCAATAAGGAAACGAAAATAGTGTTCATGCGTACGTACGGCCTACCGTCTCCATGAACGGTGTATTTCATTCCTTTTATCAATATATAATATATATATGTATATGATGAATATATATTATATATAAATCATGTTTTACATTCTGTAATTAAGTAAATCAGGATATAAGAGATAATATCAAGAACAACAAGTCCAAACACGTATGATAAATAAAATGATTTAACCCAAAACGCTGCTTTAACATGGAACTTACAAAAGAACGGGTAATATAAAGTCATAAGTGAACCATATATGATATCATAACAATGAATATGATTCTTTAATAAGTCAATGAAAATATTTAAATCATTATACAGGAGGTTCGGAAATGTATGAAGCATATCAGACCTAAGGTAAGGGATAATTATTCCAATCTCATTCTTATCCGAGATTTTTTATTCGTAAGTAGTTACTGGGGTTATGTTTATCATCCATGTCCATGTCTCCTAAAAATGGTTTCATGTAAGTTTAATGTTATTTTTACCCATTTTTTACTTTTACTACATGGTATGTAATGAATCTTTCTTTTGTTTACGTTACGAGGTACTTTTTTGACTTTTCCAGCAAAAGTACGGAAAAAATGTTTTTTAACTTATACGGCATGAAAGGATTTTTACGGTATTATAAAGCCTTATTTTCATGAAGCTTACTCCAAAATATTTCATGAATATTTTCACAAAAATATATTTCTTTTAAAACTTCATGACGTTTTGGGAAAAGAAATTGATTTTGAAGAAGAAAGGATACTTTCCTCAAGAATTCATTTCAAGTGTTTTATCAAAACTATTTTTTCATCTAAGATGACATTATTTAATATGTCTATGTTTCAAGTATAATGTCTCTATGATTTACATGGTTTCACTTTTCTTATTATGAAATGATATCTATTTATTTTATATGGATTATGTGATGATGGGATGATGTTTATGAAACCCATTTTATTCTTTGGGTTATGATTACTGTTTTAAGTTTATTTTGTGGCACAAGTAAGAATGATTTCATTATGATATGGGTGGGACCTATATCTCCCTCCAATGCATTGGGTAAAGATTTATATCTCATGAGATAGACATGGCTGAAAAGGTATGTTAATCTGGTTCAGTGATACAGGACTAGATCGAGGAGTGAACTCGATTCAGAAATGGACTTTGTCCACTAAGATGGTCTTGGAAGAAATGCCTTGTCTACAATGAAAATCATAAAAAGTGCTGAATGGTTGCCACAATTACATGTTTTATCCCCATGCTTTTTTTATCGGGATTTATGTTTCTTTATGATAAATGTCTTACTTACTTCCAAGATTTATGTCTTTTCTCGAGGTTTTAAGGTTTAGATTTCATGTTCATGTTTTTTCTTTCAAATGTTTATTGATTGTTTCATGTTCTCTATGTTTTCCCTTACTGAGCATTTGAACTCACCCTTTTTATGTTTTATTTTCCCCAGGAAATAAAGAAAGGTTTTAGGTAAGGAAATGAAAAGGGGAAGATCATTATGGGAGATGTTGAAGATCTTTAACCACGATTAAAATATTACGTTCTAAGTTTCTAAAGACACTAAACTATTACGGTCCTTGTGTGTCAGTTTTTGTTATGTACTAAGTATTCCGCAAAGGTAATGTAATGTGAATGTACATCAAGCTTCGAGTCTCTAAAATCTAATATCAAATGAATTAATTCAAAGGAAAAATGGATCAGGCAACAAAAAATATAGATATTTATGAGATTTTTTATGAATAAAAATATTCCCCAAGTTTTAATCTTCCTTGATAAATATTTATTACTTTTTTATGAGATATAATATATGAGTAAGAGTCTATATGTAATAACCTTAACTCATTATTCCATATACAGTGCTAAAAAATATGTGATTTTTTGTATAACATATAAATGAAATAATATAAAACAATTTATTCAGTCCATGACATTTTTCTATTGTAGTATCTAGTAAATTAGAAGACACCTTACAGTTTATCAAAAGTCTTAATAAAAATTAAATTTCAAATTTAACTATCCTTAAATGCGATTACTACATAAGATACAAAATTCATTATAAAACATCAAATATATCTATGAAAAAAAATTGAGCATGAGATGACAATTGGATTACCAAATAAGGTGTTTCATAATTAATTAAATAATGTTTATGAAATAAAGTATTGAAAATCACTTTTTAGAAACTATTTTTAACATTATTTAGATAATAATATCCAAAATACATTTATAAATAACTTTTTAAAATGTCGTTAAAAATTATTACATTTGAAAATAATAAATATTTCAAAATTAAATAGTCTAAACATCATTAAAAATACAATGATTTTTCTAATAATTGTATGCACTCTCTTAAAAAAAACACTAAGGACACCTAAAACATTGTTGGATATCTTGGTCCAACCCACTAGCCGAGGGATGGGTTCACTCCCAAATTCCCTAAAATATTTACAACGTTGAAGTTCAAAATTTCAAAAAACATTTTAATCAATTTCTATATATATTTACAACCTTCACTTGGTATTCTTCTCAAAAATCATGGCAATATAAATAATTATGCAGATGAATATTTATATAAATATATTTTTTCATATAAAATTAATTTCTAAATTTTAAGAAACATAATAACATCAGCATTTAATAAATACACAATATGTCCATGATTGAATAATTAACAGTCATGTAGTTAAATTTCATTCATTAATCACATAAAATAACTAAGAATGTATTTTCCTTCAAATAATTACGTTTTTCAGTACTCCTTTGTAAACAATTAATAAAAAACTTTTACATATATGCATGATATATCATGGGTTAATATGATCACCATATCTTACAAAAAAAATGGTATTCATGATTTCATATGCAATTTTCACACATAAAATTATATTTTTATTTATTTATAACATACAATAAATAATAAAAATTAAATTAAAATAACATTTATTTAGTGTAGAGGGACAGATAATAAATATTTTTATTTCAAATATAAACATATATTTGGATAATATTAAATAAACTAAACAATTAAAATAAATACATTTCTATTATTGTATATTATATTTTAAAAATAAAAATACATGAATGAATATAAAACATAATTTAAATATTTTAATAACATAAATATAATCGCATATACATATATCTATATAATATAAATCAATTTAACTTATAATTTAATTGATGTTGATATATATATTCCTTTACATAATGAAAAATAAAATCACATTCAAAAATATAATATGAATATATAATTATTCCAAGGTAATAATTAAAATTATAATGAAAAATAATTTTCTCTAGTAAAGATTCATAGAATAAAAATTTGACATATGAAATCAAATTTTTATCCAAAAAAATTTAATCCTAAAAATAAGTCATGTAAAAATAATTAAACAATAAATATCATTAAAAGAATATAATTTCTAAAAATATAACCTCAAAAAATGAATCCATAGAATAAAAAAACTCCCTTAATATTAAAATTATGAACATAAAATAAAATAGATAATCTACCACACATAAAAATAAAACTTTTCTTTAATATAAATAAAAAAATATTAACTTAATAATTTGAGAAATGATAAATACTAATTTAAAAAATGATAATAACAGTATATCCCTTATCATAGATACTCTTAGTAACTCACAGCTTCCTTACAGTAGAATCAAAGGAAGCATGAGTTTGAGAACACTTAATTTGAAAAAATTTATTCTCTTCTTCTTGGTAGAAGTCCCAAACCTGATCTCTTATACTCACTATCTCTCTAAATGGGGAAATAAAAAATTAAAATAGGGGATTCCACCATCAATCATAATCCCCTACCAACCCCTAAAAAACATTGCATATAAAACTAAAAAAATCAAACAGATAAATATTTATAATATTAATATATAATGTCATTTGTTTCCATCTGAATGTTAGAGGAAGTTTTAATTTGATATTGCCATAAATAAATAAAAAATAGAATTGGTTATATTTGTTCAAACATATATAGATAAATTTTTTTTTGGAATTTTGTACTTACTGTATGGAATTCATCAATGAAGAATCCAAATAAATGTTTGATATTGAATGAGTATATTATTCTTCTTCATAAAGCATCAATCCATAGCCATTCAATAAAAAAATCTAATTTAGATATGAATTATTCAAAAGACACAGCACATTAAATACCATTGATTACAATCAATATCAAAAGATAGAAATATCAATCAAGTATCAGAATAATATTTCAAATAGCGACCGATGGAGGAAAACAATGAACCAGAATGTTTATACCCCAAAACAAATCTAGAAATCAAAATCTGATGCCTAAAAATTGAATAAAAAAATAGGTACCCAATAATTCATATAATAGGAGGATTATATCATTATATATCCAAAACTAAATGTCTTTTCTCCCCAAAATCATGTTTGAAGGCCCTTTGCGGTCTAGATACGACCAACGATTCTTGACGGTGTTTGATCCTTGCTCAAAATAATGCACTAATTTCAACAAAGATCGGTTTCTCTTCTCCCTTGATTTATCCTTGAAGGGAGATGACCTTCAATTCAGTCTCCCCTTTAAATATACACAACTATAGAGACCCCATTGGCTTGATCTCTCAACCCCTTATCTCATGCAGCACTGCAACTACCGAGATCAGGATCCTTAGATCCCCGACCAAACCCATGGATACGGCTCCCAACTACTCCAAAAACTAGGATCCCAAATTTTGATTCCTCTCTTATCAATTATTTTTTAAAAACTTTATGATTATTATTTATTATCGATTATTTAATTTAATTTATTTAATAATCTTTTATGCATTTATGTTTTCTTATTTTGATTCACACAAAATAATATATTTTTTATACAATCGTGATTATATATGTATATATATTAGTTTTAATTTATAATTTAATTATTTTTTTTATAATATAAAATAATACTCATATATATTTTTATAGTTATTTAATTTTTTTTAAAATTATGTCTTTATAACTTTTTCATATCATTTATTTGTTTTATAAATTCCCCAATGATATAAATTGTTATTAAATTATGCTTAAATAATTACTTAATAAAATAAATTTTTGTATTTATAAGTCTATATAATTTTATTTATGATTCTTGTTATTAATATAGTATTTTCATGTCACTATTTTATTAATTAATGAAACAAAATAAAAATATATTTTAATTACTGTTAATGTGTTGAGTAATTCGATATAATTATTTGATAAAATTTAAAGTATTATATAATAAATTATCATTATATTTTATTTATTTTCATAATTGATAGAATAATATTCATTTAATATTCATTTTTTTATTTTAATAATTAATAATATTATTACCGACATTTAATTAATGTCTAATTAAAAATACTAATAATTAAATAAATATATATTTTACTTAAAATGAATGATGTTACAATCCCCCCAATTGAATAAATAATGCCCTCTCAATTTGTTTTTTAAAATCTTGAAAATTATGAATTTCCATTTTCGAAATATGAATTATTTTACTTTTATGGGTACATAATTAGACAATGAAAATTCAATAAAGAATATTTTTCCTCCAATGAAAACGTTTAATCTCCAATGTTTTCTAGACCATTATTCTTATACCAATGGTAAAAACCTCAACTCATACTTTTGGATTCAATGCTTATTTTTTCTACTTGTTTATAAAAGATAACTAAAGCAATACAAAACACATTATACAATCAAGGAACTTTTCTCAGTCTATGTTCTAGAGAATATGATAACACCTTACAATTTATCAAAGATGCAATAAAGTAATGGTTATTAGATAATTTATTTTTATTTGTGTGTGCTAACTCATTCAGAGAATATGTATGTTCTAAAAAATTTATGATATATATGAAAATCATTTAATACTTGGGATGTGTATTTTATTTACCAGTATGGTGTTTAAAAATCTGTGAAATGTCTTTATTTCAAATCACCTTTGGAAAATAAATTTTTAAAAATGTGTTTGATTGTAATTTATATAATAAAACAAAAAATAGTTTTACAAATACATTTTTAAAATATCATTGAATCTAATTATTCTTGAAAATAATATATATTATGAAATTAAATTGGCTTAAAATCGATTTTAAAAAATCCTATGAATATTTTTAAAACCATATGTGTGATCCTGAAAATTAAACAGTAAGGTAACTTGAAACAATTATGGTTGTCTTGGACCCACCTTAATTATAGGGGGAGTGTTCACTCTCTATATCCATACCATATTTACGATGTTAAAGTCATAAATTTTATAAAACATTTTAATTCCACTATACATATAATTACATTTTCCAATGGGTTTTCTTCATAAAAATATTAAAAAAATTACTTTTTCCTATACATACATACATAAAAATGTATTTATATATAAAATCCATTACTTGATTTAAAGAATCTTAATATCATCATCATCTCATAAATACATGGTATTTTTAATGATTAAATAATTAATGTTCGTGTATTTAAATCTCATTCCTTAAAATCATAAAATCATTTAGAATGTATTTTCATGCGTAGATTTACATTATCCTATACTAATAGATAAAAAAATAACAAAAATAGTACAAGTAAGAATGATATTTCATTGGTTATGTGGATGACCATATATTACATTACATATGAAATTCATGATTTTAAGTTCACTTTTCACACCTGATGTGATAACTTTATTTATTTAAACATATTATAAATAATTAAATCAAATGATCATTACTTTTATTTATTATAGAGGAATAAAATATTAATATTTATTATTTGAAATATAAACATATATTATCATAAAATCAAACCCTCTTAACAATAGCATGCAAGGCTTTGTTATTGTTTTATATTATATTTTAAAATTTTAAATACCTGAATGAATATAAAACATGATTTAAAAATTCAAATTACTTGAATATATTTTTATATACATATATCTATATAATATACATGTATCTATATGATAATTTAATTGTTGTAGAAAAATATTAGTGTTTATATATTCAAAAAATAATCACAAGAAATAGCAAAATCTGAAAAAAAAAATATTAATAAAATATAATAATTATAATTAGATTGAAATATTATTTTTAAATAAAAAAATATTATAATAAAAATTCAAAATATGAAATAAATTTCAAACCCAAAAATTTTATCATAATAAGAAATAATGTTAAAAAAATTAAGAATGTAATCTCTTTCAAAAATTATCATTCTAAAAAAATATCATCTTCAATATAAATGCTTTGAATAAAAATAAACTCTCTTACTGTTATAAATTTGATCATAAAAATAAAATCAATAATCTCCCTTACATAATACTAAATTTTTCTAAAATTTAAATAAAGAAAAAATATCTAACTAATTAGTGAAATTATAGATCATAATATGAAATTAGAAAATAATAGTTTAGAATGTACCACAGAGGCTCTTAATAACTCACAGTTTCCTTGTAAGAGAAAATAAGGCAACATGATTTTTAACATTCTTCAATTGACGAAAGTTTCTTCTCATGTTATTGGTAGAATAATCAAACATGATATCTTATACTTACTATCTATCATAATGGTGAAATCCGAAAGAATGAAAACATGGGCTTCTTGCATCTTCCATTCTAATCCTTTAAAACATACAAAAAAAATTATATATAAAAATAAAGAAATACAACAGATGAAAATTTATAATATTATATATAATTTCACTTGTTTACATCTTCATGTGGAATGATGTTATAATTGAATACTAATATAAAAAAAATACAGAATCAATTTGTTTTTTTTCATTTAATCTGATTGAGTTAAATATTTTTTTATTAATTTAATGGTTACATGATCAAATTATTCAAAAAAAATCCAATAGATAAATAAAATAGTGATTGATAATAAGAATCTTATTTATGAATCATTAATTTATAGACATACACTAAAAAAATATAAAATAATTAAGAATTGTTGAAAAAAATATATCCATTATATACGACTATTTAAAATCAAGGTCAGAGGATTCAAAATTTCAAACAAGGATTCGAACTATATTAATAACATTGAATGATGAAGGAAAATTAAAAACCATCATGTTAATATTGAAAAAATGAATTAATAAATTATATTTGGATAACTAAAAATTAAATAAAAAACACCAATCTAAAAATCAATGAATAGGATGAAGATATAATTAGATATCCAAATCCATAAAACATTTTCCCCCAAAACTATTTAGAAGATACTTTATAGACTATTTTCGGTTGGCAATGTTTGGTTGTGTTCGATACTGACTCAAAATGAATCTTTATGTTCCTCTGGTATCATTTTCTCCCTGCTTGGCATTCCCCTTCGCATGATGATGATATTTTACTCAATATCCCCTTCAAAGATGAACCCCTCAAGATAACCCCTCAGTTTGAGGTCCTAGACCCTCATCTCCTAGAGCACCACAAATTCAATGATCTAGATCCTCAGATCCTCAACCACCCCCACAAGCCCTCTGTCGACTACTTTAGAAATCAAAACCTCCAATATTGAGTCTTCAATTATCAATTTATTTTTTATTGATAAGGATTATTATATATTATAAATTAATTAATTTAATAGAATTCATAAACATTCATTTAACTTTCCTCTCTTATTTTGATCCAAAAAACTAGTTTTTACTAAATCATGATAATATATAAATAATAGTTTTATTTCATAATTAAATTTCAATTTTTTTATAATCTAAAATAATAATCATATTGATATTTTTATAATAATTTTTATATTTTTGTAAATTATTTATCATCAGTTATTCTTATAATTTAAATGTTTTATAACATTACGAATGATTTAAAATGTTATAAAATTTTAATTAAAATGATAGTTAATAACATTAATATATGTTTTTAAAATAATACATAATTTTATTTATTATTACTGTAAATAAAATAGTATATTCAGGTCAGTATTTGAATTATTAGTGAAAATAAATTAACACATATTTTAATTTCTTTTAACTTTTCGAGTAATTTTATATAACTATTCGATAAAATTAATAATATTATTTAATAAAATCTCATTATAATTTTTTTATTTTCATACTTGATATTTTAATATTCATTTAAGCATTTTACTGATTAATATTTTTATTTCCAATATTTAATCATTGTTTATTTAAATATACAAATAATAAAATAACTAACTCCTTTATTTAAAAAATCAGATGTTACAATATCCACTATGATTATTCAATAAATATATCAGGTATTTTTTTTTAATTTTGATATGCTATCTTTGCCTATGATGTAGTTTGTTTCCATGTATGAAAATTAAAAATTTTGTTTTTATTTATAGAAATAAATATGATTTCAATTGACTTATTATATTAATTATTTAATTATATACACACATATCTTATTCAAAATAAGGCCACTCATGTTTATGGTCTTATTTATCTAATATTAATATCAATAGTTCTAAAATATCAGAAAACAATATCTAGTGTTTCATATATACCTATGATATTATCAAATATAGAGATTGGGTGTTAGTTTTTTAATTCCTTGGTTGGTTATCACACGAAGATAATTTTTATGTAATATTTATTATAATGTTGGTAATTTTAATTAATTATATTTTTGAGTTTATTAGATATTAAGTGTATTTTTTCCAAATAAATGAAAATCATATTTGGTTTTCTCTTTATTAAGAGGTTAATGTAGTTAACATTGAAACAAGTTAGAAAAGTGTTATTCCTTTTTATAAGTTATTTATTGTTTTATTATAATATTTTATACATGTTTTTTTAGTTAATATATAAGAAAATATACGTCATGGAAATTTTTTAAAAAAATCACACTTGATTAAAAAAAATCCAAATTATATCCAACATGTGGATATAATGGTAAATATATTTTAAATTAGTTAATATTTGTTTTTTGTTATATATATACATATATGTTGGTTTTTATTGTCATTTTCATTTTTCATAACCATAATGGGATCGATAAAATTGAGTAATGGAATGTGGTTATTATTTAATAACATTAATGTATGATATAATGACAACTGGTTCAAATACAGAATATGATAAAAAAAATATTTTAGTTATTTTATTTTTTATATAAAAATATTTGTTTACATTATATTATAAAATTATTTATTATTGATGTTTTCAGTGATAATGAGTAGTATATGAATGACGAAAATACTAATTTTCATAGTTCATTTGGAAACTATTTTGTATGAATGATTCTTAATAAAATTTTCACATATGTATCTTTTAATTGAAGGTAAAATTTGAGTATTTATAAAATCATATCCTTCCTTAGATTTCTAAATATTATAATTATTATAGGTATATTTTTTGTATAAATGGTTATAAAATTTTCAAACAAAGTTTTCACTACCCAATCCTTAAATATATTAGAAATTACTATTTTAGTTATGAGTAATAAAATATTTATGTATTCAATAATTGATTCAATAATTTTTTTATTTTTAATGTTTTCACTAGTTTTATATGTTTAATGTATGTATCGTTAAATTAATTTTGTTGATCTGAGTATTTATATAAATTATCTTTCTCTTTTAGTTATTATATTTTGTCTTATTTTATTTCTTGGTTCTTTTCCATAAGTTAGTTTATTATACAGAATATGTAAATCTTTTATAAAATTATTAATGTATGATTTAAAATATTTTATATGTTCAATATTCTTAATTATTATTTTTTATACATTTTTTATTACTATTGTATTAAATTATTGGTTTGTGTAGGCTTTTATGACAATGAATCCCAAAATAATTATAATTATTATTCATTTTATTTCCTTTAAATCATAAGGAAAAAATTCACCATTTTATTTAAATTGAAATCTTCTCTAATAGATACATTGTTAACATTTCATCATTCATTAATAGTAATCAAAATATCATGGTACAATTTTAATACCGCCATTATCTCTATTTCCTTGACATTGCTTGAATAAAACAGTCATCAAGTGAAATGATTTTATTCGGGTTGTTTAATGATTTTATTGTAACTTTTATCTATCTTATAAAAATTATATATGTATTATATTATCATTTTTTTTAATTTTATGAAAATTTTCATTATGTTCAATCCATATATATATATATATATAATTGTGGACTCATTTTGGATTTAATTACATTTCAATAGGGATTTCTGTTTCTTATATCAATAAATTCGTTAATATAGAAAACTTTGTTTCATGATTTTCATGACAACGATGTCACTGAAATAGGGGTTTTTTATTTATCCAATGTGATAGGTATGTGATAACAATATGGATTTCTATAATTAACTCGTATTGGAATGAAATTATATATTTATATATTTCACATTCATGTAGGAACAATTCTTCTTAGTAGAATAATATTTCAACCGTATTTCAACATAGTAACATTGTTTCTCTAGAAAATTGTCATTTTGAACTACATATTTTAAACAATATATTCATTTTATATGTTTTTTATGATTATTTAGAGTATATTAAATATTAGGAATTATTCAATGGATTCAATGAAAACTATTTATTTAGTAATAATTATTTTTTAAAAATATTATATTGAATTTCATATTTTGAACTATAGATTCATTAATTTGTATACTGGTTTTTATTACTCTATATGGTTTCATTATGAATTCACTATCTCCAAATATTCATTTTAATACTACAATTAAATTTACATTTATTCTATCTTCTTTTATATAGCATTGGTACACGTTACCATTTATATATAGACATTCTAATGTGAAGGGAATTTTTATCAAGAACACCTACCATCGTTTCAACACCAGAACCTTATTTTGTAGTGTAAAAAAACTCCCACTCTTAGATCTAATCACCCTCATAGTTCACTAACTCCCTAAAATTATACCTAATGACTCTCTTCCTTAATTATTTGGAGTCCCTTTATCCAAGTTGGCATAGAAATACAAGTCCTAGTATTTTTAGGGGAAGAAAAAAATGGTTGGGATAAAATAAAAACTCAAACAGGCTAAAAAATCAACTTAAGGGTCAGTATCATGAACATGTGTAGAGGCCACTCGACACTACGATTTTTGATGTGTGGATGGAGCACTTTGTGAGTCTGAAGCCTTCTATTCCCACGATGAAGGCTCCAGGAGTACCGCCCCAAGAGTTTGACTCCCACCACATATGCCCCGAGGGTATATGAAGAATTACTTCGCGAATCTAAAAATCAAATGTTATTTTATACAAATTCCTTTTTCTTTGTGACATGCCTCTATGTACTATGCCCCCAATAGCCTATAAATATGCAGATCAGCCCTCTCCCCGTATGGCATGTTTACACCAACATTTCACCTTCAAATCTCCCATTTAGTGATGTTCTCGAGCACCCCCGACCATCCTAAAAAATGGATCTTCTATGTCAAATAAGCATCGTGATACACCTATTAAAATATTCATATATATCCCTCACTATTTTAATAGTGAATTTTCTTGAATTCCTACTCCTTTCATGAAGGAATGAGACCCTTTGGGTTAATCAATTGATGGTGGACCATTAAACCTTTTTAATTCACTCTTCCATTTAGAATGGACTCTATGATTTGTCATCGTTCCCATGCTTCATGAAGACCATTACTTTGTGAATCCCCCCAAACTCCATAAAGCACCAGTTCATCGTGAATCCCCACTATGTGAATCCCCTTGCTTCATGAGATCCTCTTATATGCATCCTTCCTGACTATTATAACGTTATTTCTTGTCCCCTCATGTGGTGTCCCCTATTGCATTTCCCTACCTCTTTATTTTTGTCAAAGGTATTCTAATCACCATTTTTTTGTCTTAGAAAAAATAAGATGGACCCCAATATTGGAAAATCCTCCACACCATTCCCTTTGAGCATTTATGATTCATTCCCTTCCCCAAGTGGTGGTGGGTATAGGCTATTTAATAACAAAGGGTGATGAGTGATTCCTCCACATTCGAGCTACAGGATGTTGAACTAATATGCCCCATATTCCACAACACTTGACGTTAAACTATAGTTTCACCCTATTCAATTCACATAGAGTGCCAAACCTCTAGAATTCTCCATTCCCATTAATCTCCCTGGGATTTATGGAATCATATCCACCAATCATGGAATGATATCCAAATAGGGTAACTGTCATACATAATCCCCAGACCATTGATCGATGATGGATTGTCAACAAAGATATCATCTAGTCTACTACCAACACTTTTTTTCTAACAATGAGAATTACTCATGTGGTATTAGAGGTTAGTTCAGAAATTCACACTATTCTTCTAGGCTTCTATCCTATAGTAAGACCCATTTTCATTCATTAAAAACAATACAGGTTTTTATCCCTGTTATCTATACAGGGTTCATTGGAGGCCTCCTATGGTTCAATCCTATACATAGGTAAACATAGGTTCTTTCTATTATGGATGAACCCTCATGATGTGTCATCTAACCTTTATGGGACACATCCTATTGTATCCACCTATACAAATTGTTATGATTCATCTGCTATCACCCATTTCATCTATCATCCACCCTAATTTTTCATTAGGACACCGTGTCCTATTAATATCTTGAAATTAATCCAAATCCAACATATTCCACCCGAGACCCCCCATTAGGTGACAATATCCCAACAATCTTGTCTCTAGGTATCTAACCATATGTATTTCCTAGTATGTCTCTGGGTAGCTCACCGTACATAATCCTCAACATGTCTCTGGGGAACTAGCCATTTGTATGCCATGATTCCATAACCCCTTCTCAAAAAAGGTGTAATTTGATCCTCATATTTTACACAATTTGTGTATAAATACTCCCTAAGGTTCAATCCCATCATCCATTCCCATCTCGTTCTTTCCCTCGAGTCCCCATGTCCTAGGATAGTCATGCCCTTTCCTAGAAGTTCCACTTCCTTCAGGTCCCCATCCATGAACTCCACTCTCACGATCCACCTTTTTATGAGTCCCATTTACCTATCTATACTGCATTGAATTTGATCTATTTCATCAAAATAGGGTAATTAGGAAGCCTCCCTATGGTGGAATCTGGCCACTCCTTACACTCTATCAATACCATCCATTCCATCCCGTACACTTCGACCATATCACCCTAGATATTTACCTAAGCGACCACATATTTGTGACATCATGCATTCCACATAGGAAATCATAGTTTTTACATCCCATTGAACCCATCACATCTATAACTACACAAAGGAGGATAACAATCTATAAGACCCAACATATATTTGGGTAGCTAGTCATGTGTAATCATGATTCCATGTGCCATTCCATAATTTCATTGACTATGATCTGTGGATTCTAAATCAGGTACATAGGATTCCTCCTTGTGTTTCATGGCTATCAACTATTCCCATCCTAGTATTTACCCCGATTCACCACATATTAGGAAGAGTGTGCCCCCACCCAGGGGCTCTGCTTCCTTCGGTTCCCCATCCATGGGATTCATTCTCAATATCCTCCTTCATAGGTGTCCCATTTCCCCATATGATGTGCATGGACATTGATTTACGTATTGTAGATAGTTTATTTAGTAATCCTCCCTAAGGTTCAAGACCACCACCAAACATACTCCATCAATTCTAGCCAATACAACTCTTACAATTCATCCTTATCCATCATAATTCTTACCTGAGCCACAACATCTTGATGATACCACACCATCTGTTTCGGTCATCTAAGAGATTAATCCGCAATCACCCCATCACTACTCTCTGCTACACTCATGGAGAAGACTATGTATAATCCCCACACAATCAATTTTCATTTAAGTAAGGATGATTCTCTTGAAAAAGGAAACAATCTATGTGTAATACATGCTTCCATCACCCATCGGAACAACATGGTTTTTTATCCGAATATTCTATAATAGTTATATAGGAAGAATCCCTATGATTCAATCCCATGTAATTGTTATCCTTAGTGTCCTCGTATTTTTGGGTGCCCTTTCCTGATATTCCCTTATTGGTGTTCAGATAAACCTACACGGTGTGACACATTATCAGTATGGGACACAAGATTCCATATCTTCCCTTATTGAGAATTGTGATATGTCTAACCGGTAAACCATCCAGGTGTTCCCTTCATGGGATCCACCCATCCAATCCATCCCCATTAGATGTTTTGATCGATAATACCACATAAAGAAGGATGAAAAACTCATTTCCTACCCAGAGTAAAACATGAGATGCCTATGAAAAACATTGGAAGACATTCCTCTTTCTTATGATTCCTTGTTGTCACCATAAGATTCCTCAGGTTCCACAATCATGAGAATCCATCTTACGAGGAAGAATAAAGTAGTTACAATGATATAGTTCCATGAAATGATGCTTATTCTCAACATTAATTCTATATTATCCAAAGGTTACTTCCTTGACTAGACCACTTGTAATTTCTACCATGAAGTGTCATATTTACATATATCTATAAAGAGATGTCACATGGAATGAGGTTCATGATCTATGGCTCAAATTTATCTGGAATAACATAACTTGGAAATGAATTCCATTGAAGAATCCATGGATGTGATATCTGACATCCAATCATCATGTTCAATCATGGAGTAGGTATTTCTAAAAAAGTGATGAATACAACTCGCCTTTCAAATTCGAGAATGTGGGACCAAAAATTTTCCTACCATTGAATGAGTGTCACACCATGTCCTAAAGCATAAAAATTATAAATTGTGAAGCCTACGTGAAAATCTTATCCTAAATTAAAGGACATGTATCATTAAAGAAATTATTTCAACATATGAGTCAGTCACCAGATCCAAATATCTAACAACAGGGCCTACTAAGAAAATTTTGGGCTGATATTGGAACTCACTAGATGTTAGGGCAGTTAAATGTTGAGGATCCCATTTTCAAAAATGTTACCATGGATCATTCTCTTATACTATTGATGACATGTCAACATTAGGGAATTGTAATTTTATTTCCTTGAATCCGTGATAATAGCTTAATATTCATTCAAAGTCGGACCCATGTAGTGGGATATCCCTAACCAAATTCCCATATACGTAGCGGTAGGAGAAAACATGATGTGGGAATCCTATATAAACCCACATTTTCCATGATGTTCATGACTTCAACATCTACCATGCACCCAATACCCATTTCACCCTAATATTCTACCCACAAAAGGTTTATGGAAACCCTCTTATGAAATTATGAGTAGGAGGGAGTCATTCTCAATAGGGGAATGTCTCACTAAGACCTACAGTCCTTTGTACTTCACTATCACCATAGACCCAAATGTCATTTTGGTAGAATATACTTCCCACTCTGACATTAAACTACTTTAGGTGTCTATACCCAGTGCATTCCTTTGACTCAGTACCCTATTACTAGGATGTAGGGGTTTCTTGAGTCCTCCGAGGGATGACTACTTCTAGAGGGCCAACATAGAGGGATACAACACTGTCACAAAAATGCCTCCAATTGGAATATTTTCAAGATGAGGAACATGTGGACCAATAGCTTCCTCTTCAAGACAACATTTGGTATACTAGACATCTACGTCAGGCTTATTCTCATGAATATTTCCCCAAGGGGGATCATATTCAATAGCTCAAGTGGTCCTAGCCACCCCCGGTGCACTCTGTGAAGTCCATGTGACTATAGATAAAGGACTCATTAACACCCCTTTGGGATCGAACCATCAAATCCAATGAGTTGGGTTGACTCCCTCAATAGATGACAAATATTATAGCCTTTATGAGCTACTCTGTGGTGATGATACTCAGTAAAAAGGCCCTCCACAATCATTCTCTCACTATAGTGTGGGTCCTCCCCTCTCTCACAACCAACCTGGATTTCCTCCATCTGTAACCATCATTAACCAGGTTGGATGTAATCCCATGACCATTCAAACTCAGTATAGAGGTAGTGTCCGTCCATATGTTTGTAGATATGGATTTTCTACCCATGACTCTAACCAATGATGTGAATCCCCTTCTCACATCATTCCCCGGTCCATTAGAAGCCATCCTTGTATCATTCCCAACTTCAGCAGGGGTCCTCCCCACTCTAGAAACAACCAAAACAGACATCCTCCCTACTCAATCCATGATCAGTATAGAGTAATTCACTATGATATCATGAGACAACACATATCTCCTCCCCATGTTCTGCTCGATTCATATAATGGTCCTCCATGCACCGAAACCCACTAAAGTCGATGCCATATTCACTCTACAAAAAACCAAAATGGAGACACACTCTATGTCTCCAATGAGTCTAAGAGAGGTCCTCCCTGCCACATCAATAGCCAATTTCTCAAATGTTCTCCTTACACCTCTCAAATCTGATTTACAAGACCTCTCCACTCAAGTGATAACAGATACAGAGGTCATCCCCATATAAAAAAAATTTAGAGTTATAATTCACTAGACTATTGTATAGTACAGAGGCCATGAACGTATCATATTCGATATATATTGTGGTTCCAGTCGTACCATATCTCACCAAAGTGTATTTCCTCCCCATTTCACCATAAACCTGCCATACTAAGGTCCTCTCCATGATAAAAAAGATCTTATCCTTGATTAATAATCCTGGTACAGAAGGGAGAACCATCACCGATGAATGAATAACTTGTGAAAGCACCATGTTATGTTGAATCTAGTTTTATTCTTATATTCTCAAGACCAATGAGACCAAATGAGTGAGCATTCCCCGTCATCTTCTACATCAGATTCTTGGATAGGATCTTGGATGGTGAGATTCACCAGATCCTAAAATTTCTTTGAAAATTTTTGTTGGAGGAATAACATTTGTATCCCTCCTAAGGCCTTGTGCGCAAACATATCTGTCATCATTATCTTCATTCTCTACATAGACACAAGATCACGTGGAATTGTTCTAGGATATGATAGAACGTGAGAACCCATTAGATCGACATATGACTTAAGCTATCCCCAAAAATGAGATATTGGTTAGTATCTTGTCTTATTGGGAAGTCATTGTGTGGTCGCCACGACCTCTAAGAGATGAACCGACTGGTATTGATTAGTTGTTTCATGTATCAGTCTCTCCATCGACCAGTTTACCACCACATTGTTCCAAATCTATGTTTTTCCAACATCTAAACTTATTCCAATAAAATATAGGGAACTCAATAGTTGAGCACCAATTCCATTCTAATAAGCATATGGGATACTCTAATCATTGACCTATTGAACGAATTTTTTTTGGCCGAATTCATTTTCAGACATTAATATTTCATAGTCCCTCAATAAGGAAGAGGTATTGTGCTTTGAATGGATGATTTGGGTGACTAGTTTAATCATTTTTATCTAAAATTTTGTCTACCAAATCATTATATATAATTTTAATGATATTAGAAAACCATTCAACAGGATATAGTTATCATCACTTCCAATTGAATAGCATCCAGAATCACCCATTCACCATTGGATCCTTCAGCACTGATGCATCCATAGCTTCAACATGCTCCACAAAATCATTGAAAAGAATCCCCACATGTGAATGCCTATGGATTGGGAAAACAATCTTATCTAATAGAAATTTCCATTAAACATTAGCCAAATTTACTTGGAGACACTAAGGACAGTCTAGGTATTGTCTTGTTGAATATGACTGACGTCACACAACCCAAGGAAAAGAATCATTGTTTAAATTATGATGACAAGGATCAACATGATGGTGTGTCTCAAAATATTTTTGAAACTCTAGGAATTATCACTATTCGGTATAGGCAAAATTATGTCATAGAAAATCCCTCTACATCATTTTCCATTGGCCAAAATAATGAAATGGTTAATGGAGAACTCAATCCCTTGGAACCAGTTGATATCACATAAACATTGGAGGATGATGCCACAATCACCGTTCTATGATACCATGTTTTAGATGATTATATGATCATTAATGATATTTTTATAGAGGGATACCCAAATTAGGTTGAATCCTAACATGATTATTCTCTTTCTACACTGGCCCAGCCAGGGAAGTCTCAGATCCTTCATGGTCAGTTTCTCCCATTCGAATACAGTGACCCAACATATCAAAATAGAATAGAAAATAAATCATATTGTTATAGAGAATAATATGTGTGATTGAATCCATTTGAGCAGTTTGATAATCCACCTTGTGGTTTGGGTCAGATATTTCACAAGGCGCCCGACAAGCTTCAAAACAAGTTGTTCTCCGAGCAGCTCTGCAGGTTGTTCCATCAATTTTTAATCCTCCTTATCATATTGAGAAACTCATTAGTGCCTCGGTGGTCACGAATCCTCATTCATAAAGGAATCCCCTCTACAAAGATTTTTTATACACTCATGATACTTGGCATAAGGCCCATGATTCAAAATTGGTGGAATACCACCTGATTGAAAGCCATATCTGGTGTGGGTGAATGACATCTGATCACCCCTAGATTTATATAATTAAAAACACTCACCATTAGTTGGATTAGAGACTGTCTTTAGCATATTCACCACTTCATCTCAAGGTGTGGGCCCATGTTGGGTACTCCAGAGAATCAACAGGCCACCATACACTAATGTTTTGTGATGATTTTGGAATGTCCTTTATTCGATTTGTATATCCACTTTCATATTGGGTCCATCCCCAGTTGGTAAGATCTTCACAGGAAATTTTTCTATCAGTTCACTCTTCCACCTTCAATATGAGTATTCATTACATCTTCAAGTGAATGAAATGCCCATATGAATGCATCAAAGACTTCATTTCATGGTGGAATGTCCTCACACACTCACTGGACATAACTATAACTCAATATAATCTATTGAAAATATTTGTTCGGAATATTGGGGGTAAATTGTTCCCCACCCCCAAAACACATAATTTCCCTACTATATTATGATTTTTTGGAGACTCAATTCTGAGAGGAATACTTTTAGTGCAATAAGAAAGAACATCATTTCACACCTCCATCCCCTGAAAGACGTGACACTATAAAATAGATGGTTGCCACCATGTAGGTGGGTCCCCATAACATCTAGTGTTTTTTCCATTAGATCCTCACTAGGAATTTCCCCATCATTGGAAATGAACTCATAATTCTCCATCTTTTCACCCTTATATTTGGAAAACACCTCCTCAGTAGGCGCCACAACCCAGACGAGAGAATATGGATCTGACCCACTATCATCAACCACCTCCTTGCCATAATCATGATCCAAGGTTTCCCCCTATGTAAAAGAGAAAAAATACTTATTCCTTCCCAGATTCCATGGTTCATGGTTATTTCCACAGTGCATGGCATCAAGGATCATTGAGGATCCCAATATATAGAAATCCATCAATGGAAAATTTTACTGACCATCCTGCCTACTATCATTAAAAATGATTTCTTGAAAATACCATCATGTATTACTATGTGTTCAATGACTGGATGCAAGACATGATAGAAAACTCTCTGACCAGGTTCTAAAAACAACCGTCACAAGTAGCATATAAAACTATTGAGACCGACAGAGATAGTGAATGTTCTGGTGAATTTTAACAAGTCACGAGCTTTAGGGATTAGATGAATGATGAATTGATAGCTCATTGGGTAGTTTCTCGCTCCACGGAATTATCTGTAGCCATATAGGCTTTCCCAAACCTCCAGAATTTGTTGCGCCTTATTTAGTACCTGCTTCTACATCCACCTCTCATCCCTCGATATCATAGAATAGTAGTAATCAATGGTGTATCAAAATGGGAAATACCCTAATTGTGTCAATGTAATCTTGTACACTCAGCATATTCATGAACCTGGAAATGTGTATCACACAGAGGTTTCAACCCATACCAAATGATTTCGCAGATGATGAAAGGGAAAACGTGTCTAAGAATAACATCAAACCGGTGGATCCCTAGATTTTCCCTGATGATTGGGAGTATTAGGATAACCCTATCAATGTCCCCAATCGACAACCTAAAAGATGAATAAGAGTAAATTCAGGCCACAATAAGGCTCATTTTAGCACACTATGTCAAGATTTTCAGGACACCAAGAGTAGATAGAATGAGATGCATAGAGATCAACAGGAATAGCCCTTCCAGCTCGCATCATAAGATCATACCCCACCATGTACTGTTCTCGTAGACCATCCAGAACTGCTATAGTCTATTTGTGATGAGCCACATTCAGAAGGGTCTCAATCTGCATGCAGTCATCCACTAGTTATTGTTGAAAAATTTTATGATCAAGAAATTGTTTCCAACACCATCCCAAATCGTTCAACTCTTCTCCTAGCACTCTTCATTATTCTTACTACATAAGAACACCGTGTTGGTAGTAATGTGAGTCTTGTAAGTATGTATGATTTGTTGACGCATCTTAGCAGCAATCCTACAAAACTCGGGATACTTAAGGTTATCCAACTATTATAAGAGATGTGATAATCACTTGTTGAAGCCTTGTAGAGCCCCTTCTATTTTGTAAAAATTGGTTTTTGTAGCCAATATTATCCTTGTTGATTTTTTTGAGTAGTTAAAATACCAAGAAATCGTCTATTTATCAGGAGAAGATGATTGTTCACTGATTCTCGGGAAAATCCACCAGTTGAACATCACCTGCCAAGTCAATATTGCAAAGGTAGATAATTTTCCCATGGACACGAGTTCTTGTATCAAACACATACCAACCTAGATGCTATGCAGGATGAGACACTCCAAAGAATATTTTAACCCCTTTGATTTGAATATTCGTTATTATGATAGGACTAAATAGAGAATGTGTGTTCGAAGCTATTTGAATTCCTAGTTTGGTTGTCTTGTAGTAGATACTGAAATCATTTTTGTCTTACTGTAAACCACTTAAAATGATTTGACGGGTATTCATTATATCCATCTCTATATAGAATTCCCCACCTCTTAAAACCCATACCTCAAATAACCCCTCAATTTCCCAGTAGTCTTTCTCAATGTTGATTCTCCTCCCTTTTATAATTATGAAATTAACTATATGGATGAGTCTTACTAACCGCGATGGGAAAATAAAGCCTAGACAAATAAGGTTCAGAAAACAATTCTCACATCCGACCCAATGGTTCACATGGATGATGAAATTATCCTCCCAATTCACTATTTTTAATCCATGACACAATACATAGGGAATTTCATTTTTGTTTCATTGAGGAAAGAAATAATGTCGCATAGTTCATGGGACACAAAAAAATCACATCATATTATTACACATGTAAATCTTGGGTTATAAATAAACATCCTATCCTTATAAGGTATCATGTTGTTCTCCCAATGGCTAAAAATACTCATCAGACATGCTTTTTACACCATGTAAGGTTGAGTCATCAGAAACCAACTTGTCACCGTTACATTAACATCATGAATTGACCACTGGTAAAATGCACGATGGAATCTACTGGACATATTTTTTCACTATGGTTTCCTATGTATAGTAGTCTCCTAATGAATATTCCACTTCTGCAGATGTTAGTACTTGTGTTCTCCCAGAATCTGTTGTCTCTGGTGACCTGTCTCCTCTGATTTATTCCACCATCTCGGAAGATGAAAGGGATTTGAGAGGTTCCCCTACCATATTCAAGGAAGGAATCTCCACCACCGTTGCTAATTTTGTATCGGATAATCATGGTACTGATATTGATCCATGTCCCAAAATGAAAAGATTCGCCATTCTTGTAGAGGAACAACAAAAATATGTTGATTTCTTGAAGTAGCACCATGATGTGTCTTCTTCCCTATATGACGAGAAGCTAGGGATAAACCCTAAGGCCAATGTCACCAATCTTGGCCTCCCAATGAGTCAACATGGGTTCAAGAAGGATCCTATAAAGATTAACCCGTCCCATAGTTCCATGTTCAGGGATTAATTTGATAAACTCATCAAACCCATCATCTTCACAGAAGTGAATTTCCCCAAGTGGTATGCCAATGGAATCCCCTTTATAAAGAATAATGGATTGATCAATTTATGTATTGAATTTTGAGATCTCAACCACCACTATCCATGAGGCAATTTTCCCATTCCTATGGTGTATTTGTTGATTGATTTCTTCGATGTGTTTAAGCTCTCTCCATCATTGAAGTGTATTTTGGGAATAAAAAAATAAGATGTCCCTAGAAGATGAGGAATCTACCACATTTAGGGTACAACAAGGTACCATCTTCTATCATGTAATACCTATCATTTTGAATAATGTAAGAGGACCCTATATGTATTCCATGATCCAGATCTTAAAACATATCCTTGGGTCTCTATTGGAGTGATAAATAGATGATTTGGTGTTCTAATCCCTTATGTGTTAGGGCCATATCATAGATATTGAGAATTTTCTCCTCTTCCTTCACTCCTAATAGCTGAATATGAGCCCCTTGAAATTTGTTTTTGGGTTAACCTATAGATTGTTTCTCATTTTCATTTTTAGATACAGGGGAATTGAGATCCACCCTAAGATGATCAATGCTATTATTTAGATGCCTCAAACATGAAAACATTGAGAGCTCTAATTCCTTCAATTCCATGTATCCTACATATGTTGATTCGTCCAAAATCTAGTAAACAATTGTAAAACATTTTATATAATCTTGATGAATATCTATGCATATTAGTTGGATAAAGTGTGACAAAGTGTATTTGAGGAGATTAAGATATATCTTCTACAACCACCGGTTCTGATGCCACCCGTTTCAAGGAAGATGTTTGGCCTCAATGTGACCACCCTAGAATGATCCCATGTAGCCCTAATCCCCCAGAAGTATAATAAAGGGATATATAATAGTTTTTACTATCTCATCCACATTCTCTATGATGATGATTCCATATATTCTTCCATATATAAGAGCTTCCTCTCACTGGTTTTCATTGTATAATATTTTTTTTACTTATTGTAGCATCAGAATATACAACTCCTTTCCCACATGGATTCAATAAAGTTCATTGTGAACCGGTCGAGGTTGATATGGAATTTATCTTGTTGGGATTGATCCATCTATATTTTGACATCAGATTCATTTTGTATAGGGATTTTAATTTTCAGACATAAAAATCATTTTTGACACACAGCTAACCCCCAAGGAAATTCCACTCGAGGTTTATTTCCTAGATGAAGATATCCTCTTAGTGGAACAACACATGCCATGCTGGAAGATTAATTTTGATGGTTTCCCCTACATCCTAGATGATAGAAGGATGAATGACCCCATTCAAATTAGAGTTGACATGTGAATTGTTTTATTGAACATAAAATGGATGTTCTCCCTTATATGTTGATGTTGTCAGGGGGGATGAAAAAAAACTAGGCAGAGTATCATTCAGTCGTCAGCGGACGCTTGCGGTATTTTGAGATTTATTATCCTAATATTCATGTATTGGGGGGATCTGATCTATTCATCATGAAGATCAATGGTGACTATGTCATTAGGGATCTATAGCTTGTTCCATTTCTCAGTAAATCTCACCAGCAGATGGACTTGTTTCCTTGTCAAATAGAGGTATCATATGTTCCCTAGTCATATAATGTTTCAGCTAATTCCATGGCCAGTTTAATCTATTCTATCACAGAGGCTGGCCAGGATGATATGTTCATTCATGGGGTGCATTTAGAGTCATCACCCCAATCAGCTTAGATGATGCTGTCATTCATCTTTTAGATCACATTACAACTTGTGCTTCCAAATTAAGTCATATGGATCTTCCCGCAGCTAGAGAAGGACCATATTGGACAACTCCATTTGTTTATTATCATCATCATGGAACTCTCCCTTAAACTAGAGGATAACATGAGTGAATTCGTCTATGTGTTGTTTAGTTCACCCTCCAAATTGATCCTAGGATGGATCATACACTCTACAAACATGGGATTTATGTCATTATCCTATGCTACATTTAAGGATATGAAATTACCCTGGTTATGTTGGATGTTCATGTTGGTCTTTCATTGATCATAAGTCTATGATTATGCTCTCCCACCACATTTAATTATGGGGATACTTTTGTCCTTTTGGGGTCTAGGACTATATCAAGTTCATAAGGATGTCTCACACGTGTATGATTCATGCCAATTTCATACATTGGCCACCAATGACCATCCATAAAAAAGTTTTATTCAACCATTTTCTATGGGGAATTGTTTTAATGGGACCCTATAAAACCACAATTTCCCCGGGTGCTGGTTCATTCAGACCATAAAAAATTTATTCTCCATTTGGGTAGAATATTTTCCTATCATGGAAGTCAAGGGACCATTATATTGTTGAGTTGATGAGCTCTGACGTCATTTGTTGATTTTGAGTTCCTCATACTATTCTCACCAAGAAAAACACCAACTAACGAGTGGATGAGATGAAGATATTGTTTTCCATGTACAAAATCTAGATTAATTACACATCGCACTACTATATTCATGAAAATGGATAGATCGAGGTGTTAAAAAACCCTCTCCAAAATTTTGCAGAATATCATGGGTTACGACACGAATAGATGGTTGAAAAATCACGCCAATTCCGTTAGGGATTATTAAATGATGAATAATAGTTCCACTCAGGTTCAATCACATACACCTATAAACCTAGGGGCTCCCTCGTAGGGATGTAATATATTTTTGTGGCATCAGCCCTTTATAGGAAACATTCCCTTGGATCCGCTGCTATTGGGTGTTTTGATCTATCAACCATTACCCATTTCATCCATCACCCACCATAATTTTACCTTAGGATTCCATGTCCCTTTAAGATCATGGAATTTCACCATAAACCCCATATTCAATCCAGGCCACCACCCTAAGTGACCTATCCCCAACCAGGATGTCTTTGGCTCGTTGACCATGCATAATCCCTAGTATTTCTCCGGGAAGCTGACCATGCGTAAGCCCCAACATGACTCTGGGACGCTAAATAAGTGTAAGGATCGATACAATACACCATTCAAAACAATAAAAATTTGATCCATGTGTTCAATATAGGGAATGTAGTATACCTCCATGATTATCAATCCCAGTATTCATTCACATCCCAGGGTTTCCCTTGAGTCACCATGACTTGGGGGATCAATACACATCCTAGAGGGTCAACTTATTTTAGGTCCACATCCCTGATCTCCATTATCAAGGGCCTCCTTCATAGGTGTTTCATTTCTACATCTAAAAAACATGCACTATGATCCTTATCATATTAACAGGGTATATTGGAAGCCTCCAAAAGGTTCAATCCAATCACCCCTCATAATCCATCAATTTCATTCATTCCACATCATACAAATCATCTATATCCATACTAAGTCTTAACCAAGAAACCACATCTTGGTGAGATAAAGTCATCAATTTGGACATTCTCAATCTGTAAGCCCAATTCACCCCATTACAGATATCAAAATAACTCATGTAGCTAACTATCCCTAAGCCTGAGAATGTCTCTTGGAACCTAAGCATACATAAGACCCTACATGTCTCTAGGAATCTGGCCATGTGTATTCCCCTATTCCATGCCCCATTCTGGAACTACATGGTCTTTGATCGCTATCTTCTATATAGTGTACGTAAAAAGTATCTCTGAGGTTGATTCGCATATTTTATTCTGATTTTCGTATTTTCCACTAGTCACCATATCTCTAGAAGATCATTCCCCAAAAAATAGGTTCCACTTCCTTCGGGTCCCCATCCATGCCCTCCAATCTCACATGCCGCCTTCTTTGATGTCCCATCACCCCATATAAACTAAATGGATATTGATCCTTGTCTTTTAAACAAATTATTTTGGAAGCCTCAATGATATTCATGCCCATCACCCCTCACACTCCACTGGTTATTTCCGTTCCAACTCCCACACTTCATCTATATTCAACCTGATTCTTACCTGATCTGCCACATCTCAATGAGGTCACTCTCTTAGTTAAAAATTATATATATTATGTAAATCCAATAGAAATTATAACGTGCATTCAATTGAGTATTCAATATTTATATTTGAATCATATTGATGTTTATTATTGAGTCCTCACTCCCACAACTTGTTATTTCACATTATATAACATGTGGTTTCACATATAGAATTTTATGTACATGAATGTAAATGAGGATGGATATTTAGATAGTTAATAATATATTTCATAGTTTATGTTTCCTTTAATGTAACCACTAGCAGATAGTATGGGGGAGGATAAAATTAAAATGACGATTCATGCAAGATATCTTGTGTGGTTATTTAGGATTTCATAGAGTTCCTTGGTTTGGTATATGAATGAGTTAATAAGTATTTAAAGATGGTTAAATGAAATTAATCTTGAAAAAGATAAAAACCATTTTAAAAATCATATATTTTGTTTTATTTTAACTTATTTATAATGTTTTTATTGGTCTCTATAATTTGGATCATGTAATTTCAATCATTATTTTTTTATGAAAAAAATTACTATAAATTTAGATTTTTTATAAAATGATATGGAATCAAATAAAAATCACATAATATTCAAAAACAACATTGAAAATATAGCTGGAAAAGTTTTTCAATGCCTATTATCAACAATTTCCAACATTTATTTGACATTTCAATGTCGGATATTTTAAAAATATATTTTAAATGGACAGTGAATTTTGATGATATAATTTCATCTGCGGTTTTTATTAAAAAATGATTTGAATGTATATTTCAATGTTGGTATATATAGATACTGATTTTCAATGTTCTTCTGAATGTCTATTTTATGGAATACCGATGTTGAAATATTTATAAAAATTTTCATCCTTAAAAATAATATAACCCTAAACATCATTTTATTGTATATTCGATGTTGAAATATCTATGCGATTATTCCAGTGATAGTTTTATAGTAAAATTAAGGATTATAATATGTTCAAAAATGGTTATTAATAGAAAATTACATGGAGAGTAATTTTTAGTTCACCTTGTGATAGTGTTTATATGTCGTTATTATTAAAAGTGATGTTTGAATTGTAATTTATAAATCCCCATTTAAAAACATTTGTAAAAAAACTATATTAATGACTAAAATAACTGATGGGGTTATATATTTTTTCAATAGATTATGTTTCTTTTTTCCAATGTTATGATGAATAAAGATAAATTATTTGGGTTTAGAATATTTTATTATATTCGGAAATTTATGGGGGTTTTTGATGACATAAACTTAAATATGAAAAGCTAGGCTATGTGGGAGATGACATTGATCTTTATGAAATAGTTGTTAATGAACCCAAGTTGTAAATAGTTTTTTTATTTATCTAAAACTCTAAGAAGAAATTACATTGTATATGTAATTTATCAAATATTTTCTTTTTAAATTGAAAGATTTTTTTCGAAAAAATGGGTCACATTTATCAGTATAAAAGAGAGAAATTTAAATTTTTTAGCCATGGATTCTGAATCCAAGTTTTTGGGATACTACATAACGGGATTTACCAAATAATGTAGACTAAGAATTTGAAATATCCCCACTTATGTAAACAGTATATGGGTCTCAACATATAATGTAAACTGTTTGATTCATGAACAACCAAATATGATTCAAAATACAATTAAATGGATAAACATCATATCAAAAAATAAAATATCATAACCATTACTATCCACATGTAAGAAAAATAATTATACGTCTCATAGGACTATGCATGAACACATCTTATTATCAATAATAAAACATATTTCTCTATTGGATGCACAATCAAGACAATAATCATGCAAAAAACGAATATAAAACAAGTGAAAATGTCTTGGTATTCCGTCATCAAGAATAAGAATTAAAATCAAGTATAGGTTAATTTTCTAAGACTGGAAGAGCCATTTTATCAATGAACCAATAATGATATGATTTTTTTTGTAAAATGGGATTTGTATTATAGGTAAAATACCAACAAAATTATTAGGATATGGTCAACTCACAAAATATGATTTATATCAATCAATGTTTTTGGACCAAGCATTGTATTGGAGTAAAATCATTTAATATGATTTTCGATTCAATAAATGTTCCTCAAATCATAATTTTTTTTCTGAAAAAATACTCACATATAAAAAATATATTGAAGATATTCTTTTTTTATCAAAAAATATACAATATAGTTGATCGTAATCAAAGAAGAACTAATTGGATTTGATATGTAGGATCGAATGTGCATTCATACATTGAAGAGATGATTTGGAAGGGTATAGGAGAGCCCAAAAATGATGTAGGGAATATTTAAGGTTTTTTGTGTGTAAATAGTCTTGGGGATTTTAAAAGGGGGTGTAAATTAGCATTTTTGGAAAATATAATTTTAATGTGGAATCCCCACTCAACACCATAGTATGCCACTGGCTAGTCGATGGCCTCCATCGGTTTGCTCGTCTTCACTGGTAAGAACAACATCTTATCATGAATCATAACAAATGGATAGAGGAATAAATATATTCCTAATTATATATACATGCTACACTTCTTAACCAGTGGAAATCAACAGCTATCTGATGGAGCTTATATTTCATTTCAGGTTGTAGCAAGGCAACTAAACATATAATTTTATTATTATAGATTCTCAGATACATCTTACTTGACTTAAAACTATTGATAACATGATAAAAATATATATAGGTTAATAAAATAGGTTTTCCTAAATGGAGGTCTCACATTAATGGTTTTGATTAAAAATTTAATAGAGTTTTAAAGGATTATTTTATAATATAACTCTTATTTAATATTTTTCATGTTTAAATTTTCGTTGGTATAATTATTATGTCAATATTTACTAAAACCTCTCAATTTTATTCTATTATTTATAATTATAGTATTTCCAATTTTTTCCCTAGTTTTCTTCTACATTGTACTCAATTAATGGAAGAACAGTTTTATAAAAAACCCACAATTCCTTTTTTAGTGAAAAATATTTTTCTACCCATTCATAATTGTGATGCTTTTTTTGAAATATTGTATACTTAGAAAAGATTGTTATAGGTTTTTTCATCT
This sequence comes from Viscum album, assembly GCA_963277665.1. Lineage (NCBI taxonomy): Eukaryota > Viridiplantae > Streptophyta > Magnoliopsida > Santalales > Viscaceae > Viscum > Viscum album. The sequence goes on from OY728120.1 coordinate 488,659,324, forward strand.
ACATTGTTCAATATTATCAAAGTATTAAGAGTAATATGTTTATTATATTATGTAAAATTCATTTTGAGCTTTTATGAAGGTATAAAAGGAATTATTTTTTAAATAAATATGGAATTATTGGATTTTATTACCCCATTACCATTATTCACTATTTGGATTCCTCTACATGATTCAATTCATTTTGAATGATAATCATTTATCCATTTTTTGGTGAATTATTTTTCTTTTACATTAAATTAAAATGGAATTAATTTAAAAATGTTTAAGATGAATTTTGGGAAATATTTTGTAACATCAATTTTAGAATAATGTTACAACACATATAAAAGTAGTTATTTTTATTACCCCAAAACTATTTTCTTCTATAATTATATAAATACTAATATTATTTAAAACCACTATTTATAATAAATATATGGTCTTTTATCATCCATTACTAATTTATGGATTGCATCTTTTTTCATCATTCATGATCTTTGGATCATGTTCTCTATCACTCTTATTTATTATTCAAGCATCATCTTTATCCTTAATATCCATATTGTTTAATATCATATATAACATTATTATCATGATCATATTTCATTTAAATATATTTTTTGAATTGATGTAATATTTTCAATAATTAGAATTCATTTACTAAGTAAATATAGGTGTTACTTATTCATTATTCGATAAGGATATATGTTTATTAATATAGAATATTGATTATGGATTTTATTTCTGATTTATTATATAATGAATTAATTTGATATATTAATGTGATTGGTGGTCCCTAGTTGTAAAAATTCCCATAATTCATTTATATGTTTCATGATATATATAGTAGTAAAATTATATGGGTATTTTGTGTATACCAACCGATTTATTAACATTTATTTACACAAGGAATTGAAATTATGTTTAATGATTTCTTGCATGATTCCATGATTATAAGATCACAAAGTCTAGAATTATTCATTTCCTTAACCAAAATTTGAATTATTATTATAAAATAGTTTGATTTACCTTTCATGGAAAAATATTAAAGATCTAGTAATTTATTAAATGGAACTTCTATTGATTATTTACTCTTTGATATTATTCACGTTTTACATTTTCATAAAATATTCTATTATATTCCTTCCCTTATTGAGTATCATGGATAACCCATTATTTATTTTCCACTACGTGAGATTGATAGAAGGAATCTTTGAATAAGTTTCAAGGATAAAATAGAGCCTCCAATGTCACATGTTTTTATTCCAATATAATATTGATGTCATATCAGTATTCAGATTTTCAAGACTAATAAATAGATTATCCTTCCTAGTATGATAAATTTTATCTTGTATCACTATATTAATAAAAACAATGACTCTGGGGTAATATATTCAGGGTAGGTAGAGTTACAACCAAAGGATGTATTATTTGATCATAGAGAACTAGCATTTAAAATAAAAAATCTTGAACAAGAATTTATAGAATCACCTAGATTGTTTCATAATGTTTAGTTGTTTTTATATAATCAAACAATACTCTTGATGTTACTAAAAAATAATTCACCTTCCATTCTTTAGATATGGCACATAGTAGAAGAAATTAAAATCCTCTCAGCATCTGTAAAAATGTGAGAATTTACCTTATATCAATTCTAATACTAAAGGTGTCATAGATTAGTAGGTCATGTATATACTAGATTAATAAATATATGTTATATATAAAGAATATTTCATATAGGGAGAAACCTATTTTTTCATAGTGTGATTCACCTATGGTTGATCGCTTTATTTGATAGAGTTATCTTTCCACTATATGACATACTAATCAATTGTTAGAATAGATATGAATAATGTCTATTGAAAAAATATTTAGTGAAATTCAATGTATTGATGAAGAAATTATTATTTTATCAATAAATTAATTAAAATGAGATATAGATCAAGGGTTATTATTTATTCAAAATACTATGTGGGTGGGGGAGATAGAGGGAATGGAATGTAAATACATTAAGTTAATTTTCATCGAAAAATATTTACCTCAAGAAAAATATGATGATATGGATAGGAAAATCAACAGTAACCCAGCCCCAAATATCCCGTAACAAGGGTCCACTACAATTACATTATCACAATTACATGGAATAAAATCCCCATGTAATGAAGAGTTTTGTAGTCTTGGTAAACTAGATACATACATCAGACTTTTATTTCATGATAATAAAAAAATTAAAACATAATTTTTTCCCTTACATATAAATAAATATCTTTAAGGACAACCATAATTCATTTATTAATTCCATAGATATCATTCATAGTTTTTTATTGGATTTCTAGGGAATGAAACATAATATGGGTGAGGTAAAAATCTTATTAAGGTAAAAATATAGCAAAAGAAACAATGAATCAATGAGAATAGTCAATATAAAAATGTAAATAACTGAAAACAAATTTCATGAAATCAATAAACAAAATTTAATTGTGTAAAAAATATGGGAAGGTAATGACTGGAAACACATTACATTAAAATAAATAGTTAATTGAAAAATAAATAATGGATGTTACGAAGCTGAAACACATGACATATAAATAACTAAAAAAGAAATGTATCCATAAATATATCATCACAAAATATCAAGGATGAATAATAACTAAAACTAATAGAGGGTAATGCATGATTCTTAGATTTCATGTTTATTTGTTACATGGTACCATAAATTTCAACACCATTCACAATAAATTTTACAAAATATTATGTAAATCACATTTAAGGTGGCTAGTCGAATGACTCGTCCAATGAGACTACTGATGCATCGATGGGATATCTATAAATGGGCCTCACCCATGTTGTACCAGTCCAAAATATTCTTCATATATAAAATAATAGATTTAACAATGTTCCTTACTAAATATCAGTAAGGAGTAATTTATAGAGATTTATCAATATTTACCATAATAATCCAATAAAAATCAATGTGGACATGGTAAAAATTATATATTTTTTAGGAAAGAAACATATACATAATAAATTTTATTACAAAATAGAGGATATTAAATGTTCAATGATCGTTAAAAATTAAATATTTCAAGGGGAAAGGGAATCAAGGAAGTGAATGTGAATAATATCCTTGTTGAAATCAATCATAAACCATCTAGATGAGTATTAATGATTGTTCAATATACAAAATGTGGATTAAAATAAATGGTTGATGTCATTGATAAATAGATATATTATAAAAATATCACTTAAAAACATTCTTCAGGAAAATATCCATTTTATTTGAGAATCATTTTCATTGGAATTAAATTTTAAAAACATTTTTTTAAATAACCTTTTAATAATGAAATGGAAGCTTTTAAAAAATGACAGTTCATAAATCTGTACATTCATTAAAAGGTAAAACGAAACTTCCTTTCTCATGGTAAAAGGGTTTGGAATATTCCTTATATGGAAAGATATAAAAATATTAGACTTCAAAAATTAGTAAACGAAAAAGGGTAAAAATGTATTAAAAAAACCTTTTTAAATAAATTGAAAATTTTTATTTAGATATTGTTTTTATAAGAAATCATTTTATTCTCCTAAAGAGGAAAATAAATTTGGGTTTTCTTAAAAAAAATTTCCAAAACACATTGAGTACTAGAGAGTAAAAAATTGGTTATAATACACGAAAATGACATGAATAACAATCATGGAGGTATATTAGATGGTTTTTAGAAAATGGTCCTGTAATTTCTTCGAATGGATATAAAATTGAAATATCATCAATGTTAATGTTAAGGAATATAATATAAAAACATTCCAAAGTGTCCCATACCACTATGAAACCATTTAAATAGTATGACTCACTAAGGAATAATATTAACTGAATGTTATAAATACCATGAAGGTAACAGAATATATGATATAATATATATAAATTGGGACTAGATACACCACAAAAAATAGGTATGTTAGGTATGTGATATTTATCTCACAACAGTTAACAGTAAGAAGAAAATACCTAACTTTGAATTTCATTACAGGTGAATGTAATTTAACAACTTTATAATAAACAGATGATAATTATTTTCATTATTAAAAACATTTTTCATGATTATAATTACTCTTATTTAACTTATAATATTGTTATATCCAACAACTCATTCAATTTCATTTACGTCGAGTGTATTTGACCAAATTTGGTTCATGTGTTAAAAACCACATTGGTAGGTCAAATATGTTCAAATATGTCCATATATAAAATATAATGAATAATAATCACGAAATAATGTTAATATTTATATATACAATTTACTTATATAACCAATAATTAAATATTGTTATGAAAAATGAATCAATGTCACAATCATTGTGACAGAAGGTCTTACGTATGCCTAAGTAACATTCTCATTTTTCAAGGATCCTTTTGGTAAGAAGTTCAGTAGAATAAAATCATTAAAAAATTATAATTATATCATAAATATAAAAATATTTAATTATTTATACTAATAAATAAAATTATTGTGATGTAAAAGTAATACCATCACATCAAGGAGGCGGTATACCCCACATCCACGAATGAGATTGTAATTTTTCCTGTGTGTGAAAGGTTAATGAATAAAATGATATATATATATATATATATATATATATATTATTTCCAAAAATGTAATTATTTCATAAATATAAAATATATGTTTTTTTATTTTTCATATGTTTAATTTAAGACATATTTTATAAATTTCATGTATCATGTGAACAAATCACATCACTTTTAGGGGGTGGTAGTCCACACTTCGTCAAATGATGCGATCGTATTAATGAAAAATGAAAATTATTAAATATAAGTGTTATAAAAGGGATAAAACCATAAGTACATAATATATATAATATATATCATATATAAACATATTTACCAAAATAGTATCTATAGTGATAGGTGGTAATAGGAAAAATGAACTATCATCGTTTCGTGAAGCATTAGTTTTCCATATAGAAAAAACAATATGTTTGTTACACATTAGATGAATATTTGTGTAAATGTAAGTGATAAAATAGCAAAAAAACATTAAATAATATTGAGTATACTTTTTATTCATAAAATTGTATAAAAAATGATTTTATGAGTAGGAGAATGGATGTAAATTTAAAAATATTAAGGAAAGATGTTACCTATCAATCGGGTAGCTACATTCGGATTGAATAAAAAACATACATGGATTTATTTCTAACAATGGGAGGTGTTACTTATGAGGGGAGGTATTTATATGAGATTTTTGTGAAGATATTATTCAAGCCAGGTGGCTGGATAGGTGCGAGGATGTAAAATGAAGGGCATTCCTTTTATAGTAGAGGAGGAGTAACGCTCTTGTAATATTTTCACAAAGGAATTCCATGAAAAATTTTATCATTTAAAGAAGATATAATAATGGTAAAAATTCTATTTATGAGATTATTGGGAAAATACTATTCCCGAAAAAATCTTGTGGGTATGTTTATTGGTTTTTTTGGGCCTTATTGTTAAGATTTAGTCTCTTATTAATCATAATTTATCCTTATTTGTTATAATTAATTTTAATCACATTCATGATTTTTTTTCAAAATACAATGCTGTTGTTATTATAAAATATAAAATTTTCTTTTTATAAAAATGGAATCAATTTTTGAAATTTTCTATCATAGTAGTGCTGAATTTGATTTAAATTAAATCCCCAAATAATGATGAAAATTCATGTTTCTAATGTAAAACATCCAAAATATTACTAGGTTATTATAGTAAATTTCATAGTAAAATTGATTACAATGAAAAATATTAAATTAAGTGATATCAGTTAGATCAAATTAAAAATTTAACCTAATTTGAAATATTAATTTACCTTATAAATAAGTTAAAGAAAATGAAATTTTTTACTATAATTCAATATTTTTATATATTTATAAAATATAAAATATTTCAGAAAAATATTAAAAATTATCCCAAACAAAAATATTATGATTCAATTTAATAGTTGATGTTTATTTTAACGTATTATGTAAATTAATGAGTAATTTTTAAGAATTAAAATGGTGTCTCTATTAGAAGTTATTAAAACATCATTTACAAATATACAGGTTTTCATGTGTAAAAGAGAGTTTGTTCCTGTCATATGCCTATCAAACCTAATAAATGAATATAGAAAATAATTTTTGTATATATAACAAATATATTTCATTAAAATAATTATTTCATTGTATAAAATTAAGGTTATTTGAATAAAAAGCTTTGGAATCCTAAAAATTAATATATATATATATATATATATATATATCGAATTGGTTCTTATTTTTTTCTCATTAATTTATAACCAATCAAATAATTTTATATTAATATATACATTATATATTCATATGTTAGATAATATTATTCATATAATATAAATTAATTACCAGTTTATATATAATAATATTGAATAATAATATTTTAAAAATACATTATTATTTAGTAAAATTCAAACTTACTTGTAGTGAATGCTATCGATGAAGATCTCTTTTTCCCGTAACATACGATATAGAATATATTATAATTTTTTAAACTTTTAATTTATTCCTTTAATATATATTTTTTCACAGTTGGTTTTAATTTCATTAACACTCTTGAATACGAAGTTGTACTTAAGAATTTTTGGGTGTTACATTCTCCCAACATTAATTTAATTGTGCCTCACAATTTTATGTTGATCATGGTATTATATTTTTTGATATTTCCTACAATTATATCTGACATTTGTATAAGGGTTCATAAAAAATCATCCATATAAGATAAAATGATAATAACAATGGTCACATGGACAAACATATGACCCTGTCATTAAGTAATATAACATTTGTGGCATGTAATGATATGTACTTAGAGTAAAAGAATAAATATTTATAGGGAGTGAATGAGGTAATCAATCACAAACAATTAAATGAAATTTTTAGAGTTGATGACCTCAAATAAATAAATCTTTTATGATTTAAGAGACCATCAGTTTAATGGAAATTATGGCATTAAGAAAACATTTTATTTTACATTCATTTTTTTAATGTTGGGTAATTATTTAATTGACCAATAATAGAAATAAATATATTTACATGGTATGTTTAAATTTCATAGGAAAAATAATAACTTCAGGTTACGCATCAATGAAAATCTAATTCAACCTTTTAATATTAAAATTAAATACCCATAATGATTTCTTTTATGCATGATGTAGTAAAATAGACTTTTGAAAGATACAAATCTAAATACAAGAGGGACAAGTCTATCTATATGTCACTATTTATTTTGCAAAACATTCATGTTTATTTAAATAAACCTGAAACCAAAAATAAAATCTACAAGTTTGACATTAATTTTTATGTAACATTTTTTTAATTAAAAATAATGGAAAAAATTACTATGTGAGTGGTTGGCTTGAAATATTTATTCTTCTTTGGTGATAGGTTTAACAGATGTAAGCTCTCTGGAAATTATATATTGTAACCCAACATATAGGTTTCCCTTTTCTAAAACCATATTTATATAATTTCAAATTTAATTATAATAGTAATCCTTTGAATTAGGTTAATTACAAAATATTCCATAAACTAAAATTATCAATACAACCTCAATTCATAAATACTTCATCCATTTTATTTTTACATTGGTCCTTCATTAGTCTATTTGAAAACCATAATATCATTTCATGGATTTACAAACCATGAATCCATATCATCAAATCTAAAATACCATATATTTTACCTTGGTTATTCATTGTCAAAATCCATCATAGTGTTGATTGATGAAAATGTGAATTATCCAAGACATATCTTTTAAAATGTAAAACTTGGTGCATTTTATTCAAATTTTCTTGAATCAGGTTACCGTATATTTGGTTTCGAATACCATATCATTACTTTTACTCATTGTTATTATTGTGAAAGAACCACACCAACTTCTATAATCCAGACATGGATGTATTGTAATGAATACCCACACAATCCTTACTATAAAAAAATTATAGGATGTTCTTCTATACATTTCCTGAAATTCTACCTTAGGGTTTTGTTCTTAATATATATTATTTTACCAAATCTAGTTCCCTAGAATGATACTAAACACTCTCTGATACCAACTATTTCCACCAGACCCCAGATAGCCTGGTGCCCATGTATACTACAATTATGTTTTCACGATTAAGATGAATTAGATCATGAAGGATATATTAGTTTAGTATTATTGGTAATCTATATACCTAGATTAGAATTTTATTATAAGATAACACACTATTTAAAAATATTTTTTTCTTTCTCTCAATGTAAATAACATCGAGGATAACTCTAATCTGTCTACTAAATCATGGTATATATTTTATTGCACGCTTCTTGGATTCCTATGGATAAAAAACAATAAGGGTGAGATCAAATTCTCTGTAGAGGAACAATAAACCAGATGAAATAATGAATCAACGAGAATATTTAATACAGAAAGGTTAATAATTAAATAGACATTACATGTAATCAATAAACTAAATAGAAGTGTATAAAAAATATGTGAAGGTAATAACCGGAAACACATGAAATTTAAATAACTCTATATGGAATAATAAATATGGTAAGGTAATAAATTGAATACATTTCCTTATAAATTACTGAAAATAAAATGGATCTATAGATATTTCAACACAAAACCATTGGGATGAATAATAACTAAAAATAAATGAGGTAAATGCTTGATTATTGGGCCCCATGTTATATATGTATATAGTACCTTTACCATAAATATATTTCACAAGGTGTTTTACAACATATCCTGTAAAAACCCATCTAATGTAGTATGAAAAATGAGGTGTCCCATGAGATTGACTGAAAAATGAATTTTTTATTATTAGGAATAAAGGTTATTACAAAGGACCCCCCTCACAGATACTTCAAGGAGGGAGGAAGTGATGTAAACCAAGGGCGTCTACCTAAACAAAAGACAAACACTCTAAGAGAAGGGATCCTAAGTTATTATAAAGAACTAGCTCATCCTCCCGACTTCCAATCTGTGAAAGCACATCGGCCGTGAAGTTAGCCTCCCTCCAATAGTGTTTCATAGTCCGCCCAAGATCAGTTTCTAGTGCACATATTCAGATCACATACACCAGGTCCCAGGTTGGTTCATAAACACCACACACCGACCTGACAAGGAAATCAGAATCTGATTCCACCTCTTCAACCAGAAAACTAGCCCTCCAACAAAATATGATTCCTGTAAAAAGTTCCCTAGCCTCTACACCCAAAGAGCTTCTCGGACCATAGAACACGCTAAAGGCTAGAAACACCATGCCATAAGTATCATGCAGAACCCCACCACCCCTCATGACCCCATTAATCATAGAGCTGTCAACATTAAGTTTAACCCCTTGGAGTGGCAGAAACCATCGGATCCATCGGCCAACCTATCCACCCAGCATGAGTGATACCAACGACCCACAGGAACCCAGAAACTGGAGGCCCCCATTCACCAAAGAGCCCAATTTTAAGATGAGTGCTTTTAACTAGATCCATAGAAAATGGAGAGATCTCCCTTCGCCTAGCAGAGAAATATTTTGTGCCTCCCAAATAAGCCAAAAAATCGAAGAGAGAATCACACACCTTGCCTTTCAATCCATAGTAATTCCCTCTAATCCATGAAACCAGGCCACCAGGAAGTCTTGGAAGGAAATATGATCATGAAATAATCATGGGAGAGGAGTTAAGTGTGACCAAAGGAACACATCCCATTCACTCTGGAAAAAAAATGTGAAGTGCAGACTCATTTCGAGGATTCCTGCAGCAAGAACAGCGTGAATCCAAATGCAAACCGTTCATCTGGATGCTATCCTCCGTTGGAAATGCTCTGTTTTTTATGCACCAATCCATAAGATTCATTTTGATGTAGATTTCCTTGCACTAGGTCTTCGAAGGACATTTGTCCAGCAGCGGCTCCACTGAGACAACCTCCTATAATCCCGGCCATAGAACTGACCTGAGCTCAAGCCAGTGAAGCAGCATCTCTCACCTCCATGTTCATGCTAATCTCCTCATAATTATTTTGATGCTCCCTATTGAGAACTACTTGAAGAATAGTTGAGTGTTCTCTTGCTTCTTTGAAGGATATGTCCGGGGTTGGACACCCATGGAAGAATAGATACTCACCTGAACAGTTGTTTTTCCATAAACTAATGTCACCGTTCCCAATGATCCACCGCGTCGAACCCTAATGAACATCCATATACGAGTATATTCACCTTTCAACGACTATAAACAGTGGCCTACAGAAAACCAAGGTGACCTAATGCTCCCCATAGCAGGCTCTGAAAAAGGAGTCCCAAAGAGAATCTGCAGCAATAATGTCCCATGCAAGCCTTGCTTGCATTCCCTTCATTATATCGTTAATGTAATGTAACCCAACTCCACCCTCTGTGATCGGTTCATCCAGATGGTACCTAGTAGCCTAATGGCAACGACATGTGTGATTGGCATCCCAATGAAATGCATTAAGAACCCTCTCCATCCAGGTAATGGTTCCTTTTGGTGGACTAAGGACCAAGAAGACGTGCATAGGGATGGGGGATAGAACACTGTTAATCAAGGTCACACTTCCCCCAAAATATAACTACTTGTTCTTCTAGTTAAAAATCTGTCCCATCACTCAATTAATGGAATCATCAAATAAAGACTTTTTGATGTGTCCACATAAAGTGGAACACCATGATAGAAAATAGGAAGTTTCTTCTTCGGGAAACCCATTATATTCTGGATAGTCCTACATCGATTACCTGGGCATTTATTAGAGATAAAAAAATAGCTCTTCCCAGAATTGATGCATTTCCCACTCAAGCGCCCATACACGTCAAAAATCTCAATGAGGCCCCTAAACGATCGTCGCCTTCCATTGGTGAAGATCAAAATATCGTCGACGAACATAAAATGAGACAATCCTTCCCTATCATTACTATTGAGAAAAGGATCCAACCTTCCTCTCAACATTCCTCTATGAAGATTCCTTGATAAGGCTTCCTATGGTGATAAAAAGGCATGCAGAACGTGGATCAAACTTCCTTACTCCAAGAACCGATTTAATGAAGCCATAACATTTTCTTTTTAGAGAGATAGTAAGCCACAGGGAATAATAGCCCCTAATGAAAAGGTCCCAAAACCATTCGTGAAATACAAAGCGTCTAATCACACTAATCAGGAAACTCCACTCCACTTTTTCATAAGCCTTGTTCATATCCAATTGAAAAATGAAATTTTTGCCATCTTCTTTCCTTTTAATATCATAAACCTGTTCACTAGAAATCGCCACATCCCCTTAAATGATATGGCCTTTGACAAACCATTGTTTCTCCCTAGACACCAACTGATGGATGATCCGGTTCAACCTGTCTACAATCAAGATCGCTAGAATTTTATACGACATGTGACACAGAAAAATGGGTCTATAATGGTTGACATTATTGGGATCTTTATGATTAGGAATGAACAACAACCTTGACGTAGAAACCCCCTTATTGAGAGCACCACCTTGAAAAAAGTCTTCAATCTCCATCACCACCTGAGGAACAACATACCCCATGAAGCCATGTTGAAAGACCCTGGAAAACCATCCGAACCTGGAGCACTATCATGGTAGACTGCAATAACAATCCACATGATTTCTTCCTCGCTCAGGTTAGCTATCAAATATTCATTCTCAGGTCCCTCCACCAAATGGGGTATGCACATCTAAAACCCCAGCTCTGCTGAACCACCCTCCACACCCTCATATCTAGAAGGGACCCCTCTTTCCAAAAGGTCTTCAAAGTATTCCAGCACCAGTCACCCCACCACATCTACCTCCAAAGAAAAGACTCCATTACCCAGATTAATATTGAGTCTCAAGATACTCCTTTCTCTTAAACACGTAGGAAAAAAACTGCTTTTGCAATCCCCTTCCTTCAACCATTTCACTCGCGAACGCTGCTTGTACACTTTCTCAACCTCCAGGAGCTTCTCTAGAAGAAACCTACGCTTTTCACATAAGACAACAATGCTACTTCCATTCCAATTATTCTGCATATCCTCCTCCATATTATCAGTGTCTGCCTCAATAGAGCTCACACCCGATAAGTCATTCGGCCTAGAAGCCAAGCATCCTTGAATGTCCCTCTTAAGGAGCATCAAACGTTTAGCAAGGCCACGCCATGATCCTTCATTCTCCTCCTACTCCCAAGAAGTTCTCACCATGTGCATGAATCCTTCCACTTGATTCTAGCTTCTAGAATATTAAAAATAATGTCGCCCATAACTATCAGTTCTCACCTCCACCAGTAGGGGAGAATGGTATGACAATGAGTGCGTTAAATGAGTGACAGTCGACCTGCCAAATGAATCCAGACCTTGAAAGTTTGTAAATCATATTTCGAGCCTGCTCCATATGAGGTGTTCTCCCCTATGACTATTCCACCATGTGAACCAATTGCCTTTGAACCCCAAGTCCAGAAGCCCAACTACATTAATGAAGTCACAAAAGTCCTGCATGTCATAAAAAGAGGTTATCGAACCACCCCTTTTCTCCTCCGTATCCACAATTGTGTTGAGAACTCCACCCAAAAACTAATAGAGATTTCCAGGTTGGAGTCCCCCAGGATGCACCACAAATATATCATCCTCTGCGCATCATTTCTATCATATACAAAGGAGAATTGAAACTCTCACCCAGCACAAGAGATCTTCATGTTAATACATTGAGTAGAAAGACTGACCACCTCCACCTGGACATTTGAATTCGAGGAAATCCAGATATTGGATTTAGACAAACCTCCATGCAGAAACAAAGGAAACCCCATCTTTTTCGCCACCAAGGAAAGCTCCCTAGGATTCTGTTTGACCTCGAGGATGACCACAACAGACACTAAACGTTTCTGAGACTCAACCTCCATGAAATCACACTTTTCTTGCACCCCCAACCCATAGGCATTTTAGATGATCACAGACAACATTAAAGAGGACCGATCCTACCCTTCGGGCTAGAAGATACAGGTGACGAAAAAGAGATTAGCATACCTTCCTCCTTGGACATCGACCGAGTTATATGTCCAGCGACAAACATATAAGATGTTCCTTGTCGCATCCCTAGAGGCTTTCTCATGGGAGGGAACCCCGAGCTCTACAAGCTCTCCAGAAGCGAGATCCGAGGCACAGGTAGAGGGGATCTCACCATATCCTCTTGAAGAATGGAAACTAGAAGGAGGCATTGGGGAGATGCTTGCGTGGATAGAACCTGCTTCACCACACCATCTGGGGATGACTCCCACATCAGAGGTTTCAAGGGAGAAGACAACACGTTGGGGGGAAAGGATCTCTTAATGAACTCTGGAGATAACTGTGATTAAAATGAGTCATTAAACTGAATGTGAATATTATCCATGTCCAAATCATTCATAAATCATCCATATTATGATTAAGGATTGTTCAACACGCCCCGAAGATATTAAAATTAATGTGTTTTGTCATTGATGAATAGAAATATTATAAAAAGATCATTAAAAACATTATTGAGGAAACTATCCTTTTATTTTGAAAAAGAATTCCAAAATAAATCAATGAAAGTAAATTTTAAAAACAATTTCATTAAAAAATATCATCATAAAAATTAAAAGGATGCTTCGAATGAATGATGGTGGGTAAATCCATACATGAAGTACATAGAAACAAAATAATCCATTTCCATAGTAAAATTGTTAGAAAAATTCGTTTTTTATAAATTGATAATATGATTCTATTGAAAATATTGGTTAAAGGAATAATATTGTAAATTTTTTTTCACAAAAATATTTTAAATTTTATTAATGAAAAAATTGTTTTGATAAGACAAAAGGTTCTCTTGTTAAATAGAGAAATGGTTTAGGGTATTCTTAAAAACATTTTATAAGACATCATAAGTACCAAATTGTGAAGAAATGGTAACAATACATCAAAACATACATGAATATCCATAGAAGATGAAAACAAATTGTTTAAATGATCAATGTTCATTTAATTTACACTAATATAAATACCGTTAAAATATCATTAATGTTTTTCCTGAGGAATAAATCATTAAACATTTCAATGTGTCCCATAACATTTTGAGAAATTTAAATCACAAACCTGAAAATAGAATAATATTAAATTAATGATTTAAATATCATGATGATAATTGAATTCATGAAATGATATATAAATATTTTTAGTTGATACACCACACTAAATTAGTATGTTCTGAAAAATATATTTATCTCACAAAAAAAGTGAGATGAAAATCCCTTACCCTACATTTCATTTCATCTTAACGTCCATTAATTTCAAAAATAATAAATTAATGTTAATTATTTACTTTTTAAAAAAACTTTTATATGTTTATAATTACTTTTATTTCACTTATTACCATGTAATATACAACTTTTTAATCAATTATGTTTTCATAGGGTGTTTTGACCAAATTCTGTTCATGTGTTAAAAACATGTTTGGTAGGTCAAATATGGTCGAAGTGGACATTATATAACATATATAATGTAAGAACTCGGATCTTCGTTTCAGGTATGTTTTTCCTTTTCTGGTCATTTTTTAGAAAAAGGGGAAAATCTGGAAATTTTTTAAATACACGTTGTGTACTTTATAAGTACACGCTATGTACTTTATAAGTACACGTCATGTACTTTGATGCAGTACCAGGCTATGTGCTAGTCGTGTCCGGGCCACTCACACGGTGTGTAGGGGAAATGTGGAGGCCACTTAAAGTGGAGTATGAAAAAGCTGAGTACACTCCATATACTCAAGAAGTACACGTTGTGTACATTATTTTTTTTCAATAAACGGACCGGGTTTGCGCCTGACGGACAGAACACACTACTTGTTCAAGTTCTTCATCAGAGAGTGACCCAAATAGCCGCGAATCTTCATCGAGCCCCCGTGCCTCCGTCTTTTCTCCTAATCTACCATCGTCGATTGTGTTAGAACCGTAGTGGTGAGTTCTTAATTCTCATAGAGCCTTGTTTTCGAATTCATCTTCTTTCTCAAGATATCATGGGTTGATCGTTTTGGACGTTTTCTCAGATCTTGGACGTTCTAAGGAGAATCAATCATCGTGGTTCACGAATATCGATCTCCTAGCTTCAAGGTAGGTGGTTTGTGACTTTATTTAGGAAGTCTTTTAATATTTTGGGCAATTCCACTGATTCCCTTGAATGGGGTATTGTGTGTTTCCTATTTTTCCCCTTTTTTTACATGCTTTTCATGATTTCTTGAGTAGATGTCAATGTTTGTGAATAGTGTAATTTTTTTTGTAGTCAGGATGTTTTTTCATGCATGTTTTACCTGTTAGGAATTTTTTCAGTTTCAATGCCTAGTTGTAGGATAGTGGAACTATTGTACTATTATGTTGTTGTGCCATAGAATGATGGCCAAGTAGTTCATGACATTTACTTGGGGTGATACATGCACTATACATGTTTGTTTTACATAGGACTGTGAGAACCTAGTGTAGGGGACCATATGGATAATGGATGTAAGGGATTCTCCAGAGTGTCTTTAATTTATGATGTGTGGCCACAAGGGGAATTGACGATGAGTTCTTCCTCAGATAGTCTTTAGTTCCTCGACGCGGGCCACATGGGGAATGAGAAGTTGAGTGCTTCCCCAGAGAGCCTTTAGTAGGATACATGACTATAGAGGGAATTGATGGTGAGTGCTTTGTCAGAGAGTCTATTCTTTCGCTGAACTGGAGGGGTGATACAGTGTGTGCCACCAGAGGGTTGCTATTGTTTATAGGATGAACCATAAGTGTTAGGCTTTGAGAACTACCTAGGGGGTTACCTGTTGATCTACATGTTTCTTGGTTGTTACTTGTGTGATTTATATGCTAAACACTGTGGATTGTAGCTGCTGTGTGCTTTCCTGTTTACTACTACCTGTAATTTTACTTTCCATTTATTCCCTGACTGTTAGGCACAGATCTTGGGGTGGTTGCCTACTGAGACCTTGCCTCACACCCTGTTTGGGCCATGCTTTTAGGCCCAAGCAGATTATATTGATGCAGGTAAAGATCAGGGCAAGAACCCTTCTACTTCAAGTTCTTGATTGCTGTGGAGCTGGAGACCATGGGATCAAGCCGAGGCCTGCGATGCTGAGGAGTCTCTCATCTATTTTTCTTTTGTACTTTGGTTAGTAATTTTTTCAGCATTGTGACTTGTTTGTATTTTTTCCTAGACATATATACATATCATACATCATTATAATATATGTGTGCTCTAGTTTTCTTCTTTCAGTCTTCTGTTGTTTACTTCTGTATGGACTATTATTACTTTCGTTGTGGTGTGTTGTTTACTTATGTTTTGTACTCTGCCAATGAAGGCATAGTTTCCCCACGATCACACCCAAGGCCCTCACTGCTAATCGGTAGCCTCTGTCGTTTGCAGAAATGCGCTTGAGGCCATGTGACCAACCGGGTACGGGGCGCCTCTAGGAAGCTACCAGAACCGGGACATTACATATAATGTAATAATAAGGAAATAATTAGTATATTTATGAATCAAATATATTTTTAAAACTAATAATTAATTAAATTTAAGAAAAATTAATCAATGTTACAATCATGAAGACTGGAGGTCATTTGTAATTAATTTTAATCTCCTTCACTAATATTTTCGGTCAAAAATGAAGTTCATTTTAATGGAAATTAGAAATTATTCTACATACAAGTATGGAATAATATTTTCCCAATGAAAATCATATAATAAACTGAAATTTATTTAAATTTATTATTATAGGATGGATGACAATGCGAGGTTTTAAAGTAAAACTTCTATAAGATTGTTGTGTTTTTATAACAAATTTTAATCTAAAATGCATTCTAATGACCTGAATTGGATTAATTGATAAAAATTTGATATAAATAATCTTTAAAACCAATTTTAATCTAAATTTAACAATATAAATAAATTAGATGAAAAACATTTGTGAATAAAAATTCAGTATTTTTCAATATTACATTATTAAATGATTCAGAAAAATATAAAAAAATCACCATAACCTAATAAATATGTTTAAATTTCAAATATTATGTTTTTATTGAAATATTAAATCAATTAATATTTCAAAAATTGTGATTTAATATGTGTTTCAAATTAAAAGGATGTAAAATTACCCTTATGATAAAATAGGTTTGTATGTGTAAAATAGAGTTTTTTTAATCTTTTGCAAATCAATGTTAATGGTTGAATATCAGAAATATTTAATTGAATATATAACATATATGATTCATCAAAACCATTAACTAATTGTAACTAATTATTTTTTTATGAAAAAACTCTTTTCGAAGCATAAAAATAAAAAATATTTATACTTATATCAAATTGGTTCTTATTTTATTTATCATTAATAGTTAATGGTTGAATTAATTTTATATTTACATAAACATTAATTTCTTATAATATAGTTAATATTATTCACAAATAACAATTTAAGAGTTATTTTATATCTTATTATATTTAATTATAATATTTTAATAATACATTGTTATTCGGTGAAACTCGAACATAGGTTAGGAAAAATCTATCGAGAAGGCTGCTCTTGAGTGTAACAAAAGTTATAGAATATATTATATTTATTTATGATTATAATTTATTGGCTTAATATATTCCCTTTTTAGACATGGTTTTGAGTTTCATAAACACTATTGAATAAAAAATTTTACATTACAATCTCAAGGTGTTACGAATTCATTAATTTAAGATAAAACAAATATGAAATTATTACTCAGTATGAGAAAAAATTTAAGATTTCATCAAGGAATGTTACGTAAACTGTTCATAATATAAAAATAAAGACTTTATAAACCATTAATTTACTTATGTAGAGCCACCAAAGGGATCTATTATCTCAAACATTTTTATCATATAATGATATGATGTTAATTACTATCATAATAACATAATAAATTAAAATTCATATATCTATAGTATAAATCATAAGAAGAAAAGGATGACTTAGAACCATGAAAAAAATTAATTTTTCAAAAGGGGAAGAAGGGGAGAATAAAAACATAAAATATGTGATAATTATTAAAAGAAAAAAAATTCTTATAGGTAATAATTTTTTTTATAAATGTAGAGATGAGAGAATAATAGCTAATGAATGAGGGGTAAAGAAAGTAATCACAGATATTATGGGTTATATCTATTATAAGATGGGTTACTATTGGAAACAAGGAACAAATAATATAAAATTTATATGATAATTTTATTATGTTCTTTATTATTATTATCTTTTTATATTATAAAAGATAAAAACATCATGGGAATCACTTCTATTTTATTAATTGGACTACATTATTAAATAATTTAGTTTATAAATTTATTATGCCTTGATAGAGGTTTCAAAATATTTATATTTATGTAATAATTGTTTCTATGGATGGAATATTTGTTTTTATTTCCATGAAAAGGAAAAAATTAACCATCATTTATTAACATTATGGTTAGTATTTGTGTTCATGTAAAGTTTTTTATAGTGAATTTGTCTAAATATATGATTATAACATATTAAAAAAATAAACTAATATTTAAAATGTTTTTAGGGATTAATGACTAATGTTTGACCTTTCTAATTATAATTTCAATTTTTGGAATCACTCCTTCATATTATAATAATCTTTTTTGAATAATTTTTTAACTTATAAAAAATTTATGTTGGCTAAAAATGAAAGGAATTTAATTATAGAAAATCATTCATAGAATGAATAATACTATAATTTTATAGATCACATGAACACATAAAAGATGATATTATATACTTAGGCTATAAAAATATTTATTAATCAGTTATACTACTTTATGAATTGGAGGTGGAGAATTCATCAATGAATAATCGTTAAATGACATCAACTAAGTAAATTTTCTTATAATTCTTTAATAAAATAAAGATAAATTTATCTATTATTGTATTGAATATATCAAATAATTATGAAGTTATTATTATAGAAAAAAATAACAAGTATAATTATTATAATATTCACTTACTATTAATGAAATTTTTTTCATGAAATAATAAGTTTTCTAGTAATATGATAGAAATTAAAATTACTGAAAAAATCTATTATTTTGATGATAAATCATAAAAATGATTAATAATAATGATGATAAAATTTCTTTAAGGTGGATAAAATATAATACTTCATGATTTTACTTTCTGAATAATACATATGACTAAATCTACTAAATGAAACACTGAGAAAAAATTAACTATGAAATGAAATTAAAATAGTTTATTTTAAATATGATCATTTATTCCTACATGTAGAGTATGTATGTATAAACATTAGTAACCACATTATATAATATATATTTTATATAATTTTATATTGATAAAACTGTAATGGTTAATATCATGGAAATTAAAAACTCAATTTTGAATAAGATTATAAAATATTACATGAGATATTTTATCTAAAATTTATTTACATACACAAAGTACTTTTATTAAATCAAAATATGTTAATAATTAGAGATGGACAGTTTTAATCAAATAGATGGATCATATAATTAATAAAACTATTTATCATTCATAGAATGGTGTTCACTAGATATAATATGAGTATGAATTAATTTTACACTTCAAAATTTCATTTTCTTAAAAGAATTGTATTTTATTGAATTGTATGACTCGATATTATGAATAATTTCAAAATATTGTGGAAATATATTTGATAAAACTAACATAATTTTCTAGATCATCATGTAAGAATAATATTAAGATAATTTTTTTTACAATTTTTAAAAAGACTCTTTTTGGGGTGAATAATGACAAATATCGATTTTTGAAAATGATTAATTTATTTTCATTAATTCCATTATAAAAAATTATAATTTGGTTATGGGTTTGATTAAAGGTCACAAATGATTCATTTTATGAAAAATAATTTAACTAATTCCATAGGATAAAAAATAATACTAGATTTTGGAATAAAAACTTTTTTATTCATAAAAGGGGTTTTTTTTATAAAAATAGTTTTCCATTGTGATTTACATATTTATATAGAAATTAATATACAACAATTATGATAAATATATAATATAAAGTATACTCTATATTTCTATATCCATTTCATTTTTTCTATATTGAATAGTAACCATGGTTACTATTTTCTACCACAGTAACGGGTAAAATGAGTTAATTAATGATAAACTAATGGTATAAGGCTTAAAAACCCCATAAAACATGCCAAAATCTCAAAGGATGACCATATTGTTTCCCCATCATCATGAAAATGAAAATATTTAAATTTATCATGATTTATTATTATTATGACCTTTAATTTGTTTTTTGTAAATAGTAATTACAAAATTTCCCTCTCTCTCACTTATTATGTTTTCATGATATATATATAGATAATAATGATATATGAAGGAATATGTATGATAATAGTTATTAATAATATACTCTATTTATGATATTAATTTATTTATATTTTTTATTTATTGAATAACTATCTGGAAATTTTATGCATTGTTGAAACAGTGCATGAGGAAGAAATAGGAAAAACAAGTAAAAAAACACTAAAAGTAATAGTTTTTAGGTGAGTTATGATGTACATGAAATTTTATAGTTAATTATAAATGTTAGCGTGAATTATTTTATTTTATAATTTTTTTTTTCATGATTTCATTAAAGTACGAATATGGTAATAGTCTTCAAAAAGACCTTGAATAGTATATGTTGTTTAAAAATTAATTTTTATTAGTGTATAATCATAATAATCCTATTTTGATATTTCTGATTTAGATGGCGGAGCGGGCAGCCCCCTTTCTCTCCCACGATGGCCAACACTAGGGTTTCTTGGCGATGGCTATCCACCATTTCCATGGCTTTAATATCCTTACGCCTTCTGGCGATGCTGCTAAGGTGACTCCAGTGAAAGCACCTCCCAGCGATAAGGTGACTCCAACAAATGTGGGCGCACGTGACTCGCTAATTTTCGTTCGTCGTAGCGGTCCATCGATTGCTAAAAACACGGACAGCAAGGTCGGCTTCCCTTCTGCAACAAAACCTGTTACAGGATCCGGGATTGAAAAGATCAGTGTGTATGGTGCTAGGGCTTCGCACACCTTGAAGGCTACAGATTTCACGCAGAACTCTACTGGACAGGCGGGTCATGATGTAGCAGGGAAGAGGTCTTCTGTTGAGTACGGTTCTGTAAAGACCTTTCGGGTTGCGCGGACTGAATCACAGGCGGCTTCTCTTCCTGGAGTCTGATCCTTTGTGGATGTGATGAAAGACACAATTTCTAGGGTGACTACGGATGAGTCTTTAATTAAAGACTCCCACAGTGGAAGAATTCTTTGTAAAGGTTCGTCTGCGCATGTTGAGGCCAATCCTGCGGCGTTTGCTGAGAGATTCGAAATGGGAAAAAACTCATTGATTGCGCTCATTGTCCTGCCCAAAGGTGCACAACCGTGGAAGATAGATGATCTGTTCCGAAGAACATCGATATTTTGGGGCTTTTACAATTGGAATTGTGTGTCTCTTGGTCATGGTTTTTTTCACTGTCTTTTTCCGTCAGATGACATGAAACATCGTGCGTGGATTATTGGTGCACTATCTCTTAAACCTCATTGGATTCATTTACATGAATGGTCGTTAGATTTCAATGTTTCTCGTGAAAGAAATTCTTTTTCTCAGATTTCGGTTTGACTACATGGTCTTAACTGGGTCCTTTGGCATCCGAAGATTCTGTATGACATTGGCATGGCAATTGGGACTCCTATTCGTCTTGATAAGGAGACTGAGGATGTTCGATTTGGGCACTTTTCTCAGATAATGGTGGAGGTTGATCTCAGCTCCACACTAATTGACAAGGTAACCCTTTCTACTCCAAATGATAATATTCAAATTGATGTTGAGTATGAAAAGAAGACCCTCTTCTGCTCTGAATGTATGGTTGTTGGACACTCTATGGAGCTATGCCGGAAAAAGGTTTCTTGTGAGAACTGTGGGATGAAAGGTCATCCTACCACCATCTGTCAAAGAAATCCAAATGTGAAAGAGACAATGATATCAAAACCTGATTATAAGGACTGTGACCTCCCCAATGAACCAACTTCTAGTGTGGCTGTTGGGTTGCTTTTAGGGAAGCCTGATTCTCAACTCTATCTTTTGAAAGGCAAAGAGTTGATGATTGATGCCTCACCTAAAAGAATTCATAGAGGCCCTTCTAATCTGCAAGATGATTTGGTTAAGGTGGATACCTTAACGGAGAATGTAAATTCTGCACCTTCCCTTGTTGATGACTCTCATCAAATTGATACATCGCAGAATGCTAATTGTCACCTCGAAATTCAGAAGCTCTTGCAGTCTTCTAATGTTTCTGGGAAATAGGGGAATCTCTCTGATGATGAAAGGGGAAACAACAAAACCCCTGCTCTGGGCACCATGCGACCTATATCCTTTAAGGATGTTTTCTTAAGTAGTGAGGCAAGGATGATTGATAGTGATGAATTTCCCTCTGTTCCACCATGGAGGAGACCTCACAAGGTTTTTGCTCATCTTCTGAAGATCGAATCGACTAGATTATCTTCAAAGGTGTCAAAAAAGATGGATGAAAATCTTCTTAAGATATTCAACCAGGAGCAGTCTCAATCGGTGTGGGGGTCTTCTGGTGAATCTGATTACGGAAATGACATGTCATATTATGATTGTTAGTGCTGATTGAGGGCAATTCTGTTTGTTTGACCCCTTTCGCCACTCTTTATGTCCTTTTGAATAATAATGGGCCAGAAGCTTTGCTTCTGGATGACCTTTAAAAAATAATAATAATCCCATTTTGACTCATTTAGTTGGTAAATTTTAATGAATAGCATTCATGGTCCATTTATTGGACAGAAGGATTTTTTTAAAAATAATACATGATGCATAGAGATTGAAATAATTGTCAACACAAATTTGGTTGGGAGGGATAATAAGTTTCTGAAATTAAATTATAATGTTTATAATACCACAAAAACATGTAAATATTATTTAATTTATATTGAATTATCCTCCATAACATTAATTTAATATGGCATTGGGGCCATTTTAAACTATTCAAGCAAATATTATATATCAATATTTGAATTATTTATATTATTTCATCTCTCCTCTCTTATCAAATGGAACATACTATCCACTATTCTTCATAATTCTTCAGACAATTTTCTCAACCAATCATAACTCATGTACATTACTCGGAATCATTTTCTCAACAAATAGGTTCTTTTCTTCTAAAAATTGTTACTTTTTTAATTCTCAATATCTATGATAATGGATGATAACATATTAAAATTATGATATGAAGAATTCTCCAATGTTGGAATCTATGTTAGGAGTTTTCATTTAAATTTGACTCCATTATTAAATATTTCTTATTTTACATCTAATTTATTTTATATGATTTAAATAGTGTAACATTGACATATTATATCATAAATTCATCTTTATATATGATATTTTATTTTTTAATTCATTTTTTCTCTCTAAATAGATTTTGATCAAGAATTTAATAATGTTGTAATGGTATAATTTATAATTACACACTTACTTGGGATTATTCATGTTTAAATTGACAATTAATTGATTATTTTTTATTTCATTCTTCGACCACATCTATTTCATGACCTATTTTTTTATTGTATATATTTTCTCTTCAAACTTTTCATCAACTCATTACTCAAATATTGAAATAATGTTTCCATGTTAAACTGACATTATTTACTATTTTTTATCAGGAATAATGTACTTCCATATCGATATTTATTAAAAAAAAATTATATTATTTTAAATTATTGATTAAGTTTTCATTATATTATTTTTTTCTTATATTTAAACAGAATATCTTAAATATTTTATGAATGGTAATTAATGATGATTTTTTAAAGTAATATGGGAATTATCTTTTTAAATTATAAGGCATAAATTGAATTTTAATCCTCCATAATCATTATTCACTATTTAGATTCATGTACAAGTCTGTATAGGTTTTCAATGAAAATAATTTTATAATTATTCTATGAATTTTTATATTTTATATTAAAATAAAAAAACTATTATTTTCTAAAATGTTTAAATTATTTTTGGGAAATTAGTTATAACATTATTTTTACAATACGATTACAAAATATTTCAACCCAAATATTTTTAATGATTCACTAACATTTTACTATATAATTACATAAAAAATATAATTTATTTTAAGTCAATAATTATAATGAAATGATGGACTTCTATTATCCATTATTGATTAATATATTATATCATATTAATAAATAATTCACATTATTCTGAACATGTTTTGTTTTTCTCTATGTTATTTATTGTAAATTATATTTATACTTCACATACATATTCCATTTGTGTCATTAATATATTTATTTTCATAACCATATACCATTCCAAGATATGGTGTTATTTGAAAGATGCTTTTCAAAAATTAAAATTCAGTTAATGGGGAATATTGAATGTTTAATATTATTGATTCGATATGGTTGATGTTTCATAGATGAAGTATATTGATTATTTATTGTATTTTTGGTGAAATATATAAATAATTATTTGGAAATATTTATTTGAATGTTGGGGCCAGATTATAGATGGATCCTTGATGCATTGGAAAATCTCTTATAAAAAATAATATTTCAAAATACTTGGGTATTTGTTGTAAACCTACCCATTCAATGAAATGTCAGGAAATTAAGAAATTGGATAAAGTTTCATGATATCATGGAATGAGGCCTTGATACTGAAATCCTGAATTCTAGAATAATGAATATCCTTTTAAGAAATATATTTATTACTATCTATGTTATTATTTTATTTTCCATGGATATATTTTGTGACTTGATTATGTAAATAAATGGAATGTGGATTGATTATTTCGTTTTCTATATTGTTTATTACATTCATATTAATGATAGCGCACATTTTATTAGTTCCCTTACTAAGAATATATTCTCACACATTAATTATTTTATTTTATTTATGATATAAATAAGTAATATAAAAATAATTTTTAAGAATGCAATAATTGTTTTCATACAATGTTTTATTCTTCCTATGTAATATGAATATCATGTGTGTATCCAGTTTCACATGAATTCTAAGAAGATTGAACCATAATATTATTATATTTTGTAACATGAAATAATGTCATAATGTAAATATTGTGTCTAGGTAAATGGATTAAAGGTTTCTATAGTTGTGTTTGTAGAGTTTTTTACAAACTGGTTGATTCATGCTGAGACAACCTTCCCACATCTAGTTAGGTTGGACCTACATTCCTATTATTAGACTTTTATTTTCACACTATTCTTTGAAAATATTTTAATACTCTGATATATATGGAGATATGTGGGGGAAATCATCCTTCATGTTAAGACCCTCATATGGGTGTTATGCATACTTATTCTAGTCACCAGCCCTTGGCCTAATAGAGATTGGCTTTGGGTGTCACTAATGAATTGTCATTAGCAAAGGTGGGCCTCATATAGGTTAGGATGAGACCATGTAGTATGAAAGGAGGATATTATTTAACTGGTTTGATTATAGAGTTAAAATTTTTTTATGATTAGTTTGGGATTTTGGTCAGTGGTTTTTATGTGTCTCATGTTCATCTTTTGAGCTAGGGACCCCTATGATGCAGACGAAGATGATATATCCACACACCGGGACTCTGAAACCCCACTATTAACCTCATCATACTAATAGATTTGATTCGTGAAAAAAAAATGTAAAAACATTGCATATATATTGGTAAAGGTTTCTAGTTCATTCAATAGTCATCTTCCCATATATGTTTTTTAACTATGATACATCTTGACAATTTTAGGATTCCTATATGCAGACAGTCATCCATGATTTCTTGATAGGGTTACCATGACACACTAAATGATGAGGATTTAATACAGGGTCATCATCATGTGATGATCCCCTAGGGTTGAAATATTGTGAGGCCTCTTCCTATGGGGTACCCTACATAAACACCATAAGTAGTGTAAGTGGATTCTTCAAGTTATAGATATTTAATATTTGGATCATGCAGTGTTAGAGGCTGAAACATATAAATATAGTGAACTTTCTGTGTCTAAAAGGCATAGTTCAGAAGGTTTCCATATTGGTCTACACCCTTAGGATGAGGGTATACAACATAATACTCATAAGTCATGGATCAAGAGGAAATAATTCATATGGATCCTAAGAAAGAACTAGCTTGCTCAAAATCAATTGAATTTATTCCAATTATAGATGTCTTCATAATATTTATTCTTAAATTACACACCATATAGTGAATGATAGATTGATATTAGATAGTCCATTTAGGAAGAGGAGATGGTGTGGGAAAGTGAAACAAAAAGTAGGTGACCATGATAGAGATGTTGGGAGATCTGTATGAGGTAGGTGATCCTTTGAAGTGACACACCACCACCACCACTGGGTAGTCGTTATTCAGATACATGATATGTTGTACATGGATGAGGATAGTTTTATAATGTGGAGGACAAGGTCATAGAGGCTCCTAGTATGATCATAGATATGATCTATGTCGATTCTATCATATATATAGTTTGGATTAAACCAGGTGTTACACATTCCATCCAAGAAGTATTTATTTTTTGAAAATTAAACATTATAGAATAGAATAAATCCAAAAAATTTTATCTATAATATAATACTAGTGTAATATTCAATAACACATTTCTACCATTAATGTGACAACACACTTCGTGAATAATGTTCCTCATGGATCTTTTAGGAACCTATAATGATGGATTATTATTTCATTCTTAGTATAGACTAGTTATCATTTATGAAACCTTAGCTGACTCAATGATTTTATATGGTATCATTTTATCTAATTATGGATAAGGATTGAGCTCAAATATTTTCAACCCATGAATATTTTTAAATTCCTTTATTTATTTAGTGGTTATCCTTGATGGTTAGTAGTAATCGGGCAATGCTCGTGCAAGTGACCCGGTGAGTCTAAGGTGTAGATCATGACATTAATGTTGTCTATTTATCCATTCAACAAGCATGTATATTGGGTCTATAAGTTATTAGTGATTACTTTCACTATTTGAGAATGGTTTTCTCCTCCGTGCCTTTACCTAGGACTAATTGTATGAGGATCCATGCTATAGGTGGTATATAGTGAAAAATTGGTGCATTAATTGATAAACCGTGAAAAAAACATATGAGTTCCCAATACATTAAAATATATTATTTTCTTTTTCTTTTTCTTTTCTTTTTTTCAATTATTTAATTTCCTCATTTTTCCCTCTCCTATTATCCTCCATAGCATCACTGTATTCCACCTTCCCTTTCTCCCCATCCATTCGCCACCCCCTCTTTGTTCCCTCTACATCTAGTAATGAAACCATATTTCTTCTGGTTTTCAGGTAGAAACCTTGAGGTAATCTCTCCCCCCCCACTTTCATCCAATTTTGGATTATTTTCCCTCTCTCTATCACTTGGTTATCTTGGGATAAACTCTATGGTTATTGTTGATCAAGTATTTGGTGTTTTCATTCGTTGTTAGGGTATGAAGTGGCTCTCTAAGGTTATCCATCATTTTATTATTGGATCCTCTATTGAAGGGAATGTAGTTTGATTTGTTTTAGATTTCCATCATCAGTTGAGGAAGGATTTACCCCTATTTATTGTCTAGACCAATTTTAATTGTGCTATTTTGGTGGTTTTGTGTTCCTAGGATTTTTTTAGTGTGTTTTGATCATCCTTGAGGTGGGTTTCAGTATCCAGATTAGAAAATGACTTACCAATGTATGAATTGGTAGGAGTATACATATATATCTATGTGAGTGTGTATTTGTGTGTGTTTTTGTTCCCCAGTTTTATAAATATTTAATCATTATGGCGTGAATATATATATGGTATATTGTAGTTCTTATATATATATATATGAAAAATGAATAATTTTGTAAGTGTAAATAGGAATATGTGTTCTTAAGAATATATGTATGTATTCTCTTATACATATTTATGAACATGAAAATATGTAAATAGGGTCTACATTACATACTATATATGTGAAGGTGCATATACTCGGAGATGGGGAAGAGTAGCTTCAAGTGGATTTCAATGAAAGCTTCAAGTGTTGAAGTGTTCTATCTTGATTCACATCTCCTTCTGGTAGGTGTTTCTATGAAATTCATTTCCTTTGGGAAATTAAATATTCTTGTGCCTTTTTATATTCCATTTTATGAATGTTTAGATATATGAGACACATTTTTTGTTATTTTGAAACCATTTCAGTGTGTTTTTTACTAGGGAATGATTATTTTCCTCTACAATACATATTGATGTTTTTGAAATGGAATGTTTAGTTTTAAATTGATTTTATGTAATAAATGTATCCCTTTTGGAAATGATTTTAATATGTGGGTTATGGGTTGCAAAATGGTTTTTCTTTTTATTAAGGGAGTGTATGATTTTAAGGGGAAGTTGGTCTTAAATAATGTTGTTCACCTAAAATGACTCAAAAAGGGGTTCATAGTTTTATTTCAAATTCTGATTTTAAATTAATGGGTGGTCTAATTGTTATTTTTTGAAAATCATGATTTGATTCAATAAAAGTGGATTGATTTATCTAAAAATTGACTAATTCCATGTTTTGATATTTAACAAGATATCATGAAATATTTTATGAAATTGATGATTTATAGAAACCTCTATAAAATATTTTAAGTGTTCTTTTATTGGAAGTGTGGTAGAGGAAATTCCATATGGCATGTTTTGAATTTTAAAAGAAGAAATCCTTTGTGTGAGGGTGGTCCTAATATGATTTATAGGCCTGTGTTTTCATTTGGAAAGATTGCAAGGACTGCCTTATGCAACAGAACTAGTTTTGAAATGGGGGTTCTACGTATTATTCATTACTATTAGAAATTCCATTGACAGTTCACATTGGGAAATAAACATGATCCTAGGGATTTATTCCAAATGGGTTTTTAAATGGGGTCCCTTTTTTCAGTGGATTTCCTTGTTTAATGGGGTGTTTTGGTTTTATGAAAAGAAAAAGGTGTTTAAAATTACTTATATAGGTTTTCATGGAAGTTTTTATCCTTCCCATTGGAATTGTGTTTGAAATTTCATTTTTATAGAATGGTATTCTTAAACATATATGAAATATGTGAAGGCCTAGTTGTAACTTGTGATTTATTTGGTTAACCCTTGTTAAACCCACATGAGAGTTGAGGATTATTTTTTATCTAGATATCGATGTCTGTGAAGTGATAAATGGTTTGGGATACTAAGAAGACTGATTCCAATTCATAGATTTATTTTTTTAATGATGGAATTGATACATTGTTTGGATGATATAATGATGCTCTAGGAATGATTATTTTAATATTTGGTTTGGGTGTTGGACTATGGCTCTAGAAATGTGAAGAATGTTACTGACATGGTGTTAGAAAAAGGATCAAGACACTGATAGTATAAATAATAGATATTGAACCAAACTAAGGCAATGTAAAATGATGAGATTCCATCTCGGATAATGATTTTGAAATGATGATCCTCATCCTTGGGTTGGGCCAGGCTCATACTACAGGCACCACCATTGTATTTATAGATGGAGGCTCGACTGAGGCATTTGGGACTATTTTTTTTGGGATGGATTTGATGGACCATATGGTTAGTATTAATTTGTATATTTTAGTATATAGTTAGGTGTGTGATATAGGTTAAGAAACAATAAATTGGGATGTTGATATTTGATTTTAATACCAGACTGTCTTTCTAGACACTAATCATTCATGTACTTTTTATTGGCATAGTGGGTGTCAATTTATGCTTCCCTAAGTTTATCAATGATTGATTACCCATTAAATTTTTAGTATGATCCACCTATAATACCCTTTATATGACTAGATTATAATTTTATATGGTTTTTGGACCATGTTTCACCATTGTGACCTTGGGATAGTAGATTATAGATGAGTAATTATTTCCTTGACTTGTATCATTTTATTGTAATAATTTTTATTCCACTATGTATTTTCATAAACTATTGTATTGAATGGTATTTTCTCTAGATTCCATTCATGGTGGCCGAATAATATGTACTCACATGCTACTCGGGACATCATTGAACTTGGGTATCAACTATCTCCCACATGGCCTATCATAGCATTCAAGATCCTTTGAGATGTTTACGGCTTGGATGGGGTTGTCTGTTTCTTGATATATTTTGTTATATCCATGTTTGAAATGATGTATTGAGATATGTTATGAATAATTTTATCCTTGAGTATATTTAGATGATTATTTCCTCCTTTTCCATGCCTTGTTTCATATTTCATCATTTGGCGCCTAAGAGTCCTTTGGGGTTTATTTGTATCTTATTGGAAAATGTTTCTAAGTGATTGATTTAGTGCTAATAAAGAATTTGAATTTATTTTAGGAAATGATAATAGTGTGAATCACTTTTAATAATTCATATTCTCATATAATGGTTTTCAAATGCGTTTTTGTGTTTTTTGGAATGAAATTGTAATTTTTTGAAGGTTTTTGGTGGATTTGATTTGTTTTCAGTGATATGATTATTTATGAAAATACGACTTTCTAGATTTATTTGAAAATTATAATTGATGAATCTCCTTAAGAAACATATTTAATATCATTTGAGGGTGGTGGTGACCTACAGGGATTTTCATTCACTCCTATATAATTCCTGGTTCTCAGTTGGATTCCATTTTATTCTTTATGGTAATCGTGGCGTAGATTGGGGTGGAGATATTTTCAGTCTTGGCATGAGTTAGTAAATTTTTCTTATTATTTTTAGATGTTTCATTTAGTTATTTTCGATCTTTATATCCCAATTTCCTATTTTCCTACTGATTTTGGTTATTCAATTTATATATTTTCCTATCATTTTAACTTGGATTTAGGATATGTAGTTCCAAATGGATTTCTGGTGATGCTCAAGAACTACTCACCATCTTGTGGGGATCAAGAATTCCCTTAGAGACTTATGGATTGTCGGTTCATGTTTTATGTAAAATCTCATTGAAGTAATATTCATTAAAATGTTTTATCGGCGCCTATGTACCCAATGAAACCTAGGTTTGGTATAACCCATTTTCTTTGGGGATGTTTTGTTTTAAGGGAGAATATGTTTATCTGATAATGATAGGTAAGGGTAGGGAGAGTTTCTCTTGCTATTTCTTGTCCTAATAATCATGTGTTCGGGGGAAATATGGGTTTTGACTAAATGATTTGATTTTTTTGGGATTTTTTTATTTTTTTTATTTCGTTGAATTTTTTATCCACTTTTTTCATGTCCGTGATATTGGGGGGTCACTCTTGGACTCAGGGTTGAAAGGAATGTGAACTTGAGTTTCTTTGTTAGTACACATAGCCTTGGAAACCATTTACTTCCCATGCTATCATGTCTCCCTCTTATAAGAAGTGTATTAAAGGGTTTTCTCGCCATCCATGGATATAACTCATTCATAATAAAAATTCCCTCTCCTATTGTCATGTTATGGCCTCCTCATGATTATGTATTTTTATAATGTTGATTTCTACACATTGGAGGTCTATTGAGGAGTGTTTTGGGATGTATTTTTGTTATTCCTATGTGGGTCATTATATGGTACTTCTATGTTATCAATTTTGAAAACCTTTATTAAAATAGAAAAATGTGTTTGAACAAAAAATATATTTTCAAACATGGTTTTGTGGAAAATAGGGTGAAGTGAATTTCCTTTATTTTATGAAATAATTTATAAAAATGGTTTCATTATTTTGAAATGGAAATTTCAAACGGAATGTTTGTTTTGTATGTCCATCCTTGGGTGATTCATTTTCAAAATGATATGGAAATTTTATCATGCCTTTGTTTTTTTTCTTTTAGGAAATGTGTATCTTCAAAAAATGATGTTTGGTTTCAAATTAGGATTTTATGGCTTTTGAAAAATGCCTTAACGTAGGGTGATAATTTGAAATTTATTGGTTAAAATTATTTTTTCAAAGGAAAAGATCATTCCATGAGATCTTTTGTTCCTATTTTTAAGGATTTTGTGTGACACATTATGGTTTTTGTATTCCATGATTTAGATAGAATCATTTGTTTTTAGTTAATAGGAATTGGTTTATGAGGTCCATGTGTATTGATATTTATTTTATCCCCTAGAATGGTTGAATGTGCTTCATCGGATCTAGGGCATAACCTAAATCTGAGAGGATTAGTGGATGTTGAATCATGATTGAGATAGAGGTTGTGTTCTATAATGTTAGTTATATTTATGTTTGATGTGTTGAGTTTCTATGAGAATACATTTTTTAGTAGCTATGAGTTTGGTTTTGGAGATTTAGCTTTGTCTGTTTACATATATTGTCCTTTTACACCTTTTTCGCATTGGTTCATTAAGGTGATCCTTGTTTGAACATTATAGAGGTATTGGGTGAACAACTGAGTAACTTAATTGTTTTATATACAAAATGAGTTTGGTATAATAGTAGTAATTTAATTTTGTCCATTTGGATGTACTGTGTGGTAGTGATCCATGTATTCAAACCTATGTTATCCACGGGTCTCAGGTCCCAAGGTGAGGTATCTTATCTTCTTTTTTAGGCTTCTTGTGATTTCCCTTTCATCCTTGGGAGTGGAAGTGATTATTTTACATGAGAATGTGTTTCTCATGTCTTTTCTGTTACTCGAGGATATGTCTTACTGTACGTCTTTTATGTACCACCACCTCATAGGAACTATAAATGGAGGGGAGACCATGTTAGTGTTTTCCATGTTGAATAACTTTTATGCTCTGATCTTCTTGTTGAAACAATAATTGGAGACATGGTTTATTATTATTTATTTAGAGAGAACATAATTGGGTATTCATGTCATTTCCACGGAATTTACGCCGTGTCGAGTGTTTATTTTATGTTGGGACACTTTCTACATTTCCATTTTCTTTTATAATCCTTCAATCAAGAATATATAGGGACATACATTGTCATGGTGGGGATATTAAGACACTTTGAGTGTCTTTGGTTTGTTATTTTATATTATTTTAATTCATTATGAAGCATGAATGAAGTCCAATTGTTGGGAGGCATAAAAATTTAAATTTTTTCATGATTTTTATTTTGTTCATGGTTATACAACCTGATTAATAGTAACCGTGTAGTGTCTATGTGGGATACTATGTGAGTTTTATGAGTGTAACCTGGCTTGAACATGGTCTATTAAACTAGGCAACAAGCGGGCGTTTTTTCCCTATATGTTAATAGTACTGATTGGCATGGTTGGAGCATTGTTCCACAACCGGTCATCCTTCTTGTAGTAATAGTGAGAGGGTGCTTGACTGAGGAATTTTCCAGTGCATGGATGGAACATGGTTTGTTAAACCATGCACTATCCCTTTGAGTTTCCCAGTTTTAGGAAATATATGGATTTTTTCTTTTTTTTCGTTATGTTATTTTTTTTCTCCTCCCCTTCTCCTCCATAGAATCATGTGACACACCCTCATGCTTCCTATCTAGATTCACACCACCCTCCCTCTTGTCTCCCTCTTCATCTAGTGATCTCACCAAATTTATTTCGGTTTCTGCATCATCACCTTGAGGTATGCTCTGTTCTCCCTCCCTTCTCTATATTTTGGCGGATTTTCCATCTCCACGTCACTTTTATCCATTTATCATAGTCATATGGTTAGAATTGTACCCATTTTTTGATTTTTCATCCATTATAATGGTATGTTGTAGCTCTCTCAAGCCGAACTTGTTCATATTATGGCATCTACCATTAGAGGGAAAATAGTTTGGTTCATTTCATTTTTCAACTATCACTGGAGGTAGAATTTATCCTCCTACACTGTCTAGCCCAATTTTATTTTTGTTCTTTTGGAGATTTTGTGTCCTACCATTTTTCTATAGTGCATTTTGTTTATCTACACAGAGGTTTTATGTCTATAGAGTCAAAGGTGACATACTTTCATATGAATAAGTAATAATATATATATTTATGTTCCAAAATTATATATATATTCACCCATGGAGACATGAATATATATATATATATATATATATATATATTGAGGCTAGGTTTCCTCATTTATAAATAAAAAACTTGTATATGTGTTTAAGTGTGAACATGTATATACATATATAAGCATATATGGAGGGATCCAATTGTACAAATTCATTTTCATTAAAATATTTACATATGTTATAGGTTTCATTATGTATATGTGAAGGTTATTATGATCAATTGTGTGGAAGAGCAGCTTTTAGTTGTTTTTGATGAAATTAACAATTATAGAAGTGTTCCAGATTGATCCTCTTCTACTTAAGGTCAGTGTTACTGTGAAATTAATTTTTTAGGGATTATAATATTATCTTACCTTATTAAATCCCATTTTATTTATGTTTATATATACAATTTACATTTTGATTTTTTGAAACCATTTAGGTTTATTTTGTAGTAGGTGTAACTATTTTTTTCATGTGAATCCCATTTTCATGTTTTTGAATGACAAGTGTTGGTATAAAAATATTTTATAAAATGACTGCCCTTTTTAAATGGTATTTAGAAGTGGGTGATAGGTTAAAATTTGGGTTTTTAAACATTTTTGGAATTCATTAATTGAAGTCATGTTTTTAAGAGGAATTTGTTCTTAAACATAGGTGTTTACCACAAATGACTCAAAAAGTGGTTTTTTGTTTTTTTTTCAAATATCGATTCCATGTTTTTGTGTGGGTGGTTTTTTGGAAAATACTAGTTGGATTATATAATGGTTCCTTGATGTATACAAAAATGTTAATGTGCATGATTTTGTTTTCTCACAGGGTATCCTGAAATGTTCTATAAAATGGATGATTTTTATCCTCTTACAATGTTTTATGTGGTGTTCTATTGGAATTGTGATGGATAAATGGCCTTTATGCAAGTTTTTAATTTTTAAAGAAGAAATCAAAGGTGTGAGGGTGACCAAAATATTATTAATGTTTTTATTTTTAATTTGGAAGGAATGAGTGGAGTAACACGTGAAATGGAACATTGTTCTGAAATAGGTGGTTATGCATTCTTCATGTTTAATAAACATTCCCACAAGGGTATTCATTATGAAATTCTCTTGATCCTTGAGCATTAGGCCAAATGTGTTTTTATTTGGGATCCCTTATTTGTTCAACAAGTTTCCTTGTTTAAATGGGTGTTTTGGTTTAATAAAATGAAAATGGAGATTCCCTAGTCTTATGTGGTTTTTTTGGATGTGTGTATTCTTTTCAATTGGAGTTCTGTTTGAGATTTTATATTTTTATATAAAAGATATTATATTGAATGTGGTATACAAGAGAGCATATTTGGAACTTATGATGTGATTTTACTTACACATGTTAATCCCTCATGTCTATATGGGATGATTTGATATGTCATTTGATAGAAAATTTTAATGTGAAAAATGGTTGGGGATGGTTGGATGAGTCATGTAACGCCCCGACACTAGTTACCCAGAGTCGGTGCATTATTACATAACATTGGGATGATCACAAGGAGATCATGTCTCGAAATACTGACCAGTTTAATTTTATTAGAAAAAAGATTCATACATATGATAAACTTTACAACTTGAAGAGAAATAAAACAAAATATATTTCATTAGAAGCATCCAAGCCTCCTAGATTATGCCTGCAGGTCACTCATAACTAACTTCATCTTATCCTGGAATAAAAAAATAAAACATTGAAAGGGGTGAGCTCAAACACTTTGTAAGGGAAAGTAATACAGCGGAAAATGACATAAATATTAAGCATGCTAAATAATTGAAACCACATGCCCTTAACAATAATATTCCAGAATAATTTTATGGAAAAAATATGAGATGAGTAAATAATTACACAATAAAACAAAATCATGGGTATTATACTAGTCGAAAGACTACATGAACCATCAATATTTTTTTGATAATCAGGGAATGTATAATGTCGGACATTCTGAAACATTTTGTCAAGGCCTCATCCAAGACATCTAAAATGATTAAGGCCTCGGCCAAAACCGTAAATCAAAATGGGAAAGGGACTCGGCCAATTCCACGTCTAGTTGTCGTATGAGACCTACCGATGCATCGAGGAGCTATAGTGGGCTTCACCTGTCACTTACTAAGTCCAATACATTCCTCATATTAAAAGGTTTAAACATATCATAAACATTCGTATCAAAACTATCATACAAAATGTCAATACATTAACCATAAACCATGAATGGTACAAAAATAGAACATCCACAGTCAAACATATCACAAAAACATTATTACAATATGGATTATTTGTATCATAATAAATCAACTTCAAATAAACTTAACATCCATCAAAGGATGTTGACATAGATGAAATCAAAACTATTTGGGAAAAATATCATTTTTTCATCATTTAAAGGTCACATAATTTTAAAATAAAACATTTACACTGAAAATAAACTTATAAGCTTGTAAGGGAAGCATTGAAGATCTTATAAAAGTGGAAAATAGCCACACCCGACGTATAAGATAAAAAAAGACATTCTTTCCTTAATTCTGTCGAAAAGGTTAAAAAGGACCTTGTTTGGAAAAGGATCGAAATATTCCTTTATAAACTTCTTATAAAAAGCCAAAAAAGGGTATAAATTACATTAATCCATATTCTGTAAAATAGTAACAATGTTTTGAAATACATTTTTAAGAAACATGGATGTGGATGATAAAGAGGTCCCAGTAGATAATTACGTATAAACAACCTCGAATAATGAAGAGATTGTGAAATAAAACCTTAACTTGTAATTTTCCTTGGTTGATGGTAGGTTAACCTCCTATATAACGTTGAAATATTTCTTATTGAATTATTCAATAGTCATATACATTAATATGAATCATATATGATCTTTTAACATTGATTTGTTAATAACATCTTTGTATTATCGTCGTTTCGGGTGTTAATGGATTCGTTTTCCTCTGTCTGTTTTTTTACGTAAGCCATGTTTGTTATGGATAAGTTGTATCTTATTCATATCCCGAATGATATAAAGTCCTTAAATGTTTTTTAATCATTAAATGAGAATTATACTCAAATGGATTTGATGGGGAATGAGTCTCATCGCGTTCGTGGAGACGGTAGTCCGTACGTACGCACGAGCGACAATATCATTCTTTTGATATTAAAATAATATATAATTGGATGGTATATCATATAGAAAGAATAATTATAATGTTATATTTATTATTTAAATAAATTATTCATCATTGTTATACCCATCTAAATAATAGTATATTGAATAACAATTACACCACAACGTGGAGACGGTAGGCCATACATACGCACGTATGGTGACATGTCATTCAAGGGATGGATAGAATAATGAATTTGTTTGTTCGAAAATTATAATAAC
This sequence comes from Viscum album, assembly GCA_963277665.1. NCBI lineage: Eukaryota > Viridiplantae > Streptophyta > Magnoliopsida > Santalales > Viscaceae > Viscum > Viscum album. The sequence goes on from OY728120.1 coordinate 488,696,748, forward strand.
ATCATAGTATATAGAAGGTACTGGATTTATTATTTTAGAATGGAAATAACAAGGAATTAAGAAGTTGAAGAAGAAAGAAACTTTAAAGAGGGTGGTGAAGACGTTACCTCTTCTTCGGGTTCTTCCTTTTGATTTGATAAAAAGGGCTCCTTAGGTTCGATTTCTGACCAAAATAAGGACTCTATGATGAAATGAGGGAAGTTGAGATAATATTTGGGAAGGTTTTGGCTGAGCCAAATGGCTTTGATGGTGTGAATTAATGATAAGGGGGAGTGCCCTTTTATAAGAGGGGTGAGGGGATCTTTAGGAAAAACTTAAAGTATTATTTTATAATAAAATCATATTCGGTTTCTAATGGATCCAAAGTCAATTATTCAAAGTCTAAGGTGGGTATGGGTCAAAAGACTTTCATCCAATAGATTTTAGACTGGTTGGGTACTTATATTAACCTTATCGTTTAGTTTTAACTCTTGGTTAATTAGTTTATCACATACCATGTCACATTGTATTTTTATAATATATAGTTAATAAACTTATTATATAAATCCAAGAGACCCCCAAGTGGTCCATTAATGATACAAATATCATGATATAAGTCTCTTGTATGAACCTTAGATTTTTAAAAATTTAATATCAATTAATAATATAATATTAGTTTTAAAAACTCTATTATGTCAATTTTGACACTATTCAATAATTGATTTTTGTTAAAGACATAACAACTTTATTAATTCGAACCAAATTCATTTAATCAATCCTAACATGTCATATCTATATACATACTAAAGAAGGGTTTTTTCGGCCACGTGTCAACCTCTCAGCCACTCTCCTATATAATCCCTCTTCCGCCTAATTTACAACCACGACCTGCTCCCTCTCTATTTCGTGATTTCCCTCTCCATATCCTAGGGTTTCCACCTCATCTCTGCTACTGCCTCCAACACTCCATCTATAGAAACCAACATTTGGCTCCCCATAACCAGCACTCTTGGGTCCTCATCTACGACTCCTACGACAGCCCGTCTCCAGCACTCCCCGCCATGTCGTCTTTGTACTCCCTCTCTATATGGTTTCACTCCATCATATCTATCCTCTCCAGTTTGCGATTTCCATCTCCATGTCTTAGGGTTTATACCTCATCTCTGTTCCCACCTTAGGCACTCCGTCTATGGACACCAACCATCTCTGACATTATTGGATCCTCATCTCCGACTCCTCATACTCCCTGTTTCCGGTAGTCCTTGTCTCCTTTTCTTGTCGTCTCAATCTCCATTCACATCAATCTGACTCCCCATCTCCATCCCTACTTCCCATCACATGGTCTATCCGTTCACCGCTACGGCCTCCGTCACTCCTGCCTCCTTGCCTCCGATCACTGCACATTAGCTCCCTGCCAACGTTCATATTCATGGCCGCTCATCCTTCAGTATCTGTATCATTCCAATTTCTGTCAATGATACATTGCAACCTGTAATACCTATCTATCTCTACAAACACATGGTCTTTCAATCTTCAATATGTTATTGATATTATCTATAAATGCCTACTATATTATTTTATTCTTTGTTCTCTGATGTAAACTAACTCAGATTTTTTCCTTTTATGGTTTTCAATGTATGGATTATATTGATTTCAGGTGATTTGTTCACATAGAATATATTTTTTCTCAGGGGAATGTCTTGAGTCATATGAAGCTGTTCTCCTTGGTATTTCAATATTCAATTTGTTCTTGATATTATCTATAAATTCGTACTATATTTTTTTATTCTCTGATGTAAACTAACTTAGAATTTTACCTTTTTATGGTTTTCAATGTATGGATTATATTGATTTCAGGTGATTTGTTCACATCGAATAACTTTTTTTCTCATGGGAATGTGTTGGTTCATATAATGCTATTGTCCTTTGGCATTCCAGGATGTGCGTTCTACTGCTAATATGCCGATTTCCAATGATAATTATCTGAAAACCCTCTCACTGAATTGGATAAGGGGAAGAAAAAGAAGAAACTCCTTGTGTTGTCTCCAGACTCCTTTTTCACGGATGTCAAGTTTCAGGAATGCTTCATCATAATGAAAATGTTTAGTAATTCTCAGACTGTTATGGTATGCATCAATTGCTAAATGGTGTTATGCCAGCCTACTTGAGGGTGTGCCAAGATCACCGAGGGATGCTCCTTCAGGAGAAAAATGATTGATTGCCTTATCATTTGAATCAGTACAATTCATGTCTCTTTCTTCCGTCCAGCTGAGAACAAGATGACGCATTCATGGTTTCTCTCTTTCCCTTTCTTCAAGTGTGTTTTATTTTAGTTCTGGTCTTAGATTTTTAGTTCTATGTTTTGAATTTGTTTTATTAAACATCACATTTAAACAATATTGTGATTGACAATTAATGTGATTTTAGACCAACTATTTAAACATATGAAGCAGGTACATGGAGATTCTACAGGGACTGTCACTGCATTCTATGAATGATCATTAAATTTCCATGATTAATTATTTCATTTAGTATTTATCTAGTATAAACCTATCTTTTATTTGTTCCTATTTAATTTTCTAAATGCATAATAGATTTTTTTATTTTTTTGTTCTCATTTGTCAACTTAATGGGATTTAATCCTTCGTCAGGAATCCATTGTTTGGATTCTGTTGATTTGGGGAGATGGGTTTGTATCAAATCATATTTTTTAGGTATCGTAAAGTGACGATTCATCAAAAGTTGCATCTTCACAATTCTACACCGCTTTCAGTGAAACATTCTCCAAGCATTGTAATGCTACATTCTCTATTTCTTTTTCTATTCCATTAATCTATCTTACGCCTTTATTTTTTCATTCATTTTTCTATGCTTATGATTATTCAATATGATAAATATTAAAATTATTACTGAAGATTATATATTTTATTTTTATGATCGATGATCTTATTAAGAATAATAATAATGAAATCTACATATAATTATGTATCTTTAACACAAATGAATATTATATCACTTTGAATTTATTTAACATTGCAACATGAATAATATATTAATGGATTTATTTCACTTTTTGGTTAACATTATAATGATTGAACAGAAGTGTAGGATGGGTACGTTGCTTTATATGTTGTCTATGATTTGTATATTATAATGGGAAGTTTTGTTGTAAGTTATTTTTTGGTTTAGAATTAGTTTTTTTTCTGACACTGTATAATTCAGTGCATGAAAAGTTGGAATGTACTAGGAAGAGCTGGTGAGAGATCGAAACATTACACTGGAAAATATTATATCTCTCCCTCCATATCCCACAATCTAAAACATCCATTGTCTATGCATTCATATATATTTAGTTGGTTTAATTTAATGATTTGAAATTATAGGAAATTCAAGTGATCTCTGAAGGAGGAATGACTAATATAAGTTTAGTTGGTTATATCTCTATTTTTAATCAGTCATCACACTATCTCCTTTACAAAACAGATCATCAATCTGGCATGAGAAAAGTTTAGTTCATGTTCTCATATTGTCTCATAAATTTAATTTTTTTGAGTTGGAGGAATTATTTCTGATAAATATTATTTTATGATGTTTTCAATGTTAATATTAGAAGTTGATTTTATTGAGTCATGTATGATGTGAGCCTCCATAGTTCATCTCATATATATATATGTTGTATTCTTCTATTCAATCTAGGATCTGATACACTAAGCGGTTTTAAAATTATATAATATTATTTTAAATTGGATTAAATTTTTTATGTCTGGATCCTCTCTCTATCATTATAACTACTATAATAATTAATAATATTCAATACATAAATACTAACCTTAAGGTTCCCCAAAGAAGTTTATCCCCCTGAAATGTTTTTCACCATAGGTTCTTGATATTTCCCTACTCAATTTTATTGGTATAACAACGGTTCAGGTTTGTGACCTGCCTTGTGACATTGAAGCATAGATTAGAACAATGTTTATGTTATATATCAAGTTTTGAAGGTGTTAAATACTTGTTATTACCTAAAAAAATTCAGATTTACCAAACATTTATCATCATCATATGGTAAGAAATGCTGATCTTGATGATATATTATATTTTTGAACACATAGCACATACTAGTGTTTTTTAATTTAATGATTTGAAATTATAGGAATTACAAGTGATCTATGAAGGAGGAAAGACTAATATACGTTGATTTGGTTAGTAGTTCTATATCTATTTTTAATCAGTCATCCCACTATTTCTTTTGCAAAACACATCATCAATCCGACATGAGAAAAGGTTAGTTCATGTTCTAATATCTTCTCATAAATTTTATTTTGGTTTGACTTGGAGGCCATATTTCCCATAAATATTATTTGTTGTTGTTTTCAATATTAATATTAGATGTTGATGTCATTGAATCATGTATTATTTCAGCCTCCATATTTCATCTCAAATAGGATTTTGTAAGCTTCTAAAAAATATAGGATCTGATACACTAAGCGGTTTTAAAATTATAAAATACTATTTTAATTTAATTTAAAAATATTACGGCTAGATCCTCTCTCTATCATTGTAATTCCTATAAGTATTTATGATATTCAATACATAAATACAAACATAATGATGAGCCATAGAATCATATACACTTGAAATTTTTTTCACCATAGGTTCTTGATATTAACCTGCTCAATTTTCATGGTATAACAGAGGTTCGGGTTATTAACCTCCCTTATGACATTGAAGCAGAGATTATAACAATGTCAACGTTATATATCAAAAATTTAAGGTGTTAAATACTAGCTGTTACCTAAAAATATATGATTTACTAAACTCTGAAAGTCTGATCTTGATGGTATATTATATTTTTGAAACTTGCCACATTCGAGTGTTTTTTACTGATGTATTTCTTAAAATGAATTATAACATTGTTTTATCAATTTCTATTTGTGATGATCAAAATTCAAACATGGAACTATATTTCTATTTGCAGGTTAGTGAACCATATGTTTCATGCAACTAGTTTTTTGTTCATTTATATTTATGAGGTGGTCTTACTTGTAAGATACATCTTTTAAAGGAGTTCTCTATTTGAATTTTTGGAACCGAAAAGTTGCGTTCAATTTCTGATATTATATCATAAATTTCATTTTTTGACCGGGAGGCCTTATTTTACATAAGAATAATTGCTGTTCTGGACAATGTTATTATTATAAGTTGATTTTATTGAATCATATATGAATTCATCCTCTAGATTTCATCTAATATAGCAATTTTGTATGCTTCTATTCTATATAGGAACTGATATACTAAGCTGGTTGAAAATACTAAATTACTATTTTAATTTGAATTAAATTTTTTATGGCCAGATCATCTCCCGGTATTTATAATTAATGGACCTCTTGTCTTCCCCCTTATCTGAATTGAAAATAACTCCAGCACGTTGTTTCTGTTACAGCCAAGGGGAGTTTGAAGTGAACATCAAGTGGTCATTTTCATCTTCTCTTGGATACCCTCAGAAAAACCACTCCCGAATTGATGCTCGACCTGAAGTGAACACAGAAACATCCAATAACCTCACATTAAAGGATGTGATCATTCAGGTAAAATTATTTCATATTTTTTTCCATTAATTATACATGTGTGATCCCTCCCCAGATTACAAAACATTGCAGAGCCCCTTCTTGATGTAGCATCTCTCTTATTAAGCACTTGAAATCCATCATTATAAAGCCTTCATGTTCAATATGTTACAATAGATCTACTTAAAAAATGTGGGTTTTTCTGTAGGAACATTTAAGTGCATTATCATGACAATGGACTCAACAATGAGTAGAAAAATAACCGGTTCAACACTTCAAATGTCCCCTTCATCTTAGAACAGTTAATGATATTCTCAAGAACAAAAATCATTTAGTTAGGATTTATCTGGACCATCCTATTAGAAACATGATACATAATGAATACATCTTCTCCAGTTTTGATGAGGTTTTTGGATGAGTATTCAACCAATTCTTCGCAATATTCCAGGTAAAATTGACTCTATCATATATTCTACTCCTATCATAACTTCTGCTCACCAGCATTTCATGTCTTTCACTCAAAGTATGTTTCTATTCCTAATTTTTGAAGCATGTTTGTTAGAAAATAGTACAATTTTGTACATGCATGTTAATTTTCTTTGTATCAAATCAAGTAATGTTGTTCATTATTTGATACCACAAGCATATGTTTTCCATTATATTTTCATCATTTTTTTAATTTCTTATTTGTATTTTTTTGGAATTAGATAAAACAAATCGTTTGTATTTGTAAAAATTGATATAAATCTCTAAATATTCATTTTTATTATGTTTTTACTGTGATATTGATTATTTTTATTGTGTTTTAACTGTAATATAGATTATTATTTTTGAGTGAAGTTGATCTGATTGTTTTTTGTATTAATTTTTATTTTTTATTAAATGGTATTTTTAGTGTGTATATCAATCTTTTAGCCTTCAACTGAGTGAATGTTCTGATTGGTAAAATCATTGTAAGGCAATTAACTGTATCTACTACTGGTTGGTGTGACTAGTGATTGGTTCATTTGAAGTCACGGTAGTGCACAAACCATATTTAAGTGGCACCATCCATTTGGGGTAATGGAGAAGATGGATATGTGTGGGAGAGAATCCATTTTTATTGGTTTGTTTCTAATGTGATATGGATTATTTTTATTGAGGTAAATTGATATGATTTTTTTGATGACTACAACTTATTATTATATGGTATGTTAAAGGTTTATATAAATCTTTTAGTAGCATGATTACTTAATAGATAGGAATGGAAAAAGATTATTATTCAAATAAGTGAATGTATTGATTGGTAAAATAAATGGAAGGCAATTAACAGTTTCTACTATAGTTCAGGGCGGCTTATGGATGGTTCATCTGCAGGAATGGTGGTGCACAACCAATTGGCAAGGGGCACCATCCATTTGTGTTAATGGGCATCTGCGTGCACATTAGTGTGACCATGACAAAATGACTGTTGTGGAATCATGGGGATGAGAATGGGTGAAATATCATTTGTAAATAGTGCCACTTATTTCCCGCACTAATATTGGGGTTTTTATTATAAGGACCATAATTTCAATTATTTATTTGAATTATTTTTTCAATAATGTAAATGAATTCTTTATCATAAATACCCAAAATAATTTCTTATTCCATAAATTCTACTAAATATTTTCCTATATATTATTTTAATATAAATCAATTATCCCAAATTTTTTACCCATTGATACTAACTATTGTAGGGATTCATAATATAGTGAACTCAACATCTAGGATAGGGGTTTCATTGCAGCAATAACTCACATATCTATAGAATAAGTGACCAAATACTGTTAAAAAATAAATTATGTTATTACATAAGTGAACTTTCATTTCAGAAATAATGACTGCTGGGAAAACATTTTGTTATTTTTTCTTCATTCAACATGTATCTTTTATGTTTACGTTCTCAATGAAATGTATCTAATTCAATATTAATTATTATTTTTTATTATTTTAAATGTTTGTTGTTTCATGTTTATGATTTCTCAATGGTCAAAATAAATGTTCACAATCTCGCCTCTTATCTCCAACTTCGCCTTCACCTCAACCTTCTGTTTCATCTATGTATCTTATCTCTAACTCTTCCATTCCTTGTTCCATCTCCATCACAATTAGTCTCCACATTATTTCCTCATGTCACGGGAACCCCATTAAATTCATTATCATTATTTTATTCTAAGAATTATATTCAGTACAACGACATTAAAATTTTTTTTGAATGTCACAGAACCAGAAGATTGGAAAGAAAATTGAATAGTCCCATGCATTTTCACGGGCGAAGTACTATTTAACATATAAAATTCGTGTAATTCATTAAAAGTGTCAAATTATATTTATTTGGGTATTTATAATATCAGTTATTTTAATATTTCACTAATAAGAAAATTACTAAATTATCATTGTGTCATAAATAAATAAAATTATGTAATGTCTAAAAAATATAAATAAAATACCATTATATAAGAAATCTTTTTATATTTATAATGAATATTTATTGTAGAAAATCCAACATATATAACCCTATGTAAAAAATGTTTTTCTTAATGATATATGGTTATTTCATTTTCGTATTTACTTTAACTTAATTTATATAAAGTATCATTATCACTTACAACTGGATCCATGGGGTCCCAAAATTGGCCCAAAGATGCCCATGGTCGGACATGTATCAACCAATAGGGTTAAGACACGTTATAGGGTAATTTTTTATTATTATAATTTTAATTTTTTACCCTTATTTACCAGATTTATCCTTTAACCATGGTAAATTAAATATTTACCGAAGTAATTTTCAAAATGTCTACAAATGAAAGATACCTATTTACACAATTTGGACATCCGGATTCCAAATATGGAAACCATTTTTTCAAATTCAAAACACTAAATTGGAAGAAATTAATTTAAAATTAATTCCCGCAGTCAAAACAAAAAACGTGTTTTTAAGAGATAATAACTATCAAAAGATTGACACTTGTTTATGTCCGGTTTAAATTTGAAATTATGTCCAATGACTAATATTGTATTAAATGGTAAAAATATATTCTAAATATACATTAAACTCACTCAAATTCAGAATTTATCACTGTTAATTATTACGATTAAAAAGGTTGTTTTTAATAATGATTTAGTAATTTTCAATATTCATGAAAATATAAAAGTTATCCGAAAAGTAACAAAATTTAATCCTAGGATAATTTAGATATTCATAATCCAAAAAGGAAGTCCATTTTGAAATATAAAATGTATAAAATTTCAAAAAGAAGATATTACTATTCATAACGGCTACTTTGATTGATCGCGGTGTTTTTGAATATCGATGTTGCGTACAGCGCAATCTATTGCATTACTCAAAAGGAAACATACCGTGGAAGATTGGGGTCTTAAATTCTCCCCCTTAAAATAGTTTTTTCCTAGAAATTTCTAGAAAATTACTATATAAAAAGACTCATGTGGTTCTTCATCATAAGTTCCTCAGGTTCCCACGTTGTCTCTTCCATCTTGTGTTTTCTCATAAATATTTTACCAGACGAGTCATCCGGTTTCTCAGCACTTGTTCTCTCGTATCAAGAATCCTCATGGGCTCTTCCCAATAAGATAGATCGGGTTCCAGTTCTAATTTCTCATATGTGAGTATATGCGTTGAGTTAGGCATACATTTTCTCAATAGTGATACCAGGAACACATCGTGAACTTTTGAGAGACTTGGCGGTATTTCCAATCGGTAAGCTACAACCCCAATTCGTTCTAGAATTTCAAATGGTCTGATATACCTTGGACTCAATTTACCTTTCTTACCAAAACGTATAACTCCCTTCCATGGAGATACCTTCATGAAAACATAATCTCCTACATGAAATTCCAAATCCTTCCTTCAGTTATCGGTATAGCTCTTCTGCCTACTTTGAGCTACTTTAATGTGGTTTTGGATTACCTTTACCTTTTCTATCATTTCCTCCACCAGTTTTGGGCCTACAAGTTTTCTTTCACCAACGTCATCCCTACAGGCTGGTGTGCGACATCTCTTTCCATATAACGCTTCATATGGTGCCATCCGAATACTTGAATGGAAGCTATTGTTATATGAAAATTCTACCCGAGTTAAATATTGATCCCACATACCCTGAAAGTCAAGTGAGCATGATCTCAACATGTCTTCTAAGGTGTGAATAGTTCATTCTGATTGTCCATCTGTTTGAGGGTGGTATGTAGTGCTCAAATGAAGATCAGTATCCATGGCCTTCTGAATACTTTTCAAGAATCTTGATGTAAAACGAGTATCATGATCCATGAGAATCGATAGGGGTACTCCATGAAGTCTCACAGCTTCATTAATATATTGTCTCGCTAGAAGTTCAAGTGTTAAATCCTCCCTTATAGTAAAATGATGTGCTGACTTGGTATGACGATAAACAATGACCCATATTGCGTCATTCCTTCTAAGAGTCTTTGGTAGTCCCATGAAAAAGTACATCGTGATATTATACCATTTCCACTCAGGTATGGGAAGAGGATTCATGACTCCTCTAGGCTGTTGCCTCCCAACATTCACTTGTTGACAAACTATATATCTTGACAAAAAATCAGCAGTCTCCCTCTTCATGTTTTCCCACCAAAAATGTTCCTTTAAATCTCTATACATTTTGGTCCTCCCAAGGTGTATAGAGAAACTGGAACTATGAGAATCTTCCAACAATTCCCTTCTTAAATCAGGTATATCGGGAAAACAATGTCTCCTCCAAAATTTCAAAATTCCATCTCCATACACAAAGTCACTAAATCTCCCATCATTCACAACAATAATATTATTTTTAAACTCTTCATCGTCGGCTTGAGAACTCTTTATCCTCTCTAGTAATGATTGTTTCACAACCATTTCAAAAATTATCGATGTTTCCCCTTCCATTTTTATTCCCATATCCATCTTTATTAGATCCATGTATATAGGATCCTTTTCAACTCTCATATTGTTCAAAACTCCATGATTTTTTCTTCTCAAATCACCTGACACGTTATTTTCCTTCCACGGGTGGTATTGTATCGTACAATCATAATCCTTGAGTAGTTCAAGCCATCTCCTTTTCCTCTTGTTGAGTTCTTTCTGTGAGTAAATATACTTCATACTATTTTGATCAGTATACATCTCACATTTTTCACCGTAGAGATAGTGTCTCCAAATCTTCAGAGCAAATATTATAGCGGATAACTCAAGATCCTGAGTAGGATAGTTTTCTCATGAATTTTCAGCTGTCGTGATGCATATGCATTAAACCTATCATTATGCATAAGGACACAACCAAGTCCTTTCTTCGATGCATCACTATAAATAATGAACCAATCATTTCCCGATGGTATAGTCAATATAGGAGCATTGACTAATATTCTCTTCAGTTCTTCAAAACATTCTTCAAACTACTTTTTTGATACAAATTTAACCCCTTTACGTGTGAGCTTCATTAATGGGTGAGCTAATCGGGCAAAACTCTGGACGAAATGTCGATAATAACCTACCAAACCAATAAAACTGCATACCTCAGTTATAATCATTGGTGTTAGCCATTATTTGATTTCCTTGGTCTTAGAAGGATCAACAGAGATTCCATCCTTAGAGAAAATATGGCCAAGAAAAGAAATCTCCAAATGCAGAATTCAAACTTTCTAAACGTCCCTTATAATTAATGTATTCTAAGAGTCTTTAGGATAATGCGCAAGTTATTTTCATGATCTTTGTAGCTTTTGGAGTATACGAAGATATCATCAACAAATACCACCAAAAAATCGTCTAGATATTCCTTGAAAACTCTATTCATTAGATCTATAAATACAGAGGGTGAATTATTCCATCCAAAAGGCATTGCTGTAAACTCATAATGCATGTACCTTTTTCGAAATGCTCTCTTCAGAATGTCTTCCTTCTCCACACAAAACTGATGATATCTAGATTGAAGGTCAATCTTTGAAAATTATTGAGCTCCATGCAGTTGGTCAAATAAATCATCAATGTGAGGTAGGGGATAATTGTTCTTTATTGTTATAGAATTGATCTCCCTGTAGTCAATACATAACATCATAAATCCATCTTTATTTTTAACAAAGTGAACATGGGTTCCCCATGGAGAAACACTAGGGAGAATAAATCACTTATTACTAAATTCCTCCAATTGTTTCTTTACTTCAACTAATTCCACAGTGTCCATTCTATACGGGGTTTTCGATATGGGGCTTGAACTAGGAATTAAATCAATGGAAAATCCACTTCTCATTCTGGAGGATTTCCAGGTAAATCTTAGGGAAACACACCTACATATTTATTCAAAATAGGTACATCCTCTATTTTAAAATTCCATTCATCGCCCTTAGTCATTTCATTCTCTTCCTCCCAAATAATTGAATTTTGTTGAGCTACTGGTGGTAGATCTAAATAAGAATTAGGTGGTGACGGTTATGCTCTAAAGATAAGGTGTTCCTTATCATCATCATCAAGAATCGTAACCTCTTCCTTCTTACAATAAATATTTACATCATGGTCTGAAAGACAATCCTTACCGAGGATTATATCAAATTGAATCATAGTTATGATGATGATATCAGTAGATAAAGATCATTTATGTGCTCTAATGGGGACTGATTCACAAAACTTCGATGCAATGATACTTGCCTTAGATGTTTTAACTGACAACTCCCTTGTTAAATCAAATTGGAAATATCAAATTTTCATAGCAAACTGGGATGATATGAAACACTACGATGATCCAGAATCAAATAATACATTTTCTAGACTTGAGGAAACCATTAAATTACATGTCACCACGTCTTTCGGGGCTTAAACCTCAGCAGTAGTGATTGCATAAGAATGGCCTTGATCCCTTGGCCTTTTTTGATGTCAGTTTCCTTGAAGCATAGGACATTCATTTGCGTAATGTCCCATCTCCCTGTAATTGTTTCCTTGAACATCAGAAGTGTCTTTCTTTCCATTACAATAACTAGCTAGATGGTCTTTTTGTCCACATTTGTAGCATACTCCTTTTCCTTTTATACAGGCACCAGGGTGCTTCCTTCCACAATTATCACAGTGTGGAAATTCAATTCTAACCTTCTTCCTTGTTTCCTAATTTCCTTTCCCAGAGTGTTCAGTAGATCTCTTCTTTGCTTGCTTTGATTTAATGTCACAAGACTTAGAGAATTCCTTTTCTGTCTTGATAGCATACGAGACAATATCTTCGTATAATGAAAAGGTTTTCGAGAATAATTCTCGACATAAAAATGGTTTTAACCCATTAAAGAAATGATCAATCTTACTCCTTTGGTTATGTATATAATCCGCAGCATTCCTCGCTAACCTTGTAAAGTTAGCCTCATACTTCGAGACATTTTCAACATCTTTCTACCTCAGACTCAGAAATTGCCTTTCTAAATCTGCTCGATGGTCCCAAGGAAATTATTTTTCTAAGAACAGATCTCTGAACTCCCTCTATTCCATATTTGATACTTCATCATCTTCCTTCGTGTTTTGTATCAATGACCACCATTTATCAGCATCTTCAGTGAGGCGATAAACCTCCATGATAACTTTTTTATTATCCCTACTCCCTAAGGAATGGAATATTTTCTCTGAGGAATTTATCCATTTCACATCTACTATGGGATTTGTACTCCCATTGAATGTTGGTGGTTGTTGCCTCATGAAGAGATCTAACACTTATCATCCACGCTACGGATCAGGGTGCTCCATATGGGTAAGGTTATTATTCATAACCTGAGTGAGTTGTCCCAGTATGGTGATTAGCTATTCAGCACCAGTTGCATCACTAGCTCCACTATAATTATCTTGAACAGGAGGGAGATCCCTACATGGAGTGCGTGCATTGATATGGTTTCAATTCCTTCCACTAGGGGCCTTTCCTAAACAATGGAAAAAACTAAATTAGTTTATGAATTGAAATATATAATTCCAATATTCTAAAACACTTTACATAAGTTCAACAGTTTATAGATATAATCCATAATCATAAAAAAGTTTTCTTTGAGGAAGTATATACTCATTACCCTTCATAATAGTTTGTAATGAAAATGAGAATTATCCTAAGCATATCCCTTGGAAGCGTCATAACCAAGAGTGCAGTAAGGCCCATTGTCATGCACCAGTTCATGTTCGAGTCCAGCTCAAAGCAGTGTTTTCAGGTTTTACCCCTAGGTACATCTGTGCCCGACCCACCTATATCTTCTCGTATCCAGATAGGGATGTATTTCTCAGAAAACTCAAAAAATCACTACAATACCAAAAGTCTAGGAAGTTTTTCTATACTAACCTCAATGTCCATCTTAGGTCTATGTGCTCTAATCAGAGTATATCTAAATATAGTTTCCAAGGGTTGTACTAAACTTATCTGATACCAACTTTGACGCCCCGACCCTAGTTACACAGAGTTGGTGAATTATTATATAACATTGGCATGATCACAAAGAGATCATGTCTCAAAAGACCGATCTATTTAGTATTATTGGAAACAAGATTCATACATATGTTCAACTTTACAGCTTGAAGAGAAATACAACAAAATATATTTCATTAGAAGCATCCAAGCCTCCTAGATTATTCCTGCAGGTCACTCATATCTAACTTCTTCATATCTTGGGAAAAAAACATTGAAAGGGGTGAGCTCAAACACTCAGTAAGGGTAAGGAATACAGCAGAAAATGACATATATATTATGTATGCTAAATAATTGAAACCACGTGCCCTTATCATTAATGTACATGAATAATTTTATGGAAAAAATATGAGATGAGTAAATAATGGAATAATAAAACATAATCATGGGTATTCTACTAGTAAAAATACCACAAGAACCATCAATATTATTTCCATAATGAGGGAATGTATAATGCCGGACATTCTGAAACATTTTGTCAAGGCCTCGTCCAGGACGTCTAAAATGATTAAGGCCTCGACAAAATGATAAATCAAATCGGGAAAGGGCCTCGCCCAATTCCACGTCTAGTTGTCTCATGAGACCTACCGATGCATCGAGGAGTTATAGCGGGCTCCCCCCGTCACTTACTAAGTCCAATACATTCCTCATATGTAATGTTTTAAACATATCATAAACATTCGTATTAAAACTAGCATATGAAATGTAAATACTTTAACGATAAACCATGAATGGTATAAAAATAGCACATCCACAGTCAAACAGATCACAAAAACTTCATTACAATATGGAAGTTTTGTATCATAATAAATCGAGTTCAAATAAACTTAAAATCCATCAAAGGATTTTGACATAGATGAAATCCAAACTATTTGAGAGAAATATCTATTTTTTTAAATCATTTAAAGGTCACATAATTATAAAATAAAAAATTATCAATTAAAATATCCTTATAAGCTTGTAAGGGAAGCTTTGACGATCTTATAACTAAGGAAAATAGCCACACCCACCGTATAAGTTAAAAAAGACATTCTTACCTTAATTCTGCCGAAAAGGTAAAAAATGACCTTGTTTGGAAAATGATGGAATGATTAATTTATAAAAATCTTATAAAACATCAAAAAAGGGTATAGATAACTTTAACCCATATTCTGTAAAGTATTAAGAATGTTTTGAAATACATTTTTTTGAATAATGGATGTGGATGATAAAGAGGTCCGAGTAGATAATTATGTATAAACAACCTTGAATAATGAAGAGATTGTGAAATAAACCCTTACATTGTACTTTTCCTTGGTTGATGGTAGGTTAGCATACAGTATAATGGTGAAATAATTGTTATTAAATAATACAAAAATCATATACATTAATATGATATCATATATGATCTTTTATCATTGTTTTGTTAATAATATCTTAGTATTATCGTTGTTTCAGGTGTTAATGGATTCGTTTTCCTTTGTCTGTTTTGTTACGTAAGCCATGTTTGTTATGGATAGGTTGT
Source organism: Viscum album (assembly GCA_963277665.1). Taxonomy (NCBI): domain Eukaryota; kingdom Viridiplantae; phylum Streptophyta; class Magnoliopsida; order Santalales; family Viscaceae; genus Viscum; species Viscum album. The sequence continues at coordinate 488,712,242 of OY728120.1, forward strand.
ATATTATTCATATACAGAATTATATAAAGTCCTTAAACATTATTTTTAATCATTAAATGATAATTAGAATCAAATGGATATGATGGGTAATGAATCTCATCGCGTTCTTGGAGATGGTAGTCCATACGTACGCATGAGTGAAAATATCGTTCTTTTGATATTAAAATATTATATAATTGGATGTTATATCATATATACAGAATAATTATCATGTTATATTTATTATTTACATGAATTATACATCATTATTATACCCATATAAATAATAGTTTATTGAATAACAATTACACCACAATGTGGAGACGGTAGGTCGTACGTACGCACGTATGGTGACATGTCATTCAAGGGATGGATTGAATAATGAATTTTTTGTTCCATAATTATAATAACATCACAGTATATAGAAGTTAATGGAGTTATTATTTTAGAATGGAAATAAAAAGGAAATAATAAGTTGAAGAAGAAAGGAACTTTAAAGAAGTTGGTGAAGATGTTACCTCTTCTTCGTGTTCATCCTTTTGATTTGATCAAAAGGGATCAATAGATTGGCTTTCTGATCAAAATAAGGCCTCTAGAATAAATTGAGGGAAGTTGGTAGGATATTTGGGCAGGGTTTGGCCGATCCAAATGGCTTTTAAGGTATGAATTAATGAGAAGGGGGAGTGCCCTTTTATATGAGGGGTGATGGGCTCTTTAGGAAAATCTTAAAGTATTATTTTATAAAAAAATAATATTCGTTTTCTATTGGATAAAAAGTGTATTATTCAATGTCTATGGTGGTTATGAGTCTAAATCCTTTCAAAAAATAAATTTTATACTGGTTTGGGTCATTATATTAACCTTATCATTTAGTTTTAACTCTTGGTTATTTAGTTTAACAGTTACCATGTCACATTGTATTTTTATAATATATAGTTAAAAAAACATACTATATACATCGAATAGACCCCAAAGAGTTCCAATAAGGATAAAAATCTCATTATATAAGTCTTGTGGCAGATACATATATTTTTAAGAATTGAATATCAATTAATAATATAATATTTGTATTAAAAACTCTATTATGTCAATTTTGACACTATTCAATAATTGATTTTTGTTAAAGTCTTAAAAACATTATTAATTCAAAAAAAATTTATTTAAGAAATACTAACATGTCATATTAACCTATAAAATTCGTGGAATTCATTAAAAGTCTTAAATAATATTTATTAGGGTATTTATAATATCAATTATTTTAATATTTCACAAATAAGGTAATCATTGTATCATTATTGTGTCATAAATAAAATAACTTATGTAATGTCTAAAAATTATAAATAAAATACCATTACGTAGGAATTTTTTTTAATATTTATAATTAATATTTATAGTCGAAAATCTAACATATATATCCCTATGTAAAATTTTTTTTCTAAAAGATATATGCTTGTGACATTTTTGTATTTACTTTTAACTTAATAAATATAATGTATCATTATCGCATACAAGTGGGTCTATTGTGTCCCAAAATCGACCCAAAGATTTCCATGGTTGGAAATGTATAAATAAATAGGGTTAAGACATGTTTTCGGGTAATTTATTATTATTATAATATTATTTTTTTACCCTTATTGATCGGATTTACTCTTTAACCATGGTAAATAAAATATTTACCGAAGTAATTATTCAAAATGTCTAAAAATGAAAGTTAACTATTTACAAAATTTGGAAATCGTGATTCCAAATATGAAATACATTTTTCCAAATTCAAAACACATAAGTGGCAGAAATTAATTTAAAATTAATCCCCGTTGTCAAAACAAAAATCATTTTTTTAAGAAATAATAACTATCAAAAGATTGGCACTTGTTTATGTCCGGTATAAATGTGAAATTATGTCCAATGACCAAAATTTTATTAAAAGGTAAAATTATATTTTTAATATACTTTAAAACCACTCAAATTCATAATTTATCACTATAAATTATTTCGATTAAAAAGTTGTTTTTAATAAAAATTTAGTAATTTTCACTATTCATCAAAATATAAAAGTTATCTGAAAAGTACCAAAATTTCATCCTAGGATAATTTTGATATTCTGAATCCAAAAATTAAGTCCATTTTGAAATATAAAATTTATAAAATTTCAAAAAGTGGGTATTACTATTCATAACGGCTACTTTGATTGATCGCGGTGTGTCAGAATCTCAAAGTTTCGTACAATGTAAGCTATTGCATTACTCAAAGGGAAACGTACCCTGGAAGCTTGGGGTTTTATAAGTCATGATGACTCTTAGTTGTATTTATGTAATTAATTAATTGATATGTTGTTTGGAATCTATAATAATGCTCAAGGAATGATGGTTTTTGATGTATTATTTACTTGCTGGACTGTGGATCAGGGAATAGGATGTTTCCTACAGACATAGTGTAAGACTATGGTTCTAGAAAATGTTATTATAAATCATATATAGTGATCCTATATAAGGCTCTAGGAAATTATATAATTCCATGTGGGAAAAGGATGTTGGATTAATGCTCTATCTCTTGGGGTTGGGAAAGATTGTTGCTCTATGAAATATTATTGTGTGAGTAGATGGGGGTTGGATTGAGGCTCTAGTCCTTATTTTGTTTTATGATGGATTCGATAGTCCAAGTGTTTGGTATCTTTAATGAATGTTCATTATATTGTTAGGTGCAGGAAATAGGTTCCAACCACCTAACATTTGGATGTTGATATTTGATTTATATCTCAGACTGACTTTCTAGGGACTGATGGTTTGGGTACTTTGGATAGGCCCAGTTGGTGTACAATTATGCAACCATGAGTTGAAAAAATATTTATTTACATTTATATTTTTAGTATGTACCTCTTAAATCATATTTTAGATTACTATTTTATATCCTTCAAAAAATTTTGGGTGCAGTGTCACCTTAGAGTGCTTGAGACATTGGGTACTAGATGAGATGTTATTTCCTTTGCTTTTATCATTTTGATTTGTTGTTTAATTTATTCAAATATTTAATTTATACACCACTTTATTCACTAGTATTTTATATTAACACCATTTTTGTGTCCAACTGATTTGCAATCAAACCCTTACCAGGCATCACTTTCACCAGTGTACCAAGTAGTTCTCACAGGGATATACATGGATGTCTGGATCCTTTGAGATATTTACTGATTGGTCTAGCATGTTATTTTCTTGGTGTATTTTTTTGGATCCATATTTTATATGATGTATTGAACTATGTGATTTCCATTATGTTTTTTGATCATAAGAGGATGATTATGCAATCTGATTCCATTTTTGATGGGTATTTGATCATGTTGTGCCTAATTGGACTCGAGTGTTTATTTGAGCCTTATAGGAAATATTGCTAAAATCTTTTTTTTCATTCAAATATTTTATGTGGGTTTTTTAGAAATCATAATGGTTTGTGTTGAGTTTAATAAGGTATTAACCCATGAAATTTTTTTAAAAAGCATTGTTCTATTTTTTTAATGTATAAAAAAATCTTGGGATGTTGTATATGGATTTGATTTTTTTTCTTTTACATGATAATGTACAAAAATCCTGAATTCTAGTTTTTTTTTCAAAATAGAATTGATGATTAGCCTTTGGAATCTGATTTCCTATTTTTGATGGGTTTCGATGACTATCAAGGATTTTTTATAATTCTTATATCTTTATATGTTTTAGTATGTATTTGGTTTTTTCTCTATGGCTATTGTATGGGAGGGTTGGGTGCAGTTTTTTGTGCATCATGATGAGTTGGACAGTTTTTCATCTTTTTGGTAGTTTCTTCCTTTAGTTAGATTGTTTATTTATCACATGTTTTACTTCTTTTTATTTAGTTTGGTTATGCATTTATATTTTTTTCTATCATTTAACACATATTTGGTAGAAACCATTCTCAATGGAATTCCATTTATGGATAGATATTAGTTACTATCCATTGGGGATCCAGAATTCCCTTTGGTAATTATGGTCAATCAGGTCTAGTGTTGGGTAATATGGAATCCTAGGACAATTGGTTACATCCATTATCCATACCAGATTAGTTGTCTCTTTTTGTGGATGTGGTGGACCCATGTGGACTATTAATGTTCTTACAACTATATTGGTATGGAACTTCGATGATAGTAGAATATATTCATTTTATGATTAGCATATACAATTTCTCATCTTTTCGATATCTTGACTATTTTTTCAATTGACACAACATATGATCAATTACCCATACTGTTATAAGAGTTCCCCAATTTCATCCCCAATGATGTTCTAAGATAACCACCCAATCAAGAGGTCTAGTTACCATTGCATTACATCAAGTAACCTCATTGATATTTTTTGTGTCTTATTAGAGGGATTATGATTATCATTAAGAGAAGAGGTTATAGTTGGAGGACATTTTGAGGAATGGATTTTTCTTGTTTAATCTGGACCTCTCCCCTATGTTCATCTCCCATGATATTAACCCTAATTATGGATGGGATCATATAGTTTTGAATATATTATCATATACTAAATAAGGTTACCAAAAAGATTAAATATCCACTACCGAGGATTAATGATATCTTGTTCCTAAAAAAGGATTCAAATTGCTATCAATGATATGCCACAAATCAGTGTGTGACCATGTGTAGGTATGTGAGTAGGGTATACCGATTAGAGGATATTGACATCTCTAAATTAAGTAAATGTAAATTTTGACTCTCTAAATAGAAATTCCTCATCCTTGAGATTGGGCTCATGACTGGGATCTCTCATCCAGTCCATGGAAATTTCATAGTGTTATTTATCAATCAAATTTTCAAATAAATGGTATAATATGTTATTCATACATAGTATTTATTTATTATACTAAAAATAAACCAGTAGATAAATATATTTTGAAAACTATTTGTGCCTCATTTCTTGATTAGAGTGTTATACTTTCCAAGACACATTTTCATAATGGAAGGTGTAGCTTTGGACCTAGTGAATATTGTAGTAGTGCATTGTTTGGAGCCTCCGAAGATAATGATGAAATTATACAACATTGGGGAACCATTTTTTATTTTATTTTATTGGTAAATACTATTTTTTGGATAAATAATATCTATAAGAACTTTTAGGTGTTGCGAAAATTTTTAATTGGCTATTCTGTACTGATGTTTCGTAAAGAAGGGTCTGATTATGTTGTTATTATGATTTCTACAGAGTAGTTTTTAGATACACGTAGATGCTATAATTTAGAATGGTGGTATATATTCATTGGAATCTATTACTCCATGAGGATAAATCCTCAACCAATGAATTTGAGTTGTAAACTATAGTGTTCTTCCATATACTCGGACACACTTCTTCTAAGGGGAGAGGTGATCAATTTATTCATACCACGAGTGTCTAAAGAACATCATCTCCTATAGAGATACCATCTCAGGAAAGGTAGTCATTGTGATTCATATAAGAACATAAATTCTAGATACTATATAATCATAGTAATGTAATTGTGGTGGTAGATTATCTGAATATGAAAAGTCAATTCGAGTATCTATGTGAGGTGACATAATAGTTAAACTTGCTTTAGTTATCCTTTTTAGATCGGGAAAGAGACTCATATCTCTGATTTTTGGTTGTGACCCCTTAGATAATCTAAAATTCTAGAGAGTAAAAACATGGGTACGGTGTTTTTTGAAACGTTGATGATAAAATATTCATAGGGTGTCCGATTGAATGTTTTTATGAAGGTGGGGACTTTGTCATCCTATTAAATTATATGCCTTTGGTAAAATTAATAATTCTAGATGTGGTAATGAAAAAATTCCATAAAAATATAATATCATATCATATTTGGGTATTAATGAATTATTATTAAATTTAATGGGATTTTGTTAGCCGTGGATGACTAATAATTTTAAATAATTTGTATCAAAATGCCTTAATGTCCGACAAGTGAAGGTTGAGCATGAGGTATTATCAGTTATAGAATAACCCATTAGGGAAATGGAATGAATGTGGGGTGGTATACATATGGATTCAATGATAATTATTTTATAGATGATAAGAGGTCATGAAAACGTCTAGGATGGAATAGATCAAACACCTAAATCAACACACTTACTAACCCTTGGAGAGTTGGTTTTGGTGGGATGTCTTTTGAAAATTTATGTGTATGAGACTTACCATATTCCTTTATTTTACTTAACCATATTATGTCACTTTGATTATATATTCATATATTGGTTTTGATGAATCTTATAATAGGATTTTATGATTCTCTTTCAGTCATGCTCAATATTTTACAATTTGAAATATGGGTTGATCATGTGGGAAATTCCGGTCCTACATGAAATGTTGTGAGCTTACTTGTGGACATTAGTTACCTATGGATGTATTTCATACATTAGTTATATTTAACATAAAATAATAGTTTTCAATCCATAGTTTTCATAGAACATATGGAGGAACATTATTGGAGACCGTGTAGATAACCACTATTATTGAAAGGGATTTTTCAATAATAAAATATGGACATATATAAGGATTGATTAATGATTTGGTTTGTACAACTCATGTAGTAGATGTAGGTGGAAATAGAAAGCCATAATAAGTCCCAAATTGACTAATAATAGAGGCCTCTTGATTTTAGTGAGGTATAACAAGTTTTTTAGATGGTCTCACCTTAATATGTGATATATAATTTCACTATGGAAAAAATCCATCTTTGATTATCATCAGTTCATATATGATTTTTCTCAAGATCGGTGAGGATTTGTTGAAAAAAGATTTTTTTTATATTTTGTGACCATCGTCATGATCTATTTGAAATCTAAAATATGAGTAGATTCTTGCTCGATCTATAAAACATTTTTTATTGGGGTGATATAGATATTCCAAATAGATCCAACTTTCAAGAGTATCAGGTGGTTATTGAGGATCAGTAGGAGAAGACCAGTCATCGGAAGATGACACCACTAATGGAATTTCCCATAATGTATAGGGAATTTTCAGGATAACTCATCGGAATGAGAGAACTATATTATGGTTCATTACCATATATTTTTTAGTATTTCCAATTTATTTGGATAAAAATAATTCAGTGTCAAGAGATTGTAATTGTTTTGATTATTATAATTAGACCATATGAAAAGTTTTATTAATATTTTCTTATTTTTTATAACTAAATTTTAGAGTTTTGGGTATCTTCTATCCAAATATTAGAATATTAAAAATAAAAAATGTATTAATTTATGATAATAAATAATCATAGAAATGATTTTTTTATGATATAATTGTCTTATGTGGAAAAAATATTTCCATTGATTCTTTGAACATGGGATTTACATGAGGTATGAAAACTATTTTTTTCAATGGATTAAATGATATCTCACAATGATAGTATAGATTATTGTGAAAAAATTGAATAAATATTTTATTTTTTATTCAATTATCATTAACCTAGATTAGGGATATTTATTATATTTTAGGGAAATACTCCAGGGTTAGTGGAATATCCCTATAGATATAGAATGATGTATAGAGGGAATATAGTGGTGGTTTTTTTGGTGGATGACAATGGGATAAATTAATTAAAAAAAATTGTGGGATTTTCTCTCATATAGCTAAAAATAGATCATTAGGGAGAGAATGATTAATGTAGATGATTCAAAGAATTTATATTAATAAAATTTATTATTAACTAATAATAATATCCTTTTTGATATAGGTCCTTACAATATGGATTTATCTCCACATCATATATCATTGAAATTTCATATTAGTCCTGAACCATTTAATAAAGAATCAAATATATGAAAAAATATTAAATTTATTATTTTTTGAGAATTTATCGTACTATAATTATTATTTTTCTTATTTAATATTTTATTATTCTTTCATCTCATCTACTTATATTCTATCAATTAATGATTTAAAAACTGAACCAAGCCCGAATCAATTTCTCAAGATTTTTTGGTTGGATTTCCCTACTTTTTCCATTGTGTCCTTATCACTAGTATTTTTAACCTTTTAATGTATAAAATTTTAGAACATAATGTGTTGCGTAATGGAGATTTTTTAAAATGATCATTTTTTTGTGTTCTGAATTATGATTGTATTTTGAAAGAGGAATGACAACAATAAAAATTAATCAATAGAGTTGATCAGATGGTGGTGTTTTCAGGATCCATGGTTTAGGGGATGATTACCATTACATGGGAGAAATTAATATCCCTTTTATCTGAGGAGCTATGTCCATAATCCTACTTTCAGATAGTATATAATGACAGCCAACTTATTTTTGGTATTTCTAGCAGGACTTCATTGTAGAATTTGTGAAGGAGGCTTACTGATCATAACGAGAATATTTTGTGGGACATTAAGGAAAATTCAAGACACCAGGATGTGTGGTTCATAAGAATGAATTAAATTTTTCTTGTTATTGAATGGTAAAATTTTAAATGAAATTAAATATCACACTATCAACTGACTCATCAATAAGTTATGTAACCCCTGCAAGGATGGATTATCATGAATTGGGTTCAAATGCCCGATGAACCCTATAACCAAACAGGCTGTGGGTGATGGGTCCCAACCTATAAACATTAATTTTAATTTATCATGGTAATACGGGATACATTAAAACAATTTTAAGTGCACGAAACAACATTTTCCACATCTACACTCAATGTATATGTGCTAAGACAATCAATGTGGAATAAAAGTCTATGGTGAGTTGCCTAAAATAAGATAACAATATGCATAAGTTCATTTGAATTGGGATAATTCTATAAATTCTCCCCCCACAGTATTAAATGGTGGGGTTGGTATCTAACTTGTTGAGTATTATATCCTCCTTAAGATTAAATATTATTACCTTGTGCATTTTGGTATTCAATCCTCTATTAGTGGAATCATATAATTTTTGGTATCCCCCATATATATGGTATGGATCCATGATCTATGGTGTATACTTTTTCCCATCCATAGAGTATTAAAAGATTGAGGTCCTTGAATGTCACAAATAGTTTCTTATACATGGAACTAGGATGGGATAGAGACCCTCCATTATAGAATAATTATTCAAGTAACTAAATATAATTTTGTAATGGGATCCCCAACTTGAGATACTATTTCACCATTATTCATGGTGTAGGGATACTCTATCATCAACTGATGGAATGAAAATATTGGTTTCATGGGGCTTCAAGAATGACATATGGTAATAATGAGTTTTTTATCTAGTTTTGGATATTATTCTATACATAGGATCTTCAATATCTTCTATGATCCTATTTCGGTTTCACATATTCCTTATTATCATCATTATAGATTTAAAACAACTATTTATTTCATTCATTATTAATTGTTATGTTTAATACGTCCTACAAGGAATTTATATACCCACCCCTATATTGGATCTTCCTCAATGGAAATGACCTAGGCCTAAAGATAATATATTCTAGTGATTTAAAACAATAATTATATTTCATTAATTAAATAATATATTCTATTTATAAAGATTTAGAGATTTATGAAAAACCCATATAGATTAAAACTATAAATTAAAAGTGCATACTTATACTCAGTATATATTTCTACCTTAACACAAGATACTTAAAATAAGAACATGGGTTTTTCCTGTTTAAATCATCAAAATTTTTCCAATTATTTATTTTTGCATCTAATATACCTTTAATACTTAAAAAAACATTTTATAATGTGTTATGAACACAAAATTATAGTAAGGGCCATAAATGAAAGTAAATTGTTAGTCCAGTGAAAATTTATACCCACATTTTCATGAAAAAATATCTTTCTATTCTTAAGAAGGATTCATCTTTTTAAAAATCTCAATATCATACCTTTTTAAAATAAATAAACTATTCAAGAACTCATAATAAAGCATATAAATGATATTTAAAGGACTTGGGGCATCATTTTCCACAACACTATTAAAAATATTCTATCACGCTATATTATACGGGGAGTAATCGTCCTAGTTACGTTTGGAATATTCACCAAAATCATATTCATATAATATCATCGGATGAACATAATCAGTTAAACCCATTAATTTACCAATGTATCAGAGATATATATAAGTATTAACCACCATTTGTTTATCATGGAAGAAAATGTCGTCATTAATGAAGCCCAAAATTCATAACATATGATTATCATATAAAACATGCTTAAAAGAAAAATAACATTTCCATTTTGAAATAACTTTTCATTTTTGAAAATAAGAATACAATAAAATTATAAAACATTAGAAAAAAATTAAACATGTATCATAATCAAAAAACCTTAAAGTGACACGAAATTGGGAAATTTTTTTTATGAAAAATATGTAATTGATGGATTCTTTTTGAAAAAGTAACATTAAATTAGTATTTTTAAATTAAATCCCCTTACAAGTAAAATATCATTGAAGTGATAATAAATAAAAGTAATAAATTAATTATTTTCATTATAAATATAAATAAAAAATGTGGGCATAAAATACAAATAAAAATTCATTTCACACAAAATCATAGAAATACATTATAATAGAGTTTATGTTTAACCTAATGAATGGAAACTTTGTTATGAAATACCTTAACAAGTGTAATCAGAATAAATGTATTCACCATAGGAGAAATAATTATATCATGAAAAATTTAATAAATTAAGATATTAGTATTAATTAATAAATAAAAAATATGGAAGCGTTTACACCATATATAAGAAATGTGTGTTGAATAAGGCATATATCTAACCGAAGTGAATGTGATATAAGAAAACCATTACCTCACATTCGACATTTTTCAGCAATTTAAAAACATCATGTATAATTGTACACATAATTACGTTAACTAATTAAGGAACTTTATTCATATTTATAATACCTTTTTAATGATAATATAACATATTTTGATCCATTAATTAATAAAATTTAATACTTATTATGGTTTTATGTGTGTTTGTTTAATTGTTTGAGTATCAGTTAATTTGTGTCTTATAATGAATGATCATGTAAAATGGTATTAAAAATAAATAAGTGAAAAGAAATACTAGTAACTGTATTTCATTATTTTTAATATCACCACATATAAATTTTAATTAATACATGATAATGATACATTATATAAAACATTATTGATAAATCTTTAGTTTATTTTTGTTGTTTTTCTGAACATTATGAACTAGTATTGTATTACATAATATAATGTAAATATATTAGTTAAATAACTATATATAAGTTATAATAGAGCTATTTTAATCTTATTGAAAAATAATTACACTTTTACTACTATCCATTTAGATGGTAATGGGAAACAAAAAATAATTATTCATAGATATGGTCACATGTCATAATTTAGAAATTTTTTTATTTCATAGAATAAGAGGAGATGAGAAAGAAAATGTATACAATTATTTCCTTAAAAAAACAATACATATAAATGGTTCTGGAGTTATATTGACTTGATTAATGATGAATTTTAGAGAAAATAGAAGTTAAAAATGAGATAAGACAGGTGCTTTGAGAAAATACCCTCTTGGATATCACCTCCTTAGAAGTCCCTTTGAGGAAATAAGATTTGATATATGGGAGGCACCAGAAACACATTGAATTATGGAATGTTAGTAATAGGGGATTGGGAGGATATTTGATTATATACAAGGGTTTTGTGTCGAAATGGGGTGGTGAGGGGAGGTTTTTATTATTGAGGAGAGGTGGGTTCAACTGAATAAAATAAGGATTATATGATATTTTAAGGCAACAACATTTTGGTGGAATTAATTTTAATGATTAAAGAGGAAAATTATTATTTTATATGATTTTTAAGGAATATAAATATCACAAACAAACATCAAATAATGTAGTATTTAGGCATTTTAATACTTTACCATTTTATCTTTAACATGTTTCATTTTTTACCAATACAGCGGTAGATAATGTATTTACCATGCTAAATTTTCATTTTTCCTAAAAATTAAATTGACTATAATAACTATTTTGGACGTTATGTTTCAACATAATTAATACATTTTACCAAATTAAAATTACAAAGTTATAAAAATTAGATTTTATATTAATCTCATGGACTGAACATAAAAATGTGGTTTTAACGTGAAATGTTCAATAGATGGAAATGTTTCTATATCCAATTTTAAAGTTCAATTTTTAAAAATTATCTAAATTTGTTTAATTTATATATTATATAATTAATTATACATTAAAAATTTTAAAATTTAAATAATCTATATAAATAAATTATATAAAGAAGCATTTTCCAATATAATATATGTATTTTTCAATCTTCATCAAAAAATGATGTTTCTCAAAAAAATACCAAATTATCAACCTAAGATTATTTAGATGTTTCTAAAGGAAAAAATTAATTTAATTTATCAAAAAAACTTTATAAATTTGTGTAAATTATTAATTACAACATTCACACTGTTAAAAGTCCACAAAATTTCAATTTATTAAAATATTACTATTTATGATTAAAATTGATTTTACTCTTATCTTAATACTATAAAACCTATTAAGTTAATTTAAAAACTTGTTATTGAATATATGAAATATAAAATTCATTAATATCTTTTAATAATTGTTTTTTATTTAATTTAGTAAGGTAAAATTCTATTATGGACATAATTTTTTTTTCATAAAAAACATATTTTATATTCAATTGGTATTTATTTTAATTTATAATTTTTGGGGACCCATTAATTCATTTTATAATCTTCTGTAAAATATTTTTTCATAATTTATTTAATCTGATTCACCCCCACCATTGCAATGACTTGGTAATAAATATCCCATTAAAATAATAATATTTACTAATTTATTTAATCTCGATTTGTTGTCTCTAGAGAGATATTTTTCATAGTGATACGCTTTCAAATAGAATGGTGTTACATTCTCCCACACCCCCATTTAATAAATTTGATCCTATAATTTTAAAATTTGGATAAAAAACTAAGGGTTTGATTTTTTAGAAAAATTTTCCTAAAATCCCATATTGGAAAATATTAAATAAAAATTCCACACAAAATATGAAAAAATGTACAAAGGTCACATAAGATATCACAAACTATGTATACATGTAGAATAACATAGAAATGGAATAGAGAAATTAAACTAGTAGACTAATATAGTTTTCTATAGAACATTATCAAGATAAATATTACCATCCAAAAAACGTATTTATGTAATGGATTAAAAGTCCACTGATAAATTTAAGCTGATAACTTTTATGCTTCAAAATTATTTTCTAAAAATTAGGGATATCATTTACTACATAGACTACAATAATAATTAAATATACCTACATAATAGTTAAAATTACATCATTCAATAAATTTCATCGACAATTTCATTTTTTTCTTCAAATAACGAGTATTCATGATGAATTTTTATACATGAAGAATTATAATAAACTTCTACAGATAAAGAACCATAATATATAACTTTATATTCATCCATTACATAAGAAAAACTGAAACAAAAATGGTTATTTCATGAAAATGTAATTTCCCGTAAATATGAAACATTTTTATCATCAATAAAGAACTTAATTATCCAAAACTATATAGTAATACCCAATGTTCAACATGGATCATTCAAAAAATAAATATCCTTAGAATTACTAAAAAATATTCTTTATTAAAAGAAAAACATAAATCTCAGATGGATTTCATCGTATAGTCTTCTAAGGTATATTTAATATTAAAAAAATTAATCACTATTAAGGGTTTATTCAAAAATTATTTTTCTCTAATCAAATAATCTACAAGATATGCTTACTATTACCATATATAACATGAATCAACCTAAATCAAATATGCATCCAAAAGATAATTAAACCTTTAATTCTTGAAAAATATCTCATAGAATTTTATATACATTAATCATAAATGTATAAAAAAATAGTGAACATCTTACGAAATAACATTATCCATTTAATCCCCAAATCATTTTTTCATGTCCCATGATTATCTATATCATAATGAAAATGATCCCAAAATATACATTTTTTCAATGATCAAATAGTTTATCAAAAAAATCATATTAATCATGTCATCAAGTGGGATAGTGGTAAGCAATTCACCCCTATCACCCTTCGGTTGTGGGTTCAATTACTATCGCCATACAGTATGTGAGTAGTTATCACCCATCCCGCTAGGTTCCCATTCTCTAAAACTATGTTATTATATTTCCTATAAATTATTTAAATTTCCTAAACACCGTAAATATTTTCCATTATATATTAAACCTCAAAGGGTACTTCACACCTTTCATTTGTCATCCCAAAATATAAGAACCCATATTTCCCTCAAATATAAATCTCATATAAGAAAAAATATTTACCAATGATTTAAATTTATGTCCTCCGAAAGCATAGGAAGTTTTCCTAAAATATGCATTTTAATATAACAAACATAAGAGTTACATGTTCCTCGATCATTTTTCAAAATTCAATACATTTCTCACAAAAATTATAACTTTTTCACCACTTTTCAATGATCTGAATGTTATTTAATATATCAACCCAAATTATGGGGAAAACAACTATAAAAAAAATCCTTTGATGTCCCATGATTCCACTAAAATTGAAAAGAAACCACTATATCATAAATTTGATAACTATATACATAAACACATATGTCATTCAACTTTATTCATAAATCATTAACCATGATTCATCATCTTATTCCCTATTGCTTCATTCCAAAAATATAATATATGAATTATTTCATAACGATTTATAAATATCAACCCCAAAATTTTGATTAATATAGAAAAAAACAAAAATAATTCGTTAATTAAATCCAAACATAATAATTTATTTGGCATCCCCATTAAATCACAAGTAACATAAAATGGGTTATTTCATATGGAAATAAATTTTTAACTTTATCACTTTTATTATTTATTAAAGAAAATATCATTTATCAATGGAATAATATTTATGTGCAATTACGAAAAAAATAATTTTCATTGAAAATATTCATGCCATATTGTAAATAAAGCATAAATTAATTGAGGTATCATGAATTTACAAAATCCCCTCAGGCTGTATAAGTGAAATAAAATATTCATATAATATTTTTGTACAAAAAATAATAAATAACCTATTTTAAGTCGTTAAAGAATTAATATATTTAAAACATATAAAAAGAAACAAATATTTATAAATACCATTACAAATTAAAAAGATAATAGAACATAATTGAACAAAATTTTAGAAAACATGAACTTCATAAAAACTGCTTTTTAAGGGTAACATTAAAAAATATAAAATTTAAAATAAATTCCCTTATAAATATTACACTATTGACATGAACATTTTAAAAATGAAAAGTATATCCCATAGATGTTTTGGAGTACAAAAATCTTTTGAGATTAGTAAAATTGATTATTTTAGTGGATTTCAGTACTCCTAAAGCTATCTATATCATTTAAAATATTTTTTTTCAATACCAGTGGTAATAAAATCATCTGAAAGGTACAAGAAGGATATAAATGCTCTATTTCCTTCCATCCTAATAAATGATCCTTAATAAATAGAAAATAACATCATTAAATCATTAAATAAATTTATACGTGTTAAAATAAAAATGTTTCTTCTGAAGATAATACTTTAAGAAACTCTATAATAATATTACTGTCAAATCCTTTATACCTAAATCGATTACCTTTATAAATCCAATATTTTAAAATGTCTTTAATCTCCATGAATTCCAGTAATTTAAACATCAATAGGTGTGTATAATACTTCTAAATTATTGTCATATAAAATCACATAAACATTATGATGACACTTTTAAATCATAAAAAACTTTCCTAAATTCTAAATTTATCTATATACTAATTTGATACCAATAGTATGGAAACGATCCTATGAAATACATATTTTACTGACTCTAAACAATAATTAAATTTTTTTTATCCCCAAATATCATTCATGATTGTAGTTTTTTAGAGTTAGAAAAAACACTTACATAGTAAAAACATAAATTACTGGTGGAAATTTATATTCAGTATCCATTCCTTCCAAAAATATAAAGTCTTAAAATAAATACATGGCTTCATTTCATGACTAAATCGTCACAATTATCCCCATGATATCATCCATTCCTCTAATAATGATTAAAACATGTGAATATAACATTTTAAAACAAATGATCAGCTCATAATAAAATTAATGGACATAAATGGAACGAAACTATTAGTCTAGGGAAAATCTATAAAATTATTTTCATGAAAACAAACATTTTTTCGGAAAAAATAAGTAATGTTTTAAAACAACATATAAATTTTTAGATATCATTTAACTTTAATGAGAAAAAATAAGAAGTAATATAAAATATTAATAGGTAACAAGAGACATAATTTTACTTATCCCTCTTACAAATGTTGTATCTCTCTTGGTTGTATATTGATTACCCATCATAATTACATTTTAAATAATCATTGCAGTATTATTACAATAATCTCATAGAATAAACCAAACCATTCAGCACACTCCCATTACCAAAATCACTAGAGGGATATAACAGGCTCACTAACCCTCAGATTATCATGGAACCACCCTTCTACATAAAATATTTCGAATATCCATATCAAAGTAATAAGACATAAATCTTTCCTAAAAGAAAAATTACATTTCCATTTTGAAATCAATTTTAATTTTTATAAAGATGTGATCTCATAAATGAAAATAATATATCTAAAAATTAAAATTTTAAAAAGGTAATGGTGTATTAAAAAAATTAACGCGACATGAAATCATGAAATTAAATTCTTTATGTATATAATATACACATTTTAAAACAATTTCTTTAAAAGGGTGTTTTTAAAAGAAATTTCATTACAAATATTGTATAATTGAAGTGATAATAAATAAAAATTAGACCATATATATTCAATTAAAATTAAAATAATATAATATAAAAAAAGATAAGGAAAAATAAATTAATTTCAAACATAATATTAGAAGGACATTACCATGATGTAGATGTTTAGCTAAAAGAATGGATATTAGATTATGAAATCCTTTACTACAGGTAATCTGTAGAATCATATGCCCTGTATTGGAAATAATTATCAATAGAAAGATTTAATAACATATTTATAATAATATTCATTATAATATATGTCAATGGTAATTATATAAACCACACATAAGAAATACGTGGTGAATAAATCATATATCACACTAATTTAAATGTGAGATGAGAAAACCATTTCCTCACTTTAAAATTTTATCAAATGATATTCAAACATCTGATATAATGGATTAAATAAAATTAATAAATCATTTCACAATAATATTCAAATTTATATTACCTTATGTTTTGATTTTAAAAAATATTTTTACCCATTAATTACTAATATTTCATTATTTTCAAGATTTCAGGGGAGTTTGTTTCATTGTATAGTTTTCAATCCATTTGTTCATAATCATGGATGTTCTTGTAAAATGGTATTACAACTACATATTTTTTATGAAATTATATTAATTATCATACATATGTATGAATGGTCCCACATATAATTTTTATTTATTATATGAGCATTATTCATTAGAAAAAATGTTAATGAATAATGTTTAGTCCATTTTCCAGTTTTTTTAGAACATCATAAACATGATATATCATATTTAATATAATTCTAGTATATTAGTTCTAGAAAATTAAATAGGTCATATTATAACTTTTTAAATTTAATTTAACTAGAATGTAACTTTTATGACCTTCAATGAAGGTGGTAATGAAAAATAAAAAATCATTATTCACAATGATTGTTAATCAACAATATTTGGTCAATATATTCATTTCATTGAATAAGAAGAGATGGGAAATTAAATAGATATGATATATTTTACTGGAAAAATAAAAAAAATATTATATACATTATTATGGTGCAACCATGACTTTTTTATAAAGAAGGTGAGGATAAAATTGAAGAATAAAAGAACATAAAGTAATTATTTTGATAAAATTACTACTTAAATCTCACCTCCTACGAGAACCCCTCGAAGAGAAGGAATTTGGAATTTTGGTGAGAAATTCAAAAAATGGAAATTGGGATAGTGATGAGGATAGGTTTTTAAGATATTTTAGGATCTACAATTCATGTGGTTCTAAATTGTGTGGTGAGTGGTGGTATTTATATTTTAAGAGGAGTGGGTTTATGTGATTGAAGCAATGAATATTCTATATAAAAATAAAACTACATTTAAGAGTAATTAAATTACATGATTTTCAATGATAAATAAAATTTTGTTTTATAAATAGGATTGATAAATTAGTTTACCAAGAATTAATTTTTTATTTTTTATGTATTTTATGCCTTTGTCATTTTTCCCTTAAACACATTTCATTTTTTTACCTACATTAGAAGAAATAATATTTTTACTAAAGTTATTTTTTCTACCTAAAAAATAAAATTGACTAGAATATAAAAAATTTAAATTATGTATCAAAATATTAAATACATTTTTTCAAATATAATGAACATAATATGAAGAATTATTTTTAAAATTAATCTTGTGCATACAATTAATAACCGGGTTTTTAAGTTAAATGTTTAAACATTTCAAAAAAATTTAAATAAAAATATCATTGTGAAATTGATACAAATGATGTAAATTGAATTTATTTATGTATAATA
Source organism: Viscum album (assembly GCA_963277665.1). Classification (NCBI taxonomy): domain Eukaryota; kingdom Viridiplantae; phylum Streptophyta; class Magnoliopsida; order Santalales; family Viscaceae; genus Viscum; species Viscum album. The sequence continues at coordinate 488,730,887 of OY728120.1, forward strand.
TAACTAATTATAAATAATAATAATTTAAAATATAATGTAACTATATAAATAAATTTGATGGAAAACAATTTTCAATTAACATTCAGTAATATTCATTATTCAACAAACAAATATGCTTTTATAAAAAATACCAAAATTTAAACCTATTCTAATTTTGATATTCTGAACTAAAAATATAGTTTATTTTTTCAAAGAATATTTATAAAACTTTCAATATATATATATATATAATATTTGTGTGATTAAAAGGAGGAAAAAATTATTTTAGAAAATTATAGCATTTATGATTAAAATTGAATTTATACGTATCGAAAGATCATAAAACATATTGGAAGAATTTAAGTAAATTTTATTTAATATATAAAATATAATTTAAATTAACATCTTTTAATAATTGTTATTAATTTAATTTTTTAACAACAAATTTCATTATAGTGATAAAAAAATTATGAAAAAACCTCTTTTATATTTAATTTGTTTTTTAATTTATAATTAATTGTTAACCAATGAATTCATTATATTAATAGCTATGAAATATATTTTAATATTTTTAATCTTATTAATTCTTTACATTTCAATATCTATGTGATAACTATCCCATTTAAATAATAATATTCTGTTATTTGTTTATGCTCGATGTGACCTATCTTAAATAATATTATTTATAGTGATTATTTTTAAAATATAAGGGTGTTACACGAAATTCTTATTACTTATATAAATAGTATTATATTTGATGATTACCTTGGGTTTCATAGTGTGGGTGTTGATAAATTGTGATTGGAGGATGTTATATTAGGCGTATTCCAAGACTTGGGGATAAGCACTGAGACTCCACTCCCTCTACTTTTTAGGATGGACAAACTTACCTATTGTTGTTCCAATGTTAATCCATCTATAAATTGAATATTTTTTTATATGGTCTTTATGATATTATATGTTGTGACTATCTTTATTTTTTCATTTTTTTATTCCACATTACTCTAATATGTCAGGATATGTCTGTGTGTGTACATGTGAATTTAGATAAAGCCTCCTAGTTATATATTATGCCTTCATCGTTCTAGTCTATGGATCCTAAACAATTATAGGTGGGAATGGGGTGTCAATTCAATATTTCTATTGTCTTTGTATGACCCCTGGAAGGTCATGAGGTGACACATAAATTAACTAAATTCATCATATAATTTTATAGTTCAACATCTATTCTCATTGAGAGATCTATACAGAGACATTTTAATACATGTGTATGAAATCATTCTTTATTATAACTCTTCCAAGGGAATATATTAACCTCTAGCTAATTTTATGTCCATGAATTAATCTCTTAAAAAATAGTAGGTATTTTATGAAATTCATTTTGAATAAAAATCCATTTCTAGTGATATTCTAAAATAATATTTAATTTGGTATTTTGATCATGTTGAGGTCTCCTAAAGAACATAGTTATTAAAATTGTATCATGATCATATATCATTAAATGTATAGACACATGTACCATCTCCACATCCATGACTTATATATTGGAATTTTTTCAATTGATATGTCTTCCCAAAAGAATTTAACAGTATTGTCGAGTAAATCCACCCCATCGAAGAAGTCATTGATCACTATACATTTCATTAGAATCCCCATGTAGATTTCAATCGTTATATCCTCCCACATATGTGTTTATATGGATAACTGTATCATTATCCCATTAAAATTTTAAAATTATTTCAATAATTTCTGGAATACAATGTACTGTATGGAATACTCAGCAATATCATCATTCCTTTTTTTCACCAAAAGTGTTATCTATGATCTCAGTAAAAATTGGGTTTTCCCTGATGGATAAAAAATGATATGTAATCAGAATCATCTAATAGATGCATATATATCATTATTGGATGATGGGAAATAAAAATATATTTCCATATCGAATGAATCCATATTTTTAATTTTAAAATTTAGGAATTTTACATTTATTTATTTCTCTCAAACTATTTTAGTTATCCAAATCATACATTTTCACATTAATGATTTTGAAATAGATAAATTGTTGTGAAAATATTTTAACAATGTAGGATATTTCCCATACTATTTTTATATTCCATTATTTTTATATCTCTTTAGATAATAACCTTTTTAATCCTCTTCATATAGAGTTTAGTATATTCAGTTTTTTATAAGAACCAAAACTGTCTTGTTATCCGTATTTTTATTATAGGGAATTGAGTATTGACTTTCCACAATTAACTCAAACCATCTTCATTGACAAATTTTCACCTCTATATATTTAAATATATAATTTTAACTCTTATAGTAAGTTTATATATTTAAATTATATCCATATAAGTAATAGATAAATGTATTCAATGGTAAATTAAAATTATTTTACTAATAATTTTATATTAGGTTGAATTATTCTTTGATATTCCATTTTTAGGAGGAATAGGATATAACGTTTTCATTTTTCATGAGTACACAAACTAATACATTCGTTTCATAGTTATCTTTTCCCAAAAAACAATCAATATAGGTGGTAAGTGTGTGATAATTTGGAGTTACTGTATAATTCCTCAAATCCTAAATGATCTCATATATTTATTCTATACTCTTATACCCAAATATTTTCCTTCATTAAATAGTTATTGGACTATGAAATAATAATTAATTTATCAAAATTCATCAGTACTACACAACTAATATAAACCAACTATGGATCATAATGGAAATAATTGGATTAGTACCTACGAAAATGTCATTTCTCATTTAATATTCAATGAATATTGCTTTACTTTTAATCACATGACCCATGAATGTGATCTTCCTCATCCCAAAACAACACATATTCAGAAAATAAAATAAACTTTCCTTCCATAAATTCTCTCGTAAAATACATATATGTTCCAAAATTTCATATTTTTTCTTAGTGTATATGATAACATCATTAATTATTTCCACTAAAATTTTATGATGTTAATCATTAAATTATTTATCCATAATTAATATGAATATTTATAGTCTGTTTATTAATTTAAATGGAATCACTATAATATTTTATTTTCAATATTTCATGTGTAATGTTGTAATATAAATATCATTTTTTTTTTCATATTTTGTTTATGATATCCACTGTGAAGATCCAATTTTCTTTACAACTATGCAACACATTGTTTAGAAAAAAAATTCAATAATTCCAAGAAGTGGATAGTTTTTATTAAAATCATTTTTTATTTCAATGTAATTGATGAAAATCTCTATAATCCAATCCTTTTTCCCAAAAAAGATTATAAAAGCACCGAAACCCAATTCATGTGGATAAGAAATATGGAAAGTGGTTTTCTCCATTGAAATTGATAGAATCGAAACTCATGTGATATGAGTTGAGTTCAAAATTAATGAGTACTACACTTGATGAATAATATATATGTGATATCATAATGTGTTTTATGATTATTTAAAAACCAATGGACATAGATCCATTCGAAATGCTTCTCGTCCTTTTAACATTCTAGCGATGTCCTCTAATATTGATTAGGATAGGAATTTTATGATTTTTTGGAGGAAATTTTTCCCATGATTTAAATATTTGACAAACTAATTCGAGAAACCATTTAGACATGAGTAATACATTTGATGTGTAAAACAAGTAGCCTAGTCCATAGATTACTACACGAATGTAAATTTTAAGAAACGTGGAGCCTAAATATATATTAAATGAAAAAATTACAGTTTTCTAATATTTTATGTTTGGAGAGGGATTTTTAAAATGTTCAAATGTTACTACATATATCTTAATATTAATATATAACTACTACAATGGGCATGACCTGAATCACACTCTATCATGTGTGTGACTAAATTCACACCAAGAAAGACATGTATAAACCCATACATGGTATCGAAAAATTATTTCAAGAGGTTACCTAAGTACCATGTATTTCGTGTTCAATTAAATGACTACCTTGCCTATCCCTTTTTACATAATGTATGAATACATAGATAAGAAACACCAGTAGTTCAATTGAATCCCATGTTTTAATTCCTGTAAATATATGAACACCCACATGTAATTTCAAATTCAAGACATACAGATGGGTTATCAATTTGTTACATATATGAATCCACACATATCATGGAGTTATAAAAAGTTTTGTGATACTCCTAAAATAGAGTCACAAGATATATGATGTCTATTAAATTTTAGAATCACACCCATAATTGAATGGAACCTAGTATGGAGCCACACCAATCATTTAGGTATTTATATTTTTGAGGAACACCTAGATTGGTCCCATGCATACATTAGAGAAGCATCATGTTGGGAGTCGCACCCAACATGGAATGATGTCAGTGTGTATATCCTAGGTTACTATCCCCCTATATCTCCTACATTGGTGCCTATCAGACAAGGTTACTTTCCCAGACATCCTACTACATAGGTCACCTATTTTGGATCCCTTACACCTAGATAAACTTTCTAGGGACCCATTTTTCTGGGATACCAATCTAGTTAGACAATTGTACACATTATGGGGCCTCTAACCACACACATGATCATAATGATCCCCATACATCTATCAAAAATAACCATGTAAACATTAAGTCAAACTGTATAATTTTTAATATGGTTCTTGAATGTTTTTTCTTTAGTTACCTATGATCCCTACCATGTTTCTTAACATAACATTTCGTATCATTCTATTATTATTTATCCTTGAAACCAGGATTTTAGAATGACTGTTTCATATCCTCATATACCATCAGTTGAGGGTCTCCTCTAATTTTCCCCAAATACATTAATTTGATAATATCGTTTTGGTTTCCTCAAATACCATGACGTTAGATCTACTTTTTTGATTCCATAATGTTCTCTATTCATGATCTTATTCATTATTTCAAAAATACAATAATTTAATACAATCCTCTTAGTTTCCTAAAACAAATTTATTTGAAGTCTTCCTATTGGTTTCCTCAAAACCATTGAGTGGAGATACCACTTCTCAGTATCAAAAATAAACCATTACTTTAAATAAACCACGTGATTTCCAAAATTAAATTATGCTTTGATTCTCCTATTATTTTTTAAAATTAATCATATTAAGAATATCCTATTGGTTTCTAAACTTCATTCACCTAACTCTTATGATGTGTTAACCTCTAACAGGATTAATTGGTATTCATCATACTCCAAACTATTATAATGTAATTTTCACATTTTAGACTATTATGCATGTGATTAAAAACATAGAAGTGCTCTTGTATGCATGAATGAAAAATTCATCACTATATAATAGTATGATAAACATAAAATTTATGCTATTCCTTAATGAATTACACCACACTATATGTGTTATAGTTCTACTGAAATGGATATTTTGGACACCAATTTAATAGGCCATATCCAGATTCCAAAACACCATCCTCCTCCCTTAATGATATCCCAATGCCTCAGTAGATGGTGATAAATTACATTGCTCTTTAATATTTAAAAATAAATGATATAGTAACAAACTATTTTGATCATATAGGAGATAATAGCATTCCCAAGTTCATTATACTCTTATATTGATTTTTTCATTTAATTAATTTAAACAAATGGTAAATTTCATTATTAAACGAAAATATCTCATGATCATTACATAAATAAATAACAGAGTAGAACCTAGACAATTAAACAATTAATTATAAGAGTCAACAACACATATAATTGGAAAAAAAGGAATATTATACCCATTTATGTCAATATAATTTTGAATTATTTAATATTTATTGAGTCATAAAATAACCAAAATAAACAAATATGAAATGATAAATTCAGAAAACAAAAATAAATCCCACCGCGGAATACATTATATACCACAAAAAGTGAATTGATCATATAATATTATTTGTTATAATATAATAATATTTTAATTTTTATCAATAATATAATTTTTTTGGGGTACATATAATAAGGAATAAAACACCCCAAAACCCATCTAGAAAATCTCATAGTCGGGTTAGATTCCATGAATCTATAGTCGATGGAAAATTTATAACATGCTCGCATTATTTATTCCACTACAAATCATTTGAGGTATTAATTTAAATTATTACCTAATGAATTATTACAACACCGTATCTTAATTCAATATTATAATATTACCACCATAAGGGGGTTATCACACCCAATAAACTACTCATCAATGTTTTTAGGGGTTGATTATGGAGTGGTTAGATCTATACAAACATACTTTTTTCATCAAAAAAACTAAAAATATAACAAGTTTTGGAGTATCTCTCATATGTATGGAGTTTATTACAATTAATGACTATAATAGAGTGATGAATAAGAAAAAAAATTTGTAGAATGTATCCCTATATCTACCATAGAGTGATCTGACCAATCATGATTGTAACAACAATCACTATGTTTACCCAATACCATAATAAGTTATAATAGAATATATTCAAGTCTAATTCATATATACTAGGGAAAATATAATGAAAACATTCATGAGGCATTTAAATGAGGAAAATCCAAATTATTTAAAGTTCCCGGATAGGAATAATATCACTAAGACCCATTGGTATATAATGATAGTGGACTGAGGGACATTCCAACATTACAAAAAAACCATTTTCTTTGTTGGATTTAACCATTTTGACTGCTTCAATAGATTCCAAGGAAACGTGGAAGATCATTAACTCACATAGATGTCCTTATAATGGAATCCTATTATATTGGGAAATCATATGAGTGTGGGACCAAAATGTAATTAGAGTTATAGATGAAACTATTCTATCTTAGTTGAAACCACATCCCACTGTATTGAGGTAATTATTATTCCCATGATCTACTTTATTAGAAAACATTTGTTTGGAATATAAAAATAATTAAAGGCATAATATCTAAACAGAAATTTGTGTTTTTTTTACTATAGGTTTCATATTAGTTAATATCATCATAGTTGACTAAAATGATTCTTTACTAGATGATATAATTTATTATTTTAAAAAATAAGTGGACGATGATGATAATTTTGACAATAAAAAGCAATATTAAAATTGTTTTTATTCACCATATAAAATGTTATGGCCAAAATTTATATACATTTTAAAATGTATTTACCTTAGTTTTTAGATTTCATTTTTATCTTCCTCCTCATTTTTATTTATTAATTATATTTCTATGTAATTATCATTAGAAATGGATTTTTTAAAATGTAATGGGATAATGTAAGTTATGACAATTTTAGGAAGGATTTCCAAATGGGAAAATTGTTTTTGTATGAAATAAATATGGAATTTTTATCCACTAGATATGGATCCATGGATACTACCACATGCATAGAGTAGCCAATATAAATATCATACATGGGGAAGTATTGGAAAATCCTTGATTCCACAAGTAGGCACAAAGGAGGATGGATCTTAGCCTATAATGTATATATTTATATGAGAGGTTGAGGATAGACACTGATCCCTTTACAGACATCACTATCAAGATAAGGAACTGTACAAAAATATTAATGAGGTATCATTTACTGTTATTTATATTTTTGGATTCTATTTATCCGTAACACTATAAGTTTTTTTCCTAACATTTATCACATCACAACATGGTTTGATCATAATATTTACACATTTATCTACACCACAACCGTCAAGCTTAATCCATGTGTATACAATGTTCATTAGGTATAGCATGAAATCCACTTTGTAATCCTGAACATGGACACAATATAAGACATGGTTTTCACCATACGACCTATAGAATTATATTATAAATATTTTAATTATGTTGAAATATAATGATTATGTTGTGGTTTTAGGGAAATATTAAAGTATTTTAACTCTTCCATTTCATTACAATGAAATTATGGGTTTTTAGTATTGTTAATAAAAATATAGGCGTTCAGCGCTGCATGAGGATTGTTAAGGAATATTGATTTTAATTGTCATATATTGGAGATGAATATTCATCTCACATATTTAGTGTTTTTATGTCTTAATTAAATGTGTTCCACTATATATGTTGTGAAGAAAGTATATGCATCGGAGTTTTATTTCATATATTTTCTTTTGAAACATGGAGGACATTAAAATGATGAATATTATAGAAGTATATAATTATATGTGATATAGATGTTTTGATAATATATAGAGGTATTTTTAATGGATTTTTTTGGAGTTTTTTCAAGGTTATTTTTCACTCTAATACAGATTTCACATTGTAGTTCATGTAAGATTATAAGTAAACGATCATATGAGTTGAGTTTAAAACAAGTAACTATTATCAATGTTGAAAAATACAAATATAACGACATTAAATTCAAGACATTAAATGTCTATGAATGTTCTCAAAAAGATCATATTAGAGAGATAAAAATTTAATATGCATGTGTGTATTCTTTCTCATCTAAATAAGTTCGTGTAGGAATTAAATTATTGGGGAAAAAGGAGAGATGTGGTTTTAGAATCCTGGAATGATATAGATTATATGGTATAGATATTAATACTTGACCTTATATCATTGATAAGGAATGATTCATTAAATGATGGAAAATAGAAGATATATTGTATGGTTTAAGGATTTAATTAAGGAAGATAGATACAGAATGTATGATTAATTTAATGAAATATATAAAATGAGAAATATAGAACAGATAGATGAGATAATATGATATATTTACCATAACATTACATATTCATACTTCTATATGTACACCCTTTTAGGGGATCAGAAACCTAAAATATTTTTATCATCCACTAGTTGTGGCATTTTTTGGTTTTCTATTCTTTATTCAACTGCATAATTGAGGAATGAATTTTTAATATTCATAAAAGTATGGATTTCTCATTTATTCAACAAATTTATTTTCTAACTAAAAAATGAACAAATTTATCTATAGTATATATTTTTTTTATGGTTGATGGGAGTTCTATCATGAGTGTATATGTGTTAGTCTAGAGGGTGGAATTATTGAATTTGATTAGTAAAACATGTCATAATTCTATATTTCATGATAGAATATATTGTAAATTATTACTCCATTAAAATTTTTCTTTATCGTATTCCCTTGTAACATTATTTGAATATGGGTTATTAGATTATCCTACCCAATTTGACATAGGGGAGTGGTAAAGAGGTAGTCCACATTACTCTATATTTCACATAGTAATTGATATTAATGTTTCTAGGATGGAAATACATAAAATTATAAGGGGTATCAGATGGAATTTGGTACTTTATTTTTAACATAAATGATGAAATATATACCCCAATAAGTCCAAAGACTATTAACTATATTTTATTTTTAAAATGAAGTGAATTTGTCTCTATTATTTTGAAAATGTACAAAGATTCAATTTTACACTACTTTTCATTCACCATCCTCATTTTAGATCATCAATTATTTCACCTTTATTTAATAGTTGTGTTTTATATTTCATGGAATGTCAATTATATAAGTTATTTGTAGTCTTATTCAATGAGATTATAACAACATCACATTCATATCTTGTATTAATTGTATGAATTATTTACTGTTTCTTGTTTCATGATTTTAATTTCCAATTGAACCCAGACCATATGATGTAGAGTAATCTATTGGACAAGCCATGTTCTTGGTTTATTTTCTGAGGAAAAGGTAATATGTTTAATTAAAATCTAGGAAAAGGATATACCTCAATCTATTAAATTTTATTATTATTATTATTATATTTCTTTAATCTTATTATATTCATTTTCATTTCTTGGATTATTTGTATTCGATGGTAGGACTTCAATTCATATTAAATGTGGATAAATATTCCATCTATATTATAGATATATCAGATGACATTGAAGAATGTCAATAGAATTATAATCAATATGGAATAAGATGAAAAACCTACACAAGAAATTATGATACATAACTCCATGACAAAAAAAATTAGGAGGAATATCATGATTTTGGATAAAATGGTTATTAATAATAATAATTTATTAGATGAATCCAAATAGAAATCCAATATTTATTAAACACTTGTGGGTATTTTTGATAGTATTAATGTGCCCAAATATAAATCCCAGAAAACATTTATGTCCATATATGAATTATGTTCCACCGGAGGATCCCTTACCTCAATAGGATATGAGGAAGAAGAATAATATAAGGACATAATATATAATAACCTTATGAACAACATGATAAATATTATTGAGGACATTTTAATGAAACCTAAATAAATTTTCAGGGATGTGGAACCCCCCACCATAAATATACAGTAGAAAAAAAATCTTGATGATGTTTTGATAGACGATGGAACACATACTAATTTTTTTTAAATAAATTTACACAAATAAAATAAAAATGAGGATATTTATCGAGATCGTAAAAACCATGAGATACTTTTTTATATCAAGAGTTTTCCACTGCATGGTTTTGTCTTTAATATATGGTAATAGTTTTCTCAATGACATGGTGGTGTAGAGGAAACCTGAATGTGCATCAAATTTTGAATTATGTAAATTTTATATTTCTAGATTTATTACATAATCACCTCAAATGTCATACCATGGTAAATCAAAGCTTACTATCCTTTAAAAATGATCTTTATTGGAGGAAAACAATGATTTTCCATATCATTATAGGAATTTAATTTTTAATTTAGGATACGATTATATCTAAAAATTATGATACATTAATATTTTTTACCATAAATGAATGTCCCTTGAACATTAACATTGTTGTTTTCTTTTATAGTTTCTTGTGTTAAATTATCAATATGAATAAACAGTAAAAGAAAAAAAAGATATAAGAGGATAGGGGGTTTCAGTTTTATGTTCATTATTTACCTCCCCCATTTTGTAAAATAAATATATATCTCAGAAATAGAGAATTCATTCCCCACCATAAGATTTTCCTTATATATTATTTCATATAAAAATATTTTCTTATAATCTAATTATTTTGTATTTTAGAAATCATTGGTCAGGGGAAATATTGATAGAAATTTGTGGATAAATGATTCATGATAAAATTAGTGTTGTAAAATTATTGATTCTTTACATAGAGGGGGACTAATTAATTAATTTTGATGAAAAATCCTTTTTATTTGTTATTCATTGAACATTATAAAATCATATTTATTTATTTTTAATTTTATGTATTTCATGATTGAATTACTTTAATATCATATGTTCCCTTTCATAGATTATTCTAAGATAATTTTACAAATAATTCTATGAAAATTTATTAATACAATCATGGGACTTGGAAGCCAAAAAGATCCTTTAATTCCATTTTTATAGATATTTAACCGAATAAAATAAAATTTAATATTTTTTATGAATATTTATTTAAAATAACAAATAAATTATACTAAATTTTACAAATATTATTTATCTTCAGAGAATAAAAAAATTTCATGACATTGATAGCGATTATCCATATTACAATACTATATTCTCCATACCTTGCCAACTGTTTTTTAATTTTAATTATATTTTATAGATTATGTGTGGGGTATATATTGTATATACTATATAGGTTTCAATTAGAATGAGTATAACATATAAGGGTTTCTCAGGGGTTATGAAAAATGTATATGATTATCATTAAATTTTTAGTAATGATGCCCCTCTTTGAATATAAATTAATAAATAGAGAATGAGAAAAGGAAAAAAATTAGAGAAAAAGATTTGTGTCTTAGGTATGTAAAAAACTTCCTTTACATAATAAATGATATTTTTATTGAAACTATAATTAGTTTCCAGAATAGATAATGTGTGGTAGTGTGATTTATGTGAGATTTATATTAATTAATCCTAAAAAATGTAATATAAATAATTAAATAAAAGAGGGGATTTATTTTTAAGTATGTTATTATTTTATGAGCCTTTACATTGTGTATTGGATAAATTTGGTTGAAGTTACATTGAAAAAGATATTTAATTAAGTATACTTTTTTATCATGAAATATTCATTCAGAGATTACAAATATTTTTATCAATTTGTTTTTTCGATAATTTACCCACCTACATAAAGAAATAATATCACTCAAATAAATATTCACAGTCCACGTGGTTATTTTTATCATTTTAATTTTATTTAGGGGATGTGAGACTCAATTCAAGTTAATGGTATGGAGAATTTTTTGTGGAATGAGGAAAACAACATTAAATTTTTTCATATAGCGGTATTGGGAAAAACATTAACTGAGGTAGATCACAATGCACCATTCCTACTAATAATAAATTAAAATTTATGAATTGAATTTTGGAGAATAAAAATATTTTAAAAAGAAGAAAAGTAAAATACAAAAGGTCTCTATTTATTTTGAATCAAATTAATAGGAAATGTATTTATTATTTTGAAATTTAATATACAATATTATAATTTGTTTTATACCTATTTTTTTGATAATGTAATTTGATTATTGGTATCATATATTATCATTGAGATTTCTGTGAATATATTTACATGAGGACAAGTATGGATATATGCATAGGGTTATTTAATAGCCATGTTGTATGATTATTTTTAATGAATTATCAAAAGTTATTTACTTTTAAATAAAATTTGTATACATGATACTGTTATTATTATATATTTTTTGGAAACTAATATTTTAAATTATATTTTTGAAAGTTGACATAAAATTATTTAAATTCATATAATGTTTTAAGGATTTCAAAATTTGGGAAATTTTCATGGGAAAAATATGGCTATTTATACACAATACAAGGAATAATAGAGATGATAACACATATTTACCATAAAATATAGGGTGTGTGCTTTGTGTACCACATGTCATTAATTAGTCACATGGGTAGGCATATAAAAGGATGGCTCATACCCTCTCCCATGAATGGTGGTATGGGAGGTTGAGTTAGATCATTGGTATAGTTATGTACATAAATATATATCTAAGTATTCACCCAAATATTTTATAAAGTGATAATATTATCTTTGTATTGATGTTGAAAATATCGCATTTTTTGGTAAAATATTTCCTAAAATATTTCATATTATAGTGGGGTTATATAATTATCTTTAAACAATTCAGAACACCAAAACATGAATCCATTCACATTAATTATTCTATGCTCACCAGGGGATCATGAAATCCACCATGAATCTTCAATTTTAAAACACCAAAATACATATTTTTTACTATATGACACTGAGAAGGATTTTGGGAACATATTCATTATGTTTGGTGCCCCTACATGCACTAATGATATTGGGGTAGTTTGAGACTATTATGATGCTTCAATTTAATGACATTACAATGAAAACATCCCACTATAGATAAAAATAATTTTTTTTTCAATATTCCATGAGTGAGGTTATGAGTTACTAATTATAATTTTGTTTCGTAATAGAGAGAGACTTACATCATGGACCTCCAATGGCCCGAAGGCCTTCATTTTAGGGACTATATAGATTCTATTAATGTGATAAGTCGGAGACTGTTTTTAAGGGTTTTATGTGCCCTTAATGTGTGTTGATTATATTATTCAACCTCATATGAGACGATTATCTCATAATACATGAGGTTGAACTATAAGAGCATTTCCATTCCACAATATTAAAATAGTGTGATATTAAAAACAAAAATTTCACTCCCCATGCATGTGCATACAGAGATGATATTATGGATATAAAAGGGTATTATACATGTGCGTTTTCATACATATCTAAAAGAGTTCTTTTATAAATTAAATTACCAAGGATAAAGAGAGAGAAATTTAAAGACTCGGAAATTTCAAAGAGAATTATTTCTTAATTTATTTGTAATTTTACGAGTCTATGGATTTTTACATCACTTGATTCTGAGGCCCGGTGTGCCCGTAATCAATTTTCGAAGTTTAGCACGTGTACGTTCAGTGAACGAAGGAGTGGGTTTTTCTATCTTTTGAACTGGTTCTCGGAATTCAAATCCAAGGGCACTGATGAACTCACAGCGCCAGTAATTTCTTAAGGGGACCATTACCGTAGTTGCATCTGAAGCGGGTTGAGAATTATTAATTTGGAGTTTAGTTATGAAGTTAAATAAATTTGTTAAAAAAATTATATCTAAGGAAGTTAAATACTCTCATCTGTGGATATATGAGAGGTGGGGCCTACACGAGCCCCAACATCTCATCTTCCCATAACTCCCTCCAATGGCCTTTAACACCCCTTCAATTTAATGTATCAACCCCTTTAATAAAGAGACCATCTTTTTCCCTCTTTAATGGTGCCAACAATTTAATTAATTAAGTGTTTTGAATTTGAAAAGGAATGGAATTTTTATCAATAGGGGAAGCCTCTTTTTAATATGGGTTGGAAAATATTTTGGAGAACCTTGAGGAACCTTTGGAGGATCGGAAAGAAATGTGTTTTTCTCCTGACGAAGAGCGCCTTCGACGAAGAACGCTCTACGATTCGAAGAACGTGAAGACACGGACGACGTGTCTTTTCTTCTTCTTCCACTGCATCGAGGAAGAAGACACCACCATGCGGGAACATCACCAATGACAAAGTTCTTTCTTCCTCCGATGTCGACGAGATCGATACCGTTCTTCCGCAACGCCGTTCTATCGCGACGCTTGCCTCTTTCCGCGGATCGACGACGTGCAAAATCATGATCAAGGTAGGGGGTTTTTGTATATAATGTATATGGGATTTATACTCTCGTGACTGGGTATTTAATTGGAGGGTTTTGGTATAATTTATTTTGAATAAATTAAACCCTTTTCATTGATGGTTTATGGATTGAGCCTCTAATGCGGAGGGCACGGTCTAACGAACAAACTCAGACCCTCCGCTGGTTGTTCTGTTGTGCACAGATTTATGGGCGATGATGAAATGGGACCGCAACAGTGTTTGGAAGCCTTCACAGTAATGTTTGGAACACGAGAAAACCGTCGGCGCAGACAGGAGCTAAAACACACCGTTGGAGCAACACCGGTGGCCCACAGAAGCTCCTGGTGGCGCGGGTCGCCGGAGCGACGACACCGGCGACCAGAGGCCGCGGCCGGAGCCGTCCGACCGCCTAGAGGTGGCGGCAGCCCTACACGCCGTAGGAGGAAATATGCTGCAGAAACAGCAGCAGCAGCGGTGCGTCAGATCTCGTGGTCGCGCGGGTTCCAGGAGGTGGGGCGACGCCGCTGGTGTCAATCAACGGGGGGGGGGGGGGTGGGGGTGGGCGCTCCGCACATCGCACGGCCGATTGTCCGAGCCGCAATTGGCCATTGGGCCAGACCGGTAGCCCCATGCTAGTCCTCCAGTGCTAGGATGGGCCACGCCTGCCAGGCTGGGCTGGACCCGGGTCAGGCCCACCCGGTTCGGGCCGACCCAGGGGGTGTTGGGTCGGGTCGGACCGAGACCAGACCCCCCATTTTCGTATCGTTTTCAGTTAAACGGATATATCGTGAGTTGTGTTCCTCCAATCAACGCACCGTCAGTAGAGTAGGATTAATCAAATCGAGATGGTCGTTTTCATATATTACACTCAAGGATTTGACAAAGTATAGGTACGACCAAGTTGGTTCGAACTCGAACCCAACTAGGCCCTCGGTGTGGAAATACTTATAACTTGAGCTCCGGACGTCCGATTGACGTGACATTGACTTTGCTAGATTTCCCTTGAAAAGATGGTTCTTTTGGCATAATTAACCTGAGGTTTGGATGTTGTTGGTGTATGGCTGGGTTGGATTGTAGCCGAGATCCAATTGGGCCCCTAGAACGGAAAAGCTAATAACTCTGAGACCGGACGTCCGTTTGATGAACCCTCTGTGGCGTTGGTAATCACGATGAGAAACGATTCCTTTGAGTATACCCCAATATATTTCAGGGTAAAAATGTGATATGTTCAGGTTGGTTCATACATGAATCCAACTGGCCCCCTGGACTAAAAGGCTAATAACTCACAGATCGGGCGTCTGATTGACGCGCCGTCTGTTGCGTTGAGACCCCTATGTCAAGGAGGTCCTTTGAGATACTACCACATTAGATTATGTGACACTTTGAAGTATCGAACATTAGCTCATGGAGAAGACCCTTCCATAGACGATTGTACGATGTATGAAGACCTTGTAGTTGACTGAGACCAGATGATTGTTTGTCCGATTCGAGTCAGAGTGACTTGGCTAGCCCAGTGGGGAGTACTACCGTGTTTGGGTGGCAGACCCAAGGTGGCTTGCACTACTGTGTTTGGGTGGAAGGCCCACGGTAGTCAATAGAAGGAGTATCTTTGTAGGCTATTAGGGGGAGTACTACAATGCGAGGTGCCAGACCCATGGTGGAGGAACACTACTTTGGGAGGTGGTAGACCCATGGTACTCGATGGTAGGAGTACCTTAGAAGTCTAAGGTTAGTGATAAGTTCCTCGGAGTTGTGACAGGATCACTGTACTCATTAGAGGAGGAGCTCTTCAGCACTTTTGGTTTCGATATATTTAATGAAAATCCTCGTTTGAGCTGAGTCAATGACTTTTGTGTTGACCTCAATATTGAGATGGTTCAGTGATAACTTTGGTATATGTATGGGAATACACCTAAGTAGTGGTTATCCATTGATTTCATAACCTTTGTGTTTTCTCATGATTGAGACGGGTTACTTAATAACTTAGGTATAAGTATGGGCTTATACCTAAGTAAGGGTTATCTGTTGAGATCCTTCATTGTGGTTATCCTTGTTGGATTTAGTGAGACCTTGAGGGTCTCGGGGTCCCTAATGAGTATCGTTATACTCACCCCTGCATGGGCTATGCCCACACCTCATTGTGTTGAATGCAGATGACAGACAACGCTGACAGAGACAGAGTGTATGAGGACTGGACGGTTCCCAGAGGTGGACCTCACGATGAGTCAGTACCCGGAGGTGCATTTCACGATGAGATGGTACTTGGAGGAGGTTGGAGGGTGAGAGCGTTGGTGAGGCTATCTGTACCTACCATTCAGGTATGATCTGAGGTGGACGACCTGGGAGATGCTTCTATCTTCCAACTGTTTGTCTTTTCTGTTGTACTTTCATTGAGTTGTAGCTGTACTTTTCAGTTGGGTTTGTATTCTGACCCATTTAATTTTCTGCATTTCCATTTTTACATAGTGTATTAATTCTTCTTGTACTCTGGTTGAATGTGTTATTTTTTATAAAGGCCATGCCTTCCCAGTTGTCGTGATTTATGCCTTTGGTGCTAGTCGCCAGCCCCTGGCCTATGGAAGGAAGGCTTGGGGTGGTCACGACACGGGCCCAGAGGACAGGTCGTGACAAATTGGTATCAGAGGAGTCAGTTCTATAACAAAACATAGGACTTTGATTATTATTTTCTATGAAGTGATAGTGTTATGGGTACCAAGTGTGGTCTTCAGTTCGGGGAGTCCAGTGTTGGGGTGGCGGTTGACCTATCCATACACCAGGACACTGACTACTGATTTCTGACCCAGTGCACGAAAAAACTGATTGCGTGTGTGTTTCCAAAAAATTTCTTTAAGTCAACTCAAACCAGGTCATCTCACCAGGTTTAAATCATTTAACCGTGTCGCATCTATTCAGGATGGCTCCACGTAGACAGTAAGTTGGAATTCAAAGAGAGTACTCGATGACAGCCCACCGAGCGATGAGACTCTAGTAAAGGACCCTATTTATATGTTGGCACCTTCGGGTGGTGTACCAGAAGCACCACCACCCGTTAGGCAGTAGATTCCAAAAGCAGTACTAGTGAACGGTTCATGCTGACAGAGTGCGTTGCACGAGTCCCAGCAGTAGAGGCCTTTGAGGATACGAGGCGAGACAGATTCCCAGGCAGCAGTGGACTAGCTGGAGGTGATTTCTAGAGTTCTAAACCTAGTTTAGACACTAGTAGAGCAGATTCTGATCATAGCTACTGGTGTTTCCCAGTGAGTGACCATGAGGACGGTCAGCATAGATATGGTACTTCGATACATGGACCGATGCCAGAGATAATACCTTAGGGTAGTGTGCCATGTATATCACTACCTATTGGTCAGGAGTTTCAAACAGAGGTACTGGTAGATGGAACATGTAGGATCAGTGCCTTACAGATGTTTCATCATCAGATACCCCTTAGGTTCTGAAGCGTGCATGGCTCACAGGCAGCTGAGGACTGGCTTGAGGAGGTGGCTGAGGGTTTTCTAGAGCTTATACAGCTTCGATAGGATGACATGTCGGTAGTTGAGTATTCATTGGGGTGTACTGACCATTCCTGTTACTCGATGAATACGATGCGATCTGTGCTTCAAGGCTCATACTTCTGAGCGAGGTGTGTTTAAGTACATATGATCCATCACCTTTCCTCTATGAATTCTTACTTATGTTAGGGTGATAGAGAGAACCTTTTTTTTATAATTATTTGGCTGAGTGGATACAGCCAGTGAAGGTTAGGAATAAGAAACAGGAAACCGGCACCTGTCTCAGAGACATGGGTTTGTAAAATGATTCATGATGTAGAAGTGTTATGGACGGATGAATTTGCAGAGCAAAAGGTGTGGAAGTTGAGCTGGGAGAACATCATGAGGTGATGAACATTTCGACATGTTACAACCACCCGCCTTTGTAGTTCCCGCTAGGCTTAGGTTTCTAGAGGGTAGGGGAAGAGAGTTGCTGCATGCGGTCAAGGAGTGTGACCCAAGGGCTCTAGGAATGATTTGAAGTATAGTCTGTGTCTACTACTAGCTTCCATAAGAACAGACATTGATACGAATCATCCCTTCCTTCCACGAATCTTGTCCCAGACCTAGAGTTTCTGGTTATGTCGTTGACTTGACCCTTACTTATGGAGATACCTTTGGGGGGATTCTCGATAATCACACTTTTGCCGATGGTTTGATGTGACCCTTGAGGTGAGAGTTTTGGTTGGAACCTCTTGGTGGCAGTATCGAGGCCTTACGGCATTAGTTTGGGTATGGACTGGGAAACCACAGTTTATATACAGATTGACTGTATTAGGATAAAAGGATGTGGTTTATCTACAACATTGGGATAGGGTTTTCCCTTGGTCGGTGAAAAGGGAACCCCAGGAAGCATAGGATAAACTCATGCATAGGAGGGTGTAGACGATCACTCAAGAGATGGTCAAAACTTACCATTGTGCCAGAATTCTCCAGAGTTGCACCACCACTTCCACCAGAGCATTCAGGAGATATGGAATATGTTGACTAGATCCCACATCTTGAGGGTGTTGGATTCATAGTTCTCTGCGACGCATCAGGGACCAGACTCGGGTGTGTCCTAATGTAGAAGAGGCAGTGATCGCCTATGGTTCACGGTAGTTGACACTGCATAAAGCAGACAGAAGTCCTATACTGATATGAGACATATACCTATGAAGTTCGAGGATGTGGACCATGTCTTTATACAGGTCTCACCTCGGCGAGGTCTACGGAGATGTGGAGGAAGCGGAAAGTTATCTCCGAGGTTCATCAGACCATTCTTGGTTCTCAGCAGGGTAGGCGAGGTGTTTTACCATCTGGACATTCCACCTTAGATGAACCGAGTTCATGACGTCATCCACATATCTGAGCTAAGGAGATGTGTGCCTGAACTATCCATCATCATCGACCACATAGAGCTGAACATCGATGACGAGCGACTTTCACGAGGTTCTAGTAGAGGTTGAGGATTTATAGGAGTGGTTCCTACAAGGACGGTCGATTCCTCTAGTGTGCATTCGCTGGAAGCACATAAACCTCTATAACATCACATGGGGTCAAAAGGCTCAGATGTGTGCTCAGTACCATCTTTTGTTTCCCTAGTGTTTGTTGTAGCTTTACGGGGACGTAAATCCCTGATGTGGGAGTAATGTAAAGACCCTGAAATTTCATGGAAAATATTTGTCTTAATTGTTTTGTAATTTTATGAGTCTGTGTCTTCTAATGTCACTTGATTCTAAGGCCTGGTGTGGCTGGAATTAATTTCTGATGTTTAGCTCAAGTACGTTAAGTGAACGAATGAGAAGGTTTTTCTATCTTTTAAACCGGTTCTCAGAATTGAAATCCAAGGGCACCGATGAACTCGCAACACCGATAATTTCATAAGGGGACCTTTACCGCAGTTGCATCTTGAAGCGGGTTGAGAATTATTAATTTGGAGTTTAGTTAAGAAGTTAAATAAATTTGTTAAAAAAAATTTATATCTAAGGAAGTTAAATCATCCCATGTGTGGATATATGATAGGTGGAGCCCACACGAGCACCAGCCTCTCATCTTCTCATAACTCTCTCCTACCACCATTAACACCCCTTCAATTTAATGTGACAACCCATTTAATAATGAGACCATCTCTCTCCCTCTTTAATGGTTCCAGCACTTTAATTAATTAAGTGTTTTGAATTTAAAAAGGCATGGCATGTTTATTAATTGGGGAAGCCACTTTTTAATATGGGTTGGAAAATATTTTGAAAATCATTGAGGAACCATTGCAGGATTGGAAAGAAATGTGTTTTTCTCCCGACGAAGAGTGCCTTCGACGAAGAACGCTCTACGATTTGAAGAACGTGAAGTCACCAACGACGTGCCTCTTCTTCTTCTTCCCCCGCATCAAGGAAAGAAGAAACTTCTGTGGGCGAATGTTACCAATGAAAAATTTCTTTCTTCCTCCGATGTCGATGGGATCGATATCGTTCTACCGTGATGTCGTTCAATCGCGACTCTTTCCTCTTTCCTTTGCTCAACGACTTGCAACGTCATGATCGAGGTAGGCAGTTTTCGTATATAGTGTATATGTGATTTATACTCTTGTGCTTGGTTATTTAATTACAGGGTGTTTGTATAATTTATTTTGAATAAATTAAACCCATGTCGTTGATGGTTTATGGATTGAGCCTCTAATGCAGAGGGCACGGGCTAACGAACAAGCTCGGACCCTCCGCTGGTTGTTCTTTTGTGCGCGGATTGACAGGTGATGATGAAACAGGACCGCAACGGCGTTTGGAATCCTTCGTAGTAAATTTCGGGACCTGAGAAAACTATCGGTGCAGATGGAAGCTAAAATAGACCAACGGAGAAACTTTGGTGGCCTGCGGAAGCTCCTGGTGGCGTGGGTGGCCAGCGCGGCGGCGCCGGCGATCAGAGGTGGTGGTCGGAGCCGTCCGACCACCTGGAGGCAGCAGCGCCCCAGCGCGCCACCGAATGAAATTCGCCGCAGCAACAGCCGCGTCGGCGGCGCATCGGATCCCGTGGCCACACGGGATCCGGGAGGAGGGGCGGCGCCAGCAGCACCGCTGGTGTCAATCAACAGGGTGTGGGGGGGAGGGGGCACGCTCCGCACATCACTTGACTGATTGTCCGAGATGAAACCTGCTGTTGGGCAGGGCCGCACCGGTCGGGCCGGGCTGCGCCAGCTAGCCCGGGCCACACTCTATCGGGCAGGACCCAGACCCTGGTCGGGTTGACCCAATTCAGGATGCCCCAGGGGGTGTTGGGTCGGGCCCAGACCCCGTATTTTCGTATCTTTTTCGGTTAAACGGACATATCATGAGTGGTGGACCTCCGATAAACACACCTCCAGTCGTGTATGATTCCTCAGATCGAGAAGGTCATTTCGGTATATTACACTCAAGGTTTCGACAATGTATGGGTATGGCCGGGTTGGTTCGAACTCGAAACCAACCGGGCCCTTGGAGCGGAAACACATTTAACTTGAGCTCCGTGCGTCCGATTTATGTGCCTTCAACATTGTTGGATTCCTCTTGAATAGACGGTTCTTTTG
This sequence comes from Viscum album, assembly GCA_963277665.1. Classification (NCBI taxonomy): domain Eukaryota; kingdom Viridiplantae; phylum Streptophyta; class Magnoliopsida; order Santalales; family Viscaceae; genus Viscum; species Viscum album. The sequence continues at coordinate 488,752,561 of OY728120.1, forward strand.
GAATACTTCACCTGAGGTTTGAATTCAGTTGGATTATGGTTGGGTTGGATTGTACCCGAGATCCAACAGGTCCCCTTGAACGGAAAAGCTAATAACTCTCAGACCAGACGTCTGTTTGAAGAACCGTCAGTGGCGTTGGTAATCACATTGAGAAATGGTTCCTTTACGTATACCCCATTAGATGTAGGGGTACAGATTAGATACGGTTGGGTTGGTTCGTACACAAAACCAACCAGGCCCCTGGGACTAACAGATTAATAACTCACAGACTGAGCGTCCGATTAACGCTCCGTCTATTGCGTTGAGACCCATATGACGAGGCGGTCCTTTGAGATACTACCATGTGATATTATGTGACAAGTGTATGTATCGACCAGTATCTCATGGAGTGGACCCTCTCAGAGATGAGCGTATGGATTACGGAGACCTTGTAGCTTACTGAGACATGATGACTACTTGTTCGATTCGAGTCAGGGTGACTTGACTAGACTAGTGGGGAGAACTACTATGTTTAGTTGGAAGACCCATGGTGGGGAGAACTATTGTGTTTGGGTGGCAGACCCGCAGTACTCGACAGAAGGAGTACCTCTGTAGGCTATTAGGTAGAGCACTACTTTGTAAGGTGGAAGACCCATGGCAGAGGAGCACTACTTTGTGAGGTGGCAGACCCGTGGTACTCGACGGGAGGAGTACCTCAGTAGTCTAAGGTTAGTGAGATGCACCTCGGAGTTGTGACAGGATCACTGTACTCATTAGAGGAGGTGATCTTCAGCAGTTGTGGTTTCAATATCTTTAATGAAAATCCTAGTTTGAGCTGAGTCAATGACCTTTGTGTTTACCTCATGATTGAGATGGTTCAATTGATAACTTAGGTATATGTATGGGCATATACCTATGTTGTGTTTATCTGTTGATTTCATAAAATTGGTGTTTCCTCATGATTGAGATGGGATAATTTATAACTTAGGTATAATAATTTGCTTATACCTATGTAAGGGTTATGTATTGAGATCCTTCTTTATGGTTATCCTTGTTTAATTTAGTGATACCTTGAGGGTCTCGGGGTCCCTACTGAGTATCGTTATACTCACCCCTACACGGGCTATGCTCGCACCTTGTTGTGTAGGATGCATACGATGGACAGTGCTGACAGAGACCGAGTGTACAAGGACTGAATGGTACCCGGAGGTGGACCTCATGACGAGCCAGCACCCGGAGGTGGATTTCACGACGATACGGTACTCGGAGGATGTTGGTGGGCTAGGGCGTTTAGGAGGCTATCTGTACCTACCCTTCAGGTAGGATCTGAGGTGGACGGCATAGGAGATGCTTCTATCATCCAGTTGTTTTTCTTTTCTGTTGTACTTTCGTTCAGTTGTAGCTATAATTTTCAGTTGGGTTTGTATTCTCGCCCATTTACTTTTCAACACATTATTTTGTACATAGTGTATTTCTTCTGCTTGTACTCTGGTGAATGTGTTTATGTTTTATAAATTCAATGCCTTCCCAGTTATCAGGATTTACGCCTTTGGTGCTAGTCGCTAGCCCCTGGCCTATGGAAGGCGGGCTTGGGGTAGTCATGGCACGGTCCCCGAGGATGGGTCGTGAAAAGAAATGGGCATAGATTCATGTGAATATATACTGACGATTATATATAAATATATGATTGATCCTCTTTCTTGGATAGAGTAAAAATTAAATAGTTGGAGGTAAATTGTTGATATCAAGTAGAGTTTGAGGTCGACATCTATAAAGAAAGATTTTGGATGTTTCAGAAATATATAAAAGTATATGCTATGAGATATAGTGAGAATATATAGTAGATACAAACCAATTAGTATCATATATATATGGATTGTTGTGCACTATTGGCATGCAATAAAAATATCATGGTTCTACCTCTAACCCTTATGGATGTGATGTTAGGATTTATTAAATGATTGTTTCTATGGTGTATTAATGTAATTCTATTGTTGTTTTAAAATGATATTAAATTATTCCAAATTTATTCGACACTTTTATTTATATTCTAACTGATAAATTCCATTATTTACAGTTCATTGTTAATATAAAGTCGATGCAGAATCGATATTGAGTGGATATAGGTTATAGGGAGGGAAGTGTTGATATTGAGGATGAGAGTGACATTTCAATATTACAAATTACTTATGATATTTTATTTTTAATTGGTATTTCATTTATATTATTATATCTATTATTCAAATGTTTCCCAATGTGATTAAGGGTTATTATTGAATTATTACCAATGTTATAGAGGGGAGTGGTGGAATGAGATAAAAAACAACTATTCCTTTTTTTATAGTGAATGATTTTAATGAATCTAGGTTGGTTATTTATGGAATTGAGAGTGGTACTAGTAGGACTATATTGTTTTGGTTATTTAGAGTTTGAACTAAATAAAATAATGATTCTCATGGATAGTAATTTGTTTTTAATAAGTGTAGTTTAGTTTTACTTCTTAGCGGGACTCTATTATTGGATTATATTTCCATATATTTTTCATTCACTAGAGTAGTAAATTTTCATAGTTAAATTACATTATTTTTTTTTTGTTATCTTAGTATTTCATGAAACATTATTTCTATTAGTAAATAGCTATCCTCTACCATGTTAGTATACCATATGGACATGCATATCCTATACTATATGCTAGTAGTTTTAGTGATTTGTTGTTTTTTATTATAAATTATAAACTAAATTCACACTTTAGGATGTAATGAATCCTTAAGGAATGTTCATAAAATAAAAATCATGCTTTTGGACACACTTTTATAATTCAATAACTAAACACTCTCTGGGAAAATACTAATGAAAAATGATAATATTTTCCCACATACACAATCCACTTGTATCCTATATAGAAAAAATAATTGACTAATTAGATCTTGTTCATAATATAGAATCTTTACCATGTCAATAATTTCACCTCAGGGGAAAAATTTCATTAGGAATTATTTATAGGAAAAATATATCTTGCATCCTTTAGCTAACCCTCTTAAACATGAAAAATTTAGTGAAACCAAAAACAGAAATAAGAAATTATATCAACATGGGATTACATTAACCAACCTTTTTTACTATAGATCATATTGATTAGTAGTTTCTCGATTTATTTAGTTAGTAAAAAATAGTTTCTGGATATTACAGCTGATGCTAACTCATGAGTGTCACAAATTCCTAGTTTAAAAAATTCAAAAATTCACTTCTCGAGTATATATTATATATAATGAATCATCTTAGGTTACATTTTTCAAGAACTTAAAAATTCTTTTTCTACTTGGATATAGGCTATTGAAGGGAATTTTAAAGTGGTATAACTAAAGATGAAACTATAACAGGAAATAATGGATTTGAATACTCGACTAATGAAATCTAATTAACCCTACTTCCAAAAATTCAATGAAATGGGATATCTATAGGAGAAAATTAAATTTTTTATTCCCAATGTGTTCTACAATAGTGGAGTTCTGAATGGTATCACATATTCATGCTAAGTTATTTTTTGTAAACCATTTAACGTCATATATTTTTCATGTATAACAATTCAGTATCTGTTTCCATTATTATATGGGTGGAAATATTATAAGGAATCCATTACCATTTCGGTTCAACATTGAGGAAAATGAACATCTATGACCCATCAAAGTAATACATGCAGGTTAAGGAGAGATTCATAGAATGAATTTATATATAGAATATATATACGTACTTATATGAAATATATCTTTAAATAGATTATTTTTTGGTGATTGTTATATAGAATAAATGTTATTATATATAAAAAATTTATATTCTTTTCATGTATCCTAGTGGATTTCAATAATATACTAAAATTTCAAAATGTGTACAAGATTCAAATCATATAACAAAAATAAAAAAATTTCAAACACCCCCATAGTAATGGTGGATATAAATATAAATGATAATGATGTTAAAATTACAATCATTATAGTGATATAATGATAATGTTAAAATTACACTGAGTGTTGAAAGAGAAATTTTTATTCATTCTATAATGATGGGGATTGAGGGTACTTCATGTCTAAACTATAATGTTATTTGATCAAATTTATATAAACCAATAATATTGATTACTCATAACTATATGAACTAATAAATTAGTTCCCTTACCATTATATATTTGTTTACATGATCTAAGTGATTTTTTTAAATCATTTACTATAATTGGTTGTCGATAAAGTTCCTATTACATCAGATTGTCCTTAGGATGATGTGAAATATTTGTTTAATAATATACTAAAATAATAAAATGATTGTGAATAGGCCCTATATAGGAACATGTAAATGATGTATATACAAATATCCTACAAGATAGTGTGTAAAAAACAATTATTCATAAGGGGTGAATGAATAAATAAAATTATACGTAATTACCATTATATTAGAAACTATATAAAATTATAACTCTTTGCCTCATGTGATTTTATGTATTCATTACATTTAACACATTTAGAAATATAGGTAACCAATGATTCCAAGATGAATCAAATTTTTTGGGAAATTAATATCCATGATTGGGAACTACCTCACCAAATGAGAAAATGGGAACTATCCTACAAAATGTGAATATATATTTGTGATGAAAAATAAAGGGGAATCATCCTATTAAATGTGACTAAGGGAACCATCACAATAAATACGATCAACTTCTCTTGGGGAGTGATAATTTAAACCAGCCCACTATATATTAAATTTTATATTATTACACTAAATTAAATTATAGTAACCACCACAGCAAATGACAACCTAATATCCATAGGAGAACCTATGGTAACCATCCCACAAAATCATATCCTCTTATCAAGAGGATTATAGTACCGTCTTTCCCACCAAATGGGGGCCTCACTTGGTGATGAATACTATTTATCCTCTATTAATGTTTTCATATTGATAAAAAATAAACTAAGTATGATTTTATTTATAAAATTAGTTCATTTGTTCCTTCATGATGATATCATATTGTTGTCATTAAATTAAATATAACCTTTATAAGTGAACTCATAGAATGGATAACACTATTTCAGGGTAGTCTTTAAAGGGTCAAACAGTTGACTCATTATGAAATTACAATAATTTATATAATATTTTTTTCATTTACAACATAATAAGATCAATATCATTACTGAAAAACAACAATAAAAATGATAACTGAGAAACCTCATATAACCATTAAGTTATAATGGTTTAATTTGATGGTAAAAAATAAACTATCTCGTTTATGAAATATTATCTAAAAAAATTAAAGGCCATTATCTAATAAAATTAATTAATAAAATAATTTAATATAGATAAATAACTTATTATTATTAATTATGCTTTGAAATATTACACTTCTAAAAATGACTTTTATGTGATATATTTTTGGATATTAAATACATTGGGGTATAATGATATTATTGATATAAATATTATGTTTAGACATAATTTTATTCTTAATTTCATGGAAATACTAATAATGGTTAATATATTAAAATTTTATTTTTATATGATAAAAAATGTCAATATAAATTTATCATTTTATTAAATAGTAAAATTTTTCTATTTTGTAATTTCTATTTTGAAAAATACATGTTACTCTTGTATTTAGAAAAAAAATTAATATGTTATGAACTTTTAAAATTTTCTAAAATAGTCGACTTTTAGCTGAATAAGGAAAATATAATTTTTATTTAAGTTGTAAATTTTATGACTTCATCATTATATAAACCAGACATAAATGTTTTTAAAACATATATATTTACCAAATATACATTAAGGAGTAAATTTTATTTCTCAATACTATAATGACTTTCTAGAAGCTCTTTTTAAAAATATAAGAAATATTTTGAAATAAAATATTTTTTTAGTATTTTCATTTAACTAAATATTATTTTTATAACATTAGGTTTCCAATTTCATTGAAAACCACAAAAGGTATATTATTTTTCAATAAACAAATTTAAATTAGGGGAATCATCCATAATGATAAATTTATCAAACATATAAATAATAATATAATAACCAATGTTTTTATTAAAAAAAATAGCATGCATTAGAATCCTGAATATACTAATTTATTTTTCATAAACATATAAATTTAAACATTTGAAATCCATTTAATACATTGAATTAGTTGTTAATTTTTTTAAAAAAAATTAAATTTTAATTTTTATGAATGAAAATGATTTAATGAGGTAAATAATAGTTACCATGGTAAATCTAAAAAAATTTGTAAAGGTGATAATATTATGTTTAATGGAAATAAAAACATGTTTAAAACATGTTTTAAATGAATTTCAGTGGAATTATCAACTTTACATCATCCATCACTCCCTTAGTTTCTATTTTAGGTCATTATTCCATTTGAATCATTTCTATCATTATATTAACTTGAAATATTTTAAAAAATTTCATTCTCATCACTCCCAAATGGGCCCATTACCACCCCGTCAAGACACCCAAAAAATTATGTCTCCCATTTAAAAACATCACTATTACAATCATAATGAATATTATTTCATTTTCATGGACATACTATGAAATGATATTTTTCCAAATACCCCCATTTCCTATAAGTTTTAATAGGGAATATCAAAGCCATCTATATGAGTATTCCTTTCATAACTCTATATAAAAAAATTCTGATGTTTCTTTTTCTTCAAAAAAACAACATCAGAATTTTTTTATATAGAATTATATTAAATTAATAGGATAGAAATTGAACAATGTTCCCATTTTTATTTTAGAAAAATTAAACTGCCATTAGTGCATTGTCTGGGAAACTGCCACCAAGAAACCCTGACTTCTTATTTTTAAACACCATCTCTATTCACTGTTTATAAATTGTGAAAATGAATAATAAATATTAAATAAATAATAAAGATTTATTATGAATAGTTAATTTTTAATCCACCTTCTTTCCTACTAATACTTTATTTAATGACAATGTAAACCATGAGTTGTGATGATGGCCGCCTCCAGAAAGTAACATATCAGATTTTTCACATATTTACATTGTTATATATTAAAATATATTAAAATTATATTCAATAAAATAAAATTAACTCAATTATGAAATTATTTTTTTATAATATATATATATAGTTCCCCTAAAATTTCACTTCCTTAATGATAATCATCCCTTAATTATGGTACGGTCACGTTTTGTTCGGTCCAACCCCCTACATGGAATGTTCTTCAAAATAAAATAATGGATGAATATAATAACACAATTAACACTAATATTTTATATAATTGATAAAATAAATATTTTATTTTTGGTTTTTTAATGGTATAAATTATTTTAAACTCCAAAAATTTGATGCCAACATATATTCATGAAAAATGAAAGAATCATTCTCAAAATTTATTACATCTTTAAGGACCATAACCAAATATAAAATGGAATAATATTTTAACCATAAAATAATTATAAAATATAATTTAATATACCATTTATTTTCGAAAAATATTATATTTTTTGATAATAATGATGAAAAATGAAACTATTATGAATCTATATTAAAAATTTCCATAATACTCACCCCTGATAAAGAAAATATATAATAAAAAATTAATATAAATGTAGGGAAAATATAAATGATGTTTATAAAAAATTATATATTTATTAATAGGTTAAAAAATATACAATTAAGATATTTATTTCTATTTAATAGGATATTCAAGTGCTTTAATTTAAGTCAGATGTTAAGGTAAGGGTTTGTGAAAACATAAATTTTTTCTACTGGTTACAAGATTCATTATTAAAAACTATTATTCTATGTTATATTTATTATAACAAATTAATATTTTATATAATACCCTCCTTGAAATTTTGAGATAGAAAATAAAAACATATTACAAAAATATCATATTGTTCTTCCCTTATAGATTATGTTACTTAAAAAGTAATTCTTGTCTCAAATTTTCTACCCATTTGACATATATTTTATTATGTACAATGTTCTCTTTTAAATGGTATAATTATTTAATAATTAATATCCTATATCATTATTATATCATTATTCTTGGTATCTAAATTATTTATTTTAATCCATATCCTTTGTGGTGGTTTTTCTCAACATTGTTTAAGGGTTTAAGGGTGTGTACAAACTCAATTCTCATCCATTAAGATACTATCATTCCTATTGGAAACTATTTTTACAATATTTATATATTATACCTAATTATTACATCATATCCTATATTCTTCTTCTATTTTGGGGTTCTAAAATTATACCTTATATGAAATTTATCAAAAAATAATTTTATCCTTGATTTTTTTACCAGAAAAGGGTTTCTTTGTCACAAATCATGATTGATAAGACATGCTTTTTATTATGAACAGATTTACTTTTATTGGAATCACATATATCATATTCCTGCTATTTTATAATGGATTATCTTTCATGGTATATTAATTTCATATAAATATCTCTATCATATAAGGGTTTTACATACATGATACTCATGTCATAATGGTTCCTTGTCACAAATATCAATTCCTTGATACATGATTATGTTATACACCATATTATATATTTTTTTTTGTAATTAAATACCCTTTTATATTTTACATAATATATAACATGGTATTTATAGAATTTAATTTCACAAGTTAAATTTTATCCTTCATGGGGCTTTGATTAAAATATTTCTAAAACAATAACTATTATTTGTCTCTATTAACAATTCCATTATACTACATAAATATTTTCAACCATATTTTATTTATTATTTTGTATCAAACAACCTACATTCTAAAATTAAAATGTATATATTTTATATATTTATATTTATATATTATGGTAACCCTATCAGGTTCTTTTGATTCACACTTTAACATTAGTGTAATTGTTTTTCATTACCCAATTACCTTTTTTTGAATAATACTAAATATTATTTAACCCCATTATTATCAGATAAATTACAGTAACATTTTATTTTATAAAATAGTGTCTCCAATTACATTTCTATAGATTAATATTTCATCTTTATGAAATAATTTTTAGGGATCTTTTATAATTCGTATCCTTATCCCACAGAAGTACACCCCAATAATACTTCTTTACCATTCCTTTGATAACTGTAATTTAAAATGTATTATGAATATTACTATTGTTCGATACTCAAAATGATAAGCAGATTATTATATTTATTTGGAAACATGTCTTCTTAGCTATATAAAATTAAATTTTATGGTGTTATCATGAGGGATGCTTACATATAAGAATATTACATTAATTTATTAGGGACATATTGAAAATATAAATTCATTTTATTTCAAATTTTTGTTTATTAATTACTAATGAATGATCATTATATGTTTTATATTTTATTCCATCCTTCATATGAAGAATATATTGGAATTAATTAGTGTTGCATGGGGCCCAATTTTGATATCCCCTTGATGTATTGATCGATCAAAACATTCGAACACGATTTGGTATTTTTTTATTCATTCCCATAATAAAATACATCCTAGACATAAGGCCTTCCTGATTAGATAATTTTGTTTATCATAAATATTTTTAGCTCATGAAATATTGTTAACTATTCAATATTATGATTTTCATGTCTAAGGATCCAATTATTTTTATCAATTCTATTGTTTATCCATCAATGGATTTATTTCAATCTCAATTGTTCAGTTGTATAGAATCAATGGATTCTTAGTAATTCCTACTATATTAAAAATGTAATGATATAATAAAATATATTTTTTCACATAAAACGTTTTTTATGTCCCATTTGTTTTATTTTTAGTTCCCATGGTTTTTATGAGATATAATATACATTATCGGTCTATAATAAAATGGAAAAATTGATGATTTTTTAGAGATGTTGAAAATGTATTATGAATAATACAATTTCTTTTATACTATAAAATTTCTATTTGATGATAAATAAGTGGGCTCTCTTAGATAAAATTTGGTTCCAAATCCTTAAAAATTTAATCCTAAGAGGTCCAATAAATGTATGTTACTCAATATTTATTGGTGGAATTGTAATAAATGATTATTAAAGTTAGCTTGGTTGGATTCATTTACAAGAATGTATGTGAAAAAGGTATTTATGGGAACTGGATTTGGGAGTGTCAATTTCTGGAATCTTAGTTGGTATAAAAGGATAGTTTATATAACAATATTTGTATTGATAATAGTCAACGGTATTTTACAGTTGTATAAGTTATGTTTGATTATAATTTCAAAGGAATAGTTAAAAAATTAGTCTAGTTGAGGTAATATTTAATATTTTTTGCATTGGGATATGATGTATCTAATGAAAACCCTATGAATATATATATGGAGAACATCTATTTATATGACAAGATTCTATAATTATGGATAATATAGATATTTTGAGATTATCCTAGAAAAATAATTTTAGTATGGATTCTCAAGGGATGATATAGTTGTAGAATAGATGAATCATATGAAGGGGACCCAAATGGATGGTTCATAACTGACACAATTATCAATCACATGCATGATGAGTGCACCTAAGACCACCCTCCTTGATAGTCTCTCTTTAGGTTTATTCATTTATTAATCACATTATCATTACATGACATTATGAAAAATATATATTTTTATTGAATTATATTTAGGAATATAATTAAACCGAACAACGTAGATTAAACAAATATTTATTAATTTTTAACAGAATTTAATTTTATATTTTCTATGACTATGTCATTTTTATTTTAAACTTTTATTCATTAAAAATTTATCATATGGTGTTATCTTTTCATCACTAATTTTAAAACCATTTAGTTTTAGTAATGTTTGTATCTTGAAATAACAAATATACCAATGGGTAACATGAAAAAAGTAGATATTATCACATTAAAAAACTAAAAACATATGAAATGAATAATGAAACCATGTGATTTTGTTTAACCATCTATCATGATTGATAATTAATAATGTGAACATAGTTTAATTCCTAAAAAAATAAAGAACATAATTTTAGAGACTTATTCAAGTTTATATGATGAAAATGATGATTTAATGATGATTTAATTTCATTGATGCTAAAAAAGTTGGATGAAACCCCCTCGGGAATGTCATAATAGAATATGATGATGGTTTGTGTGTGGAAAAGGTGGTAAAAAGTAAACATGTTTCAATAAAAAGATAAAGAAATAAGATAACATGTTGGTGGTGAACGAGGTGTTTCTTATGCATAACAATGCAAATAAGTTAGACACCTCATTTAAAAATGTTTTTAGAGTTATACGTATCATTTATAAGAACATAAATAATTTTATGATTACGGGATAATTAAAATTATGACAATGTAATTTATTAAAGCTGGTAATGTGAAAATTTGAGAACTCAAATTAGATATTAAACATTAATTTCTATGTAGTTCAATAGTCACATTCACACACAATATTGAAGAAACATTAACCCTGTAACCCTGTATATCTATGAAGGTGTAGCTGAAAATTTTGTGGGTAAAAATAGATCTATTCTAATTTGGTAATATATATTGAATTAAATATTAAGGTCATTATCAATGTTAAGGTATTAATATGTTAAATTAGTGTAGCTAAATACATAATAATACTTATTTATGATTAATAATATACTCCTTAAAAAAATTTCATTCACACATTATATTTTAGGATAATAAATATATTATGGACAAGAGATATTACTCATTGTAAATATACTTTGAATAATAAATTTTATTATTAATTGATCTGAAATATAATCAGAGTAGTTAGAATATTAAAAATGTATTCTTCTATGAAAATTATTTCCATTATATATTTTTGAGTATTTTTGGAAGATAAATTTCCCTATTTTATAATTCCAATTGGAAAAAATTATTATTATTATTATTTGTTTTTTAAAAAAGTGGTGTTTGAATTTTGGATTTTTAAATTTTTTTGACATTCTTAATGAATATTCAAAATATATTTTTTACCATTACTGTAAATTTTCTTACAAAATTATTAAAAATTACGAAATTATGTTTATAAAAACTTGTAATGTAATAAATATGTATTGTAGAGTAAATAAAAACATTATAAAACACTATTACAAATTCATAATTCCATTATTCTACAACATAATAAATTTTTTCTAATTACAAAAATTATATTTAGTCTATTCTTTTAATTGAATAGTATTTTTAAAATAATAGGTTTTTTCAAGCTTTGAATGACCCAATAATTTTATTTGGTTTCTAATAAATAATTTTATATCATGGAAATGTAATAAATATCGAATGTTTTCCTGTACAAGTATTTTATGCATTAAAATACACTTTTTCTTAAAATGTTTTTTTACATGATACATGCCCTAGTGTAAAAAATCATTTTTCATAAACATCATTATTTTATATGATAAATTTTATTTCAAATTTTGAATTATTAATTCTATGTTATTTTTCAAGGATCCTTTTTTAGGAATAAATAATGATTTACATTGGTGGAAACTAGATTCTACTATAAAAAAAACATGGTGACTGTGAAAATTCTTTGAGTAATAGAAATAATTTTGGTAAAATAGATTTTAAAATAAATTTCTGATTTATTGTTGACCATATATCATCAAAAAATAAATTAATGTTTATTTTTTGTGAATATTTATGGGTTAAACATGTATTATCTCAAAAAAACATTTAAATATATACAAAAAATTCTTTCACAACACTAATAAAAAATTATCATCTCACCACACCTTAATGACCACCCAAAACCAATTATCACTATTTCAAATCTTTAATTGTTCCTTCCTATATAATTAAATTAATTTAGTTTGAGAATATTTCCCATTATATTGGACTAATACCATTATTTCATTGTATTATTCGTTTAGAATGATGAAGTCCTCAGCATTAGTTGTATTTTTCTAGATTCGTTCCATTAAAATATTTATTTTACAAATTAAACATTCATAATAACTATATAGTGACATAATTATTTTCTATTAACTGAATTTTATATTTCTAATGGAATAACTATTAAAACATTTCCTCATTTTTATTAAAAAAATGAAACATTCCTTTGTTTGTTGTATGGAATTTACCACCCTAATTAAATGATTTTTTTCATTATCGCATCCCAACCCTGATTATAAGTGTGAAATTGGACAATTAATTTAAAATATATAATTTAATAATCATTATATAGAGGAGAACTACAATCCAACCTATTTCCTAATTATTATCCAAGAAATGGAAACATTATTTGTTCATTGCTCGGTATACCAGGACCATGGAGTAACCCATTCCATTTTTCATTTAATTTCATACGTATTTGTAAAAAATCTAAAAATAAAAAATATTTGTAAGTAAATTTATCTAATTTATATCATTGTTATTATTTAATTTTAATACTATAAAAACCAATTTCATTTTCATAATAACCCAATATATTTTGTACTATTAATTTTGGGTCATTTCAACCATATATAAGAACATTGATATACATTTCACAAAAAGATGAAAATGAGAAATCTATTATAGGTAATTATTAATATATATAATAATAAAAAATTTATTTTGGTTTTGGAATATTAAAATTAGTTCTGTACTCTTGAATTAATATTTCCATATCTATTTGTGTAAACTCACCGAAAAAAGATCTTCATCGATTTCTTCTTTATGGTTCAAAGAAAGTAATTCCTTTGAATGAAATTATAACATTATAAATAAATATTAAATAAAATATTTACCATGAATTATCCTTAAATGAATAAATTTCATAGAATAAATAATTACTACACCACTATATTTAAATAAGTTTAAAAGACTCACGATTTATCACACCTGATAATGAAAATATGTATTAACTTAATATGATACATATAAATAATAATTATAAATAATATTTATAATCACTTAATTATATGGATAATGTTTTGAAATTGATAATTCAGATATTTATATCTGTTATACATGAGATTCAAGTACATTAGTGAAATTATTGTGTTAAGGTAATGATTTTTAACAAGAAAGTTCTTTACCATTTAGTTACAATAAATCTTATTGAACTATAATGTTTCATATTTTTTAAAATTCACCAAATGGATAATTTTTATTGTATTACCCTTAATTTATGTGATTATATAATTATTTCTTATATTCACAATATACAGTGTATGTTACCTCAAATATTATGTCACGTGAAAGGGGGTTCATTTCTAATTTTTTTACCCTCTAAGCGATATTACATAATAAACACCAAGTTTTCATTGAAATTTTGTATATAAAACCCCTATAAAAATGTGTATCACAAACCACTAATTATTAATTTTATCTAATTAATAACTTGAAACCACATCATTTATGGTGTTTCGAGTCGAATTTTTCTATGGTTTTATGGGATTGTGATAACTCAGTTTTTATCCATTGAGATACAAAATCACTTATTAAAAACTATTTTTCAACGATGTGTTTAATATACTGAAATATTAAATTGTATTTTATTTCCTAATTTATTTTGGGTGCTAAAACCCTTAATTATACGCTATTTATCAAATGATTTGAACCTCAAGGGTTATTTCACTTTGAAGATGTTTCTTTTTCTGAATTCATATTTCTTGTACATATATATTTATATGATCCAATTTTGTTTTATATGGTGTATTTTAATATAATTATTTATATTATATCATGAGTTTTCTTTTATAGTATATGATGTTATGTTTCAAGATCTTTTTATTTCAATGGTATTAATTTATGTGATACTAAATTTGTATGCATTATTTTTCTCAAATTTAAATTCCTCGAGGAATGATTATATTATAAACAATTTTTTACATTATCTGTTTTCTTTTTATTAGATTTTATATTTTATATAATTATTCTATCATAATTAAATAAATTTAAATTTTCATTTTAAAATTTATCCATTAATGGGATTTGGATTTTAATGATTCTATTCATTAAATTTAATTGTCTCCATTTCTATTATGTGTTAATTGAGTGATATTATGAAAAATATTTTATTTAATATGGCATATTTACTATTCTATTTCCTTCAATTAAAAGGAATTTCATTCATTTCCCAAAATTTATATTTCATGTTTTCCCCTAAAGTTCATCTGATTCTTACATTACAATTAACAAAAGGGTTTTTCATTAATCAATTATTTTTATTAGTGTTATACATATTCATTGTAAGCCATATTCTTCTATATTGTATTATTTTAAAATATTATTGTATAAAATATTACTTCCCTATTAATTTATAAGGATTCAAAGTTCCTCTTTTTGAACATTTTTCTGTATAATTACCTATTGACATCCTTCTTCCATGAGGGTAATTGTCACACCTATATTTTTATCATTCCATTAATAAGGGTATTTTTCATTAAATTAAGAAGATTTAAATTTTGGGAGGTTAAAATATTTGTCTACATTGTTCAATTTATTGTGGATATTATTGAATTAATCATATACTATTACCCATTATCGAGTTATCTTGAGGAATACTAATAGAATAAGATATTTTATTTATTGATTGTGGGAATATAGAAAATATTTAAAAAATATATTTCTATATGGGTGATCATTTATTACAAATAAATTATGGCAATGTATTGTATTGTTTGTTAATATTATCATATGATTAATGTGTGGGACTTATTTTTTTATGGTAGGGGCATGGTGTAGAGAGCCCCTCGATGCATCAATATGTTTATTAAGAAAAAATATCTTAGGTATTTTGGTGTATGCTTTCCTAGAACAAAATACTTATTATACACAAGGAATTGATTATAATATCATGATTTATATGATCATGACATATTCACTTATGCCATGGAATTACATCTCTACAATTATTTATTCTATCACAATGGTACATATTATTAGTATCAATATATATTTTTAAATTATTATGTCAACCACAGATTTATTTCAAACTCACATGCTTAGTTATATGGGATTATTTGACACTTATTAACTTCATAAATGTTAACCCTACCATTATAGATAAAATATATATTTTTTAATATGGACTGTTAGAACTAAACCTTCTTATTTTTCAATTTTCATTGGTTTAGAAAGAAATTAATACATATGATATGTGAATATGAAAAAATAATGAATTTATATTTTTAGAGAGATTTTAGGAATGTATTATATATTAATTTTTTCCTTATATAGTTGAATAAATGTTTATTTAATGCGAAATTCATGGGATTTTTCATGTCTTTTTTTCAATCACACAAAATTTATTAACATAAAAGACTCATAGAGAAATTTTGATAAAATATTTGATTGTAAAATTTTAATTTTTGACGGTAAAAATTGGGTCACTTCATTTCATTTCAATAGTTTATCTATAGAGATTTTATTTATGATTGATGCATCCAAGTGTGTGGGTCCGGTGAATCGTACACATCATACAATTATAGAATCAATGAATAAAAAACATGATATTCCACAGAAAACTCACTAGCTGGTGTTTTCATCCCCATTAATTCCTCTGAACATGATGTCGAAATTACATTGGTTCACGATGATTAATTTATAGAAAGAATCACTCATGCTATATTAAATGAAGGATTGTTTGATCTATGTCAACGTGACATCGATTCATTAATTTCATTCGTAGAATATAAATATTGGCTATATGCCTCACAATTAGGAATAGAAAAATAATTTTCATTTAGTCTTTCAATATACCACCTTAAATTAATATGATTAACTCATATAAGGAATAAAACACCCATGTGTGACAAAACAAATATAGATTATAATTAAAATGTCAATTTTTTGAAAAAAAAACCCACCATAGGGATTTTTTGGGTAATGCCCCTTATTAAATTTTTAGAACAATAGATGATAAGTCCATTATACTAAAAACATCCCTTGTGTATCGGAAGGTAATTTTTCGTATGGTGAAATTATAACCTTTTACTATAAAATTCCATAAGGTTGTGAAGTACCATGAAAACTTTTCTTAAGAGAATATTCCTATTTTCGAACATCATTGGTTTTATTTTTTACATCATTAAACCATAGTTATATAAAAGAAATCCTAAATATGGTTGGATCCCACAAATCCTTGATAAGATTCATTGATGTATCAATGATTTCTATAATCAACAATATCCCTGAAATGGATTTGGTATAATACATCACTTCATAGATCTCAAATTCATCTATATGATCATATTGATTATGGAACATGTGAAATGAATGGGATACAATGTTTTCAACCCATTAGGGTCTAACAAATGTATATTAATTCTAATCAAGTAAAATTTCCAACCACAACACCATTGACATGGAGTATAATTTGAATGATATACAAAGTATTTAGAGACTTTATGATGATGATTTGAGAATTTGTACAAATTACTGCACAAACATTAGATTGTTAATTCATATGATAGATAAATGACACATTATTAGGTATTAGATTTGAAACCAAATTGAAAATGGGATAATGGTGATTTTAGTTCCCATGTGAACATGTCATAGACATGTGAACCAAGAGAATAACAAAAATAATTGAATGAAGTAGTTATGGTCCCCATTATCACTATGATAGGAGAAAAAAGATTTGTTCCTCTAGTCCTAAGAAAGTGGTCATGTATTTTATCTATTCTACTGATCATAACATGCTTATTATTTATAATATCCTAAATATTAATGATGTAATTTTATATATTCATTTAATTTATTGTACAGACCATCAATATTTGGTTCATATAATACATGTTTTTTACATTTTGTATTTGATTTTGAAGAATATAGAAAATTTCCACATTATGTTAGAGAACCCTAAAATTAATTTAATATTTATAATATTTATTATAATCCAAAAAGATAATTATCATTCTTGACAGTCCATATTTGTTAAAAAAATATTTATTACATTATTTTAAATATAAAGAAAATTATAATTGATGTATGACATTAAACATCATAATAAGAGATCTAAGTAGAATAGCCTTGAACTATCTTAAAAAACATCCATACAATATTTCTCTAAAATTTAAAATATTATGTCTATCTTGAAATAAATTAAACTACATCATTTATTCAATCATTGATGACCATAAACTATCTTCCCCCATTTTAATAATGGAACCATCTTCAAAAGACGCTCCAGTTATTATTGGAAGTTTTAATGTTTTCTATAAAAAGATGAAAATTTATAAAAATTAATATTCTAAAATATCCAATTTTTAAATACCCCGTTACATCTTGATATATCTCTACATCTATTTTTGGGTTTATTTTACCCACCTCTTTCATTAGGATCCACTCTACATTCCCTAATATACTATCTAGAACAATATATTGTAATTATTGTGTATTACAACCCTTTTTGATACATCCACATCCATCCAATAAAATTAATACTTTTAATGATTAAATCAATAACATATAAATTTAATGAGTCAAGATACTATTCTTGGAAATTTAAAAAACCATGTGTTTTAATTCCACTTTTTGAATGGAAACCCCCCAAATAAAGAATCTCCTCTTGATTTTACCTATCACTATAATTGATAATAAGTTCATCAATCCATTTTAATTGACTTACCTATGAATGGAAAACAAAAAAAAATCATTTAAACTTATATGTAACCTTTAGGTAATTTATCAAGTCATGAAATCGATTCAATAAAATTAGAGGGAAATTATTATCTTTTTAGATGTGGTTACTCTATTACAGTTATACATCCTATTCTAAAAATTCCACATTCCATTATCCCAATTTTGTAAATTTCAATACATTATATTCCTTATACAGCTTCTATATGTTCATAATGATCTAAAATATCTCTATAGTTTATTCATTTATGAATTGTACATAATATTTAGGACGCTCTTAATTACATGATCATACACTCAATGACACATTAGTAATAATAATTATGATATTTTACAAGAAGAATCCTAGTTCCATCCCTCTTGACCCTACACATATTTGAGTGGATTATCTTATAAATAAAAATAATGTGTTTTCATTATTATTTAATAAATTTATCTAATTAAATGTTCTCTTTCCTAGAAGATAGTATTTTTATGGTGCATTCAAAATTCTATAATTTCATGTCATAACAAATCATGGAGAGAAAAATTCCCCATTTAAAAAATATATAAATACCCTATCCCTAGAATATAATAGTTGATGGTCACATTATATATTTAAATATGAAAAATGAATCACATCCAGAGTAACCAGATAGTTTTCTAGGTTTGGTCAACTACACATATATTTGAAACACACATGACAAGTAAAAACATAATATAAAACATAGTATTTAATTTTATGACATAAATAATCACTTTATAATATCCTTATATGTCAATCATACTACACTTCCATGCATCATACATAAAATAAATAATAAGAAATGGGTCAGATGAGATTAACAGTAATTTTATGGTTTCCCTAGATGCTATCATGAATAAATAAATCTAAACTATATAGAAAGATAAAAAATTAAAAAAAATCATCTAATTTATATTTTGAAAATCATATAGAAGGAATAAATAATATTTGAATAAGGTTATATAAATAGTCACATGTTATTGAATCTTATCCCTAGATTTTATAATTAATTAAATAATCACATCGACATCAATAACTATTCTCTCAATGATTTAATGTAAAAGTTTCTAATTCTGAGAGATACTTTATGAATTTTAAATGATTTTTTAAAACTAAGGGAATAAAAATTTAATTTATCCCTCTGATTTCACTCAGTATACCTATTGATATATCTTGGGGATATATAATTCTCATCCCCACCCATTACATAATTTGTCTAACTCATTAGACCTACAAAAGGGTTGAAAAATAATAAATAGAAATATTCATATTGAAGAACTATCATAAAAAACATTAATAATCATACCCGATAAATTATTATAATCATAAACCATCCATGTTAATATGGAAAATATAAATAAAATAGAACATCAACAATCAAACTGATAATAATCTATACAATAAAATAATTAGGATAGTTTCATTTTAATGTATCACTATTTATATATAAGTATAATATTTTTTGTTTTCATTTATGAATATAAATTAAATGAAAATATTTGTTAAAAATTATCATGTAAAATTACATTTTTACAATGAAAATAACATTTTAAATAAAATTCACAAATCATTTTGAAATTATTTTTATTTGAAACTATCATTTGATTCATATAATTCATGGTTTGAAACATTGAGTGGTTGGGGAGGTGGGAAATTTAGTACATGTAATACATGTTAATATAATGATTCCATTCACATTTATACTAATTTAAAAATGGAAATTTTTTGGGAAACAACCTGAAGATCTGATTCAAATCATACAATAAAATGATAAAAATGGATAATTTTTTTAATTTTATGAGTGTATTAATTCCACCAAAGGTAGTTAATAATAGTTAAAAAAAATAAATTTATTTGTACCCAAGGATGTGTTTTATGTGTTTTAGATAGAGAATGGGTCTGATGATCAATGTAACAAGTAAAATACTTATAGTGTGTTGATAAATTTTAGTAGAGAATAAATTATGAAAAAATTCATCCTAATAAAATTTATTAAAAGAATTAAACAACCTGTAAAAATAAGGAAATATAATCATTACAATGTTTTTTATAAAAGTTACATAAAATTTTTATATAGAATTACTACACATTGACCTCTAGTGAAAATGATTTCAACAACCTTTCCATAAGGTATCTAAATTTTAATCCAATCTACTCACTCCATCTTTCTTCTAAAGAAATCCCACGATTAATGGGATCAAAATCAACTATATCATTATATCACTAAAATCCCTTGATCATACTAATTGGATATAATTATCATCCAATCCATGTAATCAATCTATCACATCCCCAATAAAACACAGAATACAATTGAAAATTTTCTTCTATTCATTTTACAATCTTCAAATAGATCCCTCGGAAAAAAATATATAACTTTTCACAAAAAAAAATAATTATGATATGTCAAAAAAGATAAATCATTATTTTTGTTGGTTTCATAAATGGATCGACTCCTATCTTGGAGAATTCACATCTATTTTTAATAATTCCTTCAATGTTTATATTTTTCTTAATTCTCATATTTGTTTGTAATGAATAAATATATTCTTATTGACATATAAGATATCATTACACTGATAGATTACATATCATTCTATCAATAGATTATATATAGTCATACCAATAGATTGGATATTACCATAATAATAGATTATACATCTTTATACCAATAGACATAAGATTTTCATATTTATAAACCATGCTTTTTTAAATTCAATGGAAAATACTATTTTTAGATCAATTCACTAGAAAAATTTCAGTTCGATGGATAACACATAAATATAAATTTTTTATTTATTTAGATAAAAAACATTACTACATTGAGTAGAATAAAATGTTTTCTACAAAAAAATATCTAGATCATTAGAAATATCATGTTTGTAAAAAACAAATTTAATTGTGTGTTTTTATTTTAAAAAAAATACATCAATGGTTGAATGTAAAATTTAGACATAATAATCTCCACTGTTTTGAAATGAAATGACCAAAAAACATAAAGAAAAAACAACATTGAAAAAAATTAACATATCATTTATAATTTGGAAACAAATATATCATTGAAAATCATATATCCCCCTTTATTTTGTAATCCTCTAATTTAATATATATTTTTTGAATGAAGATATAAGATAACATCTCAAAATAAATATCCTGCTAAATAACATCTTCTCCTTAAAGAAACTTCTACTACTGAAATAATTACCCAATATTAAATTCTCTTAATACATCTCACCTTGTTAATTATCCCAAAACATCTCCCCATTTTGGATTTACCAAAAAAAATTATTGAGTTTAAAATTACCTGAAATATTAATAATTACAATTCTATGAAACCCTTTATAAAGGGAAAATACTCACAAAAAATATAATATAGAATGAACAATCATCCAATAAAATTTAGAAAACAATCAATTAAATATGTAATTTGAATAATATAAAATAGTTAACACATTCATATAATTTTATGAATATTACAATATCTATTTTTTAGAAAGAATTTTAAACCTTATTTTTTTGATGCATTTTCATACTTATATTTATCTCTATGAAATCTTTGTCAATCTTATCTCTTTCTAGTTTATAGGACTCCAATTTTTATAGTCATTCCTAAAAAACATAAAATATTACGACTTCATTTTTCATAGTTTTAAACTCAATCCTAAGGATATTTTCATTGTACTCTCATCTATGAAATTATGTAATTCTACTTTCAAAAATAGGTGGTTATGATTACCGACCTTCATATTTTAAATTTATTCATCAAGAAACAAGTTACTATATTTTAGTTATTTAATCTCTTAATCTAGAAACTCCAATAAGAATTTTAACTGTTCAATAAGAGAAAATTTTGTATCATCTTTTAATGATGACTTTATTAATGATTCTATGATTTCTAATGAGGTATTTATAACCAAATCAACTTTTTCCTCATGAATATTAATTTCTCCATAGTGTCCATTAGCAATATTATAATTTTTCAGACATTATTATTTATTATTTTGATTCTAAATTATTCTCTAGGAATTAATATTCATTTTATAAAATGGTCTCAGCTAACTGATTTAGTGAATATGATATCTATAATACATTTTATATCATTTCATTATTTATTCAACATGATTCAATATTCTATAGCGAACAATAACCAAATTTTTTTTCAAATAATCACTAAAAATTTAAATCTAGACTTTATTCTCTTATATACATAATTATCTTTAGAATCTATTGAAATAATTGAAACATGATTGAAACATTTATTTGATGGACCATTAACCAAAACTTTTTTCTATTTCTCTTTCTCAACATTTGAATATTATTCTATGTCAACAATTCATTTGACTTATCTTTTAGGTAATTATTATATAAGATTATTTTTTTGAAACAAATTTTATAATGTCCATTAGTTTTTTGAAATAAAAAGATCAACATCCTTTTAAAAATGAGATTTAAAATAAGATGTCAATTTAGAACACTTTTCCTTTTCTTCATCTTCTTTATTTGTTTCTTAGAATTTTTTTTCTTTTGAAACATATTCCAATTTTTATCGTAAATTCATGTTCAATTTTTTATGACTTGTCAAATCATATTTTCCTTAATTATTTGTTGATTTTTTAACATCAATTAATTTTCTTGAATTTATTCCCATGGAATTCTCAATGAAAATTAGAACATTAAATGTTCCAAAATATTCTTATTTTAGAAAATACATTGAAATAAAAACTAATATATATTGAGATTTTTTTAGAAAACTAATAGATCAAAAATTTAACTAATAAATTAATATTTATCTCCATTATTTTTCTAAATATCAACATATTAAATGTTGATAACATTAATCAGTATTTAATCTATTTTATCTTCTTCAAGCCTATTATACTATATTCAGTTTTTTTATATGATTCAGAATGCTCCTTGGTTTTTTATTTCAGAGCTATGTATACAATCTTTTCAAATCCAAAATTTGGATCTCCTATATTATTGTTATCTTTCCTTTACATCAATTAGTTATAAGCCACATCAGTTATTGTTTTTATTTTCATTAATTTAAAAGGATTTAATGAAATTTAATTTCATTTTTATTGTATCATTTCCATAAAATGATGAAAATTAGTTTTGAAAAGTCCATTATATAACATATTGAAAAACATTACAAATCTAGTTTGAAAACTAGTTTCATTCTTGTAATATTTTACTCACTAATAAATGAATAATTATCTCCCATGGCTATGAATTCATTTGTAGTATTCATATCATACATTACGTTTATTGACATCTTGTTTATAATGAATGTGTTATGAATAATCCATAAATTCCTTTGATGTTTCTATATTTTCTTAACTAAAAAATTATTTCACACAATTAGTTTTCCATGTTATTATAAGAATGTATAAAAACAAAATTTCAAATACTTTTATTCTATCTTCACAACCCTTAAATTTTATTAAATATCATTAAATCAGTAATGAAAATAAACTAGGCTTAAATTTAAGATAAAATACTTCCCTAAATTTAAAAAAAAGATCGAGACAACGAATATTCATCCTTTATTCTTGAAAAAACAACCTGACATATATTGTAGAAAGTGTGATACTAGATTAGATTCTATATCCAACAGAACATCTACCAAATATAATACAATTTATATATCCAACATGCTGTTATTAAAAACATATTAAATGTTTTAACTACCAAATTATCATCATTAATAAATTTAATGGAATAATGAAACTATTTTACAATAGTTGGGTAGTGAAGATCAAATTATTCTGTCTCTATACATACATTCTACCATCATTGAGATATTATGTTCTCATTCTCAGTGGAATATTTATTTTTATACCACTTGTTCTATATTACTGTATCCATTTAAACCTATCTCTTTATAATGTCTTCTAGATTTGATATCTTGTATAATCATGGACTAACTGTGAGGTCTGAAACTATATCAATGGTGAAATATTACACTGAGAATGAAATTAGGAGCCTATATTCTTCGTCATGTTGTAAATATAATCTTGTATTTGGAGACCCACTTGTCATATTTAGTGATGAGGAGTGAGTTAAAATTTGAAATATCTAATTGATGAAATTCAAACACATATATGATTTGATAGTAGAGAATTTATGTACAGTAAATTATTTGATATTTTTTTACACATATTATTTTTTTCAAAAATGTTTTGTTACACACTATTATTTTATGCAAAATTAAATTTCAATGGTTTTTTATATTGTCAGTGTTTATAAATTTTAAATGAAATATAAAAAACCAATAATAAAATAGATATATTATACAATAAATATTTAAAATTTCATTTCATTGTATAGATATATGCTTCCCAATGAATTTAATTCTAATAAACTGATTTTCTTGGATTTAGAAAAACATCAAAATTTAATAAATTAAAAGTTTTAAATAAATCATATAACATAAAAAACAATATTTTTTGATAAATTGGAATAAATATTGAAAAAAAGTAATTACTATATAATTAAAATAAAACAATATTCGTAGTCAATTAGTAAAATTTTAGAATATAAATATTTATTAAATCTAGTAAAATTAAAAAACTAATGTTTTATTGAGTCCAATAAATTTTTAAAAAACAATATTATTTTGAAGCACTAAAATTTTTGGAAAAACAAAAAATATATTTTTTACCTTTGATGAAATGTTCATCAATGTAATTAAATTTTTAAAAATGTCTTATATATGAATTATTATTTGATATTAATCATTCCTAACATTTGTTTAATATATTCAAATCTATAAGAAGTAAAGCATTTAGTGAAAATATTAAGATGTTGTTCTTAAATTTCATTATATTTTAAATTCATATCTCCTTTAACTCTGTGATTGTTAAGGAAATTTTTTATGAAATGTATGTTATTATCACATTAGTGATGTGATGGGTTTTTTCTAAAGGTAATAGAACTAGATTTATGAAGAAAAAAAACTTTTCTAAAACTCATTCCATAGCCTATGAGTGTGTGTTTCATCCTAAACAGATGAGCTTAAAAACATCCAACATCAATATATTTGGTTCCAATAGTGTTGAATTATATTGAGTGATGTTTCTTACAATGATAATAGACAAAATATTTTCAAAATAAATATTATTTTTTAGAATAATTGTGTCAATACATTTTACATCCTGAAAAATAAGCATCTGAAAAACAAAATCATTTCCAGAAGATTATAATCATTCAAAATCCATAGTAATATTAAAATAATGAAAATTTTATTTTATAACATAAAATGTGACTCTAGTAATTTCGTGGTACCTTACACACAGGTATAAAGAAAACACTAAATCTGGTTGACTAACTATTAAAAAAATATATAATTGCAACCCTTCCTCAAAAGATCATTTGATAAAATAGTTTCTAAGAATCATAAATATCTATTGTTTTTGAGGTTTCAATAAGATTACTAATACTTTTATAATTATCATATCCACATTTCTTAAGAAGGTATTTTATATAATTATATTGTGATATAAATGTACATTCCAGTTTTTGATAAACTTGTAAACAATGAAAATAAGTATGTTATTGGATTATTTTCATTTCATACAGAAATTTCATATACTGTGGAAGGGAATATTTTATTTATATTTTAGTTTAACTGAATATGATGGAACAGAAAAAAATTTGAATAATAATAAGGTTTTTATAATCATATTTTATATAATGTGTTGGATCGAAAACTCCCTTAATAACAGTTTTTTGTAACAAGAATTTACTTAACCTATCACACTAGGGTTTATGGACCTCTATGAGTTCATAAGGTATCTTAGTATATTTAAAAACTTGTTAAATAATTTTTTTATACTCAAAACATGGTGGGTTATTTACATAAAATTCCTCACGTAAAATTACGTTAAGAAATGAACACATCACATCCATTTTAAATTGTTTTAAATTAACAAAATATGCATTTTATAAAAGAGTATGGTTATCTTCATGTCTTTCTACCATAGAATATATATCTTCAGAATATATGGACACTTATTTATTATATCCATTGGTATCAAGTAAATATTTAATACTCTCTATTATTCCATTTTCACTACACATATTTTTGGAATCCCATTTTACACAAATTACTGATATATCTTTAGGTCATTTAACCAATGTCCATACATGAATACTTTTGAATTCATTTAATTATTCATTAATAGGTTTTATCTAATATTCTTCACATAATTCACTAGCCGAGGTTTTAACTCCTAATTTTAATAAAAATAAACAAAGTTTAATATCATTTCTTAAGAAATGTTACTTCAAAAATGTTGATCTACATCGCCTATGATATTTTCACTGGAATGATTCTTATGAAACAAATTATTAGTTGGGTTTACAAACACAATTACTTAAAAAACGTCATATTATTCTTTAGGTTGATATTCATGATAAAATTCATTTGTTTTTTCTTCATAAAAATTAATTTTTAACATTGGTTGAAAATAAATTTCGAAATTACATTTGATGATGTGGGTTGAGGTTGTTTGAAACCGAAATATTGGATTCATAACATTTTATAGGTACTTTTTCATTGAGAGTAATTATGTTTTTATTAATAACTCTATAATATTTAATAGTTATAAAATTTCTTAACAATATTTTTTGCTATTATTTTAAATAAATCATATGTAAGAAATCATATGTATTGAGAATAGACACATTTCATATGAAAAATTTGATGTATTCTTTTTCTTGCAGTGCCCAACTCATTGGGAGTATAATTAATAAAAAGATATATTAAAACTTGATTAATACAATATTAGGCATTATTATCTACTTCAGCCCAAATTTTTTAGCAAATGAATATTCAGTCAGTGGAGTTCTTGTAATCTTTTATAAGAATTATATTTCACCATTAAACTAATAAAAATTTATGTAGAGTTCATGGTGCCATAATATTATGTATTATACCTTTTTTACATCCCAAATTTTAAAATTTGGACTTTACAAATTAAATATCATGATCATCATGAATAGTTATGAAGGATAATGTTTTTCATTTTTTAGTCAGTATACATATTTTTAAAAATAAAAAATCCATCCAACATCTTTTCTTTGAATTCAACACCTTTAAATCTAGTGTAATCATCAACTCAATAATATACATTTTTTATGATAAAAATAGATTCATTTTATGTATGAATGAACAATTCTATGTACACCAACTATAAATAATCATTATTTTGGAATTTACTAAAATATTTAAAATTTTACTTATGTTGAATTCCAATTTAACCATGATCGTTTAAATTCGATGTATGAAACTTATGTTCTATATGTTATTTAACTGGTCCTTTCTCAGATAGCTTAGCTAGTGTTATAATATGATTGTGCCTTAATATTATATTCCATACAAAATATTATCCTTACAATTTACAATGATTGGGTAGACATTTTTCTCTAAGGTATTTCATGTTTAATGAGTAATCATTAACATACCGATTTGCAGAAAGAATAAATTCATCTCTAGAACTATGAAATGTAAATTTATCATTATTTAATTTCACAAGATATCCCTAATCACATAATTGAATTTTTTAATAAGGATTTAACTAATATCTATTAAAAATAAGACTTTTTAAATTAGTTATATGTGGTTTTATATCTCACACTCATATTTTACGTACGTTATTGAAAGAGCGCTGCCGTGGGTGCCCACAAATGATTAGTGTGATTTTGGGGTAATTAGGTGAAGTAGAGTGGCTGACCAAAGTTGTCTCTCAAAGGAGGAAGTGAATTAAAACAACTATTTGGAGGTATTATAGAAATAAAATAAAATATAATAATACATTATTTGAAAGGATGGGGTGGTTGTTTATAGTTTATAAAACTTGAAGAATTTTGATGAAAGATGATTTCATTTTTTTTAAATTTTGAAATGAAGTTTGATTAAAAAGGCAAAACAAGAAGATGTTTTTTTTGAAAATATTTTAAAAGGCATAATGGATATAACTCTACATCTTCATTTAATTATTAATTATTATCACATAAATCGATATACACTTAATTATGATCCCCTGATTTGTTAACCCCTGAACCCTATAAGAGTTAACTTAACCACAAAGATGGAATTACTTAAACCCTGGACTAGCTTCAGAACATGCAATCACATCACCCTCCATTGATTGTTTTTCTAAGGTTAGCTTATGGTAAGTGGTGAATTAGAGCACATATCCATTCTTGAAATGAGGATAAATTGTGTTTAGGGATTATATTTGAACTCTACTAATTTATCCCATGCGGTCTTGTATTACCGATTAAGATCACGCTCTCGCAATTTACATAAAATCTCGACCTCGCGTGTGTCTGTGTTAATTATTCTATTGATTACATAGTTTCTAACAATTTAAAAACACAATTCATGGATCATATTAAGTGAATTAATGTATCTCAATGATTCAAAATAATTAAATGAAGAAGGATAGAGGTGGACCGATTATGAAAAAGAACTATTCTTTCATGGGCGGTGTAGTCATCATGGAGACGTTTTTCATGAGCAAAGGATTGAAAGGGTAGAACCCAATATCGTATCCACCATTGATTAAAACCCAATTTATAAGATTAAGAGAATAATAAAAGGGAAGAACACAGAAAATTATTTGATGAAAAATTCACGAAACAACCATGAAAGAAAGGAAATGCAAAGAGGATGTGGGAGGGGAGAGCCTTTTTGGATGAGTGGTTTGCAAAAAGCCATACTTCTTCCAACAGTTGTGAGGGGATCCCAAGAGAAACTTTTTCGGCCACACCTTACCAATTCCTCGACCAGCCTAAAAACCCCTTTAAATAATGTTTGTGAGGGCTAGGGTTACATAACTTTTTAAGTGTGAAATGAAAAACTCAGCCCAATATTTTATTCCATGTTTCACCGCCTAGTTGACCTACATAACGCTTGAATTGGCCGGGCTTCTAGAAGGATTACTTGTGCCAAATCTTGTCCCCGAGCTTTCGGAAAAATTTGGGCTCAATCCATGCTCGGATGAAGAAGATATGGCCCAAATATATAACCCATGTCCATTCTACCGAGTCCAACCCACCATTGGCCTAATGTCCCATTAACTCCATCCAAATGCACTCTTTAGCTCTAGTTTCCTGAATAAAAGTTGTGTAAAATTAAATTAGGAACACTTTTACAAAATATTAAGTTCAAATAATAAATATTAAAATATTTATCTTCAAAATACTACAGTACATTTTAAAAGGGTAAAACTACAATTTTCAACAAATTTTCAAATGAATGATCTAATCCAAAATATTCCATAAATAAATATATTCAGCACAATGTGAGGAAATTATATCATTTATTATCAATAAAATATTCAACAAAACAGTGTTTTATCAGATCCCCAACACTTACCCATTTGTACTCCTAGGAAAAACCTCATGTCAAGTAAACATCAATATCAAATAAAATCCAATTTTAAAACACATACCCTTGAGATCAAACAATTACACACCAAGAAAAAAAAGATACCAAGATTCATAAAAAACCATTATTTCATGTTCTTAATTTATATTATTCAATATATTTCCACTTTATTTACCATTCCATTCACAAAACACTGACCTCACTTGAATTTTCTCTTATCACACAAATGTCATTTTTTTTCCAATGTCTTTCTAATCCAAACTCATACAAGGTTCACCATAGGCTTGATAAATTCCTATATTGCTAGCCGATGTGAGTCAAGGACGTATTTTTATCATGAGGACTTTTCCTGGTTGTTCTTTGGCTTATGGTTGGTAGGATTAAGATGTGAAAAACCATGAGGCTGAATGAGGAGGGCTTGACTCTTTTTGAAGCAAAATTCCATTAATCTAATTTTCACTTAAATATGGTCTTCTCCTCAATCCTCATAGTATCAATTCAGCTCCATCATCATGAAAATACAAGAAAGGTTTTCACCATTAATCATTTCAGCATAAAAAATGTCAATCTTCTCAAACATTATTTTCATGAAAGCTCCAGATAGGCACAGCTTTCCACCTCAATTAGAAGCTCCAGAAAAGGCATAGCTTCACTTGTCATGAAAGCTCCAGAAAAGGCACAACATTCAATATAATGATTTTCTTCAGTAGAAAACACATCTCTTCAGAATTTAGTTTTCCACCCAAAGTATCATAGAATGTGGTACCACAAGACAAGATAGATTCCCCCACACTTAAGCTCAACTAGATTATGCAATTTCACTTCAATAGTTGGTTGGATTGGGAAAACCGGCTTGTAATGTGGCTAACCTAACAGGTTGTTCATTGATCTTAAGGGATACATGGATTAAATGTTCAAGGGAGGCCATTATAAATAAGTATTCTTTTAAATAGGGGCTTTAATACCAAACAAATGCAGCAATCATTTATACATAAGTACCTCGAACCCTCATGTTTTGATAGAAATAGATCAAATTCTTGTTAAATCAATCATGGTTTGGTTCTCTCAAGAAGTGAGGTGAATGTAAAGAATATGAAAATAATGGTTCAGAAGCCTCACAGGAAAGTGATTTCAAATATAAAGACAGTGAGATGTGTTATGGGATTCAAGATTCGGTGTACTTTTCATGAGAATACTAAATATTTGAACTTGAAACAGTTTTATTTAATCATTAATTTAAGTTTAGTTTCAATGGATAAATTGTTTCACTCATTGAACCGATGAGATTATATATGCACCTGAAATGTATAATTTTAAATATGACAAATAATAACAAAGTGAAAGGGCTAGGAACAACCTGATGTGATCAAGTGATGATGGGGTCATGCAGCATGATAAAATCCAATGCATTAGTAGGAAGTCCCTCAATGTATCTCTTCAAACATTCCCATTGATTGTAAAGCTCCTTCCAGTGTCCTCTTGTGTGATCTCCACTACACTATAAGGAAAAAATTAGATTCAATATAAGGACCTAACCATCTGGAACGCAACTTACCAGGCATCAGCTTCAGTCGTGAACTATAGAGAATGGCTTTCTCTTGAACATGAAACTCCCATTGTTGGGTCATTATATCATGAGATGATTTTGATCTTTCCTTATAGAGCCTTGAGTTCTCAAATGAAGACTATCTAATCTCCTCATGCTCTTGAATTTGTAGCTTCCATTGGATTCCATCTTGGGCCAACTCCATGTTGCATTTTTTAATAGCCCAAAAATCTCGATGCTCAACTTCCACGGGGAGATGACAGGCTTTCCCAAAAACAATCCGAAATGGGGACATACCAATGTGTGTCTTGTATGATGTCCTATAATCCCACAATTCATCATCCAAGTACATGCTCCAGTCCTTCCTATTTGGCTGCACAAATTTCTCCAAAATTTGTTTCAACTCACGATATGAAGCCTCATCTTGGCCATTTGTTTGGGGGTGGTATGGTGTTGATGTTTTGTGTGTTACCCCATACTTTAGAAGAATGGAAGAAAGATTATGATTGCAGAAATGTGTCCCTTGGTCATTGATGATAGCCTTTGGTACTCCAAACCTGCAAAAAAACTTTGCCTTCACAAAATCGACAACAACATGAGAATCATCTGTCCTGGTGGCCTTGGCCTCCACCCATTTTCTCACATAATAAACAGAAACAAAAATATATAAAAATTCAAATGAACTAGGAAAAGGACCCATAATATCAAGGACCCATACATCAAAAATCTCACATAATGATATGGGTTGTTGGGGAATCTTATGTCTCTTAGAAATGTTACGAGTGTGTTGGAAACGAGATCATGACCTAAAAACACATGGGCATCATAGAATAAGCTAGGCCAATATAATCCAAAGTCCAAAACTTTCCTAACTGTCTGTTGGGTTCCAAAGTGTCCACCACAAGCAAGTGTATGACAGAATTGCAAAACAGACTCAAACTCATGATCAGGAACACACCTCCTAATAACATGGTCATTACACATGCTCCATAGGTATGGATGATCTCAAACATAAAATCATCACTCACCCTTTAATTTTGGACATGATGTTTCTTTAAATTTGTAGGGATTTAAGAGGCAACAAGGTAGTTCACTAAATCATTATACCAAGGATGCATGCATGAGATGGAAAAAAGATTCTCATCGGGAAAAGTCTCCTGAAGTGGCACCTGGTCTAAGGTGCCATCCTCTAGTGTGGGAGTAAGCCTACTCATGTGGTCTGCCACAAAATTCTCTGACCCCTTCTTGTCCATTATATCGATTTCTAACTCTTGAAGAAGGATCATACAATGGATAAGTTGTGTCTTTGCATCTGGATTCTTTATGAGGTACCTCGAAGCTACATGGTCAGAAAAAACAACTAATTTAGAGCCCAATAAATATGAATGGAATTTATCTAATAAAATCTGTCAGCAAGAAACTCCTTTTATTTGGTAGTGTAGTTTTATTGGGCTAAATCCAAATTCCTTGATGCATAGGCAATCACATGTGAACGTCCTTCCACCCTTTGAGATAAGGCAGCTCCAACCGCGAAGTTGGAGGTGTCACACATAAGCTCAAAAGGAATCTCCCACCGTGGGGGCTGTATGATAGGTGGAGTGGTCAGACGTTGTTTTTTCTCATCAAATGAATTCTTGCAAGAAACATCAAACACAAAATAATAATCCTTTTGAAGTAATCTTTACATAGGAAGAGAAATCTTACTAAAATCTTTTATGAAGCGCCGATAAAATCCTGCATGCCCTATAAAAGATCTAACATCACGCACACATGAAGGATATGGAATGGATGAAATAATATCTACCATTGATCTATCAACCTCTATCCCATGTTTTGACACTACATTCCCTAAGACAATTACATGCTCTACCATGAAATTACACTTTTCAAAGTTCAGGACCAGATTTATCTCAATACAACGATTCAACACCTTTCCAAAACTAATTAGACTTTCATATAATGAAGACCCATACACTATAAAATGATCCATAAATTCCTCAATGCATGTCTAAATAAAATCATAAAAAATACTCACTATGAACCTCTGGAAGGTACCTGGGGCATTGCAATGTCCAAACGGCATCCTCCGGTAGGAAAATGTGCTAAAGGGACAGGTGAATGTAGTCTTCTCCTGATCCTCCCGAGCTATAGGAACCAGAAAATATCATGAAAATCCATCCAAAAAACAATAGTGTGTTCTCCCAGCTAGTCTCTCAAGCATTTGATCAATAAATGGGAGGGGGAAATGGTCTTTGCGAGTGGACTGATTTAGTTTCCTATAATAAATACACACACGCCAACTGTTTTTCACCCTCATTGGAACTACCTAATCTTTCTCATTTTTAACAATAGTAACACCACTCTTCTTAGGAACAACATGAATAGGACTTACCCACTGAGAATATAAAATGGGAATGATTATACAAGTATCAAGAAATTTCCCAACTTCTTTTTTAATGACTTCTAGGAGAGTGGGATTGAGTCTCCATTGTGGCTGTCTCACCGGTTTAGCCCCATCCTCCAAGAGAATCCTATGCATGAAAATGGAGGGTCTAATACCAGATATGTCAGCCAAGGTCCACCCAATCGCCCTGATGTTCTACCTCAAAATATTTAAAAGATTTTCTTCATGTTCAAAAGGGAGATTGTTAGCAATGAAAACAGGTAATCTCTCACCACTCAACAAGTATGAGTATTTCGGATTTGGTGGCAATGGCTTGAGTTCTAATGAAGGAGGGTGTAGTATGGATGGAGACATTGAAGGAATTGAAATATGTGCAAAAGTATCATCAGTATCAGAATAGACATCAACAAAATCAGTGAATATAGCATCAAATCCATCAACATATGCAACAGCCACGTCATGATTAGAGTGAACATGATCAAATTCAGAATATGAATCCACATCAAAATCAAATCCAAGAGAGGATTGTGAATTAGCAACATGTGTGGAAGTGCTCTTAGACATCAAAATTAAACTAATACACATAATATCAATAAGAATAGGACAATAAAATTCCATTGAGATTTTATTTGGTGGTTCAAAATGGGAGATAACTAAAGAAGAATGGTCCTCTGAGGACTACTTCATGGATTCCATGACATTAAATACCACAACTTCATATCCAAACTCTATGGAAAGTGTATCCTCATTGACATTTACGATAGTTTTTGCAGTTTTGAGGAAGGGCCTACCTAAGATAATGGGGGAATGAGAACTTACCTGATCATCCTCTAAATTAAGAACATATAAGTCTGCTAGAAAGATCATGTTTCTTACCCGGATAAGTATATCCTCAAGGACTCCCACTAGATATGTCATAGCTCTATTCTCCAACAAAACCACTACTCTTGTCAGCTTCAACTCACCAACATGTAAGGAATAGAATACAGAGTGAGGCATCACATTTATGGAAGCACCTAAATCACAAGGTGCATCAGAAAAGTGCAACTCCCCTATAGTGCAAGGGATGGTGAATTTTCCTAGATCCTTGCACTTTGTTGGCATTGGTATAGTTGGTTTAATGAGTACTGACACATTCCTTACAATATTGATCCTCTCATTTCCCTTGAGCCCTCTTCGATTGGTGCATATTTATTTTAAGAATTTGGAAAACCTCGGGATTTGCTTGATGGCTTCAAGTAGAGGGATGTTGATCTCTACACGCTTGAATGTGTCCAAAAACTCATTTTTCTTTGCTTCTTCAGCCATCTTTTTTGATTGAAAAACCCTGTTTGGAAAAAGAAGAGGTTTAGGGGGAAAATCGTCAATATTTTTCTTACCTTTATCATTCTCGTTGGATTTGTCATCAGTTGGTATGGAATGAGGCTTCTCTGGAGTTCATGTGAATCCCGCTGGAATGGTAGGTATAGATGTATCGCTCATTTGCTTCCCACTTCTCAATGGTATGGCACTAACATTACCCTTTGGATTTGGAGTGGGTTGGGAAGGTATATATCTGGAGTTCTTACTTACAAGTTCACGGAGGGAGGTGGAAATCTGGCTCAATTTAGTCTTCAACTCCCTCAGCTCTGAACCTTGAATTTTCAGCACATTCTATTTATTAAGAACAATTTGCATCAAAAGGTCATCAGATTAAGAATCTATCTTGTGTGGGGGATTCCCTTGTTGCTGACTTACTAATTCTTGGGCTTAAAATCTCCTTTGGGGTTGTTGGAAACCCTGTTGGTAAGGCAGAGGATGCAGGAAGTTTTGCTGAAAGGGTGGCCTTTATGGTTTTCCAGAGCCATACCTCATGTCTAATTGATCCTTCCACCCTTGTTTGAATGTTTGTGCAAAGAAGTCATTCATCTTTTGGGGATGTTGTTATTGTTGTTGCTGATATGGTCTCCTAGGGAATACTGTTGCACAATCTTCTATTTCTTGTAGTTGGGGGCAATAGTCAATTGGGTGGCTTGTCCTAGTGAAAATGCCACAAGGCCTTGAAAGAGTGGGTTGGGATGTCTAATGTACTCCCCTAATATGTGGTGTACCACTATCTCCAAATTTTTGGGAGTTTTGGGCCATCTTGTCGATCAATTCATGTGCGTCTACTGGTGTCTTTTCCACCAATGATACTCCAGCTACAACATCCACCATGCTCCTCTCCATGGGTGTGAGTCCTTCATAGAAGTATTGGATTAGGAGTTTCTCACTGATTTGGTGATGCAGATAGCTTGCACACAACTTCTGGAATCGCTCCCAGTACTCATATATTGACTCTCCTTGGGATTTCTTGATCCCCAACATCTCCTTTTGAATGGATGTGGTCCTTGATGCTGGAAAAAATCTTTGCAAGAAAAGATGTTTCAAATCATTCCAACATGTTACATCTTCAGGTTTCAAATAGTACATCCAATCTTGTGCAGCTCCATCAAGTGATAATGGGAATGCTATTAATTTAATTTGATCTTCAGAAACATTTCATGGTTTTAAGGTTAAGAAAACCACATTAAATTCCTTAAGGTGTTTGTTGGGATCCTCACAAGATAAGCCATGAAACATTGGAAGAAGGTGAATTAATCCAGATTTCAATTCAATGTCCGATTCGAGGTGTGGGTGTGCAATACAATTTGGTTGATATTTAATATCTGGTGCACCCAATTCTAAAATGGTTCTATTAAGTTAATTTCCATTATTTTCTGCCACTGTTTCTTGTTTTAATTTGGAATTATAAGTGCATCCAATTTCAAAATTCCTAGATTGGAGGAATTCGCTATTTGAGTAAATGTCGACACTTCTTGTAGACTGAGAATGGCCGATTCATGCCCTAAGGCTATGTTCAATCTCAGTGTCAGGATCTAAGAGATCCTCGGTATTAGTTCGTGTCATAAATCAAATAAATAGAAAAATTATGTGAAGAAAATTGGACCATAATAAAATAATAATAAGTTTGATTTTATGGTACCAAAAAAAGAAAATAGAAAACCGAAAAGATAATTGAGAAAGGGGAAAGAAGAAATAAAGAAGAGTAGATAAAATATTAAAATAAAAGTAAAAAAATACCACTAATTAGTTGAATAAAATACTTGCCTCCCCAGAAATGGTGCCAATTTGAAATAGCACTGTCGTGGGAACCCTCAAATGATTAGTGTGATTTTGGTGTACATAGGTGTAGCAGAGTGGCTGACCAAGGTCATCTCTCAAAGGAGGAAGTGAAATAAAACAACTTTTTAGAGGTATTATAGAAATAAAATAAAATAGAATAGAAACATTACTTGAAAGGATAGGGTTGGTTGTTATAGTTTATAAAACTTGATGAAGTTTTCTGGAAGAAGACTGCATTTTTTTTGTTTTTAATTTTGAAATGAAGTTTGATTAAAAAGGCACAACAATAAGATGTTTTTTTGAAAATATTTTAAAAGGTGTAATCTATATAAATATACCTATTCATTTACTTATTAATAATTATCATTTAAATAAATATCCACTTAATTATGATCCCCTAATTTGTTAACGCTTGAACCCTACAAGAGTTAACTTAACCACAATGATGGAATTACTTAAACCCTGGGCTAGCTTCGGAACACGCAATCGCAACACCCTGCTTTGATTGTTGTTCTAAGGCTAGCATATGGTTAGTGGATAATTAGAGTTGATATCCATTCTGTAAATGAGGTTGAATTGTGTTTTGGGATTATATTTGAACTCTACAAATTTATCCTGTGTGGTCTTTTATTACTGATTAAGATCGTGCTCTCACAATTTACACAATATCTCGACCTCGCGTATTTTTGTGTTAATTATTCAATTTCTTACATAGTTTCTTACAATTAAAAAACAATTTAGGGATCATTTTAAGTGAATTACAATAGCTCAATGATTCAAAATAATTAAATGAAGAAGGATATAGGTCGACCGATTACTAAAAAGAACTACTCTTCCATGGGCTGTGTAGTAATCTTGGAGACATTTTTCATGAGCAAAGGATTGAAAGGGTAGAACTCAATCTCATCTCCACACTTGATTCCAACCCAATTAATAAGATTAAGAGAAGTAGAAAAGTAAATAACACAGAAGATTATTTGAATAAAAATTCAAGAAACAAACATGAAAGAAAAGAAATGCAAAGAGGAGGTGGGAGAGGATAACCTTTTTAGAAGAGAGGTTTTCACAATGCCTAACTTATCCCAAGAGTTGTGAGGGGTTCCCAAGAGACACCATTACGTCCACACCTTCCCTATGCCTCGACCAGACCTCCCAAAGAGTTAAAATCCCCTTTAAATAGATTTTGTGAGGGCTAGGGTTACATAACTTGATAAGTGTGAAATGAAAAACTCGGACAAATATTTTATTCCAAGTTTCACCGCCTAGTTGATCTCTAAAACGCATGAATTGTCCGCCCTTCCAGCAAGATGATTTGTACTAAATCATGTCCCTGAGCTTCCCGAAAAATTTGGGATCAATCCAAGACCGGATGAAGAAGATATGGCCCAAATACAGAACCCATGTCCATTCTGTCAAGTCCATCCCACCATTGGCTTAATGGCCCATTTATTCCATCCAAATTCACTCTTTAGCTCTAGTTTCCTGAATGAAAGTTGTATAATATTAAGATAATAACCCTGTTAGAAAATTTTATGTTTAAATAATAAAAATTAAAATATTTATCTTCAAAATACTAAAGTACATTTTAAAAGGGTAAAACTGGAATTTTCAGCAAATTTTCAAATGAATGATCTAATCCCAAATATTTCATAAATGAATATATTTAGCACAATGTGTGGAAATTATATCATTTATTATCACTAAAATATTCAACAAAATAGCGTTTCAAGTAAAGTCCAATAAATAATGGTTATGTCCTCTGGTGGGACTAAATGTTGTGGTTTCGGCCATTAGAATCCAATACCTATCCTGGAGAAGACATATCTACTTGGGGGAGATGAAAAATATTCTACCACCGCTTTGGGATGGGGTTTATGTAGTACCGTTATTGGAATATTTATAACAAAATATTTTGTATTATATTTCTTTTATTATGGATTCCATGATAATAATACCCAAATTATGATGTTATGGGGTTTTTTCATAATCACTACCAATTTCTTTAGGACCCTCCTTTGAATTAATGAACCTATGGGTTGATGTGGTCTTAATAATACCCATGTCCTTATGGTCTTGATATACTCCTTGATGACATCCAGAGTGAATTCTCTCACAATCCTCTTTATTTTGTGCAGTTTCAATCATTCATGGAGCAAGGGGATTGTCTATTATATTGGGATATAATTTCTTTGATGATTTTTAAAGCAGTATGAGACTCCATGTACATTTTTTAGATATGTTCCCATTATATCGAGTGGATAACACCTAATCATTTTATAATACAATCGCTGTACTAATGGCACTTTATTATTTATAAAATGGGGAGGCTTTTGAGTTGTACAACTAGATAATGAGTTATTCCATCAAAAGATATATCATGTGACTATGATTTTATAGGATGTTGTGATAAGGAGGTGATATTTATCTAAAGATGGCATGAATTTTAATGCTTTGTTCTTACCCTATCCCCAGAAAATTAATTTTTAATGAGAATTGTAAATTAGTTTTCAATGATTTAGTAGGTTATTGTAGAAATCCTTTTATATGTTGTCATTTTTTCCTTATAATCATGAATAATGGACCATAGTTATATCAATCATGATTATATATATCCAAAAGTGTGTTTTTCCACGATATTACCCTTATATTATTCATATGTAAGTATTATAGAAATTTATTACTGAATTGTTTCCCACATATTATGGTATATATATGGCCTGATCTCCTCCACCAACACATCTAGAACTATGTAATTGGATGTGGTGATGGGCCAAAATAGAGTTAATTGTTTTTTCAGCCATCTCCTTACATATATCCAATCCAATCTTTTAAAAATTTTAGTAATATTTATGACTGTTTTTTTACCTTAGAGGTCGCTTCTTTAGGTTTAATTCTGACCAAGCCAATGAGTTTTGTGGGGCATGTAGTTTATTATACATGGTTATTATGGATGTTTGGGGAACTACTCTGTATTATGTTATATTGAAAATTGTATGATTTACTTATTTTGGTGAGATATTTTAATGTGGAGGTCATCCACAATTGATGTTAGTTGTAGGATAATTATAATAAAACTCCATGATAATATGGGGAGGACTATTTTGGATGTTGATTCCTCATACTTCAGACAGTGAACTGATATAACCATGAGGTGATGCCGGGAATAATTATACTTCTTCACAGATACTGGTGTCAACAAGTTTAATATTATTATCCACATCATAATATTTTTAAAGAATCTGATGAAAATTATTTTAAGGATGAGCACGGGTGTGGTCGTACTCTATAAAAGTGACTAATTTATCTCAATGATAGTTTGTATATGTGGGAATATGAGCTCATTATTTAGAAGTTGTAGTAGTACATCGATCGTCTTCTATATTTTTTTTAGGAATGCGAACAAACAATTTTGTGGTTTCTAAAATATGTTACTAAACCATTCTTGAAGTGGGGATATAGTCGTAATTTCTATATAAATTCCCAACTAAAATATTTTAATAAACATCCAAATTGAGTTATGGAGATTGGGCCTCCACCTGTATAGCGTTTTAAAATTATAGTGTTGTCCTCCATCGGTGGTAGTAGGAATATAAACCTAGCTCCTATAAGATATTTCAATATTCATAGTAGATTATTGATAGGTATATGAATCTTTCCTAATGTTATTTCCAATCTAGGATGATAAAACCAAGTAGGAATGGAAAAATGAGATTTTTCTTGTGATTTTGTTGTATGTTGTTTCATTTGTTAAACATGAATATATACCTATCCAATTGTGGATTTCAAAAACTGTTATTGATATCCATATGGATTTTGGATACGTGCACAATATTATGACTCTTCCTTTACTAGATTACCACAAAAATCCACAAATATGAGATAAAAATATATTCATTCTTTAGAGTATCCATAAGACCTTGGTGGATATACTAATATGAAATTCTTGGTATTGGGAAAGTAATATGGGACTATCACTACATCATTTCAAGAATATGCTTGAAAATATACTTCGTTTTATCCAAAATAAATAGGGAAATCAGTAGGTTATGTGTAGGAATATAGACCTTCATGTTCATGATCACCAGGAATACTATAAGACTTCTTGGATTGACATGAGAATATAGACCCAATCAAATCCTATTTCTTCCAAAAGAATTTTAATATGGTCATCATGCTTTTCGGTGGGGAAATTTCCAAGTCCCATGCTAAATTAAAAATGTGTGTAGACTACGTTTGGGATTTTAAGGATATGAGCCTCCTCCCCAGCTTCCAATTGGAGAGACTATAGGAAATTATCTGTTGAAGTGTATGGCCCCACTCCATCTGGTATGTATCATTCTACTCTCGGTGATACCTAATCGGTGTCACGATCTAAGAATACTGGGTGATGACTTGTTATGTAGTGCACTCACCAGGTGATTGAGGTTCATTGATAAAATAAATATGGTGGTGATGGTATACAAGATCCCTCCTAAGGGGATAATAAATGTGAATAAATCTATTGTATATTATTTTATCCACATTCTTAAAGGTAAGGATGTTTTTTAGTTTTTTATCTGGTAACATTTTACAAAAGAGTGTTATAGTAGTGACAAATATAAATGGTTTAAAAAGGCTTTTTCTTGAACAAGGTGGTATTTTTGGAATCACTTCTATACTGCATATTCATAAAACATAGATTTTTATGATAATACGACGTTAGTAGTAATATAAACCCGTTATTTTTTCTACCTGATTCTGAATATCCTAGGAAATTTATTATGTTATGAGATTTTTGGGGTTTGTTGCAGTTGTTGATGTTTGAAAATGTTTCCTAGATGATAACATGGAACCATG
The DNA here is from genome assembly GCA_963277665.1 of Viscum album. Taxonomy (NCBI): domain Eukaryota; kingdom Viridiplantae; phylum Streptophyta; class Magnoliopsida; order Santalales; family Viscaceae; genus Viscum; species Viscum album. The sequence goes on from OY728120.1 coordinate 488,794,448, forward strand.
TCAAGGTGAATATTTTTAGAAATATTATTTTCTATAACAATGAAAACAAAAAATATGTTCTATAATTTGATCAACATCATATGTAATAAATGTAGTCAATTACATATGAATAGGCAACATAATTAGTTGTTTATATTGTTAATCTAGACCTTTTGTTTCTATTACGTGTTTTAATAATTATATCAAAACATGGGAAACCTGATTGTGGTTAATTATTGAAAAATTGATGTCGGGATCACCATTTTTTATTCTGACCACATTCTGTCTGAATGTTTTTATTGTTATCATTTTTTCCTTCATTTCAATGGAAGATTATCACCAAGACACTCTGGGTTCACCTCAAGTATGAATCGAATTTAGAGGATGGGATTCCATGAACTTTGTTCCCCTTTATGGGTTATTATTGCCAAAGATTTTACTCTCTTATAGATTGATGATATGTTCATGGGTCATTCCAAGAACTTTTACTGGGATGCTTCACAAGAATATTAAAGATAGGTTACCAACATTCCCTGATTTGAATCCCTATACATACAACTGGGAATCTTATCAAAGATACTAGATATATGTACGATAGGTTCTCCATGCTGATACACATTATTATATATTAATCCTTTGCTGGAATATTTATTATATTTGAAATCCATATTACAAGGAACTATAGAGTTTTATTTCTTCAAGAGATGTAATTAATATTTGGGAATTGGGATTGGAAATCTATAAAGTGTCTTATATATCCTATGTAACTAAGAATCAATAACCACATAGATCATATCAAACTATACCATGCAGTTTATCATCATTATATAAGGACTTGTATGAGGTAATTATAAGATTATATATAGGTCTCAAGCTAGGGGAGATTTAAAATATATCCAATTTTTTAGTAATTAGAGTCTATGTATTTTCAATTGTTCGGGAATTTGTTTTTGTAAATAGTGTGGAAATAGATGTTTGATTTGGGCATATTTGTATAAAGACTCAATGAGATGCTTCATCGGGTGGATGACCCTGTGAAGGATAATATATTTTGGACTCATATGGATGTAGAATTCTATAAATTGGTATTTTAATTAAGTTAATGTGTATATAATTTAATGTATTTAATCCTGCATGAGTTATTCTCTATGTATGAAACAAGGGACAATATAGGACCAAATAAATTTCTTATGGGTGTAGGGAATACACATTGATTTCTTAATAATGGAATGAGATTAAATTTTAAATGGATAATATGGATCGATTAAGGCTATAAGTCGTTTTCTATAGTGTGTTCATGATTAAATCATATACATTATATGGAATATATCCTCATATAATTACCAACAAAATAATTTTGTTATATGAGACTCAGTAATTAAGAAGGCGTCATATGTATCCTTCTCATAACACGAATAAGAGTCCACGTAATTCACACAATCCTTGGTCACTAATGGGTATAAATGTATGATTACACTAAAAGTGAATACCTCATTATTGTTAGAGAATTATAGTGACTTATACCAACGTAGATTTCCACATTTGGAGGAATGTATATCATATTATTAATATGATCACCACTAATCACTAAGACCACAAGAGTTATTATCATTGTGAGAAAAATCCGAGAGTCAGTCATCAAACGTCTCATACTTCATACAAGATTAATTTTTTTTTTGGGATAAATTGTTTATGATACCCTTAATGAAATTGAAATATAAGCCTTTAAAAGGTTAGAGCATCACAACGAAACAATAGAGGTTTAACTAGTGAATTTATAATATCAATGCCATATGGGATGATTTAGTTATTCATTGGGAATATGATGTTATAGAAATATGATTCATAAGGAGTTTAGACAATATGATGGAATTCAATATATCTTATTTATAATTGTAAACAGAATCCTTGTAGTATACACTTTTCTCGGTCATAGAGAAGAAAGGAATCATAATCGAACATATAAGGATCCTAACACTTAAATTTTGGTATTAATGGAGCATAATAAATGGATAAATCCATTATAACAGATGAAGGGATTAAGATTTCATGCTTGTTAACCACATGATATATTCGGTTGCATTGGTGTCATGGGGTCTTTCTCTTTGCATGAAAAAAGGCATGATTGTGCACTATACACGAAGGTTATAGAGTCAGCTGATATGCGTGAAACTTGTAGAGTCGCGATAATTTCGTGTAAAATCAGTTACACACAATCCCATAAATAATACTAGGTTGGGTGATTTAAAGACCCCATAAAATGACAAATAAGTCATATTATCATCAAATTCTGATTGTATGATAATAATTTTTTCATGTGATCATATGACTTGGGGTTATTACATGATGGGCTATTTCACTACTCATTCCTATTCTATTTCTCCTATTGTACTCACCATTATTTACTATTAGGCATATTCTTGTGATCATGTGAATACTATACTAAATAAATTTCTATCATTTTATTTTATTATTTCACCTGTGGTATCCCTTGCTTCTTTTTCAGGTTTTATAGGCCTCACCCCTTGTATTCGAACCTCTGTATATAGAAAAAATCCATGAAATAATCTTTTGTTGAAAGATGGACGATCTGAATAATATAATGATTTCATTTTTTTATCGAGTCACACATCATCAATTGTGTATTTTCATTTAATGTATGATCATTAGTGATTACGAGAAGGATCTATCATGGACTACCTCCCCGTACTGAGTAACAAGACCTGATTTTCATGTGGTACATCACATGACCTTAGATAGAATTTCATGAAGAAATTATATTACATAATGTACAATGTATATATATATATATATATGTGACAAGTGTGGTAATGTATTACCTTCACATTATTGTCACCTTAGCTTCTTGCAACAGGAAATGAACACTACACAGTGAGTGAAATATCCTTATTCCAGATGTGATCCACCCCTATATAGTGGTTGATCCACCCTAGAACATAAGGAAAGGATTTAATTCCTAATAATAGAAAACCTAACCTAACTATGTTATACAACATGATTTTATGGGGGTCATTAAAAGAATTCAATGTGAGACATGTGAAAAATAGATACCATGTTATCCTCCCATCGTAGGCAGCCTTTCTCTGTACAGGCCCTTGGAATTCGACCACAACATGTCTTCAGGAAAACACTAGATTTGTCCCAGTTAACAATAATATGTACAATAAATATCCGGGATTTACACAATACATATTTTTTATCAATCACATGATCCTTAGGAAAGGTCCATTGATTGTGTGTCCCAGATAGAGTTTTTCAATCACATTACCCAACTTCTTGATCCATATGATGATATGAATTGTTCATTCCATTTATCAACAAATTGAAACGTATGATTTGTGTATTTTTTCAACATCAAAATTCTAATTTCTCATTTGGAGGGGGAAAAAATATCTTCATCGGATCCACTAGTATCAGAAAAATATAATGAAAATCATCCACAATCCAATCACTTCATTTGAAACTATCCCATGGGAATATTATAATTCATGAAAATTACACCTCCTCATATTTAGTAGTCCAAACCTTTGGGTGATCATTTTAAAAATCAATTCCATATCACATCATTTTCCTTGATAATTTTTTTACTACACAATGTCATATGCTTCATAGTGATCGAACCCTTCATGAGCATGCTTTACTTATTATGTCTACCTCATTTTATTGATTACAGACTCCTCATTAACCAAAACCCATGAGTTAGTATTCTTATGTTGATGAATTTAAAATCATTAAGTCATGATTCCCCACCCATATACCAATATCCTAGACTTGATTTTCCCTTATTGGTTTTAAATTTCACATCAATGGGTAATAGGTTAGATGACTGGTCTGAATAAACCACTTTATAAATAGTGATAAGGAAAATTTCATGTGATCCACTATGTAAACCCAAGGGTGTTATTTTTTGCCTGATATTAAGTGTCCCCAATAACCTCATGTTTTATTTATAGATATTTTTATTCATTTACTATAATTAGAAATGGTTGACCAAATTCATATATTCTTATTTCCCATTGACTTAGACCTTATAATTTTGTGATTCACCCTTTCCATAAACTAATTGTTTAACTCGATTCAAATACCCACAGTGTTATTAATTAATGAATTATATCATTTTTAAAAGACATATTATTACATATAAATATTTAACCACTATCATATCTTGGTATTAATTTATGATGATGTCATATTTAATAAAATTGATATTATTTATATGGAAACAAAAAATCTAAGAGTTATGTAACACCCCATAAGTAGAATTTAGTTATATTTTATAATTTTTCATTATTCATATATTTTTAGGATTATCTTTGTTCATTTTATAATTGTTTATAAAAAATATAGGATTATTATAGGGGCATGAATAATGGATGAAGGGTATTCTAGCAATGAGAGGTGGTTTTGGGGAAGGCTGAACTATATGTAGTGTATGGAATTTTAATCCTTGGACCAATTATAGAATTGCTCTGGTGTAAAGATATTGTTGCAACTTGGATCCCCTAGTTATATTTTTTTATACCAATTATATTTATGGATTACTTTATTTATGGATTCACAGGTACGAAATTGAAAATTTTGAATCCTCTGTAATTTTATTCCAATGCTATGGTTATGGGGAAGAGCTCATATGTATCATTCATTTGAGGTACCTCTATGATATCTAGGTTAGCTATGTAAAGGTGTGTGTTTTCTTTCATAGACATACACTAGGTAAATATTAACTTGGAGATTTTTCTTCCACTGGTTAAGGGGAAAATTATTTCAATGGTGACTACAGTATAGCCTAATACACTATTGAGTCATCTAATAATTTGTAATAATTTCTACATATTAGTAATGTGGCCAATGACATGTTATTTTATTTTTCAGTCATAAAAAACATGAACCCCAATTTTATATTCCATAATCATCACATTTGACCTCATCAAACCATTTTCTCATATGTGTATCTCACTTGATATTTTGACCCCATAAACCCCTTTCCTCTAATATGGAAGTGACAGTTTATTTACTCTATATCATTTTCTATGTGTATCTTACTTGATTTTTAATCCTTAAATTCTATCTTTTCCCCTATTTGATGGCGATAAGTCAACATTTTCTTAATGAATTGGATTGTGTTATTTATAGTATTTTTATTTTAGAGATTTATCCATGTTCTCCCTAAAATTAGGATCCCCATTGGTGATTCTCTATACAAGAGATTCATTAATATTATGATTTAAGGTGGATGGCTTAAGATTTATTTTCCTTGAGGTTTCTACATTGATTGATATCGGTAATTGAAATATATCTTCAAATTTTTTATAAATATTTAATCATGATTAATTTATTAGTGATTTTTAAGGAATTAGATTTTTGAAATCATATCTATCATAAAGGTTTTTAGAAAAATTATTACACTTGACAAATGGTATCATAAAATGATATGATGTTGATTCTTGAGAAAAAATGAATATTAATGAATATTGAATTTGAAATCCATGACTTGAATAAAAGAAATATTTTTGTTTCTAAATACATATGTGATTTTAACTTTGAAATTTTTTATTAGAACTAAGAATGGTGAATTTAGTTGAAATTAATTATTTTCACAAGACTTATTGATTGATTAAAATAACATGAAATCATTGGTAGTTTGTAAATGCTTTTGAGAAACGTTTTATGACTCTATCTCCCTGAAATATGATTAATTTTTACAACAATAACTAAACCTATTTTGGAATGGAAATTTATAATGGTTTGATGATTTATATTATCCCAATAGAATAATCCTAAGGACACGTGCATGTATACTAAATTGTGATGATTGATCATGATGTTTGAGGATACTATAGATTGTATGTAAATAACCCTATGGATTATGAAATGGTTCTTGTTTTGAATTGAATATTAAAATACAGTGATTTTAGAACGATTTTATTCATTTACTTTTCTTTTTATCTAAAATGTTCATTTATGTATATATTGATATACGTCCCATCTATTCTACATTAAGGATATTATTTTGAAAGTGTTGAAATTTATTTTCAAACTATGTTTTTTAAGAATTAGGCATAATAAAATTTACATGTATTGGAACTGGTAATGTAATTTTTGGTGAAATTGTACAGGACACTTTTTCTCACACAATGCTATGGCCTTGGTTTTGAGTATGTAAATTTAATTTTATCCTAAAATTAAATTTTAGAATATAAGCACACACTTTGAATCATTTTGATTAGATCGCTTATCAGTTTGACATGAGACCAATTCCTAAACATAAATAATTATTTATGAATTGATTTCCTATATTCTATTTAATATCCAAGAGTGTATTCTAAATTTTCAGTGAGTGACACTTTTTTAAAAAAAATATCATTTTTAACTCATAAAGGACACATTGATTCATACTTGTCACACCATGTTTCATATTTAGGTCAGGATGATTCCTAGATGTACCAAATGACAGATGGATCATTTAATATAATATAAAAATAAGATGAATGGTTTTCCTCATTTTTTAAGGGTAGTTGTAATTTTTACTAAAATTGATGTCAATTTTAAATAAAAAGACGCACTCAGAGTCATACCCATCACATCGTATTTCAAATTTAGGTTTGTTTAATTCATGAACATCTAAAATGATTTATGGGTCATTTTTCTAAATTTACACATCAATCCTAACTTATTTTTTCAGTTTGGAGTAACTCACATTACTTTTTACTAAAAATTAATTTTAAACTAGAAGGATACAATTTTACTTGTACCGGTCCCATAGTGTCTCAATTTGATTTGAAAATTCTTCATACAGATGAAAAATTATATATGAATCTTTTTCATAAGTTATAAATTAAATCCTTTAATGTTTGATCATTTTTTAGTGAGTACCAAATTTTTAACTAAAATGTTGATTTTCATTTTATAAAATAATCTCTGAGTCATACTGAGGAAACATTGTATTAGACTTAGGTGTGGATGAATCGTAAACATCAAAAATAACATATGGTTCATTTTTTTAATGTATTGAAACAATCCAAATAATTGTTTTTGGATTGGTTAAGGTCATTTTTTCATTTTAATATAATTTTTGGTTAATTTGAAAGAAAATGATGCATTTCGAGTCATATCGATCACACAATGTATTTGATTGAGGTTTGACGAATTTTTAGGCATCTGAAATGATTTATGTATCATTTTACTAAAGTATCAAAACAATCCAAATGAGTTTTATCAATTTTGGGTAATTTATATATTTTTTTTACAAAAAGAACACTCTTCAACTCATTCCAGTCACATTGTGTATCATTTTGATGGTATATTAATTAATAAATTCCAAAAATGTCTTATGAATAATATTAATAAATTTTTAAGAAAATATGATAGTGTTTTATTAGTTTTCAATGAGAGATAATTATTGAAATAAAATATCTAATTTCAACAGATAACAGACACATTGATTAATACTAAGAGTATTATGTATTATATTGAGGTGTTTCTGAATAATAAATTTTTAGAATTAATTATGGATCATTTATCTAATGTATCAAAATAATCTAAACCCGATTTCTCAATTTTTAAGAGGTCAGTTGCCAATTTTACTAAACCTGATTTCAATTTAATATAAAAATATTCCCATGGAGTCATAGTTGCCACACTGTTCATCAAAATAAGGTCATTATGATTCCCAAAAATTTAAAATTATATATAGATTGTTTTCTCAAGGTCTCAAAACAATCCAAATTGTTTTTATTTTTGTTTTGTATGTCACTTTTCTTTTTTATAAAAATTTCATTCTAAACTGGAAACTCCCATATTCACTCAAACCACCAAATTATTATTTTTATTTAAAATAATTTCTATATTTAATGAAATACTTATGAATATTATTTCAAAATTATCAGGAAAAAAGAGAAGGGTTGATCAGTTATCAGTGAGGGGCACTTTTTGAACAAAAAAGTCAATTTTAAAATGACAACTTACACTTTCAGTCATACTAGACACATCATGTATCATATTACGGTGAAAATAATTACATAATATCCCAAATGAAATATGGACGGTTTTTTCAAATTACCAAAATAATATGAATGCATCATCATAGTTTTGATTCGGGCAGTCTTCCATTTCACTAAAATTGTTGCCAATTTTAAATAAATAAACGCAGTTTCAATTATATAAGTCACACCATGCGTCAAATTGAGTTGGGGTTATTTTATATAAATATAAAATTAATTATGTATCTTTTTTATAATGTATAAAAATATTTTGTATTTGGTTTCAAGGTTTTGAGTCCGTTACTTGTCCTTTTCACTAAAATGTTATTTTTTATTGGAAACATTCACAATGATTCATATTGATCACATCATGTATTAGTTTGTTTTTAGAAAAAATAATAATGGTTAAATATGAAATATGAATGTTTTTTAAAAATTATTAATAAAAGAAGAGAATGTTTGATCATTTTTCTGGGAGTGAAACCTATTGATCTAAAATGTCGATTTTAAACTCATAAGAGACACATCGAGTCTTACCGGGAACATTGTATATTAGATTGAGTGGGGTCTGATTTGTACATGTCAAAAATGATATATGTATCATTTAACAAATGTATCAAAAAAATTCAAATATTTTTTATCAGTTTTGAGTATATCAGTTGATCTTTTTAATAAAATGACTGTTAATTTAAAATTAAATGATGTAATTGAAGTCATACTGATCACACTGCATGTTTGAATTAGGTAAGATAGATTCCTACATTTTGCAAAGAATAAAAAAATTATTATCTCCCAATGTTACAGATATTTCCATTACCTTTTTTATCTAACTACTAAAATTGTATATTGAATCAATTTTATTAGATGAAAAACCATTCTAGTTGTTGATGTCCAAAATGTATTGGAAGCTGTTGTTCCCAGTATATAATACGAAGTAACCACAATGACCACATGAGATTCATGTACTATTCTAGATTTCAATGATAATGTTATTTTTTACTAAGAACTTATATTCAATATGAAATAACAAAATTTCTAGGAAAAAAATTATATAAGTTTTAAATAGAAATGATAGAGAAATTAACTTAAAAATTGTATTTAAAATGATTACATAATAAATAAAACCTCTTCATGATTGTTGTGATCATTCATAGTGATGTTCATTATTGTAATTACATTTGTTGTAGTGTAACATTCCAATAATTTAATTAATTAAAATATAAATAATAATTTAATTAAATAATTTTTTAAATTATAAGGATTACTCTTATTAATTTATTAACAAAAGGCATTAGAAAAAAATCATTTCATACTAAAATAATATATATATATATATATTTAAATTTGTATATGATATTATAGATTAAGAAAATTATTGTTATGAAAATATTAGTTAGTAATTAAGAAAATTGTTTATTATTATTATTATTGTTATTATTTTAACATATACAAGAGGAGAACTATTTTGATTATATAAATATTAAATTTTTGGGTTGTCATGAAACTATACATTTTTAAGAATAAATAAAATCATGATTATTTATATAATATATATATATATAATTACAAATTAATTATATTTATCTAAAATTGTAAAATAAAATACAATATATATATATACATATATATATATATAACAATGAGATAGATTAAATAAAAAAAATATAATAAATGAAATGATAAAGTTATAAATTTGGATTTGAGGGATCTTGAATAGAATAGCCAAAAAAAATTGGGTTCTTCCACATCAGATGTTTGAGTGCATGTCATGAGTTGAGAGGAATGGGTCATGGAGTGAGATGGCCGAGTGACATGGAGACATTGTGTGAGAATGAGTTTGGTATAGAGTTTCCTCCTTCGAACGCAAATTTTATGCCGAGTGACAAGCCAAGATCTGAGTCACGATGGGGTTTCATATGTGAATCATCTTCATCCTATAGTTCAAATTTTCCTTATCTATTTAAATTTAGTTCAAATTAACTTCAAAGATGAATGAATCCTATATAATATAGTATCATATTCCTTATTGGTGAATATTTTTTAATTTAGTTCATTTGGACTTGAATTATTTCCACAATATTAGATTTTTCATCCACCATCCCTATAAGGACACGGCTTTAAACAATACATAATCTTGAATTTTGTCAAGAATTTACAATGAGGATTTTTTCAGGTTTAGAGTTTTAGATAATTAGTCCATAACTACTAAATAACAAATAGAATATTACATGAAGAAACTACTACCATGTAGCCTATTTTCATAAAATAAAAACTCTTGAAAAAAATATGCATCCCTAGTTCCATGTTTTTTACAGCATAACTTTTCCTTGGTCTTATCCTTGACCCTATTCATCTGTATTTCCTATGAAAAAAATTTCAAAACATGGGATTAGTATAAAAATCATGGTAAGGGTTATAAAATAATGTAAGGAAACATTATCCCATTAATAAATACAAATCCAAGAAACCATACATTTCAATCACAACATATTACATGAAATCATCAGATTTATAAATAACATTCGAAATTCATAATTCATAATGGTATATTTTGGAATACATATCATACATACATTTTAGCTATCACAGAAACATAGGGAGTCACATTTTAAATACCCATCACAATATATTCCCTAAATCACTTAGTAGAAACATTAATTTTTAACTCTGTCAGGTTACCCAATGCATTGGAGAGCTATCTCGGGCTCACCCGCCCTAGGTTTATCACAGAACCACCCGTATACGTAAATAATTCTCAATAACCATAACATAATCATAACACATAACTTAAGAATAAAGGGAAGATTACATTTCCACATTCCAATCACAATATAACAATTCTATATATTGAAATAAACAATTCTATATCAAGCCATTTTCAAAACCATTTATAATATTTAACAAAGAGATTTTTGAATCAAAGTGTCCCATACCACATTGATGATTTTAAAGGAATTGAAATTTCAAAACATTAATCTCCATATAAAAAAATCCTTAAAAACCATTTTGGAAACAAGGACATTAATGAAAAATATTTATAAGAATAAATCATTAAAACATTTAAAACAATATTTCAATTAATGTGTATTTAAGAAAATGAGAGACGCTTGAATACAAATAATGGAGGAATAGAATTTAATCAAAACATTATAATATCATGGGAATAAATTTATTCCTGATATAATATTCCAATGGATAGTTTATACACCATATAATAGTTAATTGCTGCATAACAACAATGAAGTCTCAATGGAACGTAAATTGAGACGAAATCCCTTATAAAGATGGTATCCTTAGATTAAGGATAAATCAATTACATAATAGTGGGTGAAAAATATAAATACAAAAAATATGATTGGATATTCATTATAAATCAATCAGAGGACATTCACACATGTTATTATTAAGACAAAACCAATGACTTGGATGTTTAAATCAATGATTTGAAATTGAGTTAAGATTACCCTTTTATCAAGATCATATCAATGACTTGAGAAATTATCAATGGAGTGATTATATGTATCAAAATTATATCGACATATAGGGTATTGGAAATTAATACAAAAATAATAAATATTTATTCCACACATAATCTTAGAGTAAAATAATAAACGATGTATGCGTATAACAGAATGATTGGAAATTAAAAATTGAAATTCCCTTACCAATTTGGTGTTTTACAAAACATAAATCCAATGAAAGAAGGATCATAAAATGAATATGTAAATAAAATAAAATTTAATTATATTAAACAAAGAATATAATCATTGGAAAGTACATACACCATGCAAAAAAGAAATAGTGGCAATACAGCATGAATCTCACAGGAATAGGAAGAGAGATGAAAACCCCTTAACATTTTGTAATCAATCGAGTCATATGCCCAAAAGTTAATAACCACCAAATGAATCACATAATACCATGAATATAATGAGAATCATGATAATATATATCAAATGGAATCACACAATACACTACATGCACTAAATATGTTTTGAATAATGGAAATCATACGAAATTAAAAGTGAGATAAGAAACCCCTTACCTTATGTCTGAATTGACTTGTTTGTTCCTTATTATTACTGAATAATAAACATAAGTTAATTTATAATAGATCAAGAACCATTTTTTAAGTTTATTATTCCTTTTATATCACTTATTACCACGTTATAAACAATATGTAATCATTTATGTTAATAATTGTCGTTTTGTCGATATTTGGAACTTGAGTATAAAATGAACTCCTTATAATTACAAGTTGTCCATGTCGTAAAGATTAAATTATCTCCAGAATTATATTCATGATTTAGATATCATATATATCATATATATCCAGTATATATATATATGTATTTATAACAGAACATTACATTTGGAGATAAGAAATGAAATGCACCGTTCATGGAGACTGTAAGCCGTACGTACGCATGAACGCTCATTTCATTTCTATTTCATATTTTAATTGAATTAAAACATAATGATACATAGTTATATTATAATTACAGTATAATATAATTTATAATTTCAATAAATCCATCCTTCATATGACCCATGTTTATTATGAACGAGTCATATCACTTTTAGGGGCAGTTTTCTGCATTTCCCCAAATGAAATTATCTCGTTTACTAATAATGGAAACTGTGTAGGTATGATATAAATTAAAAATAAATAAGAATAAATAAAAAATAATATATATCATATATAAATGTAGTTACATATTAATGGCCACCATGATAGGTGGTAGGAGATAATCGAACAATCATTGTTTCATGAGGCGTTATATTTCCATCCACAGAAAAATTATGTTCTTCACCCATTAGACGGAGGTGTGGGTAAGTTTAGTTCGAATCCATAACATAAAAACATCCTATTATATTTAGTATATGGGTTTTGTTATAAAATTATGGATAAATAATATTTTAGGGGGTTGGAGAAGTAAAAAAACAAAATAAAACAAACAAATTATGAGAAACAGTTACCTTTAATTTGGGTAACTCCATTTGGTAAAAACCAAAATGGTTTCATAAAGTTCATTATACTGAAGGTAAGGATTCTAGGAGGAGGAGAGGTATGTATGGAGCTTAATTAGACAGAGGTTTGATGATACAAAATGATTTAGTTGAGGAATTGGATAGAAGTGAGATTTTTTTTATAAGGGCGAGGAGGGGCTCTTTAGGAAAGTGTGATAATATTATTTTATTATATAATGATATTCAGATTTTAAAGGTCCAAAATCATTATGGTAAAAGATACGATGACTCATGGTCGAAATAAATTCATCCAATAATAATTGGACAGGTTTTGGTTGTTATTATAATTTTTATTAATCTTATTTATTTAAATAATTTATTAATGAGGTAAACACTGCATCATTATTGTGTCATAAATAATTTAAGTTATTCAATGTATAAAAATTATAAAAATATACCACGATGTAGGAAATATTTTTATATTTCCAATGTATATTTATATATGAAATGATAACTTATATGATACCATGTAAAAATTAATTTACAAAGAGATATTTGTTTATTTATTTTTTCCTTTACGTTATGTGAACTAAAATAAAGTGTCATTATCATTTATAAATGTCTCCATGGGGATCCAAAATAGACCTAAGGATTATTATGGTCGGACATTACTCATACAATAAGGTTAGGACATGTTTTATGGTAATTTTTAATTATTATAATATTCTTTTTATGTCGAATTACCTTATTTACCATTAACCACGGTAAATAAATGTCAAAAGTTACTATTCACCAAAAATTATTTTCATCATATTGAACCACATATTACTTACTAATATCATCCATGTATGTCAGATTTTCAAAATTCAATCCACAGAAGTAGTGAAATTTTATTTAAATGAAAATGTCAGTTTTTAACTACTACTTAGTGGTTTCACTATTAATCAAAAAATGATGTCTTTTAGAAAAACATCAAAAATTCAGCCTAATCTATATTTTATATTCTAAATTAAAATATGATGTCTATTTTACCAAATTAAAAACATAGAAGTTGAATTATTTAATTTAAAATTAGTTCCAGTTATCAAAACCAATAGCGTGCTTTTAAGAAACAATAACTATCAGAAGATTGATCATTGTTTATGTGAAATTTCAAAGTGAAATTAATTCAAATGACCAACATTGGATTAAATGGTAAAAATATATTATTATTTCACTTTAAAAAAATTTAAAATATAATCTAACCAGAAAAATAAATTAGACTAAAAGGAACTTTTGAATTAAAATACAGTATTTTTCACTATTCATAAAAAATTAATTCTACTAGAAAAATACCAAAAATTTACCCAAATTATATTTTGATGTCCCGATTCTAAGGAAGAATTTTATTTTTTCAAATGGAACATCTAAAAGTGAAAAAATTGATTTAAAGAGGGTTTGTCATTAAAATCTGGTAAATCGACCTTTTAGAGTATTTATGCTTAAAATTAGATTCATTATCATTTTAAGCCACAAAATTTTATTGAATAAAAGAAAAAACATTTAACAAACATTTATAATCATATTCTAGTTAGATTTATTTATTCTCTCCAATACAACAGCTAGGCATTAAATTCCATTTAAAATAATAATATTATATTAGTAGTGTGCAACATAAGATTTCAAAGAAACATGTGGTTGCGTATAGGCTAAGCCATTGAACATATCATACCCTTTAATGTAAAATTAATAATTAATTTGCAAATATTAATCAATATGAAAATTAAATTTTATTTATTTACCCAGGTTTGTACATCCTTCCCCCCTTTTGGGAATTACGTCTTTGCAACTTTAAAATTGTGCTCGAAAACATCATTGAAAGTCCCACATCAGAAAAATAGTCAACAAAACTATCACATAAAAATAATGGAAGAGAAGTACAAAGGTCACCCGAGATAACCCATACTATGATTCCATGTAAGAAAACATGGATATAGAGTAGAGAACAAATGGTCATGTTCTGATGGAGAGTAATAGAACACATGATTAGGAGAATGTTAACCACTAGAAAATCACAAACATGTGATGGGTTCAACGATCCTTGATTTCCCAGTAGGAAAATATAACATACAAAGTTGTTTTCTTAAGTTAATTTTCATAATGTTGAGTAATTTATTTTTGAGTTTAACAAAAAACTTAAGGAAACATACTTAATTGTCATGTAGACTTTCATCCTTTACTAAATTCCTACCACAAACTCATTTTTTTCAAACGATGATTATTCAATATGACTTGTTCACATTGAAAGTGATATAATCCACTTCTAGAGAATCACATAATCCACAAAATAGGAACTATATTTTCCATGTCTTTATACATTAACCAAAACCAAAATGGTTTGTGTGACATTAGATAATACCCAAAAAGGATAATCTTTTACACAATGAAAAACTACACGTACTCTTCAAATTTGGTCAAACAAAACCCAAAGTTCAACAAAGACCATTTTATAAACAATTATCCATAAAATTCTTCAAATTAATACAATCTATGATTAAAACCCAAATCTCAGAAGGATTTAATCACATATCCTTCCATGATAAATATTAACATTTATCTCCAAATAGCATCAGTTACACTTAAAGTCTCATTTTGAAAAGTAATTAACCCAATCACATATTCTCCATGACAGGTTAATCATTTCCATATATAACCCAAAATCCACTTATTATTGATTCATAAAATCATCTAACTAAAAATAATTAGTCATATAACCAGGGATTTCACGTAGTCCAGTGGTAGGTGAAAAATCCCAGTCTCACTTTGGTTCTGGGTTTGATTCCCGCATCTTTTCCCGATGCATAGGGTTGTCACACGGTCTTCATGTTGTCCATTTTGAAAAACAATATAATTTTATAACATTCTCAAAAATATATAAATTCATCAAAAATAACCATATCATATTTTAACCACAATGAATTTCTAATAACTTTCATTTTTATTCTAAAAATATAGTCACTGGTAATTGCCTCAAATTCATGGATCATATAAACCCAAAGGGTTCTTTATAACTATATCCACAAAAGAAAAGATAATTATTCCTTGAATAAAATTTTCATATATCAATCTTCAGGGTTACACGTACTATAAAAATTAATCTAATGTAATCCCTTCATCAAAAGAGACTTAATACTTTTAAGCATTTCACCATCCTAAAAACTATTGTAACTCTTGAATCCATTATACGTTGACTTCTTACATATTCAATGTTCATCATTATCCATTATCCATTACATTAAAACTTATTCTAAAATAAATCGTTCATACAAAAAAAATCATGAATCATATCCTTAGATTTCAAAAGTATCAAAACATATGTTAAGAAATATTCCATACCTTTCATTGGTAATTGTTAGTTTTTTTATCCTCAATATGAATGTAATTAGGTATTCGAAAAGATATATTTGTATCATCTTGGTGATATGATTCCCAAAACAACTTTGTAGGACATCTATTTGTATAATTACCATGCACACCACATTTAAAACATTCAATTTATCCCTCATAAATAACTTCTTTCCCTATCCTAATGTCAACTGGAGGCTTCCTTTTAAATGGCACATTATTGATTTATAACCTAAACTTATAAATCTATAGCATGTTCCCATCACTTTTAAAAATTTTCCTATGTGTTTATTTCCACATCCTTGAAACATAGGATTTTTAATATTCATACCTTTATGATTATTACCTGAACATCCATGGGGATTTGTTTCCAACGTATACGATGCCTTATAAAAATCACCAAGGTTCAAGTGGTCAATAATCACTCCATATAGTTGGTTGAGAATAACCACAATAGTTCTCATTGCCGCTCCCATTTCATTCAGCTGTTCATTTAGAAAACCATCACAGTTTTCTTCACATCCACTATTACTTTGGTGCCTGCTAGATCTAGCCATTTACTAAAACCAAAAAGGTAATTATGATTATATCAGTAAAATCATCATATAATATCTTATGAGTAGGGTAAATACTATGATATACTTATTCATGTTATCTTAAACTCATTAAAATTATCTAAAATACCTATGACTCTTTATAAAATATTAACCATTATGGTAATGTCACTTATGATTAAAGAACACCCTAACCTATAATGTTATCTAAACTGACCTCTAATACCAACTATAATGACCAGGTATTAAGCATTACATAATCTTGAATTTTTTCAAGAATTCACATTGAGGAACGTTTCAGGTTTAGAGTTTTAGAGAATAAGGCCCTAAATATTACATAACAACTAGAATATTACAAAAAGACACTACTACCCAGTATCCCGTTATCATAAAATAAAAAATCATGAAAAAAATAGGCATGTCTAGTTCCATGTTTTAGACATCATGACTTTTCCATGAACTCATCCATGACCCTATTCATCTTTATGTCCTATGAAAAACATTTCAAAACATGGGATGGTCATAAAAATCTCAGTAAGGGTTATAAAATAATGAAAACAAATATTATCCTAAAAATAAATAAAAATAAAAAGAAACTATACTTTTCTATCATAACATAAATATGAAATCAAAAGATTTAAGAATAACATACAGATATCATAATTAATAAAGGTAACTCGTGGAATCCATATCATACTTACATTGTACATATCATAGCTACATATAGAGTCATATTTGGAACACCCATAATAGTATATTCCCTATGTCTCTTAGGAGAAACATTAACGTTTAGCTCTGTCATATTACCCAATGCAATAGAGAGATCTCTCAGGCTCACCAGCCCTGGGTTTATCACGAAACCACCCATATATGTAAATAATGCCCAATAACCATAACATAATCATAACATATGTCACATGAATAATGGAAAGATAACATTTCCACATTCTAATCACAATATATCAATTCAAGATATTGAAATAAACAATGCTTTATCAAACCATTTTCACAACTATTTAAAAGATTTAATAAAGAGATTTTTGAATCAAAGTGTCCCATAAAAATTTGATGATTTTAATGGAATTAACATTTTAAAACATTAATTTACATATAAATAAATCCTTAAAACCATTTTGAACACATGGACATTAATAACAAATTTTTAAAACAATTAAACATTAAAATATTTAAAACAATATTTCAATGCTAGTGTTTTTAACAAAATAAGAGATGCTTGAATACAAATAATTGAGGAATAGAATTTAATAAAAACACTATAATATCATGATAATAAATTTATTTATGATATAATATGCAAAAGGAATGTATATACACCATATAATAGTGAATTGGTGAATAATAACAATGATGTCTCAATGGAACGTAAATTGAGACGAAATCCCTTATAAAGATGGTATTCTTAGATTAGGGACAAATGAATTACATAATAATGTGTGAAAAATATAAATACACTAAATATGAGTGAATATTCAGAGTAAATCAATCATAGTACATTCACACATGTTCTTTTTAAAACAAAACCAATGACTTGGATGTTTAACTCAATGAATGGAAATTTAATTAAGATTACCCTTATCAAGTTCATATCAATGACAAGAGAAATTATCAATGGGGTTATTATGTGTATAAAAAGAATATCCACACAAAGGGGAGTTGAAATTACTACATAAATAATATATACTGATTCCACACATAATCTTGGATTAAAATAATCAACTAAGTCAGTGTAAAACCGAATGAGTGGAAATTGAAATTTTAAATTCCCTTGCGAATTTGGTATCTTATGAAACATGCATACCATGATATAAGGATCATAAAATGAAGATGTAAATACCCATAAAATAATGTATATTACACAAAAATATAATTTTTGGGCAGTACATACAGTACACAAAAGGAAATAGTGGCATTGTAGCATGAATCTCACGGGAATAAGAAGTGAGATGAAAACATCTTACCATTTTGTAATCAATCGAGTCATATGACCAAAAGTTAACAACCAGAAAATGAATCACATAATACAATTAATATAAGTAGAATCATTATAATATATATCAAATTTGAGTACACAATACGCCACATGCAATAAATATGTGGCGAACAATGGAAATCTCATGGAATTAATAGTGAGACAAGAAACCTCTTACCTAGTGTCCGACTTGAAATGTTTGTTCCTTGTTATTATTGAATAATAAAAACAAGTTAATTTATAATTTATTAAGAACCATTTTTCAAGTTTATTATTCCATTTATATTACTTATTACCACATTATAAACAATATGTAATCATTTGAGTTAATAATGGTTGTTTTGTCTATATTTGGTACTTGAGTAAAAAATGAACACCTTACAATTACAAGTTTCCAATGTGGTGAAGATTCAATTTTATCCAGAATGATATTCATGATTTAGATATCATATATATCATATATATCTAGTATATATATTTATTTATAATATTACGTTACATATGGAGATAAGAAATGAAATGCACTGTTCATGGAGATGGTAAGTTGTACCTACCCATGAACGCTACTTTCATTTCTATTTCATATTTTAATTGAACGAAACTTTAATGATACATATTTATATTATAATTCCAGTATAATATCATATAAAATTTCAATAATACCATCCTTTATATTTCCAATGTATGGTATGAAGGAGTCATATCACTTTGAGAGGCGGTAGTCCGCACTTCCTCAAATTTAATTATTGTGTTTTCTCATATGGTAAACTATAAATGTATAATATATTTTACAAATATAGAAGCATAAATAAAAAATATTATATATCATATATAAATATTGTTTCATTTTAAGGGACACCATGATAGGCAGAAAGAGTTAATCAAACAATCATCATTTCGTGTTGCGTTAGTTTCCCATCCACAGAAACAATATGTTCTTCACACATTAGATGGATGTGTGTGTAAGTGTAGTTATAATCCTTCTAATAAAAACATCCTTTTTAATTGAGGACACTTGTTTTGTTATAAAATAAATTAAAAAAAAGAGTTTAGGGGGTTGTAGAAGTAAAATAAAACAATATAAAAAAATAATTTAAGAGAAACTATTACCTTTAATTTGGTTAACTCCCTTTGGTATGAACCAAAAGGTTTTCTTGAAGTGCCTTATACCAATGGCAAGGCTTCTCGGATGAGGAGAGTGATGTGGAGAGATTAAATGGGTAGAAGATGGATGATCCAAAAGGCTTGATATGTGTGTGGAATCTATATATCTTCTAAACTTGGCATTTTTCCGCTGACGTGTCACCACCATAGAAAGCCACGTCTCCAAATACCTCTCTTCAACCCTCACAATCCTCTCGCGACCCCAACTGCCTCGATCCACCGGTCGCATTTGGCCTCCGATTCTACTAGGGTTACACCTATCGATTTCTCCATCTACCGCTTGCAATTTTCTTTATCACCTGCCTCCACAAGGTTTACCTCCATCCCCCTCTCCTACTTTTTCATCTCCACCTCCGACCCTGTCGCGATTTCCCTCTCCCTAATCTCCGGTATATGCTACTCCAATCTTCCTTCATCATGGTCAAAATATCTCACTCCGCATGCTCGATATTTAGTACCTCCGCATTCAGTGCCTCCACATCCAGCTCCTCCAACTGAGGCCCGAATTTCCCCAGTTTCCTCCTCTATAATCCGCAAATCCAACCCCTGACACTCCTGCCTATCCACTGCCCGTCGATTTGCTCCACCGTATGCAGTGGCCATCTTTTAGGGTTTCTCCTCCTCCACAGAAACCCGTCTCCTGCATTTATGTGGCTACCCCCCGACACTCTCACGTATCCACTCCCCTTGGATTTCCTCCGTCTTATCCATTGCCCGACGAATAGGGTTTCAGATCCTCCAACAAAAACCAGCTGTTGCATATCTGCGGCTACCTCTGCCTCGACTGTATTATCTAAACTCTATCCTATCGGTTTTGATCATATGTTTCTACCTACGATTAGTATATTCAAACAGTTGGTCGTGGTTTTAGCAGGTGGGAAGGTACATCGTGCATCGTCCTCTTGGGAATAAATTTATAATCTCAAAGAACTAGAGGTTTTTTCAAGAATGGTTTCTGGGTTTGGCCTATTGAGTTCAGGTTTTTTAGATTCTTGGATATGTTTTTTTGGTTCTAGAAATGATGGAATCCGAGCTTTACTCATATACTATTATGTACATACTACTTATTTGATGCAGCTTCTTCCAAATGAAATTTTATTAACGATTTTGGTTTTCACTTCAATTTCAGGTGGTACTCTGAATGTAGGAAGCTCATCGTCAAACAGTAAGTCACATCCAATTTCCATTTGTCTGTATAATATATTCATTTTTTCCTAATGTTCATACTTATTAGTTTTTTTTAAATGTTATGTCTATATTTCTTACTCATATAATATTATGTACATACTTCTTATTTGATGCAGCATCTTCCAAAGGCAATTTTATTATCGACGTGTAAATTGACTCGAAATTGCATTATCATAATAATTGTTCCCAATGATGTTATATTTCTTCTTTTAATCAGGTTGCCCTATAAGTACATCCACGTTTTGAATGAAATGGTCAAAGTGAACTGTGGTAAATTTTCATACGTTCTTCATTTCAAAGCTCTGCTCAGCTCGACTCATCTGCAATAAACGACTCCCCATTCTCCCTATCTTCATTGTGATTCGTTTAGGTCTATATTTATTACCAATTTAATGTTATGTACATACTTATTATTTGATGCAGTATCTTCCAAATTCAATATTATTATCAACATATATCTGGACTCTACATTGCATTATCATAATAATTATGCCCAATGATCTTGCAATTATTCTTCAAATTAAAATTAGGTGGGGGCATGAGGGTGATGGCATGAAGGAAAATAAGGAAGGTGAATGAGTTGATGAGATCCTGAATGATAATAATGAACATAGTGAGAACAATGATTACAAACAGGTTCTCACAGAATATCAATCAAACTTTCTATAATCATTGGTATTAGGCCAAACCTATGATTTGGTTTCAGATTGTTTTCTTGCAGAATATTGATTTTGATGATGATCAAGATGATTATAAGGCCGTGGGAGTTATGATATGCAAATAATGTAGACTATTTATGTTACAATATTTGTAAATTAATTCCAATATCTGTTCATTTGATGATGTTAATCATTTGTTATTATAGATGAGAAGTACAATGATTGATCGCACTCACCTGTGTTATGTTCATTGGATGATTCAATTCATTGGTTATTAAAAATTTTAGGTTTATTTTCTCTTTTTATCCACACATTGTTTGAATTCATTTGATTAGGTTCAAGTTTTGATTGTTGATGTTCAAATCATCATAATAGAACATGCTTTTTCTTTATGTTTTGACATTTCAATTTACAATATTGTTGTATTTTCCATCATTAGTGGCAATATTAAATTTATTTGTATTATTTAAATTATTCTTTATAGAGAAGAGAACATGGGATAACAATCATTACAATCAGGTTCTCACAGAATATCAATCAAACTTTCTCTAATCATTGGTATTAGGCCAAACCTATGATTTGGTTTCAGATTATTTTCTTGAAGAATATTGATTTTGATGTCGATGAATATGATTATAGGGCCGGGGAGAGTTATGGTATGCAAATAATGTAGACTATTTATGTTACAATCTTTATAAATGAATTACAATATCTATTCATTGGATGATGTTAATCATTTGTTATTGTTGATGAGCAGTACTATGATTGATCCCACTCACCTGAGTTATGTTCATTGGATGATTATATTCATTGGTTATTCAACCATTCAGGTTTATTTTCTCGGTTTATCCACACATTGTTTTTATTCATTTGATTTGGTGCAAGTTTAGATTATTGAAGTTCAAATCATCATAATAGAACATGATTTTTCTTTTTGTTTTGGCATCTCAATTTACAATATTGTTGTATTTTTCATCATTAGTGGGAATATTACTTTTATTTGTATTTTTTAACTTCTTCTTTATAGATAAGAGAACTTGTGATATATTGTAGTTTGTTTAGTTATTATAAAAAACATATATTCTGTTTTGATTTTTTCTTTCAAACTAAAAATCACTTGAAATTTTTGATTAGTAGTAATTTTTTTGTTAATAATATCGATGACATCTGGGTATCTTTATTTTCAATGGAATATTACATTTTAATTATTTATTAATATTCAAATTGTTAAGTTTTTTTTGATAATGAAGCTGTTATTGTTTTGTTTACTTTTATTTTTTATTTTCTGTAATATATTTATAAGGATATTTACAAGAGAATATGTTTTTTGTTTTAGTTTTTTAAATGAATAATAATTGGACTTCCATTTTTAAATGAAGTTGGAATTTTATTTTTTAAAAGATCTGTAATGTTGTGTTTTTTAGGGTGTCATTGAATTTTTTCTCAACAAAATTAGGATATCAATTTTTGAAACAAAATAATTTATCTTTCTTTGTTGATGCACAATGTATATGTCATAAGAAATATATTTATATTTAATAATTCAGGTCTCTTTATTTTCATTATTAAATAAAATTCATGTTCAGCTTTGGCTCATCCCATCTGCATTGTAATAGAATGCATCTAAAATATATGATCATTCCCAGATTGGTTAACCTGATGGAATTTTCTAGCTAAGAAAAGGTTAACTACATCACATGTTCTAGGTTTTAAACCCAAAATTTATTGTCCCTTTTCTCATATTTTATTTTCTATAGTTATTTAACTTTTTAACAACAATTTTTATGTGTTTTATGGGTAGGAATAAGCTGGCCAGCAGCTTACGCACCTATTCAGGATTGAATACTACTACTATTTTCTATGTAAACAAACATTCAGGTGTATGTTTCTTCATTATTTTCAATGTTTTATATGTCTTACATATTAATATTTAAAGTGTTTGTGAGACATGCCCATTTAACACATATAAGATTTACCTACTATTAATGCCACACAAGTCATGTGCACATAGGATAGTTATACATAGAGAAGAAGGATGTACATAAAGCTAATTACCGAATTGATCTGGATTGAAGCTGTCATATTATTCTATATCTGCCTGGATTATGGTCAGTTGAGTTTTCAGTTGACATGTTTATTGTTTGAACATATCTGACTTTTTTGGGTTTCCCCCTCTATTTGGATGGTTTTGCGGCCTCATTTCCCATTGAATCTTCTATATTCATGGTTGTCCAGGTTTGCTGAGGATCCTGAGAGCTTCAAGAATGGATCAAATCCATCTCACTTGATGCTTTCAGACTGCTACCTATTCATCTTTGACTGATTCATGTCTCTGGATTTACAGCATGCACCGATATACTATGTTTTACAATTGATGTTTAGGACTCTCTTATCCAGAAGTGAGCCTATTTGAAGTATGTTTGATCCTTTCATTATGGTATTCATTGTTCTTTTCTTTCTTTCATGTATACTGATGTTGTAAATTTGATATGTAGCAAAATTACTCAGATACCACAAGGAAATGCATAATATGATGTCCCCTATGGCAAGGATGATGTCAACGTATGAACAACATTCAGGTTATACATGTATTCAGATTACATAATCAATTCAATTAGGGTATTAATCAGATTTCAAGTATTTTAATGGTGTTCATATTTTATCCACTTATATTTCCTTTTTATGGGTCAATACTTTGTTTCAATATGATTTCCGGTCATCGTGACATGGTTGCATGGAGAAACCAGGTGATTGAAGATCGAATTATTTTGGAAATAGGAGTACACAGATGCAAATGGTAAGCCTCCAAGCATATTTCTATCCCTTTATTCATGACTCTATATTTTCAAATTCCTCAAAAATGTATTTCACGATAGATTGATATGTCTTGATATTTATGAATAGTTTCAACATTTATAAACTGTGTTGTCATTTCCCAAAAAATACAGCACTGTATAGAATTGTTTCCACGAATCAATGCTACACGATGAAAAAGAATCAGCGTCGTTCAACAAGTGCAAAGCACACATATCGGATCCATGCATAAAAGGTTTTATTTAAACCTTCTGTAGGCAAGACAGCGATTCATATGGTGTGCTTTAAAGGAAGATGAACATACTATACTATTTCTGTTTGCAGGGGTACATCAGTTGAAAAAAAACATAATAAGATGTTCTCATTCTTGATGGGGTACATCAATCTGGAAATGGTAATTTAATGCATCATACATGCATTAAAATGGAATGATTTATGCTATTAACTATGAGCTATACATTTTTTTCAATCAACATTATGAGTTTCAAGCTATGTTTTTTTTTCAATCTGATCTGCACATTTCTGTGTCCTGATAGTCAGTTTTGTTATCATTTTTTAATTATAACGACTACTATGTTTTCAACAGCTTTTTCCAAACCTTGATAAGGTATTCTTCCATTGCATTTCATACAGTATGTGGTTAGTATCCACACCCTAAAAACCTTCAACTCCGTCTTTTTGTATCCATTATCTATGGTTACCTTGCAATTAGGTAGTGATGTTAATTTTTGTTCCCATTTTTTTGTTCCCCATCTCTTTCACCTTTTCTATGAAATTATGTTATTTCCTGCTTCATTGAGACTTACTGATAACTATTCCCTTACAAAGTTTCCTAAAACAGTTTACTATTACAGGCATCGTCACTAATTAGTCTAAAGTTCAATGATTATGTGGTCATCCATTGTTGTGAAGGTATTTTACTGTAATAATTTCATTTTCTATATCGGTTTATTTATTCTTTCTTTGTCTATGAGTTTCTCGTAGAAAGTATTGATTGACAGCTTGAAATGGATTATGTATTTCTTATGGCATCAAATCCAGTAAGATGCTTTTTTCAATTGTTTCTTTAATATCAGTATGTGATATTCCATGTTGTTCCTAGAGTTTTACATTTACTTAACATTTAATTTGTTATTCTGCACTCCAAAAATAGTTTCTTTATTTATTAATCAGCTTCTTACATGTTTACTATATTTCCTAATCCACAGGAAGAATGTCTCCTGAAAACATTAATGCAACTGAACTTGTCACGCCAATAGGATTAAAACAAACAAGAAGATGTATTCCTTCGTGACCCATTAATTTTTATATTTTTATCATATTGCAAAACTATATATTCAAACACTTTAAAAAATTATAATGTTGTCTGACAATGTATACTCTAACAGTATTGATATTTTTATATTAACATTAACTATAGGAGAGGGTTTTACACCAGTACTGGTCACACAAGCTACTAACATAGAAATACGTCGACACATTCCATTATCATCTATATCCATCAATGGTTAGTTCTGTTTACTGTATCCCATTTATTTATTTTGAATTTATGCTGAAAAACAACTAACCATATCGTCCTACAATTTTTCATATTCCTGTTCCAAAGTCTCTCAGGAGTATTCAGATCAATCAATGATATGTGGTGGATCAAATAAGAAAAAACAATGACCGAACACCATGACATGACACGACCTTTATTTCTGTAAACATATTCACATTTAAAATTTGTTTACCTTTATGGTCAATACGATACATTACTATTTCACAACATCATGGCCTAATATCACTCTTACATGGTACGGGTTCAAATGGTCATACTATTGTGGAGTCAACTAATTCATCCTCATCACATTATGTAATGAAAATTCAACTACGTGAATGTTTCTATGTGAGTGAAATATTGACTCTTACGCATTCAATATCTTTAATGAACAATTCTTATTATACTGATACCAGAAAAAAACTTACTTTTCTCATCCATCGGTATGTTTCACATTTCAACTAGAATCTCAGATTTATTATCTATATATCTCTTTATATATAAGCACTTTATAATATCCTATAACACTTTCACCTGTTCTTTTTTCCAAGGGAGAGGGTAATAAGCCTGAAGGTTCTACACAAATGACTGATGAACAACATTCAATGAGAGGTACATACATGGAAACTTCTCCTACAACAACCTCTGATGTATATCCTCCATTCAACATCATAGGTATGTCAACTTGGACATTATATTATCAACATTCAACTGTTTTACTCTGTTCATTCTATTACTAAATATTCATCAATAAAAAATAACTTGAAGTTGAATGTTGCAGATATGTCACTTCAACTTCAAAGTGCTGAACAAACAGGTAACTTCCACCATCTGTAATGTTCCAACATCTTTTATGTTACAGAATTTCTTATTCCTTGCTGTAAACTGTATTGTTATGCCTTATTGCAAGTGTATTGCTTAGAAATTAAGGTTATGCACTCCAACGTGATCCACAGTTTCAGTGTATCTATATATATTCTAAACATTCCATTTCTCTGCCAACGTGTCACCAGCACATCGGACCACGACTCCCACGCCCAAAAATCCCGAGTTTTCTCCTCCATAATCTGCAAATCCAACCCCTGACCCTTCCGCCTACCCACTTCCCGACACTTTTACTCTTACGCATTCAACTACTTTAATGAACAGTGATTATTATACTACTACTGGAAACAACTTAATTTTCTCATCCACAGGTATGTTTCACATTTCAACTAGCATCTCAGATTTATTATCGATATATCTCTATATATATAAGCACTTTATAATATCCTATATCATTTTAACCAATCCTTTTTTCCAAAGTAGAGAGTAATAAGCATGCAGGTTCTACACAAACGACTAATGAACAACATTCAACGAGAGGTACATACATGGAAACTACTCCTACATCAACCTTTGATGTATATCCTGCATTCAAGTTCAAAGGTATGTCAACATGGACAATATATTATCAACATTAAACTATTTTACTCTGTTCATGCAATTACTAAATATTCATCAATAAAAAGTAACTTGATGTTGAATGTTGCAGATATGTCACTTCAACTTCAAACTACTGAACAAGCAGGTTACTTCCACCATCTATAATGTTCCAACATCTGTTATGTTCCAGAATTTCTTATTCCTTACTATAATCTGGATTGTTATGCCTTATTGCAACATGTATTGTTTAGAAATTATGGTTATGTCTGACACCTTTCTCATTTACTATTATGTGCATACTACTTATTTGATGAAGATTCTTCCAAATGAAATTTTTTTAACGATTTTGGTTTTCAATTCAATTTAGGGTGGTACTCTAAACGTAGGCAGCTCATCATTAAACAGTAATCTCCCGCGTATGTAGTCAGCGTCGTTTAGGGTTTCTCCTCCTACGCGGAAACCGTCATCGTTTAGTACTAGATGTAAATTTTATGGATACTTCTTCGGGTCAATCACCAAACAGCTTTTTTCTTGAATAATAAAAAATACTATTTTTGTTGAACATTAGGCTCTTTTGATTACTTCATTTTATCCAATATTTTTTCACATACAATAGTTTTATTCACAATTACTGTAATTTTTTTACTCATTGATAATCTGATGAGAAATTATGTTCTGAGATGTGATCTATACAGTTGCTTCTATCATCATTTGGATTTACATGTGAGGTTGTGTTTTTTAAATCTTATCTGTATGTTTATGTGAATTTCATTTTAGTTATTTTAGTGTTATATTATATTGACTACTATGTTTTGAACAGATTTTCCAAGCCTTGTGAAGGTAGTATTTTTGGAAGATTATGTTGGGATTCAGCGAGAATTGTCTCTATTATGGGATATTGATCTCATGGGAAAATCCAATGGAGCGACAAATTAGTACCAAAGGTATAGATCATTGGGTGATATCTAAAGAGATTTCAGAAATACATTATTTTCCTCATCCTTGAATATATAAGATCTTAAATATCGATCAATTTTCATGGTTTTATGGAATGAATGTATTTGAAACCTTATTAGAATTATGCGACCACGGTGACAGAACATTCCATAGTTCTATTTAAATAGTGAAAGAATAGTCCAAGGTTATGTTTCTTTGATGTCAATGAACCATTGTGTTATTTCTATTTTTTGATGTTATGTTTTTGTGTTTCTATTTCCATGTTATAGATACTTCAACTTTATATCATTTATATTTTCATCTTTTAGTTCCATTTAACTTCATTTTACATAATATTGTGTTCATTTTTAATTATTCATATATGAAAATAATGACCATATTTTTAATTTCAACATATTTATTATTTATTATCATTGATCACCTCTTATATTATTAATGCATTTCGAAAATCAAATTTGATTTATGGTACCATGTGAATGCACGGGTAAGTACTAGTTGGTTATAAGTGCGGGATTTTTATAAGGGGGGAGGGGCTCTTTAGGAATGTGTGATAATATTATTTTATTATATAATGATATTCAGTTTCTATAGGTCCAAAAATCATTATGGTAGAAGATAATATGAATCATGGTCGAAATAAATTCATCTAATATGAATTGGACAGGTTATGGGTTATTTTAATATTTATAATCATATTTATTTAAATCATTTATTAATGATGTAAACAATGTGTCATTATTGTGTCATAAATAATTTAATTTATTCGATATCTAAAAATTATTAAAAAATACCATCAGGTAATAAATCTTTTTATCTTTAAAATTTATATTTATAGTTGAAATGATAACTTATATAACAGCATGTAAAAATTAATTTCAAAGGGATAATTGTTTTTGTCATTTTTTCCTTTACTTTATGTTAATTAAAATAAAGTGTCATTATCATTCATAAGTGACTCCATGAGGTCCCATAATAGACCACAGGATTCCTATGGGTGGCCATTACTCATCCAATATGGTTATGACAAGTGTAAAGTAATTTTGACATATTATAATATTAATTTTACATTGAAATACCTTGTTTTCCATTAACCGCAGTAAATAAAAGTCAAAACTTACTATTCACCAAAAATTATTTTTATCTTATTGAACCAAATATTACATAGTAATGAAAACAATATATTTACTATATTTTAAATTCAATACATAGAAGTGGTAATGTTATATTTAAATGAAAATTTCAGTTTTTAACTTCTACTTAGTGGTTTCACTATTCATCATTAATTGAAGTTTTTCAGAAAAACCCCAAAAATTCAGCCTAAGATATATTTGATATTCCAAATTCAAAAATGATGTCTATTTTACCAAATTCCAAACATAGAAGTTGCATTAATTAATTTAAAATTAATTCCCGTTATCAAAACAAATAGAGAGTTTTTTAGAAACACTAACCATCGAATGATTGATACTTGTTTATGTCCAATTTCAATGTAAAATTTATTAGAATGACCAAAATTGGATTAAATTGTAAAATATATATTCTTATTAAACTTTAAAACCAATGACAAAGTTAATCTAACCATATAAATAAATTATATTAAAAGGCACTTTTGATTTAAAATACAGTATTTTTCACTATTAATAAAAAATGAATTTTATTAGAAATATACCAACAATTTACCGAAAGTAAATTTATATGTCCCGATTCTAAATAAGATTATTATTTTGTTCAATGGAATATATAAAAGTTACCAAAATAAAATTTAAAGAGGGTTCTCCATTAAAAGGCGGTAAATCGACATTTTAGAGTATTTATGCTTAAAACTAGATTCATTCAATTTTAAGCCAATAAATTTTATTGGATAAAAGTAAAAAACGTATATAATCATATTTTAGTTATTTATATTCATTACGTCCTTCCCAACAGATATATGTTAACTATCATTTAAAATAATAATATTATATTATTATCCTACAACGTGCGATTTCAAAAAAAACATGTTGTTGCGTATCAGGTAATCTATCGAACATAGCATCGCCTTTAAAGTAAAATAAATAAATAATTTACAAATATTTATTAATATGAAAATGTAATATTCTTTATTTACCTTGTATGTTACAATCCCTATTTGAAATAGAATTTTTTGTTATGCGTAAATTTTATAATGTATCAATTGTTCCATGATTCCAATCAGTTTGTTTTATTTTAATTTAAGTTTCATGAAAAATCATGACCAATCCAATATGATCTGATCTCATCAAATTATATATTATATAAATTTTAAATTTATGTAAATCATAATTTTCCTAATATAAATTTTTCTCTTCATCATGTCAGTCTATAAAAAACTTCACATATAAAATATAGGAATGTACCTTTCAGTTTTCATTCATTAAAAACTTCCTTTTGTTATTGTTTTCAATCATTGACTGTGGATATTATTTATTGTTCATTTTATTTTCAAATAATATCAAGATCTAGTCTTGTGTCTTCCTCTGATATGCAAATGTATAAATAAATTTTGTTATGAAATCCAAACATTAAATATTGTTGATATAAAATATATTTTTAGTACAGTATGAGAGTATATATAATTACAATGTATACCCACTAAATACCAATGCTAAAATCCTCTTTGGCATGCCATTATTGGGTAGTGAACTTCTTGGGTATTGTGCTACTTGGGTTATCCTCTATAGTAACATTAGAGGTATAATATATACTATGAATTCATTTTTTTTATATTATGATTTATAATTTCTCAAATTAAAAATATATTCATCTATCTATTTATTTTTAATTGAAATTTTATTTTTAATATGGGTAATGCCTAATTTTTTTATGTATTTATTTATTTTATGTTTTTTTGATTCAAGTGTGGGTTCATTAAAAATTATTTTTTATTAAATGTTCATAAATATATTTTCTTGTTTTTAATAAGAGAATTTCATTTATTCGATTTTTGATTTATGTGAATAATGATAAGATTTTTATTTTATATTGGTAAGGGATAAATTTTTTATTATTTTCAAATTTGGATCTTAAAGCTCATATTATGTTGGTGTGTTATTTAAATTTATGTGAGGGATATTTATAATTTATTTCATGTGGATAATTATTAAATATGTTTTTAATTAAGAATTCAAGTATATATTTCAGTTCATTGAAAGAGTTATATTTTTATGAAAACTATAAATTAATTCAACCAAAAAGTGTTTATTTAAAAACATTAATTTTCAATTTTTCAAATCCATATATTTCTCAATATATATATATATATATATATTTGTGAAATAATTCCAAAGTCAAGAATTTATATATCAATATTTTCTAATTATATAAGTTTGATGACTTCATTTTTATGAATTCCAAGTAAATTTTTTAGGAATTGAATTACTGTGAAGGTAAATTCTTGTTTTGTATTATATTTTATTTTTATTTTTATGCTTTACATAATTATATATATATATTTATATATTTAAGTGTTATTTTTTCACACACATTGATTAAACAATGTTTATTACATGGTTGTATGATATATGGGTACATATTATTCATAAAAATACACCAAAAAATGATTGGTTCAACACTCAAGATTGAATTCTAATTACGTGTGTGTGTGTGTCTACATGTACATAAAATTTATGATCAAAAAAATTGTTGTGACTATATATAAATCACTTATATAGTTGAATTTATATTTATGTATGACAATTAATTTACAATTTATTATGATTATTTTTAATAAAGACAAAATTATATGTTTTTATTGGTATTATTTTATACAATAATTATTCCATTCTTAAATCAATGATATAACTATGTTGTTGGAATTTTTTAGTCAATATCGAGCTTTAAAAATGGTTGAAGTTATTCTAATATGTATAATATATTTCACGAATGTTTGGCTATGTACATGGATGTTTATACATAATCGATGTGGCAAGAGGTTTGGATGGAACCGAACTAGAAAATGATGGAAAAGAAGTATATTTATTTATTTATATACAAAATTATATATATATATATATATATATCTGTGAATGTTTATTACATGAATGATTATACTTTAATGTGAAAACCGAGTGAAAAATGTATATTCCCGTAAAGAATGCTTAATTTTTTTTTTCAAAAAAACCAACTCTTGAACATTGTAAATATGGTAATGATTTGGGAGTGAACCCAATCCCTTGTCTAGTGTTTTGGGCCAATATATCATTCAATTCTCCATGTATCTACATGCCACATTGTTTTGTTTTCAAATTTATTTATAATATTTTACATAAAAACATTTGATTATATTCTCAAAAAATTATATATAAGTATTATCAAATGTGGTATATTAATTTAATGCTTATGCAATTGTAGTCAATATTTAAAAAGGTATGTTAAAATGCATTATTTTCTTATTTTCAAAAAGATTATTTAACGAATGTTTCATTATTATTTTCATTGAGTAATTTTTTTAAATGTTTTTCAATGATTTCAAATCCACTTATTTGGAAATAGAATGCTCACCATTTGTTTTAAAATAATTTTTCACAGGTATCATATAAATTCAAATTTAGATGTCTCAGCTTTTAGTGTTTTCATATTCAAAAGAATATTAGGTATTTTCTTTATTTTATTCATATTTGATAATTTTATGGTGATGTAAAATCTTCTAGAACATAGCCCGGTAAAAGGTAATTTTTTTCTAATGTGTTGTGTAGTTGTTTAGTTACATTTGTAAATAAACATCACAGAAAATTTGTAAGACCCAAGTCTAGAGCACGGGATCGGAATGTTATAATTAATATCGGTTGAACTCTCCACAAAACATTAGATATTAGATGTTGTATTTTTTGGAAACAAATCTACATGGTATAGTTTTTATTAAAAAGTTAAATCACCTTAGACATTTCTTAATTCTGAAGATGGAAATTCAGAATATTCCAACGCCTAATAAACGAATTGTGAGGGCACAATTATTTTAAAAGGGAGAATATAACATCCTATAAAATTATTTAAATTAATAAATTAATTATAATTTAGTGATATAATGTTTTTAATCATAATTCGTATTTATATAAATTATTTAAGAATTTTTTTAGAAAAAAGTAATTTCATACTAAAATAATCAATATATATATATATATATGTAAATTTTATAACATAGAACATGAAATTTAAGATTAATGAAATTATATCTATGAAAATATAACTAAGTTATTAAAAAAGTGCATTATTATTATTATTAGTTTATTAACATATAAAAAATGAAAACAATTATGATTATATAAATTTTAAATATGTGTGTTATTTTGAAAATATACATGTGCATGAATAAATGAAATCATAATAATTTATATAATATGTATATATATATATATTAATTATATTTATTAAAAATTAGAAATATATATATATATGTATATATTGATGTCAATGATTGTAAAAATATATTAAATGAAAGGTTAAACAGATAAATCGGAATTTAAGGGTTTATGTATAGGATGGTCGAGCAATTTCAGGTTCTTACAAATTGGGTGTCCGAGAACTGGTCTCATGTTGAGAGGGATGAGTCACGGATCGATATGGATGAGTTAGATGCAAACAATCCGTTAAAACATGCTCAATTTATGGATTCTGCCTTCAAATGCGAGGTTGAAGTCGAGGGAAATGTCCAGATCTGAGTCATGATGGGTATTCATATGTGAATCACCTTAATAGCTAATTTATATTCTCATTATCAAATTATTAGATGGTGTAATGTTTCTTCATAAAGGTATGAATCCTCCAAAATCATGTATCCACTTCCATGTTGATTGATATTTTGAAATTTGGTTAATTAGGATGTCAATTCATTTTAGGGATATGGATTTTTCTTCTACCATCCCTATTTGACATAGTATTGATTATTATGCATAAATGTTTTAATTTATCAAATTTTAAACAATTAATATCATTTTTTTCTTGGAAATTGGTGTTTCATGTAAAAGCCCCACCAATTTGATCAGATCTTTTCTCATGAGATTTTATATTATATTAATCTAAAATTGATGTGAATGTTTAACTACCTAATTTCATTGTTTTTTCTTATCATGTATGTTTGTAAACACAAAATACATATAAAATATTCTTGAGTCCCTTTCCTTTTTCATTCATTGAAAACATCATTTTTTGTTAATTTCAAACACTGATGTTGGATATTTTTTATCATTCCATTCATTTTCAAATCAAATTGATATCTAATTTTGTGTTGATAGGGTCTTCCTCTAAGGATCAATTAAATTTATGGGATATTGGGTGAATTAATTTGTTTTCTATATTATGATTTATAATTTATAAACATTAAAACAATTTTATCTATCTATGTATGTTTATCCTATATTTGATTGTTATTATATGGAATGTTTAATTTGATTATTTATTTATTTATTTTATGTTTTTATTTTAATTTAGTTATGGTGTCTTTTTGATAGAATTTTTTATTTAATGTTATAATTTATATTTTTTAGTTTTTTTATAAGGTAATTTTATAAATTAATTATCATATTTAAGTGCATATCTTTAATATTTTCACTTTTTGTTGGTAAGGTATAAGTTTTGATTATTCTCAAATTGGGTAATTAAATATCAAGTTATGATGGGATGTTATTTAAATTAATGTAAGTTAGATTTATTATTTATTTTTAGTGGACAAATTTTAAATATGTTGTTTTTGTTATCAATTAAAATATATTTTTATATTTACATAAAGAATTATATTTTTATCCAAACTGTAAATTAATTCATCCATAAAGATATTATCTAAAAACATTTATTTTATAATTTTCAAACCCTTATATTTCTAAAAATATGTATATTTATGTGTGTTAATTCTAAACATAAAGAATGTTGGTGTCAATATTTTCTAATTATATATGTATTATGATTCCATGTTTATGAATTCCAACTCTATATTTCATGAACTGAATAAGTGTGAATGTAATTTTTTGATTAGTTTTATATTTAATTTTTACATTTATTATTGACATATATATATATGTGTGTGTAGATATATATATTGATGTGTTATTTGTTCACACATGTTGATTAAATATTGTATATTACATGGGTGTATGATAAATGGGTACATATTATTCAAAAAAATAAACCAAATGTTATTGATTCAACTTTAAATATTGACTTCCAAATAAATGTGATTATATATATATGTACTTAAATTTATGAAATAATAAATTTATGTATGGAAATATAAATCCATGAAATAAATGAATGTATAATTATGTATGATACAAAATTGAAAGTCTTTTATGATTATTTTTTTATGAAGATGAAATTATATTATTTCTTTGATATTATTTCATAGATTCATTATTTCATGAATAAATCAATGAAACAAGTTTTTCGTTAGAATTTTTTATTAAATATGGACATTTAAAAATGGTTTAGGTTGTAGTAATATGTAAAATAATTATTTCATAAAATTTTGGCTCCTCACATGGATGTTTATGAAACGTTTATGTGGAAAAAGTTTTTATTGAAACAAAACTGGGAAATGATGAAAACAACGTTAATATAGTTATTTATATACATAATTGTCAATATATAAATATATATCAGAATGTGTATTACATAAATTATTATATTATAAATATAAAAAATTGAAATCTTTATATTCATGTAAATAAATCTTTAAAAATCAAAAAAAAATAGAACTAGAACTTTGTAAAAATGGAAGGAATTGGGGGGCGAACCTAATCCCTCAATAAGTGGGCAGACCCAGGATAGCCTTCAATGCATAATGTTGACATATGCCAATTTTTTTTTCAAAATCATGCAATTTTGTTTTTCTAAAAACAACTCAATTATATTTAAAACAATCTTTATATGTATGTTTTCTCAACTGAGGAATAATAATTTAAGGCATAAGAAATTTTAGTCATGTTTTCCAATGGTATTTTAAAAACTATTATTATGGTATTGTCCAAATAATTTTCAAAATAATTTCTCAATGTTATTTTACGAGAATAATTTTCTAGAATGTATATCAATTTTTTAAATACCCCTTACTGGGAAATTGAATTGTCACCATGTTTTAAACAAATTATTCTTCAGAGGTATCTTGGAAGTTCAAATTCAAATTTCATTGCTTTTGTAGATTGTACATGCCTAATATTAGTTGGAATATGTTTTGTTTTGGTTTGAAAATTTATAAATGTAAGGTTATTTATAATCCTCTTTATTCTATACTCTGTAGAGGTCCTCATTTGTGTAATGCGTTGTGTATTTGTTTAGTTACTTTTATAAAAACAATTACACAACATTTCTAAGCACTGATTTAGGAAGTGTGGTCTCAAGATGTTATAATTATTATCCAACGAATGGTCTATATAAATATATAGATTATATTTTTTCTTTGGTGTAAAAAAAGTATACACGAGGGACTTTTCATTAGATATTTAAGTCCCTATGGATATTCTTTAATTCTAAAGACATGAATTCGAATTTTCTAAAGTGTGATAAAAAAATTGTGAGGTTGTAATTCCATTAAGGGGGAAGAATGTTACATCCCAGAAATTTTATGTAATTATTAAATTAATTATAATATAATTAAATAATGATTTTAATTATAAGTATTGTTCTTATAATATTTATAACCAAATTATTTTAGAAAAAATTATTTCATACTGAAAGTATATATATATATATTATGATTTGGAATAATATTTTATAGATTAACAAAATTATTGTCATGAAAATATAATTAAGTTTTTACAAATAATTCATTATTATTATAATTATTATTTAATGATATAAAACCTAAAAACTATTTTTATTATATAAATTTTAAATTTTTATATTGTTATTAAGTAATAAATGATTATGAATAAATGAAATCATAATAATTTATATAATATGTTTATTTTTATATATAAATTATTTATATTTATATAAAAGGGAAAAATAGAATAGATTATATTTATATTTAATGATGAAAGAGATTAAATAAATAAAACTAATAAATGATATGTTAATGAGATAAATCGGGATTTGAGGGTTTAGGAATATGATGGAAGAGCATTTGGGTGTTCTTCAACTTTGGGTGTTCGAGCACTAGTTGTGAGTCGAGAGTGATGAGTTGTGGACAGAGATGGTCAGGTGATATATAGACAATTGGTGAGAATTATTTTGGATTACATTTTATACATTCAGATGTGAGGTTGAAGGCAAGTGAAATGTCCAGATCAAAGTCGTGTCAAGGTTCCATACGTGAATCACCTTCATCCTTTGGTTTAGATTTGGATTATATATTTCTAGATTTGTGTGAATTAAATTCATATATTTAAAAATCCTCTAAAATATGGTATCTTTTTCATTAATGGTTGATATTTTGAAATTTAATTCATTCGAATGTCAATTCTTGTCAATGTTTTGGATTTTTCATCTGTAATCCATATTCGACAAAGTGTTGATTCATATGAATAAATGATGTATTCTATCAATTTTTCAAAAATTCCTGTCGTTAATGTCATATTTAATTTATGTTTCATTAATAATCACCTCCAATATGATCTTATTTGATCTTATCATATTATATATTATCTAAATTTGATGTTCATGTGAATTTTTAACTGTCTAATTTCAATTTTCTCTTCATCATTTCTGTCTATATACATTGAACTCATATAAAATATAGGTGAGTCCCATTAATTTTTGAATACATTCAAAATAAATTTTTGGTGATATTTTCAAACATTGACGATGAATAATTTTGATCTTTCATTTAGTTTTCAAATCAAATTGAGATCTATTTTTGGGACTTCACCTCATACCCAAATGTTTGAATAATTATTTATTTTTTATCTCAACATTAAATCGCATTCCTATAAAATATTTTTTTATTAAATTATGAGAGTCTATATAATCATCATTTCCTCTCACTAGATACACATTCAAAAGTTCTCTTTTCCACGCCCAACATGGGTATCACACATCATGGGTATTACACTGCTTGGGTCATCCTTTATGGTTCCATTAGAGGTAAGTGATATATTATGAATTCATTTGTTTTCTATATTATGATTTCTAATTTATCAAATTAAAAATAGATTGAAAAATCTATTAATTTTTATGCCAAATTTGATTGTTAGTATGGGTATTGTTTATTTTAGTTAAGTATTTATATATTTTTGGTTTTTAATTTGATTTAATTATGGTTTCGTTATAAGGAATTTTTATTTCTTGTTATATTTCATATTTTCTAGTTTTTCATAATGTAATATTATAAATTTTCATTGTGATTTAAGTGAATATATTTTATATTTTAATTTTATGTTGGTAAGGGATACGTTTTGATGGTTTTCAAATTTGGATCTTAAATATAAAATTAAGTAGGTGTGTTATTTAAATTCATGTATGCGAGATTTTTAATTTATTTCTAGCGGATGGAATTTAAAATTGTAGTTTTGATTATCAACTTAAGTGTCAATTTCAGTTCGCATAAGGAATTATATGTCTATAAAACCTAGAAATCAATTCATATATTATGAGATTATTTATAATCAATTATTTTATTATTTTAAAATCCTTATATTTCTCAAATATATATATATGTGTGTGTTTAGGGGGGTATTAATTCTAATCATCATGATTTTCTATTTCAATATTTATCAATTATATAAGTATTATGATTCCATGTTTATAAATTCCTTGTCTATATTTCATTAACTAAATATGTGTGAATGTAAATTGTTGTTTAAATATATATATATATATATATATATATTAAATTTATGCCTGGATTATATATTTATATATATATTTATTGAAGTGTGATTTTTTTCACATATGTTGATTAAATCATATATAGTACATGGGTGTATGATATATTGTTACATATTAATCAATTATATACAGAAACAAATCACATACTCACCATTAATGAGTGACTTATAATTATGTGTGTATATATATGAACGTAAAATTAATATATAAAAAATTTATATATGTATATATAAATCTATGAAATAGAAGAATGTATAATTATATTTGACACACAATTAAGAACTTCTTATGCTATTTTTATTATGAAGACAAAATTATATTTTTTTAATTGCTATTATTTTAATCATTCATTATTTCTTTCATAAATCAATAGAAAAAGTATGTATTTGGAATTTTATTATTAGTGAATGAGTTTTTAAATTTGTTTATGTAATAATAATACATAAACGTGTATTTCATAAATATTTGGGTATGTACATGAATGTTTAAGAAAATTATATACTGTATGATTTTTTGTTGGAACCAATCATGCAAATGAAGTATTAGAAGTTTATATATTTATCTATATTCATAATTATATATTAAAATATCAGTTTGAATGTATATTACATAAATGAATATATTATAAAGAGTAAACATAGTGAAAATGAATATAAATGTAAAGAAATATTTATAAATTTTTTAAAAAAACCAGAATGCGAACATTATTAATATGGTAGGAATTGGGGAGGTAATCCAATCCCTCAACTAGTGGGTAGTCCCAACAAAGCCATAAATCCTTTAAGTTGACATATGGAACACTATTTTTTTTCAAAATCTTACGTAATGTTTTTCTAAAAATAATTGGATTATATTTAAAACTAATTTTATATGTATGTATTATCAAATGTGGTATATTATTTTAATGTGCCAACATTTTTAGTAATGTCTTTGAAAGGTATTATGAACATTATTATTTTGGTATTGTCAAAATAATTTTTGAAAGAATTTCTCAAAGTTATTTTCAAATAAAATATTCCTATTAATAATTTCCTCTTTTGTGAAATGTGTAGAGTATATTTTTAGTTTCTTTTATAAAAAATAAACATCATTTCTAAGTACTTAGTCTAGAAGTGTGGGCTCAGGCTGTTATACATAGGCTTGAATGCAATCTCTAGCGAGCTTGAGAATCTTCGAACAAACTACCCCAACATAGACAAAAGAATATATTTTTATAAGAAATCAATTAGAATATGATTAACAATAGCATGAAATAAATAAAACATAAATATCAAACAATTTATTAATTCTATGGATAATGAATGTACTATACAAATATCATGATTACCTCTATGGTTTGTAAGACATAGTATTGTTTCACATCATTAAAAAAATGAAAAATGGACAGAAATATTTTCAAATAAATTAACTCTAAAAGGATTAATGAATATTTAATTAGGTTTGAATTATATAATTTTTTTAAAATAGATAAATTATTTCATTACATTTTGTATACATCTTCTCAAAGAGGTTCCTTTGTTAAAGCTTGTTATTCTGAGGGATTGGAAATATCATCATGTGGATAATAAAATGTATTCATAGTAGTAAAATATTTAAATTAGATTATATTAATCTAGTAGAGAAATTATAATAATATGAGAAAAAAATTATATTAATAAACAATTTTACCTTCTCATTTAACACTATTTATTTTTAAAAAATTGTAATTTTTGTCCTCTATATATTAAAAAAATCCCTTATTTATATTCCCCTTTATGTTCAATAGAATGTATACATTGGGACCACCATGATTTTATTAAGATCTCCTAATGAAATAGATACTATCAATTAAATTTTCATCTAACCCCCAATTTGATTTAGTGACTAGAAAGACAATCGACCAATTAATATTTGTTTTATCTGAAACATAAAATAATTCCACTTATTCTAATTCCATTATGAATGAGCCTTAATTTTCCCCTTCCACAATTAAATTGACCATCATGAATCCCATTTCATAAAATTTCATTATACTCATATTTTCATCCCATTTTTAATGGATATTCATTGCATGAAATGTTCTATAATCCAACTCATATACCTATTCAATAATTCAAAAATATCATATAGTGTCATAAATTGGATTTATATCCTTAGAAATAGATATATGAATCATATCAGCCACAGGTAGATGACTATTACTTATTATTATACTATAGTCATTGTCTTATTTTGTATAGAACATATAAATATTTATTAGATAACAATTTTATGTCATAAATTTTTCAGTCATACCAATGGATAACCATTGAAGTCCAATTAGAAATTGAATTCTGATTTTCAGATAACTCCTTATAAATTTTATCTCTTAATCATTATATAAATTTTTTAATATGTGTATTTTATATTCATCCACCATCCCTTAATGGATTCAGATACCTAATAATTTCTTGGGTTATTCAATGTGTGAATCACCCCCTCCAATATTAATATAAAATGTAAAGGTGCACTTACTTCAACTCTTTCAAGGTAATTGTAAGAAATTATCTTCTAAAAATTCATTTTCCCATAAGGCATTTGTTGTGACGAGCCTCTAGGAGACTGATGATTTCAAAAAATTATAGGTAATTGGTCCAACATTCAATAGATTATTTAATCAGATATCATTCTTCAGTACATTCTACTAGATGTTTATGATTTTTGAGACACCATTTCAAAATATTCATATACCATTAATTTGGGTACATCAATATATTATAGATAGGATGACATAGTTGAACCTCCGTAACCAAGGTACCATTAGTTGAACCATTATATCAAAGAATGTTAGTGGTGTGAAAATCTATAATTCACATATAATGACTGCAACTTATTTATTCATGATTGGAAATATTTTTGGGTCTATAATATTTCTTCAAATCATTTTTATATAGATGTATATTATATTTAATATATATCTTACATTTTATGTCAGAATGAAATATAATGAAACAAGACTCAAATATTGCATAAAAACATGACTGTCGTGTTATTTAAATTCTTATAACCTAAAATTAGTCCTTGAAAAAATTATTGATACTTGTTGGATACCCTTGTGGAACATTAAGACTCTTAAGGTAATGGAAAATTTGAAAATCATACTCTCTTGAATGAGTGAATGATTATTTAAGAATAAATCCCACCTTTTCCCTTAATCAGTGCCAAATAATACCTTATCTCAATTTCGATCATGTATAGAATATATTTGATGACATCATTGTTTTTTCTAACAATATTTAGTAACATTGAAATAAACAACCAAATACATTGTTTCTTACATGCATTAAATCTGGAGAAAGATTTACATAAAAACAATTCCAATATTTTAATTCAATGAAAATTGATCTATTCTTCTATCCTGGTTATATATGGTTTTTAAAAAATGTAATTCATAATATAGTGTCAACATATATTACATAATTGTATTGTTCATCACTAGTTACTGGAGATAATGTTGTATGTCATTGGATATTCATATTAAATGTTGTTCGCCAATATATATAGTTATATCGTTGAGGTAAAAATATTGATATCCAAAAAAACAGTATCATTATGGAATGTTTCAACTGAACCATGTAAGTGTTTCTTTCATATATGGGAAACCACATACATCGATTAATTCTATGTCTTGATAAATTTCCATAACCAGGGAAGTCATGTATCTCCCTATACAAAATGGCATTAAAAGAGATTTCTTAACATCTATGAGAATCATACATTATAACACATATATCCCATATCAATTTTATTTCTAAAATCAATGGATCCAAATATAAAATAATATCAACACTAGGTTGCATTATTAAAAATATAAGTAGATACAACAGAATGGATTTTCCCTCATGCATAAACATGTAGAAATTTTATAATATTTCAACATGATGAGCTATATACGTTGATTACTACTTTGTTCACGAAGAGGATTTATTAAATCTATAGATAATTTAAGATGACAGTTTCTTGACCCAATTACATATTTAGAATACTCATAATAAATTTTCTTCTACTAAGGAAAATATGATAGATGATGAAGGTTACTATATCAAATTATTGTATCTGCATTCCATGTGAATTTTCTCCTCGATTTTCTAAAATCTATATAGTATTGTAAACTAAAGAATGATAAGAAATTACTATAGATATATTTATGTAATTTAATTATTTTTCTTGAATCGATTTTTTCAATACTCAAGGCATTTTATTCATTATTCATTATCATTTTGAAACTATATGAATTAATTTGGACCAAATTTTATTTTTTTAGAGAACACTCCTATTAAACATAGGTTTAATTTAGTTTTATATATATTAAATTGTATTTCA
Source organism: Viscum album (assembly GCA_963277665.1). Taxonomy (NCBI): domain Eukaryota; kingdom Viridiplantae; phylum Streptophyta; class Magnoliopsida; order Santalales; family Viscaceae; genus Viscum; species Viscum album. The sequence goes on from OY728120.1 coordinate 488,838,187, forward strand.
TTTTTTTCTAGTAGCATCTCATTCTAGATACCATGTAATTTTGTAATGCGGGTGTCACCCCATCCGCTGCCAATTATCAAATTATGTATAGTGAATGAACATGGAAATGTTGTGTGTCTAGTAATAATGGTATACAATGGTCTCTTGGAAAAACTATTTACCTTCTAAAAAATCATTGTAAAATCATGAAGGTTATCATAAATTTCCATATTCATTTCTTCCATATCATATTCACCATCATTTACACTAGTATTCGTATCAAATGTTCCACAAATCGCAGTATCATCCCAATCAGTGTGCCTGGTCAGTTTATAATTATGATTATGAAATCATTTATATCTATAATATATTCCATGAAAAATAGTCTTTTCTTTAATTTATTTTGGACTAATATTTCTAGAATAGAAACTATGTAATCATAGAAAAATATTTTGAGAAGGGTATTATACAAGTTCTATTGTAAATATGATGAACTATTTAACACCATCATCATACTCTTCTGTCCAAATATTTTCATTAATCCATTTTAGATTTATATCTATCACATTGGTTTCATAGAATAATATTATTTTTAAATAAATAATTAAATACCCCAAAGATATACAATATTGACAGTGAAAGTTATAGACAATTATACTTATGGAATTGAAACATTTGATTATATCAAATAATTTCATCTTGTTTTGCAAAAAATGGGTAAATGAATTTATGAAAATAATTAATCCATTATAGTAGGTGTTATACTATTAATCCATTAAAATGTGAAAGTTATAAGATTGTTATGCTCATTAGCTTATCTCATGAACATTTATTTTCTCATTTTGTTGTTTGAAAGACATCCTACTTTTCTTGTGGACATGTTCCTATGTTTCTAGAAATACTCTATGTGATATTAATCCATTGGAAAACAAAATATAAAATAAATACATGAAACAAAAAACAGATGGGGGATGAGTCTCCAGAAACAAAATGAAATAACTATATTGGAGAGAAAACATATGGGAATGAAATTTGTCTATAAATGAGATGGGGGTTGTGTATCGAGAAACAAATTGAAAAAATAACTGTTGTTTAACACACATCATGTCTTTCATAAACACCCTAAAAAAATTAAAATATATTATATGAAATTAAAGAGAATTAAGAAACCCAAATATGATATCCAATAATAATAAAATATCATTTAATAAACTAGAAGATACAAAAATGTATTAATTTTTTTTAAAAATAATGATTAATTTCAACTACATGGATGGTAATCATAAATTATTAAGGGTGGAACATATAAATATAGAGAATAAATTATCAATACTTATGAAAATAATTACTAATAGATAGAAATTTATTACATCTATTTTGTTATTTACAATAATTAATGTAACAAAAATAGGACTTAATACATTTAATATTAATGGTATATCAAATATTTGAAAACATCTCATAACTCGTGGGATGTCATATCACTAAACTGACCCATTACAAGAATTATAGAGAGGTCATCACATTAGATCTACCCATATGAAGTATTGAAGGTAGTCCATAAAATACACATTGTAGAATACTTAATATTTTAGGGAGTTCCATAATGATGCTGGCATAATGGAATCATACACATAAACATTATATATCACAAACAAGGTAGAAAACACAACAAACCTTTCTATATCTCTGCCATACACACAATCCCTTAAAAGGATTGAATAGCACTTATGTTTTCAAATTTCTAAGTGGAATAACATATATTTAATTATAAATCTAGGTCAAATCATAGAATTAAAAGATCTATAAAACATCAATCAATATCTAAATTCTCTACATCACAAATATGAGAAAAAAAACTATTCAGTTTAATATGGAATGAAGCATTATTATAGCCTAAAAAACCATCATCATATAAACTGATACATAAAAAATTATGTAGAAGATTAAAAATGGGATGGAACTTCTACCAAATGGTTATTTCTATCATGTACCCAAAGATAATAATACATGATTCATCCACACTTTCACTTAAATAAAAGTGTACCTCACAAATCCCCTACATTAATTCATATCTGCAATTGATAAGGAATTTGATAATTGTATGGAATAGGATTTATTTTGAGAATGCTCATAGTATTGTTGTTTCACACTCTATAAATTCCTAGGATCAAAATAGATGATCTCCAGGACCAAAGATACAAAATCGATAACTCACCACACTCATGGTTGCCAATTATCCTCAATCGTAGCTAGTACCTTTGATGTTTTACACCTTGAGCTCCTCAATAAAAATTAGAGAAAGGATTTCATTTGAGGGAATGTTGAGAAAGACATACATCCAATCCTCGTAATCATTCAAAACATGAATTGTCTGATCCTTGGATTTCATCCCTGGATTAGGTTGAGGCTTGATTCAAGCCTTGATTCAATCTTTAATTCACCAAAGAGGGGTGCCGACAGAGGGTGGATTTTATGGAAAGATCTAGATATTTTAAAGGGTTTATAACTGGTTATTGTTTTATAAATTGATCAAAACACTATTATCCGCACTTTCAAAAAAGTGCTGATGAAGATATCTTTTATGAGTTCTTAAATAATTACCCTGATAAAGGATTAATAATTTTAATTATAAATAAATTATATATATATATATATATATTTAATAAATATATTTAAATATAAATATTTTAAATATATTTTTTATTTTAATATTTCTTTTATAATTTTATAATTTTTAAATTGTATAGTTATTTAACTATAATTACATAAATAATATTAAAAAATAATATTTATAATATTATATATATTTATATTATGTTATATATAAATATATATTTAATAATTATATATATATTAATATAGTAAATATATTCATTATTGAAATAAATTAATTAAAATTTTCAAAATTATTTTAATATATATAATTATTTATTTTTTATTATATAAATATGTTTTCAAAAAATAAATTTTTTTATTTATAATTATAATTATTTAAATGTATACATATAGTAAACATAAATTTATAAATATATTTTCTGCATTATTAATGAATATTTAATCTTATTTTCATGAATTTTAAAAATGAGTGAATTTTAATATGTAAAAATTAAGTACACAAAAAATATTGAAAAAATAGAAAAATTTGGTCCTTATGAGTTGAATATAAAATTAATTAATTAAGTATATATGAAATCTATGTATCCCCCATTTTATCTATGTTAAATTTAAAAATCAAATGATATTTAATTATTCCAATTACTCTATATAATTAGTTAGTATTTTTAATCCATATAAAATTTTAATTATAAACCATTATTCACTAAATATAGGACTATTTAATGTAAATAATAAATATTTTACATTGTATAAATATTAATTATAAAAATTAATATATATATATATATAATATAATATTTATTTACATTATCAATAGTTATCTAATTAATTATTTTTTAAATATTTTTTCCAATTTAATTCTTTTTAATTATTACTTGTTTCATTTAAATTTTTCACACATCGATATAATAAATATATATAATTTATTAGTATTTATAATTTATATATTTTATATAAAATTTATTCATTATTATCAATAATTATTTAATTATTAAAAATAATAATATTTTTTTGATAAATAGATTTTTATTTTTTATTTATTTTATAATTTCATTTTATTTAGAGCATTATCTTCACTAAAAACCCACTACTAAAAGATAAATTTATGAGCATAAAAAATAATGAACTGATAAATGGTATTCTTTACCAGTGCTAAAAATAACACATTGTAAAAGGGTACCATTTGTTAATGCTAAAAAAGTGATAATAAAAGGTACACTTTTTCAATGCTAAAAAAAGTGTTGAGAATTTGTAGTTCATATCAATGCTAAAAAAATCTATAAAAATTTTGAAAATTTATCAGTTTTTTTAACAATGAGAAGAGTCTCCTTCATCAGCACCTATTCCCAGTGTTAATATATTCCAATACTTTTATAGGTTTGTTTTATAGTAGTGCATTATCTTCTCAATGATTCCATGTACTAGTAGCTCATTCATGGGGTTTAAGAAAGGCATTTGTTCTATTTCAATAATGGATTAGGTACCATTGTACCAGGGTCCATGTGATGGCCCAGTACTTCTTCAAAAATTATTATATAATTTATATATTTATACAACATATTAACCAAAATGTCCGTCTGTCTTTTGATTAAGAAGTTCATAATAAATAATAGTGAGAAAAAAAATATTTTATTCTATATAAATATTTTTTAAATCCTTTTTTCTTCTAAAATTACTAAGATTATCTCGGGAATACAGAGACCAAATGGTCTAGTTTGGGAATAATCATGATATGAAAACATTACATCTGATTCCCATGAAAAACGAGATATGTTAATAAGATGGATCATGATTAATCACATGGATATATAAAATAATTGAAATAGTATCAAAATATCATGGTATCATAGTAGAAGTGGAAGTAATAAGAATCATGACATAAATATAAGTATAGGATAACTGACAGTATGACATTATATGGTGGATAATGTCCCATAATGGATTTGGTTTTATCCATAATCTGATACAAAAAATCTCATGAGAAAAAATATTTTTCCAATTCATTAATTCACTATCTATAATAACCAATAATAACATGTTCATGATCTATTTGTTCCACATAAAGAAAATCAATCATATGAAATTATATAAGAATTACCAATGGAAATAAAATTTGTGTCATAATCATTCAGCATGTCATTTTCAATGGAATTTTTATATTGAAGGTATAATAGAAACGACCAGTAGGAATGTCTTACTACATCAAATGATGGGAGAATAAATATATATATATATGAGAAACATATAAAAATAATTTATATAGAATCTATAATATCAATGTTTTTTTATTGAAGAAAATACATTTGGAAACATTAAAAATATAATGGATAAAAATAATCTTTTCACATTTTTTAACATCAACAGATGTCCTCATTGATAAAAAATGATTTTAAAGGACACTTTTATCATTTATTAATGAAAATACAATTTCTATTTTGAAATGAAAATATAAAATCATAAAAATTCTAAAAAATGATATAAGTTTTTTGAATATAACCTTTTAAATGAAAAAATATTAATTACAAATTTTAGTGTTCATGGAGGAGGTGGTGTTACACTGATGCTAAATATATTAGAAACCAAATATTCCATAATTATTTTTGCATGAAAAGTCAAAAATAAAATTTTACATTACATTATTGGAAAATTTACTTTTAAAAAACATTAAAATCCAACCAACGGTAAATACCAATGTAAATTATTATATTAAAAAAATATTTCAAAACATTTCTAGAAAACAAGGATTTTGATGAAAACAAAATTTGATCCAAGATATGAATGATGTCTGATTTTCATATGAACATTTTTCAATAATTTTATATACCAAATAGATTAAATTGAACTATTCCTATAAAACATCATTAATAACTATAATAGTAAAATATTAAATATGTTTTTCAAAATGATCATATAATTCCCTTCAATTTAAATTCAAACATGAGGAATACTAATTAAAATGATATTGAAAAAAACCCATAAAAAATTGTAGACTTTTGAGTCATAACATCCAATGAATAAGTAAATTAATTTTTAACTAAAATATCAAGAAGAAGGACGGATTAATTATATAGTATGTAATGGGGATTTATATTCAAAATTCAAAAGAAATTATGTGGATCAAAAATATGTTCCATGATAAATGAATTTTGAGTTGAAATAATTATAAAGATCGTATCATTGAAGTGGGATATATCAAATGTTGTGATTATGTGTAATAAATGTAGATTCATACAAATTAAATATTAAATACATCATAAGGAAATAAAAAATCATTTCACACATGAATATGGAATACTATAATCAATAAGGTAGTTTTATAACCCGATGAATTCAAATTGAGTTAAAAAACCCCTTTTCTCATGTTTATATTTAATTAACTATTTATTAACATCAATTTTAGTTTTTTGACCATGGAATTTACATATACCCAAACCATATTAATATTTATTATATGATTCATAATACTTTTATAACATATTATTACATTTTTGTTCTTAATAATTCATTATCAATATTTTTTCATGTGTTCATTGCCTTTGTTCTGATTCATGTTGTATAATGAAAGATAAAAATAATGAACATGGGATCTTCTTAAATATTATATAAGAAATATATTATTGTTATAAATATAATTTTTCATTATAAATATATTTAGAGTAATTATTTAATTTTAAACATTGATAATAAATCACATCACTTCACGGAGGCGGTAGGTCGTACATAAGTATGAGATACATAATCATTTCCTTAACTAGTGAAGTGTAATAAAGTGAATGGTATAATAATTTTATAGAATAAATATCATTTAATATATTTATATTTATGGTATTTATTAATTAAATTGATAATTTATTACATTCCATGTATTATGTATGTGGAAAAAAATGACATCTCCTCGAGAGGCCATCATCCACCGTACACAACGGTGACACTACTCAGTTTTTCGATGGAATTAATGTAAGAAGTTATATTGATATTATAAATAAAAATTATAATTATCTCATTAATATATTATTTAAAAATTACATACATCATTAAATCATTGATTGAAAAGTGGTGAAAAAAAACAATTAGCATTGGTTTGTGAGGTGGTCATCCACTATGAACACGATCCATGGTTTCATATCTCATTTGAGAGAGGAAAGGGTTTTTGTTCCATAAAATAACATAGAATCATATCAGTATATGATATGTAATGAATTTATTATAATTTTTTTTATTATTATTTTGAGGTAGTGGAAGAATAAAATAAAATGATCGTGTATGATTGTTACCTATTCATCAGCCATCTAATTTTATTTTTCACTAGAAGCCATACTAAAATGGATTTATGACCATAACATGGCATATATGATGTGATTGGGTGTGTATTTATGGATTTTTTATTCTATTTATTGGTATATCAAAATGTTTTTGTAAATGTTGGAGGGATTGGATGGTTTATCCATTAATAAATAGTAAATGGACACACTATGACATTGTGACAAAAATAGAATTACACCAACATTTTTATCTTGAAAAAAGGCACCAAAATGGTCCATTTTATATAATTATAATCTATATGGTCGAAATATGAACATATAATTTGAATTATACATGTTTTTCTTCATTTATACCCCTTATAATTTATGTTTTACTGCTAATAAACACATTTTTTACCTAATCAAGGTAAAAAAATTTTACATTTTCACTATTCATGATGGTAAAAAAAATATTCCTTCCTTATTAGATAATATATTTTATGTTTATTGTAAATTTTTAATCTATTTTTTAAAATTAAACTCATAAAATTGGAGTAATTTTAATTAAAATTAACCTAAAATAATGTTGACCAAACTAATTTCAAAAAGAAAAATATTCAAATATTGAAAATGTTTTTATTAAAACTTTATATATATAATTAATCATAGAAGACTAATTTGGATTAATTAATCTATAATTAAACTAATCATAAATTTAAAACTTCTTTAAAATTAATTTAATTTTGTAAAATATTTAAATTAAATTTTAGTTTTCCATAAAAATCTTTATTTTTCACTATTCATAAAATAATTATTCTTTTTTTGAAAAATCCAGAAAATTTAGCCAAAAATAATATTTATATTAAAATTTAAAAAATTATATATTTATTGAATTAAATTTTCTAGAAGTGGAAACAATTAATTTTAAATTATGTTCCAAATGCATGAGTAAACCATCTTTTAGAAAAATACAGTATTTTAGATGAAATTTAATTTAATTTTAACAAATTGTTATTTAATTTCCAATAAATAAATATTCATTTTTTTTAATCTTATAAACCATATAATTTTAATTTTTTTTATCCTTATTCAAACCCAAAAATTTAATAGATTGTTTTTTGTGGTTGATTTTTATTTGGGATCCTGTCTTCCATAATCTATCAAAGATAAAGATATTTTGAAAAATAAATATATTATAATCAAATAGGGAGTCAAATTCTCTTATAATCTTGGTGTTCCATGTCAAATACATAATAAAACATGAGTATCAACTTTTAAAATACCATTTTAATACATTCTACCTTGTTAACTAAATTTCAACATCGTAAATTAATCTTGATATCATAAATCATGTGGTTGATTTTTTTTGAAAACCACACATTCTAAAAATGGTTATTAAAAATTCTATTAAAAATAGGGATATATAAATATGAAATTAAACACATACTAGGAATCCACATTCTGTAATTTTTTTTAATATTGATGATATGAAAATATATTAAAAAAATAAAAAGTTCTATATAGTGATAGTGAAAATTTGATCAATATAATGTAAACGATCAATATAATATTAAGTACCTAAAAACCATAAATTTTTCATGATTTAAAATACAATTTAATTAATCATATAATATAATAACAAGATAAAAATTTTTTAAGATCAATTAGTTGATGATGAGGATATATTTTACATTACTTGAATATAATGAAATATAATTACATGTTATCATTGTTTTTCAGGACCACGATTTAATCCATTGGTTATTATTAGATCAATTTTTACTTTACCTATTATTCCTAATAATGAATATCTAAAAATAACAATTTTTTAATTCATGAACTAATATAATTTACTTTTAACAAAATGTATGATACATTAAACAATATAACAATATTCATTATACAATTATTAAATCATAATTTGTTATAAAAATTATATAATTTTGAAAATAAATATGAATCTAAAAATATCAAAAATTTGATAATTTGATAGATGGTTTAACATAGATCAATCCATAAATTAATAACCCTATATCCCAAATAACCTCAATACCATCAATAATAAATATTGAATAAAGCTCAATGGTTATATAATAACCTTTAAAATTACATCTCAAAAAATATATAATTCTTTCAAAATATTAATTTATTTTAAAAAAATATTTTATAAATACATAGAACCAATAAAACTTCTCATGAAATATGATTAGTCACCCTAAAATAAAATGAATTTATCAAAAATAATAAATCAAACAAAATAAAAAAAAATTATAGGCCATACAATCCAATTAAAAATAATATTATATTAAAAATTAGATCACATAGGACAGTGGTTGTTGCTTCACCCTTATCGTCATTCGGTTGTAGTTTTAAGCCTCGTGACCACATTAGATACGATGGGTTATCACCCATCTTGCAAGTTTTTTATTTTCTAAAATTATGGAAAAATATTTAATGATTATATTTTTAATTTTCCAAGATCCTACAAACTATTAAAGTATATTAATATCATCATCAAAAATAAAATTAGATATCAAATTAGTTTTATTAACCATAATGGTTTTCTATACAACTTAACATTATCCAAAACAATATACTCATTACCTCAATAAGAGGAACATATATATATGATTATATTTTTCTAAGTTAGGTTTCTTATATAGTATCACCTTACTATTAAATAAAAACCATATGTCATTAGAACCATTCATCATATTCTTGAAAATGTTTAATATGAGACTTCTAGAGAACAATCCTCATTTAAATATTTTATGACTCACTTTAATCTTGAATTCATGTACACCAACTTTTCAATCATTCCACTTCATTTTTAAATAATTAAATATGATCCATCTTCAAATTCCTTAAAACATCCTTAAATTGATTTTTAATTTTTGTTCTAGGCATAATCTTCTATGAAATACTTACTCGCACAACATTGTTGGTCTTCCCTTACAGCCTTCCACAAATTACATTAATGTTCATAATTGCCATTTTTTTACATTCAAAACATTCTTCAATTGATTATTAATCATTTAAAACTTTATAGTAATAATTTTTATTAAATAAAAATTTCAATTTTCGGAGGCGATTACTTACTTTTTTCCTTCCTATCTATACATAAAACATTTTATCATTCCTTTGAGACATTCTATTTAGTACCTCTTCCTACGTTCCCAATATATAGGCAAATAAAAAATAATTCTTTTATGATCCCCACCTCTCTAACTCATATTTAAAACTATCCCTATATTCATGGTGGAGTTTTAGAGTTTTTTAAGGTTCATATTGTTAATCATATACCATAATTAGAAATAATCATAAATGAGAACATCCTAAACTCTAGTCACCATCACATTTGCTTTCACATATACACATTTTCTATCACATTCAATACTATCCTTGTTCTTTATGTTTACTATTATTTTCTAAACCTAAAATTAATATTATGAGAAATAATAATCAATGTGGGAAACCCTATAATCCTAAAACAATAGTTATATAATGTCTATATCAGGACACCTTTGTTTGATATTATGACATCATTGGTTTATCGTAGGTTTTTCATATTAATAATCTATTCAAGATACTCCCCATCACACTTAATCAAATAACTAAATATTAATATTAAATGTTATAGTTATCACATAGCATCTAGAATTTTATGAAGTAATGTGACTAACCAAATTAAGAAAATATAATTTAATTTTTTTAATTAAATGAACTAATTGGGTACTAATTAATTATAAATGCAATGAAAACCCAATGGAATATAAAGGATGTGTTTTCATAAAATACTTTTTTATGCCCATAATAGTATTTTATATTAACAAATGAAATTAATAATATTAGTTTAATATAATAATGAAATTTTTATTTTACATATTCAATAAAATTAATTTAAATTCTTCAAATAGGTGTTTATTGGCCTAATTAAGATGAAATTCAATTACATATATATATAATTCTAAAAGTTTTTAAATGGTAATTCTTCCATCATTTAATGGTTCAACTTTTGTAAATCGAAATTTTTAAACATTAATAAATTTTATTTGAAAATTTAAACTTTATTTTTGAAATCCTAATATTAAAATAATCTGCGGGTGAAATGTTAGTATTTTTTATATAATGTTCATTTTGCCGTGAATTATGAATATTAATGAATATTAATTAAAAAATTCATTTTAAAATATTTTTTTTATATTAAAAATACAATTTAATGTATATATAACTAAATTATACAAAAAAAATAAAATCTATCTCATTTTAATAAATTTCAATTTCATATTGGATATAAAACCATTTCAATCTTCTGAACATTAAACATTATAAAATTATTTTTTCATTGTGTATATGGGATTCATTTTACATATAATTTTTCTAATTATTTTAATTTAATTTAGTCCAATGAATTAAATAATTGTAAAAATAAGGTTTAAATTATTTTGAATTGTATATTTCATTATTAGGTATAGAAATATTAACCGTTGTAAAAACATTATTTACCACGGTATTGGTAAATAATAAAAGTGTAAAAGATAAAAGTGTAAAGGAGTAAAATACATAAAAACTACACAATTTAATTGATGGTTGAGGTATTTCTCCACAATAACGATCCTATAAAATATTAATTTTCATTCAACGTCATCCAAATTAATTCCCCCATAATTTTGTTTCATTACAACAGAAAATATTCATTTTTTTTAAAACATAAACCCACAGATTGTCAATAATAAATATCACCCATCACCACCGCATTTCAATTTAAAATCATTTTAGATCCAAAAAAATATTTCAAAAACATTTATAATCAGTCTTACCATATCTATGTGATTCTCATATCACCCAATAAACAAATATAATGTCCTCATGGGGTCATTCAATGTGTTTTCATGGAAGGTAATTTTCTCAAAACACCTCTTTTATTTTATTTTTTTGTTTCTATTTTCTCCTAACCTCCTTTATCCATCAAGTCATGATGAATATAAAAATATTTTTATAATTTATTGTTATATTATTAAAAAAATCTCATATCTATATCATTTATCATCTCCTCTTTTACAATGAAATGAAACTATTGTAAAAATTATGTCGACTAACCATCTCCTTGAATAATGATTTTTCATTTTTATTTCTGCTTCATGGATGGTAATAAATTTTTAATTATGATTATATCATATTTAAATAGGTATACTATAGAAAATTTCATTTTTTGTACTAATATACTCACATAATATTAAATAATAAAAAACAAGTTTTTGCTATTTGAAAAAACATTCAAAATAAACAAAACATTTATCATTAATGTTTAATCTAATGAATCATCCCCATGTATGAAATAAAAATGACATATGAAAACATTAATAAATATTAAATATAAATTATACTATTTTATTCCACTTCTAATGTTTTAATCCAATTTTATGAGAACATATATAATTATACACAAATGAATTTATCAGGAAACTATGAAACAAAAGCACGTGAAACCAAGAAAACAATTAAATATTATTAATATATGGGGCATAAATTGTTATAAAAACACAAAAAGGTATTATAAATATTAAAATAGTTATTTAATGAGTTAATAACATTTTTTAAACCATTAAAAAAGATTTTTTAAATTTTTTTACGAATGTAGAATGTAAGGTAAGTGTTTTCTCATCTCATTTTCACTTGAGTGAGATATATGCCTTATTCGCCACTAATTTCATGTGTGTGGTGTATATAATTCCCTTAAATATTTAATTAAATTAATATAATTATCTTTATGTTTTTAAATGTTTCATTTGATAATTATTACTTTTATTGGGTATATGATTGAACAAAATTTAAGTGGATCAGTATTTCATAACCAAATTTTCATTATTTGTATTAAAATTCAACTTCATCATAACGCCATTATTTAATTATGTGTTAAATGAATTTCAATTTTCATAGGTTTTATTTAAAAAAATTTAGGTGTATTTGTATTTAATATAAAAAATATATTATTTTTATTTATCGTAAATTAAAATGTAATATATTTGTATGTGAATTTACATTAAAATAACTCTTCTAAATTTACTTTTCCAAGAAAAATATCTTAATTAAATATACATATTGAATCGAATTTCCAAAATTTTGTTATCATTAATTTATTTGTATTAAATTACATGTATAGAATTTAATTTTTGAAATAATATGTTTTAATATATGTGTGTGTGATTGTTTTTAAATGTTAAAAAGGGCTTCAAAATGGAAATGTTATTTTTCTTTATATATTCTATATATGAAAAGATTATAGAATTGTTATTGGGAATATTTTATGAGGATGGGTGGATCGATGATATTATATTGGAGTTTGATACCACTATATATCATCAATTAATTTGTTAATGGGATTTTTTAAACCGCTTAAGATTATCATAATATATTATAGGAATAATATTACTCGGATTATTCAAAATGAATCTATAATTTTTAATCCACGTATAGCTGAGAGAGATAAAATATCTTTTAGAGTGATATGTAAAATTATTCCCTAAGATAAATATTTATCTTAAATATTATTTATTAAGAGTTATCATGAAAATTAATTGATATTACAAGTGTAATATATTGATCTTTGGGAAAATAATACAAACATTATCGAATAAAAATGTTTGATTTTTATGAAAACAAATAATGGAATTTCACAATAAAAGTGTTGAAATTTATTTTATATTCATTACTAATATATTGTGCTCATAAAAAGTAATAAAAAACTTTCATAGCAATTAATAGTGATTAAATTAAAGGATGAAGTCATGTGGGAAATTTCCAATATATGATCATGAATTGGAACCATGTTTTTAATCATATAAATTTTTTTATGAATAAAATTTATTCTGATTATAAGTTTCCTCTTAATATTTATGGTTTTACTCTATATGATTTCTTCCTAAAAATCTATAACACTAAACCAAATTTAAATATTGGAATTAAAGAAATATAATTGTAGTTTAAAATCACAAGAATATGAAATGTTTAAGGATGGTTCCTTACAATTTGTATCAATGTAGTGATTAAATAATTTATTGATTTCGATGGTTTCATAAAAGTTATGAATATCCTTATAGGATTTACATGTTTAATGATGATAATATTTTTGACGGATTATACATACCTCTTGTTTGTCAAATAGAATGATTTCTTAGAGATTAATGATATTTTTTAGATATTGTATTTATAAAGGTATTATATTTAGGTAAAAAAATTAGGGGTAATTTATTATATAGTTAAAAAGAGTATTATATTTAAAAGTACATTTTTAATTTTAACATGTGAAATTCATTTCATGATTTAATTATGATATTATATATAGATAATGTATTATTTATCAAAATAATTGGATAGTGATCTTTCACAACCATCTTATTTCTTCCTTGTGATTTGATTATCACTATTACTAAAAATTAGTTTTCAAATGGTTCGGATAACTATATGAGAATTCATAACGCCTTTAATAAATATATTGGCGTATCTAATAACATTAGTTATCTCAAAACGTTTTATGGGTCATCTATTTCATTTTATTATTACTCATTTCAATAATATTATTATTTATGAGGTAATTCCATTTCAAAAACATCATTTTTAATATTACCCTTAAAGATATCTTTTAATCATATTTCTATGTTTTAAAAAATTATTTCGAGAAAATGATTTTACAATTCTCCATTTATTTTTTGACTTTCATGTTTACTCAATTATTATTTTTTTAAAAAAATGAATGTTTTATTTTTGACGTTTTCTAAAAGAGGTTCCTTATGATTTATCTGACATTAATATGGAAAAAATGATTTTTTAAATTATATGTAATGAGTGTATTTTACATAATAATGAAAAATTAAATCTGTAATGTTTACATTAAAATATTACAATATTATTTTAAATTAGAATGATATATTTTATAAATTCATGTAATTTATCATCAATATAGAATGGATATTTTCCCTAAGAATAATTTCATGTGATCTCTGAAAAATTAATTTACATCTCAGATAACATTTTTTATGTTACTTATTATTTTATGGGGATATAATAGAAATTATGATTTCAATATTTAAGGTATGTAATATTTTATTATTTTTATAGTATGAATTTTTTTTAGTTTAGATTGATGCATTATAAGGATATAGTTCACATATTTGATTGTAGTAATGAAGAATTAACAAATCTGGCAAAGAAGCACATATAATGGATTAAGAATAAAGATTAATGAAGGTTTTTTATATATTGGGTATTCAAATTTAGGATAAAGTGGTATTTTATAAATATTATGGGAATCATGGATCAATTAAATATTTTTCTATAGTAGGTTTTGTTTCCAATAATTTAGAAACATATGTTATATGGATTGGAATCCATTGAAAAGTGGGTTAAATGTGTTAATTTTTGGGATACATTTTTTGATATATGGAAATATCATGATGAACATGTAACCCACATGTTTATAATAATAAAAATATTATTTGAGGAATAATTACATTATATTTTGGTCTAATAAATATAAAGGTATCTACAATCATTTTTTTTATATGATCATTGAATTTGGGAAAAATATGGGTTTGGAATTTTGGGAATGAAAATTGAAAGGCTTGCGGTAAACATTGAGGTTAAATATATTTAGGATTATTTTAATAGTTATTCTAAAATTTCTAGAATATATAGGATTTATATTAACATAGTTTTAAAAATGGAAGACCCATATGATGGGTGAAAACATGTCACATCTAGAATGGCTACAAGAATTGAACCCAGAACAGAAAGGTGACAAGGGTTCATCACACACCCCAATACTATGTGATTTACATGTTATTATGATCGTTTTATTTTTATTTGAAAGATTTGACCAAAGGAAAAATTTCTCTTTTGGAATCATTTTTTTGTGTTACCGATAACTATGGGATTGAATAAATGATTTAGTTATTATGTGATTACAAATAATTCATAAAAAATTAACTATTTTTGAACCATTTAATGACAAAGAAAAATATAATACTATAGGATTTTATTTGAGAAATAATGGATGAATTATCTAGTATAAGAACATATGAGTTTTGGTCATTTCTGTTACTTATGGAAATAGTTATCATAACATAGAGATTATATGATTTTTTGAAATTATATTTTGGTGTGATAATTTAAGAGAGACTGATATATTTTATATGTTTAATTAATATAGGATGATTATGTGGTAAAATACATTGGAATATTGGGTTTCAATTTTAGTCAAAAATATTTTGATGAATTTTAAGGATAATGTTTTATTGAATTATCAATGTTGAACCTTGGTAATTACTGTAGAATTTTGGATAATAATGTTTTTTATATAAGTTTTTCTTTTTTCTAGGAAATTACATTATCATGTAATATAAATTTTGAATTTTTTAAATTCTTTATTAACTGAGGAATATATAGTTATACATTTATGTATTTTATGATCTAGAAAAGTTATTTCTGATTCTACAAGTATGAAAATTTATCATGAATACTCTTAAATTGGATAAAATATGATATTTTTGTTGAAATTTATTAATGGATAAATTATAATTGTCATTTAATTATCAATCCTTATTTTATTTTCCTGGGTATTAAAATAATTCTATAATTTTAGAAAAAAATATTTGAAAACAAAATTGTTATCTATTCACTTTTGTCAATAGATTATTAACCCACCACATATTTATGGTTTTGTAATGGTCAAAATTCTCATGATAATGTTGTATATAAATCTTAATTAGTCTTTTAGAGTTATTTTTTCTCTTCCACATACATTTTTTGTTATGTGGGATCCTTGTATGTGTTATCATAGTTGACATTCATGCATTCCATTTTCACTTTTCAAGTAGAAGTTTTATTGATCCTTTTTCGATGTGAGCTTTCCAAAATAGTCCTCTAAAAAGTGAAACACAAACTTTTTTATACTAATTTAAAATTATGAGGATTTAATTTGTCAAATTGGGGAAAATTTAGAACTCTTATATTTTAAAATTAAACACTTTACAAAATATCATAAAAGATACGACACATTGAGCATAAATATACGACTAAATATTTTTTTATAAATCTTATAGTTATCCCATATCCATTTGAATGGATGCCATGAATGATATTATCCAAATTTGGAAAATATAGATTAAATATGCTAAAAAAGTAAATTCATTGGTTTCAAATTTATTATAAATTAAAATAAAAACTAATTGCTTATAATTTTTTTTATAAGAAAACTATTCAATGTCCATAATATAATTTTATCTAAATAAATTATATTTAAAACAATTATTGATAGATATTAATTAATTTTTTATTTTATATAGTAAAAAAATTATTTAAATTCACCAAGTATATCATATATCGTTAAGAAAAAATAATAATTTTTACCATTAAAAAACTATATTTTTCTAAAAGGTAATTTTTCCACCTTTTAACCAAACAACTATTTTAAATATAAATTTTTACAGTTTAATAAATTTTATTTTAGAAAATATTCTTTATTTTTGAAATGTCATTATGAAAATTATCTTAGGGTGATTTTTTTCATTTCATGGAGAAGCATCATTTTCTAATGAATATTGAAAAACACTAAATTTTAATCGAAAACTCTTATAATTTATTTAATTACTAAATTTATCAGTAAAATTTAGTTTAATTTTAATTTATTTAAATTTTATATAAATAAGTAAAATTTAGTTCATTTTAATCAATTTCAAATTGAAATTTAATATAAAACATTTCAATTTATTGAAAATTTAACTTTATAACCCTGAATTTTCATTATGTCCATTGGATTAATTCTAAATAAAAAATTTCTAATTATAAGAATTGAATTAGTTGAAATATATTTTATATTTTTTAATATAACGTCCAAAAAAAATTTATGATCAACTTCTTTTGATATTCATAAAAAAACTACCACAGTAAAATAGTTATTTACCAGGGTATAGGTAAAAAATAAAACTGTATATAGTTAAATGGTCAAGGCATTAAATACCATAAAAACAATCCCTAATTGTTGAATGTGTTATTTATTTACCATAAAAAACTCTATAATATAAATCATAATCCAAATTCATGGAAATTACTTCCACCTCGATGTGGTTGTCTTTATATACGTAACAATATTTATATAAATCACATAAAACTAACCTCTCCTCTTATATAAATTAAACCCCTCACTACCCATTTTCTTCTAAAATGACTTTTACTCCTAAAAATATCATAAAAATCCACTAATAACCACTCTAACTTTATACATGTGCTTCTTGCCTCACTAAAATACCAAATACAAGGTTCTCAAGGGGTCATCCAAGGAGGTGATATTCATGATGGTCTTTTCTCAAAAAACCTAATTTATTATTCTTTTTTTTCTATTTTCTCAACACCTCCTTAATCAATGATATAATTACAAATATATAATTATTTCTAGACTACATGGGTATGATTCTAATTTAATATATGTAAAGATCCGTAAATTTCAAGGAAATTTGTTTCTTAATTTTCTTTGGAATTTTACAAGAGCGCAGTTTCTGACGGCACCTGATTCCGAGGCCCGGTGTGCCCGGAATCATTTTCCGAAGTTTTGGCTCAGGTACGTTCAGTGAACGGACGAGCGGGTTTTTCTAACTTTTGAACCCGTGCCTAGAATCGAATTCTGAGGGCACCAATGAAATCGCAGTGCCGGTATTCTCTTAGAAACACCTCTTTCGGAGATGCGTTTGCTAGGGTGTGGTTTTTAATTTTCGGGCATAAAGTTAAGAAATATAATAATTTTGCGACAACTTTATTTTATTTCACTTAAGCCACTTGGAAGCCACTTGAAGCCACTTATTGACGGCTTGAACTGAGTTGAACCGGATAGGATGCTATCGAGAAATATCCTACCCCCTTGGTAGGATATTTGGGAGGTGGGGCCCGCACGAGCCCCGCCGTTTCTTTCCGCTAAGAAACGCACCCGCGAAAACCCGTCTTTATGAAAGTCAACTGACGCGTTTCTTAAAATCTTAACGGACCATTTAATTGGGCAGTTTATTTCATGAATTAAATGGGTTGTTTCTTTCGTTGAATTAATTCAACGAATTGATTAGTCCTTTCTTAACCAGTTTTCAAATTCGTTGGGGTAATAATAAAATAAGGCCAACGATCGACCTCTGGTTATTTGCGCGTTGAGAAGATTTGAGAGGACCCTTGTATATTCTTCTCCCTTGCAAAGAACGCGAAGAACGCGAAGAACGCCGAACCCGGAAATCGACGACGCTTCCGTCCGAGACGTTCTTCCCCGCTCCGATCTCCGATCACCAACCATTTGAGGTTAGTGATTTTGGGTTTCCGCTAAAGGTTCTTTTCGGTTTTAAAAAAAACATAGATTTAATTATTTATAATTTTAAATTTGTTGTTCTTGGTCCGTTGAGCTCGCCGACTCAACGTCGGATCCCGCGATGACGCGACGCCTTCCCGCGACGACGCGACGATCCACCTCTTCCGCGACGAGATTTTCCACGAAGAACGCCCGCGCACGACGACCAACGAGGTAGGGATTTATTTTGGGAATTACCCCCATTTTATTATTCCCGTTTATGAAACAATTTTTCATTAAGAATTGTTTCGGATATGCGTTCATGTGTTGAACTTAAATTTCTCCCGTTTGTTTATCTCTAACGCGGAGGGTGCGGTCCAAACGAACACAGCCTGACGACCCTCCGTCGTTCTTCGTTTTGTGCGGATTTGACGGGCGATGACGGAACGTGCCGCAACGGATGTTTGACGATCCTGCAGTGAAGAACGAGTCCCGGGAGGAGCAATGGCAAAGACGGGAAGAGAATCCGACCACCGGAACGATCCCGGTGGCCGGCGGAAATCGCGGGCGGTGCGGGTCGCCGGCGCGGGGGCGCCGGCTGCCGGGAGCAGCGGCGCCCCGGCGCGCCGCCGGACAGTCCGCCGCGGCTGAAGCCGCGTCGGCGGTGGAACCCGCGGAACCGCGGCCGCGCGGGCCCGATGCCCTCGGACGCGGCTGAAGCCGCGTCCATGACACAACGCCGCCCCACGCGGGGGGCCGCGACACCACCAGGCCGCGGGGGCGGCGCCCCGCGCGCCTCGGCCGTTCGGCCGCTCGGCCGAACCGGGCCAGGCCGTTCCGACCGGCCGGGCCACGCCCTGGCCGGACCGGGCCCGTACCCCTCCATCTTCGGACGTTTTCGTTCAAACGCCTGTAACTTGAGCTACGGGCCTCCAAACGACTCGCCGTCAGTGGAAACGCGATCCTTGGATCGAGACGGTCGTTTCGGTTTATCGCACTCAAGGTTTCGGAATACTTTGAGTTTGGCCGGGTTGGTTCGTACACGAAACCAACCGGGCCCTCGGAGCGGAAACGCTCATATCTCGAGCCACGGACGTCCGATTAACGTGACGTCAGCTTCGTTGAATTCCTCTAAGTGAGACGGATCTTTTGGCATACTCCGCCCAAGGTTTGGAAGCAGGTGGAGTACGGTCGGGTTGGTTTTGCCTTAAAAACCAACCGGGCCCCTCGGACGAAAAAGCCAATAACTCTCAGACCGGGCGTCCGATTGACGCGCCGTCTGTGACACTGAGTTCCTGTTGACGATACGAAACTTTTGGATACATCAACTTCGTAATTTGTGTCAGTTGATGTATCGGCCTCTCGGATCATGGAGCGGACCCTCCCGAACGAGCTTGCTGTGTGCGGGAACCCTAGAGCTGGCTGCGACTGCTTCTTCGACAGCGACGACCGTGCAGAGATCCTCAGTGGACTGCGGCGACGACTGTGCAGAGATCCTAGGTGGACTCCGACGATGACCATGCAGAGATCCTCAGTGGACTGCGGTGACGACTGTGCAGAGATCCTCAGTGGACTGCGATGACTACTGCACTCAGCAATCCTACGTGGATCCGTGCTACAGGTCCTCTATGGGCCCGGTCCTGTGTGGGCCCGATCCTGTGTGGGTCTGATCCTGTGTGGGTCCGCACTCAGCGGTTCTGTGTGAGCCAGCGCCTACAAGTCATGTGTGGGCCCGATCCTGTGTGGGTCATTGCGGGGGTTAGTTACCTATCGATCCTTCGTGGGTCCGACGACTTAGATGGATCAGTGATCGTCTTATCGTCATCCGAAAAAGTATACCTGTGTGAGCTGAATCTTGTGTTTCCCTCCTTTGTGGATTGTGTTGAGCTATCCTATGTGGATTTACTATTTACTCTCCTTTTTGGATTGTGTTGATCTATCCTGTGTTGATTTACTGTTTACTCTCCTTTGTGGATTGTGTTGTTCTATCCCGTGTTGGTATACGTTTGCTTTCCTGTGTGGACTGGGTTGTGCTTGGGCTCAGACGTTGGAGCCGAACGGGAAATGATGACTTAGGTATATGTATGGGCATATACCTAAGCCGTTTCAGATGTTACTTCATGATTGTATCTTTCCTTTTTGGATTATCCTTTGTGGATTTCGGGAGACCTTCGGGGGTCTCGGGGTCCCTACTGAGTATCTTATGCTCACCCCTGCACGGGCTTTGCCCGCACTACGTTGTGTTGGTTGCAGACGACAGACAGCGCTGATCGTGGTGGAGGCGTGCGGAGCAGGACGGTACCTGGAGGTGGACCACTGGGCGTGACGTACTCGGAGCGGTCAGGTGGACCCGAAGAGCAGTGGAGGCTATCTGTACCCACCCTTCAAGTGGTATTTCCAGAGGATGGCTCGATGCTGCAGTTTTCCCTTTTTAGTTGTTGTTTTTATTTTCATTTGTACTTTACAGTTGGGCTTGTATTTCCGGCCCCTTTTACTTTCAGCACAGCTTGTATAGTTTTTACTTAGTGTTTACTTTTCGCTTTCTTACTCTATGGTGCTTGTTTACTTTTCAAAGGCAATGCCTTCCCTTTTTTTGGGATTTACGCCTTGGTGCTAGTTGCCAGCCCCTGGCCTATGGAAGGCGGGCTTGGGGTAGTCACGGCACGGGCCCCGAGGGCGGGTTGTGAAAAATTGGTATCAGAGGAGGTCAGTTCTACCACAGAATCTGATCTTTCTTCTATGTGAATCAATAGTGTTTAGAATATTGAGTGTGGTTATCAGTCCAGGGAGTCCAGTGTTGGTGCGGCGGCCGACGTATCCATACACCAGGACCCTTACTTCTGATTTCTGACTTAATGCACGAAAACATTGATTACATGTGTGTTTCAAGTTTTCTTCGTGATTACTTGTGTCAGCTCACCAGGTATACTATTCTGACCGTGGCATACTTGTTTCCTTTTTAGGATGGCACGACGACAGCAGCCAGCTAGGGTTCCTAGAGTAGAGCGCGACGACAGCCCGCCGAGCGACGAGGCCTCGGTATAGGGCCCGTTGACAGCCGAGGCACTGGTGGTACCTTTACCCGCCGAGCCCCCGATTCTTCCAGCATTGGTAGCTGACGACGCACGACGCCTCAGAGCTATGCACGAGTTCCAACACCAGCGACCACCCAGGTTCCATGGGGAGTCGGACCCCCAGGCAGCCGAGGACTGGCTGGAGGTGGTCGTCCATGTTTTCAGTCTAGTGAGGACACCAGCAGACCTCATGGTGATCCTCGCGGCGAGCCTACTGCACGCAGCAGCAGGGCGATGGTGGAGCCTGATGCTTCAGGTGCATGATGAGGCCTCCCTCATCTGGACGGACTTCGAGAGCCTCTTCCTCTCAGAGTTCGTCCCGGCCACCCTCCGTGCGGTGCGCATCAAGGAGCTTCTTCAGTTGCGGCATTGCAGCTTGACGGTCGCCCAGTACGCGGCGAGGTTCACCGACCTTTCTCGATACTCGACAGACATGGTACGGGACCCCTTCATCCAGGCCCGGACCTTCGAGCAGGGATTGAGACACAAGATCAGGGCATCGATGATCTCCCTCAGCATCCCGACCAAGGAAGGAGTGCTAGAGCGAGCCCTTCTGATCGAGAGCTTCCTGGCTGAGTCCACAGCGAGACCTACCGCAGGGCGGCAGATAGCGGAGTCTTCGGCAGCAGGTAGCTGACGGATGACTCACGGTTCCAGGCAGACCAGGCCTTCCGGCAGACGACCTCGGGACACTGGCTCCGCGGTGCGGGGCACACAGCGCGGACCCAGCCTTCCGAGAGGCAGACAGTGCTACGAGTGCGGCGGGCAGGGCCACATGGCTCGTGACTGCCCGACCCGTCGTTCCGAGGGGCAGCAGACGGTGGACGGACCACCCAGGAAGAGGCAGAGGGTCGACCGTGGCGGTCCGCAGGGAGGAGGCGGAAGAGGCAGAGGAGCTGGCCGAGCAGCAGTTGATGGGCGACGCTTTGAGGCTCTGCCACCACCACCACCAGGAGGCCCTCCCCGACCACAGGGAGCTAGCGGGCAGAGACAGGCTCAACTCCAGGCAGCGGAGGCCTACGACCACACCGCGCCAGAGATGATTCGAGGTACGATATGTGTCTATTCCACCCTTGCTACAGTTCTGATAGACACAGGAGCGAGTCACTCTTTCATAGCCACTGCCCTTGTTCGGAGTTCGGAGATTCCGACAGAGCCGTTGGCTTGATCATTGCAGCTAGAGACTCCTACGGGAGCAGACTCGATGATTACGCACTGGTGCCGGCAGTGTGATATTACTCTAGGAGGTGAGAGCTTCGGCTGGGATCTTCTTGTAGCAGTGTCGAGGCCTTACGACATCATCTTGGGCATGGATTGGTTATCTACGTTCCATGCTCAGATTGACTGTTTTAGGCGCAAAGTGCGATGTCTGTGCACCGACGGGAGCAGGTTCACCTTCACCGGTGAGAAGGGAGCCTTAGAAGCACAGGATGGACTCATGTAATGGAGAGGTCAGCCCATCACTCATTAGTTGGCTAGCCTCATCCTGGGAGCAGTTGACGTGCGGAGTCCCAGTTTTCCTGCAGTGGTGGATCAGTACGCGGACATCTTTCCCGATGACGTTCCAGGACTATCTCCTCGCATAGAGGTAGACTTTTATATTGACATGTACCCCGAGAACAGCCCCGATATCCACTCCAGCATATCGGATGGCCCCCGTCGAGCTTCGAGTGCTGCGATTACAGTTGGAGGACTTGCAGGGCAAGGGGTTCATTCGACCCAGTGTTTCACCCTGGGCTTCCCCGATATTGTTCGGCAAGAAGGCGGACGAGAGCGTGCGACTGTGTGTTGATTATCGTCGCCTGAACCAGGTGACAGTGAGGAACAAGTATCTGCTACCCAGGATTGATGACCTCTTCGATCAGCTCAAGGGAGCACGGTGGTTCTCGAAGATAGACCTCAGGTCAGGCTATCATCAGCTCAGAGTTCGAGATGAGGATGTGCAGAAGATGGCCTTCAGGTGTCCGTATGGCCACTACGAGTTCTTGGTTATTCATTTTGGCGTGACCAATGCTCCAGAAGTGTTCATGAGCCTCATGAACAGGATCTTCCAGCCATACCTCGATCGATTTGTCGTAGTCTTCATCGACGACATCTTGGTGTACTCGACCACGGAGGAGGAGCACGCTTACCACTTGCGTGTTTTACTAGACACACTCCGAGATCACCATCTTTATGGAAAGATCTCGAAGTTTCAGTTCTGGTTACGTGAGGTCCACTTCTTGGGGCACGTCATTTCTGAGGCGGGAGTTGCAGTGGATCCTGCGAAGATCGAGGCAGTGCTAGCTTGGGATCCACCCAAGAGCGTGACAGAGGTGCAGAGTTTCTTGGGCCTAGCCAGATACTATCGGAGATTTGTGCCGGACTTCTCCAGAGTTGCGACCCCACTCTCAGCATTGATGAAGAAGGGGAAACCCTTCGTGTGGTCAGACAGATGTCAGCAGAGCTTCCAGGAGCTGAGGCAGAGGTTGACCAGTGCACCTATCATGAGGTTGCCTGAGGAGGGAGTTGGATACGTAGTCTAATGTGATGCATCAGGGACCGGACTCGGGTGTGTCCTGATGCATGAGAGGGCCGTGATTGCCTACGGATCACGTCAGTTGAGGCCGCATGAGCAGAACTATGCTACCCGTGACTTGGAGTTGGCAGCAGTGGTCTTCTCCCTGAAAACATGGCGGCACTATCTGATGGGCGAGCGCTTCACAGTCTTTTCTGACCACCAGAGTCTCAGGTACATCTTCTCTCAGAAGGACCTGAACCCGAGACACCGGTGATGGCTCGAGTTCCTCCAGGACTATGACTTTGAGATAGTCTATACTCCTGTGAAGGGGAACGTGGTAGCTGATGCCCTCAGCAGGAGGACGGGCATCCAACTACTTGAGGAGGCGACAGAGCAGCTAGCCGCCTTGCAGATATCCTTCGTGGATAGTGACGGAGCAGCCTTCCTTCAGTCTCTCACAGTCTCTCCTCCACTTCTACAGTGGGTCAGAGAGGCACAGCATGGGGACGCTGACTGTGAGACACGACGTGCACAGATATCCTCAGGACAGGCACCTGATGGTTTCTCCCTTGGAGCAGAGCACGAGGTCCTTTTCAGAGGACGTACCTTGGTACCAGTCACTTTACGAGAGGAGGTTCTGAGAGAGTTCCACACTTCTCCATTGGCGGTACATCCTGGAGTGGCGAAGATGTACCAGGATCTCAGACGTCAGCACTGGTGGCCGGGCATGAAGAAGGCTGTGGCAGAGTTCGTTTCGCGGTGCCTCACCTGCCAGCAGGTGAAGGCAGAGCACCAGGTACCGGCAGGCTTGGTAATGCCCTTGGAGGTCCCGGAGTGGAAGTGGGATGGCATATCTATGAACTTCATGACTGGACTTCCACGCACTTCCAGAGGTCACGACTCCATTTGGGTGATTGTTGACCGACTCACCAAGTCGGCACACTTCTTACCCATTCGAGAGCAGGGCTCGGTGGAGAGCTTGGGGCATCTCTACGTTCAGGAGATTGTACGACTTCACGGTGTGCCATCGACTATCATCTCCGATCGGGATGCTTTCTTTACTTCCCGGATTTGGAAGGGGTTGTAGGAGGCGTTCGGGACACGGCTACGTCTGAGCAGCGCCTTTCACCCTCAGACGGATGGTCAGACGGAGAGGACCATTCAGACTCTCGAGGACATGCTCCGTGCATGTGTCCTTGACTTTGGTCACAGCTGGGAGGACCACCTACCCTTGGTGGAGTTCGCTTACAACAACAGCAACCACTCCACCATCGGGATGGCACCCCATGAGGCGTTGTACGACAGACCTTGCAGATCTCCTTTGTGTTGGACAGACCCTGGGGAGTCAGCACTTGTGGGACCAGAGATGGTCCGGGCCACGACAGAGAAGGTCCAGGTCATCCAGGAGCGGATGAGGATAGCACAGAGCTGGCAGAAGTCATATGCTGACAGGAGGCGGAGGCCACTAGAGTTCGAGGATGGTGACCACGTCTTCTAGCGTGTCTCACCTCGACGTGGTTTGCGGAGATTTGTCCGAGGCGGAATGTTGTCTCCACGCTTCATCGGACCTTTCCACGTCCTCAGCAGGATTGGCGAGGTGGATTATCGTCTGGCTCTACCACCTCAGTTGCACCAGGTGCATGACGTCTTCCACGTATCCCAACTGAGGAGATACGTGCACGACCCGACGCACATCATTGACTATGGGGAGCTAGAAGTGGATGATGGGGCGACTTTTGAGGAGGTCCCAGTGGAGATAGAGGATCGACAGGAGCGAGACCTACGTGGGTGATCGATTCCTTTTGTTCGCATCAGATGGAAACACGGGAACCTCCAGGAGAGCACTTGGGAGAGGGAGGCTCAGATGCGTGCTCAGTACCCACATTTGTTTCCCTAGTTTTTGATGTATCTTTACGGGGACGTAATGTCCGGAGGTGGGAGTAATGTAAAGACCCGTAAATTTCAAGGAAATATTTTTCTTAATTTTCTTTGGAATTTTACAAGAGCGCAGTTTCTGACGGCACCTGATTCCGAGGCCCGGTGTGCCCGGAATCATTTTCCGAAGTTTTGGCTCGGGTACGTTCAGTGAACGGACGAGCGGGTTTTTCAAACTTTTGAACCGGTGCCCGAAATCGAATTCTGAGGGCACCGATGAAAGCGCAGCGCCGATATTCGCTTAGAAACGCCTCTTCCGGAGTTGCGTTTGCTCGGGTGTGGTTATTAATTTTCAGGCTTAAAGTTAAGAAAATAAAATAATTTTGCGAAAACTTTATTTTATTTCACGTAAGCCACTTGGAAGCCACTTGAAGCCACTTATTGACGGCTTGAACTGAGTTGAACAGGATAGGATGCTATCCAGAAATATCCTACCCCCTTGGTAGGATATTTGTGATGTGGGGCCCGCATGAGCCCCGCCGTTTCTTTCCGCTAAGAAACGCACCCGCGAAAACCCGTCTTTATGAAAGTCAACTGACGCGTTTCTTGAAATCTTTACAGACCATTTAATTGGGCGGTTTATTTCGTGAATTAAATGGGCTGTTTCTTTCGTTGAATTAATTCAACGAATTGATTAGTCGTTTCTTAACCAGTTTTCAAATTCGTTGGCGTAATAATAAAATATGGCCAACGCTCGACCTCTGGTTATTTGTGCGTTGAGAAGATTTGAGAGGACCCTTGTATCTTCTTCTCCCTTGCGAAGAACGCGAAAAACGCGAAGAACGCGAAGAACGCGAAGAACTCCGAACCCGGAAATCGACGACGCTTCCATCAGAGACGTTCTTCCCCGCTCCGATCTCTGATCACCAACCATTTGAGGTGACTGATTTTGGGTTTCCTCTAAAGGTTCTTTTTGGTTTTAAACGAAACAGGGATTTAATTATTTATAATTTTAAATCTATTGTTCTTGGTCCGTTGAGCTCTCCGACTCAACGCCGGATCCCGTGACGACGCGACGCCTTCCCGCGACGATCTGGTGATCCCCCTCTTCCGCGACGAGCTTTTCCGCGAATAACGCCCGCGCACGACGACCAACGAGGTAGGGATTTATTTTGGGAATTACCCCCTTTTTATTATTCCCGTTTATAAAACAATTTTTCATTAAGAATTGTTTCGGATATGTGTTCATGTGTTGAACTTAAATTTCTCCCGTTTGTTTATCTCTAACGCGGAGGGTGCGGGCCAAACGAACATGGCCTGACGACCCTCCGTCGTTCTTCGTTTTGTGCGGATTTGACGGGCGACGACGGAACGTGCTGCAACGGATGTTTGACGTTCCCGCAGTGAAGAACGAGTCCCGGGAGGAGCAATGGCGTAGACGGGAATAGAATCGGACCACCGGAACGATCCCGGGGGCCCGTGGAACTCGCCGGAGCGCGGGTCGCCGGCGCGGCAGCGCTGGCAGCCGGGAGCGGCCACGCCTCGGCGTGCCGCCGGACAGGCCTCGCGGGTCAGGTGCCCTCGGACGCGGCTGAAGCCGCATCCATGACACAGCGTGGCCCCTCACGGGGGGCCGCGGGGGCGGCGCCCCGCGTGCCTCGGCTGTTCGGCCGCTCGGCCGGGCCGCGCCCTGGCCGGACCGGACCGGGTCGGGTCGACCCGGTTCGGCCGACTCCTGGGGGGTCGGGCCGGGTCGGCCCGGGCCCATACCCCCCGGACGTTTTCGTTCAAACACCCTTAACTTGAGCTTCGGTCCTCCAAACGACTCTCCGTCAGCGGCAACATGATCCTTGGATCAAGACGGTCGTTTCGGATTATCACACTCAAGGTTTCTGAATACTTTGAGTTTGGCCGGGTTGGTTCGTACACAAAACCAACCGGGCCCTCGGAGCGGAAACACTCATATCTCGAGCCACGGACGTCCGATTAACGTGTCGTCAGCTTCGTTGAATTCCTCTAAGTGAGACGGATCTTTTGGCATACTCCGCCCGAGGTTTGGACGCAGGTGGAGTACAGTCGGGTTGGTTTTTCCTTAAAACCCAACCAGGCCCCTAGGACAAAAAAGCCAATAACTCTCAGACCAGGCGTCCGACTGACGCGCCGTCTGTGACACTGAGTTCCTGTTGACGATACAGAACTTTTGGATACATCAACTTCTTACTTTGTTTCAGTTAATGTATCGGCCTCTCGGCTCATGGAGTGGACCCTCCCGAATGAGCTTGTTGTGTGCGGGAACCCTAGAGATGGCTGCGACTGCTTCTTCGACAGCGACGACCATGCAGAGATCCTCAGTGGACTGCGGTGACGACTGTGCAGAGATCCTCGGTGGACTCCGACGATGACCGTGAAAAGATCCTCAGTAGACTGCGGTGACGACTGTGCAGAGATCCTCAGTGGACTACGATGACTACTGCACTCAGTGATCCTACGTGGATCAGTGCTACAGGTCCTGTGTGGGCCCGGTCCTTTGTGGGCCCGATCCTGTGTGGGTCCGATCCTGTGTGGGTCCGCGCTCAGCGGTTCTGTGTGAGCCAGCGCCTACAGGTCCTGTGTGGGCCCGATCATGTGTGGGTCATTGCGAGGGTTAGTTACCTATCGATCCTTCATGGGTCCGACGACTTAGATGGATCAGTGATCGTCTTATCGTCATCTGAAGAAGTATACATGTGTGAGCTGAATCTTGTGTTTCCCTCCTTTGTGGATTGTGTTGAGCTATCCTATGTGGATTTACTGTTTACTCTCCTTTGTGGATTGTGTTGAGCTATCCTGTGTGGATTTACTGTTTACTCTCCTTTGTGGATTGTGTTGTTCTATCCTATGTGGGTATATGTTTGCTTTCCTATGTGGACTGGGTTGTGATTGGGATCAGACGTTGGAGCCAAACGGGAAATGATGACTTAGGTATATGTATGGGAATATACCTAAGCCGTGTCAGATGTTACTTAGTGATTGTATATTTCCTTTGTGGATTATCCTTTGTGGATTTCGGGAGACCTTCGGGGGTCTCGGGGTCCCTACTGAGTAGCTTATACTCACCCCAGCACGGGCTTTGCCCGCACTACGTTGTGTTGGTTGCAGACGACGGACAGCGCTGATCGTGGTGGAGGCGTGCGGAGCAGGATGGTACCTGGAGGTGGACCACTGGGCGGGACATACTCGGAGTGGTCAGGTGGAACCGAGGAGCAGTGGAGGCTATCTGTAGCCACACTTCAGGTGGGATTTCCAGAGGACGGCTCGACGCTGCAGTTTTCCCTTTTTAGTTGCTGTTTTTCTTTTCAGTTGTACTTTACAGATGGGCTTGTATTTCCAGCCCCTTTTACTTTCAGCACAGCTTGTACAGTTTTTACTTAGTGTTTACTTTCTGCTTGCTTACTCTATGGTACTTGTTTACTTTTCAAAGGCAATGCCTTCCCTTTTTTTGGGATTTACTCCTTGGTGCTAGTCGCCAGCCCCTGGCCTATGGAAGGCGGGCTTGTGGTAGTCACGGCACGGGCCCCGAGGGAGGGTCGTGACAATATATCATATCCATTTAATTTATCATCTAAACTTATTAAAATAAACAAAACTATTGTCGAAATTATGTTGATTTGTCATCTGTGTGAATAATTATTTTTCGTTTTCCATTACCTCCTATGAGGTGTGCCATAAAACTATAATTTGGGTGAATTAAAATGATATAGGTATTATATAACCTATTTGATGTTATATAAATAATATAATCATAATATATGAAATAGTACAAAATTAGTTGTTGATGTTTTGAAGAACCACCAAAATAAACTAAACATTTATCATTCACATTTTGTCTAATGAATCACCCTCATATAAGAAATATAGGTGTTATATGGGACCATTATAAACTTTGTAAGATAATAAATACTATTTCATTCGACTTCTATAGTTTTAATCTCATTTGAGATGAACATCAATTATTATACACAACAAAAATGATCATGAAACCATTAAACAAATGCACCCGAATCCATGAAAATAATGAAATATTATTAATTAATGGGGAATAATATGTTATAAAATCATTATATAAGGTATTATAAATATAAAAATATTTATTTAAAATGTTAAAAATATTATTTAAACCATTATAAAGGGTTTATACACATTTTATGTATGTTGAATTTGTGGTAAGGGTTTTCTCGTCTCACTTTTTCTTCAGCAAGATATATACCTTATTCACCAATAATTTCATTTGTGGGATGTATATAATAAAATTGCTTATATAATATCATGAATATTATTATATTAATATTAATAAATATTTCATTCCATAGTTACTTCTTTTATAGTTCATAAAATTTGACTAATTAAAATACGTAGGGGGTTTCATAACATAATTTCCATTATTTGGGGTAAACTTCATCTCTACGGTAATGCATTTCTAAGATTATGTGTTGAATGAATTTTTATTTTCATATTTTTTATTATCACTTTATTTATATTTATATATAATCAATATATTCAAACTATTATTTTTTATTTATTCTCACATTAATGATATGATATTTGTATGGGGATTTCATTTAAAAGTACTATTTTAAGTTTTCTTTTTAAAATAATATTTTTATTAAATATACAAGACGAAAAAAATTCAATGTTTAATTTATCTTTAATATTTTATAGCATTGATGAATAGTTTAATTTTTTTTTCAAATAATTTGTTATTATTAATTATTGTGGGGATTTTTAAAAATGAAAATTGTTTTCAAATTGGAAATGTTATATATATTTTATTCATGATTTATATGTTATTTTTATGTTCTTTTTGGGTAATTATTTTTAATGAAAGTTGAGTCGATGATAATATGAGGTCATTTTACCCAATTATTCTTATATAATTCATTGTTAAATGTTAAAAATATAACTGAATAGGATTACCCAATGATATTATAGGAATAATATTACTCTGAATATTACAAATTTAACTATAATGGTCACTAACTATGTAGTTGCGATAGATACAATATTTTTAAGACTGATATGTTAAATTATCTCCAAAGCTACATAATTATAGTTTATATAATTTCTTATGAGTTTTCATTAAGCTCAATTAACATTCAAATGGTATGATATAGATCTTTTTGAAAAGGTGATTTTTTTAACAATAATATAGGTTTCTATGATTGAAAAAATTATGGAATTTCCCTAGACTATAGAATCATTCATTTTTTGTCCCTTTATAATATTTTTTAATACTCACATTTTTTAATATTATTTTCATAGGATTTAAGATATATTTGTGGCATGGATGTGATCTTGGGGGAAATTATAATGATTTTATCATGAAAACATACCATGTTTTTATTTCAATATTTTTTGTTGAAGACATTAATATGGAGTATTTGTTTCCACATGTAATACATAGGTTTTCCATTTAATGTATTTTAATAAATCACTAAAACCCAATACCTAATTGATACTTGGGAACTAACGAAACAAAAATCATGTTTAAAATAACTTGATTATGTAATGTTTGAGGACGAGTCTTACAAAGAGTATAAATCTAGGTTCATGGTAAGCCCCATTATCAAGTGCCAAGTAATGCTTGAGTGGAACTTGAAAATCCTATTTTCAATTTATTAACCCTAGGTACAAGTATTCCAAAACCGCATCCAAAAATAGTTTCTAGATTAATATGTCATTACTCAAAAACAAATAACACTAAACTTAACTAAAATTCCATGATGATTTTTAATTCATTGACTTAACCTAATATGTATCTTTAGAATATCCTAATACAGGTCCTTAGTGTTCTCATGAAGGTTTTATCATCCTTTTTTCCAAATGATCACTACATATTTCCATTAACATATATTATTACAACCATGTTATTTTACACATATCATTACATGACATCCATTAATTAAATATAAATTAATAAAACACAATGAGAAATAATAATTCCTTCAAAAGAAAAACATTACGTCCATTGGTAAATTGACAATGTCATTAATAAATGTATAGATATCATTTGTAACAATATTCATGTGGTTCATATGTGGTGATAAGGTAACAAGGTGGTGGATCATCTCGCTTCTAGGATGGTGGTGGAACCAGGAATCAATATCAAATGTCTCATAAGCATCCAATTAATGACACCAGAGGGGGTTATTATAATCATAGGGGATCATCTTGGTCATTATTACTTTATCACCCTAGGCATGTTGTGTGGTTTTTTTATTCTACTTTGTTCTAGACTATGTAATTCCATGTTTTAAATATTATTCCTGATGACGATGATGTTTTTAAGGGGGGTGTACAACATAATGATAAAAAATGCATGGTGAATTTGGAAGACTATGATACCAAAACATCAATGATAAACTAAAAATAAATCCACTTATTTTATTTCCCATTATTTGATCCAAATTCCCTTAAGTCCCCTAAACTACTGGGATAAAAGAGGGAACAAAGAGAAAAAATGGGTGAGATAAAAATCTCGTTAATGGATGAAGCGTGATAAGGAAATGCAATGTGAGAGTAAATAGTATAAATTAATATCATAATGATAAGGCTCATGAGTAATCACAAGGAAGTATAACATAAAGAAAATAACATCATAAGGTTATGGTATCGAATATAATGATGTAGAAAAAAATGAAATAATCATAAGGAAATGATAACATCACTAAAGAAATAGCATAATGGAAAAATTCCTATAATGGATTAGTGTTACTCTGTAATACCATACATGATTCCTCATAAGACTAAAGCATTCCCAAAGGGATTAAAGATCTATGTCTGTGCACCCATCATCACAAGTTCATTGTTTAGATGGACCACAAAAAGTAAATCAATCACAAGGAATAACAAATTAATTAACCATGGAATGAAAATTGGTTACATAATATTGAATCATATCATATTCAATTTAAATTTAACATTGAATGATTTTTATAAATTATCATAAAGAATATATTAATCCATCAATAGAATGGATATTAACTTGGTATATATGTTAAAAAATATATAATTAGATGAAATTTATAACATCAATGGAATTTTTGAATGGTGAAAATAATTTTACAAATATTGAAAACATTATTGAGGAAAATAACCATTTCATTTTAAGTAACATAAATGGATTTCACCTTAGATAGAAAATGATTTTGAAATCTCACATTGAATATATTATGAAAAAAATATCCTTTCGATTTTGAAAACACATATTTAAAATATAAAACATTATCAAGTATGGATAAAAATATTTTTTGGAAATAAACTATTTATTTTAAATAAGATTATATAAAAAATTTATAATTCATGATGGTAGAAGAGCTTTGATCATGCTGAATACATTTAAAAATAAATATTCCATTCAGATTTTTGTAAGAAATGTAAAAAAGTACCTCATTCAGAAAAATAAAAGAAGAATTAATTTAATTATTTTTTAAAAAAATTAATTGAGGATAAAAATATTTTAAAAATTATATAAAAACTTTTTAAAATAAATTTTTGGAAATTTGGTTTTTCAAGAAAAATGGTTTTTAAAAAATGAATGAAATGAAGTCAAAATTTCTTACAAATATTTCACATAATTTTAACTACTAGAGAGAGATACATAGTAATATAACATAGAAACATCATGTATAACTATATTTAAATAAATATAAAGGGGTATATTAGAATATGATAGAATAATTTCCATTCATGGTAATTCAAGGATATATAATCCTGATTAAAATAATATTGAAACATATGCCATTACCGATTTGGTAACACATGAATTATAACATCCCTTGAATGAAGTATATGAGTTGTAACAAAAAATAAAATTATTTTGGAAGTATTCATGATATTCAATATGAAAGGATTTTATATACACTCTTATATGAAATCAGGTGCATAAATGGACTTCTGTCTCAATGGAGGTTGTTGGAGATGAAACACTTAAAATGTTCTTATTAATATGATGATAGTTAATTATTGTAGTGATTATGTGTAT
This sequence comes from Viscum album, assembly GCA_963277665.1. Classification (NCBI taxonomy): domain Eukaryota; kingdom Viridiplantae; phylum Streptophyta; class Magnoliopsida; order Santalales; family Viscaceae; genus Viscum; species Viscum album. The sequence continues at coordinate 488,872,814 of OY728120.1, forward strand.
AAAATTTTAATTCCATAAAAAGTAAATTTCTAAATACTATGTATGGAAATAAAATATCATTTCATAAAATATTTTGGCATTATATTAACAACATGGAAGCCATATAACCCAATCAATCGAAATTCAGTTAAGAAACCACATTCCTCGTTCTTAATTTTAGTTGAGAATTATCTAACATTTAGTTTAGAGGCCCTAAAATTTTAATTAACTTATATGGGAACCATAATATTGTTATTAACATCATATATAATTCTTTTACAACAAATTATTTCCCATTTATTAATCATCTTTCAATATCACTATTGTTTTCAGTGTTAGTTGCATGGTTTCCTCATTCATGTTTTATCAAGAAAGATAAAGAACTAAAAAATTGGTTATTTTTTCAAAATCAACGTAATTATATCGGTTATGTAAATATAATTTTTATTAGAAACATATTTATAATCATAATTTATTTTTGAACATTTATAATTAATCACATAACATTGCGGAAACAATAGGTCATATGAATGCACTAACGACATTGAAATTTACTTAACAGGTTAATGGGTAAGTAATTAAATGTAATTTTAATTTAATATAATATATATTATTTCATATATAGAACATATATTAATTTAGTTTTCCATTTTTTACCTTCCATTTAAACAGAATGATTAAAGAGAATCTAATTGATTCATCATGTAGTGGTCCACCGTACACACGAGTGACATTATTGAATTATATAAGCAATTTTTTGTAATAAAGTATATATCATATCATAATTAAGTTTTATTGTATCATAAATATAGTATATAAATATTTTATACATCTTTATATATAACTGTGTGATGTAGTGATGGAAAACAGATTATGTTGTTTTCGTAATGCGGTAGTCTGACCAACACATAATCAACAATTTATTTTTTCCTTTGATAGTGGATGAGATGATTATATGTCATATCCATAACATAAAATAGTATTATTATATGTAATATACTGAGGTTATTGTATAATAATTTTTTAATAATATCTGGAGGAGTTCGGGATGAAAAAACAAAATGCTTAGTGTAGGATGTTACCTCTTCTTGGGACATCATCTTATGATTTTCAAATAATTCTTTTCAAGGTTGTATTTAATTCAAATAAAAGGATTCTAGGATAAGTGTATGGAATTAAGGAAGTGAGTTAATTAAGGATTTAATAAACCATTGGTTTTTCTATGTGTGAAAAATATTGGAGAGCGGTGACATTTTATATGTGGGGAACATGATAGTTTTTGGATTTTTGAAATGAAATAATTACACCCCCATTATTACCCAGACATAAGGATAAAAAAATGAAACAATTTCAAACCATAAAATTCATAAGGCCCAAATAAGACTATAAAATTGTAATTATTCAAAAATTAGGTCATTATTAACTCTTATCATTTAATTTTAACCTCTTATATGCATGTTTTCACCTTTATTGTGATATATTAATTTTTATATTTTCATTAATCTGTATATTAAAAAATTAAATTTTCCTTTTTAGATAATAAAACATATTATTATTCCAAAAATAAAATATTTTATAACATATACAAGTCATATTAGAGTTAAATTTTATATTATAATTAAACTCGGAGTCCATTAAATAATATGGTTTTCCAAAATAAAAACATATAAAAGGGTAAAACGTTCGTATATGAAAATTAAATGTGAAATTGATTCTAAAGGTAATTTTTTTAATAAATATATATTTTAAATAATTATTCCTTTAATACCACATTGAAATAAATTTTTTCTTTTAAAATTTTTAATTGGAAATGTTGTTTTTTTTAAACCTGCAATTTCCACTATTCGTCAAAAAATGAATCTTTTCAGAAAATCACAAAACCATTCACAAAGTTAATTTCTATTTTATAAATGAAATATTAAATTTAATTTTTCATAAATAAAATTCTAAAAGTGTTAAAATTTAATTTTAAATTATTTTTGAAAAGTGTAACTACACAACCATTTATTAAAATATAGTTTTCTATAAAAAAATTATTTTTATTTGAAATCATAATTATTTTCTTTAAAATTAGTAGATATTAATTGAAATTATTTTACACATGTGTGAAACAAGTTGTTTTAATATAATATCTGATCACATTCATACCCCCTATTTTAAGGGCTATGATATAGAGTCTCAATTTGATATGGGGTTGTTTCTTCTATAAGCTATCGAAGAGATTGAATTTATTTAAAAAGAAGTATATCATAAAGTATCAGTGGTTAAAATTATATTATAATATTACTGTTTCATGTCATATACACTATCATGCATGATGTTAATCTTTTATAGTATCTTGGTGTTTTAGTATCTTGGGATGTTCAAAACAAAATTGTATCAAAGGAATGTGTGTGAATCATTCCATGATGTTGATATCTAGTCTGTGATGTCTTTGAAGGAATGAGGTTGGATTTCTGGGACTAAATGGATAGTTATGAGTGTGTTTCTATATAAATCTATTCTTAGTGAACATTATTCCACCATTTGTGTTAGGAAAACATTTTCTTAGTAGTAAATTGTATTGATTCTATTTCTTTACTAAACATTACCATAGTGTATTGAAATCCAAAAATAATAATTTTATTTGTGGATTTGATATTCTTTTACATATTAATTGATTTTATGCTCTCAGTATATTTAATGATGTTTTCATGTTGTTTTTTATGTTGTGTAGCACCATGACACCAATAAGAAATTTGAATAGTTTTAAAGGAAGGGATACTAATAAAATGTGGTGAGTATAAACTTCAGTTGATCAGAACTTCCTTGATATAGTGGTGTGTGTTTTCCATGCTCTGGGACAGGTAGATAAACCCATTCTCATTCAGACTCCTATAGAGAAACCTTAAAGTTATGATTATATATATCATTCTCAGGATTCTATTCTCTTCAACCCTCAATCATTCCATCTCTAAAATAATAAAAAAAGATTTATAAGGCGTGTTGACAAATATTGAGAATCTTTTTGTGTTATTCGATACACATTATTCAATAATGTAAAAATGATCCACGTTTTTTCTCAAATAACCTAGTATAATATGTTGGTATTTGATGGTTGTAGTAAATAATAGGATTAATGGATTTGATAGACTTTATAATTACTTTCCCAATTATTTTTTATCCAAAATTGATGGTTTTATTAAAATATATGGTGTTTTTTAGACTCCAACATGGCAATAGTACAACAAATTGGTATGAAAATGAATTTTATGAACATGTTTTTATTTCTCCAATGGTATGGATGAATGTGAATTTTAAGAGTAAGAGGTTTAATATGGGTATTAAATTATATAACTGATCTCACTTATTCATGTTTAATCTCACTTATATGATGACATGATGGATAATGTGTTGATAGATGAGCATGACTTGGCTGGTGTGTCAATGTTGCATGGAGTCTCTCTATATACCAGTGGAAATTTTGTATGTTTAACTAATATAATGATAATGAGTGATAATTCACTCCATTGATAACAATAGCAGGTGTCATTGAGATCATATTATTTTTCTGGAAGAGACATTTTGACTTACTTTAAATGTGTCAAGGATGAGCATTCAAAATAGGGATTTTCTAAGATGCAAATGATTTGTATTTTGGGATGTCTCTCTGGCCACCTAAAGAGGTTATTCCATATATTTTCATCCACGATCAGTGGAATAGTTTCATCATAAAATAAAATAAATTTTATGTATTCATATTCATTGATAAGTAAGGGGTTCAAGATACATGTGTCCAAAACAAAGGATCTTCTCCAAGGGGAAGAGTCTTTATAGGAGGAAGATGTGGGTATAGGAATTTGTAGGAATATAAAAGCTATATCTCCTAATTTAGTCACTACATTATTGGATATTGGTTTTCTCAATCATTCATATCGACTCATATTCTGTATTTTTTATGTCTTCCTATGATGATTATGTATAATTTGATGGATATTACAACCACCTTGTAATGAATAGACTATAATGTCTCATATTCCCTTATGGTATATTATCATTATAATATATTGATCTCATATATAAATTTTTAGTTAATTAAATGAATCAACTTTATTTTATTCTTGGGATATATTGGTTTGTTTCCCATAAATCGTTGATTGACTTTTATCTTCAGTGGGACGTATATGATGAGCATGATGGGATGGGTCATGTTTTTCAAGGAGAATAGGACAAAAATCAAGCATATCGTGACCACCATTTCAGAATATTTTTATAGTAATATTAGTGTTCTTATTTTTACTAGATAAAAAATATTTTACGGGTGATCTTCGTATAGTGGTATTCATGTTTCTCGGTGTATTTCCACCATTCCATTTGGGTTTTCCATAAGTATAAGAAGTTGGGTTCTCTGTTGACATCGTACCAGGAACCCAGAACATCATTAATTTTTCTTACTATGTTGAAAAATATAAAATGAAAGAGTTAAAAAATTATTTGGATATTTTTTTGATAAATAAATAATTCACTTGAGTTTGCTTCCAGGGGTGGTTCATGTTCATTTTGGTAAATAAGTAAAATTAGATATGTAGCAATCTTTATGATTATTGAATACTCAATTAGGTCATGGTAATGAAATAGTATATATTTAATCATGTTGATTATTTATTAATAGTTGAATGTGGAAAAGTGTTTCTCATTGATTAATCATTAATATGTTTGTTATATGTTTAGAATTAATGAAAATTACATTTTAGAGACCACCTTAAAAGATATGTATTTCAATTATGAGTATCTTATATTAAATATTTTTCTCTAAATGATCATTAATATTTTATAGATCTTATGAACTAGATATTCAATTAATATATCAATTATTTTTTTGGTAGCCATTATTAATGACATCCTGGATTACTCTAAAATCTAGGAGAATTATTTGTGTTACAAAAGAGCAGTTCTCAAAATTTTAAGAGATCACCGATGTTATGAAAATATTTCAAAAATACATTTTGGGATTCATGAAGTGATTTTCATTGGACACATTTTCCCATTTCATTATATTTTAATTTATCCTTACACTTAAATGCTATTATAGAAGGGGAATAACCACATAATATCATAGTTTTTTCGGGATTTTTTATTATACTGAGGTATAACTGATGTATTTTCTAATATCTATAATTGTTGGTTTCCCCAATGTCATATTTTACATAGTAAGTAAAAACATTCTTATGAGATTCTTTATTTTAGATTTTTTTGATGGTTTAAAACAAATTTTGTCTTATAATCTAGTTTTAACTCATCTTGATGAAGTGCAGGGCTATGTGGTCTTTTGTGATGTACAAGTTCTGGTCTAGTTTGTTTTCACATGAACAGTGAAAATTTGGTTTCCTATAGTTACTGAAATCATATGAAACATGATAAGAACTACACTACCCATGATCTTGAACACAAAATTTACATTCATGGTATTATTTGTTGTTGGAATTACTATTTTGAAGAAAGGATTACCAAGATTTGAGATTATAAGATCCTAGTCATATCTTATCAAAAAATGTTTTTACTCATTGATAGAGGATTTGGGTGGAGTACTAAAAATATCTTGATCAATAAATAAACTACAACATCATAAGGGGAATTTTATTACTGATTACATGATGTTGAAATAACTAACTCATGTCATGAAGGAATCATTAGTAGAGTTGAATTAGGTGGATATATTTTCTTGAATGCACTTGAGATTTTTTGGAGGAGGACACCATGGCTGTGTTGACTATAGTTATGTAGACCTCCTCTCTTCTTGGCAATATACTTTAGAATCACTTGCATTATAGAAAATTATACAACATTAGGGACTGTCTATATAGTTGGGAGATCATCAGCGAGTGGTTATTCTATTCTATGGGTATTATATGCCTCCAAAATAGATACATTGTACCTTTTACTTGGAAAAATGCATTCATGGGGTATTGGCATAATTCCTAGTGGTATGTACACCATTAAACCATGAATAAGTTATATGATATTAATAAGTTATTCTAATGGAAATTTTTTTGAGAGACATCATTTACTTTTTTTCTCATTATTATACATTCCAAAAGGTCAATTATGAATGCAAAAAACATCATTTTTTATTAGCCCCATCATATTTAGACAGGTATAGGGGATAAATTTTCTACAGACCAATTGATTGGGTTTCCTCGTTCCCCATTAGGGAAGAATTATGTTTGGGTAGTATAGAAACCATATATTCTTATACATTAACATTAAATTACATTGTAGGAATATTCATAAAATACCCAAATAGATGCTCAAAACCTGTATTAATTTAGTGACTTTGGAATCATGGAAACATAGACCCCAGTACATAAGTGAACTACATTATCTCTTTCAAGGTTAATCATGACTAAAATCCATATTATATTCATCAAACATAATAAATATCTTCATATCCATGGAAATGAACAATAAAAAATTGTGATATCAGATTCTCAGTAAGGGTAAAAAAGGGAGTTATGTAAGCATAAACATAATAATAGGGGTCTGATAATGTGTTCATAGAATTATAATATCATTCCTTACATATCATAAGATCATAAACATGAATCATGGAATAAATCATGGATGTTCATAAGAAATAAATCATATGGAAATAAAGAACATAATTCCCAGATGCATAACATAGTCATAATACATTATATATGTGGAAGAAACAGAAGAATAGAAATTAATATGTCAAGGCTACCCAACAAGACCTCCACAACATTATAGTCTTGGGGTAATAACCTATTTACTTGGATCAGGATTAATATATCCTCCCGTGTACCCTTTTTTCTAGATTGGGATTCCCACCAATGTATCCTCTTGTTTCTGGACAAATATGCCCTCATGTTTCAGTATTTGGATTTCCTCTAGTGTGACCTCGTGTTTCGGGATTGGGATTCCCTCCCATGTCCCCTCTTGAGCTCAAAAAATATTTATTATTACCCAATTCCTTAGAGGAAAATATAGATCCCACCCGTCACATGTTAAAATCATTTATACATGTACTGCATCAAAATAAAAAATGCATCATACCTGGACCCATAAAAAGAGATTCCTTTTAAAAACATCATATCATAACCTTAGAAATAGAATGGATATATTAAACATTTAATCATAACATAAAATTTGTAAAATATATACATTTAAAATCATTTCATCAAAGAAAAACCAATGAATGGAAGTAGGTTTAAGAAGAAAACATCAGGATATAACCCATTGAATAGAAATAGATTTCAAAAGAATATAACACATGGAAGAGGAATAGGTTACATATACATATAACCCATGAAATGTAAATAGGTTTTCATATATATCATGACATCAGAAAAAAAAATAATTTAGAAAAAGAATAAAAATGGAAACTTTGGATCATATCCCTAAAAAGTATGAGTAAAACTAAGAAATGTATTCATAAATGAAAAATAATATTGAATATTTTTTAAAACCCCATTCTTGAGGTAAATATACATTATTCTTTGGAATTTTCTTTTTATAACATAAATCCATTTCGAAACAATTTTCATGAAAATAAATATCAATACATATAATGGAAACATTGAAAACATTTTGGAAACCTTGTCCTTTGAGAACATCTTAAAGAAAAATAACTAAATCATCAAAATGATTTGAGAAATATTTCTTTCAAAATAAATTTAAAACATTCAAAATAGTATTTGAAAATAATTTAAAATAAGAAAAAAATGAAAAGAGTTTTCTTGAAAATAAATTTAAAATACTAAATTAAAAAAATATTTGGAAAAAAGTTTATTTTTTTAAAAAAATAACATTATTATCTTGTAATTTATGCTTCAAGAGAATGACAGTCATGATAGCAGGTAAATCTATACATGACAAGCATTCCTTTTATAAAGTAATTTTTTCTGAAAAGTTCACTCACTAGAAAAATAAAAGATTATTCCTTTTTAAGAACCATTTTATTTAAAAATGTAAGACATTGGTAAAAATATATTTTAATGATTATAAGAGAATAGTTTAATTTTTTAAAATGTTTTCTGTTCGGAAAACATGGTTTAATGAAACACAAATTTCCAACCAATTAGAGGATAAAGTCAGCCATTATTAAAAATAATTTCTTAACAATATTAAGTACTAAAGAGTGTATAAATTATAAAAATACATGAATATATCATGAATATCGTTTTTTAGAAACATAATGAGTGTTCTGAAGATATGTATCACAATATTTCATCAATGGAATCATCATCCTAACACAATATCTAAAATCAATGATATAGTTCAAATAAACACTTTCGACTTGGTCAGATTGAACCATACTACCCATTTTTAAAAAATCAAATTAAATGAATCATAAAACTTCATGAAATGTTTTAGAGTCAGCATATAACATTTCCCGGGAAGTATATAAGCATCAAGAAAAATAAAAGTTCATAACAAGGAATATTTCTCAAAGATGGAAAATAAAAAAAGGTACATTACTGATTTGTAAAATTTTAATGATTAAACTCAATGAAAGAAATATGATCAAATAGATAGGTAAATAAGAATAATTTTATGTAAAATAATCATATAATATATTCAAGGTATTTATAAAAATCATAGAAAATGGATGGATGGTAAATAAATCATGACTCTCACAGAAATTAAAAGTGACATGATATTCCATTACCTTTTGTCTTGACTCTCATAGAACTCATTCAAACCTCCAGTATAATAAAAATATATTTGTTATAAATATAAAAAAAAATATTCTTGTATCTTATATCATATATTGTTTTATTATGTAATTATATTACCCACATGATAACAATTCTATGTTAAGTTATCACATTGGGGAATATCTGTTTTTTTATTGCATATGTCTTAATTTGTTATATATATTCACCTTATAAATATATCATGATGTAATGAATGTAAACAATTATATAAATATAATTTTTTTAATTATATTTTTATTTAATAATCTATATAAAAAAGAAGCATTAAATGGAAGACACAATTCATGGAGTAGGTAGGCAATATGTAAGCAATAATGATCTTTCCATTTTTTATCATATTGAAATAAATAAAGAAAATATAATATGTGTAGATATGAATATAAAGTTATTATATTATCATTATTATTTCATATATTTCATTTAATTTCACAAAAGAAATCTTTAATACATTCTATGTTGTTTGTGAATGATTCACGTCACATTGAGGGGTTAGTAGTCTTTACTTCCTGAAACCAAATTATCATATTTACACAAAATGGAAAGTATTAATATATGGGTACAAGATAGTAAAAAAATATTTGACTCATAATATGTATCTTATATTTAATATATAATCATATTTTACTTTTTATTTCCAAACCATTAATGGTCTTAAAATGAAAAAGAATAATCATTATTTCGTGAGGAGGCAGTTCATCGTACCCATAAATAGTATGCTAATTTCCAATTAGATGGATGTGTGTGTTAGTGTAGGATGAAACAATATAATAACAACAACAAATGTATTTATGATAATGGTATTATTATATAATCTTGTATTAAGATTATTTTTTTATCATGGATATTGAAAATAAATGAAAGGATCATGAGGATGGATGTTGCTTATTCTTTTGGAAAATCCTTTTGGTTTACACCAAAGGGCTTCCATGGATTGATTTCTTCCTAAAGGGAAATTTTAAGATATAATTTAGGGGTGTTGGGATGTTTATTTTCCAGATATTGGACCAAAAAATATTGTTTCACAGGTCTAAGGAAGGGTAAGCGGTGGTAGAAATTTGTACGGAACGGAGGGGTCACACATGGTATTTTTAAAAACAAGTTATGAGTACCAACATATTTACCAAAAAAATAAATAAAAAACCAACTAAAATCAATAATGAAACGTTTATGGATGAAATAAGGATATAAAATGGGGTTTTTAAAAGGTCATAGATCATCCCAACCTTTAATATTATTGTTTAGTCCCTTATTAAGCCTAATTTTCCCATAATCATTTAATTTAATTTTAATAACATTTATTAAATATTTTGGAAAAAAATATACTATTCCCTTATTAGAACTTTTAAATTATGATGATTCTAAATATTAAATCCATTTATCAAAATTATAATCAAATAATTGGTAGAAGTTAATATAACTATAATCTGGCTGATGAGACGATAATGTGGGGTTTTATTGTAAAAATTTTCAAACTTTTTCTATGTTTTTATCAACAATACCAAAGTGAAATTGATTCAAATAAACTAGATTTTATTAATTGATAAACTATAATCTCATTATAATTTTTAACTAGTTTAAAATATAATAAATACTTATTAATAAATTAGATGGAAATTTGTGATTGAAATTATATTTACTATTATTCTGTATAGATTAAAAAATTTGACATCACAGAAAATAAAAAAAATTACCCCAAGTTAATTTATGTGATTCTATTGAAAATATGAAGGTTAAATTGTCATACTAAATTTATAATAGTTCCAAAAATTGACATTAAAAAAGGTTCTCCATTAAATGTCCGTAAAATTGTCATAATAAAAATATAATATTTTATACAAAATGTTTGGTTTGTTTATAAATAAAGACTTTTAAATCTACTAGATGAATTAAATATTATTTTATTTAACATATATTATATATTACATTAATATATCATACTAATTATAATTACATAAATTTATCAAGATAAAACAACTTCGTGAGCATAAAAATTGTAATATTTTCCATCATATTAATTTATTTTTCATATTAATTTATAATTAATTATTAAACAATAAATTAATATTAAAATTTTTTAAACCATATATATTTTTATGTTATTTAACCCATTTTGTAAATAATAATTTACTGAATGGGTTATAACTTATTATATTAAGTAATATTTTGAGAATATGCCATTATTCAGAAAACATTGTGTTGCGTGTTATGAAAGCCATCCTGTAATGTCAAACACGCATATAATGTAAGTGAAAATCCATGTTCTGTTTTGAGGAAACTAAACAATATGTTGTGTGTCATTAATTATTATTCTGATGTTGCACATAACATAATCAACACATTGTGATATAAAATATACTATTATCATTGTTGCGTGTAATGAAAAATACCAAAAAGATTAATTGATTTGAAAAACAATTCACTAAATAATTGGGTATTACATTCTTTCCCCGATAAAATGAATTTTATCCTCAAAATTAATTTCGGTTATTAAATTATTATTTATTTAAATTTTCATTCATATAAACCCACATCATAAAAATAAACCCTGAAATTTACATTAAAACTGAAATATGTAATCATAGTGGTTACCCAATGTAACTCATAAATAGATTCCCACATTGGACAACATTACTGGGAGTGAAATCATGAACGTGGAGGAAAAGAATAAATTTTTATAGGGAGTTTTTTAGGGAACCTATCACATACATTTTAAAGATCAATAAAAATTTGATGGCCACAAAGCAACAAATATTTTATGATCTAAAAAGACATCAATTGAAAAAAATTGAGGTATTAAGAAAAAAACTTACTTCTATATAATTTTCTTAATTATGAATAATTTTCATTAAAATACATACTTATATAATTTTAGGAAAACCTCAACCTTTTTTTCTTATATACACATCAGCTATTTATCTAAAATTGAATGAAAATTTTTCATTCCTAAAGTACATACATATCATGAGATCCATAATATTATATCCCGTCTGACGTCAGTTAACATCAACAAAAATTTGTTAGATTAGGTTATCCAAAATAAAAAGATCCTTTTGTAGTTAGATAATGCATAAATTTTACTGACCTCGTTAAAGATTAAAATAATCATTACATTAATGGATAACATTATAACCCTTTTTAAAAATGAAAATCTAATTTTTTTTGAATGAATGTCCTAAAATAGTCTTAAAATTTATGATGCATATATCACAAATTTTGATTTGGTTATCATATTCCAAACATGTGAATTCCCTCATTGTATATTCTGTTGAAACATAGTAATAACCTGAAGGACTAAAAATCCATTTGTAAAACATGCATGCATCCTTATTCCATGGATTACTAGATATATTCTATAAATATAAGAAGTTTTAATATTCATGCCTAATGGAATAAACCACATTGTCAATAATTAATTCTAGGGTAACCTGTACCATCCATTTCAATTATACATATCCAACTTATCTTTATCTAACAATTATTCTCTCAACATAATGCATTAATTAAGGGTTTCCATCCCTTAATGAAAATATCATATTTTCATTAAATATCTTTTAAAGATGTACTTGTAAATAATTAATGAAAACATATATTAAAAATAATTATATATTCAATTAATTATATATCATTATAATTAAATTCTGATCCATAAATACTTAATTCATCCATCCTTATTCTTAAAACATTACTCAGGATTCATTAACTTATTATTTAATACATTTTCCCATGAATATGAAATATCAATCATATATTATGGTTTATCAACCTCAATATAATCATTCTTATTATGTATAATGTAAAAAATACTTGAATAACCGCTCATACCTTACAAATGTTTTCTACAACTCCTTTACATTTATAAGTTTAACCAATACTCGTACTGCCTTCCTGATTCTTGTTATCATATTATCACCTGGGAAATAAATTCTCATAATTCACATACATTTGAAATATGAAACATTCAATGTTATCCATACTAATTACAGTTCTCACCATTAACATAAAACCGAATTCCTAATGTGAGAAACACATATCATAGAATAAACCCACATAATCATGAAAATTTACTAATAGTATATATAAATATTTACACCTACTCTTTAAGTAGTAATTACATAGGTTTATCCTAGGTTATTCATATTCATATTTTATTCAAATAATTCATGACAGTTTGTAATGTGTTTGTGAATTTCTAATACATATCCCCTGATAGTGTCAAACCATGTCTGCAGCAAGCCCTGTTGTTATGTACCCAGTTACACTATGTCAAGATTGATAGACCTTGTTGGAGTTGTTAACCCTAGGTATTCCTCATCCAGATCCACATCCTCTTTTAGTATCATGGTAGGGATGTATTTCTGTGATTCCACTCACTCAATCAATTACCATAATTCTAGGACATTTTCCTAAACATAAACTCATCCATATGCGTATCCTTACAGATATCTCGAGACATATCCATAGAAATATACCCAGGGATATAAAAAAATTGCATCATCCTAGTTTCCACAGGATTATCTAACCTTATCTATAATTCCAACTATATTGACCGACACTTGAAAACAATTATCATTAAAAAAAATTCAGAATACATAAAACGATATTTAAATATAAGTCCAAAGAACTTATTTTTTAGTGAATTTGGAAACATGGAATCATAAACAATTATTTATAATTTAACTAAATTATCTCCAACTAGGTAACTCATGAATTTCACACTTCTTAGACACATCATACATAATTAAAATCTTCATAACCTAAGAAAGGAATCATAAAATTGGTGAGCATAGATTCTCAGTAATGGAAAACATGGTATAAATGTACGCATAAACATGGCCATAGGGGTATGGGAGTGTGATCAAAACATTATAAAATCATACCCTCTATATCATAAGAAAATAAACATGTATCATGGAATATTTATTTGGTGGTCATAAGACATGAATCATAACAGAATAAATAACATAATACATCAAAACATATCATAGGAATAATACATGGGATTTTGGGTAGACACATAAGCATAAACAATCATCTGTCAAGTCTACCTACATTGACAATAAAAATTTGTTTGGCTTGAGATAATAACCAATGTACCTAATTCAAGCATTGCATTCCCTACCATGTTCCCCAATGTTACGAGATCAGTATATCCACCTATATAACCTCTTGTTTTAGGGTTATGATTCCCTGTTGTTTGTGCTTGGGATGATAATTTGGATGCCCTCCCATATACCCTCTTGTTTTGGGATTTTCATTCCCTCTTAGGTACCCTCTAGATCTCGTTAAAATTTAATCAATACCCAAATAATTGTGTGGGGGATATATGTCCCACCCATCACATGATAAAATAATACATACATGTTTCCATATATAATAAAAATTTCATTATACCATGGACAATTAGAAAAGATGAGTTATATAAAAAAATGAAAACACATAAAATGAAATGGGCATTATCAACATTTAATCATATCAAAACCTATAGAAAATACATAGGTTTCATAATAATTCCATCATAGGAAAACCTATAAAAGGAATCAAGTTTCGCAATCATTCGTAATGGAATAAATCATTGAATAGAAACATGTTTTACAAGCATTTAACACACGGAAGAGGAACATGTTTCATAAACATATTACCCATTAATGATAAGAAGGTTTTCATAAACATGATTCCACTAAAATATAAACCATCCAGAGAATAAATATGAATGGAAAATTTGGCTAGTTTCCATGAAAGTCAAGAGTAACACAAACGTATGTCATCATAGATGGAAAATTATTTTTTAATATGTTTTAGAAAACCTTTATTGAGGAAAATATATTTTATTATTTGTAAAATTATTATTAAAACATAAAACCATTTGAAAAAAATTGTCAGGAAAGTAAACATGAAAACATATAATGGAGTCATTTAAAAAAATTATAACCTATTACTTCTATTAATTCTTGAAAATGTAAAAATAAATCCTGAAACCATTTTGAAAACCATTTATTTTAAAATAGTTTTAAAACATTTAAATGAATCATTGAAAATAATTTTAAATAATAAAACATTTTTTAAAACAACATTCATTGGAAATCAGTATAAAATAATGAATTCCCAAAATATTTTGAAATAATTTCTTTAATAAAAACATTATAATCTCATAAATTCATAATCAAGGGAATGAAGACAATGATAGTGGGTAAATATATACATACCAAACATTCCTTTTTCATAGTTAATTGATTGGAAAAGTGCATTGACCAGAAAAATACAAGAATATTCCTTTTTAAGTACAACTTTACTTAAAAATTTAAAAAATGGGTAAAATTGTCTTCTAAATATCATAGATGAATAATAGAATGTACTTTGAAACTTTGTGTTTGGAAAACATGTTATGAAGGGACAACTATTTACAACCGAATAAACGGTAAATTAAGTATTTCCTAAAAAAATTCTTAAATAAATTATATAACAAAGAGTGAAAAAATTATTCCAATGAAATAAAATATAATAAATAAAAAGATGAGACCAATAAATATGATCTTTCTAGAAAGGTGTATCATAAGATTTAATTAATGGGTGAAAAATCATAAGAAATATCTGAAAGTGAAGAGATTGTTCCAATAAATTCTTACTACTTGTTAAATTTGAACCAAACTCCAAAATTAAGAAAATTAAATGAAGAATAAAAAAATTTAAAAAAAGTATATTGATGATATATCATTTCATGGTAAGTATAAAAAACACATGAAAAAAATATATATGTAAAACATGGAATGTGTCTCAAAGATATAAAATTGAATCAAAATCAACATACAAATTTTTGGAACATTAATCCCAAGAAAGTAGGATAATAAAATTGATGTGTAAATACCCACAAATTTTTTTATAACAAAAATATAAATATAACAGTGGGTATAAATGTAACATCCCAAGTAAGTAATTAATAATAGATATTTTTATCTATGTCTATTAATGAATTAGATAGTGTTTTAGAGGCTTAAAATGAAAATAAATCCAATCTTAAGCATGGAATACACTAATATTTTTAAAAGATTGTTTTACTGCCTTTTGATGGAAAACCATTTTTAAATCTATCTTTTGACAATTTTATAAGCTATGTTTTTCAGAATAAACTTATTCTTTATGATTGGGGCATAAAAATTTACTTTGTGTGAATTTTTGTTATTTTTCAGACAATGTTCATTTTTTAATAAATAGTGAAAAATACTGCATTTTATATCAAAACTGCTTTTTAATCTAATTTATTTATATGATTAGATTATCTTTTGAATTGTTTTTGAAGTGGAATTAGAATATATTTTTACCATTTTATACAATTGTGGTCATTGGAATCAATTTCACTTTGAAATTAGACTTAAACTAGTGTCAATCTTTTGATACTTATTGTTTCATAAAAACACGCTATTTGTCATGACAGCGGGAATTAATTATTAAATTAATTAATGTGAATTATATGTTTTGAATTTTGTAAAATAGACTTCATTTTTGAATTCAGAATATCAAATATAGCTTAGGGTGAATTTTTTGTAATTTTCTGATAAACTTCAAATTTTGATGAATAGTGAAACCACTAAGTGGTACTTATAAAAACTAATTTTTCGGTTTAAATGAAATTTTGCCATCATTGTGTTTTGAATTTCAAAAATCTGACATACATGGTTGTCATTAAGAAGTAAAATATGGTTCAATGAGATTAAAATAATATTTTGGTGAATAGTAACTTATTAAGTTTTTAATCGCGATTAGTGGTAATTAGTGTAGTTTAAGGTAAAAATAATGATTTAATAATAAAAAATGACCTAGACACATGTCCTACCATTATTGGATGTGTCATGGCCGACCAAGAAAAGCCATGGGTCAACTTGGGGACCCCATGGAGCCACTTTGGTTAGGAAATGACATAAATAACTTTTTATTTAATGTAAAAGTAAAAATGACACAAACATAATATGTTTTACAAAAACAATTTTTCCATGGGGTTCTAAAGATCAGATTTTTGATTATCAATAGTCATTGGAATTATAAAAAGAGTTCCTACATCATAATATTTTTTTTGTAATTTTTAGACTTTAAATAAATTAAATAATTAATGAAATCATGATGATGTAGCGATTACCTCATTATTTAATGATTTAAATAAAATGGAAAGATAATGTAAAATCTAAAACCTACACATGTCCAAAACCAATTGGATGAGTGGATTTCAAAGCCTTATCACCTTTTCCTCGAATTATATCAATTTGGGACCTTTTGAATCCGAAACACATTTTAAAATAAAGTAACTTATCTTTATTTTCCAAGAGTGCCCCTCCTCTCCTCTTATAAAAGGCCCCCACATCTACATCCTTACCCACACTACCAAAGCCTTTGGCTCGGCCAACCCCTGCCCATTTTGTCTCTCCGCATCCCTCTCCTCATCCTAGAGGATTCCCTTTGGGCAGAATCCTTTCAAAGGAAGCCTTTAGGCTCAAATAAAAAGGAGTTACACTTTTAAAGGTAATTCATTCTCTCATGTTCATTTGTTTTATTTTGTTTCTCCAACCCCCTAAACTCTTTTTATTTACTTATTTTGTAACAACACCAGTATCTTAAATATACTAGGATGTTGTTATAAGATTTATTCGAGCTACACTCTCACACAACTACATAAAATGATTAAAGAACATACGGTTTCCGTGGATGGAGAAATTCTGCCTCCCGAAACGATGATTGTTCAATACTCATTTAACACCTTCAAAGGTGGCCATTATGATTTTACTATTTTTATATATGATATATAAAATTTTTATTCTTTCCTTAAGCTTCTGTATTTTTCATTTATGGCATACCATTATTGTTTCCATTATGGGTAAACACGATATCTTCATTTTAGGAAGTGCGGACTACAGCCCCCTGAAAGTGATTTGATTCGTTAATACCATATGTGGGATGTGTAAAGGATAAAGTTAATGATATTATATATGTTATTATACTGGAATTATAATATACTCTTATATCATTATGATTCCATTCCAGAAAATACGAAATAGAAATGGAAGTAGCGTTCATGTGTATGTACGGCTTACCGTCTCCATGAACGGTGCATTTCATTTCTTACCTATAAATGTGATGTAATATTATAAATACATGTATATTCTGAATATATATGATGTATATGTTATCCAAATCATTAATATCATTCAGGATATAATGAACCTTTGACCAAATTAACAACATGTAAGTGTAAGAAGTCTATTTTTGACTTAAGAACCAAATACCGACAAAATGAACATTATTAACTTAAATGATTAAATGATGTTCATAACATGGTATAAAAGGAATAATGAACTTGAAAAAGGTTCTTAAGAAAGTAGATATTAACTCAAGTTTATTATTCAGGAGATTAAAGAACGACCGAGTCAAGTCGGACCCGAGGTATGGGACTTCATCTCAATCTCCTTTCATTGAGGCATATTTTATTTTATACACAACTTTCTTTTATACGGTGTATAAACCCATTTGACTTTTACGTTTATTCAAAAGGAATCATTTTTATATGAAGCGTTTACTAAACAACAAAAGGGAATGTTTTTGTCGTACGTATGCGGCGACAAGGTCTTCTCCGCCGTCGTGACCGTTATTTGAGTTTCGGCTTCCTCTACAAGCCATACCTTAAATTTAAAAGAAAAATAAATACCATGTTTTACTTTTCTTTTATTTTGGTATCGAAAATGGTTTTCATAATGTTTTTATATCAATGTTTTGTATTGATATCTTGTGATTGAAAGGTGGGAATGTTATGTTTCCTTTATGCATGTTTTATGTGATGTGATTATGTTGAGGTTCTTGGGCATTATTATGAAAACGGGTGGTTCCGTGATAAACTCAGGGCGGGTGATCCCGATATAGCTCTCCGATGCATTGGGTAACACGAAGGAGTGAAACGTTAAGGTTTTTCTGAAGAGATTTAGGTAATATACTATGATGGGTATTCCAAACACAACCAAGAGGGTTACTCCCTACGTAATAATGTTATGAATGCCTCATGTTACCTTTATGTATTATGATTTCTATGATTTATTCATGATTTAATGAGGTATGTTAAAGTGATTATGTTTTATGGGTAAAGTATGATCTCATCCTTATGTATATATGTACCCATGTTTCCTTTCCATATTTTTATATCCCTTACTGAGCTTTTTATGCTCATCCCAAGTTTTTTGAAATGTTTTCACAGGTCAAGGGAAAGGTACATGATATGATGATAATGTCAAGGAAGTGTCAAGAAAGAATCCATGTTTATTTTAAATATGTTTCCATTGATGGGAATGAATAATACTATCTTTATGTAACCACTTTGTTTATATGTGGAATGTAATGCAGGTTTTATGATCTAATTCTCTAAAACTCTAAACCCGAAAAGATCCTCAATGTGTAATCTTGTAATAACTCAATATTAAGTAAGGTTTAAGGTAGGGGCCTTATAGTTGGTATCAAAGGTCGGTTTAGATAACTTTAGGAGTTATAATTCTATTAAATGATTATCCAAAAATATTTTTTTTGAAATGATATAGAATTTGAAGATTACCATGTTGCTTCATCTAAGACATGTTTGTTCAGAATGGTTTTCCGCAGAGGAAACAGGGAAGCAGTGCTAGGAAGGCATATAGAAGGAAATAACCTTACGAATCAGCATCCTGAGATGGTCGGAATAGGAACTGAACAGTTTGTTGCAGTAATGGCGCAGTTGACTCAGGCTATAAGTGGTGGTGGTATCCATGCACGAGATCAGCCAGATCAACCGCAGAGGAACATGTCAGTGGTGGAACATTTCATGAGGAAACATCCCCTATCATTAAGAGGATCATATGACCTTGTGCTAGCTAAAGGGTGGATTAAATCACTGGAGAAGATTTTTTATGTCATGGGGTGTTCAGACAATCAAAAGGTTAGTCTTGCTATTTACCATTTGGAGGGTGAAGCTGATCAGTGGTGGTCGATGGTTAAAAATATCAGGGACGCTGATGAGATTGATGCTCTTGACTAGGATGAATTCAAAGGTATGTTTCTTGAGAAGTATTTTCCTAAGGTTCTTCGACTAAGGATGGAAAAGAAATTCTTGGAATTGAGGCAAGAGGAAGACTCAGTGGCTACCTATGAAGAAAGGTTCACTCCATTGGCAAGGTATGCTCCAAATTTTATCCGAGACCTTGATAGTAAAATCAATCGTTTTTACTCAGGATTAAGGCCAAAATATCGAAGGGCATTAGCTTCTCGTGAGTTTTAAAGTTATGAAAATCTTTTTCGATGTGCTGAGAAGGTGGAAATGGAGTTTGCTGATGATCAAGTGTTCTATAACAAGCAAAAGAAGAAGATACTGAGGTGGAAGGAGAAAGGTAAGAATTATTCAAAAAAGTCTAATGGTAAGAAAACTAAGTTTCCAGTTTGTGATAAATGTGGCAAAAGGAATGCTAGGGAATGTCTTCTGAATTCTGGAATGTGCTACCGATGTGGTAAGATGGGACATAAGGCTCGTGATTGCACTGAAAAGGATCAAGGTGAAGGTAAGACCAAATTTGATTTACAGTTAGTGAAATGTTTTAGGTGCAATGAGATGGGTCACTATGAAAATGAGTGTCCGACAAAGAGCTTGAGTGATGGGAAGCAGTTAGACTACAAGCAGAAGGGGGTGGTGAAATCCTTTGCAACTACTTCAGCAGATGTCGGGCCATCAAATGAAGTTGTATCAGGTACTTTGTTTGTTTTTTCATATTATGCTAGGGTGTTGTTTGATTCGGGGTCTACACATTCTTTCATCTCTAAAACATTTTCTAGTAAAATGGGAATACCATCTCAAGAAATGACTCCTGAACTTTTGGTAAAAACACCTGGGGGGAATGTTGAGGCAAAAAGAATTTATAAGAATCTTCCTATCCTTATCTGTGGAAAGAACCTACTTGAAAACCTTATTTTTATACCTCTAGTAGATTATGATGTTATCCTGGGTATGGATTGGCTCTCTATTTACCATGCTATGATTGACTGTAGAGATATAGAAGTTTCTTTTCAGAAAGACTTTTAGTTTGTTTACAAGAATGAACCCTTATTGTTGATAACTTATCAAGAGGCTGAGAAACTTGTAAAAGATGGAAATGAATGTTACCTTTCACACATCGTTGAAAACAAAGGAACTGTTCAGATTAATGATGTGCAGTGGTAAATGAGTATCCTGATGTTTTTCCTGATGAGTTGCCTGGAATAATACCAGATCGGGAAGTTGAGTTTACTGTTGACTTAGTTCCTAATGCTAAGCCAATTTCAAAACACCCTTATCGAATGGCTCAAATTGAAGTTTTACAGTTAAAGGAGCAATTGCAATATTTATTAGAGAAAGGTTTCATTCGACCTAGCACATCACCTTGGGGTGCTCCTGTTTTATTTGTTAAAAAGAAAGATGGTTCTATGAGACTTTTCATTGATTATAGATCGTTGAATAACATCACTATTAAGAACAAATATCATTTTCCTCATATCGATGATTTGTTTGATCAGCTCCAGGGAGCTCAGTTTTTTTTTCAAAGATTGACTTGAGATCGGGGTACCATCAGCTGAAGGTAAAGGAGACAGATATTCCGAAGACCGCGTTCCGTACGAGATATGGCCATTATGAATTTGTAGTAATGCCTTTTGGGCTAACCAATGCACCTGCTGTATTCATGGACTTAATGAATAGAATGTTCCATGAGTTCACGGATTAGTTTGTGGTGGTTTTCATTGATGATATTTTGGTGTTTTCAAAAAGTAAAGAGGAGCATGAAAGACATTTAAGGGTTATCTTGCAAACCTTAAAAGAAAAGAAATTTTATGGGAAATTAAGCAAGTGTGAGTTTTGGTTGCAACAAATTTCCTTCCTTGGTCACATTTTTTCTAAAGATGGGATAACTGTTGATCCTGCAAAAACAAAAGTTGTGGAAGACTAGCCAAGACCCACAAATGTAACTGAGATTCGTAGCTTCCATGGTTTGGCTGGCTATTACCGAAGGTTTGTTAGAAATTTTTCACGGTTATCTAGTCCAATGACTAAGATAACTCAGAAGGGTGTTAAGTTTATCTGGACAAAATAATTTGATGAATTTTTTCAGGAATTGAAAAGAAGATTGGTGAATGCTCCAGTTTTGGCACTACCTTCCAGGAATGGTGAGTTTGTTATATATAGTGATGCTTCATTGAAAGGACTTGGTTGCATCCTAATGCAGAATGATCACATAATTGATTATGCTTCACGAAATTTGAAAACTCAGGAGGTAAATTACCCTACACATGATTTGGAATTAGCTGTTGTTGTTTTTGATTTAAAAATTTGGAGGCATCATTTGTATGGAGTAATGTGTGAAATATATACCGATCACAAAAGTTTAAAGTATATATTCACTCAGAAAGAATTGAACATGAAACAAAGGAGATGGCTATAACTAATCAAGGATTGTGATTGTACAATTCATTACCATCCGAGAAAAGAAAATAAAGTGGATGATGCTTTGAGTCGAAAAAGTAATGCTTCATTAGCTATGTTGCGTTTGGAATGTGATCCTTTGGTTACAGATTTGATGAACTTTGGCATAGAAGTTGTTGGTGCTGGAAGTTATTCTGTTTTGTTTCAGGTATTAGTGAGATAATCTCTATCAGATAGAATCAAGAAAGCACAGAAGCAAGACATTGAGTTGCAGAAAAAGGTAGAGCTGGTTCAGAAAGGTAAGTTTCCTGAATTCAACATTGATAATGATTGCGTTTTGAGATTTGGGAAGAGATTGTGTGTGCCTTGTGATTCAAAGTTGAAGAGAGAGTTGTTATGTGAAGCTCATAGTTCTCTGTTTTCAGTTCATCCTGGCAGAACTAAGATGTATAGAGATCTGCGGGAGTATTACTGGTGGGATGGAATGAAAAGAGATATTGCTGATTTTACTGTGAAGTGTTTGACATGTCAGCAGGTTAAAGCGGAGCGGCAGTTACCGAAAGGGATGCTTCAGCCTTTACCAGTTCCAGAGTGGAAATGGGAGAATATATCCATGGACTTTTCTGTGGGATTATCGAAGACATATCGAGGTAATAATGCAATCTGGGTTATTGTTGATCGCTTTACTAAATCTGCTCATTTCCTTGCTATACGAGATACTTTTTCCCTATATCAACTTTCCCGTTTGTATATTAATGATATAGTATGGTTACATGGAGTTCCCCTCTCCATTGTATCTGATCGTGATCCCAGGTTCACTTCTAACTTTTGGAAAGGCCTTCAGAAGTCGTTGGGTACTGAATTAAATTTTAGTACATCTTTTCATCCACAATCATATGGGCAGTAAGAACGAAAAATTAATACATTGGAGGATATGCTATGAGCTTGTTCTATGGATTATCAGGGAAGTTGGGACCAACATCATTCTTTTGTTGAATTTTCATATAATAACAGTTTTCATTCCAGTATACAGATGGCACCATTTCAGGCATTATATGGGAAGTGGTGTCGAACTCCAGCTTTCTGGGATGAAGTGGGTGAAAGGAAGTTGATGGGACCAGAAATGGTGGAAGAGTTGGCAGAAAAAGTTCAGCTGATACAGAAACACATGGGAACAGCTCAGAGCAGGCAGAAGAGTTATGCGGACAACATGAGGAAGGATCTCTCTTTTGAGGTAGGTGATCATGTTTTTCTAAAGGTTTCTCCTTGGAAAAGTGTGATGAGATTTGGTAAGAAAGGGAAGCTGAGTCCAAGGTTTATTGGACCATATGAAATTCTGGAGAGAGTTGGATCAGTTGTATACCGGGTGGCTTTACCTTCGAGTTTATCTCAGGTACACAATGTTTTTCACGTTTCGATGTTGAGAAAGTATATGCCAGATCCATCTCATGTTTTGAGTTCAGAGGTAGTTCAGCTGGAAGATAACCTATCTTATGAGGAACAACCGTTCCATATTCTTGACCACAGGGAGCAAGTGTTACGGAATAAGGTGATTCACCAGTTAAAGTTTTTGTGGAAAAACCACACGATGGAAGAGGCAACATGGGAATCTGAAAATGCAATGAGGGATAAGTACCCCCATTTATTTGATAAGTAAATAAATTGTGGGGACACAATTTTCTAAAGGGGAGAAGGATGTAACATCCCATGTAAGTAACGAATAATATATATTTTTATCTATGTCTATTATTGAATTCGATAGTGTTTTAGAGGCTTAAAATGAAAATAAATCCAATCTTAAGCATGGAATACACTAATATTTTTAAAAGAATGTTTTACTGCCTTTTGATGGAAAACCATTTTTAAATCTATCTTTTGACAATTTTATAATCTATGTTTGTCAAAATAAACATATTCTTTATGATTGGGACATAAAAATTTACTTTGTGTGACTTTTTGGTCTTTTTCAGACAATGTTCATTTTTTAATGAATAGTGAAAAGTACTACATTTTACATCAAAACTGCTTTTTAATCTAATTTATTTATATGATTAGATTATCTTTGTAATTGGTTTTGAAGTGGAATTAGAATATATTTTTACCATTTTATCCAATGTTGGTCATTGGAATCAATTTCACTTTGAAATTGGACTTAAACTAGTGTCAATCTTTTGATACTTATTGTTTCATAAAAACACGCTATTTGTCATGACAGCGGGAATTAATTATTAAATTAATTAATGTTACTTATATGTTTTGAATTTTGTAAAATAGACTTCATTTTTGAATTCATAATATCAAATATAGCTTAGGGTGAATTTTTTGTAATTTTCTGAAAAACTTCAAATTTTGATGAATAGTGAAACCACTAAGTGGTACTTATAAAAACAGATTTTTCCGTTTAAATGAAATTTTGCCATCATTGTGTTTTGAATTTCAAAAATCCGACATACATGGATGTCATTAAGAAGTAAAATTTGGTTCAATGAGATTAAAATAATTTTTTGGTGAATAGTAACTTATTAAGTTTTTAATCGCGATTAGTAGTAATTAGTGTAGTTTAAGGTAAAAATAATGTTTTAATAATATAAAATGACCTAGACACATGTCCTAACATTATTGGATGTGTCATGGCCGACCAAGAAAAGCCATGGGTCAACATGGGGACCCCATGGAGCCACATTGGTTGGGAAATTACATAAATAACTTTTTTTTTAATGTAAAAGTAAAAATGACACAAACATAATATCTTTTACGAAAACAATTTTTACATGGGGATATAAAGATCAGATTTTTTATTATAAATAGTCATTGTAAAGATAAAAGGATTTCCTAAATCATAGTATTTTTTTTTAATTTTTAGACATTAAATAAATTAAATTATTTATGACATCATGATGGTGCAGTGATGACCTCATTATTTAACGATTTAAATAAAATGGAAAGATAATGTAAAATCTAAAACCTACACATGACCAAAACCAATTGGATGAGTGGATTTCGAAGCCTTATCACCTTATCCTCGAATTATATCAATGTGGGACCTTTTTATTCCGAAACTCATTTTAAAATAAAGTAACTTATCTTTATTTTCCAACAGTGCCCCTCCTCTCCTCTTATAAAAGGCCCCCACCTCTACCTCCTTACCCACACTCCCAAAGCCTTTGGCTCGGATAACCCCTGCCCATTTTGTCTCTCCACATCCCTATCCTAATCCTAGTGGATTCCCTTTGTTCAGAATCCTTTCAAAGGAAGCCTTTAGGCTCAAATAAAAAGGAGTTACACTTTTAAAGGTAATTCATTCTCTCATGTTCATTTGCTTTATTTTGCTTCTCCAACCCCCTAAACTCTTTTTATTTACTTCTTTTGTAACAACCCCAGTATCTTCAATATACTAGGATTTTTTTATAAGATTTATTCGAGCTACAATCTCACACAACTACATCAAATGGTTAAAGAACATACGGTTTCCGTGGATGGCGAAATTCTGCCTCCCGAAACGATGATTGTTCAATACTCATTTAACACCTTCAAAGGTGGCCATTATGATTTTACTATTTTTATATATGATATATAAAATTTTTATTCTTTCCTTAAGCTTCTGTATTTTTCATTTATGGCATACCATTATTGTTTCCATTATGGGTAAACACGATATCTTCATTTTAGGAAGTGCGGACTACAGCCCCCTGAAAGTGATTTGATTCGTTAATACCATATGTGGGATGTGTAAATGATAAAGTTAATGATATTATATATGTTATTATACTGGAATTATAATATACTCTTATATAATTATGATTCCATTCCAGAAAATACGAAATAGAAATGGAAGTAGCGTTCATGCGTATGTACGGCTTACCGTCTCCATGAACGGTGCATTTCATTTCTTACCTCTAAATGTGATATAATATTATAAATACATGTATATGATGAATATATATGATGTATATGTTATCCAAATCATTAATATCATTCGGGATATAACGAACCTTTGAGCAAATTAACAACATGTAAGTGTAAGAAGTCTATTTTTGACTTAAGAACCAAATACCGACAAAATGAACATTATTAACTTAAATGATTACATGATGTTCATAACATGGTATAAAAGGAATAATGAACTTGAAAAAGGTTCTTAATAAAGTAGACATTAACTCAAGTTTATTATTCAGGAGATTAAAGAACGACCGAGTCAAGTCGGACCCGAGGTATGGGACTTCGTCTCAATCTCCTTTCATTGATGCATATTTTATTTTATACACAACTTTCTTTTATACGGTGTATAAACCCCTTTGACTTTTACGTTTATTAAAAAGGAATCTTTTTTATACGAAGCGTTTACTAAACGACAAAAGGGAATGTTTTTGTCGTGCATATTTGGCGACAACGACTTCTCCACCGTCGTGACCGTTATTTGAGTTTCGGCTTCCTCTACAAGCCATACCTTCTTTTTAAAAGAAAAATAAATACCATGTTTTACATTTCTATTCTTTTGGTATCGAAAATGGTTTTCATAATGTTTTTATGTAAATGTGTTGTATTGATATCTTGTGATTGAAAGGTGGGAATGTTATGTTTCCTTTATGCATGTTTTATGTGATATGATTATGTTGAGGTTCTTGGGCATTATTATGAAAACAGGTGGTTCCGTGATAAACTAAGGGCGGGTGAGCCCGATATAGCTCTCCAATGCATTGGGTAACGCGAAGGAGTGAAACGTTAAGGTTTTTTCCGAAGAGATTTAGTTAATATACTGTGATGGGTATTCCAAACATAACCAAGAGGGTTACTCCCTACGTAAGAATGTTATGAATGACTCAAGTTACCTTTATGTCTTATGATTTCTATGATTTATTCATGATTTGATGAGGTATGTTAAAGTGCTTATGTTTTATGGGTAAAGTATGATCTCATCCTTATGTATATATGTACCCATGTTTCCTTTCCATATTTTTATATCCCTTACTGAGCTTTTTATGCTCATCCCAAGTTTTTTGAAATGTTTTTCACAGGTCAAGGGAAAGGTACATGATATGATGATAATGTCAAGGAAGTGTCAAGAAAGAATCCATGTTTATTTTAAATATGTTTCCATTGATGGGAATGAATAATACTATCTTTATATAACCACTTTGTTTATATGTGGAATGTAATGCAAGTTTTATGATCTAATTATCTAAAACTCTAAACCCGAAAAGATCCTCAATGTGTAATCTTGTAATAACTCAAGATTAAGTAAGGTTTAAGGCAGGGGATTTATAATAAAACAGACACCACAAAAGTATTGGGTGTTGAATAAATCATTTATCTCATAGAAATTAAAAGTGAGACAATATACCCATACGATGTGTCTTGACTCGGGTCATACTCATTAAAAACTCATATATAATAAATATATGTTTATTATAAATCTATCACAGAACCATATTATTATATCTAATACCATAATTTTTTATTATGGCTATATATTACCCTCTTGTTAACAATTATATGTTAATGTTTCACTTCTGATAATATCTACTTTATTCTCCACAAGTGTCATAATTTGTTATATATTTTGTACTTAGATATATATTATGATTACTAAATGGTAAAGAACTATATGAATACCATTTATATTTAGTAAATATTTAATATATAAATCTATATAATATATAGATTATGAAATGGAACACATCGTTCAGGGAGATGGTAGGTTGTATGTACGCATGAATGTTGTATTCATTTTTTATCGTATTGAAATGCCAATCATTTTTTCCATTTTCATATGGCCGGTTTAAGGTGTTTCTGGTACGCAAACACCATTTCACCACATCTAGTAATTTCACCACATCCAAAACAGAATCACATTTCAAATTTCGAAAACAAATTCAAAATCCTCGCCATCCGCCTCGAGCTGTGACCCAAGCGTCAACGAACCTAATAGGCCTCGAGCCACGCACCTTCCACAACAGTCCATGTCTGTTCAGTCCACACGCCATGTGAAGTCCACATGACAGCCCAAGTCCACCGTCATGCGCCACCCTTCATCGGCAACGAAATCGTCATCATCATCTCAAGCCACGAGACTACACCGCCTCGAGCCACGCGCCTACACCATGTCTGAAACCACAACTGGATCACCGGTGATTTTCTCCGGCCTCCGTCGACACCGCAACACCATATTCCCTCTGGCATCACCACTTAATAACCACTGGTGGAATCACAGTGGGAACGTTCACTCACAAACCATCAACAACATCACCGGCGAGAACCGACCGTGTCGTCTCCATCTCCATCTCCAAATACATCGCCTCACTGAAGGCACCAAAATACACATAAACGATTGAAAAACAAATCCAAAACACCAAAACATCCATACCTCACCTCACTAAGAAACGAGATGAATGGAGGAACCAAAAACCATTTCTGAATGGTTAGAAATCACAGTAACACCGTCCAACCACAGAAGAAATGCCCTGAATCTGAATATCTCGCCGCCACCAACCAAAATGACTGTTTTAGACACGATGAAACCCCACCGGACTCACCTGAGAATTTTCGGGACCCCAAGAACCGCTGAAGCAAGAGCGCGACCATCAGACGCTGAGAAGCACACCGCATGACACCAGAAAGTTGCCGAGAACGAACCCAGAAGCACTCCGAAGAGTATGCCGTAGATGGGGACCGGTCTTACACCCGCAGCACTGAACCAACAACCACCGAAGCCCAAAGAGAAACTACACAGCAAGGTAAGACCATGAAACCGCGCGACGCCGCAGAGAACCTGGTCGGCTCACCGTGCTTGAGAGGAAACTTCGCGTCATCCGCCTCGAAGGGGTGGAAGTGGCGAGAGGAAAACCCTAGATCGGGATCCCTTTACGGGCGCATCTCCATATTATGCATCATATATCAACCTATTATCGTTTTGATAGAAAGTTATAAAAATATATATTTGTAAATATTTATATACTATAATTAATGTGAAATTATTATATCATATATATAATATAATTTCAATAAAAACATCCCTAATACATTTCTAGTAGTGTTATAATGAATCACATGACCCTGAGGGGGGTGGTAGTCGAAATTAACTCAAACGAAATTTTCATATTTACACAAAATGGAAAGTATAAATTTATGTGTTTTAAAATAATTGAATAATCTTAAAGAAATAATTTTTATTAAATATATCATATATAACTATATTTTCAAATATAATAAAATAACATGAAATGTGATAAAGTAAAAGCCAATAATAATTTTTTTGTGAGGCGGTAGTTCACCACACTTATAAATAATTTTTTTGTTACCCGTAATATAGAAATATGTATAAGTGTACATATAAAAATTAGAATAATAAAATATAATAATATTGATGATACATGTTTTTATAAGTATGAAATAATGTTATTTGAGTTTTTTGAGAAAGAAAATAAAAGAATAGAGGTTGAGGAAGGATGGTTTTGTTTCTTTGGGGAGCTCCTTTTGGTCTCCACAAAAGGAAATCCTTTGATTTTGTTATAAAAAAAGAGAGTATTCTAGGATGAAGATAGGGGTGTTGGGAGGTTTATTTTTTATATCATTTACAATACTATTTTTTCTAGAGGTGTTATTATGGGGGGCATATGGTTGTTTTATAGTGATGGGATGGGACACACTTGACCTTTTCGAAAACATAATAGTTGTACCCACGTTTCTACGTATTAAGATTTATAAAAAAAGAATAAAACATAATAATTTAAGGTTTATGGCCTAAAAATTTCTAGAAAATGTGTTTTTAACAAGTTTATATTTCAATTAGTCCCTTAATATTATGGTTTAGTTCCTTATGAGAATTAATTTTTTGTTTATCATTGTAATTAATTTGAATTACATTCACTTTTATTTTTTGTCCAAAAAGATGTTGAAATTATTAAACCATTTTAATTATACTTATTTAAAATATGGAATCCATTTTTCCAAATTCCTATTTTGTAAGTGGGATAAATTAATAAAAATTTAATATCGCTAAGGAGACTACTATTTATGTTTTTAAAGTAAATGTCCATAAGATTGCTATGTTTTTATACAAAATTTCAAAGACTAATTTATTCCAATAGTCTAAATTAAATTAAATTATAAAACTATAAACTAATTAAACTATTAAACATAATTGAAATATAATTTTACCTTATAAATAAGTCATATGAAATGGTATTTTTGAATTAAAATTCAATATTTTTCCCTATTCGGTTAAAAAATGAAGGATCATAGAAAGATAAAAAAAAAATCCTAAGATATTTTTTGGTTCAATTCCAAATATGCTTTTTACATATTATATTTATCATCGTTCAAAAATAAATTATTTAAAATAGTTTCACCACTAAATAGTGGTAAAAGTGCCTTAATAAAAATATAGTATTTTATGTACAAAATTGGGATTATTTTTATCCTAAGAATATAAAATATGTTGGTTGTATATAGAAACTATCTTATTTAACATCCAATATATATATTAAATTAATATCACTTAATAACTATAATTACTTTAATTTTTTTAAATAACATTATGTGTATAAAATAATAATATTTTTTATTCTATTCAACTGGTTTTCATATTCATTTCTAATTAATTTGATAATAATGAATTCCTTTTAAATTTGTGTAAACCATAGATTTCCCGAACAAAAAATTTAATGTATATGTTAACTTATTATTTTAAATAATATTTTAATAATATATCATTATTCGATAAAACATCATTTGGCATGTTACACATGCCATCGAGGAAAGTTAGTATGGCATGTAACGTAAAATAACATCATTGTTATGTTTAGGGAAAGATTAGAATTATGTTCTTTGTACTGAAATACTGACTTATTGTTATGTATAACTCACACCAGAGATATTTCAATAAAACAGAATATTTATAATGTTTCAGGAAATGAAAAATATCAAAAAGATTTAATTAAGTTGAATAACATTCACAAGTTCTCTTGGTGTTATATGTAGGGAACTATCGGCTAAAAAAATATACTCACATTATACCCAATACTGATACAAGCAATTTTGAGGACATTAGTTGTTTATACATTCAATGAATTTTAAAATTTCAGGGATATCCATTTTTTATAGTTTTTTATTAAGGATCATACTTCACTATTTTTTTTAGAGTGGCCTCCAGGTAGAAATGGGTTCCTAGGTTAGTTTTTTCATGACATTTCATCCATAGATGGATGTAAATATAGAACAATATATATAGTTCTTGAAATACACTTTTCATTCCTATATTCTCAATGTCAATGGAGTTTGGGAATTCAACATAGGAATGGTTGAGTTTTTATATAACAAAAGTTATGGGATATCCATTTATACATAACCCTCTGAGGCCTTGTATAATCATTCGTTTAAATATCTATTATGCTATATAGATAATGGTGGAGTATCATCGACTAGACCTACATTGTTCCAATATATTATGTAAAATATTATTTTGATTTATTATAAAATGGTGAGAATATATAGATAATACACATCATATGTTGATCTTCATATATTTTAATTATAGTTTTATTTTAGTAAAAATTATTTTTTGGTTGTTTCATCATAGTTGGGTTACTAAAACATGTAAAATGGGGAAATATGGAATGTATATATATATGACTATTTTTTGTTTATTTATAAGATTAGAAATCATCATTACCACATGTATTTCCAACCATAGTTAACATTGATTCATAATTTTCTTCACATTTTACATCAGTAAATGATTGAATTAGATCCATATAATTTTTGGAGTAGGGAGGAGCTTGATTTTGAACATAATTTATACATGATTGAGCACCCTATTTTCATAATATATTATAAGGAAAATGTTATTCATATGAAGTATATACCTTTTTTTCTAGAGTTATGGAATCATAATTCTGATTTCTATGTGACCTAGGAACGTGATTCACAGATAAGAGTGTAATAGAATCATCACTTTCACATGGACACTTCATTATAGTCATTTTGAGGAATACATAATTTATGGTACGGAGATTATAACACCCTATTAACATATTCTTGGTATCATTATCCTTTTTTGTAATAATCCATTGGCAAGGTGTTTTCTAGGGGCCTTATGAATTGTTTTAAAAAAATTGGGATGTTTTATAGGGGGACACACCATGGATGAGTCGTACTATAGTGTAGAGAGGTTGGCTATAGAGTGGAAGATATTTCGATTACATGGAAAAATTTTATATCTCTTATCATTCGGATATGGTTGTGATGTACATATTTGGGTATAGTGTGGAGCCATTATTTGGATATTATGATATCTTTTTTGTTTTGGGAATAACTATGACATGGATGGAAAATTCTGGCACATAACTTTTTGGATGATCATCCAACTTTGAAAAGGATGCGACGTGGCAGGGGAGTTGTACTATAAGAGGCATTTGGGGAAGCTTTTTCATTTTGAGTGTAGTTCCAGCATGTTTTGTAGGATGCACCATAGAATTACTCGTGGTAAATATTATCTAGGCGAGTTTGGAACTATTTATATAGGGACCAATTAGAATTTTCGTAAACTATAGTGTATTCTCTTTCATTATACATTGTTATAACAACATGATTGAATTTCTACTTTGTAGACCTATGAGATGCAGCATAGCCTTTTTCCATATTTAAAAAACCCAAACCACCATTTTATTTTCCAGAAAATTTCTCATTCAATCCCATTATATAGATTTGAACTTTGGAACCTCTTAAGAAAGGGTTTTAACACCTTCATCCCCATTCCAATGAGATCAATGTCTCATTGGATGTGATTAATAGCCCTATAGTAATTTTGTCTCTAAATGATTTGGAATCCTTCTCTTTTTTCAGGTGTCCCTCTTATGGTGTGGTAAGTCCACATGTTATTGATGAATCTGATCATTGTATTTATCTAATGTGATTTTAGTGAAAGAAGGTCTCACAGAACTGTGATTCAACACCTCTGTATAGAATAACTTATGTTGTAGTAGGTGGAACTAAATGAGGATCATCTAGTAGCATGTGGGCTACTAGATCTAGATTGTGGTTGTCTCCTCCCTCACAGCATACCCCTGGATGTGATTGTGGTGGCATATCTCTTCAACGACAAACAAACTCCTTAGACCAGAATGATATCAAATTTTCATAGCTCAAAAGTTTAGGATAGGTCAAAACACTCCTAGAACAAATTCATAACCCATATCATGCTCGTAAATCCATGAATTTACAATGAAAAGTCACCAAACCACTAGACACTCTACCTCCATACCAATAAAATGTAATGTCTAGGCCATGTCTATTTTTCCATTTCTATAAATTTCATTTTATATTCACTTGTTCAAATGATTTAACCCATGGTCCACCAATTCCATTCAAAAATTCCTTGATTCTGGTTGGTAACATGTCCTCAAGCGCATCTCCTCAAATGTCAGAGCCAACAGACTAGTATCGAGGGCCTATGCGAGTCATTGGGGATACATTAATCTCATTACCAATGTATATCACAGTGGAATTCAACAACATACTGATAATGAAACATGAAAAACAAGAAGACAACAGATTCATAGATACAATATATAGCTCTCTCCAAAGACTTTTCTTATGCAATGATGTAAATGATACGTGTTTCTCGAAAATAGAAAAAGAAGGTACATGTAAATATAATTGAATAAACTAATAAAAATGGAAAAAATACAAAAAAATGACCATAGAATCGCAAACCTCAACTTTTTCCCATGTTTCCCCAGTCCAATGAAATGATCAACATCCAACATAAGGGAACATTCCTCTATCATCACCTACAACCATATAACCATTTTAGGTACACAAGGAGTCCAAAATAGGGTGTGAGATAAACATCCCAGTAGGTTTCCACCCAATAATCTATATAGTACTAAGCTGCACAATTCAGTAATATAAAATAGTGTAAGTAAATAGTAACGTAGGTGTAAATTCCCATGGAATATTTCTACTGTAACAAGTAATAACAAACATCCTTTAATGAATACAATAATCAAGTGTTTTCTATTAACAATAAAGGTAAAATAAATATAAACAAACAACACAAACACTCTGTACATCCATCCCTATCACCACTACAAAATTGGGTTTATCCAGTGCTAGGGCTTTAACAACCCTAGCTAGATATTCTGTTAAATAACCCTTTTTTCAACACTAAAAAAGTGATATTGATGGGCATCATTCAGAATGTTTTTTTTGAAATGTTAAGTGGGTATTTAACATTGTTTAAAAAGTGATGTTAATGAGTGACAATTATATGTGCTTTCTTAGAGGAATTGCTAAAGGGCCGCCCATTATCAGTGCTTTTTTAAAAAAGAACTTATAAATGGAATTTTTTATTAGCACTTGTAAAAAAACACTGGTAAAGGTGGGTTATCATATCTTTTTTAGAAGCAGTGATAAAGGAACACCTTTATCAGTTCTTTTTACAATCACTAATAAATGTATACTACAAATAATATATGTTATTAAAATATATATATTAAAATATAAATAGATTAATACTAATGATAATATAATATATATATTTTTCAATATGTTTCAGATAACGTAAATAGGAATTTACACTTAATATATAATAAATTTAGTGAAAGTGGCTTATAAAAAAATTTAAAAAAAATTTAATTATTAATTTTCTTATTTTTACTGATTAATTGTAATTTAACAACAATTTGAGGATAATAGAAATCAAAAGAAATAAAAAAATATTTAAAATATGTCGAAAACGTAACTCTAGCATCAAATGACTATAAATTCCAATACGGATGTCTGTTTTGGCTCTACCACATATCAGATCAAATCCTATAATGACATCTATGCCCTTAGTTATATAGGTAACCCTCTATGACATTTTTTGAGGCCAAAAGGCCCCAAAGGCCTCCAAAAATTTAGTATTAAGTCAGGGTACTGTGATATTTTAACACGTGATGGTTTTTCATCTTTTTTTAAGGGGGTACTAAATCATTTTTTTGGTGGGGAATAAACTTATCCCAGGTCTTACATTCATATAAATCTATTGGTTTTGAAATTTTCTCATTTTTCACAACATCAATTTATTTATAATTATATATATTCAGGAATTCGTATATTTACATATAATTGACCACACATATAAATACATATATTAATATATATAAAAATATTTATGTAATATTTTATAATATAATATAGGTAAATAAATACATCATCTAAAATTTTATTTAAAAGAATATCTGACCATTTTTATACTCTATATACATATACATATATGTGTGTATTAATAAACATGTGTTTATTTATAATATAATCTACTATATGAAAATGGATATACTATATAACATATTTAAATAAATATAAGTATATATATATCACACACAAAAATTTATTTTATATGTTTATTTAAAAATATTTATATAGATATATAAAAATATATATATAGAAATAAATAAAGAAATATCACTAAACAGAAAGAAAAACAACAGGGTGTAGTGGAAAAGGTGTTTTATCTTCAAATGAGAGGTGTATGGTTTAAATCTAGGTGGACGTGCATGATGATGAAAATTAACAAAGTTCTTATAATGGGGGTCAAATGAGTTGATAAAGGAGGGATTAAAAACATAGATAAATGGGTCATGGATGCACTGATAAAATGGTTCGTGATCACGGATGTCTGAAAAAATATAATTTTACCCCCTTTAATGGCACTACTTTTATCATTACAAAAAAACATTGTTAAAGTCACCCTTTAATGGAACTAAAAGTATAACTATTAAATGGGACCTTTAACAACGATAAAAAGAGTGCAGTTATAGGACCCTTTAAGAGATATTTTTAGCGATGTTAATGGGGGCCTTTAATAGCACATTTTTTGCACTGATAAATGTTCCATGATTTTAACCATTCTGAAATTTTCAGAACTTTTTTGGCACTGATTAATCCTTATTCTATTGATTTAAAAGGAGTTTTTGTAGTAGTTTATCATGTCCACAATCCCTTTTTGTGTAATGAATCCATATCAATAACCCATGTCCTTTCCGTACAATTAATATCATATATCCCACAATTTTGTCATATAATGATGTGTATCAAAATTTTCATATCCTTTCTATATAATGATTTTTATCACAATTTCCACATACTTTCTATAAAATGAAGTGTAGACTATGAAGGGATGGATCCATGGTATCAATGTGAAACACCCTACCCCTACCTTATTGGATTGAGAAGGCGGTGAGGGCTACTTGGCCTTAAGAGATGTTCCCAAGATGCCAAAGTCTAGCAATAAATGCCGAGGGCTTCAAGATCAAGTTGGGGAACGATTTTCCCTTAAGACATAACCAACCAAACAATCCACAAATATATGATTCATGTCAACAAAACAACCAACCTCATACATTACCATAGACAACCAGATAATCCATAATGATCTCTCATGTCAATACAACCCAAAAAAAAACATAAGAGTACTATGCGGAAGACCAAACAAGACAACACCACGAGCCATGACACCACCATATCACCACACAAAGCTCTAAGCTCCAAGCTCCACCCAGACATCACAACACATGACTAAAGGAGGTTGATGCCTTACCTTTTCCCACGTCATGGTACACAACATCTGCAAAGACACCACAGTGCCAAAGTAGGGGGTGAGTACTAAAACATAGTAGGTTTTCCCCAAATGACTTCCCTACACACACCACTAGGATAAAACTGTTACCACCTTTATATAAAAGAGTTTATATAAAATAAAACACAGGTGAAACCATTTCAATAATCCAAACATGCTCTTACGAGGCCATCACATCCAAACAAAGAAACCAAGGGAAAGCCAACCAAACATTCCACAAGCCATCTCATCATTTAAACATTAGCACCACAATTCCATCTTGCAATGCAATGCACAACAACACAACCAAAACAACTAAACAACCAAAGGGTGGAGCATCCGCCCAACCCGTTCTCCCATTCAAAACTAGTGGATCTTCCGTCCACTATCCATCCCCTTTTTATATTGGTACTTCTTTCCACTTCCACACAACATTCAAAAAAAACCAACCAAAGCACATAACCCACTATGGTCACAATATCATGCAATCAACCAAGTTACACTGCATATCATTCCATATCCATAAATCATCCATTTATTGAAAACCATTTTCCATGCCAAAAAACATTTCAATAAGAAAACCCTTTTATTGAAAAACCTTTCCATCAATCATTTTCACAAATCAATCTCATATACCCATTTTAAAATATCTGTTTTAAAATTCACAGGAAAATCATTTCACCATAAAACCCCATTTTCCAAAAATCACCAAAACCTCATCCAAGGGATTACCAAATAATTTCTCATAATAATTCACAATTAATTCAATGAATAGAAAATTTATTGTAACCAAAACCATTATCTCTATCCAAGTGGAGTCGAGAGAGAAGCCACCTACATTTACCGTTTTCGAGAAAACGACCCACAAACCACCGCACCTCCAATCTGGAGAACGCACCACCAAAACATCTTAAAATCACCTTCCATAACCCTCAAAAGCCTTAAAATTAACATCCAAGGTAACCCGCACCCTAGATCTACGAACAAAAAGTGTAGATCTATAAAACCAAGAAAGAGAGGGATGTAGATCTAGAGGAAAACACAAGGAAACCAAGATGAGAGACTTACCTGGAAGAAACCACCCTGAATCCACCTTGAAACCCCTATGAATATCTTCCAAAACATGTGGGAGGGGCCATCCAACTCTTGAGAACTGAAAATACTGAGTGAGGCACGAGTGGGAGAAGATTTGGAGTGAAATGAGGCAATCTCGAGTGAGCCCGGAACTTATAACCCTAACTTTCAGTGGCCGCATGTTTAGCCCGCACGGTTTCAAAAACCGTGCGCTAACTATGCACACGCCACTGCCTCGAGATCCAGGGTCTACATGGTTTCCTCACACTGTTTGGAAAACCGTGCGCAGGCCGTGTGAGGCCTACTGTCTCGAGAACAAGGGTCTGCACGGTTTCCTGGGGAACCCGCACGGTTTCCACTAATTGTTCTCAAACCGTTCACCCCTTTAAAAGACTCCAAACACATCCAAAACCATTCTGAACTCTCCCATCCGCTTCCCAACTCATTCCAAGCACTTTAAATACATAAAAATGCATAAAAAAGGCCACATACCTCAAACCGGGGGAGCTACATTCTCCCCACCATTGGACTTTCCGTCCTCGGATAGTAGTGAACCCGCCCTTTGCCGAAAGAGCTCAGACCACTGCTCGATCATCTCATTCTCCCAGTCCCAAGTCTCCTCTTGAAACTGACCATGTTACAACAAAACACGAAAAAAACCGATGCTTTTAGCACGCAAGACTTTCTCTTGCCTATCCATAACCCGCAATGGCACGTGCACCAATGAAGCATCTGGTTCTAACTCAACATGATCCCATCAAATCACATGGTCACGATCCGGATGATACTTTGTCAACTGTGAGATATGAAACACATTGTGCACCAAACTAAACCGTGGTGGCAAAGCCAAACGATAAGCCACCTCACCAACCCACTCAAGAACCTAAAAAGGTCAAATATACCTTGGAGATAACTTTCCCTATTTCCCAAACCGATGATGTCCCAACCTAGGAGAGATCCTCAAGAACACATGATCACTCACCTGGAACGATAATGGATGTCAACGAAGATCCACATACGATTTCTGAAGACTCTGAGTAGTCTCCATTCTCTTCCTATTCAACTTGATCTTCTCCGCAGTCTCCTGGACAAGACTCGGTACATCCATCGAAGACTCAACCGTTTCCACCCAACATTGTGGAGAACGACACGACCGCCCATACAATGCTTCAAACGGATCCATCTGTATAGATTCTTGATAACTATTATTGTATAAGAACTCAACAAATGACAAGTGCTCCTCCCATGAGCCACCAAAGTCCATGACAGAAACCTGCAACATACCCTCTAGAGTTTGTATCGTCCTCTCAGATTGACCATCCATTTGAGGATGATACGCCGTAATCATCGTCTACTGTGTTCTAATGGATTGTTTTAAGGATTTCCAAAAACGATATGTAAACCTCAGATCTCTATATGATAATATCGAAACTAGAACACCATGCCTCTTTACCACCTCCTGGATATATATTTTGGATAGATCCTCCACTGTATGAGATTCATGAATCGGGATGAAATGGGCTGACTTCATTAGCTGATCCACTATCACCCAAATGGTATCGTGCTTCTTGACCGTTCTTAGGAGCCCTGTGAAAAAATCCATCACTATCTTCTCCCACATCCAAACATGGATTGGTAAAGACTACAACTGTAACACCCAAGACTTTTATGAGAAATATTTTTTTAAGTTATATAAATCATCAAAGGGATCTTTCACTATAGACAACACTAGCTTGGCTTTCTATACACGCAATCGCGACCTTCCTCGATAGCTTGTGTCTTACGCAATACCAAGTTTCACTAAACAACGATATGCTATTAAAATATTATTAAAACTAGCAGATATGAATAGTAATAACCACTTTTTGATATTTTTTAAATTTCATATTTCAAAATGGACTTCATTTTTGGATTTGGAATATTGAAATTAGCCTAGGGTGAAATTTTGGTATTTT
The DNA here is from genome assembly GCA_963277665.1 of Viscum album. Lineage (NCBI taxonomy): Eukaryota > Viridiplantae > Streptophyta > Magnoliopsida > Santalales > Viscaceae > Viscum > Viscum album. The sequence goes on from OY728120.1 coordinate 488,912,582, forward strand.
TCTGAAAACTTTCAATTTTTGATGAATAGTGAAAGTAGTGGGTTACTATTTAAAAACCAACTTTTTATTTAAATTATTATTTATTTTATTTAAATTTATTTTAGGTCAAAATTGATACATAATACATATATAAGATCAAAATAATTCATTGGAGTTATTTTATAATAATTTTAGATAAATAAATATTTTATTGAACTTTTCACCATCTTTTACCCACCTCTTAGAAGAATTTGAAAATTTACATAAACATAATTTTACTGCTTCTGTGTGTGGAATTTCAAAAATCCGAGAGACACGGTTAATACCAAGGACTAAAATGTGGTTCAATGAGATGAAAATAATTTTTGGTGAATAATAACTTTTTACTTTTTTTACCACGGTTAAAAGTAAATAGAGTATTTAAGGATAAAAATGATATTTTTATTACCCTAACACATGTTCTAAATCTATTTTATAAGTTTAATTCGACCAAAAATAACCTTAGGAATAAAATATCACCATTTAGGCCCGCATGGATTAGATTTGGACATTTATTATTAACTTATTTAAAGAGGGGTTAAAATGCTTAAAATCAACATTTAATAACTAAATCATTTTTAATATAGAGTTATTCACAAGATAAACTCGACTATAAATATTCATTAGAAAGATACAAATATTTCCTACATAATGGTATTTTATTTGTAATTTTTAGACATTAAATAAGTTAATTTATTTATGACACATTGATGATGCAGTAATTATCTTATTAATGAAATATTCAAATAATTGATGTTATAAATACCCAAATAAATTTGATTTGAGATTTTTATGAATTTCAACAATTTTATAGGTTAATATTACATATTAGTACTGATTTAATTTACTTTTTTCGAACTAATATTTCTGTTATGAGTTTCTGAAAAATCATTTACCAAATAGTGTCAAAATTGACATAAAATAGTTTTTAAAACAAATATTATATTATTAATTGTTATTTTATTCCTAAAAATATATGGTTCGGCAAAATGTCTTATATAATGTTATATATATTAATAATAAACAACTTGGGGTTTTTTGGCTTGTTATAGTATGTTTATTAACCTTATAGTGTAAGAAAACAAGAAGACACGGTAGAAGTTAAATTATCTAACTTAAAGTTAAATCTAAATGATAAGGTTACAATAGATACCTAAGCTTGTCTAAATTCTATTTTATTAGATTATATCACCGCATCCCCACCTTATCATCGAAAATAATCAATTTGGAGCTATTAAAAACCGAATATGACTTTATAATAAAATAATACCTTTATTTTTTTCCAAAGGTGCCCCTCTCCTCCCTTATAAGAGAGCACCTCCTCCCTCACTTCATCACACCACTTTGAGCCTTCAAGCTCAGCCAATCCCTGAAAAATTCTCTTCTCCACTTCCCTATAAACATCCTAGAGGTCCTGGTGTTATTCAAAGACCAATTTTAGTGCCCTAAAATTAGGTCTCAAAGAGGCCATTCAAAGAAGAGGTAATGTCTGTTACCGATTCTTTCAACATTATTTCTTCTTCCAATTATTCTTATTTAGTTGTTTCATTGTGAAGTAATAACATAATTATCACTCATATAATGATATGTTATTATAAGTATGAAACAACCCTATTTCACCATCTATCCATCCTATGGAAAACGAAATCACCGTGCGTGCGTACGTACGGAATACCGTCTCCACGTCGTGGTGTAATCTATTTTCCACCACCACCTTACTTGGATGGGTATAATGGTGTAAAGAATAACTATATATTATTATTTTAAAGTGACATTGATTCTGAAAAAGTATACATACACTCCAATACAATTCCATGATCATGGGAACGATATCATCGCTCGTGCATCCGTACGGAATACCGTCTCCACGATGTGATGCGACTCGTTCTACATGTTATTCATTGCATAATGATTATATAAATGAATTGAATGAATGAATATGATATATATTACACTAATACAATTATGTAAATGAGGTATCTATAACCTAAAAATAAGAATAAGAATTTATTCGAGAAAACACGCATAAGAACAAAAAGCAATAAACACCCGAATAACAAGTAACAATGAAATATTACTAATAAGAAGAAAAGAATATGACCATATATGATATCATAAAAATACGTATGATTCATGAATAAGTCAATGACATTATTTAAATCATTATACAGGAGGTTCGGACACTTACAAAGAAAATCAGACCTAAGGTAAGGGAAAATCTTGCAATCTCATTTTTATCCGAGATTGTTTATACTTCAGAATTTACTGGGGAATATTTATCATCCACATCCATGTTTCCTCAATATGTAATATTATTTCCATCCAACTACAATGGTTTAAATCCAATTTTACCCTTCGGTGTGTTTTTAGTAAAAGAAATGAAAGGAATCTTCTGTCGTTTTTCATACGATGAACTTTTTGACTTTTCGGGACAAAGTACGGGAAGAATATTTTTTTTATCTTATAAGGAATGAAAGGATTTTTAGAACTTTATTTCCATGAAGCTTACGTTACAAGTTTTAAAGTTTATTTTTAATCAACTTCTTTTAGTTCAAAATTATATGCCATGATAAGAAAGGAAAATGTTTTTGAAGTAGAAAGGACATTTTCCTCAAGAATGGAGTTAAAGTGTTTTATCATATTTATTTTACATATAAGATAATATAGGGTTCTGTTTATATCCCTATTTTTACATTGATGGAATTAATTTTATGATATCCTTTTATGGATTATGTTATGATGACGTGATGTTTAAGAATCCCATATTTATTACATCGGTTATGCTATGATGTATGGTTTATGATTTTGTGGCACACATAAGAATGGTATCATTATGAGATGGGAGGGACCTATATCTCCCTCCAATGCATTGGGTAAAGATTTATATCTTATGAGATAGACATGGCTGCATGGCAGGTTAAACCAATTCAGTGAAACATGACTGAAATGAGGAGTGAACTCTGTTCAGAAATGGACTTTGTCCGCTAAGATAGTCTTGGCTATGATTCCTAACTACTAATAAATGATTCTCCATGATTATGTGTGTATGCCACAATGTTTCATGTTTTAGGTAATGATTATTGGGATTACATTTCACTATTATGATTTATCCCATTTTATAAAATTATGATATCTTTTTCAGGTTAAGATTTCAAAAATGATATGTTCTTATGAATATTATATGATTGATATTTCTTTTGGATACCCTTACTGAGCATTTGAGCTCGCCCTTTTGTATGTTTTATTTTCCCCAGGTCAGGAAGAAAGATATTAAGTAGGATATGCCAAAAAGGGACTCTAGATATGATGAAATAAATGGGAGACAATGTAAATGATTTATGAACCAGTTGTTTATGTTTCCCAGTTTATAAAGACACTATAACTATATGGTCCTTTCATGGTTTTGTTATATGTTTTAATAAGTGTACTTAAATTTTGAATTAATAACCATGTATATAAAGTATGGGTCATTATATTTGGTATCAGAGGAAATGTATAGTCAACCTTTGGAAAATAGGATGTGAAAGCCTTAGTAAGAACCCTAATGATAACTCTAATCATAGAACACAATCTTTGTGTTTAAAAAATGGCCATGAAAAACCTATGATAAGACCTTAAGTGTGAAATTTTATTCTTCATTATGTGGTTTCTCTATTATAATTATTGTTTCTCACACTATTCTTCTTGGTTTTAGTCAATGGATGGAACCCAAAGGAACTGTGTTAATGCGGAATGCGACGGGAAATGCAATGATTGTCCTCATAAGAAACCAAACGTTATGGGAGCTGGAATGAAAAATATTACAGCCATGATCACACAACTTTCTCAAGCTATGAATCATGCTGGACTTTCAAACGAGCAAAGGAAGGAGCAACATTCTGTTTAATCCTTCATGAGGCAGTGTCCACCTTCATTCACCGGGTCTACTAATCCATTAGTTTCTGAAAAATGGATTAGTAGTACTGAAAAGATATTTTCCGTTCTTCAATGTTCTAAACATGATAAATCCATATTAGCAGTGTATCGTTTGGAAGGAGATGATGATCAATGGTGTAATCTTATTAATAATACGAGGCAAAGGGATGAAATTGAATCCATGTAATGGGACGGGTTCAAGAACTTATTTTTTCAATAAGTAATTCCCTCTTATTCTTCGAACAAAGATGGAGAAGGAGTTTCTTGAACCGAAGAAAAATGATGATGAATCTGTTGGTACCTATGAAGCAAATTTTACAAGACTTTCAAGGTACGCTTCTGGTATTATTATCCAACCTTAGAGTAAGATTGATCGATTCTTTAGTGGCTTAAAACCAAGTATTCAAAGGGCGTTAGCCATAAGGGAATTCAATAGTAACCAGTAAATCGTTCGATGTGATCTCAAGGGTGAGATGGAGATTGGAGTAACCCATCAGTCATATGGCTTTGATAAGAAGAGGAAAATGGAATTAAAAGGGAAATCCAAAGAGCACACTGAAAAGAAGATGAGTTTTTACTTATGCTCAAAGTGTGGAAAGAAACATGGAGGGTTTTGTCTTAAAGGGACAAGTAAATGTTTCAAATGTGGAAAGTAAGGTCATCAGGAATTTGAATGCCGTAATGATGGGAAGAAGATGTCTAGTGATGCGAACAATGAAAAGGCTACACAAGGTGCACCTCCAACACTTCAATGTTACAAGTGCAAGGAAATGGGGCATTATGCTAATCAATGCCCTAATCTAAGGTTTGTTGATAATGATCGACGTCAACAAACTCTTAAGGCTAAATAAAAAAGAAAGTCACATGCAATTTCTATCAACGATGTGGAGTACAATAACGAAGTGGTGAAAGGTACAGTTACCATCCAATCTAAAGTAGAAAATTGTTTTATTTGATTCTGGATCCACCCACTCTTTTATTTCTGAAGAATTTTCTAAGGATATCACCATATTACCTCAACAATTAGTTGTTGAGTTAGCTGTGACAACCCCTAATGGCACAACAGTCGCATCAAAAGTTTATAATTCTTCTACGATTGAAGTTTGTTGAATGTGCTTCCGGCAAATCTTGTGATCCTTCATATAGTGGAATTTGATGTGATTCTTGGCATTGATTGGCTTTCAATATATGGATCTCATATCAATTTCCAAATAAGGGAAGTCACATTTCATATTCCAGATCAATCTATGATCGTCTATCGATGCAAGGATGAACATAACCTTCCAGTGGAAATTTCTTCCATATTATGGGTCGTGATTCCACTAAATGAGGGTTATTTATCTCAAATGGTTGGATAGAAACTCACGATTAAGAATATACCCATTGTATGGGAGTTTGATGTTGTCTTTCCAGAGGAATTTCCGGGTCTTCCACCAAATTGTGAAGTTGAGTTTTCAATAGAACTCGTACCGGGTGCTTTACCTATTTCAAAGAAATCTTATAGAAAGGCCCCAATTTAGTTGCAGGAATTGAAGAAGCAACTCCAATAGAATCTTGATAAGGGATTCATACGCCCTAGTGCGTCACCTTGGGGAGCACCTGTTCTGTTTGTTAAGAAGAAATATGGATCAATGAGACTCTTCATTGATTATCGAGAACTTAACAAGATCACTATCAAGAAAAAATATCCTCTCCTGCGCATTGATGTATTATTTGACCAACTACGTGGAGATCAATACTTTTCCAAGATTGATCTTCATTCAGGGTATCATCAATTAAGGGTCATAAGGGAGGATATACCAAAGACGGCTTATTGTACAAGTTATGGACACTCTTAATTTATAGTGATGCCATTTGGTCATACTAATGCCCGTGCTATCTTCATGGATCTAATGAATAGAGTCTTTAGAGACTATCTTGATCATTTTATGGTAGAATTTATAGATGATATTCATGTCTATTCAAAGAGAAAGGAAGAACATGAAGATCACATGATAATTGTATTAAAGACCCTGATAAAGGAGAAGCTTTATGCCAAATTTACCAAGTGTGAATTTTGGCTTAAAAAAGTTTCTTTTTTGGGTCACATAATCTCAAAAGTGGGGATATATGTGGATCCATCAAAAACTAATGTTATCAAAAGATGGTCGAGACCAACAATAGTAACTGAGATCTGATGTTTTCTTGGTTTGGCTGGTTATTATCAACTTTTTGTGAAAGATTTTTCAAGATTATATATTCCACTAACCAAGTTGACTCAGAAAGGATTTAAGTTTGCTTGGATGGAGGAATGTGAAGAGAATTTCAAAGAGTTTAAAAGAAGGTTATCCAGTGCACATGTACTCACACTTCCTTGTAGTAGAAAAAGGTTTGTGATCTATAGTGATGCATCCACGAAGGGGTTGGGGTGTGTTCTTATGCAAAATGATATGGTGATATCTTATGGCTCACGACAGTTGAAAATCCATTACAAAAATTACCCAACTCATGATTTGGAGTTAGCTGCGGTAATCTTTGCATTAACGATTTGGAGGCATTATCTTTATGGAGAATGGTGTGATATTTATACTGATCATAAAAGTTTAAAGTATATTTTCACACAAAAGGAGCTGAATATGCACAAAAGAAGATGGTTGGAGCTGATTAAGGATTACGACTGCTCAATTAATTACCACCCTAGGAAAGCAAACAAGGTGGCTGATGCATTAAGTCGATAAGACCATGCTAGCTTATCCATGATGAGGATCACAAAAGATCCAATATTTATGGATTTACAAAGGGTGGATCTTGGAATTATAATGGAAGACGAAAATCGTATCATTCTCAAATTAATGTTCAACCATCTATACATGTGAAGATTAAAGAGGCATAGAAAGAAGATATAGAGTTTCAAAAGATGGTGAGAAATGTTCCCGAATTCAACCTTGATTGTGATGGGATAATAATGTTAAGGAATCGGGTTTGTGTTCCTCCCATTCCCGAATTAAATAAGGAGCTGCTGGATGAGGCTCATAGTTCTTCATTCTCTATTTATCCTGGAACCACGAAGATGTATAGGGACATGAAAGAGTACTTCTGGTGGGATGGCAAGAAAAGAGATGTTGCTGAATATGTCTCTCGATGCTTGGTTTGTCAGCAAGTTAAAGCTGAGAGACAGAAGTCTAAGGGAATGTTACAACCATTACCCATACCTGAATAGAAATGGGAAAACATCACTATGGAAATTGTCACTGGACTTCCTAAAACATCCAAAGGCAATAATTCTATCTGGGTCATAGTTGATCATCTTATAAAGTCTGCAAATTTCATTTCTATTAGAGAGGATTTCTCTCTAGATCATGTTGTGAGGAAATATGTAAAGGAAGTGGTAATATTTCATGGAGTACCACTATCCATTATATCTGATCGGGATCCGAGATTTACCTCAATGTTCTCGCGAAGTCTTCCACATTCTCTGGATACAGAGTTGAGTTTCAGTACTGCTTATCATCCTTAGACAGACAGTCAGTCTGAGAAGACAATTCAAACTCTAGAAGATATGTTGAGAGCTTGCTCTATGGATTTCAAAGGTCGTTAGGATCAACACCTACGTTTGGTGGAATTTTTTTATAATAATAGCTTTCACTCCCGTATTCAGATGGCTCCTTATGAATCTCTCTATGGAAAGAAATGTAGGACTCCAACATGCTGGGATGAAATTAGGGAATGAAAGCTATTAGGACCTGATCTTGTTGATGAGATGGTAGAAAAGATCCGATCTATTCAACAACACATAAGAGCAGCTCAGAGTCGACAAAAAAGTTATGCCGACAACCGAATAAAAGACCTAGAGTTTGAAGTGGGTGATAAAGTGTTCTTATGAATATCTCCTTGGAAGAGAGTAAAGAGATTTGGATAGAAGGGAAAGCTGAGCCCTAGGTATATCGGTCCTTTCGAAATACTGGATCATGTTGGGAAGGTAGATTACTGATTAGCGCTTCCACCGAATCTCTCTCAAGTTCACAATGTGTTCCATGTATCTCTCCTGAGAAAGTACATAACTGATTCTTCACATGTACTCAGCTCAGAAGTTGTACCACTGGAGCATGATCTTTCTTATGAAGACAAACCGATAGAGATTATGGATCGTAGAGAAAAAGTCTGACAGAACAAGACCACTCTCTTAGTGAATGTTTTATGGAGTAACCTCCAATTATAAAAAGCTACATGGTAGCTTGAGGATATGATGAGGGAGGGGTATTTTCATCTGTTTGTTACAAAGTGACGAATTTTGAGGGCGAAATTCATTTTAAGGGGGTTAGAATGTAACACCTGAGACTTTTATGAGAAGTATTTTTTTTATGTTATATATGTCATCAAAGTGATCTTTCACCACACACAACACTAGATTGTCTTTCTTTACACTCAATCACGACCTTCCGCGATAGCTTGCGTCGTACGCAATACCAAGTTTCACTAAACAACGATATGATATTAAAATATTATTAAAACTAGCCGTTATGTATAGTAATAACAACGATTAGAAATTTTGTAAATTTCATCTTTCAAAATGGACTTCATTTTTGGATTCAAAATATCGAAATTAGACAAGGGTAAAATTTCGGTATTTTTCGGAAAACTTTCAATTTTTGATGAATAGTGAAAGCACTGGGTTACTATTTAAAAATCGACTTTTTATTTAAATAATTATTTATTTTATTTAAATTTATTTTGGGTAAAAATTGATACATAATACCTATATAAGTTCAAAGTGATTCATTGGAGTCATTTTATAATAATTTTAGATATATAAAAATTTTATCGAACTTTTCACCATCTTTTACCCACCTGCTAGGAAAATTTGAAAATTTACATAAAACATAATTTTACTGCTTATGTGAGTGGAATTTCGAAAATCAGAGAGACACGGTTAATATCAAGGACTAAAATATGGGTCAATGTGATGAAAATAATTTTTTAGTGAATAGTAAGTTTTTACTTTTTTTACCACGGTTAAAAGTAAATAGGGTAATTAAGGGAAAACTGATATTATTATTACCCTAACACATATCCTAATTATATTGGATAAGTTTAATTAAACCGAAAACATCCATAGGAATAAACTATGACCATTTTGGCCCACTTGGATTAGATTAAGACATTTATTTTTAATTTATTTAAAGAAGGGTTAAATAGATAAAATCAATGTTTAATAAGTAAATCATTTCTAATATAGGGTTATATATAAGATAAATTAGACTATAAATATTATTTAAAAAGATAAAGAGATTTCCTACATAATTGTAATTTATTTGTAATTTTTAGACATTAAATAATTTAATTTATTTATGACACAATGAGGATGCAATAATTATCTTATTAATTAAATATTGACATAATTGATGTTCTAAATACCCAAATAAATGTAATTTGAGACTTTTTATGAATAATAATAATTTTATATGTTAATATTACATATTAGTACTGGTTTAAATAACTTTTTTTGAAATAATATTTCTGTTATGATTTTCACAAAAATCAATTACCAAATAGTGTCAAAATTGGCATAAAATAGTTTTCTAAAAACATATTATATTATTAATTGTTATTTTATTCCTAAAAATCTAAAGTTCAGAAAAATGACTTATATAAGGTTATATATATTAATAATAAAAAACTTTGGGTTCGTTTTACTTGTTATAGTATGTTTATTAACATTATAGTGTAAGAAAACAAGAAGACACGGTAAAAGTTAAATTATCTAACTTAAAGTTAAATCTAAATGATAATGTTAAAATAGATACCTAAACTTGTCTAAATTCTATTGGATGAGAGGATTTAGACCGATACCCACCTTAGATTCGAAATAAATCAATTAGGATCTATTAAAAACCGAATATGAATTTATAATAATATAATATGTTTAGTTATTCCAAAGGTGCCCCTCTCATCCCTTATAAAAGGGCACCTCCTCCCTCTCTTCCTCACACCACATTGAGACTTCATGCTCATCCAAACCCTACCAAATTCTCTTATCCACTTCCCTAGAAACATCCTAAAGGTCCTGGTATTCTTCAAAGACCAATTTTATTTCCCTAAAAGGAGGTCTCAAAGAGGCGCTTCAAAGTAGAGGTAATGTCCATTACCGATTCTTTCAACATTATTTCTTCTCAACTTCTTCTTCTTTAGTTGTTTCAGTCTGAATTAATAACATTAGTATGACTCATATACTGATATGTTATTATAAGTACGAAACAACCCTATTTCACCATCAATCCATCCTACGGAAAACGAAATCACCGCGCGTGTATACGTACAGAATACCATCTTCATGTCGTGGTGTAATCTATTTTCCACCACCACCTTACGTGGATGGGTATAATGGTGTAAAGAATAACTATATATGATTATTTTAAAGATAATTTTATTATGAAAAAGTATACATACACTCCAATACAATTCCACGATCATGGGAATGATATCATCGCTCGTGCGTACGTACGGAATACCGCCTCCACGATGTGATGCAACTCGTTCTACATGATCTTCATTGAATAATGATTATATAAATGAATTGAATGAATTAATATGATATATATTACACCAATACAATTATATAAATGAGGTATCTATAACCTAAAAATAAGAATACGAATTTTTTTGACAAAACACACATAAGAACAAAAAGCAATAAACACCTGAATAACAAGTAACAATGAAATATTACTAATAAGAAGCTAAGAATGTGACCATATATGATATCATAAAAATAAGTATGATTCTGGAATAAGTCCATGATATTATTAAAATCATTATATAGGAGGTTCGGACACTTACGAATCAAATCGGACTTATGGTAAGGGAAAATCTCACAATCTCGTTTTTATCTGAGATTGATTATACTTCAGAATTTACTGGGGAATATTTATCATCCACATCCATGTTTCCTAAATATGTAATATTATTTCCATACACCAACAATTTTTAAAATCCAATTTTACAGTTCAGTGAGTTTTTAGTAAAAGATATGAAAGGAATTTTTTTTCATTTTTCGTACGAGGTACTTTTTGAATTTTCTGGCCAAATTATGGGAAGAATGTATTTTTTAACTTATACGGCATGAATGGATTTTTAGAACATTATTTCCATGAATCATCCCTTAAAATTTTTCATTTTTATTTTTAATCGACTTCTTTTAGTTCAAAATTATTTGACATGGTAAGAAAGGAAAATGTTTTTGAAGTAGAAAGGATATTTTCCTCAAGAATGGAGTTCAAGTGTTTTATCAAAATTATTTTCCATATAAGATAATATAGTGTTCTATTTATATCCCTATTTTTACATTGATGGAATTATTTTTACGATATCCTTTGATGGATTATGTTATGATGACTTGATGTTTAAGAATACCATTTTTATTACATGGGTTATGATATGATGTACGGTTTTTGATTTTGTGGCACACATAAGAATTGTATCATTATGAGATGGGTGGGACATATATATCCCTCCAATGCATTTGGTAAAGATTTATATCTCATGAGATAGATATGGCTGGAATGAATGGTTAAACCAGTTCAGTGAAACAGGACTGAAACGAGGAGTGAACTCGGTTCCAAAATGGACTTTTTCTGCTAAGATAGTCTAGGATATGAGTCTTGACTACTAAGAAATGATTCTCTATGATTATGTCAGTATTCCACAAAGTTTGATGTTTTATGTTATGATTATTGGGATTACATTTCATTACTATGATTTATCCCAATTTATGAAATTATTATCTCTTTTGCAGGTTAAGATTCCCAAAATGATATGTTCTTATGAATATGATGTGGTTGATATTTCTTTTTATTACCCTTACTGAGCATTTGATCTCACCCTTTTGTTTGTTTTCTTTTCCCCGGGTTAGGAATAAGGATATTAAGTAGGATGTGCTAAAAAGGGACTCTAGATTTGATGAAATAAATGGGAGACAATGTAGATTATTTATGAACCAGTTGTTTATGTTTCCCAGTTTCTAACGACACTATACCTATACGGTCCCTTCATGGTTTTGTTATCTGTTGTAATAAGTGTACTTCAATTTTGAAGTAAAAACCATTTATGTAATGTATGGGTCGTTATAAAAACATTCCTGACATCCCCTGATGTTCTGCCTTGACCTGCTGACCAGTCAAGCATCTTGAAACAAACTCAGCCACACTTCTTTTCATACCATCCCACCAGAACTGCCCATTCAATGATTTATACATTTTTTGGATTCCAGGAGAACAACCCACCTAGAATGATGATACGCCCTGTGTAGATCCTCCTGAAAAGCAACCAGTATAGCAATATGATTCCGAAAACACAAAACTGAATCTCCATTCAGTTGCCAACGCTCAATGGTCTCCCCACCATTGAGTCTCGACCCCACGGTCACCCACTCAGAATCAGATATCTACACCTCTTTACCCAGACCAACCAAGTCAGGAATCAAAAAAAATGGAATGAAGACCACTCTATCACCCGGGTCCTCACATTCCAACCGCATCCTAGCTATACCTGACATCAACTGCCACTCGTCTGATGCCTGTTTCACCATAAGAGCATTTGATTTTCTACTTAATGCATCCGCCACCAAATTTCCCTTAACTGGTGTGTACATAAAGTCAAAATCAAACATTTGGAGATATTCCATCTATCTCCTTTGCCTCGAGTTCAAATCCATTTGTGAGAATATGTGTTTCACTCTCTTATGATCTATATATACCGTGAATTTCTCACAGAGGTGATAATGACGCCGTACTTTCAATGCATGGACCACTGCTGCCGACTCCAAATCATGAGTTTGGTAGTTCTTCTCATCCACTCTCAACTTCAATGAGCCATATTCAACCACATGATTCCCTTGCAAGAGAATGCACCCTAACCCTGATCCCGATGCATCGCAATACACAACTTACCATTTTCCTGATTCTGGAAAAACCAAGATTGGTGTTAATGTATGACGACCCTTTAGCTCTTCAAAACACTGCTGACACTGTTCATTACAACGGAATGGAACATTATTTCGTTTCAATGATGTCATTGGAGAATCCAAATGTGAAAAATCACAAACAAAACAATGATAATATCCACCTAGACCAAGATAACTCTGTATCTCAAACTCATTCTTTGGAGGTTTCCATGAGATAACAGCCTCTATCTTTTCTGGATCCACTGAAACACGCCCTTTTCAGAAATTACATGGCCAGGAAAACAAACTTCCTATATCCAAAAGTCACTCTTTGAAAATTTGGCATACAACTGATGATCTCTCAAGATCCCCATCATTGTCGCCAACTGCTGCTCATGCTCCACCCTTGTCTTTGAATACACCAGAATATCATCGAAAAACATCACCACAAATGAATCTAGATATCTATAAAATATCAAATTCATCAATGCCATAAACACTATTGGTGCATTTTTTAGACCAACGGGCATAACCACATATTCATAATGGCCATATCTACTTCTGAAATCTATTTTAGAAATATCCTCCTTCCTCACCCACAATTGATGATATCTCGACCTCAGGTTGATATTGGAGAACCATTGGTCTACCCTCAACTTGTAGAATAAATCATAAATTCGTGGAAGTCCATCCAAAAATAAATTATTATTAAAACCTCTTTAAGGGGAAGTGTAAAACCAAAGTTCACAAGACACATCACTAAGAGCTAAAAGAACTCACAAAATTAAGAAATACGAGTATTAGATGATTTGATTCAGAAACCCTATATAGTTACCATTGTAGGGTACCAACCTGAGTACTTGGATCCTCCCTAATTAAGTCCTCGAGGTAAGACATCATTTTGTACATAGTTTGAATGAATTCCTCCATAGAAATTATGCCTCTGCTGAATCCCTGGGAAATGATCTGGTCTTTCTTTTCGATCCACTCTTGTTGCTCCACCGTGCATATCACCTGCATCTGTCTTTCATAAATTCTATCAATCTCCTCCTTTGAAGAATTCAGACATACAACAGTTCCATCCATTTCTTCCTTTGAGTGAATAATGTGTTTCAGACACTCCTTGTCCTCTCCTTCCATCACTCCTTCATCTTTGCTTGAGACACCACATGCCCTACTGAGTGGGCCTTTGGTCGCCTTACTTCCACCTTTCTTAGCCGACCTGGTCTCCAATGGTTTCGGCAAATTATAGTATTTCTTTTGGTCCTTGTATTTTTTCCCCTGTTCCATGATGTATTTACCAGTGTCACGTTTACCTTTTTTCCCCTTCTTCCTTCTTGGGCTATGGGGGACATTCCCTAAGGCATCATCCAAGATATCCATAGAGAAAATGCTAAGTTCATCTTCACCTGATTCATCCTCAACGTGCTCGTCTTCCTGATTTTCCAGGCCATCAAAGTGGTCCTTCAGAGACACCCTTGTTCCTTCTTTGGAGTGCCGCAACCTACTAGGTGAGTTTTCCTTACCTTTTATTGGGTCCAGATCATTCAGAAGCATCCCCTCACTCCCAGAATTTTGTGAGGGTAAGGGTGTGTTTGGGTCAAATAATCCCAAAACACCCGGACCCTCCTAGGAACATATACCTCCAAGGGAACCTTTAGCAGAGGCACCATACTCCCCCATCACTAAACACCCAAGTGGTGTTGCCTCCTCCAAAGGTTGTTCATAACCGTGGCCCATAAATTGCACTGATCCACTGCCTTCACCAATCGACATCAAGATCTTGGCCTCCTAAGCCACCACCCTTGCACGCCCCATATCCCCCTCGCCCGAGCTTTCTTTATCTATCATCCCCTTCATGGACACTTCAACAACATTAGTCTTCTCCAAAACAACCTCCTGCGCTGGACCCCCCGAATGTCCCTGCACCACTGGGCTGATTCCCAAGTCCGGATTCAATCAGGCCAAAACATCAGCAACCTGCGGCCCCGACTCCTTGGTCGTAGAAGCTTTTCCAGTACTTGGAGGCACCGCAGGGGAAATCAACACCCGCGACCCACCATCATAGACCAAAAACTGACCTGAGACCATCCATGACTATGCTACAGCAGAAACACCCAGAGGACCTCGACGACAATCCTCAGGTAAATGCCCCAAACAGAGACCTAAAATGAAATAATATGACCACAATTCAATGATCATGGGTTGTCTACATCAGAATTCTTCTCCTACAGTGATCCAAACACACTCCACAGTAGGTCTCTAGAAATCAACCTCGACACAAATTCACGGAGAGATAGGGTGGCACAACGAATCGGTTCGACTATAAGAACACAGATAACGACCAATCATGTTTCCCAGCATTTGAAGAATTGCAGGATTTTGAAAGGGGAGGGGGATTTCAGGGAAAATAACCCAATTGCTATCACTGGAGTATCCCGCTTCATATGGAAATCATAATACCATCGGAAAAGGAAGAAGCGAGAGCTGTTGCACAAATGAGGAGCTCTAGACCACACCTGAATCAAATCCACCTCCGACGAGAACCGAATCATCATATTCTGCTTGTCGAGAAGCCCTACCACCGCTCTGTCCTTTAAGCCCTAATATGCGAACACAAACCAATCAAAAGTGTCCACCGAGGGGCGTTGAAGCCTAAATCAAGCCACCAAGGTCAGATGCAGTCATGCCGAAGATTTGGTAAATTCGATAGGGGGTAAGGCGAGATTATGGAATCTTACCTAGATGTTAGGAACCTTGGGGG
Source organism: Viscum album (assembly GCA_963277665.1). Taxonomy (NCBI): domain Eukaryota; kingdom Viridiplantae; phylum Streptophyta; class Magnoliopsida; order Santalales; family Viscaceae; genus Viscum; species Viscum album. The sequence continues at coordinate 488,928,196 of OY728120.1, forward strand.
GAATGTCGATTGAAGGAAAGGGGAGAATGGAGTCTGGATTTGAGAAGGTTAAGAAGGCCGGCCGAGAGGCTGCGCGAGGAAGAGGTCCCTCCCCCGCCGGTGAGGGAGGGATGAGGGTTTTTGCCTTCGCCACTATGGCATCGCCGCTATGGCCATCGTCTCTATGGCATTGCCGCCTCCGGATCCCTGTTACCCCATATTGATCGATTCCAATTCATGGAATGGGATATCTATTCTTTATCGTAACTTGGGTAAGTCTACAATAATCAACACATAGCCTCAAGTTTTCATCCTCCTTTTAAACAAACAACATTGGCGCTGCCCACGTATATGTGCTAGGCTGGATATACCCTTTGTTTTCTAAATCTTCCAACTTGATTTTCAATTCCCGCAATTTAGTTGGTGTGATCCGATAAGACGGAAGTGAGATTGGACTGGTCCCCAGAAGGAGATCAATCGTGAACTCCACTTCTCTTATGGGAGGTAACCTAGAGAATTCTTCAGGAAAAACATCCATGAACCGATCCACCACTGCCAGAGGAACACTCTACTCGACACCCTCTACTGATTCCAACGACAAAACTGCCAACTAATACGATAACATACCCACTATTGGTTCCATCAAACTCGTTTCACCCTGCCTTTCATGATTCTCTCTTCTAAAGAGATGTTTAACACCATTATGTGTCATAAAAGCCACTGTTCGTGCATCACAATCGATGTGGGCCTTAAAAGTCACCAGCCAATCCATTCCCAGGATTACATCATACCCATCCATCTCAAGCATTGAGAAATTCCACACTAGCTCAACCTAACCCATAATGATACAACATTTTCTACACAAGAAGGCTCGACACTCTCTTAGACCCACAGGAGTTTGAAGTTTCAAAACTGAGGGCATCATTTCTACCCCTAAACCCAGTAAATCAACCACATGTGCAGCAATAAAAGAGTGTGAAGCACCTGTATGAAACAAAACTTGCATCAAGGTAGAATTTAAAAGAATAGTACATCGCACCGTGGATGGTCCCGACTGATCATCCACCATAACCTGCTCAGCTCCAAACACATGTTTACTTTCCACACTATTCTCTTTATTGCTCTGTCGAGGAGTCGTGGTATTACGAGAATCACTATGACCCAATTTACTCTACTAACGAGGGGTGTGCTATTGTCCCTGTCCTATCGAAGCATATGACGTCTGCGATCCATGAGGAGTGTCATGCGCACCTGACCTTGGAGGATTCTGAAAATAATGCTAGAGATGCCCCATCTGCTTAAAATTATGACAAGCTCGAGGTTGTGTCATACAATCCCGCTTGATGTGCCTCGTCGAACCACACTGAAAACATACAGGCTTTCTCTGGGGTATCGGAAGAAGATTTATCGATCCTACCGTCAGATTATATGCCATATTACCACCCTGGGAATAAGTGTCCCTCCTTCGCTTGAACCCAGCGTTAGAGTTCCCACTATTCCCCATGGGTACCGCCATGCTTCCCCCGCCCGGAGCTCCCAACAGATCCCACTCATCGACCGAGGCTCTATTCACCATCTCTGTGTAATCATCTATACACAGCACCACTATCTTTTAATGGATTTATTACCTTAACCCCAATTCAAAGATCATTTCCTTCAATGATGTGCTACCTGCCACATCGGGTTCAAACCACACTATGTTCATGAACATAGCTGAATACTCTGTCATAGACATCATCTCTTGCTTCAAACAGATGAAATCAGTCGTACGTTGAATTGTTAATGTATGTGGGTAGAATTGTTTGTTAAAAAATTCCTCAAAACCATCCCACATCATACCCTGCTCCAACCCCACTTGGACTACCAACTCCCACCACTGAAGGGCAAGATCTTCTAACAAATATGTGGCCAACTTCACATTTAACTCTACCGGAGTTCCCAAGAACTCGAAGATCTTGTTCATTCTATTCAACCATGCTTTTTCCCTCTACAGCTCTGAATCACCACTGAAGATGGGAAGATTCTTCTTTTTAAATTGAACATCATGATCCACATGCCTTGGATCATCCACTTTGTTCCCACTTCCCAAAGCTTGGAAATCCTGCACTATACTATGCACCAGTTGCTGGTTCACCTGAGGCTCAGGTAGCTAGCACATTCTCAGCAACCTCCCCCGGTTGGTCTCTACGACGCCTACCCGGTGCCTTTTCAATCAACAGAAAACAAACAACCATGATTCTCACATCCATATACATCATGAAATCCCATTTCAAATCACATTACACTAATCTATCACAACAAGGCTTTCCACCAGTTCACATTTTTCCACATGTTCCATGTTTCACCATTTTGAAAACCAAACCATTTTCAAAATACAAATTTATTCAAATTACAATTTCACATATACATATAACATCATAAATCATTATACCCAAATTAAATATGCATCCTAGAGGGAATTAATTTCTACCATGCATGTCATGCTCATCCCATTGGCTACACCCACGACAATGAGATATCCAATGCATATATGTGTCTCCGAAACACTTATGTACCCAACTCCCTGGTAACTTGAATTTCAGTATAAAAGTGGTAGTTATGTCCTTTTATGCTGTACATTTCAAGTTCTGACATTCTTATTCCTTGCTACAATCTCGACTCAAGGAGTATACCACAACGAATGTCAACACAAAATCTGAGAATCAACTACAAAGGACCGAACAAACTGAAACCACTTGTAACAACCCACCCCTACCTCATTGGATTGAGGAGTTGATGAGGGATACTTGGACTTAAGAAAAGTTCCCAAGATGCCAAAGGCTGTCAATAAATGTCGAGGTCTTCAAGATCAAGTTGTGGAACGATTTTCCCTTAAGACAAAACCAACCAAACAATCCACAACTATATGATGCATGTCAACAGAAAAACCAACCTCATACATTACCAGAGACAACCAAATAATCCATAATGATCTCACATGTCAATACAGCCCAAAAAACAACATTAGAGTTCTATGCAGAAGACCAAACAAGAAAACACCACGATCCATGACAACATCATAGTTCCACACCAAGCTCCAAGATCCAAGTTCTACCCAGACATCACAACGCACCACTAAAGGTGGTTGATGGATTACCTTTTCCCACATAATGGTACACAACTTCTTCAAAGACACCATAGTGCCAAAGCAGAGGGTGGGTACTAAAAATCCATAGGATTTCCCCATATGACTTCACTACGCACACCACTAGGATAAAACCATTAGCACATTGATATAAAACAGTTTATATAAAATAAAACACATGTTAAACCATTTCCATAAGACAAACGTGCCCCTACCAGGCCATCAAATCACAACCAAGAAACCAAGGGAAAGCCAACCAATCATGACACAAGCTATATCATCATTTACACACTAGAACCGCAATTCCATCTTGCAAAGCAATGCACGACAACACAACCAAAACAACCAAACAACCAAATGGTGGAGCATTCATCCAACCTGTTCACCCATTCACAACTAGTGGCTCTTTTTCCCACTTATTCTTTGATGGTAGCCCTTACATCCACTATCCATCCACTTTTTAAAGTGGAACTTCTCGCCACTTCAGCACAACATTCCAAACAAACCAAACCATGCATATAACCCACTAAGGTCACAACAACATGCAATCAACCAAGTTCCATTTCATATCATTCCATTTTAATAAATCATCCATTTATTGAAAACCATTTTCCATGCCAAACGAAATCTAAATAAAACAACCCTTTTATTGAAAACCCTTTCCATCATTAATTTTCTCAAATCAATCTCATCAGAAAACTTTAAAATCTCCGTTTTAAAATTCACAAGAAAATCATTTCACCATAAAACCCCCTGTTTCCAAAAATCCCCAAAACCTCAACCAAGTGATTACCAAACAATTTCTCATAACATTTCACAATTAATTCAACATACACAAAATTAATTGTAACCAAAACCATTAGCTCTATCCAAGTGGAGTCGAGAGAGAATCCACCTTCCTTTAGGATTTCCGAGAAAATGACCCATAAACCACCGCACCTCCAATCCGGCTAACGCACCACCGAAACCTCTCTAGGTCACCTTTCCTAACCATCACAAGCCTTAATATTAACATCCAAGGCAACCCCAACCCTAGATCTACGCACAACAAGTGAAGATCTAGAAAACCATGAAAGATAAGGATGTAGATCTAGAGGAAAACAAAAGGAAACCAAGACCAGAGGCTTACTTAGGAGAAACAACTTTGAATCCACCTTGAAACCCCTTTGAATCGCTTCCAAAACATGCTGGAGAGCCCCTCCAACCCTTGATAACCAAAAATCTCGAGTGAGGCTCGAGTGGGAGAATATTTGGAGTGAATTGAAGAAATCTTGAGTGAGCCCAAAACTTATAACCCTAACTTTAAGTGGCAGTACGATTAGCCCACACGGTTTGGAAAACTGTGTGCTAACCGTGCGCATGCCACTGCCTGAAGAGCCAGGGTCCACACGGTTTGGAAAACCGTGTATATGCCGTGCGAGGCCTACTGTCTCTAGAACAAGGGTCCACATGGTATCTTGGGGAACCCGCATGGTTTCCACAAACCGTTCTCAAACTGTGCACCCCTTTTAAAGCCTGCAAACACATCCAAAACCATTCCAAAATCTCCCAACTTCTTCCCAACTCATTCCATGCACTTTAAACACATAAAATTGAAAAATAAAAGGCCACATACCTCGAACCAGGGGTGATACACAGTGACCAAGGAAACGCCATCTAGTCCCAGGAGAATCTCGATGGAAACTCAGTATAGGCACTTGTTGGAGTCCTGGTAGAATGTGTACAATAAAATTCCAAACTAGCCCATGAAATTTTGATCTATAGTGTAAAACCCCGACCCCAGTTACCCAGAGTCGGTGCATTATTACATAACATTGGCACGATCACAAATGATTAAGTCCCGAAGGACCGATTAGTTTAGTAGACTTGGAAACACTAGATACATTCATAAATTTTACATTAGATCATAAAGTGAAAACTACATCAACATTTTGACTCCACATTCATATCCCCTTATACTATCCCTATAGTTCATTCATAAAATACTTCTTCACATCCTGGGAAAAATAAAACATATAAAGGGGTGAGCTCAAATGCCCAGGAAGGATAACAATATAGCGGAAAATTTCATAAATAAGCATAAACATTTAATGAAATTTATAACTAAAACAAAAGACTTTTAAACTTGAAGTTCAGCATAATATGGAAAAGATAAAATGAAATAATTCAATTCACTTATTCACATGGATATTCTACTAATTGAATAATCACATACAATATCAATAACCACTTTCATAAACATGGAATGCATAATGCCAGACTATCATAACAACGTAGCCAAGACCTCGTGCCAAGACTACAAATAATATTTTTTCAAGGCCTCATGCCAAGAGACTAGTTTGTCTCATGAGACCTACTGATGCATCGAGGAGCTATAGCGGGGACCACCCGTCATTATTAAGTTCAATTCATTCATCATATGAACAGGTTTAAACTTAACAAAAACATTCATATTAAAACTAGCATATAAATGTCAATAATTTCTCCATAAACTATGAATGGTATAGAAATAACACATCCACAGTGAAACATATCACAAAACCATCAATACAATATGGATGTTTTGTATCATAATAAATCCCCTTAAAATATGCTTAAAATCCATCAAAGGATGTTGACATAGATGAAATTAAAACTATTTGAGAAAAAATTTCACTTTTTTGAAATCATTTAAAAGTAACACATTTATAAAAGATGTAATTTAAAAAAGATTTTTGAATCAAAGTGTCCCATACCACTTTGAAACTTTTGTAAAGAAATATCATTTAGAAACATTCATGTCCATATAAATAAATCATTAAAATAATTTTGAATACATTGACATTAATTAAAAATATTTCGAAAGATAAATCCTTAAAACATTTATAATTCTGATCTTGATAAAGAGTACCTTTCTCAAATTCATAAAATATTCATTTTCAAATAATTTAAAGGTCACATAATTATAAAATAAAACAGTTACTATCAATATATTCTTATAATCATGTAAGGGAATCTTCTATGATTTTATAACGGCGGAAAATAGCTACACCCACCGTAAAAGTTAAAAAAAATTCTTACCTTTATTTTGTCGAAAAGGTTATAAAGGACCTTGTTTGGAAAACGACAGAAAGATTCATTTCAAACCATTTTATAAAAAGTGTAACAAGTGTATAAATTACTTTAACCCATATTCTAGTAAATAGTAAAATTGTTTTGAAATACATTTTTATGAAACATGGATGTGGATGATAAAGAAGTCCCAGTAGATAATCACGTATAAACAACCTCGGATAATGAAGAGATTGTGAAATAAACCCTTACCTAGTACTTTTCCTTGATAGAGTGTAGGTTAATCTCCTGTATAACAGTTAAATAATTTTTATTAAATTATAAAATAATCATATACATAAATATGATATCATATATGATCTTTTAATATAGCTTTGTTAATTATATTTTAGTATTATAGTTGTTTTGGGTGTTAACTGATTCGTTTTCATTTATATGCATCATTACGTAAGCCGTGTTTGTTATGGATAAGTTGTAATTTATTCATATCCAGAATGATATCAAGTCCTTAAACAGTGTTTTTAATCATCAAATGAGAATTATAATTGCATGAATACAATGGGGAATGAATCTCATTGCGTTCATGGAGACGGTAGTCCGTACGTACACATGAGCGACAATATCATTCTTTTGATATTAAAACAATACAGAATTGGATGATATATCATATATAAAGAATAATTATCATGTTATATTTATTATTTAAGTCAAGTACATATCATTATCATACACATCCAAATAATAATGTTTTTGAATAACAATTACACCATGACGTGGAGACGGTAAGCCGTACGCACGCACGTATGGTGACATGTCATTAAAAGGATGAATAGAATACATATTATGGTTGTACCATATTTATAATAACATCACATTATATAGATGATACTGGATTTATTATTTTAGAATGTAAATAACAAATAATGAATAAGCTGAAGAAGAAATTAACTTGAAAAAGGGTGGTGAAAACATTACCTCTTCTTCGGGTTCTTTCTTTTGATTTGATATAAAGGGATCCTTAGGATGGATTTCTGATCAAACTAAGGAATCTATGTTGATGTGAAGGAAGTTTATATAGTATTTGGGCATGGTTTGGCCAAACAAAAAGGATTTTATGGTGTGAATAATTGGTTAGAAGTTGTGTCCTTTTATAAGGGGGTGGGACTCTTTAGAAAAAACATAAAGTATTAATATATAATAAATTCATATTACGTTTATAATAGCTCTAAAGTTGATTATTAAAATTAAATTTTGGGTATGGGTCGAAATCCTTTCAACCAATAGATTTTAGACAGGTCTGGGTCATTATATTAACCTTATCTTTTAGTTTTAACTCTTAGTTAATTAAATTGACATTAACCATGTCACTTGGTATTTTTATATTATATAGTTAATAAACATACTATATACATCCAAGATACCCCCAAGAGGTCCATTAATGATACACCAATCATGATATAAGTCCTTTGGCAGAACGTTAGATTTGTATAAATATAATATCAATTAATAATATAATACTTCTTTTAAAAACTCATTTATGTCAATTTTGACAATATTTAATAATTGATTTTTCTTAAAGAATTAAATTATTTATTAATTCAAACCAAATTCATTTAAAAAATCCTAACATGTCATATTAACCAATAAAATTCGTTTATGGTCACAGAACATTCAAATTATATTTATTTTAACATTTATAATACCAATTATTTGATTCATTCATTAATAAGGTAAATACTGCATCATTATTGTGCCATAAATAAATTTAATTATTCAATGTCTAAAAATTATAAATAAAATACCATTATGTAGAAAATAGTTTTATCTTTCTAATGAATACTTATATTCGAAAATATAACATATATAACCCTATGTAAAAGTTGTTTTTCAAAAAGATATATGCTTAAGTAATTTTTGTATTAAATTTAACTTAATTAATATAAAGTGTCATTATCACTTACAAGTGGATCCATGGAGTCCCAAAATCGACCCATTGATGCCCATGGTCTGACATGTATCAATAAATAGGGGTAGGAAACTTTTTAGGTTAATTTATTATTATTATTATTATATTATTTGTTTACCCTTATTTACCGGATTTACCCTTTAACCACAGTAAATAAAATATTTACTGAATTAATTATTCAAAATGTCTAAAAATAAAAGTTACCTATTTACAAAAATTGGAAATCCTGATTCCAAATATGGAATCCTTTTTTCTGAATTCAAAACACATAAGTGGCAGAAATTAAGTGAAAATTAATTCCCGCTGTCAAAACAAAAAGCGTGTTTTTAAGAAATAATAACTATTAAAAGATTGACACTTGTTTATATACGGTTTAAATGTGAAATTATCTCCAATGAACAAATTTGTATTAAATGGTAAAAATATTTTCTAAATATACTTTAAAAACACTCAAATTCATAATTTTTCACTATTAATTATTTCGATAAAAAAAGTTTTTTTTAATTATAATTTAGTAATTTTTCACTATTAATAAAAAATTGAAAGTATTGAGAAAAATACCAAAATTTCATCCAAGGATAATTTCGATATTTTGAATCCAAAAATGAATTTAATTTTGAAAGATAAAATTTCAAAAACTGGGTATTACTATTCATAACGGCTATTTTGATTGGTCACAGTGTATTATAATCTAGAAGTTGTGTACAATGCAAGCTATTGCATTATTCAAAGGGAAATGTACCATGGAAGATTGGGATGTTACATTCTCCCCTCCTTCAATAAATTGTGTCTTCACAATTTGAAAATGTTCTTTGAAAATAAATGGCTGAAAATAGAAAATACCTTTGTGGAAAACCCATATCGGAAATAGGGTTAACAAAAATATAACATTAAAAGAAAGAAAGAGAAGTACAAAGGTCACCCGAGATAGCCCATAATAGGATTATATGAAAACTTGTACATGGAGGAGAAAAAAACCATCAAGGTTTAATAGAGAGTTGTAGGAACTGGATTAGGAGAAAGTTAACTATAAGAAAATCACAAACTCGTGATTGGTTAAACAGTCTTTGATTCCCCAGTAGGAAAAGTTTACCGAAAACATTTTTGTTTTATGTTACGTTTTATAAAGATAAATAATTTATTTATGAGATTTCCTATGAACTTAAAGAAATATACTTACATGTCATATATACTTTCATTCTTCAATAAATTTTTACCATAAACCCATCTTTCACTCCAAAAGGTAATAGAACTTAAAAATATTGTATTTATCAGAACCGTATCTGGTTCCAAAAATAAATTTATAATTCATCTATCATAACTTAAAAAAACTACATTATACACTCCATGGACTTTACGTGTTCTAGTGGTAGGAGATAAATTTCACTATGTTTGTGGGTTTGATTCCCACAGCTTTCTCTGACGTGACTGGTTGTCACACGGTCTGCATGTTGTCCTTTTTATAAATATCCAAAAATAAAATAAACAATAGTATCCAATGTAAACTATAATCCATTCCAACCTTTATACTTATCCAAAATACTTCTGCAAACCCTCAGTCCAAAATTTATATGAAAGGTAAACATAATGTAGATCCTTTTTACCCCGTAATAGCATGTGAATACCTTCATCCTGTATTCTTTTAATACACTGAAACATCATGAATTACTATAAAACCTTATTGATTACATTCATTCTCACACATTCCTTATTGAATACTGAATATCAATCTTCTATCCAAAAATGTTGTAAACTCCAACAATGATGGAATATACAAATATTTAATCAGTTTCAAGTAAGTCATGAATATCCAATATAATTTACCCAAATCAACCATATCTTATTCCAAAATTTTTACCTCAATATTAGGACCATATTAAGGTTTATCTTTCCTTCAACCATGTAACTTCCAAAAAGTTTAAATTTCTGTAGAGTCACTTTTCTTAGTACCATAAAATCACAAATCCTCAATGAAATAGTACTGCATTACAATCCTTATTTATTTCTAGTACATCAATGATAAAAAACTTCAATAAAATAATTCCAAAATAACAACATAAGAACAATAGTCATTCCTCTTCATTTGTGGTAGTATCATAACTTGATTATTATCAAATAGGATCATTTGCAGCATAGTCAGATGACCGGGACATTGGTTTGCGTAGTGTCCAAACTCCATGAAGATAAAGCCTTGTATGTTTGAGACCATTTCTTTACCCTTCCAGTCACGTACTTGGTGTCCTTTTTCTCCACAATTATAACATACTCACATTCCCTTCAAGCATTTTCCAAGGTGATTCTTTCAGCAGTTATCACATATGGTAAAATGCTTCTTTACCTTATTCCCTTTATCTGTCCTTCTCTCTACCATCCTTTCCTTCTCTGGATTCCCTTAAAAGCCATAAGACTCTGAGAATTATTTACTTATCTTATCAACACATGATACTATTTCTTCATATGATGAAAATATGTGGGAGATATTTACATTCTAAATTCTGGCTTAAGACCATGAATTATATGACCAGTCTTACTCTTTGGATCATGCATATTGCTGGAGTTCTTATTCCTTCTACTGGTCACCATTTCTAAACAAAGGAATACACTAGATTAGTTTATGAATAGTAATACCTAATCAAAACTTATAAAACACTTATCATAAATTGAACAGTTTATGGATATAATCCATAATCATAAAAATTTATTCTTTGAGGACGTATATACTCATAAACCCTTCATAATGGTTTGTAAAGAAAATGAGAATTATCCTAAGCATATCCCCCGAGAGTGTCATAACCAAGAGTGAAGCAAGGCCCATTGTCGTGCACTAGTTCTCGTTCGAGTCTAGATCAAAGCGGTGTTTTCGGGTTTTACCCCTTGATACATCTATGCCAGAGCCACCTCTACCTGCTCGTATCTAGACAGAGATGTATTTCTCGGAAAATGCAAAAAATCTCTACAATACCAAAATTCTAGGAAGTTATTCTACATTAATCCTCAAAGTCCATCTTAGGTATATGTGCTCTAATTAGAGTTTATCTAAATGTAGCTTCCAAGGTTTGTACTAAATTTCATCTGATACCAACTATAATGCCCTGACCCCAGTTACCCAGAGTCAGTGCATTATTACATAACATTGGCACGATCACAAAAGATCAAGCCCCGAAGAACCGATTAGTTTAGTAGCCTTGAAAACACTAGATAAATTCATAAAATTTTCATTACATCATAAAGTGAAAACTACATCAATATTTTGTCTCCACACTCATATCCCCAGATACTATCCCTGCGGGTCATTAATAAAATACTTCTTCATATCCTGGGAAAAATAAAACATAGAAAGGGGTGTGCTTAAATTCCCAGTAAGGATAACAATATAGCAGAAACTTTCATAAATAAGCATAAACATTTAAGGCAATGTATAACTAAAACAAAAACCTTTTAAACATGAACTTCAGCAAAATATGGAAAAGATAAAATGAAATAATTCCATTTACTTATTCACATATATATTCTAATAATCGAATAATCACATGAAATATCAATAACCACTTTCATAATGATGGAATGCATAATGCCAGACTATTATAACCATATAGCCAAGGCCTCGTGCCAAGACTACAAATAAGATTTTGTCAAGGCCTCGTGCCAAGACACAAGTTTCTCTCATCAGACCTACCGATGCATTGAGGATCTGTAGCGGGATCCACCCGGCACTTATTAAGTCCCTTGTATTCCTCATATGAACAGGTTTAAACATAACATAAACATTCGTATTAAAACTAGCATATGAAATGTCAATACTTTCTCCAAAAACCATGAATGGTATAGAAATAACACATCCACAGTAAAACATATCACAAAACCTTCGATACAATATGGAAGTTTTGTATCATAATAAATCAAATTCAAATATTCTTAACATCAATCAAAGGATGTTGACATAGATTAAATCAAAACTATTTGAGAGAAATATCTCTTTTTTGAAATAATTTAAAAGTTACACATTTATAAAGGAAGTAATTTAAAAGAGATTTTTGAATCAAAGTGTCCCATACAACATTGAAACTTTTGAAAAGAAATATCATTTCGAAACATTCATGTCCATATAAATAAACACATAAAATAATTTTGAAAACATGGACATTAATTTAAAATATTTAGAAAGATAAATCATTAAAACATTTAAAATTATGATCTTGATAAAGAGTACCTTTCACAAATTCATAAAATATTCATTTTGAAATCATTTAAAGGTCACATAATTATAAAATAAAACATTTACATTCAAAATATTCTTATAATCTTGTAATGAAAGATTTGACAATATTATAACAGTGGAAAATAGCAGCACCCGCTGTATAAGTTAAAAAAAATATTCTTACCTTAATTTTGTCAATAAGGTTAAAAGGGACCTTGTTTGGAAAACAATAGAAAGATTAAATCAAACAATTTTATAAAAAGTCTAACAAGGGTATAAATGACTTTAACCCATATTATAGTAAATTTTAAAAAAAATGAAATACATTTTTAAGAAACATGGATGTTGATGATAAAGAAGTCCCAATAGATAATCATGTATAAACAACCTCGGATAATGAAGAGATTGTGAAATAAACCCTTACCTTGTACTTTTCCTTGATAGAGTGTAGGTTAACCTCATGTATAATAGTTAAATCATTGTTATTAAATTATACAAGAATCATATACATAAATATGATATCCTATATGATATTTTAATATTGCGTTGTTAATAATATTTTAGTATTATCATCGTTTTGGGTGTTAACTGATTCGTTTTCCTTTAAATGATTCATTATGTAATCCATGTTTGTTATGGATAGAATGTATCTTATTCATATCCATAATTATATCAAGTCTGTAAACATTATTTTTAATCATAAAATGTGAATTATAATTGCATGGATACGATGGGGAATGAATCTCATCACGTTCGTGTAGACGGTAGTCCGTACGTAAGCACGAGCGAAAATATCATTCTTTTGATATTAAAATAATATATAATTGGATGGTATATCATATATACAGAATCATTATCATGTTATATTTATTATTTATATCAATTACATATCATTATCATACCAATCAAAATAATAATGTTTTTGAATAACAATTACACCACGACGTGGAGACGGTAAGTCGTACGTAAGCACGTTTAGTGACATGTCATTAAATGGATGGATAGAATACTGAATATGGTTGTATCATATTTATAATAACATCACAGTATATAGAATATATGGGAGTTATTATTTTAGAAAGGAAATAACAATTAAAGAAGAATTTGAAGAAGAAATGAACTTGAAAAAGGGTGGTGAAAACATTACCTCTTCTTCGTGTTCATCATTTTGATTTGATAAAAAGGGATCCTTAGGTTGGCTTTATAATCAAACTAAGACCTCTAGGTTGACGTGAGGGAAGTTCATAGAGTATTTGGGTAGGGTTTGGCTAAACCAAAATTCTTTGAAGTTGTGAATAATTGGTTAGAAGTTGTGTCATTTTATAAGGGGGCGAGGGTGGGGCTCTTTAAGAAAAACTTATAGTATTAATCTATAATAAATTTATATTCGTTTTATAATTGTTCCAAAGTGTATTATTAAAAGTGTAAGGAGGGTATGGGTCGAAATCATTTCATCCAATAGATTTCAGACAGGATTGGGTCATTATATAAACCTTATCTTTTTGTTTTAACTCTAACATAATTAGATTGACATTAACCATGTCACTTTGTATTTTTATATTATAAAGTTAATAAAAATACTATATACATCCAGGAGACCCCCAATTGTTCCATTAATGATACACCTATCATGAGATAAGTCCTTTGGACGAACCTTATACTTTTATAAATATAATATCAATTAATAATAAAATACATGTTTTAAAAACTCATTTATGTCAATTTTGACAATATTTAATAATTTATTTTTGTTAAAGTCTTAAAAATATTCTTAATTCGATCCGAATTCATTTAAGAAATAATAACATGTCATATTAACCAATAAAATTATTTTATGGCCTCAAACCTTTCATATTATATTTATTTTAACATTTATAATACCAATTATTTTATTCTTTCATTAATAAGGAAAATAATGCATCATTATTGTGTCATAAATAAATTTAATTATTAAATTTCTAAAAATAATTAATAAAATACCATTATATAGAAAATATTCTTATATTTATAATGAATATTTATATTTGAAAATATAACTTATATAACCCTATGTAAAAATTGTTTTTCTAAAACATATATGCTTATGTTATTTTGGTATTTACCATAACATAATTAATATAAAGTGTCATTATCACTTTCAAGTGGATCTGTGGGGTCCCAAAATAGACCCAAATATGCACATGGTCGGACATGTATCAACCAATAGGGTTAGGACACATTTTAGAGTAGTTTATTATTATTATAATATTATTTGTATACCGTTATTTAAAGGATTTACCCTTTAACCAAGGTAAATAAAATATTTACCGAAGTAATCATTCAAAATTTCTAAAAATAAAATTTACCTATTTACACAATTTTGAAATCCTAATTCCAAATATAGAATCATTTTTTCCAAATTTAAAATGCAGATGTGGTAGAAATTAATTTCAAATTAATTCCCGCTGTCAAAACAAAAAGCGTGTTTTTAAGAAATAATAACTTTCAAAAGATTGACACTTGTTTATGACCGATTTAACTGTGAAGTTATCTTCAATGACCAAAATTGTATTAAATGGAAAATGTATATTCTAAATATAATTTAAAACCACTCAAATTCATAATTTATCATTATTAATTATTTCGATTAAAAATGTTGTTGTTAATTAAAATTTAGTAATTTTCACTATTCATTATAAATTGAATGTTTTCAGTCATAACAGCTATTTTGATTGGTCATGGTGTGTTAGAATATTGATGTTGTGTACAATGAAAGCTATTTCATTATTCAAAGGGAAATGTACCGTGGAATATTTGGGTGTTACATATGGGGTAGAAAATCCCAAGGCAACCCTTCTAATCAATACCATAGGAGTATAATCTAACAAATGCTTCCCCTAATACATGCCAAATCCATGGAAATTCATTCATGGAATCTATTTAAACTATCATGAATTCATTAAATATATCAAACCTTTAAAATAAATATTATTCTACCCACTCATATAATATATTCCATTTAATCAAGCCACATGGTTATACCCACCAATTTATCACCATTATCCATTTAACACGTCACATGTGTATACCCACACATTAATAATAAAAATATATTTAGGAAATGTAAAAATAACCAACAATTTTACCCACTCATTTAAAAATTTTAATTCAATACATCTAATTATGTTATGCATGGTAAATAATGGTAACATAATGAATGGGGCAGAACATCTCCTAAGAATTCCAAAAACCTCATTGAATTTAAAATGAGAATCCTTAAACTAAGAAAACTAAAAAACACACCCAAGGGGTGGTTTATCAATGGTAAAAACAAATAAAAATTCATGATTCACCCCTTGGGTGGTCTCTGGTTTGGGAAACAATCGCCATCAAATCATAACGAACCTAGGGGAATCATTAATAAGTCTTATTGCATCTATTTGAGATTAAAATTTCAAAACCGGGCATGCACTGAAAGGTCTTTTGGGTGAAAAAAGAGTCTATAGCACTAAAAATCAGTAAAAGTAGAAGAAAGTTA
This sequence comes from Viscum album, assembly GCA_963277665.1. Classification (NCBI taxonomy): domain Eukaryota; kingdom Viridiplantae; phylum Streptophyta; class Magnoliopsida; order Santalales; family Viscaceae; genus Viscum; species Viscum album. The sequence continues at coordinate 488,944,031 of OY728120.1, forward strand.
TATACCTACTACCTTATCTCTGTATTACTTTGATCGTCCAGTATCATGTCCTGATTCCACTCAGTTTAGTAGAAATATTAAGAATAGTATAAGAATGTGAAATTTGGGAATATAATCCAAAACCCAAAGTGAAAATCTATTATTACGATGAATCAAGAATAAATAAAAAAAGGAAACAATATATTTCAAAGTGTGGTTTCAATGAGGCAGATGGTGAATGAAATGTAGGCTGGATCTGCAATCACAAGAAAATATTACCTTTAGGCTTTCTTGATTTCTCATGTGTATAAAAGAGAGGGTAGGGGGTTTTTTAAAGGTCTCTATCTCATTTTAATCAAACTAGTTGAGAAATTACACGATTTCTAATATCATTACAAATCGTGTAATGTACAATTTTTCCTTCCCAGAGAAAAACCAATTCAGGTCGTGAGAAGTCCTAGCTAAACCATTAAATGTCATGTAATCCAAATACAAGATGTTTATCCCAGTTACACATCTATTAACTAAACTATAGCTAGTACACAACCCTCTAGCCTCTTTTTTCCCAATGAAACCCTACGGTCCAGCAGTCTGTCTTAGGGGATGAACAGAAAAAGGGAAATTTATGAAGAGTTTGGTGAGAAAGAAAGGATTTTTAGCTCAAGTAAAACCAGAGATCTTATTATAATAACTACATGTTTACTATAAAACTATTATAGAACTATACTCGTATGTATCATATCAAATATAATTTACATGAAGCATTTCAATACCCATTTATCAAAATTTACCTGTTAAAATCATGATTTAGGTAATTTTAGATTTATTTTTATTATATGTTTTGATTTTTTATATTTTTCATGTTAAATTGACCACGTTTCATTAATATCAATAAATTTATCCATGAGATAAATATCACATATATTATTTATGTAATTATTTTTATTGATCCATAATAATTAGAGATGGAAAATGAAATAAACCATTCATGGAAACGGTAGCTCATACGTATTAATAAATGTTGTTTCAATTTTTTTGATGGAATGAATGAAATTAGTGAAAATGATATATTACCATTATATAATATTTTTTATGACATATATATTAAATATTTTTATTTTAATCAATCCTTATAGTGTTTAATAAATATCGTATGTATACAATGAAACACATTGTTTCTTTAGGTCGTAGTTCATCATACACATGAGGGTCATTATAGTATTCCCATAGAATGGATAGTGAAGAGATATATATGATATAATAATTATACAAGCATTATTATATCAATAATATAATATGTAAAAAAATAAATCATCATTATTTCCTAACAATATAGGTGGTGATAGAAAATGATTAACATCACTTGGTTATGTGGTAGTCCGACGTAGACACAAATGATGATTTCAAAACCATTTGATGGAATAGATGGATGTATTCATATTATTAAATAAACATAACATTATAATAATATAAGGATGATTTATATAATATTATATCATCATTATTTAATAATAATAGATTAAGGATGGAGATGAAATAAAATAAAATTATCAGTTAGGGACATTTTCTCTTCATCAAAAAATTAATTTTATTTTCCACCTAAATACAATCATTAAAAATTAACTATAGATTATAAGATTAATGGTGGTATTTAAGGATTTTATTACATCAGTTATTTACTTAACTATTTTTTTAAAATTTTTGACGATGAGGGGAGGGGGTAACCTTTTTTAAGTGAAGTGATTAGCATATATGTAATTTTTGAAAAGAATTAATATTACCCACATTTTTCATAGTCTAAAAGGATTAAAAAATATATCATTAGAGATCCAAAAAGATATGAGGTAAAAATAATTTAATAAAATGGTATTTGGAACAGTTTTGTGACATCTTTAACCCTAATCTATATAGTATCACCCTGTTCAAACCATTTTTACCAAAACCGTATGGAATGATTTTAATAGTTTTTATTATTCATTACGGTAAAAAATTAATTTTAACTTATTGAAAAATAGAAATTATTATTATTACATATATTAAATCCATTTATTCATATTACCTTTAGAGATGTGAAAAAATATAATTTAAAATTAATCTCCCAAAAGAGATGAGAAATCATATTTTGAAAGAGAAAATGTTGAAAATACATAAAAGTTATTATATCCATATTAAATATGAAAAATGATTTCAATGAACTAATTTATCTTAGTCGAAATTTTATTGATCAATTTTTAATTTTAAATCCATCCTAAAATAATGGAAACATTTTTAAAAGCCTTAAAAATGTGTATATTATTAACAAAAAACAGTAACATATATTATTCATCAAAAAAATTACCTTCTCAAAAAAATTTCAAAAATTAAACCTAATATAAATTTGACAGGATTTTTTAAAAGGTAAATAATTTTCTCTAATAAAACTTATAAATTCTAAAAAAATTATTTTTAATATAATTTCACCAAATGTGAAAATACTTCTTTCTAGAAAAATGTTTTTTTAAATTATACAATTGATTTTTTTTACCTCATTTATAGAAAATTAATAAGATGTTTATGAAAATTTTATTGAATATATAATAGATAAATTTTATTAAAATATTTTTTGGAAATCCATTTTTAATTTTTGAGTTAAAACATGTTTGTGTACCAAAAAAATAGTTTTAAAAAAATATTTCATTTCTTTTCAAATAGATTTAATTTTATATTCAAATTAATTTGTGAGGAAATAATGTATTTTATATACATGTGTATACCATATATTTATATAATTTAATAAATCTTTTTTATAGATTCAAGTCCAATGACTAGGTGATAAATGTCAAGTTAAATAATAATATCTTAATAATATTTCATTTTTCATTTAAAATTGTTGTTTCATGTGACACAAGATACAGTACGTGTTTTGTGTATCCTTGGATAAAAATATTATTGAGTCAAATAAAAGTGAAAATTATTGTTCCCCATAACAAAAAGGTTCGAAAATGTTTAATTTATTATAAATATTATATTTCCCAAAAACATCAGGTGTTACATTCTACCACCATTAAAAAAATCATGTCCTTGTAATTTCAACTTGTTCTTGATAAACAAGGGTTTTACAGCAAAACATATCTATTTTGGAAACCAAAATCATCTAAAATGATAATAAATAATTCTATTCAAAATATATAGTGGTTTTTGAGAAGTTAATCCATAAAAATCATTATAGGTTTCTAAATAATATATCTTTGGAAGGTTGTGAAAACATGGACATAAAAGAGAAATCTAACACAAAAATATCGAGGGAGAGTGATAGGAAAAACTCTAAGGAAAATTTTGACAACACTAATCCATAAAAAAATTTATGTTGAATGGTTCATTGATATCATTGAAAATTTATGATAATAAGAAAAAAAAATATTTCAATTTTCTTAACCTAATGTTGTTGAAATTTCATAAGAAAATATAGTAACATGATTTTATTTCATTTCATAAGCACAATAGTATCTGTTGTTATTCCTTGATCAATTTAGACTTCATATCTTACTGCAAGATATTAATTTTTCATGTCTAGATCACAAAATATGTCCCAAAGAATAATGATAATCCATTCTTAATATCTCTAGTTATTATCAAAAAAATGGTTAAAAAAAGTAATACATCAATATTTATATGGTGAAATAATACAATAATATATAAACCCACATACAAAATATAACTAAAAGCATTCCAAAAATGGTTATCCCTATAACCCTTCCAAAATAACAAATTTATAATGAAGGTCAACTTAAAATTCATCACCCAAATATCATATAGTATCTCTTGATTATCACATAAAAAATATTTTAATTCCTTATTCATATATTATCATTAAACATGGTAATTACATGAATTTCCATAAACCATTGAAGAAAAACTAAATACATCCCCATTACATTAATAAAAACATAGATTATTGAATATATTTCATAAATACAATAATTTTTAAAACATTATCAATTATAACATAAACCACCTTTTACATAAATACCTAATTAGTTACAGGGTCATAAAAACTATTCAATTTTCCTGATTCATATCAATAATCTCTTTAATAGAACTAAACACCACTGTATAATCATCATGATCATATTAAGGGCTATCTCCCATAAATCCTAATACTAAATTTCTATTAAATCAGTTTTCTCAATCATCAGTACCATTCAATATATTTTTTCAAATCTAAGAAAAAAACTTATACTAAAAGACATATTTTTTAATCATAAAAATAAGATATTTTTTATTATCATAAATTAAAATTTTAATCAACCAACTTAATTCTCAAAACATTAACTATCCTTCATAATCTAACCCCATACAACATGTTTCGTATAATATAATTATGATACATGTTTTAATAGCCACCAATATAAATTTAATCATGATTCTCACTCTTAACATAAACATTACTATTTTATTATCGCATAACATTCATATGTCATTATAGTATCCTGATCATGATCATTATAACCATTACTCAAACCGACTTTTTTAATCTATTCATGATCATTCCCCATTAGAAATTAATTTTTATAATGGCCAATATTTCCACATTTAGAACATTTGACCAAGGATGATTAATTAGGGATATCATTATTCACATCCATTGAATTAAGTGATCATTTAATTTTTTTAATCTCAAATAACTTACTCTCTTCCCTTATTCTCCCAACATAAAACACCTTCCCGCTCCTTTGAGACCTTCCTTGTAGATAATCATAAAAATTATTATTATAAATAAAATGTGAATGTTAATTCCTATATGGTATCCACAACTGGTACACCAATCTAAATACATAATCCTCTTCTTTGGTGAGTCTCAATATTGGATATAGTGAATTTTTCAAATCACATATCGTTATATCTAATTTGAAATAATTAAAGTATTATTCACTACATTTATTATCACTTCTGGTTTCCCATCAAAAAAAGTGTCTTCCATATTTAAAATTAATCCAGATCCTACTGGCTCCAATAATTTCTAAAACCAAAAAACATAGTGTGAGAAACAATAATCCCATTGAGGAACACCAAAATAAATAAAAACTAATTTTATGATTTTAAGATCAGGAATCCTTCCATTAAATATAGCACAGATTAATTTTATCATTAGTAATTCATTCTCATTAATTAAATCCTTCACTATGGTTAGTATTAGGCTTCTTAATTTCAAAAGCATATACCCCAATAGCGTCAAACCAGATGAAAATCAATGCCCGCCTTCATACACTACATGATGACCGAGTCCAGCTCGATGCTGTATTTTCAGATTTATTAACTCTTTGTACCTTTTTTCAATTTCCAAATCCACTTGTAGTATCTAGAAAGGGATTTAATTTTTTATAATACACTTTCTGTATCTTTTTTCAAATGTCCATGACATTTTCCAATATGTTGACTCATCATTATTTTAATATGTAATCATGTACTTAAGGATATAATTTTTTTCACATACTAGTTTCCAATGCTTAATAAAGCCTATCCTCTAATATGAACCGTAACAACCATGTATACTCATACATTGATATTAAATATTTTTAAAATAATATTAATTACATTAACCAAATATATCTCTAATGTTCATAAAATACTAGTGAATTTGGGGACATGGCATAAATTCTTCTGATTTTGTGAACAATCATAAATGATTCCAAAAAATATCAACTAATTTATTACTATTCAAAGATGTAACCAATTTCAATCCATTCATCAAAACCTGGGGAAAATAAATATACGAAAGTGTGAGCTGATTTTCTTAGAAAGGGTAATGAAGTTTAATTATGTAAACAGAATATGAGAATATGGGTATGACAGCTAGAGAATAAAATTTTAAAAACATAACTTCCCTTTCAAATATCAAAATAATCAGTCTTGGAAATAATATTAAATATTATAAGACATTACTCATAAGGAAATAAAATGACAATATCCATGAGAGAATAACATCTACATAAGACATCTAATGGTTTCATTCACATAATAATATGAAATCGTTTGTGAAACAGAAAAGGATTACTTCTAAGGATATCATAGTAGAATGGAATCACACCCCAAATGATCATAGTAGTCATGGTTCACTCCCAAGACAATATTAAATTACAAATAACCCTACTAAACGAGGTTCACATACCGTTCTAGTACATTCTATATCATGAGATAAAAATAATTAACTAATTAATTTGAGGGTGATAGAGGTACAACCCATCAAATAATGAAAATAATAATTATTTTTAATATATTATCATAAAAGATTCATCATATCCTAACACATGAAATGAAATAATATTCATATACATTAACTCATATCATAAACATTGGAAAAGTGATAGGATTCATAAACAGATCTCTATTTCATCATAGCATACCCCATAAAAATAAGCTAGTTTCATAAACATTTCTTAATGTAATATCCAATGAAATATAAATTGGTTTCATAAAAATTTATTAATCATAATAAAACATTCAGAAAAATAATAAGAGTGATATTCTTGCTTTATGCCCCAAGTTATTAATAGGTAACAACAAGAGACTAAATCATAAATGGAAGACGATTTTTGAAGTTCATTTAAAACATTTATTGATGAAAATTTATATATATTTGAAAATAAAAAATTAAAACCAAATAATTCATGATGGATTTTATAAACCCTATTTTTCTATTATAAACATCTAAATTTATCATGGAATCATTAAAAAGCCTACCAAATATTTCTTGAGGAATATATTATGTCCTCAATGAAATAATAATAATAATTTCTTTTTCTGAAAATAATTTTATTTGAAAATAAGAATAGAAAATTATAAATTTTTCTTCAAATAAATTATTTTACTTGGTGAAGGAAGTTATTATATTTTCATACATATTTAAAAATGATTCCTTTCAAATTTTTGTTAAAATCCAAAAGGGAATTTTTTGGAAAACATCCTCAAGAATACATTCATGTTTTTTTCAAAAAATAAAACATGTGAAACAATTTATTTAATAATAAATTTTAATTGTTACAAATAAATCATACATTTAACGAAATATATATTTTTATATAAAACAAATTTTCAACTAAGGATAAAAATTTCAGCAATTTCTCTTAAAAACAATATTTTCATCAATTTGTTACACAGAGATAAGAAAGTGGAGGGATGATTTTTTTCTAATGACATATCCATAAGAGAAGAAAATTCAAGAAATTATATTATGATAGATCGAAAGAATTCATTATCTGAAACGTATTAATAAAAAATCCTAATAAAAGATGATATTTGTCATTTATCTCTATCCAAAATGAAAAAAATGAATCATATTCCCCATGAGTGATTAAAATAAATTAAATCCTCATATATCATTGAATCGATATATTCTTCTTATTCCATTTCAATGGGGCTTTATTCACACATTTTAGGAGACGATTGGTGCATAACATAAAATATGTCTCAAAAACGATAATTTGGAAAAAAACACTTTCCCCTTTGGTATCTTTTGGACTAAAAATTCCAGGTAGAGGAGACCAGAAAATGGATATATAAATTTATATACTCTTATGTATAGGAATCAAAAATGCCATTCATGGGTATTATACCCAACACAGTAATGAGACACATTTGTGAATACGGTATTTGTCTCACAGAAAATAAATGGGAGATGGAAATATCATACCTTAAACCCTGACATCATTTGTGAACATTAAAAACGTCAATATAGTAAATATATATTTATTAAAATCCATAAAAATCATACTCAAGCATATCATTCCACCAATGATTTAATTATGACCTTTTATTTCCCTTTAATCAATAATTCCATGCTAAAATCACATCTTGGATAATTACTTCTTTATTTTTCATTTTTGTTTTGATTTTTTATTTTCTATATTATTAAATCGATCATTATTCAATAATAACAAAAATATTAACAATTATATAAATATCATATTTATTGTTTATATATTTCATTATATTAATACATAAAATTAATAGATATAAAATTAAATATAACATTAATGGAAACTGTAAGTCATATGTGCAAACGAATGATCTACATTATTTATTAATGAAAATAAAAAATGAATATTAATTGAAATATTACCTATATAGAATCGTTTTTATGTCATATATATCACATATTTATATTTAAAACTATCATTATTACCTTAAATATAAATCATATGTTTGAAACAAATCGAATTACTTCATGAGGTGGTAGTCTGTCAGGCACACAATTGATATTATTAGATTAGTACAGACTGGAAATTAAAGAGATATATGTTATATCATAATTATAGATGTAATTATACCTTAAATATATTATACATTATTTTAAAATCCATCAATATATCTAACCATGAGAGGTGGTGACAGAAAAAGATAACATTTGTTCTTGAGGTGGTAGTCCAACATACACCCTAATGATGATTTCATAACCCATTAAATATAATTGGATAAAGATTTATTTTATTAAATTAACATTAAAATATCTAAAAAAATTAAATATATTGTTTTTATTAAATAAACATAGTTTAATAATAATTCAAGAGGGTGGCGGAAAAAATAAAATAAAACGCATTGTTAGGGACATCACCACTTATTTAGACAAATAATTTTGGTTTCAACAAAAATCCTCCCTTGGTTTCCTTTATAATGAAACAAAGGAATAAATAATGGATGGAGGGATTTATGGAAGTTAATTGGAGATGTTTTTCTGAAAAAAATATATTTTTAATTGTTGAATATGAGAGTAGAGTTGTGGAATTTTATATGTGTTGGTAGTGGGAAACTATTAATTTTATAAAATGAAATTTTATGCCCACGTTTTTCACTTCCCAGTAGTCTAAAAAATGTGATATTATCGGTCTTAGAATATATAAATTTTACATATGATCATAAAATTGTATTTTGACAAGTTTTTTTTCAATATTAACCCTTATCATGTTTAGATTATCACTTGAGTAAACTCATTTTTACAATACCAGTGGGAAATAAAATTTAATTGTTTTCTTATTAGTAATAGTAAAAATTTACATTGAAATTAATGGAAGATATAAAAAATTCTAATTCATAATATAAAATAAATATTTCCAAATTCAAATCATATAATTTTCAATAGTTTATTTAAAATTAATCCTATATATGAGACGGGAATGTGGGTTTTCAAATAAAATATATTCACTAGAATAAAAAGTGTTAATAAAAATTTTCAAAAAGAAAATTTTTATAATTAACAAAATTTGTTTAATATATATAATTGGAATATATTTTCTTTTAAAACCAAGTAATTGTTTTTTCAATACCAGTAAAAGAAATGGGGATGGTTAATAAAAACCAAAATTTTATAGTATTCATTGAAAAAAAACAATTTCCAAAAAAGAATCAAAAAATCACCCTAAAGAATTTAGTACATGATGGTTTAGAAAATAACTATTTCCAATTTACATTTATAAAAGTGTAAAAAATTAGTTTTAAAATATGTGCGCAAGAGTTGATAAACTAGTCTTTAGAAAAATACAGTTTTTAATTATTTAATAGGATGTATTCGATTCTATTTTCCCAAGAAAATTATAATATAAATGTTAATAATTTCAATAAATATATAATATAATTTTTATTAAATAAATCAAATAATACAGTTTGTTTAAATTATCATAGTAATATTTTTTTCATTAAAATCATTTCCCAAAAAATATTTCCTTTATTTTTGATTTTTTTTCTTATTTCTAATTAACTGGTCACCCAAATAATTCATATTATATCTATGTGTAGGCCATATATTTTCATATATTAGTTATCGTATTCATTCCCTCCATTATAATATATAGGGAATAACTATAATATTAAATAAAATTCTTTTAACAAAATTTCATGTTTCATTTAATATATGTGTGTCCTGAAATGCATGCTACACACAGTGCTTCATGTAACACAAGCTAAACTAAATATTTCATGTAATGAAATCTAACCACAATGTTTCACGGAATAGAAAATATCAAAAATATTAAATTTATTTCAAAATCTATTCTAAAAATTCCTTGGCAATATCAAATTTTCTTTCTAAATTCCACCTCTTATGTTGTATGATATTGAATCCCTATTAATTATTCACTATAGATTAGTTTGTTTGTTTTTTTCAAGGTCATATTTCTTCTTCCCATTAGATTCAAAGGATATGATCCACATTTATTAATGCATCTTAATTTATTCATTTTCTTATACACAAAGACAGATATTCATACAATGGTAAGGGGATGAATGAATTTAAATAATATAATGATTTCAATGGTTTTTATAACTTACTATTGAGTAGGTTTAATTTTTCAAGTTTATCATGGTATTTATTATCATGTTCATCATTTTATGTCAGTTTTTTATATGTATTGTATTCTATTTTTCACATTCATATCATTATTTTTCTCATGTATAGAAATATATGAAAGATGATATATCATCTCATATATTTTTTTACTCTTTTTGTTGATTTTGTTCTTTATTTTTTCTATATGTATTATTTCTCAAATATTTTATATAGCTAGTTAGATATGACCTGGAAAAGATACATGTATTTTAATAAATATAATATTAGTATATTATGGGATCTCAATTCCCTAAAACTATTTTCCACTCTCCATATTCAATGGGATGGGTTTCTAGGATATTCTAAATATAGTATAAATAAATTTTTCTATATTCCCTAAGAGGTTTGTTAAAAGCTAGCTCTAGTGATATGATTTTACCCAGATACACTTATTATATTTTCTTATCACTGATTACTGTATATAAGTTGGTATTATAGGTATGGGACATCCCTAATTACATAGTTACCTGTTATTTTGTTGTTATATAAAATTTATCTAATATTCCTTGTTGAATTTTATACAACATTATTCTCAGTCACTATAGTATTTTCGCATACACAAATGTTTATGACTCATTTTTAAGGGATGGAGTAGTGAATTTCTAATAAGAATTATTGTATTGGTAACCCACATGTGTACTTATGGGAATTATGTAGACGCTTATGTAAATAATTTGGATAGTGTGAAACAATAAAAAATAGGGAGCTAGTTCTTTGTGGTGTTAGATAACATGAAGAGTAATATTTTCAATTTATACCATGTTTATGGGAATAATGAGATTAGTGTATCGGATAACTTTGGGTGTTCACATGGGTGTTACCGCCAATGGAGTATGAAAATTTAGTACCTTATGAGATTTTATGGAAAAAAACTTTTCTATTTATTTTATTTTATAAATTCTATCTAATTATATTGATTTTTAAGAACCTAGATATATAATATTTTCTGTTCTTCCCATTAAAAATATATTACCGTTGAAAAATTAGTTACATAGTTGATATACTCGAGGATCAAGTATGTCAATCCACTAATGAGGGTAAACCATGGCTCGATTCTATTTTTATTATGAGACTGAAAACTATCTACCAGATATCATTCATTCAACAAATATCATTTATACTAGCCTCAAGTGATTTTTAGGTGAGAATGATGTGTTATGATTATGTGAGTTGTATATTGATAAACTATTTGGGTTAATTTCATTACAAAATGGTTTCAATTATTTATAAGAGTGTATGGGTATATGATTTTAGATAGATAAGATATAGACTTGTTCAGACATATGGAATAACTAAATGATATGAATGAAAAAAATGAACTTATAGGGGAATAAAGAGTTATTGAAGGTAATTCGGTTTCTTTTTTCCTTTTCCATTCAGTAGAGACTAACGCCATGAGTCTCATAAATCATGATATATGTCAATAGGTAGACTCATGGATGGAATCATAGTGCCCTATATACCTTCCTATCATACATTATTTTCATTATTGTTGGAACCAACTAATAGTTCATAATAATTGAATCCTCAACCATAAATAAATAGTGTTTTTAATGTATTTATTTATAATTATTTTATAATATTTACCAAATATAGATTAACACCTTTGTGAAAACATATTATATTATAATAATTGGTACTATTTTTATTATTTTTTATTAGATCCTTTATTTAGCCATTAATAATTATAAATTGAGCATATAAACCCTTTAAAATGTTTTTTATGTTAAAAATTCATTACATTAATAGAATTAATAAAAAGGGGAATGGTTTTAGGAATGTAATTTGTTGACTAGATCTAATGTAGATTGTATTATCATGGAAAATGTGTTAAATTTTGTTTTTTTTACTTTTTTATATTTTATAGTTCCTATATGATATCCTTCATCTGTTTTGAAAGGGTTGTACAATCTTGTGTTATTATCTCAACTATAAATGATATAAAGAAGATATTGAATAAATATGATCCATATATTATTTGTATTTGTATATATCATACTTTATAATTTATGAATTTTATTGAGACAAACATACATGGAATACAATCATATATTATGACTTTTTAATTTGATATCATAATGAAGGGTGTATAATATCATCCCATTGAATTTTATTAATACAGATGTTGATGCCTAGTTATTGAACATTTAGATTCTATTATAAATTATATATAAGTAATTGTTTTATAAAATGATACACATGGAGTGTAAAAGGCTAAATTTAAATTTTAAATACAGGTATGGTAAATATATGACACATATTATTTATAACAATTTAGTTTTTTCTATAAAGGATTTGGGTGAATCCCCGAAGCCTATGTAAGGGGTAGTTATGATCATATGGTGATAGTTGGAGCATGATTTTTTATATACTAATTAATTATCACCCTGTATCTATTTCAACTAATTTCACATATCTTTTATGAAAAAAGATAATTTCATGGGTGAAGGATATATTCTTTCATATGATGGGTCCTTCTTTTTTATCACATGGATACACTATGGAGGAGGTAGTCCATCGGCCCCTATATGGAATCTTCATAAATCATATTGAATAATTATTATTGTATTATTTTATCAGTTTATGGTACACAAGTTGTAATTCATTTTATATGTATTATGTTTTTATGATCATACATAATAGAGCCTAGGAATAAGATTAATAATTGGTTCAATAACATTGGTTATGAATTAATTAAACCTTCAAAACTCATTAGTGTTTTCAATTACATGCCAAGATTTTTTATTATTGAATAATTATATATAGAATACTGATATAATATATATTGTGGTTGTAATGTTACATGTTTTAGGATGTGAAGGATAATTTAGTTTGTGTCTTAGTTAATGATATCTATTATCATTATTTTTTATTGAGTCTCACCATATGAAATTGAATATTGTACGTAGTGACATAATTCAATGTTTTGGTTTTTAAATTTTTAAAATTGTAGAATATGACATATTTTATATGGTGATAGAATTTATAGTATAAAATGAATAGAGTTTTTTATTTACATAGGAATTTAAATGCTAGTAATAAACATTTATAGTTAGCTAGTTACTCTTATATAGATTTCAGTTTTAAGCCACAATTATCGGGTTCAAATTGAGTTACTCCAATGAGGACTAACCCATATACCATAATAAAAATTGTGAATCTTATGGAATGAAAAAAAGTTCTCAAAGATATTTCTATATAGAAACATATAAATTTAAATTTTGATATTCTTGAATCATTGTATACTATAAGCCAGGAAAAAAATTAATTTCTCTACATTTCAATGTTCATTTGTGCTCAAATATTTATATATTCTATAGAAATTATAATAAAAGTTAATTTGGGATATTTATATATTTTTAACTACTTAAAATAAATTATTAATTACAATGTGTTTATAATTAATTAATTTTTAAAGAGTTCTATCATGTGTTTATACTAAATACTACATAGTATTAACTGTTAGAAAAAGTACCTTTTCCAATCATATATGGATTGACATAAAATTTTGATATAATTGGTTTTGAAATAAATTATATGACTTATTTATAAAGTTTTATAAATTATAGAATGTGAGAAATTATAAAATATTATTTTCAATATTACATTTTTTATATAATTATTTAATTTTGAAATGATTAAATCAAAATTTCTTATTTTAAAATTTATTCAATAAATACTAAAATCAGTTTATATTATTGATATTATAAAGTATTTAATGATAAATATGTCATATTTGGGTTCTTTATAGTATATATATAAATAATTTATTTATACATAAAATTTTTACTAGAGGCGGCTCAACAATTGGTTCAGAAACCCAAACCCATGACCCCAAAAAATTTATTAAAAAAAGTGTAGAGGTATAAGATACTTGAGGAAATGATTACATGTGAAATAACTCACCTATATACTAAACTAAACAAACACATACAATTATTATCTTTTTCTGGGCCGGCCTCGACACCTAGATCATCCCCGGCTAGCTGGATGGCGCCCTCTTCCCCGTTGCATTACAGATTCATTCTCTGACACCCGAACATCAATAGTATGCATTTCAGTTTCATCATGAGATGCATCCCCATGGAACATTTAAAGCACATATTCAATAGAGGATATGTTATCCTGGTGATAATTACAATGAGGAGACTCCTCATGTAGGTCTTGAGGATCCTCCTGTACATCCTTGGAGTCCTCCACAGCCACGCATGAATGTACAACATTGTGAACGAGATGTTCTATTTCATTTGGAATCTCCAAAACATAAAAAGTAGTAGGTGTCAAGGAAGATCACATTCACTTATAGAATCTATCATTCTTGAGTGCTTCAATATTAAGAAAATGAAACTCAGGAGTATTAATAGACTCTTACATGGAAAAAAAGTTAACAACTGGTTTGATTGGTACTTTAAACACATCATTTCTAGATGCAACCATTGAAACATCATCTAGATTAGTCCCCCTATGATCTGTAGCCATTGGAGGAGATCTTATAAGATCCTATATATGACTAGGTGTAATAACATCCTCCTAATTAGCAGGGGAGATCCGGCCTGAATATCAACCTGCTTATATGTAGAAGATCGTAGCAGACCCTCCTCCATTGGAACACCTTACGGACCACCAGTCTTCTCAAATGAAGCAATTCTATCCATTAGTACAGCCTCCTCAATCCCCTATTTTACAACAACATCTCCTACACCAAAATTGACCATCAACGGATCCTCTTCCATCCAAGCATCCACATTGGCCACCTGCACCTCATCATGAATAATTGGACATGACCTCGGCTTCTTAGGCATAACCAATTGGAATACAACATCATCCAAAATCTTAATCTTACCCTTCCTAAGGGTATAGGCTAGTGTATCACGGTCTAACTCTTGATTAACTACATTTGGACAGCACCCTCATGCTCTGATTGATTCCCTTCCTCCTCCCCAGCCACATCAGCCCATGGCCTGTTATCTAGAACCCCAGTGATTCCAAAGGTAGCATACTCCAATGTTTCATCATTCACTAGCACAACAGCTGCATTATCTTTCTGAAATTCAGGAGACTTAGACAAACATTGTTGGATAGCCTCAACAAATGAGGAAATACCATCATTTTGAGGATCCTTTCTCCTGAAAACATGCTTACTACCAGTCAGTTCAAATAGTTTCTTTTTTCACTGATCTGAGGGAGGACCCAAAAATTTACAAAGTGAACATTATATATTCCTACGACATTGCACAAGATCATGACCGATACATAGACAAGACTTAAATAAAGTCGTGAACAACTCATATTTTATAGCTAGTTCTAACTTAATCTCACCCGCAACAATGAAAACTATGTCAATAAGAACTTGAACTAAATCGATCTCTACCAATACACGAGCAATGTGACCATACCTAGGATGCTCTGTTTCCATATCAACATTAATCAAACAACCAACAACATAGGTGACCTCCCATAAAACCGATGGATGCCAAAAAAACCAATTAGAACCCCAAATTAGAATCCTAGTTTGAGTGGAATAATTTTTAATTACAATAGGACTTGCTAAAGAATCCAACCGTTGAACCATGATGTAGCCAGGTTTCAGTGAAACTATCCAAAAGTCCATGAAACATTTTGAAGTTCCTTCGATGGAAAAAATAGTATGGAATGTACCACTCCCAATTGATATCAAAATCCATTTAGTGAAGCCCTAGCTCTAAGATAAATGAGCATGCACTTTATCAACCTCAAAGGGGTTTCACTCCGAGTTCTGGATAACCTGGGAAGGAGGGAGAATCAGCATTCTTCAAGACGAGCTTCCAAAATTTTCGAACTCACTTCAAAAATTGAAATAGATCCATTCTTGGTAATCCTTTTATTTAAAGTAGTATATTCATGCTGTGATTCAGAAAAAAAAAACTTTTTTAGGAAGCAGAACCCTCAGACTTCCTCTTAGGGTTCATCACATCATCCTTCACAGCATCAACAGGATTCAAAGAAATCGCACCACCTGTAGCCACTACCTTCAAGGGGGAATAAAGAAATATTTAGGATCAAAATAAAATTACGATGAATTTTCCATTGATAATTATCTCGAAGAACACCTGAGATTCATCGAGTGAGATTTCTCTCGTATTTCCTCCTTAAAAAAAGAACACTTGGTTTTTAGGCCCAAGGGGTTACACGGTATAGGTGGGCCATCACATACCACTGAGAACCTATATGTACTCTCCCAGCTGCAGTACTAGGTGTAACAACACCCGAGCTTTCAATCCAGTTCCACACGGGGTAGAGGGACCCACAAGAGGTGATAAATACATATAGCGCATGTTGCCTTGGGAGGACTCGAACCCGGAACCTTTGGGTCAGGACGCCACCGCCGCTCACCAACTCACCCATGCCTCGGGGGAAAAAGTATAATGGGTTTTATGCCCAAGGGGTTACATGGTATAGGTGGGCCGTCACCCACCATAGAGAGCCTATGTGTACTCTCCCTGCCGCAGTCCCATGTGTAACGACACCCGGGCTTTCAGACCAGTTACTCACGGGGTAGAGGGTCCCCCGAGAGGTGATAAAGACATATACTGCATGTTTCCTTGTGAGGACTCGAACCCAGAACCTCAGGGTCAGGACGCCACCGCTGCTCACCAACTCACCCATGCCCCGTGGGAAAATAAGAGTACACTGGGTTTTTTAGGCCCAAGGGGTTACATGGTATAGGTGAGCCGTCACCCACCACTGAGTGCCTATATGTACTCTCCTAGCCGCAGTCTTAGGTGTAATGGCACCCGGGCATTCAGGACATTTCCACACGGGGTAGAGGGGCCCATGAGAGGTGATAAAGACATAGAGTGTGCATTGACTTGTAAGGATTTGAACCCAGAACCACGGGGCCAGGACGCCACCGCTGCTCACCATCTCACCCATGACCTGTGGGAAAATAAAAGTACACTTGGATTCTTAGGCCCAAGAGGTTACACGGTATATGTGGTCTGTCACCCACCACCGAGCGCCTATATGTACTCTCCCAGCTGTAGTCCCAGGTGTAACAGCACTCGGGCTTTCAAGCCAGTTCCACATGGGGTAGAGGGGGCCATAAGAGGTGTTAAAGACATATAGTGCATGTTTCCTTGTGAGGACTCGAACCCAAAACCTTGGAGTCGGGATTCCACCACCACTCCCCAACTCACCCATGCCCCATGGGAAAAAAGTACACTGGGTTTTTAGGCCCATGGGGTTACATGGTATAAGTGGGTCGTCACTCACCAGTGAGCTCCTATATTTACTCTCCCAGCCACATTACCTGGTGTAAAGGAACCCGAGCTTTCAGGCCAGTTCCACATGGGATAGAAGGGCCCACGATAGGTGATAAAGACATCTAGTGAGCATTGATTTTCGAGGACTCGAACATGAAATGATCTTTGTGTTCATTGATTTTATTTTATTCTACCTAGATATTAGTATATATAGGGCTATGAACATGAAATTATAGAGCTCAATATAGTTGATAGATATTAGGTGTTGGAATTGTGATGAAATATTTATATCCCTTGATTATAGAATACTTGAGTAGAGTGTCTTTGGTTTAAAATACACCCAATATTGAGGATTATACCTTTTCAATAAATTTTTTGGATGACTATTTGCCGGTACCTGATTACTATTATCAAGATGGTAAATATCATCCGATTAAAAACCATTTTATGAATGATTTTATTATACCATAGCCATTAGTTTAATTAAAATATATATTAATAAATATGCAACTAACTTTTGGTATGTAATACAATTTCTTAATTTTGAACATAATTACAAGTCCATATAACCTGAAAATATTAGTTTGGTCTAAGGAATAATATTCAAATCAAATTATCTCACATTCCCATGGAGCACCACATAGTAATATGTATTCTTTATCCCTATCTAGGGTTTCCAATATCTAATGGATGATATTAAACATTATCCCTTCAATTTGAATCTTTTTTCCTTCCCCATCATCATTGACTAACCCATATTGTATCTTTTGCTATGCATTATGTTCACCCTGATCCTTGTTTTTGTATTTTGGTTAAGTGGATTTTCCTCCATGATTAAAGGATGTGGTTAATTGTTGATTACCATGTATACTACAAACTATTATATTGATTTATTATTATATAACTCCAACTATTTGATAGGTGTGGTGGATATCAATCAGGTTTTGGGATGTTTTATTTGAGTGGAAAATGGAGTTCATGAAGCATGAAATTATTTTTAAATTTCATTGGATTATTTTTTTTGTGATGATGAATAATGATAAATTTTCCAATGGTTTGTTTTTTGGAAGTTTTTTTTATTTGGGCGTCTTATCGTTGTTTCTTCCTTGATGATTATGGTGTTCTTTATTGTCGATGGAACAGATTTTGTTTTTTTTTCTAATTTCTGTATTGGTTTTCCTATTTATTGAATTTCATTTGAATTATTAATTATAAAATGGAATGGATTGCACAATTTAATGTGATGGTTGAATAATATTATTAAATAAGTCCATGTATTTTTTTCATTAGGGAAACTAAGGTCTAGAATTTTTGTTGAATAATTTACTGACTCTTCTCATAAGGGTTTTGTATAAAAAAATAAACATCCATACTAATGATAATGGGACACCTACCACACATATGGGAGTATGGATCACAATGAGGGATCCAAACTTCGTGGTAAACCTATGGTGATAATAGGGGATATTGGAGGTCGAACTTTTTCAAGGTTAAGCATGGGAATGTATAGTGATCACACAAAATTTATGGAATTCAACCATGAAGGCAACATGGAGGCAGACTAAAGCATTCCAAAAGTGGACCCGAGTACTCAAAAATATGGGTGTATTATATAATGGGACGATAATTAGTAAGAGGAAATTCATATGGAAAAATTATTTGGCACAACATAACATGTGGAACCATAGCTCCCTGTTAAATAATTCATTAATAAATTTGGGGTTTCAATTCATGTAATCACTGTTTTCTAATCAAATATGTGAAATCATAATTAACCTTGAAACCCACACTAAAAATTTATAGAGTGTATTATTTATACCGTTATTAAGTAATAAGGGAGATGTTTATATCCATAAATAAATATTAATCGGTTCTGATCTTGTTGGGAACTTTTGTGAGGTTCCATCACAGATCTACCATAAGGAGGTAAGGTCTTCTAAGCATGAAGAGAACGATCTTATTCATGAAGTGAATAGTTCTTCTAAAAATAATTAATTGATGTATCTTTCATAATAATAGATCACCCTCCATGAAAATGATAATGAGTATCTGATTCAATGAATTTATCTTCAAATGGATCATTTGTGATGATTCAATGCTACTTCCACGTGAAGGGGAAAAATTATCCAATAAGATAAAATTCATAGATCTTCAAGGATTTATAGGGTGATATAACATTTATGACAACAAAATGTGGCATATAACTTCTCATAGTGTGATTTCCCACAGTCTGATGAGTTCCCTCATCAAATGATCGAACCCGAATAGTGTTTCAATAAAACTAATAAAATTAAGACAAGTAGATCATCCAAAATTATATTCTTCATCAATTTAGAATTGTCCCTAAAAAAATTATTAGATAATACTGATAATATGATATTGAGATAATGATTCATATAGGAAATGAAAGTCAACATTGTATAGTTATAATATCACTTATGTGAAGGTATTATTCATGTATAAATACTTCCCTGTGAATTTTCAAAACCATGAGCAACATCATCAACAAATACTCATTTTGTGAAAGGGGGTGATAATAAAACCAAATACGAACATGAAGGAGATCAATATGGTGACACACACATTCAACATAATTTTTCATGCTTGTAAATTGAAGGAGAATAATAATAAAAGATTCACACATTCATAGTCCACCTAAAAGGAACCCCAATGAATGATACATGAATGTGTTATCTTTAATGATTCATTAGATTCATACAATGAATGAATATGAGATAGATGCATACTTTCATGATGAGCCATGGGTGTTTATTCCATGTTAATAATAATACCTAGACACCTTTTCAGTTTAATATGAGGACTAAAAGATATGTATAAAATGAGAAAGTATCCAAAAATTTATCAGGTATTTAAGGAGAATAAAAACAATTAGAAGACAAGTGGAATAATAATGGTTTAATTCCAAACAAGGTCTCAATTTTCCCAAATATTTATTCTAATCTTCATGGGATACATGTCACTATAATGTGATATCTATAGGCATTGATTCATTTATTATTTTTCAAATGAATGCATTTAAATTTAGAAAACAATGAAGAATAAGAATGAGAATAATTCATATGATGTTTTAGGAAATATATGTTCATTGTAATTTGAAAACTATTTGAAGAATATTTAATTAGTGTTTGAGACTTTTGGGTATCCAAGAGAAAATTGAATAAGAAATTTAATGAAATTTATGTCTTTAGATTGAGTGTGTTTAAATGTGAATTTTTTCTGAGTATAAATTATATTTAAAAAATGATAAATATCCCATAATTTTGAAAATTATGATTACATGTCATCTAGGATTGTGGATATTCCATATTTCAATATAAAAACAATTTCAATTATGTTGAATATGAATAAATACTCACTATTCTATGAATATTAAGATTAAAGTAAGTTAAAATGATAATAAGATGTTTGAGCCTTGAGAATATTATATGAATAATGAGAATTTGATACATCCTTTTATTGAATTTTGTGAATATTTCAAATTTGAGAGTTTTCATAGAAAGTGATACATAATGGATGTGAGTTTTTGATGAAGAATAAGAAGACATAGATGTCGATCACATATAATATTTTTTAAATTTTTATTCTAGAATACATGTTCATATTCATTACGATCTAGAAGAAAAATACATGTATATACCTTCTAATAATTATCCTCATGAATGATAATTTCCAAAGTAAGAATAACATCCAGTATATTGGATATCATTTGATGAAGATATTTATATAATTCAATGGAATATGGAAGTATAAATAACATATCGGTCCCTTTCTTGAAGGGATTAATACCTTATAATATGATATTGTTGGTGATTTTAATGAATCTGTGTTTCGGGTAATAACGAAATTAGATAGTATTCCACTATTCAATCCTATCATAGTAAATATATAACAATGACCTCTTTAATATCAATTTTTCACATAATTTTAGTTTGTTAAAAATTATATATTTGATCGAGAATACTAAAGAATCCATGATGCAGACTTAAAAGTATTATTAAAAAGTAATGGAAAATTCACCCCCCACAATGTTCAATCCTGTCCTTAGAATCTAGCATTTTTATTAGTTCTCACTTTCACACACATTTCAAAGACAATTTTGTTATAGTTTTAGATTCTCAATTATAAGAAAAATCAAGGACCTGTTATCAATGATGGAACAAACTAAAATAGTAGGAGGAATAGGATATTTCCACACCTCTTTTCAAATGGCCCAAAAGATAAATATATCTCTAAAATGGGTATTCAACCTGTTTATAACGATGTTAGTTTTAACAATGATATGTAAATTATTATTGATATTGGACGTAATATGAAATATGATATTTTTATTTCATTATTAGAGGGGGTTTATATTAATATTATGGGTCCTTAAAGAGTCAAAATATCTTGTACAAATTGAGGAGTGGAAATGAGGGAAACAATAATGATTACATATTAAAACATAATTTATTGATAATTATATTAAATAAAACAAAAATAGTTGTTGAATATAGTACTAAATATTTTTTCATTAATGTCAATGAGGTAATATGAAAAATCTACATGTTTGGGGATAATCATGATGATTCGTACTTTGTTGAAAAGTTAATGATAATTTTTCCAGATATGTTTAATTTAAAAATATAAACTATGGGGTATAGAAAAATTAATTATGGTAATATATGTAATATTTTTATTGAATATGTGATGGGAGAATATTCATCATTAAAAAATGTTAAAAAAGAGTTGAATTTTTATTCCATGAGAAAAGGAACATGTGAATAAGAAGAAGATTTATCTAATCCAAGGTATTCAAAAAAATGATGATAATGTGTAAGACTAAAACCAAATTATTTTTAACCCATTGATAATATTTATGAAGTATAATTATTTTGGAAAATATAAAAAATGACTATGATTATTAGATTGTGATTATATTGATCATGATGGGAAATATAGACCAATGAAATAGGTTGAAGTATCTAGAT
Organism: Viscum album; assembly: GCA_963277665.1. Lineage (NCBI taxonomy): Eukaryota > Viridiplantae > Streptophyta > Magnoliopsida > Santalales > Viscaceae > Viscum > Viscum album. The sequence continues at coordinate 488,966,596 of OY728120.1, forward strand.
ATGATGAGTAAGAAGAGATACCCCGAATAATGAAAGATGATAAGATAAAAAAATAATTTAAAATTAAAAGAATAACATCTATGAGTATGAATCTGAAAGTTATCTCATCCATTAATTCAAATAATTATGTCATCCTCCTTGAATATATTACTAAATATTCTAATTCATCCATCCTTTATAATGAATAATAATGAATAAAACATCAATGGGTGAAAATTAGAAAATGGAATGTTGTATTTAATGAATAAAAAACTATTCAAATTAAAGATGAAGGTGGTAAAGGATAAAGGCATGATAACAAAAGAAAAAGAAAGAAAAATCAAGAATAAATAATCAAATGTTTGGGATATCATACAGTATAATGTTAAAGTAGTTGAGCTTGGTAAGATGGTAACTAATCTTGAGAAGAGTTTTTATATTAAGAATGAATATCTTTTGAGATATTGGACATAATTTTCATTGTATTTCATGAGTCACACAATGTAATAAAATGTTTCACTAATGAAACTAAACTGAAAAGAGAATATTCTCAAGATAATGAGAGTAATGATCCTAAATATAAAACTAAACCAAAATCTGATAAATATCAAAAAAAAATTGATATATCTATTAATATAAATTTCAAAATAATTTATGAGACGGTTTGGATCAAGGAAAATAAGAGGAAAAAATCCAATCTAACTGAAAGTAGAATTGAAGAAAGAATACCACTTCTCTAAAGAAAAAATGAGGCTCGATAAGTATCAAGACATGAACAATATTTTTTTCGAAGATCAAACAAAAAATGCCATTGTTTAAATTTTTTCTAGATTTATAGAATATATGGACGTAAGGACTATTATTTTTTGTGTTATATTTCATTACTGGTAAATAGGCACAAACCATGGGGGAGATTTGGAATTATGATGAGTACTCGTTCTTAGAGAAAGTATGATATATCATGTTCGATAATAAATCTAACCACCCAAAATAAATTTAAATATTTATAAGATTTTTTGAGATTATTTTGGAAATAGGTTCACTATGATGAGGTATGAAAAACTAGAATACAAGGATAAACTCTATATGGTGAAAAAAGGATAAATGTTAGGATATTTTATAACAAGAATTCATATGAGAAGCCTAATTAAATTTCATATGTAAATAAAGATTTATTTAGAACGTGATCTTATCAATTAAATCGTTCCATGTAATAGGATGAAATTGATATAAATTTTTGGGAAAATATTAAACTACATGGTAAAATAATAAAATTAATAAGTTCATGAGAAGTTATCCAAAAGTGGTGACATAAAAAATTTATTAAATGTGTTCGATCAGTGAGATATATTTTTATATTTTATGTAATTTTATAACACTCTAATCGACATAATATTAAATTATATAAGGGATAAAGAAAATAAAAAATAAAATAAATTAATATACTTTCATAAATGTGGTGGAAAAATATATTCCCCACTATAGAGAATAAAAATGTAATAAAGAAAAAATATCTATTGTGACAAAATAAAAAGTAATATTCAAAAGAAGCCTTCCAAATCATATATTAGAATAATTTAAAGGACCCAGTTCAGAGAAATTTTTTGTCCGAAATGTTGTCTCTAAGACGAAAATATGTACCACTATAATCCTTATTATTTTTTGTGTTTAAAAGGTAATTATAGAAGAAATTATAGGACATCACGACATGAAATTTTGCAGAGATTGGCCTTCGTGGAGCCTAATTACTTCCATAAAATGAAAAGAAGGAATGCATTCCTTTACTAGAGATCATTCATGAACATAACCAATAACGTGTCTTATTTTGGGTGAATTTTTTCACTTTTTATATATTATAAAATTGGGGTGATGAGGTACTCATTCTCAGTTATAATAAATTTATTTCATATATCAACCATTCTAATTTATAAATAGTGTTGATTGATGAAAATTATTATGAAAATAGGGAGTTATTCATCATTCACATGGAAAGTATTGTTTTTTATTGATGTGTGTAGATTGAAATTAATTCCAATAAAAATTTTGTTTATATGAACCCCATTAAATAGTTTCTAATAATTGAATCACATATGTGTGCATCTACAGATAGTGTACACATCCTAGATTATTACTCCATTATTCTATACTGGTTTACCAACATATAAAAATAGTTGAATAAATAAAGGCTTATGGATAATAAAACAAGTGATATCATCCCTCTAGTGAAGTGTAATCAATCCAAAATAATGGGAAGGGTGGTAAAGGGTTTTATATAGAGAGTTGGATAATTTTTAATGAGATGAACCCTTATAAGTTTCTTTCATATTATCATCAATATAGGAAAAATAAATAAGAACACATTTTGAATTTATGTTGTGTATTGATATTGACAAAAAAGTTAAGAAAGGGGGTATTGTAAAGACCATGTATTATCGTTATTGTCAATGCTTCAATTTATATCGATTCATGGAGCACCGTGAAATGATATAATTGAATATGTTGACTTGATAAGTCTATATATGTGTTTCATGAACATAAATGAGGCACTGAATTGTATATTGAATAATTTAGTAACTCTTTATAAAATATATAATTAAAAAAATATTCACTATCTATGAAATAAAATGGTCCAGCTCCACCAAACATGTGGTATAATGGATCACCATGTTGAATCTTGCTCAAATGGTTATCTTGAAGTCACTAGAGAGAATAGTGGAGGTGGAGTGCCTACATAGAATGATAAGATAATGCACATAGGGCATCCACATGAGTGTAGAAATATGTCCCTACCTAGAGAAAATCAAAATACATATAATTAAGTTGTTATTGGAAAGGGATGATTTATTTTGAAGTTTAAATCCATAAGAAAATACGATGTGGTACTTTGGAACATGGGGAATTGAATGTAAATGTTTAATGTGACCCTTATAATTTGTGTTTTTTTATTCCATTAATCATCTTCATTAGATAAAAAATAGGGTATCATCTACACCCTCAAAACCCTCACCCCCTATTTTTTAAATTCTATATTTCAGTCATGACATAGCCATTATAATGATTTACAAATCCACTAAATGAGATAATTTACTACCAATCATGTTAGTATGATCCATGTTGTGCATTTGTTAATCTTTCATGTGGAAGGGATAATATATATATCAATGAATGGAAGGGTCTTCCGCATGAAGATCTTGGTTCTTACATGAGTAATTAATTCATGGATGATACCTTAGAACTGAGCACCTTCTATATAAATGTAAATGAGTATCTTCATCCATTATATTACCTTCACATGGATTTTCTATCAAGATTTATAATTTCATATATGAGCAGGAACACTTTCAATACATGATTTGAATTAAATGTATCGTATATTAAAATAAAAATGGATATGGATAATATTTGATATGTATGAGCAGAATAAGTCGATAATGGGAATGAGTATAAATAGATAAATGAGTTACCACATCTACAAATTGATCGTAAAATTAGGGTATATAAATTGATTAAAAAAGGAAAAAATAACATCTAAAATGGTGTTTTCCATGATATTCAATTGTTTATCGATTAGTAATTATGTGATGACAAAATTGAATAAGATATTAATATTAGAAAACACAATGAAGAAGGAAGTATTCATTTTAAAGTTATAATCTTCCTTATATGTGAGGATTATTCATTAATCTAATTTACACTTTTTATTTAAGAGAGCGTGAGATGCTTCATCTATGTATACTCATGTAGTGCATATTAATGATAATAAAACTAAATAAGTCCATTTATAATTTTGATATATTGATAAATCCATGAATCATCACTTTTTATATGTGTAAATTGAATTATATGAAAAAAAAGACGTCCACATATTCACAATTCCTCTGATGTGAAAACTGATTCATACTACAAGAATGCACTACCTTGAATGATCCTCTATATTAATTAAATTAATAATAAATAAAATTTATTGATGCATGATTGATGAATCACATGTGTTTATATCTTGTTAATATTAATACATTGACAATTTGAGTAATGAAAATGAGGTATATATGAGATATACCTAATGAGTAAGAATACCTAGATTTATCATGTATATAAAATGAATAAATAAACCTCAAAGTGTTGAGTAATAATAATTATATTACTCATAAAACATTCTCAATGTGTTGAAAAACAATAGCTAAAATTAATGGGATAAACATCACAATAATATGATATTTACAAAGAATTATACATATAATTACATTCATGTGAATAAATGAAAATTGTGAAATCAAATATGAACCAACATGAAAATAATTCATGTGATATATTAGGAATGATGAGGCTACAATCGTTTTGAATAATCCTAGTGAATAATTAATTAAATTACATCTATTTAGAGTATTTCACAAGATATTGAATAATAAATAAAAATAATATTTTATCATAAGACCTAGAAGATTATAATGATATTGGTTTGTAAGATTAAATGAGAATACAGAATAAATAAATATCATAATGTTTTGAATATGAAGATTAGCTACCATCAAGGATCATTGAGCTCTCAGAATTCAAACATGAGAATAATAAATATTATGTTTAATGATAATTAATATTCATTATTCTAATAATATTAATATAGAGGGATGCGAAAAAGAAAAATTAGATGTCTATGAACTGATAATTGTTTTAGAATTAAATGAGATCAATACATACCTATAATAAAGACATAGAAGAGTTCAATACAAACTGGTTTCTAAGAAATAAATTCTTTTTTTACTTGAGTATTCAAATATTATAAATCATATATATATCACATCTAATAATTTGTTACTTTCATGGCCAGTATACTTGTTCAATTAGTTCAATATCTTGAGGAATTGTACATGTGTATGCATGATGATTAATCTACTCATAGAGGGGAATTACCTGAAGAATGATGAGGTATTTTTTATTCAGTCATCTTTATTGAAGGGAGTTTTAATGTTCATTAGATCCAGGATATGTAGCGATCATATTAGACTCTTTGTTGAATATATTTCTCCATATTAGTAAGATATTGTTGATGATAGTTTAGAATCAATGTTGTTGGTGGGGGATAACAATTATGGAAGGGAGTTTGTTATTATTGCCAAACCATTTATATATTGTTTTTTAAGATCACTCATATTTTTATTGCACTTGTGGTGGTGTTGTGTGTAATTATTTTTTGGTTCAACATCTATAACAAGTTCAATATTTTGAATTAAATAGTATTAATAAAAATAAATCAATGATTCACCCCACCCCATAGTGGTACATATGGTCCGTGTAATATTCATGATCCTAAGAGGATATTAGTGATGTAATATAATGATTATACTTGTTGATAGGGTGTTTAATGGTTGGTCTTGGATCATGGATAATAGTGGAAATGAGGATTTTATCTAGAGAATAGTTAGTGGATGAGGATCATGTTTGGTAGTGATAACATGTGTTTTTTGGGTTTCGGGTTCAGGGTAAAGTTGTCAACACGTTAGATGGGATTGCGGCATGATACTCCACTATATTTCCTATGTTTTTAAATTTTTACATATAACACATCGTTTTAGAATTGGTTCTCTCCTCCTATAGTGTTTTTTCTATTTAGATCTTGGTGTTTTTGTGGTTCTCACAGAAATATAAATTGAATATTAATAAATGATAAAAATTATTTTAAGATGATGATTAAAAAAACAAATAAAATTATTTATAAATATAAATGAAGTAATTATAGGTGATATGGTTAGAAAAAATCCCCCATAGAAATATAGTGTTATGGAATCCAGCATATGAAAATAGTTTTCAATACCTCAATAATCAAAACTGGTTGATCTGGCAATTGATATGTTCTCCCTGATTTACTAGTGTATGGACATATAGTTATCAGTGACACAAATAGAATTTGGTTAAGATTCATAGTCTCCTATTTGTTCTACACATAGTTAGGATACCCTAATAGGAATATGTTACCAAATAAATAGATTTGATTATATACCTAGGATGAATATGGAAAAGTATTATATTCTCAAAAATACATGATTTAGAAAAAATGAATTCGGTGATGACCTACCTAAATAACTAAGCAGTGATAGAAAATATAACATTGAATCTTTTTAATGTGAAATATGGATATTGGTCCACTAACAGATAATGTGTTATTAAAAGGGGTGTTATTATATTATGATTACATTTAACATAATTCCTTATTAAATGAATATAAAACATGATAGTCATTTGGGAAAACCATATAGTGTATATATAATGACATCATTATCATAAAACAGGATATATAAATCATTCCTTGGTAAATTATAGATTTAAGAACCGTTTTAGAGTAATTACATATGAATTGTTCATAATGAATAATACAATATGATTGTTAAAAAATAACTTCTTGAAGAATCCATTGACAAAGAATTTCAAAATATCTATAAAACTTACTAAAAGAATAATAGTTCAATTCCTATAAGATTTAAAATGTGTGGGATGAATGAGAAAGTTAGGGGATTAAAGTTTAATTTTTTTAAACAGTTTCACAAATTGAGCGAGTTAAAGAAAATGGGTACCTAACATTCAAAAGTTATAAATAATATATTTATTGTTGTTGTGATTTATAGATTTTGATGTTATATAATTAAAACAAGTGCGTTAATGTTCAAACATGAGGATGAATAGTTGGATAGAAATCCAAATAAGGTTTATTTAAATTTATACCAGTGGTACTTGAAACCAAAAACTAGTGTCAATAAGGAGAATAAATAATTCCATAAGATTTAATTATACTATATAACTTAATTATTTTAGGAAAACACCAATAAAATTCCAATTTCGTTGTCGATGTTATAGAAATGAATTCATTTTTAAGGGTATATGATACTAAATGTATATTTTAATATGCAGGTAAATATATAAAAGTTGGAAATAAATATATAAATATTTTTTTCTTAAGTGTATATTCTAATGATTGAGAAAATATTTTCAAAAATTTAGTGAAAATGATTTTAATAAGAATAATTTTGTCAAAATGAAATGTATACATTTTTAATTTACTTATCATTTATATTAATATAATATATTTTAATGAAATAATTATCGCTCTAAAAAATAAGAGGTATACAAATAGGTTATTTTCATTCATTTCTAAATGATACTATATCAACAGATAAATGATACAAATAATTTATTCTGAATAAAATTGATTATATAAAATATTATATAAAACATAAGGGCTTTGATCCCACCATCTATGGAATATTTTAAAGAGTAAATTCTTTTTTTTTATAAAATAATCTAAACACTTTCAATAATTTATATTATAGTTATAATATTTTATTATATAAATACTATAATGTAATGTGTTTTTATTTTCCAAAACCAACTTGTTTTTGTTTCTTAACATGATATTTTAAAGAGAATATAGTTCACATGATGATATAGAATGTGTCTTTTAGACATGGAAATGTTCAATGTTTAAAAAATAAAATATTATAAGCATCAATATATTATGTGAATTTCATTTAAAATCCCAAAAATGTATGGTATAATGGTAAGAGAAATTTAAATAGTATCCTTTAGTTACCATAATAAATTGAATATTATTATATAAAATAAAGGTTTTATGGATTTCTTGGTTAATATATGGTATTAAAAATGAAATTTTTTCCAAAATTACCCATGGAAATTGTATTATTGAATTATTAAAAGAAATATAATAGTGAAGATGAATTTAGAAATAATTCTTTGTAGAGAAAATAAGTCATTAACATTTTCATTTACGATGTTATGAAGTTATTAAAATTGTATTCTATGTTTTGGGAGATGATCCTTATCAATTTTATTAAAAATTCAATCAATTATTAAATGAATATTACATCATATATTTTAATACCTAACATATTTACATTAAAATATTTTATTAAATTCCGGAATTTTGGTTGAAGTAGAATGATTATTTTGTAGTCTATCATATGTGATATGATAATATATGTTCATATGTATTGTTTTATTCATATTCATAGAGCGTTTATAAATATAAATGTATGAGGTTGTATAAAAAACCTCTACATTACTGTTCTTTCACGTTTTCTATATATACTCATGTAGTGAAAAGATAATTGTCCTCTCAAAATACAAGATTCTATTATACCTAATTAATGGTCAAAATAGAGTACTATTTGTAGTGTTGAAATGATAAGGGAAAAATAAGTGGGATTCTCACAAAGAGATATGGGAAATTATCATAATGCATAAAATTTATTTTTTGTGTTTCATGAAACCCTATATAAACCACATGGGGTGTCATACACAATATAGTTGGAACGAAAGGGGTTATCATTTCATATTTTTATGTTTTTATAATATAGTTTTATAAGAAACCATTCATGGAAAAATATGTACATCAATATCATTCATATTCAAACATTAAGGGTTATCTGATCAAGGGGTGGATGGTTATGTCGATGAGAATGTCATCAATTTCATATAAATTATGATTGGAGTTATCCCCTCATATAATGAGTCTAAATTAGAGGCCCTAAATTAATATGAATTAAGAAGTGTTTAGAAATACCAAGATAGTTCCAAGGTTGTACTTATCTATCGAATGAGGTGAATGTGATGTACACATTTATAAGTATTGAATTATATGTGAGAAATTTATGGTAATAGTGGGTTCCCTCGACATAAATAAATAGTAATTTTAGATTAACATATAGTGGATATAGTTAAATATACATGATGTACACTTAACATTGTATTATTGATACATCTATTTCCACTATTTAATTAGAAATTCCCACAGATTAATTTTTATATCATAAGGTTATAGAAGATATCATTTTGTAATAAGAACCTCGAGATACAATTAAATTAATCTCAATTAAATCTCTTATGGTATATATACTTCATACACAATAGACACATTTGATGATAGACTAACTGGTTCATGAGCTCCTATGAATTGAGACAACTTCTCATGAAGTTCACACTTGGGGATCACTAGTGGGTGATGTAATGGGGAAAACCTTCCACTAGAAACGCCACATGATTCATGTTTCATGGGTTTTTTATATATTTGGACATGTGTATTGGTCTCATGACATAACCTCATTACCACTCTGTGATTTTTGATCATTTTCATTGATGCATTTATAACCCCATGATATTGATATCATGTAGAGGTAGCTTGTGTTGGTTGTGACCTTGGTTTTATGGCATTGGTTTTATGAGAATGATAGAATTGTATTCTTTTTATTTGAGGACGAAATGTCTCAGGACTGGTTGATCAGGATGGTGGTACATTCATAAATCTTTTTCTAGGGTACTCCATAGTAATTCAACCTAGACAGATCAACCAATAATCATGTAAGAAAAGATGATGTCATAAGTGTGTTTTCTTCATGATGAGATATCTAAAGTCAAAGGGATTATATTAAATAGTTTATTATCATATGATTTTTGTCATTAATATGAATATTCATTATCTCTTTAGGGTCCTGGATGGGTTTCTAGACTACACACTTTTTTTATGAGTATTATGCACTTCTATCAAGATACGACCTTAGAGGGTAACACACACAATAGTGCATAAATGAATTGTTCATATTCTAGTAAATATGTTTATAGGAAATTGTGGTCCCCACCAAGGGGTAAGATATATATCAATTCATTATAGATAACTGATTAAAAAATAAATTCATTGTTATTTTAATGAATAATAATTGAGGTAAAATTATTTATTAAAGTATTCATGAGGATTTTTGTGAATTCAAGATAAATAATATACTAAAAAAATAATATTCAATCTTTATTTAATATTACCTATAATTTCTAGTCGAATTAATTTATTAGGCATATATAATTTTATACATGATATATATTTAAATTACGTTATAATATAAAAATAATATTTAAGAAATATTTAGTTCATCATAACTATTTATTTATTTCTTATTTAGAGGGAATTTGTTTCTAGGGATCATAAACAATTTTCAAGGTTTTGAACCTACCACTGTATAATATAAATAGAGGAACTAAATATATGTGTGGATCATTCCAAGGGAATGAGATAATCACAATACTATAACATTCTAAAGAGTGAAATTATCTCTCCGATCAGTCGATTCAATATTACCATCGATTGGTTGAGCCATGGGATCGAGTTTATTGTTGTGATGTTGAAGGTTTGATTGTATCTTTGTGTTGTCACTAGAAATTCATTGAATGTATAGAAAATTAATACATGGAGATTTTTATCATGATCAATGTGGTTTTCTATTTGGATATGTGATTAAAATATCACTGAGCTATGATCGACAATCGAATTCTCCATTGAATCAAATAAGGTACTAATGTATTTATTTTTTGCATATTATATTCTTGTGAGACCCTCAGACCTATAATAGTGCTAAAATCACTACATATGTAATTTTTCTCTCTCCAATGACAATACATTTAAATCCTTGGTCCATCGGCCTCAATTACACATTCCAGTACCTGCAATTTATATTATATTGATAGTGTGAATTTTCAATGATATGAAAATTTAATTATATTAAAAATTATGTTTATAGATTTAATTCATTCCAATAAGATCTGAATGAACATCATTCCAATATTGGATGGCCATGTTTTAGTCATTTGAAAGGAATTTTCATGGCTATTCTCAAATGATGTGTGGTTATTTTGGTACTTTGAAGAAGTAAAGTGGTTGATCATGGTCATTCCTATAAGATGTGGTAATGAAAATAACTTCTTAAAGGTATTATAAAAAATTATAAAATATATTCACAAAATTGAATGATGGGTGTAAAAATTTTTATGTATTTAAAAGAATAAGAATATGTATATTGGACGAATATTGTATTTTTAATTTTTATTTTATTTATGAGATTGACATAATATGATGAGAGTGCTTTTTTTAAAATATTTTTGAAAGAGTAATCAATAGTAATATATATATTCACATAATTATTAATCATTATCATTCAAATTAAAATTCACTTAATTTTTATCCCCTAATTTTTGAACTTGGGAACCATATGAAAATTAAAATAGAAACCAAGATGAAATTAATTATGATCATGCTATAAAAAAAATACAATACTCGACCTCACATTTATTTAATTATAAAATGTAATGATTAGTTTATTTAAATATAAAATAACTCAATTGATAGACCATATTAGGAGAAATACAGTATCATATTTATTTGAAATAAAAAAACATTATGATAAGAGGTAGATCTATTACTAATAAAACTACTCTTACATGGTTGGTGTTGTCATCATAGAATCAATTTTCATTCTCAAATGCAAAGAAAGGGTATCAGCCCATTGTGTTCCAACTCCTGAATTAAAATATAAAGAAGTAAATATTATAACAATAAAGTTAAAAAAATATTCTAAAAAATATGTAAACATAAGTTTTTATTACGAAAACAAAAATATTATAACATGATGATAATGAAGAAGGCTTTGATTAGGGGATCATTTCTTCAAGAGATCTCCATAATGAAATTTCTAGAGAAATTGTGTGAAACCAATTATATTCTTCCCTGAGTCTCCTAATACACGTATCAACACATGTAAATGAGAAATATACATCTTTATACAGTTGGAAGGAGGCGATGGTAAGCAAATTATTCAGATATGAATGAAGAAATTCATACAAATATTTTAATCGATTTGATAACCCATGTTGAACTATAATACTCTTTCTCTAGAAATCCATTCAAAATTATAATTTTTGCAAATTTTTTACTTATAGGTTTATCAAACTTTGGTCCAAATAAAAGTAGGAAAAAATATGTTATTGTCCAAATAGTAAAGTGATTTCCAATCAAGAATGTCCAATCTAGCTATGAATTCGTTTACCATTTAATCAAATCAAATACTTGATCTAGCTCAAATGTGTTGAATTAATGTTTTATCCAATTATGTGTTGAACACATTTATAATATTTTCTTTTCCAATAGGTGACAAAAAAATATTTATGATCAAAATACAATAGTGAACACTAATGGGTCAAAACTGGAATTTTAATCAAATTTTCAAATGAATGATCTCATCCAAATATTCCATAAATGAACAAATTTAAAAAAATGTCATTATATAATGTAATTTATTTTAAATAAAATATAAATTAAAAATGAGTTTTATCGACTCCCCCAAACTTAATATTTCCCAATATACAGAAAACCTCATGCCTTGTAATCCATAAAATTGTGACATGATATTAATTTTTATACATCCCAATCCACAATGGTAGTATTGGTGAAGTGATAATCTCATCAAGGGTCAATCGAAAATAATATAAATTTCATTGTCTCATAAATTGTATCAAAATAAAATCTAGTGATATTAATGACACATATCATTAAGAAACATGTCATGAGTCTACCATTCCATTAATTCCCCACATGTGTGTGTGCCAACCATTTCAAGGTCTTATCATTATCCTTTATTCATTATATTGTACTCAATAAATCTAATTCTTGTTATATGTTTGAATTCACCAAACCTAATATAAATTCCATTTCAATCAATTTTTAATTCCAACATAAGTAATCATACCTTAAATTTTATCCTAAAAAAATTTAACTTTATGTTCCAAGGTTTTGTACATTTCATTACATCACACATTATTAATATAATATTTTTTATAGAATTTAACTGTGAAATATTAGTTATATAAACATAGGTCAATTCAGTATAATAATGAAACCGATCAGAAGAAAATTAACATATTGGACCACCATTAATATAAGATTATTTTTTACCTAGCATGGAGATACCATCAATTAAGTAAAAATAAATACAAATGTTATGGTTTTATGAAAATGTGCATTGGGAAAAAAAGACATAATTTTCCATAAAAAATCACAAAGAATATTGTAAAAATTTAAATGATTTTTGTAACGCTTCGACCCCAGTTACCCAGAGTCGATGCATTATTACATAACTTTGGCATGATCATAAGAAAGGTCAAGTCTTGAAAGACAGATTAGTTTAGTAGCCTTGGAAACACTAGATATATTCATAAAGATTTACATTACATCATAAAAATCAAAACTAAAACAACATAGTATCCATAGTCTGCACTCGTATCCCCTCATACTATCCCTTCAGGTCATTCATAATTTACTTCTTCACATCCTGGGAAAAATAAAACATAGAAAAGGGTGAGCTCAAATGCCCAGTAAGGATAACAATATAGCGGAAACATTCATAAATAAGAATAAACATTTAAGGAAATGTATAACTAAAATAAAAGCCTTTTAAACTTGAACTTCAACATAGTATGGAAACAATAAAATGAAATAATGCCATTTACTTATTCACATAGATATTCTACTAATCGAATAATCACATTCAATATCAATAACCACTTTCATAATGATGGAATGCATAATGCCAGACAATCATAACCACATAGCCAAGGCCTCTTGCTAAGAATACAAATAAGATTTTTCCAAGGCCTTATGCCAAGACACTAGTTTGTCTCATGAGACATACTGATGCATCAAGGAGCAATAACAGGCTCCACACATCACATACTAAGTCCAATGCATTCCCATATGAAAAGGGTTAAACATAACATAAACATTTGTAATAAAACTAGCATACTAAATGTAAATACTTCAACCATAAACCATGAATGGTATAAAAATAACACATCCACAGTCAAAAATATAACAAAACCTTCAATACAATATAGAAGTTTTGTATCATAATAAATCAACTTCAAATAAGTGTAAAATCTGTCAAAGGATGTTGACATAGATGAAATCAAAACTCTTTTTAGAGAAATATCTCTTTCTATTTTGAAATCATTTAAGAGTCATATAATTATAAAATAAAACATTTTCTTTGAAAGTATTCTTATAATCTTGTATGGTATTCTTCGATGATTTTATAATGGCGGAAAATATCCACACCTGCCGTATAAGTTAAAAAAAAATTCTTACCTTAATTCTGTCGAAAAGGTTAAAAAGGACCTTGTTTGGAAAACGACGGAAAGATTCTTTTATAATCCACTTATAAAAGTCAACAAGGGTATAAATGGCTTTAACCCATATTCTAGTAAATAGTAAAAATGTTTTGAAATAAATTTTTAAGAAACATGGATGTGGATGATGAAGAAGACCCAGTAGATTATTAAGTATAAACAACCTCGGATAACGAAGAGATTGCGAAATAAAAGCTTACCTTGTAATTTTCGTTGGTTGGGGTAGGTTAACCTCCTTTATAATGGTGAAATAATTGTTATTAAATTATACAAGAATCATATACATTAATATGATATCGTATATGATCTTTTAACATTGATTTGTTAATAATATCTTAGTATTATCGTTGTCTCAGGTGTTAAATTACTCGTTTTCTTTTATATGTTTTGGTACGTAAGCCATGTTTGTCATTGATAAGTTTTATATTATTCCTATCCAGAATGATATCAAGTGCTTAAACATTATTTTTAAATCATAAAATGATAATTATAATTGAATGGATAAGATGGAGAATGAATCTCATCGCGTTCGTGGAGACGGTAGTCCGTACGTACGCACGAGCGACAATATCATTTTTTTGATATTAAAATAATATATAATTGGATGGTATATAATATATACAGAATAATTATAATGTTATATTTATTTTTTACATTAATTACACATCATTATTATACACATCCAAATAATAATTTATTGAATAACAATTACACCACGACGTGGAGACGGTAAGCCGTACGTACGCCCGTATGGTGACATGTTATTCAAAGGATGGATAGAATACTTAATATGGTTGTACCAAATTTATAATAACATCAAAATATATATAATATACAGGAGTTACTATTTTAGAATGGTAATAACAAAGAAATAATAAGTGGAAGAAGAAAGGAACTTGAAAGAGGGTGGTGAAAACATTTCCTCTTCTTCGGGTTCTTCCTTTTCATTTGATCAAAAGGGCTCCTTAGGTTGGATTTCTGACTAAAAGAAGGCCTATAGGATGAATTGAAGGAAGTTTAGAGAGTATTTGGTAAGATTGTGGCCGATCCAAATGTCTTTTAAGGTGTGAATTAATGAGAATGGGGATTTCCCTTTTATAAGAGGGTGAGGGGCACCTTTGGAAAAGCTAGATATATTATTTTATAATAAATTCATATTCTGTTTCTAATGGCTCCAAAGTGAATTATTTAAATTTTATGGTGGTTATAGGTCGAAAATAACTCACCCAATAGGATTTAGACAAGTTTGGGTTACTATATTAACCTTATCATTAAGTATTAACTCTTAGTTAATTAGTTTCACTTTTACAATATCTCTTTGTATTTTTATATTATATGGTTAATAAACATACTATATACATCCAAGAGACCCCCAAGTGGTCCATAAATTAAACACCTATCATTATATAAGTCTCTTTGCCGAACCTTAGATTTTAAGGAATTGAATATAAATTAATAATATAATATTTGTTTTAAAAACTCTTTTATGTCAATTTTGACACTATTTTGAAAATTGATTTTTGTGAAAATCATAACAGAATTATTACTTAGAACAAAGATAATTATATCATTCGTAACATGTCATATTAACCTGGAAAATTAGTTTAATTCATAAAAAGTCTCAAATTATATTTATTTTGGTATTTATAATATTAATTATTTTAATTTTCCACTATTATGGTAATTACTGCATCATTATTGTGTCATAAATAAATTAAATTATTTAATGTCTAAAAATTATAAATAAAATATCATTATTTAGGAAATATTTTTATCTATCTAAAGAACATTTATAATCGAATTTATCTTATGTGTAACCTTATATTAAAAATTGTTTAGTAAATAAACATTGATTTTAACTCTTTTAGCTCTTCTTTGAATTAAATAATAATAAATGTCCTAATATAATTGAAGTGGACCTAAATGATAAAATTTTATTCCTAAGGTTTTTTATGGTCTAGATACACTTTTCCAATAGAATTAGGACATGTTTTAGGTTAATATTAATATCATTTTTACCCTTAATTACTGTATTTACTTTAACCGTGGTAAATAAAAGAAAAAAGATAATGTTCACCAAAAATTATTTTCATCACCTTGAACCACATTTTACTCCTTGATATTAACTGTGTCTCTCGAGTTTTTGGAATTCCACTCACAGAAGCGGTAAAATTATGTTTTATGAAAGAATCGGGTTTTTTAACTACCACTAAGTTGTTTCACTATTCATCAAAAATGAAGTTTTTCAGAAAAAATACCAAAAATTCACCCTAGGATAATTTCGATATTCCAAATCAAAAAATGAAGTCCATTTTGAAAAATAAAATTAATAAAGTTCAAAAAGTGGGTATTATTATTTATAACTGCTAGTTTGATTGGTTGTGGTGTGTTAAAACTCGATGTTGCGTACAACGCACGCTATTGCATTATTTAAAGAGAAGCGTACCGTAGAAGCTTGGGGTGTTACATTATCCCCTCATTAAAATAATTTCATCCTCGAAATTTCTAGATTACTACCGCATGAAAAGACTCGGGTGGTTCTTCATCATAAGTTCCTCGGGTTCCCATGTTTCCTCTTCCATCTTATGGTTTCTCCACAATACTTTTACCAGACGAGTCGTCTGGTTTCTCAGTACTTGTTCCCTCGTATCAAGAATCTTGATGGGCTATTTGCAATAAGACTGATCGGGTTCCATTTCTAATTCATCATAGATGAGTACATGCATTGGGTCAGGCATGTATTTCCTCAATAGTGATATGTGGAACACATCGTGAACTTTGGAGAGATTTGGCGGCATTGCCAAACGGTAAGCTACAGCCCCAACTCGTTCTAGAATTTGGAAAGGTCCGATGTACCTGGGACTCAATTTACCTTTCTTACCAAAACATATAACTCCCTTCCATGGAGATACCATCACAAAAACATGATCACCGACATGAAATTCCAAATCATTCCTTCGATTATCGGAATAGCTCTTCTGCCTACATTGAGCTGCTTTGATATGGTTTTGTGTGACCTTCACCTTTTCCATCGTTTCCTCCACCAGTTCTGGGCCAACAAGTTTTCCTTCACCAATGTCATCCCAATAGGTTAGTGTTCGATATCTCTTTCCATATAACGCTTTATATGGGTCCATCTGAACACTCGAATGGATGCTATTGTTATAGTAAAATTCTACCAAAGGTAAATATTGATCCCTCATACCCTGAAAGTCCAGTGAGTAGGATCTCAACCAATCTTCTAAGATTTGAATAGTTCGTTGTAATTGTCAATCTGTTTGAGGGTGGTAGGCAGTGCTCAAATGAATTTCAGTATCCAAGGCTTTCTGAATACTTTTCCAGAATCTTGAAGTAAAACGGGGATCACGATCAGAAACAATCGATAGGTGTAATCCATGAAGTCTCACCACTTCATTAATATATAGTCTTGCTAGACATTCCAGTGGTAGATATTCTTTTTTAGCAAGAAAATGTGATGACTTGGTAAGACGATCAACAATAACCCATATTTCATCATTCCTTCTAAGAGTCTTTGGTATCCCGATGACAAAGTCCGTCGTAATATTGTTCCATTTCCACTCCGGTATGGGAAGAGGTTGCATGACTCCTCTAGGCTGTTTCCTTCTAGCTTTCACTTGTTGAAAAACCATACCTCTTGACACAAAATCAGCAATCTCCCTCTTCATGTAGTCCCAAAAAAAATGTTCCTTCAAATGTCTATACATTTTGGTTCTCCCATGGTGTATAGAGAAACTGGAACTATGAGCATCATCCATCAATTCCCTTTTTAGAGCAGGTATATCGGGAACAAAAAGCATCTTCCCGAATTTCAAAATTCCTTATTCATACACAAATTCTCTCAATCTCCCATCATTCACAGGTTTAATCTTCTTTTGAAATTCTTCATCATCGGTCTGAGAACTCTTAATCCTTTCTAGTAAGGATGGTTTGGAAACCATTTAAAAAAGCATTGATGTTTCACCTTCCCTGGTTATTCCCATGTCCATCTTCACTAGATCCAAGAAAATTAGATCCCTTTCAATTATCATATTGTTCAAAACTCCATGATCTTTTCTTCTCAAATCATCTGCCACCTTGTATTCATTCCCCGGTTGGTAGTGTATCGTACAATCATAATCCTTGAGCAATTCATGCCATCTCCTTTGCCACATGTTGAGTTCTTTTTGTGAGAAAATATACTTCAATTTCTTGTGATCAGTATAAATCTCACATTTTTCTCCATAGAGGTAGTGCCTCCAAATCTTCAAAGCAAATATCACAGCTGCTAACTCGAGATCATGAGTAGGATAGTTTTGTTCATTATTTTTCAACTGTTGTGATGCATAGGCAATAACCCTATCATTTTTCATAAGGACACAACCAAGTCCTTTCTTCGATGCATCACAATAAATAACAAACCCATCATTCCTCGAGGGTAGAGTCAATATAGGAGAATTGAATAATCTTCTCTTCAGTTCTTCAAAACAATCTTCACACTATTTTATCCAAACAAATTTAACCCCTTTACATGTGAGATTCATTAATGGGTTAGCCAATCGGGCAAAATTCTGGACGAAACATCGATAATAACCTGCCAAACCAATAAAACTGCATACCTCAGTTATACTTGTAGGTGCTGGAAATTCTTGGATTGCCTTGGTCTTAGAAGGATCAACCGAGATTCCGTCTTTAGAGACAATATGGCCATGAAAATAAATCTCCCGAAGCCATAATTCAAACTTGCTAAACTTCCCATATTATTCATGTCTTCTCAGAGTCTTCAGGATAATGCACAAGTGATTTTCATGATCTTCGTAGCTTTTGGATTATACCAAGATATCATCAATAAATACCACCATAAATTCATCGAGATATTGATTGAAAACTCTATTCATTAGATCCATGAATAAAGAGGGTTCATTAGTCAATCCAAAAGGCATTACTGTAAATTTGTAATTCCCATACCTGGTATGAAATGCTGTCTTCGGAATGTCTTCCTTCTTCACACACAACTGATGGTATCCAGATCGAAGGTCAATCATTGAAAAGTATTGAGCACCATGCAGTTGGTCAAATAAATCATCAATGTGAGGTAGGGGATACATGTTCTTTATTGTTATAGCATTGTTCTCCCTATAGTCAATACATAACCTCATAGATCCATCTTTCTTTTTAACAAAAGGACTAGGGGCTCCCCATAGAGAAACACTAGGGTGAATAAATCCCTTATTACACAATTCCACTACTTGTTTCTTTTGTTCAACAAATTCTATAGTGTCCATTCTATAAGGGGTCTTTGATATAGGCCTTGATCCAGGAATTAAATTAATGGAAAACTCAACATCTCGTTTTGGAGGATGTCCAGGTAAATCTTCCGGAAACACATCTACATATTCTTTCACAATAGGTACAACTTCTATTTGAACATTCATTTCTACACCCACTGTAATTTCATCCTCTTACTCCCCAATAATTGAAATTAGTTGAGCTGCAGGGGGTGGATCTAGATAAGAATTAGGTGGTGACGGTTCTGTTCTAAAGATAATGTGTTCCTTATCATCATCATCAAAAATTGTACCTCCTTCTTCTTATAATAAATCTTCGCATCATGATCCGAAAGCCAGTCCATAATGAGGATTATATAAAAATCAATCATAGTTATGATGATGAGATCAGCAGATAGAGAACATTTATGTGCTCTAATGGGGATTGATTCACAAAACATTATTGCAATGAGACTTCCCTTAGGATTTTTAACTGACAACTCCCCTGTAAAATCAAACTGGAAATATCTAATTTTCTTAGAAAACTGGGAGGATATGAAACAATGCGATGATCTAGAATCAAATAATGCTTTTGCTAAACTTGAGGAAACCATTAAATTACCTACCACCACGTCTTTCGGAGCTTCTACCTCAGCAGTAGTGATAGCATAAGCTTGGCCTTGATCCCTTGGCCTTTTCTGAGGTAAATTCCCCTGATTCTTAGGACATTCATTTTCATATTGTCCCATATCCCTGCAATTGTATCATTGGATATCGGTAGCTTCCTTCTTCCCCTTGCAATCACGAGCTTGGTGGCCTTTTTCACCACACTTGTAACAGACTCTCATTCCTTTTATGAAAGTACCAAGGTGTTTCTTCCCACATTTACTGCAGGATGTATATTCAACTTTTCTATTCTTCCCCTTATTTCCATTCCTAGATTGATCAGAAGATCTCTTCTCCTCTTACTTTCCTTTAAAGTCGTATTACTTAGAGAATTCATTCTCTGTCTTGATAGCACATAAGACAATGTCTTCATACGATGAAAAGGATTGTGAGACTAATGCTCAATGGAGAAATGGTTTTAACCCATCAAAGAAACGATCAATATTACTTCTTGGGTTATTTATGTAATCTCCAGAATACCTTGCTAACCTTGTAAAGTTAGCCTCATACATTGCGACATTCTCATCCTCCTTTTCTCTCAGACACATAAATTGCCTTTACATATATGCTCGATGGTCACGAGGAAAGTATTTTTCTTAAAACAAATCATCGAACTCCCTCCATTCCATATTTGATACGTCATCTACTTCCTTCATGTTTTGAATCAATGACCACCATTGATCAGCATCTCCAGTGAGGTGGTAAACTGCAATGATAACATTCTCCCTTTCACTACTTCCCAATGACTGAAATTTTTTCTCCAGGGAACTTATCCATTTCTCAGCTACTAATGGATTTGTACTCCCATTGAATGTTGATGGTTTCTTCCTCATGAAGCGATCTAACATTGATCCTCCATGTTGTGGATCAGGGTGCTCCATATGGGTAAGGTTATTATTTATAACCTGAGTGAGTTGTCCCAGTATGGTGATTAGTTGATCAGCACCAGTTGCATCACCAGCTCTACTATAATTATCTTGAGTAGGAGGGAATTCCCTACATGGAGTGCATGCGTTGATACGGGTTCCATTTCTTCCACTAGGTGCCATTTCTAAACAATGGCATAAACTAGATCAGTTTATGAATCAAAATACATAATTCCATACTTATAAAACACTTAACATAAATTGAACTATTTATGGATATTATCCATAATCATAAAATTGTTTTCTTTGAGAAATTATATACTCATAAACCCTTAATAATGATTTTTAATGTAAATGAGAGTTATCCTATGCATATCCCCCGGGAGTGTCGTAACCAAGAGTGCAGCAAGGCCCATTGTCGTGCACCAGTTCACATTCGAGTCTAGCTCAAATCGGTGTTTTCGGGTTTTACCCCTAGGTACATCTGTGCCAGATCCGCCTCTACCTGCTCGTATCCAGACAGAGATGTATTGCTCGAAAAACTCACAAAATATCAACAATACCAAAATTATAGAAAGTTCTTCTATACTAATCCTCAAAGTCCATCTTAAATCTATGTTCTCTAATCAGAGTTTATCTAAATCTAGCTTCCAAGGTTTGTACTAAACTTCCTCTGATACAAACTGTAATGCCCCGACCCCAGTTACCCAGAGTCAGTGCATTATTAGATAAATTGGCATGATCACAAGAAACATCATGTCTCGAAAGACCGATTAGTTTAGTAGCCTTGTAAACACTAGATATATTCATAAAGTTTTACATTACATCATAAAAATGAAAACTACAACAACATAGTCTCCATAGTCCACACTCTTATCCCATAATACTATCCCTACAGGTCATTCATAATTTACATATTCACATCATGGGAAAAATAAAACATAGAAAAGGGGTGAGCACAAATTCCCAGTAAGGATAACAATATAGCAGAAAAATTCAAAAATAAGAATAAACATTTAAGGCAATGTATAACTAAAACAAAAGCCTTTTAAACTTGAACTTCAACATAGTATGGAAAAAAAGAAAATTAAATAATGTCATTTACTTATTCACATGGATATTCTACTAATCGAATAATCGCATGCAATATCAATAACCACTTTCATAATGATGGAATGCATAATGCCAGACTATCATAACCACATAGCCAAGGCCTCGTTCCAGGACTACAAATAATATTTTTCCAAGGCCTTATACCAAGACAATAGTTTGTATCATGAGACCTACCGATGCATCGAGGAGCTATAGTGGGCTATACCCGCCACATATTAAGTCCAATTCATTCCCATATGAAAAGGTTTAAACATAACATAAACATTCGTAATAAAACTAGCATATGAAATGTAAATACTTCATCCATAAACCATGAATGGTATAAAAATAACACATCCACAGTCAAACATATCACAAAACCTTCAATAAAATATAAGTGCTTTGTATCATAATAAATCAACATCAAATAAGCGTAAAATCCATCAAAGGATGTTGACATAGATGAAATCAAAACTATTTTTACTGAAATATCTCTTTCTATTTTGAAATAATTTAAGAGTCATATATTTATAAAAAAACATTTTCTTTGAAAGTATTTTTAAAAGATTGTAAGGGAAGCTTTTATGATTTTATAATGGCGGAAAATAGTTGTACCCGCCGTATAAGTTAATAAAACATTCTTACCGTAATTCTGTTGAAAAGGTTAAAAAGGACCTTGTTTGGAAAATGACGGAATGATTCCTTTATAAACCACTTATAAAAGTCAACAAGGGTATAAATGACTTTAACCCATATTCTAGTAAATAGTAAAAATGTTTTGAAATACATTTTTAATAAACATAGATGTGGATGATAAAGATGTCACAGTAGATTATTACGTATAACCAACCTCGGATAATGAAGAGATTGTGAAATAAACCTTTAACATGTACTTTTACTTAGTTGGGGTCGGTTAAACTCATGTATAATGGTGAAATAATTGTTATTAAATTATAAAAGACTCATATACATTAATATGAGATCATATATGATCTTTTAACATTGATTTGTTAATAATATCTTAGTATTATCGTTGTTTCAGGTGTTAACTTACTCATTTTCTTTTATATGTATTGTTACATAAGCAATGTTTTTCATGGATAGGTTGTATATTATTCATATACAGAATTATATCAGGTCCTTAAACATTATTTTTAAATAATAAAATGATAATTATACTTGAATGGATACGATGGAGAATGAATCTCATCGCGTTTGTGGAGACGGTAGTCCGTACGTACACAAGAGCGACAATATCATTCTTTTGATATTAAAATAATCTATAATTGGATGGTATATCATATATAAAGAATAATTATATTGTTATGTCTATTATTTAAATGAATTACACGTCATTATTATACCCATCCAAATAATAATTTATTGAATAACAATTACACAACGATGTGGAGACGGTAAGCCGTACGTACGCACGTATGGTGACATGTTATTCAAAGGATGAATAGAATATTGAATATGCTTGTACCATATTTATAATAACATCAAATTATATATAATATACTGGAGTTATTATTTTAGAATGGTAATAACAAATAAAGAAGAAGTGGAAGAAGAAGGGAACTTGAAAGAGGGTGGTGAAAACATTACCTCTTCTTCGGGTTCTTCCATTTGATTTGATCAAAAGGGCTCCTTAGAATGGATTTCTGACTAAAATAAGGCATATATGATTAATTGAGGGATTTTTAGAGAGTATTTGAACAGAGTTTGGCAAGCCAAATTTCTTTGAAAGTGTGAATTAATGAGAAGGGGGAGTGCCCTTTTATAAGAGGGGTGATGGGCACCTTTGGAAAAGCTAGAAATATTATTTTATAATAAATTCATATTCAGTTTCTAATGGCTAAAATGTGGATTTTTTAAAGTTTAAGGTGGGGATAGATCTCAAATCACTCAACCAATAGGATTTATACAGGTTTGGGTTGCTATATTAACCTTATCTCTAATTATTAACTCTTGGTTAATTAGTTTCCCTTTTACAATGTCTCTTTGTATTTTTATATAATATGGTTAATAAACATACTATATAAATCCAAGAGACCCCCAAGTGGTCCATTAATGATACACCTATCATGATATACGTCTCTTGTCCGAACCGTAGATTTTTAAGATTTGAATTTTAATTAATAATATAATATTTGTTTTAAAAACTCTTTTTTGTAAATTTTGACACTATTTGGAAATTGATTTTTTTGAAACTCATAGTAGAATTATTACTTCTAAAAAAGTAAATTAAATCAATCATAACATGTCATATTAACCTATAAAATTAGTTTAATTCATAAAAAGTCTCATATTATATTTAATTTTGTATTTATAATATCAATTATATAAATTTTCACTATTATGGTAATTACTGCATCATCATTGTGTCATAAATAAATTAAATTATTTAATGTATAAAAATTATAAATAAATTATCATTATGTAGGAAATAGATATATCTTTCTCATGAATATTTATAATCGAATTTATCATATGTGTAACCTTATATTAAAATTTTTTTATTAAATAAGCATTGATTTTCAGTCTTTTAACTCTTCTTTTAATTAAATAATAATAAATGTCCTAATCTTATCCATGTGGACCTAAATGATAATATTTTATTCCTTAGGTTGTTTTTGGTTGATATAAACTTGTAAAATATAATTAGCACATGTTTTAGGGTAATATTAATATCATGTTTACCCTTAATTACCCTATTTACTTTCAACCGTGGTAAATAAAAGTAAAAAGTTACCATTTAGCAAAAATTATTTTCATCTAATTGAACCACATTTTACACCTTGATATTAACAGTGTATCTTGGATTTTCGAAATTCCTCCCACAGAAGCAGTAAAATTATGTTTTATGAAAAATTCAGTTTTTTTAACTACCACTTAGTGGTTTCACTATTCATCAACAAATGATGCTTTTCAGAAAAAGACCAAAAATTAACCCTAGGTTAATTTCAATATTCCGAATCCAAAAAATGAAGTCCATTTTGAAAAATAAAATTTAGAAATTTCAAAAAGTGGGTATTAATATTCATAATGGCTAGTTTGATTGTTTGTGGTGTGTTAGAACTCGATGTTGCGTACAGCACACGCTATTGCATTATTCAAAGAGAAGTGTACCGTAGATGCTTGGGGTGTTACAGTTTTATAATGACACAACAAATTATATCACCTAAACCATCAATTTTTATAAAAATAAACCCTTGATGATTAAATATTTCACATGCTTATTATGCTACAACTGGATTTTGAAAACACGCATTTTTCATTTGTTCCACATATTAATTTCCCTGATAAATGATATGTTTTTTTATATATGGTTTTTTTTAATATTTAATATAAAAAAATATAATAAAAACATTACAATAATGAAAATGAAAATCATAAAAAGCTACCCAAAATTTTTTTAGCCTCTACTAAACAAAAAACATTTCATTTTACAGAATATTATCCTTTGATATGATATGTGAACATGAAATGTATAGTTTAAAATATGGAAGTTAATATTCTAGTTAATAGTAATTAACAAATATTCTATAGTGGTGATTAGTTCATGTAGTGTGATGAAATCAACTACCTAGTTGTAAATTCCTTCAATTTATTTCTTCATATGTTTCCCACTGATTATAAAGATCCTTCTGATGTCCTATTGTGGGATCTCCACTACAAAAAAGAAATATTTGATACAACATAAGCACCAATAGATTTGGAACATAAATTACAAATAATCAACTTTAGCCATTAAATGTAAAGAACTAATTTCTCTCCTAAATTACATTCCATTTTTTTGTATAATTTTATCATCACACACTTCTAAACATTCCTTATAGATACATTAGTTCTTATATGATGATAATTGAATCTCCTCTATGTCTTTAATTTGTTGCATCATTTCAATTCCATCTTGGAAAAAATCAATGTTTAATTTCCTTATAGAAAAATACGAATGCATTGTAAAATACATTGGGAGATTATATGATTTCCAAAAAAACTAAAATGGGGACATACAGATCAATAACCTATATTCTATCCAATAATCCAAAAAATCAGTATCTAAGATTGATCTATAAGCATTCATATTCGCCTACAAGGTTTTCTAAAAAATTTGTTTCAACACCTGATTTTAAATATCAACATACCCATTTGTTTAGGGGTGTTATGGAGTATATTTTTAACACATCACCCCATACTTATAAATAATGGTATTCAAATTATGATTTAAAATGTGTTTCCTAATTTCACTAATGATGAGCTTTTGTTAGTTCTATTAGACCTCACCATTACATAGGCTTTTGTTTTGAAAATCACAAACACCTTATTTGTAAATATATTTTCCTCACACTTTCATATATTTCTTTACACTTTCATAAATAACCATATAACCAAAATTTTCTTAGACTTTTTAGATAAACATATTTTTATTTTTAGAAATATTTTTTTCCATACCGGAGAAGTTCTTAAGATTCCGAAATTTGGTTCATGGTTATATCATACCAGAATTCTATAAGACACTATTTCTCATTCTCTATTTTCACTGCAAAACCGATTTCCATATAAAATGAAATATGGTATCATATATTCCTTAAACATAGATTTTCATTATTTCGGTTTTCTAAAGTTCTTTAATTCTGACATCCTATTTATTGGTACTGAAATTTCCTTGAGGTAGTGTTGTCATACCGATACCGGAAATCCATATAGTGAATTTCTTATACAGAGATTTTGAATACCAAAAATTTTATTTTCATAAATCATTAAATGCTGATGATTCTCAAAGCTGGGATTTTTATACCAGAAATTTCCATTAAAAATTTCTAAAGAATATTTTATTAATACCATGATAACGTTTCTTATGATACCGATACCAGATAATAAGAAACTGGTACGGAGAATTTCCTTTTACATCGCCTTCTATAATCTGATACTAGTTATATTCTATCATGTTTTAAATTATGATACTGTTATCTGAATTTGTAAAACCGAGTTTTCATAAAATATTTCCTTATATGTTATTCATACCAATTTTATGAAAATAAATTTCAAAATTCATAATTCAGGAATTTATTATTAAAAGCTTTATTTACTTATAATTCTAAACCATAAAATTTCATTCATATCATTTCAATTTTATTGGATTACATTTTCCTTACACTTAAGGTGTAAGATCATTATTTTCAGGATTATTCATATAAAATAATGTCATTGTTTCAGTTATAAAAAAATTGTTTTATGTTTTCCACGTGTCTAGGTCCCGCCGAGATATAATGAAATATGACCACTAGAGTGGAACAGCCCGGTAGTTTTTGAAAGCTATAAGTAGGACCTCAAATGATGAGATCCATACCAGTTCACGAGTTCACACAACTGCATTTTAGAGTTCATCTCTATTAAAGTGAATTTCCTTATAGTGATAGGCACTTATAAACTCTTAGGCTTTCTGCTAAATGTTTGAACGGATTGTTCAAACTTTTCTTCATGCAGAATTGCTTCGTGAAGAGGTTCGATTTCCGTAAAATTAGAGACTTTGGGATGTGAAGTCTGAGGTGTCTATTTCCATAAAAATCGAGGGCTTGCAGGGATATCAATACAGATGCTGATTTTATGATTGAGGCATTACCTGGGTTTGGGTACAAAAAACATTCTTGTAAGTATAAAACAAGGGACCTTTATCCACGGTTGTTTGATACCCTCCTCTTTGGGTTAAAATAAGATCCTAATTTTCCACTACTGTGTAAATGATATGATGTTTTCTTTTTGTATATACTTTCTAACATGTATCTCTAATTGTATGGGATTCTCTACCCCTTGTGGTATAATCTCTTTGTAAGAAAAGTCTCTTAAGATTTAGACATTATAACATTATATTTCTCTAAGAAGGTAATTTATTATTAGAGGTGTTATGAATTTTGTTTACAAAAAATTTCCTTATGAACGTATTATAGTATACAATTCACCCCCCCTCATCTTATATATTGTTTATATTCAGTTATTTTGCGATATTAATATTAGTATAGAGTAGTATTTCAAACTCCATTCCAACCTATAAACTTTTGTACTCCAAACCTACATAAAGTAAGATCCTCAAAAAGCAACCACAACACGAGAATCATGAGTCCTTTTGGACCTGGCCACAACTCATTTTCTAACATAATGAATAGTGATAAAATGTACTATAACCAATAATATCCAAGGAAAGAACCCATAATATCATTTCAAAAAACATAAAAATCTCACAATATAATATGGGATTATGGGGGATCTCCTATCTCCTTGAAATATTTTGAGTGTGTCAGAAACGAGAGCATGATTTTCAAAACAAATGAGAATCATAAAACAAGTTATGCAAATATAATAAATAGTCTAATAACTTCATTGAGTTACTTTGAGGTCCAAAATTTCTACCACAATTAATTTTATGACAATAATAAAAAACACAGTCAAACTCATGATTGTTCGAACATATCCAAATGATTTTGTCACTAGATAAGTTCCATAAGTAGGTATCATCCCAATTATAAAACCTAATCCCATGATTTTATTTACTGAATTGATGTTTCTATAAATTTATATGTATTTTAGAAGAAAAATGTAGTTCCCTGAATCTACATACAAATAATTTGTACCTTATATTACATAGAGGTGTCGATCATGTAAAGTGTCTTGAAATGGTACTGGGTAAAAGAGTCACCCTCCTAAGAGTGAGTAATACAACATAGGTTATATGACCCCATGTTCACTAACTCCTTATAATTTATATTAATATCAAATTCTTGAATTAGAAGTATCCATTAGCTAAGTTTGGCCATTACGTCTAGTTACTTCAAGAGGAACCTTAGACCTGTATGGTTTGAAAAAAATCAACATTAGAGACCAAAAAATATGAATCAAATATATCTAAAGAAAATATAACATCATGAAACTCCTTTTATTATGTGGTTTAATTTTCATGTTCAACATCAAATGTCTTCAATGCATAAATGTACAAATGGCACCGCTCTTCCACCCTCTGATATAAGGCAACTCAAAATTCCTTTTTGGGCACACCACACATAATCCAAAAAGGAAACTCCCACCGTGGGGGATGAATGATCATGAGAGTGGTAAGAAACATATTTAGATCATAAAATGATACCCTATATAAATCATCAAAAAAAGTTAGTATCTTTTCAATGAAATTTATTTAAGTGTAAAATGATCATACAGAAATCTATAATGAAGTTTTGATGAAAACCAGCATGTCCAAAGTAAAATTGAACATCATTCACACATGTTGGATATGGAATGGATTAAATAATATTTAATATAGGTTTACCAACCTCAATGACATGTTGTGACATTACATTCCCAATGAAAAATCCATCCTCTATAATGAAATGACATTTTCAAATATCAAACACATATTCTTCACAATTCAACAATTCGAAACCATTCATAATCTAAAGATATATTCATCATATTATGATACATACAATGTAAAATAATCCATTAATAACACTATAATGGTGTTAATGAAATCTAAAAAAATACTCACCATGCATCAATGGATGGTACCTAGGGCATTCAAAAGTACCAATGGAATCCTTCTATAGAAAAATGTACAGATTGGACAAATGAATATTGTCATATCCTATTCCTGTAGAGATATAAGATTATAAAAATATCTAAAAATCAATCCATGATACAATATTGTGTCTTCCAAGCTATTATCTCATATATTTGATCAATAAATGGGGGAGGGAAATGGTCCTTGCAGGTGGATTGATTTAGTTTCCTATAATTAATAAACAAATACCAAATGTTTTCACCCCCATTGAAACTAAATCATATCTCTCATTTCTCACAAATGTAACACTATTTTTCTTTGGAAAAAATCTCAATAGGACACACCAAATGGTAAAATGAAATGTGATAAAAGATACCTACAACAATAAAATTTTCAAATTTTTTTAATAAATTCCAGACTAGTACAATTAAGTTTCCTTTGTGGAAGCCTAAGTGAATTATAACCTTCCTCCAGAAGAATCATATGCATCCAAATGAAGGGTATAAAAATATATTTTTCATCCATGTACCACACTTTTTCTATAAAGCTGTATCTAAAATTATTCAAAAAATATTCATGTTCAAAAGAGAGATTGGTTTCATTGATAATTGGTGATCTCTCACCACACAACAAGTATAAGTATTTTTTATTTTCAATCAACAGCTTGAGATCCATGAAAGGGTAGTTACATGGGTGGATATATGGAATTATTTCAAATATCTATACAATTAACATCAAAATCAGAGTAGACATCAACAAAATAAGAGAATAATATATCAAATCCAACATCATACTCGACCGGCATGTCATAATTAGATTGAACATGAGAAAAAAAAACATCAACCGACTTAAAAATTAAATCCATGAGATTTTTTGTACATTTTAAATGAGTTAATTGGTTTTCTTAGACATAAACTAGAAACTATTCTCATAATCTCTATAAGTATAGGACAACAGAAATACATGGGTTTTTACTTTTTGGTGCAAAATGGGAGATAATAAATTATGAATTGTCCTATTAGGTGTACATCATGGGGTCCATAACAATAAATATCACAACATCATCTCCATAATACATAGAAATTGTATTCTTATGAACATTTAAGAAACTTCCAATAGTTTTGAGTAAGGGAATTATTATGGTAATAGAATCACAATAATTTACATGATCATCCACAATGTAATGTATATAAAAAATGTCATATAGATCATGTATCTTACACAAAAAAGTACATCCATAAGAAATTTAATGGGTTATGTTGTAGATTTATTCACCAACTAGACAACAAATCTCATTGACTTAAACTCACTAACCATTAATGAAGAGAATATTGGAAGAGGCATTGCATTTATCGGTGCTCCAAATCACATAAAGAATCTGAAAATTATAACTCCGAAGTGGTATATGGGTTGGTTAATGTCCCCAGATCATTAAACTTTGATGGAATTTTTCAGTAGGTGTAATATTTACTGACACATTCCATCCAAGATTGATTTCTGCATTTATATTGTGGCCTCTTCAATTATTACAATGTTGTTTTATAGAATTTTTCAAACATTGGGTTTTTTTATTGGAATCAATAAGGGGTATTTTTATCCCTACGTTAATTAATATCTCCAAAATCACTTTTTACATGCCCTATTCAACCATATTTTTTGAATGAAAAAAAACTATTTTGAATGAGAAGGATTTTAAGAGGAATAACATCATTTTTATGCATACATTTTAAATTCTCCATCGGTTTCTCAATAACTATTGATGTTAGGAGAACCTCCTTGGGTTGGGTGAAGTCCTAAGGAATGTTATCTATGAATTTATCTGTCATTTACTTCATGATTCTTGATGTGTTTGAACTATAATTCCCCATTATATATATAGATGGCTGATAATGAATATTTATAGTGTTTTTAGTTACATATTCTTTGAGGATGGGGGAAACCTGGCTCATTTTTTCTCCTTAACTCCATAAAATATAAACCTCAAAATTATAGATCATTCTATTTATCATAAAATTTTTCATCAAAAGTTCACCAATATTAGAATTTACATTTTTTTTATAATTCCATTTTTTTTTGAATTTACCTTGTTCGGATTTAAATCGCTTTTGTGGTTGTTAAAATCCCTATTGGCAAGGTGGGGGCTGAAAGATGTTATTTTGAAAAGGGGGTCCTTTTTTTCTGATCCATGCCTCATATCTAATTCATCTTTATCCATCATTTTATATTCATACAAAATAATCATACATCTCTTAGGGATGAAGATATTGATTCTACTGACATGGTGTCCTAGGGAATATTATTGTTCAATCCCCTATCTCTTGTAGTTGGGGGAATAATCAATTGGGTTGTTTGTTTCAGTGTTGATTCCACAAGGCCTTGTATGAGTGGTTTGGGATATCTTATTATCCCACTAAATCTATCTCACTATAGTCATTAATTATTCTTAAATGTTTTCTAATAATTTATTTTCAATAGATTATGGACTAACCTAATGAAATCCTATAACATTTGGTATACCTCGACCAACAATTTGATGGGAATTTTCTTCCATATTTTTAATCAACATATGTGTTAATGCTGGGGGTTTTTTGGCCAATTCCTCACCAGCTTTAGCATCCACTAGGATCCACTCCACATGTGTGAGTCTATCATAAATGTATTAGATGATGAGTTTCTCACATATTTTTTTATGAGGTCATCTTGAAAAAAAAACCATGAATCACTCCCAATACTCATACACTGACTCCCCATGGGATTTCATGATTCTTAGGAATTCATTTCGAATGGAATTTGTCCTTGATGATGGAAATATGAATATAAGAAAATCCATTTTAAGTTATTCTGAAAAGATAAATCTTCTGGTGAAAAATAATATGTCCAGTCATTTGTTGTTCCTTCATGTAAGAATGGGAATTCTCTTATTTTGATATGATCTTCATAGACATTTCTTAGTTTTATGTTTTATCAAACCACATTAAATTATTTATATATTTTTTTTGGGATCATTATTATACAATCCATTGGTTATTGTTCTATTTTTATTCAAATGTATTTCCAATTTTAATGTTCCTGGAATTAAATAATTTTGAAAATAGGTGAATAATGAATCTTCTCGTAGACAGAGATTATCTGATTTGATCCATAAGAATATATTAAATATTAGGGTCTAGATCTAGGATTATATTGGGATTATGTAATTTCATTAATAAGTGAAAAATGTAATTGTGAAAAATGGCTCATAAAATAATGAACAGAAGTTTGAGATGTTGGTACAAAAAAATACAAAAAGAAGAAAAAAACATCAATACAGGGAAATAAGAAAGAAATATGAAAAAAAATATAATGAAAATTTAAAAAAAATAACTCTAATTTGATCAAATAAGTACTAGAATCCGAAAAAATTATTCCAATTTGAAAGGTGATATTATTGGTGATCTCAAAGGATGTGCATTTTTTCTAGTACATAGGTGTAGTAGTGTTGTTAAAAATGGTCAACACCCAAAGAGGTCGTATTTAAAAATTCTTAATAAAAGTTTTATTCTAATAAAGATAAACTAAATTTACCAATAATATATATGGTGTAGTGTTTATTTTTTAAAAATAAAAAAAATAATTATGCTGGAATAAAATTGTTTTATTCATTTTTTCTTTTTAGAACATGTTTTTGAAAACACAACAAGAAGATGTCTTTTTTAGAAAATATTTTAGAATGAATAATTCTTATAACTATAACTCTTCATATAATTATTCATAATTATCATTAAAATTAAAATACAAAAAAAATTTATCCCCTAATGTTTTAACTCTCAAACCCTAAGGGAATTATTTTAACCACAATGATGAAATAAATTAAACTCATGTCCATCTTCAGGCCATAAAATCCAATCACTCTTATTTGATTGTGTTTTAAAATATAGATTATGGTATGTGGTAAATTAGGGAACATATACAATTTGAATATGAGAATGAATTTTATATGGGATTGTTCTTTAACTCTAAAAATTTATCTTGCGTCCTTGGTTTTACTGATTAGGATTATGCTCTCACAATTTTTACATTACTCTACCTCGTGTGTCTTTTTTATAATTATTAAATTTCTTTTAAGTTTTTTTATATTTAAAAAATTCCATAGATCACACAATAGGAATTATAGTATGTATATTATTTGGAATAAATAAATGAAGAAGTTAAGGGCAATATTTATTACTATGAAATCATCTCTTCTATGGGTAGTGTAGTCATCATAGGAACATTTTTCATTCCAAAATGAATGAAAAGGGAATAACCAAATAATGTTAATACTATTCAATTTCATCACAAACATTAAATAAAATATTAATAAAATTTAAAAACTCAATTAAATTTAAGATAAAATATGATGTTTATTACAAAAAGAAAAACATTTCAACATGACGAAAAAGAAGAAGGATCAGACTAAGGGATCCTTTCTTTAAGAGATATACCTCATTAAATTACTAGAGAAATGGACTAAAACCGTTATTCCATTTCTTAAAATATTTTAATCCATGTATCAACCTCTCCATAGGAGAGAAAATATTTATATATTGGAGGGTAGTATAGGGTTATAAGATATTTCTAGCGTCAATTGTGAAAGTCATCCAAATATTTTAGTCAATGTTGATCCAACTTATTGACCTCCAAAAACATGATCTAGCTATCCTACTAGAAATATTATTTGTGATTAATTTGGTTTTCTATATTATTTCCAAATTTTGTTCCAATCTAAGAAAGTATAATAAAGTTATGGCCCAAATACTAAATTGGTGTCCAATGTAGTGAGACTAGTCCATATTTGACTTCATCTAGCACGAATTTCCTCAATAATATATGTATAATATCATTTGAGGAACACTTTTACTCAACGTTAATTTCATATAAGTCACATAAAAGCATTTAGTATCTGAATACTATATTGTGCTATAGATTAACCAAAATCAATTTTTTTATCAAATTCGAAAATAAATGGTACAATCACGAATATTCCATAAATGACCCAACATTACACAATGTGATGAATTTTTTTCACTTATTATAAATAAAATAGAACCCAAATAATTATCTTATAATTCCATGGAAAACAATTATGGATTGAAAGAAATGGTGTTTCAATTATTAAATTTAAGAACAAATAATTATAATATATTGTTTTTATACTAATGTGGTGGCCACATGTAATTCTTGTGGACCACTATCTTCTGGACAATAAAACCCAAATTTCAGTAGATGGAGTTCATCTAGCCGTTGCCTATAATTCCTTCAACTGAAAAAATTTTCACGTATCTATGGAATCATTGTGTTATAGATGAAAAGTACTTTTTTAAATAAACTACCAAACTTATAGGCTGTCAAACTTATGAAGTGGGTGTGTAATGATACTAAGAATAAAAACCAACTGGGGTGTGGCTTTATTTAAAAGGGGGTTATCCAAATGGAATTAATTTTGAATAAATTATTTAATATCGCATATTTTATGGTCATTTTATAAATGAATAACAAATAGAAATTAATACAAAATTAAGTTTGAGATGGTGATTTATGGAAGTAAAAAAATATACTATTCCAAAGGACTAATTCCTTAACATTCTGTGATGCCACTCTGCTCCATCAGCTGGCCACCACCATTATTGACAATGGCAAGAGTTTCATCAATACTCTTCCTTATCGCACCCCTCTTTTTGAAGACATTACCCTAGGCACTATCATACTAAAGTTGACTCACCTCCCGCCCACATCCTTATTCCATCATCTTAGACATGGTGGGATTACACCTCCTCTCATTGTGATCCCATCTTACCAGACCACCTCGCCTTTCATGGAATGCCTGGGAAAATTACTAAGTAGTGATGTCGCATCCTCTACTATCATGTCCTCTATGGGGACCCTAAAAAAACTGGCTTCCACATGGCCTACTCCTTAATAACTTCAAAACAGCTATTGGTTAGCCCACCCACCTGTCACCACGACCAATCCCATTATGGATTCCACCTCAACCTATGGCAGGTCCTCCATCTCCCATAACCAACCATGACCACCATCCATTTCAGATTTTTGCACTCTAATTTCCTCTAATGGAGAACACATCCCTATGAAGACCAAGATTACCTTTCTAACATGGTCACTCCATCGAGACCTCTGATTCCTACTACTTATTTCATGAATATCCCCTCACCACATGTTCCCCCAAGGTACACCCTGTTGACTATGCAACATGATTTTCTAGGTTTATTTTAATATGACCCTCCTTGCAACATTCCTTAGGGTGGGGGCATGGGTAATATTATACACGATAGTGACACATTGTGATTCAATATATGAATCACATATGATATCCCTACGTCATGGTTTATCCATTGAGTTTAAATGGGTCAACCATGATTAATGATCATGTCTAGTTGATTTTTTTACTTTATGAATTTCTTTATTTTATACATTTTCATGGTAGCAGAAATCACAAAAAATTATAAACAATAAAATTATTAAATTCACCATAAATATTTTTTGTTAGTTTAATTGAGAGAGAAAAATAAAATGAACAGATTAATAGGGATTTATGAATTTTCTTGGAAAATAATAAAATACCTCAACTAATTTTTTTTTAAACATTCAAATGTTTCAATTTGAACAAAACCATGTGTAATAGGTGTTGTGTCATCCATATTTGAGGGTGAATTATGCATCTAGGGAGTTATTATGAGAGTGATGGGTTGACTTAACTAAGGATGGTAGTAAAGGAATAGCCATTCTAGATTATTGAAACATCATAGGAAATATTTTTTTAAATCATGTTTATTATTTAAGAACATGGTACTTCACTTATAAGATCATGAAGCAGCATGGTAATATGGTGGGTCTGTCAAACACTTACCATGAACTCTTTGAGTTGTAGAGTATCCATATCTTGTAGACTATGAGGAGATCATCGTGGATCATTTCTACTAAGATACTCATGTCATAAAGTATTCAAATTATAGTACATAGGAATTCGATAATTTGATAAATAGGAGTGATACATTTAATAATTTTAATTAATTAAAAATGTCTAAATCGGTAATCAAGATAAAAATTTACAATTTATTTGATTTTATTTATGTAGAATATAGAATTTTAGATTACAGGAATAATTACAATAAATATTAGAAAAAAAATTCCAAACATGATTGAGTTTCCAATATGTAGTAAGAGCTCCTGTGCAAAGTACATCATTGGAAATTCAAGGTGCTGGTTAACCCAATACATGTTTATCCATCTTAGGAAGAGAGGGAGAGAAAAATACTTATATGAGTCTCATGTATGATTAATATTATAGTTATGTAATAATGTTATCGAAAATGTCTTATGTAATTTTTTGATACAACATTATGAAAAGGATGATTTCATGGTTAGTGTCATCTCTGATTAGATTACAATGATAAATTTAATAAATATATGAATAAGGAAACATTACACATGATATTTGTAACATTTAATTACATCTCATGATATATTAATACATCACATCACTATCAGCTACATTCTGATATTTATTTTAATATTAAAGACCAATGGTATATAGATAAATATTTATTTCCTTCTTGTTATGGTTTTTCTTGTTAATAGATAAATTAAATAAATATTAATCATTAATTGTTATGTTGAACAAGTTGAGATAATATGAGAAAATTCCAATGGAGAGTGTGAGGTCAAAGACACCTTTTTAATGTCATTCCAATAAATATGCATCATAAAAGAGGGTATTTTATTTATATATCCTGAAATAAATCGATGAATGTTTAAATGAAATGAACTAAATTGAATAACAAGGAAATCCATAATTATTCAGATATATTATTTAATTACAAGTAATGTTTCTGTTCTACATCTTCGGTATGAAAACAAAATACTCTAGTCACATGTTTTTATTGAACTATAGTATCTATGTATGTATATAAATGTTTCTATAACTAATTTTTGTTTCCAATGCGGTTGAGGAATGGTGGTTCCTATGTCAGTGATGAGAAGATCATAACTTTTGTAATACAATATTTATAAAAAATAAAAAAAAAATAGGTACATATATCTAGTAAATTGGCCTCTCATGTCCTTCAGATTTATGGGGACATTGCTCTCTCTCGGGAATGAATTTTTTTTATGGAGTCAAATTACCAATAAATTGTTTTCAAAAACATGAACCATATGTAATAAATGATGAATATAAAATGTAAGTCTTATATAAAAAACTGTGGAAAGATAATTAATTTCAAGTAAAACTAAATGCAGTCATCAAGGATATACCATGTATGGAATTTAGACATGGTGGAGATAAATAATTTAGTTTTTATTGAAGTATATACTTATTAAATTTTCCTAAAGAAAAAAATATAAATAACATTATTCCATAAATATTTCAAAATTAGTTTACCTTGAGATCATGAACAGTTTAAAGGGTAAGCTATTGGTATGTTTACTTCATTAGTTACCTTTAAGTGTTTGGGGAATTTGAAAGTGAAGTATGTTATATGAATCGTTAGAAAATATGAGTTCATTTATGATGGTGTGACAAAAAATATATTTTCTAAAACATTCATTTGACATTATAACATAATTTGGAGTAATTCATAAATGAACACTAACTTATACACATAAAAGTTATGATGTAAATATATAAGATCAATGAAGAGTATTATTTGTTAATTTTGATCAATTAAATGTTTCATGTATTAATTATTAAATGATAATATTATAAAATAAGTCAATGTTAGGTTGTAAGTAAAAGGATTACCAATACTGCAACAAATATTCATTGTATAAACATCCATTACATTTAAAGACATGAATTGAAATTATTATAATTTTCCCGTCATCATATGTAATCTATCATGAATGTTGATATAATATAAGTTATAGTATTATGTAAATCCTTTATTTCATAAGAACATGAGTGTAGACACAATTTTTTTCTTATGGAAGAAAAGAAACATGTATCAATAAAAACGTGTTGCGAATAAAAATTAATTGTCCTCAATGCAACTTAGGATATTACATAAATACCTATGATATTAAATATGCATTAAAGTGGAATAATATGATTATATAAATGGTTTCACCTATCTAATAGAGATAGTGTGACAAATTTCTACTTGGTTTTAGTCAATGTAATTGATTCAGTAACTGCTGACATAGGAACAAGTTACAAAAGAGGTATGGAAGAAAGTGTTCCAAAGATAAATACTGCTTATGAAGGATAAAACCATGGTGGTAGTTTTATTTTATCCTTTATCAGAAATACATTATTCATTGAGAATATTAATTGCTAAAAGTATTTGGTATTCAGAAAATTAAATAATATTGAATAGATAAATTGTAAATTAATAAAGGATTCCATGTGTCAAAGTATTGGGGGATTTTAATTGTGAATACTTTGTTTAGTATTCAAGAGAGACTATACATGGATGGTATAAGTGTGGTTCCAATAAGGTGTGTGTGGTAACATGAACTCTTCATTCCTAAAACTATTATAAATTTATATGTTGTAGAAAATAACTATGATCATTGACATAAATTATAAACCAATGTTATTGGAAATAAGATCAAATGTGGATGATATAACGGTTTATTAGAATATGTAAATAGAACATATAATAACTAGGCATTGAAAAATACAAGTCAGAAAAAATTTAGATAGAATTGGTACAAGAGTAAGTTGGAATAAATCCTTCCATGAATAAATGTATGGTAATAGTAGGAGATTAACATTATGAGTTCAATTATCTATTCTTCTGTGGTGGTTAAATTATATATTCTATTATTTTTAAAAGATTTGAAATTTAAAATATATAATTTAATTATTAAAAAATCAAATATTGATAAGATAACTTCACTAAAAGTAATCAAAACTATCCAATATTACTTGGGAATGTGGAAAGAGAAAAAATATACTAGTTTTCAAGGGGTTCAAACGAGTATTCCTTGGATAAATGTGATCAAATATACTAGTTATCCTATGGTAATGTGAGGGAATAAGTTCATAGAAATATTGGTATCCATATATATTAATACCAAGTCCATTTTAAATTTTATTGTTTCTAATGAACTTGTGTAAAATCATCTTTGTTTTTTTCTAGTTCATGGAATTGCACCTTGTATAAAATGTTTTACTATTATAATAATTGTATTACTAATACTATCCCAGATGTTAAGATATAATAGTGAAAAAATGGAATTCTCTCTGGGATTACATCTCTTGAGGATTACTACTCAACGAGGTGATGTCTCACATAGTAGAATATCCATGAAGTGGAGATGTGGTAAATTGAGAAACTATAGCCATGACATAGCAAAAACATGATCATAATCATGTGAGAGATAAAAATATAGATATATGGTTTTATCTATTAAATTTTGGAGTGTTGTAATTGTGGGTTAACCAGAACCAACTAAAAATTACTTGTTTTGTTACCATATCAATGATACGGGGAGTTATACATGATTTACACAAACCATTATAGTGTAAATATTTTTTTGCACTATTTAAATGTAAATATTTATAGATTAATTATAATATAAAAATATTTTAATATATCATAGACAATAAATAGAACATTGACATACTATGAAATTAATATTAAACAAATTTTCTATGGTATAGATACATCAAAAAGAGTTGACAGAGGTGAATTTTTACTATTAGGTAATGGGTTCTCATAAGCATGGATAATTCTTCCCATAAAGTTCATACAATGTTATATTTAGTAGGTGAGGTCATAAGGAAAGGCCCGCCAATAGGAATTCCACATGTCTCATGTGTCATCAGTCAATCATATCTGCATACATGTGTATTGGTCTCCTGAAATGAGATTATTATCAGTGTGTTCACCTTGATCATGTTCATTTATTCCTATAAAAAACCATCATAATTGAATCATATGGAGGTATCCATATTGGGGTATGTCATTGGTGGTATGGAAGTATATAAAAAATTCAGATATAATTTTTTTCTTCCCAATTTGGGAAATAATATCTTGAGTCTGGTTGATGAGGATGACAATATCTTCTTAAATCCTTGTTAAAGGTAGTCAATGGTATGTATATTCGATGCATCAAAAAACAAAAAAGAAATAATGTATTATTTCACAAGTGTGTTTCCAAATTTTTGAGATATCTCAACAAAAAGTGATTATATTACCTAGTATTTCCTTATAGGATGGTTTTCATTGCCATAATTATTTATTATCTATATAAGGGTCTTGATGGGTTGCTAAACTCCACATTTTGTTTTTGACAACTATTCACTGCGGTCGAGATAATGTCCTAGAGGGCCACACATAAATTCATATTAAAGATTCTACTATATTCCGATGAATAGGTAAACATGACATTGTGGACCCCCTATGTGGTCCAATATTTTTCCCAAAATTATCGATCATTGATGCAAAAAAATCAATATTATTTGAAAGAAAAATAATTGG
This sequence comes from Viscum album, assembly GCA_963277665.1. Classification (NCBI taxonomy): domain Eukaryota; kingdom Viridiplantae; phylum Streptophyta; class Magnoliopsida; order Santalales; family Viscaceae; genus Viscum; species Viscum album. The sequence continues at coordinate 489,007,493 of OY728120.1, forward strand.
ATTGAATTTATTTGTTAAAATTATTTCAGTGGTGTTTATTTCATATTGTAAAAATTTTATACAAACAAATATTATTTTAATTTTAATGGTTTTTTTATTATTATAAAAAAAATTATCTGATTTAATGGCTCATTTTAATCATGTTATATATTTAATATATATAGCTTGTAACACATAAAATATAAATAATATTTATGACACATTTAATATTTCGTAACTATTTATTTATTTTTTATTTATTGGGTATTTTAATTTTGAGGGTCATTAAACCCATTCCTATTAGTTAACCATCCCACTATATAAGATGGAGAGAGTAACTCAATCAATGAATTGTTCATTCCATTGTAATTAGAGCCCCTATCTACCCCCTCTTTCTATAGGTATAAATTATATCTCCATGTGATCAATCCAAGCATGCCTTTGACATATCTAGGTAATTGGATTGAGGTGATTGTGGATATGATGAATATTAAATCAGAGCTATATTCTAGAACCTAGAAATAGAAAAATAGGGATAATGAGGTAACATGGTGCATATGGGTATAACATAGACGAGTTGAAATCAGAACCATCAATAAATGTTCTCTGGGGATGTTGGGCACTCAAATGTTCCACTGAATCAAATAAGGTACACATTTTATTATTTTGGTGGTTATTAAATTCATGATAGGTCCTAAGACCACTACTACGGATTAAGTCACATAATATGACTAGTTTAAACACTACAGTGATGAATTTTTTTAATTCTAGTCCCACTAGATTTCACTGTGTGTAATGATAGCTACAACATTCATCGATCTGCATTCTGTATACTCAAATAATCATGAAATATTGTGTAGGATTCACTGAATTAAAATATATTTGGTCCCTTGTATACTAATTGATATACATAAATGGATCATATAAAATAGTTTTATTCCATATGGTTTATTTGGTGGAAACATTTAGAGAAAAAAATGTAACTAATAAATATCACAGCAGACCCCTTTATGGAATGAGTTACATTGTTTATTTTCTAGATGATTTTATATGATTTTATTTATTAATAATGGAATTCATATTTTTCTCAATGATACTAACACCCATGTTGTAATTATTTTTAGTTGATTAAATTGGCAATGAATTTTAATTATTGTTGTTCGAAACATGTTTATTTATTATTAATCTAATATATCTTTGGATCGGAATTCCCATTGTATTTAATGTAATATCATTAAATATGAACTTTTTTATATCCATCCAAAAGTGATTTTAAAATATCATAATGTATTTTTGTATATTATTTAACATTTTATAATCAATGATACAATATTTTGGAAATGAAAAAAAATAAATAAGGATTTATTGCAAGTGGTAAATTTAAGGCAAAATGCCCTAAAACTCATGAATATGTCATAAGCATTTAGACATATCAATGTTTTTGTTATATACATGCTAGGTGTTATGAAATGAATGTAACCAAAGCATATTTTATGACATTATAAAAGAGATATCATAAGACTTCGTATATGGTATCATCTTAGTAGAAATTATTTATAAAGATGTTAATTTGTATATGATTAATATTTAGATTCCCATATACATTATTTATTGATAAATGATTCATAAAATGAAACATATGAATAATTATTATTGAATTTAATTATTGAATTCAAGTAAGGTCATAATACAAATCATACATTTTGTAACATATGTGTTGTTTCCATAAAGAATTTGGATATTCCTTAAAGGCTTTATGAAGAGGTAATCCCCATGAGATGGTCATTTGTCACACTTTCATAGAATTTAGAATATTCTCTATCCCCCTCTCTATCAATCACCCTTCATATTCCTCCCGTAGACTTTGGGTGACATAATCATGTCGTGGAAGAAGGATTTTCTTACCCATAAATTCAATGATTCATTTCTACTAGTAAATGCACTAGAAAAGATAAACTACATCAGATACCACTATGTTTACATCATAAAGAATATTGAATGAAGTCAATCATATTAGCGCATCATTCTAAGAGACAAAAACTATTCCTTATTTTATATGTGGAATTGCCTCAGTGGAATGTAGGGTAGATATCAAGAATATGATTTCTATATGACTTAATTATATTGAATTTCTGTTAGTCTATTAATAGAAGCCAATAATTATCCTTAAATATTATAGTTTCCAGTATATCTTTTCCATGATGATTGTTAAGGATCCCTTCAAAAGGAACAAATGGCCTCTAAAATTATGAATTATTTTAAATTTCAAAATTCAATAATATTTCAAGGTGATGTATCCATCAAGAGGATAAGGAGTTGTTTACCACCACCTTAATATAATAGTAATATTATAACCCCTATTGAAATAGTGACTCAATCTATCCTCCCTCATTATAAATATATCAACTCACTCATGGTGGGATGTCTTTCTCAAATCAATGGCCCATGGAGATAACTTAATGAACATATTGATGCTTTTAGTTGAATTATTCTTAAATAAAACCCTATAATGGGAACTGTATTATGAGTTTATGAAACATTATCCATGATACTTTTCTCAGGGAATAAATATCTATGTTTATATACATATATCATCTCTATTATATATTAGTGTAGAAGAGGAATTAATTATAAGACACTCTAAAATATATTTGAAAACCCCGATGAAGACACAATTGATATTATAAAAATAGTAAAACCTTCATTATGGTAATGTATATTGTCTTACTAAATGGGATGTGATCTAATTTTTGAATTTGAGAAAGTATCTCACACTCTAGTTTGATTAAATATTATGTTTATTACAAACACCAAAAAAGAGTGGAAATAATCAATGTTATCTTTTATCAAGGTTTCCATAGAAGTGATATACATCCATATCCTCGTTGTAAAAACCCATATATTAACTATTATAATTGAGGGTTTAAATAATATATTAAATATAATAAATATTTTATTGAAAATAAATTCCACATCTATATTTATTTTAACCATCATTACATGTTTTTCCAATGAAGTATACCATAAAGTGTAGAGTAGCAACCCCATATCACCAATGAGTACCTATATCAATAAAAAACACGGTCTAATGAAGGAAAATGGCCACCTTATACGATATATGTAAGATATAGATGGCATGGTATTCTAGTTCATCTATCTATTCTGCGATCATCTGAGTTGGGTTTTCGTTACCCATTCCGGCATTATGAGTTAATAATTGTGAGTTTCTTGGAGAAATTAAATAATGACATATAATGGTTCCTTAAAATATTATGGGTATTATCTTAGTGGCTTTCATTAAAATATTTACCCTAGTTAATGATATAGATTCACATTCTATTATATACAATCTAAAATCATTTATTCTTAAACATTAATAATAATCATAAAATTTATATATAGAACATTATACCCCTTTGGCATAGGATTTGAAATCCACAGATGTTTATATAATTTTTTCTAGTCAGGGCATAATATGGAAATTCTATAGACAAAATGGTTATCAATATAGAGTACTTTGATGTAATTATACTGATGGACTATTTATCCTAGTTCTAAGTATATAATGATTTCTATAATAGTGGAGTGTCTTTCACCTATCCTACACATGTTCGATATACCATCATGGATGAATGGGAGTTCCAATAAACATTAGTAGGTCCCGATAGTGGGTGGGTCCATGTGATCATCAATGAAATTGATATTCATTTACATTTGGAATTGGAAATTAAATGGTTAAAGGTATTCCTTCATGTGCATGACTTATATCATGATGTGTTCCATATGGATCATTAAAGACTACTTTTATAATGAGGGGATATGTTTACAATCATTCTATTTTATCGTTCTGAACTAAGATCATTTATTATATACTTAAAAAACCAATTAACTGAAAGGGTTGAATATGTTGTTGAATTATATTGAAGAAAATATGGATTATCTAGATAGAAACATCTCCTTGGGGTGTGATAGTTCAATTTCTAAATAACACTGATGGAGTTATACATCTTTGTCTACACTAGTGAAAGATGAATCTATGAAAGATCAATAATCATTATCTCTAGAAAATTATAAATGATATATTTAATTATTTAAAATGCTTAATGTGGTTTTCTATGATTAACATTTTCAAGGGTTATCATTGGCTTTGAGACTAACCTGATGATATATTGAAAATTGAAATTCATAGCCAAAAAGCCATTTTTTAGATTCTAGTTATGAATTTTAGTTTCTGTACAACTCCATATATGTTCAATTTATTAATTATAAAAATTATTCATTAAATCCTAGTAATGTTCTCACTATATTTCAGTATGATCTATTTCATAATTCAATGTCTCAAAATGAGTATTCTTAACACATTTATGTTTATTTAGTGGATTTTTTGAAACAACATTTGTATGTGATGATGTAAAAGTAATCCACTTGGAACCAAGATGTAATATTCATTAGGTATTTCATTTATGAAGCTAATATAATATCCATTTCAAACTAGGAGGAATGAGTCATGTCTATAAAATTTCATAATTTTTTTTATCATGATAGAATTTTCCATGGACACATCATATTTTAGGACATATGGGTTCCAAAATTTTCAAAAACATCTTCCCCAATTAGAGAATTATATTAAAATTTGGATATGTTTGTATGATTTATCCAATATGATGTACATTATTGATGGATGAAATAATAGTTGACCTGAACACTAGTTGTTATATTTTTTCAGAGTGTTGAAGGATACATGGTATATTAGGATGCAATTTATTTTTGTATTAGTTTTATTTTTATACAAGATAATTAGGTAGTAAAATATAGTTTTAGGAAATTTCATACTCATTATAATAAAATCTATTCTCTGGACTTATAATTATTCACTTTTTTATCCTTAGATTGATAAAGGAGCTTCCACTTTGGAGAATTATTCATGGTCTATACAGATAATAAATAATCAAATACATCCATTTTAAAAATTATATAATTCTAAATTGATTCCTCCTGGTATAATATATTTATTAATCTATTTTGTACATCTATTATGCACCTATAAAATGAAATTTATTTTTGGATTGTCTTATCCATAATCCCCACCTCAAAAAGTTGTAAGGTAATGTTAATAATAATGGTTCATGTCATTGATGGTTAACAAAAATTTGATGTGACAGAGGATTAAGGTTCTTTACTAAAATACTAAATCAATATCACATAAACTCAAATAGAATGTGTCTGGGAAACCTAGATTTATTATTATGATTGTATCAATATTATAGATAAATAAGAATGTGAGACAATTTTTAATGGTTGGTTTCAAGAATTTATTTCATTTCTATACAACCATGGAAGGTTGGTAGTTCCCATTTTAATAATGGACGAAGTCATGATAGATTGTTATTCAACCATATGGGTCACACATCATATAATCAAGATAGTGATTTATGATGTACAATATTAGTTATGATAAACAGCGATAAAGATAAATTGAATTGAAATTTTCTAATGTTTACTTGCATTTATGTATGTTAATTTAAGTTATCCAAGGACTATATGTCACAAACAGCCTCCACCAAAATGAAGGAAGAGGAAACAAACTGCCATGCCCTTCCTTCATCATGTTGAAGGATAGATAACGACCCCTAGTCCCATCTACAATAGGCCTTGGAGTGGAGAATAGACAAAATGGTATGAAATCTATTATAATGTTGAAGGAATTACCTTTTCCTAGAACATTATTGGGAGAAAAGATGGTAAATCTCAAACACCTACAAGAGGTAAAAGAAAACATAATGGAAAAATCCTTTTCCATATGTGTGTCAAAAATAAACTGACACAAGTACAAGAAATATATTGAAAAAAGTAACAAAAGAAAAGAAAATCAGCAACGATGACTCTCGGGGCTAAAGATAGTAACCACTAGAATTAGAATGGTCCTCAAAGTCATCCAAGAAACCTGAAATTAGTTTTATATATATAGGTTGAGTATAATGGTATACTCAGTATGGGAAAACAAAAATTTCTTATGCACAAGTGGAAAGGAAATCTAATGCCTATTTAGAAAGTAGATGTAACTGTAACACCTATAGAGGAAACTATCCACCTAGCCTCACCAAGTCACACTCCCCAAATAATTCAAGTTAGGTAATGTAATAGTAACAACACATCGATAATTGGGTACCCCGCACCACTTTCACATTGGTCATTTAGGATATTCTATGCATCAGATCTCTCCCATAGGTTCCACTATAGTCCCTCTACATTCCCCAACAACGACTATATGGGCCGCCAAAAGCATTCATCCCAACCATAGACACTTGGGCCACCATAACCACGCAACCTACCTACAGACACATGGGCCACCACAACCACGCACCCCACATGGAAACAAGTAGGCCACGACAACCAACACAATGTTCGAAAAAGCATAGTCTAGAATTAACATGTCTACACACGAAGAAACGAGGGCCAAAAAAACTACAACCACACCTAAAGACACATAGGCCTCATGGAGAATACACTTTGGAAACAAATATTCCCGCATGCACCTAGGCCAACCACTCCAACAAACACTACTAAAAATTATTTCTCCATTATGAACCATAGGTCATCACAGCCTACCAAAATATTCTTGGGCTATAATGGAAGGGTTGTATAAATGAGATAATAAATAGAAACTCATAGGTTTGTTAGAAAAAACCCCTCCCTCATGAAATGGAGGTCTTCGGAAAGAAGTTCTCTTCATTGGTGGGGTGCGTATAAGAAACACATGAACTAAATATTAAACATATAGGTATTCATGAACTCACCCCAACCTAAGGGCTCCGAAATAGATAATCATCTCGTTCATAACCACTAGTGCTGCTATCCTAACATGTACAAATACACAACATCCACAACTAGAAAACAACCGATTTTTAGAAAACAATTCCCCCTTTGGTGGTTCTCATTGTGATGTTCATGTGATTCTTTTTAAAACATTACTCCACTATGGGAAAACCAACAAGAATAATCACAAGATAAAACAAAAAATGAAGGGAAATGTATTGATTGGGATTTTAAGCATCTAAACCCAGTTCTCCTATAAAGACACAACAACAAAAGGGATCATTGAGATCTGTCAAAGTAATGGAACCAATCCAAGCTCTAACATACCATCCCCAAAGAGACTCAGATTCACAAAACAACAAACCTTTAACCTGAGGATCCATCCCCTTTACAACACCCCATAAGGAAACTAACAAAACAACCATGCATATTAACATAACAGAGAAAGGGAGTTTTCATATTTTTTCACACTATTCATTATATACCTTCTTTCTATTGGGTTAACTGGGGTGATCAAAAATGATCTCTTATTAATTGGTAATCCATTTAATCCACCATGTTTATATTATTAACTGTTTACCATGTTACATCCCCTAAAACACATGAATCTCCAAAAAAACATGGCTTCATTAGTGTGCATGAAGGACCACCAATGACCATGATTTTCAGTGGGCATAAGCCCATACAATTTACAACATAAAAAAGGTATAACATATAAAATTTAACATAATCATTAACATTCCCACCCTTAATTATTTAACAGACCATTTATTATCTTATTTAATGTTGGCTTCATCAAAGCCCGAAGGATCATCATCATACCCACCATGCATGATGCACAGTAAATAGAGATGAAGTAACAACCCGTACATGGATGATCAAGTATTGAAGTTCCCTCCTCGTTCCAAGGAATGGGGGTGCGTGACTTTTATAGGGAGAACTCCAAGGACTCCATGAATGAGTTGGAAGGGATCCATAATGGGTTCATGATTCGTCTCTAGAGGAAGTTTCAATTTGAACTAACATAAATGGAAAATAATAAGGAAGAGGGGATATTGTCTTAAAAATAGGCCATATCTTGTAATTATGGGGATGATTTTAATGTACATAAAATTCATATTGTGGGTTTCAATGTGGCTTGGTGGTTTCACATGTTGTAATTAATTGAGATTTAATAATTATCCTCAGAGATGATAGAGAGAATGGTTGTGAGTGATTATATTTACTTGAAATAGAGAAAAAATGTAATATGGGAGAAACTAGAAACACAATAACGTGTGTGACACCGAGTAAAAAGGCCACCGGTTTTTTTAACAAAAGGTTCACCAAACTCTTGGGGTTATAAAACATATTTATGGTTTTTAAATTGACAATAATCTAGTTGTAAAGATTTATTTATACTTAAAAGTTGCATTGTGGGAAAACTAGGAAATGAACCCCAAAACCCCTCAGTCGCACCGTTCGGGTGCAGCACTAATCGGTGACCCACCGATTGGTGGCACCGATAGGCAACACCACAGTGTCTCCATTCCACCGACACTGATAGCCTCTTGAATCACTGATTAGGTCCACGACACCTGAAACACTAGAATGTGGAAATGTAATGGACCAGGATGATATGTTCCATTACATAAAAAATATCCCAAATTATTCTCATCCTAGAGAATCCAGACAAAACCAAATGAAAATATAGTGGTCCGAACAACCACGTGATAAGATAACTCTTAGGGAAAAAACACCCTTGAGTTGTTCGAAATTTTGAACAAACCTAAATATATAGGAATAACTCTCTCACATCTATCTCTTGAACAACTCTATAAACACTCCCACTCCACTGCACCAAGTAACCACACCATCCTCGAATGGTCACATTATCCAGAAATATGGATTTGGGATTACCTTTCTCCACATCATGATACTATCCGCTTAGCCTGGCACTAACTATCCCACATGTGTTTAATCACATCGACCATAATTCATCTTGATTATGGATCAAGTCCTTCCCTCACCACTATCAGTACATTTCAAACACGTTTAGAGAACAATGAAAGAGTCCATCTCATAGAAAACAAGGTCAGACATTACCTCACAGAAAGCACAAAGCAAAACACAGGATCCAAACTCAGAATAGCTATGGGTAATTTTCATGCATCTGTGCCTATCATTCCCATGTACTCTCTTTTAGGCCACCATGCCTCCTCAACACACATTCCAAGGTAATGGTCTGGCCATGAAGCACCTTCTCCTTGCAATCCTTGATTCTCACCTGTCGCCTCACAAACATCTCATCTTCATCGATATCCAACTCTCCCAATTAAATAATGTGGGAGTCATCATGTAGATACCAATATAGCTGAGATACATGAAAAAAGTTGTGGACCCTCTCTAGTGGTGGTGGTAGCGCCCATTGATATGCCACCTCACTGACTTGTCTCAACACCTCAAATTGTCTGATGAACCATGGAGAAAGCTTACTCCCCTACCAAACTTTTTCTTCCATACTGAGGGGAGACATTAATGGACACATGGTCCCCAGCCCACAAATAAATGGGTCTCCCTATAAGATCTACATTTTAATTCATCCAGTCCTGAGCCTCCTTCAACCTCCCACGTTGTAGCTAAACCTTCTCTGTTGTGCTCTACACCACCTCCGGGATAAGAACACCTACCTACCCAACCTTTTCCCAATGCATGGTTGAAATAATTTGTCTCCCATTAAAGGCTTAAAATGGGGAAATTATAACGGTAGAATAAAAGAAATTTTTTTAGAAAAATCTACTAGAGGAAAGTTTCATACCCACAATCCCCTGAAGACCAGAACACATGCCCACAACATATCCTCCAATGATGGGATGGTCCTCTCTATCTGCCCATCTGTTTGAGGGGGAAAAGAAGTTCTAATGAAAATATATGTTCCAAAATCATGTTGTAATACCTTCTAGAATCGTAATGTAATGCATTTGTCTTGATTCAATACGATAGTTCTGGGAACTCCGTGAAGCCACAAAACATCACCCACATACTTTTGTGTTAAGGCATCTACTGCGCTTGACTCCGTAATCACAATGAAATGACATGATTTCATAAAATGGTCCACAAATACCCATATTTAATCACATCCTCCCTTATTTATGGTTTGTTCTGTAATCAAATCCATCGGGACATCATCCCACATCCACTCAGTAACATCTAAGGGCTTCAACAGACTGCCAAGAACATGGTGTTATGACTTCACCTGCTAACACATGAGACACCTTGCCAAAAAGTCTGCCACTTCTTGCCTCACTATGGGACACCAAAAATGACCCCTCAAGACTCGGTACATCATTGAAACTCTTGGGTGTACCAATAGGGGTGAGTTATGGAACTCGGTGAGAAATCCATTTTTCATTTCCACCGGGAAAAATTGTTTTCCAAGAAACAACAACTGATTCCAACTATCCTCTGACCATCCTTCCAGATCATTACCCAGGATAACCTCACCATGCATCACATCAGCCACTATGTCTCCCCACCAAGACTCCCCCACCTACCAGACCATGGAAGATTTCACATTCATCTAAAACATACACCCTCCACCATCCTCTTCTCCCATTCCACAAGCAAGGAAGCCAACTTATATACTGATTTCCAAGCATCTATTGACTCCCGAACTACATCATTTTGTGACTTCCTGCTCACATAATCGACCACTATTATCCCCTCTCTTATGTTTTAGGATTTATCTATGTCTTAGTCCTAATGTAAGTCAATCCACCTCAACTAATTCATGATTAGGTCTTTCTAGGAGTAGACATACCTATAACTCATGTGATCTATGAAGACCACAAATATTTCCACGATGAGGTAATGATGCCACAACTTCAGGGAAAACACCTCTACTACAAGATCTAGGTTTAATGTATCGTAGTTAAGTTAATGTGGGAATTACTTCCTAGACACATAAAAAATCACTCCCCACTGCTGCATCACTACATACCCCAATCCTAGATTAGAAGAACCACAGAACCCTTCAAACTTTACCCCTTACTCTATCAAACACCTCACATGGGAACTGACCATCTTCCCTTTCAGATAACTTAATTCAGTTTGGCACATCTCACTCCATACAAAATCCTTGTCCATTCTGGTCAATGCCATCAAAGGTGATGCAACATGGGAGCAGTTGGGTATGAACATCCAGTAGTAACCTATGAGTTCCAACAAACTATGATCCTTTTCCACATTCTTAGGTTCTACACAAGAAAAAACCACCTATACTTTCATTGGTACAACTTTTATCCCATGCTAGGACACCAAGTGTCTAAGGAAGTGCACCTCTCGTGTGTAGAACATGATATTGGACAACATCCTATAGATTTTGTGGTGTCGGAGGACTACCAAAACTGTTCTTGGATGCTCAGAATGATCCTCCTCTAATCATGAGTAGATTAGGATGTCATCATTGATTATGACTATGAACCACTCCAGGAACTCACAGGAAACACATTTCACGAGCTCCATGAACAAAGATGGTGTGTGCGTAACGCCGAACATCGTGACCAAACACTCAATGTTCCCTTACATACACCTAAAATAAGTCTTCGAGATGTCACCATCAAATGGTGATACACAGACTACATGTCGACATTCGAGAACTAACCTTCTCCTTTCAATGGTCAAAAAGGTCTTCAATCCTCAGTATGGGGTAACGGATCTTAACTATCACCTGATTCAACCTTCGGTAGACTATAGACAGGCAGAGACCACCATCTTTCTTATTTTAAAATAATACTAGAGCACCCCATGGGGATGTGATCAGTCAAATAAAACACTACTTCATCAGGTCATCAACATGAATTTGCAACCCCCGCAATTCAGAAGGTTCCATTCGATAGGGATCTATCAAAATCAGATGGGCAGAAGGTTGTAAGTCTATCACGATCTCAACATCACATTAAGGGGGTAGAGTCAAAAACTCTTCAGGGAAGATATTTAGGAACTCACTGAAAATCCTCAGAACTTCCACCATAATTATTCTAGTCAATTTTAATGAGACCTCCACCAACAAGGAATGTAGGGCCTCAACACGGAGGCTGCCCTCCTAGGAACATCGCTCACCAATGAAAGCTACACACTGCCCGCCCATATCAGAGAACATTACACTTATTTGGAAGTATTCAATTATAGCATGCATGGAAAATAGCCAGATGATTCCCAGGATCAAATTGTATAGCTACATTTGCAGCATAATGTGATCCCCACAAGACTGATATGGCCCCTACATCAATTTTCATGATCGACAGACATCAAATTGGATGGTCTGACCTTTAACTGGTGTACTCTGCACTAGGTTCATGGAGAGTCATTCTACATCTAGGAATATTTCATTGTCTTTAGTAGGTGCAACAACGGAGTGTGAATCTAATGAATGAAACACTGCACAAAAAAAGAGTACTAAACAAGATGATCTTACCTTGGACGACCTACGGCCTTATTGAAATTGCTGCCTCTGTGGAATGAAACTACCCAGGCCTAGCTTCTCTTCCCCTAAGAAGTCAGCCGCCTCACCGAACACGCCCCATTCAAGGTCCCTGAGGAGTTCCCTGAGGTCGGCCTCCTATGTTACCGTCCACCCTCAGTAGAGCGGGATCTCGTTGTCCCTACTACTACTGCTGAAATGTCCGGGCCATCAACTGCTACTACTGAGGTGGGAAATGAACCATCCCACCCAAAATGTACTGAAGGTAGTGTGGGTACTGATTCTGAAGTTTTCCATGACTTCCATAGATAAAGAACCTCAGTCTTGGGCTCGTAGAAAAATGGTGAGGACCGTGAGATTAGAACTGGAACTAATGGGGTCGGTTCCCCTTCAATTGAGGCCTAGAAGGTCATGATGTTGGAGGTCTAATTATAATAGCCTTCCCCTTTAATGAGCTCAATGGGCTCCCCTATTTTGGAATACCTTCTAATGTGTGCATCCTCTCCACCACTTCAGCCTTCTCTTGGACATCAATGTATGTTAGTAGATTGAATGGAGTAACAACATACTAATGGGATCTTCATATTAAATCCTTTAAGAATATTTCACGGGACTCATAATCAGAGAAGAGGTCTAGAATGAAATGAATTAGATCCATGAACATGATCCCTAACTCACTTACTATCACACCCCATTGATGAAGGGAGATATGATCTTAACTCTTCTCAGGCTTTATCATGGAAGAATAGAATTACGTTTAGAACTCCTTCTCGAAGTCCTTCCACGAAACCTAAGCTTCGTTATTCTCCCAAAGACAGTACGTACACTATTGTCATGCACTCCCTACATCTAGATCATGAATAGAGGAACCCAGTACTCCAATAGATCCTGTATCAAGCTGAAGGTGATCGCTATATCCTCGAGTTAGCTCTTAGTCTTCATGTCTATGATGATTCCCATGTACTTCTTGAGGTTCGACCGGTGAAAGGCATGAAGCATCTTCTTCCACTTTCTATCCTCCTACTCTCTATCATCCCTTTTCTAATCATCCAAATTATCCTACTATGATCAATCGCCTGCACTACTCATGGTCGTTGTCCGAGTTCCATAGCTGCAAGGTAAAAAAAATAATTCTTAAGCCCATGTAATGGGGAAAATTTTCTTAACATTTGTCTAATATTTTTATACATTTTATATTCCCAATAAACCCAAAACACTCATGAACATATGTCATTATGATCCATGTGCCTTTTCCTAGGGTATCTACCCTTCAATCAATGTAGCCTCACTTGGTCATTCGGTAGGTCCAGAGTCCTTGCATTGGATTAGGGGGCTAAAATCCCAGGTCCTAGCCAGTCTTCCCTGTCCTATTTCACACACCAAGATTTCCTAGAACTGTTTCCCTACTATCCCAAGAAATTTTCACTATACCTAACCCTGTAATCCATCCAATCCCACAACCATCACCTATGATACCATTCTGTCACTAACCGCCTTCACTATGATGGGGGAAGTGATAACAAATTTCCAGGACCATCCTTCGTCAAGTTGAAGGGGAGATAATGACCCCTGATTCCCACCTCCAATAGTCCATGGAGTGGAAACTAGTAAAAAGGTTTTGAAATTTCATATAATATTAATGACATTACACTTCATATAGAAAAAGATTGGGAGATAAGATGGTAAATCTCAAAAAACACCAAATGTTAAAAGCAGAAGTCAAGAAAAAATCCATTCCAATATGCATGTCAAATATAAACTGATACATGTACAAGAACACTGTTGAGAAATGTATAAAAAGTAATTAAAATCAGTAATGATTAATCATGACGCTCAAGCATGTAATGTCCAGCATGGTCCTCAGAGTCCTCATGGAACACTGAAAGTAGTTTTATATAGGTAGTGTGAGTATACATGTATACACTGTAGGTAAAAACCAGAAGCTCTCTTTAAAAAGTGGGGACTCATTATAATTCCCTGTGAGAAATTAGATGCAACCGGAACACCTTGCATGGAAGCTATCCACCCGGCCTCACCAAGGACCACTCCCCAAATAACAAAAGTCTGGAAAATCAATAGTAATAACACATTGATAGTTGGGTACCTCGCACAGCATTCCAATATGCCATTTAAGACATCCTATGCATCAATCCACCCACACAAGTTCAACTATATTCCCTCTGCCGCCCCAAAAAAACATATGGTCCACCACAATCACGCATCCTACTAATAGAATCCTAGGCCACCACAACCACACATCCCACCGGCAGACAACTGGGCCACCACAACCACACATCCTTCCCAAAAACACATGGGCCATAAGAACCACCACCATTACCAAAGGAATATAGGCTATAACAACCATTGTTACACCCGAAGATGCCTCAGCAAGAACAACTACTTCCATACTTGAAGAAACTTGGACCCCATCCCGAAGACACTTTGGAAACAAACCTACTAACACGCACCTAGTCCAACCACCAAAACACACCCTACCGAATGATTCTTGGTCCATAATCATCATTAGGTTTCCACAACATTCCCTAAGAGTCTTGGGCTACCTTGGAGGGGTGAATAAAGGATCTTATAACCCACCACTCATAAACATTTTGAAAAAAACACCCCCTATGAATTAGGGGTGTTTGACCTGATGTTATCAACAGTGGTGTGGTAAATATAAAAAAAAAGATATAAATATTATACATAAATTTAATCAAGCACTCACCCCAACCTAAGAGTTCTGAAACAGACAACCAACATGTACACAACCTCTCTTCCTGTTATCCTTTCATGCACAAATACACAACAAACATAACCATAACACAACCCATTTTTGAAAAACAATTCCCCCACAACCTTTTCTTATTATAATGTTCAAGTAATTCCATTTAAAATATTCATCCACTATCGGGAAACCAAAAATAATAACATCTTTCCAAACCAACAACGTAAGGAAAATGTATAGATCATGATTTTAAGCATTCACAACTGGTTTTTCTTTATTTTCACAACATCAAAAGGGATCCGTGAAATCCCTCAAAGTACTGGAACCAAAACAAGCCCCCACATTCTAGCCTCATGTCACCTTAGATTCAAAAACCCACAATCCCTTAACAAGATGTTCCATATCCCTCTACCTCACCCACAATGAATCAAATAAACTGCCATGCAAATTACCAGAACAAAGCAAGGGAGTTATTAGAATTTTCAATACTATTAATTAAGTACCTTTTTCCCATTTGGTTAAAAGGGGTAATTCCATATGGGATATAATTCATCAATAATCCATTTAATCATATATGTTTATGTGATTAACCATTTTACTTGTTACAACCACTCAGAAACACCAACAGGTATGACAGCGGGGAAAAAGGCCACTTGTTTTGGTAACTCAAGGGTCGCCCGACTTTTGGGGGTTTAAAACGTAATTATGTGATTCAAAATGACCTTAAACTAATTTATAAGAGGTATTAAAACTTAAAATATATGTTATGGGAAAATTGTAAAAAGAACCCCAACACCCCTCTGTGGCACCGTACCGGTGTGGCACTGATCAGTCACACTGATTAGTGAAACTGATTGGACAATAGTTAAAAATCAGTCTATTTATCTATAAATTTTTAAATATAATTATATTTGGGAAGATTTAATAATAATTAAACTTATGTCATCTAAATTATGGGTTTTATTATTTTTAATCATCTATCATTTCACTAAGATGGCTAATTGTTTTCCAATCAGAGAGGTATATTTACTTGATGAGATTTGGATTCTCTGGGTAAGAGATATTGTAATGTTTTATAGGTTACTTACTATTATTATTTATAATGAGGATTTTTTTTCAAGGATTCAGTTTTGGTGATGATGTAAATTATCATTATGTTTTTAGGTAAAAATTCAATCATCAAACATATAGTCAATCAATGAAAAATATTTACATTTTATATAATATAATTCAGTCCTGTATTTTTAAAATTGGTGGATCATGGGAGGATCAACAATCCTTGATCAATTTAGCATTCAATAGTAGAAATCATACATCTTTTAAAATGGATAAATTTGATCCTCTTTATAGGAGACTATGTCCTTTAACTTTTTTCAAGAATGAAAATGGAAATTCCTCTATGGAGAGATTTAATATAATTTATGGAATGATATATTAAGTTAAATATATTTGAAATATTATAAACAATCACATAAATGAAAATTTCTATGCAGTCCATTGCAGATGACCCATAGAATTAAAAGTGTGGGACCAAATGTTAATTCGTATTTCATTTTGGTTGGTTCCCCATAGAATGGGTAAATAGTGAAAGTCAACTAGGATATTTTTCAATACATTCGAAATTTTTTTAGTATTTCAAAAATAACATATCAGGTGACCTACCATCAAAAATTTCATTCCATGCACAATATGTTCAATGTTTCCCAATTGAAGAAGTACATACTGTAATAAAAACATGAAATTTAATAGAATGATATTAAGATGAAATATGATTCATCATATACAGATAATAATGTCATTATTGTTAAGGATTGTTTTCAGGTGTTGTGAGAAAATGTGATAACTTTTATTTGGGTTAGGGGGCAGAATGGAATTCTCTAAGATGAAACATTTGAGTATGAATTGGAGCTGAAGTTTTAGTTTCCAAACATTTTTCTTCATGAATATATATCAAGATTCTTGTAGATTTACAATATTATATTAGGTAGGTTATAAAGGCCATAATATATATATATATATAATTATATTAATTTATTCATTTCATTCATAATTGTTTGTATATTTCAAATTAAAGAGGATATATATTTTAATTTCATAGTTGGTGAATAGACAATGGTATGTACCCATGGTATTGGAAAAAACATGGTACTCTATGAACTAGTACTGTATACCTGGTAATATCAAGAGTATTAGAGAACCATCAGGTCCCCTATGGACCTAGATTGGGTAACCTAGGTCATAATAATTATTTATTTTTATACATAGTGAAATGATATTTTATCCCTAAAATTAAACATTACATTTACCCACACATGGTATTTCTTTCCCATTTTCATTTTTTGAGAAATCATCGAGAACTGAATCTCTTCAACATAACTATAATGGATTTATCTATCATAAATGGTTGAAATCAATAAATTTTAGTTACAATATATCATCCTATGTATGGTAATTCCATGATAAGTCCTTCTTATTTTCATCATTTACGTTCTTTATGAAAATTGGTCTAAAACTGTATCATTCAAACTATGGTTTGTGAATCTTATTAATTATCTATGTATCTATTATAACAAGATAATGTGGGAGTTGATTCAATGTGAATAAATGGAAAGCATGCTAATTTGATTATTTTTTTTACATCCTATATTGTAATATGTGTATACTATAATATTTTATGAGTATTAATTGTTCTATTGGTTTATGTGGTAGATATTATTCTTCCAACTGGGTTCAAATAGTAACTATGTATTAATTTATGTAGTACAACCCATTTATCCTCACATGCATATAGATTTAAACTAAAAGTGGTATGTGGATGAGTGAATTTAATTAAAACAATGAGTTTAAAATGAAAAATGAGTTTCATAATTTATTATATTAATACATTTTTTTTTTCTAGTAATTCATTATAATGTTTATCATCGTTGATATTCTATGTTTTTTATAATCATGTTTTATATTTTGTTTTTCACTTTCATGGAATTTTTATTTTTAATTTTATTCTAATAATTTTTGAAAGTGTGTAAATCATCTTATATGTTACTATATACTATTAGATGATGTCTGTATCTATTTTAAATATATTTCATGTCAGTTGAGAAACTTATATAGAATTTTGATTTATCTACCATTTGTATTGGGTATGTTAAAATATATGTATGCGGTGTTGTATTAAAATGAGAAGGTACCAACATGTTGACCAATAGGTGGGTAGGTTTGGATTGGATTGTAATTCCCTAACTCTCATACACACTCTCATATATTCATTGGGACTTGTGAATATTTTTTATTGATTATAGTATACACATATTTCCCTTTTATAATGAGATGTGTGTTTCACCTTGACCCCTGTGATGATATTATACTCTAACACTATTATATATGTCATCCCAAATCTGAACCTGGGTTTTAACCTAGTAAAACATGTATAGACATTCTTGGTATAGTGAGTTATTTTGGTATAATTATTTTATATATAATGTATCCAATTCCCCAATTAAAATAATTTTACTTTTAATTCATTCATTACAAAATCCTCACATAAACATTAATTTATGATAAATCATTAAGGAGTGTATTGTAAAATTTGTATTGGGTATTTCCATCCATGAACATTGAATTTTTACTTATAGAAAAACTATACATTCTTATACACATATCGAATGTAATGGAAAATCTCAAAAACATTGTTGATAATACCTCTATTATTTGATGTGTGGGTGGTGGATTATGGTTCTTTATTTAAATTTTTTGTGGGAATACTAATCCTATTGTAGGGGTAATCAATGAGCATTAGAATGCATGTTTACACCTATATAATTCATTATTATTGTTATTTATAAAAACATTTCATTCCCTTTATGTATATAGTTTATATTTATTTGTTTCAAACACCCAAAAAAATGGATGGACGATTATGGACCTTTAAAATATGATATTACATGTTTATACTATTTTATTCATATTGATTCATACAATTACTCATCTACTACCATTGACTTCCTAGTTACATATTTTATGTACCTAGTGATCATATAGTCCATTCCACTTGTGGGTGTGATCCACATATTTTTTGAATTTATGATTATGATGGGAGAAACTATCTCTCACCCTTGTATCATTCAACCATTTGCCCTTACACAGGGATGTTGTGATTTAGAGGCACTCTTGAGGTATTATAATGACCTGATTGAGATTAAATTTTGATATTTTTGTCGTGGGTGTTACAATATGTATTGTTTAAATGTTATTTTACTATTCCACTAGTCATGTTCTTATTCTAACAGTCAAGAAACTATTCTAGATTACTTCTTAAATATTAATTACAATTCTAATAATCATATTGGGTGTGTACTTCTTATAAATACCTCATGTATCCTTCTTTCATCATTAATTTAGTGTTATATCTATTTTATCTCATAAAATTATAATATTAGAATTATATTTTCATTGTTTTTTCCTATTTATAGTGTTTCTTTGGATTTTTTCAATTCTAGGAAACTATGACCCAACTGATTTTCAAATTACACATATATTGTATTTTTGTTATACCATTTTAGTAAAATTTATTTATAGGATTATATATATTAATTATATATAATTTTATATACTTATGAACTAAATTAGTGATTATATTTTTTTATGTGTTTTATATTTTAAAATATACCAACATTTGAAACACACACATTAATTACAAAGAAGTATTTTGTATAGAAATTTTTGGGTCACTAAACATTATATCTGTTACGCCATACACATCCTCACAGCCCCTCCAAAAAGGATGCTTCCAACCCAAAAATGATAGTAGTTAATCATTAGATATCCCATAATATAGGTGCCATATGAATAGGATTGTGTAAATTATGAGTTTAAGGGGTTTTATATATAATATGGGTTTCATAAATAATGGTTTGAAAAGGTACATGTATGGAACCCATCTAGCTCGGTTCATCATATTTGTAATATATCTAGGTGTTTGTGAAAGTAAATCAGGTATTATATTATCTAAAATAAGTAAATTGGGAACCAATTAGGGGGTTTGAGGAGCCAGAATTGTCTTAAAGTCAAAATTCATGGATTGGGAATCCCAGTGGATGGATAAAAATTTCTATATATTTCATCTAAGAAACATGTGGGAGGAAACTGAAGCTCCCATGGGAGAGAATAAAAATCCATCATGGACTATTTGGATTGAGTCTATTAGGACATGTTCATATAGGGATGATTTTTAATTTCCCACCATTTAGTAAACATGATCTTATATAGATATAGAAGCTCTAGGAGATAATGTGGACCATCATACTATGAAACGTATAAACCATAGATATGGTCCATAGATCATTCTGGTGTTCTATCACAAGATATTATTGGGTTTATAGAGTATATTATATGGAGTCGATAAAACACCATTGTTTGTTAGATAGTTTTTATGGTCTATTATAGGGAGTATACCTAGATGGTAGTGATGTAAGATGATTAGTTTTTTTATGTGTTAAAGTGGATGGTCAGGTTAGCCTCTAGATTTATTCAGACTGGGGGTACATCATCCCACTTCAGTACTAGTCATATAAGGTAACAAAAAGTTTAACCCTTATGATATAATATCAAATGTATTAAAATGTATTATATGTTTTGGATTGGTTTCTATTTTAGGTTTTTCCATGTTGATGTGTTGTATTGGAACTATATAAGGTTTTGATGTTGAGGGAATACTGAGTCTCATACGCCCACCCTACATAGGAATCTCAATACACATGGATCTTCTCATGCTTTTCGTTTTAGTAAAGGGTATCTCCTTATAGAATGAGTTGTTGTAGTTGATTTATGATTGTGATTATAGGATGGTTGTATTTATAGTATTGGATATGGAACTATTTGGATCCTTAATTTCTAGATGAGTATTTCTAAAAATTTATTTATTATGTTTTTATGTGTATCATTGACCCGTAATGGGTATTACTTTATGGTATCTTTCTTATATGCATTTAGTGTATTTTATTTATGAATAAATTTCTTTTTACTATTTATTTATTTATTTATATATATATATATATATATGTTGTTATCTGTTTATTTACACTATAATTTGATAACTCTAATATGAGGGAGTATTTTATACAAATACTTCTTCGTAACCCTCCCTACAAGTAGTCAGAATCATGATTACAAGGATGTGTGGAAAGGTTCCAATAGATCATTTTGTATGGTCACATTCTATGTAATTAAGGCTAGAGAGTTTTGAAAACTAGTATCCATGTGTGTTTTTTATACTGATATTTATAATATGGGGTATGGAGATCTATGTATTCGATGATACATTGAATGAAAATAGTATTATCTTCCATAATTACATAAATAGGTGTTCATGACCTTGTTTTCTATGTATCTGGATTGTTATTTTGGGATTTTGGGGATAAAGTTGGGTTATTTATTTTGGATGATCATAGATTATTATGAAATTTATTTATGTTTTATATTTTCCTATAGAGATAATATGTTCATACAAAAGTATAAAAAAATTTCATGGTGTTTACTTAACATTATTTAATCTCCTTCTTATTGACATTATTATTCTAGTATATAGATAACACTTTAATGAACCAATAATAACTTATTAATTGTTTTCTTCTATAACATATGTGTCTAACTAAACATTGTTCAAAAAGTTTATTTATTTTTATCATGTATCACTTGATAATCTTTATTTGGATTTTATTAACATGGATGTTCTAAAACAATAGATTGGATTATCTATTACTGGACTTATTTTTAATGATGGATCCCGTGATTGGGAGTATATATGGGACCATTAATGCATCTTAAGAGGGATTAGAACATACATTCAATTGTTATTTTTTATACAGATTAATATTAGAATTACATGAGAATCTATGATATGATTTTTCTATCCTGTAAAGATTAATAAGAATTTATTCCTTCCCAAGTGTGTGTGATGTGACCAAAGATGGGTTCATGAATGATGTGCTTTGAGGCTGTGTTAGAGGGATCAATTTCATGGTATAGATGTGTATTATATTTTAGTGGATAAGATCAGGTATATCATAGTTTTTAGGGAGAAATAATATGAGTATCATGGTAGTGGGTTATTTTGGTGGCAATCAGCAATTTTTTGAAAGTGGGATACGGGTAGATATTTTCTCTGGTCAAGTAAAAGAGAACACCCTTGGTAGGGAGTGTGCCATTTGTGTATTTTTGTATACTATTTATTCTAAAACGAGATCTTGGTGTCACATTGGGTGATTATTATGTTATAAAAATACCCAATAGTATTATGGTGTAGGGTATGAGTTTGGATATTAATGGTCATGGGGATACATTAGATCATGAAATACCATGATGGGTATTGGATGGTGATGGAAATATAGTGTTACAATATTTCATAACAGATGGATTTATTTTTTTGAAAGGTATTCTGCTAAAGTATTTTATTTTTTATATGCTTCATCTCCATGTTTTGATAAAATATTCAGTATATTTAGTTCAAAACATTTTTTTGGTAAGAAATTCATATTTTTTAGAGAACCCACAAAACATTGGATATTCTTAGTTGGAAGTGATTGATTTTTTAGAACTACAAATTACATTTTGAACTATTCGAGTGTTTTATAGGATGATTCTAGTGATTGATATTGTTGTTTTTGTTTTCTCATTTCCTACTTTTTGGTGTTTTTTTAGCATTATGGTCAAAGATAGATGGAGGAAGATCTTTGTTATAGTGGAATGGTTATAATTTTTCGATGTGTTTAGGTTGGTAATTATGTTCTCATATTAGTTATATCATCAATATTTAGACCATATCATGGTAATTGAGTTGACCTTTTATTCTTGGGATCATAAATCAAGGAAATCATGTGACGAATTGTGAAAATTCAATTGATTGTATTTACAAAAGAACCATGCTGGGATGTTATCGAAGTTCATGTTGAGGAGATAGGTGAATCTACCCCAACCAATTGAGTTACTATGGGAGGGGCCAATGTTTTGGTGGTTTTCTATTGGATTATTAATAAATTTTTAATTAATTGTTTTTAATACATTATATTTTTTTATGAAATCTGGATTTCGCATCTTTTATTATTTTTGAAATTTGACCCTTTATATATTCCTCGCATTCTCTCCTCTCCTAAAAGGATGATCTCTCATTTTTTTTGTCATGATCATTATTTCGTATGTCTCAATATGTTTGTCTATTCATCATCTTCCTAACATTATTTTTGTCTATCAATGTATCAACATTATTCATCCATTATTATCAAAATTGGTGTTTTTTCCTTATATTAGAAGCAAGTTAGTTTTTGATAATCTAGAGGCAGTGTATTGAAACTATTGGATAGGTGGTCCCCAAATATACTAGTATATTATATTTGTATTTATATAATGTGTTATGGTGTGGGTGTGAAAATATTTTGTAGAATAATATAACCGAACCAAAATCCATTTTCATGGAAACTAAGGGATCCTTAATGTTTTATGGAATATGAGTGGTATTTAGAATTTGTAAGGCTTCTTGGGAGTTGTTCATAGTAGAAATATAAATTGAAACTATGTGTTTAAGTTGGGTAAAAGGAAGTTTGATGTAATGATGGAATGCGATAAATTATTATAATATATTTATTGCCTACATTGAATTTATAATGATTTAATGTTGGTCTGTATAAAGATACGTTGACCATCTTATGTGAGTTTTTATGAAATTAAATGTACATATTGATTCATTTTTCAACAAAAAGTGATTATTAAGGCATGATTAGGGAACCAAGGGGAGCCTAAGGTGGTATATATTTATTTATTGGTTTTATAGCCTTTGGGGTGGGAGTTTTATTTAGAAATAGGGTTGGATAATATTTTAAATAAATGGATAAAATATGTTCTATATGGGACACCATTTGGAATGGTGTGTCTAGCAGTATAGATTTTCTAAATCATGGTTATGTTATTGTTTCAACATGCTAGTGAGTGTTGATTTGGTCATCAGTGAGGATTGAGGTAGGTGAATCTTTGATTTCATAGTGAATCCATCCTCAATAATGAGGGGATGTCCACTCATTATGAATATATAATATAATGATAGTCACTATAGGTGGAATATAATGTGGTTCTATTTTTTTATAGTTGTATCACATCAATTGTTTTCTAAAACATTAGGAATAATGTCATTTGGTAACATACATATAAATATGTGGGTCATTTGGTCACTATATGGTCAGTAAAGTCTTTCATAGATGTAGTAGCTTAAGAGGACGATGTTCATCGTCATCCGAAATGTGGGATACAAAGTAAATGCTATCCATGGATAAAATTTGTTATTTTACTAAAACAGACAATTAGGGAGAAAGGGGATATTATAATTGGAGGATAATAACATATTATTATAGACACTATTATCATTACCAGGTTGATGGATGATTCATTTAATATATTAATATTAGTCCACTAGTTTCATTATGAGTTAAGGTACAGAAGTTTGTGAGGCTTTGGGTGTGTTCATATTGTTGGTATGTAACCCCACATAAAGTTAAAGGGTTAAAATACTAAATTTTACAACACATTCCAAAAAGGTGACCCATTATATTTTAGATCATTTCCAATTGGAACACCACAGTTTAGAATGATTTCTGTGGAGTAGTGTTAGGATGGGTAACCCACTAGGATGTTTCTTAGGGTATGTGAGAGTGAGGATATCACCATGTAAAATAACATTTGTTGTCCTTTGGGGTCATTAATTAATCTAATTATGTTTTTTCTCGTGTGGGTGGTACCCAGTGGGGGTGGAACATGTTTTAGGGGAACTAGTGGCACTGTAGTCTAATAACTAACCACCACATTAAAAATAATTGGTAATTGTTTTTTTAGGCAACTTGTTATAGAGATATGAGAGTGGTACCTAGAAAAAAAATAGTGGTATTGATGAGGTTAAAATATAGGTTCCTCAAATAAAATATTGTTCACGAAGTGGGGAAGATTATAACACATCGTCATGTTAAAAGTTTTAAATACTAAATCTTACAACACATAAAAAAGGTTCAACATTATTTTTGGATTCTATCTGAAGAGAACTATATAATTTAGGAATGATTATATTAGAGTAGTTTTGGGAAGTGGGACCTCATAGGTATCTTTCCATGGTCACTGCAGGGATATCAGAAAGAACACCTAGAGAGAATTTTTTCTCTAGTGAGTAAATTCATTGGCATTATTATCTGTTCATTCATGGGACTAAGCCATAGGTACATGACAACATGTCATGGGAGATTAATTATGTCTCGTGGGCCAGGACCAAATGACAATATTAAAAAGGAGGGGTCTCAATGTTGTCATTGGGGCCCAATTATTACAAGTTATATCAATCCACAATGGAAATTATTAAATTTGATGACTTTGTTGTTAGGGTTTCAAATAGTACCCCCAATGTATGTTTATTTATGGTTGTTGACTATTTTTTCTCTCATGTTATTCCTGAAAATGTGTTATGTTAGAGATATTTAGTGGAAAACTGTTGGTGGATTTATAGGTATCATAATTAGACCATTCACAATTTTATTGGTGAATGTGCAACAGTTCATGAACTATATTTTATGAATGGGTGAATAGTTGTGAAAGATTTTAGAGAAGGCTTGTGGTGGGGTTTGGTATGGGCTAGTTGATTATACAATATATGAGATGAAACTATGTAGATCATCAGTTTCTATTTATGGTGATCTCGTGATTCATTTTTTTGTATGATATATATGATTTACATATTTTGTGTAATCATTTATTATTTTATTTTTTGAACTCTTGTGTTTCATTTCAATCTTCTATATTATTGTATGTTCTATTTTTTTGTCCCATAATGTAAATGGTATTACCTGGTTACTTTAATTTCTATTTAATTACTTTAATATAGGGGTATACTCATACCACTCTAATTTCCAAAACCCTTTCTATTATTATGTAACTCTTGTTTATGGGAAGGTGATCTTGAGGTCTTTTAGAACCTCCACTCTAGTCCCTGATCAAGTTGGATAGATTAGAGAGTGATACACTTTGAGAAAGTATGTTGTGAAGTTATGAATCTATATTCTTTGACTCTATAGGGATTATATAATATTTTAAAATTTTCACTAATGTTGCGATGGTCCCATTTATATACTCATAGGATTCCATGACATCCACCAACATGGTATCTTTTTTCTTAATAGTGGGTGATTGTGCATTTACTCTAAGTCATGGTTGGGTGGTTTGGGGTTAGTTTTGGATGATAGGTTCTCTTGTTCATTCCCCTTTTCTAAACACATGACATCCTTTAATTCAGAATTTTTCTGTTTTAATTTAATTATATATATTTTGAAAGAAATTATATTGTGATTGAATTTGGTCTTAATTAATGATTTTTTTGGTATCAATCTCTATAAAACTATTAACATTTTGGACATGTTCATAGTTAAATTAAATCCTATAAAAGTAAAATTATTCTTATTGTTCATTCCCATAAGGAAGTGAACCAATATTTAATAACATATATATTCTTACCTATCAAAATAGTCCAAAATATGATCATATCCAATTACCCTATATCCACATAGATATCCCTTTTAGTAAACATAGGATATAATCAATTATTTTTTTTGAATTTATAGAGTGGGTGTTTAAAAATTATCTCATTTACTAATTGTTGGATTGAATATCATCAAAAGGAAATTGTGAAACTCATCCCACATTTCATTTGAAAATTTCATTTAGGGATCTAGAAAAAACAAGTAATAATCAATTGACTTATAAAAGTCAATTCTATATACACCTATTGCCACACTAATCTAAAAAATTGTCTCCATTAATTTTGCTACACCCAAATTACATTATATATTTCACCATGATTATAATTAAAAGGATTTAGAAGCTCCATTGTGAGTTCCTAGTGTGACTCAACTTTACTTGTGTTTCATATACTATTTTTATAGAACTCAATCCCTCACCAAAACATATTATAGACTAATGTGATTTCCATAATGGATTTTATCATGGTCATCATACACGGCCTATGAAACTTCATCATATCGTGCATGAATCATCTACACCAACCATCACACAAGATTAATCTCATCAATAAAAAAACTAAGTAGGTTATAAACCACCACATAAAATATGAAAATATTTTCAGTTTTGTGTTTGAATCGACTCATTTAAAATTAAAATATCTTTATCCCTATAGAATTAGATTTATTATTAAATTAAACATTAAATTGAAATAATTTATTAATGGATTATAAAAAAATGAATTTATTTTAAACAATTATCCTGGATTCAATTAGGTTGAATATGAATCAAAATTTTATGTTGAGACCTAATGAAAATACATATCGGAAGGTCATTAATGAATTATTCATGAAAACCTAATGATTCAAATAAGGAAAGGGAGTAAATCATTCTAGAATCCTAGAAGGGAGAAATGATTAGGTTTGTGGATATTGCTAAATCAGTTAATTGACTTTTGTAGAGAATATGGTTTCATATCTCCAGTGAGGTTGGTAGAGATGAAAAATAAATTGATATATTGTGGAAGAGAATCCTAGAAACACTGATGTTAAATATATTCTGAAATGGTAAAATTGATGAATGGATCCATTAGATGACATAATAGAGGAGAATTTAACCACTTAACCATAATGAATCTAATTACATTCATCATGGAACATATAAATTAAACAAAAAATTATAACATGAGGCCGAAAATATTATGATGCAATAAATTTGGATACTGAAATTTTGTAATATCAGTTTATAAAGATGAAGAGAACCAAAGATGTTTTGATTTTTATAAATGAAACTAAGACATATATGGATAAATTATGGGATTATCAATAAATTCATTTGTATTTTGATTTTTAGGCTATTCATTGAAAGTTGAGAGATTCTCCTAGATTGTGGGATGATAGGTTTATAAGGACCTATCGGAAATTATTCAATATAGTGGATCAAAATAGAAGGGATAGTTCATTGTATTTTCATGTTATGAATAAATTGAATCCATAAAAAATATATATATGGACCATTTTCCATTCACTGATGATAGTTGTCCCAAATATCATTGACCAAGTGTATCATAATGATTATTTGAAAACAACCCAAGGACTCATACCTTGGAATTGTATCCTTCAATTTATCTCAGTCAATAAAACATGGTTGGAATTCTAAAAAAATCCATTCTTGAATATTATAAAGGAAAAATCCATTTACACCTAGATATTAAATCTTTTTACATGTATAAAATATAATACATGTTAGATTCATAAAGGTTTATAGTCTTTCGATATAATATTTACAATCATCTTATTTTATTATTGAACATTTACATCTCCAATAGAGATCTTCCATTTAGTACACTTCATAAGAATACCTACTAAAAACATTATTCATATCTTATGGGAAGAGAAATATAAGAAAATTTGGAGATCTGTATCACAGTAGGGGTAAGGAAGGTATATATAAATAAAAACATGAGTATAAAAATATATTAATATGAACATAAAATTGTAAAATCATTCCATACATAATGTATATTCTAACCTTGAGTCATGGAATAAATCATGGTTGTTTATAAGGCAAAACCCATATGAAACATGATCCATGAGAGAATAATATTGGAATAAAAAATGGAATTTTGGAAACACATAAGTATATAAAATCATTTCCTTGGTTGTTATGTATATTTTTCAGTACTATAATAGTTTAATTGGTTCACTCCTCAAACTAGAATAGTATTATAAATTCATTCCCCACACTAGAAGGGTGAAAAATGTACCTTATTGAATATATTTCAAAACTCATTCCCATTCTATATATATCATGAGATATAAATCATTACCCAATGAATTTAAGGAAAATATAGGTCCAAAAATTAAAATAATGACAACCATATATATGTTTTGAATAATAATTCAAACCATCCATAATATCATATCCCATAAAAATGGATTTCATAAAAATTTCATAATAAAAAATCTTATGGAAAAGAAATATAATTGATAAACACCCTTAAAAAATAAACATAAAACAATAAAAAAATTACAAGATTGATTTCCTCAGATCACAACCTAAAAAAAATTAGTAACATGAAATAATGTGTTCTAAAATGGAAAATTATTTTTAAAGGAAACATGAAATAACTCATGAGGAAAATAACCTTTCCATTATTATAAAAATAACATCCAACAAAATTATAAACTAAAACAATTTCATTGAATATAAACTTGTATTCTTGTAATGAAATCTTCAAGTGATTATGTATTCATTATAGCGGAAGAATCACCTCGTGAATTATAGGTTACAAACATTCATTTCGTATTAATGATAGAAATGTCACAGAGTCCCTTTTTAGACAATGAAAAAAAATACAATTTTCAAAAAAAAATTTAAAAAGTCCAAAATTAGAATAAATGAATTAAAATAATTATAGTATTTTATTAAATAAAACTAAAAATAATTTTGATGAAACATGGACATGAAATTGAAATTTTCCTCAACAAAATATTAAATATAAACAATCCTAAATAATAATGAATTTATGAAATAAACCCATACATCTTTGTAATCAATAAAATAGTATCACACATGAATGAACAAAAAATATATGTATATATAAATAACATAATATTCAGTATAATACTCCTAAAACTCATTCATCGACAATATGTATGTTACATAAAATAAACATGTAGTGAATAAGTCATGTTTCCCATGAAAATAGGAGGCAATAATCCCCATCCACATGTATTTAATTTCATTGTTCAAGTTTAAACCTACATAATGAAAAAAGTGAATTTATTATACCTTTATTCCATAACCATATATCTATCATATTTGTAACATTCCATTTAGTAAATAATAATACATTTTAATATTTGTAAATATTTTTGATTTAAATTTTAATTTTACTTTAAAGGGGATGTTATGTTCGATAGCGTACCCAATACGCAATAGTGAGTTTCTTTGAAATCTTACGTTGCACGCTAATAATATAATATTATTATTTTAAATGGTACTTGATGTCTATCCATTTTATTAGAAGGATTAAATATAACTAACTAAAATATGATCATACATGTTTGTAAAATTATTTTTCATTTTTCTAATAATATATAGAGGCTTAAAATGTGACAGAATCTTAGCATAAATACACTAATATTCATAAAAAAGTCAATTTACCTCTTTTTATGGAGAACCATCATTAAATATAGTTTTGGTCTATTTTATATGTTCAATTTGACAAAATACAATTTTCTTTATATTTGGGGCATCAAAATTTACTTTGGGTAAATTTTTGGTATTTTTCTGATAAAGTTAATTTTTTAATGAATAGTTAATAATACTGTATTTTATTTCAAAAGTTCCTTTTTATCTAATATATTTATATGGTTATATTATATTTTTAAATTGGTTCTAAAGTGAAATAAGAATATATTTTTACTATTTAATCCAATTTTGGACTTTGGAATTAATTTCACTTTGAAATTGGAAATAAACAAGTGTCAATCTTTTGATAGTTATTATTTCTTAAAAACACGTTTTTGTTTTGATAGCGGGAATTAATTTTCAATTAATTTCTACAACTTCTGGGTTTTGAATTTAGAAAAATAGATTCAATATTTGGAATAATTAGGTCCAAATTGTGTAAATAGGTAACTTTCATATTTATAAATTTTAAATATTTACTTCAGTAAATATTTTATTTATCAAGATTAAAAGGTTAATCTATTAAATAAGGGTAAAATATAACATCATAATATTACTAAATTACCCTAAAATGTGTCCTAATACAATTTTATGATACATATCTGACCATGGGCATCCTTGGGCCGAATTTGGGAACCCATGGAGCCACATGGGAGTAATGATGACACTTTATATTAATTAATTTAATGTATAGACAAAAATGACATAAAAATTATCTTTTAGTAAATTAGTTTTCATATGGGGTTATATAAGTTATCTTTTCTACTATAAATATTCATTGGAAAGGTAAAACGTTTTCCTACATCATTTTTTTTATAATTTTTGGAAATCATATAAATTAAATTATTTATGACATAATATTAAAGTAGTATTTACCCCATTAATAAATGATTTAAATAAATAAGATTATAAATATTAAAACAGTATCCAAAACCTATCCAATTTTTATTGGATGATTTTATTTCTACAACGAGTCATATTATATTCGATGTATATGATTAGTTGACCTTTTGAAAACGATGATGTGGTTATAATAAAATAATTGTTTCAAACTTTCCTAAAGAGCCCCTCCTCTCCCTTATAAAAATCCATCATTTCTAACCCATTTCTCACACTACTCAAGCCTTTGGCTCATTAATACTCTTCTCCAATAATCTCCCAAGATTCCTATTTTCATCCTAGAAGAAATACCTTAGGTATAAAACACTTCAATAATCCCTTTTGGCTCAAATCAAAGGGAGTTGCCCGATTTAAAGGTAACGTCTTCTCTTAAGTTCTTTTGTTTTATTTTAATTCTCAAACCCCCTAAACCCTTTTTATTCCATTATTTTATAACAAATACAGTATCCAAAAAATACTAGGATGTTTTTATGAGATGTATTCTAAAAAAACTTACACACACCTCCATCTAATGGGTGAAGAACATATAGTTTTTGTGGATGGAAAACTAACGCCTCACGAAACGATGATTGTTGATTACCTCCTACCACCTCTCATGGTGGCCATTACGATGGAACTGTATTTATATATGATATATATTAAGTTTATTTTTTATTATGATTCTGTAATTTCAATTTATAGCATACATTTATAGTTTCCATTGGGGGTAAACGCGATAATTTTATTTGAGGAAGTGCGGACTACCACCCCCTCAAAGTGATATGACTCGTTAATGCCATATGTGGGACGTATAAAGGATGGAGTTAATGATATTATATATATTATTATACTATAATTAAAATATAATTATGTATCATTATTTTTTAATTCCATTAAAATATAAAATTGAAATTAATGTAGCGTTTGTGCGTACGTACGACATATCGCTCTATGAACTGTGCATTTCATTTCTTATCTGAAAATGTTATATAATGTTATAAATACATGTATATAATGGATTTATATGATATATATGATATTTAAATAATGAATATAATTATGGAGATAAAGGACTGTTGACCACATGAACTGCTTGTAAATATATGGTGGTCATTTTTTACTCAAGTACAAAATATCGACAAAACGACCATTATTAACATAAATGATTACATAATATTTATAACGTAGTAATAAGTGATATAAAAGGAATAAAAAACATGAAAAGTGTTTTTATGAAAGTATAAATTAACTTTTGTTTTTTATTACTGAGATTGAAGGACAAACAGGTCATGTCTGACACGAGGTATGGGACTTCATCTCAATCTCCTTTCATTGAGGCATATTTTGTTTTAATACACGATTTTATTTTATACAATTTATAAAAACCTTTGACTTTTCATTTCATTCAAAGTTAATCTTTTTCTACGAAGCGTTTTACTAAACTACAGAAAACGAATCATTCCTTTTAATGTACGCAGTGACAATGACCTATCCGCCACCGCGAGTATTTGTTTATCTTCAGCTTCTATAACAAGGTGTAATGATTTTAAAACGAAAATAAATACCATATAATTTTTTACGTGTTTTGGTATTGAAATTTGTTTTGATAATGTATTGTTTATGAAAATATATTTAAATGATATATTGTGATTAGTTTGTGGAAATTTTTTCATTCCATTATGTTTATTTTATGTGCTATGAATATGTTATGTTTCTTTGGAATTGTTTATGTATATGGGTGGTTCCGTGATAAACCTAGGCCGGGTGAGTCTGAGATAGCTCTCCAATTCATTGGGTAATGTCATGGAGGTAAAGGTTAATGTTTCTCATAAGATATTTAGGGAATATACTTTGATGGGTATTCCAAATGCGAATCTCTATGTAGCTGTGATAGATTCAATGTATGTATGATATTGATTCCACAAGTAACCTTTATGATTTATGTTTTTTATTTGTTATTCAACAATCATATGATTTAATGAGGTATGTTAAATAGCCTATGTTATGTATGAAATGATGAACTAATGTTTTCATTCTTTGTTTTATAACACTTACAGAGCTTTTTATGCTCATCCCATGTTTTGAAATGTCTCTCACAGGACTCAAAGATGAATATGTTCAAGGATGGGATCAAGGAAAAGTCATGCTGTTTAAAACATGTCACTAGACATGACTCTTTTTTTCAATATTTTTTTTTTTAAAATATGGAAACTAAATAGAATTGTTTACATTGTAATCATTTGATATGTAACAGTTATCTCATAATTTTCTAAAACTCTAAACCTGAACAGCTCCCCAATGGGAATTATTATTTTAATTCAATATTATGTAATGTTTAAAGGCCAATTCCTTATAGTTGGTATCAAAATTAGGTTTAAATAACTTTAGATGTTACGGTATTGTTAAATTAATGTCCATTAGTTAATTTATGTTAATATTGAAATGATATAGCATTAACAGATTACCATGTTGCTTTTCCGAAGATATTATTGTGTTTAGAAAGCTCATCTGTAGAGGAAACAAGGCACCTATGTTGAGATGACATCAGGATGAAGACAGCCTTCCAAATCACCAACATGAGATGGTCGGAATCGGAACTGAACAGTTTATTGCTATGATGGCACAATTGAATCAGGCTATAAATGGTGGTGATATCCATGAACGAGATCTGCCAGATCAACCACACACGAACATGTCGGTAGTAGAGCATTTCGTGAGGTAACATCCCCCATCATTCAGAGGATCATCTGACCCTGTACTAGGAGAAGGGTGGATTGAAGCATTAGAGAAAAGTTTTGATGTCATGGGGTCTTTAGAACTTCAAAAGGTTAGTCTTTTTGTTTACAGTTTTGAATGTGAATATGATTAGTGGTGGTGGATGGTGAAAAATATTATGGATAGTGATGAGATTGATACTCTTTATTGGGAAGAATTCAAACATATGTTCCTTGAAAAATATTTTTCTAAGGTGGTTCGACTTAGGAAGGGAAAAATTCATAGAATTGAGGCAGGAAAACGACTCGGGGGCTGCTTACGAAGAAAAATTCACTCGGTTCGCAAGGTATTCTCTGAATTTCATAAAAGATCTTGATTGTAGAATCAACCCTTTTCACTCAGGATTAATGCCAAATTATTGAAGGTCTTTAGCTTCTCATGAGTTCAAAAGTTATGAAAAACTTTTTTGTTGTTCAGAGAAGGTGGAAATGGTGTTTGCTAATAATCAGATGTTATTTGAAAAACAATAGAATAAGAGGTTGGGGTGGTAGGTGAAAGGGAAGAACTCTTCAAAAAATTCTGATGGTCAAAAACTTAAGATTATAGTTTTTGAAAATTGTGGTTAAAAGCATGATGGGGAATGTCTGTTGAATTATGGTAAGTGCTTCCGATGATGTAAAATGGGACATAAGGCTTGTAATTGAACTGAATAAGATCGAGGTAATGTTAATAAAAAATATGATTTACAGTCAGTAAAATTTTTTAGGTGAAATGAAATGGGTTATTATGAAACTAAGTGTCCAAAAAAGAACTCAATTGATGTAAATCAGCCTGACTAAAAACAGAAAAGGGTGGTGAAATCCTTTGCAACTACATCAGTAGATATTGGGCCATCAAATGAAGTAGTACCAGGTACACTATTTATTTGTTTAGATTTTTCCAATGTGTTATTTGATTCAGGGTCTACAAACTCTTTCATTTCTGAGAATTTTTCTAGTAAATTGGTAATTCCATCTCAAGATATAAATATTGAACTTAAGGTAAAAACACCTGTAGGAAATAATGAGACCAAAATAAAATATATGAACCTTCATGTCCTTGTGTGTGGAAAGAATCTATATATAAACCTTATAGTTTGTCCACTAGTAGAGTTTGATGTTCTTTTAGGTATGGATTGTCTTTCTGTTTATCATGCTAAGATTGACTGCAGAGCTAAAGAGGTTTCTTTTTAGAAATCATTTTAGTTTTTGTACAAGAATGAACCATTTTGATAACATAACAAGAATCTTAGAAAGTAGTAAAATATGGAAATGAATGTTACCTTGCACATATTTTTGATAATAAAGGAAGTGTTGAGATTAATGATGTGCCAGTGGAAAATGAGTACCTTGATTTTTTTCCTAATGAGTTTCTTGGTATTATACCTGATCGAGAAGTTAAATTTACAATTTACTTAGTTACTAATGCTAAACCAAATTCAAAACCCCCTTATCGAGTGGCTCAAATTGAACTTTTAGAGTTTAAGAAGCAATTGCAGGAGTTATTAGATAAATGATTCATTCGACCTACCACATCAGTATGTGGTTCTCCTATATTATTTGTTAAAAAAGGTGGTTCAATGAGACTTTTCATTGATTATAGATGATTGAATAACATCACTGTTATAAACAAGTATCCATTACATCGTATTGATGATTTGGTTGATCAGATCTAGGGAGATTAGTATTTTTCAATGATTTATCTGAGGTCGGGGTATCATCGGTTGAATGTAAAAGAAGTAGAAATTCTGAAGACTGTGTTTCATACTAGATATGACCATTATGAATTTCTAGTTATGCCTTTTGGGTTAACCAATGCACCTATAGTATTCATGGATATAATGAATATAATTTTCTGTGAGTTCATGGATAATTTGGTGGTTGTGTTCATTGATGATATTTTGGTTTTTTATATAAGTAAAGATGAGTATGAAATTCATTTAAGGTTTTTCTTGAAAACCTTAAAATAAATGAAACTATATGGGAAATTCAGCATGTGTGGATTTTGGTTACAATAAATTTCATTCTTGGGACACGTTGTTTCAAAAAATGGAATAACTGTTGATCCTGCTAAAACAATGGTTGTTGAAGAATGGCCAAGACCCACAAATATAATTGAGATTTGTAGTTTTCTTGGTTTGGTAGGGTATTACCGAAGTTTTGTCAAAACAATTTCAAGGTTATCGATTCCAATGACTAAGTTAACCTGAAAAGGTGTTAATTTCATCTCGACAAAAGAATTTGATGTTTATTTTCATGAATTGAAAAGAACAATGGTGAATGCTCCGATTTTTGGACTACCTTCCAGAAATGGTGATTTTGTTATCTAAAGTGATGA
Source organism: Viscum album (assembly GCA_963277665.1). NCBI lineage: Eukaryota > Viridiplantae > Streptophyta > Magnoliopsida > Santalales > Viscaceae > Viscum > Viscum album. The sequence goes on from OY728120.1 coordinate 489,043,675, forward strand.
TTCATTGAAAGGGCGTGGTTGTTTCCATATGCAGAATGATCAGGTAATTGATTATGCTTTACGTCAGTTGAAACCTCATGAGTTAAATTACACTACATGGGATTTGGAATTAGCTATTCCTGTTTTTACTTTAAAAATTTGGAAGCATAATTTGTATGGATTGATGTGAAATATATACTGACCAAAAAATTTTAATGTATATACTCACTAAAAAATAATTGAACATGAGACAGAGGATATGTTTTGAATTAATCAAGGATTATGATTGCACGATCCATTACCATCCCTGAAAGGAAAATAAAGTGGTCGATGCTTTGAGTCGAAAAAATAATTCTTCATTAACCATGCTAGGTTTGGAACAAGATAATTTGGTTTTTGATTTGAGGAACTTTGGCATAGATGTTTCTAGTGTAGGAAATTTTTTGGAATTGTTTCAGGTGTTAGTGGAATCATCTTTTTCAGAGATAATTAAGTGAGTGCAGAAAAAAGATAGTGAGTTACTAAAAAGGGTAGAGTTGGTTCAGAAGGGTACGTTTCCTGAATTTAACAATTACATTGATTGTGTTTAGAGGTTTGGGAAAATATTATGCATGAATTGTGATTCAGAGTTGAAGAATGAGTTGTTATGTGATGCTCATGGTTCCTCGTTTTCAATTCATCCTGGAAGTACTAAGATGTACAGAGAGCTTCGGGAGTATTACTGTTGGAATGGAATGAAAAGATATGTTTCTGATTTTCCAATGAAGTGTTTGACTTTTCTATAGGTTAAAGTAGAGTGGTAGTTACCTAAATGTATTATTCAGTATTTACTGATGCCCGAGTGGAAATGGGAAAATATATCCATGGACGTCATTGTGGGATTACCAAAGACATCTATAGGTAACAATGGAATCTAGGTTATTGTTGACCAATTGACTAGATCTTCTCATTTACATCCTATTCAAGATACTTTGTCTCTGGATCAACTTTCTCGGTTCTATGTTAAAGAGATAGTCAGGTTTCATGGTGTTCCCCTCTCCATTGTATCTGATCGTGATCCCAAGTCTACTTCTAAATTTTGGAAAGGCTTTCAGATGTCATTGGGTAGTGAATTAAATTTTAGTAATGCTTTTCATCCTCAATCAGATGGGCAGTCAGAATGAACAATTCAGATCATGGAGGATATGCTACGAGCTTGTTCACAGGATTTCCAGGGAAGTTGGGACCAACATATTTCATTGGCTTAATATTGATATAATAACAATTTCCATTCCAGTATAAAGATGGCTCCATTTGAGGAATTATATGGAAATTGTTGTTGAACTCCAACTTTTTGGGATGAAGTAGGTGAAAGAAAGGTTATGAGATAGAAATTGTTAGAAGAGATGGTAGAAAAAGATCAGTTGATTCAAGAGAACATGATAACAACTCAGAGCCGGAAGAAAAGCTATGAGGATAACCGGAGGAAGGATCTATCTTTCGAGGTAGGTGATCATGTATTTCTCAAAGTTTCTCCATGGAAAAGGGTGATGCATTTTGGTAAGAATGGAAAGTTGAGTCTGAGGTTCATTGGACCTTATGAAATCCTATAGAAAGTTGGATAAGTTGCCTACAGAGTGGCTTTAACCCAATGTTTATCTCATGTTCACAATATTTTTCATGTTTCAATGTTGAGAAAGTATATGCAAGATCCATCTCATGTTTTAAGCCCAGAGGTAGTTTAGTTTGAAGGGAATATCTCATATGAGGAACAAACAATCCAGATTCTTGACCATATAGAAAAATTGATGCAAAATAAGGTAATATTTCAGGTAATGCTTTTTTTGGAAAAACCTTATGGTTAAAGAGGAAATGTGGGAATCTGAAACTGTTATGAGGGATAAATAACCCCACTTATTTGATATGTGAATAAAAATTATAAGGACGCAATTCCGAAAATGGGGGAAGGATTTAACATCCCATGTAAATAAAGAATAATACATTTGAACATTTATAAATATTTGGGAATTAAATATTAATTTTACTTTAAATGGGATGCTATGTTCGATAGCTTACCCAATACGCAGCAGCGGGTTTCATTGAAATCTTATGTTGCACACTAATAATATAATATTATTATTCTAAATGGTTGTTAATGCCTAGAAATTGTATCGGAGGGAAAGAATATAACTAAATAATATATTATTAGACATTTTTTAAAATGTTTTTATATTTATCTAATAAAAGTTAAAGGCTTAAATTTGAATGAATCTAAGCATAAATACTCTAATTCTCTTTAAATGGTCGACTTACTGCCTTTTGATGGAAAACCCTCTTTATATCTAGTGTTGGTGATTTTTATATTTTTTATTTGACAAAATAGAAATCTTCATTATATTCGGGACGTCAAAATTTACTTTGGGTAAATGTTTGGTATTTTTCTGATAATGTTCATTTGTAATGAATAGTGATAAATACTGTATTTTAGTTCAAAAGTTCCTTTTAATCTAATTTATTTATATTCTTAGATTATCTTTTTAATTGGTTCTAAAGTGTAATTATAATATATTTTTACTATTTAATTCAATTTTTGACGTTGGATTTAATTTCACTTTGAAATTGGACATAAACAATTGTCAATCTTTTGATAGTTATTATTTCTTAAAAACAAACTTTTTGATTTGACAGTGGGAATTAATTTTGAATTAATTTCTTCAAGTTATGTGTTCTAAATTTAGAAAAATGGATTCAATATTTGTAATCATATGTTGCAAATTTTCTAAATAGTTAACTTTTATTTTCAGACATATTAAATATTTATTTCAGTAAATATTTTATTTACCATGATTAAAAGCTAAATATAGAAAATAAGGGTAAAATATAATATTATAATAATATTAAATTACCCTAATATGTGTACTACTTCTATTGTATGAAACATAGCCGACCATGTGCATCCTTCAGTTGAATTTGGGACCTCATGGAGCCAAATGGGAGTAATAATGCCACTTTATATTAATTAATTTAAAGTAAAGACAAAAATGACCTAAACAGATATCTTTTAGAAAATCAACTTTTACATGGGGTGATATATGTTATCTTTTTGACTATAAATATTAATTGGAAATATAAAATTATTTTCTATATCATTGTATTTTGTTTATAATTTTTTCACAACAAATAAATTAAATTATTTATGACACAATAATAATTTTTGTATTTACCTCATTAATAAAAGATTTAAATAAATAAGATTAGAAAAAATAAAACAGTATCCAAAACCTGTCAAATTCATATTGGATGATTTTATTTTGACCATGAGTTATCTTAAATTCTACTTTAATGATTATTTGACCTTTTGAAACCGAATATGACGTTATAATAAAATAATAGTTTCAAACTTTCCTAAAGATTCTGTCATCTCCCTTATAAAAATATCTCACTTCTATCTCATTCATCACAGTTCTCATGCCTTTTTATCATGCAACCTCTACTCCAATAATCTACCATGATCCCTCTCTTAATCCTAGAATGCTTACCTTTGGCAGAAAACACGTCAAAAAACCTTTTTGGTTTAAACAAATTGGGGTTACCTGATTTAAAGGTAACGTCTTCTCTTAAATTCTTTTGTTTTATTTTACTTCTCCAACCCCATAAACTCTTTTTATTACTTTATTTTACAACAAAACCAATATACTAAATATACTAGTATGTTTTTAGGAGAATTATTCTAACTAAACTTACACACATCTCCATCTAATAGTTGAAGAATATACTGTTTTTGGGGATGACAAACTAACACCTCACGAAACGATGATTGTTCGATTATTTTCTACCGCCTCTCACGGTTTCCATTATGATGGAACTATATTTATATATGATATATATTATATTTATTTTTTTTATTCTTCTATATTTTCCATTTATAGCATACCTTTATTTTTTTTATTTTGGGTAAACGTGATAATTTCATTTTAAGAAGTGTGGACTACCGCCCAGTCAAAGTGATATGACTTGTTAATGCCATATGTTGGTTGTATAAAGGATGGAGTTAATGATATTATATATAATATTATAATGTAATTATAATATACCTATGTATCATTATGTTTTAATCCCATTAAAATATGAAAGAGAAATGAAATTAGCATTCGTGCGTACGTACGAATTACCGTCTCCATGAACGGTGCTTTTCATTTCTTATCTCCAAATGTTTTATACTATTATAAATACATGTATATAATGGATATATATCATATATTTGATATCTAAATAATGATTATCATTCTGGAGATAATGGACTATTGATCACATGAACAACTTTTAAATATATGGTGTTCTTTTTTGACTCAAGTACTAAATATCGACAAAATGACCGTTATTAACATAAATGATTAAATAATGTATATAACATAGTAATTGTTGATATAAATGGAATATTAAACTTGAAAAAGGTTCCTAAGCAAGTTGAAATTAACTTTAGTTTGTTATTCAATTGATTAAAGGACAAACGGGTCAACTCAGACATGAGGTAAAGGACTTCGTCTCAATCTCCTTTCATTGAGGCATATTAAGTTTTAATACAAAATTTTATTTTATTAGATTTATAAACACCTTTTAATTTTCATTACATTCAAAGGAAATCTTTTTCTATGAATCGTTTCACTAAAAGTAAAAAAATAATATTTCTTTTTAATGTACGTGGTGACAACGACCTTTTCGCCACAGCGAGTATTATTTGATGTTTGGCTCCCATATCAAAACCTAATGTTTTTAAAAGGAAAATAAATATCATATACACTTTTATGTATTTTGGTAAAGAAAATTGTTTTGATAATGGATTTTTTTATGTCAATATATTTAAATGATATATTGTGATTAGAATGTGGAAATGTTATCTTTCCTTATATTTATTTTATGTGTTTTGAATATGTTATGGTTCTTGGGCATTGTTTATGCATACGGGAGGTTATACAATAAAACTAGGGTAGGTTAGACCGAGATAGATCTCCAATTCATTGGGTAACATGACAGAGGAAAACTTAAATGTTTCCCCTAAAGATATTTAAGGAATATATTGTGATGGGAATTCCAAATGTAACTCCCTACGTAGCTATGAAAGCTAAAATGTAAGTATGATATGGATGCCACAAGTTACCTTTATGATTTATGTTTTATATGAGTTATTCATAAATATTATTATTTCATGAGTTATGTTAAAGAGATTATGTTATGTATGAAATGATGAACTGATGTTTTCATTATTTGTTTTATAACCCTTACTGAGCTTTTTCTGCTCATCCTATGTTTTGAAATGTTTTTCACAGGACTTAAAGATGAATAGGGTCAAGGATGGGATTAAGGAAAAGTCATTCTGTCTAAAACATGGAACTAGATATGACCCTTTTTTTAAGATTTTTTTTTTGTTTTTTGAAAAAAGGGAAACTGATTAGAAGTGAAAACATTGTAATCTTTTGAGATGTAATAGTTATGTCCTAATTCTCTAAAACTCTAATACTGAAAAGATCCTAAAGGTGAATTATTCATTTAATTCAATATTATATAATGTTTTATGGTCTGGTCATTATAATATTAGGTAGGATTTCTTTATAACATCCTATCATTCATTTAAAAATTATGTGTCCTTAAAATAACTATTTTATGATATAACAATTTCATTTTAAAAAAATGTTTGGGATTTGTAATTTATATCCTTATATATTGACCATTTTCCAATAATATCCAAAATTATAACAGTGCTTTAAACATAATATATATTTTTTATATATTCATTTATAACCATTCATAAAAAGTAGTGATAGAAAAATGAATTACACTATTCATATAAACCATATTCTACATGTATGCATGATCACTGTTTCAATTTTTTATCTAAAGAAATAAAAGAATGGTAATTAATAGGAAACCATTAAAGAGTCATTATTATTATAATGATATCATATATTTTTATTAATATCACCCTTATTTCCATCAATGTGAAATAAAAGTGAAGACAAATCACATCATGTCATGGGGATGGATGTCCATACACACGAATGAGCACCGTTATTATTTCTCACAAGATTAGATGATGATCAGGTAAAAATAATATTATCATTTATAGGTATAACTATGTTATAAATATCACATATAATCACTATTCCCATCATATATCCCATCCATATATGATGGTGATGAAAAATGAATTGTATCATTATTTGGAGATTGTAAGATGTGTATATGCACGAGCGAAACATTCAATTTTTCTAAGATTAGAAATAAGGTATACAATTGTGTTTTAAAAATAAAAATAAAATTTATGAATTTTTAGGAAAGTGAATTTTTTATTTTATGATAATCATTATAGATTTAGAGGATTTATGGAAGAGTATAAAAAGAAACTAATCAGTATGTGTGATTACCTCTTCTCCAAACTGTCTCCTTTGGATCTCCTCTACATTCTTCAAGGGATGTTATTTTTAGATTACCAAAACATATGTATGGTTTTTTAAGATTCTTATAAGAGAAATTTATAGGTTATGGTCTATCTGTAAGTATAAAATTCATGAAAATAAATGTGGTAGGAGGTTCCATTTTTTAATTGAGGTGTGGGGTACATTTTGAATTTAATAAAAAATTGATTTACCATAAAATAATTCTCTATCCAAATACCACCAAATGGATATTGATTCAACTAAAAGATATAAAAAGGCTACAAAATTCCAAAAAATAATTTTTTTTATTTTTTGGAATTATTTGTAATCATATCATTCTGATTAACCCTTGGCCAACCAAAATTTATTTTAACAACCCTAAAACATTTTTCAATATTAAATGGTTGCAATTATCACTTATAAAATGACAATTTGACCATAAATGGAACATTTATGATGTTTTTTTACTATAAATTATACCTTTATACTTATTTGATATTCTAATTATTTTTTATAATTTAATAAAAAAAAATTTATAAAATTTCATCAATGTCAATTTTAACACTATTCCTTATATTGTCTTTATTAAAATAAAAAAATTAATATATATTCAGAAAAAATAATTTAATACACCAATAATATATCATAATATTATTTAAAAATACTATCAAACAATAATTAATCGAAATTATATTTATTTAATATTTTTAAAATCATTTATTTCATTATATCATTAATTACCTTCTTAATGCCTCATCATTGTGTGATTATTTAAATAATTTTCTTTTAGTATAAAATAAATAATAAAATACCAAATTGTAGATATATAATTTAGAATTCAAAATAATATTTAGATTCAAATGTATATTATTTATTACAACATATTAAATATGATATAGTTACTGAACACATGAATGTTACATCACTAACTTTTCAATAAATAAAATATTATAAGTATCATAATTCCATCCATGTGGCCCCAATAGTCATAAATAAATTGAGATAGTAAAAGGGAATTTATATTTTTAAAATTTATACTTATATTCATTAATAACCTATATTTTTTCCCATGTGGACACAAAAGACATATTTAAGACCAAGAAGGTAACATTTTTTTGACTTTCTTTATTTTAAATAATATTTAAATAATTTTCATGAAAATTTTTCCATTAAACAACCAAATTATGTCCTTCGGTGTTAAGAATTGAATTGAATTCATAATATAAATTTTTTGGAATGTTTTACTGTAATTTTATAGTTATTATTTTTTTCAATAGAAATTACAAAATTTACCATTTACCGTGGTAACAAAATTTACAAAACTTGCTTGTTTACATTGAAAAAATGTGAAGTGTCATATTTTCTAAATTTAGAACTTATGAATTTAATAATGTAATTTATTTCTTAGAATTTATTAATTCTTGAGTTTCCAAAATTAATTTACTATAAAATATAAAAAATTACATGAAAATCTGTTTTGTAAAGAAATTCCCTTTTAAAAAATAAATTTCTTAAATAATAATTTATTTCATAATATAACTTTCAAAACCCATATATGGATTATTCTAAATCAAAATGTACTTATTATTATTCAAAAATAATCTAATTTTTTTTACTTCGTAATGACTTTAAAATAAAATATATTTTAAAAAAAATAAGTATTTTCAATATTCCTTGAATGTTAATTGTTTTCAGAAAATTTTTAAAAATTAATTTAAGATAATTTTTAAATTATAAATTAAAAAATAATCTACCTTTTGTTAAATACTTTTTATATAACTTATATAAATTAATATACACTATTAAAAATAATAAAATCTTATTTTAGAAGAAAACATATTTTTTGAAGATTATAGTGACTTGCTAAAAATAATGTGATAATTTTTCTAAAAAATATCAATAAATTCATATTGAGGATGGCCTTTATATTTATTTAATAATTTATTTATTCATATTTATTCTTTATAATTATAGGGATAGGTTATAACAGACATATAATATTTCACGGTTCATCTAAACATGCTATTGTGTGCCACACAAACTATCTTATAAATAACATTATATTAAAATTTATTTTTTAAAAATACAAGGCTGTTAAATTCTATCCCCCATAAACATTAATTTCACCCACATAATTTATCTTTTTCATCAAAGGTTTTATCAATTTATAATTTATTCATAGAGACCCAAACCATAAAACTAAAAAATAAAACACCCCATAAAAAGGAAGTTGGAATCATACATGTTACTTGAATTTACACATAACTGGATTCCAACATTGGAAATAAATTAAATTATAGATTTTAAATGGAAAAATAATCCCAAAAAATTAATAGATTTTATGGTTACCATATGTTATGAAATATGCACAAATATTCATATAGTGATTTAATACATTAATATTTAAGTCTTTATAAAAATTAAAATCCATCAATTTCTTAAATTCTTACATCCATAAACCTTATAAAATATTAAAATAAAAAAATAGAAATAAGGTCACTAAAAATAAAAATCAACATTCCATTAATCTACCTAGAAACATAAGGAATGTCAGAATAGTCACAAACCAATCATGTGATATAATTTTTAATTACTTCTAAAAAACATGATCATAACATAATAACCAAAACACCATTAGTGAAAACATGCATGATTTCAAAAAGTAAGTCTTTCCTCATACCATAAATACAAAAATTCTATAAACACAATCCATGATATTATAAACCATGTTTTAATCCTATTACTCATACATTTCATGGTCATTAATACTATCACATTTATTTTATTTTAGTCAAACATCTCTATTTAATTTTTCCAACATCATGTGCAAATTCTGGGTTATCCCTCTATTAGTCTTTTGTTCTCTAAAAAAACTACCACGATAGCTTTTCATGGTTTCCAATACCGATAATGAAATTGTTTTAAATAATTATGGAAAAATTATAGTGTACCAATCGGTAGATGATTCAATATTCTATAATACTATAAAAGTACTTCTACAACATTGTTCTTGAGTTCCAATACATAAATACACAATTATTCAAAATCTTCATTTTCATACTCCCCATCAGCAATAGTAATCACATGATATTTACCTTTATCTTTGTCTTTAAGAGGTTATTTATGTCGATCCCCAATATTAATACTTATATTTGGGAATTGATTAGCATAATTATCATTTTCGTTACAATTCAATCTTTGAATTATGGGGGTGCATTCTATACAACCTTCTCTCTATTCACATCATTAGGTAACATCTTCCCATTATATTGGACATCATTTTAATAATGACCTTCCTTTACACACGTTAAATGTTTTCACGTCCCCTTAAAATAATTTTCAACATTATTCTTTTCACACAATGAACATAAAATCAAACACTTCTTCTCTTTATGGTTTTTAGAATTTCATTGTAGTTACATTTTTATTTTATTTTCAAATCCATGAGATTTATGGGTTTATAATATCAATATCCAACTAATGATAACTTTAAAAAAATGATTCATTCCTACTGAATTCATTTATGTCAAATTCCCTTTAAATACATGGTTTTAATCAACTAATGAATTCAAAAAACATGCATTCTTTTAGAATGAAAATATCATAACCACAACTCAAATATCTTATATTGTTTTCCACATAAGTTCCAATAGATACGTCATATTTTTTAGCTAAAGGAACTCCATATCCAAATTCATACAAACAATAAGAGGAAAATGATTATTTAAAAATAATTTATTGAACTCATATAATTCCATGGAGTTAGTTTCAACTCATTTCCTCATCTTGTTGATAACATTTCCCCATTCAACTTCTTTACCTTATAATTTATAAACTAAAAAATTACTTTCTCATGTCTTGAACATTGGAGAAACAAAAATATATTTTCATTGGTACTGATCCATTTCACAGAAACTAGTAGATAAGAAGACCCACTAATTAAATGTGGACGCTACCTCATAAAGAATCATTATAATATTGTTCACTCTTGAGATCATATTAATGTTTACCATTATTAATACCTTTTTAATGTTCTTTTAGAATAGAATAAAACACATTAATCCTCCAATTACATTGAGTTTCTTATGAGGAAATTTGTTCCATTTCTTGTTGAATTTGCTACTAATGTGGGTCCTTTATGTTGCAGCGACTGACTAACACCAAAATATATTGTGTGAGAAACACTAATCATTATGTTTAAACAAAATTATCATGCGTGATAATTTCTAAATAACAGAAACCATATTTTTTTAATAGATAAAACCTTAGGATTATCCTAGATCATTCATAATCATAATCTAAAGGTCATGATTTTACCCTACTCATAGTCTTATCCCCAAGGACATCATAAATATTTTATAAACCTAATCTCCAATGATTTTCTAGAACCATATCTGATACCAACTATAATTTCCAAAAACTTTCATATGTTAATATTACAACATTGAAGGAGAATTACAGAATAATCCATCCTAAAACTGTAGAGGTTCAGAGTATTTTGATATTAGATATAAAATATTCTTATTTCATAAATTATCTTTATCATCTCACATAGAGATATTCTCACTTAGTAAACCTGATATGAATACATACTAAATACATTCTTCAAATCATGTGGAAAATAGACCTATGAAAAGGTCAATCTCGAATGATCAGTAAGGGTAAACAAGGTAGTTATCAATAAAAACATGTGCATAAGTATATAAAATTATGAATATTATATTTGAAAATCAAACCCTTCATAACATAAATAATAATATTGTTTCATGGAATAAATCATGGTATTTTATAAGACATAAATAATAAAAGAACATTGTCTTTAAGAAAATAATTTTTTTTAAACATGGAATTGTGGAAAATAAATAAGCAACGAAAATAAATTCCTTAATAGTCGAGGATCATATCCAATACTATCTATGTGGAATTTTTTCGCTCCATAAGCCATCATAGTAGTGTAGGTTCACTCCCAATACTATCATTGTGTACAAAGTACCATACTTATCCAATTTCACTCCCTATTCATGTCATGTCTGTATGAAGAGATATAAATCATTACTCAATGCATTCCGGTGTGATATAAGTCCCACCCATCACATAATGAAGACCACATATATATATATATACATCATTATATTTTAAATAAATCGAGATATATGTCTCATTAAAATAAATGGGTTTCATAAACATTTCATTATAACATAACTCATGAAAAAGAAATAGATTTCGTTAAAATCATGCCTTCATAAAAACCCATTTATAGAATGAATAAGAATTGTGTACATTGATCATACCCAAGTAAGTCATAAATAACCTAAAATATTTATTTATTTGATAGAATATGATTTTGGTAGATCTCTTGATATAATTTATGAGGAAAATATCATTTCCATTTTGAAAAAAAATAAAAAAACAAGTAAATTATAAAGGAAAACATTTTCTATGAAATGAAAATTTAAATCATGTAAAGAAAGTATCAATAAATTACGGCTTCATGAATGTTGTAAAATTCACTCATGCTTAATAGGATAAAACATTCATTTATTATTTTTTCAGAAAATTCCCCAAGATCCTTCTTTATAAATTGACCAAAATATTCCTTACAAAATGTTTTGTAAAAAAGAAATAATGGAAAAAAATTATTAATTATTTTTTTCTTCGAATAATAGAAAACCATTATTAAAATATTTTTCTAGGAAAAATATAGATGGAAGAAAATTATTCCCTACTGATGTCTTAAACATAATCAATCTCGCATAATGACTACATAGTGAAATGAACCCTTACCACATTATAATAAGTGGAATCATGTTCCCCTAAAAAGAATGAAAATTATATGTAAATTTAAATACCATATTATTTAGGATAATTTATAGAAAATAATTCAATTAGAATTATATACACCTATTAAAAAAACAATAATTTTCTAAGGAATGTATCCCACATAAATAAAATATAATAAAAATTCCATATATCAAGTATTGAATTTATTTCATCATGATGAAACATAATTTTTAATAAATATTAAATTACTATAAATGTATTATATATTCATATATATATAATAGCATTTTTTTAATAAATCTTACCATATTTTTATCAGTAATTTGTTATTAAAATCACCATTCTATGCCATAACTACATTGTTTTTCAAGAATGTATCAGTTTAGTAGTCATTGTCCCTATACATTTATCACGGTAAAAAAATTTAAATAATTATAATAATGGTTTAAAAATAATTTATATTCATTCTATACATATTTATAATCATTCGTATAAAATATATAGAGAGAAATGAATTATAAAATTCAGGGAGACTATATGACATACGTACACATTAATGTTCTTTACATTTCTCATCTAATGAAATAAAGGAAATTTAAATAAAAATAAACCTTTGAAAAATAATTATTATGATATATATAATAAATATGTTCATAAATGGATCTATAATACCATTTATTTATAATATAAGTGAAAATTAATCACATCACATTGTGAAGATTGTAGTACAAAATACACATGAGTGACATTATAATTTTTCAGGCACTATATGATGATAATGTATACATAATATTATAATTTCATAAGTATATTTATATAATAAATATCATATATAATCATTAATCCAATCATAATATCCATCTATATAATATTTTCATGAAAAATGATTTGTATCACTGTGTGGATATGGTATGTTGTATGTACGCGCGTGCGATATTTGACTTCTTATTATATGGGAAAGATGAATTATATTGGTATTTTTAAAATTCAAAAGAAAAATTAAAAATATTTATGATACTTAATTTATTATTTTTGGTAAAACATAAAATATTTAGAGTATTCAAGAAAGAGTATAAAAGGAAACAAATCAGTTATAGTGATTACGACATCTTTAAAACATCGCATATAGATCTCATCTAAATGGCTCTAGGGATTTTATTATGAGAATAAAAACACATATATTAGTTGTCTATGTGAGTTTATAAGATAAATATTTAGGGTAAGGTTGTGATATAAGGTTAAATGTGATGATAATTGGTTAGGAAGTTGGTTCCCCTTTCTAATTGAGGTGAGGTAGAATTTTTGAATATCTCAAGAGATTTAAATTTAAAATATTTATTTTATATTCAAATACTAGAAAATGTATATTTAATTCAATAAATTATAATATATTTTTGTAATATAATCAACCAATATTATTTTGAATTGTTTTGGAATTATTTTTAACCTTTTCATTTTTTATTAACCCTAAGTTAACCCATTTTAATTTTAAATACGATAACAACTATTTCAATATTGAATGGTTGTAATTTAATCTTTAAAAGGTTCAATTGGACCATAAATTGATAATATAATATATTTTAAAAATATACCTTTGTCTATATTTAATATTTTTACTTTTTTAGATAATTTTAAAAAATATTATTTTTATAAAATTTCATTAGTGTCAATATTGAAATTTCTCATTAAATTGATTTTAATAAAACCAATACATCAATATATATTCAAAAAAATTAATTTTATTCACCGATATTGTGTCATGTGAATATATAAAATTAGTTTAAAACCTTGATTAATTCAAATAATATTTATTTTAAAATTCATAATATCTCTTATTTGATTGTTTCATTAATTAAATAATTACTAAATCATTATTCTGTAATTGTATCTGATACATTTTTATTCAATAAAATATTAAATAATTAAATTACCATGATTCCTGTAAATATTTAAATTTCATGAAAATATTTATATTCAATGATATGTTCTGAATAAATTTATATCATTAAAATATTATTATTAAGTTAATAATTTACACTTATAATATTTAATAAAAAATATTATTCCCCATGTGTACACATAAAATATTTTTAAGACTATGAATGTGACATTTAATAATATTACTGAATTTAAATCATATATAATTAATTTTCATGTGAAGTTGTCCATTAAAATATTAAATTATTATAATTAGATTTTATGTGAGGAATTAAAATCATGAAATAAAATTTGGAAAAGTTTTAGGGTCATTTTATAGTACATATCATACCATTCTTAACCTAAATTACCCAAACTACACCATACTATGCAGAAAAAGTTTACCCAAGATGCTATAGAAATTGGAAAATAAAATTAAAAAGATTACTATTTAAAACTACTGGAATTCTTGTTAATTGCGACGGACTATTTGCGACGGGGTCCCGTCCAAAATAGGCTTTAGCGATGGGGTTCTGTTGCAAATAGCTCGTTGGAGAAAACGCTGCCGCAAATACAATTATTTGCGATGGGCCCGTCGCAAAAATGTTTATTTGCGACTGGAATTTTTTCAGTAGCAAATAAGCTTCCGAGTATTTGTATTATATACATAAATGTTTTCGCGACGGGCCCGTCGCAAAAACTATTTGCAAAGCAATATTGTCCTGGCGAAATATATATATATATTTATATATATATATATATATATATAACTTTCTATGACGGGCCTGTCGAAACAAATTATTTGCAACGAGAATACTTACCCGTCGCAAATATGTTTTTTAAAAATACTTAGTTAGGCTATTTGCGACAGGGTCCTGTCGCAAAAGGTCCCGTCACAAATAATAAATTAATTTTTTAAGAAATAAATTTTAATAATATTACGATTAATGAAAAAATAATAATATTATTATTAATACAATAAAAAAATAAAAAATATTAAAACTCTCAATATTCAAAAATTAATATTAAAAAATAAAGAAAAATTAAAAATTAAATTATGTAATAATTACACCAATATAAAAGACATAAAATGTAAATAATTCATATTATAATTTTAATTCAAATGTTTGTAACATAAAAAAATCACGGGGGGGTCATCTGGAGGAGGTGGAGAAACTGAAAGAGCTGGTGGAAAAAACTCAATCCCTAAACTACGAGTCAGACAGCACATGTACTCCATCTGCTCCTGATACCGCTGCTGTCATTGATGGCTCTACTCCTCGTAATGCTGCTCCTACTTCTTTCAGAACCCGGATCTTCGTTCCGGTATGACTTTCCATTTTCTAGAGTTTATATGAAAATTGGAGTTTTTATAAAATTTTGAAGTACACGCCTTGTACTTTCTGAGTACACGCCGTGAACTCATCTCCAGCTTGAAGCTATGTGATGGCCGTGCCTGGGCCATAGACACGGTGTGTAGGGGTGACATGGAGGCCGTTTTTGGCAGAGAACTGAAAAAACCTAGTACACGCAGTGTACTTTAAAATTACACGCCATGTACTTTTCTTTTTTTCATTAAATGGACTGGGGTCGCGCCTGACGCACAGAAGTGTCTTCTTCTAGGCCCCATTCATTAGAGAGCACCGAGGATCCATGAATCTTCGACGAGCCCCCGCCTCTCTGTCCGTTCTCCGATTCGAGCTCTGCCGATTGCGTTGGAATTGCAGCGGTGAGTTCTTCCTTCTGCTTGAGCCTTGTTTTCCAATTCCTCCTCTTTCTCGAGTTATCGTGGATTATGTGTTTTAGAAGTTTTCTCAGATCTACGACGTTCTAAGGAGAATCTGTCATCCTTGTTCACGTATATCATTTTCCTAGGATCGAGGTAGGTGGTTTGTGCCTTTATGTAGAAAGTACATCAGAATTTTGTGTAAATTTCACCAATATCCTTGAACGGGGTATTGTGTGTTCCTGTTTTTCCCTTGTTGTATAGCCTACTTTTCTTGATTGCTTGAGTAGATGTATTTTCCTATGAATATGGTAGTTTTTACTATAATTTGGATGTTTTCCATGCTTGTTTTTCTTTTTTGGCCTTTTTCCAGTTTCCATGCCTAGTTGTAGGAAAGTGGAACTGTTGCTATGTTATGATGTTGAGCCTTAGATTGATAGCCAAGTAGTTCTTGGGGTTTACTTGGATGTTGCACGTGCGCTGAGCATGTTTATTTCACACAGGACTGTGAGAACCTAGGTTAGTAGACCATATGAAGAATTGACGTAAGGGGTTCTCCAAAGTGTCTTCTAATGCGATACGAGACCACAGGGGGAATTGAAGATGAGTGCTTCCTCAGAGAGTCTATATTTACTTGACGCGGGCCATAGGGAGAATGAGACATTGAGTACTTCCCCAGAGATCCTTTAGCAAGATACGAGACTATAGGGGGAATTGACTGTGAGTGCTTCCTTAGAGAGTCTATTCTTAGTTGAATCATAGGGGTGAGACTGTGTGTGCCTCGTAGAGGATTTCTAGTACTTGTAAGTTGAACCATAGGGGTTAAGATGTGAGAGTTACCCATAGAGTTAACTATTTTCTTCTGTTTGATATTGTTACTTGTGTACTTTATATGCTAGAATTTTGGATTGTAAGTGCTGTGTGATTTTCTGTTTATTGCTTCCATCACTTTTACTTGGCTTGTATTCAGGGACTGTTAGGCACAGATCTTTGGGTGATTGCCTACTGGGATTATATCGCACACCATGTTTGGGCCATGATTTTGGTCCTAATAAGACAATGTTTTTGCAGGTATATATAAGGGAAAGCACCCTTCTACTTCAGGTTCATGATTGCCCTGGGGTTGGAGAGCATGGGACCGAGCTGTGGCTTGCGATGCTGATGAGTTTACTTTGATTTATTTTGAACTTTATTTTTCATTTTTACTTCAGCATGTTGGTTTTTTTACTGCTTTCCATAGACATATGTACCATGTCCCATCATTATTATTTTATACATTTCTTCCACTATTCAGTTCAGTTGTTGTATTCTGTTTATTGTTTCCGTTATTGTGTCTGGTTTTTCTTCCGCTGTATACTTTACCGAATGAGGGCATAGTTTCCCCACCGACTCACCAAGGCCCTCGCTGCTAGTCGGCAGCCTCTGGAGTTTGGGGAAACATGCTTGAAATCATGTGTCGAGTCCTGTATGGGGCACTAGTGGAGGGGCTCCAGATTTGAGTCATTACAAAGTGGTATCAGAGGAGTTCATTTCTATTACTTTATTGTTTGGAGACTTTAGACAGGGATAGGACAGATTCGGTACTTGGTATTAAGCTGTGCTCGGAATAGCTAACCCGTGTACAGGGAAAAGCCATACTACCTCGTTAATTGCAGTTTGCTGGTTTTGAGATTTTATGGTTTATATGATGTCACCTAGAGTGATTCACATGCTTTGTGTTGTTATTGTATGGATGATTTCAGTTCTATTTCTGTCGCAACCTAATGATATGAGGATATTCCATCTCATGCATCAAATAGGCATTTTTCGAAATCACATTCTATGAATTCATGTCATGCCATCTAGGGTGCATTAGTGATTTCATGCTGTTGTGATAGGCTTTGTGTAGATTATGCATGCTGTTTTGATAGATGCTTGATAGAATCTATGATACCTTGTTAGAAGATTGTTTGTTCCCTACCTTGCTTAAATGAACGCCAAGTTTTGATTTATGGGGAGTATGGTCCCTCACGAATCGGAATTTGGAACTTCCTTGACTTGTTTTCTGTGTTTTCTGGGCTTCTGTGCAGTTTCTGCGCTACTACCCAGAAAAACCCAGAATACACAGTGTGTAATTTTGACTACACGCCATGTAGTTTTTAGACCGTTTCACTGACTATGTGAGCAGGTACATGCCGTGTAGTTCAGATTCGTGTACCCGGCCGTGCCACTAACAACACAGGTCGGGGAAGCTCGAGTAGAACACGCTGTTTCATAAAGAAACACAATGTGTAGTCCTGTCCAGGTACCCATCTGTGTCACGAATAACACGGGTTGGAGTTACCTTCTCTTAGACGCATCGTGTTTCTTTTGGAACACGCTGTGTAGTCTAGTTCAGGTACCCGGCCGTGTCATGAATAACACGGGACAATTTCACCTTCACCTATACACATTGTGTTTGTTTGGAACACGCCATGTAAGGTTCAGCCGCGTAGATGGCCGTGTGTTTAACAACACGGGTTGTCGAAGCCTTGTATAGTACATGACTTGTTTTTTCAGAACACACTGTGTAGTCTCTGGTTAAGTCGAATCATGTGGGTTGGCCGTATAAGGAGACTCTGGAAGGGGAATAGTTTTCAACTACATGTCGTGTGTTATGTCAACACGTCGTGTAGTTTGAGTTGTTACATGACCTGTAGGGAAGGGGTACACACCCATGTCAGTGGCCTAAGAAGACACATTGTGTAGTTTTTATACATGTCGTGTAGTCATGTTTTGTAAACTTGTGTGTTTTCCTTCCCCTGTTCCCATTTTTTACTCTTGGGTTCTCCGTATATGTTAATTCTCATCTAAGGTGTGCTTTTGATCATTCATAGCATTGCCTCTGAGATTTCCTCCGACTGTACGTCTATCATCAGGCAGTGATCAGACATCAGATGTGGCTGATCTGGGACTTCTCGCTGATCCTCCAGTCGGGCCAGCCTTGGAACCAGCTGTCATACCAGTTGTAGGCGCTGATGCGCAATTCAGGGAAAGATCTCTGAGGACGATTCATACCTTTCAGGGAGAACTTCCTCCTTCCTTGACTATGGAAGACTTGATGTGGGTTTTTTAGCAGCATCATCCTCCCACGTTCTGGAGAGAAGGAGGACCACATGCTGTAGAGTCATGGATGGAAGCCATGTAGACCATCTTTGAGAATCTGTAGATGCCTCCAGAGAGGCGGGTCATGCTCACTACCTACATTCTCTAAGACTCTGCCAAGAGGTGGTGGGACATGATCTCACAGGAGGGTCATCAGTAGGTTATGGCTTGGGAGGAGTTTAAGTCCGTCTTTTATGAAAACATCTACCCAGAGACCCTGAGGGCTGACCGAGCCCGGGAGTTCATGAGCATAAAGCAGGGTTCTCTATATGTAATGGAGTATTCCTCTCGTTTCACTGAGCTGCAGTGTTTCACACCCCTCCGGTATGGGAATTGGGTATTATTGGCAAGGAAGTTTGAGGATGGTCTTAGGAGGGAGATCTGCTCGCAGGTGAATATCATCCAGTTGACTTTCATCACTTCTATCGTCAACAAGGAACTGATTGCGGAGCGCAATCTGAGAGACTCCGGAGCTGCAATCCAGGGCGGTTCTACTTCCAGGGATAGTATTCCTCTAGATGACAGCAAAAAGCACCGTATGGAGTCTACACGTGGTGATCTGAGGAAGAGAGATGCATCGTCAGGCGGCTAGGTGGTATGCTACCAGTGTTGCCGTTCCGGGGCACACAATGCCGCAGTGCCAGAGAGACCTCATGGAGTGCCGATCTTGCAGCAAGATGGGTCACCTTCATCATTTCTACCAGGTTTTCTCCCCAGCAGCTGGTGACCGGGGTTCTTCCATGACTCCTCGTTCAGGAGCAGCACCACCAGTTGTTCACCAGTCAGGGAACTGGAGTTCTTCTGGCCGTTCGGACTGAGGTGGAGGTCAAGGTCATGGCGGTCAGCCACCAGTCCCTCAGCATCAGTAGGGAGGTTCAGCTCAGAGTGGTCAGCCAGGGGCGCAGGGCTGCATTGTAGGCCAGTCTTTCACCATAGAGCAGACCTATCAGGAGCAGGATCCCGACCCATCTACATTTCTGAGGTATGATTTTAGTAGCCTCATTTTTATCTTCAGCTCTTTTCGATAATGGTGCTTCTCATAGTTTTATCTTTATTACTGCTGTAGAGAAAGTTAGGCTCTGTGTCTTTTCTTCTGCTGACACATTGACACTACACACACCTTTGATGATGAGGACATCTTGTGTACGCCAGTGTAGAGAGGTGCCTCTCGAGGTTACAGGTTATCGTTTCATATGGTATCTCTATGTCCTAGAGATGACAAGCTATGATGTCATCCTCGGGATGGACTGGTTGGTTCCCTTCCAAGAATTCATCGACTGTTATTGCTGCAGAGTGAGTTTCGTTTCGCCAGAGGGTGAATATTTTCTTCATAGAGGTGAATGGGATGTTCAGGCGAGTCGAGCAGGACTCGAGCATCACATGCTAGGAAGGGTGACAGCCCAGATTTCTAGTCATTATCTAGATGATCAGGGGACATCGTAGTTGGACATTCCTCCAGTGGTGGATCGTTTCAAGGACATCTTTCCAGAGGAATTTTTGGGTTTGCCTCTAGAGAGTGAGGTATAATTTTCTATTGATCTCGTTCCAGGAGCATCACCGGTGTCCATTCCTCCTTATAGGATGGCTAAACCTGAGTTGCAGGAGCTCAAGAAGCAGTTGGAGGAGTTTTAGGCATAGGGTTTCATCCAACTCAGTACTTTTCCTTGGGGTTCGCCTGTCCTATTTATGAAGAAGGAAGACGGTATGCTTCAGCTTTGTGTGGATTATCAGAAGCTAAACCAGTTGATGGTCAAGATCCGATATCCCTTGTCGAGGATCGATGAACTATTTGATCATCTTCGAGGAGCCCGGGTGTTATCGAATAACGACTTGAGGTATGGTTATCATCAGTTTCACGTTAGACCATCAGATACACCTCTGACAGCCTTCAGGAGAAGGTATGGTCTATACGAGTATACAATCATGTAATTCAGTCTCATGAACACACTAGCAGTTTTCATGGCACTGATGAACCGAGTGTCCCATCCTTACATAGAATCCTTTTCTTGGTCTTTGTGGACGATATCATGGTGTACTCTCACACGTGTCACGACCATGCCGCAATATTGAGACCATTCTGAGTACACTGAGAGAGCATCATCTTTATGCTAAACTCTCGAAGTTCCACTTTTGGATGGAAAAGATTCACTTCTTGGGTCACGCCATCTCAGAGGCCACAGTATCTGTGGACCCAGAGAAAGTAAGATTTGTAGTTTACTGGGAGCATTCGAAGAATTTTTTTGAGGTACGTGGTTTCCTAGAGCTAGATTAATACTACAGATGCTTCATTCAGGACTTTTCACGCTTAGAAGCTCCTTTGATAGGTCTGACCATGATGAGGGAGAAGTTCTTATGGTCAGATTCTTGTGAGTCAGCCCTTCAGGAGCTGAAGAGAAGGTTGGCATAGGTACTGATACAAGTCTATCTAGATGAAAGCAAGAGCTATACAGTCTATTGTGATGCATCAGGTATCGAGCTAGGAGCTGTGCTTATGTAGGGAGATGGAGTCATTGCGTACAGGTCTCGGTAGTTGAGGCCACATGAGAGGAACTACCCTACGCATGTTCTGGAGTTGGCAGTTTTCTTTCATGCCTTACGCTGTTGGAGACACTATCATCCGGGAGATCACTTTGTGGTCTTTACCAACCACAAGAGTCTCAAGAATATCTTCACTAAGCGTGATTTGAATCTGAGACAGCACAGGTGGGTTGAGTACCTTCAGTCTTTTGATTTCAAGCTTGCCTATACGCCGGGAAAGGGCAACGTAGTGGCAGATGCATTGAGCAGGAGAACTCAGATTTAGGCAGTTCAGGAGGCCAGTAGTGAGTGGAATCTTATGGCTCTATTTTTTGAGATGCATCTAGAGGTGTACGACAGACAGGGACAGAATTTCCTATCTTATATAGCTGTTACCTCTACTCTACTTGATCGGGTACGGATGAGGAAGCTATCAGACTCAGAAGTCTTAGTCTTGCAGGAGAGCATGTCAGGAGAGGACCCTCTTCCTGGATGGGTAGTGGACGAGGATGAGATCTTACATTTCCAAGGATGTGTATGGGTTCTAGTAGAGATACGCAAGGATCTGATGTGGGATTTTCATTCCTCAGTTTGGGAAGTTCATCCTGGCATCACTAAGATGTATCGGGATCTTCATCACCAGTATTGGTGGCCAGGAATGAAGAAAGATGTTGCTGGTTTCATCTTGCGGTGTTCTACATGTCAGTAGGTGAAGGTGGAGGACCAGCGACCTGTAGGCCTTTTATAGCAGTTACCCATTCTGGAGTGGAAGAGTAATGATGTTGCAATGGACTTCATGAATGGGTTGCCGAGGTCGCCTCGAGGAAACGATATTTTTTGGGTTGTCGTCGACAGGCTCACGAAGGTTGCTCACTTCTTTTCGATCAAGGATACCTTCAGTGTCGATGATCTAGGACGAATTTACATCAGATAGATCGTTCATCTGCATGGAGTTCCACGCTATATTGTTTTGGACAGGGATGCGCGCTTGACTTATCAGTTCTGGCAGGGACTTCAGAAGGTATTGGGTACACATGTACTTTTGAGTACAGTATACCATCCCCAGACAGATGGCCAGTCTGAGCGTACGATCCAGGTGATTGAGGATATGATTCGAGATTTCATCCTAGACTTTGGTGGTTCTTGGGAGAAGCATATTCTACTGGTGGAGTTAGCATACAACAACAGTTTCCAGGAGACCATTCAAATGGAACCATACGAGGCATTGTACGGTAGGCCATGTTGATCACCCTTATGATAGCTGGAGGTAAGAGAGGCAGCTTTGCTGGGACCTTGTCTTGTTTAGGATACTTTAGAGTAGATAGAACTGATTCGGAAGAGGATGGTTATGGAATAGTCTCGGCTGAAGTCTTATGCTGATCAGCGGAGACGACCTCTGGAGTTCGAGGTCAGGGATCAGGTTTTCCTATGTGTCGCACCGAGGATGGGACACAATAGGATTCGGAGACAGGGAAAACTTTCACCGTGGTACGTCGGACCGTTTGAGGTATTGGAGAGAGTTGGTCCAGTTGCCTATCGGTTGCTACTACCCCAGAGGTACCAGGCCATGCATGACGTCTTCCACGTCTCTCAGCTTTGACGTTACTTTTTAGACCCATCTCATTTCTTCCAGCCTGAGGAGGTTGAGCTCAAAGAAGATTCATCGTTTGAGGAGCATCCTATAAGGATTTTCGATTGTAGTACGGAGGTTCTCCATGGGTGGTCTATCCCTCTTGTATGGGTGCTATGGCAGCATGGGAGAGTACATGACGAGACCTGGGAGAGGGAGGCTGATGTACGATCGCAGTGGTCGGAGCTGTTCGGGGTTTCTTCTTCTACGCCTCGCTAGGGAAATTTTTGGATGAATTTCTTTAAGGGGGGAAGTTTTTAAGAACCCGGATCTTTATTTCGGGTACGCATTTCATGTTTCTGGAGTTTTTAAGAAAAATGGAGTTTCTGGAAAATTTTGAAGTACATGTCGTGTACTCCCTGAGTACAAGCCGTGTACTCTTCTCCCGCTCGAAGTCGTGTGTTGGTCATGCCCGAGCCACACAAATAGTGTGTAGGGGTTATGTGGAGGCAGATTTTGGCGTAGTACGGAAAAAACATAGTACACGCCATGTACTCTAAAACTACACGTCATGTAATTGTTTTTCATTAAACAGATTGGGGTCGCGCCTGACGCACAGAAGCATATTCTTCAAGGTCATGTTCATCCAAGAGCCCCGAGGATCCACGAATCTATTACGAGCCCCCGCCTCTCCTTTCGTTCATTGATTCGAGCTCTATCGACTGTGTTGGAATCGCAGCAGTGAGTTCTTCCTTCTACTTGAGCCTTGTTTTCCAGTTCCTCCTCTTTCTCTAGTTATCGTGGCTTATGTGTTTCAGATTTCTTCTCAGATCTACAACATTATAAGGATAATTTGTCCTCATTGTTCACGTATATCGATCTCCTAGGATTGAGGTAGGTGGTTTGTTCCTTTTTGTAGAAAGTCGAAGAGTATTTTGTGCAAATTCAACCAATACCCTTTATAGGGTTATTGCGTGTTCTTGTTTTTCCCTTGTTGTATTGTCTTCTTTTCTTGATTTCTTGAGTAGATGTATTTTCCTATGAATATGGTAGTTTTTACTGTACTCTGGATGTTTTCCATGCTTGTTTTTCTTGTTTGGCGTTTTGCTGGTTTCCATGCCTAGTTGTAGGATAGTGGAACTGTTGATATGTTATGCTGTTGAGCCTTAGATAGATAGCCATGTAGTTCTTGAGGTTTACATGGACATTTCACGTGTGCTGAGCATGTTTATTTCACATAGGACTGTGAGAACCTAGTGTAGTAGACCATATGGAGAATGGATGTGAGGGATTCTCTAGAGTGTCTTTTAATACGACGTGAGACCACTGGGGGAATTGATGATGAGAGCTTCCTCATAGAGTCTGGAGTTCCTCGATGTGGGCCACAGGGGGAATGAGATGTTGAGTGCTTCCCCAGAGAGCCTTTAGCACGATACGAGACTATAGGGGGAATTGACGGTGAGTGCTTCCTTAGAGAGTATATTCTTAGCTAAACCAGAGGGGTGAGACTGTGTGTGCCTCCTAGAGGGTTGTTAGTACATGTAGGTTGAACCATAGGGGTTAGGATATGAGAGTTACCCAGAGGGTTACCTATTTTCTTCTTGTTTCTGTTGTTACTTGTGTACTTTATATGCTAGAATTGTGGATTATAGCTGCTGTGTGCTTTTCTGTTTACTGCTTCCCGCACATTTACTTACCTTGTATTCATTGACTGTTAGGCATAGATCTTTGGGTGATTACCTACTAGGATTCTATCTCACACCATGTTTGGGCCATGCTTTTGGGCCCAAGCAGACTATGTTGTTGCAGGTATAGATAAGGGAAAACACCCTTCAACTTCAGGTTCTTGATAGAACTGGAGTTAGAGAGCATGGGACCGAGCCGTGGCTTGCGATGCTGAGAAGTTTACTTTGTTTTCTTTTACACTTTGTTTTTCAGTTGTACTTCAGCATGTTGGTTTGTTTACTGCTTTCCATAGACATATGTACCATGTTGCAACATTGTCATTTTATACATTGCTTCGGTTGTTCAGTTCAGTTGTTGTATGTTGTTTATTGATTCCCCTATTGTGTTTGGTTGTTCTTCCGCTGTATACTTTACCGAATGAGGGCATAGTTTCCCGCACTGAATCACCAATTCCCTCACTGCTAGTCAGCAACCTCTAGCGTTTGGGGAAACACGCTTGAGGGAATGTGGCGAACTAGGTATGGGGCACCAGTGGAGGGGATCTGGATTCAGTTCGTTACAACTGCTGCTACCACCGAAACATCTCTTCTTGATGCTTCTGGAAAGTCTTTATATGCTCCACCTGAGCTCGCAACTGCTCCTCATACTGTGAAGCATAAGATGATGTCTCTCCATGAGCTCCTCTCAAGCTGGACACCGAAATCGCTGCAGTACCATAATAAGTACTAGGATTCAAATGAGAGTCGATTCCAACTACTCTGCACTTCTCAAAGCCATACTAAGTCACCTGTATCCATGCCGCCTCATTGAAATAGTGAGCACTGGTCTACTCAGCAGTCTCGTCCTGACCCTCAGCCTGTGTCTGAGAGGTCGCAGCCTCATATGACTCCATCAATTCCAATTTAAAATTAAATTTGTAAAAATATTATATGTAGTTAATTGTTAAACTAAAAAAAATAATACTAACCACAATCTGACACTAGTTATCACGTCTAATCTCTCTAGTGGATGGATCATTTTACATCCTCTGATAAACGTCGAACTCCCTAATATCGGGATGCTCGACTGGCTTGAGAAATATAAAATAAACTATTTATATTTAAAGTTATATAAATTATTTAAAATATATACTTACTAGATTCTCTTTATGAGAACTGAATGTACGACTACCAGCTCGATGTTGCACCTCCTGTCTCCCCCAGTTCTGTTGTCCCACTGAAGATCTCCTCTGAAATCCACCACCCAACTAGTGTAAACATAATCCATCCCAAACGTGAGATGAAATGTACTCTGGTCGGTGGGCACCACATGACTCATCAAATTCTGTCACCCCTACTTTCTTAATGGTTTTCCTTCTCAAATTGCGCAAAAACTGGCGGAAATGGTCACGCATAGAAACCATGCATCCATAATTATACATAATTATCCTTAATTATCCCTAATTATACCAAATTATACCTAATTATACCTAATTATCCCTTATTATCCCTAATTATCCGCAATTATCCGTAATTATCCCTTATAATTCATAATTATTACTAATAATTCTTATTTATTACAAATTATATCTAATTATTACTAATTATATCTATTTATTACTAATTATTACTTATTATTACTAATTAGTACTAATTATTACTAATTAGTACTAATTATTTCTAATTGTTACTAATTATTAATAATTTTTAGTAATTTTTACTAATTATTCCTAATTATTCCTAATTATTACTAATTATTCATAATTATTCCTAATTATCCTAATTATTCCTAATTATTACTAATTATATGTAATTATATCTAATTATATCTAATTCAATCTAATTATATCTAATTATATCTAATTATTACTAATTATTACTAATTATTACTAATTATTACTAATTATTAATAATTATTACTAATTATTAATAATTATTACTAATTATTCCAAATTATTTCAAATTATTTCTTATTATTACTAATTATTCCTAATTATTTATAATTTTTCCTAATTTTTCCTAATTATTCTTAATTATTCCTAATTATTCCTAATTATTCCTAATTATTCCTAATTATTCTTAATTATTCCTAATTATTCCTAATTATTCCTAATTATTCCTAATTATTCCTAATTATTCCTAATTATTCCTAATTATTCCTAATTATTACTAATTATTCATAATTATTCATAATTAGTACTAATCATTACAAATTATTACTAATTATTCTTAATTATTCCTAATTATGGAAAATTATTCCTAATTATTCCTAATTATCCCAAATTATCCCAAATTATCCCTAGTTGTTCCTAGTTATCCCTAATAATTCGTAATTATTACTCATAATTCCTAATTATTACTAATTATTCCTAATTATTAATAATTATATCTAATTATTACAAATTATATCTAATTATTACTAATTATTACTAAATATTACTAATTGCTACTAATTATTACTAATTAGTACTAATTATTACTAATTATTACTAATTATTACTAATTATTACTAATTTTTCCAAATTAATCCTAATTAATTCTAATTATTACTAATTATTCCTAATTATTACTAATTATTCCTATTTATTACTAATTATATCTAATTATATCTAATTATATCTAATTATACCTAATTATATCTAATTATATCTAATTATATCTAATTATTACTAATGATTACTAATTATTACTAATTATAACTAATTATTACTAAATATTACTTATTGTTCTTAATTATTACTAATTATTCCTAATTATTACTAATTATTCTAAATTATTATTAATTATTCCTAATTATTCCTAATTATTCCTAATTATTACAAATTATTCCTAATTATTACTAATTATTCCTAATTATTCCTAATTATTCCTAATTATTCCTAATTATTCCTATTTATTCGTAATTATTACTAATTATTACTAATTATCACTAATTATTACTAATTATTACTAATTATCACTAATTATTACTAATTATTACTAATTATTAATAATTATTCTTAATTATTAATAATTATTCTTAATTATTACTATTAGTTTCTAATTATTACTAATTATATCTAATTATTACTAATTATATCTAATTATTACTAATTATATCTAATTATTACTAATTATTCCAATTTATAACTATTTATTGCTAATTATATATTTTTATTGCTAATTATATCTATTTATTCCTATTTATATCTAATTAATATTAATTATAACTAATTATTTATAATTATTACTAACAATATCAATTTCTTAGTAAAACAAAATATAAATAAAAATAAATTGAAATCTAATTAAATTAGAACTCATAAACAACAATTAAAATTAACATAAAAAATAAATATAAATATAAATAAAATAAAATATAAATACATTAAACATTGACATTTTGAAAATATTGACACCCTCCGATTGCTCTTGTATAAAAAAGTTCAACTAAAATAAAATTTCTCTTTGAAACTGAAGAATGAAGAGAGGGTGAGAGCAAGATCTGAATGATTTGGGAAAAACGGATGGGTGTATATATAAGTTAGATTAGTTGTGACGGGATTATTAGTGACAGGCTTCCCGTCACAAATGGTGGTATTTGCGACGGGGCCCGTCGCAAATACCCTCGCCCGCATTAATTACAGTCGGCGGTTACAATGTTATTTGCGATGGGTCTTGTCGCAAAAAGTTATTGACCGCCGCCGGGTATTTGCGACGGGTCCCGTCGTAAATAACCCTGCGCGGGTTAGCGCGCAAGCTGCGCGGGTTGGCACGCAAGCCGTGCCATACTATTTGCGACCAGAGATGTCTCCCCATCGCAAATAGTTTTCCCACGGTTTGGCGCACAAGCCGTGCCAAACTATTTGAGACCGGAGACGAAATGCCGTCGCAAATAATTTGTTATTTGCGTCGGGCACTTCTCCCCGTCGCAAATAGCTTCGTGGACTTGTTATCTATGACGAGATTTATTCCCATCGCAAATAGCCCGTCGCAAATAGAGAATTTTCCCGTAGTTTAATAAATATGGAATTCTATAATACCAGTATGGAATCTATTTTTAATATTTCAAAACATATACTTTTTAGAATTTAATTTAATATAAAACTTACAAAACGCCATGAAAAAATAGTTCTTCAGAAAAAAATCCTTTTTAAACATAAAAAGTTTATATAATAATTTCAGGTATAAAATCGTTCTATAAACCTTAAATTGGATTATATTAAATCAAAAATAACTAATTAAAATTTAAAAATAATTAAAAACATAATTTTACCTCATAAATACATTAAAAGAAACAACATTTTTTTAATAAAAATCAATATTTTTAGAATTCATAGAAAAACTAATGTTTTTATAACATTATCAAAAATTAGTTTTAGGTAAATTTTTAAATTATGATTTCAAATAATAAATTTTGTTTTTTAAAATAAGTTTTCTTGGAATTTAAGAAATTAATATGCACTCATAAAAATAAAAAAAATTATAAAATATGTTATTTATAAAATAATGAGACTTTTTAGAAGTTGTTTCCTCATTTTTTTAGGAACATACCGATACAGCCATATTGAGTTGCGGATTTTTTTTCATATTCTATTTATTCGAATTAATTCCCATTAATTTAATTTTTAGGTTTTAATGGGCATAAAATATTTTATGGTTCTTCTGAACATGGTATTGTTTGAAATGAAATCTACTAAAGAGAAAATTATTTAAAAATCAATTTCATAATAATATAGGGGTGTTACAACTAGTACCTATTTTGTGAAAATGGTAGATGTAACGTCCCGGTTCTGGGTGCCACTCAGTGGGTGCCTTGAACCTGGTTCGCCACATGACCTCAAGCACATTTCCCCAAACGCCAGAGGCTGCCGACTAGCAGCAAGGGCCCAGGTCTGATAGTGGGGAAACTATGCCCTCATTTGTCAAAATGTAGCGCAACAGAATATAATATAAACATACAACAATAACGGAAGCAATAAACCATACACATTTAACAGAACAACTGCAGTAAAAGATAACCAGCCAGATATATAGATATGATGCAACATGTCTCAAGTTCTAAGAAAACAGCCAGAACATGTCACATAGCAGTACAATACAATACAAAGTACAACAAAGCAAAAACAAAACAGCCAGTAGCATCGCGAGCCTAAGCCCGGTCCCATGCTCCCCTACTCCTCAGCAGCACTCAAGTACCTGTATAAGGATCCTTTCCCTTATCTATACCTGCAGAAACGTAATTTGTTTGGGCTGAAAAGCATGACCCAAACAGGGTGTGAGAAATATATCTTGGTAGGCACCCACCAAAGGCTCGTGCCCAACTGGGTGTAAACATGCAACAACAGTGTGAAAAAGTAAAATGCAATAAACTTAGCAGTGCTCAAAAGTAACCAACTTACCAGTTATATTTCCATTTAATTATTCATTTAATCCATTTAATATTAAAAAATCACCACATTGAATTTCTAAGTAAACAGCCAGTGTCCATAGACACTCAACCCTTACCCTCAGGTAATCACGAACGTAACCCGCAGGAACTTTCCCACAGGTAGAACAGATTTTTTCCCTCAGGCATACGTAGTGTCGCCCTCAGGTACAGAGTCTATTGCCTACAGGCACGAAAGAAGTTTCCCTCAGGCTAAGAGATCATTTCCCTTGGGCTAATACCGTCAAGCCCTCAGGCAATAGTAAAACACTTCCCTCAGGCACAAGTAACCGGGGCGTGCCCAACATATAAACATTAAATTTACATACAATTCCTCTAAAGGCAAAGTAATGCATAATTTAAACATGGCATACCCTCGGGTATCCTTTCCAAATGGCTAAACAGAGGAACGCACCCCCTGGGTGGTCCGGGATCCAAGTAGTGAACCCAAACAGTAATTTAATATCACATTTTATTACCTATAAAATTCTAGGTATTCAAACAGCTACGACCTCAGGCACACGACACCCCAACATGGGTTCGTATCACAACAAAAAAACAAAACGCACAACAGTTGGAAAATAAACACCAATCCACCTACCTTATACGACCCGGATCAGTATACTCGAATGACGTTCCATGAATCGCCCTAGAACGAGGAAGATCTGAGGTGAAAGAAAACTCACTTAAACTTAAATAACTTCCATTAGAGGAATAATTGGCAAGAGGCGCACTAGGATAAGGATTCTCTTACCTGTTCTGTTCCAACAAGATCTTCCAAGGTGGAAACGGATTCCTCACGTGCGCTCGACGGATCTCCAAAGCTTCGACCTTTCTTTCCCAAGCCCCCTTCCCATTCTAAGCCCTCCTTGTGAACAGGGGAGGATACTGCCCATTTTAAGTGAAAAAAACATAGTACAAGACATGTATTTCCAAGTACACAGTGTGTACTTCCCATTTTTTAACTGTTCCTCTGGCGGTTTCCATCTAGCGTGGCACTATTCATCTTCCAGCATGACTACATGGCGTGTCTTCTTGAGTACACTGTGTATTCTGTCACACAGCCGGCCACCGCCTTACTATTTTCTTGCCAACAGACTACATGGTGTGTAAGGGACCACTACACGACGTGTCTTTGGTTCCTACACCCTTTATCGCCGACATGGCCACACGCCCTGTGTACTCATCCCACACAGCCAAAAGTACACGGCGTGTGGAAAAGTACACGGCGAGTACATTCCAAAATTTGGGATTGTTCCCCATTTTCCATATTTCTCAAAAACACTTAAGGAAAAAAGAAAAGAAAAACATGTACCTCAAAAATAAGAACCGGGTTCTTACAAACTTTTCCCCTTAAAGCAATTCGTCCCCAAATTTCCCTTTCATGGGTAGAGAAGATAAAGATGAGAATAACTCTGGCCATTAAGCAAGTACGTCGGTCTCCCGCCCCAAGGTTTCATCCGGCACTCGACCATGCTGCCATAGAACCTGTATTAGAGGAACTGATTGGCCTCGGAGAACCTTCGTACTTCTATCAACGATACGAATCAGATGCTCCTCAAAGGACGCATATAACTCAAGCTCAACCTCCTCGGGCTGAAAGAAGTGAGATGGGTCTGAATGATAGCAGAACCACTGAGATACATGGAAGACGTCGTGCATGGCTCGATACCTCTTGGTAACTGCAACTGATAGGCAACCGGACCGACTCTCTACAGAATCTCAAATGGCCCCACATACCTCGATGAAAGTTTACCCTATCTTTGGATCTGTCTGTGTCTGAACCTTGGAGAAACACGTAAGAAAACAAGATCCCCGACCATGAACTCCGAAGGTCATCTGCGGAGATCTGCATAAGACTTCTGACGAGACTGCGTGGTAGCCATCGACTTCTGAATCAACTGGACCTGCTCAGAAGTCTCCAGCATGAGACGTGGTCCCAGTAAACCTTCCTCACCTGCCTCTAACTAGCACAAGGGTGATCGACATGGCCTACCATATAAATCCTCGTATGGTTCCATCTCAATAGTTTCCTAGAAACTGTTATTATAGGAAAACTCGACCAAGGGTATATATGCTTCTCCCAAGATCCCCAAAAGTCTAGGACACATGCACACAGCATGTCCCCAAGCACCTATATTGTACGCTCTGATTGGCCATCTGTCTGAGGGTGGTAATCCGTGCTTAGAAGAACAAGTGTACCCAGTGCCATCTAAAAACTCTTCCAGAAACGAGACGTAAAACGGGCGTCCCTATATGAAACCATAGAATGAGGGACCCCATGAAGACGTACGATATATTGTATATACAACTTCCCGAGATTTTCAACACTGATGGTCTCCTTGATCTACCAAAAGTGAGATACCTTTGTGAGTCTGTCCCCAACAACCCACACAACATCATTGCTTCGAGGTGACCTTGGAAACCGAGTCACTAATTCCATCGCGACATCATACCATTTCCACTCCAGGATGGGTAACTACTGTAACAGTCCAGGTGGTCTCTGATGCTCCGCCTTCACCTGCTGAAAGGTGTAACACGTCGTAACCAACCCAGCCACATCTCTCTTCATACCCAGCCACCAATAATGAAGCCTCAAGTAATGGTACATCTTGGTAACCCCGGGATGAATTTCCCAAGCTGAAGCATGAAACTCCCACATCAGCTCCTCACGTATATCCCATGGAACCCACACTCATCCATGGAAAAACAAAACTTCATAATCGCTAATCGTCCAACCAGCAGGAGGGTCCTCACTTGCCACCAACTCATGTAGAACTAGGCCTTCTGGATCAGATAGTTGTCTCATCCTCAGTCTATCTAGGAGGTTAGGAGTCATAGCTAATGATGAAAGGTATGTTTTCCCCTGACTGTCATGCACCTCCAAATGCATCTCAGAGAACAGAGCCATAAGCTGCCACTCATCACGGGCTTCCTGCACTGCTTGTATCTGAGTCTTCCTGCTCAATGCATCGGCTACTGCATTACCTCTACCAGGTGTATAGTAAATCTCAAAATAGAAGGACTGAAGGTATTCAACCCACCTTCTGTTCCTCAAATTCAATTCACACTGAGTAAATATATACTTGAGATTTTTGTGGTCGGTGAAAACCACAAAACGGTCTCCCAATAGATAATTTCTCCAACAGCGCAATGCATGCACAACTGCATCCAACTCAAGATCGTGCATTGGGTAATTCCTCTCATGTGGCCTCAACTGTTGAGAACTGTACGCAACAAATCGATCGCCCTGGATCAACACTACTCCCAGCCCAATACCTGATGCATCACAGTAAACTGTATAGCTCTTCCGTTGCTCTGGAAGTATCATGACTGGTGCTGATGTCAACCTTCCTTTCAGGTCTTGAAAGGCTATCTCACAAGCATCCGACCAAAATCACATCACACCCTTCTTAGTCAAACACATCAACGGCACTGCTAAGCGGGAGAAGTCATGGATGAAGCCCATGTTGTAACTAGCCAGCCTTAAAAAACTCGGTATCTCAAACACGTTCTTAGGATGCTCCTAGAAAACTACTGCTCTCACCTTCTCTGGGTCTACTGAAACTCCTACTTCTGAGATGATATGACCCAGGAAGTGAATCTGGTCAATCCAAAAATGGAACTTTGAGAGTTTAGCATAAATCTTATGCTCTCTTAGTGTACTCAATATGATCTCAATATGGGTGGCATGGTCGTGTCGAGTATGAGATTACACCAAGATGTCGTCCACGAATACTTCCATGAAAGAATCCAGATAAGGATGGAACACAGAATTTATCAGAGCCATGAAAACTACTGTTGCATTCGTGAGTCCAAACGGTATAAACAAATACACATATAGACCATAACTACTCCTGAAGGCTGTAAGCGGTACATCCGATGGTCTCACGTGAAGCTGGTGATATCCTGATCTCAAGTCAATCTTCGAGAACACTCATGCTCCATGATTTTTATCAAAAAGATCATCAATACTTGGAAAAGGATATCATTTCTTAATCATCAACTGGTTCAACATTCAATAATCCACACAGAGTCTGAGGGTACCATCTGCCTTCTTCGCATAAAGGAACGGCGAACCCCAAGGAGAAGTACTGGGTCAGATGAAACCCTTTGCCTGTAACTCCTCTAACTACCTCTTGAGCTCCTATAACTCAGTTGTGGACATCCTATAAGGAGGAATAGACACCGGTGATACCCCTGGAACATGCTCAATAGAGAAGCCCACCTCACGCTCCGGAGGAAGACCTGAAAAGTCGTCTGGGAAGACATCCCTGAAACGATAAACAACAAGAAGGAAATCTTCCTAACAAGTCCCCTAATAGTCCAGATATAAAGTCACAATCTGGTCTGTGACTCCATTTCACCCATGATTCTCTGATCCAGATCAACTCGCCTTAATATCCCTTTCACCCTTGTATAGAAACTCTCTGCCCTCTAGTGATGTGAAAATCACACTACGACGATAGATGTCTACAAAGGATCGAAAGGGAACCAACCAGTCCATCCCAAGAACGACACCATAGCTCATCATCTCTAAGACATAGAGGTCCCATAGGATGGGACACCCACAAACCTCAAGGGTTCACTCCTTGCACTAACGCACACCAACTGTTCTAGCCCCCAACGGAGTTTATAGCATCATGATATCAGAAGAAGTAAAAACACAGAGCCCAAGGCTCTCCACAACGGGTATAGATATGAAACTATGTTTATCACCCGTATCAAAAAGTACTGAAGATAAAATAGAAGCTACTAGAATAGTACCTCTGACTGTAGAAGGTCCAGGATCCTACTCCTGCTGGGTCTATTGCACTGCATATGTCTACCCAGTGCCGCAGCCCTGCAACACATTCGGGCTACCAAGAGTTGTCCCGCCCTGCAGCCTCTGAGATCCTGGTGTCTGGCTACCACGACCACGACCACCATCTCTTCCAGCAGACCCTGACGTTTTCCAGTTCCCTGACTCATAAGAATCCACTGGTCCTGCTCCCACATGACGAGTCTGCACAGAACCCCTCTCACTATCAATCCACGGAAACCCCCTACAAAAGCACTGCAGATGACCCATCTTGCCGCAAGCTCGGCACTCCACTGGATCACGTGGACACTTCAGTATCTTGTGACCCTCTTTACCACACTGGTAGAACCTAACCTGAACACCTAAAAAACCTTCTGGCTAGTACTGCCACCCTGAGAGAAGTCCATCTGTCTCTTCCTCTTATCAGTATAAATTGTACCAGAAACTGGTGCTGAACCGCCCTGGCCCACACCACTAGCTTCCCGCAGGTTCCTCTCTGTAATCAGCGCCTGATTCAAAATATCATGTACTTAAGGCAACCTGAAAACATTCAACAGTGCTCGGATGTCATACCAAATACCATCCTTGAAGCGCCTGGCCCTCAAAGTCTCATCACCCACCAGAACGGGTGAAAAACGTTGAATCTCGGTAATGCGATTAGAATAATCCATCACTAACATAGCGCCCTACTGTAGATTCATGAACTCTCGAGCTCTATCTTCCCTCAGCATCTCTAGAAAGAAGAATTCATAGAAGACATCCTGAAAATATTCCCACGCCATGTCTTTGTGATGCTCTGTTTGGGTTGTAACATCCCACCACCTCTTGGCGGAATCACGCAGCATGTAAGTCACGAGCTTGACCCTCCGCCCTGGAGGTGTCTCAAGATGCTCGAAAATAGTCTGCATCGATCCAAGCCAAGACTCCACATCCTGTGGTCTGCCATCCCCTAAAACCTTAGGTGGATACTGCTACTGAAAGATACGAGTCAGCTCGGACATTGATGTGGTATCCAGCGGTGCTCCCTAAAAGTTCTACATAAACCGCATAAAGCCTTCACGGAACTACGCCTTGGTGCCTGCGTCCGGTATAACGACTAGCGCCACATCTGGCTCTGCTGGAGGATCAACTGGTAGCCCATGGCCCACCATTTCTAGAGTATACTCGTTCCCGCTCTCCTGGCGAACAACGTGTGTTCGTCTCAGCGGCATGACTCTACACGGTCAAATGCACACCTTAGAACAAGATTAACAACAATCGGAAACGAAGAAACCCAAAAGGGAATATGATTAATAAGGCATTAAAAATTTACAAAACAAGACTAAACAACGTTTATATAAACTACACGACGTGTACTTGACTTCCCTTCCCTGCCGGGGTCCTTCTACACGGCTGAGCTACACAGTTCCCATTGAAAAAAACTACACGGTGTGTATATCATCTACACGGCGTGTACGGTGTAATTTCCAACTACCCGTATCATTTGTGACTCGACCGACTACTCGGCCTAACACTACATAGCATGTTACATCCACACACTATGTGTACACCACCTTTTTTCCCTCAGCCACATGGCTAACTCCACATGGTCTGTCCTCGGACAAGACTACACGGTGTGTCCCACAAGTGCACTGCGTGTACTAGACAAGCTCTGTCGACCCTTGTTGTTTGTTAAACGGTCGGACACACGGCTCACACTACACGGTGTGTTCGATATACACAGGGTGCATACTCAAATAGATTTCCCCGACCCGTGTTGTTAGTTACACGGCCATGTCCCTAGGTCAGACTACATGGCGTGTTCCATAATGGACATTGCGTGTATGTCTTAAGGTTTCCTCCGATCGTGTTGTTAGTTACATAGCGGACACCAGGTCAACACTACGCGGCGTGTACATAAGATACACGGTGTGTTCCCCCCCAAACTCTTCCCTTCCCCGTGTCGCCGCCCACATGGTTTTTGACACGGGAAGAGACTACACGGTGTGTACTTAGGGTACACGGTGTGTACTAAAATTCTTTATTTTTCTTCTCGAACACAAGACCATACACGACGTGCTGAAGGTACTACACAGCATGTATACTGTGTTTCCGGACAGTATGCCTCAGAAACATCCCTAGAACCTAGAAAATGAAGCAAAACAACACCTCGGTGTCAAATTCTGATCCGTGAGGGCCCATACTCCCCACGAATCAAAGTCTGACATCTTATCTTTTTTATTACATAATAAACAGTCAATGATCCACCAAATTCTGTTCAATGGGGGCCCATACTCCCCAAAAACCTAATTTTGGCATTATTTCTATAAAACTGGCTCATAAAAAATATCCTATCACATAGCAGGTATTTATCAAGCAGCTATCACAACATCATGCTTTTCTAGCACAACAACATGCACTTTCTAATGCACCTGCATGGCATGGAAACTATGCATGAAATGTGATTTCTATTATGTGCCTAAAAGATGCGTGAGATAGAATAACCTCATCTCATTGGGTAGTAACTAAATAGAACCCATAGATAAAATATAAACATCACAATCACAAGTGCGTCACCAAATCGTGAAATCAAATTAACTGTAAAGTTGAAAAATCAGTAAAATTGCACTACGGGGTAAATTGGATTTTCCCTATACACAGGTTAGCTATGCCTGGGCATAGCTTATTACCAACTACTGTTTCCATCCTATCCATGACTAAGGATCCAAATAGTAAGTCAAAGAAAAGAAACCTTCTAATACCATTTTGTAATGTCCCGGTTCTGGGTGCCTCTCAACAGGTTCCCTGAACCCTGTTCGCAACATTACCTCAAGAATATTTCCCCAAATGCCAGAGGCTGCCGACTAGCAGCGAGGGCCCAGGTCTGATTTTGGGGAAACTATGCCCTCATTTTTCATAGTGTATCACAGCTGAATATAATATAAATATACAACAACAGCGGA
Source organism: Viscum album (assembly GCA_963277665.1). Taxonomy (NCBI): domain Eukaryota; kingdom Viridiplantae; phylum Streptophyta; class Magnoliopsida; order Santalales; family Viscaceae; genus Viscum; species Viscum album. The sequence continues at coordinate 489,081,515 of OY728120.1, forward strand.
AGAAATAAAGCATAAATATTTAATTAAACAACTACATTAAAAGATAACCATCCAGATATATAGATATTATGCAACATGTCTCAAGTTCTAAGAAAACAGCTAGAACATAATACATAGCAGTAAAATACAATACAGAGTACAACAAAGCAAAAACAAAACAGCTGGTAGCATCACGAGCCTAAGCCCGTTCCCATCCTCCCCTACTACTCACCAGCACTCATGTACCTTTATAAGGACCCTTGCCCTTGTCTATACCTGCAGAAACGTAATCTGTTTGGGCCAAAAAGCATGACCTAGACAGGGTGTGAGAAATATATCTCAGTAGGCACCCACCAAAGGCCCGTGCCCGACAGGGTGTAAACATGAAACAATAGTGTGGAAAAGTAAAATGCAATAAACTAAGCAGTGCTCAAAAGGAACCAACTTACCAGTTTTATTTCCATTTAATTATTAATTTAATCCATTTAATATTAAGAAATCACAACAGTTAATTTCTAAGTAAATAGCCAGTGTCTACAGACACTCAACCCTTACCCTCAGGTAATCACGAAACGTAACTCGCATGTACTTGCCCACAGGAAGAACAGATTTTTTCCCTCAGGCATATGTAGTGTCGCCCTCAGGCACAGAGTTTATTTCCAACATGCATGGAAGAAGTTTCCCTCAGGCTAATACAGTCATGCCCTCATGCTATAGTAACACACTACCCTCAGGAACAAGTAACTGGGTCATTCCAAACATATAAACAAGCAATTTACATAAAATTCCTCTCAAGGAAAAGTAATGCATAATTTAAACATGGAAAACCTCGGGTATCCTGGCCAAACGGCTAAACAGAGGAACGCACCCCTAGGGTGATCCTGGATCCAAGTAGTTATCCCAAGCAGCATTTTAATATCACATTTAATTACCTATAATATTATAGGTATTCAAACAGCTACGGCCTCATCCACACGACACCCAACATGGGTTCGTACACAACAAAAACCCAAAATGCCCAATAGTTGGAAAATAAACACCAAGCCACCTACCTTATACGCACCTGATCAGTATACTCAAATGACGTTCCACGAATCATCCTAGAAAAAGGTATATCTGAGGTGAATAAAAACTCAATTAATCTTAAATAACTTCCATTAGAGGACGAATTGGAAAGAGACACACCAGAAGAAGGAATCTCTTACCCGTTCGGTTCCACCGAGATCGTTGAAGGCGGAAACAGATTCCTGACGTGTGCTCAGAGGATCTCCAAAGCTCCGGCCTTCCTCTCCCGATCCCTCTTCCTGTTCTAAGCATTCTCTATTAACAGGGTAGGCTACTGCCCATTTTAAGCGAATAAACAAAGTATACGGTGTGTATTTCCAAGTACATGGCGTGTACTTCCCATTTTTTTAACTGTTCCTCTGGTGGTTTTCCGCCAGCATGGCACTATTAATCTGCCGATATGACTACACGGCATGTCTTCTTGAGTACATGGCATGTTCTGTTGCACAGCTGGCCACTGCATTACTATATGCCTGCCGACTGACTACACTGCATGTAAGGGACCACTACACGGAATGTATTTGGTTCCTACACACTTCATCGTCGACATGTCCACACGCCATGTGTACTCATCCCACATGGCCAAAAGTACACAATGCGTGGAAAAGTACACGGCGTGTACTTTCCAAAATTTGGTATTTTTCCCCATTTTCCATATTTCTCAAAAACACTTAAGGAAAAGATAAAAGAAGAAAATCGTACCTAAAAAATAAGAACCATGTTCTTATAGTAGAGGGGTGCATAAATATTCTAGGGAGATATAGAATCAGTATTAGTCATTTTTAATTATGACCTGAATAACTATATCAGTGGTCTATGCCTCCATATATAGGCCACTAGACCATTACGCAAGCCTAAAATGTAATTAATCATATGTTCACAATGTATATTTAAATTTAATATTTGTAATAAATTGTTAAAAATTTAATATAATAAAAATATATTCACTTTTATATCATATGGAACCTTAATATAAAAGATAGTATTTCATGGAAAATAATAAAAATGTCAATTTTTAGCATTCTACTACCATTGATTATCATCTAACAAGATTCCTGCATATCACTGAAATAATATATCAACATATCAAAGGCATGATATGTTCATGGAAGGGGTTATATGATATCCATTATTTTATCCAATTGTATACCCTCATGCAATATTATCTACCTTTTTTAACATGTATTTCATATAATAGAATATCCTTATGTTGACTAATATGATATTTCTGAAATCTATGATATTCATATATGCATCGGGACATATCTCTACCAATCTCCTGATTGAAAATAAGATTTATCGAATTTTTGTTATTTCATCTTGTATTTTACCATATAAATTTACTGATGATAACACTCCAATAGCATCATTTAGATATATTATCTATCAAAATATAAATGTTATAATAAATTTCACCATGTATCACAACATATAAAATAGATTATGAATATAAAACTAATAAATCATTTTAATTAACTATAAACATTTTTATATTGTACCTTTATTTGATTTAAAAAACACCATACCCATTAAATGGTATAAAAATCACCCATGGTAATTTTTATAATTGTCCAAAAAATATGATTTCTTAAATTCGTTAATTTAAGAAATTAGAAGCCCCCAATAAAGCATCATTTCTAATCAAGATACAAAGGTAACTTGTGTGAACTCCATCAAACACGTGTATTTCTATATGTACATCCACTAGTTATATATATATATATATATATATATATATTTATGAAAATAATATAATCTCTTTGTCTATGAGCTAAACTGATTATAGGAAAAAAGGTATTTTTATCCCATATATAATTTTTATAAGATATTTGGTCTTAAAAAATAGACTCATCAGATCAATGAATGCATCACGTGTCATTCTTTTCAATTTATGTTCACATCAAAAACACCTCATCAAAATTGATAAGGATATAAAATGATATTTATCTAGCAATGTAAATACAATTACTCGATCTATATTAATCCAATTCCCATATGTAATACTTTTAATACAAGAATATTAATCTTATATTTTTTAACGATTAATCAATGACAGGATTAGTAATATACACAACTACACTTGAATTCGCAATGTATCAAGGATTTCATAAGAAATATATCTTCAAAAAATAGTTACTAATATATATATATATATTAAAAAATATATGAATTTATATTGAATATGAAAAACAAAAACTAGACTAAAAATACATATTGTATAATATCCAATGTGGTTTACTTGTGGGGCCACCCAGTGAACAAAACAACTTTGGTGCTATATGATAATATTTTTCTATCTTAATATTAGAGCATACCCCTGTTAGCCTTTTAATTTCATCCCAGCCTAAAATAACCCCTAAAAAATTATTTTTGGATAATATAAAGATCTAATTATTTATGTAAATTATCACTTAACATCATACAATATTCAGAAAAAATAATTAAACAATGATAAAAATCCTTCTTATTATATAACATGATATATTTTATATTTTTAATCATATATAAGTGTACTAAAAAAACTTTGAAATCTGTTAGTATAATTATATCTAATATTGTAGTTATCTTGATATTCATTATGTTTACTACACACATATTAGTGTGTTAAACTAATTACATTCATATATAATTCTTACCTTATCACAATGTGCCCACTGAAAAAAATAATTCCTCCAAAAATGTTTAAGAAAAAATATACGATGAATATTTGTTAAAATAATACTGACTATTTTGAATCATATTCCAAATGTTAAAATCCATGAATAAATTATTCAAACATTTTTACATCACATCATGACATGTTAAAATGCTTACAACATAGGGGGTCTAAACCAATTCTTTATATGATTATCACCATCAACATTATATTATCATTCCCTTGAATTTTTTTATATAATATCATTTGGTAATTAATGTTATTTTTTAATTATTATTAACAAAAATATCCCTAAATATATTACGATATAACGAGACATTAACATTCATTATTTACTAGAATAATCATTATTTCATTAATCTTATATTATCAGAGTCTGAACATAGCCGAATTAGCCTCAATGAAATTTTGTTTCCATTTTTAATTCCATTACCTAATAGAAAAAATATTTTTTATAGGGAACAAAACTTATTTCATTTATTAGTAATATTAAATAAACAAATATATATGAACCATGTCATATATTATTCTCAACGTGATTATATCATTACTCTTAAAATAAGATATTTTTCATTCAAATATGAAACTTATGGGTGGCATAAAAATATTCCTTATATTTCAATAATTTTACCAATATGATAACATATCCTTCTATTCACCTCAAGATTTTATAGAGTTTTATAAATGAAAAAACCATCTATATTAACTCATTTATTCATAATAAATTAGTGTTAACTAATACGATTGGTTATTATATAAGAAAAATGAGAGGAGAATGCATCCATTAATTAGATACAACTAACAAATAATTATTCATTAAAATTTACCTCATAGACATAGAAATCACTTGATTCATATTTCGAATGAAAGCGACAAGATTTATCAATCCTTACATTGATTTATAAATATATTTTAATAATTAAAATTTTAAAAAATATATTTTGGTATCATATAACAGTAAAAAACTGAACAATAGATTTCAATAAAAATTATGGCTAACAAAGATTCTTTATGGTGATTACCATACGCCTTTAGGTATCCGATAAAATTCATTTTTTTTTGCAACATTGTCCTTCTTCCTTATTTCACCTTTAGGTTTTAATGTCCATGGATTACATGTATACGTATAAAATATTGTTTTCAGGGATAAAATATTTCCTAATTGTATAGTAAATACATCTCGAGTACATGTACATCTCTTGGATATTTCATATATACTAAATTATTTTATGAAATCGGGTAATCACATGTGAATCATTTTCACATTGTCAAAAAATTTAAATTGATGATTCAGAAATGAATTCAATTTCCAAATAATGATTTAATGGAAATTTATAGCTTCTATATGTCATTAAAATTTTAAATAATATTTAATCTAAGAAAAGAGTAGAAATATCCCTTTTTAATTTAATTCTTAATTCCATTGAACACTCATTTGGATCCATATATGCATCTCAAAATATTTTATTAGATCCATCTTTTGAAATCTATAACTATTAAATTAATAAACAATGGGATTCATAGTCACCAAAGATTTTTCATTTCTTAATAATTAATATTATATTTTTAACCAATATAACATATTTGTTACATTATGATTCTCCATTATAAATAATAAATAAAAAATTATTGTTTGAAAATTATGATTCCATTTTTTTAAAAAATATATATATTTTGTTTTATATGTATCATGCTTAATGTTCATTAAATATGTAAAATTATTTAACATATTCCCAATTAATTGATGACTTCATTTTAATTTATTATATATAATATTAATTTTATAACCATATTTCACTATGTAGTGACCTCTCTTTTGTAAGAACCTCACCACATTACCCGTTTATCTAGTCAATAAATTAAATAATATCATATATGATTGTCAAGTGTCTAATGATGAATTTTATTTCCCAATGCATCATGTTAATAAATTTAAATTTATTCCTCTTTAATTTTTCCTCCAACCATATGAGACTATTGAAATCACTGATATCCATGTCAAATTTAAGGGTGCATCAAAATACTTCATTATTGTAGTCAATGCCTCAAATTGATAAATCTTTTTAAAGACTAGGATTTCTTCCCAAAATGAATAAATAAACCTTAATATTAGATTCAATGAAAATAATATATTATTTCCTAAAAATAAATGGGATATATTCCTAATAACACAAAAATTATTTATCTTTCAATCTCTTGAGTCAAAGGATCTCTGAATCAATTTTATGACGTATAGTGAAATTAAAATATTTATTAAAAATATATTTTTTATGAATTCATATATATTTATTGATCTGATTGTTGGAGTTTGATCCCTATAAAAAATGTCATCGTAATTAAATAATATCATATATTATTGTCAGGTGTCTAATGAAAAATTTTATTTCCCAATGCATCATGTTAATAAATTCAACTTTATTCCTCTTTAATTTTACCTCCAACTATATGAGACTATTGAAATCACTGATATCCATGTCAAATTTAAGGGTGCATCAAAAAATTTCATTATTTTAGTCAATGTCTCAAATTGATAAATCTTTTTAAAGACTAGGATTTCTTCACAAAATGACGAAATAAACCTTAATATTAGATTCAATGAAAATAATAGATGATTTCCTACAAATAAATGGGATATATTCCTAATAAGACCAAAATTATTTGTCTTTCAATCTCTTGAGTCAAATGATCTCTGAATCAATTTTATGACGTATTGTGAAATTCAAATATTTATTAAAAATATATTTTTTATGAATTCATATAGATTTATTGATCTGATTGTTGGAGTTTGTTCCCTATAAAAAATATCATTGTAATTTATGATAAACATGTATTAATTGTTTTTAATATTAATAAACATAGTATGTGAAAATGACCCAATAGTAGTAGTCACACTAAAACGTCATAGCGGTTCCACACTATGATGAGAACCCAGAAGTGCTATGAAATTATTGTTGAATATATATTCTATATACGGATGAAAAAATTTTAGGGACACAAATGATACAGGATATCATGGGGGGAGACTCCTTGGTATTTTAAGAAACTTCTCATGATGTTTTTCCATAGTAAAATCTAGTGTGATATTATGAGAATGAGACCCACTAGTAAAAAATACAACTTCATACATTTCATTTCATCATCTGATATCCAAACATGTATATTGGTTATTATACGTTTAGATTATTATTAATATGTATTATGAGTTACACACATAGATTGTTTTACAAAAACCATGGTGATATATGTTTTTTGAGAGGTAGGATGCGTTGTATTTGATATAAGTAATATTGAATTAATGAATATTGTGAGAAAGGATTTATCCATTACCTTTATTGGAAGAAGTTAACATCTTATGCCCATTGATAGAAATAATGTAGCTTAAATAAATCCATGGACATGGTGTTCTATATGAATTTTCTATTTATAGAATGTCAATGAAAGAGATATCAAGCACATAGTTTGATGGCACTGGAATGAAACCTACTTGATTAGAGATATTATGATAAAGATATTTTATTAAAAGATAAGAACCTGTATAAGGTGACATGACATTTCACCATTAAAGTATTTCTCTATAGGTGCCTTGGCATGTTTCTAGTTACAAACCATTGACTTTAGGCTACTTCACCTAATGCCACTAAGAAGGAGGCCTAGAAGGTCACACACTAAATGTATCACGAATCTTAGTTAAATAATATATTATTATTTATTCTTTAATAGGTTTAATCAATATTATTCACAACATGGTTTGATAATTATTCAGGTACTCTTGATCTCATTTATCATGTCACAAGTTATTCGAGAGAAAATATTTTCAGTTGAATATTTAACAAATAATAATTTTATATTTAGTAATTATAATATTTTATTATTTATTGGAAAATAATTTATTTTAAATTATTTAATAAATAAATAGCCATTATTCAAGGCCTGATAAATATTGTGGAGGAATGGTGGAACTAGTTTAATGGTCTGGTGGGAAATGATAATATTTAATATTATTTAATTAAATAATAATTTTAATTATAATTTTCCTATTCCATGCATGTCGAGAAATTATAAAAATATTATTATTATTTGACATGGGGTTTTTCTAGGATTAAATAAATAATAAGAGAACTTGTGAAATTATTTTATTTTAACCGCAGAAATATAAAAAACTTGATTATGTCATTCTTCCCATGATCCAATTCATTTGTTCACAATGATTCATGGAGAATCATTTCAATCCAAGAGAATGCACTTCTATAAGGATACTCCCTACAACGATTAGAAACACTCATCCATCAAATAAATGAGAATGGTTTGGAAGTGTTTCTAAAGGCGAACAAGGTGGATGATGAAATCAAAAAGATCTTCAGTACTAGCTACTAGATAATCCTTCAGCGACATATGGAGATTCGTAAAACATGTGTGGATCACCACTAATGGAATTATTCACTTATTCCCTATAATTTAATGAAGGTTCACCAGAGATCTATCATCAGACTCATCAACAATGAAATAATTACATAGAGTTCATTCGTTATCTAAATAAATTAATTATAAACAATATGTGTTCTCTCTTATCTTTGGATTCAATGTTATTATCCCTTTGATATTTCATTGATTCAATTATGTGGATCATGGAGATCATCATCGCATAGATCTATGATTGGTCCTTGATTATGGAAGAATATAAAAGTTGGTTTCCGCCCCATAACACAGTTCCTCTATGCCTAGATCCTAATAGTGGTATCAAAGGCTAGGTAGATAATAGATTATAAAAATTCAAAATCGGTGATTATTTACGCATTTTTAATTTCATTTTATAATTCATGTTTAATAATTATTTTAATATGAATTTATAGATCTATTTCTCTAAAATTTGATTCTATCATATCTAATGGAAATGAATAATTTTATGAATAAAATAAAATAATGGAACCCATCTAGATGTACCGATGTGTTTGGTCAGACAACACCAGACTACACACTAGGTGACTAGATTTACACATCATGTTGTCACGCTGAATGCATCAAGATTGATTAAGACATAAATTTGATATTATGTATTAATTACCACATTAATTACTACATTAATTCCCCAATTATTGACTACGATTAAATTGCGCGTAGTAATACATGATACATGTTGTGTGACCCATTGGACATGACATGTAGTCCTGTTGGGATAGAGATGGTTTGTGTATTCCATACACAACATACCCAACTGGTGACCATGTTAAAGAGATTCAATACATCTAGTGGACTATTGGACATGCAATGTATGTCAAATTTACCAAGGTTATGTTAACATGATGAGTCCGTAGGTGTGTACATCGGATAGATGGTGAAGGGTGTATATGCCCTGTAGAACGGATCTACAAACCATGAACATTTACAAAATTATAATAATTAAATTTTTTTTTATTATACTATGAAATCCTTGAGACATGTACTTTAATGTGGTTATAAAGTCATGACAATCCATGTGAAAGGTTTTAATATAAATAAATATTTAAAATCTTAATTAATAACTATGTAACTTTTAGATTTGCATATCAAATAAAAGTCATATTATTAGTATTTACTCAACATGCATTCATGTATAACATGTGATTGAACGATTGTTTAATTTTTTTAATCATCAATGATTTACCTGTTCTAAAATTCCATAATAATTTATGTATTGTATATTTTATAGGTGAAAAATAGTATATGAGTATTGTACATGATGGGATGAATCAGACAGGTATTCACCATGTTTCCTCCATGGTAAATTTGTGTAAAAGGGTAATTTTTAATGAATTTATTTAATTTTATTATAATTATAATAGATATGGATCTCATGAAAATTCAAATAAAAATTAAGATAAAATAATTGATTAATTATAAATAATAACTAATATATTTTAGCACGATTTGTCTTAAATAAGAACGATTAAAATTTTAATTGTAGTTTAAGTAAATGTTTAATTAAATGCATGAATGTGGATGATCATGAACTACACTAGACCAATTGTATGTGATTGGTTTCATTAAATTTATTATTAAATTAAATAGTTGTCATGGGTGTCTTCTCTTCACTTTACCATATAGGCCATATGTGACCAGGGTTTTTTTATGTAATTCCCTTTCTCCAAAAACTTTTTCATGATTAAAAGGGCATATGTACGGGGTTGAACTCCCACACTGGTAGAGGGAGTACATGTTCTAAGGCGAGTTGAAACCAACCCAAGGACATACAATGGTGTAAAGGAGTAAATTGTAATCATAAACCTAAATGGGTTCAAGGTGTTTCTTCCCTAGGTCAACGGTATGTTTACCAACCGCTAGATACACTAAACATTAATATAATATCATTTCCATACACTTTATATCATTTCTATCAGTTGCCCAATTATTTCATTATGGAATTTTTCACAATAAAATTATTTATGAATTAACAAGAATTCATGATGGTACTAAAATAAAATGTTTTATGTGAAAATATCATAAAAAACATTGTTAATATCTCAAGTAATCCCACTCAATATTAAAAAATCATGATAAAGATAATAATTGAAAATTAATGAATAAAAGGATAAAATCCCTCAATAAAATATTAAGTCAATATAGGATTACATTAATTTGGTTAGAATTGAAGCAGAGTTCATTGTGATTGACTTGCCAATGTTGGGATGCTTTTAATTATCAGGGAACAATAACATATTCTTTTAGGATGAATTAACATTGTTAACATAAAGGGAAAGCTTCTAAAGAAGGACATGGTGTAACTGAGAGGTAAAGGCTGAGGAAAATTAAACTAATGATTTTATTATTTGGGAGTCCACTCAGATGATCATGTAACTATGAGTTAATGAAGTTGGCCTTTAGAATTCCTACCTAAAACCATTTGATTTTCTTGACTAACTGAAGATGGGGTAATGAGAATGGGAATATGCATCATATCCATTAGAATATCCAACAAACATGATATTTTGAAGCCAATAGTGAGGACTATTGGCTTTATTATAAAATAATGGGAGGCTAACAAATATAATGTTTATTTATTTGTATAAATTTATCTTATAATTTATGAAAATTCAGCTAATATTATTTTTTAGAAACAACAATAAAATGACATCAAACATATCATAGTAATCCATTCGTAAGAAGGATAAACTTTTCCCTAGTGCTAATTTATATGAGTGGAAAAGGCACCTATAGTTCATCCTTCACTGTGAAAGAAAATTTTATGTGCTATAAGAAAATTTACCAATAGAAAAAATAAATGAGGCATGTGAGGAATAGTTATCTCTCTATGAGAAACATTTGAATGATGATATATATGTTTAGGTATTTTTTTCTATCATCCATGTACAATTAAATTTTAAATAAATATGAAGATATGTATTCCAATATCATGATTCTAGCCTTCAAGATCTCTATCAAGATAATGTGAAACAAGTGAGGTATGTGATCTATAATTCATTATTCATAGATAATCTTAGAGAGTATGTGACGACTGGGCCTCATGAAGTCAAGCATATTAGAAATAGTGAATTCTCTTACATCATATGAATTAAATTCATAGATGAGTTTCATACAAATCTAACACATTTATAACTATATAAGACCTTCATAAACATTAATTTTAATTAATATATGAGAAATAGTGAAAATATTCTTTCATAAATTTTGACCTTGATTATCTAAGTGGAGAGGGAGCATGGGCATGAAAATTCATCACTCTTTATTGTGAAAAAAATAGGAATGACATGGAAAAGGGGCCCAAGAATTATAAACAATATAATGCTTCTGAGAACCATCCAACAAAAAATAAAATATCCAGAGTTAAGGAAAGGAAAAAAGGTAGTATGTTTTTCATGTGGCATGTAATTCCACTGGAAGAGTAACTCTACCTTGAGAAAAGAGGACGTGAATGGTGTGTTTTTTATTGAGTGAAATATTTCTATTTATACTCATTGGGTATTGGAAATAGCTTGGGGTGGTAAAATCCACATAAAAATGTAGGGACCAAGTAGATTAAGATAGATTTACAAAGGATAGGTGTATCTGAGTACTACAAATAGAGAAAGGTTCGCAAACCTAGCCATTGGTTACTAAAACCTATCATTACCAAGGGGAATAATTTTGGTTTTATTAGATTTCTATAATGTACCAACAATTACCATGAACACAATTTTTGTTTCAGGTTTTCATACATATGCAATTATTTTCAAATTTGGAAATAAAATTTCTGTGTTTTATAAAGAAAATATATGTTATGGTACGGTACATTTAAATAAGGGTCTTTATATATATAATTATGAAAAATAAGTGTTGGAAATCGATAATGAATCATGTACACATGACTCATGTAACACCCAATTATGGAACAATGATCTTATTCATGTAAATGAGAAGCATTTGATAAAGCTCTGTCATAATTTTTATTTAGAATATTCTTAGATAAAAGAACATGAAATATTGCATAACATAATATAATGAAAACTAACTAAACCCCCATTTATTGGATATGGTGAAAGGGTGAAAGAGTATCTTGGATTGGTACATAGTGATGTCTATGCACCATTTCTATTAGAAGCTAGAGGATGATATTATTACTTCAAAACAATTATTTATCACTTGATTAGGTGCGGTTATGTCTACTTAATGAGGTATTAGTGTCAGTGCATTGATAAATTATTGGAATTCGTGAATTAATTGGGGAATGGTCTGGGTAGGAAGACACAAAAGCATTGATCAGATCGAGGTGGTGAATATCTTAACATTGAGTTTTTTGACATTATTCAATAGTTTATGATTCTATCTCAACTCACTCCACCTTATTCACCATAGTGGAATGGCATTAGAGAAAATAGGAATTGTACCACGTCAAACATGGTATGGTCGATGATGATTCATTCAGATATTCCATTTTACTTTTAATGATATGAATTACATTTGTTGGCATACATATTAAACTGATGTAGGATCCTGAAAAATCCACAAAGGATAATGGGAATACCCTTAATTTGAGAAAGGATTCTACCCAATTTTCTGAAAAAATATGGAGAATAATCAAATTGGTAAAGGATCAACCGGTCCGCGTACCGGTCCAACATTATTGGTACGCGAGCAGTTCAGTGAGCCGACCCCTCCATAGACCAACGCCATTCATGAAAAAGAGGTGAGAGCCCCTCCATGGGCGCGAAGCAAGATGGGTGCCATGCTCGTCCACTGTCACGAACCGCGCCAGCCGCGAGACATGCCAACTGGCCCAGACCGCATATGATACCGTTCGCGGAACAGAGGCAAAGCCCTGTGCGGCCGCAAAGCATCGGTTTGGTTCGCAGATGAGGTATATTAAATGCCCCCACGAGTTATGGATTGACCAAGTCATCCGTAAACATGGATTTCTATCATGGGCTTCGACAAAAAGTGTCACATGACCATAGATACATCTCTTTCTCCCCTCTATAAAAGGACATTGTCGGGGAAAAGAAGAGGATCGATCAGATTTGGGTGGAAGAATTCTTTAGGAAGGAGCTTAGGATTTTGCGAACAACGAAGTTCCAATTCGCGAACTAGAACAGGTATGAAACTAGAAACAAATTAATAAAGAACCGAAAAAATGAAAAACAAATTGCTGAATCACGAACATAAAATAAAAATCGCGAGCCATGGCCCCTCCTCAGATGTAATCCCAGTGGACCAGGGAGTTTATGCCCCTTTTTTGATCTGACGCACCACGTAACACCCTCCTACGTGGGCGAAGCCCTTTCCGGTGAACCCCCGACCGGCGACGCCCCTGGCCACTGCTGCTCATGCAGACTCCACCGAGTACCAACCTGGTACACGGGCCGAACCCAAAGCCACGTACCGCCCTGGTACACGGGATTCCTATCAGTCTGTGTACCACCCTGGTACGCAGATTCCCTCTCCAGCCACGTAGCACCCCCCTACGCGAAGGGCGCCACCCCTCATGCACCCATGCGGCCCGCCAACTCCTTCGGTGTTCCCATTCCCGAGACAGATAAAACCCTTCCAATCCGGCATGATCCTTCACAATCCCTTCATTGGCCTATCCATCGGCCCTGAGCCAAGGCCTCCACCGAAGCCACCAGACCTGTATGATGAAACCTCCAGGTGAATCAATGTGCCACTTTTAGTTCACATACCCATCTTAGGTGGGTACAAAGGGGTTTCCCCTGCCCTTGACTGGATTCTTGAGGCATTCGTGGGTTCACATTCCCACAATAATGCGGGGTCCAAGCCCGGGAGCCCCCTTTCTGCCTCTCCACTTTCCAAGATTGAGGGAACCCACTCAAGTTTCCTTTTGATGAGCGCGGGCGGTGAGCGATTCTCCCCTCTCCTAGGAGTGGCTAGGCATCCCTCCTGGAGTAAGCCCCTCATCATTCTTTCCAGAAGTCAATGGCACATCTCCTCCCATCATGGAGGTTTCATTGCTCCAATGCGTGACTTCTACCTTCCTCCAACATCAGAGAGATGGAGAGTCTTGTAGTCCCGACCTCCTCCTCTGCTCGTTGTCTTCCTCCCCTTTTCTTGGTAAGAATAATGTGCGAGGCATGAAAAGTCTGTCACATTCTCTTGTTTCCCACACCAAGCATGACTCACGTGGGATTATAGATTTGTGATGGTCACGACGTCCACACGATGGAGGTGGCTCAACGAACTATGTGGGTTTTGATCCCTGTCTCCTAAGCGGGGTACTTAGGACGCCTCCTCGAGGTTCAATCCTAATAACAGTAAACTCTCACGTGTAACCCCTATTCATCCATGAACTACGTGGACATCGATTCCCGGCCAACCAGGATATGTAGGAAACCATCGCGAGATGCAAGATCGATATCTATGTCTAATACACATTTTTTCCTATCAGACCATGCCCTTATACTCCAGCAAGACCATCTTTGGGCCTAGGAAATCACTTCCCTTGGATCTTCTAGGCCACTTCAGCATAAGTCCCACACCAACTTTGACCGGGCATCTCTCGCCCAGAGGTCCTTACCACATGACGTTAAACTGTACGGATGGGTCCCTGTCACATGACCTTAAAAGGTGATGCGTCTTGTCAAGTGGCACCAAACTACATGGATTCTGATTCCTCTCACGAGGATACGTAGGAATCCCGTATCACAGGTTCGATTCAAACGCTCAAGTCATTGTCTGTCCCCCCTCGATGATGATAAAATCCAGAGTGCATAGTTATGAGGCTTTAAACTAGTGTCGTCTCAATGAGTCTAAACTCCTCAGAGTCATTAATCCAATGAAGGATGGTAAACCTCATGCCTAAATGATTCTGAATCCCTGTGTTCATCTGACCATTGCCAACCAGGAGTAATCCGTGGATACTATGCTTGGGTATAAACCAATGATTTGTGAAAATGTGGATACGTCTTAAATCTATAAGAGAGTCTTGCAACCATAAAAAATTCCCCCCAAAAAATTTGTGATGAGCCCAACTTCCCATCATCTCGACCAATGTGAGTTCCTAAGCATCGCTGGCTGAATCACCCAGTGAAAGCCTGGCATTGGAAAGCAGGTCCACGTATCGTTGGATATGGAGCTGTTGGCCATTTCGAAATGAAAACGGTGCAGCTGATATGAGTGATTAAGCAGAACCCATCCTTTTCTAATCAACCTTCGGGCCGCACACATCTTCCAACCCCCAGTCGAAACAAAAATGGTGAACCTGATGTTAATCTTTAAGCAAGAATGACAGATTTAACCTAATCCCACAATGTGACCCCTTATACTCTCCAAGAAGGCCAAGAAAGGTCTTTAATTTTGCATGGGATCATGAGATGCTACTTTGACGGGTTTTCTGTTTGTATTTGTTGAAATATTTTACGAGTACCAATCAGAACTCTCTTCGATCCAATGGCATCACGGAGAAACTCACAGACATGTACTTCAAGCAATGCAATGACCTGACATCCTCACCAATGAAGGACCCCTTCACCTACTCATAATCTTAAACGCTGGGTTTCAGATGCGTTGATATGAGAGTACCACTTGAATGGTACGCTCCCGATGGTGGAGGCGGCCATGCACGCCCACCAATCTGCCAAGACCTACCGGTCTCCTGCCCAGCAGCGGCCGCGAAAGCAGATGCAGATGACTCATGTTTCCATCTCAAACTGTTTCAGGAGTCTATCCCCGGAACAAGAAAATCGTACCCCCCTTATCTTAGGGAGGCAGATGAGGTCGACACTGTGGACTTTATCCCCACTGAACAGGGTTTCTACTCTAAGGCCTCCGCTGGAATTCGTCATCGCGGTTACACCACAACTCAATATCCTCCCACTAAAGAGGATGCCACCCAGAGGATATAGGCCCACGCTCCACAATCTATGGGCCCTTGGACCGCCCGACGAGGAAAGAAAACATAAAACCAGGGACTGGTCATCACCCTTGTCCCTGAGGAGGAGCTACACTACCCAGTCACAGAGACATATTACAAGTAGGCACAAACACATGTCCGCTCCTCCAAAGCTCACCATCCAGACATGGCGGCATCATACGAGTAGGCGTGCAACCCCACTGAGCTCCATCATGCCCGTCACCCACACTGGATAGCACATACCCTATATGCACCTCTCCCTACCCAGGGCCATGAGGCCCACCAACCAAACGTGGTGGCAACCCAGCGCCTACAGGACCAGCTCCTAGCAAATGCTCCGGACACCTACCAACCCGATGTGGAGGCGATCAACAAATCCCACCATCCAAATGTGGCGGCAATTAATAGGTGGTTATGTATCCCTTCCAACAAAGGCCACCGACTCAATATGGTGCGGAAGCAACATATGCAGGATCAGCTCCCTGCGGATGCAAGTAAAGTTCTCCATCTTGATGTGGCGGCAAACAGAGAGATAAACCGGCATATCCTGACACATGGAAATACTCGTTCACTTTCCCCGACATAGGAGAATTTTCAGTACCCACTGACCACCGGAGGACCGGAGCAGGATATTCTTACTCTGATACTGAAATGGGACTTCATACCCATTCCATCCAATGATGTCTCCCTGCATATCCTGATAATGATGGAGTAGGTATCGATCCAAGATCATATCTTGAAGACTTTCCAGAATGTAATTGTATTAGCGGCAACAGAAAGTAATCAGGACTGTGAGCACATTGCCCCAATTTAGGCGACTCATCTAAGAGATGAGATAGCCTCCTCAGAGCAGATCTTCATCCTTGCTTCTTCCCAAGAGGGTCATCGGCCATATTCCGCGATACAAGGGAAACCGGATTGAGAAGCTTCACACATTCCAACTGGGGGACAACCATCAATTACAGTGGATTCTCCAGAGTAGGCATATATCCCTTATAAAAGTCAAGATTTTCGTCGGCATATCCCGGTAGCATCATGGGACCCAATTAGAAAGGGACCCAAAGGTGAAGGTCGTTATCAACAGAAGATGGTCCCCACTGCCCACAAGAAAGTTCCCTGAATGTGTCGAAGGCAATAGTGAAATAAAGAGTGGGTTCATGACTCCGCTCTGCTGGAAGCTAGGATTCCCAATACCGCTAAGCACATATCGAAGTCTCAGAACCCTACCCACCCATTAACATATTATGGGAGTGGAAGTAGCAGTTGCGAAGTTCCTCCCCTCAATGTCGCTACCAGTGGCTCTGAAGGTCTTCCCAAGGGTACCCGCAGGGGCCTCCCCCATGGTCATATAACAATCGATCATGAGAGCTTCTCTTTTGATGGGAGTTACGGAAGCCCTCCGCATGACCATAAGATCGAGCTGCAAGAAGGACCTCCACTTTCTGTGATCCACCCTGAAGTTCCACCATGGGTTATACACTGTAAACACTCTCTTTGCAATGGGACCACATATTATGATTGTACTCCATGCTATCGTAGTTGCAACTGTGGAGGCCCTCACCGTAGTGACGTCTCATCACGACAAGAATGCCCCCCCTTGTCGTGGCCTTCCCTAAAGGTCCTCACCAGGGGTTACATTGCAACGACACTCCACACAGGCAGGCATCAGATCACGATGTTAGTCCTTGCCACGCTGATAATGGAGGTCCTCCCCGTAGAGACGTCAAGCAATAAGAAGGCCCTCCCCTCATTGTGGTAAATTCGAAAGGCCATCCCCAGGGTGTACCCTGCAGAAATTTTCCTTGTGGAAGCTATGATGGTAGTACTCTCCATTGCGACAGCTGTGATGGTAGTCCTCACCCCCATGGACACCATTTCAAAGGTCCTCCCCACAATGGCCCCAAGAAACAAGAAGGTCATCCCCTTGTCACAGTGTGTCCTGAAGGTCCTCCCCAGGATACACATCGAACGTCAAACCATGATGGTCATCCTCACCATGATGGAAGTTATTGAGAAGGTCCTTCCTGTAGTAACATATAATATTGATAGGATGGTCATCCCCTTGCCGAATCAAGTACAGAAAATCCATCATATTCCAAGGCACTCAGAAGGGCTAGATCAAGCATGTCAGATTCCCAGCTAGTCACCAGCGACACCCTTATTCAATAAAGAGATGGTTTGGGGCCATGTTCATCTTCTGAACCACCTTGGAATCGCCCACATGATAATTCAATACCTACCGGCCCCACTGTCTCTAACCACACTATCAGTGAGCATCTTAGTTGGTCTGACCAGGTAGAGGAATCACTAGAAGATGAGTTTGCCGACATGTTGCACCTGAGTAAACGACTGGCTAGAGATGATGTACCAGTTATGTTTTGTCCCACGAACACCTCTCAATTTGACATACCTAGAACATTTATAGAAGACTGTGTGAATGAAATCTTCTCCAATATATGTACAACCCACACCCGAATGAAATCATGCTTATTTCCCTATGATGGGTTTGTAGACCATGTCAAGACAATAGTAGACCTCCTGCATCACCTTGACCTGGACGATCTTCCTTCGACGCGACAACTGCGACCTGAGAGGTGTAATGGAAACATTGAGTTAGCCTGCCTCCATGCACTGTACCAGTTGAGTCGACTCATTGGTGACACTCGGACGAGAGTCCATATCAAAGGATAGGGAGAACATGGAGCTCTTCATTTCACTCTGCTCCCCACCCAGAAGAACCTAATTGACATAATGTCTTGCAACGTCATTACGTCAAGACATCAGTCGAGTGGGGTCCCTATCAAGGAAAGGCGACACACCCAACAGAGATAGGCCTTGAGTAAGTCCTAGAAGCGCCAGGCCCGATGGGAACAAGCCATTCACAAACTCCTGAATCAGGCCACCGAAATTATACAACATGCCTCTTGACTAAGAGAGGACAATCATCAGTCATTGCTTGCCTCCACATAGAGGATTGATTCACAGGTGAACTCGGCATCAGATTCTGTTCACCCCCTAATGGGGGAATGTAAAATCAGGCAGGTAGCTATAGCATCATCCACTTCCACAATCCAGGGGAAACCACAGCCTGCTGGTCTGGGGGCATTTTTCACAACAAATGCCCTTTTAGGACTAATAAAAGTCGGAAGAAAATCAACATCCAAAAAACAGATCCAACCCCAGCCCTTAGGGCTGGAGGCATTTTTACCACCTCAACAAGAACCTCCCCCACAAGAATTAGTATTCTCTCATCTAGGGAGGTCGGTCAGAAGAGGAGGTTTCTTCCCTATCTCGTCCTTTGAATCATTATCCCCTTCAAGAGGGAGGCGTACCGTAAGGTCGCGTCAAAGAACTCTTCATGTTACCCTTCATCAAGAGTCTGAAATAAATCCCAGGACAGGAAGGGGAAGACCAGTAAAAGGCGCGAGAGATCCTCTTCTTATTTGGAAGATGACATCTCCTCCACCCCGTGATATTCCTACATCAATACCATAGAGGTTAACCCCACGGGTGACACTGGAGATGATGCAAATCCGGATGGATAGGGAGACGACGGTTCTGTTCAGGATGTGATTCACAACGATCCATCAGGTGTGCACACCAGGAACCAAAGGGCCGCCCTAAATGTTCTCGCCCTTCTAGCTAACCCTCCCCCGCTTACCCTGCACGATTCCAACAAGGATAAGAACAAAGGACTGGTTACCCTTAACCCGCCTCATTCTCTCGATAAAAATGAGCCACTTACTGTCGAAGAGATATTCGCACGACAGGAAGAGGAAATGAAAGAATTGAGGAGGCTTAACACCAAGCTACTCCAGAGGAACCGTCTTACAGAAAGCGCTTCCCAAGAAGAACCACACCTTGCACTCCCAGCAATTACACCTCAAAGGCCAAGGTTTTCCCCGAAAAACGATGAGCGGTCAGGGCACCTGCCCAATGCAGCACCCAGCTCTTCCAACAACCTGAACATGGGTTCAGATGAATACCAAGACTTCCCTTCACTCAAGAAGAAACTAGAGTGAGTACGTCTGAGCCCTAGGAAGGTGTCACAAATGGCATATGCACCCTTGGTGCTGGTCGAGTCGGATCCTCAAGCAATGCCTCGGGCTACAACTGCCCAAGACCGGGCCCAACGGGATGTAAACCAGGGTGTTGCCAACACCATCGAGGCACTGACAGCTCGATTGGAAGTAATATAAGGTTGAAACGCTCCAGTACCGCCAGAACTAAAGCCCTACCTAGATTGGGTGAGCAACATGCCTCCTCCACCCAATTTTGATAGCCTTATATTCTCGATTTTCAATGGATCATGCGATCTGGAACAACATTTGATGCATTACGTGTCTTATTACGACCCTATGATGGGAACTCCGGAACAACAAGAAGCAGTGAAACTCATATTCTTCGTGAGGACCTTGAAAGGATCTTCCTTCGTCTAGTATATGAGTTTTCCAGATCAGCCAATAGAAAGATGGGAAGACCTTCAGCAGCAGTTCTTGTTCCACATCAGCTCAACGCTGCCTAAAAAAATGGTTAGTGACCTCATGAATTGCAAATAGAGGGTGAATGAGAGGGTCTCAGATTTCATCGCCAAATGAAAGGGTCTGACCTACTCTCTGAACATGCCAATTCCCCAATATGAGATACTTTCTATATGCATCGATAACCATCGAGATGAGCTGTGAACACCGGTCATACCAGTGTAGTGCACTACTGGCTTCCGCAATCTCTCTGTCGTTGCCCAGAGAATTGAATACTCCCTACATCAGACTAATCTGAAGTCCCGAATAGCCTCATAAGATCTTGCAAAGAGAGAAGTTAGAGCTAAATCGTCCTCTATCACACTCAAGCCAGACCCTACGACTGCTCTACCACTTAGGCCTCCAAGAAATCATCATGCCCCCCTTTAAATCTGTGGTCGCCTCCACACTAGGAGGACGATCAGATAGGATCAAAGCGAACCCAGTTCGAGGAACAAAGACACAATGTATACTCGTTCTGACCAGACCATTTCCATGGCTACTTTATCACCGCCATGAATTGAAATTTTCTCCACCTCCCGAAGCCAAGTAAGCTTGAAGAAGTTGGCTGCGATGACAAGCCATATTACTATCCCTACCATCTAATGTTGTGTCAAAATATCTGAGAACGCTTCTCCTTAAATGACCTTCTTCAAAGGATGGTAGACTCCGAACAGGTCGATCTGGGACCACCCCCAGCACATGGGACATATATTTCTACCACCGACTCTAACAAAGGGGATGGGTGGTAGGAAGTCACCAGCAAGAAGGGGCAGAAATTTGACGACTGGATTACTCGGAAGACAGTCAATTGAGCTCAGGGAATACTCCGAGCTCAACTACAGAAGCCAGTGTTGCCGCCAACAACCCCTAATTCCGCACAACGGACAATATAAGCCTCACAACCCTCCATGAGCTGGTCATCCAGGTGTAATCGAGAAGGGAGGACACAAGCGCAAGCGTAGCAGTACTTAATGAGGCCGAATGTCACGACCTCTCCTCGGGGCCCGTGCCGTGACTACCCCAAGCCCGCCTTCCATAGGCCAGGGGCTGGTGACTATCACCAATGCGTAAATCCCAGTAAAAAGGGAAGGCATTTCCTTTGTAAAGTAAACAAGCACCACAGAGTAAGCAAGCAGAAAAAGGTAAACACTAAGTAAAAACTGTGTACAACTGTAAGTGTGGAAAAGTAAATGGGCCAGTATACAAACCCAAACTAAAAGTAAAGTACAACTTGAAAGGGAAAATAGAAACTGAAAAGTAAAAGCCTCTACACCGATCTGTCCACTGGAAATCCCACCTGAAGGGTGGGTACATATAGCTCCACTGCTCCTCGAGTCCCGCCGTCCGCTCCGAGCACATCCGCCCAGTGGTCCACCTCCAGTTACCGTCCTGCTCTACAAGCCTCAACCACGATCAAAGATGTCTGTCGTCTGCAACCAACACAACGTAGTGCGGGCATAGCCCGTGAAGGGGTGAGTATAAGCTACTCAGTAGAGACCCCGAGACCCCCGAAGGTCTCCAAAAATCCACAATGGATAAACCAAAAAGGAAAGATACAATCACGAAGACACAACCAAAACTGCTTAGGTATATGACCATACATATACCTAAGTCATCAATTCCAATATTCTCCAACCTCCGAGCCCAAGAATAACCCAGTCCACACAGGAAAGTATACGTATTCCACACAGGAAAGAAAAACATAATCCACACAGGATAGCACAGCACAATCCACACAGGAAAGCAAAAAAGGTTTCATCTCACATAGGTATACATCTTCGAAGACGATAGAGATGATGACTGATCCGTCTAAGTCGTCGGACCCACAAAGGATCGATAGGTACTAACCCCCACAAAGACCCACACAGAATCGGTAGGAAACTAACCCCCCAAAGACCCACACAGGATCGGACCCACACAGGATCTGTAGGCGCTGGCTCACATAGAACTGCTGAGCGCTGACCCACACAGGATCAGACCCACACATGATCGGTAGCACTGATCCACAAAGGATCTCTGAGTGTTGTAGTCGTCGTCGTCGAATCCACTGAGGATATCTGCACAGTCGTCGTCGCAGTCACAGTAGCCGTCGCAGCTAGCACTAGGGTTCCCGCACACAGCAAGCTCGTTCGGGAGGGTCCGCTCCACGAGCCGAGAGGATGATACATAAACTGTCACAAATTCCAGAGTTGATGTATCCAAAAGTTTTGTATCGTCAACAGGAACTCAACGCAACAGACGACGCATCAATCGAACGCCCGGTCTGAGAGTTATTGGATTTTTCGTCCTAGGGACTCGGTTGGTTTTTAAGGCAAAAACAACCCGACCGTACTCCACCTACCTCCAATCCTTGGGCGGAGTATGCCAAAAGATCAGTCTCACTAAGAGGAACTCAACAAAGTTGACGACACGTCAAACGGACGTCCGTAGCTCAAGATATGAGCGTTTTCGCTCCGAGGGCCCGGTTGGTTTCGTGTACGAACCAACCCGGCCGAACCCAAAGTATTCTGAAACCATGAGGGCGATATATCCAAACAACCATCCCGATCCAAGGATCGCATCGCCGATGACAGCGTGTCGTTTGGAGGTCTGTAGCCCGAGTTATGGGCATTTGAACCCAAACAGTCCGAGAACGGGGGTTTCGGGCCCGGACCGACCCGGCCCGAGACCCCCCGGTTGGACCGAACCAAGTCGACCCGCCCCGAACAGGGTCGTCCCGGCCTGGCCCGGACCGGCTGGGGATAGTGCGCCCAGCGCGCTGTCTGGCTCAGCTTTGGCCGAGCCATTCGGCAAAGGGGGGGGAGGGCGCCTGCCCCCCTGTGTAACCGCGACCCCCCCAAAATTATGGGGGGGCGTTTGAACCGGCCGAGGGAATTTAATTCCCCCGGACGCTTCCCTTTCTGGCCGGCCCGACCTGGCCGGCATGCTCCTTCACAACGGGACCGGTGGTGGCCAGTCCCCTTCCAGCTCCGTCGCCGGTGGCCCGGTTCGGCCGCCGGTCACCTTGTTCCGCCGCGGCCCGGAACCGGACGCGGCCCTTGTCATCCGGCACGGTGCGACGACACCGCTCCCCTTCGCCGTGGCCCCGCTCCAGCCGCAGCGCCTTTGATTTCCTTTGACGCGGCATGACGATGTCACGTTCTTAACTTCTTTCCACGACGCGGCGCGACGGCGTCGCACAATACTTGCCGTGTGATTTCCGCGTGGTGCGACGACACCACGCCATCCCGTTCCATCCGCCAAGAAACAAACATGAACATAGGAGGGGGGTTTGGCCATGTTTGTGCGGTCCGGCCCCCCCTCTCGTTAATGATAACATCTAGTCGAAAATCCACGATAATCAATAAACTTGAATCATGAATGGAAATAATTAAATAAAATAATCGCCTACCTCGGTTTAGGAACGGTGTTCGTCAACGACCCGCGGAAGACGACTGTCGCGGAGGTCGGGCGTCGCGGGGAAAGAACGTTGACGTCACGAAGCGATAATTCGAAGTCGTTGACGGCGATTCCGTCCCGGAAATCTGTTGCGGAAGATACGACACGGAAGAAGAATGTCACATCGTGGATATGGCGTCGCAGAAGAACCGTGTTCTTCGACGGAGAAGTTCTTCGTTGAAGAATGGTGTTCTTCGCGTTCTTCGTCGAGGTTGAAGAAGATGAAGAATTCTTCCCAAACCTCTCCAGGTGACAAAACTCTAACCAAAAATAAAATAAGACTCTTTCTTATTTTATTAACCCAACAACTCTTTTGAATTTCAAGAGTTTGAAAAAAAGAGTAACTCATCTTAATTAATAACACAAGTTGTCAAATTAATTAGAGTGGAGTTAATGGGGAGTTTAAGGGAAGTTGAAGAGTTAGGGCTCGTGTGGGCCCCACCACACTTTATCCTCTCAAGGGAGGTTATGTGGATGTGGGTCCCACATCTAACTCCCTTTGGGAAGAAATAACCATCAAAGTTAAAAATAAATTGTGTTCCACAATTTATTTAACTTCTTCTAATTCCCGCCAAAACAAACTCTCATCCAGCATAAAACGCAGCCTTAAAAGAGTTCCCCTTATGCGAATATTGGCATTGCGAGTTCATCGGTGCCATCGGATTTCAATTCCGAGCACCGGTTCAAAAGATAGGAAAACCCGCTCGTTCGTTCACTGAACGTACCCGTGCCAAACTTCGGAAATTGATTCCGGGCACACCGGGCCTCAGAATCAGGTGCCATCAGAAACCGTGCTCTTGTAAAATTCCAAAGAAAATTAAGAAAAAAATTCACTTGAATTTTACGGGTCTTTAAATTACTCCCACCTCAGGGCTTTACATCCCCGTAAAGTTATATCAAAATTAGGGAAACAAATGAGGGTACTGAGCACGCATCTGAGCCTCCCGCTCCCATGTTCTCTCATGGAGGTTCCCATGCTGCCATCTGATGCGCACTAGAGGAATCGACCGTCCATGTAGGACCCGCTCCTGTCGATCCTCAATCTCCACCGGGACCACCGTAAAAGTCACCCCATCATCAACATCAAGCTCCCCATGGTCAATGATGTGTGTCGGGTCGTGCACGTATCTCCTCAGCTGAGATACGTGGAAGACGTCGTGCACTCGGTGCAACTAAGGTGGTAGAGCCAGATGATAAGCCACCTCGCCAATCCTGCTGAGGACCTGGAAGGGTCCGATGAAGCGTGGATATAACTTTCTTCCTCGACCAAATCTCCATAATCCACGTCGAGGTGAGACACGCAAGAAGACGTTGTCGCCATCCTCGAACTCTAGTGGCCTCCGCCTCCTGTCAGCGTATGACTTCTTCCAGCTTTAAGCTGTCCTCATCCGCTCTTGGATGACTTGGACCTTCTCTGTTGTGGCCTGGACCATCTCTGGTCCCACAAGTGTTGACTCCCCAGGGTCTGTCCAGCACAACGGTGATCTGCAAGGTTGGCCGTACAACGCCTCGTACGGTGTCATCCCAATGGTGGAGTGGTAGTTGTTGTTGTACGCAAACTCCACCAAGGGTAGGTGGTCCGCCCAGCTACGACCAAAGTCAAGGACACATGCGCGGATCATGTCCTCGAGAGTCTGAATGGTCCTCTCCGTCTAACCATCCGTCTGAGGGTGAAAGGCGGTGCTCAAACGTAGCCGCGTCCCGAACGCCTCCTGCAACCCCTTCCAAAGCCGGGAAGTAAAGCGAGCATCTAGATCGGAGATGATAGAATATGGCATACCGTGAAGCCGTACAATCTCATGAACGTAAAGACGTCCTAAGCACTCCACTGAGCCCTGCTCTCTGATGGGTAAGAAGTGAGCTGACTTGTTGAGTAGGTCAACAATCACCCAGATGGAGTTGCGACCTCTGGAAGTTCGTGGAAGTCCAGTCACGAAGTCCATAGATATGTCATCCCACTTCCAATCCGGAACCTCCAAGGGATGTACCAAGCCTGCTGGTACCTGGTGCTCAGCCTTCACCTGCTGGCAGGTGAGGCATCGAGAAACGAACTCTACTATAGCCTTCTTCATGCCCGTCCACCAGTGCTGTCGTCTGAGATCCTGGTATAGCTTCGCCACTCCAGGATGTACCGCCAAAGGAGAAGCGTGAAACTCTCTCAGTACCTCCTCCCGTAAAGCGACTGGTACCATGGTACGTCCTCTGTAAAGGATGTTGTGCTCTGCTCCAATGGAGAATCCATCAGGTGCCTGTCCTAAGGATATTTGTGCACGCCCCGTCTCACAGTCAGCGTCCCCACGCTGTGCCTCTCTGACCCACTGTAGAAGTAGATGAGTGACTATGAGAGACTGAAGGAAGGCCGCTCCATCTCTATCCACGAAGGATATCTGCAAAGAGGCTATCTACTTTGTCGCCTCCTCAAGTAGCTGAATGACTGTCCTCCTGCTGAGGGCATTAGCTACTACATTCCCCTTCCCAGGAGTATAGAATATCTCAAAGTCATAGTCCTGGAGGAACTCGATCCATCGCCGCTGTCTCAGGTTTAGATCCTTCTGCAAGAAGATGTACCTGAGACTATGATGGTCAGAAAAGACTGTAAAGTGCTCGCCCATCAGGTAGTGTCGCCATGTCTTCAGAGTGAAGACCACTACTGCAAACTCCAGTTCATGGGTAGCGTAGTTCTGCTCATGCGGCCTCAACTATTGTGATCCATAGGCGATCACTTCCCACTCTTGCATCAGAACACACTCGAGTCCGGTCCCTGAGGCATCGCAGTAGACTATGTACCCTACTCCATCCTCAGGCTACCTCAAGATAGGTGCACTGGTCAATCTCTGTCTTAGCTCCTGGAAGCTCTGGTGACATCTGTCTAACCACACGAAGGGTTTCCCCTTCTTTTTCAATGCTGAGAGTGGTGACGCAACTCTGGAGAAGTCTGGCACAAATCTTCGGTAGTATCCGGCTAGTCCCAAGAAACTCCGAACCTCCGTCATGCTCCTGGGTGGCTCCCAAGCTAACACTGCCTCGATCTTCGCAGGATCCCCTGCAACTCCCGCCTCAGAGATGACGTGTCCTAAGAAGTGGACCTCACGTATCCAGAACTGAAACTTCGAGAGATTACCATAAAGCTGGTGCTCTCGGAGTGTGTCTAGTACAACCCGTAAGTGGTAGGCGTGCTCCTCCTTAGTCGTCGAGTAAATCAGAATGTCATCGATGAAGACCATGACAAATAGATCGAGTTATGGCTGAAAGATCCTGTTCATGAGGGCCATGAACACTGCTGGAGCATTGGTTATGCCGAATGGCATAACCAAGAACTCATAGTGGTCATACCGACATATGAAGGTTGTCTTCTGCACGTCCTCGTCTCGAACTCTGAGCTGATGTTAGCCTAACCTGAGGTCTATCTTCGAGAACCACCGTGCCCCCTTGAGCTAATCAAAGAGGTCATCAATCCTCGGAAGTGGATACTTTTTCCTCACTGTCACCTGGTTCAGGCGATGATAATCGACACACAGTCGCATGCTTATGTCCTCCTTCTTGGCGAACAATATCGGGGAAGCCTAGTGTGAAACACTAGGTCGGATAAACCCCTTGCTTGCAAGTCCTCCAACTATACCCGTAGCTCTCGAAGCTCGGCGGGGGCCATCCGATACGCTGGAGTCGATATCGGGGTTTTCTTGGGGTACAGGTCAATATAAAATTCTACCTCTCTGCGAGGAGGTAACCCTGGAACGTCGTCGGGAAAAACGTCCGCAAACTGATCCACCACTGCAGGAAAACCAGGACTCTTCACGTCAACTGCTCCTAGGATGAGGCTAGCCAAATGATGAGTGATGGGCCATCCTCTCCTCTGCAGAAGTCCATCCTGTGCTGCAAAGGCTCCCTTCTCTCCGGTGAAGGTGAACCTGCTCTAATCGGTGCGTACACATCGCACCTTGGGCCTAAAACAATCAATTTGTGCATGGACCATCGATAACCAATCCATGCCCAAGATGACGTCGTAAGGCCTCGACGCTACTACAAGAAGATCCCAGCCGAAGCTCTTGCCTCCTAGAGTAAGATCACACTACCGTCACCAGTGTGTAATCGTCGAGTATGCTCCCGTAGGAGTCTCTAGCCATAAGGATCGAGCCAACGGCTCTGTCGGAATCTCCGAGCTCCGAACAAGGGAAACAACTATGAAAGAGTGACTCATTCCTGTGTCTATAAGTACTGAAGAAAGGGTGTAATAGACACAGATAGTACATCGAATCATCTCGGGCGCGCCGTGGTCGTAGGCCTCTGCTGCCTGGAGCTGTGCCTATCTCTGCCCGCCAGCTCCCTGTGGCTGGGGTGGACCTCCTAGTGGTGGTGGTGGTAGAGCCTCAAAGTGTCGCCCACCACCTGTTGCTCGGCCATCTCCTCTGGGTCGTCCGCCTCCCCCCTACGGACCGCCACGGTCGACCCTCTGCCTCTCCCACGGTGGTCCCTCAACCTTCTGCTTCTCCTCGGCATGGCGGGTCGGGCAGTCACGAGCCATGTGGCCCTGCCCGCCGCATGAGTAGCACTATCTGCCTCTCGAAAGACTGGCTCCACGCTGTGTTCCCCGCACTACTGAGCCAGTGTCCTGAGGTCGTCTGCCTATGGGTCTGGTCTGCCTAGACCCCTGAGTCATCCGTCGACTGCCTGCTGCAGAATACTCTGCTACGTGCCGCCCTGCGGTGGGTCTCGACACTGGTGTAGACTTAGCAAGGAAGCTCTCGATCAAAAGGGCATGCTCCAGTACTCCTGTCTGAGTCGGAATGCTGAGGGAGATCAGCGATGCCCTGGTCTCGTGTCTCAAACCCTACTCAAAGGCATGGTCCCGGAAGAATGGGTCTCGTACCATGTCGGTCGAGTAGCGCGAGAGATTAGTAAATCTCGGCGAGTACTGAGCGACCGTCATGTTGCCCTGCCGCAACTGAAGAAGCTCCTGAATGCGTACCACATGGAGGGTGGTTGGGACAAACTCTGAGCGGAAGAGGCTCTCAAAAGTCTGTCCAGAGTAGAGATTCCTCATCGTGCACCTGGAGCATCAAGCTCCACCATCGGCCCGCTGCTGCGTGCAGTAGGCTCGCAGCGAGGATCACCACGAGGTCTGCTAGTATCCTCACTAGCCTGAAAACTCGTACGACTGCCTCCAGCCAGTCCTCGGCTACCTGGGGGTCCATCTCCCAACGAAACCTGGGTGGTCGCTGGTGCTAAAACTCATGCAGTGCGCTGAGGCGACGTGCATCGTCAGCGGCTGGTGCTGGAAGAATCGGTGGTTCGGCGGGTAGTACTACTGCTGGTTCCACTACTGAAAAAGGGCCCTACACCGAGGCCTCGTCGCTCGGTGGGATGTCGTCACGCTCGACTCTCGGAACCCTAGCTGGCTGCCATCGTGGGGCCATCCTGAAAAGGAAACAGGTGCGCCACAGTCAGAACATTATACCTGGTGAGCTGATACAAAGTAATCACAAAGAAAACTTGAAACACACAGGCAATCAATGTTTTCGTGCATTAAGTAAGAAATCAGAAGTCAGGGTCCTGGAGTACGGATACGTCGGCCGCTACACCAACACTGGACTCCCTGGACTGATAACCACACTCAATATTCTAAACACTATTGCTTCACATAGAAATGATCAGAGTTCATGGTATAACCGAACTCCTCTGATACCAATTTGTCACGACCCGTCCTCGGGGCCCGTTCCATGACTACCCCATGCCTGCCTTCCATAGGCCAGGGGCTGGTGACTAGCACCAAGGCGTAAATCCCGGTAAAAAGGGAAGGAATTCCCTTTGTAAAGTAAACAAGCACCACAAAGTAAGCATGCGGAAAAAGGTAAACACTAAGTAAAAACTGTGTACAACTGTAAGTGCGGAAAAGTAAATGGGCCAGTATACAAACCCAAACTGAAAGTAAAGTACAACTCGAAAGGGAAAACAACAACTGAAAAGTAAAAGCCGCTACACCGAGCTGTCCACTGGAAATACCACCTGAAGGGTGGGTACAGATAGCTCCACTGCTCCTCGGGTGCCGTCATCCGCTCCGAGAATGTCCGCCCAGTGGTCCACCTCCAGGTACCGTCCTACTCTGCAAGCCTCAACCACGATCAACGATGTCCGTCGTCTGCAACCAACACAATGTAGTGCGGGCATAGCCCGTGCAGGGGTGAGTATAAGCTACTTATTAGAGACCTCGAGACCCCCGAAGGTCTCCAAAAATCCACAAAGGATAAACCACAATGGAAAGATACAATCACGAAGTAACAACCGACACTGCTTAGGTATATGCCCATACATATACCTAAGTCATCAATTCCAATATGCTCTAACCTCCGAGCCCAAGAATAACCCAGTCCACACAGGAAAGTATACGTATTCCACACAGGATAGCAAAACGTAATCCACACAGGATAGCACAACACAATCCACACCAGAAAGCAAAACAGGTTTCAGCTCACACATGTATACATCTTCGAAGACGATAGAGATGATCACTGATCCATCTAAGTCGTCGGACCCACAAAGGATCGATAGGTACTAACCCCCGCAAAGACCCACACAGGATTGGTAGGAAATTAACCCCCGCAAAGACCCACACAGGATCAGACCCACAAAGGATCTGTAGGTGTTGGCTCACACAGAACCGCTGAGCGCTAACCCACACAGGATCAGACCCACACAGGATCGGTAGCACTGATCCACATAGGATCGCTGAGTGTTGTAGTCATCGTCGTCGAATCCACTGAGGATCTCTCTACAGTCATCGTCGCAGTCACAGTAGCAGTCGCAGCCAGCAATAGGGTTCCTGCACACAGCAAGCTCGTTCGGGAGGGTCCGCTCCACGAGCCGAGAGGCTGATACATCAACTATCACCAAGTCCAAAGTTGATGTATCCAAAAGTTCTGTATCGTCAACAGGAATTCAACGCAACAGACGGCGCGTCAATCGGACGCCCGGTCTGAGAGTTATTGGCTTTTTCGTCCCAGGGCCCGCTTGGTTTTTAAGGAAAAACCAACCCGACCATACTCCACCTACGTCCAAACCTCAGGCGGAGTATGCCAAAAGATCCGTCTCACTAAGAGGAACTCAACAAATTTGACAACACGTCAAACAGACGTCCATAGCTCAAGATATGAGCATTTCCGCTCCGAGGGCCCGGTTGGTTTCGTGTACAAACCAACCCGGCTGAACCCAAAGTATTCCGAAACCTTGAGTGTGATATATCCAAACGACCGTCCCGATCCAAGGATCGCATCGCCGCTGACGGCGCATTGTTTGGATGTCCGTAGCCCGAGTTATGGGCATTTGAACCCAAATAGTCCGATAACGGGGGTTTCGGGCCCGGACCGACCCGGCCCGAGACCCCCCAGTTGGCCCGAACCGGGTTGACCCGCCCCGGACAGGGTCGGCCCGGCCCGGCACGGCCTGGCCCGGCTGGGCGCGGCCTGGCCCGGTGCGGCCCGGCCTAGCAGACCGGCCGGGCGCCGGTCCGGCTGGGGACCGCGCGCCTAGCGCGCTGTCTGGCACGGCTTTGGCCGAGCCGTTCGGCAAAGGGGGGGGCTCCTGCCCCCCTGTGTAACCGCGGCCCTCCCAAAATTATGGGGGGCCGTTTGAACCGGCCGGGAGAATTTAATTCCCCCAGCCCCTTCCCTTTCCGGTCGGCTCCTTCACAACGGGACCGGCGGTGGTCAGTCCCCTTCCAGCTTCGTCGCCGGCGGCCCGGTTCGGCCGCTAGTCACCTTGTTCCGCCGCAGCCCGGAACCGGCCGCGGCCCTTGCCGTCTGGCACGGTGCGAAGGCACCGCGCCCCTTCTCCGCTGCCCCGCTCCGGCCGCGGCGCCTTCGATTTCCTTCGACGCGGCGCGACGGCGTCGCGTTCTTAACTTCTTTCCACGGCGCGGCGCGACGGCGTCACGCAATACTTGCCGTGTGATTTCCGCATAGTGCGACGGCACCACGCCATCCCGTTCCATCCGCAATGAAACAAACATGAACATAGGAGGGGGGTTTGGCCGTGTTTGTGCGGTCCGGCCCCCCCTCTCGTTAATGATAACATCTAGTCGAAAATCCATGATAATCGATAAACTAGAATCATGAATGGAAATAATTAAATAAAATAATCCCCTACCTCGGTTCAGGAACGGTGTTCGTCAACGACCCATAGAAGATGAGCGTCGCGGAGGTCGGGCATCGCGGGGAAAGAACGTCGACATCGCGAAGCGAGGATTCGAAGTCGTTGACGGCGATTCCGTCACAGAAAACTGTCGCGGAAGAGACGACGCGGAATAAGAACATCGCGTCGCGGATATGGCGTCACGGAAGAACCATGTTCTTCGACGGAGAAGTTCTTTGTTGAAGAATGGTGTTCTTCGCATTCTTCATCAAGGTTGAAGAAGATGAAGAATGCTTCCCAATCCTCTCCAGGTGACAAAACTCTAACCAAAAATAAAATAAGGCTCTTTCTTATTTTATTAACACAGCAACTCTTTTAAATTTCAAGAGTTTGAAAAAAAGAGTAACTAATCTTAATTAATAACACAAGTTGTCAAATTAATTAGAGTGGTGTTAATGGGGAGTTTAAAAGAAGTTGAAGAGTTGGAGCTTGTGTGGGCCCCACCACACTTTATCCTCTCAAGAGAGGTTATTTGGATGTGGGCCCCACCTATAACTCCCTTTGGGAGGAAATAACCAACAAATTTATAAATAAATTGTGTTCCACAATTTATTTAACTTCTTCTAATTCCCCCCAAAACTAACTCTCATCCCGCATAAAACGCAACCTCAAAAAAGGTCCCCTTATCCGAATATCGGCACTGCGAGTTCATCGGTGCCATCAGATTTCAATTCCGAGCACCGGTTCAAAAGAAAGGAAAACCCGCTCGTTCGTTCACTGAACGTACCCGAGCCAAACTTTGGAAATTGATTCCGGGCACACCGGGCCTCGGAATTAGGTGCCGTTAGAAGTCACGCTCTTGTAAAATTCCAAAGAAAATTAAGAAAAAATTCCCCTTGAATTTTATGGGTCTTTACACTGAAGTTAGCACTGACACTGTCAGAATTTATGCCCTCATACTTGTCGCCACGAGCACCGTCCCACCAAACGGCACCATCGAGGCCAACCAACCAGGGTGACCTGTCACAGGACGAGGAGCTAATTATTTGTTCCATCAACATCGTCCATATAATGGAATCATTCCCTGAAAAAGGGTATGGTTACGAACCCTAGATCTCAACACAAGGGTTCGAGAGGAGGAATCATAGAAGAAAGGGATACTAGGGGAGGCACAGTCGTGGCCAAAACCAACCTTATGGTTTTACCCCGGCCCAAAAAATTAATATCGCGGAAACCTATTGGAGAGCCCTTCAACGAACTCAGTAGAAAAAATAATATCCCTCCAACTCCAAAAGCAGCCACCCTGGCCCCGTCATTTTGTGGTTCCCATCATAGGAGGAACAAGTGTCTAGCCACCTAGTGCGCACAAACAAACTTGTCAGGCCGAGTCCCTAGAACGTAGGAACACCATCGACATCCGACCCCACGGCCGGTCCGTCCTTGTCACATAATCCAGCTCCCAAAGTTCCTACTAAATATCTCCCACCAACGGAGAAGCATCGACCGTTGTAGCAGAAATAGGATATTTTTAAGCAGCTGGCATCAGTACCAGCCAAAATGTCAATCCTGGATGCCCTGAGTTTTTCAGTAGGTCACAGGGAGTTTCTTATAGAATCCTTTCTTAGCCCCCAAGAGTTTCAAGATGAGGTATTCGCCGCCGAGATTTACCGTACGGAGACTGTCCCATTTGAATGCAATTCGGTGATTTCCATCACTAATCAGGATAAAGATACAACCATGCAATGACACATCAGACCACTATATGTGTCCGATAAACTAAATGATGTTGAAATCCAGAATGTCTTTATTGACAATGGATATTGATTTAACCTCCTTCCCCTACAGACACTTCATAAGTTGGGCTATAGTGACGATGATCTAATACCCTTAGCCACAACTCTGTTGGGTTACGACAAGAGTGAACAGATGCCAATGGGAAAAATCAAGCTAAAAACCCATTTTGGAGACCTTGTGGCCGACATGGAATTCCTGGTGGTCCGGAAGAACACAACATTCAATGCCCTGCTGGGAAGGCCATCGATCCATAAGTATATGTACATTCCTTCATCCTACCACCAGTGTATTAAGTATTGCGTCAATTGATAAGGTTGAACATTGCACGCTGACAAGGACCCTTTCAAGCTCTTCGAGTCACACTACTTTGACACCGGGTTTTATGTGAAAAATAATAAGAAGCCTCCAATCGATGGTATCAACTAGATCCCCGCTCCAAATGGCCTAAAAATTGTTCTTGATGACCACCTTAAGCAGCTTAGTAGAGACTATGTACTTCCACAATGCCTCACCTCCAGACTCCGAAGAGCCCCTGTCAAGAACTCTCCCCCCGTCAGATCAAGAAGATGAGAATGTGGGGGAATAAGGGGAGGAAGATCTCAGGGATGCACCTCCCACATTTGAGGAAGGTATCTCCACCACTATGGATGAGCTCAGGGAAATAAACCTGGGTACCGAGGAATAGCTGAGGCCCACTCTCATTAGTACATCCATGTCTCCCAAGGAGCACGAGGTATATACCACTTTCTTGAGGCAACATCGAGATATTTTTTCCTGGAATTATACATAAATCTCGGGACTCGATCCTGAAGTGCTGACGCACCACTTAGGTCTTCCAGAAGACCATCAGGGCTATAAATAAGCCGCCAGAAGGATGCACCCCACACGTGCTACCAAAATAGAGCCTGATGTCGATAATCTTAGAAAATCGGGATTCATTCGGGAGGTACAATACCCCATCTGGCTAGCTAACATTGTCCCCATCAAGAAAAATAATTGACAAATCCATGTCTACATCGATTTCATATATCTCAATCGGCATATCCCAAAAGATGATTTCTCGGTCCCGATCACTGAGTTATTAATCAACGCAATGGCCGGGTATGAGGCTCTCTCATTCACGGATGGTTATTTTGGGTATAATCAAACCTGGATGGCCTGAGAAGATGAAGAATCCACTGCCTTCAGGGCCCCTATAGGAGTATTCTATTACAGGGTCATGCCCTTTGGTCTCAAGAACGCTGGTGCCACATATCAACGTGCCATGCATCATATCTTTAAACCATTCCAATAGAGATTCATAGAATACTATGTGGATGACTTGGTGGTCAAATCAATACAACACTCAGATCACCTGTTAGACCATGAAACTGTCTTCCACAAACTTTGACAACATAGCCTGAAGATGAACCCCTTGAAATGCACTTTCAGGGTTACCTCAGAGAAATTCCTTGATTTCATTGTACACCATCATGGCATCGAAGTCAACCCTGAAAAGGAAAAGGCTATCCTTGGTTTACCACCACCCTGCAATCTCACAGAGTTGAGAGGATTCCAAGGACACTTGGCCTACATCAGGCAGTTCATATCTATCCCGGTGGGTAAATGTTTACCCTTCACCAGGTTAATGAAAAAAGCGGTTATGTACCAATGGACAGATCATTTCTAAGAGGAATTCACCATCCTAAATAAGAACCTCTTAATCCCACTAGTTATCATGCCCCTAGTTGAAGGAAGACCTCTTATCCTATATGAGACGGCCCTCGAGCGGTCACTAGGAGCCTTCCTCGCACAGAAAAATGACGTCGGTAGTGAAAACAATCTCTATTACCTCAGCCAAACCATGATAGATGTTGAAACTCGATACTCAAACATCATGAAGAGTTGTTTGGCCTTGGTATCTACTATTCAAAAATTGTGACATTATCTGCAGCATCATGAAGTCCATTTAGTCTCGTGTAGTAACCCACTCAAGTACATCCTCAACCACCCAATGCTCACCTGGCACCTATCCCGATGGGCAGGCATCCTGCATCAGTTTGACATCTGGTTTGTGCCTCAGAAAGCCATAAAAGGATTGGAATTAGTATATTTTTTGGAAGAGCACCCGTCGATAGGGACCACCGCACCGGACGTCGAGCTACCTGATGAATACATCTTCTCGGTTCAAGAGGAGTTCCCAATGTGAGAAATGTACTTCGACGGCGCATCCCAAACCCGAAAGGGAAGATTATGGAGGATCCAAAATTTAACAAGGTGGGTCTGGGGATCATATTCATGTCCACATAAAAGGCAGTCTTTCCATATTCCATCCTCCTTTCAGAAGGATGTACGAACAATGATGTGGAGTATCAATCCCTCATTGTAGGCCTGGAGCTCGCCTCCAGGCACAAGTAAAACGCCTTAAGGTAATAGGTGACTTGAAACTATTCATCAAGCAAGTCAATGGTGAATATTCTATTAAAAAGGAGGATTTGATTCCCCTATTTGACCATGTCTGAGGGTTAATGGCTGAATTCTCTTTAGAACCAGCATTGTCATATATTCGCCAGTCTCAGAATGCTCAGGCCGATGCATTAGCTAATGTGGCCACAGCCCTAGATGACCTAGATCAGTATGAAGCAATTATTAGTATTGCTCATCGTTGAATGGTCTTTCCATTTTTTCAGACTAAGATGGAAGAAATTAACGAAGTCAGTCCTTTCCCTGATCCATACGCTCCTGCCACTAGCAGGATGACCCCCATCGCAAACTACCTTCAAAGGGGAGAACTTCCATCAGACAGGGCTGAACGAGTGAAAATATGGAGAAGGGAAATCAACTTTGTCCTATATAGCGGAACAGGTCAGTAAGAGTTCCTCTACAAACGAGGCCTCGACGGAGTCCTCCTCAGATGCATTGATGGAGAAGAAACTAATGTTGTCATAAATGAAGTACCTGACAGAGTATGTGGGGCACCTCAATCAGGGTCTAATATTTCCTATTAGGTTTAAAGGCTTGGGTACTATTTGCCCACCATGGAACGAGATTGTGAGCACTCTACCGCAAAATGCCACTCCTGCCAAATTAATGCCAACTACATTCACCAACCCCCATAGTTACTTCGTCAGGCCAAGTACTTCTGGCCATTTTCCATTAGGGTAATGGATGTCATGGGACCATATCCTCCCGCCACGGCCAAACAACTAAACTATATCCTCACAACAACCAAATTTTTTTTCCAATGGGAAGAAGTTGTACCGCTTAATGAAGTCAAGGCAAAAAACATTGTCAGCTTTGTGAAATCCAATATCATCACTAGATTTGGCATCCCCCATACCATACTGACAGATAACGGTACCTAGTTCTACTCTACTGAATTGGAGAAACTATACCAAGAATATGGTATCATGGCTAACCACTCATCCCGCTACTATGTAGTGTCCAACAGACAGATAAAGGCTTTCAAAAAGACGATGTCCAATATTTACAAAAATTGGTGGACAAAGACAAGAAATCATGGACGGATAAACTCCTTCATTCATTGTGGGCTTATCGAACCACAATATGAACCTCTACTCAGGCTACTCCGTACTCATTAGTATAAGTAACAGAAGTGGTCTTTCCCATTGAGATCCAATTGCCCTCACTCTTTTTTGCAATTTGTGATCAGTTATCCAACGATGAGGAATCAGAGAAATGGCTAGGTGAATTGGAACAAGTGGATGAGAAGCGGTTGCACACTTGTCACCATCTGGAAGTATATCAAAACCTTATCGCATGAGCATTCAATAAAAAGGTTCATCTTTGGTCTTTCTTGGAAGGAGAATTGGTGTTGGTCCTCCGGACCCCAATGATACCTGGAAAGAAACCTCCAAAGCTGGAGCCCAAGTGGGAGGGCCCATATGTTATACAAAAGGCCTACTCTAATGGAGAATATTCCCTGATATCCATAGACGGGAAGTTCACTACGACTCCTACGAATGTGAGATTTCTGAAGAAGTGTTTATCATAACCAAAACAGTTTTCATCCGAGCTACAAGACATTAAACTGCCAAGTGCCTATCGTCCGAGATGCATGATGTTAAACTTACAAGCACCTATCGTCCGAGCTGCAGGACATTAAACAGTCAAGATCCTATCATCCGAGCTGTAGGAAATTAAACTACCAAGCCCCATTGTTCCAAACTCTTTGACCCTAAACTAAAAGTATTTCTTCCTCACTACATGACGTTAAACTACACGGATTTCAGAGAACTATGTACGGTTTGATTCCTTCCCGTGCAGGATACATAGCGATGCTAGGATTCTGTATCTGGGCCCAACCATACCCAAATAAAGTTAAAATAACCCTTTTTCCCATGTACGGGCCAATCATGCACAGGCTGTATCCCTTTTAGAGAACTACGTATGGCTTGATTCCTGTCCTTGCTTGATACGTAGTGACACCTGGATCCCACATCCTGGCCCAGCTGCCCCCAAATGAAATAAAAAAATTACTTATTCTTTCGTGTACGGACCTACCCTGCATGGGGTGTACCTATTTCATAGAACTACATAAGGCTTGATTCCAACCTTTTTAGGATACATAGCGATGCCAGGACCCCACATCCTAGACCAACCACCCCTGAATAAAGATTAAAAATGCCCATTACCACCATGTATGGACCAGACCTGCACGAGGTGTATTATCTTCTAAAGAACTACGTACGGCTTGATTCTAGCCCTCGCGGGATACATAGTGATGGTAGAATTCCACATTCTAGCCCAACCACCACAAATGAAGCTAAAAATACCCCATTTCCCCAGTGTAAGGAACAGACCTTCACGGGGTGTATTCCTCGTCCTTACCGCATGACGTTAAACTCCACAGATAAAATAGAAAAAAGAATTAAATTTCCCCTTTCCCCCGTGTAAGGACCAGACATGTACAAGATTTATTCCCCAAAAGAACTAAGTGTGGCTTGATTCCTGCCCTCGCAGGATATGTAGAGACATCGGTGTCTTATCTCCTAGCCCACCCGCCGATAAAAAAACAGTTATACAATGCCTTCCGTCCTTACCGCATGACGTTAAACTGCACGGAATCCCCATTTCACATCGGTTCATCTTCGTCCTCACCACACAATGTTAAACTACATGGACATCGTCATGACCCACCCATGATATACGGAGAAACAGGATGGGAATACTCCTTGC
This sequence comes from Viscum album, assembly GCA_963277665.1. Classification (NCBI taxonomy): domain Eukaryota; kingdom Viridiplantae; phylum Streptophyta; class Magnoliopsida; order Santalales; family Viscaceae; genus Viscum; species Viscum album. The sequence goes on from OY728120.1 coordinate 489,120,606, forward strand.
GCATTAGGATGCATCCTCTCCATACATTAGACTCCGCGACCTGGATAATTTTGGATCATCATAACCACCCATGGCCATCGGAAGTGGAAAGTTATCGACCTGTGGACACCTTTGTATGACTATGTATACCATGCCCTCAGTGGCTCTACATATTTATTTCCCCTGGCCCATCTATCAAAGGCATGATTTCTTCAGGTGATACTCTTCCAATATCCATACCCTTACTGGCCTTAGAGCCCCCATATCATATCTCCCAATCCAAAATTTTATGGAGCAGTGGATTACAAGTTCATTCCCCTCTCACATCCAAATGTTACCAGGGTATCCCTACCTGGTTAGCCTATGTATCCACCCATGGTTCACATAACTATCTGCATCTACAAACATCAAGCCAGGGATAGGCTACTTTTACTCAACAGGCAATTACGGTGAAGATGTTTCTTGTATGCTTGGACACCATTATCCCCATATGCTGAACTCTGTGCTATGAGAAATCCCGAATTTTCATAATCATCCATGGCTATTGGAAGTGGAATGTTATCGACATGTGGACACATTTGTATGACTTTTCATACCATGCTATCAGTGGCTCTGCATATTGAGATCCCCTGGCCTGTATACCAAGGGAAAGATTTCCTCAGGGGATACCCTTCCCATCTCTGTATGCTTATCAGCCTCAGAGCACCACACCATATCTCCTGATCCGGGAAACCCTAGAGCTACAATTTACACCCCCATTCCCTCTCACTTGTTCAGAGTATACTAGAACATCCAAACACAATTTCCCTCTGGGTGATTGTAGAAATAGTCACCCAACTGTCCGAACTCTATGACCGATAAACTAAGAGTACTTCTTCCATACCACATGACGTTAAACTGCGTGGAGTAAAGGTACACCCCATGCGAAAGATAAATCTGTGCAGTGAACTCTTCAAGTTTTAACAACAACTTGGGACGAACTCCCACATGTCCAGATATTTCCTTACAAAACGACAACCTTAATGCCCCGACCAATCACGGATCCTCATAATCATTCATGGACATCAGAAGTGGAAAGTCATCTACCCGTGGAAACCTTTGCATGACTATGCATACCATGCCCTTAGTGGATATACATATTTATAGCCTCTGGACCATCTACCAAAGGCATGATTTCCTCAGGCGATACTCTACCAAGCCCCGTACGCTTACCGACCTCAGAGCCCCCATATCATCTCTCCTGGTCCAAGAAGCCCGAGAACCACGATTTACACCTTCTACCCCTCTCCACGTCTTGGACATGCCGAGATATTCGAGCGCAGTTAAATTCTAATAAAGAGTGGCCTTTGAAACAACATCCTTACCGCATGATGCAAAAACTGCACAGAGACTGTCTTTTCCATTTGGCATGTAGATGCAAAGACCAAGAATTAAAAATCCTGGGAAATGCCTCCAACTACAAGCATTTTCACAGATTTAAAAATGCCCCTCATCCTCATTGCATGATGTTAAACTGCACAGTGTCCTTAATAATGCTTCTTATCATTACTGCATGATGTTAAACCGCACGGAAGCCTTCCTCACCTCATGACGTTAAACTGTACAAAATTTAAAATGCCCTATGTCCTCACCTCATGATGTTAAACTGCATGGATTTAGTAATAATAACAATGCCCTTCTTCCTTGCCACATGATGTTAAATTGCATGGTCTAACTCTTTAAGGGTTCAATTAGGAATATAGGTTTTCCTCCTTCCCTCAATGCACAGTCCAGACCTGCACAAACCACCATCTCACACCAGCGTGAGAAGGGATGACTTTACCAATTCCCGGGAAATTTAGCCTAGCTTTTTCTCCCATATCCAGGCACCCTCTCCTCATAAATCGCACTCTATACCCAAAAAAGGCCGAATCCATGTAATCCACCCATGGTGGTCCCGAATCTCAACTTCCCTGAAGTTGCTCGGCTAGCGGGAGAATACAATCATTTACCTAAGGACAACATTGCATGACTATGCATACCATTCCCTCAGCATATTTACATATTGATCTCCCATGTCCCGTCTACCAAAGGCAAGTCTTCCTTAGGCAATGCTTCTCTCCATACGCCTCTTAGCCTTTAAGCCCCCATATCTATCCTGGGATTTGGAAACCCTCTGAGATGCAGTTTACCAACCTCTTTCACAACCCTTCCTGAATATGGTGGAACGTATCTGATGATATTACCGAGAATTGGGAGAAGCCGTTCCATTTTTATTAATTTCCCAGCTGCATGACTTTAAATTTCACTAAGATCCAACCATCCTTCACACTAGATAAATGCATAGGACATGGACCCTTCATCCCCACTCCTGATTAATACAGATGTTCCCAAACCCTTTCAGACATCACATACCCTTACCGAGACACCCTTGGTGGTTTTCATAATTATCCACACCACCCATCGTGGTTTCCATAATCCGGACCTCCATGACATCCTCAGGCCATCAGAAATGGGTAGTCAATGACTTAAAGGAACCTTTTCATGACCATGCATACCATGCCCTCAGCACCACTGCAAATTGATATTTCATAGCCTGTCTAATAATGGCATGTCTTCCTTAGGCGATGATTTTCCTACCTCTGCACGCCGATGTGGCTCCAATGCCTTATGACATGTAGTGCATGTTGTTAAAATCTAAGCATTATCCCCTCACGTGTGTTCGAAAGGTATTAAGACGTATTTTAATCAACAAAGCCTTGTCGGGGCCCTCTCCCCACCATATCTAGTCAAATATCTTCGACCTCAAACATCAGTAATGATAGTCTTGTCGACGGGACATTAAACCACTCACAAAAAGAGGCGTAGATCACGTTAGGCCGAAAAAACCCGAAAAGGGAGACCTAAGAAAAAGGAGATCTATACCCGCTTGATCCACACTAAATGGGCCCAGGAAAGACATATGGTATTTATGGAAAAGGAAAAACGTTTGTGGGGGTTTTTCTATAAAATCCTAGTGATAGTCAAACTATGCTCGCTGGATCCCATGGTCTAGGAAAAAATTAGAGCTCATTAATATTCTATCAATTGTCCTAAACTATGATTATTCTATGTTTAGTGAATTATCATATACAACAACCATGTCAAATAATTTCTATCATAGGAGAAGGTAGCAAAGAGTGCTAAGGAGAAACGACTTTTTGTCCTATAACAAAGCTGATGAGAAGGGATTCCACAATCTGGAGCCTCCTCTAGTAGTGAAAGGTTATTATAGGAGACATTCAGTGGATTCAAAAAGTTGTATCAGGTTCCAATGAGAATGCTCGATCACTTGAAGGAGATTTTAAAGCAAATCCGTCTCAGCTTCCGCATCAGCCTGTAGTGCTTCCGCCTCCTGTACCGCCTTTAAGATCTCCCTAATCTCCTCCTCCATCGGCCACTCCCCTTCTTCAATTACGGCTATGGTATTAGCCTCCTTGTGCTGTAGCCGCTGTATGTTGCTCCTCAGCACCTCCAGTCGAGAACGCTGCTTAAGGACTTCTCCCTGACGTCTCACGACTAACCTGGCATGATCATGAGATACTGTTAGGAAAAATTGTCACGTCGTGAAATGATGGGCTTCAGACTGAGCAGCAGAAATGTGGGATTAAAACCCTCAAGCCTCTCCCGGTCAGTGACCACCTACTTGAAAATATCATAAATTCCATGTTAGTCAAATCTATCGAATCCCAGTAGCATGACCAGATCGCGCAGCTTTAGCAATTTAGTCGGCATCTCAGCCAAGGGCGTCTTAGAAATCAGCTTCCATATTTTCTCCCATTCCCTTTAGCGAGCAGGTTGAAGACTGGAAAGGACTCATTTATTAGGCTCGGATTCACTCCCGGATGAAGATACATACTCTGGGATAAAATTCGCCAAGGAGGGGCCCGATACGGCTTCAGCCGCAAGCTCCAATGTCGCGACAACGTCGCCCCCGGTAGTTGTGGTAACGAGCATGATTGGATCCGATGGCACAATTGTCAGCGCCGATGTTTGTGGTCCTAAAGCCCAAAAGTCAATAAAAGAGATATTTATCCATAATCAGAAAAGAGAAGAGAAGGTATTTAATAGTAATAGATAAAGAAGCTTACCCCCGATAATCAATACGTTGGTTCCCTAAAGCTCTATGCCGCAGCTTCCGCTCGAGGGAGAAGCTACATGTTTAATGGGAAATGGAGTTATGGAAACCCCCAGAGGTGCCCATGACCTACGTCCATGCCCAAGTCCAGTATCTCCCAAAGCTATCTCCAAGCTATCATCTGCGGAGATCATGGTTGGGGAAATTACTCCACCGATAAACAGAATAAGGGCCCGCTCTGGGTTCTCAACAACTGGCCTGGTAACAGGCTCTCCCTCCATCATCATGGGATCCATCGGGTCTGAGGCAGATGACCCCGTTAGATCTGGGGCCTCCTCGGTAATCTCGGTGGCCCCATCCTCCCTCATAGCTATAGAGGATGTGTGATCAACATGAGTCTCATCTTCCAGCTGCTCCTCCTCTGAAATATCCTCGGTCATTGTAGACAGAAAGAAAGCAACCATACCACTAGCCCCTTCAGTTGGGCCCACCATCTCATCATGCCCAGGTATGGCCACAGAAGGTCCCTCAGGTAATAATGGGGCGGAAGGTACGACCACTTGGGCATCCACGACCAGGTCACCGATTGTCCCTACACGATAGCACCAAACCAGTTAATGACTGGTAGAGCGAGAACATGTGAGTTAGCAATCGAGGAAACGAGAATCATGGTTTCCTGTCATTCCTTGTATGAGTTGTTCTGATAATCGAGACACCTGGTGATGTCTTTGGATCTACCCAGGGGACAATTCTCCACTCAGAACGCTGGGAGGAGATGGAGGAGGAAAGACCCTAGTCGGATCTGTGATGGTCACTTCCATGTGCTCAACTGCACCAGGAGACCCCTCCTTGATGGCCCCCATAGTTGAAGGCACGTGTTCTCCTACTACGGTACCCCAGGGAGTATACTATGGGGAAGAAATTTCCCCTAGGATTCCTCGACACCTTTCATGAAGGGAAGAAACATTATAACCTTCACGGTAAAGAAAGAAGAATCCCAGGATAGACAAGCAGGGAAACCTCTTCCAAGGGATCTAACAATTCAGGATTCTTTATCATCATGGACACCCGATAGACACGTAAAGCCAGTTTCAGAGTGAATGCACATATGCATCCATTTCCTTCAAAGAGGAGACTACAACATCCAGATCCTATTCCAACAGAAAGTGAGGTAGAGAAAAGTTGGTCCCAATTCCCGGAAGCTTGAGAGAGCTCGTTTGGAGTAACGCCAAAACCTCTTCATCTAAGCCACTAACCCTCAGGTCATCCGAAATCCTCCACGCGTCTGTAAATGTGGTCGTAATAGGAACAACTAGTCGAGGAGGATCGACCTAAGAGGGTCAGGCAGCGACAGGGGCTGGTGTAGGTGCCAATAGACGTGGTTGTTTTCTAGGTCTCGTCGTAGCCCTAGAACTCTCGGAAGCTACCGATGGGCAAGACCTCATGGGCAGGGGAAAAATTCCCTTACCTCAGCCACAATAGGGGAATGAGCTGAATCATCGCCACCTGAATAGTGATCTCTCTATTCTTCCTCCTCATCAGTCACCAATCGCAACAGGTCATGGACTTGGTTGGTTAACACCACATACCCCTGGTGTGAAAGAACATAGGCCTCGAGGTCCCGGAGATACTGATTGACCCTCTTTGGGTCCACATCGTAAAGGATGTCAGCGGGAGCAGATATGTAGCACATCCCATCGAATGCCACTTCTGGTTTCTGAAGATTCTTCCACAAAGAACAGGGCTACTGGCTACGAAAGGATAACTGACCTTTGAATTTGTCCCATTGGCCCCATGCCATCGGGAAGGCAGCATCAGCATGAATGGCCAACTATTTGCGGGTATCTTCGAGGGCATGTGAGGAGACACCTCTGTCCTTTGAAACCTTCCCAGGAAGCACGAGACAAGCAGGTTTACGTAGAACCTTTCACGAACTGGTTTGATCACTAGCCCACTTCTACTTCCTCTTGCTCTTCGAGGGCTTAGGACTCGAGATAGTGGGCACCCACAACCCTAACTAACCATTCGGGTACGATTTCACCCAGGAGTCAGTAAAGATTTTGGATAAGAAAGGCATGGATTCTACAAGCGTGGGAGTCATAACCTCGTAGACAGTGTCCTCTCAGGTGAACATTAGCCACAATTGCTTGGTCACCACTAGATGGTGGTTCCCACAGGCACCATTAAGAGTAGGAGGACACATCGCCTGGACACAACCAAATTGATGTTCAAATCGGCAAGGCACATACCCCTCACAAATCAGTTACCCGTTGAGAAGAGCCACCAGAATAACCACTCTGAGGGAAAATAGGCAGCCCCACTTGCTAAATTCATCTGATATGGAATTCATGGTTGCGCCGGTCTGGGAGGGATATGGTTGGAAAATGAAATGATCGTAGCTCGAGATCCAGATCGACAGTAGATGCATACTCTGATCCGTCCATTTTCCATCCTTCTCTTGGGGTCACCCACTCCTTGGGAGAAACCCCGTTGGTCAATTGCAAATATGGCCGGAATACGGAACCCAAAATTTGAGAATGATTGATGAAAGTATAGAAATTCTTTATATACGCTCTCAACCATCCCCAGAGGATTTGAAAAGTGTCCACCACCCGGTTTGGCCAACTCCCCTCTGTAATACTTCCAAGAAACCGATAAATCATATCTATTACTGGGATGACCATGTTGATGACATTGCCGGTGTCCAGCTGTGCCGCCATAAAAAAAGTAGAGACCTTCACACTGCCAGTCTCACATACAGGCAATAGCCAGCCACTTAAGAACATGGCCAGAAACTCCGCTAGATGGAGTAGCCGATCAACGTCTGGCATAAGTTCCCAGCCATAGCTGTTGAACTCGCCTTCCTCCAGGGTCAGCCAATAGCTTCCCCTCTGCCTTAAGGACTCCATCGAAGGACAAGTCATGGTCCTACGTGGAAGATCCATGGACTTTATCTCTCTGGAAAAACCTTTGATCCATTCACGATATGGGACAATATGTTTTGGAGATATATCCTTCAAATACTCATGAGCCTAATTAATGAGTTGCATCCCCATGGGAGGAGTCCTCTCTTCGTTATCCCATGCGGAATGAGGAGGCAAGAATTAATCATAAATGCCTCTAACAATTGGGACCCCTATAATCAGGAAGACATCCCAAAGATTGATACATACCTCCCCATGGACCAGATGGAATGTGTTGGTATCTGGACTCCAACGGCTCATAAGCTGATTCGCATGGGCGTGGGGCTGATGGGTATAGGTCTGGGACACCCAAGAAACGTCATATAGACCCACAGCTCGCAACTCTGCTTCAAACTCCGCAAAACTCTAGTGAACCCAGAAGGGCCACCCCCAATCCAACAATTTAAACACCCCTCCGGGCCGGAGGTCCCGGTCCGCTGATCAACTACATTGGTTTTTTATTATAGTATTGCAGGTTATGCTTTGGTAATAGTGACTTTCCCCATCTTGTTGATGTTTTTCTCCAGTCGGAGACACATGAAGGTGATTCAACATAGACCCGACAACTGTATCCCTTGGGGTAGGCCACCCTCTGGATGATATCACAACTCGAGGGATAGTACTGGTAAATATCCATGCTGCTGGATTGTTTTTGCGAGATGGCACTAGAATCGGTGCATCAGAAAATAAACCGAACCTGTAGGAAGAAGGCTATTGGAGAAGGGGTACTCCCGCTATAACTTGGAGAGAAAGTATGCAAGGAGGGGGTATAGTGGATGTGAAAGAATCCATCTTGAGCAGAGTTGGCCACATCCTTTAAGCGTTGATCACCAATCGGAAGAGGCTCGACAGTATTCCTAATCGCAGGTCGAGGAGGAACCATATTTTCCCCCTTCATCATGGAAACTAGGATAATGTTTAGTCCAGAATAATAAAATCTGGTAAAAAATACCATGTATTTGACAAAGGACTCTCTCAAGGATCCTTCTTGAAAAATTCTTTAGGCTAGCCTCAAAAGGTGGTTTAAGACAGCTGCATCCCGCAAACCAGCCCTATGTAGAAGAAGTCTGCGATACTCTGGACTGCGGAGTGTCGGCCAGAAAGCCGTGAATCAGGCTGCCCCGCAGAATCTTAATTCCTGATTTAAATGTTTAAAGTTTAGAAAATATAAAATATTTTCAATGTCTGGAAGATTTCAGGTGCGCAGACCATCCAAAACCACGTAGTAATTACCTATGTGGCCCGTCGTGATGTACTTTTTAATTGATTAAATGTTATCGTTCACGGATGGGAGACTGGTCTGTGGGTGAATGCAATCGCGAATGAGAAATAGTTCTCAGAAACGGGAGATGGTTCTCAGACAAGGAGTTTCGTGAAGGAGTAGGCACTCAGATACAGAAAGCGAGAGCCAAGATTTCATGAAGAATCCAGTTAAAGACAAGGGTTGGGACCCCTTTTTTATAAGCGTGGTTCCCTACCAGGTCCACTCCTCTATCAAAAACTATCCATGTTTCAAGACTAATCTACATCAGAATAGCCCCCTCTTCGTTCCGATCGGACCCCATTCCAATGGGGGGGATTTGTAGGGTCCTGAAAAATCTGCAAAGGAGAATGGGAATCCCCTTAATTTGAGAAAGGATTCTACCCAATTTTCCACAAAAATATGGAGAATAATCAAATTGGTAAAGGACTGACCGTTCTGTGTACTATTCCAACATTGATGGAACGTGGTCGGTTCCGCAAGGTGCCCCCTCAGCGGACCAACATTGTTCGCGAAATAGAGGCGGGAGCCCCTCCACGGGTGCGAAGTAGGACGAGTACTAGGTAGGTCCACCATCAATAAATTCCCCAACCGCGAGATGCGCCAACCTGCCCAGACCGCATACGCTGTCGTTCGCGGAATAGAGGCAGATCCTTGTGCGACCGTAAAGCACCAGTTTGGTTCGCGGATGAGGTGCATTCAATGCCCCCGCGAGTTGTGGACTGATAATGTCATCTGTAAACAGGGTTTTCGGTCATGGGCCTCCGAAAAAGGTGCCTCATGACCACAAATACATCTCATTCCCCACTCTATAAAAGGACATTGAGGGGGAGAAGAAGAGGACCGATCAGATTCGGGTGGAAGAATTCCGAAGGAAGGAGCATAGGATTTCGCAAACAGTGAAGTTCTAATTCGCATACCATAATAGGTATGAAACTGGAAACGAATTAATAAGAAACTGAAAAAATGCATTACAAATTGGTGAACCATGAACTTAAAATAAAAAACGTGATCCAAGGCCCCTCCGCAGATGTACTCCCCGCCGACTATGGAGTTTATGCCCCTTTTTCGATCCGACACACTGCGTAGCACCCTCATACGTAGGCGAAGCCCTGACCGGAGAACCCCCAACCAGCAATGCCCCTGGCCATCACTGCTCGCGTAGACTCCACCGCGTACTGACCTAGTACACGGGCCGAACCCAAAACTACGTACCACCCTGGTACGCGGGATGCTTATCAGTCCGCGTACCACCCTGGTACACAAATGACCTCTTCAGCCTCATAGAACCCCCCCTATGTGAAGGGTACCACCCCTCATGCAACCATGCATCCTACTAACTCCTTCAGTGTTCTCATTCCTCATGCTAGATAAAACCCTTCCAATCCGGCCCGATCCTTCGCAATCCCTTCATTGGCCTATTCATCAGCCCAGATCCAAGGCATCCACCGAAGCCACTAGACCCGTATGATGAAACCTCCAAGAACATCATCATGCCACTTTGAGTTCACATACCCACTGTAGGCTGGGGCAAAGGGGTTTCCCTATCCCATGAGCGGATTCCTGAGGCATTCATGGGTTCACATTCCCACGGTAGTGCGGGGTTCAAGCCCGGGATCCCCCTTTTTGCCTCTCCACTTTCTTGGATTGAGGGACCCTGCTCACGTTTCATTTTGACGAGTGCCGGCAGTGAGTGCTTCTCCCCTCTCCTGGGAGTGGTTGGGTAGCCCTCCTAGATTAAGCCCCACACCATTCTCACAGGAAGCCAATGGCCCTTCCTCTCTCTTCATGGAAGGTTCATTGCTCCACTGCGTCACTCCTACCTTCACCCAACATCTGGGAAAAGGGGAGTCTAGTAGTCATAGCCTCCTCCTCTGCTCTTCGTCTTCCTTCGCTTCCCTAGGTAGGAATAATGTGTGAGGCTTGACATGTCTGTCGCATACTATTTCTTCTCACCCTGAACATGAATCACGTGGTCATAGAGATTTGTGATGGTCATAGTGTTCGCATGATGGTAGAGGCTCAACGAACTACATGGGTTTTGATCCCTGTCTCCTAAGTCAGGTACATGGGACGCCTCCTCGAGGTTCAATCCCAATAATAGGAAACTCTCACAAGTAAATCCTAATATTCCAAGAACTATGTGGACCTCGATTACCGACCAACCGGGATACGTAAGAAAACTCCCTATGGTTCAAGACCGATATCTAAGTCTGATACACATTTGTCCCTATCAGACCATGTCCTTATACTCCAGCAGGACCATCTTCAGGAACAGGAAATCACTTCCCTTGGGTTTTCTAGGCCGCTTCGGCATAAGTCCCGCACCAACATTGACCGGGAATCTCTTACCCGGAGGTCCTTTCCACATGACATTAAACTGTATGGATGGGTCCTTATCGCACGACCTTAAAAGGTGATGTATCCTGTCAAGTGGTACCGAAAATGAGGATTCGGATTCCTCTCACGAGGATATGTTGGAAGCCCATATAAGAGGTTCGATCCAAATGATCAAGTCATTGTCTATCCCCCCTACATGATAATAAACTCCAGAGTGCCCAGTAATGAGGCTTTAAACTAGTGCCATCTCAATGAGTCCAAACTCCTCAGAGTCATTAATCCAATGAGGGATGGTAAAACTCAGGCCTAAATGATTTCTAATCCCAACGTTCAGCTGACCATTTCTAATCAGGAGTAATTTTTTGATACTATTCCTGGGTATAAACCATAGATTCGCGAACATAGGATTAAATCTCAAATCTATAAAATAGTCCCGGAACAATAAATAATTCCCCTAAAAAAGGTGTGATGATCCTGACATCCCATTCTCTCGACCAATGTGAGTTCTTAAGCATCGCTGGCCGAATCACACAGCGAACACCTGTCCTTGGAATGTAGATCCATGTATCATTGGGTATGGAACCATTGGGTGTTTCAAAATGAAAATGGTGCACCTGATATGAGTGATTAGGCAAAAAACCCAACCTTCTCTAATCAACCGTTGGGATACACATGTCTTCCCACCCCTGGTCGAAACAACTGGGTACCAACTAAAGTGGAAAATTGGATTCCCTTCATGCTATTATGTTGAAAGAAACACATTTTCTCACATACACATGTATAAAGATGATATAAATTTTTAAGGCATTCTCATAGAATAATCTAGAAGCCTAGTCTATGAGGTGAATATTTATTGGGTATCCCATGGAAGTAAAAGGATACTACCTATAAAGCCCCCAAAATAAGAAAGTAACTATCTATATACAATCCATCGTTCTTGAGAGGAAACACATCCTCAAAAAGGATAGTCGGATAAATATTTACTTTGATGAAGTTTATGTTCAGATACACATGAGTTGGTATAGGAATAGATCACAATGGTCCACATGGAAGAAGTAGTCCCTGAATCATACGTACTATATAGGAGCATTATTGAGGTAACAAAATCAAGAAGTTTGGGTTTTCTGATCAACAAGGATGGTTTCTCAGTATTTTTTGATAATGACGAACCTCTCTTCTACGTGGAGGCATTAGGGAGCACAGAAGATGCAAGATGGATAGATGCTATTAATTATGATTTGGATTCCATATATTAGAACCATGTTTAGGTTCTGGTTTTTGTGCCAGTAGATGTAAATTATAATTGATACAAATGGCTATTCAAGAGGAAAATAGACATATAAGGAAAAGTAAGTACCTATAATGAAAGGAATGTAGCTAAAGGTTTCAAACATGGTCAAAGAACTCACTATGATGAAACCTTTTGACCATTTTCCATGTTTGAATCCACCAGAATCAAACAATCTATAACATATTACTATAAATATGAGATTTTTAATATGGATGTCAAAACATCATTCCATAATGGGAACATTTAGAATATGTCTATAAGACACAACCAAAAGGTTTTGTGACTCCATTTGATGAAAAAAAATGTATTTGAAACTTGTAGGGATCCATTAATGGATGGATGAAATCATCTAGGTCATGGAAAATTTTCCTTGATGAATCTATAAAATAATTTTGGATTTTTTAGGAAGATATTTGATCCATGTGTTTTTGAAATGATTAATGGGATTGATACTTTTATATATGTAGTATATATCGATGACATATTACATATTGGAAACAACATACCTGTCTGACAATCAATTGTAGACTAGTTAAACAAGTTCTTATCTATCATTTAATTATGTGAAGACCCCTATATTATAGGGATTGAGATCATTCTTGATATATCCAATAGGTTTCATGGAAAAATTAAATGTACATATATTGACCAGATACTGAAGAGAGTCAGTATTTAACAATCCAAAAAGAATTGGTTCTAGTGTCACACAGTTTATGTCTTTCTATGAAAATATGTCTCCATACACAACAAGAGAGAGATATAATGAGTATGATATCATATTATTCAATGATTGGATCATTAATTTATGATATTTTATGTACTAGACATGATTATGTTTATTCACTGATCATGGTCGGTAGTTATCCTAAAGATTCAGTTGAATTGAATTGGACTGCTATTAAGGATATCCTTAAGAGTCTGTGATGAACAAAAGGATAAGTTTCTAGTGTATGGAGGAGACATGGATCCATTCATCATGGTTTATAATAGTAATGGTTTATAGATATATCAAAATGATCTGATTTCACAATCTGGATATGATTTCTATCTCAACAGAGGTGATGTGAGATTGATGAGTTCAAAGTAGCTAGTTGTCGCTGATTCTATACTGGAGTCTGTGTATATAGAGGATTCTGATGAATCTGAATAATCCATTTGTATTAGAAACTTTTTCTAGGATAATAATGTGGTACCAAACATTAAATACCCTATCACATTGTATTGTGACATAACTATAGTAGCATATCATGCAAAAAATCCATTTCCTGACCTACAGACAATGTATATACTCCTGAAGTATCCCCTATTGAGGGATTTCTATCTGAGTGGTGAGGTTTCAATGATGATAGTACCCAGGGAAGATAATGTGGAGGTCCCCTTGGCTAAATTCATATATCAATATAAGCATGAATATCATGCGAGAGAAGTAAAACTGATGGTTCTTAGCAGTTGGCTCTAGTGCTATTGGGATTCTGTTGGAGTTAGTTCCCTAGAATGAACATCATTGTACATTTTAATAAAAATGACTTCATTTTTTAATATAATGAAAATATTTCTCTCATCGTGATAGTTCTACTACATGACATAAAATTTGATAATGTCATATGAGTAGTTATCACATTGAAATGACATTATAATTCCCCTCTGTGATGAGAACCAATAAGTGCTATGACACTATTCTTGATTATATTTTCTATATCAGGGTGATATAATTTTAGGGAAACAAATGATATAGGCTTTAATCGGTGGAGACTAATAGGACATTGAGGAACCTTCTCATGTTGTACTCTCATGGTAATATCCGATATAATATTATGATAATGAGACCTGTCATTAGGAAATCACCCTTGAAACATTCCACTATATAATACAATCATCGGATATGTTTATTGGTCCTCAGAATGTAATATTAATGATAGAGAGTATTATGATTCATGCACTTAGATGTGTTGAAAAAATAGTTATTATAGATGTTTGTGATGATGTAGGATACGTTGGGTGTGTCACGAGTAACATTGCAATAATGAATAATGTGAAAAAATTACTTATTCTCTCTCTTCGTTGAATGATGTAAATATCCCAGTCCCATTGATGGAAACGATAGATCCTAAATGAATCAATGAAAAAGGTTTTTATAGGAATGATATATTTTGAGAATGTCAAAGAAAGTGATATAGAGAAAATAGGTTAATTGCATTGGTGTGCAGCAATCTCGATTAGAAATACATTAATAAAGGGACCATATTCGATGTTAATTGTCCATATGAGATTACATGTCATTTCATCATTAACTTATTTCTCTATGGGTAACTTTTCATGTTTCTAGATGCTAACATTGGACATTAGGTTGCTTCACCTAATTCCACTAAGAAAGAGGCACGTAGAGTCTCACACTAATTTTATCCAGAATCTCAATTAAAAAATATGTTAATATTTATTATTTAATAGCATGAATACAAATTATTATCGTGTGTGGTTTAATTATTATTCATGTATGTTTGATCGCATTTTTCCATCACTAGTCATTAGAGAGAATATATTGCGAGAAAAATATTTAATAAATGATTGTGTAATTACTAGATAAAAATGAATTGATATTTTCTTAATAAAAAATTGACATTATTCAAGGCTCGACCAATATTGTGGATGAATGGAGGAATGAGTTTAATGGTCTTGTGAGAAATGATAATATTGAATATTATTAAATTAAATAATATTTTATTAAAATTTCCATATTCATCAAATATCGATACATAATAATATTACTATTATTAAATGACATGGTTTTTTATAAGATTAAATAAATAATAGGAGAACTTGTTCAATTATTTTATTTATCATTAGTAATATGAATATCCAAATATTTCATTTTTCTCATGAGCCAATTTATTTTTCCAAAAAATATATTAGAGAATCCTCTCAAGCCTAGAGAGCCTCATTCTCCAAGAACGCCCCGAAAAAAAGGCAAAGAACCCTCCTACATCAGATCTAGTAGAACAATTGGAAATGATTCTCAATGTGATCAAGGAGGATGAAGAATGTGAAAGTATATTTCTATAATGCACCTAGAGACTCCTTATAATACATCTATAGATTCCCGGAACATGTTTTAATCCCCACTAGAGGAAATCTACACATGGTTTCAATAACTCAATGATGGTGAACTGCAGAAATTTTTCCATAATCACAAATGAAGAAATAATTCCTTATTATTAATTCATTATATAATTAAATTAATTTTAAACAATATAAGTTGATCTCATATATTGGGTTCTGAAGTACATATACATTTATTATTTCATTGATTCATTTCCCAGGATCTAGACATTCATCATCACATAGATCTTAGATTGATTGTCCAATATGAGAAAAATGGTTGGGCATCGCCCAATAGAATGCTTACAATTCACCTAGAACCTACACTAATATCCTCCATTGATTTCATATCCTTAAATAATTTCTAAAATTTCATCGATTCACCCTCTAAAAGAAAAAAACTAATATAACTATTTTTTCTTGGATTAAAAGTGGAAACTGAATAAATTATTGAGAGAATTAATCTATTGTTATGTGATTACAAGATTAAAATATATATGTAAAATTATTATCCTTAAAAAATAATTAAATTGACCAAACAATCCCCACAGATAATAACCGTAGTGGTTCCACATGATTCAATTTATTATTCATTCCTTGATTCTATTGTTTACGTTCTTCTATTACATTCTCATCTCCCACTCCCATCATATTAGGAATCTTCTTTCAGAAAGAATTACATTTACCCTCATATTAGTTGGAACTATTCCTCCTATTTATAATTATAAACTATAATAATGTTCACTTAAGAATGAGAAAATCCAAATTTATAATCATTTAAAAGAAAAACAATGAATTTACAATAAATAACACATAAATAAAGAATATAGAAACTTATGATTATCAATATTTCAATATTTCATATTGATAATATATATCCTATTTGGATATATATCATAATCCCAATGAACATCTATAATATTATATGATACAATATATATCAACCAGATTCTAATAAACATGTTATTATTATATTTTTAACATAAAAATTGGTAAATCATTATCTAGAAATCCAAAGGTCTAAAAACTTTTCAATATTAGATATATAAAACATCAACATAAAAAATATAAATAAAATTTATCAATATCTATATAATGTTCTCCAAAAACCATTAGTTCCATTTTTCTATAAATGATTTCCTAGGGACACACATAGAATATAATGGTGATCTTATAATTCCAAGTTAGAGAATATATATGAATTTGAATTATAAAATATGAGTTAAGAGTCATAATATGATGTCATATAAGTAGAATATTATGTATAATTAAATGAAAGAATTTAAAATGTATTTTTCATTCAAAAAATCATAATAATGAATCAAAAATATAAAACATGACATTATAAATATTAGTCAAGTCACACTGCCAAGTCAATATAAAGAAGTGTTCTATCTATATAACTCATTTAACAATTATGTTATCTAATGAGATGAAAAATTTATGCAATTCTCCTTAGGGGTATAAAAATTTGGTTTAATTCATCATATCATTATATGTAAAATTATAAAAATAACATAAACTGTACATATATTATTTAAAAAGAATAATCATGTGAAACCCCATGTGAAGGAAATAGATATCATAATATTTTCACAAAGAATAACCATATTATAGTTATAAATATTTCCAAAAAATAAGGTATAAAATATTTATATATGTTTATATTTAAATAATGAATTCTATTACATGAATATAGTGTTTATGTGACGAAAATCCACACAAAGTATTGTAGAAATGTGTATAGAAATGGAAAACATAAACAATATTTTAATAAACAAGTAAAGAGCCCTTATAAAAATGAAATAACATAATATTTTAATTAATATATGTTGAAACAAAATAAATTTCCATAAAATATAAATTACATTATGAAGTAATTTGGGGTAAAATAATTTAAAATAATGAAAAACGAGAGGAAAACGAGTAAAATAACACCCTTTAATCTAGTTTCCTTTAAATAAATTATTGGGAAGAAAAAATGAAATACATATAAATAAAAAACAATGAAAGGGAAAAGATATTATCAATAAAATAATGTAACGTATATATATATGTAATAATTATGTTGTTTAAAAATAGACATAATGGTAGTTATTGAGAGAAATTGCATAACTAAACTGAAAAATGGTGGTTTCGGTGATCCCCTATCCCCGGCCATTGTGTGCTATATTTATTAATCTATCCTCTTAAATAATCAAGATAACTACATTAAATATGTTAATTAAAACCATTTAATTATATTTTTATTACACATATTTATTTAATGTCTGTTTATTATCATTTAATTTATGTATTATGGTCATGTTCACCATACTATTGTGGTTTGTATTATGGATCCAAGGTTTCATCACATTAGTAATAATGAGGAATGTTCATATAAAATTATTCCATTACTCGAGATGTGTTATCATATGATATTCATGACATTATAGAAGGTTCAATGGTAAAATATCCATAATTAATACAATATAGTCACATTTCATTTCATAAATTTTGTCTTTTAATTGTTTGTTTATTTTGGGGATATTACCTACCATTATAAACAAATTTTTTGTTTATTTAGGGTTATTTAAGGATTATATTGTAGGAATAATAATATTATATCTTCTTTTGTTTTAGGCCAAAAATGGTTTTTTTAACCATCTATTAATTTTTTAGTATTTTAAAAATAATATCCTTTTAAGTAGTTATATCGGCAATAAATAAATGTTTATTTATGGAGAAAAATAATATGTTACTATATGGTTTTAATATTATCCCTGTGGTATTATAATATCATATATTTTATAAAATAGAACCTGTACATCATTTCTACAAGGTATATTTATAAGCTTTAAATGATTAGAAATGAACAAGATTAGTTATGAGTTTTCACATCACTTGTCAGGATGAATCCCTTTCAAGTACAATTATGGCTATGAAGGGTGGTTTTTAATGATCGTAGAACCTGTAGAATATTTATAAGATATTATAAGTGATTCTTATAAAGTTTATATAAGATTATAAAAATAATTTATGAGTAGTTTTTGGGTAGTAAAGGTTTATACTCATAAAGGGAGGGGAGGGATGTTTTAGAATAAAATAAAATGACTTCAAAGAGTTATCAAACATCTGATTAAATAGTAAGTAGCTTGTGATTTAAAAGTAAATATGAGGTTAACATATTCATACAATATATAATAGCTTCCAAAATAAATTCTTACATACAATTTCAGAAAATATTACATATATGTTACTCATACAATATTTTAATATTCATATCTGTATTTTACTATTTAGGAAAAATAAAAAACATCACTCCACCAAATTTTAAACATTAAAATTCCAAAAAAATAGATCCATTTGATTAAAATAATTTTATAAATATAGAAGATTTAAATTTCAAATAAACCCATATTAAAGATATAGTCATATTTCCAACTGTTGTAAAAATTACTTATGGTATCATAAATTTATAATTTTATATAAATAAGAATAAAATATTGTATTATAAAACTATTTTATGAGAATTATATTTTATTAAATATTTTAAAATTTATTATAGAAAATTATTTTATTGAAAATAAAACATATATGTCTTCTAAACATAAAATTATTCTTTCAATGTTTTATATAATCTTCTAAAAAAATAACACCAATTCCAATTGTCTTATTATATATGTTATTATATTTCTATTTCATTTGATACCAAAATATTACAATTTTACTATTATAATGTATACATTATAGTGTATACCTTACTATTATAATGTATAAATTACTATTCATAAGAGTGATTTCTTTTATACAAATGAGAATAATTTTATAATAATTTATAAAAATTCATCTTATTTATTTCATTTTTCATTCACCTAAATCTTATCATCGTTCTATATTATTCATTTTTAAAAAAAATTACATTAATAACATTTTGTTTCATTTTATAAAATATAGTTAAAAGTGATATTATACTAGGATACCTAATGGTCCAAATATTCAAAATCTTTTTATTTTTTATGGTTATAATCTCATTATGCAATTTTCATATTTATGGAGTATATTTATTCTCTAAATATAATGTTATAAATTAATATAATAATGTTTTATTGTTTTTTATTATCTGGTGAATGTGTTTTATATTAAAGTCATTTCATTGGAACAAATTTTTATTCAATATTAACCATCAATATTTAAATGAATGAGTCATTGCATTTCCACTCATGTCTTCCCCGCAAGTCATTCTTAATCATTTGAATCTATATAATTTTCGGGCCTTATAAGATAATATTTTCTACATGGAAGAATATAAGTATAATTCCCTCATCCTCAAAAACCATATTGAACAAATAATAATTAGATTTTTCTATGACAATACCCTTCTCACCCATTATGGTACCAAATTTGTTTTCATATTTCACCATTTTATTGTTTAAGAAATAAAGACTTTTATTTAGCATACACATCATGCCCAAATTCTATCATTCCATAAATCTAGCTAGTTTCTTCATGTTTATTTCCTCCTCCAAAACACCATATAACAATTCTATGTTCACATCCATCTACACTAGATGAAAACTATAAAATGAAAACAATCCATATTTATCTTATTTTTGGTGTCTTTAAATACATGATAATTTTTTATATAATTCCACTCATTAATTTTAGTATTAATACCATGACAAAAAATGTAAACTTGTACCTTGTCCTACCGTCAGATTCCCCTTTCATAGAGATAACCTATTTGTTATCAAATTCATTCTTCCCCTGGGGTAATTCATTAATCACTTAGGTTTAATTTTCAGTTAGTTAATACAACTCTACATTAAGAAATAACTCCCAAATTCTGTAATCACTAATATAATATGTTGATTATTATCCCTTGGCCTCTCCTATATCCATTTGAAGCACATAATGTATGTTAATTCAAAACATGTATAATATACTTTGAATAATTTAAATGTTCATAATTCAACCAACAACTCTACTCATTATATAACAATATCTTCTTGAACAACCCATTCTAAAAATCTAATCATATTCTCTAAAGTTCGACATATGTCTAGTACATCTTCTACTTTATAAATTTAAAAAAAATCTACTTAAACATTCTATATTATGAACCATTCTAAAAAATCTATTCAATTCAAATTATATTTGATAATTATATTATTCGTGATCAATATCGTTTCCCCAATGTTTTAGTCTCCCAATAAGAATAAATCATTGAATAGAACATTTTTTGTTCTATTATACTATGATTATAATCTTTCAAAATCAATAACACAATGTTTTCATCGCCATAACCCAAAAAGACACTTGTCTAAAACATATATTCAAGTTCTTCCTAATATAGGGAATCAACATGAACATAATAAAATTATCCAAAAACATGGAATTGGATAACATCCACTGAATTACCATTATGAATTTCCTCTAGAATCAATAGGGTCATGGTTGAGAAAGGACCCTATTTAACATAGTACACCACATAGTTAATAGCTTCACCTAAAATTTATTTATAATTTTTGTAAATTTTCATCTTGTTTTATGTGTTCTCTATATGTATTAGATCTATTCATTATGATATCACATTTTTTTGGGTATCAGGTATATTTTCCTTAATCTAGAGTCATTTTCACCAATATAATTATTATAAAACCATGCTATAGTATTCACCACTATTATTGTAACATACATATTTCATCTAATTTATAATCTCATTTTCCACCATTAATATCCACTGAGAAAACACTCAGGAATTACACATTTGGATGTAATCCAATAATTTACTAGTTCAATAATTGATTAATGTAAAGAATTGATATTAACTAGCTTAATTGAAAATTTCTTTCAATAACTGGTCATCCATGGGAAAAAGATACTTTTCTAAAGAAAATTGTACTTTTATTCAAATTGAATGAGAACTTCTATTTCATCCAATATATTATGTAGTCAAAACATCCAGACTCTGTATTATTAAGATTTAGTGTAACCATTACTTCTATAACTATCATGTAATTATTATTTAGGTTACCAATACTATAATTTCAAAACATAATAATTTCCGGTGTTCTAATTTTAGAAATTGTTACACAGTCTAATTATATATTTAGATACAACATACCATATTTTACACCACATTTCATGACTATAGGATATCTAAATATTTTATAAAAATCATTCACGAACATATCATTTAATCATACATCATCCATCGATTGAATATAAACCATGTTCTCCTATACACCTAGACTATCACACCCCATTAATGTCTAGATGACATTGTTTCTTCATCTAGACTATAAGGTCCACATTTCCCATGATCTCAAGATATTGATTTCACTTTACCTTCTTAATCAAATGTTGAATAGGGATGATGTATCCAGAGTATCTCACATTAGATACATCATTATCCTTCTAAAAAATTATATACCTCGTGATGATTCACTCCCACTCATAACTGATATATATATATTCCAAACCATTATAAATGACAACCCAAATTCCCATATACATATCATACAAACATTTCAATGGTGAAACAATTTCCATTCTAAATAAAGTCTCAATGGAACAACAACAGCCAAACCCGTAGATCACACACTCATATCGAGAGATCTCAATCAGCACCCAAATCATATATCCAAATCAATAGTGTGTCCCTATACTAAAATAGTGACATAAAATATCCCACTTATTCCACTCTTCATTAGATGATACAAAGATAAAACTAGTGGACATCGTTGAATAAGTGTCCTTGTCATTTTTTTACAAAACCCCATTATCCTTATCAACATTATGGGAGGAAGTCACCAATATCCTATAAGTGAAAATCTAACTAAAACCATGAACCCCTGCACATTAAATTGGACACCATAGGCCATCTAAAACAAAAAGTATGATCACCCCTAGAATCAAACTATAGTCATGCCACCTTATATTGGAATAATTTTTTAGAAAATAGTAAAATAGAAAATTTATTTGTGAATTAGGGTGACATTTTATTTTACCCATGACCATAAATACCACAATGCATAAACATTAATGTATGAAAGTAAATATCTTCAATTTATCAAATTGAATCCAGCATAGGCACATTCATCAAATCCTAAGGGTTATTTTGACCATAGGAGAGAGGAAAAAACTGTTGAAATATCATTAAAATAGATATTTCAGACAAAATATATTAAAACATAGAAAAAATATATATTTATATGTATACTGATTGTTAAATATTTTAATACCTATAGATATAAAACACAATGTTCCAGTAACAAAAGATATGATTCTCACAAAGGGGAAGGGAGGAAAAAGAAAGGGGTGGGATAACACCCTCTAGGTAAGCTGACATGAAATGAAATCCTATTTTAATTTACCTAATTATATATATATATATATATATTAATATGAAGAAGGAATTTTTTTTACCCAGTCCTCATACATTGGGTACCAAGTACCTCACTAGATACCTAATATGGGGTCGTCTTGATTCCCATGGGCTCCATCAATTCTATTGTTTCCACTGGGTACATGGTATAAGGTTACAGGGTATTTGGATCCCTCTATGTTAAAAATATAGAGTGAAAAATATCTCTAATTTAATGAATCTAGGATCTAGGCCTTCTCTATTATCTAAAAATACCCAACAATTCAAAAATACACATGCTTATGTTTTTCTTATATGAAAATTACTTAAACATAATATGTGGTCCATCATACCCACCACAACATATGATAACTCATCCATGATCTATATCTAACCATGGTGTTGGATATCCCATCTAATTGCCACAAACACCTATAAAATCACTCTAAAAACACAAATATAAGGGTGTGTGCATCTATATATTCTCAATCACCCTAATATTTGTACTCAATTTGACTAATTCCATCTATGGGTACTCCATATTATAAAATTTACTAAGATAGTCTCCCCACTATCACATGACACAAAAAACATATGGAATGAAACCTAAATATTCTTATATTTTGAACTTATGTATAATCAAAAAACATTAATCAAGTTCCATACCCATCTTTAATACCTCAACCATCACCTTGTCGATCCATCAGAAAATTTCAAACACCTTTCATGGGTACTTATGAAATAAAATTAAAAACAACAAAATCATAGTTTATCCATATCAACCATCATCTTTCCTGAATCCCCTTGTAATGTTATCCTGATCACATGTAGCTATCTCAAATCCCAAAATCATGATATATCTTCCCTATGCATCCACACACAATGTCAAATACCACCCCCACTACTAGGTATCCTAAAAACAACTATTACCTATGGTTGAAACTTTATCCTTATCAGAGAACTCCATACGTAATCTAGATACTAAATTAGACATCAATGTATAACCCAATCCCTATCCTACTAATAAATGTTACATCATTACACAAAAACAATCAAAATTAATTATATTTATATATTTATAGATTTATTGTTCACCTTTGGGGGTCTATGTCACTAGTCATGTATATACTTCATATATCCACACTCATAACCTCTATGCAATAACCCACTCTATTGTTGAAACTTAAATCCTCTTCATATTCTATCATATGTTATTTTCAATATACACCAACATTTAGGAACAAAATGATTTACTAACTATCCAATAGGATATCAATTCATGAAATGGAACATTCACATCATTCAATTCACTTCGTTAACAACATCAAAAAATGACATAAATATCAAAATATTTACATATAAAGTGATACAATACAAATTAATGACATCAAATAGTTGTATATTGGCCAGATCAACCCATATCAAAATGGGTATGAATGTATCAAATTGGTGAACTAATATATATAATCCATAATATATGTTTCATTCTACATCATGTTAGAAAAATCACATGTACGTTTCATCTAACCTTAGCATCTCATGAAATAATTTCTAAAGAACCTCACATATATATACATCTTGGTCCTCAACTCATTTCTATCAACCTTTAACTACACATCCTAACAAAATTTCACTGTTCCCCACATAAAATTTGTTTCTAGTTTAATTTCCCACCCTACATGCATCTTTATCTAATTGAAGATAGTCTAAATAGTCTCAATAACAAAACTCAGTTGGATAGGGTTTTCCATACCCCTAAATGATATTTGAATGATGAGACTAGAACAATATCATTAACTAGATAATTTATGAATCATCTCCCAAAAAAATTTATTAATTCTATAAATAAATCATATCAAACATAACTTAAGGTGATCATAAAACAACAATCCATGCTCCTATTGTAGTTATGGCCGACATGCCTACCTAAAACCTCTACTTTTGGCACATGATTATCAATACCCCTTGTGTTACCTTATAGTCCATTATTCTATGGAACCATTTCTCCACCCCTGAATTCTCTAATGGAGGCCTTGGAGCTGGCATGCCACTAAGAACCAAAAACCACACTTAGTATATATATTGTAGTCTATATATTATAAATAGGGAATATGTATCACAAAATACATTGACATAAAATTCAAAACCTACACCCAAATAATTTATCATATAACCTTATTCACTCACCTACTAATGTGAGGATTAAGGAACACATAAACCACACACAACAATATCCACTATACTAGTAACATAATGTTTCATAAACATTGATTAGTTGAGTAGAATACCACCATGAAGATACATTTGAAAATGCAATATTGTTTTCAGAAACTCCAAACATGAAAACCCTCTAGAAATCAAAATAATAAATCATAAGAAAAAAAACACATATTATGTCATCTCTATATTCAAAGATTTATTTATTAATACCATCTCATGTATCTCAAATAGAGGAATAAAAACATAAATCAAAAGAAAAAAATCACTTAATCAATTCCTAACAACATAAAAATAACCACTAAATCATAAATAATAATAATAATGCGGTGGAATATAAATATATATCCATTATGTAGGTTGTACAGGCACACAGATCAACATCCATTCCATTTCCAAACAGATCCCAAAAAATCTAGTCTACATTAAAAAAAAACTAAAACCCACCTAGTACCATAACAAAATAACCATACAATTTTTCTATTATACCATACTGTATCGTCTCCAACCTAGATTACCCAAACAATGTATGATCTATAGTTCCACTAACGAAAATTATGTTTCACCATATTCTAGATTATGTTTTGTAATATTTAGGAAATATTTGGTGGTAATGGTGAGAATATACCTATTTATATATACGAAATAATATATCCCAAAATGCAATAAAATTAATAATAATTATATATATCAGACCAAGATATATCTCATTTTATGAAAACATATATATCTAAATAGTAATAAATTACATAAAAATCACCAAATATTTAAATAGACAACTAGAAGGTCAACAACACACAAAAATAAAAATAGAACCAAAATTAAACCATGATTCACATGAAGTATCCACCCTATCTTAATCCAAAATCCTTTTACACATTACCTATGAAACCAAAACACCATAAACCAAAAATTCGCCAAATAATGGACCAATGTCATTGTTATATCATGATACCTAAACGATATCTAGGTCCCATGAGGTCCAAAATTTGTGTGAGTATGAACCTATTAGGCTACCACAAAAGAATCCTCTAGATAATATCAATTATTATATGAGGGCATCTAAAATGAATCATACGAAAACCAATACAACATCCATAACATATTACATATTCAATTACAAAACCGTGAAATTAACTTGACATGATTTTGCTGATATTATGGTGAGATGATGTACCCATGATCAGACACACATGAAAACTATTTGAATTATTATTCACCATAAAGAACTGTTGAAGGTGTTAATATTTTATCAATAATTAATAAAGAGTCATTCAAGGGTATTGATATATTTTTTGAGCTACTTGGAATATTTGGGAATTTCTTAATATTCATGAGTTGATTTAATATGATTATTTTATTATTTTATTATAATCTCATTTTCAATTTTTGAAAATTATAATATTTTATGAATTTCCTTGTATGAAGCGTTTGTAAATTTTTAGGATATTTAGGAACTCAATATGAATTTTCAAACTTCAAAATATATTACAAGAACTTCATAGTACATTGTTCTATAGCTGAAAATGATAAGGGAAAGAATATTTTTTATGAATGTTAGTATCTAGTAAGATATTTTAATAAATCCAAAAGATTTTTTTGTGAAACATAATACATTCTGTGCACTCCATAGGTCATTATTTTAACATCATAAGACTTTTGGAAAATTTATAAAACTTTTATGATTCAAAAAACATTACAGTGAAATAGGGATATATATACTTACTAATACTTACTATGTCCTAAAGGATTATTTTTTTTACTAATGAATATGTAAAAGGATTAATGAAAACATAGATACTTTATAATAAATAAAAATTGTTATAATAAAATAAATTACATTAAAATATAGAGGGGACATATAGTCTATTTCTATATGGAAAATCAATTCTGGTGAAGCCCAAACATATTTTAATTTCATAAAATATTATAATTAAATTATGATTCTTGTTTTATTACTAATACATTAAATTTTATGATTATTGCTCTCAAATTATGGAGTTTACTATTTATTGTTTTGGGGAAAAAATTGAAATCAAGAATGGATGGTTTTATGAGATTCAATTGATAATATATTGATATTATTTTAGTTTTACCTATCAAAAATGAGTTTTTATGATTTAATATGAGAGATATTGAGTTATTAATGTCAAAAATTCAAGTTAACCATTATCATTAGACAATTAAGAGGTCCATTACAAGATGGCCATGATTATGAAAATTTTCAAATAGCCTCATCTAGTGGAATGAAATGAAAATAATTATTTTGTAAATCTAAAATTAAAAAATTTTTTATTATTAAATTTAAAATATAAATTATTATAAAAATTATAGTATCCCATAAGTGATTTTGATTTATAAGTTGAACGAGAAGAATGGTAGTGTTTTAATCTCTCTAGAGACAATAATTATATATGGAGAGGAATATTTATTGATTTTTGGAAATCTCATAGGTTAAAATTGATTGTGGAAATACACATATTATCCAATTATAACATTTTTTTGAAATTTATAAAGAATAATGTGTTGTAATTTATTTTTGAATTAAAAATCAGTTCTAGAATTATTAGAATTCCATAATAAGTTGAATAGTCTAAGTGAGAGACAGTGTGGACAAATATTGAAAAACGGGGAAAATAGAGCTCCAAACATAACATCAAATCTAAATAGAATTACATATATAATCCTGTTCATTCCCGAATTGAAATTGATAAGATGATTTGGCATAATATATACAATATATGATACAAATTTTGAGAAAATATAACAAACTCATATATTTTCTCTGTTTATTAGTAGAATTTGATTAATTTAAAGAGTTTAGAATATTATAACTAGTTTATTTGAATGTATTAAGAGGAATACCTCCATCATTTTCATTAGTAACATAGAATTTTATGTTTTATTTCACATTTTTTATTATTCATTATATATCTATGGGAATATATGTGATATCAGTAGGGATAAATATAATACAAAGAATATGATGTGATGAGTTAGAAACCACGCCATGTTATAAGATAATATCTCCATATCCATTTATAACATTTTATACATAATTAGTGTAAATTCTACAACTCATAATAGAAATCAGATATAGTAAAGTGTTGGTACGCAATAAAACTGAAATTTTAAAAATAAAATCAATTAATTCATTGTACGTGATTTTTTTTATTTTCATACAAGTGTGGGTAAGTGATATATTTTATATAGTCCAATAATAATGTTTTAATGTGTTTAATATCATATTTAAAAATCATATAATAATAACACTACTAATTAAAATCCCCCTTTTAAGTGGTACATCAATTCCTGGGGAAAATAAATTGGTATAAGAAAATCTATTTTCCCTCAGTTAGATCCTTAAGAAGATGTAAAAGGATAATATTAATATAGTTAACACAAGTGTTCATCCTATATTTAAAGGATGGAATTGTAATGGTTCAATGAATTTGATAATTTTTTAACCCCAATCTCTTGGACTAGAAGATTTTGATATATCAAAAGTGTGGTTTCCACCATTTCATTGATGATATTAAATTTCCTTATCTAATAAATATAATTTATATATTTATGGAAGATGTTGGAATATATTTATAATTTTATTAAAAAAATATACATTTAATTAATGTGTACATAGATTATAAAATAAAAATTTGGTATGTTGGAAAGACGCATTTAAGGAATTTAAAAAGAAAAATAAACCTTTTTACTGATCAAGTGGAGAATATTTGAGGAAATAAATATGTTTCAAGATAAAAATATATATGAATAATTTAAAATTTTTACTCAAATTCCCATCAATATCATGGTTTATCGATAAAATCTAGAAGATTCGATCATTATGCAGAAATAGATAATGAATTTTTAATAAATGATTAGTCCTATAAATTTGATGATATCTAAGATATTACAATGTATGAATATTATAATGTTCTGAAAAAATATATAATTGTATATAAAAATGAGTTAAAAAATAAATCAAAAAAGGAAATTTAAATTTATGCCTTTATGCAACTCTTGATAGACAATGAAGAAGTTTAAGAGTCAAGTGATTCTAAAGAATATTTATTAAAATATGAATATTATAATACAATACATTCTTTTATATAAATGAATTTTAGAAAAGAGTTGAAACATAAATCAGAAATATCCCACTTGTTTTCTTAAAATGTCATGGAATTAGAAACATTTAACAAACATCCCAATTGAAAGGATTGTAAAGTATTAATCTGATGTCTAATATGATAACCCTCTAATGAAAAAATGGACAAAATTAATAACATATGTTTTTAAATATGTTGACGGTGATGATACATTTCAAATAATAAAATAACAATATTGGTGAGTACATAAGAAAAGGATGATCTCTCATTAAGTATTAACTATAAAGCTGATTTTTTATAAAATCATTATCTTCATAAATTATATGGATATGTTTTAAGAGTCCACAATTAGTGAGGAAGAATAATGTGAAATTACAAATAATTAGTAGGTTCAAAAATATAAATGGAAGCGTATATTGAAAATAAATCTCAAAAAATATTAGTGTCTTTAATAAATTATATAGAATGAAAATTGTGTTTAGGTAATTTACTATCAAGGTGGAAGCTAGAAATATTAATGAAATAAAAAATTTCAAGATTATAATTACTATGAATGAAAATATATTTAATGTTCATGATTAGAAACTCAATATGAATGAGCTTTGTATGAACCCATAAAAATGATTTGATGTGGAAAAACCCCTGATGAATATGAGTTATGATTACAATATACCAATGGATATAATTATGATTAATATAAAATTTAAAAATAATTTTAACACAAATTAAAAGATAAAAACATTACCAACTAAGTCTCAATTTAATTTTTTTTTATAAAAAATAATAGTTAAAAAAATTAAATTTGGTCATTTTGGTTCCAGAAAGGGTGATGAGAAACCAAATTTTTGATATAAATAGAGTAAATAAATATATTTAATAAAATTATCCTAGGGAAATAATCAACCATAATATAAGGCCTCCAAAACATAATGATATTCTTGAAATAATTTTTATTATTATAGAATTCCATGTTTCTGTGTAAATTACTAGTTTAATGTAATGTTTTGGAATAATTCCTGCTTATATTTCTATAATATGTTTCTATAAAGAAGATAATATATTTCATGGGGACTAATTTTGAGAAAATCATAAAATTTTTAGCAAATAAATAATATAAATGTAGGAATGAATCAAATTTATCAACATAAAAATATATTTTAGTTTTTGGATTAAATATAAGGAATATGTGACTAACATGGTCATTGTGTTGAGGAATTCATGACCAACCATCCAAGAAATATTTCCTATAATAAAAAATGTAATGGAATTAAATAGTAAAATAATGAAGAAAATATCTTATTTTTGAAGGTCCCTTCAATGTAAGGAAGAAATTAAATCCCTAGATTCCTGGTAATGGATATTCAATAATATTGTCTAAATACCTCAAAATTATCAAAAACATTGATAAAATGGTGAAGGGGTAGAAAAAATTGGAAAATGTAGTTCTATAGGAATCAATTTTTTTATAATTATATTGAAGAAATGGTAATGAAATATAAATATATTATTTATGTCAAAGGTCTTAAACATGACCAATTATTAGTATGATAATTGTGAGATTATGGGACAATGTTTGAATAAAATAATAATTCATGCATCATCCATTATTATTATTATAGAATATTTATCCATAAATTATAATGAGTAAGTCGATTTTTTTTCAAATTGGTGACCCATATATTTCATACAACTTAAGTTCAAAATAGGGTAATATTATATGACCAAGGAGATAATGACATCATGGAAAATGAAACAAGAATAAAATATAAAATTATAATGTCATCAGAGACCTTAATTAACATAAAAGGGTAATATAGGTTGTTTATATGACTTTTTCAAAGGGGGAGATATTCAATGAAACACATATGAGGATATAGATTATGTCCACAATACCACTTGAACTAATTCATTCATATTTTAATTCTTATTTGAGAAATCATCACTCTAGAGGTGATTTATAATTATCCACTTTCATTTGTGATTAGACTATAATAAATATAGTTAATTACTAATTATTAAATAAATATATTGGACATATTTAAAATCATCAAAATACTTATTATGAAAGTGTTTGGAGTTTTCATTATGATTTTGATATTAGTAATGGTAGGGAATATAGTCACAATGAATTTGAAATCTATCTTGAAAATTATGGGATCATGCTATAATTAAACAAACCCTTCACTCCATGGTAGAATGTTTCAACTGAATAAAATAATATAACACAATTAAGATGGGCATGGAAAATCTATATGAGTATACACATTAAAAAAATTGTAGAGATAATATCCATGTACTACTATACAATTATTTAATAGATTCTTATTGAGACATGAAATAAGAAATTTACCATCAGAATTTTTTTTCAAATAATATTCAATATTTATGTGATATAAAGGTGTTGGAATCCCTTTTTTAACATAGATCAAAATAAAAAATCAGGGAATGTTTAAAGGAAATGATGAAGAGGGAATCTTAATGGGATTACTATCCATTGGTAGTCTCGATGTGTCTAATAATAATGGAGTTAATCCAAATAGATTGTTGTGATTAAAAAATTGAATATCGATGAATTATATTCATTACAAATAAAGCATCAAATGAGAATATAGAATCTAAAAATAAGAATAATTTTATAATACACGACTAGATAATTACATATAAATGAGCAGATACTAGTTGATGCTTGGAACAACCCAAGAATAAATATTAGAAAACTAATGTGATAACAGTGAGATATCAGAGGTCCAAAAAAGACATGGTGATTTGAAAAGTATAATTATCAATGAAGAATTACTCATCTAAACAAGATTTATTTTGAGAGATTAAAATCAAATAAAGATATGTTATAATGTGGAGAAACAATTTGTCTCTAATGTAGTTGATAATGTATATTGGATTACTATTTTGAATGGAAAGAATGATTAGATTTAGTGTAACTCTACATGATCTCTCTTCGAAGTACATAAGAAATGTAACTAATCAAAAATGATTTTTTTAAATAAAATTGATTGATAAAACTAAATGTTTCTACAAATAAGGATTGAGTGGGTGTGGATGTCTATCTATAAATTGATGTAATTGATTTTGGAGAATCTATGGATATAAATAATAATTTTTTTATTAGTTTTAGAATATATACATTCCAAAATTTATCCAAGGGATGTGAAATCTTATATCATAAATGGAGATCTATAATAATATGTATTCATTGATAAAGAAAAAAAGTTTATTTTTTATAATGATAAAAAATATGGAGTTAGAGTTAATGAGATATCTATGTAGAATGAAATATTCCCATGTATCCACAGACATCAAAATTTGAGGTTTGTTTGATTCAATTATAATATTCAAAAGGAAATGTTCCTAGAAAACTATACATTATATATCTTGTAACATGAAATATAATTGTCAATGTGGGTATTGATGAAAAGATATTTTCTTGATAGAGTATCTATATCAATATTTAAAAGAATATATAAAAGAAAATTTTGATATATTTATGTCCTTTGTGATGTACTATTTTTTTAGTATGTTTGGATTATAAAAAAATATGTCATCATCTTCGTATCCCATAAGGAATATACTATAGAATTATTCAAGAAATTTTCAATGAAAAAGTATAATAATGTATTAGCATTGATAGTAGTTGTGGCTAAACTAATCATTGAAAAATTAAGAATTTGTGTAATGTAGAAATATTTATATAGAATTATTTTCATGTATTTTTATCTAATTTTGTCAAGGATAAATTTCTCTTTTTACACTCTATATGGAAGGTTTCAGAGTGATATTGATATTCCCCGGAACTGCATGAAAATATATAGTGATGAAACACATAGATTGAATATTATATTTTATCTCAATTGATATTTTTTGAGTATAACAGGCATATATATGGCATCATTTTTCTACATTTGACAATTAAAATCAAAATTCACACAAACATACAACCTTATGGTTTTGTATTTTTAATGATTAAGTACTTAAGAAATGTATTTTTCTAAATGACATCACCATGAACCAAATTTAATATTCACTTGAGATACCCTATTTTGATATTTCATACCTAATTCCATTCTTCCTAACATTTGGTGTGACATCTCATGATCTGGAACTCACACACGTGGAAAAAACTAGTCTCTTATGATACCATAAGCATACATACCAGTACTCTAAATGATTACGAATAGAAGAATGGGTGTAATTAATATTGTGGGGAGATTATAGAACCTACTTTAGAGTTATAAAAATACATAATAATAAAATAATAATAATAATATAGGAGTAAAAAATAATAGCAGAAACCACATATCACACAACTAGAATTCGAGGAGAAACTAATAAACCAACAAGGAAAAATAATGTAATGAGAAGCTTCGATGTTTTTAAATGTAAAAACATAATACAATACAAATAAAATAATAAGATAAAAATCCAAAAATTCCCCATCCCCGAATCACATGTTGGACCCATCTCTAATATCCACCCCATCGTGCAATAAAAAAACCAACAACATGTTCCCTTTCCCTTTTCCAAACCTTCATGCATGTAATATATTCGGGTACTAAACTGTGACCTCAATTGGGTGTGAGTAAAACATAGTATGTTAGCACCACTGTGTCT
Source organism: Viscum album (assembly GCA_963277665.1). NCBI lineage: Eukaryota > Viridiplantae > Streptophyta > Magnoliopsida > Santalales > Viscaceae > Viscum > Viscum album. The sequence goes on from OY728120.1 coordinate 489,153,929, forward strand.
AAAAACCATTTTTCATAATAAGTGTATATCATAATGTGATTAAAAGTTGTATTAATTAATCAATTAATATAATTCATCAGTCAACCCGGTTTAGACCTATTTCAGAATTTCTCTTACCATATAACTGAAAAATGACCATTATATCCATATACCATGTAAAAATCATAAAAAGCTATTCCAATCCCATTATATATGAATTTTAGTGTGGGAATTGGAAAATCCCACTCAATATAATTACTATAACTTGAAAATGGGATGATCATATTCATTATAATTACAATAGCATGGTACTCGACTAAGCCCATTTTATATAATCATTATAGTATGTATCACTGGTCCGATCCCACTATATAAGCATTTCAACATCTCTTGGAATATACTTGTATATAATAATTGTAAAATCACTAAGAATAGCCCTATATATAATCAATATAGTATTTACTCAACAATTACTTATGTAAATGATATTAAAACATCTCAATATATTCTTTAATGGTTAATTTTCCAAAATTTCAGTTTCTGTTCAATTAAACATTCATTTATATCACAAATGATAAATAGTCGTATAGATAAGAATATATCCATTAACTAGTAAATCTATATCAATAAATCACCTAAAGTCTAATTTCATGTTAATCAAAAATTAAACCATTATCCATGTTTTTATTACTCAATTGGTTTCTAACCCAACGTGTATCTAGAATCCATGTGGCATCAATAATTTATTCCAAAGTGATCTAATCAATATTCAAAATCCATGATTTACCGTAAATAAAAAAATTAATTATTATGCACATTATGTCACCATGATCAACATAATTTATATACATCCTAATTAAATAAACCAAAGGGTTTGTTTTAGTTCCACTACCTTTAGTTGGTGATCAAATCAATGCTTCCAATGGAAAACACCAGCAAGGAAATGGTGCATATGATCTAAAAAATAACCAAGACAAAACCATATAAAAATAATAATTATTCGTAAAATGTGATAAAAAGAATAAAAATCTTCTAACAAAGAATGATGAGTTGAAAAAAAGGCAAAATCAAAGATACATATCATGGATTGAACACCCAAGTACGTTGAATGGAGGTGATGAAATCACGACATAATTTCTAGGATTCACCTAGGGGTTGAGACAAGTGATGTCTAAACCAAAAAAACAAATGAATAATCTTCACATAAGGATTAAAACCTACTGGGACAAGGCATGTAGTTCGTGTAACCGTCTCTCATCCTTTATTTCTCATTTAATGAGATACAAGGAAAAAATGATTCCTAAGTGTAATTTTTTACCCTAATTTAATTATACATGACATGAATAGTTTAAATGATGAATAATGAACTCATTCATAGTATTGGTTTTGGAAATTTTCATGTGCATTTACACATACTATAACCTATTCATGATCAGTAAACATCCATTGGGAACGTCTCATATTATTCCTTCATAATAACTCCAATCACCACTGAACAATTCGAAATTATGGAAAACCATTGTAAACTATTTGACATTTATATACATGGAAACCAATTATACAAATCAACAGACATCCCTAAAATTTATTTCCTTTATCAAAAAAATTATTTGTCTCCAAGAAAGAATCATTCAATAAGGACCAAATATAAACTCAATGAGGAATTCACCTGAAAAAACAAGGGATCATAAAACTCTACACTATAAATTAGGTCTTCTCAAAGCTTTTCTAAGAATCAATGTGTGTCTCTAAAAAAAACTATAAAACTGTACAAACTTATCAGACTACCTCTCCACACTCTCCCCTTGAACATACCCATACTTCAACTACACATGAAGAAGATTTATAATCCTACCATAGAGATACTTCTCACTTCGGTCCACAATCTGTATCGGATTCTCATCAAATGATGCATCATTAAAAATTTTGAATCCTGTGGCATATACCACATGATTAGGGTCAAGATAATATATATGATGTTAAGACTCTTTAAGAATTTCATTCATGGAATTATAGAACCATGGAATTTATAATCAATATTCCACTGTACCGACCCAATCCACTATCTCCAATTTCCTGACAACCATAGGAACTAGCTTTCCCTATTTCCTGATAGGACATTTCCCCAATATAGGAGAAACCATATGGAAAAAATTGTGACCATCCTCAAACATCAGAGGTCTTCCTCAATGGTCATAATAATATTATTTACCTACTCTACATAGTCACCAACATCTTCTTAATCTGAAAAAACCTATTTTGATGTTTCCTGTATGAAACTAGGCCTAAAAGGTGATTAATCACCTACCTCAATATAAAAATTAGGAAAATGACATGGAAATCCATTAAAATGCTTTAAAGGTTCCATCTACATAAATTAAATTAGGTTATTATTAAAAGTAAACACCACAAGATCAATATGATACTCCAAAGAACTACCAAAATCCCAAACACAAGGTTTTATCATACCATCTAGAACCAAAATATCCTTCATAGATTGACTATTATTATGAGGATGATAGGTTGTTCTCAAAATAACATGTGATCATAGAGCCTTTTAAACACTCTACTAGAACCGAGATGTAGAAATAAGATTTATTTCTTAAAAAATACTCCTCAGAACACCACACAACAAAACTCTCTCATTATCATAAAATGAACCAATATAATTGACTGTAATGGTTTACCTAATTGTTATGAAGTGGGATAACATTGTAATTTGATCCACGATCACCCATTTCTACATCATTATTATGGGGTTTCTTGGGTAATAATATTTCAATTTCCATAATAATATCATCCCATTTCATCATAAAAATAGTAAAAGGCTACAATAGACCAACTTCCCTTTGATGCTTATCTTTCAAATGTTGAAAAGAGAAAAATATTTTACAAAAGAATATAATCTCCTTATTCATTACTAAAAACAGATATAATATATAGATATCATGATATATATTTTTTATAAAAATATGCAACACCTATCTAAAGAAAGAAAATCTCTCATCAGAACCTCATGTATAGTCGAAGGAAACCATACTAAACAACGAAAAATAAGAGAGTTTAGGCTTCCAAGAGACCATCCTGATGATGTCACCCCAAAAAATTAGTTATCAATAATAACTAATCCATTATGATCATATAACATCTCTATCATAATCTATTCAAAATGAATGGATATTATAGATGTCAATGTCAAAGAAACTCATCCCAATGTCTCTTTATCATCTAGATTTATTTCTCCAAAGAGTGTCTTCATCCTTTATATTTCAAAATACTCACATACATCCCCCATATTAATATTCCAACTCAATGATTCAGCCAAAAGATTTCCCTTTTCTCGGCTAAAAACCTTTTCAATGTCATGAGACTACTTATACTCAACACGTATCCTCTATTGAAGGTTTATGACGCTCTAAAAAAAGTTGTACATATGGCTCATGTTGTCCATGTACACAAAAATACTCAAAACCATAATAGAGTTTCTCCAATATCTTAGGGAATATATAACTACCTCTAAATCCAATTCATGTGTAGGATAATTTCCCTCATGTGGTGTCATTTTTTGTCTCAAAAATGAATCCACTCGATCATCCTTCATCAAAATTACTCTAAGTATAACTTTGGATGCATTGTATTACATGGTATAAGAATAAACAAGAACATGTAATGTAAGGATAGGTGTTGAGGTAATACTAAATTTGAGTTCATATATATCACTCTTACAAGAACATGACCAAAAATAAGTTACTCTCTTCTTGATCATCCAATACATCGGGTATTCCAAATGGGAGAAATCATGGATAAAGGGAATACAATAACCAGATAAATAGAGAAAGATATTAATCTTCAAATTGTTATTATGTAGATACCATTATACAATGGATGAAATTTTTATGGTTCTACTAACAGTCTATCCTGGGAGATGACATGGCCCTATAAGTGAACTATATCGATCTAGAAACTACATTTGGCCAGCTTGGCATAAAGCAGACATTTTCTAAATATACTAAGCATAATGTCATGATGTTAGGAATGGTCATCTACTTACATGTATTTTATTATTATGTCATATAAACTACCACAAACATAGCTATAAAAGGATGACATATCATATTCAATAAGTCCATTAATATGACATAATCCTTTTTCAATACAAATAGACTCACTCTATACTCATACATGTTATACCTCCTCCAAAATTCAGACTGAGATAGGTCCAAATGTCTCCAAATAATTTTTTTATATCTTGATATAAAATTGATCATATATACGATCTTTTATCCTCTCATATTATTGAATAGGTCATTGATGCATGAAAGGGGATACTGGTTCTTGGTCTTTATCTAGTTCAATCACCAATAATCCCCACATCTCGCAAGGTACCATCATACTTCTTTGAGAAAATAACTAGATAACTGATTGGATACCTACTAGACTATATAAAGCCTATGACTTCTAGATTTTATGACTAAAAATTAATCTCCCAAATATGTTGTGGTTTCATACAGTAGAGAGGGGTAGAAAATGGATCTTCTTTAGAATGTAACTCAATCATTAACTCAATCACCTTCCCTGGTGGCATATCATAGTATTCAACTAAAAAGACACCATAAAAGAAGTTTAAAACTACAGGAAAATAATCTTGTTATATTCCACCATAATCTAGAACTATTTTTTCTATCTATGTAGTTAGAAAATACTATCTACACTGAATTGGTCCTACAAGACCAGCTTGAAGATCCCACTCACCCTGGTGAGAATAGTTACCTCTTTCAGGTGAAAAAAATGTAACTATCCTTTAAAAATACTCAATATGAGCATAGTATTAGACTAAGAAACATATACCAATAATCAAATTGAAACACATAATTTCAATCAAAAACAATTATCATTATAAACTGTAACCATCGATCTCTACAGAACATGAATTTCACCATATGATATTCTATGACTTCACTCCAAATTAGGTATTGGTGGTCAATGAACTGTCCCATATCTCCCCATCCAAGCCCAAAGTTTTCTCCAAATGTTAATATAAAAAGGATTGTGATGATCTTATATCAATTAAAATAAGAATCATGGGTAGATATAAGAATAATAATACATATGATAGAGATGTTCATGTATCTCTAATAGTCAGAGATGTCTACATAATGTGAACCTTACCAACCCCTCTAACCTCATTTTTATCCTAAATCCATTTATTTATTCTCCCATTATAGTAAATATATTCCAAAACAAGGGCATGAAATCCCTTTCTTTGACCTGAACGTATAATAGAACTCTATACACCTTTTTTTGGATGAGTATCTTAATCTTTTACAGACATCGATACCTACCTTAATCCCCTACCATTAATCTATTATAAGTAGTTACGACAAAAAATTTGAAGATGACCCATCCTTTCATAAGAATGTATCTCTATGTTGGGGTACGAACAAAAGGATTCTTGTGACCTAATATGACACACCGATAGAAATGAAATCGAACATGATACTATGTTGGCTTCCCACTCCCCCGATTACTCTTCCTACAGTTTCCAAGGAGATAACTATCTTATAATCACTTATTTTTATTATAAAAATAGCTCTAGGTTTGAACTGGTAATACAACCAAGCCATATTTTTGGGCCTCTCTTAGCTTCTATTATGTGATGTGTTTCTAGTTCATCGCATCTGAAAAAATATTCTAAAGAAAAAAAATAACCTTTGACCTAATCTCATTGAAAATCCCATTCTAAAAATGTCTCACCCTAAATGTTTCATCAGTATAATATGATTCTGAAAAGATATCATGTTAGTAAAACAATCATCATATTTCATCGCTAAACTAACCTCCTATGTCATATGAATGAAATCATTAACCTAATAATCTCTCAAAATCTCTGGATATATGTGGATTAGGAAATTCAACATGATTTTATTGAAAGATATATCCCTATACTTCCAAGATTTCCCTTTAAAATCCCACCAATGTCAGGATGTTATAAAGAGAATTTATGTAGAAATATTAACCCTCGTATCTTTAGTTGTCTCCAGGTTATTGATGATTATTGGGAAAGAATCAATCTAGAACATCAATTCATGGGTCCATCCATCCCTAAGGAATGTAGGAAGATTTCGTAACTAAAACTCTCTCATCCACACTCAGACATCGAAGGCACATTATAGAAATCCTACCTTTAAAAGGATGATATGACCCTCAAGAATCTATCACAATGATGAATGTCCAGCAAGTCCTCAAAATCCACTGGAAACAATGTTTCAACTATGTATGAATATGTCAATTTCCACTCCCCTCATCCTCAAATAGATGTTGATGATATTGAATTCTTTGTACAAGAAAAACACACTCCATAGAAAATTGGATATAAAGAAATCCAACCTCAACATGTGAGAAAAATAGATAACCCCCACTAAATGTCTTTCTAAACATGGAATACATGTGTTTTAGCATTGCATAAATGTTCACTTTATAAATTTTATCAAATATATCAGGTATCTCAATCCATTGTTAAAACATGAAGGTATATATCTCATTCAACAAATATGTCCCTTACAGGAATAATTCATTACAATATATGTCACCATGTGCCTATCATGATGAATTCATACTCATCCCATGCCATACCGGGACATGAGTATAAATCCCAAGAAACAATATAATCAGAAAAAAATCACACAACATGTTAATCACCCGTGGTGAAATAATAGTTGTTGTATCAAGGGAATAGAATAAATAATAAACATATGCCAAGGAACTCAGATTTAACCTGATAAATTTTTTATCCACTACCACTCACAAGATCATTACCAACTCCTCAAACAACCTAGAATCCATTATACCTTCCCCAAATAGTAACATAACAGAAAAAACATTCACCTATTATACAACATTGTAAAGTACACTAATCTGAAACCCCATGATGTGGGGAAAAAGGTTTTTGTATGATTCCTAAAGATTTCCAAAATGTACAAAAGAGGCTTCTGACAAGTATATGGGGTCTGAATAAAATACATGGAAGAATATACCTCATTTTATAGAGTTTTAACATATATTAATTGAAAAAATTATTAAAATAATAATATTAGAGTAATGAACAAAAATGGAAATAATATATCCTTAAATAAGAATTTAAACTAGAAAATAATAAAACAATAAGGATGAATCATGTAATGATATGATGATATTTATATAAATTTCAAACTGAAAATAATAAAAATTAAAAAAACCCCACTTCAAAACCCTATGTTGGACCCATCTCCAATCTCCATCATATCAATAAATCCAAGAATAAGTAATAAGGTCCATCTTCTTTGTCCAAACAAACATCCATGTTATATTCTCAAGTACCAAATGATGGAATGAAAAGTGTGTGAGTAAAACACAGTAAGTTGAAACCACCGTGTCTAAATAAAATGTGGGTTCATATAATACACTAGGAGGGGAGGGGTGAATCTAGGCTTCAACATTTTCATTGAATGATATGGATCTTGTGCCCATGTTGGTAGGAACATGTTAAACATGTATACAAGAATTTTGAAACTATTAAACTCCCATATGTAGAAATAGAAAAACAAAATACTAGTTTTACTATATTCAATGCTAAGAGCTAGTCCAAGGATCCTAAATCGGGTGTTTTTCAGTCATACCAAAAGGCACTAACCTTCACTTGGTTTTGGGTATTACAATTGTTCGGACATGGTCATTCCATTCTAAGGACCCTGGATTTTCGATATATTTAGGGATATCACACTACCTCATTTGATAACTTCTTTTTAACACCCCTTTCTCACTATATTGGGTGATGTCTTACTCAGTTTTTCGACATGATGGACACACCAACAGATTGGGCATTGAATTGTTTTTACATAAGTAGAATAAGACTCTTATTGCACCGTAGTCCTAAATTAGAGTAAATAAAAAAACTATTCACTGAAACCAAATGTTCAACACTACTATTTTGGAATCTCCAATTCATTAATTAAACCCCTTTCATATTACAATGACACATCAATATTCGTGAACCCTCTACCAGTTCTAGCCAATTTGGTGGGGAGATCATTTTGGAAGCTGGAAAAAGATTTTTTGCATATATTGTCTTTTATTACAAGGAATAAATGAAATAAATTGACATTAGAACATATATTGATCATCATATTCATAAAATTTGGTGAAAAATGGATAATAATGTACAATTTATTGGGAAGAAGGCCACTATAGGAAATGGTTCATCAGAATCACCAAGAGTCTGTAATGGAAGGAAGATCATAATGGGAAGGTGAATCAATGTCTATATAGATCCGATGAAAAACCTATTGATGTTTTTTTATAATTATATCATCTTGAACCCAAATTACCCACAATATTTCCCCAATACTTGTTTTCCAGAAGTCCCTAATCACATCTTCACTAACTAAAAAAGTTGTAGACTGTAATCAATTCCCAAAGTGTTTTCTTGTGGAGACTGTTCCCTCATCACTAGAGTGTAGGACAATGGAATATCATTAACAAACAAGTAGAGGAAGCAGTAAATCATACAAATCATAGATAAAAAAAAGAGTAGATAAAATTAAAAACAACTATCATTCATATTGATGATGATGATGATACATGTGATACTTCGAATAAATTATTAAAAACAGCTCCATACTAGTACAATACAACACATGTATCAAAAGTAAAAAAACAGATAATAGTATCCCAACTTATATCATGAGCCTCGGTATGGTATCATGCTCCCCTTATTCAAATAAAAAATCAAGAAACTATAGTAATTCACTTTCCCTTATCCATTCCTACAACTATATAGTCTGTTTAGGAACCCAGGGCGGCCCAAATAGGGTGTGACACATAATCCCAGTAGGAAACCACCCATGGTCAAATGAAGTCTAGTTAGTGAATATATATAATTGTCACCGAGTGTACGAAACCATATTATATGTAAAGGAAAAACTAAAACGAAATGTCATATAAATTCTTGGAACTCATTTTATATCATGTTCATCCCATCAATTTCATTGATTATTTGGTCAATTATTTAATAGTTTGGCATGTTTCATTTAATCATGTCCATTCATTAATTCACTTCATTTGAATATAAAATCATGAGACTGATGTGTAGCCTAGCATCCCCTATGTATATATTTAAGATAAAGATCTATAAATAGTCTATCCATAAATTATAGACAAATAATGAATCCATTATTGTCCTTTGGATTGGAGGACGTTTCATATAAATCATTTTATTTATTATTCAATAATGAACCTAATCCCATACATGAAATTCCTAATATGGATTCTAGTTATCACTCTAGGACAAATATAAGCAAACATCATGTGATCCAATCCATAGAGATCATCAAGAACCCATGTATCGCTCTGGGTGCGGTATAACATCGCATCCACTTGAGTCCTTCCCAAGCGGTCCACTACAGGTGACTGTGTAACACCGCATACATATATGATAAAATTATATTGGATTATATAATTTTAAATACATATTGAGTTTCACATATCACTTTTAAAATAATAGTCAAGCCTCAGAGTCCATCTTTTTCTGTCTTCTTGGGAGTCCATGTATCACTCGAATATAATAAATTTTCAATCCAATTAATTCCAACAATGGAATTATTCATTGAATCCAAGTGTCATGCAAAGGAATAAAAATTTTAATTATTATTTATTAAAAATAATTTAACATTAAATTTTCAAAACTAAGAACATATCATATACATTTGACCTGATATGGTGACTCAATTCAGGGCTAGGCTTAGATGTCTTTCTTATATTTTGCTCATATGGAAAATTTATTATAATAATCACCCCATGATTAATTTACTAATACATGGAAACTATATAGGGGCATGGAATCCATTAATTCCCTTTTCACAGTCAATTTAATTACAATAGATATTAAAATTCCAATTCTAATTGATTTTAAATTCAATTGTCAATTCACTGTTAAAAATCCCTAGACATGGGAAAAAACGGAACACCTAAAAGGAATCTTATCTGTATAACATAATAATGGTCTATATAGTTAAAAATAACAACGAAATGGGAAGTGCCGTTATTAAGGTCCTCAGATTATAATCATTCATTGAAATGCCTCTTTATTAACAAAGGCTATACCCATTATTAAAATTAATGGATCAAAATCAATTTCAAGGGTGGCACACTAAATATTGGGCACATAGAAAAAAAATGTATTTAAACAATTGACATTAAAAAAATTAATTAGGTCACATACTTTACGTATTATGTTGATATATCAGCCAATATCAACTCCAAATTAGACTCAGGTTGGGAGAAAATTATAGAACAGCTAAGGAACCTACTAATAGGGCATATAAGTGTGCAGAAAAATAGTTCCTCTAACTCCATCCCAAAAAAAGAATGACGAAAAAGGAATAGAGATTATACCGTTGCATATCCAATGAGATGGAAAACCCTTGATTCTGCGCATATATGGAATAGATATCTCAAATCCAATAGTATTCACCAATTAAGAGCACTCGAATGAGCAAAAGTTCATAGGGGGGAATAAAAATTAGGTTGAATGATCGAATATTAAAGAGGGACATTTTGGTAAAATCACCAAAAAAATATGGATGCACGGTTATTCCAATCCATGTATGAACCGTGCATTCATAGATACAAGAAAGGGTACATTGCATGGTTCGACCAGACAATTTGACTAACTATTCTCAAACCATGAGAAACACCAATATCAAAATAGAAGACAAGGTAACATGTTCATGCAACCCAAATCAAAAAATTTGATCAAAAAATACAGTCTTTAGGACTCCACTGTCCAGACTCACATGGTTTTATCTAACCACGAGGCATGCCCCGTGAGTTCAAAAAAACTATGTGCTAGGTTTATTTCACCCCAAATGGTGGGTTCCAAACTCCAAATTGGGCCAGGATACCCTTGAATCATCCATTACGACAAAGGGAATTCACATTGTGCCACATTTAAATATTTTAATTCAAAATTGATAGAAGTTAAATTATTTGTTCCTCAACGAAATAACTGGGTTCTTAAAATGTTCAACCATAATTAAATTTATACATAAATGTCCTTATTAGAGGTGATAAATAATGTCTATGAATAATTCCATACACTATGATCGTACATCATCCTCCCACTCCTTTGTCTCTTCTTGTATTCATCCATGCATCCATACCATCCGTACAAGAAGAACATATCAGCCTCATAGAACCTTCATGTTATGATCCATAATATGTATAGGATTCTCCTAAAAGGATGCATCTATATTATATAAATCCTCTTATAGACAAAATGCATGAGATAGGTATAAATTTTAACATCGTAGCTGAAAAAAATATTAGACATCATGCATGGCACGATACCTTTATGATGACGAAAACTGATAGGCTACCATCTCAACTCTCTCCAAAATCTCGAATGGCCCAACGTATGGACAAGAAAGCATATTGTATCTCTTGAGTCTATGGTTTATGATCTTTCTAAAATAAATAAATAGACATGAACCCCAAATTCGAACCTTATAGGTTTTCTACAGTGATTCATGTAAGATTTAATATGAGAATTTGCTGTAGACATCTACTTCTTAGTCAACTACACCTGCTCTCTAGTCTCCTAAGAAGGATGTGGTCCAAGCATAGCTTCTTCTCCTACCTCTAACAAAAATACTATGACTGGCATGCCCTGCCATACAAGGACTCATAGTGAGAAATCTAAATAATATCATGAAATCTATTATTGTAGGAAAATTCAACCAGGGGTATATACCTCTCGTAGGAGCCCTGGAAAACATGGAAAAATTCTTCTTGAATTCCCTCAACTTCCGGAATAGCACATTCTAACTAACCATTAGTATGAGGGTTGTAATTTTTTCTCACGTGAATCTATATACCTAGTTACCTCTACAAACTCTACTAGAAATTCCATGTAAACTATGCCTCCCTATATAAAATTATAGTGTGTGGGATACTACCCCAAGATTATACAACCTCTGAATGTCATCTGCTGAAAATGTCTTCTTGATAGGTAAGAAATATGTGACCTATATGGGCTGGTAAAAAACAACACAAATAAAATCATCAAACCTCAGTAAAACTATCACAAAATCCATGATGGCCTTATCCCATTTGAACTCAGGAATAGGTTGTTGGTGAAAATTTTTGGTTAGTCTCTAGTGTTCAACCATCACCTACTAGATAGTGGAACATATCATGTGAAAACCTACTATATTTCATATGCTACATGGCCACCAGTATGGGTGATGTAAATATAGATACAACATGGTGATTCCAAGATGCAATTCCCAAGCTAAATCATGAAAGTCTTGAATCAGCAACTTGCATAAATATACTAAAACCTATACGGGAACATGTACAATAATAATTTCTTCTTCCCATATGTTGCAACTCAGAGGTGGGTTTTCACCTTTTACACTCTCCCATAGGAAGATTCTATGAAAATATTATATCTACCTCATCCTTAATCTATCCATAATGGTATTGGAAACACCTAATGATTATAAAAAATTCTATCATTTACTATCTTTAACCGTCAAGTGAATCTGAGAGAACAAATCCATTAGCTTCCACTCGCTATGGGCCTCCTGAAATTCATGTATCATTATCCCCCATCCCAATTCATCATCCACTACATTAACTTTACTAGTAATGTTGGAATTCTCAACCAATACTCAATGCCTCAAATTCATATCACATTGTGTATTTATAAACATGAGGATTTTTTGGACCATGAACACCAAATATATATCTCTATGTATGCAATGTCTCATATAGTGCAATGCGTGAACAACATCAGTTAACATGAGATCATGCATTAGGTAATTCCTCCCATGTGGCCTCAACATCTGAGACCCATATTCCATGACTCAATCACACTATATATAAAACTCTTCAAGATTTATACTCAATGCATCATAGTAAATGGTGTAACAACATCCTTGTTCTGAAAAAGTATGTTTCGATGCAAAATTCAACCTCCCATTAACCAACTGAAAATCCATCATATAAGATTCTAACAATATAGTCTTCACACCCTTCTATGTCATTAATGTTAGCAGCAATGCGATGCATGATATGTCCGGTATGAATTGCCAATAGTAATAGGATATCCCCAAGAAACGTTGTACCATGAAGAATTTATTGGGATACTCCAAAGAAACTACTACTCTAACCATCCCAAGGTCCACTAATACAACTGTATATGAGCTGTGGTGACCTAGTATGTTAATATGAAAGATTCTAAATTGGTACTTTTTGATCATATCATATAATTGATGATCTATCAGTGTATTCAATACAATATCAATAGGCTTGTCATGGTAGTTCTGATTGTGAGAATACACCATTATATCATCAATGAAAATCACAAAAAATGAATCCAGATAAGGATTCAACATTGGGTTCATCAGTTCCATGAAAACCATTGGCACCTTCATGATACCAAACCACATAACCATGTACTCAAAAATATCATAACTGGTGTGAATTGTTTTTCGAGTTATGTCTAATGGTCTATCATGCACGAGATACTAACTAGATCTCAAATCCATCTTTGAGATAATTGAAGATCCTTATATCTTGTTGGTGATATATTATTTATGTGATAGAGTACACTAGTTCTTGGATAGTAACTAGTTCAATTTCCAGTAATACACAAATAGACTTAGGATTCCATCTTTCTTTTCAAAAAAAAATATTAAACCCCATAGAAAAGTATTGGGTTGGATAAACCCATCTATCTATAAATAATATAGTTTCCTCATGAGCTCTTTAATCACTGTAGTATCCATCGTGTAATGATGAATGGATACCAACTCATCCCATTTCACTAGATAGTTAGATAATGCTACCTCTCGAACTGGATGTAATACAAAAAAGTGGTATGGGAAAACATCCCGGCCCAAATCAACCACTAGAGGGAAATCATCCAAACATATTCTCGGATCATCCATATAAAAACATGTGATCTGGACTATCATCCCACACATCCCATGATTCCCGGGTCGAGGTCAACTCACCTAGACATCCCATCACCCTTTGTGAATAAACACTCCTTTCTCTGGTAAGTTAAAGTTTAACCTTTAGTGATTGTAGTCAACAGAATCATGAATTGGAACTAGCTAGTCCACCCAAATAATGACATCAAATCCTATCATCTTATGGTAAAAGAGGTTCTAGAAATATTGACCCATGCCAATTTCATAGGCAAATTCCTACATTTACATACACCCAACGATCTAATCCCCATTAGAGGGTCAAGCATCATAACAACAACAGAGGTCTAAAAACTGAGACCAAGAATCTCCATATTGGGATGATATATAATTATATGGGAAGCCCCTATATGATAACGCGTAAAAGATAATGTAGAGGATAACATTATCATACCTCTAACATTATAAGGTATGGAATCCTTCTTCTAAAGGGTCTATTGAACTACGTATATGTATCCTAAACTGTGGCCTTGTGAAATTTACTAGCTACTGGGAGCAGATACCCCCATTATCACTATAAAAATAGGGTCTGTGTACCATGACGAAGAACACCACCTCGGCATGATCATCCATCTGTAGTCCTAATTTATAGCTGGATGAGATACCATTAACCCCATACCTGAATGTGTAGTCGATACTAACCCTCTATCATTTTCTGCTAAATGAAATGTTCTACAAAAGTGCTATAGATGACCCATATTTATGAATTATTGACACTCAATAGGGTCCCTTATAATCTATTATTTCTTATTTCCATGAATACCACACCCGTAGATCCTCACATGGCTACCTGGATAAATTTTCTAACATCTAATATCATAGAATGGATGTTCTACATGAAAGATACATCTAACAATTGATGTAGTACTATATATAGATGTTGAAACCCCTAGATCACACCTCCAGCCACTATCTGGCTACACTCTATTATAAGATACTATTTCAATATACTATAAATGGTTTTCACTCTAAATAAATTCATCTATGATTTTATTTCATTCTTGAGACCATCCTCGAATCGTTTAGCTTTGGAAAACTAGTCACCCATTAGAAAAGTGTAAAGTGGTGTAGATCAGTATAACGAGCTGAATATTCCATAACAGATAACATAACCTTCCCAATACGCATAATATCCCAGGCTCTATTGGTCCACAATGTCATGGGATAATAGTTATCATACAATGCTTTATTAAAATATATCAAATCTATCTTCCACGGATGTTTCAACAGATTCATGAAATCATGCCATCTCTTTTTAGAATCTTGAATCATATACATAGAGGGATGAACCCTTGTATTGGGAGGCAGTTCTAGATGATTTAAGCTGGATATCATGTCCTCTAGCCATGACATTACAACCATTGGCCCATTATCCCTCAAAATGTGGGTGGATGCTACAGTTGGAAATTAGGAGTCAACTTTTCTATAGTTGGTGAAGGTCTCGTTCCTTCCTTAATGGTCTTCCTGAATCATATAAAACCATCTAGGAACTATTTATCAACACATGTGTCCTATAAAACCATGGGTTTCATAGATGGAATAACTGAAGGATCCACTGGTAGCAAATGGACCTCTTCTTCCAGAGTCTGATCGTCGACAACCTGCCCGCCATATGAACGAATTTCATCAAGGTGTAATGCCTCTATATTCCAAACACATTACTCAGATCAAGATCATTACCAATTTTCGTATAAAAAATCATATATATTTCGGATGTATAGGTAAAATCCTTCCTCTATAAAGAACACACCCCTCTACCTTCTACAATAGTTACGTATAGGAGAAATACAGATCAGATATAATCAACAGATTCTACCGACTACACACTACTAAGGATGGGTCTGGAATAAGATATATAGTATAACAATTTAACACCCAATTTAATTTTCAAATGAATTCATTATTTATTTCATTTTAAATCATATTCATTTAACATTTATATCATAGATGTATTTATATAGGTTGAACCCAATAGTTATCCAAATTAAAATCCATGAGGGACCATACTCCTTAGGAACTAATGTTTTGTGTCCACCTAATTCACCTAATAACATGTTCTAGGATACCTATCACAAAAGAAGGTATATATATAATGATATAAATCACAAAAACATGTAATAAAAAACGCATCCTAAATGGAATTGAATAATTCATGGCTTGTGATTCCTATAAAGTTCTTAAAATGAAGCATGAAAACATATAACCTAATCTAATTAGGTTTAAATAAAATATAAAAATTTATCATATCAATAATAGCATAAAAATTCAATTATGTCACCCAGTAGTGGAATCAAATCAATATTTATAGTCAAAATCCATAAACAATAATTTAATTGAAGAAAATTTAGATTTTTCCTACACATGGGTCAACTACACCCAAGCACATCTCATTACCAAATTTTTATTTCATCCTATCCCTTTATAATTTCACCAAATAGTAATGGAAAATAGAAAATAATTATCTAATACCACTTTCTAGTGTCCTAGGCCTGGATGCCACTCAATAGTGTCCCATGCCCGATTGGTCACATTTTCCTCTAGTGCATCTCCCCTAATTATAGAGATTACTGACAAGAAGTCAGTGCATAGATTTTTCCATAGAGAGACAATTCCCACACCACCAGAGTGTATCATATAGTAATATCAATAATGTACATGTTGGGGAAGTAATAAATCGTGCAAAAAAAAGATAAACTTTAAAAATAGAGAAAAAATCCAAAAAGATTCCCATATACAATGATGATAATGACACATGACATATGTCTTATAAAGAAACCAAAACAGTTCCTTAGTAATAAAATACAACACATGTATCAAATCTAAAAAATTCTAGAGGTATCCTAACAAAAATTATAAGCCTCGTCTCAGTCACATACTCCCCTCCTCTTAACTAGAAATCAATAACATATAGTAGGGTGATTTCCCTTATCCAATTTGCAATCATATAGGATCATTGGGTACCCATGGATGCTTCAATAGGGTGTGATGCATAATCCCAGTATGTAACCACCTAATTTGATGTTCTATATAGTACTTGAATATATATTAGAGTCACTGTGTGCCAGAACCGAATTCATATTTAAAGTAAATACTCAAAGTAAACATCTATCTAGTCCACGTACTCTTTTTATAAACTTTTTTTTTCAATCAATTTCCTTGGTAATTTTTTCTATTATTTATGAGCCAGGCCTGTAACACCCCAATATTTTATAATATGTTAGCTCTTTAATATAATTCAATAACTTGTGTTGCACGCATCACCAAGTTAGAGCGCACCCTGACTTACCAAACTAGTCGTTCAAAAAGTGGTTAGGAATAGTATTAATTGAATATTAAATTTTATATACTCAATATAATTTTAGAATCCATAATATGTGTTTCTTAGACATAATATAAGAACAAATTAATTTTTTCAGATAAAAGAAGTATTTTTAAAAAATATGCAATTTTACTACCTTTTATTGGAGAACCTTATTTAAAACCATTATTTGACACATTTATATATTCAATTTATGAAATTAAATTCTTCTTTATAATAAAGACATAAAAATTGTGTTTGGTTAAATTTTTGGTAATTTTCCGATAAATTTCATATTTTTGATAAATATTGAAAAATACTAAATTTTAATTGAAAACAACTTTTTTAATAGAAATAATTTATAGTATTGAATTATTCATTTAAATGGGTTGCAAGTAAAATTAGGTAATTTTTTATCATTTAATAAAATTTAGGTCATTATAAGTAATTTCACATTTAAATTTGACATAAGAAAATGCCAATCTTTTAATAGTTTTTTACTTTTTAAAAAACTCGCTTTCTTGTTTTGACAATGGGAATTAATTTATAATTAATTAAATAAACTTATATGTTTTAATTTTTTAAAAATAGTTATCATTTTTGTATTTAAAATATCAAAATTGTCTTAGGTATAATTTTTGGTATTTTTATGAACACTTTCAATTTTTGATGAATTGTAAAAAACACTACGTTATTGATTAAAACGAATTTTTATATAAATAAGTATTTAGTTTATAAAAATTTATTTTAAATAAAAATAGATATATAATACCTAAATAAGTTCAATCTAATTCATTAGAGTCATTTTATAATAAAAAAAGTTGTACAAATGTTTATTGAACTTTTTAACATCTTTTACCCACCTTCTAGGAACATTTGCAAAGTGGCATAAAACATAATTTTACTAATTCAATGAATTGAATTTTAAAAATCCTTGATACATGTTTGATATCAATAAGTAATATGTGGTAAAATAAAAAGATAATAATATTTTTTTAATAGTCACTTTTGAATTTTATTTACCACGGTTAAAAGTAAATAGAGTAATTAAAGGTAAAAATGATATTATAATTACCCTAACACATGTCCTAATTCTATTGGATATATGTATTTTGACCAAAATCAACATTAGGAATATAATACGATTCTGTTGGTCCACATGGATTGGATTAGGAAATTTATTATTGTTTTATGTAAAGAAGAATTAAAAGTGTTAAATTCAATGTTTAATAACTAAACCATTTTTAATATAGGGTTATACATAAAATTAATTCGACTATAAATATTCATTAGAAATATGAAAAGACTTCCAACATAATGGTATTTTATTTTTAATTTTTAGAGATTAAAGAATTTAATTTAATTTTTGGCACAATGATGATGCAGTAATTACATTATCAAAGAATGATTAAAATAAATGATATTATAAATATAAAAATAAATGTAAATTGAGGCTTTTGATTCGATTGAAGAATTTTAAAGGTTAATATGATATTTTAGGGTGGATTAAATAATTTTTTTTGAAGTGGTAAAGTTTTTATGACTTTAACAAAAACAAAATACCAAATAGTGTCAAAATTGTCATAAATGAGTTTTTAAAACAAATACTACATTATTAATTGATAAAATATTTCTAAAAATATATGGTTCGTCCAAAGCACTTAGATAATGTCAGTTATGACAATAATTAACCACTCATGGTTCTCTTGTCTTTAAATAGGAATTTTATTAGCATTTTATTATAATAATATAGTTGGACATGGTAAAAATTAAACTATTTAACTAAGAGTTAAATTTAAATGATAGGGTTAATATGGTGACCTAACCATGTCTAAAACCTATTGAACGAGATTATTTCTACCTATACCCACCATAGATTTTACATAAATCAATTTATAGTCATTAGAAACTGAAAATTATTTAATAATAAAATAATATTTCAACCTTTTAATAAAGTGACCCTCTCCGCTCTTATAAAAGGGTACATCCCCTTCTCTGAAAATCACAACTCCAGAAGCCATTTGGCTCGGCCAAAACCTACGCAAATATCCTCCCAACATCCCTCAGTTCAACCTATTGGCATCCCTTTGAGAATAAATCCATCCTAAGGAGACCTTTTCTTCAATTCAAAAGGAATGACCCAAAGAAGAGGTAATTGTGATATCACGTCTTTCAAAGATATTTTCTTCTTCCACTTTCTCGTTATTTATTATTTCCAAACCAAAATAATAACTCCAGTAACTTCTACAAACAATGATTTTATTATAAATTTGGTACAAAAATACTCATTATTCTGTCCATCATATGAATGATAAGGTCACCATGTGTGCGTATGTAAGGATTACTGTCTCCACATCGTGGTGTAATTTGTTAATCAACACTATGTTATTTGGATGGATATAATGATATATAATATGTTTATGAATAATGAAAATTAATTGTAATATCTCTTTACAATTAATATACCATCCAATTCCACACCTTTTAATCATTAATAAAATCATATCATTGCTCCTGTGTATGTATAGCTTATCGTCTCCATGACGCGTTGATATTCATTTCCAAGAACACCATTCAACGACGATTATAAAAAGATATATTATTAATATGTATGTAAATTATGACATAATAATGATACTATATATATGTATGTATATATGTATGTATTTATTTATGTATGTATGTATAAATGTATGTATGTAATTACATATATCTTTTTCACTTACTTCTATTCAATATGATATGAAAACGGAAACATTGTTTACGCGTACGTACAACCTACCGTATCCATAAATGGTGTTTTCTATTTCGTATATCTATCTATTATACATATTTATATTCCAAAAATATATTATATAAAAATCATTTTTTATGTTCTGGAAGTATTTAAATCAGGATCTAAATGATACGATCAAGAATTACAAGTTAAAACACATATGATAAAGAAAGCGATTATTACTCGAAATGTTCATTTAATATAGAAATAATTACTAAATATGTAGTATAAAGTCATAAATGAATATTGTATGATATAATAAATATAAATATGGTTCTGTTATAATTTCATAACATACTATGGTCATTATACAGGAGGTTAATCATACCCTCGACTAAAAGAAACTGCAAGGTAAGTATTTTCTAGGACATATTTATTATCCATGTGCATGTTTCATAAAAGACATTTCAAAATGAATCTTTATGGTACCCCTTAACTAAGACATCATTAAAATTATTTAAATATTTATTCTTCTAAATCATTATCATTGATGTTCATGTTTTTAAAATGGTTTTAAGTATTTATTTATACAGAAGAAATTGTTTTAAATTGATAATTCATTTCAAAAGATTCCAAGTCGAATGGGAAGCATTGATTCAAAAATATTTTTTAAATGAATTCCTTTATAAATTTGTGACTATTAATTGATTTCACAAATAGGGGTATTTCTCTCAAAACGTTTCATAGATCATTTTAAACTATGTCAAAATCTTTTATAGGATATTATTCTTGATTAAGGTTGATTTATTATAATACAATCTTCCATACTGTATTGAATGAGTTATGATATGTTTAACTGTGGATATGCTATTTTTATACCCTTCATGATTTATGGTTGAAGTATTGAAATTTTGTATGCTAGTTTTAATACAAATTTTTATCTTATGTTCCAAAAATTTCATATGAGGAATGCAATGGACTTTATAAGTGATGGGTGGGGCCCATTATATACCCTCTATGAATCCATATGTATCATGAGAAAATTGGTCACTTGGCACAAGGCTGGGATAAACATTTTATTTTTTAGTCTTGGCATGAGGCCTTGACTATATGGTAATGATGTCTGGCGTTAGGCATTCCCTGATAATGAAATTATTTATTACATGTGAGTATTCAACTAGTAGAATAACCATGTGCATGTTTATATGGTAATGTTGGATTTATATAATCCATATTATGTTTATGTTGATGTTTAAAATGATGTTTTTTATTACACATCATTCCTTTAATGTTTATAGCTTCCTATAATTTATTTACCCTTACTGAGCATCTGAGCTCACCCCTCTCTCATGTTTCATTTTACCAGGATTCCATGAAATGTATTATCTTAGATATACAGGGTTATGGTAGGGGAATAATGGAGTTCTCAAAAAATAATTTATGTTGGGTTTTATGTTTGAATGTGTAATGAATTGTTCATGTATGTAATATATGATCCAAGACTGCTAAACTAATCGGTCATTCGAGACATGAATCCTTGTAATCATGCCAAAGTATTAAAATAATGCACCAGTTCCAGGATTCTAGGTTTGGGGTGTTATAGTTGATATATGATAATGATTATTACAAACCCTGGAAACAAGATTCAGAAAAAATCTGATTATATAACATTACCAGAAGATAGATTTTGTAACACCCCAAGCTTCCATGATACGCTTCTCTTTGAATAATAGAGCAGCTTGTGTTGTACGCAACCCCGAGTTCTAACACACCGCGACCAATAAAAGTAGCCGTTATGAATATTAATACCCACCTTCTGAAAGTATATAAATTTTATATTTCAAAATGGACTTCATTTTTGTATTCGTAATATCGAAATTATCCTAAGTTGAATTTTTTGTAATTTTCTGAGAACTTCCAATTTTCTATGAATAGAAAAATACTTAAAAACAATGTTTTTAATTAAAATAATTTATAGTGATAAATTATACTATTGAGTGGTTTTAAAGTATAATTAGAATATATTTTACCATTTTATCCAATGGTGGTCATTAGAACTAATTTCACTTTGAAATTGGACATAAACAATTGTCAATCTTTTGATATACTTTGTTTCTTAAAAACACGCTATTTGTTGTGACAACGGGAATTAATTATTAAATTAATTAATGCAACTTAGATTTTTGGAATTTTGTAAAATAGACATCATTTTTTAATTCAGAATATCAATTATAGCTTAGGCTGAATTTTTGGAATTTTTCTGAAAAACATCAATTTTTGATGAATAGTAAAACCACGAAGTGGTAGTTTAAAAACAAATTTTTCATGTAAATGAATCATTACCACTTATGTGTAATTAATTTCAAAAATATGACATACATGGTTTTCATTAGGAAGTAAAATGTGGTTCAATGGGATTAAAATATTTTTTTTGTGAATAGTGACTTTTTAGTTCTATTAATCGCAATTAAAGGTAATTAGTGAAATTTAAGGTAAAAATGATATTATAAAAATATGAAAATATCTTGAAAATTGTCCTAAACATATTGTATGATTCATGGCCGACCAAGAAAATCCATTGGTCAACTTGGGGACCCCATTGATCCACTTGGGTAAGAAAATGACATTAATAACTTTTTATTTAAAGTAAACATAAAATTGTCACAAACATGTGTTGTTTTAATAAAACAATTATTACATGGGGTTATATAAGTTAACTTTTAACTATAAATATTCATTGGAAATCTAAATAGATTTCCTAAATCATGATATTTTTTTATATAATTTTTATACATTAAATAAATTAAAATTTTTATGACACCATAATGATGCAGCGATTTCCTCATTAATTAGCGATTTAAATAAAATGAAAAGATAATGTAAAATCTAAGACTTAAACTTGTCAAAAACCTATTATATGAGTCTATTTAGATCCATTATCACCTTATCCTCGAAATATATAATTGTGGGACCTTTGAAATCCGAAAAGTACTTCATAATAATGTAACATTTATTACTTTCCAAGAGTGCCCCTCCTCTCCTCTTATAAAAGGACCCCACCTCTACCACCTTATTCACACCTCCAAGCCATTTGGATCGGCCAACCTCTACCCAAATACTCTCCCAAATTCCCTATATTACTCCTAGAAGCCTCACTATGGGAAGAAGTCTTCCCAAGGAAGCCTTTGGCTCAAATCAAAAAGAGTTACCTGATTTTAAGGTAATGTCTTCTCTTATGTTATTTTGTTTTATTTTGCTTCTACAACCCCTTCAAATCTTTTTATTACTTTATTTTGTAACAGAACCAGTATCTTAAATATACTAGGATGTTTTATGAGAATTATTTGGTGTACATTTACACACACCTTCGTCTAATGTTTAATGAACATACTGTTTCTGTGGGTGGAGAAATACTGCCTCATGAAAAGATGATTGTTCAATATTCCTTTAACACCTATAATGGTGGCCATTAGGATGAAAATATTTCTATATATTATATATATTATGTTTATGTTTTCATTATGCTTCTGTATTTCTCATTTATGGCATACCTTTATGATTTCCATTATGGGTAAACACGATATTTTAATTTTAGGATGTGCGAACTACCACCCCCTCAAAGTGATTTGAATCGTTAATGCCATATGTGGGACGTGTAAAGGATGGAGTAAATGATATTATATATGATATTATACTGGAATTATAATACCCCTTTATATCATTATTATTTCATTCCATTAAATACGAAAAAGAAATGAAAGTAGAATTCATGCGTACGTACGGCTTACCGTCTTCATGAACGGCGCATTTCATTTCTTACCTCTAAATGTAATGTAATATTATAAAAGAATTTATATACTGGATATATTTGATATATATAATATCTAAATCATGAATATAATTCTGGATGTAATGGATATTTTACCACATGAACAACTTGTAATTATAAAAAGTTTATTTTTGACTCAAGCACCAAAGATCAAAAAAACGACCATTATTAACTTAAATAATTAAATAATGTTTATAACATTGTAATAAGTGATATAAAAAGAATAATTAACTTGAAAAAGGTTCTTTAGAATGTAGAAATTAACTCTAGTTTATTATGCAGGAGATTAAAGAATGATCGAGTGAAGTCGGACACGAGGTAAGGGACTTCGTCTCAATCTCCTTTCATTGAGGCATATTTTGTTTTACACACAACTTTCTTTTATACGGTGTATAAAACCCGTTGAATTTTACGTTTATTCAAAATGAATCATTTTTATATTAAGCATTTTATTAAATGACAAAAGGGAATGTTTTTTTTGTCGTACGTATGCGGCGACAACGACTTCTCTGCCGTCGTGGCCATTATTTTAGTTTTGGCTTCCTCTACAAGCCATAACTTTTTTTAAATGAAAAATAAATACCAAGTTTTAATTTTATTTTATTTTGGTATTGAAAATGGGTTTGAAAGTTTTTTTATTATATCAATGTGTTGTATTGATATCTTGTGTTTGAAATTTAGAAATGTTATGTTTTGATTATAAATGTCTTATGTGATACGATTATGTTATGGTTTATTATATGTTTAAACATGTTCCTATGAGGAATGCATTGGACTTAATAAGTGACGGGTGGAGCCCTCTATAGCTCCTCGATGCATCGGTAGGTCTCATGAGACAAACTAGTGTCTTGGCACGACGCCTTGGCAAAATCTTATTTGTAGTCTTGGCATGAGGCCTTGGATACGTGATTATGATAGTCTGGCATTATGCATTCCATCATTATGAAAGTGGTTATTGATATTTCATGTTATTATTCTACTAGTATAATATCCATGTGAATAAGTAAATGGAATTATTTCATTTTACTTTTTCCATATTACGTTGAAGTTCAAGTTTAAAAGGCTTTTTTTAGTTATACATTGCCTTAAATGTTTATGTTAATTTATGAACGCTTCCGAAATATTGTTATCATTAATGAGCATCTGAGCTCACCCATTTCAATGGTTTAATATTTTCTAGGATGTGAAGAAGTATTTTATGAATGACCTATAGGAATATTCAGAAGGGGATATGAGTGTGGACTATGGAGACCATGTTATTGTAGTTTTTCACTTAATGATGTAATGTAACTTTAATGAATGTATCTAGTGTTTCCAAGGCTACTAAACTAATCGTTATTTCGAGACTTGATCTTTTGTGATCATGCCAATGTTAAATAATAATGCACCGACTCTGGGTAACTGGGGTCGGGGCGTTATAGTTGTTGTCAGAGGTAGTTTAGTACTAACCTTGGAAGCTAGATTTAGATAAACTCTGATTAGAGCACATATCTCAAAGATAGACATTGAGGATTAGTATAGAATAACTTCCTAGAATTTTGGTTTTATAGAGATTTTGTGAGTTTTCTGAGAAATAAATACTTGTATGGATATGAGTTGGTTGAGGCGGCTCTGGCACAGATGTACCTAGGGGTAAAACCCGAAAACACCGCTTTGAGCTAGACTCGAACGGGAACTGGTGCACGATAATGGGCCTTGCTGCACTCTTGGTTACGACATTCCCGGGGGATATGCTTAGGTTAATTATCATTTTCATTACAATACACCATGAAGGGTAATGAGTATATACTTCCTCATAGAAAACATTTTTATGATTATGGATTATATCCAAAATAGTTCAATTTATGTTAAGTGTTTTGCAAGTTTGTAATTATATTCATAAATTAATCTAGTTTATGACATTATTTAGAAATGGCACCTAGCGGGAGGAATGGAAACTGTTTCAATGCACGCACTCCGCATAGGGATTTCCCTCCTGCTCAAGATAATTATAGTGGAGCTGGAGATACAACTGGTGTTGATCAACTTATCACTATACTGGGACAACTCACTTAGGTTATGAATAATAACCTTACTCATATGGAGCACCCTGATCTGCAAAGTGGAGGATCAATGTTAGACCACTTCATGAGGCAAAAACCGCCAACATTTAATGGGGGTACAAATCCATTAGTAGGTGAGCAATGGATAAACTCCTTAGAGAATATATTCCACGCCTTGGGGAGTATCGAAAGGGTGAAGGTTGTTATGGCAATTTACTACCTCACTGGAGATGCCGATCAGTGGTGGTCGCTGATTCAAAACACAAAGGAAGATGAAGAAGTATCAAGTATGGAATAGAGGTAGTTTAATGAAATTTTATAAGAAAAATACTTTCCACATGACAATCGAGCAAATATGGAAAGGCAATTTCTGAGTCTGAGGCAGAAGGAGGATGAGAATGTCGCAAATTATGAGGCTAACTTTACAAGGTTAGCGAGGCACGATGTAGATTATATATGTAACCCAGGAAGTAAGATTGATAATTTCTTTGATGGGTTAAAACCGTTTCTCCGTCGAGAATTAGTCTCAGAATCCTTCTCGTTGTATGATGATATTGTCTCGTGTGCTATCGAGACGGAAAAGAAATTCTCTAAGTCATATGACTTTACTGAAATGAAAGAAAAGAAGAGCTCTTCTGATCAACCTGGAAATGGAAATAAGGGGAAGAAGGGAAAATTTGAATATCATTCCTATAGTAAATGTGGTAAGAAACACCCCGGTACTTGTTTGAAGGGAATGAGAGTCTATTACAAGTGTGGTGAAAAAGGCCACCAGGCTCATGATTGCAAGGGAAAGAGAGTTGTTGTCAATGTGGAATGTAATAATTGTAGAGAGATGGGACATTATGAAAATGAATGTCCTAAGCGTCAGGGGAACATACCTTAGAAGAGGCCAAGGGATCAAGGCCAAGATTATGTAGTTACTACAGATGAAGTTGAATAATTATTTTATTTGTGTTTTTGGACTCAAGAACTATATTATGGTTATAAGAATAATGTGATATATATAAGGATTGTACTACAGTACTTGTTGTTTTCATTATGGTTTTAATATGATGAAGGTAATCATATTTTTATTATGTGACAATAATAGAATCTTTTCTTTGTTTGGGGAATCTGATGTTACAATTGATTTTGGAAGTTAGAGACCTTTTAGATAAAGTCTGGACAAAGGTATTTTGGATAACTATAAAGGTTGGAATGGATTATGTTTAACTTTGGATAGTA
Organism: Viscum album; assembly: GCA_963277665.1. Classification (NCBI taxonomy): domain Eukaryota; kingdom Viridiplantae; phylum Streptophyta; class Magnoliopsida; order Santalales; family Viscaceae; genus Viscum; species Viscum album. The sequence continues at coordinate 489,181,050 of OY728120.1, forward strand.
TTGTTTAAAGTTAAAAAATTTCTGAGGATTATTTTTGGAATATTATAATACTATTGTTTTAGTAAAAGGATAACCTATAGGTCGGGGGATTTCCCATCGCGTTGGACAAAGCTGCAGGAATCGAACCCACAACCATAGTGTGAAAGGCCTCTATAACCTACCACTAGCCTACGAGAAGTCCCTGGTTATTAAAAAATATTTTTCTACATGGTATGTGTTAATATTTGGAACCTTATACGATTAGGATAAATATAATATTTTTGAGTTCTATTGTATTTTTGAGTGAAAGATGAGTTTTTGGTAAAAATTTATTAAAGAATGAAAGTTTACATGAGAAGTAAAAATATTTCCTTACATTCTTCGTAAATCTCTAAAATTAATTCATCAACTTTATGAAAGGTAATTTAAAACAAAAACGTTTTCGGTTAAATTTTCCTACTGGGGAATCAAAGACCGTTTAACCATTCACAAGTTTGTGATTTTCTTGTAGTTAACATTCTCCGAATACTATTTTCTACAACTCTCCATAAGACCGTGATGGTTTGTTTTTCCTCCATATCCATGATTTCATATAATCCTTGTATGGGCTATCTCGGGTAACCTTTATACTTCTCTTTAATTATTTTAAAGTTATATTTTTATTAACCTTATTTTCAATGTGGGTTTTCGACAAAGGTATTTTCTATTTTCAACCTTTTATATTCGAAGAAAAACTTCAAATTGAGAGGACGCAATTTATTGAAGGAGGGTAGAATGTAACACCCCAAGCTTCTATGGTACGCTTCTCTTTGAATAATAGAGCAGCGTGTGTTGTACACAACCCCGAGTTCTAACACACCACGACCAATAAAAGTAGCTGTTATGAATAGTAATACCCACCTTTTGAAATTATATAAATTTTATATTTCAAAATGGAATTCATTTTTGTATTCGGAATATCGAAATTATCCTAAGTTGAATTTTTTGTAATTTTCTGAGAATCCTCAATTTTTGATGAATAGTGAAACCACTAAGTGGTAGTTTAAAAACTAATTTTTCGTGTAAATGAAACATTACCGCTTCTGTGTAATGAATATCAAAAATCCAACATGCATGGTTGTCATTCAGAAGTAAAATTTGGTTCAATTGGATTAAAATAATTTTTGGTGAATATTAACTTTTATGTTCTATTAATCGCAATTAAAGGTAATTAGTGAAATTTAAGGTAAAAATGATATTATAAAAATATGAAAATATCTTGAAACTTATCCTAAACTTGTTGGATGAGTCATGGCCGACCAAGAAAATCCATGGGTCAACTTGGGGACCCCATGGAGCCACTTGGGTATGAAAATGACATTAATAACTTTTTATTTAATGTAAAAATAAAATTGTCACAAACATGTGTTGTTTTACTAGAACAATTATTACATGGGGTAATATAAGTTAAAATATCGACTATAAATATTCATTGGAAAGATAAAAAGATTTCCTACATCATGATATTTTTTTATATAATTTATTGTCATTAAATAAATTAACATTTTTATGACACCATGATGATGCAAAGATTACCTCATTAATTAACGATTTAAATAAAATGAAAAGATAATGTAAAATCTAAGACTTACACTTGTCAAAAACCTATTGGATGTTTATATTTATATAACTTATGACCTTATCCTCGAAATATATAATTGTGGGACCTTTGAAATCCGAAAATTACTTCAAAATAATTTAACATTTCATTACTTTCCAAGAGTGCCCCTCCTCTCCTCTTTTAAAAGCCCCCCACCTCTACCACCTTATTCACACATTCAAGAAATTTGGCTAAGAAAACCTCTTCCCAAATACTCTCCCAACATTCCTCTATTACTCCTAGAAGCCTCACTTTGGGTAGAATTATTCTCAAGGAAGCCTTTGGCTCAAATCAAAAACAGTTACCCGATTTTAAGGTAATGTCTTCTCTTATGTTATTTTGTTTTATTTTGCTTCACCAACCCCTTAAACTCTTTTTATTACTTTATTTTGTAACAATGCCAATATATTCAATATATTAGGATATTTTTATGGGAAGTATTTGATTTACACCTATAGAAACCTTCGTTTAATGGTAAATGAACATACTGTTTCTGTGGGTGGCGAAATACTGCCTCACGAAAGGATGATTGTTCAATATTCTTTTAACACCTCTAATGGTCTCCATTATGATGAAAATATTTCTATATATGATATATATTATTTTTATGTTTTCCTTTTGATTCTGTTTTTCTCATTTATGGCATACCATTAGGATTTCCATTATGGGTAAACGCGATATTTTCATTTTAGGATGTGCGGACTACCACCCACACAAAAGTAATTTGAATCGTTAATGCCATATGTGGGATGTGTAAAGGATGTAGTAAATGATATTATATATGATATCATTCTGGAATTATAATACAATTTTATATCATTATAATTTCATTCCATTAAATACGAAATAGAAATGAAAGTAGTGTTCATGTGTACGTACGGCTTACCATCTCCATGAACAGTGCATTTCATTTCTTACCTCTAAATGTTATGTAATATTATAAATGAATATATATACTGGATATATATGATATATATGATATCTAAATCATGAATATAATTCTAGATGTAATGGATATTTTTCAACATGAACAACTTGTAATTATAAGAAGTTTATTTTTGAATCAAGTACCAAAGATCGAGAAAATGACCGTTATTAACTTAAATAATTACATAATATTTATAACATTGTAATAAGTGATATAAAAGGAATAATGAACTTGAAAAAGGTTCTTAAGAAAGTAGAAATTAACTCTAGTTTATTATTAAGGAGATTAAAGAACAGTCGAGTGAAGTCGGACACGAGGTAAGGGACTTCATCTCAATCTCCTTTCATTGAGGCATATTTTGTTTTATACACAACCTTCTTTTATACGGTGTATAAACCCCTATAAATTTTATGTTTATTCAAAAGGTATCTTTTTTATATGAAGCATTTTACTAAATTACAAAAGGGAATGTTTTTTTGTCGTACGTATGCGGCGACAACGACTTCTTCGCCGCCGTGACCATTATTTGAGTTTTGGCTTCCTCTACAAGCCATATCTTTTTTTAAATTAAAAATAAATACCAAGTTTTAATTATCTTTTATTTTGGTATTGAAAATGGTTTTGAAAGTTTTTTTATTATATCAATGTGTTGTATTGATATCTTGTGATTGAAATTTGGAAATGTTATGTTCCCTTTAGGAATGTTTTATGTGATACGATTATGTTATGGTTTATGATATGTTTAAACCTATTCACATTACTAATGCCTTGGACATAATAAGTGACAGGTGGAGCCCGCTATAGCTCCTCAATTCATCGTTAGGTCTCATGAGACAAACTAGTGTCATGGCACAAGGCCTTGACAAAATCTTATTTGTAGTCTTGGCACGAGGCCATGGCTACGTGGTTATGATATTCTGGCATTATGCATTCCATCATTATGAAAGTGGTTATTGATATTGCAAGTGATTATTCGACTAGTAGAATATCCATGTGAATAAGTAAATGGAATTATTTCATTTTACTTTTTCCATATTACGCTGATGTTCAAGTTTAAAAGTCTTTTGTTTTAGTTATACATTTCCTTTAATGTTTATGTATATTTGTGAAAGAATCCCCAATATTGTTATCCTTACTGAGCATCTGAGCTCAAACCTTTCCATGTTTTAATATATTCCAGGATGTGAAGAAGTATTTTATGAATGACCTGGAGGAATAGTCAGAAGGGGATATGAGTGTGGGCTATGGAGACCATGTTATTGTAGTTTTTAACTTTATGATGTAATGTAACTTTTATGAATGTATCTAGTGTTTCCATGGATACTATACTAATTGGTCTTTCGAGACGTGATCTTTTTTAATCACGCCAATTTTACATAATAAGGCACCTACTCTGGGTAACAGGGGTCGGGGCATTATATATTTTGATGATTAGTATAGAATAATTTCCTAGAATTTTGGTAATGTAGAGATTTTATGTATTTTCCAGGTAACAAATCCCTGTCTGGATACGAGCAGGATGAGGCGGCTCTGGTGCATATGTACCTAGGAGTAAAAACTCTATCATGGAGTTTCAGGCTTGACCCGAGGTATCTTGGTACACGACAATGGGCCTTGATTCACTCTTGGTTACGACACTCACAGGGGATATTCTTAGGATAATTCATATTTTTATTACTTTCCATTATAAAGGATTTAGGAGTAAATACATCAAAAAATAAATCATTTTTATTACTATGGAATATATGATATATATTCTCAATTTATGTTAGGTATTTTTCATGTTTTTAATTTTGAATTTCAATTCATAAACTAACCCAATATATTCCATTTTTTATAAATGGAACCCATTAGAAAGAATGAGAACACTAGCAATATGGATGATCCAAACAGTAAGAATTATCATATCGTTCTTCGTATTAAGCCAACTTTTATAAGGGAAATAGTTCCACATGTATTCTCATCATATGAAGAAATAGTATCATGTGTTAATAACATAAGTAACTAAGTTTCCGAGTCTGATGGCTTTGAAGGGAATTAAAAGAAGAAAAGTTTGTTAGAGAGAAAGATGGATAAAGGGAATAGGGGAAAGAAGGATTTTCCCTTATGTGATAAATGTGGAAAAAAATCACCATTGTAAGTGGTTGAATGGAATTGGAGTTTGTTATAACTTTGGAGAAAAAGGGCACCATGTACCAGATTTCATGGGTAAGAAAAAGGTTTTAAATGTACAATGCTTTATCTGCAAAGAAATGGGACACTAAGTGACTCAATTTCTCATCATTAGAGAATTCCCAGAATGATTCTATTGGATAATAATCATGTTTTGATACTACCACAGATGAAGAGGAATGACTACTGTTCTTATGTTGTTATTAAAGAATTATTTCATTTGTGTGGTGTATCAATGATGTATTGGTTAAATTAATTATGGAAATAAATAAGGATTGTACTGGAGTACTATTTCATTGAGGATTTGAGATTAAATGGTTCTAAAAGATCTGACTCAATAGCATGTTAATTTTTTTTGTAAAATTTATGGTTTAAGGAAAGATAAACCATAATATGGTTCTGAAACTGAGGTAGTGAATTTGGAAAAAGATATTATTGATCTTGATAAATTATATGTGATATTATTGACTGCTTTAAAACTAATTAATCTTTAATTTATTCCATTATTTTTGGACATTACTAAATTTTTGGATATGAAGTGTGTATCTAGTATTCTATAAGGAATAAGGGTGCAAGAATGTAATCAATAAGGTTTTATAGTAATTCACGGTGTTACTGTGTTTTAAAAGAATTCATGATGAATGTATTCTCATGTTATTATGTGGAAAAAAAGATATTCATTATGTTTACCTTACATATAAATTTTGAATGGTGAGTTTGGATAGAATTATTTTTGGTATGTCTAAAGGTTTGAATGAATTATGTTTGAAATTGGATACTATTGTCAATGTTAATTCATTTCTTAAGATTATTTTGGATTGTTATAAAATGACAACTTGGAGGTCGGGAAACAACTCATCACGTCAGGTAAGGACAAGAGACTTGAACCTGCAACTGAAGGGAAAAAAGGGTGCATCACCCATGATTGGCCTACGTGATGTCCTGGTTTTTATAGTGTAGTTTTTTAAAAATTCTGACAGATGATTTATAAATTCATTATTTTTGGAACCCTATAATATCAGGATAAATAGAATATTTTTGAGTTCTACTAACTTTTAAAGTAAAAGATGAGTTTGTGCAAGAAATTAGATAACATATGTAAATATACTGGTCAATATTATTATTTTTATATTCTTGAAGAAATTAAATCTTAACCATTAGGGAAAGGATTTTGAATCAAAAAAATTGTTATCCTAATAAGCTTTTTTTAACTAATGATATTTTAAATCATCATAGATTAATTTCTTGGTGGCCCAAAATTTTACACTTTTTTATGATTGATGACCTCAATCACTGCATATAAATATTTACATTTTTCCTCCAATTATGTGTCTCTTATTTTCACTAATTTTTTCCAAGCTGAGATCATAATTTTGTGGTGACTTTTTCACTTCACTTTCCCTCTTATTTAGACTAAATTTTATTAACCCAATTTCCAATATGGGTTTTCCAAAAAGGTATTTTTATATTATTAATCATTTTTATTTGAAGAAAAATTTCAAATTGTGAGGAAAAATTTTATTTAAGGAGGGGAGAATTTAAAACCACATGATTTCATAGTATGTTATCTCTTTAAAGGAATTCAATAACTTGCGCTACACGTTTCACCAAGTTTGAGAAAACCACAACCTACCAAAATAGCCTTTCAAAAAAAGGTTATGAATAGTATTAAATGAATTTGGAATTTTATATACTCCATATAATTTTAAAATCTGTATTATGTGTTTCTTAGACATAATATATGAACAAATTCATTTTTTCAAATAAAAGAAGTATTTTTAAAAAATGAAATTTAACCACATTTTTATGGACAAACTTTTTTGAAACCAATATTTTTCACTATTATATATTCAATTTAATGAAATTAATTTATTCTTTAGAAGTGGGACATAAAAAAATTTGGATAATGTTTTGGTATTTTCTAATAACTTTTATATTTTGATGAATATTGAAAAATACTAAATTTTAATTGAAATACACTTTTTTAATCAAAATAATTTATAGTGTTAAATTATGACTTTTAATGGTTTGGAAGTATAATTATATTATATATTTATCTTTTAATAAAATTTTGGACATTATATTTAATTTCTCATATAAATTTGACAAAAACACATATCAATCATTTGATAGTTTTCACTTTTTTAAAAACCTCCTTTCTTGTTTTGGCAACAAAAAGTAATTTTAGAATAATTAAAGAAACATATATGTTTTGAATTTGGTAAATTAGAAATCATTTTTTAATTTTTAATATCAAAATTAGATTACTGTGAATTTTTGGTATTTTTTGGAAAACATTCAATTTTTGATGAATGGTTAAAAACCCTACGTTATTGTTTTAAAACGACTCTTTATTGAAATAATTATTAATTTTAGTTAAATTTATTTAATGTAAATATATATATATAATACCTATATAAGTTAAATTGAAATTATTGGATTCATTTTAAAATAAAATTAGACGTTTAAAAGTTTTTTGAAGTTTTTTATGCCTTTTACCCACATTTTAGGCACATTTGCAAATTTGCATAAAATGTAATTTTACCGCTCAGGTAAATTGAATTAAAATAATCTGAGAGAAATATTTGACTTAATTATGTAAAATTTTGTATAATAAGATGACAATATTTTTGGGTGAATAGTAACTTTTGACTTTTATTTACCACGGTTAAAAGAAAATAGGGTAATTAAAGGTACAAATGATATTTTAATTACCCTAGAACATGTCCAAATTCTATTAGATAATTTTATTTCGACCAAAACCAACTTTATGAATAATATATCATCTTTTTGGTCAAATTCGATTAGATTAGGACATTTATTATTATTTTTATTTAAAGAATAATTAAAAGTGTTAAAGTAAAAGTTTAATAAATAATCTATTTTTAATATATGGTTATACATAAGATAAATTTGACTATAAATAATAATTATAAATATAAAAAATTTTCCTACATAATGGTATTTTATTTATAATTTTTAGTGATTAAATAATTAAATTTATTTTTGACACAATGATGACGCAATAATTACTCTATCAATGAATAATTAAAATAATTGATATTATAAATATAGAAATAAATATAAATTGAGGCATTCGATTCCATAAATGAATTTTATAGGTTAATAATACATTTTATGGTTTATTAAATATTTTTTTAAGTGATAACATTTTTATTACATTAACAAAATCAAAATACCCAATAATGTCAAAATTGACATAAATCTCTTTAAAACAATACTAAATTATTAATTTGAATAATATTTATAAAAATACACTGTTCATAAAAAAGACTTAGATAATGTTATATATATCAATAATTAACAACTTTAGGATCTTTTGGCTTTTATGGTATGTTTATTAACCATTTATTATAATTATACAAGAGGACATGGTAAAAGTTAAACTATTTAACAAAGAATTAAATCTAAAAGATAGGGATAATATGGTGACCTAAACTTTTCTAAAACCTATTGGTTGAAAGGATTCATACCCATACCCACCTTATCTTCAAAATAAATAATTTTGGTGACATTAGAAACCGAAAATGATTTTATAATAAAATAATTTTCAAACATTTCCTTCAGTGACCCTCACCTCTCTTATAAAAAGGTATTTCCACTTCTCTCAAAATCACTCCTCAAAAGCCATATGGATCTTAAAAACCCTACCAATATCTCCTCCCAAATTCCATAATTTCAACCTAGATGCCTTCCCTTGAGAAAAATTACATCTTATGGAGCCCTTTTGTTCAAATCAAAAGGTAACACCCAAAGAAAAGATAATTATTTTATCATCTCTTTCAATGTTCTTTTCTTCATACAAATTTTCTTTATTTGATATTTTCAAACCAAAATAATATCTACAGTAACTTCTACATACTTTTATGTTATTAAAATTATTTTACAACCATACTCATTATTCTATTCATTCTCTTAATGATAATGTCACCATTCGTGTGTACGTATGACTTACCGTCTCCACGCCATGGTGTAATTTGTTATTCAACACTATGTTATTTGTATGGAAAAAATGATAATTAATATGTATATAAATAATGAAAATAACATTATAATTTCTCTATAAAATTAATATACCATCAAATTCCACACCTTTTAATCATTAATGAAATGATATTGTCGCTCATGTGTACGTATGACTTACCATCTCCACGATGCGATGAGATTCATTTTCAGGTTCACTATTCAATGATTAATTTAAAAATATATATTATTAATAAGTATGTAATATATGAAAAAATATTGATACTAGATATATATATATATGTACTTACATATATCTTATTCACTTACTTTTGTTTGATATGATATGAAAACAGAAACAACGTTTATGCGTACGTACGACCGACTGTCTCAATAAACTATGTTTTCCATTTCATATATCTATCTATTAAACGTATTTATTTTCTAAAAATATATTATATAAAAGTAATTTTTTATATTCTTGAATTATTTAAATAAGGATCTAAATGATACGATCAAGAATAACAAGATAGAGCATGAAAGATAAAGAAAGTGATTATTACCCGAAATGTTAATTTAACATGGAAAACATTATTAAAGGGGTAGTATAAAGTCATAAATGAATCATGTATGGTATAATAAATATGAATATTGTTCTATTATAATTGAATAACATACTATGGTCATTATATGGAAGGTTAAACATACCCTCGACCAAAGGAAAGTGCACAATAACAGTTAATTCCTCAATCTCATTATTATCCATGATTGTTTATGTGTAAGTATATTATAGGAAATTTTTATTATCCATGTCCATGTTTCATAAAAGAAATTAAAAAATGATTCTTTAAAGGTAATCTTAAACAAAATAATTAATTTAAATGTTTTAAATATTTATTCTTATAAATCATTCTTATTAATTTCCATGATTATAATTTTTTTTAAGGATTTATTTATATGGACATGATTGTTTTAATATGTTAATTCCATTCAAAAGTTTCAAAGTGGTAGGATATAAATTAATTCAAAGACCTCATTTAAATGAATTACTTTATAAATGTGTGACTTTCAAATGATTTCACAAAATGGAAATTTCTCTCAAAAAGATTTACAGATCATTTTCAACTATGTCAACATCTTTTACTGGATATTATTCTTGATTAAGGATGATTTATTATAATATAATATTCAATATTGTGTTGAATGAGTTATGATATGTTTTACTGTGGATGTGTTATTTTTATACCCTTCATTGTTTATGGTTTATGTATTGACATTTCATATTCTAGTTTTAATAAGCATTCTTATGTTATGTTTCATGATGTTCATATGAGAAATGCAGTGGACATCGTAAGTGATGGGTGGGGCCCGCTATAGCCCCTCGATGCCTCAGTAGGACAAATGAGACAAATTAGTATCTTAGCAAAAGTCCTTGACAAAAAAATTATTTTTAGTCTTGGCACGAGTCCTTGACTATGTGGTAATGATGTCGACATTACGAATTCCTTAATTAGGAAATTAATTATTACATGTGATTATTTGACTAGTAGAATATCCATGTGCATGTTTATAAGGTAATATTTTTCTTATTTTCTCCATATTATGTTCTTTTTTATGTTTAAAAGGATTTTTTTATTACACATCTAGCCTTAATAGTTTATATCTTCTGCTAATTTGTTTACCCTTACTGAGTATATGAGCTCACCCCTTTATTATGTTTTGGTTTCCCAGGATTTCAAAAATTGTATTATGTTTAATATATAGGGTTAAGACTGGGTAATAATGGAATTCTCAACAGATTATTTATGTCGTGTTTGACATTTGAATGTGTAATGTAATTTTCATGTATGTAATCTATTTTCCAAGACTGTAAACTGATCGGTCTTTCGGAACATGATTCTTTGTAATCATGCCAATGTATTAATATAATGAATTGACTCCGAGATTCTCGGGTGGGGCGTTATAAGGCCTGTATATTTTTATAAAGTTCATTCAAATTTTCACTTCATTTAATTAATTAATATCAATACCCAAATTGTAGCACAGAACCCCCTGTGTATATATTTAATAAAAGGATTCATGAAAAGTCCATTCATAATGTTTATACAAGGATCAAATCCATTTTTGTGCTTTGACATAGAAGATGTTTCATATAACTCATTTGTTTTATTATTCAATTATGAAACAGAGGTGTTCCTTGACATTCTTAATATGGAATACATGTATCACTCTAGGTATAATAGAATCCGACACCCTCTGAGCCCATCCAAGGAGATCCTCAAGAACCTCGGAATAACTCTAGGAGTGCGTAACATCAATTCCAATCGAGCCCATCGTTGGTGAACCACTATGAGGGCCCAATTATCACATATGTAATATATTATAAAATTAACTTTTATTTTATCCATTTAAATTCATAAGGAAAAACTTATATCACTCAACATATAATAGTCAAGCCTTAGGGTCTATTAGTAGAAGTCCCTAAGGGGGGGTCCAAGTGTCACTTGAGTGTAAGGTACAACCCAACCGAGTCCTTCTAAGTAATTCATCATTGAATCATTCTGTCACCAAAGGTATACAATCACTAAATATCAATTAATCAAATTCATTTAACATGATAGGTTAAAAAACAATAACATCTCATATAAATCTCACCTCAAATGGTGACTTAATTCATGTAAAAGATTATCATGCCTACCCCTAATTTACTCACATGGGAAATATTTTATTTTAAGTCCCCTATGCATAATTATCCAAAACATTGAAAATTTCTAGAGATATGGAATCAATTAACTTTTCTCTATAAATTTGATTATTCTATATATTACAAATATAGTAACAACTCATTTGAAATGCAATTGAAAAATAAATTCTACACATACCTTGATATATGGAAATATTTCACACCTCAAAGGCAACCAATCTATATAACATAACAATAGTCCATTTAATTAAACCTGACACCAAAATGGTTTGTTCCATTTTCATGTTCCTCATCCTTTCACAATTTATTGATGGTCATCTATAATTTTCTAGGTTATACCAATCATTTCAATGCTTGGATCAAAATTCATATTCAGGGAGACACTATGAATATTTTTCATGTAACATAATAAAATATATATATATATATATATACTCAACATTAAATTGAGGCACGAGAACACTTAAAATAGGCCTATAGTTGATAGATCGTGCATTACCAACTCCAAATTTCTCTCAGATCTGTAGAAAATCGAAGAACATACGAAGAACCATTTAAAAGGTAATATTACCACATACCTAAATAGAATCCCTAATGCCAAATTAAAAGAAGAAATACAAATAAAATGTAGATCGTAGTGCTGCGAATCTAATGAGATGAACGACCCATAATTTTGAGCTAAATTAGAAAAGATATCTAAAATCCAAGAATATATTCCAAAAAGCATCTCCTAAATGTGTTTTTTTCCATATGAGGAAATGAAAATTAGAATTAATTTAATAAGATTAATGAGAGTTGTTTTTGTATAATAAACCAAAATACTGTTTCGCATGGTTTATCTGCATGGTATTTCCAAACAATGTGCCAATTGTACATGCTAATCTTAAGGAAGGGAACATCGCATGGTTTAACCATATGTTTACTATGGGAAACTCCACTACCAAAATTTTAGATTTCCATGTATGTCCAAGTGGCCCAAATCAAACAGTTTTATCAAAGTGTGCAGCCTATAGGACTCCACATTCAGCATCGCATGGTTTTAGCTAACCTTTTGGCTTGTCTCGTGGGGATTTAACTAACCATGTGTTGGCATTATTTCACAATATATAATTGGTTCCAGGATCCGAACTAGCCCCTAACATCCCCTACACTTCCATTACCTCAATGAACAGTCACAATGGACCATAATTAAACATTTGAAATGAAATTTTACATAAGGTAAAGGATTTTTACCTGAAAGATATTATCATGTTCTTAAAATTATAGTGTTTTCATAAGTATTATGGTTTTCTAAAAAATATTTAATGGATTCCTTATGAAGGAAAGGGGAATGATGGTTCTGCCATGTGTATTGAAGAATAATTAGAAAGAAGGATGATGTTGGATAGGAAGGGAGATTACTATACTTCCCAAAGTAAGTCAAGAAATTCATGGTTGATCAACAACATATTCACTGTCTTGAGGATGTCTTGATATGAGCACAATTTTGTGGAAGAAGAATGTTATTGAATCCAAATTCTATTCGGTCTCAAGACCATCAATATGACGTCACCATATGAATAACTTTTTAAAGGCTATAAATTTTAATTGTAATGTGATATATCCAAGTTATTTGTTTTCAATCAGACCAATAATGCAAAAGAAAAAAATATTTCGATGAATAAGAATATGTGTCCCTTAATATGAAAAGGAAATAAGTTTCTTAATTTGAAGCTGATGGATCTGTTCCATCACATGTGGTGTTCCACCGACAATGTAATTCATATATACATTGATCACCTTATGAAAATAAGTGGTATAATTTAATTTTTTTACGTTTTTTGAGGAAGAAATAATCAATATAAAGTCGATATTAATGATACTAATGAAATATAAGGTCAAATATCAATAAAAAATGTAGTATAACATTTTAATTAGGATTAATTACATTGGTTCATTTGTATCAATTGTGTAATAAGAGAAATAATATTTTTTCCTTATTAGGTAGGTCATGGGAAAGAATAGCACTTATATATTGGTTTAACGCTACCATACTAGTGAAAATACCATTTATTAGAGTGAAGCATAAAACAATCCAACTAACACCTGATAAAATCGATATAAGTCATTATAAGCTGAACATCATTGGTATCATGATCCTTAGTTAAAGAGAAATAAGAAAATGGAATTTTTTTAAATAACCTCTAAATTATTTTCAAAAGGGAACTTTAAATGGTGTTAAGAAATTGTAAATATGTTGATAATAGGATATTTCTCAATGAAAAATTCAGAGGAAGTGAATTTTGAAGAATTTTTTATGTTAAAATTAAATGATTAAATCTCTAAAAGAGGTAATTTGTTCCCACTTATTTGAATATAGTATACATAAATATAATGAAGAATATATTTTTAAAAAAAAATCCTTCATCATAATATGGAAATAAAATTCAACAATTGGATTTTGACTGACGGTTATGAAAAAATTCAAAAGGAAGGTGATATGGTTAAAAATTGAAAAGGTCCTAGAAGTGTTCAGAAGTATTGATGAAGTCAATATTTCACTAATTTTTTTGGAAAAATGATGATTCATGAAAATTTGGTGAGATGGAGAGATTTTGAAAATCTCACCCAATCCACTTTTGGGTCACCTATAAATGAATAAGTTACTTTATACAATCATACACTTAAGTATTGTTGAAGATAGAATGCGTAGTGCTGATGAATTATAGATAAAATAATTATCCAGAATGAAAATTACTAAAGAATTTTTCTACGTAGATGAAAAAATGAGAAGATTCGTGATCCTATCCAAACTTTTTGATATCAAACTAAGAAATTAGACAAGGATATTAGAATGGAATAAGTAGTAGTTTATAATTTACTCAGTATTATTATGGTATATTGTATAGTTAAAATGAGAAATTGAAATGAGGAATCAAAATGGGAAATCTGGCTGAGTATCATTATAAAGTCCATGATTTTATTTCCTACTACTGGGTAAGAATGAGAATAAATTTTTTGAAGTACATATTTTTGAATGTTTAATAGGCAACATTGTTAAAAGTTTATTAACTTGTGACAAAAAATTGGTACATTTTTTGTGCTACATGATGAAAATTCATTATTTTATTGAACATTATTCTTAATGAGGGTTATTTAATATCATAATCATTGTATTCCACATAAAAATAATGTTTTCTATTGGATTGTGTGTTATTGGATTGTTTCCAAACCATAAAAAGGACATAGATACTCATGTTGAATAGTGAACTTTGTAAATTCTTGGGTTCTTGTAGATGTGTGATTGTTTTATTTTCATTGAAATTGATAACTCTTTAACATTAGTAGAATTTTGTTTCATAAAAAAATCAAACATAAAATAAAAATATATCACTGATTCACCTTGACCCCTGTTAGTGATACATGATTTTTACTGGTAAATTTTAATTGATGTATGAGCCAATGGTTCCCTTAGTCTAATCATTGATGATGTTTTGAAGAGTTATTTTTTATCAAGAATCTAAAGTTCATGAATATTAAGTTAATTCAAGTCATTTTAGGTATGAACATTCATATATGGGATGATATAATGTTTACATATCTTATGTGTCTTGAATATGATGTTATTGAAGTTACAACATATGGATTTCCTCTTATTGATAATAAATTTCCTCTCACATATTTTTACAGTAAGAATCATGATAATTATGGAAGGTAAAATAATTCATTACACTCATCACATTTTAATATTGAGTTTTTAAGTGTGATGGTGTTTCCACTGCAAAAGTTATCTGGGATAATCTAAAAAACATATATGATAGCTATAAAAAAGTAAAGAAGGAAAAGTTAAAAATATGGAGGATAAAGTTCCAAGATCATAATATTGGTTAATATGAATGTATTGGTGAATTACTTACTAGGGAACATTAAATATTAATCATTACTATATGCCTTGGTGACAATTTATAATATTCTAATGTTGTTGAATTTATCTTGATAATTTTTCCCAACTATTTGGTGTTAAAATGTGATCATTGAAAGATAGAGATCCTAAAACATTATATCTAGATAATTTTTTTAATAATATTAGATTTATCTAATGATAAGGTATAAATCTATGAAAAAAATGTTGGTAGAGAAATGTTGTTCAATGGGGAAAATAATGAAAATTCATAATATATTATTATTGAAGAAGAAGTTGGAGATTCTGATTCTAAAAATGATCTATTTATGAAAATGAAAATTTTTGTCCTTATATTCAAAAAATGTGAGATCTGGTACTGGTAAATATAAGGAAAAACCAACCTTAAAATTCATTTAATGTGGATTCATTGGCCAAATTGTGGCTTTTTTCCTCAAATAAGAAATGAATATGAAATTGATGAAGATGATAGAAGGCCGAGTATGTTATGGAAGAAATAAAGAGATGAGGATAAATAATATTATAAATGGAATGATAAGAAGTTATTTATATCCAAATGAACAACATTCATATCTAAATATGATGAAAAATAAGATATTGATTCTGAATATGAAAATTATTTTGTGAAGGATAGATAAAATACATTCATTATGATAGTGGCCAATGAATAGTACCACAGAAGAAGTTCTGTAGAAGAAGAAAACCAATTACAAATTCATCTAAAAAAAATTGAAAGTATTAATGAGATATATTTAGAGGCTTGAGAAAGAAATCATAAAGATAAAAGTGATTACTCCTAAAAAATAAATATTGTTTTCCTAGTGATAAATTCAATATTCTCGTATAGATTAATGATTTGAAGGAATTTATAGAGAAAAAAAATGAATGTCAAAAATTATTTAGGATGTATTGCTGATGTAAAATAAAGATGAGTTGTAACTTGAAAAATAAAATCTAAAGCTGAACATAGGTTAAAAGATTCAATAATTTCATCTTTGAAGTGGGTAAAATCTATAGAAGGGTAACACTAATAAGGATAAAAAATTATGGTAAAATAACAAGAAAAAAAGTTGAAATTGATTCGGATAATAATAAATCTAGAAAATTTATATATGTTACCAATACCAACAAAGTAGATAATTCTTATGTTTCTAAAAAATCAATGAATAAAAAAGTTTCTATTCATTATTTTTCTGATAAGGCTAAAAATAAAATCATGCTGAAAAGGAAGAATCTTGTTGTTAATATAAAGGAATTTTTTTAAAAAAAGTTATGATAAGAAAAAAAACAAGGTTGTATAAACTCATTCTCAAAAACCAAAGAAATATTGAAGATTCAGAGGAAAATAATCAGTCTATTGATACTACAATTTTTTGGTGGTCTCATAGATATAGAAATTATGTGTAGGTTTAACCAAAAATTGCACGACTATTTCACAAATTATTAAAGGAAACGTTTTAGGTGTATTAAATACTCTCATATTAATAATTATGAAATATATTTTTCAAAGAAATAAGATAAGGTTGGAGTAGATGTTGAAAATAGATTATAACCTCTAGAAATAAACAACCAGAGATGAGAACAACTTATAAATATTTAAAAAAATGTATTTTTTTGTTACCAGAAGAACAAAAGGTTTTTTAGAATTTTTATAACATGGATGTTAATAATGAAAAATGTAATGAATATTCTCTTGTTATTGAGATATCTCCCAATTATATAAAAGGATGAAAACATTGGAATGTTTATTTTGGGTGTTATTATCAAATTAAAGGATACATAAATTTGATGAAGACTTTTAAATACGTAATATAACAAACCATAACATATGAAAAGGATGAATTTCTCTGAATCAATGGTGTTTGATCAACAATCATTGGTGAATAAAATTTTAAATCAATGAAATCATTGTTTTTTAATGGGTAGAAACACAACTTTCTATGTGTTTCATAACATTGTGGTGATGTAAAAGATGTTTTTTTGGGAAAAGATGTGTTTTTTAAGAAAATAAGAGGAAACGATAGTTACAGTAGGATTTAGTACAAAAAGAAATCTTATTACTAGTTGGTTAAATAAAAAACTATTTTTAGATAGGAATGGTGGAAGAAAATATGTTGTGGTATAAATGGATGGGACACATGTGTTAAAGAAACATGAATAGGTTTTCAAGGAGATATAGTGTCTGGAGTATTCCATATTTTTAAGGAATTATATTTTTGTGATTCACAATATATTAGAAATAAAAAAAATTACAAATTGTGCTCATAAAAATGTTGACATTTGTAAAAAATGACCCTTAGAACATATTCATTATGATATTTATGGCCCAGTAAAAAAATCATTGAGATATGTTCTTTATCAATTTCATTTATGACTTTACTCACACTACTTGTGTTATGAATATAGAACATAAGTCCTATTCCATGAAGATGTTTAAAATTTTTATTAGGAAAGGTGAGAATAAATGTGAATATTCTGTTAAGAGGTTGAGAACATATAATTGTGGGGAATAGAAAAATAAAAAATTTCAAAGATATCATGAAGAGAATGGAAATCAACACGAGTTCACGAAACCTTATACAACTGATCAAAAAGGTGTTACTGAATGTAATAATATAAGACTAGTTGAAAAGGGAAAAACTATTTTACTTGAATATGGTCTCCCTGATTAATTTTTTTGGAAATCCATGAGAACTATTGTGTATATTCAAAATAGAATCTTCTATAGGGAATGTGTGGATATGACACCTTATAAAATGTTTTATGGAAAAAAACTATGTTTGAACCACCAAATAGTTTTTTGGAGTCCATGAATCATAAATAATAAAGCTGGAATCCCTGTGAAGTTTGATCAGTGAGGTGAATATGAAAATTTTCATGGCTATAATCAGGATAAAAGAGCATACAGATGACTAAAAAAAATATTTAGGGATATTAGTGGTATATATTGACATGAAGGTTAGTTAAAATTAAAAATAATATAAACAGACTAATGAAAATAAGGAAGATGTACAGGAAGAAAGAACTTCTGAAAAGAATTATTATAAGGATGAAAATAATTTAAATCATACTAAAGAGGAAGAATTGAAATGAACTATTTTTAGTGATGTGGATGAATAATGAAAAACATCCAAGGATGAAGAAACAAGTGGAGTCTCAAAACATTATTTGTGAACAAAATCAAAGTGTTCAATCATGATAGACAATTACGCATACATTATTCTCCAAAATTTGATCCAAATTATGTGAATGATGATTTTGAGAATTTTTAGTGGGTTCGGGCAATGAATGAAGAGCCTGACCAGGTTTGAAAAAATGATATGTTGGAACTCAAAGAAAAAAAATTAAAAAAACTATTGGTTCAAAGTGGGTTTTCTAGATCAAGTTGAATAAAAAAGGTAATGTTATAATAAATAAATTAGTATTATTGTGAAAAGGATTATCATCGATTAAATCGATTCATTTTTATTAGATTTTTTCTCAGGTTACATGGATATGAAAAATAAGAATTATTCTTTCTATAGATTCACAATTAAGTAACAATTTTTTTAGATGGATGTGAAATCTATATTTATTATTGGAGATCTTTATGAAGTAGGTTATATTGAAAAAACATGTGTCTTTTCTATTGGGAAGGATTAATGTTATGTATCAAGATAAATAAAGCCTTATGTGGTGAAAACAATCTCCAATATCATGGGATTCCAAATTAGATACTTTCTTTAAGAAGACGATCCTTATGAAAGTAAGAGTTGATAGTAATATATACATCAATGAATGTATGAATATTTCTATCATCATAATTATCTATTTTGATGAAATTATATTTTCTTGGAATGTAGAAAATATATTTGAAATATTTTATGTATAAATGAAAAATTTGTTTGAAATTTATGTGTTGGGAGAAATAAAATAATTTCCTAGGTTATAAATATTATAAATGAAGAAACCCATTTTTCTTTCTCAGGAAAGTTATACTAATGAAATTCATAAGAAATTCAGAATGAAAAATTCAAAACCAATTTCCACATTGATTTTGAGGGGAACCAGAATGTCAAAATAAGTGAAGGTAATAATGTTGATTTTAATGACTTTTAGAATTTTATATAGAGTTTTTAGTATTTGACTGCCTCATGGCCTGATTTTGTTTATATTGTTACCTTTTGTTCAAGATTTTAGAGTTCTCTAAAATAATCTCACCTAATCGATGATAAAATAATTCTCACATATATCAAACGAATAATAATTTTATGAATCATTTATGAATGCTAAAAATTGATTTACTTTTTTGGGTTTTCAATCACCAATTTATCTAGAAGTTTTGATAAAATAATATATATATTTATTGGATTTTCCATTTTAGGAAGATGTTGGGTTAGTTATTATAGAAAGATACTAAATTTTGTAACTCTTAGCACAAATGATGTTAATTATGTTGTTTCCACTCAATATTCTACCTATCTTATGTGGATTAAGACTCAAATAGAAGGCATAATTATTGATGTAATGTTACCCTTTCTTGTGGGTTGTGATTATCAGAGTTCCATTAACCTTACCATAAATCCTGTAAAACATTATTATTCAGAACATATTGATATCAATGATAATTTCATCAATGTTTGTGTAGAGTATAATGAGTTCAATCTTCCATATGTCCATACTTCAGAGCAAGTTTCTGAAATTTTTAAAAAACTATTACTAATGGAATCATTTCAAAAATTGAGGTGGATCATGGTTTTCCATCCTCTTTATCATTAAGGATGGGTTATGTGTTTTTTCCCTCTCTCATATATAATATGGGTTGTTATTTCAATGGGGACAACTTTTTAATAAATCTATCCATTGATATATCATAAAACTATTATGTAATAATTTATGTTGAGGGAGTAATTTGTGTGCTATTAATCTAGAATGTAAATTTGTGAACTATTCTAACTGTTTCTTAGAGTGGTTGTTGGAAACATATGCCGAATGGAATGCTGAATAAGTAATTAAATTTGTGAATAAAAACGTAATATGATTCAAGAGATACTACTTTTGTGAAACATGTCCCTAAAATCTATTATTCTTGTTTCCAACAATGATTTAGGTCACTTAAGACTAATATTGTACGTATGAAATCCATATATTGAGGTAAAAATGTTTATTGGTTTATAAATTCCAGTTGAAAACAAAATCCAAATATGGATATTGTTGGGAACAAGTTGTTTGGAAGATGATTTTGGAATATTGAAGAAGTATTGTTTTTAAATATTGTCTTTTGTTTTCAGTGAAGAAAATAACTTAACTCATTTTGTAAAAGCATTAAATCGGATAAACCCATATATTTAGACAATCAGATAAAAAATGGTTATGAAATTCCATCGTAATGAAAAGATGTTTCCTAGAATAAAAAGTTCATCAGACTCACACATATATTGGATTGGGAGGAATATATTAATGGGATTATTAATAGGTGTTTACATAGATTTGATGAAAAATTTGATAATGATTTTCTGATCATGGTGTTATCAAAAATCATAAAGATCTCAGAATAAAATGTGATGCAAGCCATATAATGTAATGGGGAGAATTGGTTCTTCCAGTCATATTAAAGTTATATTGGAATGAAATAATATGATAGAATTAATGGGAAGTTAAAATAATTCATAATTAATGTAAAAATATTCTATACTGATTTTCAATGTATTAAATCTCTTGAAGAAGTCATTATACAAGAATGTTTTTTGTAGAGTAATAATGTTCCTGAAGGTGATGTTTTTGCGGTCTCATAGTCATTATAATGATATCAACATATGTAGATTTATTTTATGGATGATAGTGATGATCATAACAAGATAAATCATTGGTGTTGGTTTCAGATGGACAAATAATCCACAATATAAATTTTTTAGAAAAAACAATCAAATTCGTATCATAATGAAAAAATGGAATGATGTTTATGAGGTCAATGATGTGGGAACCAATCCATCAAATATGGTGTAATGCAGATAATAGGAGTCACACTAACACTAATCAACATATGAAAATCAGATTTATATTGGTTTTGTTGGGAGTTATTGGGACCAAAGGGATATTGTTGAGTCCAAATAAAAACTGGATCAGAGATCAATCAACAATATAGTCTACGATTTTTATATGGTTGAATTACGTTGGGTTTTTGTATGAATTGGGTTAATAGGGAAAAACTATTTGATTCATTAATGAGTGGGTCAAGAAAAATGAGAACACTGATATTTTCGGACAAGACTATTGGGTTGCAGCAAATACCATTTATCAGAGTGAAGTAGAAACCGATACATCCAATATAGGCTGACACCGATTGAAGTCATCGGAACATAAACTTCATTGAGCAACGGCTCATTGGTATGAGATAATGAAGAAAACAAATTTTTTTAACCAATAACAAATTTATTATCTATAGGTTACATTATGTAGTGTTTAAATGAATTGTAACAATGCTGATAAAAGGAGGTCTCTAGTTGAAAAATTCCAAGGAATTACTTTTTAAATGATGTGTTGAAGCTAATTTTAAAATATATCCAACATAATTAGTTGAAATATTTTTTTATTCTACATACAGATGGTATAGATAAATTTAATGAATAATTTTCTGTTAGAAAATGCCTTAACCAAAACAAAGAAATTAGATTCAATAATAAAAATCAGACTGACGGTTGTTATGAAATTTACAAGTTAGTATAAGTTATAATTATTTGAGACAATTTGAGAAGATATGAAATACATTGAAGAGGTCAATGATTCATATGACATTTATGTAAAATCGGTGATTAAGGATATTTGGCTAAGTGGGAATGATTCTAAAAATCAAACCCAAACAACTTTTGTTTTTCCTATAAAATAATAAGGTACTTTAGTCATTATTATTGTGGTTTACTATTGAAGAGAGGAGGATTGATAAATAATTGTGGAAAGAAGATGTTTTTGGATGGAACATTCCTAAGAAAGTTTTCTAGACATAAGAAGATATTGGAAGAGATAATATCGTAATCATTGTTTCTTGAATCAGTACTAGAAATCGGACTAGTATTTTCAAACTAAGGAAGGAGAAGTTAATAATTTTATTAATGAAATTCTCAAGGATTAATTAATCGAACTGAACAATTTTATTGGGGATTCAGACTGGAAAATCAGACAAATTATCATTATGACTTCATGGAGGTTCTTTTATGCAGTTGGGTAAGATATTGATGAATATTTTTTTATTGCATACTTCTGAATGTTGATATGCAATCACAGTAACATGTTTTTTACCTTGTTAATAAAATTATATTACTTCATTTCATGATACATGATAAACAAGAACTATTATATTGAAAATAGTGTTAAATGAGTGGATGGTAATATCATACTCATTGTATGAAACACAAAAGGATTGTTTTCTTATGGATTGTTTTGTGTTTTTTTATTTCCACACCATACCAAAGACATATCTAATCATGGTGTGTAGTGAACCTTTTAAATTATTTTGTTCTTATGGATGTGTGATTGATTAGTTTCAATTGAATTTGATTATGCTTTGATAGTAGGTGATGATTTTTTAAGAATGAAGAAAACATTAAAGAAAAATATATCACTAATTCACCCCTCACCCCTATCAATGATACATTATCTTGACTGGGAACATTCCCTTCCTTTCTTGAAGATCCAAACATTCAGTAAGATCTAAACAATAGTGAATCTACAAGTATTTTTAAAACCTCATTTTTTAAAATAAATTATCGTCAATCAGTTGTAAACCATATTTTCATGAATCTGGTGTTCATAATGAGTTATACATTCATTAATAATTACCTCCACTAAATCAATTCATTGAATTAATAGTGTATCACTCGTTTTTAAAATTCTCCCTTTTACGTCTTATGATGATCATCCGCCTTTTTATAAAAAAAACATTTCAAGAATATCCAATTCTCATCATGACCTTTTTTTTGAACATCTTATATCATGTCTACACTGCTTCTATTCCTTGTAAATCTCCAGTGAAAATTTCTCATTTTTAAGCTTCTCATAATTACATAGCTTTAAATATTTTCATAGAGCCACAACCATTCATTATGAAAATTCCACATCCAATATTCAACCCATCAAGAATAAATATTCCTTTTACCTTGACATGGAACCAATCAACTAGAAATCCAGGAATTTTCCATATTACTGAATAAACTATACTAGAAATACTTCCTTCACAATGATTTCCACATTATTCTGATTTTCATACCCACCAATTTGAAATGGACTGAGAAATTAATCCACCTTCTACAATAAACCCCCGTCCACCATATTGTATAATTTCATGAAAACTCCTCAACCAACACAGTGTGGATTGACAACAAACACAGAAGACAAAGTTTTTCAAATTAATAAAAATACTAATCCCAACAAAAATCATGTATGATAATAAGTGTATAAAAAGTGATAAAAATAATGTATTAGTTATTCAATTAAAATAATACATAAACAAAAAAAATTTGAATAATGATAGAATGCCTCTGAGCATATAACACAACCATGAAATCCAAATCCATATACCATGAAAAAAGAACTCAGAAATCTTGGCCAATTACACTATATATAGAGTTCATTGTGGAACTAAGTAGATTCCTCTAAATATATGTATTACAACATGGTACTAGGATGATCCTATTCATTATAAGCAATGCAGAATGTGATTTAGCCGAGATAAATATAGCATGTATCGTTGGTCCAAGCCCTATATATTAGCATTTCAGTATCATTGGGAATTTCACTATATATAAGAATTAAAACATCATTAGTCATATACCAATATTTAATCATTATATCATTTACTCAAAAAGTCATAATAGTAATTATATCAATGAACCATATCGTAAAACTCAATGGTTAATTATGGAAATTCCTATTTATGATTCAATAACACTATCATTTATAACTCAATTAATCAAAAAACATGTCTATAATCATTAATTAATTACCTAGAGATTCAATATCAACCATTAACCAATGATATTATTTCATTCGAATCAAAATTTAAATCATTGTCCACATTTTTATTATTTAAAGGCTCTCGCATGAGACAGGAAGCCATAACCCTGGTCGCCTCAACCATTAAATCTAATAGGATATGATAAATATTAAAAAAATATGATTTAGTATAAATAAAATGATTTATTAGAGAAAATTTTACATTTTTTTATCCGTATAGTCCATATAATTCACCATAAAATAGAACATAGGGTTTCTTTTAGACCCTCTTCCTCTATCTGGAGGTCAATAAAATGCTTCTGAGTAAAAAATTATAACAATGAAGAAGGTGGATGTGATCAAAAGAAGAAGAAAAATCAATATAAATTGAGGTCAATATTATTCCACAGTGGATATAATTTAAAAACACTACTCCAATGGAAGAATGAGGTATGGGGAATAATTCAAAATAAAAGATACCTACAATGGAAGGAACACTATACCTTGATATCTAAAGGAGATGACTTCATCATAGAATCAATGAGAGCCTCTTAGTCCCTGAATGGATGACAAAATGACATGATATCATGAAATAATCCAACACACATAATAATTAATACTATTTCGGCATTGAATTACCTGGTATATAACATTTCAAATCATGTATTTCTCAATTAATAAGATATATTGAGAAGCACATCACCTATTTTTAATAATTAAACATACTCTAATTTTAAATGATGTGAATTGTTTACACGATGTGTAACTTCTTCAATACCTACTCTGATTCAAAATATAATCATAGACATTTACACATCATAAAAAATCCTTAAAACGTGTAAATATCTATCAGGTAGTTGTCAAACTAGTTTAGGAATAAGAGTTCTGAACACCATTGAACCATTAAAAAACATTTAAAACTAAAATTAAAAAATTTTACAAATTTATATACAGACTCCATAAATCCATTTAAACATACATATCTAGCCTTTAGGTCATTTTCCAAAAAACGATTTATACCTCCAAACAATCCATTTCCACTATGGTCCATTGAAAACTCAAATTGGTATATACCAAGAAAATAATAGGATATCAAATCTGGAATAGAAACAAAAAATGGTTTTTCTCAAATTTCCAATAAGACTAAACATGGGAGATATTAATAGAATATCATAAGAGATCATAAGATTATTTTGTTGGTGTGAGATAATAATAAAGTTTAAATGACAATATATAAGAGAACAGTACCTAATATATCATATATAATATATCATTAGTCAATGAATAAATATTTTAGATGTATTAAAGAGTTGTAATTCAATAATATTGAACCATGAGAGTAAAACATTGGCATCGAAATGTCGTATAAGAGTTCTATATATATTGGTATATAAATAAATATATGTGTCATGGATAAAAAAATTCACATCATAATGGAAAAAGATAACAAATTTTCAATATCGTTTCCAATTTAATATAACCACCAATATCCCATGAAATTTTGGATTTGGTATAACCACCCAGACCCTATAACTAGGAGGACATTGAATGACCACCGACATTCCATATTTTATTTCTCATGGGAAATCCACCTACCTCCTATAATATTTTGGAATTAGGCTACCCATCCACATCCCATAAATATTCCTCATGAGATAAAAAGCATATCCAAATAAATTAGAGGGATAATAATAACATGCATATCATAAAATGACAAATCATACATATATATGACACAGGATCCTAAAAACATTCCTCATTCAATCATAACTTAATTAATCTATGGTAATAATATATGAATCATGAAAACAAACTATAAATAATATCACAATCCATGCATAATTAGAAGATTTATGGTATCATTCGATTATATACCTAATGAGTCAATTAAATTCTTATATAATCTTAACATATAACAAAACAAGGTTTATAAAATTATTAGAATATTTATTTTTAAAAAATGATATATTATTTTATTTTGGTGACATTTAAAATTTAAAATTTCAATGATTAATGTGAATTTAATTTACATTTAATATCATATAAACATGGAATGGAAGATGGATTTTGATTAATGTTCTTAGACGTATAATATTTTTTGAAATAGAAATCATTAAAAAAATTCTTCTCTCACATTGGAAAATAAAGTAAAAAATGAATTGTATGTAAAATGTTTAAAAATTCCATTTAAAATATTATAATGGAATTAAATGATAGTAAAATAATATATTCAATAATAGTATTATAGCTATGAACATTATTATAACATTAGGAAGAATATGAACATGGAGGAAAATTGTTTCCAGCCATTACAAAGATATAATGTCATTTGAGCATAAAAAAGACCTTTAGGTTTTATAATTCACTAAAAATAAGTGAAATGATTGGAATTCAAGTAAACTCAAAATAAAAATAATATATCATTTATGTTGTATTAAATATCATGAATATATAATTTTCTCAAGTATAAATTAAGACATAAAAAACCTCAAATTCAAAATGTGATTGGAAAATAAACCCTTCCAATTGAATTCTATTTTGTGGGACACATTATATATCCCTTGTATATGAATATGATATAAAATAAGTATAAATAATAACCTTATTAATATTTAATTCAATTAATTTATAATTACTTTTTAGAAATTTGTAAATCATTTTTGATTAAAATCAATATTTTGATTTTAACTGTTCCCTTTTAAATGTTTTATTTAGATTGAAGGTTTCATTCCATGTGTTATTTTCATTAGTATATTTCAAAAATTATTTCATGGTGATTTCATATATTTTATTGGATTAGTTCTCGAGTCCCAAGCTCTTTTCATGGATCTTATGGTGTTTTTCTCTCATGGAATTCCTAAAAATTACCTATTTTGGTGATTAATGAATTAACAATGAATTTAAATTTTGTGTGAACCTGATTTTAATTATTACAAATAATAAATTATTAATACATTTTAAAATCATTAATATTATATATTACTGCAATAATTTATTTTCTCTTAGTCCTTCATGATGTAAAAGTTATTACATAATTCATGTATGTTGTAAAACTGATCCGAATGAAAACATGTTATAACCCCTAAATGAGTAAGAAAAATATATTATATTTTAATAATATAAATATAATATAATATTTAGTATCTAAAAACATTATATTTAACTCATAAATTATATTTAATTAGAGGTAGGTTATGAACATATAGAGTAATTATCACGGATTAGAAAATACAAACAATAATGTCTTGAATTTCCTATTAAAGGATTCATTCTAAATATGAGTTTTGGTACTTCTTATTTAAATAAGAGGTTTAAAATGATATATTTTCCTATGATATACTTAATTTGGTAATTTATTCAATAAAATATCTGAGAAAAAATATGTTTTGAGGTGGTATGAGAGGGTGTCCTTTTATAGATGAGAGGGTATCATTTTTATAAATAAACAATCATTAAATTTAAAAGAATGTAATATTCAGGGAAATGGGATCAAATTTGTAAAATTAGAGTCGATAATATAATATTAGTTTGATCAATCCATATCCCACCAATTATAATAAATATTTATATAATTTATTAAACATATTACTTTAACTTAATAATGTTATCTTAATTTAGTTATAATTATGGAAACAAAATTTTACATAGGTAAATTATTTTCATGAACAATAATGAAAAAACTAAATTTATCTTATATTAATATCATTATTAAAAATTGGAAATAAATGTCCTAATATTCAATTTATAATGTAATAAATATTAATCCTCTAACAATATATGTATAAGACCTGAAAAATACTTTTGGGAAAAATAAATTTTTAATTATAAATAATAATTTATACCAAAATTATGGAAATTAATGATTATATTAATATTAAAAGGTCTGTAATTAAAAAATAGATAGTTTTTTGACTTTCAAACCATAATAAAACAATGTGGATTATTTTTAATAGTTAATTAAAATAAAAAATCAAAATATATGTTTCCTTGGAACAAAAAATAACTTATGTACCAAAATCTAAAACAAATGTTAACAAATTCATCATATTATTTTTAATTAATTTCATTACTCCTAATATAGTAAATTGTTCATCAAAAAGGATTCAAGATATTTTAAGACATTATTACATCTTTTTGGTCTCATAAAACTTATGGTATTTGTAATCACAGCTTCATTTCCAATTTGAATAAAATTACCTTTCAAAAAATATCCCCCAAAATCACCCTAAGGTAATATTTAGTTGTTCAATAAAAAAAATTAATCTATTTTTTTTAAATTAAAATTTAGAAACCTAGAAATTAATCATTTAAATAAAAAATATATAATATTCAATAAATTGATATTACTAAATAAAACGTTTTCATTGGCCAAGGATAATTAAGTAGACTTCCTTATAATTAAATAATTATTTCCAGGGTATTATTAATTTATTTTAAAAATATGTATATAAATTAAATCAATACATTTATTGATATCATTCATTAAAAAGGGAAAACTTATCAAAATTAATAAATTAATAAAAAATATTCTTTAAAATTATTAATATGTTCATATGTGAATTAGAACCCCATTTATTTAATATAAATAATTTATTTGTCTAATCATATTATGATTTTTTATTAGTACTATGATGAATTATAACCATTACTATAGCAATACATGTATCACAAACTTTGAAAAAATATAATTTATTTAATGATAATTTTATAGTAAAATATCAACGTGGTACATTCAACCACCCATAAAAGATTTTTACACTCAAAATTACATTATTCAGATGAAAAAAATTATTACAATTCTTCCTCAAAGCAACCTCAGGCTCACTAATTTCATTTCCAAACATATGATTCCTATAGATAGATTTTATTATGTTATTTTTATTGTTTTTTATGTGATATCATACTCCAAATATGTAAGCATTTAGTGTTTATGATGTTTGATGGATCAAGAATGTAAATCCCAAAATGTGATACATAGGACACATCGTGCACATGGATGTGGATTAGTGGTAGTAAAAGATAGTATGTCGTCATAACAACATGGTATATAATTTATAAAGGAACAATATATCTAGGGATTAGATTTTACATATTATCGAATATCATAATCGTATTCCATGGTGATATTCAAAAGAATTTCGTAACACATAATTCAAACACCTAATAACAATAAAAATTATTAGCATAGATCATATATAGACTCTATGTAACATTAATTATTTGTATGAAGGATTAAATTTTATATAAAATTTCTTAGGAAAAATTAAACCACAACAATATGGGCTCTCTAAGTCCACCCTAACACTTTGGGGTTCAATTTTCCTATCCAATGGCTCATATGGTGTCATCTAAATGATCCAATGTTAATTTTTGTTATAAAATAATGCTACTAAGAAATTTTTTAGATCCAAAAATTCATTGAAATTTATTAAAAAAATATCTCAATATACCATCTAGAGTTTGAATAGTACTTTTTAATTTACTAGCATTTCAAGAAAGATAATGAATGATGAAACTCTTCACTATATTCAACTATTATTTAAAAATTATCTAATACATCAAGGTTAAACGTGGATTTGGATCTAAAAAATGGTGTGTGGATCTTCATACAACTATAGAAATTTCCATAAACATATTCTATCTGGTGGATTCAAGGAGAAATGATAATTGATTGAAAATAAATGCGATATATTTAAATTCATATCAACCCCAAACTATATATAATTACACACAGAAGAAGTCCATGGATGGTGTAATAAAAAAATGGTTATCTTCTTCCATTTCCATATTGGTTGGGGTAATTTAATTTCCCACACAATTATTGGTTGAAAATCTCAAATGTAATTTGAACATTTCATATTGTTACTAATTCATTTTGATAATCGGGACTCATAATTAAATTTTGAGATTTTAGAAATCCTAATTTTTTTATTTTGAATGTCATTTGAGGGTTGGTAAATTATTGTGTTGGTTTTAGGAATGTTGGTGGAGGTTTGAGTGGTTTGGATGCTATAGAGTTGCAGTCAAATCCCATTCATGTAGTGAATTAGGGATAATATAGTGAATGCTCAAAACAAAGGGAGTGGTCATCTAGATTGAATTCTTTCCGACATTAACTGTAAGTCTACGTCATGAATTGGGTATCAATTTTTTATTCAAAAACTAAAAATGGTACATGGATCCATATTTTGATTTCCAACCAATGTATGGGAGGAGGTATGTTTAGATGACACCTACCACTCTCTTCCTCCCATTATTCATAGGGTGTTTCTGGAGAATTGTTTTTATAAATTCTACATATGCCTCTCTATTTTTACCTTTTTCGTGATTCTTTTTATCGTTCCCTGAATTTTCTAGATTTTTTTAGTTTTTTAGTGATGATTCTACTAAATCATGATTGAATCAACAAATAATAATAGTGATTATGTGCATAGTGTATAGTGGTTGTTTTAAAATGATGTGTGTTTAATGTCAAAAATGATTTTGGTTAAGGTAAGACACTACCCTATTTAATTTTCTATTTTTCCATAAATAATAAAAGTTGGTTGAGTGTTAGTGGTCATGAATTTTTATTGATATTTTTATTGGGGTGTTTCATGGATCTTCTACATGTGATTGGTCATAATATTATTGTGAAAAAGGTGAGTGATGAGTTTTCAATGTTCGTACTATTTTTTAAAATGTTAAAAATTATTTATATATTGGTATAATTAATTATTTTGGTGTATATAATGAGGTAAGAGATCAAGAGATTTTAAAAACTATTATGATGAGTGGACAAGATTTTTTGAGGTGTAGTGGAACTTTGAAATCTTGATGTCTCCTTTTAGGTGCTACTTGGTACCTTTAATATGACATCACATACAAATTTTACATGAATTCACTACTACATGAATATTTTAGGCCCTTTTTTATAACAAATATGGACTATAATTGGATCAGAGGTTGTGATTGGGTGGTGTTTGACCTCCTATGTTAGGGATGAGTTTTCTTTAGAACATAGAGTTATTGGGATCAACTGTACAAAATTTCTCTATTGTGAGATGGAAATGGTTGAGTGGAAGAGAGACATATAGGAGTTCATGGGATGAAACATGTATCTTGGGTAGCCTCTAATGACATCCATTGGGATAGTTGGATAAGTTTGATTGGATTTTGTCTAGTGGAGTAGGTGGTAGAAAATATATCTCATTCATGGAGAGAGACACAATCTATACGATTATTTGAGGGATTGATGATTTTTGTTATAAGGATGATTCCATTGTTATAAAATGGGTGTCAAATGGAGGTGTTTCCTTAGGGTAAAGGGTTTTAGGATCTACAAAAATAGATGAAAGATGAATCCTAGTATGGACCACATTCCTGGCATGATAACATTGAAGGAATCTTCCAAAGGTAATTAGAGTGGTATGGATTGATACAACCCCTATGATGTGGGTCTAGGAGTTATTAGGTTTTTTGACATTGGACCATAAATTGGGATCTAGGTTGGAGGAGCCTTTGGGAATCAATGTCACAATTAGATGATGTGTGTGAGGTGTAATCTATGGGTAGAGATCCTATAATGTTAGGATGACCTAGTAGAAAACATGATGGGTGAGGTAAGATATGTTTACATAGGGGATATGTGTTGTGGAACTATCACCATAGGATCATTGTGATAATTTTGGGATGGTATGTGGCAATGTGTTCTAGATGTGAACTCCCTTGAGTTTGTTGGGATGAATCGGTGAGCATGTGGAAAATAAAATGATTGTGAAGATGGGTTAGTGCGCTTGTGTCTTCCCTAAAATCTATAGGGATGGGTTGGTTAGATTTTTCCATCACCATTTTATGTGGGTATGGGTCAATTTGGATCTTGAAACTATGTGGTCTCGGTTAAGGATGACCCTAGGGGTTGGGTCGTGTCGATAAATTATATAATACCTTCATATTAATAGTTTGAGGACTACATGTGAGGGGATGTGTCTTGGACTGATTGGAGATGTGAAAAGTGGACCCTTCCATGAGTGGTAAATTATATGGATGATTTAATAAAAAATAATCATGACCAGGCTATTTGGATAGTGGTTCAAGGATTGGATGCCACCATTCCATGAGTCATCCAGTATGGGTTTTGAATCAGTGCAATTGTATGATGATTTTATGATTTGGATTCAGGAATGGCATCATATTTTCTATGATCAGGATTCTTTATGCCCTGTTTAGCTCATTTTGATGTGATACATAAGGATTTATTTTGTATCTGTTAATATATGAAATTAAATAAACTTGTGTGCAATGGGTTTTACCTCATCCTTACTTGTATATGATGGTTTATACAAGCATATCATGGTAAGAACCTACAATGATTAATTTCTCACACATTATTGGGAACCCTAATGTTATTGTAGAACATATTTTTTCTTTTATTTCATATAGGACACATGTGTTGTTTTTTGTATGGATAAGATCGAAGGTATTTGTAGGATATTTGTATAATTCAACAGGTGAGAATTATTTATAGAGTGTATTCCTTGATTTTTTGGTTTATTTTTTATTTGGGATTAGCCGAGTGGAAAATCATTATTGGTATGATTTTATGACTTTTGTATGAAATTTATTACAAAATAGTTGTAATATCCATGTTTTATGGTTTTCCCATTCATTATGAATTATCAATAAGCTTTTAAATGGTTTATTTTGGGTTACAAATGTTTGAATTAGTTTGTCATAGAGATGAGTAGTACATGGTATTGTTGGGGGTAAACCATGGGAAGTAGAATTCCCTTAGAGGTGGGTGTGTTTATCTTAGTGTCCTCCTATAGAAAAAGAAATTCCAAAAATCACCGGGATGATCATTGTCTCATGTTTGGTCCACAAAAACTATCACTATAGGTAACATGGAAGGCCAACACACTATGGGGTTGGGAATGGTACACCTCGGATGAGTTGAGACTAATGTTATTTTAACACTGTGAAAAAAAGCCAGAGGGGACCTCACTACACCATGGTTGAAGGCATTTCATGTCCAATATGGAGAATAATTTTATCCCTTTATCATGGTGGGTCATAATAGGCATGTATTGATTGAATAATTCATGTCCATGGTCGTAATAAACATGTTGTGGTGCCATTTATTAAGGTTTTTTTAATCTATTGATTCAAGTACAATGTTTTCAAAAAATAATTATAATAATTGAATGGGATTATGTGAAATATTTATATGAGATTTTTTTAAGTTCAATATACTCAACTGTGACGCTTAAAACTATACATCTTCATCTATTGTATAGGGAATTAAAATCATACATATTTAGGAGGAATATCTATGTTACTATTCACTTTCAATTTTTTTAATTAGGGTCTTTGGGATGATGATTAATAGTTGTTGATTCAATGTGATCACAATATTTAAGTGGATTATCAATCCCTTCTATTTATATGGAATTTTAAGGATGTATTTTTATCAAAAAATTTATTTTCATTTTCAATGAAAATTCTTTCTAATTATTGAATATAATATCATTCAGTCCTTTTTTAAAAATAATAATTTATATATATGACTAATAGTTATTATTTTTTGTGAAACAAATTGTTGAATATTGTTAAAAACTAATCGATTTTGTTTGTTAGAGATGGTAAATCATATTTCTAATGTGTTGTGATATTGGAAATCATTTTTAATGTTAATTTAGAGTGATAACCTAGAAAAATCCTAGATTGTGGATGTGTTGATATTTTCATTGTATAAGGTTGTGTTGGTGAGGAATTATCACTCTGTTTCAGTGTCATTAGAGGATATATCACCATGTGATAACTTGGTAATGGATGGATCATTGCATGAGATTATTGGTATTTTTATTCAGAATTCATGGGTTTGTGAGTTAGTGAATATGAACATTGGTTTCTGGGTGGATTGAGATGAATTGATTTTATATATTTTGGAAAAATATGATTTTGGATAAAATTTTAGAGATCAATTTCTTCTCTTTTATATAACTATATACCTAAATTGATTCTATTTATAGTTTCATGTGTAAGAAGTCATGTGTTTTACCTCCTGGGTATGATTACTGAACCTAGTATATGCACATTGTTGTATACGCAGATGTTGATTTAAATTATATTTGAAATGGTTATATTCCATATTTCACTAGTGAAGATTATTGAGGTTTCATTAATTGGTATATTTAGTTGGATATTTGTACATTTTTGGTCTTCAAGTCTAAATAGGTACCACCTCGGTGCACGAGTATAAATCTTTTTGCTGTCATAGTTGTTATTGTTTTTTTACTATTATATATTTTGGTTATTGGATTTTGAGTTGTATTTTCTACCATTCATGAATAATATTCAATTTTTTTTGTTTTTATTTATATCCTGATAATTTGTTTTTGTTTAGATGAGAAAATCACATAGTAATGATTAACTAATCCACTTTTTGTTATTCTCATCGATTAGTCTCTATGGGTTATCCTATAAGCTCACTATCTCCTCCTCTTCTACCCAATCAAAATGAAAAATGGGTGGGATGTAAGAATTGGGTTTATCTACTTGTTTGAACAATAATTTTTATGATATGTATGGCTTGGTTTATTTTTATACATATATATATATATTGTTTGAGGTTATAGTCACCTTATTTAATAGGTTAATCCCTCTCTTCATGTAACCAACATATAGAATACTAGGGATCATTCTTAATAAAATATTGATAATTGATCTCATTCTATATTGATTTCATGTGGTGGGTCATCACTATGTTATACCAATAATTTTGTTTCTTTATGATTTTAAGTTATGTTAGATAGGTTATCAATAATTTTATTACAGATTATAAAGGTCCCTCAACATATGATCCATGAAA
The DNA here is from genome assembly GCA_963277665.1 of Viscum album. Lineage (NCBI taxonomy): Eukaryota > Viridiplantae > Streptophyta > Magnoliopsida > Santalales > Viscaceae > Viscum > Viscum album. The sequence goes on from OY728120.1 coordinate 489,216,173, forward strand.
ACAATTCCACTGGGAAGTCCTGTTTACCATGGGTATGAGAATGATGTTAGTTCATTTTAAAATTATAAAGAAGGAGTTTATTTAATATATGGTTATTAATAAAGATATTATTTATGGTTTTTGGATCTCTTAATTTTTAATGGATTCCTTTATTCAAGAAACATGATTAGGCATTTAGTAATTACAACACATTTATGTGTTTTCCAATCATTGTTTTTTGATGTCTAGTTTAGTTATTTAAAGTTTCCATAAGAACATAATATAGTGTTTTACTATATATAATTTTTTGGAATTATACTCACATGGACCATGATGTATTTCTTTATTATGGAAGGTAATGGGGATCTTAAGATTGTACGTTATTAAGGTATTAAAATTTAGTCCCTCCCAAATGGGATGTATGGAGACCCATATCAAGCTAGTGTAGGAATTAAAGACCTCAATAATGTATAACAGATGGGTTCCATAAATTCACTATTTTCGGAGGACTTATCCATTGTTGGGAATGAGTTTCCTTGAGGATATAAAACCCTTCTGTATTTTATGTTGGTATAGTTATTTAATGTTCCAATAATTTCATATATGGTGTTTTTTCATATTTCTTCTTATTAAGGATATAATTCTCCAAATGAGTTAGTTTTGTGGGAGTATTAAAATTTTTGAGGAAAAGAATGTTAATTAGTTGTGATTTTTACTGATGTTTATTTCATATGGTATGATTGGTTGGATGCGTAGCCCTACCAATCTTGAGATAAATTTTTTTGTAGCATGTAAGGAGGGTGGGTGAATGATTGTAGTTTAGAAAACACATATGTGGGGTTGGTGTTTACGTTTTTATACATGGAATGTAAGATTCATTGTGTTGTAAGGTCAGCCTAACATGAGTTTAGGACATGTTCAGTGGGGTAGGCATGGGATCCTTCGGTATACGGGATGTGTCTCACGGTAGAATGAGTTAGATTTTTTTATCTGGTTGTATTGTAGCATACATATATTGGATTTCGCGGATACCAAGTAGGGTCATGAGAGAATCCAAGAGTTCATTATTGACAAGTGTACCCATGGTGTAAGAGATTGAGAATTTCCATGTAATTGCATAGGAAAATTATTGGTGGGTGAAGGTATTTTCATGTTGAATGTGGGTGGTTCTAATTGGTTTGGGGATCAATGAATGGGTTATGTGAGAGCTCATTGATATTTTTAGGTTTTGAATAAACATGTGTGGCACTATGATGGATGTTTGGATGTGATATAATCATTGAAATCGAGGAATGGGTAGTCAGTCTATAATTTGGGAAATATAGAAGAAATAGTAGACATCAGTGAAAGATGAGGGTACCATGGTATTGTCAAAGAGAATAAATTCCTTGAAATGATTTTTTAAATAGTTGTGTCATCCGAGGATGATGGGATATGAGAATGGATTCAGAAGATAAAATTCGTTTCTTATTGATATTATTTTTCTTCTAAACATTAGGAGTGGTGTAGGTGAATCCATATGGTGTGGATTGCACCATTTACTATCTTGGGTGACTTTCCTAGTGAACTAGGAAAAACATTGGAGGTCAGTTAATTGATTTAGTTCTCAAGTATAAGTATGATAATGAAATCCGATCATTTCATATGGTACATTACATATCAGGGTCCCCTGGTTCAGGTAGTGTTTTGGTGGGTGAACATAATTTCCATATTATAAAATAGAGTGTTGTATCGATCATATATGAATGAACCCTAGGATGGAAGAATCAATATTTCGGTAAGAATATTCAAGAAGATGTTCAGGGTGGCATCAAGTTTCCCTGGATGGAAAATATCTATTGATATCTAGTACCATAGGTAAACCCATATTCAAAATTTTTTATGTAGTGTTGGATGGATTTGGTGCATTGGCGTTAGGATCATAGTGATTTTTATGTTATCGATGGATATGTTTGATAAAGGGTAATAGGTTTCTTTTCGTTGATAGATATTTTGATCTTAGTATTGATCATTGGGTAAACCATGATTCATGATAAGATTGATGGGTTTAAACATGATTAATGATATGATTACAAGGGTGGACCATGATTTCTAACATGATTCAGGGGGTCATTAATGTGGAAAATTATAGCGAAGGTGAAGATTTTGGAATCAAAACATAGGGAAGAAAAAGAAGAGAGTTTCATAGTTCAAGGTATAAATGAGGTCTTGCAAGTGAGGGGATAGAGTGAATGTACACTTAGAGGAAGGGATTTATTTTGATGATGCATCGATGGGTGTGACCAAGCATTTTTTGGGTAAAGTCCATTAGAGGAGGTCCAACTAGGGATTTTACCTACAAAATTAATTTGCTAAGACTGTGACTGTGTCAAGAACATCATTTGTGTAAATTTTTAGGTAGTTTGAAGATTATATTGTACCCTCAATATAATGTTTAGTGTTTCAGGACATTGTATTTCATGATGAACATTCGAATCACATTGGAAATTAGAGTTGGATATGAGTTAGTTCTAAGTGTATTGATAATTTCTATAGGTATATGTATGTAATTAGAGTTTTATCATTGCTTCTCAAGGATGATAATAATTATTGTTGGGTGTTTTTAATGAACCAAGTCATTACTGTTTGAAAATTCTCTATGAAATATGAACATTTCATCTGGTGAGTGGTTTTTTAGAACCCATATAGAGAATAAACATTTGAGATTTTATATTTCTATAAAAGTTTTATAGAATTTTTTGGTGTGGTTTGGTGAATTTTAGAGGAGGGTTGGGTGTTTAGGCTTATATATTGTTGTAGGAGCATCCCATTAACATTGTGAACCTTGGATTCATTTCTTGAATGTTTGGAACACATGTAGAGATCATTTTCCTCGAATGGTTCAATTCTTGAACTAGAGGTCCCCACCATAAAATGTGTACTATCATTTTATCAATAATCATACGACTTTTCAACTATTTGTTTTTTTTAACCAATGTGCATGGTAAGGTCTATTTATCAAACATCACCCCCTATCATCCCACCATATTTCATGGGGCATTTTTAATTCCATTTTGCAAAAAAATTTCATATTTATATTCTCTTATGTGTCTTTATTTTATTTCCCATTAAATAACTATTTTTGGTGATATTTTATAAGGGTTTTGGTTATAATCCCATCAGAACACGGTAGAATCGATTGAGAATATTGGGGATTTTATTTTTGGTCACCAAAGGAGGTTATAAAATAATATTTTCACATTGTAAACAGTTTATTCCATCGGAGTTATGAAACATCCATATCTAATATTATTTTTCCAATTAATTTGATGAAATTGATTGTTTTTCATGTATTAGTTATTTGGGTATTTTCTCTTATTGGTGTTGGGGGCATGCCATAGATCAAGTTTGGTCAATGGGTCTTAGTTTTAGAGTAAATAATCTTCCCAGTGTGTTTCTCAAACCTTTTAACTCCCTAATATTATATAAATAATTAATTATGAATTTTAATAATTATCTTCTTCTATTTATTACATGGTGATATAGAATAAGAGATGGGATGGGATTGCATGAGGAATAGATGGTATTGGCAGAGTTGGTGTAGAGGTTGGTTTTGTTACAACTCGACCCTAGTTACCCAGAGTCGGTGCATTATTTTAATACATTGGCATGATTATAAGGAATCAAGCCACAAAAGACCGATCAATTTAGAAGTCTTGGAAAATAGATTACATACATGAATGTTACATTACACATTATAAAATAAAACACAACATACATGCTCCTTTTATAATTCCATTAATTGTAAAGACCAGTAAAATTAAAGGTAAATGTTTTCTTAATTTTCTTTGGAATTCTATGAGTACGCAGTTTCTGACGGCACCTGATTCCGAGGCCCGGCCGAATAATTTTTTGAAGATTAGCTCAGGTGTGTTCATTGAAAGAACGAGTGGGTTTTTCTATCTTTTTATATGATGCTCAGAATTGAAATCTGAGGGCACCGATGAAACTGCAGCACTGGTAATTTCTTAGGAACACCTTTCCTGAAGGTGCGTTTTCTCGGGAGGAATTATTAAAAAATGTGAAGAATAAAAATACAATTCCTTTACAATTATATTTTTATTATACTGCTAGTGGTTTAAGTGTTATGGGAAAGGAAGTTGTGAGGAAGTTGGGGTGGGGCCCACACAAGCACCCACCTCCTTCAATTTCCCGGACACCCCATTTAAACCCCCCTCTAGCAATTAATTCTGAAACTCATCCACTCTTGCACATTAATGCACGCCAATTAAACACCTAATTAATTTGAAAACACAAGCTAATTAATTTGGTGAATTCATTTTGAATTTTAAAAATTTTGGCATGTGTGAATAAAATAAGACAACGTATTATTTTATTTATGGGGTTGATTCGTTGTGTGCAATCCGGGGAGAGAATAACCAACGTCTCGAAGAACATCTTCTTCCTCATAGAAGAATGCGAAGAACACCAACACACCTTTCGATCTTCTTTCCACGTCAAAGAAAGGGGGACGCTGCATCTTTCATCGGGCGTGCATCGACGACGTATACGGAGCCTCGTTCCACGACGCCGTCTTCACGACGCCATTTTCCCGCGATGATCATCGTTTGACAAATCCTCGACGTAGGGGTTTGATTTAATGTTCGTGAATATTTTGGCATCCATCGTTGAACCTTTAGCCACTTGTAATTGATTTAACGGGAGGGGGTCGGACCACATGATCACAGCCGACCCTCCTTCCCCTTTTTTTGTTGTACTTGTTGTGGCTCGAACGAAGGTGGCGCGATGTTGATGCACTGCGCGGTAAAGAAAAGAGATGCGGAGGTGGAGCACGGCATCGTCGCACCACGCCAATGAACTCGAGGGAATGTAGCGGCAGAAGTGGGCCATGATGGAGGGGGGCAGTGCTGACGTGCTGCGCCGGTCGAAGAAGGGCCGCGGCCTAAGGTCGCGACGGTCACCAACAGGGGGCGGCCGGACTCCCCGACCACTAGAGCATCAAGAGCCTCTGCCCTTTGGCCGCAGCGGAAAACCTGGAGGGGGCCGGATAAACCAGCCGCCGGCGCTTAGGAAGGGCGGGACCGTGGGGTCCCGCGGTGGCGGTCACCAGCAGGCAGAAGCCAGACACGGTCGGCTGCCAGAGCTCCAGGAGGCGGGACCCCTCGCGGGACCTGTGGCGGTTCACAAGGCCGGCCAAACGGCCGGCCGTTTTCCGAGTATACCGGGGGGTGTAACCCCTGGGTTCAGTTAGGGCGGACCCCACTGGGTCAGCTGTTCCATAAAAAGGGGGCGGCGCTCACCCCCTTGCACCCGCTCGGCCGCGTGTTGAGCCGCGTTCAGCCACACTGGGTCGGGCTGGTCGCACCGGGCCGGGCAGCCCGCGCCGGGCCGGGCCGCCCGCGCCGTGCCGGGCCGCCCACGCTGGGCCGGACCCCCGCCCCGGGCTGGGCCGCACCCTAACGGGTTGAACCCAGACCTGGGTCAGGCCGACCCAGTTCGGGCCGACCTATGGGGTTTTGGGCCAGGTCGGTCCGGGCCTAAACCCCCCTAAAAAAGGACAGATTCGTTGAAATGTCCGTAACATGGGCTACGGACCTCCGATCGACGCACCGTCAGTTGCGAAGCGATCCATGGATCGAGACAGCCAATTCGGTATATTACACTCAAGTTTTCAGAGAACTTTGGGTATGGCCAAGATGGTTCTAACATGAAACCAACCGGGCCTTCGGAGTGGAAACACTTATAACTTGAGCTTCGGATGTCCGATTGATGTTCCATCGACATTTTTGGTTTTATCATAGTGAGACGGTTCTTTTGGCTTACTCCACTTGAGGTTTGGACGTAGTTTTAATATGATCAGTTTGGTTATGACTTAAAAACCAACTGGGCCCCTGGGGAGAAAAAGTCAATAACTCTCAGACCAGGCGTCCGATTGACGCACCGTCTATCGCTTTGAGTTCCTATTGGCGAGACGGAACATTGGGATACATCAAATCCGGAATTCGTGTCAGTTGATGTATCGACCCCCCTTCACTCGTGGAGCGAACCCTCCCAGAATGAGCATGATGTATACACGAACCCTAGAGATGGCTGCGACTGTGACGACGATGACGACAGTACTAGGATCCTCTGTGGGTTCGACGAGGACGACTACTGGACTGGGATCCTCTGTGGGTTCGAAGAGGATGAACTATTGCACTGGGATCCATTGTGGGTTCGACGAGGACCACTACCAGACTGGGATCCTCTGTGGGTTCGACGAGGATGACTATCGTACTAGGATACTCCGTGGGTTCGATGAGGACGACTATTGTACTGGGATCCTCCGTGGGATCCACTTCCGTGCTGGGATCCTCCGTGGGTTCGACAACGATGACTACTATACATGGATCCTTTGTGGGTTTGGCAGCGACGACTACTAAACTTGGATCCTACGTGGGTTCGGTAGAGGAGATGATTTAGAGGCAACATCTAATCATCCCCACCCCTCTTCGTGAGTAGTATACATGTTTGAGCTGAGTCTTGAATTTCAATCATTATCTTCGATGTGATTGACTTGATATCCTGTGTGGATTGGAAAATTCTTTCTTGTGTCGATTGGGTCGTACTTTCCTGTGTGGATTAAGTTTTAATTTCCTGAGTGGAATGGATTGTACATGAGCTCGTGAGTTGGAGTTGAACTAGATTTGATAATTTAGGTATATATATGGGAATATACCTAAGTAGAGTTAGATGATACTTTGTGATTGTATCTTTTCATTGTGGTTTATCCTTTGTGGATTCAGGGAGACCTTCAGGGATCTCAGGGTCCCTTTTTAGTATCGTATACTCACCCTTGCACGGGAATCGCCCGCACTACGTTTTGTTGGTTGCAGACGATGGACATCACTGATCGTGGTTGAGGCTTGTAGAGATGGACAGTACCGGGAGGAGGATCTCATGCCGAGATGGTGCCCGGAGGTGGATATCACAACGAGTCGGTACCCGGAGGAGACGGACAGACATGGAGTGTTGTACCTATCCTTCAGGTAGGAAGCCGGAGGATGATCCTGGAGTGGCTTGTCACCTTTCAGCTGTTGTCCTTGAGTTGTACTTTACTTTCAATTGTAGTAGTACCTCTCTTTTGGGATTATATTTCTGGCCCCTTGTACTTTCTTCACGTTTGTTTACTACTTACTTGGTGTTTACTCCTGCTTGCGTACTCTGTGGTGTTTGTTTACTTTATAAAGCCAACACCTTCCCAATTATCGGGATTTACGCCATTATTGCTAGTCTCCAGCCCCTTGCCTATGGGATGCAGGCTTGGGGTAGTCACGACACGGGCCCCAAGGATGGGGCATGACAAATTGGTATCAGAGGAGTTCGGTCCTACAGAAGACCTCAGGACTCTGATCTTTCTTCTATGTGAAGAAATAGTGTTAAGGGTATTGAGTGTGGTTATCAGTCTAGGGAGTCCAGTGATGGTGCGGCGGCCGACGTAGCCATACACCAGGACCATGACTTCTGATTTATGACTCAGTGCACGAAAACATGGATTGCATGTGTGTTTCAAAAGTTTTCTTTGTGATTAATTTGTGTCATATCACCAGGTTTACTGTTTTGACCATGGCACACCTGTTTCTCTTCAGGATGACCCCAGTACTGTAGCCAGCTTGGGTTCTGAGCTTTGTACGAGACGAAAGCCCATCGAGCGATGAGGCATCGGTGCAGGACCCTTTTACAACTGAGGCACCGGTAGTACCTCTACCCGTCGAGCCACCGATGCCACCAGCCCCAGCCGGTGAGAGTGCACGTCGCCTTAGTGAACTGCATGATTTTCAGTGTCAGAGACCTCCTAGGTTTCATGGGGAGACAGACCCTTAGGCAGCTAAGGATTGGATGGAGGCTGTAGTTCGAGTTTTTAGGATTGTGGGGACACCAACTGACCTCATGGTGATCCTTGTAGCGAGTCTCCTACACGCGACAACGGGCAGTTAGTGAAGCCTGATGCTCTAGGTGCACGATTAGGCATCACTTCTTTGGACGGACATTGAGAGCCTCTTCTGCTTGGAGTTCATCCCAGACACCCTCCATGTGGTGCACATTCAGGAGTTACTACAGCTACGACAGGGCATCATGACTGTGGCCGAGTACTCGGCGAGGTTTACTGATCTCTCATGATACACCAGGCATATGGTACGAGACCCTTTTTTCAGGGCCCGGACCTTCGAGCAGGGATTTAGGCATGAGATTAGGGCTTTGATGATCTCCCTCAACATACCAACGTAGGCAGGGGTGTTGGAGAGATCCTTTCTAGTGGAGTGTTTTCTCATCGAGCAGTCACCAGCGGCGGGACCCTCCGCAGGATGACCCGTAGCGGAGTCTTCTGCATGTGGAAGTAGACAGATGACGCAGAGGTCCATGCAGGCCAAACCATCAGATGAGCAATCTCAGGATTTAGATTTGGTTTTGCGGGGAACACGAAGGAGATCCAGCCACACGAGGAGCATGCAGTGCTATGGATGCGGCGGGCAGGGTCACATTGCTCGAGACTGCCCGACTCGTCCTGCAGATGAGTAGTAGGCTGTAGAGGGACATCACAGGCAAAGGTTCGACCATGGTGGTCTGCAGGCAGTAGGCGGATGAGGTAGAAGAGCTGGCTAAGCAACGGGTGTTGGGTGACGCTTTGAGGCCCTACCACCACCACCACCACCAGAAATACCACCCCGACCGCAGGGAACAGGTGGACAGGGGAGAGCTCAGCTTCAAGACGGTGAGGCTTACGACCATGGAGCTCTGGGAGAGGATGGACAGGAGCGGGACTAGATCTAGTCATAGAGACTTTTGTTCATGTGGCTTCTGGCCTTATTGATGTTGTGTTTTTTGATTTTATGTGTCTTTGTACCTTGAGTTGTAGTAATAAAAGACACTTGTTCTTGTGACGTTTTCTTCCCTGTCCTTTTTATGTAGTTGATACTAAGAGGTTCCGGTTTAAAATTGTTGACTTGACCCTCACTTTCGAGATTCCTACTTGAAGAGACCTAGTGACCACACACTTCAGCCGACAGTGTGACTCAACCCTAGGAGGCGAGAGTAACGGTTGGATCTCTTGGTAGTAGCGTCGAGGCCTTACGATATCATCCATGGCATGGATTAGTATCATTCATGTCAGGATTGACTGTATTAGGCAAAGAATGTAGTTTAACCAGGGGATGAGACCATATTTCTTTTATCGAAAAAGAAGAAATCTTTGCAGCTCTTATAGGACCAGAGAAGGTTCAGGTCATCTAGGAGAAGATGAGGATAGCTCAGTGCCGACAGGAGGTATAGACCACAAGAGTTTGAGGATGGTGACCACGTTTTCTTACGGGTCTCACCTTAACATGGATTATGGAGATTTTTCTGAGGCGGAAAGTTATCTCTGCGCTTCATCGGATGCTTCTAGGTCCTCAACAGGGTAGGCAAGGTTGTTTACCACTTGACCAATCCACCTCAGTTGCATCAGGTTCATGACGACTTCCACGTATCTCAGCTGAGGAGATACGTGCATGACCCAACGCATATCATCAACCATGGGGAGCTGGACAATGATGATGGGGTGACTTTTGCGGAGGTCCCGGTGAAGATCAAGAATCGACAGGAGAGGGTACTATGTGGATGGTCGATTCCTCTAATGTGCATCATGTGGCAGTATGGGAACCTCCAGGGGAGCACTTGGGAGCAGGAGGCTCAGATGCGTGCTCAGTACCCACATTTGTTTCCCTAGTTTGAGATGTATTTTTACGGGCACGTAAAGCCCTATGGTGGGATTAATGTAAAGACCCATAAATTTCAAGGGATTTTTTTTAATTTTCTTTGGAATTATACGAGTACGCAGTCTCTGGTGTCACCTGATTCTGAGGCCTGGTGCGCCTGGAATAATTATCCGAAGTTTAGTTCGGGTATGTTCTATGAACGAACGAGCATGTTTTTCTAACTTTTGATCTGATGCTCGGAATTGAAATCTGAGAGCACCAATGAAACCGCATCGCTGGTAATTTCTTAGGAACACCTTTCCCAAAGGTGCGTTTTCTCAGGAGGAATTGTTAAAAAATGTTAAGAATAAAAATATAGTTTCTTTACAATTATATTTTTATTATACCGCTAGTGGTTTAAGTATTAAGGGAAAGGAAGTTGTGTGGAAGTTGGGGTGGGGCCCACACGAGCCCCCACCTCCTTCAATTTCCCTTACACCCCATTTAAACCCCCCTCTAGTAATTAATTTTGTATGTCATCCACTCTTCTACATTAATTCATTCAAATTAAATACCTAATTAATTTGACAACCCAAGTTAAGTAATTTGGTGAATTCATTTTGAATTTTAAAAATGTTGGCATGTGTGAATAAAATAAGACAATGTCTTATTTTATTTTTGGTGTTGATTAGTTGTGTGAAATCTGGGGAGAGAATAACCAAAGTCTCAAAGAACATATTCTTCCTCGTAGAAGAATGTGAAGAACACAGACACACCTTTCGAACTGTTTTCCGCGTCAAAGAAGGGGGGACGCTGCATCCTTCATCGGGCGTTCACCGATGACGTATAGTTTGACATTTACCATATCTCTTTGTATTATTTAATGTATAAGGTGGGAATGGGTCTAAAAAACACTCAACCAATAGATTTTAGACAGGTTTGGGTCACTATATTAACATAATCTTATAGATTTAACTCTTAGTTAAATAGTTTGACATTTACCATATCACTTTGTATTATTATATAATATGGTTTATAAACATACTATATACTTCCAAGAGAACCACAAGTGGTTCATTAATGATACATCGATAATTATATAACTCTTTTGTCCGAACCGTAGATTTTTAGGAATAGAATATCAATTAATAATGAGATATTTGTTTTAAAAACTCTTTTATATCATTTTGAAACTATTTGGTATTTTGTTTTTTCTAAATTCATAACAGCATTATTACTTCGAAAATAATTCATCGAACCAACCCTAATATGTCATATTGACCTATAAAATTAGTGGAATTCATAAAAAGTCTCAAATTACATTTATTTCGATATATATAATATCAATTATTTTAATATTTTATCAATTAGGTAATTAATTCACCATCATTGGGTCATAAATAAATTAAATTATCTAATGTCTAAAAAATATAAATAAAATACCATTAGTTAAGAAATGTTTTTCTCTTTTTAATGAATATTCATAGTCGAATTTATCTTTGGCGTAACCCTATATTAAAAATGGTTTAGTTATTAAACATTGAATTTAACACTTTTAACTTTTCATTGAATTAAATAATAATAAATGTCCTAATCTAATCCAAGTGAAACAAAGAGGATCATATTTTATTCCTAAGGTTTTTTGGGTCGAATTATAGTTATTCAATAGAATTAGTACATGTGTGTGGGTAATAATAATATCATTTTTACCCTTAATTACTATATTTACTTTTAACCGTGGTAAATAAAAGTCAAAATTTACTATTCACCAAAAATCATTTTCAACTTATTGAACCACATTTTAGTTACTGAGGTTAACCATGTCTCTCAGATTTTTGAAATTCAACTCACAGAAGCGGTAAAATTAAGATTCATACAAATTTTCAAATGCTCCAGGAGGTGGGTAAAAGACGATAAAAAGATCAATAAAACTTTTATGTATCAAAACATGTTATAAAATGACTCCAATGAATTACATTGAAATTATATTGGAATTATGTATATATTTTGACCTAAATTAAATTTAAATAAAATAAATAATTATTAAAATAAAAAGTCAGTTTTAAACAATAACTCAGTGTTTTTCACTATTCAACAAAGATTGAATGTTTTCAAAAAAATACCAAAAATCCACCCTAAAATAATTTTGATATTCTGAATTCAAAAATTAAGTCTATATTATGTAATTAAAAACATGTAAGTTGAATTTATTAATTTAAAATTAATTCCCGTTGTCAAAACCAAAAGGATTATTTTTAAGAAATAATAACTATCAAAAGATTGAAACTTGTTTATGTCCAATTCAATGTGAAATTACTTTCAATGACCATCATTGGATTAAATGGTAAAAATATAATCTATTTTTACTTCCAAACCATTGAAATTTATAATTTAACACTATAAATTATTTTGATTAAAAAAAGTTATTTTTGGTTAAAATATTGCATTTTTCACTATTCACCCAAATATGAAAGTTATCAGAAAAACACCAAAAATTTATTGAAACTAAATTCTTATGTCCTGATTCTAAAGAAGAATTTTATTTTGTCAAATTGAATATATAAATGTTTCAAATATTGGACTTAACAAGGGTTCACCATTAAAATACGGTAAAAGTGCATTTTTTTTTGAAAAAATATATCTTTTATCTGAAAAAATGAATTAATATTATATTTTGTCTAAGAAACTCATAATATGGATCCTAAAATTATAATTATTATATAATGTTCAAAATTATGTTAATACTATTCATAAGCACTTTTGAACGACTAGTTTGGTATGTCATGGTGCACTTGAACTCAGTGTTGTGTGTAGTGAAAGTTATTGAATTACTTTGAAGAAATAACATACTGTGAAATCTTGGGGTGTTACAAGTTTTTTTGGTATCTACTTTTCACAGGTAGTTGGTATGATACCCAATTGACTTGGCCATCTCAATTACCTGAAATTATGAAAATAATTCAATACAATATATTCAAAAAATTATATAAGTTTTGTAGGATCGAAATAACGATATAGATGCTCAATATACAAGAGGGGGGGTGAATTGTACACTTAAAAAATTCCTTTAGAACCTTTAAAGTTATTTACGGATAAATATGTTTTCCTTAGAAAAGGAAAATCTAGGTTAAACAAATTTAAACTAAGAAAATTCACAACACCTCTAATCACTAACTGGAGTATTGGAACCGAGGTTTACAATATAAGATTCTACCTTAAAGCATATAGAATATTAAACTAATCAGAGTACAAGTGTAAGGAAATACAAGAAGGTTATCCTTTCCTTACAATACAATATGTATCAGAAAAACAAGTAGTAAAACTACAAGTAAAAAGATATGAATCTTTTAACCCAAAGACAAGGGTATCCAACAACCTTGGATAAAGGTCCCTTGATTTATACATTAAAGCAAGTATGTCTTACCCACACCAGGGTAAGCCCTTGATACGAAGATCAGAATCTCCGTCTTGTTATCCCCGCAATCCCTCAACTTCAAGGTAGTTGGAACCTCTATCTTCCTCAGCAAGGAAACCCTCGAACTTCAAGGTAGTCGGCACCTCTGTCTTCCTATCCCCAGAAGTCCTCGAATGTAATCACCAAAATCCAGAGTCACACAATGCAATCTGAACGAGCGGTTCAGTATGCACCAGGCATGAAAAGCTTCTCTCTCTAGAAATCACATTGACAGCGTGTGTTATCTAGATCGATCAACTTGTTCATTTCTATCTTGATCTCTTTCAAATGAGCTCCTATCTGTAGGCAAATTTCCAACGGTCGGCTCCCTCTTCCAACAGTCATATTTTCCATGAAATTCGGAGGGACCTGTACACGTGTAACTCAACCAACGGTTAATTAGAAACAGAATAGACGACATCATTTTATAAAAAACTATGTATAACTAAATGTACAACATCATTTTGAAATGAATCATATAAGTAAAAGATAATAAATATTTCGGATTGTAAGAAAGTCAAAAGATCGGAGTCTAATCAAGATGAAGTTCGGAGTCTATGTTAAAAAATGTCCGGATTCTGTTTTATAGGAATTCTGAATCTGGTTTCACCAGAGATCAGATTCTGAACCTGTAGAGTTCAGAGTCGAACTTCTTAAGAGTTTGGAGTCGAACTGCTTAAGAGTTCAGAGTCGAACTTCTTAAGTGCCCAGAGTCGAACTACTTAAAAGTTCGGAGTCGAACTTCATAAGAGTTCGGAGTTGAACTGCTTAAATGTTCGGAGTCGAACTTCTTAAGAGTTCGGAGTCGAACTGCTTAAATGTTCGGAGTCCAACTTCTTCAGAGTTTGGAGTCGAACTACTAAAGAGTTCAAAGTCGAACTTCTTAAGAGTTCGGAGTCGAACTGCTTAAAAGTTCGGAGTCGAACTTCTTCAGAGTTCGGAGTCGAACTACTAAAGAGTTTGGAGTCGAACAGCTTAAGAGTTCGGAGTCAAGCTTCATGAGAGTTTGGAGTCAAACTACTTAAGAGTTTGGAGTCGAACTGCTTAAGAGTTCGGCGTCGAACTACTTCAGAGTTCGGAGTCGATCTTCTTAAGACTTCGGAGTCCAGAATTCGGATTAGAACTACATTACAGATCACATCCGGAATTCGGATCCTTAAAACAGAATGTTCCAAATCTTTTTATTATATGGATCTGGAAATTTGGTTATGATTCCGGTTTTTGAATTTAAGAATAATATTGCTATGTATAAGAAAATCCAGCTTAAGGTAAATTTCCATAAAGAAGTAAATTTTCCTAATGGGGGTAAAAATAACATTTTCTTAAGTATAAGGTGTTTGTGATTTTCAAAACAAGAAGGAATGGAAAAGTCATAAGAAAAAACTTATTGACTCAACAATCTCCCCATTTTTGGAAAACACAAACATCCTTTCGAAAAATCATATAAGGATTTTGAAAATTTTCATTAGACTTTGAAATTTAAAACTCATCTCCCTTTGTTCATGGATGATGTGAATACAACTAACTCCCCCTTAGGCATTGAAACTCTAAGGATTGTATTATGAGTTTTCAGAGTAGATTTTTCATTATAGTAAGAATGAAAAACTTCGTAGTGGGAAACTGCCCCTTTCTTTAAGGATATTCCACTTAGAAATTTTTCCTTTCTCCTCCTTAGAAGTAGTTCTTTTTCCTTCTCCCCCTTTGTGCTTTTCAAAAAGAATTGAAGGGAATGGAAAATAATGTATGGTATCTGAAACATTAGTATATAACACAATACAACCAACTAGATAACCATTTCATTAGAGTTGGGGAAAAAATTTACAAGGAAAGACAACTACAACAAAAGATTGCAGTGGGTTCATTTCTCTTCCCTTTCCTTCGGAATGTGATTCTTTAACAAGGCTTAGATTTTCTTCATGTATCTTTTATCTTCTTCTTGTTGCCTCTCCAAGGCCTTTACCTTTTCTTATTGAGCTTTTAAAGCATCTTCCAGAGCCTCCAAGGCTTCTTTCTGCAACTTTATTATCTCATCTTTCATTTCCATCTTCTGCTGAAACTCCATCTAAAAATCTCATTCAGTTTTCCAATTTTGAGATACTGAGTTAAGCTTCCCATTCAGATCCCTAACCTGTTGATTCCAGATATTTTGCTCCTCGTTCAACTACTCACAAATCTCATTAACCCTTTTATCCTCCATTTCAAAAACATTTGGAAATTCAGCCTGAACAATCTCAAAGTGAACTAATTCTTCATCAACTCTCTTAGACCACTTGGTTACCTTACTACAGGACTTCCTATGCACATCATAATTGATCAAAAAAAATTCTGTTCCGCTTCCAACTTCACAAACTTATCCATGACCATGGATAAAGAATCTGATTTGTGATTCATAGATTGTTGCAGCATCTGGTATCTGGAATCTATAGTTGGAATAATCGGAATGGTGTCCACCAACTTTCTCAGAGATTGAACCACAAAATCTTAACCGTGAGATGATGATTCTGAATCAGAAACTTTTCTTGGATATTAATCTTCTTCAACCTTCACCAACTTTCTTCTAGAGATACCACCAACCTCTTTTCTTCTAATGAGATCTTTTACAGGTGTCTCCATGATCGCTTTCTTCCCCTTATCAGATTTCGAAATGGGTTCCACATTAAGAGATACTTCCTCAGATTCAGAAAGCTGAACGATCTGGTCTTCATCTGGTTTCTGTTTTTCATGACCTTCCTCAAGAAAATTCCTCTCTTAGGACTCTTCTTCATCATACAACACATTTTCTTCTTCTTCTTCTTGAAGTTTCTTGCTAGCATTCTCATCTTCTTTACCTGAGGTAACTACCTTTGCGGATTCAGCCTTATCTTGGTAGTTCTGTACTTGATTGATCAAAGTATCCAGATCCTCACTCTCCTCTTCTTCTTCTTCTTCTTCTTCAACTTCTTCCTCTACTGCTTCAACAACTTCCTACTCAGCTTCTAAAACTATTCCTTTACCCTTGTCCTTTTCCAGAGTGACATAGTTTTTAGCAGGAGTTTCTGGTAAAGAAGTTTCAACACCAAAAGATTCTGGAACTGGAAGCATTTCGGAAGCCAACTCTGTATCATTCAGTAAAGATCGCACGACTTCAGCTTCAGACACTTTCTTTCTCAATTTATTTTACTTCACTTGTCTCTATAGCTCCTTAGTATCTTTTTCCTTTAATTTTTTAGCCTCGGCAGGGTCCAGTCCGAATTGAGGATCCCCTTCCTTCCTCATTTCTTTATCTTCTCTCCGCTTTTCTACTACTTCATCTCTATATGTTTTCTGCTTCTTCAGCTTGGGGGTAGTAGATTGAGTTTCCTTAGCCTGAGGAATTTCTTCATTAGTAACCACTTCCTTAGCCTTCCTCTTCTTCCTTT
Organism: Viscum album; assembly: GCA_963277665.1. Lineage (NCBI taxonomy): Eukaryota > Viridiplantae > Streptophyta > Magnoliopsida > Santalales > Viscaceae > Viscum > Viscum album. The sequence continues at coordinate 489,232,717 of OY728120.1, forward strand.
GCTTCTTTGATGGTTCCGGAGATTGTGTTTCTTTTTCAGCTGCTTCAAACTCCTCCACAGATAAGGGGTAAAATTCTCCGGATTCACTGGAAAATCCCATCTTCATCCTCTTAAAATTATCAACACTGACTAGCATGAGTTTGCAATTCCGGATCATTGATTTGAAGTCTACCTTGAATGATTCTAAGCATCAAACTATCAGCTTAGATAAAAAGGCTGGAAACTTAATAATATGAGCTCTCAGATTTCCTTCTTTGATATTCTTGATCGTAACCAAGACATGCCTCATCAGATTTATCTTTCTTAGATTTACAAAGAAATCTAAGACATAGATATCACTCTTCATCAGATTGTATTTATCTCCTCTTCTTGGAACAAGAAAACCTTGCACCCATAGTTGGAGTATTCTATTGTTTGGAGTGAGACGAGCAATCTTTGTTGTTGAATCATCCTTAAGCCCAATACACTTTAGTGCCTTCTCCTTATTGAATATCCCTTGCACATCCGGAAGTTTTTTAGAGTAGAACTCAGATTCTCCTTCATATGATAAACCAACAAGACTCGCTTCCTTAGTGTAAGAAAGTTTATAAGTCTTCCCATAAGACTTGAAAGAAATCCTCTCTCTGCCATCTTCCACCAGGAAGGAAACAGACTCATAAAACTCTATCAACAAATCAGTATAAACTGGATCCTATTTATCTAACTTTGCTATGCAGATATCTTCCCATCCATTCAGTCTGATATTCTTTGAAATAAGAGAATCAGGCTTATAAAAATACGGGTGAACTAACCTCTCTATGAAAACTAACCACTTTGAGATAGGTTTCACAGTTGAAATATCTTGAGAAGTTTCTTCAGCAGACATTCGGAGTGAAGTAAACTGTACGATTCGGATCGGCTTCACAAGATTCAGAACTAGCCTTAAGAGGATCATCAGAGCTTAGAGACACAAAATCTTGAAAGACCGATGTGGGGCGAATCTCGGGGTCCCCTTTATATAGGCAAAGAATTTGACCATTGGTCTTCCAAAATCCATCTAGCGGTTGAAAACGCTTTGATCAGATCTGATGGTTGAGAATAATTCTACAAGGAATAATTTGACTATGATCTTTTGAGGTTTTTAAAGAAAACATTTGGATTTGAGGAAAAACTAGAATCCAAACTTTTAAAAAACAAGGAAAATACTAGTAAGCAAAAAATATTTGATTACAAAACTATAAGTAAGAAAATCATAACTTACGGATTAACAAGAAATATTGTTCGTAATTGGTAATATTCTTTTTGAAGGAAAAAAACATCATTACGAAAACACCAGTACGAAAACCTCATTACGAAAACTCCAGTACGAAAATCTCGTTACGAAAATTCCAGTACAAAAATCTCCATTCCGAAACTTATCAGTACGAAAACTCCATTACGGATGTTTTCTGCACGAATACCTCCATTCAAAAAGTTCTCATTCCGAGAATTTCAGTCCTGAAAATTTCAGTTCTGGAAATTCCCATTCCAGAAATTTTGGTTTCAGAAAATTCCATTCCAGAAGTTCAATTCCGAATTTTTTTTAAAAAAAAATTAGTTACACTAACAATCAAATGTACTCCTCCTATAAAGAGGAGTTTATTACTGTTAGGAGATTTTTTCAACAAGAGGTTAATGAAGAATGATTACCTTACAGTTACCATTCCTAACTTTGGTTTAATGTATTCAAATCTATCGGAGGGTAATGATTTTGTGAAAATATCAGCATGTTGATCTTGCATTCCAATAAACTGAAGAATGATATCTCTTTTAAGTGTGTGCTCCCTAATAAAGTGATGTCTAATATCTATGTGCTTTGCACGAGAGTGATGTGCAGGGTTCTTACTTAGGGGAATGGCACTTGTGTTATCACACAATATTTGAGTCTTTTTGAAACTCATGCCATAGTCTGTGAGTGTGTGTTGAATCCACCACACTTGAGCACAACAACTTCCAGCTGCTACATATTCGGCTTCAGCAGTGGAAAGTGCTACAGAATGTTTCTTTTTACAGGACCAAGAAACTAATAAATCTACAAAGAAATGAGATGTTCTGGATGTACTTTTTCTATCCATTCTACATCCACCAAAGTCAGCATCAGAAATTCTTTTTAGAACAAAATCATTTCCAGAATTATAAAATAATCATAGATCCATGGTTCCCTTTAGGCAGCGAAAAATTCTTTTCACTGCCTTTAAGTGAGATTCCTTAGGATTGGATTGATATCTTGCACATAGGCACACTGAAAACATTATGTCTGGTCGACTAGCTGTTATGTAATGTAGACATCCTATCATACCTCTAAAAGACGTTTGATCTACTAGTTTCCCAGCTTCATCAAGATCCAAAGAGTTTGAGGTACCAATGGGAGTACTTATACTCTTAGTCTTGTCATAACCATACTTTTTAAGAAGATCTTTAATATACATATTTTGAGATATATAGGTTCCTTCTGGTTTTTTAGAAATTTGAAAACTGAGGAAAAAAGATAACTCACCCATCATACTCATTTCAAACTCAGACTTCATTATACTTGCAAAATAATCAGTTAAAGATTGCTAAGTTGAACCAAATATGATGTCATCAACATAAATTTGAAAAATAAAAACATTTTTCTTATCATTCTTTATAAAAAGGGTTGGATCTTCATTTCCCTTAACATAGTTATTTTGAAGCAAAAATCCTATGAGTCTATCATACCATGCTCGTGGGGCTTGTTTAAGACCATAGAATGCTTTGGTAAGTCTAAAAACATGATCAGGATGTTTTGTATCTTCAAAACCAAGCGGTTGTTCAACAAAAACTTCTTCTTGAACATAACCATTATGAAAAGCACATTTCACATCCATTTGAAAAAGTTTAAAATTGAAGAATGGTGCAAAGGCAAGTAGAATACGAATAGATTCATGTCTAGCTACTGGAGCATAGGTTTCTTCATAGTCTATTCCCTCTTGCTGATTATATCCTTTAGCATCGAGTGTAGCTTTATTTCTTACTATGACTCCATTTTAATCACATTTGTTTCTTAAAACCCATTTCACTCCAATAACAGAAGTTTCCTTAGGTCTTTCAACCAAGGTCCATACTTTATTCCTCTCAAATTCATTTAGTTCATCTTGCATGGCTTTGATCCAATCATCATCACCTAAAGATTCATCAGTGCTTTTTGGTTCTAATTGGGAAAGAAATTAAAGATGTTCTACTTCATTTCATAAGGAATTTCTAGTCCTTACAGGTTGATTTACATCACCAATGATACTATCACTGGGATGATTATTAAGAAACACCTGATTTGTGTTTTGTAAAACCTGTTCATCAACATAGAGTAGAAAGTCTTCTGGGGTAAATATTTCAGAAGTATCTTCTTGAACATTTTCCTTATCAGAAGGATTTTCTATCAGGGGTTGAAAATCAATTTTTGAAAACACATCTGATGATGTAGGTTGGGATAGTTTAAAAACAAAAGGATCATACTCATCAAATTTTACATACACGGTTTCTTCAATAGTACTAGTGTTTTTTTAAAAACTCTATAAGCCTTAGAAGTTGTGGAATAACCTAAGAGAATTCCTTCAACCGATTTTGGTGTGAATTTATGTAAGTTATCTTTAGTATTCAGAATGAATACTTTGCAACAAAAAACCTTGAAGTAGGATAGTCTTGGTTTTCTACCATTCCATAACTCATAAGGGGTTTTATTAAGAAAAGGTCTAATCAAAACTTGATTTATAGAATAAAAAGCAGTACATACGGCTTCAGCCCAGAAATGTCTAGCTATAGAGTATTCGCTCAACATGGTTCTAGTTAATTCTTGATGAATTCTATTTCTTCTCTCAACTACACCATTTTTTTGAGGAGTTCTAGGTGCTGAAAAGTTGTGAGTAATACCTTTCCTACTACAAAAAGTTTCAAAATCAGAATTTTGGAATTCTCTTCCATGATCACTATGAATAGCTTTTAGTGGAATATTTTTCTCATTTTTAAAATGTTCTCTAAAACTTTTGAAATAAGAAAAATCTTTAGACTTCTTTGCTAGAAAATAGACCCAAGTAAATCTAGTGTAATCATCAACTAAAACAAACACATAGTATTTTCCTCCAATACTTCCAGTTTGTGTTGGACCGAAAAGATCCATGTGCACTAACTGTAATTCATCAGTCATTGAGACTTCACCAATTGATATAAAACTAGATTTATGTTGCTTTCCATATTGACAAGGATCAAAACTTTATAAGAATCAAATCTAAGCTCTGGTAAATCCGTAACTAGTTATTTCTTAGAGAGTTTATATAAGTTTCTAAGGTTACAGTGTCCTAGTCTTCTATGCCACAGCCAGGAATGATCTTCCATTGCACCTAGGCAAGGTAAATCTTGGATCCTTAAGTCTTATATGTTCAATGTGTAAACATTCTCTTGACTATTAGTTGAGAGAATAAGTTCTTCCTTGGAATTGTGTACTAAGCACTTATCATTCCTGAAATTCACAAGGTACTATTCATCACATAACTGACTTATACTAATGAGGTTGTGCTTAAGACCTCTAACAAATAAAACATTTGAAATCAATGTTTTACCTAGAAGAACAATATTACCAATACCAACAATTTCTCCATGTGCATTATCTCCGAAATTTAACTTTCCTCCTTTCGTTTTGATAATCTTTTCAAAATAGTTTTTGTTACCAGTCATGTGCCGGGAACATCCACTATCCATGTACCATGTATTGTTGTAGGTATATCCTCTGTCTTCCTGAAAACAAGAAAATAATTAGACTTTCGGAATCCAAACATGGTTGGATCTAGAATTTCCAAAAAACAAAATTTTACAATCCCACATTTTCTTAGAAAAATAGGCTTTATGAAAACCTAGAGATTGGGTTTTATTTAAAGAACAATTCTTTGTCCAGTGACCACCACATTGACACTTGGTACAAAATGGGTCACTTTGTGGAACAATGTAGTTGTTACTAAAAATTGGTTTTGCATGGGTATAACCAAATTCGGATTTATTTCTTAAAGGTCATATTTGAGAATACATTTTATCAAAATTTTCCTTACCATGGGTAATGTTTGAAAAACACTTCGTTAAGAAAAAATTTCAGACTTGAGTTTAATAACCAAGTTTTTATCATCAAAATCGTTAGATTTAGAACTAGAGCTAGGCTCGAAAACAGTTTTCTTAGAAATTACTTTTTCTAACTCTTTAGAAAGTTTGTTTTTCTCAGAACTTACTTCCTCAAGATTTTTTTGAAATACTTATAAAATCAACATTTTTCCTATCAAGATATTTAGAAACATCTGATATCTCTTTTGTAAGAATAGAATTCCTAGAGTTTTCCTTATCAAGTTTCCTATTGAGTTTAGAGTTCTCAATCTCAAGAAGTTCAGCAAACCTAGAAACTTCTTCATAGGTAGGGCAAGTATTTTCTTCATCAGAAGAGGATTATTCATCTGAGGAATTATAATACTTACTATTATTAGGATTTAAAGATACATTGGTCAATGTTTCAGCATTTCGTACCTTAGCCATGAAACAATGATTGTCACTAGGTAATCCGGCTATAAGACCAAGATTCATCTTTCATGAAGATTCATAATCAAATGATTCATCTGAAGAGTCACCACCACTAGCACTCCAGGTGTAATTTGCTTTTAGAACTTTCTTAGCTTTGGTTTTGTAATACTTCTTCCTGCTCCTTTCAGAATGCCTTTCTTTCCTTTCTTTCTTTTGGAGTAGAGGGAAATCTGGTCTAATATGTCTAGCTCTCTTGCATTCGTAACAAGTAACTTTCTCCATCCTTCCTTTCTTTCCTTTCCTTTTTCTTATACTTGGATTGGAAGTTCCTCTGGCCGACTATCTTGTTCATCCTTCGAGTAAGATTTGCTAACTCATTTTCTGAGATCTCACTTTCAGTAGAATATGATTGAACAACCACCTTCCTAGTCTTGGATCTGGTTACTCTCTCGGGAGTCTTAGCTTTTATATGATTTGATGTAGTTGTAAAAGAAACAGTCCCATTACCTTTCTTTTTTTTTGATATTGTCAGCATCTCTCTTCATTCTGGTATCATGTTTGAGAAGAGTTCTGAATAACTCATCAATAGAAATTTTAGTGACCTTCCTATTCTCATATATAACTATTCTCTTTGATTCCCACTCATTGCGCATGATATCAATTATCTTATCTACAAGGGCGTCATCATCTATCCATTTTTCTCCCATAGACTGTAAGCTGTTGACTATAGTCATAAGCCTCTATTGAACTTTGCAGATTGGTTCACTATACGGAAAATTGAATCCATGGTATTCAACTCAAAGCATAGCTCTCCTAGTTTCATTTACTTTAGAAGTGCCAAAGTATGTAACTTTTAACTTATTCCAGATACAATTAGCTGCTTCACAAGATGAAATTTGGCTATATATATTTCTATTCATTGAACATAGTAAAGTATTGTGTACCTTATAATTGAGTTGATACTCTTTCTTTTCCTGGTTAGTAAAAGTTCTAACTTCCTTATCAGGAATTTTATAATCACCAGTAAGCATAACAAAATTGTCCACTCCAGTGTTGATAACAAAAGACTTCTTTTGATCTCTCCAGTATTCATAGTCATTACCATCAAGGATTGGTGGTCTTGTAGGAATTAGATTATCTATAGAACCAACATTCATTCCTACCATACTAAAACAACTTGGGAAACCAAAATAGTTAGTATAAAAAGTTCGTATCCACAAAGTTTGGAATGACAATGTTCGGAATAACAAAGTTCTGAACGACAAAGTTTGGAATGACAAAGTTCGGGATGATAAAGTTCGGAATAATAAAGTTCGGAACGACAATGTTCGGAATGATAAATTTCGGAATGATAAAGTTCGGAATGACAAAGTTCTGAATGATAAAGTGAGCAAGGGAAAAACTTATACGTGAGTATGAGTATTTCCGAGACCTCCTTTGATACCAATTGTATGATCGAAATAACTATGTAGATGCTCAATATACAAGAGGGGGGGTGAATTGTACACTTTAAAAATTCCTTTAGAACCATTAAAGTTAGTTATGGATAACTGTGTTTTCCTTAGACAAGGAAAATCTAGGTTTAACAAAGCTAAACTAAGCGAATTCACAACACCTCTAATCACGAACTGGAGTACTGGAACCGAGGTTTACAATATAAGATTCTACCTTAAAGCCTATAGAATCTTAAACTAATCAGAGTACAAGTGTATGGAAATACAAGAAGGTTATACTTTCCTTACAATACAGTATGCAGTGGGAAAAAAAGTAGTAAAACTACAAGTAACAAGATATGAATCTTTTAACCAAAAGAGAAGGGTATCCAACAACCTTGGATAAAGGTCCCTTGATTTATACTTTCAAGCAAGTCTGTCTTACCCACACCAGGGTAAGCCCTCGATATGAAGATCGGAATCTCTGTCTTGCTATCCCCGCAAGCCCTCAACTTCAAGGTAGTTGGAACCTCTTTCTTCCTCAGCAAGTAAGCCCTCGAACTTCAAGGTAGTCAGCACATCTATCTTCCTATCCTCGTAAGTCCTCGAATGTAATCACCAATATCCAGATTTGCACAAAGCAATCTGAATGAGCAGTTCAGTACGCACAAGGCATGAAAAGCTTCTCTCTCTAGAAATCACCTTGACAGCGTGTGTTCTCTAGATCGATCAAGTTGTTCATTTCTATCTTGATATCCTTCAAATGAGCTCCTATTTATAGGCAAATTCCCAACGGTCGACTCCCTCTTCCAACAGTCATGTTTTCCATGAAATTCGGAGGTACCTGTACACATGTAACTCAACCAACGGTTAATTAGAAATAGAATAGACTACATCATTTTATAACAAACTATGTAAAACTGAATGTACGACATTGTTTTGAAATGAAGCATATAAGTAAAAGCTAATAAATATTTCATAGTGTAAGCAAGTGAAAAGTTCGGAGTCTAACCAAGATGAAGTTCGGAGTCTATTTTAAGAAATGTTCAGATTCTGTTTTATAGGAATTCGGAATCTGGGTTCACCAGAGATAGGATTCTGAACCTATAGAGTTCGGAGTCGAACTTCTTAAGAGTTCAGAGTCGATCTGGTTAACAGTTCAGAGTCAAACTTCTTAAGAGTTCGGAGTCAAACTGCTTAACAGTTTGGAGTCGAACTGCTTAAAAGTTCGGAGTCGAACTTCTTAAGAGTTCGGAGTCGAACTGCTTAAAATTTCAGAGTGCAGTTTCTTCAGAGTTCGGAGTCAAACTACTAAAGAGTTCAGAGTCAAACTTCTTAAGAGTTCGGAGTCGAACTGCTTAAAAGTTCATAGTCGAACTTCTTCAGAGTTCGGAGTCGAACAACTAAAGAGTTCGGAGTCGAACTTCTTAAGAGTTCGGAGTCGAAATTCTTGAGTGTTCCGAGTCGAACTACTTCAAAGTTCGGAGTCGAACTTCTTAAGAGTTCGGAGTCTAACTAATTAAGTGTTCGGAGTTGAACTTCTTAAGTGTTCGGAGTCCAGAATTTGGATTAGAACTACATTACATATCACATCTAGAATTCAGATCCTAAAAACAGAATGTTCCAAATCTTTTCATTATATGGCTCCGGAAATTTTGTTATGAATCTGATTTTCGAATTTAAGAATAATATTTCTATGTATAAGAAAATCCAGGTTAAGGTAAATTTCCTTAAAGAAGTAAATTTTCCTAATGGGGGTAAAAATAACATTTACTTAAGTATAAGGTGTTTGTGATTTTGAAAACAAGAAGGAATGGAAAAGTCATAAGGAAAACATTATTGAATCAACAGGTTTAATTTTCCATGGAATTAGGAAAATGAAATAATTAACAAAACCCTTTGGAATGCTATATTTTCAATTTCGTATTCCATATAAATTCATCAACATGTAAAAAAATGCATTCATGAAGGATACCCTTCTAAACACACAATATGCTATAATTTTCATTATAAAATTGGTAAATGGAATCATATAAAATGGGATACCTCATGTTCTCATTAATTATAAACAAAAATGACAAAAATAACTGATTATAAGTGAATATAAGTTCATTATATGAATATAATCAGGATACATAATAAAGTTATACCAAATAAATCATAGATCATAAATAATGGAAATGAAATTAAATTACCAAAAATTACAAATTATCTTATAAAGGATTAACAAACAAGTAAAATTTTTATATCTTGGAAAGGAAATGTGTCATATAATTATTTAATAAAATGAAAAAAATGTATATGGAAAAAACACAAAAATAAATCTTTTTTATAAAAAAATTATTCCCATTCTTATGTCAAGACACACACTATTTACATGATGAAAAATGTGAGAAAACTCATCATTTACTTCCATGTGTGAAAAAACTCATTATTACCCTACGAAATTATCACATGAGATATAATGTGAAATAAATTCATTATTGGGAGATATAAGTCCTCGGACATAATTCTCCATATATATGTATTACAAATGAAATTAATCATTCATAATTAATAATTAATGGAAATAAAATGGGTTTTTAATCCCATTAAAATGTAATCACGTTAGAAAAAAACATAATTCCATCAATAATCGTAACATGATATAACCAAGGAAAATAAATAGGAATCCAAATTTTTTTGGTGTCGTTCTATGTAAATACCCTTCCATAAATATGAATGTTATTTTTTTATTTACACAATATAGATAAATGGAATATGGTTATGTTAGTAATTTCCCAAATCAATTAATGTATTGAATCTGGGTGAACACCCATGAATCAAACTGATATTGTATGAGTTATTTAATAAGGATAAGATTTTATGAAAAAAATCATTCTTATAGACAATATACGGTTATGAAAGAAAGAAATGTGAGGGATTTCCCAAAATTAAATACTCCAATAGAAAAATATTATGGGATTATTTAGAACATAATCCATGAATCAGAACAATTGGGTGGAAGCTATCATGGTTGGAAAAAATATTCTCAAAAATATTCATTATAACTTAAGGATGTGATTTGAGTTAACAAATCCATTATAACATTGGAATCTTTTGAATTGAAATAACAATAATGATAGTGTGTGAGATATATTTTAAAATCCCATAGACTACATAAAAATGATTATAAAATAAATCCATGACCAATATATACACTGAAAAGATGAAATAGGTTGTGAGTACACATCATTAATAAATAATGAAAAACTGACATAAAACCCCCATATAGTGTTGGTGAAAAAAATAACCAAATGAAAACAATCGGGTTACCATGAAATATATATTAAATTAAATTGAAATTAAGGATATTAAGTATAAAAATGTAAATAGTATATTTAAAATAACATAAAAATAAATTATGGGGAGAAATGTTAAACATGTCTCAAGGAAATGACAATAAAGACAAATAACCCTTACGAATTGAGTAACACCTAAATTAGAGTATGAATAAAGAAAGGAACTCAACATAGAATTTAATTTCTATTTAATTTTGTGAAAAATAATCTCTAAAACATTCATGGTAATTTTATCTAATGAACATCATTCAAAAGGGAAAATTTTACACAAATATAAAATTTATAAAAAGTCAAAATTGTGACAATGAAAACCTAAAAACATTTATAACTATTGATTCAAACAAGCATGAGATAAAATAAATAAATTAGAAAATTGAATAGAATGATATATATTTGAATCATGATATAAAATAAAAATTGGGTAATAATTGCACCATACAAAAGAAAAATCATGTATTGAATAAACATGCCTCACGGAATTGGAATATGAGTCAAAGAACACTTATGAAATTTTAAAAATTTGAATTAATTCCCTTTAAGGTTATGATATTAAACGAATCATTAAGTGTCAAGAATAAATATATGATCATGATACTTAATATCAAATGTTCAATGAACAAAATATTCCAAATAAACCATTTCATATAATAATAAATTTTCCTAAAAAAATTAAATTTGTGACAAAAAACCATTATTTTTTATCAATAAATAGTTGAATGCTCTCTAACATATTGTATAATAAAAACAATTATATTTTTATTTTTATTTTTGTTAACATTACTTATATACATAATCTTTTATATATTTCATTTATAATAATTTTTATGAATATATCAGTCAGTTTAAGCTAATTTTTTCGATTTGATATTATTGGCTCTAAATGTTTCTAGTGTTTTTTATGATATTGATTTGTGTGAATGTTATTTGATATAAATTTTATAATTCTTATATCATTTAGGGTTATTTAATATATATCTTATATATATATATTTATTTATAAATAGGTTATCTCAATAAGTGTTTTAGTTTTATTACGTGAAAGTGAAATTGGTGTCAACTTATTTTCATTTTGATAGCAATCGAAGATGATATTCAAATAAAATGTTAAATAAATAACCTGAAATTTTCCAAATAAAAAAATATAATTATATACTTACGAATTTATAATAATATTATTATTTATGTTCCAATATTCTTTCATGATAATGGTTTAGTGAATCATTATTGTAGTTGGTTAAACCGACCCAGATAAGAACACAATATATCTCAATGGGTGAGTATGTTTTATAAATTGTGTATTTTTCCATATTATCATTATTATTGAATAAACATGATATTATTTACATGTTTTTAATGTTTTTAATCAGTTTTAAAAGGGATGGGATAAATAATTAAAATATAGATTCAAAACTAGAATCATTATTTCGTAGAGGCGTTAGTCTGCCCGTATGCCTGTTAACATCATCATTTCTCATCGAATGAGATGGGATAACAATATAAAATAAATTTAATTTTTATATTAATAAATAAATTATACATGATAATTTTTTCATCAATCCTATCATTAAATCCATCCATGATATGTGGTGATGAAAAATGGGACACGTCCCATCATGGAAGCGGTATTCGGCATGTACGCACAATTGATGTTGTGATTTTTCCATAGTGGACGTAAAGGATTTAATAATGGTTCAGCCATTAATATAATAACATTAAATTATATTAATAATACTATGTTCTGGTGTCTATACGACATTTCGAAGATAAATTTATAGATTAAAATTTTAGCGCGTACGGAATACTCACATTGGGAACATTAGATTTATCTTGGAAATCTCTTTATAAATAGGGTTATTATGATATCTAATTGGGAAAATCGGATTATCAACATGAGATACGCTTGTAGTTGTAGAAAATGGGATTTTGAATGGATGAAATTGAAAGTAAAAAAAAGGTGTTATGAAGGGGAGGAAGTCCCCCCTTTTATAAGTGAACAAAAGTGTAACTTTTTAGCACTAATTTCTTTTATATAATTGGGTATCATTATTCAATGGATAATGCTTCCAAAAGTGGAAAAATAATAAGTAGAAATATTTATTATACATTTAATTCTCTCCACCGTTAATTTTCAATACAACTTTGACATAATTAATTATGACTATTTTTACATTTTTAATTTTAACCTAATATTCTTTTACCTTAGTAATAAATATTTATTAGTGGTAATTAAATTTATTGAACAAAATTAAAAATTTCCTTATTAAAAAGTACGAAAATGATAAGTTAAAATTTTAAAACTATTTTTCTAAATAAAATTTAAACAGACGTGACATATTAATTTCTGAAAAAGTCCACATAATGTGAATAAATTAATTTGTGAAATTTCTATTTTTTAGATTAAAATTTATTTGTAGTAAAAAATTATGAATATTAATAACATTGATGATATAAATTATTTTATTCCGAAATAAATAATTTTTTAGTACTTTAAAATCAAAACGAAATAAAATTTTACTGTAATATTTTTTAATTAAAAAAACAACACAGACTATTTTAAAATTGGAATAAAAATTTATGTAAGTTATAAAAATAAAACTAGGTCTTATAATTCCAAAAATAATAATTTACAACAAAAATTTTATCCCCTTATGTAATTATTTAATCAATTAAATTTTTTATTGAACTTCTAGTTCCCTTCCATATATTAATAATGTAATAAAATTTACAATTTAATTAAAAATAGCTTCCTATACTATTCACCTAAAATAATTATTTCCTAAATTTCCCAAACATTCGTACAAAGAAAATTTTGAAATTTTAAATTCAAAAATTTTGTTCAATTTACCTCATTAAACTTATAATAAATATATATTTATGTTCTTACTCAATAAAAAATATATAGATATGACTACATTTATTTAGAAATATAATTTTTGGATAATAAGTGTTTTTTACATTTATTTCAAAATTATGGTTGCATAATCCCATTATAATTTTTAGGTGACTCTTGTCCTTTTTCATTCATAACATGTTTTTTAGTTGTGGTTTTAGATCATTTTTGAGACTTTATATTTTTTCTCAGTTTTCAATTGGGAGATGTGCCTTAATGAGAGGACATGCAGCATGGGGGGAGGCTACAGTGTAAATGATCTAGCTATTGAATATGGAATTTTTATTCCTAGGTCAAATATAGAATTGTTTTGACATTGAGAGTCAGCTACATAGTGGACACTAAGGATAGAGTTTTTAGGCCACTTCCTATTTATGAATAGTTTAATATTGGATAGAAATATATGACAAGGAGAATTTTGGATCCACTACCAAATTTTGTTTGGTTGTGGTGTTTCTAATAGCTTAAAAAAAGAGGCATGTTGGGTTCTTATTCCATTTTAATAGTATTTTGATCATGTTTTATGGGCTTCATCATATCCATATACTAGGAATAGATGATCTCAGAAATGTCTACATAGTTGATTCGTGTACCAATTGGATTGTCGGTGACTATGGTGTAGAATATTTCATTGTGTTGTCGTTTTCATCACATTCTTCATTTCAGCACTATGTTTATGGGGGATTGTATCATGGAATTTTTTCCATTCTGTAAAATCCTAATCACTAATTTATTATTCCAACATACTCTTATTTGACCTTATTCAATGCCCATGGGTTTTAGAGTATCTCCAAAGCATATTTTGGCCCCTTCCACTTGTCTCTGCTCAAAATAATGTGTCAATGGATACAATTGGTCTCCCTATAGAGTGTATATGATACTAATTGTGTACTATTTATTGTTTCATCATCTGAAGTGGTTTTTGATGTTTTTTCTTATGGAAAAAACATTCCCTTTGATGTTCTATTGGATTCTAGGTTTTTGTCTCCAACACATTGTGGTTAGGAAGTCACATTTTCATATATTAGAGTATGATCATGTATCTAGGTACCAGGTAATAAAGGTTTTTTCATAAAAAATGGTGTTATAGGAATTTTATTGTTTATTATTTACCAATTTCAATATGAAACCTACGATGTAAGGTAAATAGGGTGATAGATTTTCAGGACCGAAGGAGTACTAGTGGGTGAGTGCCTGAACAAATATAATTTTAAAAATCCCTATGTCACCATGGGTTCTTTGAAAAATATTGTTCGGGATTGAATTGATCTGATTATATTATTTTCCAAACATGATCTATGTGTTTGGAAATCCTAGTGTTTTGAATCCTATTATCTGAATTCATATTCCTATATCTATTGCTTGATTTAATGCCCTATGAATACCCTCTTACATTTTTTTGATGTCTATTAATTTTCTGTAGTATCTTGACCCCAATAATAAATTTAATATACATCTAGGTATATCTTCCAATGATCCATGATAATAAACTCTCCACTATTGAGATAGTGGTTCATGTTGTCCAAGATCTTTGACCAGTGACCACACCCTTTCATGTTCCAGATCCAACTGTGGAACATCAATGGGATAAAAATAAATATCATTCTCATGAGTTTATTTTCTCGAACCACTTAGCTTTTGAAGGATCAAAATATCCTCAATAGTGATAGGATTGGTTTAAAAATATTTATTTTCATTTTATATTTGTGTAAATTCCTAATTCGATAATAGTGAAATATGTTACCATTAATAATGATGGGCCTTGAAATAGATTTTGGTATTTTTCAAATATGGAAATGAAGCATGAGGTATTTAAGTGGAAAAAATCAGTTCCCTTTTCATGTTTATGTTCTATCTGGATTCAATTTTTTTGGAAAATTCAATGGTGTTTTTCACCCTCCAGTATGTTTATTGGATAATAACACGGCATGTGACAATTTTTTTTTCATGTTAAATTTTCAAAAATGTTGGAGACAAATGGGAAATTTAAGGAATAATAATTCAACATATTCTTATATCTATTAACTAATATCAATATTTCATGACGAATATTATATCTTAGGATGTTGGATTGGATAATTCTTAAATGGTTGAGCATGACCTGGCTACTATGTCAGGGTTGATAGGAGTTCCTCTTACTCATAGTGGGTGTTTTTTAGATCCATTAACGAAAATATGAAGCATGATACGTCTCATATGGATATTGATAGTAGGATTCATCTAGAGTTTATGTGGTATCATTAATGAGCCCTTTTATTTTAATTCATGATGTCAATGCCATGAATTCAATGTGGGTTTATACTGGGGTACCAAAGATACGTAATTGTTATGGTCATTCATAACACCTGTAGACATTCTACTATTTATTTGCTATGAAGCATGGTGGAATGGTCTCAAAATATCCTAAAACTATTATGGTGTTACTATTTTCATCATGAAATAATGGGTTCCAATAATAGTAATTCAAAACAAAGCTTCTTTCAGGTAGTGGAAGAGTATCCAAGAGAAGCTGATATGTGTCCAATGACTGTGACAATTACCATTACTATAGCATTACCTTTAGTGACTACATTATTTGATACCAGTACATATCACTCATTTAAATTTACTCATGTTGTGAGTTTTTTAAATCTTAAAATAGAGCATAAATATGTTGTAATGGATAATGTTACACCCCTCAAAATAATGATATAGAAGGTCACAAATTCCTTTCGTGATCCAAATATTTTAAAAAAATAAATCTCACATGGTACTTTATTGTTTATGATATGAATCCAATTGATCTCATTATTTGGATGGATTGTTATATTTATCATAAATATTGAATTTACATCACCTTCTATGGGACTCTTTTACAACCCATAATGGTGTGTTCCATGTTTTCTAGGTAGAAATTGAATGAGTTTGAGAAACATTAAGCCTCCAATTCTATATTATTTTGTGGGTGATATTGGTTTTCTCTTTTGATTTGAAGTGAAAGTATATCATTGGCTATTTTCCTCCAGTGTTCTTTATATTTCACAATGTTTTTCCATATGAAATCTCTATTATCTGCATTGTTAATATAAGTAGATACAACTATTGACTTGGTACAATGTAATCAACCCATATTTATTCCTTATTAATGTACGAAACATAGTTAACATTGAGATATAATGACTCAATTTGATGATTTTTTGAATAAAAACTTTATACGTTGGAGTGTGTTCATATGGGTGGCTCCATTTTTTTTACCATGAATGTTCGTGGGACATATCTCCATTTTTGGAATACCAAAATCTTGAGTTCTGGTAAATAAAAATTATATGTTTCATTAGATATATCTTTTTTTATTAGTTGAATGGGGATATGTGGTTCTTAATTATGGATCAATAGTCTTGGTATCACTGGCTTTGATTCAAATAATCCTACATCCTGGAGAAACCTTATGAAGTAGGAAGTACCATTATAAACAAAAAAAAATTTGGTCTAACCAATTATCCTATAATTTTCATGGATATGATGAACACGATATTTGAATAATATCATTGTTCATTTTTGGTTTTTTTTTGTCGATTAAATATTGGTTTAATCTAAAATTGATGTGAGACATGTACATTATTTTAGATGAGTTCTTTATATTTCAAGAAACTATTGACTTTACCCAAATATTAAAAAATTCGTTTCTATATTCAAGAAGTGAATTTCATGGGATATGTGGTGTTGGAACATAGTATTTTTGTTGATCATGAAAATAGTGATGGTCAATATGATATGGGAAAAACTTCATAATTTCTTTGAGATTCAGATCATCCTAGGAATTATGGGTCATTAGCACTAGTATTTCAAATATATAATGAAATTTTTTTTTCCAATAATTTCCCTCACTCAAAAAGTAGTAATTTTCTTATGGTAATCTATATATTAGAATAATTTTTATGAGATTAATCATCTATTTAATTCTACATTATTGTTAACTCTTCTATATATTGGGAATGGCTATGTTGTCTTTTTAATTGAATTATGTTTGTGTTTGCGATTTTTTCTCTTGTTGGGTGATCATGTGGAGGCGAATGGTTCCTAAAATATTATGATACATGAGAAGATTTCTCCTAAATATAAAATTTTCCTCATAGTGAGGTTTCATGTTCTCAAGTATTGGTATAATATATTTTTCATATAATGGTTCCCAAACTATTCTTTTAGAAAATTGTGAGTTTTATAAGATATAAAAATTATTTGATTATTCATCAGAGGTCAATGTTCGAGTGCCTATTTTTAAATTTTAGGTTACACACAACTCAGGTAAGGTTAATTCCATGACTATTGCTTTTAGGAGGAATATTATGACCCATTTAATGAATAAATCATTAGAATACTGGAATTTGACGGCTATATTTACTCACATGCACATGGGAGTTCACAAAGATGGGACATAGGATGTTTTGAAAACCACCTTGTTGACCACCAATCATCATTATATTATACTCCATGAACAAAATCTTGATTTTTACTTACATGAAAATAAGGAATCTCGTTGTGGTAGTAAGACCATCTATGATTTCTTGTTCTATTATAAGCATATTAATTTCATTCATACTAGTATGTTGTACCTTTTCCCATGATAAAAAATGAGATGGTGTTTTTTTATATTTATATGTTAACAATTTACCCTGGCATCAAGAAGATGTTATTGGACATGTGGTGATGATTTAATGACATGGTTTGTGCGGAGAAATAACTAGATTTGTTTCTTATTATTTTATTTTCCAATAGGTCGTTTTTGATAACCAATAGGCTTTGTGTTTTATTTTTACACTTCCTTTATTGAAATGGATGTTTGATGAGATTTATATGAATTTTGTGATCGTGTTGTCACATTACACTTGAGGGAAGAATGTGATATCAGTAGTGATTAATCAGATGACCAAATCAACTAAATTTATACCTCTTCATGATATGACCAATGTTATGGACTTTTTAAACCTATATGTATTGGAGATTTTTAGAAGATGTGGAGTTCCATCAACTAGTTTCTTATTGGGATCCTAGATTCACTTATCATTTTTGGAGAGGCCACAATGAGGTGATGTGATACCAAGTTAGTTTGACAATATCATATCATTCTCAGATAGATAGCCTAAGAGAGTGATCTATATAGATCTTGGAAGACATAAATCATTCTTAAATTATTAAATTCTTTTGATCTTCAAATGGCTACATCAAACTAGTTATGTTATCTTTTAATAATTTTCACTAATAATATACCTATATGTAAGCCTTTAATTCATTTTATTTCATAATGTGTAACTATATATTTTATTTATTAGATATTATTCAAAAACTCTTTTTGGGCCTATTTAGGTCAAAGAGACAAAGTCAAATATTCATTTTATTAATCAGAGATCCATCACGGATTTGAGATAGTATAAATCATATAATGATCATCATCAAATCCCATTTGAGTTTTTTGTCAGTGACTTGGTTTTTAATCCTTTTTGCATGATTGGATCATCTTCATCTTGGAAAATGGGTAAATATTCAATCGATAAATCTGGAACTATTATAGGATGTTGATTAGATTGAAATGGGGGAATACCAATTATAATTTCTACCATATTTTATATCAATTAATAAATTATTCCACATATTATAGTTTCTAAAGTGTCTTTCTGGCCAATCTCTTGTTTTGAGATGGGAGAAACTTGATGTTGAGACTAATTTATCATTTACTGATAAGCAATTTGGGATCATTGATTCTAATATAAGGATTCATTGTTGGATTTCAATATGATGGTTTAGAGTTCTATGGAAGCACGGTTCAGATTCATGAGTGAAATGGCGGCACTGATGGATGATTATAGCTTGATGTGTTTTAGAGAATCGACAAATATCTGCTTGGTTTTGGTGTGGATGATATTTTCTATATAGGATATGTTTAGGGTTCCTTCACAACTTTAATGATAATTTTGGTGCATTTTGTGGGTTGTATCATAACCTTACCCCCAATTAAATTGGATCTTGTGGAGTTATGAATCATGAATCTGGTGACATTTTTTCCATGGGTGACTATGGTGCTGCCACTTACATTGTGCCATAGTCTTTCACATTTTCAGTATTTCTATGTCGTGGTCATGGGGGATATGACATAGTCTTTTATCTTCTAGTCTGTAAAATTTTGAACACCCATTTATTATAAAAACGACCTCTTATTTTACTATCTTTTACACCATTGTCTTTTGGTGTCTCTAATGAGAGTATTTTCACCCCTTAGCCTTTTTCCTCTCAGATTGATGTACATGTGATGTTCTTGATCTCTATATGGTAGGTGTATCTCTGCTTTAATTAGAGTGCCTAAATCTTCCCTTCCATTCTCTTGAAGAGTGATTAGTCCCCATATATTTATTGTAATGGATCTTTTTTAATGTATTGTGATTCTAGGTATTCTTATTTTTTCTTCCTTCCATTGATTATCTATTGGAAATTCCCATTTGAGGTGAATTGATCAATTAATAATATGATAATATTAAGGTGGTTCCATAAGTCTTTTCCCAATATATGAAACATTTATTACTTTCTTGATTGAAATGATTTTTAATTTATTCATGAACCTTGATATGTTAGTTTATAAAGGCATTGTTATCTGAAAGAAATCCCTATTACAATGGATTTAATAAAATGGGTGGATTTTTTATAGAATATGACATGAATTGTGAAATTATTCGGAGAGAGGAATTGGTGTTTACTCTTCAGAAAAAAATTCATTAATAATATTTAATTTATTATGGAATTAATGTTATGAAAAAATTATTTTATTTAATTTGAAAAGGCATATTGAACCCTAAAGATTGGGAAATTTTAACTGTGATCAATGAATTTTTTCATGTGATTGATTTTACCATTTATGATTATTCATTTTAAGAACATTTGAGCCTATGTAGTTGGTGTATGAATTTGATAATCTCCCTCGGGAACTGAATCCCTATCCATGGATTTGTGATGAAAATATCGTCCAAAAACAATTCTTCGTGATTTCCCTCGATGGGTTATATTTCATGATGGAATGTTTCTAGGAACCTATAATAACTTCTGTTGTGATCCCTGATTTAGAAGTATGAACATCATTAAAGCAGAAACAAACACCCCTTTTGGATTCTAACATTTTTCTATGATATATTTTCAATTGATAATTACATGAAAATTATTATAGAACAATTTATTCATTCCCCCATATTTTACTAAAATTATCATTTAAGAGTGTTTTGAAATATAATTCATTATCATACATTGAAGACATGTTTCACTAAAAATGTAAAAAGATATTCCTTGCCTTTTATATTTTTTACAATTGAATCATATATGGTTTATTTGTGATGGATCATCTTGATTGACACTTTTCAAGATCCTACTGGTCGATTTTTATAACACCCTAGCATTGAATTTGGGCATTTTTAGATAATAAAATAAAGGTTAATGAAAAGGTAATGAAACACATATAGGTGGTTGGTATGATTTATTAAGGGTATCAAGGAGTAATGATAGTGATATAAGGAGTTATTTTCTAGTTGTTACAAGGGTATTGTAAGAATTCATCTTAATAAATATGTTGTCCTCTATTGGATAATGTATTACTTTAGGGTTTTATCTATATTATTATGGTACATTTATCCTTGAGGAGTGTTTGACATTTTAACTATTCAATGTTTATTTTTTAATCTTCAAATTTTATCATTATATGGATTATTCTTATGGAATAACTATTCCCTTTGATGTTTGATATGATGCCAAGTTCATGTTTCCAAACATTGGGAATCATGAACTCCCTTCAAGAGATGTCGCTGAAGGATCGAGTATTAGTGTATTAGGGTATCCTTATTGGTTTTTGAAAATTCATTATTTAAATAATGTTATTGTATTATTAAAAGTATTTAAATGTCATATATTGTTATAATAATTTTTTAAATGTGTTCTATTAATGTCATAAAGATAAATTACCAAAAACATTACAAACAGTTATCTGATAAAAAACATTCCTATTCAATATTTATTATTTAACATTTAAATATAATAATTTTAAATTTATTAATATCATTTATTTTAATATAGTATTTATATTCATAATGATTTATTAATAATAATTAGCTAATATATGGTGGACACTTTTACTTCATGTGTCACATTCATTTTATGTTTTGTGGGACACATGATATCAATGATATTATTAATTTAATTCTTCCAAATTCTCATGTCCAAACATTTTACCCTCTTCAAAAAAATATACTTTGATTTTAAAAAATTACAGACTGATAAGAGAAGGAAGGGTAACTCATAAATAAATTATCCTTCTAGATATAAAATCTAATATGAAATCTACCATACTCTCTTAGGATATAAACAGTTACTTGTTTTTACTCAAACATAATTAATCCATCATTATTTACTCAAGTATTTTTATACACTAATCATGGACTCTCTAAAACATACTTTTCCAAAAACCAAATTAATCTCCAAGACTTTTATCCATTTTGATACCACATGTTCTTCAAGAAATTAGCACTATACTTAACTCTCAAATGGTTTTAATCACAAGGTTATAAAATCACCCACTTTCCAATCTATACCATCGTCTCAAAAAATGTGATAAATAATACCAAAAATATCATATAGAAATTAACATTACTAAGGTAACCAATACATTATAATATAAAAATTTTAAACAAAAAAACTCATTGTTAAAAAAAATCATGTTTATATTAATTTTCTGATTTATACATACCTCAATCATATCATCATTAATAGTTATCCTATAAAAGATAAAAATTTCATAAAACCAATTTTTTTTTATATTGGTACCATTTAATATTTTTTTCATATCATTTAATGAAAAACTATTAAATAAAAATCCTTGATGTTTCAAAAAATCCTCATAACATTTAAAAAATACCAAAATATCATTTATAAAGGAAAATCACAAATTAAATTATCTATGATTACATGGATTTAAATCAAAATATGATATCATACTAAAAAATCTATCTATGAATAGGAAAATCACTTTTCCATCATAATAGTCATATTTTAATATTCTCAGCAATTTATATAACCTCACTTATTCAATAAAATGACATAGTATTTTGTCAATACATTCCTTTGTCATATTAATTTTCAAGATCATATTTGAACCAAATATTGAAACTAAAATTAATATGAAAATATCTAAAATATTAATAGGAAAATATTAATAAGAAGATTTTATCCACAATAAAAAGATCATTTTTAACATATGGAACATTAGGTTCAACTTATGACTCCCTTTATTCAATAATTTCATATCCATTGTCATTTTCCTATAATGTTTTTTAAAAAAATTTATTTATAATAATACTCAAATCCATCAGAATACTTTTTTAATATATTTTGACTAAAAAAAGTGTATCCCCTAGGAGAATCTAATCAGGTGTGTAGTCTGAGGCCAAATCATTTTCACTAGAGTAAAGAATAAGTAGATACTCAACATGACTTTTCATTTAAATTATGCATTGATGTATCAATGAAATAGCTACATAAACATCCCATTATTGAGGCATGGATAAAATTTCTAGGAAAACCACACAATATCTATTTATCAAGACTTTTGGATATTTTCATATAATTTAACTTCCCTATTAAAATAATCTATATTTTTTCACTAAAGTTATATTATCTTAATCCCTTAAATTTGAAATATTACATAAAATAACCTAAAGGGTTATCTATTATATTTAAATTAGGATATACATTAACTTATCAGACCTCCAATTATCCACAACAAACATCTGAACCTCCAAATTTATCTAAAACAATCTCTGATTACAATTATGATTCCCCATACACATGACCATCTCAATTACCTGAGATTAAGAAAAAATTTCATTAAAATACATTCCAATGATATTGTTGGTTTAGTGTTTTTGATATTTAAGATAAAAATTTCAATAAAAAAGACTTTTCATTATCCACTAATATAGAATTTTTCTGTAATATTTGAAACAACTAAATTTGTGACAAGTATTCAATATCTAAAAATAATTTACTCAAAATAAGATACTCTCATATTCATTATATATTTATTAATTTTCATCATAACCCTGATAAATTGAGATAGATGTATGGGTTGATAATAGGTCATCGTTATGCATAATCATAACTAATAACAATTGATGATCATTAGTAAGCATAAGGTAACCAAATGGTTTTAATCATGATAAAAAAGAAACATATAACCAAAACAATAATCAATCATAAATCATGTTATAAGGATAAGAATAACAAAAAATTATGCATTATCTCATAAAAGAGGTGGTTTCAATGGGAATGGGAAAACCAATATGTGCATTTAGTTTGTCCTAATGAAGGATTTTGAGTGAGGGTGGTTATGTCTATTACAAAATCAGTTACATTGGACTACCATTGTCGTTCATAATGGAAACACCAAATAGTAACAAAATATTTAACTAGGTACAGAACAATATTCCAATGGTAAGTAATACATTGGGGTTTCATAACCAATGACACATAGGAACTCACATTGGTCGAGAGGATGGTATTTCGAGCTCATCACATCTTTTTTTCAGGAAATTGTTTCCTAATCTGAAAACCTTTTTTATATTAATGATTTGTTAATGAATACCATCTTAATCTCTATAATGGACTATTTACCATAAAAATAATAATAATAGTTTAACCCCTTTTGTGTTCAAGAATAAGGGGATTATATTAGTGATATATTCTATACAAATATGAGTTTCACCAGTTATTTCCATGTAATGAATAACCAGAAACTTCGAATTTTTTACATGTTGTGAGGAATTTAATATTCTGAGGAGGGGATTGAGCCATTTAAAGTGTCCAACATATCATATTTTTTTCTAGAATCAAAATATTCATAGTTCTTTAAAATTGATAAGTCTAATGTCACGTAGAGAGGATATATGTGTCGGAACTGGAGCAAGGAATATTTGATCTCGTGTCTCAATGATACATCATACATATCCAAATTATGGAAGGAATTATATTTTTCCATGTCCACTCACAACCTTAGGAATGGACCAAGGGTATATTTCATTATATGGAGGATTTTTATATTGTGCCACTAATCATGACTAACATATTGAGATTTCATGAGGTAATGGAGACTCAGGATGTGAATGAGATAACCATCAAAAATCTTGAAGCCCATTTGAAATGGGATCGGAATGAGATACAATGGATAACATGTAATAAGTATCATTGCATGTGGATGTGGGACTTAAGTATTGGGATTTCCCATGGGATGTATAATATACTGCTTGGACCCTATGGAAGATTCCTACATATCCTAGTTGTAGTTGGAATTAGTTTCATCATATTTAAATTGGTTTCTCAATCCACTGATGGATGAGGTACAATGATAATCACATGGGAATTGTTGTGTTCGAATGGTTGAACTGCTAGAGACATGGTGGGTGGATTGAAACCTGAGTTTGAGCTCATATCGTAGGATGGTTTCTAAATGTATCCATGATAAGACAGAAATTAGAGTGATCATAATTAAATGGGTTGGGGAATACACAATAATGTTTCCCTTGTATGAGGGGCATATCAAATTATTCCATTGATCATGGCTAATAAAATGAGGTTTCTCTTATCTTGATATATGCATATTTCATGAATGATATATCCATTGCAACACCCTAGCCCATGTGAGCTATGTGTGGTGTTACAACCAAGGGATAAGAAATAATCATCCACATATATTGTCGATATGAGACTTATGTGATGGAAATTCCCATTGAATTATTAATATAGTCCATAGGTCGTAGGATGGTGTTGAACATATCCTAATTATATAAGGAATCATAGTAATCGTAGATCAATTGGATGGGTCCTACACACTAACGATTCCATTTTGATCAAGGATTACACACTGGGGTTTCAATTTTGGTTGGGGAATACACACTTAGGATTCCCTTTGGATCAGGGCATACACACTAAGTTTGGACAAGGTTGTCATCTCAAGGGAAGCCCATTTGACCTGGCCTACCTTTCAACCTGACATGCACTGATTCTATGCTCAACATGACTTGATTGCCTAATTTGACATGATGAAGGATGTCTGCATGAGATGTCCAAATAAAATGGAATGATATAATTGACTTATCTGAGGGACGTCACATAACTTGGATGGAATGCAAGAATTAAACTGGATGATCAAGGATGACTTGTCCGGAGGGCATTGAAAATCCCAGATTAATTGTCCTAGATTCTATCACATGATCCTAGTCAACATGTTTTGAGGGTGTGACAAGATATACTAGACTTTCCCTAGTGTTAAATCAATGATTGGATGCCACATCTAGAGGAGTTTGAAAGAGTTAGTGGGACATGTCTCTGAGGGTATCACATGTCATGTGTCACTTGACCGAGTTTCATCATGAGATATCGATAACAAGTATGTGGAATGTCTCAATGTCTATCTAGGTTTATCTAGAGGATTTTGTATGAGCCAAATAGCATGCCATGGGTTTATCATGACACATAGATGATAAGTAATGTTGTTTCCATATGTTCTTGGTGACATGTCTTGAAAACAGTTTGAGTCCTTGATGTTGAGCCCAATGGGTTTTAAGTGACCTCGGTGTCATGGCTAGGGGAGCCATGAGACTTTCTCTGACATGTCCAGCAGACTTCACCTGATCAAAATTATATACCAATGAAATTTCACATGACCTGAGCAACCATTTATCATGAAATCACATAACATGGGTGGCTCGTGTAAAGCACATGAGGATCAAAATATATTTTATTTTCATAATACATCCATATTTTTTAGTTTTCTCCATCCATTTATTACATATCATTATATTTGATAAATTTCATCTCGTTTTAAGTCTTGTGTGTTTTAGAAAATATTTTGGTTTTCCTTCACATAACCCACCAAAATTCCTTCATGTGACCTATGAGGGATCCCGAGAATTTTCTATGCATGTTTCATGATCACTACAGTTGTTCTACAAATCATACCTTACAGGATGATTTTATAGTCATTAGATCATCCTCTTTGAGAAATCCACTCTGGTGCCTAGGTTCACTGGTGTTAGGTTAAAAGTGTTAATTTGTCTATTTCAAGTTATATTTTTCATGCTATGGAAGGGTATTTATAGGCCATTCTATCATGGATATTCAATAGATTGTACAATGTTTATCACATAGATCTAGAATGAAGTTGATGGATGGCTTCGGTTTCACTCATATTCACATGGTCATGTCATAGGTCATTCCTGGGGTGTCTCTTGATTTTCAGTGACCATAAGACTATCCCTTCAATTACACGTTTTTTAGATTATATCCAACGAATAGTTTCTTTTTTCTTATTCTTAAAAGCCGAGGAAATGTCATACTATCATATCAATATGTTTACTAGCCTCTTTATGATCAGGGTGCCTATCAAAATTCCTTCTCTTGATATCAGATGATTTATTTGGGACTTTTCCCAAGACTTGGATGTCCTTTTCGGGGACTTTGTGAAATCATACTATCTTTTCATGGGGTATTACGAGACCATGTTGCGGGTATACCCACGGTTTTGGTGGCTATACCCACTCTTTTGTACCATGGGTATAGGCCATTTTCCAGTAGTGATTCGGTTTATTTTCATTTTTTAATTCAGATTGGCTAGGGGTAATATGAGTTGGATTGAGTGTTCTAAATCACAATCCTTATTCTCATTTGTGACGTGCCTCATGAACAATAATGTTATTTTGGTGATGCACAACCACATATCATGGTAAAACAATTCTACATATATTTTGAACCAAATGGGGTGTGTGAGACATCTTGGATATGTTCTAATCATTTCTATGAATGGGGGTGACAAACCAGAGGTCTCTCGCTTGACTGGGTGGACATGTCATCATGGATTTTGTGGTGTATCGCAGGATCCATTGGTGCGTCATATGGGTTTTATTACTGTAAGTGGATCCTTAATCTCTTAATTTTATTTCCTCAATTTTTTTTACAATTTTTGGGGATCCTATGAGGTTGTACGAGTTTTTTCAAAGATAATCACTTTACTTATCGATGATGCATGCCGAGATATTTATGATCACAATAGGCTCCTAACTTTTTTATATTTCATTCTTATTCTCCATGGATTATTGGAGGGATTTTTAGACATCAATTGGTTGAGAACTCTCATGATATGGGGGACTCATTAGTACGTTTTCTCATGGTCACTGACTATCTAGGATTCCTCTACAATAGCAGAAGGAATTGTATATGGGACTTATCAGGGACTACATGAGGTTATACATGACATGTGTTCATCCCTATGACCATCCATGGGTTATGTAGTTTTATGTATCCTAAAGGTTTACAGGATCCATGTGGTCATCGAAACCTTCATTTTTCTTTTCTTTTGATGTGAAAATAATACCCATATTCATGTATTTATTCCTTTTTGAACTTTTGTGATTCTCATCTAGCACGAATCATCAAATTATACCTCCTATGAGTGAAAACATGGGGGGGAATGGTCTCTTTTCTATGGAAAATAAATTCCCACCTTTGTATATATCACAATCTCCAATCGGTGTCTTGGAAAACACATGGTCTTTCATTTGAGGATTGGTATTCCAAGGAATTACCTATAAATTGAGTAGAAGAGAGTGATTAATTCATAGAACTATAAACTCTCTAGAGTTCTTTAGCCCAACTACTAACACGTGACATTATTACAAGACCTTCACTCACGATCCGACTGTCAGACATTTACATGATACTATTTTTGTAAGGGATCATTAGATAGATTGTTTTTTTCAGAAAACCACTCGAATCAACTAGAAACAATTATTAAATAATAGTTTAAACAATGTCCATGGGGGTTTCATGATCATCGCGGGGGGTCCCTCACGATCTTTTGGCTGGATACCATGTTCCTTTGACTATTTTTGTGGATCACATGGCCATTTTAAGGTTACATGATCATGTGTGTTCTAAAGGGTCATGCATCTTGTGATATTACATGTGGGTTTATGTTATCTATGAGATATCCTGGAGTCGGGACATTACCAAGGACAATATGTTTCCTGTGAAACTCCTTATAATTCATGAAATGTGGTTTAAGATAACAGATTTGTACGTCTATCCTTTAGTAATAATTTAATTTATTTTTCTAACTTATGATACTTAATTTCAGTCATATGGATTCATGTTCTCGTCATAGTTCTCACAACCGTTCTGGAGGGTGGTGAAATCAGTGATGGCCCATTGTTAAACCATTACGGATAGAGTGGATGATACATGATGTCATGTTTTTTGGTTATGTTAAATGAAGTTGGTAGATTTGATGGGAGTAAAACACAGGGAATATCCCCTTTAATACATTCTTCCCCTTTACAGTTTTATTCATAATAATGAAACTCCCATTACTTCATTGTGGTCATCCCACAAACCCTCCATGTGGATTCAGAAAACCCTCATCAAATTCCAGTAAAAAACCCTTAGGGGATACATTGATGTTGAGGGAGACCATGCTGATTAGAATATATTTATGTAAATTATCAGATAATTTCGTGGGAACAAACATGAGACTGATTTGATGTTCATATATACGGTTATATATTACGTATGTACTTTAACCAGATGTCTGGGAGGGTTCTCAACCGGAACATCCAATTAGGAGTTAGTTTTAGAATAAATTGTGGTAGGACTTTCAGGGTATAATACTCTAATTCTATATTTTTTAAATATATAATGAAAATAGGGACATAAAAGGATTTATAGATATCATATATGTTTTCATAATATATAAATTGTCTGATGAAGGAACTGTTTATATTTTAGAGTTTGAACATGAATACATTCAACCACATGTTTGGAAATGTGGGAATCCGCCTTTGGGATATGGATTAGATATGTGGTGAACCAATATTTTGTGGGATGTATGATTATTTTTCCCCCATAGTCCTCCTAGTATAAAGTAATGAGGAATACTCCTCTCTCCCAATCACTTATAATGTCAGCTGGCAAGTCCCTCCGGAAGGTGCCACTTCCTAGAGTGGATATCTGATTGAGTACATTAGAGGGACACTTCATCAAGAATTCCCACTCTATATTGGGGTCTATGAATATAAATTCTTGTCTATGGACTCTTATTGTGGACTAGGTGATTACTATCCCATGGTTGAAGAGAGGAATTTTAAAGAATGGTGATGTGTTGTTGACCTCTGTGTTGAACAAGATTTCCAACTAGCTTGTTTCATTGAAATGTAACCAAATGAATACTTCAACAAAATAAAAATGGTGGATTTGGAGTTTCAACATTCATGACTGAGTCCTCCAGGGTAGGGGGCATATTGGCGTTGCCTTTCTGGTGTTGTCCAAATGTTATTGTCTACTGCAACAGGTTTATAAGGGAAAACATTCATAGAATATCATTATTAACATTAAATTATTATGTTTTTGGATAGTCAATCATCTAGGAGGGTACAAATATATGAACATATGGGGCATCCCCTTTGATCTCATCAAACCAAATATACAATTTATAAGTGTGTTGAGACCTAATACACTATATGATTATGATATCATGGATTATATGAGCTTCTATAAAAATTTATCCTTCAGAATCTATGGGATAATGCCAAAGAGTGATATGGTTGATATTGAAGAGTATAATATTATGTAGTGGGATTATATCTGGTCACTTCAGAATGGATATCTTTATACCCATATTTATGGGGATAACCTATACAAATGGTATGCACCCTTCTAGTTTATCAATCAGTTCGTGTATGTTTAGTTGAGATTTCCTTGCTCACTTTATATCAAATCTGAAAAGAATATGTCGGTGGCTCTCCACTTTTTGATGATTTTCTCCATGGGGTAGACTCGTGATGAGATAATCATTATTCCATGTGATAAAGGGGCATGTTTATCTCATAACTATACTGAGGTTTGAATTCTCTAATATAAAAATGGGAAATTAACCAAATTGATGATTGATTCCTCCAATGTTTTTGAGTGTAATGTTTGGCCTAGAAATAAACTAGATGATAGAGTTCCAGAATCCTCGTAAGAACATTGCAATGAAATAAAGAATCATACATCACCGGTTTGGGTTCCAATAGATGCGGTTATAGTGATTGTGGTACTAGATAGTAAATCAAAGTCAGATTTATCATATCCAGTCACAGACTTATAGTGGGAATATTATATGAGACAGAACTCAGAGGATGAGCACTATGGTGCCCTATGCCAATCCTAATTACCTTAGTATGGTTACTCCCATGTCATTGCTCCTCTAACTATCACTTTTAATGGAAAAATGAAGAGGTAAGGCCCTTCTTCTAAGACCATGAAGTTTATTTTTAAAGAATCAAAGGTCATATATATAATTCCACATTGGTTAATCAGTTGGTTTGTTGGGGTATGCTTCATATTTCTATGAATGAATAAGGTGATACCATTGTTGATGAAGAGGTAAGGATGAACTCATTTTTATACATAAAGAGTCAATAATCCCTTACAAATTATGTAGTTCCCTAGGTGTTTATTTAATATAGTTGGATGCTACTGAATATCGACTAGTTCATCTATCCCTGAAATATTCATCCCTTGGAATAGATGTGGCATAGAAATTTGTCACTGAGTGAGGGACTATTGATTAGGGAAACCTGAGTCAATCAACCCAAATTAAATTGGTGATTTCTATTTCGGGATACAAATTCATCTTCATCACCATCTGGGGACACTTTTATATAAGGGATGAGGAAAATAATGTTCCATTAATTATTAGGTTATTCTCTATAATCATCCTGTAACGGTGGTATTTCACTCTTATCATTCATTATATTATTCTTATAACACATTCTGAAATTTCAAAAATGGGTTGGTCCCTACCAATATCACTCTTAAGAGGATTTATCCACATATAAGTATTAGGGAATTCATTCAGTTTCTTACAGAAAGACTTTACATTTGGGTCTGGCCTGTTTAGAAGTGGATGTGGAAGAGGGGTATGCTCAATCGCTATTATTATTTATTATAGACATCCCAGTGATCATACCACTTAATCTTACATGTGTGGACACACTTTTAGAGGATACTGACATTCATATCTATTCTTATAAAATGTTGTTGTTGATAGAAAAATGTTTCTGAGAAGGTGAATACTTCATTAGGACTACAAACATTATTTATCTGTGTCATCTCATGTGATATTATCAATTATTTTAGTATATCTCAGGGGTGGTGATAAAACTACAACATTGGGGAAAGCACGAGAGGTTCCAAAAATCCACTTATCATAAGCATGAGTTTCCACATCACTTGAAGATATGGTTAGGGTGGTGAATGTAACCAATTATGTGAGTGAGAAAGTTATGTTTCAAACATCATTCATATACTTTTATTATCAGGTGACACTTTATTATTTAACATGTGACTGATAAACCCATGTTTCTTTTACTACAGAGTCATCACATTTTTTATTTAGAGGCTCTAGACCATACTCCATTGGGGATTCCTCTAGCTGGATCAACCAATATTGAGGATGGTTCCATTCGCACTTCATCTAAATCCATGAGCACAAATATTTCTTTGAGAGACCTAGTTTCGGAATATTTTCTCATTCCCATTATGGCCTTTGATCATCTCTTATGTTATATTTCATTATACTAGTCGATCCAGTCATAATTATGGAGGGATATTTGGGGCTTAGTTTCATAGACACCTATGAATGATTTAAAATATCGGTGAAGAACCATTGATTAATGATTCCAACACTTATTTTATGGGGTATTTGAGTACACCACCCTCAATGCTCATGTAATATACGTGGTCTCTTTGAGAGATAATAAGAGGGTCCATAAATTGATGGTAGTGGATTTTCATGTATCCTCTTATATGAATCTATATAGGGATATGTCTATAAATGTTACATCCCAGTGTGTGGTGGAGTCTGTAGCTCACCAAGACATGGTTAATTCCAAGATGGTTGAAATTGACCATATCTAGTCTTTGAGGGGTCATATTCAATATGAGATCATTCATCTTCAAGAATATCCATACAAGATTAAACATGCACTCCAGATATGAGAGAAAACAGTGCAAGATAAACAAGGACTTCATGATGTTTCCGAAAATCTATGGCTTGAACCCATTACTAGGGAATATAATTTTTAGCTTGTTCAAAAAGTGGAAATTGATGCTTTTTTGAGTTACACCAATCTATTACCTCATTGGACAAAATTAGTGAATAATTGAATGATTATTCTGATCATATTCTAGGATGGAGCTGTATTTTTTCAACTTTACCTTTGCTAGTATTTTCATAGGACAGACTATGGTATTTTTAGATTTCCCCTCTTATAGGCAATAAGTGAATAGTTATTCTGAACATTATATGTTTTTCCAATTTTTCATCATTCTTGATGTGCATGAATTTTTGCTGATCCGATGTTACATGAATTTCCAATGAAAAACGTTTGTTTCATAATATCAAGTAAAATTGAATGCCTAGATCTGAATATTTAATTCATAACATATTATTCTCAAGAAGCTCTCATGAATGCCCACAAATGTGAGATTCCTTACAGATATATATATTCCATCTATCTTGAGATTAACTGAGTCTCAAACGTATAATAATGGAGAATAAATATTTCTTATATGTAGTGTTCCCTATATTATACTGAATTTTATAGGATTTGTTTGAGTTTCTTGATTTTTACAAAGGCAATATGGTGGTCTTTCATGATTTTCCATTCATGATGACTAAATCACTATTGTGATATTTTTACAGATATTTTATCTTGGAACTCCTATCAATATTGTTTAGGTTATTTTATATCGTACCTTCTATCAATACCATATTTGGTATTTTATCTCAGACCATGTATCATTTTAGTTTAGGGTCTTTTAGCTTTTAACATCTATCAATTTAGTTATGGATCATTTTTTGGTCCCCTCTATCAATTTAATTTGGGGTATTCTAACTCGGTCCTTCAATGTCTTTTGTTCATGTACTTTTAGCTCAGACATTCTATCAATGTATAATGTTGTATTTTCACTGAGAACATCTATCATTGTAGTTTATAGCCTTTTATATAAGTCCTTCATTCATTGTCTTTTAGGGACTTTTATCTCATACCATGATTAATGATTATGGAATGTGGAGAAAAAATCCCTGGAATGACTGAAAATACCTTGGGGTATTTAGTTATTTCATAATTTTTTCAAGGATCATGAGGATTTGATCTCCCTTCATATAAGGAGGAGATTCATCTAGTTAGTTTTCAAAATACCTTACAGATTTTTAGCATTCTCAAATATTGGTTTCTATACACTTTTACTATGTTTGTGGAATATTTATGGGGAAATTATTTATTGAGTGAGAAATACTAGGGATATTTGGTCAACCTGGATACTTTGTGTTTGGATAATGTAATTCATAAACAAAAATTTGTGTCAATGAGTATGGGATGGGAATTACATGTCTAGGATGACCCAAAACACCCTAAGGTTCCAGGTTCCACCATATTGTTTCCAAGACTCACAATGACTAATTCTTATTTCATTTAAGGAGGATATGTCCTTAGTTGGTAGCTCATTTCCCTAAGGAATTGAGAGAATAGTAAATAAAATTTTATGTAAACTCCTTTAAGAGGTCCCTACGATATTTATGATGACTAAAACATCTGGATGATGTGGTTGGGTATGGATGGATAACCATTTGTGAAGTATTATATCACCCTATGGATTCATCCCTTAATTGTGAAGCTTGATCCATATGCCATGTGGTTTCAAATGAGGTGGTGCGGGCCATGAATGGTTCCAAAATTTAGTCTCACATTCATTATTTGAGATTGTTTAGAAAACATTGTGACATAATGTCAAGGATGTTTAATCTTCTCTGATGTTTGGTACATATATAATAAATCAGGGTCCAATGTGCATGGGTCTAGAGGATAATTTGGGACAATGATACCATTAATGGACCAAAACACATGTAGGTTTTGAGTTCTATAGTAGTGATGTTTGTGCTCACAAGGATTGGAAAGATCTTTTGGTAGAGTGATGCGTTTTTTTGATGGATATTGGCTCATATACATGAGCCATAGTCCAACATGTATAGTCAATAAAATATTTCCTTGATGTTGGGTATCATTTTACAAGGGCCATGGAATGTTTTTCATGATATGATATGCTCAAATCATGAATTGTGATTTGTTAAATGTGTAACATCTTAGAACGTTTCAAGAACCCTTAATGTTGTGTCACCACTGAGAGAAAATATTCTCACAAGGTGGAGATATAAAAACACACTACAATATATTTTTCATGTACCTTGGTGTCCAACCAGAATAGATTGTATTTTAAAAGTGATATAGATTAGGACCCATGATCTTTATTCCCAATTTATATTCACCATTGTTTCTTCCTAAAAATTAAATATGAAGAGTTTTTTGAGTGATGAATCAGCTTTTTTCTAGGCCTTCATTTTGCAGGTTTTCAACCAGACAAGTTTTGTGTCTCCTTCCCTGATAGATTATGGTCTTGTGATTTGGACCCTTATGGGTTAGAGTTTAAGGTTGAACAATATTGACTAAAATTCATGTAGTTTAAGTTCATGAAAAACATGGACCTAATATGGGTGATGATACAAAAGAGCCTAATTTGAAGGTCTAGGGTGAACCGTATCCCAACATTCTTCTGAGAAGGATATAAATTTTTTTTAAATATTGGATTGGGGTTCTTGGGTAAGGAATATTGATATGGGAAAATAAAAATTGTAGTGTACTAGAAGACACAGGTGTTCTAGAATCTGTTGTGTCAATGTCAAGGCCCAAAATTATTATAAATACTTTTTATAGAGTAACAAATTTGGTTTATGACTATAGGTGAATATATTTGAACCATAAGCACACATGTAAATTAAAATAAAAGGTCTCATTAAGAAAGGTATATTTTTACAACTGCCATGAATGGTTTGAAGTAACATTATTTGTGCATGAAATGAATCTTGATTTATGTATTGATACGGAAAAAATATTTCGGAAGCACCCCATACTCTGTCTATCTAGGGTAAGGAACTTTTGGTCCATTGTTAATGGAAGATATTGGATATTTTCTTTCAGATTTTAGTGACATGAGTTTGTGACATACTTAAATATGTGTAGTTTAACATCATGCAGTATGGATGTTCACATTTCAGCTTAACCATCATGTGGTAAGGATGATGAAATCATGTGAAAAATTGTTCAAGATATATTCCATGCATAATAATTCCATATACAGATTTGACTCTTACCTGAAAAGTGTTTTTTTATGGCACAACACCTATGAGTTTTTAGTGAATTTAATTATGGGTTTTTTTGCTGGACCCAGGATTTGAGATTTGAATATTACTACATATCTCATGATGGAAGAAATTAAGACACACATAGTTATTGAATGGGAAACACTATACATAGGTCTGGCTCAAACATATAGGTGGGAACTGTTTCAATTGATTTGTTTAGCTGGGCCCAGGATTGGAAAAATGGGTGTCACTATGTTTACTATGATGACTACAATCAAGAAACATATTGTTTTTTGGAACCATTTGGGTAACCATCATGTGATAAAGTAGTTGGATTCCCAATATGAAAATGGTTACTATCGCTAAACCAAAGGATGGTGATATGGGTGTGACTGCATATCTAATGATTTCATAAATCAAATCACATGTAGTTCATGGAAGGAGGTATGGTAGGAGCCCAATCAATAACAATAGTGGTCTTCTAGTGTGAGGTCTAAAATAATGTGAAGATATATGTCTTGCAATATCCATCAACCATGTAGTTTATCATCATGTGGTGATGACTCATGGAATTCGTTTTATGGTCATTTATTTAGGATCATGATAAACCATCAATGAGATATTTTTACTTATTATAAATATAGAATCCATTACTAAAATTTATAATCTCATGATAACTACTTTCAATGTGAGAAAAAAGGAATGGATATGGTTCTTATCACCATATAGAGGTCATTAATGATAGGGAAAATGAATTTTTTATCATGTGGTCTATAGACCAAGTTATATAACTAAGGAATCCCAATGTATCTCATTGAAAATGAGAATCAATCCAAACATATTAACAGAAAATATTGTAGATTAATGTTTTGTTGAATGGATATTAGTCATATAGATTGAAATCATGTGTTAAGGATGTGGGTCAGCTGATGTGAAAGTGAATTAACACTATCGATCGTTGTAGCTTTACGTCATGTGGTATTGATAACTTCCAAGTAGTTTAGTGTCATATGGTAAGGATGAGGATCACCCAACATAAAAGAAAATTAATATTGTGTCTTGTACCTAGAATAGAGGTTCATCCAACATTATGTATAATTTTATGGAAAAAATAATTCAACACATAGTTCTTGGGTGAAGAGATTCCCTATGTGGATATAACTCCCACACGAGGACATGTGTATTTAATCCTTCTATTTCATAGATCTTACTTGTGTACATTGATTCATTAGTGATACGTTTTGTCCCATGTATTATAACATAATGTATTGAGGGCATGGTTCATACAATCTAGAGTCATTTGGTTAGAACACGATCCACTATTCAGTGTAATATCTTGCATATAAGATGATCTTGTGAAGTTTAAAATCATGATTCTAGGATAATATTGTGAAGTTTAAAATCATGTAACCAAGAAGATCATCTGATGTCTAATTTCATGCAACCGTGAAAACTCTGTGTTGTTCAAAATCATCTGGTTAGGGCATCTCTATATAGTTTAACATCATTTACTCCTAAAATTTATATATAGTTTAACAAAATTGGGTTAGGACATTGGGAACATGATGACATCTATAAAAATTATTTCTTGAGAAACTAATCATTGGTGGGTGGTGTGACATGCTCCTCATCAATTTTTTCTAGTGATTAAGATCCATTGTGAGTTACCTTATTTATGATGTAATGTTTTTCCCAATTCTGTTCTAGCTTCGAAGGCTCATTTCCTGGTATTATTAAGGTCATGAGTTTCAACACCATCTCACTATGGATGAATGAATATAGGTAAAACTTCATCTAAAATGATTGAATGATCTTATTCTCATGGAATTTAATGTTGTGAAATGTATGTTCCATGTTCTTGTCAAGATAAAACAATACATCTAGTTCTATATGTGATTTATTTTCGTCAAAGTGTATTTCCAAATTGGATATTTAAAAATAATGTAGCTTCAATTACACGGGTAATACTACATAGATCATGTATAACAATGAGAATAGTGTTTCTTGTGTAGTAGTACACGTGGTGGTACAGTAGGCCCAAAAATACGGTTATAGATTTTCTGGCCCAAACATCATATCTTTTTAAAGAATACTCTGGAGTATATTTTATAGAGTCTTATTGAGGGCCTCTATATACCCATTTTCTACTTGATGATAGAGAGATGATAGATTGTACTAGATATTGTACTCCTTTTATTGTTTATTCAACTCTGTAGAGCAGAAGATGGTGTTGTTGTCTGTCAATATAATGTGATGGATTCTGAACCATGTAATGATAAGGGACATTAATATGTTTATGATATTCTTTATCCTGAATTCATTGAGGCGTATTTACATATCCCATTTGGAAATTAATTAGGTAGGAGTATGGATTTACATGAACTGATTATGCTTTTATAGG
The DNA here is from genome assembly GCA_963277665.1 of Viscum album. Lineage (NCBI taxonomy): Eukaryota > Viridiplantae > Streptophyta > Magnoliopsida > Santalales > Viscaceae > Viscum > Viscum album. The sequence goes on from OY728120.1 coordinate 489,270,614, forward strand.
GCTTACGACCCAACAACATTCATTCCCAAATTAAAAATAGTACGGAATATTTTGTTTTATGTAGAAATTATGTGCGTTGATGGATAATGTTTGTATGGATCAAAAATGCATGATGTTTCCTAATGAGTTCCACAAATTCTTATAAAATGGTTTTCTATAATTATGTTAGCCTCAGGATTTTTGGGAGAGTCTGGTCCTAAAATGAAAAGGGTCTCAGGACCCCACATGTACTTCTTCAATTATGGTGCGAATATCTCTTTCTGTTATGGATATTATAAGGATTTATAAAAATAATCACTTATAAAGGGGTTTCATCTCATTTTTGTAATCCAGTAGGGTAACGTTCACTGCACAGTTCTAAAATAGTTCCCTTTTGGTTCGGTTAGTTGGTAGAACTCCATTTTTGGAGATAAAATAACAAGGGATCCATCTGCCATGGGGTTAATAGCATTTCATCACAGTATGGGAAGGTTTAGAACAAAATTATATCCATTATATAATATTGAATGATCAATGAGACGATTATTTGGTGAACGAGATAGAGTATTTCTTCCTCATAATCAGGGTGGACCAAGACTATGGTTCCAATAGACAATGTGTCTGCATGGCCATTCTCTGATTGGGGAAGATGATGAAATGTGGGATCAAAAGGGAAATCTTCAATCAATCCCCTAGCATAGCCTGTAAGAGGGTCATTTTTTGAATTTTGATGGTATATTCGTCATTGATCCTCATTATCATTAGTTCAAGTCCCCTTTGATATTATGGTTGAATATTAGTAGCTATAAGGACAGTTTGAACCTAGTGGTGGGGGATTGGTATTATAGTTCATTATTCATGCAACATTTAGATTGTGAGAAAGAGTAAGAAAAATATACGTTTCTTGGGAGACAAATACCACAAATAAGAAAACCCAATTGAGTATTGGGGTTTCCATCATTTTGTGAAAATACATTGAGATGGACAAATAGAATACATATCTATTTACTAGGGAGTTTCATGGGCATAGAAGACCCCCTCATCTAGAATCTTGGTGTCCACTAATGTATTCTCGGGGGTAGGTTGTGCTGTGAGGAAATTAACCATTGATTTACCTTTCATCAAATTTTTTGATACAAACTAAATATCATATTTTTTAAAAATGAACTCCCATCTAGGAAAGCACCCAGTCAATATAGGATGGAAAAAATATTTACTTGAGAAAAAAATATGATAACCCATATAGAATTCATAGTGATACAATTAATGCCTTGCCTTTTTCACTACAATGATGTGTGAAAGATAGTTCTTCTTGACATCTGTGTTTTGAGTCTCTGTTCATATCATTTTTTGAATGAGGTAGTAGACAGTTTTTTCACTCCCCATATAATTTTATATGTGATGAGGGAGCCAAGTGGACATTCCATGGAGGCAACATATAATATGAGTGGCCTCCATTCCACCAGAGGCATCAAAACAGGTGATTATATTAGATACGTCGTGATACATTAGAAGGATTAATGATAGTCATCATCCCATTAGTAGTAAATTCCATTATTCATTATCTTAGTAATGGGGAGAGACTTTATTATTCCGTTACCATAGAAGTTTGGAGCTAGTGAATTATTTTATTACATTGGCATGAATAAAATGAATCAAATCCCAAAGGACAGATTAGTTTCGAAATTTTTGATTTATTTATATTTTATAAATGATTCTTAAGTTACAAATGAATCTATAAAATAAAATAAAATAAATCCTTTGAGAGAGTCAATATTCTCCAAGATTATCATTTAATATCAGTCATAAAATCGATCATGGCATACCAAGAATAATAAAACACAAGAAAGGGGTAATTTAAGATTCTCACTAAGGGTATGTGTATAAAATAATAAATTATTAATAAATAACTATAAAATTTAGGGAAAATATTACAACTAAAACACAATCCATTTATAAATAACACTAGAATAATATGTACAGAATTAGAAATACCACCTAAATAATCACATGATCTAGAAAACCTAACAAAAAATATTCCACTCTTCTAAAAACCACAAGGAATATCAATAGTTAATATCATATTGAAGGAATTTTTAATGATAGACATCATGAACATATCGTCAAGGCTACCTCAAAGACACCGAACATAAACAGGTAAAAAACCAAACTAGTTTGTCTCATTAGACCTACCAATGTATCAAGGGGATATTGGATAGCCCACCCATCACATACCATGTACAATTAAATTTAAATATTAAAATTGTGAAACATGATCAATATAAACATTTGTAATGAAAATCTATCATATGAAATGGGAATACAAAATCCATAAACAATGAATGGTGAAAAAATTGACCATCCGCAAGAAAACCAATCATAAAATATTTAATTAAATATGGTAGATTATATAATAATAGATCAACCTCAATTATGTAATAGATTCAACAATGGATTTTTATGTTGATGAAAATACACTAAATATATTTAAAACCCTTGAGAGAAATTCCCATTTACATTGAAATCATAAATTTTAAAAGAATGTGAAATTTAAATTAAAACCATCATCATTAAAAATAACCTTTCAATCATTTAATTAATTATATAAATCATCAAAATTTCATAAATGTTTTAAAACTCACTCATTCCATATAAGATTAAAATAAATGTTCTTTTAGTATTTTTGTCGAAAAAGACATAAAGTACCTTATTTGGAAAATGAAATAATGATGCCTTTAAAAACATTTTATAATGATTTAATCTCTGTTAAAATAAATTAAATTTCTTTAAGATAATATTAAAAATATTTTTTTTATAAATTATTAATCATGTTCATGGATGATAAATACACCTCAATAAATACATACATATAAACAATCTTGAATAATAAAGAGATTGTGAAATTAACGCTTACTGTGTACTTTACTTTAGTTAAGGTTGAATTAACCTCCTTTATAGTGGTTAAGTTATGTTATTAAATTATTCAATGACAATATACATATTTTAGATATCACATATGATCTTTTTATATCCTTTGTTAGTAATATTCTATTATTACTCTTGTTTCGGCTGTTAACCGCTTCATTTTCCTATAAATGTTTTGTCATGTGATTTATGATTCATATACATACAATATATAAATTTTATCAAAATAATTTTATTTATTTCACATATATCATATTTTCTCATTATGGATATTTTTAAAATAATTATTAAATGGTTACTGTGGAAACTGAATCTCATCACATCGTGGAGACATTAGGTTGTATGTATGCATGATTGATGATATTATTCTGTTAATGCTGAAAGGGTAATGAATTTATTAGTATATTAATTAAAATAACTAATATAAAGTTGAATTTATTTTTTATATCTATTATATCTATCAGTATACCCATGAAAATAATTTGGTGATGAAAATTAGATTACACCACCATCTGGAGACAGGAAGCTGTACGTACGAACGTGCGGTGTTTTAATTTTTCATAAGATATAAAAATCATGTAACATGGTTGTTCAATTATCATAATAAAATCAGATAATATATATTATACTGGATTAATTACTTTATTATGGACAGAACATGATAAAAGGATGTATAGGAAGAAAGGAAATTGAATATATTGGTAAACCAATTATCTTTTCTTCGGTGGACTTCTTTTGGATCCCCACTTAGGGACACTAGAGTTGGTATTATCAGAAGAAAAAAGAATCTATAACATAAATATGAATTTTTTAGGATAAATTTGTAGTTTTGTTATGATTCTGAAGGCTCAAAGTGGTGTGAGGAAATGAGGGAAGAGGTGCCTTTTTATAATTTAGGTGTGATCACTTTTATAAATCCTCAAAATATTAAAATAGAATTTGACTATTCTAGATTCAAATACATAAAAGTGGTGCATAAATGAAACTTATAATAAATTTTGGAAAATATCTTATGAACTTGGTATTATTTAACATTTTTTTATTTCTAAATAATTTAATAATAAATTAATTCAATAAGAAATCATTATTGTCAAATTTAAGAATATTATTTTAATTTGACTCCAATTTCATTATGAAAAAGTGATAATAAAAAATTAATTCTTTAATAAAACTATAATTTGTCTTATAGATCTAGGTAATTAGTTTGAAACATTAAATAATCAAAATATATAAAAATTAATAGTTTTAATATTAATTATTTTTGTTTTTCTATAATTTAAATAAATATTTTTTAGGCCTTGAAGTTGCAATTAAGGTAACTTTATAATTTCCAAAAAAGAAAAACAATATTATGTAATGAAACAAATATCAAGAAGGAAAAAAATATAATTTTAGGTTTGTTTACATATTTATTTTTTCCCCATATGGACTCATAAAACATATTAAAAATAAAGATATTGATATTTTGTAAATATCATTGATTTAAATAATAGATAATTTATTTTCAGGGAAAAGTGTCAATTAACAAAATCCAAATTTATCATAATGTTATAAGTGTAGAATATTCACCATAAAATTGTTTTTTTAAATTATTAAATTATTAATCCTTATTTTTTTTGTTTTAACCCTTATTTAACCTGCTTCACTATTATTGTGATATCATATAATTTTTTCATCAAGGATTAACATAATTACTATAATGTTAAAAAGGGCAACTAAATGTGCCATTAATGAAATTTTAATACTTCTTCTAAATATTTTTCTTAATTTTATTTTCCAGATATTATATATCATTTAATAAAATATTATTATTTTGTAATAACTTAAATGTCAATTTTGACACTATTCATAATTTTCCCATATAAAAAAATCAATCATACAAGCTATATTCAAGAAAATAATTATAAATCATTAATAATATGTCCAATCCATCAATAAAAATGATGGATGACATTAAATCATTCAAATTATATCTATATTAAAAATTTTAATATAATTTATTTGATTCTTCCATTATTTAACCAATTACTATATCATCATTGTTCTACAATTACTGATAATTATTTTATCATGAAATTTTTTAAATAAATTTTCATTATGTAGATAAACATTTTAGATTTACAATTACTATTTATATCCATATTTATCTTTTTTATGACCTTATAATACAAATGGTATAGTTATTAAAAATGGAAGTATGGAATTTTTAACTTTTCCTTAAGAAAATATTCTAAATACATATTCTTACAAAAGTCGCATAAAAAGTATAAAATTTCAGAGTAAGCTTGAATTTTTTAAACCAAATAATCCAGGAAAATTTTGACATGTGATAGGTCATCTCTATATTATTTATAAATAATATTTACCCTTAATAACCTAGTGCTCCCTTAACCGTGGTAATAAAAATATTACATAAGTAACTATTCATATACCAAAAAATAAAATAAACCTATTTACATAATTTGGACCCTCCAATTCCAAATATTCAATCAATTTTTAATAATTCGAAAAAATGATGTTCCATTAATTAATTTAAATTTATTCTCGTCGACGGGGTGAGAAAATGGGTTTTTAAAAGTGAAAATGTTCAATGGATTAAAATGTTTTTATATCAATATTAAGTATAAAATTTACTCCAATGGAATAAATTGGATTAAATTAGAAAAAAATATATAATTATAAATTAAAATTAATCAAAATATGAATTTAATACTATAAATTATTTGAATGAAAAAATTTTCTTTCAATTAATTTTAGTATTTTTCCTATTTATCAAAACATGATGCTTATTATAAAAATTACAAAATTTTAAAAAAAGTAAAATTTTTTATTATTATTTAAAAATGAAGTTTATTTTTTCAAATATAAAATAAAAAGGTTTCAAAAATTGGATTTAAATTAGGTTCTTTATTAAAATGAGGCAAATCTGCCTTTAGAGAAATATTGATTTATATGCATAAAATTGGGTTTATTCATATCTATTGCTTATAAAATATATCTTATGAATATAAAAAATTGTACTGAATATATAAAAATGTATTTCATTATTTTTATTTATTAATTGTAATTATTTTAATTTATTATGGAAAATTTAATTTTGGATCATTGTAATAAATTATTTTTATTTATATTCAATTGGTTCATATTTTCATTAATAATAAATTTGGACCAATGAAATAACCATATATTTTTAAAATTTAATTTATAATATTTATAACTACTAATTTAAGGTCTAGGATTTAATGGAAATATTTAAATAATTTTATTTTTTTTATTTTTTTATGTTCACTATTGTGTGCATCACAACCTATCAAATTTATTTAATTAAAAAAACAAAAGACATACAAAAAATTCATGTGTTGTTCCATTATACCCTCCTTCAATAAATTACATCCATTGATGCTTTGAATTCTGGTTCTGTAATGATGGTTTGACTACTCAAAATACATTAATTGAGATGTGAAATCAAAAAAACATTGGTAAACATCAATATCAAAATTAGAAAAGGGAAGTATGAAGGTAACAAGTTATAGAACTCACTAGGATTCCATTTTGAAAACAATGGACTTGTGAAATAAATATAGCCATCAAGTTCTGATAGAGACTGATATAGAACATCATCGATAGAATGTTAACATTCACAAAGTTATAAATCATCAATGTTCTAAGAGACCATTTGATTCACTCAAAAAGATAGAACTAGGATAAAAGTTTTGGTTTCAATATCCATTTTATAGAGTTGAATAATTTATTTTCTTCATAGAACAATATATAAGTAGAAACAATTTATGAAAATTTGAGTGGAATCCTTTAAACAATTTCTACAACAACTCGTCATTATATCTAAAAGATACTAAAATGAAAAAATATTCTATTTATCTTAATCATATAGGGTTCTGAAAATAATCATACAGTTCATCTGTCATACTATTTAAATAAAAGAATATATGATCTACTAACTAGGGAATCACATAGTCTAGTGGTAGGTGATGCACCCATATCTCCTATAGATTGTGGGTTTATTTCTCATGACCTTTCTTAACAGAATGGGTTGCTTCCTGACCTCCAAGTTGTCCATTTTCTAAAAATAGATTATAGAAATAACCTTAATATATTCAATAGTAAATAAATTTTTTATCCTTGAACAACAATATCTAATGATTAGAATAACCACCTCTATCCCTGAGACTCGTCCAAAATTATTCTATCCAAATCAACAGTCCAAAAAGGTCTCCAAATTTACAAAATAAATATCAACCTAAAATTCACTAAGAAAAATAATATAGCTCTAATTATCACATATCACGTTTTTTATCACATTAAAAACACTAATAAGATTGTTCATCCTTTATAATCCCTAATGAAATAATATGTTTTTTGAAATCTTTATTTATTTCCATATTTCATATAACAAGTACATTATTGGTAAAATACTCAAATGACATAATTCCTTAATCTAGCCATCATTTTTCACAATTTTTGGTAAGATCTTAATCTTGAAAATGATACATTAGATTTGTTTGACACATATTCCTTTTATTCTTGGGGAATTATCTCATGTAGTTCCCTGAATCCTTGCATTTGAAGCATTCAAGTTTTGAAAATTATTTCATAACCTTGAAAATATGAGCACAGTGACATTTTTGTCCACACTTGAATCAAAATCCGTTTCCTTTTAAGCATATACTTTGGTGTCTCATATACCAATTATCACATGTGGTAAAATCCTTCTTTCCTTTAACAATATTTTTCCCTTCTATCATCTTTTTATAGTGATTCCTTCAAATTTCATAATTCATTGAATACTAATTCTCTTCCTTGTTAGAATTTGACATTATTTCATCATACAATGAGAATTTTTGCGATATTATTTATCTTTAAAATATTATCTTGAAATCAGAAAATATTTTATTATCATTATTCATTAGATCACGTCCATTAATGAGGTTTCTAATCCTTGAACTGTTATATATTTCTAAATAATGGCATGCAATAGATTATGACATAAATCATAATTCATATTTTCAAACTAGTAAAAAAGTAACATAAATTGAAACTTTTATGCATAGATAATATCATAATAATAATAATATGATCATCAGGGAAATATTTACAATTAAATACTTCCAAATGGTTTGTAATGAAAATGTGAATTACCCTTAGTATATCCCCTAAGAGTTTCAAACTAGGTTGAAACAAGGTTCATTGTTATGTGCTGGGTTATTTTGAGTTAGTCCCGACGCACCTTATTGGAGTTGTTACCCATAGGTACACCTTTTCCAGAACCACGTCCACTTTTTGTATCCAGAAAGAGATGTATTTCAAGGTATACCCTCATAATATCTACCATAAAAAATTACAGAATGTTTTTCCATTGTTATTTTCAATGTCCATATTAGGGTTATGTTCCCTAATCTATGTATTGTAAATCTAGTTTCAAATGATTATTATAAACATCCATTAATACCAATTGTAATTCCTTAACACCTGAATCCTAGATTTGGTGAAATATATTATTTCATTCTCAATATTATAATGATTAATGTTCTAAAGGACTGATTAGTTTAGCTATTTTGGAATCCCTGATTACACACCTAATCTATACTATAAAACTCAAACTATAATGTACAATATTGTCTATTCTCTGAGAGAAACAATATTATCCAAGATTAACCTTGTATATCATTCATAATACGCTTCTTGGCATCTTAGGAAACAATTACAAAGGAAATGAGTGAGCATAGATGATCAGTAAGGGTAATCATACAAATAATTATATTGTAAATGAATAATAATAAACATTATGGAAAGGTGAGTAACTAATGAACAAGTTCTTTGAACATAATTTGAGCATAATATATCCAGAATTAATAATACCATATAATTAATCACATAATAAATAAAAAATTACCATTCAAATTCTACATGTCTAATAATAACATGTAATATCAATAAATAAACTCATAATGTGACAATTCATTATTATATACACCATAATCATACTATCAAGGCATCAACTAAGATTCTATACAATAACGGGTAAAAATACAAACTAGTTTGTATAATGAAACCTACTTATGCATATATGTGTTATCACAGGACCCTCCCATCACTTACTATGTTCAATTTATTCAACATATTAAAAAGATGAAACATAATAAACATAAATATTTATACAGAAAAACTACCATGTGAAATTTGAATACATATACAATAAACCATGGATGATATCAAAATAGTACATACACGGTCATACTAATGATAAACAATTTAATAAAATATGGTAGATTATAGATTAATAGATCAACCTCAATTAATCATAATATTACAAAAATAGATGTTGAAATATTTGAAAATACTCTTAAAATATTCACAACTCTGGAGAGAAGTACCCATTTTTCATGGAAATCATTTTTTAAAAGGATGCACAATTTTAAAAGGAAAACATTTTGTAAAAAATAAACTATTAAAATTGTAAAGGAAGCATCAATTAATGAAGTCTCCATGATGGGTATAAAATATTCTCATTCCATATAAGTTAAAAATAAAAATTATTTTCATATTATTTGTTGAAAAGGTCATAGAGTACCTAGTTTGTAAAATTAATGAAAGATTCCTTTCAAAAAAAATTTATAAAATTAATGTGTGGGTAAAATAAAATAAACATTTCTAGGATAATATAAAAAATATTTTTGAAAAAATTTCTAAGAAACATGAACATGGATGATAAATATTCTCTAGTAAATACTTACGTATAAAAAATCTCGGGTAATAATGAAATTTTGAAGTTAACGCTTACCGTGTGATTTCATTTAGTTGTGGGTGTGTTAAAATCTTGTATAATGGATGAAGTATTTAATTAAATTATAAAATAACCATATACATATTTATGATATCATATATGATATTCCTATATCATTTTTTAATAATATTTCATTATTACACTTGTTTCAGTTGTTAACTGCTTCATTTTATGATGCATATTTTATCATGTGAGTCACGGTTCTTATGAATGGGATATATATCATTCATATAAAGAATTATATTATGTTTATATATATTATATATATTCCTCATATACATTTTTATAATCATTCTTAAATGGTTAATATGTAAAATTAATCAAATTAGGTCTTGGTGAGAGTAGGTCGTACATACCCACGAGCGACGATATCATTACATTAATGTAGAAAGGGTAAGGAATTGAATGGTATATTAATTATAAATAAATAATAAAAATTAATATTTCTTATTTTAATCCATTATATCCCTTATTATACCAAACATATAATGAGGTGATGAAAAATTGATTACTACATGGTGTGGAGAGGGTAAGCCGTACACAAGCACACAACCAGTGTGTTCATTTTTTCTAGGAAGAAAAAATCATGGAAAATAGTAGTACCATAAACATAATAAAGTATTAGAATATATATGATACCTAATTTATTACTTTAGTATGGAAAAAACACATGAATAAAATGTTTAGGAAGAAATGAACTTAAATAAGTTGGTAAAACAATTACCTCTTCTTTAGTGGACTTCCATTAGATACCCTCTTAGGGTCACTAGGGTTGGACTTTTTTGAATACTAGCACCTCAAGAACATAAATATTAATGTTGAGAGGAGTAATGTAGTGTTTTTAGTTGATCTATAATGCTCCCAAGGGTTTGATTTAGTGAGGGATGATGTTCCCTTTTATAATTGAGGCGAGCAAAACTTTTTTAAATCCACAAAATATAAAAATATAATATGACTATTCTAGACAGAAATGCAATAAATTTCCCATAAATGTATATTAGGAGAAACATTCAACTATATCCTATAACCTTGTCAATATTTATCTATCTTTTGATATTTAAATTTTTTAATAATAAATTGACTCAATAAGATATCATTATTGTCAAATTTAATACTATTAATTTAATTTCACATCATATACATTATGACACTGTGGGAATTTGAATATAATTGTTTCATACATATATAATATATCGTATAGAACAAGGAAATTCCTTCTACTCATTAACATAGAAACATAAATCAAAATTATTATTTTTAATATCAATTATTTTTTCTGTTATGTAAATATATATTATTTTATAATTGAAGAAGAATTATAGGGATTTTTATAGTTTATAAATATTAAAAATAAAATTATTTAATGAGAATAAAATAACTATGATAAAATTTTAAATTTAGGATCATTAATATCTTGATTTTTTTCCCAATGTGGATGCCCAAAAGATACTAGAAATAAAGAGAGTAATATTTTGTAACTATCATTGAGTTAAAAAATATATAATTTATTTTCATTGATAGTGTCTATTAAACAACTCAAAATCGATCATAATGTGATAATGATATAGTTTTCACCAACCAATAATTTTTTTACACAGCTTTATTATTTTTTCAACCCATATTGTTTTGTTTTAACCCTTATTTAATCCATCTAACTCTTACTGTGATATAATATAATTTATAAAATATGGGTTAATATTATTAATATAAAATGTGAAATGATGGATAAATGGGTAATTGATAAAATTTTAAGACTTATTCCAATTATTTTTAAGAATTATATTTTTTCGATATTTTATATTATTTAATAAAATATTATTTATTTCAGAATATGTTAAATGTCAATTTTGACAATATTGATTACTTTTTTCACATACAAAAATAAAACCAACAAGATAAAATCTAAAAAATACTTATTAAACATTACTAACATGTAAAATTAATCCATAAAAATCATGGATTAATTAAATTAGTAAAATTATATTTATATTAATAATAAAATATACTTTATTTGAGTATTTTATTATTTAATCAATTACAACATCAGGATTGTGTAACCATTTATGTAAATTTCATTATCTTTAAAAATTATACATAAATAATAATGTTGTATATAAATTGTTTCTCTTTAAAATGACTATTTATAGTCAAATTTATATTTTCATTACCCTATAATAAAATTTGTATATTTATTAAAAATGTGAGTATGACCTTTTCAACATATCGTTAAATATTATATTATAATAGTCATGTACTTACTCAATTTGCAGAAAAAGGTTATAATTATAGCCTAAGATTTATTTTTTTATAAATATACTCATACGATGAAATTATGAGAAGATTTGGGGAAACCTTATAATATTTACAATATAATTTTTACCATTAATTATCTAAGTTACCCTTAATCGTGGGAATAAAAATATTACTGAAGTTATTATTAATATACCAAAAAATAATAGAAACCTATTTGAATAACATTAAAACACTATTTCAAAATATGGAATCAATTTTTAGAAATTAAAAAAAATTCATTTTTAATAATTAATTTAAAATTAATCATCATGATGTGGGGAGAAAATGTGTTCTTTATAGTGAATACATTCAAAAGATTAAAGTGATCTTATGTCATACTAAATTGTAAAATTGATTAAAATTTCATAAATTAGATTAAATTATAAAATAATAATCTAAATATACATTAAAACCAATAAAATTGATAATTTTATATTATGAATTATTTTGATGAAAAATGTTGTTTTCAATTAAATTTATTAATTTTCACTATTCATAATACATGAAACTTATTTGAAAAATTACAAAAAATTTAACCAAAGAAAATTTTTATATTTCCTATTTAAAATATGAACTAACTTTTAATGAATAAAATATAAAAATAATCCATAATTGGATTTAAAATTGGTTCTCTATTAAAAGAAGGTAAAACTGTCTTTAAAGATATGTATGTTTTTATGCATAAAATTTGGTTTGTTCAAATATTTTTCCTATAAAATCTATTGGATGAGTATAAAAATATTTTATTGAATATATTACATAAATATTTCATTAATATCGTTCATTAATGGAAATTAATTTAATTTACTAAGACGAATCGTCTTTAGGATACTAAAAATAAAAAAATCATTACATTCAATTGGTTCAAATTTTCATTTCAAATTAATTGGTAACCAATGAATTATCAATATATTTTCAGAAAATAATTAATACTATTCATAGATACAAATATAATTTCAATGTTTTCACATTATCATTTAGATGATAATTTTTAGTTTTTTAACTCATTGTTGCTTGAATCAGAAGATATCAAATAAAATGAATTATAAAAAAACATAAGACATACCATAAAAATCATGGGGTTTTATATATTTTCTGGACATGTTTGTTATAAATCAATGAATTTATGTCTGGTGATGTGGGATCCCCCACATATATTTAAACTTTTTTTGGGTGACATCACTAAAATAGAACATGTATCTTCTCGAGAAACCTCAAAGACATAGTGGTGCATGACGAAGCTATGGAACTTCCTTGATGTTACCCTGAAAGTGAATTTCATCATATTCATCATTTAAAAATGATAACATAGATTATTGAATAATTTTTTGGAGATTCGTAATGTAATCACATCACTTTTTTCATTGGATCTCTTGGTCATCAACATGACATTCAATTATCCTACCCAATAATGAATGAATGATATGATTCATGGCACATAGATAATTTGTTCTAGAATTCTGTAAGCCAAGTCTGATTACCAGGTAGAAAAATATCCCCTGAGGCACTCTAATGGTAGTGTTATCTATATCTTCGGTGCCCATATTTCTTTTATTGTACCCTGAAAAATAACCCATGAAGGAATGAGCTTAAATGCCATCATTTTCACCGATAAATAGTTTTTTGATTAAAAATGGGAAATCATCCACTGGGAAGTTCTTATTATGATCTCTTAAATCAATGGTGGGATAATTTTCCCATTATTTTTCTTTGTATAGTTTATATTAGTGAGCCATTTTGGTTATTTCACTTCTTGAAAAATGGTTAATTTGATCAATTTGTCCGCAACAGCCTATATATTGGTCTCATGAGAGGTGTTCATCCTATAAGATATCTTCTTGAAGCCTCAATGATCATCACGTATGATATGTTGGTTCGCAACCATATTTGGATTGATTCTAGGAATTTTGGTATAGTTCCAAGAGAACACTTATCAGTTTTACATCAAAAATGAAATATAAATCTCTTACTCTTCAAGGGACATGGTGGAGTGAAACAGTATAGGTCGCGAGTATTATTTTTCCAATGATTTACCTTCCATAGCTCATTGATGGTGGTGGAGACTCCTTCCTTGAATGTGGGAAGGGGTTTTCCAATGTGCATTCTCTTCTTCTTCCATCTCTGAGCCTCTGGAGGTATTTATAAAAGTAGTTGGAAGTATGGGGCTTCTTTATCACAATTGAGGTGAGAGTGGTCATGAGAAGTGACATTACCATCACCTAATAACTATGTAGTTACAATGATATGTCGTATCTGTTTATAGTTTACACTATCTCTTTGGATATTAGGTGATTAGACCTTTAGGACTTATTTTATTTCCTCAAATACAATTTTGGGGAGAACATATATGTTATCGAGATTACTCTAGGGATTTTCAAGGGAGGTCTCCAATCCTTTGTGGGATAAAAACTTTATATAATCTTCCACTATTAGTTGTTTTCCTCCACATTTCACAAATCATTCATCAGAATATTTGGCCTTCCATGTCTGAAAGAGTGCATTGTCACTCTGCAGTGTGATAACTTTTACATCAATTGGGTATTTCATATATTGATGAAATTTTAAAGATACATCCATGGAGACATGGATCCAGGGAACTTTGAGTTGGACATTGTATTTGGTGTCATTCCAGGAAACCCTAATATTAGTATCATAGGGGAGATCCTCAAACATAGCTTTGAGATTGATCTTCTCGATAAGTCTTCTATAACACTTATCACAACCTTGATTGATCTTCTTTATTGGAGAAAAATCCACTTTGTAATATCCCAAATGTCGGAGGGATATAAATTGGATGTGATTGATCCCATAACCATTTTCAGTTAAATCCCATTGGATATTAACTTTATCAATTCTTCTGAAACATGTTGGTGTCTGATGTGAAAGTGTATGACCTCTTCATGATCCTAGTTAGTGAATGAGATAGTGACATGGAACTATACATAAACTGTCTCCAATTGATAGACCAAAGTTTTATGGACTTCTACCTCCAAATACTAAGGTCTTTATATGGATTTAATGAGTTATTCTATATTTTCTTTTAAAATATGGATCACATAGATGATTAAGTGCTTGGATGGGATAATTTCAATCTATTTATGAATTATTACGTTTCTGCTAGTGGATGATGATTCATAATGTGGGGTTTCTCAAAAACATGTTGATCGAGAATCGAGGAATTTGAGGTGGATGGGAATAGTTCTTATGTAGAGGTGAAGGGAGAATCTGCTGCCATGGGAATGAGTCATTCTGACCTTCCCTCTTGTCTGGGCTGAAATAAAAATCAAATCCCTACTATGTAATAATGTAATAAATCTATGTCTGGATGAAAAATTGAGGGTCTTGGTATACCTCCATGTATTTTTTGGTATTTTTGGAGCTTTTTCCAATGGTTTTCAGTTTCATATATATCATCTATGGGGATGTGGACAAAATATTGTGTCTGACTATACCTATGTTATCCCCTGTATCT
This sequence comes from Viscum album, assembly GCA_963277665.1. Taxonomy (NCBI): domain Eukaryota; kingdom Viridiplantae; phylum Streptophyta; class Magnoliopsida; order Santalales; family Viscaceae; genus Viscum; species Viscum album. The sequence continues at coordinate 489,286,084 of OY728120.1, forward strand.
TCAGTTCCTGCACATGCAAAATCATGTTCCCCAACTGGTGTGGTGAACTCATAATCAGGGAATATACACCATAAATGAAGGTTTATTCCATGTGTATCACACTTAAAAATCCAATGATGATATCTTTATCTGATTAGGGCATGTTTTGTGGAGTAGGTCATGTTCTTAGGATGTTGCAGGAAAGAAATATGTAAGTGCCATAGATTTCATTGGAGCATTAAATGATTCCATTTATTCTATATCTTCCATATTTGGATGTTCACACCCAAATTTAGGAAATGTATATGATGAAACATTCTTAGGTGTGGAGATATTTTGGGTCATTATAGATGTTCTCTCATGGTGGAATAAGCTTAGTCAAATATTTATCAAGTCTTCTAGTTGTTGAACTTCTACCCCTGTCCGGCCAGAACATTCTTCTAATTATATTATTCATATGAATAAGAAATTTTCATGAAAACCACCTTCTATTTGGGGTTATGTAACACGAACTTTCCTGAATTGACCACTCATTGAAGGATTTATTTGAAGAAAAAGTAGTCCTTGATAATATTACCCATACTTCTATGGAAAGTGAATTAGCCTAGATGTTTAAGGAGGTTGACCCCATCAAGATTCCTTGGATATGGTATCTTGGGAATGTTATTGATCATGTATATGAATAAATAACTATGGGATATCTCCATTAAAAAAAATTTCCCTTTATTACATTGTTCTTTAAATTTTCTATGACCCTCATTTATTTTTTCTCCTGGATAAGGGTGATTTTTTTATGTCATTACTTGATAAGAGTTATTGTGTGGTTTGGTACCATACATGGTGCATGGATGGGAACTACTGATAGCATGAGAGTGAAATATGAAACTTTTTCTTTTCCTATCATTTTCCAATATTCTAAGGGCATGAGTCGATATTTGGATCAGGTTTACTAAATATCATCGTCAATATGTTGTGCCCTTTCTGTGAACTCATTGAATCCACCTGAATAATTAATTGGTATTAGAGGTGTTTGTAACTCCTACCAAATATTTTGATAATGATGTTCATGAAATCACTCATATGATAGTGGGATACTGAGTGAATTGGTTAACCATTTCCATCTAGCAATTATGTCATACACCCTCTCATGTTATTTTTTTTCAATTTTTCTATTCGGTGATTGTCATTTTACTTATTGTGGAGATGAAATGATAAGAGAATTGAAGACTAAATGTCTTCCTATACATAAATGGATCCTGAAATTAGACTTTTGTACTAAATAAAAGTTATATATATCAGAGTTTGTAGGCATCACCTCATCTTTGAGGCATATTTTTGATCTCGAGGGACCACCATCAGCCCACATAAGGATTCAAAGTGTGTTAGAATTTTTTTTGGGTTGCCTGTCCCATCAAAAGTTGATAAAGTAGAATTAGAAAAAAAATTATGGGGGAATATTATCATCCAACCATTTGAGATATGAATTCGTCTTTGGCAGTATAGGCAGACATCACCCTTCCATGGATTCTATTGGAGTAGGTAGGGAATCATTGAAGATATGAAACTTTAGTTGTACTACTTTCTGAGCCACCCCCTATCTACATGTCGCAGGTAGGGGTCAATGAGGTGGCACCACCTTCTTCATTTAGTGATTATTGATTCAACATAAGACTAAATGATCACCCTATTGAGAGAGGGGTTGTGACAGGAATGGAGAGAATTTTGGATCATTTATAAATTCCTCATTTATGTAGATTGATTACATATATCCAAAACCATTCTAAAACTTAGATAACACTCTTACTTGTAGATCAGATCAATTATGTCGTATTCAAGGATGAATATTTTCCTCAACAGGAAGAAGATACAAAATAGGATTATTTCTCATGACAAACTCCTTATTGTGTTTTCTGAGAAATTGTATCTCACTCTCATGTTAGGAAAAATGTTCCTCCATGGAAGGAACATCAAATCCTATGGTTTTTTATTAATATGTATCAACACATTTCATTTTATCTTTTTCAGTGTTCCACAAGAGATGTAGAAACTCGATATTATGATGTTCCATATTTTGGAGCCTTCTTTTGTTCTTGGTGCACGTAGCCTCATTTAATTCATCCAAATAACCCTCCTCTGGGGATATATCTTCAGGGTTGTGGTCACCTATATTTTCATCTAGATATACCATGTCTATTATATTGAATGAGATGAAATTCATCATGTAATGTTGGGAAGTGGTGGTTATCCCATTACTTTCGACACCACTACCTAAATTTATACCACCTTAATCAAGGTTGTTTCTCTATCCCCTTTACATGTTAGGTAGTTTTCTCTTATAGCCTTAGTGGTGTCTGATCTCCTTATATGTAAGCTCTACCTATCTCAATCATGTTCTAATGACCTATAGGTGTTTCCAATCACGATTTTAGAATGATCCCTGAATAGTAGACAATTTTATTTCTGTGGGAAGAATAGACAGGATGCCAAACTTTGATATTTACTTCCCAACATGGAAGAGACTAATTACCTCTATTCTAACGATGATGATGAAAATTACCCAAGACCTATGGGTTGGGAGTTATTTAGGGTGGAATTTGGAATTGATTTATTATGTTATAATGATCCAATTATTATATTTGAGTATTAGATGAATCTAATGATGGACATTGAGATATTAATTCCCCAGGACCAGTGATGTAGGGTTGATTTTGAATCATATTTGATTTATCTTGGAACCTCTCATGGGATGATAAACTTGGTGATGGTGATTGAGATATAAATTTTGCCATCATAGTGGGATGGGGATATTTTTAATCTTTTTCGGATATGTTCTAAATCCTCTCAAGAATTGATGATCCAAAGGGTAGAGGCGATGGTATATATTCCCCAAACCGAGTGTCTTGAGCTCTCTCATGGATAGCTTCTATGGTATCCCATTTTATTTTGAAAAAATTTGATCTTAAATAAGATTTGTAAGATGGAAACCCTTGATTGGAATCATTGTTTATAGGAAGTTTTCTAGTTGTCACAACATCAGCCTTTGTGTATGAAATTCATTCCTATTACTTTGAGGGGACCAAAATCAATTTCTTCTGACTATACTATTACTATATTCATAATGTTTAGGAATTGTTTAATTGGGGAAATTCCATTGTTGTGACCAACTAGATCACACATTAACCAATCCCTTAACTTCTCTAGAGGATATTAAATTAAAAGATGTATTATTAGAAAGGTTCTCTTATTCTGGGCACATATTGGAAAATATTTTACCCACCCTCATATACATAAGTCTAGTGTTTCTCTAGAAATTAGTCATAAAAGGGTTTTAGTGATGTGGAGAAAAGAACTTCATGTATTTTTTTCACGATCTTCAATTCCTAGGTTTTGAGCTATAGAAAAGGGTTCCAAATCCTGAAAAAAATAGAGTGTATTGATGAGATGAAGGTGATACTCATATCCTATATAGGGTACATTTCTATCCTTTATTTTCTACTAATTTTCCAACATATGTTTTTATAGCTAAGTCATTCAATCCATTTCTAGGTCTTCTGGGATCTCATTGTAAGATATAGAAAGGGGCCTGAACATGATGGGGAGGATTTTTCCTTCTAACACTCTTCATATATCAATGTTGGATTTCTCTTCATTTGACATACACACCTCAATATATTCTGAACATAGATGATTAATCTTGGGGTCTTCTACTCACTAGAGTTAAGTGATGCTAGAAGTTGATGGGGAAATATATGCGGTTGAATATGATGTTTCAATAATATCTCTATATGAAGGCATGTGAGTTTTGAACAACTCTCTAGGTGGAGGTGTTAAGAAATGGATAATTTCCTTCTCAATGGAAGATATCATTGTGGGGAGGTAAATCACAATAGATGTTTGGGGAAGGGTACATATGATCCATATCTACATTACCACAAGGAGGACTATTGTGGTAATGATAACATTCTACCAGGAAATTCAGTCAGAGATAGGCCCATGACTATTTATTAAATAAAAATAAAAGTAAAACAAGTACATAGAAGAACAATTACCTATCATAAACTTCATAACCATCATAACCCCCATACAAACCCCCTTCCACAGTGGTCGTCTCCCATTCCGATCTTTCATAGTGCTTTAGAATCTTGACATACTTCCTTCAAAGGTTCAATTTCTCCAAAGATACCAAGTCATGCGGAATATTTGACATTCTACATCAGTGGAAGATTTGAAAAATCACTAGGTGGTTGAGAATGTGTCTCGAATAACCTAAAGGATATTAGCTTTTAGTCGATCAGGAATATGGGTCTTTTCTGCATAATAGATAGAATATACTGACCTACCTTTTGGAATAGTGCACCGATATCAATGTTTTCTAGGATTGATTTTGGAATAAGTTTATGACTGTATGATACTAAGGGAGTATAATCCCACTATTGAGAAGGTGGTGAGAGGTACATGCCTCAAGATAGGCACACATTCTTGTTGAAATGACTGGTGACAAACTCCAAAGTCATAGGACCAGTCACATATCCCAATTCATACCGAGTCTCACAAGGTGAGAGGGGTACATTCATTTGAATAATCTCATACTACTGAAACTGAAGACCGTCAACATATTTTAGAAGATCATATAATACATGGTCATGTCCCAACTTCCACCAATGAATGACTGCACCAACATCCTTCAGAGGTATATAGAAGGAGGCTCAATCCCTTCTCCTATTCCAGAGGTACTTTGGAATATTCTGATAGGGAATACATATAATGAACTGAACATTGCAAACAAATATAATACATCAAAAATTGCATAATATTCATTAAAAACATAAAAAACCCACTCCATCACAATATAGGTTTAGTGTATTTAGAAATTGGAAAACACAACCAACTGGTTAATAAGACATCTACATTTCAACCATATTATTTTCTCATAACTATACCCCCTTTTGATGTATATTACTTAATACCAATCGTGATGAAATGGGAAAGAGAAATATATGAATGGGTGAGATGATATTCTCAATATGGGTATGGAATATTTATATCAAACGTATCATTATTTTAAGACATAAGAACATAACATTTGAGAATCTTATCATCCATATGAAATATCACAACATCGTGACATGGGATAAATCATAAAAGATTATAAGAATCAATGATTGTAATCCAAAAAGTCATAACATAAGTCATTAAACTCTATTCAATACACTTGATCATATAAAATCATTTCAAATTAGTCAAGGATCCTTTCTAAAACCATCATAGTGGAAAAAGTCCATTACTAATCTGAGTTAACTCTTCAATCTAGCCATGTAATACTAAAATGAGATCATCTACCATTCTAGAAAAGTATATATCATGATATATAAATATTTAAACATTGAATTGGAGAGATATATTGTTCCCACACATATCAAAATGAAATCATTCTTACATGTTCCACAAAAAACTAAATCATTCATCCTAGCATAACCCAAATAAAATAATGGATTTTTTAAACATCATTCAATCATTACATAATATATGTAAAGAAAATGGATTTCATAAATATAATTCCACCATAAACATAATAAAATCATAGGAATTGTAGGTATAGTCTACTTGAAACATGAACCAATTTAATAATTCCTTCTAAGATGGAAAATAATTTTTATAGAACATTTGAATATAATTCTTTAAGAAAATATACTTTCATCATCAAAAAAATTGTATTCTATAAAAATGCAATGAAATTTTAAGAGAAATGGATTTATTTGAAAATTTACATGAAATATTGTAAAGTATGCATTATAAAAACAAGGTGTTATGAAAATGTAAAAATCCATTCATTCAGTATAATTTAAAAAGAAAAAATTTTTCTTGTACTTTTGTTGCAAGGTCAAAAATTTCCTTGTATCTAAAATGAAAAAAGATTCATTTCATACAAATTAATATAGTTTAACCAATTCGGAAAAAAAATTGAAAATTTATTGGAAGGATAAGAGGAATATTTTGGAATCCATATTTAAGAAACATGGACATGGATTATAAATATACCCCAGTATATACTTACGTATAAGAAAACTAGTATAATAATGAGATTGAAAATTATTTCATACCTTAGGTCGGATATTCCTTGTAACTATCCTAACAGACTATATAATTTTTTAAACAATTTTATTGAATTATTATAGAATCGTAGTCATTTTTATGCTATTATATATTGTTATATTATCATTTGTTTGTTAATAAAATTTCATTATTACTCATTATTCTGATAATAGTGGCTTTGTTTTCTAATGCTTGTTTTTTCCAATAGGTTCATGTTCTTATTCTTATGTCATAGTTATATCATTAAAAAATAATATTAATATAATATATACCATATTTACTTATTACATTAATTTATATAATCATGATTTAGTGGATATCATGTATAATGAATCACATCACATCATGGAGATGGTTACCCCTAAGTACGAAGGAGATATGATATCATTCCCATTACTGTGAAATGGTATAGATGTGGATGATATATATATTTTTTCTATAAACCATATAATAAATTAATAATATCATATATTTCTTATTTCCATCATTAAACTCATTCATGTAGGGAGGTCATGAAACGCATAATTCACCACAACATGGAGGTGGTATGTAGCACGTACACATGTCTGGTGATTTCGTTTTCATAGGATGAATAAAAGGTGGAATATGGTTGTTCTACAATCATAATAAAATTTCAATATATAACTGATACTATATTAATTACTTTATAATGGAAACAAATCCTGAAGGGGAAGTATAATGAGAAATAATTTTTAATGATTTGGTAGGGGAGATTACCTATTCATCAACGAGCTTCCCCAAGACCACCTATTATAGAACTAGGGTTGATCTTTGGAGAATACTAGAGCCTCTAAATGTGAATAAAGAAGTTGATAAGGTTAATTTTCATGGGAGGGTTGAGATTTAAGGTTCCAAATTAATTGAAGAAGATAGGGAGGATGTTCCATTCTATAATTGAGGTGAGGGAACATTTGGAAACATCAAATATATTATTATATAATAAAATCAAACCACATCCAAAAACCAACAAAATTTCATGTATTCAAATATGAGATAACATAAGGTTGTAATATAATCATCCAAAAAAATTTATGCAATATTTTTTGTCAATTTAAACCTTATCATTTTAATTAACCCATAGTTATTTAATTTTAATTTTAATTAATGTAATAAATATTTAAATATTAGAATAGTTTTATTTAAACATTATTAATATCAAGTAGAACATAAATGAACAATTTAAAACATTTTGGACCATATAATAATTATTTTGAATTTTTTAAAATGTATTATTTTTTTTAAATGAATTAATAAAACTTTATTTTCACGAAATATCAATAATGTCGATATTGACACTACTTATTTCTAGAATTTTTTAAAATATAAGTATATGAAGTTATCCTCAGACCAAATATTTTATTATATTACTAACTATACATGTTCATCTAGAACATTATGTGGATATATTAATTATTCCCAATTATATTAATTTTAATTTGTTTAATGTAATTTATTCGTTATCTCCATTACTAAAATAATTAATACATTGATTTTGGATAATTATTTAATATACATATTTGTGGAATAAATGTGAAAAATAAAATAGTAATATGAATATAAATCCTATATATTTCATAACAATAATTCTAGTCAAATATATATTCTAAAAAATCAACATTTTAAAAGTTATAATTTTTAAAAAATGAATGTGAAAAATTTAACATAACATTAAATAAAATATTGTAACTATCATAATATAATCTATAATAATAAGAATTCTCAATAAATATACCCTTCACTGATTATGGTTGATTTATACACAAACAATTAGATTTGCCCACGTTTTTGGTCTTTTAATAGTAATTATCATTTTAATAAAAATTATTTTATTAATTTCTCATCGGTAAAACTATTTATCAATCATCAATGTATTAGCCTTAAGGGTAATTATTTCATTCTTGAAAATTAAAAATAAATTACAATTATATAGAAAAAAATTAGATTTCAAAAGAGTATTTATAATAAAATTTATCATATGTATAAGATTATACTAAAAATGATATATTTATTAAATTTTGTGTAAGACATATTTAACTTCTCTTTAAATAAATTAAATTAAATTTTTTAATATAATAAAAGTGGATTATAAGGTATAAATTTCAACCAAAGGGTGATTTAGGTGGAAAATCACTCATAAAATTATATTATGAAATATTTTAGGGTAAATTTATAATATTATTTTTACCCTTAATTACCCAGTTTTCTCTCTTATCATGTTAATAACAAAAATTTGAACTTACTATTCATAATGTGAGAAAAAATAATGATATTTATTTAATTTGGACATAATAATTAAAAATATGGAATCTAGTTTTTCAAAAATCAAAATATAGAATTAATGGTAATTAAATTATAATTAATATCATTGTTAGAATGAAAAAATGGGTTTTAGAAGATAAAACATTGCCAAATATTGAAATGTTTTTATATATAAATTTTAAATAAAATCAGTAAAAATGACATATATTATATTAAATGATAAAAATATATTATATTTATAGGGTAAATGTATTTAATAATATTATTTAATCATATAAATTATTTTTATTGTAAATGTTTTTTCACTTAAAATTTATGATATTTTTACCATTCATCAAATCTTAAATGTTATCAGAATAATATAAAAACTTCATCCAATTAAAATATTTTTAACCCTCTTCCAATTAAGAGGGTTATGTTTTCATATGAAAATTATTAATTTTTCAAATTTTAATTTAATAAGGGTTCTCTATTAAAAAGGTGGTAAAATTACCCTTTTAAAAAATAGGTTTTTATATATAAAATAAGGTTCATTAATACCATATGAATAAAATATATCTATGAAGAATATAAAAATTATTTTATTAAATATATAAAATATATATTTCATTAATTTCATTTACTAATTCTTATTAACTTAATTTATTAATACAATCAAATACAAATATTTTAATTATATATAATTGGTAGTCCAAGAATTCACCATACATTTTAATATTTAGTTATATTTATTACTGCTAAATTTATAGCTGGGTTATAATGGTTGTATTATACCTAGGTTTCCTCATGATTCATTTGAATAGATAATTGTGTTCATTGAAATCTATTGAAGAATTAAAATTATTTAAAGAAAATATTTCATAAAAACATCTAGTTAATATATTCTAGCCCACATAAACTAAATTTCACCCTCAAATTTCATCACTAAGATACAAATAGATGATGATAACTCTGCCTCATCACGTCCTAAATTTCCCACATAGCTTCCTTAAATTGGCGGTTCCTCCATAAAACATTAACCAAGCATGTGGTCTTTTTTCGTATAACAGTTTTTCTACGATCCAGAATCTCTACTGATTATTCTTTATAAAACGAAACATTCTCCAACATTACCTTAGAGCTTAATATATGTTAAGTATCATATATATACTTTTTCAATAGAGATACATTTAACACATCCTAAACTTGAGATAAATTCGGTGGTAGATTCAATTGATAAGATACCTTCCCATCATGATCAGGAATTTTAAAGAGGATCAATATACCTTGGGTCAACATTCCATTATTTCCAAATCTCATTACTCTCATCATAAGAGATATTCATAGAAACACATTTTGAACCACATCAAACTATAGGAATTTTCTATGGTTGTGAGTATAACTTTTTTATTTTCTTTGAGTTTCTCTTTTGATTTGTTGAAAATATCTAACCTTTTCCACCATTTTGTCTACAAGTTCGATTCTTAATATATTTATTTCACCAACTTCATCCTAGAATGTTTGAGTTCGGCACTTCTTTCTATAGAGAACTTCATAACAATTCATCTGAATATTGGAGTGAATGATATTGTTGTAATAAAATTCTACAAAATGTAGATGCTGATTTAAAACACCTTTGAAATATATAGATAAATTTCTAAACATTTATTCTAGAGTTTGAGTCGTCCTCTTAGATTGACCATATGTTGAGGATGATAATAAATGTTGAAACTTAACTATGTATCCAATTCTTGATGATGACTTTGCCAGAACATTGAGGTAAAACGTGAATCCTGATATCATATAATTTAAATCGGTACTCTAAGAAATCATACCACTTCCATTATATATATCTTGTAAGGATGATTGAGAGACAAGTCTTCTCTAAAATAAATGAAGTTTTCCCACTTTGAAAGGAAATCAACTACAAACCATATAGCATTATGTCTATTATTTATTTTGGTTCATCTGACAACGAAGTCCATAGTGGTGTTTATCTATTTCCATTATGGTATGGTTAATGGTTTTAGCATACCCTTATACTAATTTCTTTCAGCCTTAACATGAAGAAAAACCAAACACTAAGAGATATATTCGTCAACATCTCTTTTCATGAAACACCGCTTGAAATACAATTTTAGGTCTCTATACATCTTTTTGCTTCCTGGTTGAATATAGAATAATGAACTATGATCTTCATTCAATATATCCTTCTTTAATTCTGGTATGGGAGGAATAAAATCATGGTTCTTGAACCTTATTATACATTCAAAATCAATGGTGAATTCAATAACATTTCTCACCTTATTTTATCGCTCTACATCTTCATTTTGTGCCTCTATATTCTGCACTTTTATAGTTTCTGCGAATTCATTTATGAAAGATCATATTTCTCCCCTTCCTTTCTCATTTCCAGAACCATCATTCCCAAATCCAAAAATATTGGATCTTTTTTATCTGTATCATGGATATGCTATCATGGCCTTTTCAACTAAAAGAATCTTCCACCATATTATCATTCCAATGGTGGTAATGTATTGAGTAGTCATATTCTTAAATCATCATCGACCATCTTCTTTGTCTCATTTTCCAATCCTCTTATGTCATAATATAATTTTAACTTTTACGATTAGTTCAAATATCACACATTTCAACATTAAAATAATTTCTCCAAATATTTAATGAAATTATTACAACAAATAACTCCAAATCATGAGTTGGGTAATTTTTCACACAAATTTTCAATTGTCACGAGGCATTATCTATTAGCATATAATTTTTCATGATAACACATCACATTCCCTTCTTGGATTCATCATTGTAGATCACAAACCTTTATCCACTATACAGAAGTGTGAGAACAGGTGCACTGGATAGCCATCATTTTATCTGTTTGAAATTATCATCACATTCATCCATCCACATGAACTTATCTCATTTCTTTTTAACCTTGGTTATTGGATAAGATAGTTTTGAAATATCATTCAAAAAAATTAAATATTATCAAGACAAACCATGAAAACATCAAATCTCAGTTACTATTGTTTTCTTTGGCCAGCATTCAATAAATTCAGTTTTTTCTTAATCCCCATATATCCCCTCTCTTGAGATTTTGGGACACAAAAATGAAACTTTATAAATCCTAAATTCAACAATAGAAAATTTTCATACAGCTTCTCCTTTCTCAGGGTCTTCCGTAAAACTCTCTAGTAATTTTCCTTCCATTTCTTTCTCTTCGAATAAACCAGAATATATTCTATAATTCCTTCCAAAAATTGATAAGGATTATATCTAGAGACTCTATAATTTAGATTCATGAAGGTAGTAGGGAAATTAGTAATACCAAAATGCATCACTATAAAATTCATTGTGTCTATACCTAGTATGAAATTTCATCTTTGGTATATCCCCCCTAAATGACCCTTAATTGATGATACCTATAATGATTATCAATCCGGGATATGTATTGATCCTTTCATAGTTGGTCGAATATGTAATAAATTCAGGGAAGATAATATTTTTTCTAGATAGTTATCTTGTTAGGTTCTCGTTAATCAATACAGAGTCTGATTGATCCATCTTTCTTCTTAACAAATAGAATTGGTGCACCCCAAGTTGATGCACTAGGGATTATGAATCCCTTTTCAATATTCTCCTAGAGTTGTTTTTTTAATTCCAAAAACTCAAGTGGGGTTATTCTATGAGGATTCTTTGAAATAGACATAGCACCCGATATCTGTTCTATTGAAAGAGAAACATGGCAATTCAGTGGATGTCCTGGAAATTCTTCAAGAATGATATCAACAAACTCATGTACATTACGTTCATTATTAATGGTTAGTTTCTCCCTTACCATTTGTGATAGAAACCATACTTTATTGGAATCAACACCAATAAGATGGAAGAAATTTTCACTCTAAGGTCATACACATCCTTGCATCGATAAATGGTCATATATTGATCTAAAATAAGAATTGAAACTTTCATTCTATGGTAATTGATATGAGCTACATATAAATAAATCCAATCCATGATAATAATCACATAAAGTTCAAAAAAATTAAGTATCAAATTTTTTATAGGAATAACTTTTCCAAAAAATCAACTGGATAAGAATTATAAACTATTGAGGTGACCATTGTTCTATTAGGAGTTGTTGCAGCAAGCACAACATATAATTGATGAGGTAATATGTTTATACACTTATAAAATTATTCAGATATAAATTCTTTGGGGGATATATATTCAAATAATATATTTTCTACTTTATATTGCATGGAAACTGTCCCTTTAACCACTTAATGATCATATTCTACATCATCGATAGTGATTTCATGTGACACTCTTTTGTCTTTGGACTTAATATTTTACTGGCATCGATCATCCTCGAAAACCCTTGGATTAGTGAATTTGTGGGAATAATTTCCCATATCCTTTCTCTTGTATAATTGAATTGTGGGAGGTGCATTCTAAATCTTATTTTCACTATTCTCACTATTAGGCATCTTATTTTCATCACATAGGCATTGCATTGTATGATGAACTTCTCTCACACACTTTAAACATTTTTTTATCCTGTTAATAAAAAATTTTAATGTTTCTTTCAACACATTGATCATAAGGTAACAATCATATTCTTTTATGTGTGGTCTTTATATTTTCCATTCAATTAAATTTTTCGCTTCATATCAAACCTATAACATTGATGGGTTACTCCAATCTCAATATCATCCATTTGAGAACATCAAATTATTTCATGATTGAAATTGTTGTCCATTATGGAAAATGCCCTTTGGAGACAAGGTTTTATGCCACCAAATAATCGATCAATTTTACTCTCAGGATGGATAATAATTCATAATGTGTACCTCTCATTTCTATTAATAGTTTCCCTATATTTTCCAAAAGAATCATAATCCTTTTTCTTAATCCCAATGATAATCTTATCCTTGTTTTTTTCAAAGAATACAAAGAGTATACTTACTAAAAACATCTATTCTTGAAATAATCACATTCAATGGATTCAATTTCATTTATTTTCCTTGTATTCATGATATTATTCCACCATTGATTAGATTCACCTTATAAATGATAGAATACTATCATGACATTGTCTTGTTCTAAAATTGGAGAACTGAAAATATATTTGCAGTGGTTGTAATCCATTTTTTAGCCTCCATGGGTTCATAATAACTGCTAAAAGAATGTACATGCGACGTTATGAAGGAATCAACATAATGTTGTTCCCTATATTCCTTGTTTATAAGTACTGCATGATTCATATATTCAAAAATTTGTGTGATCAAAGTTGTATGATTTTTTATTCTGACCCCGATAACATTTGGTTTATTAGGTGGAAAATCATTTCATCTCCCCTCATATTCATCATTAACATAGTTCCATCTTGTCACATCAATTCACTAAATCCAAGAAGAATAGTATAAAAAACACTATTCATGGTTCCTTCTAGTCCCATAACATTTGGTTTCTTAGGTTTTCTAATATGGTTTTCTCATCCTAGTTTCTAAAGGTTAATTATACCTTTCCTCTGATACCAACTACAATGGACCACACATTACATTCATAGATATTAAATATGTATTTTAAAAATATTCATATAAAAAAATCATGTCAATGCCATGAACATAAAGGATTAGTGTTTTTCAAAACTAGGAAGAAAAAACAATTGGTTCATAAGACATCTACATTGTCTCCCACATATTTTTTCCATACTAAATCCCTTTTTGAAATATTGTACATAATACCCTTCTCCAATACCTAGGGTAAAGAAACATATGAAAGGGTGATCTTAGTTGAACATTAAGGGTAAACCAGATAGATATCAATAACATCATAATCATAAGATAGAAGAACATAACATTTGAAAATATTATCCTACGAACAAAAGATCAGGACATCATGATATGGGATAAATCATAAAAGTTCATAAGAATCAATGAACATAATAAAATAAGTCATAATGTAAGGCATAAAAATATTCATCATGAATTTAATCATAGAAAATAATTTCATATTAGTTAAGGCTCATTTTGAAAACCATCATAGTAGACAAAGTCCATTAAGGGACTAAGTTCACTGCTCCCTCTATCCCTATATTACTAAACCGAGATAATTTTCCATTCCATCAAAATCTATCTCATGATAGATGAATCTTTACCCAATTAATTGTACAGAGATATATGTCCCACCTATCTCATAATGAAATTATTCATACATGTGCCACAAACACATAAATCATTCATTATATCATAACCCACAAAATATAATGGGTTTCATAAACATCATTCTATCATGACATAAGAAATGTAATAAATGGATTTCATAAATAACATTCCCTAGTAAACATAATAAAATAATAGAAATAATAGGGATAGTATACTTGGAACATGACCCTAATAATAAATTCCATCTTAGTAGTAAAATAATTTTTATAGAACACTTCAAATTATTTCTTGAGGAAAATATCATTTAATATTCAAAAACATTTTCTTTTCTCAAAATTCATATAAATTTTAAAATAAAATAATTTATTTGAAAATATACCTGGAATATTGTAATGGAAGAACCATCAAAATTAGAAATTATGAAAACATAAAAATCCATTCGTGCCATTTATGAATAAAGGAAACATTCTTGTCATACTTTTATTGGAATGTCAAAAAGCACCTTGTATCAAAAATGAAAAAGATTCCTTTCATACCATTTAATAAATATTCTACAATGGGTAAAATTGGTTTCAAAAATATTTAGTACTATTTAAAGAATATTTTGGAATAAATATTTAGGAAACATAGAAATAGATGATAAATTACCCCAGTAAGTACATATGAATAAATAATTTTGGATAGTAATGATATTGAAAAATTATCCCTTTACTTATGACAAATATGCCTTGTATTTATCTAAACCACATGTAGAATGATATAAATAATGTAATAGAATTACACTAGAATCATAATAATTTTTATGAAATGATATATTATCATATTATCATCCTTTGGATAATAACATTTCACTATTACTTATTATTCATGTATTAATGGATTCATTTTCTTATACATGTTTTGTGGAATAATTTTTTGTTATCTATATTAGGTCATAGTTATATCATTCCAAAATGATTTTAAAATAATATATTTCATATTTGTTAATTCTATAGATTACTATAATCATTATTTAATGGATATCATGTAGAATTAATCAACTCACATTATGGAGACGGTAGGTCGTACGTACGCACAAGAAATGATATAATTCCCATAATTGTTAAATGGTATGGTTGTGGATGGTATATTTTTTTTAATAATATATATCATCTCATAAAAATAACTTATAGTTATTATTTCCATCATTATACCCATCCAAGTAAGGTGGTGTTGAAAAATATATTACACCAAGGCTTTGAGATGGTAATCTGTACGTACACACATGTTGTGATTTCATTATTCATAGGGTGGAAAGAAGGTGGAATATGGTTGTTCCTTAATCAAAAAAACATTTCAGTATATAATTTATACAGGATTTTTTACATTGTTATGTAAACAATACATGAAGAGTAAGTAGAAGAAGAAATAATTTTGAAATATTTGGTTTAAGAGATTCCCTCTTCTTTGACAATCTCCCTCTAGATCACTTCTTAAAGAACTAGGGTTGGTCTTTAGAAAATACCATAAACACTATAATTTGACAATGGATGTTTATAATAGAAATGGGTATGGTATTTTTGTGTTTGAAGGATAAAAATGAAGAAAATAAGTGTGGGACGATGTTCCGTTTAATAATTGAGGTGAGGGCACAATTGGAATCTCCAAAAATTTTAATTTATAATAAACTAAAACCACATCAAAAAAACCTTCAAAATGTCATATTTTCGAATACGAGATGAGATAAGGTACCAATATCATAAACAAATAAATTTTATACAATTTTTTATATCAATTTCAACCTTATCATTTTAATTAACCCTAATTTATTCTATTAGAATTTTAGCTAAGTTAAAAAAAATTAAAAAATTAAAATTATGTAATTTTTAATTAGTTGATGTGAGTTGGACCATAGATGAAAAATTTAGAATACAAGTACCATATAATAAATATTTTATTTTTTAATAATTTATTATTCTATTTAAATTGTTTAATAAAACATTGTTTTGAAAATATATTAATAGTTTTAATTTTGAGACTATTTATTTCATGGAATTTTTAAAATATCATGATAAGATGTTATCATCAAAAAAAATATTTCATTATGTCCATAGTAGATAAAGGACATCTAGAATATTGTTTTTATATATATTTTTTTCAGAATTATTTTTATTTTAATATTTTTAATTTCATTTATTTTTGATCTCCATTAATAAAATAATTACCACATCAATTTTTTTTATTTATTTAATATACATGTTTATTGAAAAAAAATTTAAAAAAATACTATGGAAAATATAAATTCACTATTTTTAAGAATAATTATTTTAGATTAATATATCGTATTGAAAATCCATCATTAAAAATATTAGATTTATTAAAACATTAATGTGACAACTTTAACATCAATTTAAAGAAAATTTTATAAGTGTCATAATAGTTTTCATATGGCTACAAATGGTCGATAAATTAACCCTTTTATGATTTTGGTCGATATACATTCAATGAATAATATTTTTTCAACTTTTTTTGGTATTTTAATAGATATTATCATTTTAAGAAAAATTATTTTAGAGATTTCTAATCAATTAAATAATTTCCCCATCCCCAATGTATTAGCATTTAAGGTAATTTTTTATTTCTTAAAAATTAAAAATAAATTACAATGTTATGGAAAAATATTTTATCATTCCAAATAGTATTTATAATCTAATTTATATTCTATATAACATTATATTAATAATTATATAGTTATCAAAATTCATGTATGACATATTTTACTTTTATTTAAATATAACAAATTAAATGTCCTAATCCCATTCAATGTTGAATCCAGAAGATACCATTTCAAACCAAGAATAATTAGGTCAAAATAACTCAACCAAAGACATTAGAAAATGTGTTTGGGTAAATTAATAATATTTTTTTAACCTTAATTACTTGATTTACCCTTTTATTGTATTAATAAAACATTACCCAATTTACAATTAATAATTCCAAAAAATAATATAAATCTATTTACATAATTTTTATTGATTATTAAAAATATGGAATATATTTTTCCTTATTCAAAACAAAAAATTTGATTTAAATAAATTAACTTTAATCTTTTTGTCGGAATGAAATAAAATATGTTTTTAAAGTTAAAACATTGCAAAAGATTGAAATGTTTTTATATCTCAATTCAATGTTAAATTAATAAAAATAACATAAATAATGTAAACTAATAAAAAATATATTATATTTATACATTAAAACAATTAAATAAGATAATTTGATCATATAAAATATTATGATGAAAAAAGTGGTTTTTGCTTAAAATTTAGTATAGTTTTACTATTCATCAAAACATGAAAGTTGTTAGATAATTATCAAAAATTCATCCAATGTGTATTTTTATATACCGCTTTAAAAGAATATGACTATGTTATCATATGAAAACTATTAATTTTTCATAATTTAATTTAAAAATGGTTCTCCAATAAAAGGTAGTAAAATTACCCTTTTGAAAAAATATATTGGTTTTTATACATAAAATATTGCTTATTCATACCCTATGACTATGATATCTATTGGATGAATATAAAAAATATTTTATTAAATATATGACATATATATTTCATTATTTTAATTTACTAATTATAATTCAATTTTTGTATTAATAAAAAAATACCAATATTTCCTTTAATAATATTTGGTTTCCAAATAATTCACCATACATTTCCATAAGACAGTTATATTTATTTCTGCTAACTTTATGGCTAGGTTATAAAGGACACTTAATACCAAGGGCATCTCATGGTTTGTTTAAACTCATAACTACATGAAAATAATGATATTAAAGAATTGATATTATTTAAATATAATATTTTATAAAAACATCAGGGTATTAAAAACTATTTTTTGAAACATGCCCATATTCCAACATTCACTAGGGTTGACTACAACATTCCCGGATCCACACACCGACATGATCATATTCCTTCTCCATAGTACATAATCTCACCAGCAATCTCTTGTATCTTCACAATAGAGGAATCATATTCTAAAATCACCTGAGTTTTATCAACATATTTAGGAAGCCATCATGGAAAAGGCTCATATCCATTCACAACCCAATGGGGCTGGTCATCATATCTTTTCCATGACACAGAATGAGTCTCTTATCAATTTTATCCTAAATTTTAGTTTCCTCAAGGTTTTTTGAAAACTATGTACAACTTACCAATGGGTATTTTTACTATTCAAAAAAATTATAAAAAGATATCATTACATGGCTATACCTCCTCAAAGTAGTTCAGAGATGGATTGTTAAAACTCATCTCATGACATCTACCATGGTCAACCTCTCCACGATGATGTCTCTCAAGAAAATGGAAATACTCCCCTTATATGGAAACCACTATCTAAGGAGGTTCTCAAAACTCAGACACCTTCTTATTGAGAGGAGCTCCAAATCTTAGTGTTACCCGTATATAGTTCCCATCATCTATTAGTTCCACATCACCACAGTCATCAGGTGACCTAAAGAAACAACATCAATGGTATGACCAAGTGAAGGCATATTAATTTTCGGAAGAGGAGGTAAAAATGGTTATATGGGGAGAGAGATCTAGAAAAATCCACCGAACCATGTTATATCCCCTGACCACATCAAACTATGATCTCCTAGATGGGCTAGAGAAGGAGTATATGCATTAAATATTCCAAAAATTATGGGAAACTCATTAATGGTTTAAGTTCAGAAACCTCTCTAATCCAAGATGTGAGGGTTACCTATAGACTATAAATTCACTATATTTTCCCCTATACATGTCTGAATTCTCCATTTCAAAAAATCTAGGCGTGGAAGTACATGAAAAATTTCTATGTAGTGGTTTTTTATGCATAATGATAGCTCCCAATAAAATAATTTCTAGAGTTTATTTAGACATACATATATGAGTATGGGGAAAATATGGAGCATTTCATTTCCTTATGTCTCCATAAAAGAAAAACTCCCAAGTACGAAATCTTTTTATGTCATTTCCTCAGGTGAAATCAGGGGACTACGTAACTAGCAAGCCATTTGAGTTATAAAATGGAATACCCCGACATCAAATATGAAAGGAAATCGCAAACGGAAGGGGAGGAGGACCAACTAAGCTTCAATTACATCCCCCCAGACCAATGGGCATATATTTCAGACAATGTAACTACTTTTTTGGAAAAAAACTACAAATTCTAGTAGAAAATGAATCATATAATGGTATTTCATTTCACATAACACATACATGATCATAATTTTGAAAAACATAAATGGGTCTCAATAGAAATTTTTATTGTATCCATCCAAGAAGGAACCCATCCCAAAGGGATGGTGTATTATTTTCCCCCACCACTACCGCTCAGATCATCGATCCCAGATAGGATTTAAGACACATCGATTATAGCTGCAAACTAATACCAACCTAAATAGATATGGGAATTCTTATCCCAATCATCACCACCGGGTACATCACACCCCGGGAGGGTCTGTTAGAAATCACTGTTGGTTCCAGATCAACCCCATCTTATAGGTATGAGGTATTTTTTTATCTCAATTTCTAGAATATGAGTCATTAAATTCTCTACTAAAACCATAATGTCCTCAACAATAGTAAATACAAGTGCTAATAGTGTCCCCGAATCTACCAAATCCAGTTGGGTTGGGGGAATTTTCATCATTATCACCACCATGGAAAAAATCAATCTTATCTGGGTATAGAGTTAATTATCGATGGTCATGATCCAATTTTGTATAACTTTCTATAAAAAATCATTGTTATTCAGGTTCTATTTGGAAAACATGACCAAAAACACCCCTAAGGTCACCATTAACATACTAAGATGGGCGGAACCTACATTAAATGAAATAAAAAACCATAGGATTCATAATCCGAAATGGTCTAATATGGATAAGGGGCTAAGAAATAACCCTGATGAAACCATTGAAGGAGGAGTAAGTGGCACAATAATCACCATATTACGTTGAGAGTAATGGGATAACTACCATACTATGATACATATCCAGGAATGTTGTTTCCATCAATATAGAAGGTAATATGGATCATGATGAAATCAAAGATGGGGACAATATAGGAAACAAACATTTTTAAGAGTGTGATCTGTATGATCCATCTTGGGCTTCACATATATGGAATTAGTAGAGGATCTATAATTTTTTACCACCAAATATTGACATCCCCCCCCCCCTATGGAAGAACATATATAAGGATAAAGGGAAATGTGTGGCTACATCCCACATACCACCTATAATTGCTGAAATTACATCAAGAGATGAATGAATTTAAAAATGTGAGAATGAGATATGAAATATTTGGAAACCCAATGAGGATCTCTCTGGGTAATCATTACCACATTATATCATCATAAAAAAGAGATGAATGTCACTCCTCCCACACATCAAGAATGAAATCATCTCCTAGAAATAGAAGAGTCTAAGAATCTATCCTTCATCAAATCTAGTCATTCATTATTCATATATAAGGAATATAAAGACAATTAGGACTTCCCTCCATTATAGAGACCGCCTCTCCCCTATAGGGGAAATCATTTAGTACAATAATGGATATAATGTCAACAATATATGATAATATGCTGACCCCATGAATCCTTTCATACATCATATTGATGGGATGCAACCTACAAAGTGGTACCTTCAGAACTTATCAATACCATTTAATCCCTAAATACACGAATAAATTACACAGAAGGAGGGTGTGTACCCATGTAGCCTAGGAAAAAGCCATATCGTGATTGGGTGGATGTAACTTTTTCCACAACCAATTTTAGAAATATTTCCTTCTCAAATATTGATGGAATGAGATATCTAGAACAATATCTCATGAACATTGTTTCCCTATGAGTCCTAATGATAGGGTATTGAGACTAGTAGGAGGTGACCAAGTTGAGATGTTTTTTACAAATTCATATTTGGACACCCATATTTTCATTCAATAGTATTTTAGATGCACTAATTGTAGGATTAGAGGACTGTAATCATAAATTCATTTATCAGTTTAGCTCTACACTATACGAGATTTCAATTTTTACCTAACAAACTACATGAAATGTGAAAATGATAAGGTTTCTAGCGTTTTAGCTAGATGGAAAGGGTTATCCTATTCAGTCAGTATACCTCTATTATAGAAGAAATTTTTGGAACTCTATGCTAGAAATCTTATAGATGAGATACATACAAATATCTTTCTATTGAAATATCACATATTATTCCATGAGTTTGAAAAAATGGAACAAAATTTGGAAGATTTCATTTAATGGACCCAAGATAAAACTTGTCTCATTCACTAAAACGGGGAAAAGAATCAGTATAGAAGAGATTGCCACTTTTATCCTAAAACATGTAGTAGTTATCATAAATGAACCTATATAGGCCCAGAATCACAAATCGACTCCCGTCAAGTGACAGAAACAACAAAATCCCCCTAAATCAGATGAAAAAGGAGTTCAGATACAACTACTATTTGAGGAAATAATGAATGAATCATACTCATACTGAAATTAGAAGGTCCCATTTTATTTCTATTCATCCATGGAAAAAACCTACTCATGCTTCTATAGCCTAGGAAACCCAATGAGATTAACCTCACAAATCATCATGATGAATTCAGTTTTAATAGGATAACATGTCACACCATCCTAGATTAATTATTATTCAAATATATCCTTCAAATCATGGTTGATCATGGATAGGTGATGTTTGAAAATTCCTTGGCCTCAGTGACTTTTTTATCCATATCCCTATGAGTAGAATATGGTGACTTGAAAGATGTTATGATTAGTTGTGGATTAATTTTCGAGGACTAGATAACTTGAATTACGCATGACTAAACTCATCCAACACTAAGGGAACATCTTTGAAAATCCATAATAATCATGTCCTCTAGGGTGTTGAACTAAAAAACACCTCCAGGAGGTGGATGTAATCATCAAACACTAGAAGATATGTAATATTAAGACTCATATGTTTCTAATTCACAAGATGTAACTCGTGTAGATTTATTTCCTACATCATTTGGAGAACGGGAACATTCCCACAAAATGGAACCAATTTTAGATAAAGATTTACATTTTGGTTCAATTAATAAAATTCTTATAAGAAATACTTTATCTGATGATGAATACACGTCCATATATTAGCCCCTAATGTATGACTAGGGGTGATGTAGGTTGTAATCATAGGAGATGAGGATACTTGGGATAGTGCAGGTGTAGAGATTCCCAATATATTGGTCGCATACCTACAAGGGACATATATTTAGCCTGAACACATTGGAGAGCACTCCATCAATCTAAAATAAAACACATAAATCTCCCAGATCTCTCGAGTGATTTTTCAAGTCCAATAATATTATATGACTGTTTGTAAGGGGTGTGATTTTATGTTTATCCAAAACAAAGATTAATACTTATGGGTCCTGTGCCACTGAAAATTGATACTCCCTCGACCTCTACTCAAGAAACAGGTCCATCATCCTGAAACACCACAAATCCTGAGAAACATAATAAGGGGTAACTAAACCTTGGGATGCATAGACCTTTAGAAAAATATAACATACTAAAATATTTTTTAGATGTTCTAGTCAAACACTTAATCCGTAATTTTCTCCATCATTCAAAAAAATTGGTAGAAACAGTCATCGATGCCATCAAAATCTTATAGGAGTTCAATAAATAAGTCACCACAATTGATTAATAGTGAGTGGAGACTATTCCATTAGAATTTGAGGTAGACATATTATTCACAGAACAACATCATGTAGCGGTCATGTGGAGTCATGTTAAACACCAATATATTTCTATAAAACTAAAAAATGATTATATATAATATGAAATGATTGAAAAATAGTTCATGGATCAACATCATCCATATTTGTACCCTTTGAAATAATGTATATTGCTAGGGGGACTTATCTTCCACAAATATTACCAATAATTGAAATGATAAGATTGATAAAAGACCTATCGAGAAGATCAAGATCAAGAATTGGTTTTTGAGATCACACCTATAATGCTGATTTCATGATTATCTAGCAATACAAAACATATAATGTCCTACTTGAAGAACATTGGTTGCATACCCACACAGTGGTACATTCAAAATTTCATTACTATTTGAAAAACCCAAGCGATGAGAAGGTCTATATAATAAATGGTGACAATTATCCCATCAAATCCAATGAATCGATGTAGATGTTGTTGGATTTTATAAATGGGAAAGAAAATAGCCAATGGTGGATGATTATATATAGGTTTCATCCCCCAATGGCTTCGCGACCACCCCTACAAATTCCAGAAGTATGCTCGATGGTAATTATTGGCACCCCATACAAATAATTATTGTAGTATACTTTCCCCCTAATATCTATGCTCATCCTATCCCCTGTGATAGTGTAGAAGGAAAAAATCAGCCCTGGAATCTCACTACAAAAACTCTAGCAGTCAAGGGTTCCAATGCCTCTTCCAATGGTTTCTCTCAAATTTATTATTAGAGATAAAACCACAGATTACCTACCATGTAGGAAAATTTTCAATGCACTAATAGGTAGTCGTAAATATGATTCCCTTAGAGAAGGCAACAATCACATTTGTGGAAGGTGTATCTTCCACAATTGATGAGATATATATGCTAAATCTAGGAAAAAAATAATTCTTTCAACCCATATTTATTATGTTTTCCCTAAATTTTAAAGAGAAATAGATGTAAATCACATTTCTAAATCAGTAATGATACATTTTTTCCTAGAATTATAACCAAATTCCCTATCTAAATCCAGATGTTGTTGCGCAACATATCGGCTTACACGATAACTGTAAAAGATTCAAGTATGAAACTAGGAGGATACACCCCTCTAATGCTATTAATGTATAATAGAAGGATGAAAAACTGATCATGGGAAATTTTTTGGGTAGTTAAATACCCATGATGGCCCACCAATATCATCTTGATTAAGAAAATGAATTGGTAGATTACAGACTGTATATATTTCATACACATTAAACGACACTGACCAAATGTTGAATTCCTATTATCGATCACAAAAATTTTAATCGATAAAACTATTGGATTCTAATCCCATTCCATTACAGATGAATATTTAGGGTATAATCAAATAAATATGTCCCCTGAAGATAGGTAATACACCACCATCATAGTATATTAAGGGATATTTTATTTTCAGGTCTTAACCTTTTTGGGCATATATTGCCTCAACAATACTCTATTAAGTTTATTGGTTTTGATGCTAAAAAATTGACTTGACTATTTTAATAATGAAATTACAAAAATAAGTTTATAGGAAAATATTTCTTGAGAATATAATCTAATTTACGGGTGAAAATATTTGATTAAGTATTCTAGAAATATTTAAACATATTATGGAAACCCTATTTATACCCAATGTTTGTAATCAAAAAATATGGTTTTTGAGCCCAATATTTGAAGAAAATATATAGAACATATACCATATATTGTGGGAAACTTATGGATCATGAACCCTACTTTTGGAATAATCCCTCTGTTTAATGGAATAAACTGAACTATGCAAGTGATTCAACATATTTTAGATGAAAAAAGTGAGGATTGGAGAAAATATTCAAAAAGATAAAAGTGGATCTAAATATGTTTGATTCTATGAATATATAAAATTGATTCATATTAGACCTTAATTCTCATAGTTCATGTTAGAAAAGATAAAATTCGAGATGAATGAAATGAAAAATCCAATGAGAACTGATTATAAACAAAAAGAAAAGAAATCATTGAGAGAAACATGGAATGTGTCTGAAGAATCCAGAAACTCTTATAAATTTGACCTAAATGAAGGAAAAAATATTATGAAATAAAATATTTTCTTTATTAATAAGGATGAAGATGAGGTACAATCATGTTATTCTTCTATCTGAGATTCTGAATTTTTTGGTAAAAAGAAATTAGTTTCCTACTACTCCATGTTTAATGACAGATATGAATTTATAGTAAAAAAAATAAAGAATCATTAAATAATATTCACAATGTTCATTTATGTGAAAATTATTCTATGTAAAAATAACATTATGAATTAAAAGATAAATTTAAAAATTCACATCAAATTGTGTTGATCATGAAAATTGAATAAATGAATTACAGGATGAAGTAAATTCATTAAAAAGTGATGCAAGAGTATTAACCAAAAGAGAAGAAAACTTAAGTCAAATTATAGTAAAATATTATCAAAAAGGAAAAATATTAAATAGGAAAAAATGTTGAGAAATCTAAATTACATGAAAATTACATTGTGCATTTTTCTAAAAATTAAAAATTATCCAGAGTTTAGTATGTTTATTGAACAATTAAGGGACATTACCCTAATAAGTTTTATTTATGAAATACCAAGATTATAGGAATTAAAAAAATAGTGTACTTAAAATAATATGTTTTATTTATATACTTCATTTTTGGAAAGGTAATGAATATACAGGTACCCATATTTTTTATTGATGGCATAGTTGGACCCACTAAAATGTGTGTACCAAAAAAAAAATTTGTTAAAATTATTTGTAGGAAAAAAGTCACAGAAAGAAAAATTTGGTATGGTATATGGACATTAGAATCTCAATAATCATTAGTGGCGACTCTTCCAATTTTATAAATTAGAAAAAAAGATGGAAGGTTGGTTACATTTGGAGAAAATGAAATATTGTTGGGGTTGTATTAGTTGGAGATCCAAAATCAATTTAAATAAAAGGTGTTATATGTTCAATGGATAAAGAAAAATATTATAGGTTTCTCTAATATTTGTGATGATGGATTTTATGTTTATTTATCTAATAATTTCAGCTCATTTTTTAAATATGAATTTCTCAAATTTAAAACACCCATAACTAAAAATTATTATATCTTTGATCTTAATTCCTTGAGTAAACAAAAATATAATTTTTTAACTATTGAGAAAAATTAATCACTGATACGAAATAATAGACATGGATATTACAATGTATTTAAATTATATTAATTATCTATGAAACACTTATTTTCTAACTTTTCTAGTCATAAATCGGATAAAAATAGATTGTGTGATGCATGACAAACTAGAAAACAAAAAAAAATATTCATTCAAATCAATCAAAAAAGATGCTACATCAAAACCACTTGAACCTATCCACAATTATTTTTTTGTACCATCAATAGTAGCCATGTTGGATGAAATATCATATGTTTTTATTTTTGTTGTGAAATTTTCAAGATTTACATTGGTATATTTTCTAAATATTAAAAGAGATGTTTTCCCATTTTTGAATTATTTTGTTAAATAGTTCAAAATGAAAGTGATTTGAAAATAATATATTTAATAATAGATCATGGTGGAAATTTTTGAAATCAATATTTTGACAATTTTTTGAATCTTGGGTATTAAGCACACCTTCTTCTCACAAAAAATGCCTCAAAAATGGAATTATAGAAGTAAAAAATATATCTATTCAAGAAACATAATGAACTTTGTTAAATGAATATAGTCTTCCTACATATTATTGAGAATAAGATTAAAATATATCTTTCTATATAATGATTAGAGTTTTCATAAGACCTATTAATAAAAAGAAACCTAATAAACTATATAAAAATAGAAATCCTAATGTCTGATACAACAAAGTGTGTGGATGCAAGGTGTATATATTGAATACTAAGGAAATCCCTGATGAATTTCATCCAAAGGCTAATAAAAAAATATTTATATGATATTTTGCTACCTTTATAGAATATACAGTGTATAATAAAAACTAAAGGATTAATGAATAATCTGTTCATATAATAGTTGATCAAAGATACCATTAATCATAGGAAAAATCGAACAGATGAAATTTTAGATTCATTATACAATATGTTACTTGAATATAATAAGATTGAATCTTAAATAGAACTAAATTAAATTCAATTTAGTTCATAAGAACAAGAAACTAAGGATCCTGAACGTGTCATACCTAGAAAATATAGAACCATAATGATCACCCTTTAGAAACTATAATAAGAAATCAATATACTAGAGTATTAAATATAATAAATTTTGGAAAGAAAGATTAATTTTTTCCATTTCAATATTATTAGAAGATAAAACTATAAACAGGTATTTTTAAGATGAATTTTGGATAATGTATATGCGAGAATAACATGATAAATTTATTGAAAACAATGTTTGGGGATTTTTTGATAGGTTATCCAGTCATCCAATAATAGGAGCCACATGGTTTTTAGAAATAAATAAGACAACCAAGGAATAATTACAAAAAATCATACTTGATTAGTATCTAAAAGATAAAATTTTGAAGAGGGGATTGACAATGATATATCTTTTGTTCCTATTTAAATATTTGAAACTATAATAATTCCTTCATCTTATGAATCTCATATAAATTTTAAATTATATTAAATAGATGTAAAATTTTATTTTCATCAGGATACTTAATAGAGTAATTTTATATTTTACAACCACCAGGTTTTAGAAATCCCCATCAACAAATTCATTTTTCAATCAAACAAAGTCACTTTATGTCCATAAACAAACACCAAGAGCTTAGTATGAAAGACTATGTTCTTTTTTATTAGAAAATTGGTTTTCAATAAGGTTAGGAGATCCAATTAGTACATATCTATATAGATTATGTTTTTTTGGTTCAATAACAACAAATATTTGTAATGATTTATCAACGTTTATGAAAATAGAATTTGAAATGAAAATAATAGAAGAATTAAATTTCTTTAATGTATTTCATGTTTATTAAAATGATTATGGAAATAGTTTAAATCGGAGTAAATATATTATTGAATTATTGAAGAAATTTGGACATGAAAATATGATTAACTATACAAAAACCATGTGTACCAATATAAAATATGATTTGGATAATGGTGAAAATTCAATTGAAAAAAATATATTGAGAGGTAAGATTGTTAGTTTATTATATCATGCTACGTGAAGACCATATATTTTTTTTTCTTTTTTTTCTATGTTATAAATTTCAATAAAACCCAATACAATATCATCATACTGCTATTAAAAAAATTAGATATTTAAAATAAACCATTTTACAATCAATACTTTACCCCAAAGCACCTTATTTTAATTTTATTTCATGTGAAAATAACTATTTTAGAGTTTGTGCACTAGATTGAAAAGGTACATATGGAACATATCACTTATTATGGAAGTCCATAGTTTCATGGATAAGTAAGAAATGAAATTCAATTTCCCTATCAACATCTAAGGATGAATATTTATCATCTAACAGTTACTAAGCACAAGTGTTGTGGATGGAACACTCTTTACTGGACTTTGAACAATATATCAATAACATCCCTATTTTATGAGACAAAACTACTGCAATAAATTTTTAAAAATAATCTTGTAATTCACTCCAAAACAAAGAATATTGATATAATACAAAATTTCCTCATATATCATATTCAAGAAAATGATATATCGTTTCAATTCGTAAATACTAAATATCCACATGTTGAATGTGTTACATTTCAAAATATAAAATAATAATTACACTGAGTATTTGTATTGAAAAATGAAAATCTACTTGACCCAATAACAGTCAAATACCTCTCACAATCATACCCTCTATATTCAAACCCTTTCAACTTCCAAATATCTCATTTTTTGTGAAACCCCTAAAATTCATACTACAAACCATCAAATTCCCTGAAATATTAGAGAATAAGAGGATAGATTAGGGTGATCTAAGAGAAGACAATAATTTATGCATCACCTATTGAAAAATTATTCATTGGAAAGTTTTTTATTTTGAATGGCTATATCTAAAGAATCATTAATATATGAAAAAAGATTTTCTCCAGGTTCCAAAATCATTTTAATGAATAAAATACCAAAATTATATTTGATATAGTGGTCAATGAGTTTTATAAGAATGTTCAATTCATTTATTTAAACACCGATGATTCTATCATTTCAATAGTAAATAATATGGATTTCAATGTTTCATTTATTAAAAAATAATATTATGTTTCAGTGTCCTCAAGAAGGAGTTTTTCATTTTGATTTATGATCAATTGGAAACCGAGAACTTAAATTTTAATATATAAGGTATTTTCTCTATTCCTCAACACTAAGTTGACGAACTTTTGTAAAGGATATTAAGGATGACCGGTAGGTGTTGGTTAAAATCATTCATTCTGCAATACATTCGAGTATTGATGAGTTAGAAAATATTCTTTATATCGATATTAATATTTTTTATGATGAGGGATGTTAAGTTTAATTTCTCTAGATATATGCTCTTATACATTCATCACTACATTTAAGAAGAGAAAATGATGTATTTTTATCCATATGGAAGTATTTTTTCTCTTCTTTTGTATAAAAAATAAAATATTCGACATATAAATAAGCGAACTAGGTAATCTCATAGTAACATTTTGAATTTTCGAACTTTGAGAAATTTAATGTCCTGGATCCATGTCCCACTCTATTGTTCCCCAAACCTAGTAGGTCACATAACCTCAAGCACATTTCACCAAATGCCAAATGCTTCCAACTAACAGCGAGGGACATGATGTTATAATAGAGAAACAATGCCCTCATAGGCAGTGTATACATAGCAGAAAACAAATTGTAAATAATAGAGGATGAAGTAATACCATAAAACAATAATAAACAGACTAAAAATATATAAACAACTATAGAATATATATATATATATATATATCAATGATGGAATTCTCTTGGATCTAGGAAAGCCTCCAAACTAGTAAAAATGATTTAAATACAATATAGAAACCTATGTACATAAAAGGAAGTAAACTCCAATAGCATCGAAATCCTTAGAATAGTCCCACACTCTCCAGCTCCAATAGAAATCATGTAGCTGATGAAGATGGGTCCTTTCCCTTATCTACACCTAAGATCCAATAAGCTGCTTCCGTCCAAAAGCATAACCCAAATAGGGTGTGAGATGAATTCCAATTGTAAACCACCAAAAGATATGTGCGAAACAATCAGTTAATATATATGATAGGTAATGTACAAAAATGAAACAGTAAACTAGGAAGTACTCAAAAGTAAACAGTCCTATAGTTTTCAATTACATTCATTAATATTTATTATTAAATCATTGGAATCATGAGATCTTGTTATCTAGCCTAAGATCTATATCCCCATGTAATATTAACAAAATGGTGTCTCAAAATACCATCTAAAAAATCTGGTAAGACTGATTCCAAGCTTCTGCATTGGCTCGGAAGACTCGTCACAATCATGAAATCAATCAATTACTACCCTCTGGGAAAGCTCTCACAGTGTAACCCCTTGGTTTAACATATCACCAATTCATTAAATAACGACCCTCTGGGAAGCTCTCGAAGTAATACCCCTATGGGCCTACATAGAACTAAATAAATTAAAAACATCCTTATTGGGTAGCCTTCATTGTCATTACCCCTTAGTGAAAATTGCATCAATTAATATAAATGACCTTTGGGGATGATCTCAAAATCAATACCCTAGGTCAAAATAACAAAAGTAATTATAAACGACCTCCTGGGTAGCACTCAAGATCAATACCACCTTGGTCAACATCTACAACATGGCTCTCACAGTCCTATGTAAATAATGTGGAATTTCATGTGGTCTTCCTGGTCCAAGTCTCTCATGGTCCTTTGGAAAAACTATGCACAAATAATATCAAATAGCTCAAACAATCTATAACTACTACATGGATAACATTCAAAAAGAATAACCCATTCATTTCATATAATCAACCAACTCCATCCTAATCAAAAAAGGCATGTAAAACAAGATTCATATCCTTTCGCATCAGAAAAAACCCATTTTTAATCGATCAGTCCAAAGAAGGTATTAAACATAGTTAAATTCCAAATCAATAAATACCGAAAACATGGGTATGCAACATTTTAAGAATATATAATCCAAATATCGTCAACCAAAGGCACAAACCACCTACCACAATTCACATGATCAATATCCTTGAATATTATCCCTTGAATCGTAAGATATTGGAATAGATCTACAAAAAAGTGATAAATGATCATCCTTGAATAACCTAAAAGCGAGGAAGAATCAGGATGAATGGTTCTAGGGGGATTGAGAACTCATCATTGTAATTTCAATGCACCTAGTGGTGTCTTGATCATAGCTCAGACGGAGAATCAGGATGGGTATAATATCTTAGGCCATTCTGTCTCACTCTTGTATGAACCAAGGGGATAATAAAGTGCTTCCAAAGATGAGATGAGGCCCTAATACAAATTATCAAATTAAAAGAAAACTACATGGAATGTTCATTAAAGGTACATGTGGTGTAGGAGCCTTAACCAGACCCTTCCATAAGTGGTTTTCCATGACACCCCACTACCCGGTACATGTTCATTACATGGGCAGTACACGAAAGTACCCTGAAACCCGGTACACATCATGTACTCAGAAGCACGCATCCTGTACTTCAAAAATCCAAAATTTCAACTTTTTTCCTTAAACAGAATATAAAATCAAGAACCATTCCTGAAATTATTATCCATGTTCTTACAAACTTCCCCCATTAATAAAATTCATCAAAAAAATTCCCTTCCAAGGGTGGTGAAAAGGAATCTATGAACCACTCTTTCCATAGTGATCGTACGTTAGCATCCTTCCCCTAAGTATTATCTTGTACTTGCATGTGCTGCCAATGTACCCATACCATAGTTATGGACTAGCTATAGAGAAACTTCTTGCTACGATCCATAATCCAAATAGGGTACTCTTCAAAAGATGCATCCACTTGAAACTAAACCTCCTAAGTTTGAAAAACATGAGACAGGTCTGAAAATTAACGTTGTAACTGAGAAACATTAAAGAAATCATGCATAGGCCAGTACCTTTATGGTAACTGAAACTAATAGGAAACAACCTGACTCTCTCCCAAGCCTCAGACAATCCAACTTATCTTGGGGACAACTTTCCCTATCTTTTAATCCTTTAGTGTCCCAACCATGGTGTGACACATAAGAAAACGTGATCTCCAACCACAAACTCCAAATATCATCTCTGTCGATTAACATAAGATTTATGTTGAGACTGTGTAGTAGTGATCATCTTCTGAATCAACTCCTCCTTCTCATTGGTCAAGTGGACAAGACAAGGTCCCAACTTAGATTCCTCTCCTACCTCCAACCAACATAGGGGTGATCAGCAAGGCCTACTATAAAAATCCTCATATGGTTTCATTTGAATCATTTCTTGAAAATTGATGTTGTAGGAAAACTCCACTAGGGGCATGTGTCTCTCCCAAGAGCCCCTGTAATCTAGGATGAATGCTCATACCATGTCTTCACAAACCTGAATTGTACACTCAGACTTGTCATCTTTGTGGGGGATATAATGTTGTACTCAAAATTACAAATGTACCCAAATCCCTCCGAAGTCCCTTAAATACTCGAGAATTACACCCATCATCCATGTCAGAAATGATAGAGTGTGTAACCCCATGTAGACGTACAATATCTCAGATATAAAACCTTCCAAGATCATCCCCACTAACAGTTTCCTTAATCATTGATAAATGTGCAACCTTCATGACTATTTTGAAAACAACCTATACAAAATCATTCCATATTGGTGATCTTAGTATACCTTTCCCAAAATCCATCGCAACATCATGCGACTTCCACTCAAGATTGTGTATCTTCTGTAATAGACCTAACGGCCACTGATTCACTTAATTCACAAGCTGAAAGGTGGACCATCTCATATAAAAATCAGCTAGATCCCTCTTCATACCTGGCCACCAATATTGATGATGTAAATATTGAAACAAATTGGTTTCACTGGTAATAACTACCCATGTTGAGGAATGAAAATATTGAAACGTATCCTCGTGTATGTCTTCTGACACCTATAAGTTCCCATGAAAATTAAAAACTTCATCCTCTCCTATGGTTCACCAAGGATTAGGGTCCATAACTGACACACTCTCCCTTAGAACTAGGTCTTCAGAATCTAATAGCCGCCTCATTCGCACTCGATCTAATAGAGTAGAGGTAAAAGATATAGAAGAAAGAAGCGTCTTCCCTTTTCCATCATGAACCTCCAAATGCATATCGAGAAATAGATCTGTAAGCTTCCACTCATTACTGGAATCCTAAAATTCATGTATTTGAGTTCCCCTACTCAACACATCAGCTACTGTGTTATCATTCCCAAGCATATAGGCAAGATCCATGTCAAAATACTAAAGATACTCAACCTACCTTCTTTGACTCAAATTCATATCACGCTGAGCAAAGATATATTTGAGAATTTTTTCGTCAGTGTATAACAAGAAATTATCTCTAAAAAGATAATTTCCTCAACAGTGCAAGTCATGCACAACTGTAACTAACTCGATATCATGTCTCAGGTAATTTTTCTCATCTTTCCTCAACTGGGGAGACTTGTACGCAATGACTCAATCTGCCTACATAATTACTACACCCATCCTGATACCTGATACACCATAGTAAATTGTATAAATCTTTCCTGACTCTAGAAAAATCAAGATCAGTGATGAATTAAATCTCTTATTCAGCTCTTAAAAGGATGAGTCACAAGATTATATCTATATGTACTTCGCACCCTTCTTAGTCAGACCTGTCAGTGGAGCTTCTAAGTGTGAAACGTCCTATATAAAGTATCTATAGAAACCAATCATCCCCATAATCTCTATACCTCAAATACATTATTTGGATACTCCTAAGAAACTACCACTATCACTTTCTATGGTTATACTAATACTCCTTAATCTGAGATGACATCACCCACGAAGTTAATCTAATCCATACAAAAGTGTTACATAGATATATTAACATATAAATGATGATTTCATAGTGTAATCAATATGATCTCAAGATAGGTGGCATGGTTTTGTCAAGTGTAAGAGTGAACTAAGATATCTTCAATGAAGGCTACCACAAAAGAATCCATGTATCGATGGAAAAATTAGTTCATTAGTTTCATGAAAACCACTAGTGCATTTGTGAGACCGAATGGCATAAATAAGTACTAGTATAAACCATACCTGTTCTAAATGGTTGTAAGAGGTATATCTGATTGTCTAATGTGAAAATGATGATAACTAGATCTCATTTCAATCTTCAAGAACACCCAGGATCCTCGAATATGGTCAAAGAGATCATCAATACTCGGTAAGGTATATTGGTTCTTAACAGTCAACTAATTCAGAATTTGATAATCCAATGAATGTATAAGGGTAATGTCTGACTTCTACTCAAAAAATACACACAAACACTAAGGAGAAGTACAGGGTCAGATGAATCATGTTACCTGCAACATGTCTAAATCTTTCTTGAGCTCAGGTAACTCTGGTGTATCTATACTATATGGAGGAATGGACACCATTGCCACTCTTGGCAGAAGGTCAATAGATAAATCTACCTCTCACATCAGAGGTAAACCTGAAAATTCATCTGGAAAGATAACTCTGAAAAGATCCACCGCTAGAGGAAAGTACATCAATTAATTCCCTTAGTCATCTATATATAAACTACCAATCTTGTATATAATACATCCCAATCCATGATGTTGGGGTCCACCTCTATTCACCTAGACATCTCATTCACCCTTTGTAGAAAAGATCCTCCCTCTGGTGATGTGAAAATCACCCTTCCGCAATAGCAGTCAACAAAGGCCTAAAAGGATATCAACAAGTCCATTTTGAGAATTAAATAGAAGCATATCATCTCTAAGACATAAAGGACCCATAATAAGTGACTCCCAAAAACCTCCTGTGGTCACTCCTTATATTGATGTACACTATTTTTCCTAAACACTAATAGAATTTCTAGCATTATAGCATCCTGAGAAGTAATGATACCATTCCCATGTCTCTCCACAATGATAAAAGTTATAAAAATAATGGAATACCCTATATCAAAAAGTGATGATGGTAAAAATGAGGCAACTATAATTATACCTCTAACCATTGAGGGTTCAGGATCCTTCCCCTATAGGGTATATTCCATAAAAATATTATGACTGGTATCGTGGCCTTATGACCTTGCCTAGCTACCATGAGCTGGTCTACACTAATATCATTGAAAACCTGTCGTCTGGCTACCATGTCCATGACCACATCCTGATCCTAACCATCATACAAACTCCATATTATTGACTAAGGTGAAACTAGTGGTCCTACTCTAGATCATGGAGTAATAACGGATCCCCTCTCACTAGCTGCTGGTGAGAAAAAACCCAGCAAAATGCTAAAGTTAATCCATCTGGTCACAAGATCGCCACCCAACTAGTTATCTTGGAAGCTAAGGTATCTTGTTCCCAATCTAAACACTCTAGTAGCACCTCACATGGATACCTGTTGATACATCCCTGCTAATGGAATAAATATGTGAAGGATCCCTATGATGTTTCCTACTATCAAACAATAGAGTACCAGCCATAGATGTTGAACCTCCCTAGATTGTAGCTCCCAACACCCTCATATTGGGCTTGGTAATTTGTGCCTAGATTACTATAGCAGTCACCAAAGTCAACCTGAAAACATTCACCTATGATCAGATGTCATACTAAAGACCATTCTCAAATCTCTTAGCTAGTGATAACTCATATCCTCTGAAAACAGCTGTAAAGCACTGTAGTTCAGTAAAACAAGATGTTTAATACAGCAGTGAAAGAGAACCCTACACCAAATGCATGAACTCTCTAGATCGGCCATCCATCAATATATCAGGGTAGAAGTAGTCATATTAGTTTCTCTAATAATAGTCTCAATCCATATCCCAAGGACATATCTCATGTCAGAAAACATTGAACTATCTCTTGGTGGAATCACGTAGCATGTATGTCACAAGTTTCACCCTCCTCTCATGAGGCATATCTATTTTCTTGAAGATAGAAAGGATGGCCTCGAACAAAGACTTTGTGTACTCTGGTCGTTCATCCTATAAAAAAGTTGGATGGTGCTGCTGCTGGAACACCCATGTCAGCTCTTCCACAGTCAGGGCAGGATGTGGTGCTCCCTGAAAAGTCTATATCATCCCCATAACGCATTCACAGAACTATGCATCTGCACCTGCGTCTGGTATAACAGATGGTTCTAATACAGTAATGACTGGAGGATCTATTGGTAGTCCCTGGTCTAACATTTCGGGTGTCTCATATTTTCCTTGTACCGGGCGTACAATTGGAGGTTGTCTTGGTGGAATGACTATGGATTTTCATTTGCCTACCTTGGTTTTAGATTATCATGAAATGAAAGATAGAAGTGATAAAATGGAATATGAGAGAGAAAACATTTATGTTTTACAAAACTGGGCTACATGGCATGTAGAATAATGACACATTGGGTTACATTATGATTTTGACCAGGTAATGTACCTCTTCCAACTAGGTCGCGTAACACCACATACACACGACGTTTTCCTCATGAGACACAACATGTACGTGTGTATTCCTTCCAACCTAATTTCTTCTACACAGCTCAAAACACAAGGTTATCCTATATAAAATTACATGGATTTCACACAAATTACACATCTTTTAAAACTAGTGTTTTATACACCAGAGTCATTTGTCACATGAAAGGATACATAGTATACTACAACATGCTGTGTAAAAACATGACATTATGTGTACAAACCCTATTTCATCCACCCATGTCATTAGTCACACGGCCGAACAAATGGTCCTTTACAGCATGGTTTGTACTCCAAAAACAAAAATTTTTCTAAAAAATTCTTACGAACCCCATGTCTCTACTCACACAATCAGTCACATGGTCAAAAACTACATAGAATGTACATATTGTACACAATCTGTATATAAGAAAAGTAATTTCTTCATGAAAAAAATAATACATGGAATGTGTTCATAACATGACACACCATATTTTTTTATATTTCAGAATTTTATGCCTCTAAAACATCTATGGGACCCCCAAAATATTAAGATTTAGCCAAGCCATGCCATGTTCTAATCCATGAGATCCCATAATCACTGAAAATTAATTTTGTCATCCTTATTCATGTCATATCTTACAAGAATTATTTTAATGTTCAAACATGATCCAAAAAATACTGATCCAAGTGGGCCCATAATTCAAAGGTAGGAGGATCAAAAACTCCCATCCATGTCACATTGTAAGATATCAAATACGGGTGCCACCTAGAAGGGCCCCAAACCTAGTTGGTCACAGAAACTCAAGTGTGTTTCACCAAATTCCATATGCTTCTGGCCAACAGTGAGGGCCATAGTGTGATAATGGGGAAACAATTCCCTCATTGGTAGAGTATGCACAGGGAAAAAAATAGTAAACAATAGCGAAAGCAGTAATATCATGAAATAATAGTAAACAGTGGAAGACTGTTAGTAAATAAACAACTAGAGAATATATATATATATATCAATGATGCATGTCACATGTGTCTATCAAAGTATCCAAACAAGTCACAATGATGCAAATACAATAAAAAACCAAATTATAGAAAATCAGGTAAAACCCAACATCATCGTAGGCCTCATCATGGTCTCATACTCTCCAGCTCCAACAACAATCATGAAACATATAAAGAAGGGTAAATGCACTTATCTATACTATTTATCATATAATTTGTTTAGGCCCAAAATCATGACCCAAATAGTGTATGAGATGTGTCCCAGTAGGAAACCACCAAATGATATCTGCCAAACCATTAGTGAATATATATATATAGTTGGTAATATATAGAAATAAATAAATAAACTATGAATTAATCTAAATTATGAAATCAAACTGTATTCAATTACATTAATTTACCTATATTATTCAATCATTTGAATCATGAGATCTTGGGATCTAGCATAAGCTCGATTTCCCCCGGGTAATAGTAACAAACCGATGAATCAGAATACCATCTAAACAATCTGGTAAGACTGAGTCCAAGCTTGTGATTTGTCATGGAAGACTCATCACAATCATGAAATCAATCAATAACAACACTCTAGGAAATCCATCATGGTCTAACCCCTTAGTTCAACATAGCACCAATTCATTAAGTGATGACCGTATGGGATAATATATCGGTCAAACCCCTTTGGTCCAAAATAGCACTACATCAATTAC
The DNA here is from genome assembly GCA_963277665.1 of Viscum album. Classification (NCBI taxonomy): domain Eukaryota; kingdom Viridiplantae; phylum Streptophyta; class Magnoliopsida; order Santalales; family Viscaceae; genus Viscum; species Viscum album. The sequence continues at coordinate 489,324,750 of OY728120.1, forward strand.
AAATGACCTCCTGGGTAGCTATCATGGTCAATACCCCTTGGTCGAAAAATCATCAATAAATATAAATGACTTATTGGGTAGCTCCCAGAGTTAATTCCCCTAGGACAATATAGAATAAGTAATTATAAACATCCTCTTAGGTATATCTCATGGTCTATACCCCTTGGGTCAACATTTACACCATGTCTCTCATAGTCCTATGTAAATAATGTGGATTTCCCCACGATCATTGTGGTCCAAGGCTCTCATGGTCCATTGGAAAAACAGTTCCCACATAATATCAAAAAAAATCATGAAATCCAAAACCATTACATGTATAACATTCAAAAATCATATCACATGCATTTCATACAACCAACCAACTCCATTTTAATCAAATAATGAAAGGAAAAAAGGTTCCTAACCTTATAAAAAAGAAACAACCCCTTTGTAATCAATCAAACCATATCATATATTAAACAGGGTTAGATTCCAAAAAATGAAATACCCCAATTATGAGAATATCGAACATTAGGAATATATTATCCAAAGACTATAAACGAAAGGAACAACCCACCTACCTATATTTCACAAGATCAATACACTTGAATGCAGGCCCGTGAATTGGACTATATTGGAATAGATCTATAAAATGTTGGAAAAAATTCAACCTTGAATAACCCAAGAGATAGTAAAAAATAGGGATAATGGATCAAAGTAAATTGAGAACTCTCCGGTGGGATTCCAACACACTTAGTGATATCTCAATTGGAGCTCAAATGTAAAATCAGTAGGGGTTTGAAGTTCTTTGGTCGCTCTATCAAACTCTTGTACAAACTATGGGAAGAAGATGGTGTTTCCAAATATGAGAGGTGACATTTCTCTAATTTATCAAATAAAACTATGAATACATGGTGTGTTCATTAATGGTACATACTGTATAGTAGCATTAATCTTAACCCTCTTTAAGAGGTCTTCCAGGTCACCACACTGCCATATACTCAGCTATTACACGTCCAGTACATGGTTTTACGTACCAACAGGGTACGCATCATATACTCATAATTACACGACGTGTACTTTGAAAATGATCAGCATTCTCCTTTTTCCAAAAAAACCCAAAATCAAGATCCACAATTGAAATGAAGATATAGGTTCTTACAAGGGTGATATGATTCTTATGGAATAATCTAAAAGAAATTTTGTTACATGTTGGTGTTGAAGGCTAACAAGAAACCAGTCTTATTTCTCAGTGGGAGCAAGAAGATTTAAAATAAGTTAGTTCCGTTAAAATTTATGTAAAAGTATTTGGAGAATATAAAATAGATTATTTCATTCAAACATACAATCAAATAATTATTTATGATGTCTCAAATATAGATGTTTCAATAGATATTCATCCTTCTCATAAAGAACTTTTAGAAGAGGCAGACAATAGAGGCTAGTAAGAAGATCATGAAAAAGGTCATGTTGAGGAAACTGATCAAGGATGTGAGTAAGAGAAACCATTGATATTTTAACCTACTACGTTACATGGGAATCCAATAGTATATTCTATTGCATATTCAAGGGAAAAGTTACTTTTTCACCTACTGAGAAGATATAAGTTTATGATAATACATCATCCTCTTCTTTTGAAAAAATTATAAAGGAATGGTTTTTCTTGTAGTTGATAGAGTCTAACAATTAGGAAATCAAGAACCAGAATATTCAAATTCCTAAATAATATAATATAATAGTTACCCTAAAAACATTACATAATGAAGGAGGAGTATTTTAGTTTTCACAATGAGCTAGAATCTATAAAAAAAAATATTTGGAACATTTAAGAAGCTCAATTGTTATATCGTGGTCTTCATGAAGGTATTACCTTGTTTAAATTTTGGTTTCAAATCTATTTTTCTAGTTAATGTGATGTTTCCCAGGATTAAGGGTTACCTGGGCATGTTTTGGGGGATTGGGACATGAAAATAAGGAAAAATGGGCCATCCTGTGAGAGGCGCATGGTCAACACACTGTAAAGTAAACTATGCTTAATTTCTAGGAAAAATATTTTACCTTAGATAATGGAATTATAAAAGGATGGTGTATTGGTATTAAAACTGCGTGGAGCTTCCCATCCAACCATGTGACCTTTTCCCCTCAAACAGTATCATGCACATGGTTTGCCTACGGTTTGGAAAACTGTGTAGAAATACTAAGGCCCGTACTAAATGATATAAAATTTAAAAAAAATTATTATGGGATATTTAGATCCCCATCTGATTTCTCCTTTATTTTTACCCCTCTCAACCATATAAATGAATGAAATCAACTCATGCTTTTGTGGAGTGGTTCTCATTTGATTCATGCCTATTTGGAATGACAGTAGGTGTAGATCGAGGTCCTATATAAGTCTTAGCATCTATTTTATTCTCTTTTCTGGATTATGGTTTTTATCTTGGGTGATCTTCAACTGAATAAATAAAATATTCATTTTTCAATGGAATAAATGTTGGATCTTCATAGGGTGTCAGGATTGGCATCAAAGCCTATGATTATGATTTTTTCAATGTATTCATGGTTGCTGGTCTACACACTATATCCCATAGTTTTTAGTGTATTTTTGCATATGAGTACATATTATTGCATCCCTATTGTTGTTGTTTGGATGCCTTTGGTGAGTTTTGGGTAACAATGAATATCCAAATGATTATTTGAACCAATCATTATCCTCGTGGGATGTGTTTAGAATGGTTGACCAATTTGGGGCCACTCATGGGGTTCACCAGCATTCCCAAAAATAAAAATTAGAATTGAAAAATGTTGAGTGCACCTATGATAATGTAGATCCCATAATGAACATTTTGAATATGATTACTAGAGTTGAAATTGAAATATCAATATTTGTGCCTTGGTTTTGATAATATCATAAGGGGTTGTTTGGTGTGGCTCACAAAAGTGTTAAATGGGTGAATTGTGATTGTGTCAAATGGAATATGAATTATGATGAAATTTCTATAATGATTGGACTATATGAAATGAAGAACCTGTTAAATTGGAAATTTATTTCGAATTGAAGAACGTTTAAATGGGTTTGCATAAGGGAATTGATGAATATATTGAATGGGAAAATACAAAAAAAAATTATGGGGAATAACTAATGGGTTGAATGTAATAAATTTGTTGTGCTATTTGATATAATAATTGTAATGAATCAAATTTTTTTGGACTTATTATTATAAAATATCTGCGAAAATTATGAGATAAGGTGCGAAGACAGCCTGTGATTCCATGACCAGGTGTGACTGGAATGGTTTGCTGAAACATTCTGTGATTTTATAGCGTGAATGAGGGGTTTTCTTGATAATATGGAAGAAAATTTAAATGGGTTCCCAGATCAAATATATGGGGTCACTTTTTCATTTAGGATAGCGGGTTTACCCAGGTCGCAACATAACATTAGTTGGAATGAGTCTCTAGTGATAAAACTCTAAAAGTATGTTACCATAAATAAAATAATTAAAACATATATTTTATTTTAAAATCATAATAACTCATGAATAGTGACTCAGATTTCAAATTTCATACCATTGATGAGTTTTTAGTGTGTTGTTTTACCTAGGCAGGTCCTAACATCCACCAGCATGGGTCGACTAAGAATGTTAGTTTTTTGGACATTTCAAAGAGGTATAAAATAAACTCAATGAAGTTTATTTTTTTTATTTTTAGAATTTATCATTATGGAAATACTTCGATGCTTTGATGGGGTATCCCATTCTATTTTATGAATGAAATATCATTCTGATGATGCAATGGTGATTTTGAAATGTGTTTTCTTCGTTTAATGGCTTGATATAGATATAGGATGAGATGAAAAATCTTGGATAATTTATCTCGAAGCGCTAGAGAACAACGTTGGCGAACGATGGTGGGTCGACCACCTCAGGATCTGGAGAATCGAGGATTGAGATTCGAGGATCTATGAATGATGATGATGAACTCATTCTTCATCCATGATCAAACTGAGCCGAGGTAGGGGTTTATTTTTTATTTGTTATTCCTTTCCGTGTTCTTGTTTCCCAGGACTAACACAGATCAACCCATGAATAGGTTGATCTGCGGTTTGATCATTTTTGTGGATTGGGTTTTGATGTGGGTAGTTGTTTGGGAAATTAATCCATGTACAATTCTATTGGAATTGATTTTGTTTAAGACTCGTTCTTCAATTATGAAATTTACAGATCAAGGCCGACACAATCAAGGCCTAGATCCGTCCAAATCAGGGGTTCTTCATATCTGATTCATCCCCAAAATCCATTCTTGTTTTTGCTCGCCGCAACAAACTGGAAAGGGGTTTGAAATTTCTATAACACAAATGTTTTGTAGACATTATGAGTCAATGATGTCGGTGATATGAGGCCATAGATAGAGGTGCATAGGGCTTGTGGCATGGTCGAGCTTGGCAGACCTGGCGGAGAAGCCGCTGGCAGGGCAGCTGGTGGCGTCAGCGATTCACGGTCCAGACGGGACTGTGAAGGGAGTTGGGATCCATGGTAGGAGGCTACGGTGGTGGCTAGGACACAGTGTTGTGCCGCATCGGTGGCCTTAGGCAGCAGAGGAGGTCCGCGGGGGCAGAATCCATGGGTGGTGTTTACAGGCCATAGCTCACCGGATCTGTGACGGTCGGAGGGGGGCCCGCGGTAGAGCCATGAGATCCACTGGTCATGTAGCCATGATGTGTGAAGGGGACACAAGATCCACATCTAGTAGAGGACACCATCCCACACAAGGTGGGTCAGACCCATGGCCCAATGAGCTCGGTCTATGGGATGGGTCTTTGGACCAGACTGGTTCGAGTTGATTTAGATAGACCGGGTTGTTTGCTGTCCGGTCGACTGGGCAGTGTCCGGTCGGCAGGCCCCGGGTTGGACTGGGCCCAGACCTAATATGACCCTTTTGACTAAATGTCCTATAACATTCAAACTGTAATTTTGTTTGATGACATGTTTGTTGTGTGGGGACACTCATGACAAGGAGGTCCTTTTGAGATGCCTTGGTGGGGGTTTTAGTTGGATCAGTTGGGGTTGGTAGCAAGTTCATTATATTTACTATGAGGGATCATTGTGGGATCCTCATCCCATCATAGAGGGTCAAAGTTGAGATTGAAATTGTACCTATTTGCATTCCAAATAAGGTTCGATGTATGATATTTTTCATGTCATAGAGGATAACCTATGTTCCGATGTGAGTTACCCCATCCCAGCATCAATAGTGACTCAGTAGACTGGAGCGTGTATCGCATTGAGAGGCCCAGTCCATCCACAATTCTCTTCATGGTACATTACATAGGTTTTTTGGAAGGATTGTGACCAAAATTTTCACGAGAACCAATTCCCTATCTAGTATGATTATTCCAGAAAGTATGGGATGTCCCCAAGTGATCCCTGAGTGCAGAAACCCCTATATGTGTATGGAAATTAGATTATTTCCTTCGAAACATGACCTAACTAGAGTGATTTTGGTATTTCTCATTTTTTTTCTCTTTGGGTATGGCCTTAATTAGCCAAACCCCTTTGTGGGGGTCTTTTATGACTTTATAGCTTCAGGGGTGAGTTCCCATGGAACAAGCATACCTTTTTTAGAAACCTGCAACCAAGGATTTATTTTGGTATCGAGACTCCTTGTATTAGTGACACATGATGTCTCCTGGAACATCGTGACATATCAAGAAATGTTTTTCTCTTGGATATTATTGGTAGACTTCTTCAACGTTCTTACTATCAAAGAGCTTGAGGAGTAAGATCTCATAAAATCGATCACGCTGTGAGTGGTACCATATGGCTGGAAGTGGATGAGATGGTCTATCATGGAATCCTTTACGACTATACTATGTTGTTCTTGGTATATGTGTTGTTGACACATACTTGGGTTTGGCTAGTACTAGTGACTCTATTGACTGTTCTTATTAGATGGTAGACATCATTTACCTCATGGGTAGTCTTCCTTGTGTAATTTTTTGTGGTTTACCTTTGTGTTTTTTGGTCCCTAATGAGTATTGTTTTACTCACCCCCACACGATATTCCCCCTCACATGTTGTGTCTTCTGCAGATGATGGACAGATTTGACAGAGTCCTTAGTGGTCCAGAGACAGGTGGTGCTTTAGGGTGTCCCGATGGATGTAGTATACATAAACGACATTCAAATATAATATTATACCTACCATTTTAAGAAGGATTTCTTGAGGAAGATATTCAGAAGAATTTTATTTTCTATTTCAGTTGGGATTGTATTCTGGCATGTTTACTTTTCAATTTTTTACCATTACATTCAATGGTTGTCTTAGGGGGATTCATACCAGTTAACGTAGTGTTTTTACTTTCCATCATCTTTTGTCTGGGATTTTTGTGCATGTTGAGATGTTAATAGGTATATTTTTTCCATTTTAAGGATATTCCTACTCAGCGCTAGTCGCCAACCCCTAGCCTATGGGAGGCAGGTTTTGGTATTTATGACAGGGGCTTGCGGGTCGGATGGGTCATCAAAGAGTGGTATCAGAGGAGGTTGGTTCAACATTAATAACATAGTGTCAATGAGTTTGGATTGAGGAAACCATGTTAAGTGTTTCGAGATCATATTTAATTCTAGGGAATCTATGTTTGGTGAGGTGGTCGACATCTCCATACACCATTATCCTAAATTATTCTTATCGACTCGGTACATGAAAACACTAGTTGCATGGAATAGTGATGGTGCATGAATTGTATAGGAATGAGTTATTTTTTCCATTTCTATCTTGGGTTGTCTCACCATGTATACTCTATTGATCATAGTACATTTTTTTCTTCATGATTCGTTGATAGAGACATTCAACCAAGATTCCACAGCATGATCACGTAGATGATCCACAGGGTGACATGATATGGGTACCTAGATTTTTACCATAGACGGCACCTCTAGGTCATGTACCAACTATACCACCACTTCTAGAGTATCACAAAGTAATCACAGTACCAGTGGATGATATGTACATGATGAGCACACTTCACAAGTTTACGAGATAGAGACCCCTCATGTTCTAAGGCGTGCTCGACTCATAGGTGGTTAAGGACTCACTTGAGGTTGTTACTATGTTTTTCGTCTATTCAGGACACTATTAGATCATATGGTGATCCGAGAGGTGATCATTTTATGTGCCTAATTAGGGTGATGGAAGGGTTTAGATTACCTAATTTTTCGATTAGGTGACTCTCCCATGTAAATAGTTTGAGATCCTTTCTCATAGAATGGAGCTCTCACCATTATAGCTAAGGGCTATGTGTGCCCAAGAGATTCTATGGTTTCGAGAGAATGACATGTCAGTATCTGATTATTAATTGTGTCATAACTATATTTAAAGGTACTCTATAATTACAATATAACTAGTACATCAGGGATCATACCTTTGAGAGGGGTTTTTTTTGACATTCGAGCCAATGATATTACTTTGTTCATTACTACTAATGTCATAGTGATAGAGGGAACCGTTGTGGTTGAAAGTCCTTTGGCTGAGTAGATACAACTGGTGGATGTCATGAGTAGGCAAGAAGGAGCAGGGACCTCAAGAGTAGGAATCTGACGATAGTCTCAGAGATGTAGATGTGTGAGATGATCTGAGAAGAGGTCCCAAGAAAGGGGATCTGTTGCTCATGGCTCGTAAGGTGAGTCCGGTCAATCTAGGGGAGGAAATTATTTTATTGACATGGCATGGGAAATCTCACAAGAGATTATCTAGTACATCGTTATACTAACAGGGAAATGGTGGATCTGTCACCATGGTGGATAAAATGACATGAATATATGGCTCTCCAAGGTGGAAGAAGTATAATAGGAGTTGGGAGAGTTGGAGGTGGTGGTATACATTTTGACATGTCACCACCACCACCCCCTTGTGGTCCACACCAGGAATAGGGATATAGAGGATTGGGTAAGGGTTAGTTGCATGAATTCAAGGCATATGACACAAGGGAACCAAGAATGATTTGAGGTGCAGTCTATGTCATCTCTTGGATGTCTTATTAATAGACATAAGTGCTAATCACACCTCCGTTTCATGGATCATGTTTGAGATGGAGTTTATTTGGTTCGATTGTTGTCTTCAGCCATATGTATAGAAATACCTATGGGAGGAGACTCGATAATCACTTGTATGCCGATATAGTGATCTGAACCTTGAGGTGAGTGTTTTGGTTTGAACCTCTTGGTGGCAACATCGAGGACTTACGACATCATTATGAATAAGGATAGGTTATCAAAATTCCATGAACATATTGAATGTTTTTAGAAAAAGGGTGAGTTATTTTTGTAGTAATAAATTGGGATTTTCCATGGTTAGTGAAAATGGGAGCCCAAGATGGATGGGATAGACTCATGCATAAGAGGGTAGAGTCAATCACTCTTGATTTTTCTAGACTTACCCTCAGGGTAGTGGTTGTTATGAGTTTTTAGTTCGCAGCAGCAGTGGAGGAGTATGAGTATTTCATTCTTGAAGATGATCTAGGTATACCTCCCCAAAGGGAGAAAAAATTATACATTGTTCTACACCCCACGATGTAACTAATATCAGCTTCAATGAATCTAATGGATTTCATAGTGCATCATGAGATGAGTGTGCAAGTGGAGGACTTGAAGAGGAAGGGCTTAGTGTGACCTAGTGTACATGGTTATGTGTAGATTATCAAAACTATAACAAAGTGATCATGGAGAATGAGTATCCACTACCAAAGGGTCGAAAAAGATATATATCAGTTGAAAAGTATAACCTTTTGAGGGGATTAAAAGGTTTGAAAAAGATATTCATCAGTTATGATAGAGTTTGAGGAATTCCTCGATCTTGAGTTTTCTAGAGGAGGGAGTCGAGTACGTAGTGTTTTGCGATGCATCAGGGACTAGACTCTGTTGTGTCCTAATGTAGTGGAAAGTAATTTTTTTATATGGTTCATGTTAGTGGAGACCACATGATAAAAATTATGTGACCGATGATCTTTTGTTGTCAATGGTATTCTTCGCATGGAAGATGTGGATACACTACCTGATGAGTGAGCGGTTTATCGCCTACTCAAAACACAAGAGTCTTAATTATGTATTCTATTAGAAGGACATGGGCCTCATGTAGAGATGATTTCTAGATTTCCATGAAGACTATTACTTTGAGATGGTATATACTCCTAGTAAGTGGAACATGGAAGAAGATTCTCTCAGTAGGAATCCAATTCATTGTTGCTGAATGAGGTGATGGAGGAGTTGGCCTCTTTGTAGTTATCCTTCTTGGATAGAGATGATGCGGATTGGATCTATTCAGTGGTTGTCACCACTCTACTTTTATAGGGAATAAGGGATGAACAACTAAGTGATACCAACAGTGAGACATTACATGCTCAGTTTACCTAGGGAATGCCCCTGATGGATATTTGAAATGTGGTGAGCACATCGTTTCTTTCATATGATGAATGGTAGTAGCAGTTGATTCCAAGAGTGGCGAGATTAATCAGTATATGCAAGTGGTTGTCAAGGAGGAAAATAGGGATGCTGGAATAGTTTGATGGTGGGATTACCTATTGATATAAAATTTGATCTCTTATTTGAATTGGTTTTCTAGTTTGTCAATAGAATTTTCGATCCACTGTTCTTTGAAGGGGATTCCATTTTCTTCCATGGAGTACTAATAAGTTAGTGGTAAAGGATTTAGATGGACATCGTGATAAGTTTATTTTGTATGTACAGGGGACACGATACCTTCTTGGTTATCGTTGAGTGACTCACCATTTCGGCCACTTCTTATCATTTTGGGTTCATATTTTAGTATAGATCGTGGGATGCCTCTATGTGCAGCATATAGATTGAATATATAGAATACCAAAGATGATAGTTTCTAATAATTATGATCTCTTTTCATCATGGTTATGGAGATTGAGTATCGGAAGGAGGGGACCCTCTATGGGTAGTCGATTCATTTCGGGGAAAGAACGAGAGTCTCTGGATGAGGACATGGGAGAGGGGACTCACGTTCATTCTCGTACCCTCATAAATATGGGTATCCCTCAGTTATTATTTTGGGTTTGTATTGACCTAAGGTGGGGAGTATATAATGACTCATATTTTATCGGTTTTATTTTTAGAAAATTTCTAATAAAATTCAGAGACCAGATGTACATGTGGCATGTGATTCCATGGCTCGGTGTGCCCAAAATGGATCAACAAAAAATGTTATTTTTTTTAATATGGATCATGAGTGGTTTTACTTAAAAATTGGAATATGTCTCTAATGGGTTACTGAATAAGAAATAGGAGGGAACCGATGTGTAATGATGGAGGGTTTAACATAGGCATGACTAAACTTTAGTTAGTGCGGGTCTCCATAGAGAAAACCTAAAAATGACATAACCATAAATAAAATAAGTAAATAACATTAATTTTATAAATATTATTTACTCATGAACAGTGACTGGGATTTGAAATATGTGACCACTGTTGAGTTTGTAATGTGATGTTTTACTTAGGTGGGGCTTAACATTGACCACAGTAGGTCAATAGTGAATGTTTAATTCTAGGAAACTTTAAAGAAGAATAAAATACACATAATGAAGTTTATTTTATTTCTTTTTAATTTTTCACAATGTGGAGACGCTGCGACGTAGAGACAGGGCTGCCCATTATCTTTCATGAAAGAAATAGTATGGAAATATTACAATGCTGCAATAGTGACACTAAATAGGATTTTCTTCATTTAACAGCTTTATAGGGATACAAAATTAGATGCACAGTCCTAGATAATTTCTTTGTATGCACTGGAGAAAATAATTGGTGAATGGCGGCGGATCGAACACCTTAGGATATAGAGAATCGAGGATTGAGATTCAAATAATGATGAATGATGGCAATGTAATCTCTCTTCGTCAGTGATTGAACTAAATATAGGTAAGGGGATTATTTTTATTCGTGATTCCTTTCCCCATTCATCTTTTCAATGATAAACACGGATCAACCCATGAACAAGATGATCCGCATTTTGATTGGTTTTTCTAGATGACTTTTGATTTGGGATGTTGTTTGGGAATTTAATCCATGTTATAATTATGTGGGAATTGATTTTTTAAGCCTTTTTCATCAATTCTAACATGGAAGGATCAAGAAAGACTTGAAAAAGACCAAGATCTTTCGACATAGGGTGTTCTCGGGATCTGACTAATCCCCCAAATCCATTGTTTTTCTTTGTTGCCTAAATGATCTAGAAACAGATCCAAAATCTCCCTAGCAAGGAAGTTTTTGTGGAACGATGAATTAAGGTCGTTGGAAAGATGTGGCTGGCAACAAAGGTGGCATCAGCCCAATAATGTGGTCGGGCTAGGAATACATGATGGATGAGCCACCAGTAGGATGGCTGACGACAACAGTGATCTGCGGTCCCAGAGGGACTGCGACAGTGGATGAAAGTCTTGGTAGGAGGCCATGGTAGTGGCTGAGATGTGGCGTTGAGCCATGTCAGCAACCACAATAAGTGGAGGATGTCCATGGAAGCATCATCCATGGGTGGTGTTCAGGGGCCATGACTAGGTGTGTTGTAGTGGAGGCGAACGGCTACAGTAGAGTGACACGGCTCGCCAGAGCCATGTCAGTCGAATGAGGGAGTCGCGGCGGAGCCACGTGATACACTGGTCACACAGACCAGCCACATCGTGTGGTCTAACCATGTTGGCCATGCGTCAAGTGGGTAAGAACTGTGCAAGAGAAATAACTATCATGATCAGGGTACCCCTTGCTAGCGGAGCATACGGGCCTACACGTGGCGGGAAAGACAGGAAAAGCCAGGCCACTCCAAATGCCATGTGTGTTGAACCCATGCCCCAAGGGTCTAGCCCAGTTCAGGTTGACCCAGACCATCCAAGTCAGGTCTTGTCAGGCTGACAAGGTCTGGCTGACTGGGTCGGATGGGTCCCCACCCCACTAGTTCCATTTCACAAAAATTCTTGAAACATTCAAACTGTAAGATAGTTTGAAGAGCAGTTTTTTGTTGGGACCCTCATGATGAGGCTTTCCTTTTTAGATGGCTTGGTGGGGTTTTATTTGAACCAATAGGGGCTCATAGCTTTCTATTTGACTCTTCTATGATAGATCGATGCAGTGTTCCATTCCCGTCATAGAGGGTGATAGTAGAGATTGAGATAGTACCTAAAGACTTTCCAATGAAGGATTGATACAGGATCTTGTTCCTGTCATAGAGGATGACTCGTGGTTTGCTGTGATTTTTCTCACCCCAAATTCGATAGTGTCTCATTGGACTAAAGCATGTAATCCACTAATAGCTCTGGTCGATCCTCACGTCTCTTCATGGTGCCTTTTATAGGGTTTTTGGAATAGGTGTGACCAATATTTTCACAGGAACCTATCCCATTTCTAGGAAGATATTTCTATTTGGGTCAGGATTTCCATGTAGGATCCCTGGGTGTAGGACCCCCTATCTATGAATCGAGATCAGATTCTTTCCATTAGGACTTGACCTTACAATGATGTTTTAGGTAGTTCACACTGTGTTATCTTTGGGTATATCCCAAATTAAAAGGACCTCTTTGTAGGGGTCTCTGATGGCCTCATTACTTGAGGAGTGAGTTCTCCCAAAATGAGCATACATTGAGAAGAATCATCTATCCAGGGATGGGATGTTATATTGAGACTCATTGTCTAAGAGAGACCAAATGTCTCAGAGAAAATGTGATGTATTGAAAGCAGATGTTCTCTAGGATACTTTTGGTTGAATTTTTCTTTGTTCTTACTATCAGATAGCTCGAGGAGTGAGATCTCCCAGAATCGATCATGCTATGAGAAGAACCATATGGCTGGTAGTGGATGAGAAATTGCGTCAATGAATCCTTAATAAATATACCTTGATGTTTTTTTATAAGTTTTATTGACACGTAATTTTTTTTTATTGACTCTAATGACTATCTTGACTATAACTTTTAGAGGATAGACTTCATGGACCTATTTTTTAGTCTACCTTGTGTCTTGTTTTGTGGTTTACTTTTTTGGTTTGGTATCCCTACTGAGTATTTTTTTAATCCTCGCTGTAAAGGAATCACTCGCACATGTAATGTATTGTGCATATGACCGACATCATTGATGGAGTCCTTAGTAGGCCAGATATAGTTGGTGATTCTGGGTGACCCAACTAATGTGGTATACATCAGAAACATTTAGACATCTTACCAAACCAACCATTCATGCATGGTTCTACTGATGAGATCCAGGAGATTGCACTTTTATTTTTTAGTTGTGATTGTATTTTTCCCTATTTACTTCTCTATTTTTTATTGTTACATTCTTTGGTTGTCTTTGTGGGATGTGTACCTGTTTACGCTATGTTTTTTACTTTCAATCATATTTTGGCTTTGATTTGTGTGCATGTGTACAGTTTCATAGGAAAATTCCAGCCATTTGTGGGATATTCCTATCATGTGCTAGTCACCTACCCCTAGCCTATGGGTGGTAGGCTTAGGGAAGTTATGAAATGGGCCCCGAGGGGATGGGTCGTGATTATAATTTTACATGAAATGAAATAGTGTTAAATTCTTCTGAAATGATAAATAGTCTAAATTGGATAATGTATGGTAATTGGTGGATATTGGATAATATATGAGAATTATTGAATATAATTACGGGTTAATGTAAAATAATGGGAATTGGGATAAATGTATCTGTAATAAAAATTAAAAATGTGTTAATGGGTTGTGGATTAGTATAAATTCTCATGTTGATTGTTATGGATTGTGATTTCTATTTTCATTGGTTGTGTTTGGATGGGATATTGTATGTGGTTGATGGATATATATTTAAATCATGTCCAAATGTTTGGGTAGTGTCGAGTATTGAATGAGGTTCTATGCCTATGGGCCATGTTGTACTGAGGATCCAAACTCCATCCTGCAATGCACTAGTTAGGGAAAGGGATGAAGCTCTATTTCCCTAAAAATTTCACTACACCTAGAATGAGGCTTTGAGGAGGTGTTAATGTTTTGATGTGATGTGTTTATCCCTAGTGAGATAGATACATGGTTTTTTTCTTATTCAATGTGATTGATTTTCTTAGACCCGTGTGTAGATGATTCAGATGCCAAACCCATGGAACACATGATGAAAAGGGATTAAGTAATAAAGATGTTATAAATGGTGAAAATGATAACAATGTAGACATGGTACAAGTATACATTGATAACTGAGGGAACCTAAGTTGTGATTAGGTTTACCATTTCTTTCATTTCATACATTTTTTCAATATATAGTTAGACTAGATATTTTGTATACATTGTTAGTTGTGGCCTACTGAGTTGTACTCACACCCTACTTGGGTCATCGTTGGATACCTGAGTAGACTTCACTATTGATGGTTCAAATAAGGGAAAGGTATCACTGATAGGGAGTTCAGTCGAACATGGTATATGCATGGATGAAGAACTAGTCTTGGAGTCAAGACTATTTCTTGGGTTTTAGTTGGTTTTATTTATTTTAGATTTCCATCACTTTGACACTATTAACATCACACAATAGAGTTAATGTTTATTTATGGTTTGAAACATCTTTTTGTGAGGTATAGATTTGCATGTTTATTGATTATTACAATTTTTCCCATATTTATATTATTAACTATTGTCTACTACTATGGAAAAGAGGGTATAGTCTCTCCATATACCTTATTTGACCCACACTACTTGTCGGAATCCCTTCGCATACTGGGAGGAGCACTTGTCATCATGTGATTACCCTACATGGGGGGGACCAATTTAGTGGCTCCCAAGTGAGGGATGTTACAAAGTGGTATTAGAGGAGTTTATTTCTATGGTCATGGTATTTGGGTTGGTAGACAGGTGGTTAGGATGTGTCGGGCATTGATAATGAGCTAATTATTGGGAGTAACTGACCCATGTATGAGGCCAGCCTAAGTCACCCAAGGTGAGAATTGATGTTGTTAATGAGTTTTGTAACATTTTATTGATATTTCACCACTATGTGTTGTAATTGTGGTGTTATGTGATTGTTTTATGATATTTTTCACATGTCCGAAATGGAATGTGGTTGTAAATTCATGCATCATTTTAGGAACCTAATGATATGGGTGGCATGCATCATGATAGGCCCATGTGGGATGGATTTGTGGGGCACTAAAAGTATAATTCATTTTATTTCCTTGAAAATTTAAGAGAAAATGGTGTCTAATTATCCGGAAAAAATAGAGTAAATGAAATGAATATAAATAAATAGTTAAGTAACAGTGTGTATAAAGAAACACTATAACAGGGTTAAGATTTTGGGTTGTGATAAATTGAAAAGATTGAATTGTCTCTAAAAAATGATTTAGATAGTGATGGTAATCTTGTTAATGAATTTATCCTAATGAATGGTGTAAATGAGGTAAAATGATTAGTGTAGTATGTTTTGAAATTTGGAGTAACAAATTGGAATGTTTGTGCTCAAAAATTGTGAATTTAACAATAATAGGATGTGTAATGTCGGATCTTTGGGAAAATTGAGTAGGGGGTATTCTTTGTGTTATGGATTTTACCCCTTTTATGGGTGGTTTGGGGTAGTGAGAGTTCCCTAGTTTGAGACCTAGGATTTGAGTAGTGATGTGGAATATGAGTTGTGCTTAGGGAACCCTCGGTAGGGTTGTGGCCTTTTGTTCATGAGGCATTTTTCGGTAATGCAAGTGCGGAAACCCTTGTGTTTTGTGACCATATACAATGTAAGTTTGTGATTTTACATAAATTTTTCGTACAATAGGAGTAGGGACCTTGCGAGTTTTCTTTCGACCCCAAAGAGGGTTTTTTCTCATGGTGCCCATGTATGTGTATGGTTACCTTTGATGTGGAACGAAATGTTAACATTTTCTTGGTGAGTTTGGTTTAGGGGGTATCCAAATGGGGGATAGAGTTTCATTAGTGGAAATTTATTTGTGTGTGGCTTGATGTATACTATTTAGAAAGAGGACCAATGGTTTTTACTTGTCGTGACTCCATTTTAGATAGTTTTTTTTCATTTTTGCTTCATAGTGACCTATAAAAGAGGTTGTATTGGGTTCTTAATTATTTTGGTTGTGTGACACACAGGGGGATGTTTTGGACACTGTCAGTGGGTAATAGAGATTGTTACCTCAGGTTTTTCTTAGAGAGATATGGGGGAAGGTTGATGGTTTCATGATGCGACAGGAGTTGTGGTTACACATTAAATGTTTCAAGGAAATCAAGGGTGACCTCGTGAGGGGCTAGCCCAGTGATGCGGGTGCTTTGGAATGTGATGCATGGGAGATGCTTCGGGGGTGGAATCGCCACATATTGATTAACATCAAAATTCAATAATTGGTATAGTTGTGATCTTCATAAGGGAACCCAATTGATTGCAGTTGGTTGTACGGTTAGTTTCTAAGGGTTGTATTACATGGATGCCGGCCTTGTCATTTTTGATGATTTCGAAATGAATTATCAATTTTTTCTTCAAGAAGAAGAGACAGGGATGAATGAATCAATATTAGATTATTATTTTAAGTTGAAACATTATGTGAGGATGGTTCTTGTGGATGAGCTTATTTGTACAACTAGATTTGTTGTTGGTTGAGATGTTGAAGATGCCTTGGGTCTGATGAGGTGAAACATCCATAGTCATGGTTAGGTGAGTTAGCGATCATTGGGATATGCTCATATGATAGTGGGATTATGAGAGAAATATTTTTTGTTGGAGTGGTCCTCAAAAATTGTGAAACCATGAGGTCTCTAATGAGGTCCTTATGTGGGAACATTTTAGTAAGGTGTGATTTTGATCGAGATAAGAGTATGTCGTTCTCTATAAAACCAGGATGGGAAGCATGGTTATGTGAGAGACTAGTGGTTTTATTGGTGTGGTGGACCATTTTATTTCAGTTGTTAACTTTTACGGTCATATTTAAAGAGCTTGAGTTGTGTGGTAGAATTATTTACATTGGAAACGGTGGTTCACAGCTTCTTGGGGGATGACCATGGATCAATGGTGATTCCTGGTTAGAAATCATGCCTGAGTGGTGGCGGTTATGTTCTGATGAGATTTGTACATTTGGGAAGCCTAATATCC
This sequence comes from Viscum album, assembly GCA_963277665.1. Taxonomy (NCBI): domain Eukaryota; kingdom Viridiplantae; phylum Streptophyta; class Magnoliopsida; order Santalales; family Viscaceae; genus Viscum; species Viscum album. Next base: position 489,341,839 of record OY728120.1, read on the forward strand.
ATGGAATTTCATGGTTTTCCACAGTGGGAGGTGAAATAATTAATTGATAATATGGTGTTCATGTTATTAGAAATATTCTTATCATACCTCAGCTAGTGATAACAATGCTCAACATTTTGACATCATCCCAGGTATGTTGAGAATATCTGACATTATTTCTAGAAATGTTAGGTTTAGTTGGTTGTATAATGGAAATCGTTGATTCTATGATCATGAGGAAGTATATTTTCATCTCAATGGTGGGATTTACACAATTGATGGTTTTTGGGTAAGGTCTATAGGATGGACCACGTGGTGACATACACTATGGGTATCATTCATGGAAGCCAGGAACGGGCTCTGGGTGAAGTTTTTCTCTTGTTTCAGGATAAAATATATATTTGTTTTAATGTTTCAGGGTTTTTATTGAGGGAGTGTAACATGTGTTAGTTATTATTCTCTCAAGAAGATCAATGGTATTTCTACTCAGAAGGTGGGGAGTGATAAGTCATTCTTGGATATGGATAGGAGAATGATGAGTTGATGTAGTGACATTGGGAATCCAATGAAGATCCATTGACATGAAAATGGGTCACTTAGAGAGGCCAAGTATCCCTTGATTATGGTGGTTTATTGATCTGTGAATTTTATTTGGGATCATGGTGGTTCCGAATGAAAATTTAGTTTCTCATGTCAAGTTGTATAAGGCAATGGTGAGAGGTAATAATATTTTGTTAAAAGTGTGTTTGGGTTCTATAAATCCAATTAAAATTGGATGTAGACTTAGTTAAGTGTATTTGGGTGGTATTGTAATGTCTTGAAATTTACATTTATCTATTTCGTGTCATAAAATATTATTCCAATAGTGAAGCTAAGCGTTCCAGGAAGAGTTAATCGAGGATAGTTCGACTCACCTTAGTGAAAATGATGAATGTGTAGAGTAGTAAATAACAATTGGTGGATTATATAGGATGAGAAGTAATTTTATAATTATGGATTGAGATTTAGTAAAAACATATCATTATTTTGTTAGTGCATTAAATGTAGGAGTTCTTGTATTAGAGATGTTGAATGGTGTAGTAGAGCTCGATGATATCATGGAGGGTAATAATTTCACGATGGAGTGATTATGTCAGAGGTTAAGGAATGATCTCAATAGGCACATTAGATGATAATTACATGCGTCATGTCAGTGTGAACCATTGGGAGGAAAAGGGCTAGTGTTACAGCAGTGTAATATGGGTGTTCTAGGACAAGCCAATCATGGGTGGTTTGTCCTTATATGGTAATCATTAATGGGTGTGGTGAGATTAAACCACCTCTAGTTTTTTGTTTTATTGGAATCATTCACTCAGAAATGAAGTCATACTTGAGTGAGTTCATGTTTATTTTATTCATCAAATGTATAGAGTAGGAATGTCCTCCTAGATGGTTCTAATTGAATCAATAGATTCTAGTGTAGGTAGAATTCCACATGGATGTTTGGATGTAGTATATAAGGAACACATCAGGTATGATGTGAAAGTTGAGTTGAGATTTTGGTGGCAATTTTTCAATATTTGGGGTCAAAAATAATGGAATATGGTGTAAATAACAATAATGGGAAAGTGGTTGAATGATTACATCATCAGAGTTTCTGGTTAGAGGGACTCAAGTGATCACCTTTCGGGTGTGTTGACCCTGATAGCGAGCATGGGAATGGGTTTAATCGATTGAGTGACCTACGAGTTTCGGTTGTGTTTGTTTTAATTGTTATGGAGTGGAATAATCAGTACATGAGTGGTGGATTGATGTATGATAGGAAATGTGGTTGGAAATACTATGTTTTTTTTAAGTGATATCGGATTTTGGTCACCGTTAGAGATTTGAAAATAGAGTAAAATGATGCTAAGTGATTTGGTTCATGAGTTTCAAAGAAAATCGTACTAATGGGGTGTCAATGGGTTACTCTATAATAAAATGATGTTTTGACAGACGTTATTGTGTGTTGTGAATTAGGCATTGTTTACTATGCTTTCCAAATGATGCTATAGTGGTTTATGTATGGTTGAAGTTGATTCATCCCATGAGATGTATTTTGTTCATGTTATGGGTTCTAGTGAGGAAGTCCTGTAGGGAAAGAACATTCCATTAGTTTGACATATATGGTAGGATTTTAATGATAAAAGAGAAACATGGAAAGGGGAATGGATAAGTGGTCCAAGGGTCCAGATCTATTTTCTTAGGAAGATCACTGATTCTTGGGAATGAAGCTTGAGGATGAGCCATTATAAAGTGGGGAGGTTGTATGATCTAGGTCTTCCTGAAGGAATTTTCGTGTTTAAAGTTTTGTTTTCAATATATTATTTCTAGTTAATGATTTGTTTCCTTGGATTAAGGGGAGCCTCGGGGGTGTTTCGGGGGTTTGGGACATGAAAAGAAGGAAAAACGATCCAACCTGTGAAAGGATCATGGTCGATGCATGATTATGTAAATTGTGTGGCCTTACCAAGAAAATATTGCCATGTTGGATTGTGTAATTAAACACAGTTGGAACTCTCTTAGTGAAATGATGCGGAGCTTCCAAGATAATAGTGATACATTTACCCCTTATAAATTAGACTATAGATGGTTTGCACAAGGTTTTTCAAAACATATGGACAAATTGTGAACCCCAATAAATGTTATCAAATTTATCATTTTTCCTTTATTGGATATTTAGATCACCTATAATTTATCCCTCATTTATCACCCTCTCAACCCTAATAATGAACCAAATATTCCCAAGCTTCCCAAGGGCGGCTCTCTTTTAAATCTTGGCCATTTGGAGATCTTTGGTCTGCGGATCGAAGCCCTGGGTAAGTCTAATCCTCTACATCCTTCTCTTTTCTAGATTACGGTTTGTATCTTTGGTGTTATTCTTCTGAATCTATAAAGCACTATTTTTCTAGTTTAATAAAGTTTTAGGAATCATAGGGTGTTTTTATTGTGATCAAAGGATATAATTAAGAGCAATGAACAACATTTATGAATATTGTTATAGAATTTCATGGTTTTCATCACAGAGGGGAACTTCCATGACCTTATTGAGGAAAAAAATATTTTAGGACATTACTAAATCATAAAAATGAAGAACAATGAACAATATGTAATAAGATCTTTAATATTTAAATACATTAAACATCCATGTAATCAAAGTACAACCATTTGGTTATAGGACCCAAACTCTTACAAAAACCCATTTGGACTAGAGCCAACTGCCTACAAATTTCAGTCTGATAAACTCACAAAGTGATCATCTTTTTGTTGAGTCAATGCTTTAGTCAAGGGTTCTTCAAAATTTTATCCCTGGAATTACATCTCACTGCAACTTCACCTCAGTGAGAAAATCCATCAATAGATGATACTTCCAATCTATGTGCTTCGTCTGATGATGTGACCGTGTCTCAATTTTTATAGCCACCGATGTAGTATTATCATGGTTCAGTGTGATGGGATATTTACTGCTAGGTTTCCCATCTAACTCTTGGATGATGCTTCACAACCAAACTACATATTTATCTTCCTCTTAAGATACGATATACTTGGGATCTATTGTAGAATCTATGACCACAATCTTCTTTGAGCTCTTCCATCTCACTTCACCTCCATTCAATGTGTAGATGTATCCTATTTGTGAATTCATGTCATCTTGATCCATTTGGAAATAAGAATCTTCATATCCTCTAATTACTAGTTATTCATCTACTCAAAAAACAAATAACACATCCTTAGTACACCTCATCTAATTTAGGATTCTATATACTATCATCCAATGGAAGTCTCATGGGTCAGCTTGATATCTTCCTACCACACTAAATACATAGGTGACTTCCGACCTAGTACAAAGCCCGGCATACATGAATGACCCAATCTCTAATGTGTATGGATTCCTTTCCATTATCATTCTTTCAACATGTGTCTAAGGACACATTTTATTGTAAAGATGAATGCCATATGATGCTAGAAATAATCTCCTCTTGTATTGTTCCATAATGAATCCCTTCATTATCTTATCAATGATTGTACTTTAACATAGGCCCAACAATCTCTTGGATCTATCCCAATGGATATTGAACCCAAGAATATATGATGCCTCACCCAAGTACTTCATGGAGAAGCATTGATTCATCCATGCCTTGACAAACTGTAAGACTGGTATCTATTTTCCAATAAATAATATTTCGTTAATGTATACTATTATCAAAATTATTGTACTCCCACTAAACTATTTGTAGACAGAAGTCTCAATTTCATTCTTGAGAAAACAAAAAAAATTATGGATTCATAAAAAATTAATATTCCATGAACAATATGATTTCTTTATTCCATAAATGGATTTCTTCATCATGCATACTAAATTGGAATCCTTTGGAGTCATAAATACTTCAGGTTGTGTCATGTAGGTATGTTCCTGAATGTTTCATTTATGGATAGTTGTTTTGACATCCAAATTCCAAATCTCGTAGTCATGTTAAGTGGAAATAGCCATTCGAATTCTTGTTGGATTTCAACAGTGAAAATGGTGAAAAAATTTCATCATAGTTAATGCCTTGATGCTATTTGAACCCCATATCAACCAGTTGGGCCTTATAGGTAATGACTTGTCCTTCCATGTCTTGTTTCATCTAGTATACCCATTTTCAACCAACCGGCTTTACATCAACTAGAGGATCTACCAAAATCCAGACATGGTTTTGGTACATGGAATCCATTTCAAAATTCATGGCTTCTTGCCACATGGAAACATATGTTCCACTTAATTATTCATTGTAGTTTAGAGGATCATTATTTTAAACTAATAATAAGTCACCATCCTCGGTAACTAGAAACCAGTACTGTTCAGGTTCACAAACCTCTATTCAACTCCTACATTGTTCTTGTGTCTCTAGAACTGTTCTTTCATCCATAGGGCTTTGTAAAATCTTCTCTTATACACAATCTTTTATAACTTGGGCCTCATCTTCATCAAAGTCTATCTCTCTCATTGTAACATCCTGGTTCTGAGAGCCTCTCATAGGTTCCCCATACCCAGTTGGTCAAATGGCCTCAGGCACATTTCCCCAAACTCCAGAGGTTGTTGACTAGTAATGAGGGTCTTATGTATGATAGTGGGGAAACTATTCTCTCATTGGAAGAGTAACGTAGTAGAAAATAAATAGATTACAATATAGGAAGTAGTGATAACATGCAATAAGTAAATATCATAAGTAATAAACAACAATATCACACATATATAAATGATGTGTGATACATATGTCTAGAAAATCAGCCAAACACTTCACAATGTTGGAATACTGTACTGAACCAATTTTTAAAGAAAACAAATAAACCCAACTTCATCGCAAGCCTCATCTTGGTCCCATGCTCCCCAACTCTACAACAATAAAGTACCTAAAGTAGAAGGGTGTTTTCCCTTATCTAGACCTACAATAATATAATCTTTTTGGGCCCAAAGGCATGACCCAAACATGGTGTGAGACGAATCCCAGTTAGAAACCTCCCAAAGATCTATGCCTAACAGTTAGTGAATATATATGGCAGTAAATAAGCAAAAAGAAGCAATAAATAAGGAAGTACTCAATAGTAAACAATCCTACAGTTCAATTACATCCATTTTCATTTATTTGTAAAACAACCACTAATAATAGGTAACCCTCTGGGATGTAATCACATCCTAACCCCTCTGGTTTAACCATTCAAACACAAGCAACCCTCTAGAACGTACTAATAGTCTAACCCCTCTGGTTCAACTTTATAAAGGACTCTCTGGGTAAGAACTCACCTTTAATTCCCCTTGTAGTCTCATATCGGTAACTATAGACTCTCTGAGGAAGCACTCAATGTCTAATTCCTTTTGTCTCCTCATAACGAGGAGACTATGTACACTCTAAGGTAGCACAAAGTCCACCCCCCTTAGAGTCTCTCCACGTAAAAGTAAACAGACACTCCGGATAAGCCCTCAGCGTCCATTCTCTCTATGGTCTACTACACTAGGTTCGCACAGCCCTGTGTAAATCAATCATGCAAAAATGGTAAATTCCAGTGAATGTAAACCTCAAGAACTACTTGGATAAATAGTATATGGCATAATAAAAAATGTCAGATAAAAATCACCCCATCCTAACAATACTAGGAATGAAAATCAAAGCAGCCTAATAGGAAAAGCTAGAACAAACGATCAATATAAAGAAAAAATGGGAAACACATCCATAGCATGGTAAATAACCCTATTTACAATCATAAATCCTCTACTCAACCACGCAAGGCATAGCAGGAAAAAACCAGGTTAACCACCATAAACATGCAACACTCCAAACAAGGGTATTGGGAACATTTTCACATATAACTCAAAGAAAACTATGGAAAGGCACAAACCACATAGATTTATGTTGTACGATCGATGTAGTTTAATTTGATCCTCTGATTCAACCTAGAACACCATAGATCTATAAAAATGCTAAAAAAGTTCATCCAAATATAACACATGATAGAGTAGAAATCATGATATGAAGATCTAGAATAAGGAAGAACTCAATTATGTGATTCCAACACAATTGGAGAAGTTCAATTAAAGGAACGGATGATGAGTCAGGGGCTCGGAGAAGAATTCTCGGCCACGGATGCTCCTAGAGGAGTTCAACCTAGAAGATGGGTGTTCTGTTGATTATATGCAACCCCATTCTATTTAATGAAATAAAAAAAATTACACGACATGTTCGTTAAAATTATATGGTGTGTACTTGAATTTACAGAGCTTCACTTTAGGTGGTCTCCAGGTCACCCCACATGGCCATGTGTTTGGTCGTTACATGGCCAGCACATAGCTACCTACAAAAACGGAGTACACCGTGTGTACTTATAAGTATACGTTGTGTACTCTTGAAATTTTCAAAATTTCATGTTTTTCTAAAAATAATCACAAAAGAAAACTCATACCTGATAATAAGATCTGGGATCTTACAAACATCCCCCATAATGAAATTCTTCCCCAAATTTCTCTTCCAAAGCGGTGTAGAAGAAGAATTCTCGAACTGCTCTGGCCACTGTGATTGTACATCGGCCTCCCTCTCCCAAGTCTCATCATGTACTCACCCATGCTGACATAGAACTCGTACTAGATGAATAGACCAACCACGAAGAAACTTTGCACTGGGATCTAAAATGCTGATAGGATGCTCCTCGAACAATTAATCCACCTCAAACTCAAACTCATTGGGTTGAAAGACATGATTTGGGTCTGATAAGTAATTCCTAAACTAAGAAACGTGAAAGACCTTGTGCATGGATTGATACCACTGAGGTAAATGAAACAAATAGGAAATCGGCCCGACTCTCTCCAAATCCTCAAATGGTCCAACATATCTCTGCGAAACCATGCCTAGTCTCCTAATCCTCCAGTGTCCCAACCTCAGTGTGACATATAGAAAAACATGATCTCCAACCTCGAACACCATAGGTTATCTCTGTCGATCATCATAAGAATTTTTTCGTGACAGTGTAGTAGTCATCCCCTTCCAAATCTACTCCACCAGATCTGTGGTCTCTTGGACTAGACGAGGTCCCAGCATCCCTGCCTCCCCTGATTCCATCCTGTATAGGGGTGATTAGCATTGAATACCATACAAATCCTCATAAGGTTCCATATAAATAGTTTATTGAAAACTATTATTTTAGGAAAACTCCACAAGAGGTATGTTCTTCTCCCATGAACCTCCAAAATCAAGGATGCATGCTCTCAGCATGTTCGCCAGCACTTGAATCGTACGCTTACATTGGCCATTTTTCTGAGGATGGTAAGTTGTACTCTGAATTACCTATGTACCCAAAGCCCTTTGTAATCATTACTAGACCCATGAAGTAAAACATGCATATATATCTCAATTAATGGACTGTGGAACCCCATATAGATGTTCAATCTCTTGTATGTACAACCATACCAGTTCATCTACACCGAAGTTCTCCTTGATCGTAAAGAAGTCTAAAACCATCATGAGTCTATCAATGAAAACTCATATATCAAAATTCTCTAGAGGTGAACTCGGTAAAACTATCATGAATTCCATCACGACATCAATCCACTTCCACTCAGGAAATGGGTAATTGTTGCAAAAGCCCTATTGGTCGCTGATGTTCCGCCTTCACTTGCTGATAGGTGGAACACCTCATGAAAAACCTAGCAATATCTCTCTTCATACCTACCACCAATACATGCGGTGCAGATCATGATACATCTTGGTGATAAAAGGATGAACTTCCCAATCTATAGAATAGAAATCCCACATCAGCTCCTCGCATATGTCTGCGGACACTCTTGCATGTCCTTGAAAATGCAAGAACTCATCCTCCCTTATTGTCCATACATGAATATGTTCCTCCCTTGACACACACTCCCAAAGGAATATCCTTAACAATCTGATAGCTTCCTCATTTGTACTCAATCAAGTAGAGTAGAGGTAACAGATAAAGAAGAATAGACGGTCTTTCCCTATCTATCATGATCCTCCAATTGCATCTCAGAGCTGATAGCCATAACATTCTACTCACTCCTAGCCTCCTGAACTACCTATAACTCAGATCTTCTAAAAAATGCATCATCTACATTGTTTCCTTTCCTAGATGTGTAGGAAATGTCAAAGTCAAAGGACTGAATGTACTCGACCAAACTTTGCTATATCATATTCATATCACGCTGCATAAAGATATACTTGAGAATTTTGTAGTCAGTGAAAACCAAAGAATTCTCTCCCTTCAGATAATTTCTCCATTATCATAATGCATGAACTACTGCAACCAACTCAAGATCATGTGTCAGGTAATTCCTCTCATGTGGCCTCAACTGCCTTGACCCATATGCAACGACCCCTTCTCACAGCATAAGCACTACTCACTTCCAGATACCTGATGTATCATAGTATACAATATGACTCTTTACAATATCTTTCAATACTAGTATCGGTGCTGAACTCAAGCTTCCTTTCAGTACCTGAAAGGCTAACTCACAATAATCCGACCACAATTACTTTTCACCCTTCTAATTCAGTCCTGTCAGTGGTGTCTCTAGGCGTGGAAAGTCTTTTATAAAACTTCTATAACAATCAGCCAGCCCTAGAGTACTCCATACCTCAAAGATGTTATTAAATGATCCCAGGAAACAATTTCTCTCACTTTATCTGGGTCTACTGATACTCTTATCTCAGAGATACCATGACCCATGAAGTGATTTTGGTCCATCAAAAATTGTCATTTTGAGATCTTAGCATGTAACTAAGAATCTCTTAGTGTACTCAAAACATTCTCAAGATGGGTAGTAGGGTCATGTCTAGTGTGGGAGTAGACCAAGATATCACCCAAAAAGGATACCAAAAATTAATCCAAGTATTGATGGAAGACTCAGTTCAACGGTTTCATGAAAACTGAAGGCGTGTTCGTTAGACCGAACAACATATCCACATATTCGTATAGGCCATACCTGCTCCAATAGGCTATAAGAGGTATATTAGATGGTCTAACGCACAAATGATGATAATCAGATATCAAGTCAATCTTCAAAAACACCCAGGCTCCTCCAAGATGATCGAAGAGATAATCAATCATCAGAAAGGGATATTAGTTTTTGACCATCAACTGTTTCAACTTTCGATAACCCACACAATGTCTGAGGGTACCATTCGTCTCTTCGCAAATAGGAAAGGTGAACCCCAAGGGGAAGTACTCGGTCGGATGAAACCCTTTGTCTACAACTCCTCTGACTTCTTCTTGAGCTCGTGTAACTCTATTGTAGCCATCCAATAAAGAGTAATGGACACTGGTGCCACTCCTAGAATGAGATCAATAGAAAATTTTAGCTCTCGCTCTGGAGGCAAACCTAAAAATTCTTCTAGAAAGACTTCTCAGAAATGTTCCACCACTGGAGGAAAGTCCAACTGTGAAGTCCCATGGTCATCCAGATATAGAATAGAAATGTGTGCTATAACTCCTCCCATCCCATGTTGCTCGATTCCTGGTCTACTCGGCTGGACATCCCATTATCCCTAATGAAGAAACGATATTCCCTCTGGTGATGTAAAACTCACCCTACAACGATATCAATCAACGACTTCCTGGAAGGAAACTAATAAGTCCATTGTGAGAATGAAATCATATCCTGTCATCTTTAAGACATAGAGTTCCCAAAAGAAGTGACACCCACCGACCTCAAGAAGGTACTCTTTTCACTGACATACACTAGTCGTTCCAATCCCCAATGTAGTGTCTAGCATCTAGATATCAGCAGAAAAAAAGATACAGAGCCCATGGTTCTCTACAACAGAAACAGATATAAATCTATTGGAAGCCCCTATATCTAAAAGTGAAGAAGCTAAAATTGAGGCAACTAATATAGTCCCTAGAACTGTAGAAGGGCCAAGATCCTCCTCCTTCTAAGTTTGATCCACTAAAAAAGACTAGCATGTACCACAGCCCTGTGACCCTGCCTGACCACCCTGAGGTGATCCACCTTGTGGTCGCGGAATACATATCAACTGAATACCAAGGCCACAACCTCCACCTTAGCCCGAACAGTTGGAAAAAATCCAATTTCAAGACTGATGGGAAATTGGTGGTGCTGCTCCTAAACATGGATTCATAGCAGAACTCCTATCACCAGCTGCTAGTGAGAAGATCTGACAGATGCGTTGATGATGACCCATCTTGCCACAAGATCAAAACTCCACTGGGTCTCTCGAGAAATGTGGCCTTTTATGCCTAATCTTCCTACATTGGTATAACACCACCTGGATACCAAAATAAGTTTCATGTCCATTACGATCTCCATGAGTAGACTCCCTACGACGCTTTATGCTGTCAGTCTACGGGGTACCAACTCTGGATGCCGAACCACCCTGGATCATAGCTCTAGGACCCCTCATATTGAACATTGTGATCAGTGCCTGGTTGACTATAGAGGTGATGGAAGTTAACATGAAGATATTCACCTAGGATCGGATGTTATCCTCGAGACCATCCTTAAACATCCTTTCTTGGAATAACTCATCAACTCTTAGAATCGGCGTAAAGCACTGAAACTATGTGAAGTAAGAAGAATACTACATAACTAAATGAGTACCCTACTCCAGACTCATAAACTCTCGGGATTGATCAGCCCTCAATGTATCTGAGTACAACTAGTCGTATAATGCACGCTGGAACTTGTCCCACGTCATTACCAACCAGCGTCCCTCCTGTGAGATCGCATCCCACTATCTCTTGGTAGTGTCCTGGAGCATATACGTAGTGAGCTTGAACCACCTCTCTTAAAGTTTCTTCAGATGCTCGATGATAGATATCATGGATTCTAACTATGACTTAGTAGCATGAGGTCCTTCGTCCCCTGTGAAGGTTGGAGGATATTGTGGCTGGAAACTCTACGTCAATACATCCATCAACGGGGCAGGAGGCGGTGCACCCTGGAAGGACTACATAAACCTCATAATTCCCTCTTGGAACTCTGCCACAACACATGTGTCTGTAATGACATATGGTGATTGGACTGGCACTACAGGAGGATCTTCTGGTAGTCTTTGATCATCTATATCTGGTGTCTGATCACTTCCTTGTATCTAGCATAAAATAGGAGGATGTCCAATTGGAATGACTCTACAAGGTCACGAGAACACCATAGGATCATGATTTTTCATGGACTGAAACATAGAAGTGTAAGAAAGGAATAATATAAGAAAAAAATTCATGTTATTAAAAACATGGATACACGTCATGTATAATAATTACACGAAATATTACTTTAAGCCTACACATGGGGGTGTACTTCTACCCAAACTGGTCGTGTAACACCCCATACACATGACATGTTATCCCAAGACACAACGTGTATTTATTCGTTTCCACTACATTGGTTCATCTACACGACTGACTCACATAGTTCTCCTAAGACAAGACTACATGGCGTGTCTGTTCCAGACAGAGTGTGTACCAATTAGGTTTCAACTTCCCATGTTTTTAGTCACGCGGTTGGACACACGACTGACTCTACACAGTGTTTTTATTACAGACATGTCATGTACTAGAAGTATTTCCACCGCCTCGTATTGTTCATTACAGGGAAATATAAAAGTTTTATTCTACACGGCATGTCCAATCTTGACACGTCATGTATAACCTATGTTTTATCCATATGTGTCGTTAATCACACGGGTGGACACATGGTCTACACAACACGACATGTAAATCTAGTAAACAACATGTCCTGCCAATGATTTCCCAACCCCGTGTCTCTGACCACATAGACAGTGATATGGTTAGAGTCTACACAGTGTGTTCATAAAGAACACATTGTGTATTTTTTTAAAACAGTTCCTTCCCAATCATATGTATACATGGATTGTATTTATAATTACATGCCATGTTTTCTTAGTTTTTATAGACAGTCAGCCTCATAATGTTCTCTGGAACCCAGAAAAACATTGAAAAGAACATTAAAGTGCCAAATTATGATCTTTGAGGGACCATACTCCCCACGATTCAACGCTTTCAATTTATACATGTCATATACAAGAATAAAAAAAGCAATGATCCACCAAATTCTAGTCCATGAAGGACCATAACTCCTAAAGAATCAATGTTGGGAATTTATTCAAATGAAACCTTAAAAATTTAATACCCTATCAAAAATAATGTATTATATCAAGGCATTTATCACAATAGCTTTCATATCTAGCACAACATCTATCACAAAAACATGAAATCACTAATGCAGACTAAATGGAATTATAAAAATGCCTGACATGTGATTTTTACAAAGTGAATATATGATGCATGAGATGGAATACCCTCATCTCATCGAGTTGTAATAGATATAGAACCTAAATAATATCATTGATAACAGAACAAATCATGTGAATCATGCAATGGTAAAATCAAATCAACTATAAAAATTTCAAAACAATAAAATAACCATTTACTAGGTAAATCGGATTTTCACTGTACATGGTTTAGCTACTCTAGGGAACAGCTTATTACCAATTTTCTATTCCATCATTTACCTATCTATAGGCTCTAAACAGTAAGTCAATAAGAAAATAATTCCTCTTATACCACTTTGTAACTTCCTGGTTCCGAGAGCCGCATAGAGGAGCCCTGTATCCAGTTGGTCACATTCCCTCAAGCACATTTCCCCAAATTCCAGAGGCTGTTGACTAGTAGCGAGGCCCTGGGTGTGATAGTGGGGAAACAATGCCTTAATGGGCTGAGTAGCGCAATGGAAAATTAATAGATAACAATAGTGGAAGCAGCAATAACATGCAATAAGAAAACATCAAAAGTAATAAAAAACTGGAGCACACATAGATAAATGATGCTCGATATATATCTAGGAAAGTATCCAAACAAGTCCCAATTCTAGAATATAGTACTAAACCAATGTACAGAGAAAAAAAATAAAACCAACAGCATTGCATTCCTCAGCTTAGTCCCATGCTCCCCAGCTCCAAAACAATCAGGTACCTGAAGTAGAAGGGCGCTTTCCCGTATCTATACCAGAAAAAAATTAATCTATTTAGGCCGAAAATCATGACCAAAATATGGTGTGAGACGAATCCCAATAGGAAACCACCTAATGATCTGTTCCTAAGAGACAGTGAAAATATATGGCAGGCAATAAGAAAAAAAATCAATAAACAAGGAAGCACTCAAAGGTAAACAATCCCAGAGTTCAATTTCATCAATTTTCATTTATTATATAATAAACCACTAATAATAGGTAACCCTAAAGGATTTAATCATAGACTAACCCATATGGTTCAAAAAATAAATCACAAGAAACCCTCTAGGATGTACTCATATTCTAACCCCTCTGGTTCAGTTTTAGCAAAGACACTCTGAGGAAGCACTCACCGTCAATTCCCCATGTGGTCTCAGTTCTGTAACAATAGACACTATGCGGAGGAACTCAACATTCAATTCCCTATGTGGTTTTTTAATGAGAAAACTACAGACACTCTGAGGGAGCACAAACTCCATCCCCCCTATGGTCTCGCAACGTAAAAGTTAATAGATGCTCTGGAGAAGCCCTCATCATCCATTCTCCTTGTGGTCTACTACACCAGGTTCCCACAACCCTGTGTAAATAAATTATGCAAAAATGGTATATGGATGAAAATTAAACCTCCTAAACTACTTGTACAAATTTTCTACAACATATTACAACATGTTTGATAACAATCACTCCATCCTAACAATACTAGGCATGGAAAGAAAAGCAACCTAATAGCCAAAGCTAGACCAAATGATCAATATCAATAAAACATGGGTAACAAATCCATAGAAAGTTAGATAACCCTATTTGCAATCATATATCATCTACTTAAGAACACAAGGAATAGTATAAAAATACATAGTTAACAACCAAAAAAACGCAGCACCCCGAACAAGGGTATTGGCCACTTTTTCACAAATAACTCAAGGGCTAACTACAGAAAGGAACAAACCACCTACCTCGAGGTTGTATGACTGATATAGTTGAATATTATCCTTTGATTAGACCTAGTACACTATATATATATACAATAATGCTAAAAAATTCAACCGATGATAACTCACGAGAGAGGAGAAATCAAAATATAAAGCTCTAGAAGAAGGATGAACACACCAATGTGATTCCAACCCAACCAACGGAGTTCGATTTGGTAAATGTACGGATATTAGGGGGCTTGTAGAATAATCTTCATCCATGGATGATCCTGGAAGAGGAAAACCTAGAATAAGGGGGTTCTATCGATTAGACACGACCCCAGTCTGTTTAATGAAATAAAAATAAAGTACAGTGGGTGTTCTTTAAAAGTACATGATGTGTACCTGGGTTTACTGATCTTATCTTTTGGCGGTCTCCAGGTCACCCAATATGTCCATGTTTTAGGTTGTTACACGTCCTTCTCATCTCTACCCACATTAACTAAGTACATGGCGTGTTTGTATTAGTACACGGCATGTACTCCTGAAATTTCTAGAATTTCCTGTTTTTCTCAAAACAATTAGAAAAGAAAACCCATTCTTGAAAAGAATATTTGGGTTCTTAATCTACCACTATCTCTTTTGGAGATGTGATTCCTCTCAAGTAATATGGCTTGTCTTTCCACTATAATATTTTTTATGAGGGGTTTTATATGTAACATCCCCTTGATTCCTTGGGGTATACCATAAAGGTACACATTGTGACTCTGGGTGAAAGTTTCCTACCTAAAAAGGCCTTAATAAACTTATCACTTCCCCACACATGTAAATCTGATAACATATATTTTGTTGTACTCCAGAACTCATATTGAATACAATTTATCGATTAAATTAGTACATGGTTTAGTATGTGCGCCATTATTTTTAACGCATATCCCTAAATGGAAAATAGAAAACTCGCATGACTCATCAGTGATCACTCCATGTCCAATAGGGTGTGGTTCCTCCTTTCCCTCACCCCATTCCACTGGGGCATGTAAGGAGGAGTGAGTTGGGATAGGATCCCAAACTCCCGTATGTAATCAATGAAGTCTTGATTAAGATATTCTCAACCTCGATCTAAGCAGAGTTTCTTAATATTCTTACCAAGATGGTTCTCAACTTCATTATGGTATTATTTGAACTTATCCAAAGAATCAATCATATTCCTCATTAAGTAGATATATCCATATCTAATGAAATATTTAGTAAAAAATATCAAGTATGAGTACCCTCCCCTTTCATCACCTGGAAATAGTCCATACACATTGGTATAAACTGGTTCAAGAAGTTCTTTATCCCCTTCAAATTTCCCACTAAATGGGGCTTTGGTCATTTTGCCTTGTAAACATGCATGACATACACCAAGTGGTTTTCGTTCGAAATAATATAAATATCCATCTCTATGTAACATTTTCAAGCATTTCTTGTTTACATGACCTAGTCAGAGATGCAAAAGGTGGGTGTGGTCTCATTTATGTGATGTATAATTATTATCCATTTCCATTACTTGGTTTGTGTAATCCAGCACGTAAAGACCGTTGTAAAATGTGCCCTAAAAATTCCTATCTTTGTAAAAAAAAAGAAAATTCATTTCTAAACATGAAAAAAATATGTATCTAAACTGGATATAGATATAATGTTTTTTGTAACTGACAACAAATAATAACAACCCACTAACACCAAGATCCTCCAAGATGGAAACGTGATGTGGTAGTCCCCAACAGCTATAGCTACAAGTATGGAATTGTTGGATGCTTGTAGATCTACCTCCCCTCAGTCAATATTAATTAATCTACATGGTTCTTGTATTTGGATACATATGTGAGAACCAAAAGCTATATCTAATAACCAAAATGTTGAAACTGATATATTCTAATCGATAACAAGCGCACCTGAAGCTTCCCCTTTCTTCATAGAATGGGTCAATTTCTTCTTCTAGTGGCCTTTCATACCACATTCGAAACAAACAGACTCATATTACCTTGCTTCCCATTTGATATTCCATTTCTTTGAAGGTTGTGAAGAATATGTGTCATTAAATATATTATCCTTCCTTTTCCTCTTATTCACTATAAGGACAGAGGGATTTTCGAGCTTCATATATTTGTCCACTTGGAGAATGATGATATGAAGATAAGATAGAGACTTCTCAATATAGATAATTTTATAATTAACATAAAACATGGAGAAGGGATAAGGTAGTGATGCGAGAATGGGATCAATGCTTAGTTCATCAGGGAGTTTAAACCCTAAAAACTACATGCGCTCCATGTATCCAATGGGCATGACTACATGAGGCCTAACTAAGGAACCCTCTCCAAGTTTACTCTAAATGAGTGACTTGGAGATCTCAAACCATTTCTATCATTCCCACTCCAAGTAAAGATCATGTAGGTTCTCGTGGATGCTATATGCATCCATGGTTTCGTGAGATTTCATAATCTCACTAGACAATGATGATAGCATCAAACATTGAACGATGCGTGCATCATTAGTATGTTTCTCATCGACCAGGAAATCCTCATCATTGACCTGTTTATCAGACATATCATGTAATGTTGACTCCAACACTTAAGAATTATATTACGGGATTAGGATAACCAAATGGCATCTAAACAATTCATGTAACTCACTTTCCATGAGGATGTTGTATTTTTCTAGAATTGATCACAGGGATTGTGTGGTTGATGATCTTGTCATGTTTTATTCTATAATTAAAACGGTATATCATTAGTACTATCATGATTATATTTTTATGAGAGATACTTAGTTAAGTCTCCCATTATTTTATCAAATCCTGATGGCCTTCACCATTAAACTCAAGATTTCTAGTTCCCATGAAATTATAGTGAAAAGTACTAATATTAGCCTTCACATAACCCCATCAAGGGTTGGTCAAGCAATTTGAAAGGATTTAGGTAAGTAGGTCTTTGCCAACTATGCAGTTACAGCTCATTGATCTGTTGAGAGGACTCCCCAATCATGAAATCCTAACTTTTTATTTCTCCAACTCTTGCATCCAATATTACACCATGTCTAGAAAGGGATACTTCTATTGATGTAATATGGTTAAGTAAAACATAAACCTTTCATAAGAACTTCCTATATAAAAGTAAGTGTCTCAAGAAGGGCTGGTCAGACAAATAGTTTTTTTTGAGTTATTCCCTTAATCATGTAGGGGACGGATTAGTCTTACATAATATTTTATTTGAGGGATTTTTATCTCTTATATAGGAATTTCTTATTATCATTATCAAATTCTTGTTAATTATATGGGGAACATACTTATGTGATTAACCATATCATGATTATATTTATGATTAATCCTAGTTTATTTTAGTTACATCTTGAATTCTTGTTTAATTCATTAATTATGTGATTGGGACAACACTTTCATAATGATAAACCATGAATCTGATAGAAATAAACTAAAGCAAAGGGAATTACCATGAGATTTTATAATGGATAGTTTATCTATAGGGTTATAAACTAACCATAACCTAGGTGATAAAAACCTTGAACCTATTGGTTTCGTGTTTAATGCTTTCCAACTTTACACCTATGTATCTCTTGGGATTGATTTTGTCTAGGATCTAGCTTGAACTGACTCCACTAATATATATTCCTTTTTTTAACTCACACACCGATGAGGGGTAAAAGGTGTTTTGCATAAACGAAACCATAGGTATGTAGGCCCTACATATTAATGAGGATAAGGATCATTGAAAAAAAAATTAATTTAAATAAATAAATTAAAATAATCCATCCACATACAAATATCTTGGTCTAGCTCATGATCATCCATACATTCAACGATATTTACCCCTAAATAAAACTGGCATTAAATTTTTTAATCAGTTTTTATTAAGGTAAATCCTTCTCAAATAAATTAATTATCTTTAATTAATCAATCCTTTTATCTTAATCCATTTTCTAAATTTCCTTGATATTCTCATCCATCATAATTTTAAAAAAATTAATTCCTTTCAAACTATATTTTTACATAACTTGTACCTTGGAGGAGACCATTTGAATTCATGTTCATAACTACCCAATGAGTAGAAATTAACATTACGTGAATGCTAAATTAAACACATATATATAAAACCTATCACATTTGGTGCCTTAGCTTCACGCCAGCTCTATGGTATACATATCCAGGGTTTGTATAATATAATAATAAATTTTAATAAATCTGTGTAATTTGAATGAGTAAACGGACTGTAGTTATGACTACACGGACTGTATTTATGACTACCCGGCATGTACTATCGGTCACCATACATCTGAATTACTTTCCCATGGGGCATGGCTTGTAAATGTACTTTTTAAATCATTGGAGTACACAACATGTTCAGTGGGACACACACCAGGTTGTATTCGCATTACACGATTTCCAGTAGGGAAATCCATGTACGGGGTACACGGTCTAACCCTAAATCGAAGGGACTACACGTCGTGTCCAGAGGACTAAATGGTGTGTAATTCGGAAACTGTGTGCCACTTGTTCTTGGTCAGCACATGGAGTCATTTATGACTTTGAATGACTCAAACACATGGCTTGGTTTGGCAGACTGGTCGGATGCATTGAATCATGACTAAACGGCGTGTACTGCAGACTATACGCTGGTTGTTATGGTATTGTATGGACAAGAATCATTGGCTCCTCTGGATGAGATCCTCTATTTTATTTGAATAAAAATTAAAAGAAAAGATCATTTCTATAAGGTAAACGCGAAATGAATGAGGTGGAAAAGTTCTCATGGTTCAGATTTTCATAACTATTAACTTCTATTGAAAAAACATAATTATTAAATGTTTAAATCATCAACGAATATTTAAATAATTATAAACTATGATGTAACCACTCTGATAAAAATTCATCGTTCTGGGCATAGTGGAATCATGGTTGGGCTGACACCCAACATTATTTTTTAACATGGTCAATGATTATTCTGGGATCAATACGATGATGAACGTTGATCTCCATGGAATAGAATAAAAGATTTAGATAAAGAAATAAGAGGCATGAAACCTTCAGAGATGATCTTGAAAATCATGTTTATAATTAATTTAATTAATTTCATAAAAAAATCATACCAATATCTTCAGTATTTTCTCTAGTGATGATGATGATCATTTAGACTGACCCTTTCAGATTATCACATTGTGCATGAAAGGATCTGAACTAGAATCCCACTTGTAGTGATCCACACTTGCTACAATGGCCTCTGATCGACACCACTTGTTCTCCAATTTCTAGAGAGATGAAGCAAGTTTCTTATGTCGGTCATCCTTGATTTATTTTTCTTTGGACTTGAAGAATGTCTCACGTTCTTGAGATTGACATGAATAGGATTAAAGGAATTGAGTTTTTAGATCAACAATTCTTAATTCAGGGTATGACAGATTAAAACAACTATCCCTTTTGACCAACAATTCTCAATTGTTAGGTCCCCTAGGCTAGATACCCTGAGAGGGGGGGGGGGTGAATCATGGTATGATAGATTTAAACAACTATCCATTTTGATCTTGTTTTTCTATTAGAAAAAATAATCTTCTCTCTCCTTCCTAATGTAGAGTATGAATAAATCATAAAGAATTTATAGGACACATCAATTTTTACATGGTTCACCCTCACTGGGCTACGTCCAAGGAGCATACACCAGCAGTGTGCCGATTTACCAATTCCACTATAAGTGCACTACTGTTTACATGTTCGAAGAGGACTCATTATCCCTCTTGGTTTACAACCACTCACAATTTGAGAACTCACTACTCTATCAACTGAAGTGAGCTCACTGCTTCTTCATAAGATGCACTCATAGTTTATAGACCTGTAGGTCTCTGAATTTTCATGAAAGCATGCATCCTCAACTGTTGATAGATACTATATTGAGGTTCAAAGTTCATCCACTGATGAATACCCCTTTGCCCTTGAGCACCGGGAAACTCACTTTGTAAACACCTTCACAAAGAACCCTACTTCGCGAGGCTCCCAATTTCGCAAATCTCAAACAAGACTTTGCGATGCTCCTGCCTATTTGTGAAGCATGATCATGAAGCACTCTCGCAAATCACTCTCACGAAGCTATAGTCATCGCAGAGAGACTTCCCTCATGAAGGTCACTGAGCCAACACAGAGCTCTCATCTTTTGTGGAGCTAGATTAGCCTCCACAAAGCTCTTTGTTAACGAAGCACACTGCCTTTGTAAACTACCTTCATGAACCGAGAGCAAATAATTTTCATAGAAAACTCTCTCTCTTTCTCTCGAGGGGGTTGAGGAATATTTATAGGTGATTCCACTGACCCTCAACCCTTCTTTGCGATGTCAGCGCCATGTCATCATAAATCGTGAAGCTCTGAAAATTCTGCCGAAATTCTCTCAATATCGTGAAGCACCATGGAAATTTTCTGATAGCAGAGCTCATCGTAATCACAGATAATCCCATCAATTTCATTGGGCCATTGCCGAGAATCTCCACTCGTAATTCCCTTTTCCACTACAGTGCTCTTCAACTATGTCGTTCGTGAAACTTGACGTAATCGTGAAAAATCCACGCCATCATTTTTTTGGTCTTCGTGAAATCCAATCCATGAAACCTATCTTCGTGAAAGTCAGGCCTTTTCAATATTTAAAAAAGATCTTCAAGGATATCCTCTTTTCACGATGCTCAATAAACTCCAAATTTTAAACACCAAAAATTTGGAAAACACTAGAAAACGACGCCACCATGTACTTTTCTTTTTGTACTGCCTCAAGATTGTCCATTCCTTTGTCATGGTTATTTGTCAACATTGATTGTCAACAACATCTCTGGAACTTTTGAATTCACCATGGAAACCTTCTTTTTCAATAAACACAATCAACCCAAAAATGCTGCAATGTTACCTTGAGGTATGTTTTCCCAACAATCTCCACCTTTGGGTTTGTTGAAAACTCTTCTCAGAATGATTTTCTGCACATTGATACCTCACTGAGTCTCCTTCCATCATCACCTAGCCTTCACCTCTTGTCATTCAGATAGTGACCCGAGATTCACTCACCACATACTCTAATCCCACTTGAGAAATGCTCACTGTGAGAAACAACAGTAAATAAAAAGATCATCAATAAATCACTTCATTTCTGTGACCAACAGTTGTCACCCAACTAATACCAATTGATGATACATCACTTATACCAATTGGTGATAGCTAGAATCCTTCCGACACCATTCCGACACCACTCTCCTTCTTTTATCACGATACTTACCTATTGCGATATCTACTCTTTTATTGATAACTTCTAGCATCGTTAGATTTAAAATTCTCCCCTTATTTCATTTCTCTCCCCATATCTCGCTCGTCCACCTGTCAGATTCTCCCCATGTATTTTACTAAGAAATTTTATCCCTTCCTTATCCACATTTTCTTCCCCTTGAGGAATCACTATTTCCCCCCCTTTGTCAATGAACCCAAAGTTCACCCCTTTGCAGTCTGCAACATTGGAAAGAACACAGATTTTCACATTAGAGAAAAACACATAATACATTGGCTAGAGGGGGGGTTTTACAACCACACTTTTTCAAGTTCGGGGAGTCGAATGACCTCCCAGAGCCAGTCGATGCTTCTCAAAAGATTCCTTGGGTAGGGCCTTTGTCAGGATGTCAGGAACCTGTAGCTCTGTAGGCACATACTCCAACTTCACAATTCCCTGCTCAACCTTCTACTTGATAAAATAATACTTTATCTCAATGTGCTTTTTCATGGAGTGATGGACGAGATTATTTCTACGATTCATAGAACTTGGGTTATCACATTGGATTCCGATTGGAGACTTCACTTCAATGCCCATATCATCAAGCTGATACTTCATCCACAATAACTGTGTGAAAGCTTGAGTGGTGGTAATATATTCAGCTTCATCGGTGCTCAATGAAATGCAATCTTGATTCTTTCTTAGCCAAGAAACAAACAAGCCACCAGGATAGAATGCACCTCCTAACGTTGATTTCATGTCATCCTCTGAACAATCCCAATCTGTATCAGTATATAGCAATGACTCTGTCTGAGATTTTCCATTATACATCAAGCCAAATTCCATCATTCCCTTGATATACCGAAGTATTCTTTTCACTAAAAGTATTTTTCTTTCCTTGGGATTAATTTGATACTGTGTCGCTTGGCAGGTGGCGAAAAAAATATCAGGTCTCGTCACTATCAGGTACAGTAAAATCCCAATAATCATCATGTATTATGTGATATTAACTACCTTTCCATTATCATCTTGTGATAATTTCATATGGGTAGCAACCAGAGTCTTCATCTCCTTGGAATTTTCTATTCTAAATATTTTCAAAACATACTTGGCATATTTGGATTGCGAAATGAATGTTCCATTCCTACCTTGTGTCACCTGTAGACCAAGGAAAAATGTTATCACTCTAATCATTGAAATTTCGAACTCACTTTTCATGAATTCGGAAAACTATCTACACTGAGCTTCATCTGATCCACAAAATATTATATCGTCAACATAAACTAGGACCACCATCCTTTGATTACTATCTTTTCTGAAATATATATTGTAATCGTCTCCCCTACGCTGGAAGACAAGCATCATCAAGTACTGATCAAGCCTTGAGTACCATGCTCTTGGTGCTTTTTTTAGCCCATACAATACCTTATTCAGTTTTCAAACCTTGTTCTCATCCTCATGAACGAGAAAACCATATGGCTACTCAATATACACATCTTCCTCCAAAACCCCGTTCAATAATGCAGATTTGATGTCCATCTGGAATAATTTGAAACTCCGTTGCACTATAATGGCTAGAAATAATCTAATTGTATCTAGTCTCGCAACTGGTGAAAATGTCTCATCAACATCTATTTCCTCTATCTGGGAGTACCCCTTGCAAACTAGTCGTTCTTTTTTACGAATAACTATGCCATATTCATTAATCTTGTTGCGATATACCCATTTAGTCTCGATGACATTCTTATCGGCTGGCCTCGAAACAATCTCCCTCATTTGATTCTTCTCAATCTTGTCTAGCTCTTCATTCATTGCCGGAATCCAGTTTTCATCTTCACCTACATCAGCGAAGCATTTCGGCTCAACCTGTGACAGTAAAGATGTATGCTGTAGTGATTTCATTCTTCTTGTCAGATACAGATTTTACTTCCTCATGCTCATCATCAGTATCTTCTTCTGAATCAACATCATCCACTTCTTCTCTCCCTGTGTTGCTTTCTTTCTCATCACTCTCATCAAAAAAAATTTCACTGTGCTGTTGAATGATCTCTTCATTCTCTACAACAGTGACATCATTTCCTTCAACTACTTTTCTAGGCCTTTAGTTAAATCATTTATATGCCTTACTATTTCCTGAGTATCCAAGGAATATCCCTTCATCTTCTCGTGACTCATATTTCCTATGTTTTTCATTGTTGAGAATAAAGAACATAATTCCAAATATTATAAAGTATTTCACCATTGGATTATTTCTATACCACATCTCATACGTAGTCATTATTTCCTTTAGACATTAAAAATCCATTTTAGAAATGTAGACCGATGTCAAAACTGATTCCTTCCAAAAAAAATTCTGGTAGGTCTTTTTCAATGAGCATCATTGAAGCCATGTTATTTATAATCTAATTTCACCTTTCAACCACTCCATTCTGTTCGGGAGTTCTTATTGAGGAAACTTGATTCCTTATCCCATGATTCTAGAGATATCCTTTCACCTGACTATTTGTGAATTCCGTACAATTTTCAGTACAAAGCTTCAAACTTTTCTGTCCAAGCATCCTTTCACAATCCCTTCGGTACTATTTTAAGTAGCTGAACACATCAAAATTATGGGAAATAAAAAATACCAAGGCCATTCTAATATAGTGATCAATGAAAAGAACATAGAACCTCTTTTCTTCAATTTCTCTTGGTGTGATAAAACCACAAACATTAGAATGCACCAATTCGAGCACTCTTGTTGACTTCTTTTCCTTTTCCTTATACATCTTTCTAATAATATTCCCTTCTTGGCATGAATCACATGTGTGAGTATGATCATGTGATAGATTAAGGATGTCTCTTTTCATATCACACATCACCAGATCTTACAGGGATGGTTGTAAAAGATGACCAAGTCGTTTATGCCACAACTTGTTTTCTTCCTCTCTGGATAGAAAACACAGATCTTCTTCTCCACTTACCAGGTAGAGATTTATCTATGTTCTTTTTCCCTGCAGAACTACTACCTTGTCTCTTTTTTTGATGACACACATATTCTTAGTAAACCATATAGAATTTCATGAGTCACATAGTTGACTAACACTGAGCAAATTCTGACTGAGGCCTTGTACTACTAATACATCAACACGACTCATCTCATTGCCCCCAAACTTGGCCTTTCTTGCACCAATAATCTTCAGGACTTCATCATTTGCAAACATGGAAACTCCTTCTTTATCATATTTTACACCTGTAATAAGATCCTAATTACTTTTCATGTGAGATATGCAACCACTATCAAGGATCCACACACCAGAGCAATCTGATGCTTTAAGGGCAATTTCCTCCACCACAGCCTTCTCATCCTTCTTCTTTTTGGTTCATATTTTTCCCTTCACACTCTCCATGTATTGAGACTCTTATTCTTTCTTATAGTATGATGGACTAGATTCATCCTGAATAGCTGTAAATCTATTTTTCATTTTAACTCACCTGTTGGCTTATTGATCTGCTGCTTCCGAACATTTTGATTATGCTTTGGCACATTCCTCTATATGTTCGAAGTGAAATACCTAGCCATATGCCCAAATCCTCCACACCAAAAATAGTGTCCTTAGAAATATGTTCCTGAGAACCGTTCTCTATTTGGCTTCCACCTTTGTTCTTGTTCTCTTAAATATCTCTTGGCTATGGAACATACATTCTGT
This sequence comes from Viscum album, assembly GCA_963277665.1. Taxonomy (NCBI): domain Eukaryota; kingdom Viridiplantae; phylum Streptophyta; class Magnoliopsida; order Santalales; family Viscaceae; genus Viscum; species Viscum album. Next base: position 489,367,253 of record OY728120.1, read on the forward strand.
GAATGTCCCATATTTCCACAACAATAACACATGATATAAGGTTCATTACTTTTTGTTACTTCTGCACTATGAGTTTCCCCTTGGGATATCTGGATATTCTGATTCGGCTTTGTGCCCAAATCATCCTTCAATATCGGGATGGGTTCTTGCGGTCTGACATCAATTTTCATAGATTTTTGTTTCTGATCAAGCCATGAATCAACCTTAATGTCTAAGCTTAATTGCAGCTACTTTCCTACTGAACTATAAGGCTACTCTTTCATCTTATCGGTCTTCAGAATGACATTCTTTCCCAATAATGTCGTGGGAATAAAGTGGATTTCCTGGTCTTTAACTTTTCTTCTCAGACTGACAACTTCCTCTTCAAGCTCTTCGATAAGCTTGACGTGATATTTTCTTGTGTTTTTAAAGCCATCAATATCCATTTTCTGTTCTTCAATAATTATCTTATACTCACTAACTAATTCTGAGTTTTCTAGTGTTGATGACTTGAGTTTCTCAATTTCTTCCATCAACTCAGACTTCTCTTCTTCCTGCAACTGCATATAGAGTTTGGCGTCACGAACATCTTTGTTAGCTTTCTTTGTTTTGGCTCTCCAAACTTATATCTCCTCAAGAGAATCCCCTAACTCAGCTTTCATATCTATTCTTCCGTCAACTTCTTCTTTATCATCATTACCTTCAGTTTCATTCTTCTCCTAAGAACTACCAACAACTTCCACCATTGCATTTTCTCCACGATCTTTGCAATTCTCTATCTCTTCAACCTCCTCAGCCTCAGACTCATCCGAACTGTCGCATTTTTTGAAAGGCGATTTTTCTTTTTAAAGAAATTTCTCTTGAACTGTTTCTTGCCATTCTCATCGGTTGATGAATTCTTCTTGGCAATTTTGACTTCGTCAATATAATAAACTTCTTGGATCTTTTTGGGACACCTTGTCGTAAGATAACCAGCCTTTCCACATTGAAAACAGGGCAGTGGAAGTTTTCCTCTAAACATTCTCTTTCTTCTTTGAAGGTTTGAAGAGAGGAATAACATCACCTCATCTGTCTCTTCTTCTTCCTAGGAATCATCAATGGTGAGCTTCTTCATGGACTTGAATGACACTTCTTTAGATATACCCTTTTACATAGCCTCGTTATCATCGTTTCACATTTCATATGAAACCAAGGTACTCTGAAAGTTTTCCAATGTTAGCTCCTTTTGGATCATTATCTTCTAGTAATGAAACCATTGGATTGAACCAAGGGGGAAGTTTCCTCATCATGTGCTTTATGATATTTATGTATTCAATGTCTTCTCCTAGACCTCGCATATCTTCCACAACAACATTTACCCTATCAAAGAATCCATCAACAGATTCAGCTGTGTTCATTCATATATCTTCATACATGTTCCATAATACTTGCAGCTTTTCTTCTCTGACCTTTGTATCTCCTAAATATATGTTCAACAACATTTCCCACCTATCATGTGATGTGTTTCATGACATCCCCTTTGTATATATAGCATTGGATAGGGCTCCATCAAAAGAATGGATTCCCTTTGCATCAGCATCCAATTATCTTCGCTCATCTTCTGATAATGCACCATTATTAATATCAGCTGTGATACCATGTATTGATGTTGTGAACACATCCATTCCCAATGATCGGATGTAGTTTTGCATCTGATTCTTCCATAGTTAAAAATTTTTCCCGTTGAAGATCAGAATCCCTTTGTGATTAGTGAACTCCATTGGAGAGAGAAACATTGATATTAACCTTTCCCACTGATACCAATTGTTAGGTCCACTAGGCTAGATACCCTGATAGGGGGTGAATCAGTGTATGACAGATTAAAACGACTATGTCTTCTGATATTATTTTTCTTTTAGACAAAACCCTCTTCTCTCTCCTTCCTGATATAAAGTATGAATAAAACATAAAACATGCATATGACACAATTATTTTTACTTGGTTCACCCACACTGGGCTACATCCAAGGAGCATACACTAGTAGTGTGCCGATGTACTAATTCCACTATAAACGCACTTTTGTTTACATGTTCGAATAGGACTCCCTTTCCCTCATGTTTTACAACAACTCACAATTTGAGAACTCATTGCTCTCTCAACTTAAGTGAGCTCACTGCTTCTTCAGAAGATCCACTCACAGTTTATAGACTAGTAGGTCTCTTCATTTGCTTGAAAGAATGAATCTTTAACTACTGATGGATGCTCTATTGAAGTTGAAAGTTCATCCACTGATGAATACCCCGTTTCTCCTAAACACCAGGTAACTCACTTTGGAAACACCTTCACAATGCACCCTACTTCGCAAGGCTCCCAATTTCGTGAAGCTCAAGCAAGCCTTCACGATGCTCCTGCCTTTTTGTAAAGCACTCTATCAAATCAATCTTGCAAAGCTCTAGTCATCGTAGAGTGACTTCCCTCGCAAAGATCACCGAGCCAACGCGGAGCTCACAACTTTTGCGGAGCAGTATTTTCCACCATGAATCTCTTCTTTTGCGAAGCACACTGCCATCGCGAACTAACTTTGGGAAATGATAGAAAATAATTTTCTTCTAAAACTCTCTCTCTTTCTCTCATGGGGGTCGAGGCATATTTATTGGCGATTCCACCGACCCTCGACCCTTTCACGCCATGTCAGTGCCACATCATCACAAATCGTGAAGCTATAAAAATTCTACCAAAATTATCTCAATATCGCAAAGCACCATGGAAATTTTCTGATCACGGAGCTCGTCATAATCAGGGAGCATCCCTTCAATTCCTTCGAGCCTTCTCCGTGAACCTCCACTCGCAATGACCTTCGCCGCCGTAATTCTCTTCAACTCAGCCGTTCTCGGAGCTTGATGTAATCGTGAAAAATCACCACTATCATTTTTCTCATCTTCAAGAAATCAAATCCATGAATCTTATATTCGCAAAACTCATGCCTTTGCAATATTTAAAAAATATCATCAAGGATATCCACTTTTCATGATGCTCACCAAACTCCAAATTTTGGACCCCAAAAATTTGGTAAAAACTGGAAAATGGCACCACCTTGTAATTTTCTTTTTGTAACTCCTCCAGACTGTCCATTACTTTTTCATGGTTATTTTTCAACATTGATTGTCAACAAATTCTATAGAAATCATCAATTCACCATGGAAACCTTCTTTGTCAACAAACACAATCAACCCAAAAATACTGAAATGTTACCTTGAGGTATTTTTCCCAAAAATTGTTTTCTATTTCGGTTATTAAAAAAAATGTTATAAACATTAAAAAATAGTTTAATATGTCGGTTGTTAAATAAACGACGTGATCAAGCTATTAAATGATTTATCACACCATGTATTCAGTCATTCTATTTTCTTCGATTGGGTGACACGTGACTCGTCTCTCTCGCGTAAAAAACTAGAAATGATTCTTCAACGTTGTGCCATGAAGCCTCATTTTTTCATCATCATTATTCATATTTATTATCATCAGATCTATCAGGTTGATTTGAAACACTCAAGTAATCCTCACAAAGATCGGTTTAAGTTTTTATTTTCTACGATGCCCTAAACTAATTTTTTGAGATGTTATTTTTCTTTGTTATTTATATCATGTTAAGTTTCATAGTGTTCATTTCTACCATGAAAACTTTTTTTCAGTTAAAATAAACCTATGGATGTGATATCATGCAAGATTATGATTTTTGTGTGTTATAACATATGTGTGTGCACGTACAGAGAGTTTCCAAGGGGGTGGGGAGCTGTGCAAGTGGTTGGGGGTGTCCGGGGGTGTCAAAGGTGGATGGGGGTGGTGTGCATGGGGGTGTGGGGGCTGTCAAAGGGGGTTGGGGGTGTCCAAGTGGGTGGGGTGGTGTCCAAGGAGGTGAGGGGGTTGTCCATGTGGGTAGGGGGTGTCTAGTGGTGTGGGGGTGTCCAGGGGGTGAGTGGGTTGTCCAAGGGGTAGGGGTGTCTAGGAGGTGGGGGTGTCCAAGGGGGGGTGGGGGCTGTCCGGAGGGATGGGGGGATGTCTAGGGGAGGGGGATGTCCAGAGGGTTGGGTTGAAGTCTAGGGGGGCTGTCTAGAGGGGTGTGGGGTTGTCCAAGGGGGTGGTGGTGTCCTGGGGGTGTCTAAGGGTGTTGGGGTGGTGTCCACGGGTGAGGGGCATATACAAGGGGGTAGGGGTATCCAGGGGTGTGGGGGTGCCTAGGGGTGTGTGGGTAATCAAAGGGGGTAGTGGTGTCCAGGGGGTGGGGGTGTTCATGGGGGAGGGGGGTCAGTCCAGAGGGATAGGAGGCTATCCAGGGGGTGGGGGCTGTCCAGGGGGTTCGGGGACTGTCCAAGGGGTTGGGGCTGTCCAGAGGGGTGGGGGGATATCCAAGGGGATGGTGGTATGTAGGGGCTATCCAGGGGGGTGGGGGTATTGTCCATGGGTGAGGTGGATTTCCAATTGGGTAGGCGTGTCTAGGTGGTGGGGGTGGTGTCCAGGGGAGTGAAGGGGTTGTCCAGAGGGTGGGGGTGTCCAAGGGGGTGTCTAAGGGGGTAGGGTGGGTGGTGTTTAATGGGGGTGGGATGTGCAGGGGTAGAGGTGGTGTCCCAGGGGTGAGTGGGCTATCGAAGGGTGTATGGAGTGTCCAGGGGTGGTGGTGTCCAGTGGTGGGGGCTGTTTAGAGGGGTTGGGGGATTTCTAGAGGGTGGGGGCTATCCATGGGAGTGGTGGTGTCCAAGGGGTTTCCAAGAGGATGGGGGTGGTGTCCTGGGTGTGAGGGTGCATTCCAAGGGGGTTTTGGTGTCCAGGGGGTGTGGGGGTGTCTGGGGGGTGTCCAATGGGGTTGTGGTGGGGGTGGTGTGCTAGTGGGTGAGGGGGATTTCCAATGGGATAGAGGTGTCTAGGGGGCGGCAGTGGTGTCGAGGGGGTGAGGGGGTTATCCAGGTGGGTAGGGGTGTCCAGTGGGTGTTCCAGTGGGTAGGTGGTAGGGGTGGTGTCTAGGGGAAGTGGGGCTATCTAGGGGGAGGGGGTGGTATCCAGGGGGGTTTTTGGGCTATCCAAGAGGGTAGGGGGTCTGTTGGGGGTGGGGGTGTCTAGGGGGTTGGGGTGTCTAGAGTTGGTTGAGGTTCTATTTAGGGGGTGGGGATGTCCATGGGGTGCAGCCTAACCGTGCATAGTGCTCTGGTTCTTTAAAAAAAAATTTACCATTTCCCCTATCAAATTTTGACACGAAAACACCTCTTTATCCCCCATTTGGAACATGAAACCCTAGGATTATCCTCATCATCTTCTCCATTCCTCTAACCTCCTTCCAATGGTGATTCCAAGTGGTTTCTACAAGTTTGGGGGTGATTTTTCCATATAATATCCTCCTTCTCCCTGTTATTCTTTCTTCCTTTTTCTTCTTAGTTGTTCTTATTCATTGGTCCCTTTGGTCTGGGGTTCTTGTTTCTTTGTTTTAAATTTTGGGTTTTTTCTTGTTATGGTTCTTCTTCATATTCCATTCTCTTTTGGACCTTCTTGAAGAAATTTTGAGTGGTCATCATTGAAGGCTTCTTGGATTGAGGTAGGTTTCCTTATGTATTGGCCATTAAATTTAATAATCATTGATTTCTTGGTGTTTATACCTTTATTTGATGCTTCTTAAAAATATATAATTTTTTGAAAGATTACATGAATTAAATCAAGTTTCATTCCCATTGAATTAAATTTTGTAGAATTATTTTTCAAAACCCTGCACAACAAGTGTTTGATTAAAAGCCTAGTTGGCCCTTATAAGTAGATTATGATTTATAATTGATGTTGTGACTTTTCATACGTGTTTCAAATATTTCATGGATTCCTAAATGGTGTGTTTGGATACATTTAAAAACATATTTTTTAAAAGAATGGGTGTGACCCAATAGGAACTTTCAGAAAGTGGGTTTTCTTTGGAAAACTCTCATTGGAATGTGTCTCTTTCCTTATAATTATTAAAAGGAATTTGAATGTCCTTGGTATGGGACTTCTATTGTGTGTTGATGGCCCTAAGGAAAGGGGACTTATTTGGAGTGGTGTTTTGGGGTGATTCATGGGGGTTTGTGGCATATGTGTGTTTTGTGCTTATTATTTATATATGGTTGATTGCTTGAAACTCCTCGGATCACCCCTATTTTATAAATAACATGGTAACCTAGAATTGGTAAAGGATTTTTCGAGAATTCATGCTACAGTAGTTTGAGATTATGATCTAGATAATCAAACCTTAGTATAAACATGATCTTCTTTTGGGATGGTTCCCCTCATGCGTTAGGGCTGTTTGATTTCATCATTGCATCAGGCAACCCAAAATGATGGATTAGGTTACAATATGTTCTAGATTTCCCCCTAAGATCCTAGGTGTTACCATGATCTCTAACACTTTTTTATTCATGGAGGATAATCTAGGTTCCCCATCTAGTATGGTTACTTGAATACAACTTACCAATTTCCCTCATTATGTCATTATTTATTATTCTCCCTAATTGTGGTGTGTCTCTTTGGTAAAATTGAATGCTTCATTTTAAATGATTTCATGAGGATTATTTTTAGAAAAATTATGTTTATTTTCCTATATTTCAAACTATCAGAAAATGAATATTTTATTTAAATGAAACGCATATAGATAGCACCTACCCCCATGGACACCACCTACCCCCTAGGACACCCTGGATAGACCCTACCCCCATGGACAGTCCTTAACCCCTTGGATAGCCCCCACTGCCCCCCGGGATATCCCCCTACCTCCTTTTAAAACACCTTGGTATATATATATCCCAACTATTTCGTTGAAACTGTTAGAATATTTTTAATTCAGGTAGTCTATACCACCGGTTCATGTAAAATCGTTGGTATAGGTCTATTTCAATGACCATCATGCCAATGGTGTGTGAAACCATTGGGGTATTCTATCATAATGGTTTCAGGGGCTTTCCTAATGGTTTCAAATCATAGGGATAAGTGTAATTTTCAGTAGTGAATGTATATATATTTTAATATTTACACTTCATTTTTTACGGAAGTGTGAATTTGATATCCAGTTGCATCGGGATGTATTCTTTGTATACATTAAGAAGAAATTATTCAACAAGAATTTAAAACTATTGTATCTAACTATATTTTCTTTTTAAATTAATTTTATGGATATTTTTTTTCAAATACACATAGATTGGTTTTATATTTCCAAATTTTTTTACATTAAAATTTTGATATTTTTCATATAAATATATATTTGTCTTATCTTAACAAGAAGTATAATTTTGATATTTTTTATAGGAAATAATTAGTCAAAGTTGAGTTACATTACATCGAATGAGTAATGAATATGAGGAAGATGTTTATGCCTTTTTGGAATTTTATAAATGACATGTTCAAAGCCGTGACATTATTTTCTATCCATGTGTGAAATTTTTGACAATGAAGATGTTGAAAAGTAGAGAGATCAAAGATCATCTGATTTATAATTGATTTAATCCAAGTTGTAGCCCTTGGATTTGGCATGGTGAAACTAGACAAAATGTCAAATCTACAGATAATGATGATTTTCAACATGGTAACTCTGATGGAATTGAATAAATGATCCGTGATATTGCAGCATAAAAAATTGAGATAGAACTGGAAATTGCGGGTCGATATGGTGATGCTGAAAAACCATTGTATCATGGTTATATGGATTTTACGATTTTTTTTTGTGGAATTAAGATTGAATTACCTAAAGTAGAAACATATATGGAGTGACAATAGTTTTATATATCTTCTACAATTGTTGAAAGACATTCTCCCCGAAGACAACGATCTTCCAGATTCACATTATAAGGCCAATAAAATATTATGCTCGATGGGATTGGGATACAAAAAATACATGCATGTTCGGACACCTATGTGATATATAGGAATGAATATGAATTTCTCTCAGAGTGTCCTAAATGTGGGACATCACGGTATAAGTTGAAAGAAAAATCACAGGCTGATGTAGAGATTACAAAGATCCCTTCCATGGTATTTTGGTATCTTCCTATAATTCATCTTTTGAAACATTTATTTACTAGTTCACTTGATGCATAAAGGTTATGATGGTATGATGATGAGCATATATGTGATGGATAAATACGTCATCTAGCTGATTGTCCACAATGGATGAAAATTGATGAGTAATATCTTTTATTTGGAAATGAAATTAGAAATCTCAGACAAGGGATGTGTACAGATATAATGAATCCATATCGAACCCTCAGTATCACACATAGTTAATGTCCTATTTATGGGTATTTTACAACCTCTCTCTTGAAGTTTGTATGAATCAAAAAAATGACTTGTTGAGTATAATTATATCTAGTCCAAAGAAACCTGAAAATGATATTGATGTTTTATTTTCACCATTGATTGATGATTTAAACTTTTACAGGAGGATAGTATTAGAGTGTATGATTCCTATAAAATGCATTATTTTTTACTACATGAAGTGCTTATGTTCACTATAAATTACTTCCCATCCTATGGAAATTTGTATGGATACAGTTTTAAGGGGAATAAAGCATGCCCAATTTGCGAAAAACATACTTAATGTTTTCAATTGCATCATGGGAGGAAAATAGTGTACATGGTTCATTGACAGTTTTTGCCTATAGATCACTCTTATAGAAGACTAAAAAAGGAATTCAATGGCTCAAAATAATTAAATATTACTCCAAAACCTTTATCCACTGATGATTATTTTTAGAGGGTGGAAAACCATGATGTGACATTGGGAAAGAAACAAAAATATCATAATGATTGACGTATTTGGAAGAAAAGGCCAATATTTTTTGAGCTACCATATTCGATATATCATGAAGGGAAACATAATATTGATGTCATACAGTGGAGAAGAATATCTAATACATTTTGATTGGAACATAGTAAGATATTAAATGAAAGAAAAAAAGATGTGTTGAATGTATGATTAGACTTACTATCAACAAGAATATGTTTGGAGTTAGCTCCCACTTATAATGGAAGACAAAAATTTATTCCCTCAGATTGTCATACATTATCCAAGAGTGACAAAATTAGATTTTTTCAGTCTCTTCATGATATCAAAGGGCCTCAACGTTATTCTTCAAATGTAAAATTTTTTGTCTCTTTGAAGTATTTAATGTTGATAGGTATGAAATATCATGATTTGAAGGTCATGATGCAATAACTTCTACCAGTTGCATTGTATGGAATATTGAACATATGTTCCAGAAAGTATATAATGAAGTTGTGTTATTTTTTCTATTAAATTTGTAAAAAGGTGATTGATGTGAATGCTTTGAAATTTTTTGAAAATGATGAAATTTCCATACTTCATCAATTGGAAATGTATTTTCCTCTATATTTTTTATATAATAGTGTATTTAATGATTCATCTGGCTTGAGAAATTAAGCATTGTGGACTTGTATATCTTTATTGGATGTATCCTTTTGAATGGTATATGAAAATAGTGAAGGGGTACATTAAGAATCCATATCGACCTGAAGCCTCTATTATTCAAAAAAATATTTCTAAAGAGGTTGTGGAGTTTTGTACAAGCTAGATGGATATGGATGACCACATAGGTTTTCCTATATCTCAACATGAATGTGTTAATAATTAGGGATAGGGGATTCATGGCTTGAAAATGTAAAATTTTTGTCAGCTGAATAGATGAAGAATTTATAATTATACATATTGAATAATAAAGCTGATGCTCAACCATATATCACAATGCATATTAATGTGTTGATGCAATGTCATCCAAAGAAGAAAGAGGTGTGGATTTTGAATGAGCACAAAAAAACATTTTTTTCATGGGTTAAAAAGACCTCGCTTGGTATATCAGATGTATCAAAGATATTAAGATGGTTAGTGGGTGTAACATGTTTAAATGTGATAACATGGTCCGGTCATGACATCAATGGTTATGAATTTCTTACGAAAGCTCAGGACAACAGATGTGTAGTCCAGAATAGTGGTGTATTGGTGCTTATAGAAGCAATACATTTTTCGAGTTATAATGACAAAAACCCAATTTCAGCACCAACATCATATTGTGGAGTCATTGGAGAAATATGTGAGGTTTATTAATTTAAAATTATAGTTCCTATTTTTAACTGAAAATGGTTTATCGGTAACAGCAGTGTCATACACAATGAATTTGGAATGACAGTTGTTAATCTGAATAGATTGAAAGACATAGTAGATTCTTTTATAATGGCAGCACATGCTAAACAGATTTTGAATGTAGTTGATCAATATGATATGTAGTGGTCTATTGTTTTACATGAGAAAAAACAATATGTTGTTGATGATCAAGTTGATGAAAATGTTGAGTTATGTTAGATCCCTACTTCCATAGAAAGATTAGCATAAAATAATGGTGATCATGTGTAAGACATGGTTTGTTCCATAAGGAATGATCACGATGAAGGAATTTGGGAAAACAATCCATTTGTACATTCCTAAAACTACAGGTAACATATGTTTATTTCTTGTTTACATTTATTATTTTCATAAAATGGCAGATGTTTTGATTTTATCTTTATTCAAACTTGTATTAAAACAAATAAGTAGTCATTTTTGTTCATTTATTTGTTTAGTTCAGTTTATCATGTTTACCATTACATATATTATATATCTATTATTTTTATTGAATGAAAATTACATTAACATTTCTACCAGGTTTACCATGTTTACCATGTCTACAATGTCTACCATGTTTACCATGTTTACCATGTTTACCATGTTTACCATGTTTACCATGTTTATCATGTTTACCATAGTTTACCATAGTTTAACTTTACATACCTTATATATTTATTGATTTCATTGAATGAAAATTACACTACAATGTTTACTATAGATTACCATGTTTACCATTTTTTAACATGCTTACCATATTAACCATGTTTAGTATTATGTAACTTAGTTCAATTATCCCTTTTCTGTTTACATCATTGTTGTAGTATTTTAATTTTTATATTTTTGAACTAATGTTTATTTTTTTTATTTGATGGATAATGACAAATCAATCAGTTGATCAACCACATAATTCTGGAGAAGTTCATAATGATCATACCTCTGGGGAATAACATTCACATGCTCCTCTTACTGTTCCACAATATTCCTCATGTTCTCCCATAATGACAAAGAAGAGTTCAAGAGTTGGTAAACATGGGTGAACACATTTACAAAAATTATCACTTTCCCATACGAAGGACCAGAAGATAATCATTGAGTTTGATGAAAATTATATTCCCAGAGGTCCAAATGAAAATTATTTTAAGAGTTTTGTATCAACTTAGGTTAAGAGAAAAGGTATAATTTTGTATAATGATTGGAGATGTTTGGAAAAAGCGATAGTATCTGAGTTGTGGGAGATGATTGTGGTAAGATATTTTTCTATTGTTTGAATATTATTTAAATGTTTCTAGTATAATATGATTTACATCTTATTTATTAGATAAAATTTGATATTCCTAACATTGGAGGTGTTAGGATGAAATGATTATCGATGGTTGCTAAGATATGGAGGGATTTAAAAATAACCATCACATCTGATTTCATTTTTGGTTATAGGGGTCATGACTTTCCATTTCATATATATCCTTTCACAGATGAAGAAACAAGGACACGGTTTTTTGAAAGGAGAAGAAAAAATTCATTTTTTGGTAAGGGAAATGTAGTATTTTATAAGATTTCTTATATAAATGATCTTATTAATGTTTTGTTAATGATTTCATATACTTAATTTACAAAAAAACAAGGGCATCACATCAGGAGATCCAATAAAAAATGTATACCCTCATAGTTTATCTCGGGGAGGGTATACATTATTGGAAGAATAAATGATGAAAAAAAAAACAAAAAAAAACTGAGAGCTGATTATTCATGCTCGGGAGAGGTTTCCCATCCATCCCCTGCATCTAGACATGAAAAATGGAAGAGAGATTGGATGGTCAAAAGGGGGAAATATCTTTTGAAAGATTCGAGAATCATAGTTGAGTGGATTGTAAGATATTTATTTTATTTATTTAAGTTAATTATATTCTTTATATAATTTAAATCATTACAGAAATGTTCAATTAATTAATACAGGATTCTATTGAGGAGCAGAGCTCACATGGGGCATATACAACTTCTGGGAGGCAAGATATTTTATTTGTAGCATTGGGAAAGCCCGAACATCCTGGTCGTGTATAGGGATATAGGACGAGTTGATCGGTAAGAAAAGTATTTCCATATTCTTCAACATCTTCAATTGAGGGTGTTTATAAAAAATAGAATCATTGGATGGTGAAGTTCATAATATTAATGCGAAAATGGAGGAAAAGATTATAGTTTTGATATAGTCTATGTTTGCAGACATGGAAAGACAATTTCATACAGTAGCTCCAACTCCTCCACCTCCCCCTATAGACCCAATTATTTATCCTCTACCTCCGCTAGTAGCTACCACTCCCCCACCTTAGCCTCTAGACCCCATTTTTTATCTTACTCGTCTAGAATAGCTTACTACTTATTGCGAGTTTTATGTTTATGATCTTCAACATCATATAGTTAAATATGGTCTGGTATATTGTATAGGAGATACCATTCATCATCAATAGTTCGAGTTAGAGAATCATAGGGTCACTGTAAAAGATATTATAGATAGATCAGCTCGAGTACCATTACCTACAGAAGAGGTGACGATAGTTGGACCTAGTATCAACCATATTTTAATTTGTCCATCCAGAATTCTGTGACTTATTACCATAGAGGTATGTACGTTATATCTTCTATTTTTTATTAAAGTTGTTTTAACATTTGAAAACTCATATATTTTCCTTTTAATTTTTTTAGGAATACATAAAAGGTAAATAAATACTGTATATACAACAAAAAATGAAAATGGATCTAACATCAGATACATATTCTAATAGTATGGAAATAATTTCAAGATATTCAAATTTGATGGCGGGTCATTATGAGTTTTCGATGGAAGATCATGTTTGTGGACATGAAATAAATTTTGGGATTCAGAAAAATGATATCATAGAGCTCGTTACTAGAGATAATTTGGGCATCAACGTGGTGCAAATTTTTTCCATGTAAGTCTTAACACTATTTCATTGCATTAGATTTATTAAAAATGTAATATTATATTTTTTTGTATTAGGTAACTTTATAACACGTGTGAGAAGAATGAGTGGACATATGTATATGGATTCATGGACCCACATTTGATTTCCCCTAAAGCCCATGCATTGGATGGGAACAAATAATGCTTTATATTGGAGAAAGATTTGAACAAAATATAATCACACATAGTTGTATGATGCCTTTTTGTGAGAGGTATGAAACATATCTCTGGAAAAGAGTTCATTATCTTTTATCATAAAAACCACTAACATTAAATTATCTTTTATCAGTGATCATTAGATGTTAGGAGTTTTTTTTCAAGGGAGAAAACACTTTATTTGATATTATCTATCCATGGAAATGTGATGGAATGTTTTAAGAATATTTGGAGAGAAAGTTTCAATTTCTTAATAGTTATATATATTATAATTCATTTTAAATTTAACCCATTAGTTTTATTTTCTAACAGGGGATGGGTCGACTTTCGAAAAAACAAAATGAAAAGGAGTGCCAAGATAAAATATATAAAAGTAATGGTAAATATCAATTTATAATTTGTACCTTTTGATGGTTAACATAAAAATAATATTTTGAATTTAAACTCATTTAAACATAATTACCATGAGTGACAAGGCATCGTGGAATGGAGATATTATATGTTAAGATTTATGTATGAAATAATTACAACTTGAACACATGTGCACATTGAACTGGTAAGATTTACTTTTAAACATTTCCATAATATTTCATTTAATTTATTCATTATACATGTTAACTACTATCCTTTTTCTTTTTAGCTATTTGATGACCCTCAACCCTATAGTGCTGATGATTTCAAATACAAACAAGTAGAGTGGTAAAATTATTTTACTAGTTTGATTTGATTATAGTTTGATTGTTGTGTAAATTTAAATTTTGAATATTTTCATTATAATTGTGTATTTATTAGTCTTTCAGGTTAGATTTAGGATTTTTTTAGTTGAAATTATATGTTTGGAATGTTATATATGTGCATGTTTATGTTTGGTCTAATTTCTGTTTTGGTGTAGCTCTGATGGTTTTTCTGGTATGGATTATGGTCTTTAGGGGGGGTGTCAAGGGGTGTGGGCGTGTCTAGTGGGGTGGGGGAAATTCAAAGGGTGTGGGAGGGTTTTCCAGTGGGGTGGGGGTGTCCAGGGTGTCCATGGGTGTGGGAGGGTCTCTCGGGGGTGGAGGTATCTAGGGGTGTGTGGGGTGTCTAGTGGGGGGGGGGTTTAGTGGTGTGGGAGAGTAGTACATTTGGTAGGGGGTGTCTATGGTGTCCAAGGGGGTGGGAGGGCGTCCAGAAGGGTGGGGGATGTCTAAGAGGGTGGGGGCTGTCCAGGGGGTGTCCCAGGGTGGGGGTGTCCAGTGGGGGGGGGGGTCCAGCGGTGTGGGAGGCCTATCTAGTGGGGTGGGGGTGTCCAAGGTGTCCACGGGGGTGGGAGGGTTGTCTAGGGGAGTGGGGTCTATCTAGGAATGGTAGGGTGGCTGTCCAAGGGGTATGGAGGGGTGTACGAGGTGTCTAGTGGGGTGGGAGGGGTTTCCAGGGGCGGGAGCGGTGTTTAGTGGGGTGGGGGTGTTCAGGGTGTCCATAGTGGTGGGAGGGTGTCCAGGAGGGTGGGGGTTGTCCATGAGGGTGGGGGATGTCCAAGGGGTGTCTAGGGGTGGGGTTTCCAGGGGGGTGGGGGGTTTCCTTGGGTGTGGCAGGGCTGTATATTGGGGTGTGGTTGTCCAGGGTGTCCATGGGGCTGGAAGGGTGTCCATGGGGGTGGGAGGGTGTCCAAGAGGGTGGGGGCTATCCAGGAGAGTGGGGGGCTATCCAGGGGTGTCTAGGGTTTTGGGGAGGTGTCCAGTGTGGTGGAGGTTCTGAGGGGTGTGGCAGGATAGTCTAGTGGGGTGGGGGTGTTCGGGGAGTCCATGGGGTTGGAGGGTTTCTATGAGGGTGGGGGGATTTCCAAGAGGGTAGGGGTTTTCCAAGGGGTGTCCAGGGGTGTGGGGTTGTCCAAAGGGTTGGGGGTTTCTAGGGGTATGGGGGTGCTTTCCAGTTGGGTGGGGTGTCTAGGGTGTCCATGGGGGATGGAGGGTGACTAGGAGGGTAGGAGGGATGTCCAGGGGAGTGGGTGGCTGTCCAGGGGGTATCCAGGGGTGTGCGAGCTGTCTGGTTGTTTGGGGGTTTCTAGGGGTGTGGGAAGGTTTTCCAGTGGGATGGGGTGTCCGGGGTGTCCATGGGGTGGGGGTTGTCTAGGAGGGTGAGGGCTATCCAGGGGTGTCCAGGTGTGGGGGTGTACAGTGGGGTGGGGGTCCAGTGGTGTGGGAGGGTTTTCCAGTGGGTTGGGGGTGTCCATGGTGTCCATGGGGGTGGGAGGGTGTCCAAGAGGGTGTTTGGGCTATCTAGGGGAGTGGGGGTATCTAGGAGGGGTGGGGGGTGAGGTCGAGGGGGTATCCAGGCTTCTTCAGGGTGTCCAGTGGGGTGGGGGTGTATTTTCAAGGGTGTGGGAGGGGTGTCAAATATGATTGGGGGTGTCTATGGTGTCCATGGGGATGGTGGGTAGCCAGAAGGTTGGGGGGATGCCCAAGAGGGTGGGGGGGGGCTTTCCGGGGGTGGGGGTCCAGTGGGGTGGGGGGTTTCTAGTGGTGTGGGAGGGTTTTATAGTGGGGTGGGGGTGTCTAGGTTTTCCTTGGGGTGGGAGGGTTTCTATGGGGTGGGAGGGTGTCCAGGAGGGTGGGGTCTGTTTAGGAGGGTGGGGGGCTGTCACATGGGTGTCCAGGGGTGTGGGGAGGTGTATAGTGGAGTGGGGGTTCCAAGGGTATGGGAGTGTTGTCTAGTGAGGTGGGGGTGTCCAATGTTTCGATGGGGGTGGGAGGGTGTCCTGGAGGGTGGGAGAATTGTCCAGGGGAGTGGGGGCTATCTATGAGGGGTGGGGGGATATCTGGGGGGTATCCAGGGGTGTAGGGGGTGTTCAGTGGGGTGGGGGTTTCCATGGTTGTGGGAGGGTTGATCAGTGGGGTGGGGGTGTCTGGGGTGTCCATGGGGGTGGGAGGGTGTCCAGGAGGGTGGGGGCTGTCCAATAAGGTGGGGGCGTTCTAGTGGGTGTCCAGGGGTGTGGGGGTGTACAGTGGGGTGGGGGGTTTCCAAGGGTGTGGGAGGGTTGTCCATGGGGTGGGGGTGTCTAGGGGGTCCATGGGGGATGGGAGGGTGTCTAAGAGGGTGGGAGGGTTCTCCAGGGGAGTGGGGGCTATCCAAGAGGGGGGGGGGCTCTCTTGTCCAGTGTTTGGGGAGGGGGGGGGGGTTCTCGGGGTGTGCGAGGGTTGTCTTGTGGGATGGGGGTTTTCCACAAGGGTTGGGGGGGGGTTTCCAGGGGTGTGGGGGTCCAGGGCACTGGGGCGGTTTCCAGGGGTGTGGGAGGACTATCCAGTTGGTTGGGCTGGTTTTTTCTAGTTTTATTCTGTTTTGGCCTATTTCTAGTCTATTTCAGGTTTTCTTATGCAGTACATAGTTGTTGTTGAATGGTTTTATTAAAAAAAATTGGTTTTTACATCAGTTATATTATAGAAGACGTAAAAAATTCTTGTTTATGGGTTTTAACATTGGTTATTTAAAAACCGATGTAACAAATGCATTGGAATGGGTTTTTACATCGGTTATTTAATAACAGAGGTAGTATATATGTTTTCATATCAGTTATCATTTAACCGAAGTGAAAAACTCTTTAGAAGTGTAGTTTATTTCATCAGTTATTCTATAACAGATGTCAAAAAGTAGATACCACGTTAGTTATTTAAAAATTTCCCTAATAAATCACGACTCTGATGTGTTTTCCATGACAATTTTTGATGAACCGACAATAAAAATCCTCCGTATTATTGTTTTTTATGACAGTTTTAATATAAAATCCGTAAAAAACAATTTTTATAACGTCTCTAGTAATAACATCAGCCAAAAGATGATGGAAAAAATAAAAAATAACCACCTTAAAAAACATTTTCTGCACTAGTGAATGGATCTTACACATTTTCCAAAATGGATGGGGAACACATCATTCCCCCTCTAATTTATAGTTTATCAAAATTTACATTTCATAACTTCTTACAAGAATCCAACATCATGGTTCCATGATTTTAAACTATAGGATATGTTGTTACTGTTTGACATTAAACGGTACTGAATAAGTCCTTGACGTAATAATTTAAACATCATAGTGTCTTACATACTCATCACGTGATGTCAAATATAATGGAGAACATCACTTCATGGAGTATTCACCATACATGAGATGATTAGTGTAAAATAAAAATGAATTTCCCCTTATCAATTTTTTGAGTAAGATCTATATAGGGAATTATCACATTCAGGATCTAGGTTAGGATTTATTCCTTCCATCAAAGGATACAAAATGACACATATATCATGAATACTAGACCTTTCCATGATATTTTCATCCCGATTAAAAGACATCAAATTGTGCAACAATTTCATCATCACATGATATTAAAATGAATAATTAAACTATGTACTAAGAATATAATTACTTTGGAAATGATATTAGGAATGTTCATGTCACAAAATATCGGATACCTCTCACAATATGGTTTTTGGAATTCATGGAAAATGTTTAAGGAAACTAATGCCTTATATTTCATATTAGGGTGGCCTCTTTCTTTTGACTTGATGTTAAACTAAATGGTTTTCATCCCTCTCATTCAATTATAGGTTTTTCAAAAACTATATATAGCATGATTTATACTATAATGAGATAAATAGAGATTCTTGGATCCCATATCTTGGTTAAGACACTATATGACAAAAAATTATCATGTCCTTTATTTTAATATCTTTTGTGTGGTGAAACAAACCATTTATATTCCTTAATTCTCACAGTGATAATAGCTCACATGGGATTATAATTTTTTTAAATGGAATACCTAAGTGATCGAGACATACTAGTACATGATAGGTATACCATGGTCTTGGATGCATTACATCAAAAGGCACACCCCACATCCTTATCGCCCAATGTCAAACTGCATGGTTGATGTCTTTTACATGAAATAAATATATTAATTCCAATGCACCTCACCCAAGGGGACCACTGTAATTAGTTTTTTTCTCCCACCACACCCCCATTCAAGAACTATAGGTTTTTGGATATATATCATAATAGTATTCTTTGTTACACCCAGATCTACAATCATGTGTCCCTCCAAAAAAATCAATGTGAAAAACAACCTCTTTTCCTATGGGTGAGACATTATTGGAGAGTTTCTTGATCATGAACTATGTGTGGATCTATTCATTTCAACACATGATACATTTTAATACTTAGACATCAAATCATGGGTTCATCTATTATAATCAATGGAAAAAAATTCCCCCTCGGCCTATGGGTTAGACCCGCATGTAGAGATTCATATTCAAGAACTATGTGTGCCTTGTGTGCTCCCAGAAAAGGATACATAGTGATGATCAGATCACCAATCCTACATTCAATCACATTGAAAAAATTTCCCCCTCCCTGCATATGGGTTAGACCAAAGTAGGGAGCTATCATTCAAAAACATAATGTGGCATGATTCTTTCTTTTATATGATACTTAGTGACACCTGATTTTCCAATCCAAGGTCCAATCATATTATCGATGATAATTATTAACCACAATTACAAATGGGGAGGACCTATGAAAATTTATTTTACAAAACTACAAGTTGCATGATTTCTATAATCATTGGATATGTAGTGAATCAATGAACCTCTATCTCTAGACCATCTAAGGATATTTATCACTAATGATCACATCCCCTATATACGAGTCAGATCTTCAAATAAGGATCTCCATAATGGATATGATAATGGCACGATTTATTCCCTTACAATATCCATAGGGTTACCTAATGAATCCCATCCCTAAAAGTAGAATAATGAACTATTTAAAGAGGGTCGAGTCATACAACCTCGGTCTCCCAATGCATGAGTCGGATATAAATACCAATTTCATGAGGAGATATTGAATCTACATAAAATGGGATCTGATATATCGATACCGACAAATAATAATTTTCTCAGATAAAAGGTGTTCCCTACATCTAAATTATCCATACTATTATATCGTTTTCCAAAAGATATGTTTTAAAATTTCTATTTATATCCCATGTCAATACTACTTGATGTTAAACTTCAAGGAAAACATACTTGTTGTTTGACATTAAACTTCCCAACTAAAAAATCCTATCTACATGATGTTAAAATGTTTATTCCATCGACCATCATCATTACATATCAACATAACATACGTTCATGAAACTAATCAACCAATCAATGGGGTGCTTCTATCTTATTATAAGACCTAAAACCATAAATAAAACATTAGTTATAGAGAAATATAGGTTGTCTTAAACCTTTCATGATCCCTGTAAAGGAATAGATACCCCTCTATTTGACATTTCTAATGATGCATAATGGATTTGACCTGCCCACTAGAGACATATTATCCCTTCTATAAGGTATTTTGGATCCCTATAAACATGACACAACCATGATAGAACTCATATCCTTAGAGTTTCCTGGGTCACCCTGTTAATATTATCCCTTACCATTACTCCTAACCTAAGAACCATGACCCATAATTTACAAAATTTCTATCTCCCACATAAAATAAAATTTGATTAATCTTGAACCTGGGTATCATTATTAGGGTCTATTATAACGTCCCCCCATACCAGGTCCACGTGCATCCTATCTTAAAACTGTATGCACTTTGGTCAAAGTTTTACAACCTTAATATTTATCCTTTGGTGGTCTAAATCACATGACCATAAAAAGTTAGTGAAAGAGACTTGAAATATTTCAGTTTCCATACATGAAGAGGGTGGCCTCCGAACTTTCTAGTACCCTATCACTAAAATCACGAAATATAGAGTATTGGCTAATTACAGAGCATAAATAAATGATTCATAAATCTCATAGGTCCCTCTTGGATGACTTGGTAAATGTAGATCCATTCTTTCTGGGCCCCCAGGTCAAGTAAATTTTAGATTAACGGTTTCACCTATCCTATTCATGTTAATCTATTCAATAGGAAGTGACATAACTTTTAGGGTGCTTTAAACCTTCTTGAAAAATACACTTTTCATAAACCAGCTTTTCCTTATAATTATGAGATGAGACAAGAAGTTTCTCCAGTCGATATCATTCTTGTAGAACACCATGGACATTGGGTTTCATTTGACATAGTTCCTACCTTTAGAGATCTTATAATAGAGATTATTTCATCCAAATGGATCCTTTAATCCCATTAACCTCCCCCTTAAATTCATGAGATGTTTTTATTACTATGTGCAACATTATGGGAACCTTCCATTATCGATGTTGGAGTTGTAACCAGTAGTTCCCACCTCCAGTTAACCCAGACATTCTTAGGCCATGATTTCAACTTCTCTTAACCAGACTATTCAAATGGATTTGAAAAATTTTATGTTATGTTACCTTGTATTGTACCATTTCTCAGTGCAAGAATGTGACACTCCATTCTAGATTCTTTTTATGGCCCATTTCATGTGACTCAAAAACACATGGTATAGGAACTAATATTTCCAAATAGAAGCTTAACTACACTGGGGTTCCTGAACCCTTCTTAGATAGTTAATTTATCCATACCCCACATCATAATATATAATTTTTATTAATCAAAAATCCATCATTGGAATATGAAGATGTTTGGGATGCATCTAATTTAGTATTCAAGTAAGACCAATGGTCTCATGCATAAGACATTTCGGCCTACCATCCAGAGGAATACCCTCCTTGTTGGAATGGAAATACAATCCTTTTAAGAGAATACACCATCATTTAAGAATACATCACCTTAGGCTATTTTGGGTCGTCCCTGTTATGTCCACGTCATTCCATGTTCATCGGTTAAGACTCCTAGATATGTGAATTTCATAACCCATATTCCACCTATACATGTGTACTCATCTAGCCTAATATTTTTCATCCACCAAAACCATCTACAAAATAATTCATAGCCCTGGGAAAATAGTTGGTATACCTCTTCTTAACAATACACGTAGTCCCTATTGGATTATGCATATGGGATTCGTACCTACAAACTCTAAGAATAACTTTCTTATAAGAAAGGAACTCTAATCCTCATCATCCCTGGAAACAAATTCTTAAAAATCAACACCATACTGTGTTTTGGGTCATCCATTTAAATACTTTGACATTTTATAATCATCAATAATTCCATGGAATAAATACATCAAACTACATAGAATATTTTTCTTTTCATCTCTCCATGTTAAACTACACAACAGATGTATTTACCGCATGTCATTAAACATCACGAAAGGTGTCCTTACTGTGTAAAATTAAAATACACTGAAAATTTGATGACCACATGAAACTAAAATAAATATTAAAATTGCATTTCACATGTTATATTACTAGAGATATAAGGTTAATTCTAGAAGACCTAAAACTAAAACACATAAATTTTCTACTTTACAAGATAATAAAATAAAAAACTAAAAGAGAAAAAATTCATACCAATTTGAAAAACCAAAAAAGGAATACTAGTAAAAATTTATCTCTATTCTAACTGAACATGAAGTTTTTGTAATCATGGAAATATTGCACACTTATAAAATGGAAAATGAATAAAAAAATTAGATAAAAAACCTATGAATGGATGGCCAAAGAAAAATCCAAGTTCAGACCACATAATGTTCCCCACATGTAAAACTTCAGTAAAATATAGGGCAATAAAAAAATTAGAATAATATATGAAAATCATATAGGGATCATCATTTCATTCTATAAAGAATCAATCAATACTAGCTAAGTCCATTGAATTCAGAAAATATTAGAGTATTCTCTCTCTAAGACATATATTATACCAAACATATCCATGTAAATTAGGTGATCTGAAGACAACTTGAGAAGTTGCATCAATGGTGGAACTCATGTCTTGGGGAATTCATGAGCATTTATTAGAAAAAATATTTTTTGATGTTGGAATTAAAATTTAGGTATTTGTTTCTAATTGGTATTATTAAAATTATGGGTTTTGTTGATGATTCATACGAAATCATGTTAATGAAATGTGATGCTCATTAGGAATGAATGAAGTATGGACAGAAACATGTAAATTTCAAATGATTTGTTCATTGATAAGGTGTAAAAGGATGAATCTCTATATACCAGAGTCTCTCCATATTATAAATAAATAATGTAAGAGTAACACAACTATAATCACATAAAACATGTGTTCTGGTGTTTCCTTGATCTCTTCATATTTATAGTCTAGGGAGGTAATGGATTTGTGTAACTGATAAAAAATGTTTAGTAATCTCCACTACAATCATCTGAAATACTTCAACCCGAGAAAAAAGATCATTCATGACCTTCTCTGCTAGGTTGAGGATCTCTTGTTGATTCAATAAATATTCCAATGATATATGTAATGCATTATGCAACTAAGATAACTCATCTTGGAGATAGCTGATTTCGTATTGTAATCATCCTATTTCATCATTCGTAATGATTCCAATTTCATGGTGATCTGTTGCCTCCATTGCACACTGGGAAGCCTCATTCATGGCCTTATCCTACCAATGTTTTACTGAAGATGAATACTTAGCTACAACTAACCTTCATTCAAGGGTCCTAATTTTCTCCCCTAGAGAGATTTATTCCTTCACATGGTCATGAATAGTGGTATAGTCAAAATCTAAAAACTAAAGGTGTTAAACATAAACCTCATATGACCAAGTTGGTCATTTCACTCTTCCAAAGAGGGTTCCCAAATTATGGTCCATATTTCTATCCACACATTCTTCCACATCAAATGATAGAGTGATGTAGAACTAGAGTCCTGACTAAATCACTACATGGGAACACGAATATACTTTGGAAAAAAGAAACTAATTGAAGGACTCATTCTCATATTACTCATCGAAGTGGGTATGGATTTTACATATGTGTTGGTTGACTCGATCAGAGGAATGTCTATGGAAGAAGGGACCCGATACTCCAAGATCCCAGTTCAAGGAACTAAAATTGGAGGCACAATGTTTTATCAGTTGGTAGCTAGATTGAATTATTAAATTAGTTTACCAACAAATCTAATTGATGTTGGAATTCCAACATTCATGGTTTTTTTTACTGGAAACATTTGTTTATACAACCCTATCTTTATGGAAGGAGGCAACACCATCTTACAACGAGTGGCTGAGTGGCACTACTAGTTTTTTCTCTATTATCATACTCCACTTTCCACATTTAATCATAATAAGATATAATAGAATTATAAATCATTTGACATAAATTAAACTGTATTTAGAGTTATTGAAAAATTTATGACCTTGCCTGAAACATGACATCATCAATGATAAATTAGTAGTAAAGTAGCTACTGTCATCAGACTCCTCCAAAAGATCATTATCCAATCTCGGTTCAAATGGAATGACCACTCAAATGTTATTGTTTGGTGCCTGGTCTTGTTGAGATGGAACATGAATTCACTCTACGTATTACTGAGTTAGTCCCAATAGTGAAGGTTCAACTAGGGTAGAAAAATTCTCACTATTATCAATAAGAACAAATCAATGATCCTCAAAGTGGGATAAAAAATGACATGTTCATTTTGAAAAGTAGAATAAGTTAATAGAATAGTAAAAAATTTGGAAGGTCTAAAGTGTTGTGTCAGCTAGAGGATTCTGGGTGAGTGGGATCTCATAGCTCGAAGTGATTTCTCCTCACTTTTCTCTTTGAGTAAGGTCCCCCAAAAGGTTATGAAACTAAATTAATTGAGTATGTAACTCATGGATGTTTAAATTTTGATTCCCAGGGGGGGAGGTAATCACCAACCTCATAAAATTTAGTTGAACTAGGTTACCCTTTTCATCAATCCCTTGATTACTATTCAAGCTAGCTACACGAGTCAAAACCCCAGGAGAATATACTAGGGATGTCAGAGTGGTCGTTCTCCAACATATTTTCTTCATATAAAGAAAAGAGAAAAAACAAATGTATGGTCGGAATAGTTCTAAGACCATTTGAAAAATTGAAATGATTAGTCTTACCACTACCTTGCTAATGGGATGGTCCTCTTCATCCATAGTAACCTCCAATGTACCCCAAATAAACATTCACTACACCAAAGGTGAGTAGAATATTTGACACTCTAGGATTTCATTCATCAAATAAAGGTCTCAATGAAAGGCCTTCACCATAATGGTATAGTCAATGAGTGTTACAAATTCATGAGTAGTAATATGAGTATATCCTTATAAAGTTATCTCTTCCTCGAACAGTAGTCTTTATATCTCATCTTATGAATTATTTCCCCTCCTAATTATCTATCAGTAGAATGTAGTGGTAAATAATATTGAAGGTGTGGGTTCACTCACATGTACCATTCTCACTACATCCACGTTAGTTTATTCTTTTACAGGTAATAAATCAAATGGTAATCATCTCACTTCCTTACGAGGCATTTTTAGGGGTTTCAATCTCCTCAAATATATATTCTTTGTAGGACTCAGATTAGATTCATTAATTTATGTAAACCATTTATCCGTAGGTACTAATGTAGATAATTTCACATTGGGATATGAGAAGATTCATATATCATAAAAATTATAGGACAAACTAACCTTAGCATCACTTTTAGTGAACTCTATATGGACATGAGTCTCCTCTTTGGTGAACATCAACCAGGATAGGTGATCAAACATTAGATGATTCACAAATCGAACATTAAAAAGGGATGTACATTTTTTCTGAATACACATTTACTAGTAGATGAACCCAGAAGTTTAATAACATTCATAAGAAATTATCCCATAAATATGGTTATAAAGTAGTCCCTACCAAATTGAAATCATATTGGCTCAAGGCTCAAGGATTCAACAACCATTCTCAAAAATAAATCTAGAAGAAATTATCATGAATTGTTTGAAGGCTAAGTGTTCATTAAAATATTCGTAGGCCCTTATTTATTAGACTTTTAATGTTTTGGGCCTCACCCCACTCATGCCCTACAAAAAGGGTATTAATTGACCATTAACTATTTTGTGGTGTACCAGGTACTAATAATCACATAGACGATCCCCCATCTATCCCCATAGTATCTAAATAGGTCCAAAAATTCAATGTGGGGATCTAACCCTATAAATATGGTGTAGATAGTGATATTGTTCTTCCCACATATGAATCGATAACAAAAATAACCTCTCTGTTGTAATAGAGACCACCATCAGAAATCTGGAAACTCTAACTCCACCATTCTACTTTTTCAAGAGCAGATACCTACATAGGTATATGGAACGATAAAATGCCAATTGAATAGTCGATTCAATGTTGGGAGTAACCTCCGACTCTTAGTTTGTAATTGAACCTTATTAAAATGTGTGCCAATTGGCACACTCAGCACTATGGGATTCCTTTGTGGAGCGAGCCTTTGGCATATTTTCTTTTAGATCAGTAGTGTATTTCTTGAGAAAATATCATTCCCATTGCATAACTCCTAAAATGGGTTTTCTAAAAACAACTCGACATTCTAGGGGATGTTTTCAACATTTACCTGTATTAGGTGGAATGTGTTTGTATTGGGACTCCCTCACATGACAGTGTGCACCATCAATAAATTAGTATTGTATTTTAAGTTTTTCGATAACCCAAAAAAATAATAAATCCAAATCCTTTTAGTTCAATGGAAAATTATGAAGTGATATATGGAACCGAAAAGGGCCAACCACAATCCAACATAAAGCTCCCTCATGACCTATATCATAATTAGGTTACCACCCAAATTAATATATTTTATAACATTTCATCATTATCAAGAAGTACATGTGGATTCAAATATCAATTTTGTAATGATTATTTTCATACTCAGTTTGGAAAGATGTAATCGTGTACCAATTTTAGTTTTCTTCCTCAATGATGAAATGGCCCACATTGGAGATATCTTCCAAAACATTATTATGGGTCTTTAGAATATAATAAGGGGACACAATTAATGACTATAATGGTAGTATTTGAGTTTCATTATTAAGGCTAAACCCATAAAGAGGTAGGAAATCTGAGAGTGGATACTCCCTAAGATTTAACCCCATAAGTTCAAAAAGGATATATTAGGATGACCCGACAACAACACAAAAACTATTATCCACACTATAATATGTGGAATTATTAGGATTCATCGCTACTGTGACATATTACATTTAAGACATGTGGTAACATAGATCCATATGTATGAAAATAAGAAGAAAATTTTAAATGTGAAAAAAGTGCCTCTAAAATAGGTTCATGACACCAAAAACATCATGAAAATTGCATGAACCATAAAGGGATTTGAGATCTCATGACCAGATTCAGGTCTTTCAAATTGAATGACCCATGGGACACCACATGAATTGCCTAACCCTTGGAGAATCTCATGACCACATGATCCATCATAAGGCTTGTAATCACTGAACCTTGAAATGGTCTTGTGAACTGCATGACGACCAATAGATCATGTCATATATAAATGAAATCATGAAAGTCTATAAAGATATACATATAGACAAGGAAATGGGTTCAGGCTCATGAAAACAGTCAATAGCGAGATTGTGATTCATTTGAATAAGTGTTGAGAAAAATTAGTCACATTGTGATTTGTTATGAAGCATTCCCACGTAGAAATCTTTTGATTGGTTCGTGTGAAGGGGACTTGGATGTTAGATCATATGGGGAGTTCTTGTGAAGTGTTTAGGTGATGAGAGAAATCTCAAGATCTCTGGAGTTCAAATTCACTAGTAATGAGCCACCCACTTCCCCCCCCCCCCAATACAAAAAATGCCTCTCAGAATAACAATGGACAACTAGAAGAACAAACTTTGCTTATAACACCATCTACTGGAAACCTCAATGACTCAGACAGGCATTTACTCTCCACATAACTAACTCCTTATCCCTGTGGACATCTCCCCTAATCAGGTTGAATTTTTTGACACCCTCCAAATGGGACAAAATAATTTTAGATTCGGGAAAATACATGAATCATGGTTATTATTTTTCTCTAACATACAAAGAAAGATTTATCATTACTCCATGAAGCCTATGTCACCAAGTCATATAGGTAAAATAACATTCAAAATGTCATGTAATAACATGAACTTGAGATATTCATGAAAACAGATCATTAATTGATCTTGGTTTTATTATGATCATGAAAATCCCCTATGGCAAACCCTTATGTTCTTGAAACGGCTTCTAGAAAAAAAATCTTCTGAACATTTAAATTGTCAATCGATGGGTGATTCAAAATGATGAAAATAACCTTATAAAATAATAGAGAAAATTCATGAGGTTAATGTGTGAGGATTTTCATTGATTTTCATGTGAGGTGATAATGAGATTTGAATGACCCCACAGATCCCCCTGGTTACATGTCTACCTTGTCACAAGAGGGCATGTCGGTGTATCACCTCCACCATGTGAATGGCCTTGGACACATCCATTTGTTAATGTGAAACCCCTTCGACACCACATATAGGAAGAGGGATTGTAGATGACAATGCTTGTGCACCTTCATGTGATCCATTATTGATCACACGACACATTACGTAAATAAATAGTGTTTATCCATGAAAATTATTTCATGAAGTCATGATATCATTTATTGATCATGTGACACCATGAAATAAAACCAATTTGAAAAGGTTGAGATCCTGGTAAAATAAGTTATAAATGGTTGAAAAGGTGGAATATACTTGAGAAGGGAAGACACATTTTCCTTTATGTGAAAGGGGTTATGTGCCTCATGTGATTTTCATTAATCACATGAATACCCTTTTACATTACATCTTGATCTTTCAAGAGAACCATGACTGGCCATCTTAAAATCATGAAGGGACCCAGATTTGTCTTATTAGATCACACAAAATCCTCTTCCCATGAATATTGACCATAAGAAGGCTACCATACATGTTTTCTCAAGCATGAAAGGATATTTGACATTTCAACATGGTTATATGAAATTCCTTTGATGATCTGTGTGTCTAGTAGATATGGTGATGATGGAGTGCTCTCATGGTCATTGTTTTTCATGTGACGCAATGGATGACCAATGGCAGGATCATGCAAATCCAATGATATGATGCCATACCCAACAACTCCAACTCATATATGTGATATATTTCCCATGAAAGGCATCTTATATCTAAGGCTGTGAGGATTATAAATGCCTCCCTCTCAGTATGAAAACGAGCGATGACATCGAATACACTCATGGATATGAAGAACAGTTCACTTATCTGTGAGGAAATTCACACTATCTCAAGAGTATTCCACTATGTAAAATCTAGGTAACATCTTGAGGGATAACACAACATTGATATGTGATTAACTAATTGACCTATATATCATGTGATAGACATACGACAGGAAAACCAGATTATATGAAGGAGATTATTCTTTTCGACTATGACATGAGAAATCCAAACAATCTAATGACTGACAAACATTGAAGTACATATGCAATTAATACTAAAATTGGAAAACAATTTATGATAAAATGGATTCTCTAACTATAATGTGAAGGAATCATGCACAATGAATGAACTATCAAGATCATACATCAACACCAAGGAATGTCACAAACACATTTCAAAGACCTTTGGACATGTCTCTCAGGTCTTATGTAGCCATCCAGACATGTAACTCAAATAATACCAGTTTTTTATACATTTCACTGAAGCCTTGTGAATCCCTTTAGACCTTACACCCATATAGTGGTTCATGATTCTCAACTAATGATATTATATATTTTTTTATGAATATAAATTAAACTATACAAACACATTCGTGAGGACAATAATTGTTTAGTACATTTGGGAAAATGGAAACATAATATTATAACTTGGTGAATGATAATAAATATCTCCCATAAAGATATTCCCCAATAATACTATTCATGATCATACGCTATATAAAACATTTCTTCATAACCTAGGGAATGAAAACATAATAATGGGTGAGATCAAATTTATTTTACAAGTAAAGAAGGAAGATACATAAGCATGAAATAAGTATATGGGATGATAAAAATAGAATAAGTTTTGAAAAACATACCCTAGATATCATATATCATAAACATGAATCATGGAATAAATATTTGTATTTCATAAGACATGAATAATTTAAAAATCAAACAACAAGAGTTATGAGATCCTAACATTCGCATAAGACATATGATTTTGTTATACACATCATCTTGTAAAATTGTGAACAAGTTAAATAGAAATGGGTTAACTCATTATGTTAAGGACATGAAATAAGACCCTCACATAAACAAATGGAAATGAAAGGAGGTCCACACATAACATTGTGAACATCTAATCAGGTTCATTAAAAACATTGGGACCATGATTCCAGTTTCCTGTATATGCAGTTACACCTCCTGGGTGGGACACACTACAATCTCTAGTGGAAGCCCATTCTTATGGTACCTGTAACACTCTCATACCATCCCCGTATTACTAAACCCAGTGCACTTATGTTACATTCCTATATTACTTAACTAATTTCACTCCTCATTATAGTCCTATAAGTCTCCATAGTTATATAAATATTTACTTAATTCATTAGTGGTAGATATAGGTCCCTCCCTTCACATAATTAAATCATTCATATGAGTTCTACAAGATTTCATACATTCATCATATAATAACCAATGAAATTTAATGTGTATCATAAACATGTCTTTATACCATAACCTAGGATAAAGAGACATGTTTCTTAATCATTTCATCAATGAATAACCTATGAAAACAAGTGGGATTCGTAAGCATTTTGTCATGATATAACCCATGGATGGGAAATGGGTTTCATGAAAAGTTGGTCACCTTAATCCAAAACCATTCCAGAAAATAATATAAATGGTGTCCATAGATCATTTCTAATGTAAATCATAATCTATATCAAAAAATATAATCTTAGATGGAGAAGGATTTTAAAATATCACTTGGAGCATTTCTTTTGGAAAATATACTTTCATTTAAAATAAAATTTTAAAATATATAAAACTTTCAAAATCTTTTTCTTTAAATACCTTAAGAATAATTATAATGTAATATTAAAATGTAATTTAAAACATTTATTTGGGAAAATATACTTCCCTCTTGAAAAATAAATTTTTCAAACGTAAAAAATTTTGGGAACCTTTTTCTTTAAAAATAGTCAAAAAAACATATAAAGGAAGATTTAAAACCCATTTTAAACTATTAATAAAACATAAAACATTTTAAAAATTCTTTTCCTAGAAAAATATATTACAATAACATTTTTAAAAAAATTTAAACATATTTGAAAATATTGTTCTGAAAGAACACATATTTCTTACCTAATATAGAAATAAGACCAGATTTTCTTAAAAACATTTTATTAAATGGATTAAGTAAAAAAGAGTAGATAAATTTTACCATTAAATAAATATATCATGAATAAGAAAATTAAAATAAATTTCATTATATTTATGGGGTGTTTTATCATTATATTTCAACATTGGAGTCTTAATCACAAACAATCTTGATAAATGATGAGATTGTAACACAAAATATTTAACACTTTGAAAACAATGAATCATAATCCCCATGAAGTAATAACATAAAGTGAATATTAAAATATCATTTATATGATTAAATTTAAGATATTACATGAAAATGGATATGTATATAGACACAAAGAAATTATATAGGTTCATAAAGTAACGTATGTCTCAAAGAATCCAGGTTGAGACAAAAATATCTTACCAATTTGGTAACATTTTAACTGTAATCCCCCTTAAAGTGATATCCCAAAATTTAAATTAAAATACCAATATATAGAATTAAATTAATAATAAAATAAGTTCATGGTTTTTATATACATCACATATAAGAAATAGGTTGTTAATATATCATGTGTCTGAGAAAAAGAAAAAGTGACACAAAAATCCCTTACCTGATGTATTAACTCTCATCGTACTCATTCAAACATCATGTATAAAAAATATATGTTTATTATTAATATGTAATAGAATAATATTCAATAATATAAAATCATATATGATTTCTATATGACATTTTAATACCCATTTATTAAAAATTTCATGTTGATGTTCTTTTTTGGGTAATAACAGCATTGTTTTTCATACAAGTTCTTACCTATCATTTTATTCCTCTTACTTAAATCATGGCTTCATCATATCCAAAATTTAAACCATTCTATAAATATCATATATATTAATTATATATGTATTAATATATTTCTAAAAAAATTGGTGATTTGAAAGGGAATACACTGTTCATAGAGACAGTAGGAAGTACGTACACAAGAACATTATTTCCGTTTTATTTTTATATTAAAATAATGAAATGTAATTGATATATATGTATATTATAATTAAATTATAATTATTATGTCATATATATATATCTTATTTTTATGAAATATTTCTATAATATAATCTATATATAGCGTGAATGAGTCACGTCGCTACGCGGGGTAGTAGTCCGCCATACAGACAAATAAAGTAATCTAATTCCCAAAAATTTGAAAGATGAAGGTATGTATAATATAAAAAATAAAGTATCATAATAAAATAATATATATCATATATATATATATATTAACATTATTTCTATCATTATTCCCATCCTTGAAAGGTGGTATGAAAGAAAAAGACAATAGTTCGTGAGGCGGTAATCTCCCGTACACACCATTGTATATTTCCTAACCCATTTGATGTAATTGTGTGTGTTTTTATGTCATGCCCTTATCATAAAAACATATTAGTTAATATATTATACATAGGTAATTATATAATTAATTTAAAAAAATTAATGGGTTTGTGGAAGAAAAAAACAAAAATGTATGTTGATGAACAATACCTCCTCTTCGGGTGTCTTATTTCTGGTTTCTGCCAAAGGCCTTCTATGGTTGGAATTATACCCAATGTAAGGATTATAGGTTCGGATAATGGAATATAATAATTGATTTTGGTTGGTATTATTCAATCCAAATTTTTTGAGATTTGTGAATAATGGGGTAGAGTGACTGTCCATTTATAGTTGGGGAGAAGTTGTGTTCTTGTAGACACTCAAATGTATTTACATTTTGGAGGTATCTATTACCTCATGTTCTTAAAAAATTGAATAATAGTGAATTTTTTTGGTTTATTTGTTCATTAAAGTCCTCTACCACACAGAAATAAATTTATTTTTATAATGTTTAATGTTAACATCTATTATTTTTATTTTCTGACATTTTGGTTTTTATTAAGGTAACTAATTTCCAAACATTAGTAATTTATCTATTATGGATAAATTAAAATAATAATTTTTATAAAATTTATAAACACTCATTCTAAAATTTTAAATTTAATTTATAAAACCAAAACATCATATGTGTAGGAAATAAATATTAACATAATTGTATGTTACTCTCAAAAGTTGTAATTAATCCTAAATATGATAAAAATGTTTTTACTATTTAAGGGTTGATATGTTCATTACAAAAGAAAAAAGGGTCCATTAAGGGATTATATTTTAAATTTAATAATATATAATTTTCAATTGGAATAATTTTCAAATTTTAGTAACTTTTTGTCATATAAAAATATCATTTATTATAAAATAAAATTACCATCAATTTTGACATTATTATATTAATTTGAAATTAAAAATACAAAGAAAATAATTGAACTCGAATATAGTAAAATAAAACCTATTTAAAATTATATATTCATATAAAAATTAATTTTTGATATAAATTATTTCCGTTATCATCTATTTTCATATTTTTAGTGTAATTTATTTTTAATAATTATTAACTAAATAATTCATGCATTGAGATTTCCTAAAAACTTTATGTCACTATTTAATCACAAAAAAATTAAAATAAATATAATAGTAGAAAAATAATTTAAATTTAAAAAAATTATTTATAACTCAATATATGAAATTATTTCAATATCCCAATGATTTATAAATAATAAACAAAAGGAAGGTTATCTTTTGTCTTTTTCTATGAATAACCTATTAAATAGGCCACATTATTAAAAAAATATCGTCGATAACACATAAAAATAGATCCTAAGGTGGTAATGGTCAACCTATGTCCATCAAATGGGTGTTGGAAAACATAGTTGGTCATTTTACATCTTATATTCTACGTTTGAAAACTATGTAAATTAAATTTTACCTTAATCAATATAATTAATTTTAACTACTTTCACATAATATTTTAAAAACATTATGTTGGATTTATTAGAAATTAGAAATTATTATTATTATTTATATGGGATCCAATTTTAAAAAATCAATTCACATAATAAACATAAGTTATTTTAAAATTTAATCATCCATGCATGATAAGAAAGATGGTTTTTAAAAAGGAAAATTTTGCAATGTTTATAATGTTTTTAAATCAAAACTGAAATTTAACATTAGTACAATGACCTGAATTGGATTAATATATGTATAATTTAACAATTAATTCTTCATAAACAATTCAAAATATATTTTACCATTATTAATTATTTAGATGAGAATGTCGGTTTCAATTAAATTGTATTATTTTCACTATTCACTAAAAAATAAAATTTATCAGAATTATAATTAAAATCTTAATAATATAATTTTTATATTACTCATTAAAAAATTAATTTCATTTTGTTAAATAATTTCTCTAGAATTTATAAAATTTATTTTTAAATTATGTGCACCAACCACAGTTAAACCGACTTTTAGAAAAGATATTTTTTTAGAAAAAATTTATTTTTATTTCAAAAATATTCTTATTTTACTTATAATAAATAGATATCAAAAAAATGATAAAACATATATTTTTATAAGTTAAAAACTCATATTTATTACCTCCATTAAAATGGCTATGTGATACCTATTATATTACATAATTATATTAATAGTATATTGTCGTTCAAAAAAACTCGGTCATGCGTGTAACAAAATATATTGAAGGAACATGGTATATAGTGTGGAACAAGCCAAACATAGTGTTTAATGTACTGAAATATATAAATAGTTTTGTGGATTGTTAAATAATAACTTGGATTTACATATAAATAATTCTTAACATGGTGTAGCAGGCAATGCAAAGCATCAATGGATTTTAATTTATTTGAAAAAAAACATAAAAAACTTATAGTGTTACAACCCAAATGTTGCAAAGTCAAAATGACACGTCAGCCAAGTCATGTGATTTCCTTGAGACATGTAAGAATATTTTGTTGATATATGTCTAGAATTCCTTCCTATATCACATGACACCCTTGGATTTGTCTATGTTGATCATTAAAGACCCTCAGACGTGTTGGTCGAGCCATGCGGCAGTCCTCCTGACATGTTAGTCATGTCATGCACTAGAACTCCTACATGATTGCCTAAATCAAGATAATCTCCCAATGATAATCAAGACTTGACAAAAAAACACTTAGGAAATGTTTATTAGACACATATGGCATGATTGATATAAGTTTATGATATTTCATGCATAGACCCTTCGAAAGGTGTTTCATGTTAGGTAGACACAGAGTGATATGATAACCTTATTTATTAGAAATATTCAGAAACACAAATGTGTAATTGGCTGCACCACTACAGGTTATCTCATACTCTCCACATCAACCACTCCGAGGGTAAGGCTAGCCAACAAATGTGTAATTGGTTGCACCCACCTCTGGGTAAGTCCATCCTACACTGCAAAGGCTCCCTTCTCGCCGTTGAACGTAATCCCGGTCCCATCCGTGCTGACACACCACACTTTGCGCCTGATATAGTCAATTTGAGCATGGACTGTAGATAACTAGTCCATAACCAATATGACGTCGCAAGGCCTCGACACTAGTGCTATGAGATCCCAGCCAAAGCTCTCGCCTCATAGAGTGAGCTCACACTACCGATACTAGTGTGTAATCATCGAATTCGCTCCCGTAGGAGTCTCTAGTCATAAGGATTGAGCCCACGACACCGTCAGAATCTCCGAGCTCCGAACGAGGGAAGTGGAAATAAAAGAAATATTGGCACCTCTGTCTATAAGTACTACAGATAAGGTGGAGTATACACAGATCGTACATCTTATTATCTACGGAGTTACGTTATCATAGGCCTCAGCTTCCTAGATCTGAGCTCTCCCATGTAAACCTTCTCCCTACGGTTTGGGTGGACCTCCAGATAGTAGTGGCGGTAACATCTCAAATCTTCACCCACCGCCAGTTTCATGAACAACTCCATTTCCATGTCCACCTGCTCCCTGCGAACCTCCGCATTCGAATCTCAATCCCTGACTGGGAGGTCCTTAGACCGTCTACTGATCATCTGTATGGAATTTTGGATAGTCACGATCCATGTGACCCTGCCTGCCGCATGTGTAACATTTCCCGCTCCTGGCATGACCTTCTCTACCTCTAGTGCCTTGTACAACCGACCCTGAATCCTGTGGACATCCACCTATAGGTCTGGTCCTCTTGGACATCTGTATCATTTGTCTGATGCTAGCTGCAGAAGACTCCGCTACGTGATGACTTATGATGGGTCTCACTTCTGGTGACTGCTCATCAAGAAAACTCTCAACTAAGAGGTATCACTCTAACTCCCCCACCAGCATTGGGATGCTGAGTGAAATCATCAAAGCCCTAATCTCTCGCCTGAGCCCCTGCTCGAACGTCCGGACACTGAATAATGGGTCCTGCACCATATATTTGGAGTAACGTGAGGGGTCAATGAATCTCGTTGAGTACTGATCCACAATCATTCTACCTTGATGTAGATGAAGTAGCTCTTGTATGCGCACTGCGCGAAGACTTGCTGGGACAAAATCTGCCTGAAACAGGATCTCGATGTTTTCCCAGAGAAGCGTCACCTCATCATGAACCTAGAGCATCAAGCTACACCATCTTCCCACTACTTCCTGTAAAAGGGTTGTGGCAAGGATCACCATTAGATCAGCTAGTGTCCCTACTAGTGGGAAGACTCTCACTACAGCCTCCAACCAATCCTCAACTGCATGTGGGTCTGTCTCTCCACTGAACCTCGGTGACCTCAAGTGATGGAACTCGTGAAATGTGCTCAAGCGGTGTGATCCATCTGCAACTAGGGCTTGTGGCATCAGTGGCACAATGAGGACTAGTACCGCTGGTGCCTCCACTAGAAAAGGGCCTGGAACCGAGGCATCATTGCTCGGTGGGATATCAGTGTGTACCACTCTTGGAACCCTAGCTGGTTGTCTGCGTAGAGGAATCCTGAAAAAGAATAGGTGCTCCATGGATAAAAAGTTATACATGGTGATATGACTCAAAATATCACAAAGATAACAATTCAAAACATACACACAATCAGTGTTTTCATGCACTGAGTCGGTAATTAGAAGTCAGGGTCCTGGTGTATGGATTTGTCGGCCGATGCACACTGGATTCCCTAAACTGATAACCACTCTCACTACACTTAACACTATTTCTGTGAAAAATAATGATCAGAGTCCTATGTTCGGTGGTGTAACTGATGACTTTGATACCAATTTGTCATGACCTGTCCACTAAGGCCTGTGTCGTGACTACCCTAAGCCAGCCTTCCATAGGCCAGGGGCTGGCAACTAGCACAAAAAGGGTTATTACCTAAAACTGGGAAGTCATTTCCTTTATAACCTATAAACTCACATAACCAAGCACACAACAAGATATGAACACAAGAAAACTATATAACCAGAAGAGTACTGAAAGTAAAAGGGGACGAAATACAAGCCCAACAAAAAAGGTACAAGTAAAACTGTAATACAATACAACTGAAGAAAGTGAAATATAGATACTGGATCATCCTCTGAGGTTTCTAGCTGAAGGGTAGGTATAGATCGCCTCCTCATCACTCAACGTCCTCCCGTCTGCTCTACGTACTGATAGGTAAAAAGGTCCACCTCCAAGCACTGTCCAGTAAAGGTACTCTCGTCCTCAGTCAGCGATGTCTGTCATCTGCACAAAACACAATGATGTGCGGGCATAAATTTTTCAGGGGTGAGTATGAAGATACTCAATGGGGACCCCAAGACCCTCAAGGTCTCACAAAAATCCACCAAGGATAAACCCCAAAGTATGAAATCAACAGATACCCCTACTTAGGTATATACCCATACATATACCGGAGTTTTCAAGTAATCCATCTCCATCATGAGGAAAACAAAGAGGTACTGACTTAGCTCACTCCAGGTATAACATTATGTACGATGTAGAGATTATTAGTTATAAATACTGAATCATCTTATTCTGTTATGAGGCTCTGCTGTTGACCTGCATAGAATCTCTAGGAGCTATCCTAGAGATAATAACTGGGAGCTGACCCACATAGGATCTCTAGGAGATGACCCACAGGAGATCCCTAGGAGCTGGTCCACACAGGTATCTAAGATAACTCTTCTCGTCACACCCAACTACTGGGTTTCCGCACTAGGCTTGCTCGTTTCTGGGAGAGTCCATTCCCCAATCCGCTAGTCAATTCTAAAACTACCATGATGTCCCAAGAATAAGTATCTCAAATGTTCTCCACATCATAGGGGTCTCAATGCAACAGACGGTGCGTCAATCGGTTGCTCAGATGTCTGTTTAACAAATCGTCAGTGGATTGATCATTGACATTGGTACAAGAAGGAAGTATAGATGGAGATTCGTCATAGATGAAGACGTCCCACGTTAAAAGAATTCAAACATATTGGCATTCGTCACACCCACCAAATGCCTCCTATCCCAGGCTCATTCGTTGGTTCTTCGTAGTCAAAGGCATTCTTCGTTAGTGAGAGTGTTCTTCATTGGAGGATGGGATTCTCCACGTTTCTCCAAAGAGTTATATCCTCCTTTTCCCACCAAAAGAAAGATTTGACAATATAATTTAACTTAATAAAAAATTATTTTGGC
This sequence comes from Viscum album, assembly GCA_963277665.1. NCBI lineage: Eukaryota > Viridiplantae > Streptophyta > Magnoliopsida > Santalales > Viscaceae > Viscum > Viscum album. The sequence goes on from OY728120.1 coordinate 489,405,338, forward strand.
ACACACACACACATGTTGGAAAAAAATTAATGTATGGAGTTGGCACAAATAATGTGGAGGAAGCTCAAGAGGCACCTACACATTAAAGAGGGAGTTGAGAGGATTCTCTATCATTAAGATGGGAGTTAAAGAGGTTTAAGGCTCGGGTGGTCCCCACCACCATAACCCCTCATGGGATGTTAGGCTCAGGTGGTCCCCGCCACCATAACCTCTCATGGGAGGTTAATTCAGGTGATCCCCACCTGTGAAACATCGACATGGGAGTTTCAGAACAAGATAAAATAAAATGTTACACACTATATTTTATTTTATTCTTTTCAAAAAAACCCCAAAATTTAACTTTCACCCTCGACCAACTAACATCGATTTAAAATTATTCTTAAGAGAATACCAGTGCAGCGAGTTCAATGGTGCTCTCAGATTTCAATTCTGAGCACCAGTTTAAAAGGTAGAAAATCTCGCTCGTACGTTTACTAAACGTACCTGAAATAAAGTTCATAACTTCATTCCGGTCACTCTGGGCCTCAGAATCATGCGCTGAAATTTTTTTCGGACTCATAAATTTCCAATTTAATTAAAAAACAATACACGGTAATTCTGGGTCTTTACAATTAATTTCCAAAGTACCTCATTATATGGCTTGAAAATATAAACAGTTACCAATTTCAAAGAAACAATATGAAAATTCATGAAGAACCATGAACATATATAGATGATATAATTAATATAACCCCACCACCTAAACAATAAAGGATTTAAAACCTAGTAATTTCATTAGGGTAGTTGGTCACATATCAAGAATATGAAAACATTTATCAAAAAATCATTTTTTTGAAAAAATTTATAAAAATATCATAAATCTATAAGAGTTCCATGAAATATTAATTAACTCCCATAAAAGGGTGTGATAAGATCAACCACCTATCATTCCACCCAATGTGAGTTCCAAATTGTGGTGGGGTGTGAATCCCAAAATGATCACCTACCTTTTGAATGTTGGTTTGTAACTTGTTATAGATGTGGCCTCCATTGGTAGTTTCTTGGAAATAAACATAGATAACGTAGAAAAGTTGATTTTGTAACTATATATAAACCCCCACAATCAACCCTTAATAAGGAAACAAAAATAGTAGACCTAGTGTGATGGTGTGTAATGATATAATAATTGAATCAATATAGGTGTAAGGAACTATGTCTACAAAACCCGAGACACAACACGTGTTCCAAGAAAATAGATATACGTGAAATAATTATGATATTAATGACATATTTATCAGTCTAAAAATATGAAAAAATATCATTCATTCATTTTTTTCTCAATGAAAGCTAATAATGTTGTTCATGTACATGTGGACTCCCTCATTCATGAAACGACGTAACTCCCTTTTCATCACCACAACATATAGAAGAAATATATAAGTTGATTTTAATAAATAATACAGTAGTTATTATATAATGATCATTTTTTGAAGATAATAAATTAATTTCCATCTTTGATAATGATTATGGAATAATTGAAACGCTACTCATGCGTATGTACGACCTACCATCTCTATGATCGTACCATACTTCACTTTTCAAAACCAAATTTCATGATTGTTTTTAAAAGTTTAATAGATGTATGTATATGATAATTATGTATTTATAATTATTATATAGATGATAGAACTATATAATATTCCCAATAACTAGGACATTTAAGATGAATCACCAATGATAAAACAAGGATATTAGCACATGAAATAATGAAAATAATAAAATATTATTAACGGAAGGGTGATAAGAAGTTATAAAAGGATCATATATGATATTATAATTATTAATGTTGATATTTTATAAGTTAATAATGTGTTTAAAACCACTATACCATAGTATAAATCATTTATAACAAAAAGGACATGTATGGTTTGGAATTTCATCTAAATTTCAATTCGTTGAGGAATATTGTAATGTAGAGAACCTAATTTATTTTATGTGATCTATATGCATCTTCGTTGACATGTAGTATAAATATTCATTAGTAATTAATTTTATTTTATGTTTCAATTTGATTTATATAATCTAAGAGTGTTTTAAGGGAAAATTACCAAGAGGTAAAGAATTTCATAAATCAATTTCTTTTCATTATGATATATTACATATTTTTTACTGTTGATATTCTAAGGTTATGTGTATAATAAATTTTGAATATATCATGTTGTATATAAAATTACTTTATGTGGATTTATATTTTATACCCTTAATCTATTCAATGATTAATTCTAACATCAATGATATAATAATTTAGAGGGTTTATTTCACAAACTAATTTTAGTTGAGACTGTTTATTCATGAATTTCAGTTGAAAGAAATTATTTGATAATTATCCAATAAAAAAATTTAATTTTATTCTAATTTGTTTATTGGTGATGTTTTCATGAAATTGTATCATTTTTTCACTCTTTACATCTTGATCTTTTTGATAAAATGTTTATAAGAAAATTGGAATTCATTTCACTCATCGGTCAAATACTCATTTTCTTCTAAAACCATGTTTTCTAAAAAACATTTTTTAAATCACTTAAAAATTATTTAATAGATAATATATTATACCCATTTATACTTTTTACAAAAACCTTTTGAGATTAATATTATTAAAATTTTTTAATAAGGAAGTTTTCTAACCTTTTACATTTTCAAAAAAAATGTTATTTTTAATGTGTATGGAATGTATGGATTACCCATTGTAATGAAAATAATTTCATTTAAGATTCATATTAATTGTTACATGGATATTTATTACAAAAAAAATTCATGATATTATGTAAATGCATAGTTTTTAAAATATTATTTTCAAGAAAACAAATTTCAAAAATATTTATGCTTTAAAATAAATTCAAAATGAAAAGTATAATTTCATCAATATTATTTTTAAAAAATATTAATTGTATTTATAATTATCAATGAAAACACCCTTAATTTAACATATTTTGAACTGGGTATATTTTATATTGATATAATCTGTATTCTTCCAATTTATTTTTATGTTTTCCAATGATAATTTCAGATTTCACTTCCTTGATTCATTTTTTGTAGTTAATAACATTCCCTTTAAATGCCCAATTTCATATGATCATTGATAATTAAATTTCCCCAAAATATCGATATAATATAGCAACGATATTTTATTTTCAGAAACATTATATCATTTATACATACGATTTTGTACATTGATATTCCTTTTTTATGTTTGGAAATGTTGATAAAACAATATTCTTTACTCAATAAGGATATTTTATGATATGTAATGTTATTTATGAATTAGATTTATTATTCGATATATGAGGAATGTTTAGATAGAAAGACATGGGTGACACTCGGTAATAGATATCTTCTTGATTCATTGGTAATCTCTTGTGATGAATCAATTATCTAGCCTTAGATAAATGGGATTGTACCCATCAATTTTAAAATGTATTGAGAATATATCATAACGGTATATGTATCATGTTACAGGGAAACATGAAATCCAATAGTTAAGCATTTCCTTTATTAATAATTTATTTATTATTATCCATTGTAATTTTCTATGATATTATCTCTTAATGCATTTCATTCTCAGTTTATTAATTAAATGGAATGTGTTTTCAGTTATCTGAATTCCCTAATGAATATGCCTTATCCAATTATTATAGTCATGGTATTGATTAAATGGAAATATTTTACAATTATTTACCTTTCTATATTTCTTATGATTATCAAAAAAAATTAATTGAATGTGCATTTTGTTATTTACCTTTAAATATTTTTTGTGATTGTTGATTCCTTCATGCTCCAGCTATACATAATCTTTAATAAGCATTTGAGCTCACCATTATTTTGTTTTTGTTCCAAAAAATCCATGAAGTATAATAGAAAATATGTCAAATAATATGACATATGGAATAATTATATTCCTGAAAAAGATTATCACTACTAAAAAATCGTTATTTAACAATGTTGGTATTTATCATCTCTAGAAAAAAACGCTGATAAATGAAATATTTATCCGTGCAAAGGAATGCACTGAAAAATTTTACATTTCAACAGCTCTTTTTTAACTCTGATAAAGGGAACCTTCATCATCTCTTTATTTTTAGTGTTGATAAATGGTATCCTTTATATGCACTTTCTTTTTTTATTGATAAAGGGTAACATTTATCAATGCATTATTTTTAGCGATGAAAATTGTACCCTTTATCAGAGCTATATTTTTTATGCTGATAAATATTTATTTCATCAGAAGTTTATTTACGTTGATAAAGGTTTGAATAAATAAAATGAAATAACTAAATAAATTATAAATCCAAATTGATTTTATTAAAAAAATATTTCAAATTTCATTAATTAAATAATTATTGATAAAAATGAATAAATTTATTATACATATTAATTATGAAACATTTTATTAATTACGCATTTAATATAATTAATGTTATCAAATTTTCTATATTAAATATATAGATATGTAAATATGAATATGTAAAAAAAATTGATTTATATATTAAAAATTATTTATGAACTTTTAATTAAATAGTAATATATTTATTGAATAATTGTTTATAATTAAAAATTAATATGAATTAAAAAATTTGACTAATTGCATAGTACTCGACATATAATTGAATGTCATTTTATTTTTAGTTGAACATAGATAAATTCATTGTTATATTGATTTCTAGTATATGTAATTAATGTATTTTTATTTACAATGCACACACATAAAACTTATACATTTTTTAATATTGTTAAAGTAAACATTTTCTTAATTTATTCAATTTCTCTAATTTTATCATATATGCATGAACTTAAGATTAGATATTCGTTAAAATTGTTAAAAATATAATTGAAAAAAATATTTATAAATAAATTTATTTATAATTGTACATCTACTATATTTATGAAATGATATAATTATAATTATAAATATATATATATATATTGAAAAGTATCTATATAATTACAAATAAATAATTATATATATTTCAGTAATTATTAAATTTATAATTAATTTACTTAAATAATGAATATTTTTAATATATTTTAATATATTTTTTAGATAAATATATACGTATAGTTATATAAATATATATAATGATATAAATATTATTGTTTTTAAATATTTCATTAAATATAAATTAATAATTATAAAATTATAATAAATATATTTAAAAAGGAGTATATTTACTATATTTATATTTATAAATAGTTATTAAATATATATAAATATTTACAATTTTATTATTTATATTTATAATTATACATATTCTTTATCAACACTTACATATTCAGTTCTAATAAAAGCATCATTATTGGTGATATTTTCAGACTGATAAATATGATTTTTTATCAGCGCTAAACAATGTGATAATAAAATTAATATTTATCATTTCTATAATGTTAGCATAGTTAAATATTGATTTTTAGCACTTTTGTGTGTTGATAAAGATCGGCCTTTATCCATGCTAAAAAGAGCTGATAAAGAGTCCTTTTACTAGTTCTTATTACCAAAGTGCTGATAAAAGTACTCTTTATTAGTGCTTATTTGTAAGAACTAATAAATGTGTCCTAATCTATTTAAAAAAACCAAACCATTTGTGAAACCATCATGATATCAAAATCTTTCAAGGGATGCCACCCACTATCGACGCTTTTCTATGATGAATTGAAGCTCCAATCACACCAATCAACTGCATGTAGTAGCTCGAACATCTCATCTGACATCTAGTGTTTCATTGTAGTTAGAGATTCTGAAAAGGGTCTTGGGGTTTCATCAACCTAGCGAGGTAGGACATCTGAGTTTTTCTGTATTTTTTGTTTTATTTTTGAGTTTTTTCTTTGATGATGTTTTTATTTGTAGTCTATTTATTGTATACTATATTGATTTTAGATTATGAGTAGAATTTTTTTTTACAATATATTGTTTGATTAACTATAGATGTAAGGACCCTCTCGATATATGGAATTATTTGTTATATCTGACATTGAGGTTTGGAATTTTTCATTGTTATTTTACTACTATGTTTTATATCTTCTTACTAAATAATTTTTTTATATTTATATAAATGTTTAAATATTTTCCATTATATTCTTGTTCATTGACTACTAAATTGAAGAACAAAGGTGGTTTCTTAATGATTATATATATTCTAACACCTTTCATTAACACCTAAGTGGATTTGCAGCTTTAGATGCTATTTTCTAGGAACCAAGTTAGTAGAGTGATGTTTGTTCCTCTATTGGTTAGATGTATCAAATGATATAGTTCCTCTTAGAATTCACTTTTCTCATTAGTTATCTCATGGAATAGATTTAAAGGGTCCATCCCCTATTAAGCACATGAGGTTTTATCACGTCATGCCTTCACTTTTTGAATCTTTATTATACCATTTGTTCATGTTATGTTTGAATATAATTTTAATCTATTTGATGTTTCTTGTAGTTCATTACTGAGTTTTTATACAGGTGTGACATGTATATGTTCTATATAGCTATTGAAACAATTATTTCAAAAAAAAATTGTCTAATAGGTATTCCAATATTGGGTAATAAGGATTTTGGGTTTTCATGTCCATTGGAATCAAGGGTAATGCTAGAATTTTTTTACCTCTACTAATATTTGTTTCTATTTTGGGGGCACCTCCTATTTTTGGTTTTTACACCCAAATATTAGACTATACTTTAGTGAATTTGAGATTTGTTAGAGGTTATATGATGATCTGACCTACTGTTGTTTGAGTAATTGAATCTGGGGTTGTTACACTGTTTATCTTCCATTTTACCCCTATAATGTTTAGTGATAATATCATTTATTATCTACCTTTATCTCCCTTTAATTATTATAATATTTGAGATGATTCAACATAGTGTTTCCATCCATTTCCCTATCTTGTATCCTTAGATTGGAGACATAACTAATAACATGATTCATCAAAAATATGACGCATCCCATATGTGCCTTTTATAGGCATTCTTCACAACCTCACTCCCTCAGTGTGGTCGATAATCAGGTATAAGGTCTTCCAAAAAAATTAACTTCTATTCTGGGTATCATATAACGTGTTAGTGTTTTTTTCGCTTCTAGAGGATTTAAATGTATATAGGATTCTCTTTTTCTAATTTAGGTCATAAGTAAATTCATGTAGTTATGTAAATTTCTACTATCTGGAAAAATAAAATAATATTTATTATATTTTAAGGATGACTGATTTTGATGTTATTAGGGAATGTATTATATCTCCCACTATATTTTCAAATCCCAACATCCATTATTGTTGTATTTGGAATTTATAGGCGCTCTAATATTCTAGTATAAAAGATCAATATTTCTCTTCATCGATGTATAAATCCCCTCAATCCATAATTTATTCATTTCTTTCTGAATTCACCAAAATTATATAAAAATAATGATAGTTCTCTCCCTTTTTCATTAGCGTTATTCCTAAAACCCTGAAACCACTGATCAAATTGATTGAATGAGAACTTATTATTCTTTTTATCATATTTTAGTTTCTTATTTATCCTTAATTACATATATTATATTTTCATTTTTTTGGGGATTTAATAAAGATTTGATGTGGAGTAATTAATTTCTTAAATTCAATTACCCAATTTCATCAAAGTACTGAAAATCATTGAAATAATCAAATGTTGAGTTTCCCTTTTTAAATTTTAATTACCTATTACTTTTGATAAATAATATATTATGGGTATTTATTTATATGTTGAAAAAAATTATCTTTTTGAGAACCCAATATGATTGATATGAACTAAAAATGGATACATGATAATCATTTCACAAACAAATATAAAGAGGAAGTTAAAGTGTTCATCCTGTTTTCACGATAGCATGTAGGCAACCCTTATAAAATCCTCTATCCATGTTTACATTATTCTTATTGAAGAGAAATTAGTTTAGAAGAGTTGGAAAGAATATTGTTTCCTATATGGATCCATTGATCAATAGTTCCAAAACAATGGTTGGATTTGCATCACTAACAATGAAAATAGCAGAACAATGGTTTCTTTCTGCACTTCATTACTATTGGTTATCTACCAACTAGCATATCATCTGACATCACCATTATTCATGGAGTCCCTATGATGTTCTCATGGAACAAATAGAGAGAATGAAACTATATATTTTATAGAAGGTAGATATAAAATTTTATTGGACAAGATAATTCATTGGGTAATGGTGTCGTGGAAAAAATCATATGATTAAAGATGTAACATGAGAATATAAAAATGTTATGAAGTAAAAATATTCCCAATTTTTGAATAATGAATAATAATTCAAAGAAGAGAAGAAAAAGTAAATGATTAATGGTCATATGACAGAGATGGTAGATAGTGTGTATGGGATGAGATCATTAGGGGGATGTTGGGCAGTAAGTTAATGTTAGATGCAATACTAAGTAGTAGTTAAAAAATATTATTGAAGTTCATAGAGAATCATTAGTTTTGTTATTAACTTTGTGAGTGATGAAAAAAAATCCAAGTTTTTTCTCATTGATTAAGGGAGCCAAATATACATAACGATCATTATTTTTCCCATGGTTTCCTGACATCCAAATAGTATTCTAAATCGTAATGGATTAAAATGAAAATACATAGTTTTTTTATTATCTTATATATGGACTAAAAAAACCCTTTGGAAATACATAAAGGTAATGTTATAATATAATTTCTCTATATTTCCAAAAAATTATATAATGAAACATTGATTTATTTTTCCTTATCCCTTGAATAGTTTTTTTATTTTAGACGATTTCTATCAATGTTCCATGCCATTGTAGTAAGATAAATGACATTGTCTCTACTCAATAATAGAGTTAATATTGATCTTATAATAGTAAAATCGTTTTCCTTGTAATTAATGTATTGTTTAAAATTTATATTTAATTTATTTGTTTAGTATTACTCCCAAAATAATTGTTTTCTTGTACATGAGGATTATTGTGTACGGTTGGGGTACTCTGTCAATATTTCATGCATTTCGGCACCAAAACATTCACATAAATCTTCTCCCTTGAAACCTTTTCACCTTTCCAATCTTAAAATGATAAATTTATTTTAGGTTCCCTCCACTGCCATTGTAGGAAGGGCTATAAAGCTACCACTACTCAATTATAGATGTAATCTTTGTGTTTGTATAGTATAATTATTGTTTATGGAATAAATGTATTATTTAATATTTATGTTCAATTCATATATTTTTTTGTTACTCGCATAATAATTTTTTTCTTATACATGTGGATTATTTTATTCGAGTTGGTGTGTTATGTCCAACATTGATTTTTTTTAACCTTTAAAACCCTTTTCATCCTTGTAGTGTTGCATTTATCAATTTCATTTAGGTACTCTTCACTGCATTTGTAGGAAGTGAAATCATGATGCCTCCACTAAATTATAGAGCTAATATCTATGTTTTCATAGTAGAATAGTTTTCCATAGAATTAATGTATTGTTTCATATTTATATTTCTTTTATTTATTTTTTGTATTAATAAAATAATAATTTTTTCATATATTGGTGGATTATTTTATTTGAGTCGCAGTGTAATGTTCATCTTTCGTCCCTTTATAAAAAATATCCAAAACATATTCTCCCTCAAAAACAATCGACCCTATAGTGTAAACATTTATCACTTTCCTTCATGTTCCTTCCACTTCCTAATCACAATTATAATCTTCATATTTGCGCAGTAAAATCATTGTCCATATAATTAATGTATTATTTCATATTTATGTTTAATCGTAATAATTGTTTTTTAATATAGGTGGATTATTTTTTTGAGATGATGTGGTTGGATTGAAGGTTCTCATGCAGTGATAGCAGTTTGACAAAAAAAGTAGGAGGAAATCTTGGGATAATTGACAGTTAGGATTTTTTGGAGACATTGGGATGTGTAAGAATTAGCCACACCTCAATCCTATATATGATATGAATGGTATGATTCCATGTACTTATTTCTATTTTAAATTGACATTAGTTTTATTAATAAATACAACTAACTCAATTTTTCTGTTTTCAGTTTAAAATTTAATTTTCACATAAAACATATTCACTTACTGAAAATTGAAAAAATGCACTCTGATTTTCTTGATAATTTTTTTCATTGATTCATAAATCATTTCTGACATTTAGGATCTATATCATGTAAAACTAATACATTATCTGATATTTTTTAGTAAAAGTTTGGGTTTCTTTTTTTAAATCGTGTTTTAGTAATAAAGACAGCTAACATACTCAAAACCAATGAAGCACATTCATACTATTTTGATACTTTAGGAAGACAATCCATATGTGATTTGGAATATGTAGGAATCATCCTAGCCTCAATATGAGGCACGGTGTTTCCATTATGACTCTATATGTGTCGTTATTTTAAATTGACATCAATTTTAGTAAAAAACAAAATTACCTACAAAAAACTGGAAAAAAAACATTCATATTGTTTTGAAAATTTTAGACAACAATACATAAGAGATTTGAGGCATCCATGAATCCAAAAAACCACAATACAATTCATAGTGTGATCGATATGACTCCAAGTGTATGTTATTATTTAAATTTTGCATTAATTTTAGTAAAAATGTCAACTGAACAACTCAAAACTGAGACAAACCTTTCAAATTTCTCAAATAATTTACAAAGACAATACATTATTAAATTTTTCATTCGTAAGAATCATTTGTACCTCGATAAAATACCCAATATGGTCAATATGATTCAATGTGGTTGTTTAAATATTCAATGTTCATTTTTGTAAAATAAGACAAGAGACGTACTCCAAACCAAGAAAGCAAATTCAGATTGCTTTATACATTAGAAAAACAAACCATTTTTTATTTGGGATATATAAGAATTATAAACACCTCAATCCAACACATGGTTTGACCAGTATGACTCAATGTACATATTTTTATTAAATATTATCATAAATTTTAGTAAAATGTACATCTATTATACTCAAAATAGATAAAAAACAATTTGATTGTTTTGATAATTTATGGAAATGATCCATAAGTTATTTTTGATGTATAGGAATCAGACACACCCCAATATGATACATGATGTTCCCTGTATGACTCAAATCATCTATAATCAGTTTAATATCAACATTTTTGTTCTAAAAGTGTCACTCGCTAAAAAATGATCAAACATGCGCATATTTTTTTTATAATTTAGGGGAATAATTCATAAGTCATTTGTGACCTGTCAGAATCTGTTTTACATCAAATTGATACATAATGTGATTGGAATGAGTGAAAAGTGTGTGTTTACAACTTAAAATGACATTTCAGTAAAAAAGACAATGGACGTACTCAAAAATGAGCTAACACATTCATATTTTTTAATGAATTAGGAAAATTATACACAAGTCATTTGAGATGTGTTTAAATCATCCACACCTCAATCTGAGGCCTGGTGTGACATATACGACCTCATATGTGTATTTTAATTAAAATCGATATCAATTTTAGTAAAATTAATACTTTCTATTAATTTATTATTTATATTATTACTAACATAAGAATAGTTTTCATATATGGGTTAATTATTTTTCTCGACCAGGGATGTTTTGTACAGAAATAACATGGGTCATGTTAGGATTAAATGATGAAGGAAAACTAAAGTTTTTGATTGTGTGTAATAATTTGAATTTTTGTAATAGTATTAATTTTTTTGAAATTTATATAATACAATGTTTTTTTTGTTTTGTAAAATTCATCACATTTAAGTCTTGTATTGGGACTTGTTTTTTATGGTATCTGGTGTGTTTCTGGTGCTGGGGTGTGCTATAAAAGCACACAATAGTGGTGTTGCAATGTGTTGTTGCAGCACACTATAGTGTGGAAATTTATCATCACTTTTGAATGAAATGATAATGGATAACATTATATCCCCTCATAGAAGCACTGATACATGTCAATTTCATCATCACTCAAAAGCGCTATGAATGGTTCCTTTAGAAACGCTAAATTAAATCTCAAATAAAGGGTCCCTTTATCAATGCTTTTTCATTGATGATAAAAGACAATGGCTTTTAACCTCACTCGTGTAGTCAGTGCTTTTCTAGTGCTGATAAAGGCCATTTCTAGTGATTTTAAAGGCCGATTTTGAAGTAGCCTATGCTGTAATTTGGGTATTCAAATTTATTCATGTCTGTATCTATTTTTAATATTATTAATACAATATTTGATCAGTTTGGATGTGATGACATGTAACTTATTCCAATGTGTCAAAGAATACATAATCTTCAAGTTACTAGGGTCATAGTTTCTACGACTAAAATAGAATTTTTGAAACTAGAGGAGGATTAGAAAAAGGTGGAATTAATGAAATTTAGGAAAACATGGTAATTTGAGAAGAAACTAAAAATATATCCCAAAGGTTTGAATGAAACTCTAGGGAGAGTATACATTATGTATCATGTTAAAAAAAATAAAAACATTTAATTTTAAGGATATATAATATCATTTGTGAGTTTTACATGTGATATAAATATTAAATAGTAAGTAATCAAGGTAAATAATTTATGGATCCGGATGATTAAATTCAAATTAATAGGTTATATTTTATACAAAAATGTTCAAATACAACAAAATAATTCAATCCCATCTGGATTTAAATAATCATTTCATATTTTAATATTGTTTTCTATTATATAGTAAGAGATATTTAATTTTTTATGAATATTATAAGATGTTTTATCCAATTAAAATATTTATAATTTCATAGACATTAATAATAAGGTTGGTAATTGAAATAAGTATAAATATTTTTTGTTTTTGAATAAACATTTCAAAAGTGATTTATTAAAATATAAGGTAAAGAGTTCATATCATTGATCAATGGCATATTTAAAGAATAAACATTTAAATTATGTAATTATACAAGGAAAATGAATACTATCATGTTGATAATATATTATTTTCTATGTATATTTCCACAAAAAAGAAGTATGTTTTTTTTCCTAAACAAGAATTATTTTTTAGAATTAGCAGGATATTCTAGATAATATAATGTTTCTAAGAGGCTAGTGGGAGTATATTTGGAATTTTAAAAATTAAACATATATAAATAAAAATATTATAATATTTGAAAGACAAATTTTTTATCATTGTACCTCCAAAAACAGTTTAGCATATATTATAAAATGAATTTAATGTATATAATATCCTTACATTAACCAATTTATCTCAATGAAATGTTTAAATGGAAATGTTCAATGAAAAATGATAATAATGCAAATTGATGGAAAAATATGCAGTAAAAAATTATTTATGTTATAATACTAGATGTTATGAATTAAAAGAGTAGGAATATTTGATAAATGGGTTGAAGACTAGGTATATTATTCCTATCCTTTCCATTATTCAATAAAACATTCCTTTTAAATTTTAATAACTAAAAGATTTATGGGTGGGTTTTATCAGAACTTCATATAGAGATGTGGAAAGGGTTACATCTATATGAAATGAGATTAAAGAAACATAAAAAATATAATTTATATAAGGAATTTTGGTTTTAATTTATTTATGATATAAAACTATAAATTATGTATAGTTTTAGTTAATTTATAAAATAGTTCAAAAATATTAATTGTATTATTTTATACAATATATTTTTCCACATTATAATCCTTTAATAGATGGTTCATAAAAACGTAATGTGAAATAAATATTAACCTTTCAATGCAAGTCCTTCTGTCATCCTTAAATGTTTTTCCTCATCAAGTATTAGTGGTTTTCATGAAATTTTTTGATTCACTAGACTATGATTTTGTATCATGATAAAGAATGTTCTCACGATACATAAAAAATATTTTATATGATCGCTAACCCATGAAGTATACTGCATGGAGTGTCACACATTATTTATTTGGTATATTAGCAGTTCATGTTTCATATTTATGATTCAACACTAATAGAGCTTAAATAAGACAAAAATAATGAAAACCATCAAATTTTGATATCTATTATATATTAAACATGACACTAAGCTAATAATAATTTGTTTGGATATTTGGTTGATTGTGTCATTGGTTGAATATAATCAAGATGGTATTAGTAATCTCATATAACGATCACAAATTTTATGCCATCGATTAAGACTGATTTAATTAGAGTATCATCATACCTTGATAGGATACATATGATTTTATTTTATATTTTATGATGGAAATAAGATGTGTTCATCCATTAAAATAGATTATGTTATATTGATTCATTACATTATTAGTTTATAAATTGACAATAACAAATATATAAGTAAATATATGGGATTAAAACACATCATTTATCACGGTCAAATGATTACAAGGAAAAATGGTAAATATTATTATTTTTTCCTGTATATGATATCTCTGGTGGACTTGGTTATAAAAATATATGTGGTTGATGGAGATTTTAACACATCATATTGAAACATTCCTAAGAGGTACATTTTTATATTGTATTTTGTTTTCTTATATTTATGAATTCATAAATTCAATTTTTTCATCTCTACATTCAAAACGAGGGTCACACATTGTGTTTGAATTAATGGTTGATCGTCTTTATAAAACATGGACTACTCACATTTATTTTGTAATTTATCGTAAATGATTTTTTATGGTTGTTTATAAGGAATTAATAAAATATGTGATATTATATCTTTTTGAATTTATTTTAAAATATATCAAAAATGATTTCTGAGTAATACATCACAAGATATTATATATATATATATATATGATGTTAAATGAAACCATTTCCATATGAATTTAATGTAATTGGATAGTGATAATGATATTCCCAAAATAAAATACAAATCATATGATGTATTTACATATATCATAGTTTATGATATATGGATTATGATATTGTACGACATTCATGAGTATATGATATATAAAATACATGGATTTAGGATATCATAAGTTGAAGTATCAAAAATAAAATAGTACTACCTACCCTAAATAATATTTTATGAAATATTCATGTTGTAATTTTTGTGATATAACTGTATCATATTTAAAAATTACTAAAAAAAATGTTGATAAAAAACAAGTTAATATCATCTGTATTGGATATCATTTATTATATATGCTCGAATTAATGAAATGTATGGATTCTTTAATGATTCATTTATAAAATAAATAAAATTATAAAAAATTATACAAGTGTTAAAAAATTTATTTCAATTTATATTAATAAAATGTTTCATAAAATTCATGTAAATGGATTGAAGGCTCGTGGATATTCCTTGAAACCAATATAAACTAACAAAATTTGTAGAGAATGTGTGTGTGTTTCCTCTATATCTTCTCTTATCATTATTAATATTTCCCTAATATGGACTAGAATAATATGGTTGTATGGATGATCCCCCCAAAATTTTAAGTGATTTATCATCCCATTAATACACCTAGGATGAAGAAACACATTGGCCTCTTATTGAATATCTTCATCAAAATTTTGATTGTAGATAAGAGAATCATTTGTTATCATACATGCTCTTTATTTTTGTTATACATTGTCTTGGTTTCAATGTATATTGATCACATTTTAGGTTTTTTATGTATTTTCCTAATTTAATAAGTTTATTAGATCCTAAATTTCTCCATAATATAGTATAGAAAATATTTGAAAATGATAATTGAATATGATGCAATATTATTAGTCTAAATAGAAGCAAGTGTGGAGTGAATACAAGTCATTCCATGAAATATCTATCATCCATACCCCTAATTTTCTTCTAAAACTAATAGTTTTAATCTAACAACAATTCCAATACAAGGCAATATTTGATACCGACTTCTAAATCCTCTTTGATCATCTCTCTATCCTTGAGGATGTTTTTAACCTCCAAGATGTTCTCTATTAGAAGAGCCATGTACTGGTTATCCCTATGTTAATCTAACATATTTTTTTTATAGAAAGTTTTTTTATGGAGTTTAATGAGTCCAAAAATGTGGTACATTATCCATGAAACTATATTCACACCTCTTATCACCTATCTAAAATTACAGGCCTAATACTAGCGATGGCCATTAAATCCATATGAAAAACATCTTAGACCTCAATTTCCACTAAATAGTGGAATACTAAAAACATGAATGAAATGACACAATTCTATATTATAATTCTTCTACCTCATATAAATAGTAATTTACATGGAAATTGAGAGATTCCACTATTACCATATTCTTATAAACTATTCTATAATGAAATTTCCAAGAAATGCCTTATCTTGGTTGCCATATATTCTACCATCTCGGCCTTATCTAATATATATAGAACTATTGTAAGAAAATGCAAAAAATTTCACCTACATTTTTTATAAAATATCGCTTTATAATGAATCACAACACAAGTTCCCATTAGACATAAAATCTGGAAAATAGTGAAAAAACTAGTTAACCATCACACTGAATTCCAAAATAAATGAATTCGATTACTAAATCACTATCCAATTCAATAGTTTAAAATATCTAAGGATCATAGATAAGAACTATTTATTTAATAGATAATCAAATTTATCGACCTTATAATGGACACAAAATATGGACCTAATCATAGAATTTTCTACTCATACACTAGTCTAAGAAAAAAAAATCTTAGTTAGTGGAATATAATACCATTCCCCGTTATAGATAAACTTAATATAAATCTCTATATTTTGAATTGATCATTCCATCTAATGACTAGAGATAATCCTCTAATACTAAAAAAACTTCTTTTCAACCCACCTACTTCATAAGGATGTGTACAATAAATGACTAACAGTACTATAACATCTATAACCCTTACATAATCCATCGCCCCATAAATATCACGCACATTCATCAAGACCTAAAAATATGATTCCTAAATATCAAACTTTAAAGATACCATAATTTCATAATATTATTCCTTAGGTGTCGATCCATAGGTTACAAATTCTATATTTACCTCACAGGGGGCCTTCTACATTTAGATGATTTCATTAATCTACATTAAATATTATGTTCATGTAATATTGTCAGCATACAACCCATTAAATCGTTAGTAATATATACCATAAAATACATCTTAAAAACTCAATTTGATACAATAAAATAAACAGAAATACCTTTTTAGAACTCTAATTTATATAGTAATGAGAAACCCTGTGACCTTTGAATCCCACCTTCAAAAGGTCCCAACCTGGGGACTAGTGACAGTGATATGTCATCACAAATATATGGAAGGAATATCCCTAAAAGAAGAAAACTCACTATCACTATAACTATATTAATACATATAACCAACCAAAAAAATGAATTATATATTTTAAAAAGTTCATATCAAATAACCCATGAAAATGGAAGAAAAATAAATAAAAATCCATAACTCCTCTATACATCGGGCATAATATAATCCCAATTTCCTCCACCAACATGTCACTAATTTAAATACATATTGTCACCTATTACCACTACCAATAATGTCCTAGATATGTGAAAATAATATAAATAAATTATTGATGAGATAATATATAAATATATATATATTAGGTACGTTCTGAAAACATTCATGTGTTCACAAAAATCAAGTATACTATAGTATATATTAGTGAGGTAAATAAAAAAACAAAAAATATTCTCCAAATCTAATTGGAAATCTACATCATCTTAAACACTGATAGTCAGTATACCTCCAACAACATAAAAACAAAAATATCTTACTATAGAAACACAACCTATATAAATTTTATAAATTTCTAAATATTATCCTCTTATAAAGACCTCACTGAATATAATAATATTTTTGAATTTTTCCACTAATAGGTATATTCACTATTACTAGGTGTCCCCTATAAGAGAATCTTACTACTTGAGAAAATATCAAATACCAAATAACCACTTTGATAAGACATTTTGGTATATTTTCACCTACTATGACTCTAACTTTTATTAAATTAACACCTACTATAGATCTCGTAACCATAATACATATCCACATTAACATAATGGTTATGTTGTTTTCCACCCATAGAACTATGAAACTCTCCAACCTAGATAAATTATCATCATTGTACTACCTCTACACATTAGCATCAATTTCATCATCGTGACACTAAAATATCATAAGGATTTGGTAGGTGTCCTATCATAGGGAATATCTTAAGAGAACAAAGAAAATATAGAAAAATTAATAATAAAATATATGTAAACAAGATATTAAAAGGACTATCACTCATAGATATCATGTCATAAACACCCTATAATTTAACCATTTACTTTGAAATTTAAAATATCTCATTAAACTATTGACATAATAATACATCATAAAACTAAACAAATATAATATACATTCTCCTATCTTAAGGTAATATCTCATTTCAATTCCACCATATAATATCTCACAAAAAATTAAATTATTTATTTAAATAAGTAATACATTAAAATGAATAATTAAAATAATTAAACAAAATACAACTCTACTAAAACTCAATGTGAAACAAAAATTCCATATGCCACAATTAATTATCAAAATAACACCCAGTGGTAAACATCACATCCAAAATCAAATAGAATTAAAATTTCATTCAAGGACATATTAAATTATCATTATACCCTTAAATGTAATAAAATACAAAATGTCCTCTGTAATTTTGAAAAATATAAATCATAATTTTTATATCCATATATTTAGTGTGATATACATACCCCACACACCACTAAGACATGTAAATATTATCCATTAATCACATTATATATATACATATTCAAAAATCATACTCATTGAACACACTTAAAATTTACAATTTATATATCATTCAACACATAAATCATTCTCATGCATTAACCCATTAACATTTTTACCACTAGTATTTCATAACTCGTTAAAACATTAACATTATTCCATACACCCCTTATGCCATGTTATCTGTTACATAGACTTATTAATATCACAATCCTTGTTAACCAACTAACACAAATCTTATTGATTTTTTTCATCAACCAGTGGTAATATTATGAACATAACAACCATAGGGCCAATCTATTAAACCCATCAATTTCATATTTATTAACCCAATCCCATGATTATATGTAAGAATAACCCCACGGGTATCCTATATCATAGAATATTCAACCTCAATTAATCCCATGAGGATCATGAGGGGATAATTTCATCAATGATCAAATTAATTCATCAATTGTACCTTGGAAAACCAAACGGACATCATAACACCACCGATGCACAACCACATACATGTGAAAAAATTAACAATATTTTGAGATATAAATATAAACCCCTACCTCAAGTATATAGGCAACAACATTCTCAACCATGGCCTTTGGATTGAACAGAAACACCCCTAAAATCCTCACCCTACAATCTATTTTAAAAAGATGGTATTAGGGATTCTGAATAAGGGGATTGATTTTATAATACCTATTCCAAAAAATAGTGCAATGAGGGGTGTTAGAATCACCCTGAAATTTAAGACACACCCAAATATGCTCTAAATGGAATAAAAATTAAGGGGATTAACCATTATGAAGTTTATATAGAATCCCTAACCACCCATTGTAGGTGTACGAAGATTGAGGAATAAACCCAAGTATTGTTTAATAAATACTTTTTGGGGGAATGGTAAAATATATCAAGTTTAATTGTGCACACGGTTTGGATGAATGGATGACAAAAACATGTTCCAACCATGTTCCCACCACATGCCACCATCTATCCAAGCTTGGTCAAGTGACACAGTCACCTTGTGAGATGGCACTGTTTGACAAATCGTGTGGTGATAGTGAGATATGGCTCTATCCAAGCCTACATGGTTTATCCTTACCCTTTGCATGGATTATCAAATAATTCACCCCACATCTACGAATTAATGGTTAGGTTACACATTTTCTACTTACCATGTTCCAACTATTCGACATGCAATGGATGGATATGTTCTCCCCCCTTTCGAGTCATGAACCCTCAGGACACCCTTGAGACTCCTATTACACCAGATAATCATTTATTTAACCAAATATTAGTGATATAAATTAAAAAAATTTACAAATAAGTACCTCAAAATATCCTAGTATCTTACACCTTAATTGAATGTGACAAAACCATTAAATTTGGGAAACAATAAGTCATTTCTAGTGGTCCTTCATATTTAAATATAATTAGATAGACATGTATACGTGGTTTTGAAAAAATATTAGTAAAGGTGTTTAAGAATATTTAAATTGTATCATTGTATTAAAATGTATTTTTTAGATTATTATTCACATATAATTGTGGAATATATTAAATTTCTATACCGATTCTTAACCTATGAATTTACAACCTTGAGTTATCCCAAATTGTTGGTCATCATGAATATTAATATATGGTAATGTCATGTGAACATTAAAATCGTTTGAGCTTCATATAATGATACCAAATTCACATGTGTAGCCTATTGAGTTGTAATCACACCCTACATTGGCTTCCTGATTAGTACCTGAATAGAATTTTTGGATTTATGATAGCTTATGGAAAATGGCCTATGTTAGATGGATGAGTGGGATGTAGCATGGTTGAGGGAACCAGATGGGTTCATTTCCTACTATGAGTCATCAGTTTTTTTCTTTCTAGATTTCATTTTATACACATGACATGCACACTAGAATGTAATATTTTCTCCTTTACTATAGATATTTTATTTTTTTGGATTCATTATCAAGAATTACTGGTGTTTTTTATGGTGACATATTTGTCTTCTACTGTTTATTTATTTCATATGGTCTATTACTCTGAAAAAGTGGGTATAGTATCCCAATGATAGACTTATCATACCATCAATTCTAGTAGTTTTCCTCTAGAATCAAGATAGGAATTATTGAGCAAATGCCGCTGAATGGCTTGGGGAACTAATGTGTGGAACCCTGGTTGGGAAATCACAAATTGGTATCATAGAAAGTTTTATTTCTTTTTCTTGTATCTTACAATTAGGGAAAGGTAGACAAGATACTAGGAAAAGTCATGCATTGGTAATGATCTTGTGCATGGGAGTTGGAAACCCATGTATGATGGATAACTCAGGTACCTAGGGTGTTATTGTTTTTATTTCTATTTTCTATTAGAGTGGGATATTATTTCACCATGTGTGACACACTAGTTATGTGACGTTATTATTATTTATAATATTTTTTGAGAATTGAATCATGTCCCCCAATGGAATGTGATATGAATATACATGCATCATTCCAGCAACTCAATATTATTTTTTGACATGAATAATTTTTATAAATGCATGAAAAAATGGGTTTTGGGTATGTTGTTTAACTCAAACTGTTTTTTCGTACTTGTGAAATGGAAATGAAAATAATACCTAAAATGAAATTGAGAGAGATTGTAAAATGATTCAAAGTGAGAATATATGTGATTATAAATGAGAAAAATTAATAATTATAATGTGTTTACCCTTTCTAAACAAGACATAGGTGTACAATAGTTAAGGTTGATAATATCCCCTATGTTTTTACTGTGTGGAATGATTTGTGTAAAATACGTTTTGTCATTTTTTTGATTATTCTTATTATAAAAAATTTATTAAATTTGTTTTCAGTACTATGAAATGTTGCTCGAGTTGAACATTTATGCCTCCTCGATGATTCTTACTAATGTAACAACATGAGTAAATGGTTAGAGATGGTATACCAATTGTGGCACCTACTGATAATGGAAAGTGAGAAAGAGGGAGAGCAGTTCTGAGAGAATTTTTCTCATTTCAGGAAATTCATGGGAAGATACCTAAGGAATTTTGTTAAGAGTATGTCAGAACTAATGAGGAGGTTTCAATTGTATCACCCTATGAAAATTAGTTGAGAGGGTGGACCTAATGAAGCTTAGTTATGGGTTGATTCCATGGAGATAATACATGACCATTTGGACATGCTTACTGACATGAGGGTCTATTTGGTTACTTATATGATACAAGGATCACTGAAGCACTGGTGGGACATTCAGGCACAAACTAGATAGGATGATTGTATGTTGTGGATGTACTTATTGGAGATATTCCTAAAGAAATTTTTTCTAAAACCACTATGTCATGAAATAATAGTTGAGTTCATGCAGTTGAATCAGAGGACCTTATTATTGATGGACTATGTTGGACGCTTTATATACATGTTGTTCATTTCTCCAGCATTGGAAGGAGATGAGATAGCTACGTATAGACGTTTTCTGGATGGAAATAAGTGAAATATTAAGTCCAAAATTAACATTATTTTATTACAGATGTTTTCCAAGGTGGTGGATCAAGCTTTCATAACATATGGGAACATGATAGAGGCATCTAGTGAAATACATGTGGTTTCATATACACGGTCAGTAGGTACGACATCCCAAATTAGGAAACATCGCAATGCGAGCTTTTGCCATAGTAGTGGAAAATAGAGTGGCTAATGAGAAAAATTCTGTTACCTGGGACCTTTTTCTAGTGATTTTCTGCCAATTTGATAGGTAGGGACACTTATGGAAACATTACCTTCAACCGCTAGGGGAGCTTTGATCTTTATAGGAGATAAGAAATCTATAGAGGTCCTATAAGAACCTATCACAGAGGGTTAGTGATGGAGGAGATATAAAAAACTAGTTTGCGATAAGGGGATATTATACACTATATCAAAATAGAAGCTGGAGTTATATTGGATGATGTGGAAGAGGTTGTGAACTTGGTGCTTTGGGGATTGAGAACCCATATTATTAGAGTGGTGAAATTATGATGATTCATATGACATCACTGGGGATAGGGGAAGTATTGATGCATGTGCTGCAGCCTAAGCTTGTGGATAGTGAGGCTAGACTACTGATTAGAAGATTTATTATACTTGTGGATTCGACATTATCAAGTGACTTATTTGTTATTTGAGTATCTAATTCCTTTATATCTGTAAACCATTTTAATTGTTTGAGCATGGAGGTGCAGTTTTTTTGTTGGGAAAGGACTGTAGATACACACTTGGGGGTATGATCTAGAGACATCTGTTTGTGAGAGGTATGTTCCCTTGAGATCTGAGAATACCGCCTTCTTTGGGATCTCTATATTCTTTATATGTAAAAATTTTACTTAATTATTTGTATGGACTATCTAGTTACCTAATAATCCCAAATTAATTTTTACTGGAGGAGAGTGACCTCTATGTCTCTAAAGGGTGACAACTATATTCACCATGGGATGTGGAATATCCTGGAAATCTGAGAAGGGCCAATTACCCAACAGCTGGGAGAGATCACAACCTAGGTTTCTACTCTAATCATAGATGATGGTGATAAAAAACCAGGATTTATTTCCACCTCTATTGTACATGCTTCATGAAGTATTTCCTGAAGACTTATTAGGGTCTCCAACTGAGAGAGATGTGGAATTTATGATTGAGCTCCTGACTAGGGCTGATCCAGTTTATATTCAGCCATACAGAATGGAACTGAAAGATTTTCATGATCTAATGTTTTAACTGGAGGAGTTAGATTATAGGGGATTTATCAATATGAGTATGTTGACATCAGGTTATGTTGTTTTGTTTTCTAAAATACAATGACGAGAATAAATATTTTTTTCATTGATTACCAGAAGAAGAACAAAATTACTGTGAAGAATTAGTAATCTCTTCCATGAATCAACTATCTATTTTACCAGTTTGTAGGAGATTGTGTGTTTTCAATGATAATTTTGTGGTTGGGGTTTCATCAACTTAGAGTTAGGGCTTCTAAAATATGGAGGAATACTTTAAAAAGTAGGTGTGGCCAAGATTAGTTTGTTGTATTGTTGTTTGGGTTGATAAAATTAGTAGAAGTGTTTATGGACATGCTGAATAGAATCTTCCATCTGTACATTTATTAGTTTTTTTTATAATTTTTTTGACGACATCTTGTTGTACTCCAAGTCTCATTAATATCATTCCCAAAATATTTACATCATCATGTCTTCACTGAGAGAGAATTAGTTATACTCAAATCTCTCTAAGTGTTAGTTTTGGATTGACCAGGTACACTTCATAGAACACATAATCATAGTGGAAGGTGTGTTAGTCAATCTAGAGAAGGATAGAGTAGTGTTATCTGGGGAATAGCCTAAGATTTATTTTATATCTACAAATTTCCTGTGTTTGCTTCATATTATTGGAGATTAATCAATGAATTTTCATGATTGGCAGCACTGCTTTCAGGATTGAACTAAATGGGGTTAATATTTGATTGGCCAGAAGCCTGTGAGAATTCCTTCCAATAGTTGAACAAGTATTTTACATCAATGCCTATCATGACACATAACTGAACCAGGTGATAAGTATATAGTGTGTTATTATTCTTTTGGTTTTTGACTCAAAACTATATTGATATAGGGAGATCATGTTTTGGAATATGGGTATCTGCATCTGAGGCCACATGAATGGATCTATCCTATGCATGACCTAGAGATAGCATGTGTGGTTTATGCTTTGAAATATTGGATGAATTATCAATTTGGTTGGATATTTACGTTCTTTATCAATCTCATGAGCTTAAGGTATGCCATTTTTTATGGAGATTTGAGTATTTGGCATTAGAGACTGGTTGAATATATGCATTAATTTGACTTAGAAATAGCATATACGCCTAGTAAGGAAATATTGTGGCTGTATATTTGAGCAGAAAAACTCAAACAAAGGCATTTCCTGAGTCTAGTGTCGAGTAGAAGAAGATGACTCTAATTTTTGAGATGCATGGGGTAGTTCAGGAGAGATAGGACCAGAAGACTGTCATATCGATTTCAGTGTAGTCTCTACTTTTGATCTGAATTAGAGATTGGATGTATTGGGATCTGGAATGATTAAACATGTTGGAAACCCTAAAAGGTAGGGATTCACCCTCTAATTGAAGAATAGACAAGGATAATATCATCTATTTTAGGAATATGGTTTTTTCCAATATGCATGCAAGATGAGATCATGTGGTAATTTCATGTAATGAAGTGTTTGGTACATCAAAGCATGACAACAATGCAATATGACCTATGATGATAGTTTGTGTGGACAGTCATGAAAATGTATATATAAATGTTTGTGACGCGATGTTACATCTTTCATTAGGTGAATACATGAATTCAATGACTGGAAAGTTTTCTTCATTCATTTCCCATTTAGGAATGAAAGTGGGATGATGTAATAATGTAATTTGTGGTGGGTCTATTGAAGACACCAACAGTGAATGAATCAGTTTGGGTTATTGTTGATCGAATGATGAATGTATCTCATTTCTTACCTATACGAGAGACATTCAAAGTGGATAATCTTGGAGACTTGTATGTTTTGGGGATAGATGTCTACATGTGTTGCCATGGACTGTAGTTTTAGTTCATGAATCATTCGTTACTTCATCCTTATGGGTCGGCTAACATAAGGCACATGGTACATAGGTTTTATTGAGTATGTACTTCCACCCACAAATCGATGGTCATTTGGAGTGTACAATACAGCTGCTTAAGGATATGATACATGCATGTGGCCTTTAATTCGGTGGATCTTGGGAAGATCACCTAGGTCTTCCAGAGTTTTCCAATAAAAAAAGTTGTTCGGAAATGATACATATGGAACCATATGAGGCACTTTGTGGTAGGTCATAGATATCACCACTATGATATATGGAGTTTTGTGAGCCTAATATTTTTGGACCGAGTCTTGAGAAGGAGACATTAGAGCAGGTACATCTATTTCCAAAATACTTGGATATGATTCAGGGAAGACAGAAGTTGTAAGCTGATAGATGTCGATGAACCATAGGGCTTATAGTGGGTGATCATGTATTACTTCGGGTGTCACCTAGGATGGGTCATTGTAGCATACATAGTTAGTTCATGCGGGAACCTTGGTCTTTTTAACCGTCTATGGCTGTGAAGAGAATCGGGCCAGAGACATATCGATTGGCTCTTACACATAAATAATGTTTTATGGATGATGTTTCATGTGTCACAACTATGAATCTATCACCATGACCATTCTCATTTGATCTATGTGGATGTTGATGAGATTGTAGAAGATGCATCCACTTAGGATAATCTTATACGTGTATTGGATCATAGTGAGAATGTGTCTTGGGGAAATAATGTGTCGATAGTTCATATTTTGTGCAAGCATGGGAATGTTCCATATGAAACATGGAAAAGGGAAGCAGATATTCTAGCTCAGTTGCCGAACCTATTTGGATCAAAATCTTATAGAATCTTGGGAGTGTAGCTCGATGATGATCTGTTATAAGGTGGGGTGATTGTAAGACCCAAAATTTTTTATAGAGTTCTCACGGGATTATTTACATGTATTATATTTCCATATGTTAATTTCTTTTCATTTGGGTTTCATCTTGGGGTTCGTTTGGGTGATTTTGTAGAAAGATTTAAGGAAATAAGATTGTTCACAGTGGGCGTATGGTTAATGAAAATCGTGATCCCTAGCCCAGCAATCTGTGAACCCTGAACAGTTGGGAATCTCATGGATGGTGCATAGTTTTTCAATACATGTGCCCTAAAAGGAGAAACATTCAACACCAATAATAATTGGTTCAAAGATAAGTTTCATGTTTAGGGAAACCGTACTCCCAATCCCCATAAACAGTGTGCGATTTTAATTTTCCCAAAAATTCGTTTTTAATTCCCACGAACTTCTGAAACTCATCCATGTTGACCAAAAATTGGTCCCTCACAATTATAGATGATTTAAAAACTTTTTTGAGGTATTCAAAGGTCCTCAAACCATATTTATTCATGATTCGAGGCCTAGATCAATTATCTTCACCTCTCTGAGTAGGAGGGTCTTTTCCCACATTCTTTCCTTTTCATAACTCATCTTTATCTCTTTCATTAATAATATTTATTCACTATTTTAGGGTTATATCTTGGAATATTATTGTGAGTCAAGATCCAGTATTGTATATATAGATCCAGATTAATGAAATACAGATTTAATAAATCTTTATTTTTTGAGCTTGGTTAAGGGTTCTTAGATCTGTATCACATTCTATGAAATTGTAATTATCAATTTCATGGATTTTCCCTTGGGTGATCATTCATCAAAGAATTGAGGTAGGTGTAATATTATTCAATTAACAAATACATGATATCAATTACATGTATCTGATTGTACAAATTTATGGAGTTCTTTTACTAATTAGAATTCCAATATTGAATTAATTAATGTGTTCAATTAATTCATTTATAAAATTGGGGTTTTAATTGAATAATGGAATTGTGGAATCAAGATAATTAATTGATGAATTAAATATCAGAGTACATAATTTACAAATTACGGATAGGTAATTTTTAAGTCAATTATCTGAATGTTGACTATTGAATTAAGGAAAATTAATTGGTGAGTTAATTGTGGATTTTCTAGATTGGTTGAGTCATTCTAATAAATTGTTGAATTAATTAAGGATATTGATGTGATTATTTTATAGGTGGGTTAATTAATTGAATTGGTTATATGGATTATTTTTTGAACTTATTTGTTGAAATTGTTGACTTATTTAATAGAATGATTTTTTATTACATCAGAATAGAGTATTAGATGGTATAATCTGGGTGTGAGTGTGTAACTATTGAGAAGTTTCATGAGAATATATTGAGAAGGACCATGAGAACCTATTGAGAAATACAATGGGAACCTGTTGAGAAGGACCATTACAACTTGTTGAAAGGAAGAATGTGAGAGCTTTGATAGTGGTTTCCAAGGGAGACCATTAGTGTTCTCGAAATTTTGGCTCAGGGAAAGACTGTGAGATCACCCATCATTCACGAATAATTTATTATGAACTGTTTGGTTTCAATCACATTAGACCCTTGAGGTAATAGCCCTACATGAACAATAATCATAATATATTGATTTACATTTTTTATATCTTTTTTTCAAATTTGAAATGGGAATGTGAAATAGTTCAGACTCCGTTGTGGGTCGATGTGGGTATGGAGGTTTGGATTTCCTCATAAACTCAAGATCTTATGTGGTTTAATAAATGTTAATTGATAATGTGATAACAATATATTTATGCATTGTAATTATCTATTTATATAACATCATTCACTTTTATTGAGTAAAATTGTTTTATACATTGTTGGTGGAGGCCTATAAAGTTTTACTCACTCCCTACTTGGTCTACCTAATCAGCACCCGAATCGATTTCATCGATTCTAGATAGGATAAGGAAAGAGGGCCTATGTTAGATGGATGGGTCTAGAAAGAGAAATTTTGATGAAAACAGACATGGTTCAGTACCTTTTGGGACTCTTAAGTATCTTTCTTTTGGGATTTCATTTTAGACACTTAAAATGTATGTTAGCATGGAATGTTTTCCCCTTTAGTTTGGATATTGTATTTCCTTCTTTTATTATCATGAGATACTAGTATTGTTTATATTGATATATTATTAAGATATTGTTTATTTAATTCCTATTGTGTATTAATATGATAAATGATGGTTTAGCCTCTCCATAATTGACTTATCAGACCCTCACCATTATTTACAGCCTCTGGTGTATAAGGAGGCATGCTTGAGGTCATTTGAATGACCGACTCAAGGATCCAGAGTGTGGGTCCTAAGTTGAGATGTCACATTTTATGTTGATGTACAATTTGGAAAATGTGGATCGGAGACTAGGATGTGTCGGGCCTTGGTAATGAGCTCTTACATAGGAGTTGAAAACCCATGCACCCTTGGTTGGATTATTGTTAGTGATGTTTAATTTTATGGTTGGATGATATTTCACCTTGTGTGATGAAATTGTTGTCTGATGTGACATTCTCACGTTATTTTTATATATATGTAATATCAAAAGGTTCTTCATACATGGATAATTTTAGATAAATAATGGTTTTGGTTACATGCATCACAATAGTTACATATGGGGGAAATCATGTAGGTTTTTGAAATGTAAAATTATTTTCAACTTATTTATGATCGAAAGAAATTGGGCCTCTAAAAGAAGATGCACGAAATTAAATGGACAAATCATAAAGTAATCATTAAATAATAATTATTAAAGAAGAGTCAAAAATGGATTGAGATCTTCTTATGACAAGTTGATAAGATGGAAATATTATTAAAGTGTAAATATTTATGTTTTAATGGTTAAATAGTTAAAATGGTGTCTAGTAGAAAAAGTTGTGTTTATGTAAATTGGTTTACCTTTTGTCAACCATGGCACATAGTGGGTTTGTATTACGGTAGTGTTAATGGTGTTGGGATATCTATTGGGATATTTTAGGCGAAATGGGGTTTTTTATGTGAAGAAGAGAGCCTCCTTTTGTAAAAACATTTAAAGCTTTATGTTATGTGATTATGATGTGTTCTTCAAATTATAGAGTGATAACCTCATGAAAACTTACACAAAATTGGAGAACCGAGGATATCATTGATAATTATCCTATAGTAGTGGAGTCTGAAACACTGTTGACCCAGGGTAACAGAGGGTAGTATCAATTCCATGATAACCTTCCACATTTTATTCAAATGATGGAATAGGACCCAGGGTGGGTCATGGTGAGTATGCTTGATCTGACTAGATTGTTTTAGTAGTAAAACCCTCTTATGTTTTCTAGATATGGTGGAATTGAGTGATGAGCATGTGTAAGGTTGGAACATTAAGGGACTCATGAAATGGGTATCCCAAGTGTTATGAACATACCATGTGTATGGGTGGTTCGGGTAGTCATAATGCCTTAGTATGGAGGCCATGGAATGTATGAATTATTGGATATAGGGGTGTTACTTATTGCAACATTTGTTAGGATATAACATTGAGGTTTATACATATTGTATAATAACATGGATGTGGAAACCCTTGTGGGTTATGACCATGTGGTTGGCGTTGGGTTTTGAAATGGATTTTCTGGTTCGTGGTGTCATTAGCGATGGTTTTGATGTCATGTTCTTGGACCGTAGAGTAAATTATTCCATAATTGTGTTACTTGATGGGTGTTTTAGATCAAGGGTAGGAGTTCCACCTGTGAGTGTTGAATTGTTAGAATTTTTATGTATGTTTTTTAGATAGAAAGAGAGCCTAATGACTTGTTACCACTAAACCAAGCATTGGATGTTGGCACTGTTCGACCTTCAAGAGTGACCCATGCGAGGGATTGAAAACATTTTGAATTCTCTTAGGTGTGTGGTCCATAGTTGGGTGCTTTGGATTTGTACTAGTTCTATTTTTTCCAAAACTAAAAAGTGGGAAGGACAATGGTTTTTGAGTCATGGCTCAAGATGGGCCTAAAATTTAACAATTTTCGGGAAATTGAGGGTAACCCTTAGGGAGGATAGCCCAGTGTTGTTGGATCCTTGGAATATTAATCATGGGACATGATTCAAAGGTGTAATTGATTCATAGTGAGTACCATAAAGATTTATTAAATTGTATTGTTGGGCCTTAGTTTCTTTCATAGAAGAACTTGAGTTCCCGTTTTTGGTTGTAATGTTGGTTTTCAAGGGAAAAATAGTTAGAATACCTAATACGATGGTGTTTAAAACATTTTATGAGGGAATCAGAATGAATATAGCTGGAAAAGGAACGAAGATCATAGAATTGATGGATTTTATGGGTATGGAAGTGACACTAAGGTTGATGGTTGGTCATGTGGTTGGATTTTTGGTTCAAATGGATGGGTGGTTGGAAGGGAACATTGATAAAACCTTGAGTTTTAAGAGAATGATAGAACAAGAGGCCTAATTAGTGTGTGATTGGGTGTTGTATTTATCTTTAGTGATGTATGAGTCATGGGATATTCTGTAGATATCAGTGGGAGACTATAGGTAAGAACTTGTCTTTGAGTGTTTTGATGAGGATTGCATGTTTGGAACATGCTACAGTTACATGATTTTGTACAAATATGTACATATGTTGTGTGGGATTAAGCACATGTTTTCATCCATGGAATCAAAATGGAGAAGCACTGGTGATGCAATAACCAAAGAAGTTTTGGATCTTTCTATTTTTAATATGGTTTACCAGGGTCATTTTGCAAAAAAATATAGATATGTGTTATCAGTAGTTCCTTGTGAAAAATAGGTTCATGGATTCATGGTATATAGTCAGAAACTGGTGGTGAGTTTATTCAAAAACCCCACTTGATTTGTTGTGACAAATTTTATATGAGGTGTTAGCGGGGATGGAAGCATCATACTTTTTATAGGTCAATGTGTCTAGGTAGTGGGAGGTTATACTTGTGATGGATAGTTTTGGTGTTGTTTGTCTATGAATTCTTAGTGTACTTTTATCTAGTGATGATCATGTTTACTATCTTGACCTCATCCAGGGTATGCTGAGAGTGATTTGGATTTATTCCTATTTACCTAGATGTATTTTGGTTGGATATGGGTAATCTTTGTTGTTATTCTCATGGAGTAGTATATGTGGAGTAGGATGGTGATATTTTGACCATCGACCATTTACTATTGAGGTACTCGGGATGAACTGGGTGATGATTAATGCCATGGGTTCCATTATTAGAATCCATGAATGGGTATCCGTTGATGTTTTTTTTTGTTTTTCGAAAATCTAGATGTTCATGTCCATGTTTTTTGGTCTCCTCGTATGATCAAATAGTGATATTTCATGGTAGAAATTTCTTGAGGAAAGCAGTGATTGTGACACTACTACTGTGGGTAATGATATGTCTTTCCTATATGTGTTGTTTATGGTGTGGAGTTGATGTATAGGCATCAGGATTCCAATGAGAGCCTAATTAGGTGCATGTCCAATTGCACTAGAAAGGCTAGGTGGGCCTTGGATGTGGTGGCTGAACAAGTCAAGCATTGTATTTGGGTTTAGTTTGGTTTCAAATGGAATTCGAAATGCCTGAGTTAAAGTAGGTGTAAGGAATTATAATACGTGAAAATTGTTTATGGTGACGTTGGTTGGGTTCTAAAACTTAATTAGTTGTTAGACAAGGACTCTAGTAGGTGTTTCGCGGTGTCTATGGAGTTTCCTTTGGTGTGAATGACCCTTGGACATGTGAGGTGTTGTTGTTTTGAATGTGAAGCATAGAATTTCTAGGACGATCCATTTTGGAGAAATTCAAAATAGTAGGGATCAAGGGATGAAATAGGTGAGTTATAAACATTTTTCGATGAATGTTTTGAAATGAAATGTACGTTTTGAATTTTTGAAATGTTTTTTTAGTGGGATATTAATATCCATTACATAATACATGTAAAGAGGAACTTCTGGTATTTGGAATGTTGATGGGTATGGTGGTTCTAGATGGTGGATTAGAGAGTAGTTGATTCCTTGATAGTTTTGTTTTTCCCGAATTAAGGTAATGACCCTGGTTGGTGTGGTATATAATAGTTTTAGGACTTAATAGAGAGGGATTCATGGGAAGGTGAATTTGTAGCATATCAATAGTGAATGATGGGTGGGTTGGGAGAAGCTAGTCAGGGGGTGGTCTCATTCATGATTGTTAAAGGAGAAGACGTGATATTTTTGGACCCGCCACTAGTTTGATTCTCTTAGTGAAAAGTCTGTTTCAAATATGAATTCAAACTTAAAGGAGGTATTTTTTTCTTATTTAGAAAATGGGTGGTGGATTCATGTCCACCATTGGCGGTTTCGACTACAAGGTACGCTTCCGAAGTTGGATGGTGTTATTTTTGGATGTTTTTTGTGTGATGATTTAGAAAATTCATTGTGTATGATGTGGATGTTTTAGTTATGGTTCTAGTGGACCTTTTAGAAGGTGGAAGTTCCCAACATCGGAAGATGTTAGTGGTGAGCTGAAACATATGGTAGGGAGAACAATAGTAGTAAACCGGTAAGTTGATGACCTGATTGGTGTTCGGGTTGGATGGACTTGGGTAAGAACCATATATGTGTTCCAGTTTTAGTACGATAATTAGATTGGGTTATAAAGAGTTGTGTTCCTTGTGATGAAGACTATGATGGGATAATTCTTTTAATTTTTTAGTATTGAGTGAGTCTATTGGAACCCGAGTTTTATGATAATGTACATCAGGAAATGTGGGTAGAAAACTGTGTACCCCTTCAGAGAGGCCATTCATTGGTAACTTTGGAATTTTAAAAATGGGGTAACATGACACCAAGTGATTTTTCCATGATTTTTGAATAAGATTAATCTAATAGGGTGATGATTTGGAATTCCTCACAAGTATGATTATATGTATGATAGTTCTTTGTGTCATGATTTTGGAAATGTTTCCTAGTCTTCATTATAGAGTTATAGTGGTTGATGTTTTGTTTGGGGTTGATACATCCTTTGGGGAGAATCTGGTTCATTTTTTGGATTGTGGTAAAACGTTTTTGAGAGGTGAGGTTGAATAATTGATCATGTGTTATGGATGTATGGTAATGTTTAATACGATACTTAGGATAGGGAGATGGGTATGTGGGCCCAGTGTCCCAAACTCTTTTCCATGGAAGCTCAGTGATACATGGAGGTGTAGATCATGTATTATATGTTATAGGAAAGGTATGTTGTAATATTTTAGGCTTTTGTGAGGAGCATACAAGTTAAAATATTTGGTTTAAATAAAAAAAATGGTTAATGAAATTATTACTCAGTGAATGTGGAGTAACGAAGGGGTCCCTGGGGTTTGGGTCACAAAATTGGAGAGGATATGTCTATATTGTGCATGTCACATAGTTAGTTCATGGTTAGTAGTAACTATGCACCCAAACCATGATTTCCTAGAGGGTGGGTGCACGGTTTGATAAACTGTGAAAAGGGGGAATCAAAACCATGCGCGCTTGGACATATCCATCTCGCCTGATCACCACATGTCTTTTCAAACTGTGTGGGATCCCTAGTAGACTATTCTACCTATCCCCTCTTTGAAAGATGGTGACACATATATGGCGCAAGGTTTGGCCAATCGTGCAGAAAACCTTGTGCCCCATTAAAAATGTGGAATTTAAACTTGATTCCCCCCTCATGATTTATGAATCCTTACCTAGAATTCTTCGTAATTTCTCATATATTAGCCAATGGTGATTAGGGTTTCCTCCTAGACAACCCTAAGGACAATCATCAGTGTTTCTAGACATTTTCGAGAATCATTGGGTTCAGATCTAATATTTGGGTGAGTATAACACTTCTATTTTCTCTATTTTCTATATTAGGGATTGTGGAATATCCCATATTCATCCAAGTCCACAGACCCTATTTTCCATATAGATTCTATGTTAAGGCTTTGAGGGGTGTTTTCGTTCTAGTCAATGGCCAAGGATTAGCACGTGGTTGTTGATGGAGTCAATTTAAGAGGACTATAAGTTATATCCCATAGACTTTTTGTCTTTTTTATATGCGTGTGGTTGTGATTTGGTGTCTTTGTGTTTTTTGTTTGGTTTCCAATTTTATAATTTATCTTTTAATGGGTTAATTGATGAATTAAAACCCTCATGATCCCCATGTGACGCATTGAGGTTGAATAGACAGGGATAGAGACTACCAATGGAGTGTTTTGTACATATGAACATGGGATTGGGTCATTAAATAAGAAAATTTAATATTTTAGGAGATTGAAACAATGGCTGTTATGTTTAGTATGTTGACACAGGTTGATGAAGGAAATATAGGAGATTTTTTTTAGTTGGTTAACATGGGTTGTGAAATGAATAGACCATAACTATTTGTAATTGATAACATAGAATGCGGGGTATTTAGTAAAATTTTAATGAGTTAACGAGTTATGAAATGAAGATGGGATTTTTTATTGGGTTAAGGCATGAATATGATGTATATGTTGAATGAAATATGAATTTTAAATGGTATGTGTGTTCAATGTGTATGGATTTTGAATTGGTATATATGTAAAGTGATTAAAAATAACAAGAACATGAATTGGTGGTATATGTGGGGTATTGGACTTGAGTATATATTCCCATGGGTTAGGTTAGATTGATTCTCTAAACCCACACCCTTTAATGAACAAGTTATAGAGTCATACTGAGGCCATATTCCCCTAACAATTTCATGTGATGAGACTACCTAGATCGAGGCTCCTAGGAATGTATTATGAAATGATTATGTAATAAAATTCCCTCAGGATGTAGGGAACTTGATTCTTCCCCATAAGAATTGTTTATATTTTTGTAATAGGCTGAATAAATGTTGATGAAACTGCCTAACCTGTAGGGTAAATATAACACCCTGACCCCACAAGCCCAGAGTGGGTGCGTTATTTTAATACATTGGCATGAATAAAAGGAATCAAGTCCCAGAAGACCAATCGGTTTAGCTATCTTGGAAAATAGATTATATACATGAAAAATTCATTACACATTCTGACATAAAACACAGCATAAATAATCCATTGAGAATTCTATTGTTCCCCTAGCTAAACCCTTCATATCAATCATTATACTCTTCTTAGAATCTTGATAAAACAACACATAAAAAAGGGGTGAGCTCAGATGCTCAGTAATGCTAAATAATATTTCGGAAGCTATAAACTTTTAAGGCAAGATGTTTAATAAAAAAAAAATTAAAACATACACCTGAACATAATATAGATAAAATAAATCAAACATTGCCATATAAACATGCACATGGATATTCTACTATTCAAATAATCAGATGTTATAATTAATTTCATAATGAGAGAATGCCTAACATCGGGCATCATTACCACATAATCATGGCCTCATGCCAAGACTACAAATAATAGTTTTGTCAAGGCCTTGTGCCAAGACACTAATTTTTTTTAATGAGACACACCGATGCATTGAGGGGCTATAGTGGGCCCCACCCTTCACATACTAAGTACACTAAATTCCTCATATGAAAGTATTGAAACATAAAATAAATATTATTATTTAAAGTTTCATATGAAATATTAATACTTCAACCATAAACCATGAAAGGTTTAAAAATAGCACATCCATAGTCCAATATATCATAAATCATTCAATACAATATGGAATATTGCGTTATAATAAATAAACCTTATTCCATAATAATATCCAGCAATGGATGTTTTCCTATTTTAAAATGTTCAGTAAAACTTTTTGAGAGAAATATCATTTTTCTAAAACATTTAAAATTCACACATTTATAAAGTAATTCCTAAAAAATAGATTTTTGATTCAAATTTTCTCATACCACTTTGAATCATTTGAAAGTAATTAACATTTTAAAACAATCATGTCCATATAAATAAATCCTTAAAGCCATTTTGAAAAAATAGACATTAATGAGAATGATTTAGAAGAATAAATGTTTAAAACATATAAAATGATGTTTCAATTAAAGTGTACCTTAAAAGAATGATTTCTAAATGAAATTTATGAAACATGGATAGGGATAATAAATATTTTCCAGAAAATACTTACACATAAACAATCTCAGATAATAATGAGATTGAAGAATTAACCCTTACCTTGCACATTCCTTTGGTCGATGGTACATTTAACCTCTAGTATAATGAACATATTATGTTATTTAATTATTCTATAAATATATTCATGTTTATTATATCATAAATGATTAATTTATGACTTTATAATACCCATTCAATAATGATTTCTATGTTAAATTAACATTTTGGGTAGTAATCGCTTTCTTTATCATACATGTTTTAACTTTTTATTCTTCATCATATCATTTAGATCATGATTTAAATACATCCATATTATAAAAAAATATTTATATATAATATATATTTAGAATATAAATATATATTATAGATTTATATATGAAATGTAAAACACCATTTATGGAGACGGTAGGCCGTACGTACTCATAAACGTTGTTTCCGTTTTCATATCACATTGAAATGAAGATAGTGAATAAGATATATGTAATTACATATATATATTGTAGAATTATTATGTCATATATTACATACATATTAATATTATATATTTTTATAATCATCGTTGAATGGTGAACCTGTAAATGATTCATATCACGTCGTGGAGATGGTAAATTGTACATACACACGAGCGACGATATCATTTCATTAATGATTAAAAGGTGTGGAATTGGTTTTTATATTAATTTTAGAGATAAATTATCATATTATTTTCATTATTTATATACATATTACTTTTTATTATATCCATCCAAATAACATAGTGTGGAATGACAAATTACACCACGACATGGAGACAGTAAGCAGTGTGTACGCACATATAGTGACATTATCATTCATAGGATGGATAAAATAATGAGTGTGGTTTTACCATATTTATAATAAAATCACAGTATGTACAAGGTTGTGAGTTATTATTTTGGTATGGAAATAAAAAAATAAATAGAAAGTGGAAGATGAAAAGAACTTTGAAATAGGTGATAAAATAATTACCTCTTCTTAGGGTGTTTCCTTTTGATTTGAACAAAAGGGCTCTATAGGTTGTCTTTCTACACAAGGTAAGGACTCTAGGTTGAATTGAGGTAATTTGGGTGGAGATTTGGGCAGCATTGGCCAATCCAAATGGCTTTGGAGGTGTGATTTTGAGAGAAGGGGATGTACCCTTTTATAAGAGATGTGAGGGTCACTTTAGGAAAGGTTTGAAATATTATTTTATTAAAAAATCATATTCAGTTTCTCATGGATCCAAATTAATTTATATAGAAGCTAAGGTGGAGATGGGTAGAAAACATTTCCCAAAATAAGTCTTAGACAATTTTCGGTCACTGTATTAATCCTATATTTTAGATTTAACACTTAGTTAAATAGTTTAACTTTTACCATGTCCTCCTATATTATTATAATAAATGGTTAATAAACTTACTATAAAGAGCCAAGAGAACCCCAAGTGGTTCATCATTGACATATATAACATTATCTAAGTCCTTTGGCTGAACCATAGATTTTTAGAAATATGATATCAATTAATAATATAGTATTTGTTTTAAAAACTCATTTATGTCAATTTTGACACTATTTGGTATGTTGTTTTTGATAAAGCCATAAAAACATTATCACTCAAACAAAAATTTATTTAATCAACCCTAAAATTTCATATTAACATAGAAAATTCGTGGATGGAATCGAAATCCTCAATTTAAATTTATTATTATATTTATAATATCAATTATTTTAATCTTTCGTTGATAAAGGAATTAATGCATCATCATTGTATCGTATATAAATTTAATTATTTAATCTATAAAAATTATAAATAAAATAAAATTATGTAGGAAAACTTTTTAGATTTCTAATTTATATTTATAGTCAAGTTTATCTTAAGTATAACCCTATATTAAAAATGGTATAGTTTTTAAACATTGAATTTAACACTTTTATCTCTTTTTTAAATAAAATAATAATAAATGTCATAATCTAATCCAAGTGGAACTAAAGGACCACATGTTATTTATAAGGTTTTTTTTCTTAATACACTTATCCAAAAGAATTAGGACATGTGTTTGGGTAATTATATTATCATTTTTACCTTTAATTACCATATTTACTTTTAACCATGGTAAATAAAAGTCAGAAGTTACAATTCACAAAATATTATATTCATATTATTGAACCAAATTTTACTTACTGATGTAAAACGTGTGTCTTGAATTTTTAAAATTAAATTCACAAAAGCAGTAACATTATGTTTTATGAAAATATGAAAATGTGCCTAGAATGTGGGTAAAAGACGTTAAAAAGTTCAATAAACATTTATACATCTAATATTATAATAAAATGACTTCAATGAATTTAATTGAAATTATATAGGTATTATATATCTATTTTGACTTAAAATAAATTTAAATAAAATAAATAATTATTTAACTAAGAAGTCGGTTTTAAACAATAACACAGTGTTTTTTCACTATTCAGCAAAAATTGAATGTTTTTAGAAAAATAACAAAAAATCACCCTAAGAAAATTTGGATATTCTGAATTCAAAAATGATGTCTATTTTACCAAATTCAAAACATATAAGTTGCATTGATTAATTTAAAATTAATTCCCGTTGTCAAAACTAGAATGTGAGTTTTTTAAAAAGTAAATACTATCAAATGAGTGACATGTGTTTATGTCAAATTTAAATGAAAAATTAATTATAATTACCTAAATTGTATTAAATTATAAAAATATTATCTAATTATACCTAAAAACCCTTCAAATGCATAAATTAACACTATAAATTATTTCGATTAAAAGAGTTTTTTCAAATAAAATTTAGTATTTTCACTATTAATCAAAATATGAATGTTATCAGAAAAGTACAAAAAATTTATCCAAAATAATTTTTTATTCCACACTTATAAATAAGAATTTAATTTCATTAAATTTAATATATAAAAGTGTCAAATATTAGTTTTCAAAAAGGTTCTCCATTAAAAGGCGGTAAAATTGCATTTTTTTTAAAAATACTTCTTTTTTTTGAAAAAAATGAATTTATTCTTATATTATGTATAATAAACACATGATATGGACTCTAAAATTATATGGAGTATAAAAAATTCAAAATTTCGTTAATACTATTCATAACATATTTTTAAATGGCATTATTGGTAAGTCGAGGTGTGCTCGAACTCAGTGTTGCGTGTAGCACTAGTTATTGAATTACTTTGAAGAGATAACGTACTATGAAATATTGGGGTGTTACAACAAATGATTTTAATGGTATTAGTGAAATTTTTAAATTAATGGATCCTGGTTTATATTTTTTATTATCTTGATGTTTATTTAGTAATTTAATACACTATATAATTATACTATTTATTTTTTTGACACCAATGGTGGTGTCCTATTGAGTTCTTCTCACACCCTACTCGAGCCACAATTGGGTACATGAGTAGACCTCATGCATTCGGGTCAGGACAATGGAAAAATCCATATTTTATCTGGTTAATGTAGGCCTAGGATTTTCCTTTATAAGGGATATAGACTTGGTGTCGAAACGTATTTTTGGGATTCATCTATTTTCCATTATTTTGGGGTTTTCCATTATACTTTTCACTATACAGCATGACATGACGTGACATATTTACAGTTTGGGTGTGTTTTTTAATATTTTTTTGGGAAAATTTGTGAATTCATGTTTATTGTTTATTACTTATTTTGTATCGTAAATTGATTTCATACATAGTTTATTTCATTCTTATCTATTGTGTCTCACTTTGATAAAGAGGGTATAGTCCCCCCATGTGTTCTATTAGTTCCCCACTACTAGTTGGCCTCTTCTAGCATACGTGGAGGCATGCCTGAGGTCATGTGGCGACCCGGATCGGGGCACCAGTTAGTGGCTTTAGGTTAGGTGACATAACGAAATGACTATGTAATGTCTTCCATGTATCTATTTTTACTTCTAATAATTCCTCCCACTAAACAAATTTTATTGGTTTAGATACAAAAATAAATCTTATTTCTTGAATGGTGTGTTAAGATTTATATTACTCATGCTAAACTCTTCGAACATGATATTTAAACATATTCGCCTCACAACATAAAATTTTTGTTTTTAATAGATTTTATTAAATTATATATAAAGGAAATTTTCTCTTTTCATCATCTTGATCTTGTAACTTTTACATATCATAAAACATTTCATTAGTACCACTAGTTACAAATTTAGGCATAACTCTTTACATAAAGACAATTCATTACCAAAATTTCTTAATATCTATTAGGATTTAAAGAAATGTTCAATTTGAAGTTAATTATTATGACCATTAATTTTTTATATTTTGAACTTATCCATGTTAAAATATACCAATATTATCCCAATAAAAAATATTTTCTCTGAATTATATTTCTAAATCACCAACTTTTTTTAGATCAGAAATAACATATATTTAAATATATACTAATAATTTTTAAAAACATTTAGAGACATATCATATATGTTTTTTTATGATTTAAATAAATTTTGAGCAAATAATATTTTTTCATGTTATAATGCTGAACTTTTTAGTTGTGGGGAAAAAATTCTCATATTTAAATAACATGGATAAAAGAAATTATAATCATAAAAATATTTTAAACTTATTTTATTTCAAAAAAATTATATATAATTACATAAATAATAAATTTATACTTTAAAAAACAATACCTTATTTTATTTGAAATATATCCCTATTTACATTCAATTTATTTTCATAAAAATAAATGTAAATGGGAGACAATACACTTCCATTATCATTAGATATTAAATTCAATCCATGTAATAGACCTTATTTATGTTTAAAATATTTTATTTTCTACCTGAATGTAATGAAATAATATTAATCCAAAAAAAATTATTTATTTTTTTACTAGTGTACATATTTTAAAAAAAATATTATGTATAGTTGGTGTCATTTACCCTTCAAAATATAATAATTAATTTCAATAACATTAAAAAAAGATGTGGACTCTCCATGACATTTTTCATCTCTCTATAGGTATTTTAGATATTTTAACTTAATGCAAAGGTCTTTTATAGTGGAAAAATTATCTTTTACTAGAATTTATATTTTTTGGTTTCAAATAAATTTTTATGGATTATTTTACCCCATTTCCATTTAACTTATGAAAAAAATACCTATTTATAATTATACCTTCATTTGGACACATTATTTTAGACCCCCATTTCTTTCTAAGTAATGCATAATAGATTAATCATATTAAGTAAAAAAATGAATTCATTGATTTTTTAACTCATAATCAGCTATAAAAATATATTTTTTATATTGATATATATTGAATTCCATGTCAAACTATAGCCTAGGTGCTTACACCAGTGTCATTTTTCCATTGAAATACCCAATTACGTAGAATATATGAGGTGTTATATTATTAAATTCATCCATATTACACTAAAAGTTTTAGTTAGAAACTTATTATCTCTTATGTATATATTGTTAATGATAGTGGCTCTTCAGGTTATCTTTCATTCCCAAAAACATCTATTTACAATTTTATTTTGAATCCTATGATTCATAGATAGAATAAACACTACATATGAAACATAAGAATATATATTATGATTACTATAATTATATTTGTATTTTTAACTAGATTTATGTTTATGTTGTTTCTAATGATGATTTTTTCCTTAACTTTTAGATTTTTTCTTATGGTTTGAGAACTATTCTCAGGTTCCCATTATTTACAAAAAAATCATATATTAAATTAATATTTTAAATGTATTAATATAAAATTAAACCTTAATAATGGTTTATTTATATATATAACAAACTTTATTATAAAATAATTACAGTCTTTTTCAATCATTTAACAATGAATTTTTTAAATGTTCTCAAAGATAAATGATGGACCCTTTTTAATAACATCAAATTTATTATTTCTCAAAGATAAAAATATTCATCATGACTTGTACCACGAAATATTTTAACATAATACATGAATATATTTAGTTTAAAATTAAGTAAATCAAATCATATATGACTATGAGATAATTGAGTGGGATACTTGTTCCAGAAATCTTTCATATGGTTTGTAACATCATTTTTCATTTATTATCCTAACATTAGGGTTTAAGGGAAATGAATAATCCAAATATCACATAAGGAATTGGAACATTATTATTTGGGTTACATATATCTATCTTTTCTTACAAATGATAATAATATATGTACCTAGATTCCACCTAAACCTTACGATTTAGATGATCTAGGTACGAATAATGTTTTCTTTGGATAGAACTAATCACATATATTTTTTAATAGTTTTGGACGTCTCTACATCTTATCTTACTTATTCCATTGATGTTTTCTTGCATCTATTGGTTTAGTTTTTCTCCCATAACTTCAACCGAATCAATTTTTTTAAAACACATTAATTTATAACCATTTTTAAAACTTGATATTAA
Organism: Viscum album; assembly: GCA_963277665.1. Classification (NCBI taxonomy): domain Eukaryota; kingdom Viridiplantae; phylum Streptophyta; class Magnoliopsida; order Santalales; family Viscaceae; genus Viscum; species Viscum album. The sequence goes on from OY728120.1 coordinate 489,448,109, forward strand.
GGATAATTACACCAAAAATTTACCCAATTGCATCCACTCCAATAAAAATTTACCTAATCAATAAGGAACATGAATTATTTTCTTGTAATGTTTTATAATTTTACAAACCTAGAATCCCCCCAAGTGAAATTATGGGGGGATCGATATAATAACTCAATAGAAATGTCATCAATGTCCAATACCACTATAAGTATATCTAAAATTCCCATTATTCATATGCCAATATTAATGAAAGAACCATATTACATGATTTCCCTAACACCCAATATACCTAAATTGAAACCTTCATTTGGTATTAATAAAACAACCACAAACATATATTAATCTTGGTAACTGTGACAAATTCATATGCCATGAATAGCATATAACTCCTTACATAGTATGGTATTTATAAAAATTAATTTAATACTATAAAATTAATTAATTATTAATTAATAAAACAAACACATTATTAATATTTGGTTAAATAAATGTGACAAAAATATCTTAATTTGGTAAATGTGACAAATTCATAACCAAAAGTTTTTTAAATTTCTGATAATACACACATTGTCTGGGGGAATTGTCTTCCTTATTAACAAATTGGACTAGATAAGCCCATCGATATGTACTGGGTTGGATAAACCCATTCTCTATTAAATACTGAAGATGACTGTCGAGCTCTTGTATCTTAGTAGTGGACATCATGTAATGAGGAATTGATACAGGTGAAACTCTTAGAACTAGATTTATAGAGAACTATACTTATCTCACTTGAGTACATCCTTTGAATTAATCTTGGAAAAAAATCCATAAAATTATTAACCATTTGAGGTAAATAGTAATGGGGGTTCCCTAATCATCTGGATATAAACTATCAATTTGGGTTGTCATACGACCAGTCCCATGATTCTTGAGTCTGGTACATCTCACTGAGAAAATCTATTTAACCATGTAAACAAACTCACTTCCATCTAGTTTTGTGAATTTCAACCTTTAGGGATATAATTCAATGAAAGTATAAATTTGAACCAATAATCTTAACTAAATAATGTTTTAAAAACCTATAAACCCATGGAAAAAAGAGGTCTTATATGAAGTGAGACCGACCAATGTCTAGGGGGAACTCACTTCACCAATGTACATTCTCTATTCTAATCCCCATAGGAGTATCAAAAATCATGAAACCATATAAATTATAAACAATCAACCCAAGGCTCCCCAGAATGGAAAAAAAGAAATATATAAGAAGTTTTAGTATCAAAAATAGTAGAGGCTAAGGTAGATGATACTAGAATAGTACTTATACAGTAGAAGGTATTGGATTCTAATCATCAGGTTTAGTTTCAATGTGTATGTATTTCATTATCCATGGCCCTGTGATACCAACTGGATACCCATAAAAGATCTGCGCTAATGCCACTACAAATATGGGGTCTGAAAACAATGACCATAACCACCACATTAGTCTGATTGACTAGTTGTACTCTAGCTCCCATCTTGATGAGTTGCAGCTAACCCCGCTTCGGAATGTGGAGTTAGTACATACCCTCTCTCATTTACTATTAGGGGAAAAATTCAAAAAAAAAGAGTTGTAGATGGCCCATCATGCCACCAGATTCGCACTTGACTTGTTCTCTCGTACATTGAGGCATCTTATGTCCCAGTCTTCCACAGTTGTGGAACCTCACTTGTCTAACTATGTGTGTTCTTTGTCTTCTAATGTCACCATGTGGAAACTCTAGAGGACTTTTCCTTCTAACAGTCTATATAGCTCCAGATTTAGATGTCGAAATACCCTGGCTTTCACCCCCTACCTCTCTTGTTCTCTATGATAAGCAGTTGATTTACTATTCCACATATGGTATTCATCCGAATGTTATTCATCTACGATCAGATGTCATACCTGAGACCATCATTGAATCGCCAATATTTTGATAACTCATCACCCATCAGAATGGGTGAGAAGAAATGCAACTGTGTAAAACGGGATGAATAATCCATAACTGATAATTATCCTTACTCCATGTGCCTGAACTCACATGATATATCATCTCTCAATGACTTTGAAATGAAGTAATCATAGAATCCCATATGAAAATCCTCCATGAAATCTCCCGATGAAAACCCATCTGAGTAATGGAATTTGACCATATATTGGATGAATCATGCATTATTTAAGTAGGGAGATTTAACCTCTTCTTAGAAGGTGTATCTAGATGCTTAAAGATATAAATAATTGAGTCAATCCAGGACTCTATAGTTTATCTTCTTACTTCCCCAAAAACATGGGTAGATTATGTTAGTGTAACTCACAGATCAACTCTCCCATAGTCAAGGAATGTCACAGTGCTCCCTGAATGCTCTTCATGAATCGTATAAAGCCTTTATGGACATATTCCTAAACACCTGTGTCTAGTACAATTACTAGTTCCCCATCTTGATCTATGATTGGATATTGTGGTAGCCCATGTCCCACAACCTCTTAAGGATGATCACTGCCACCCACCTAGCACGTGATTGGACGACGTCAGTATGGAATACCTTTACAAATATGAAGTGATCACCTCAGATCATGACTCACATTCAATGTTTATAATTTGGAGTGCATTTATTTGAAATAGGATTGGTAAAAAACATCGAATATAATAACAAACCCCTTTTCTAGCTCCTTGAGCCAGGTTTGGATTACGTGCATTTCAGAATAAAGGATGTGTCACTGCCTACTTCCCAGTAATAAGGTCGGTTCTGGGTCCATTTCTATTCTATAAGAAATTCTAGTTTCAATTTAATGTTCATATTCGTTACCATTTTATATCAATTTATTTTCCACTATATCACAATAAATTTAAATTTTTTGAACCAAATGGTTCCCCAAATTGGGATCCATAAGGGCCCACACACCTCATGAACCAAAATAAGGTGCCCACCTAATCCATACCATAATACATTCTATAATTTCTATCACAATAGTCGGTATAACTATCATGTAATAGATCAGAATAGGATGAAACAATTAATTCATTCTAAATGGCATGCAAGAATGCATGGAATGTGAATCTTGTGGTGTGCCTAAGATGATATATGAGATTACATACCCTCATATCATTGGGATTCAACAAAATATAACACACAATCATATCAATAATAACATATAAATCCAATTTCATCACCCAATTAAGTAATCAGATATATTTTAATAGCCAAATCCATAAAATAATTATGTCATTAGAGATTATTGGGCTCTTTCTTGTATGCAGGTTAGCTAAACCGAGACATATCTCATTACCAAATCCCTATTTATTCATATCCCGTTCTATTATTTAAAAATGGTAAAACAAATCATAAAAGAATTATTTAATACTACCTTATATTGTCTCATTCTCAGGGGCCTCTGAATGGTTTCCCAAGCATGGTTGACTACATGGCCTCAAGAACTTTTCCTCAAACACTAGAAGTTGCTGACTATGTGTGAGGGTCTAGGTGTGTATGTTTTGATATGATTCCATCATATCCAGAGTGTATTATGGTGGAATTATAACCATAGAATAGTAGAAAAACAAGTAAATCGTACAATCAATAGACACCATCCAAGACAGATATTAATAAATAATAAGAGAATGAATCTCATATATAGAAGATGATGATACATTTCATGTGTGTAACAAAGAATAAAAAACAATTATACATTCTAGTTTTATATTACATTACTCAAAATTAAAATAAAATAAAATAACTATCCATGTAGCATCACGAGACTCAGCTCAGTCCCATCCTTTCCTACACCTATGAAGCAATAAATAACCTCTAGCAGGGTGCTTTCCCTTATCCAAACCCGAAATAATATAGTTTTTTAGGGTAACATTGGTGGCCTAAATAGGGCGTGAGATATAATAATAGCAGGAAACCACCAAAAGGTCTAGTTCCATTTTGTCAGTGAATATATAACAACAACATTGTGCATGAAATAACAGAATAAGTAATGGATGTACTAAAATTAAACAACCAAAAAGGATTGGGTTCCCAAGGACACCCTTCCTCTACATCAGACTTTGTGCTAGATGGAATATCTCTAAATAAATAGTAATTATTGTCAAAATTTATATTCAATTCCATTTAATCTTTCAATATAATTTCAATAATAATTATAGAGACCTATAATGTTGCCCAAGATCCCCCATAAGTATGTGATCAAATGGTTCCTAACCAAGCCATCAATATAATATATGTCTCTGACCGAATCCAATATTGTTCTTTGTATCAGAATACTCATCCTATAATGTATTTGATTATTCATTCATTTAAGAACCTGTTTTGATCCATGGTATTCCATATTTGGAAACCAGGTATCTCTCTAGGTAAATCATGAACCAAGCACCTTACAAGCCCATCGTAGGCATTCGTCATGGGAAACCATGTATCATTTTAGGTGTGGTATAACATCAATTCCACTTGAGTCCATACTTGTTCATCAAATAAGGGAGCTAAAGTCTCACCTATGGAATAAATGAACAATTACCCTCTATGTCCATCCTTGTAATTTCATTTGGATTCCAGGTATCACTCATGGGTGTAATAGTCTGCTCCCATGAATCTTCCCTTAGAAGTCTACTCAGGTAGTCCATGTATCTCTTGGGTGTAAGAAAGGAAGTAGAAAAATGATTCCATCCATGGAATTCTTATTAAACCCCACATGTCACCCAAGGAATATAATCATTTATTCAATACAACTTAACCAATTTCATTTAATCAATTTCATTTTATCAAGTCGATGTAAACACCATGACCAATTCAATATATCCTCACCTTAAAAGGAGGCTCAATAAATAGGCTAAGTATATATATTGTATCCTATTAATTTAACTAACATGGGAATTTAAATATAAGTTAATATCATTCTAAATCAATCAATTTCATGGCCTAATCAAAGGGTATGGTCTTACCATTCCCTTCCATTAATCAACTCAGCATACAATTTCTATTACAATTCGTAATTCAAATTATCAATTTATTATACAACTCAATTCACAATTGAAATCCCATAGAAATGGGTAAAAAGGAATACACTATGGAATCCAAATTGAATATCCACCCATGATGATACAATGAACTAAACAATTCACCCAAGTGGTGGTTCCAATATAATGTTCTTAACCTCTAATCACATATCAATGGGGTTTGTAAATTACATAGATCATACCTATTAATTTAAATCAAGGATTAAAACTCATTTCAATGATGTCACTCCACGAATTGGTCATGTGGAACAATGACATATATATATAAACACATAAGCACTAAATAAAAATAAAAATACCACTAACTGTAGGTTTTTAGTGGACTACTCATCTAGTATCAGCACTTTATTCCACTAATATTAGGATAAAATTGAAGAATAAGAAGATAACCTATAATTAGGGTGCATTAGAATTCCCCTAAATAGAACTGTTGATACCAAACCAAAGGGATAATTTCAAAAAAGGAATGCAGATCTCTCCAATGATTGATTCTGACCTCGGATGGAGAGTCAGTGACAATTCATATATTTTAATAGAAACAGGGCTCTCAAAATGTTGTTTTGTTGTGCAAGAGAATAAATGATAATTAGATTTGATATAATATTTAATTAAGGGAAAACCTTCAATTCCCCCAATAAATTGTGTGTCAGGGTTTGGCCACATGGTTGGCCAAATCGTGCACCAATCATGCGCCCTTTGTTGTGAGAATGGGAATACTACATGGTTTTTATGCATGGTTGGACTAACTATGTGAAAACGTGTGAAAATCCTCTATTAAAATTCTATATATTTTTTGCATGACTGTGCACCCCACATCACATAGTTTTTCGAACCATGCAGCCTATAGGACTGCCCTATCCATCCTCACCGGGTTAGAAGTATCTTTATAGAATTCCCCGCATGGTATCTACTAACTATGAACCATTATATTTTCACCCCCAAAAGCATGGTTTGGGGATTTGAAAATGCTGCAGACACCCTTGATAACCCTATGAGCTCATTGGATATTTACATTAGGCTATAATTAAGTATTTCAACTAAGAATCGATGGAATTTAAATGATTATATACCTCAAGAAAGAAATTTTTCTTATACCCAAACATTTATAACATTGATAATAAATATTAATTCTTCAAATCTTAAATGTATTAAAAGAATGAATATGAAAATTATTAATTCTTCTCACCCCTTAATTGGATCCATCAAGATATTTATAAAAAATATCTTTCAATACATGTATCCACTGGATATATCGTATATCAGAAGGAATTTTCATATCATCCCAGGGTCCAAGGCATCGAGTACCATGAGACGTGGAGTATGTCAGTCTCATATAGATACTCAATAATTCTCTATTCTATGGATATAAACTATCAAAACTGAGGAATACATCACATGTTATTGACTATTATATAAGATAGCATCACATTCCCCCTCATCTAAATAAATAATCATATCACATGTATTATATTGGTATAGTCATACACACTTTATGTCTATCAAAACTAGGGCCCCAAATGCCATAAATATCATATGAGAGCAAAAATACCATCTTGGTTAGCCTCAACCCGTTGAAATTATCAAAAACATACCTAAACAACCCAAAATTTGCTAAATTTAAAACCTTTAATAAGAATGGTATAAATTTGTGATATTTATAATTCTAAGTATATCACCAACTTTAGATATATGGAAATATGAATATGAAACATGAACCCCTAGAATAAAAAATAAATATAATTTTAATCTTTATGTGGTATACATCATGGTCATCAAATGCACCAACCCTATTTTTTCCATGTGATAATATTTTTTCTATAATTAAAAATTATTAACCTTATTACCATTATCATTTTTTCACAATGTGTAATACTCCATAACAAACATAAGCTAGGGATATCATTATGTAATACTTTGAGAGGTCAATTATCATTTCATAACATGTAATATATTAAACTAACATGAAATAATGATAAATTTTAGACTATATTTTATATAACATTATAAATTTAATATTCTTATTCTCCATTAAGAATAATTAAAAAAGAATAAATAATTTTCCATCTAATCATATTATACATGATAAACTACCAAATCAACCTCATGTTTTCTCTACCTTTAGGATTTATTGATCTCATTGCATATCTATGTGATTTTTTACACATATATATGATAACCAAAGCATTAATCAATTATAATTTATCATTTTTAACAGTAATTTATAAAAAATACACACTAAGGATCAAGTATTATAATGCTTTTTTCAAAAATTATATATATAAATACAACACTATAAACATAAATGCATTGTTAATATTTAAAACCCCAAATGGTGTTCCTACTCTCATAATTCCTCACAAAATATATTTCATGTTAAATGCACAAATAGAAAAATGAAAGGTATAGCTTAAAATCAGATTAATGGAATAATAAAAGTAAATATTGAAGTCATAAATGTGTTAGGAGGCATAAAATAATAGCATAATGTCACACCCCACCACATGTAGAGGAGGTATGGTGATGATATTCTCTATAATATTCCATAAATCTATTCATATATCTCATGGTATTGAAAATTATATACTTCATTGGAACAATATGGAACCCCACTTGATCCTTGAAGACTTTATAACATTTCAGATCTCTATGAAAGGTTGTGGATCTCAAATTATTCTAGAAATATCCATGTGTATAATATTAGGATAGGTTACTCTAGAAAAATGTAGATATATAATATTAAAACATTATACAGGCATTACCATCCAACCCTTTATAAAGGTAGTGGTACCTCATTTACAAATACACACTGATGTTGGGAGAAATAGAGAGATTCAATTTCATTTCTGTCTTGTGATATTGTCAATAACATCCTTTACGGTCATTACTTCTGTTGTGAGTGTGGAATAGGTGAACATGGCTAGGATTTGAGTAAAAAATATAGTTTGGTACTAAATGCGAGCTTTGGTAATGCTAACTTCCATGACAGTCGGTTTTAGAGTCCACATTAATGGTAAGTATTTGAGAATGGAAATTATTAGAAGGGGTTAACATAGTTTTTTGTTTGATAAGGAGAACATGTTTCCCATTCCTATAAATACCAAGGGGAATTCCCATCAAACCTTAAAAACTCATGAGGATAATATCCTAAGGGTAGAGGAGCACATTTTTTACATGAATACAAGGCTCTATATTGTTGTGGGAGACAATGAGGAAGGAGTGCCTGACATTGTGGACCATCATGAATTGTTTATCACTCTTCAAGATCATGTTACATAGTTGAGAGGTTTTCTAGGTAGAATGCAACTGAGAAGGATGGAATCATGGACTGGATAAAGGGTTCTCATTAGAACATGTTAAGGTAATGGCTTTGTATGACCAAGCTCTTGATCAATTTAAGAAAGTGTGGTCTAATAACCTTGGAAATATGGATTGTGGTCTGAATATTGGGGACAGCACAAATATCTATGTCCCTAGACAAGGAACATCAATGGGATGAAATATTCCATGGAGGTAAAAAACATATTTTGTCATGTTGTTCAATTCATTGAGTTTATTGGCCTCACATAAGATATGAGTTGACTGAATTATTTCATTCCTTACATTAGTTATGATGCATCTATATGGGGGAGGATTAATCCCCAAGGCATCAAGGATAGGGGGTAGCAGATTTTATCCTAGAGTGAGTTTATGAAATTGTTCAATGTAATGTTCTACCATAAATAATCATATTTTGGATAAAGGGATAAGTTTATAACCATGATTCATACTAGGAAAATACATGAATATGTGTTGGAATATGTATTTATTATACTTTTGGTCTATAGTAAGCTTGACTACGAACCCAAGTATTATTACATCAAATGGAATCAACCATGGGAAAAATAATGTGTGAGAGGTAGATGGCATAATACCTTAACCAAATCTATTCTGATGGATGATTCCTTAGGGTAATATAAGAATAATTTTCAATATTTTAATCTCTAGAATGTCATGATCCATCCCTCAGGGCCCATTCTATGACTACCCTAAGATCACCTCCCATAGGTCAGGGGCTAGAGGCTAGTGCTGAGTAGGAATATCCCAATGAAATGGGAGGAATTTTTCTAAGTATCTATACACTCGCACACAACTCTAAGATACATATGATGGAAAGTAAAAACAAAAAATAAAAAAACACAAGGTATGCCAGAAGAAAACTGGAGTTATATGGGGATAAAATAAAATCCCAACATAAAGTAAAGTAAAATTACAAGTCTCTGTAACTCCTCCATAAAATATCCTACCATAATGGTTGGTATATAATCACATGTTTGAAGCCTTATTAGCACACCTCATATTTTTGGTCAGTCTAAGCACCACCTCGCCCTGTTCCACCAAGGACATCATGAAAGGGTCGATTGTCTGCACAAGACACAACATGTGCGGGCAAAGCCCATACAGGGTTTATTAAAACAATATTCAGTTGGGCACCCCGAAACCCAAAGTTAAAGACCACAAAAGAAATTTCATTAAGAAGATATATCCAGCTCAACACAGGTATATGTCAACAAAACATATAACAGGAACATCTAGGTATACTCATAAAGGATTCCAAGACTCATGGTCTCATCCACTGCCATCCATAAGGTTCTTCTTATAGCATGCTTGATTATGATAGATCTCACTCCTCGATCTATCTGATAGTAAGCATGTAGAACATTTCTAACAAAAGTATCTGACATAAAATGTAGTCTCGATACGTCCCAAATTTCTCTGAGACATCCTGTCTCGATAAGACCAAGAGTCTCAATATAACATCCAATCATTGGTTATAGGATTCCACTCATTAAATGCTCATTCTGGTAGAAATCACTCCCTAATCAATTATTTCATTGAGGAATCTTACAAGAGGATCTGTTAGTTTGGGCCCCTCCAAAAGAGAAATTCCTGGACAAATATCCTAATTTATAGATAGGGGATTCTCCTTAGAGAATATCATGAAACCGATATGAATTAATCTAAAATGTATGGTATTCTTCTTGGAGAATACCATGAACCCTACTAATGAAGCTAGTAACATAGGGGATTCTCCCTATAGAATACTATGAACCATACCGATACAGCTCTCTAGATTGAGGATTGATACCTTATGCTCGGTGGTCACGTCAATTCCCAAGAATCTTTATAAGGGGTGATAGAGTATCACTCCATTACAAAAGAGGATTCCATAACTCAATCCTAGACTTTATCCTCTCGAGGGGATTGCTGCCCAATGATGTGGATGCAAGGTCATACTGAACCCTTGAAGAAAGAAATAAGGGGAAGCTTTTATCCAGTGACATTCCTCACTAAAAACCCACAAAGCCATCTCAAAGTGACTGCCTCATCACGAGAGTCCCAATTCCTCAAATTACTTTCCAAATATACTTACAATAAAAATTTTAATGGAATTTAAGAAATAAGGGGTTGGTTGGGTCTGAGTTCGGTCAAACACGGTCGGGCTGACCCAACCCAACTCAAGTCTGCCGACCTAATCCACCAGGTCGACCTGGCTCGCTAGGCCTACTGGAACCAGTCCATTGGCCCACCTAGGGTGGCCTAGTTTTCTCAAACCTAGCCCACTACATGAGGGCCGGTCTACCTACACCGAATGCAGCTAGCTGGCTGTGTCACACCCTAGTCAATGTGGTCGGCCCGTAGTCTACACAGTCGGTTCGTGTGACCAGCACCACTAGAAACAAATACATGGGTCTTCTATCCGATGTGGATCTGGAAATCGACGGCCTCTTACCATAGTTGTTCACCAAAATCGTTGCTCGCCTAGCTGCGGTGCCCGTAGGCCCTTCCGTCATCGATCTCATGCACAACCAGCCACGACCCCCTACCACAGGTCTCTCCACCGCTATAGTCTTGCTGGATTTTGGCATGCCAATGCCATGGCCTCAGATACCAGAGGCCATTTTCATGTCCCGACCATGTTTCCGCGCAAATAACACTCCCCCCCGACAGCTACTCCACCGACATACTCTCCGTCAGTATCATCACATCACACTTCGCCTGACGTCGCACCTTTGTAAGGATGCTAGAGTGTCAGATTCCAAGCCTCAGTATTTTTTCACCACTGATAAATGGTGAAACAATCTTTCCTCTCAAATCCTCATGAATAAAGAAGATAAAGAAAAGGAATATTGGGGGAGGAGAAACACCAGAACACCCAAAGAATATATAAATTCCTTTTTTCTGTTGGCCAGAATTTTTTCTTTTTATCAGGATCATAAAGAACAAATTAAAATTCAAAAAATTCTATTTCCCAAATTAATCCTCGTAAAAAGACACCCATCCTGCTAGAACGCTCGACCAACAGATCAACCTATTCATGGTTTGATCCATGTTCATCATTTGAACGTAAAATGGGAACAAGGATATAAAATAGAAATAAAACCCCTACCTCATGGATTGGATCAATCATTAATGAGGAACAGAGTTGCACCACCATCGTTCGTCGGGCACATCAGGCCTCAGAATCCCACACTGTATCAGTTCCTAGTCTCAAAATTCTCCAATATATTTTCTAAAAATGACAATGGGAAAATAAAAGTCATTAAATTCTCCCCACCATACGGTTTTACATTCCAGAATGAAAACCAAGTGAATCCCAAACAAATGAGGGTATGGGTATAATTTTGAGCATCCGGATCCCTTGTGCTCTTTTGTAGATTCTCGTCCCACCACGAGGAACACATTTAAGAAATCAAATATCTTTGGAGAATCCTCTCCTCGTAATCCATGATCTCCACAACTAGGATGAAAAGTAAGAATCTTGATCAGAAACTATTGTCTAAGGGATTTTATGGAGTCGATCTATCTTCTGCATGTATTGGCATCACAAACTCCCTTCCATACTCTGCTCCCGGCAAGCTAAAAAATGGACAACCTTGTTAGATGGTCCACTATCACCCATATAATATCATGTCCCTAGGATATAAGTGGTAAAATTGTTACGAATTCCATTGATATCTTTTATCACTCTTTTTCTGACACCCCAAGGAAGGAAATAGCAACCCTTTCCAAGCATAGGGTATCAACACAGTGAGTTGAACAGCACGAAACTGATTCAAACAAGTGATCATATTTTATATCAATAGGTAAGCTGGGATTTAACCTATTCCATCATCCCCAGTGTCTTCCTTGACACCCACATGCATATCTCGATGCATCTTGCAACTCCATGAATCCACTACTACTACTATGCGTACTTTGAAAGGAACCACATTCTCCCCAAATTTTTAATATCCATTAGGGGCATTCCCCATTGAAAAATGAGTATGTAAAGTCTCACAATCGATTTCATTGAGATGTGCCTACCTTCTTCACTATAAGATTGTGGGGGTAACAACCACTAAATGGAGGAGAGATTCATCATCTCTATCCAAAAAATATAACTATAACGGGGACAAATACTTTTTTTCCTCATTAAAATTCTATGAATTGGATCTCTTAATGAGAGAATCTTATACCATGTTTCCCTTACCAAGATTATAGATAATCATCAATTCATTTTCCTTGAGGAACGCTAGACAACATCTCTGCCTCAAGTTCAGAACCTTTTGGAATATGATATACTTGAGAATATTGTGTTCTAAGTAGATAATAAACCGCCCCTCCACCAAGTAGTGTCTCCAAGTCTTCATTTTAAAGACTACCATTACCAAACCAAGATTGTGGGTCCTGTAGTTCTACTAATTGGGTGTCAACTGATGAAAACCATATGTAATAACTACATGGTTCTCCATCAAGACACATCCAATTTCAATCCATGAAGCATCTCTGAACACTATGTACTCAACTACCTCCTCTGTAAAACTCAACATTAGGGAACTAATTATACTATGTCTTAACTGCAGAAAATCATACATGCACCTTTCTATCCATGTGAAAGGATTCCCCTTCTAACTAATCTATGTGTTCTTTGACCCTTTGGTAGTGGAAACATGATCTCCATAGTTACATGGATAAAGTTATGTAAATCCATAGATAACCTCGAATATTGGGTCATACTAATCCCTTCCTCTTCTAGTCCTCCACCTACACCCTTATATTGCGAAGCTCTGTGGAAGCCATCTGATATACTAATGATAATATCAGCACTATAAAAGGGTGTATAACAATGTTGAAGTCTATCTTCTTATGGGGAGGTAAACCTAGATCATCTTTAGGGAAAATGACCTCATACTCTGCCAAAACGACTAGGAACTAAAAACTCATAACATCCACTACCCCAAGGGTAAGGATAGCCGACTCAAGATTGATTGGTTGCACCCTCTTATGAATGACTCAATCTCATGCTACATGGGTTTCTATTTTCACCGACTAAGGAAAACCACATTCCATCGTTGTGGACATACCACACCTTTCTTCCTAAAACATTCAATATGGGCATGGAATGTCGATAACCAATCCATACCAATATTGATGTTGTCAGGCCTCGACGCTGCCACAAAGTGGTTCCTACCAAAACTCCTGCCTCAAGGGTCAGATCAGACTTTCAGCATATGTGTGATTGTCGAGTCTATTTCCAATGGTATCTCTAGATATAAAGGTCATGTCCATGATTTAACCAGAATATCTAGGTCTTTCACAAGATTAGTTACAGATTTAAATTATTAACACATGTTTCTATAAATATTATAGCTATCAGTAGACACAAATTGCACCTCCAATCATTCTGGGATCCCTTGGGTAATATAACTTGACCCCATGTAGCTTACCCTTCCCTAATCCTCTAGTTCCTTGAGCCCGGTGTGGGACACAAGTGGGTGGTGGTGGTAACACGTCAAAATTTGTACCCCCTCCTACTGCTCTCTCAACTCCTCTTCCATGTCTTTCACCCTACAGATCCATCTATTATTGTCATTGTCTCTACCTTGGTTTTCCATCCACTATTTCCTTGTCTGCATCAAATTGTGCTGAGAAATCTTTAGCGAGATTTCCCCCACTATATCATGAAAACCATTTCATCTCTCTATTCCATCTCAACTCACCCAATGAGCCTTGATTTGTGGATCCCCTATCCTTGGACCTCAAATTTGAACATCTCTAGTGTCGATGTTTATGAGACCGGCATCGGATTCCAGATCATGAGGTCTCTACTCCTGCTAGCCCACTGCTGACATCTAGGGGTTGTATCCACTCAGCTATAGGACATTCAGCCAAAAAGTCCTTCTCTATCACCCTATCATAATTTGGAATGCACATAGGAATAATTCTCACTCAGATGTCTATAATCACACCTTTCTCAATGTCATGACCCCTGAATAACTGGTCATATTGTATTCATTGTGTACTTGGAAAGGTCATAACCCACAATGAATACATAGAATCCATCATATCATCCTTCCGATTTAGGAAAACCTCTTGGGCATGCACAAACCTTATCTTTTATGGTGAGATCCCATTCCCTATGAATGGTTCTAAAACACTATTCATAGAAGAGTCACCTCATCTTATGGTCAGGTAATTAAAACCCTAACATTTCCCAACAATGACACATAGAGGGATCCCTGTTAGGACCACCATTTGATATAATGGTGTCCCGAGTGGGTATAAATCTCTATCGCCACATCAATCCAGTCCTCAGACACCATAAAATCAGACTCTCCCCAGAACATGAGGGGTCTATATCACCAAAACTCGTGACGTGTGCCTATCATGTACATCTCATCCGCTGGTACTAAAATTACCATGTGATACTCTATATTTGGTAGTTTAGCTAGTACACCACCTGGAGGTGTTGTCTTTGGTACAAATCCTTGTACCCATGTCTCCTAACCGCACGGATCATCCTCATGATCATGTGGTGGAATCATGGGTGACTATCTACATGGAAGCATCTTGAAGAAAAACAAGATGTACCATGATCAATAGAGTATACTTGTGAGATAACTGAGGAAATACATGTAAAACACTACCCATTCCCATTTGATGCATGTACCATCATTTTTCCCTAAAAATAGTGTTTTCACAAACTCTGTCAAAAGTAGAATCTAGGGTCATGGTAAATGGTTACGTTAATCATTTCACCAATACTAGATTCCCTAGCCTAAAATCCAAACTTGAAACACTTATAACTATTTCAAAAAAAACATACTCATAGACTTTGGGTGCTTAAGGTAGAACTGACATCCTCTAATACCGCTCTGTCATGACCCTCCCCTAGGGCCCATGCCATGACTACCCAAAACCTGACTCCAATAGGCTAGGGGATGGAGAATAACACATAGTAGGGTTTCGCCCCACATTTTCCTCTTCTTTTCCTGTTCATTTTCAGCTTCTTCCCAGTTTCTTCTTGTTTCTGTTTTTCTAGGGGTTTTCCCTGGTTCTTGTTCTAGTGTTGATTCCTTTCTCGTTGTGTTTAGTCTTTTTGGGAGTGTTTTACGATGGATTTGGTCTACTGTTTTTTATACTGGTAGTTCGGTTGTTACGACTGCTTTGGTGATGGATTTCTTCGACGTCGACCATTCCCCGAGGTTTTTGCCGTTTTTCATCCTATAAAATCCCACTTCTTCTCTACTTTGGTTCCAAGGGTCCTCCTTTCTCTCTGAGGTGGAGCTGTGAGGAGGTATTCTAGTTTCTTTGGGATGTGAGTTTGAGTGGGATTTGAGAGGCTGACGGTGACGACGTTTCGATCATTGATGGTGAGGTTATGTTCTTCACCGGCAACGATGATGATGGTGGTCTGGTGAAAGGGGATGACAAATCGTTACTGTGATGGGATTCTGCATTCAGGGGTGGATGCCGGAGAAGTGGTTGACAGTGTTTCCTCAATGAGGGGGAGGTATTCGTCGCCATGAAGGCGTGATTGCAGTGACGGTGTTGCGATGTCTGTCCGGTGATATGATAATGCCTCTAAGGTGTGGTTCGAGGTCCCCGTGATGTGGATTGAGGTGGGTATCCCATGGTTCGATGCTAATTTTGGCAATATTTCTGTATTTTAGTTTTGAAATTTGAATTTGGTCATCTTGAACATTGAATTTGGTGTGCGGTGTGTATGGGGGATATACGGGACTATGTGAACAGTGGATTCTTTGTTCAGTTCCCACTTTTCCAAAAGTGGCATTTAATAAATTCAAAAAAATGGATTGTGGGCCAAAAAAATGGGTGGCATTTTTCTATGTACCTATACACACGCAAACAACTCAAAGACACAAATACTGGAATGTGGAAACACTAAATAAAAAAACAAAATGGTACACTAGAATAAAAATGAAGGTAAATGGAGAAATAATATAATACCATCAAAATGTAGAGTAAAAGTAAATGTATTTTTAACTCCTACGCATAAAATCCTACTATAAGGTTATGTAAAGAAATAGTTGTTAGAAGATGTAGAAGCACACATCATCTGTAGGGTTAGTCTATGCACCACCAGCCCTGATCCACTAAGGACTCCATAAATGTTTTGATCATATACATAAAACATGACAAGTGTGGGAAAATCTTGTGTAGGGGTGAGTAAAAAAATACTGAATATGGCACCCTAAAAGAAAAAATAAACACCACTAAAAACATATATTCAACTCAACCCAAGTATATTTCAATAGCACATATAACACTAACATCTAGGTAACTCAGAATAGATTCCAAGTCTCAAGGTCTCATCCACTTCTAGCTATATGGTTCCTCTCATAGCATGCTCAATTTTAGGAGTTCTCCCTGCTCAAGATATCTGATAGTAAGCATGCAGAACAAGTCTACCAAAATAATCTAAGAGAACATATGGTTTAGATATGTCACCAAGTACCCTAAGACATCTAGTCTCTCTATGACATGGAGTCTCAATAACACAGATAATCCTTGGTCATAGGATTTTTCTCGAGTCATGAAATTTCTCGGAGAACCCACTCCTCAAGACTTGATTTCATCGGGGACTCTTACAAGAGGATCAGCTAAATTGGGCCCCGAACAAATAGAAAACAATGGTCAAATATAATGATTTGAAGATAAGGGATTCTCCTCAGAGATACTGAAAACCCAATCTGTATTAACCTACAACATAAGGGATTCTTCCCATAAAATACCATGAACCCTACTGTTGTGGCTTGTAACATTGGGGATTCTCCTTAGAGAAAAAAACAAACACTGTAGATACATCCCACTAGATGGAGGATTAATGCCTTAAACTCGGAGGTCATGTCAGTCCCAAGGAAACTCCATAAGGGGTGATATATTATCCATCCAGTCAAATTGAGGATTTCACAACTCTATGTTAGACTCTATCCTCCCGAGTGTATTGATTCCCAGTGATGAGGATGCAATATTTTACCAAACCCTTGGGGAATGAACTATGGGGAAGCTTCTCACCTATGTTGGTCCCCACTAAAAACACATAAATCCATCTCAATAGGACCACCATATCACGAGGGTCTAAACACTACAAAAATATCGTCAAACGAACATATATTATTAATGTTATGGGTGTTTAGCTATAAAGGGGCAAGTTGGATCTATGTGCAATCTAACACAGTCGGACTGAACCAACCCGCCATATAAACCTAGCCTACTGGGCCATGGGTCAAACCCTCGGGCCGCTAGGGGTGGCCCAGTTTTATCCAGCATGGCTTCTCACATGTGGGCCGGTCCACCAGCATCGGATGCTGCTAATTGACCGCGCCCCACCCAGTTCTACACAGCCAATCTGTTTCACCTTCACCAATTGATGAAATTCCATGGTTCTTCATTTCACATAGATCTGGTGAGCAATTCCTCTCTTCCATGACCACACTACCACGTCTATCGGCTACCGCCACAACCCTCCAAGTCGTGGCTCCCGCGTACCTCCCGCAGCCATATCGCTATAGGCCCTTCCGCCATCGGGCATCGAGACGACAGTCGCATGAGCCCCCACATGTGGCCACATGATGCAAGACTCTCAACCGTCGGCTCCCATGCTAATAAAAATTTGTCATTCCTGGCCGTGCCGTCAGGCTGATGCATATTCCTCTGGTGGCCTCATCTCACACCATTCCTACTATCACACCTTCATGTGGTTGTTGTAGTGTTAGATTCTGAGTCTTGGGATTGTTTCACCTCGATCAAAGGGAAAATAATATATCCCCTCAAATCCTCACGAATAATGAAGATAAAGACAAGGAAGAGTATGGGAGGTGAAACACAGGAACACCCAAAGAATAGATCCATTCCTTTGGTCATGTCAGCCAAAATTCTATCTTGTTTGAAAGATCACAATGAATAAATTAAAAATCCCAATGATCTATTACCAAATATTAATCCACGCAACAAGACACCCATCCTGGAAGAATGATAAAACCACATATCAACATGTTTGTGGGTTGATCTGCATTTTTCTTTTGAAAGAATAATGGGAAAAAGTAAATCAAATAGAAATAAACCCCTACCTCGAGTATTGGATATGAAATTGGAGAAGAACAGAGCCTCACCACCATCATTCATTGATCCCTGAACCTCGGTCCCTGATCCAAAAATAATGATCTATGATCAATCGGTGTTCTCCACTACTTTTCACTCTCTATCGAGAGGCTTCTCCAATTCCTTTTCTTCTCTAGATCTTATAGGGAGTTTCTCTAGGACTTTTAATTTGATACTATATACCTGTCGTGCAATTAAATGAAGAAACACATTTAAACATCACTATTTCATAGTGTTGAAACATCGCCATGTTGTTTAATTTATAAAAGGAAACATTTGATTTTTCATGACATCATAGTTTTGCGGAATCGCTGTGAAATGTTTAATGAAATAAAATAACCTATTTCTAATGTTTATTTTATTATATTTTAAAACATCCATAAATTAATATCTACCCTAGACTCGCATTTTCAAGGTTAAGCCCCACCTAATGAAAGAACAACCTTGTAAGATCAAAGGTACTCTCAAATTTCCAAGACAGGATACCATTTATGAGTTTTGGATATGAAAATCGAATAATTTTTTATTTAATTAATTTATTTATATTTATGTCCCTAAACTACTTTCCAGAGCTATCCCACTCAGGCCAATGTTAGGCTTTGTCTAAAGAAAATAATCCTTTATTAAGTCAATGGCGGTCTTAGATTTTCAATCTGAGTCACCATTGATGAGTAATAAGGATTTTAAAAATATAATAATTTTTTATAATTATTTTATTAACAGTTATGCCAATTCTGTGTTTTCTCACTAGATACCTATGCTAATTGAATTTTGGTCAATCCTAGGTAAAACCTTTCATCTTTAATGTAATGATGCCCTCTGATTTCTGATCTGGGAACTCGTTTAAGATTTATTCCAATTTTTTAGGAAAAAAACTCACTCACATTACTAAAAACATAATATTTTCATCGAACCCTTCCAGTAACACAATACCCCGTAATCGTATAACGTCTCAGTTATTAGTCTAATAATTTTCCCAAAAATTTTCTAAAAATAAAACTGAGAAAATCTGTGTCATTTCATAGAATGATTATAAGATTAATGTTGGGGGAGACCTAGAGGACAGGTGGAACTAGGGTTCCCCTGATAATGAAATTCTAAACAATACACCAAGGACTACCCAAGATAACATAAGACTCAAGGATGATACATTTATGATTGATCTCATCAATAGTGGGAGTTTCTTAAGAGGAAGGCATTGAATACTATGTTTTAAGAGATGTAATATATTCCCAATGTGGTGAGAGGGGAATATTATTTCAAATCAATGTGTTGGATGTGAAGAACCCACCAAAGGAACCTCCTAAGGATAGGTATATGTATGGAAATCTATAGTTGAATACGAACGATAAATTTTCAATTCTCGACATGGTTTAAATTTGTGGTTGATGATGAGGTTAGGATACATGGTCTAGTTATAAATGAGATGACTACTTGTATGAAATCCGTGAATTATACACCCAAGAATGTATGTGTCATTATCTATTGATTTTCCCATTACATTAGGGAATGGAGGGGATTTTTTTTATTTCATCATAGTTCTTGTGGATGAATTCAAGTTAGTGTTGGGGATGCAGCTATTTAGGAAACAAATACAATACCACATAGGAGAGAATCTCTTTTATAATGACAATAATGGTATTTGACCATAATAACATGTATTTACCTTATTAAATTCAAATTTAGAAGGTTTTCATGAGGAGGGAGAATGCCTAATGGGTTTATTTAAAAGAATATGGGAATGTGGATGACAACTATTAGTTTCCAAAGGAGTTGAGGGGTGTTCTATGGGAGATTAGCGATTCCATTCTATCAGAGATTCCCAGGAAGCTTCCACTTGAGAGAGATGGGGATAATCATATCGAGTTGATTCTTGGAGTAAAACCACCTTCCATGGAACCCAATAAAATTTATCTAAATGATTTTGAGGATTTGAAGAGGAATTTGTTAGAGATCATTAATGTTGGTAAAATTTAAAAATCAAAGTCTCCATATTGATCACCCATATTATTCCAAAAGAATCATGATAGATTATTAAGGATTTTTGTAGACTATGGGGCCTTCTACTTGGTTGTAGTGAAGAACAAGGATCACATCCCATTGATAGTAGATATCATTGATAAATTGGGAATGGTATGAGTATTCAAAAATGTGAAATTGAGTTTGGGATACCATAATGTTCTCATAGCTATGGGGGATGTGTTTTAGACCAGATGTGTAGTAAGGTATGGATCCATTGAGTTGTTTCTTATTATATATGGTTTGAATAATCCCGAAATTAAAATTTTCAATTAGATGAACAATGACTTCCACCGGTAGTTGTTAGGGTTTTTGGTAGACTACTTGGATGACATTGTTGTCAATAGTGAAGCATTGGTGGACCATATAGAACACTTATGAACTATGTTCAAGGTGTTCAGGGAGAATGAGTTATATATGAATTAAAAAAGGGGTTCATTTATGAGGGATGAAGTTCTATTCACAAGTAATATGTTTAAGGGGGATTATCATAATGGAACAAGAGATGAACTCTGTTATAGATGAATTAGAGCAACCATCCAAGCATCCTGAGTTGAGATCATTCCATGAATTTGTGAACTATTATCAGTGTTTCATCTATTATGATTAAAATAATTGGTCTCCAATCAATGAATTTATAATGAGTAAAAATTCATTTCAGTGGGATGATAAATTTTGGGAGGATTTTTATGGATTGAAGAAGATGGTTATGGAAGAGTCATTCATGATCTTGGATAATCCACCCAAGGCTTATTAGGTGCACATCGATGCATCAAATTTTAATTTTGGGGGTGTTGTTATGCAATAAAGACGTCCTATACATTTTTATGTCCATAAGTCAAATGACAGTGTGAGGAGGAATACATTACAAGAGAATGAGATGATAACAATGGTGTATTTTCATTAGGGATAGAAAAATTACATTCTGGGAATGAAGTTTTTGGTGTAGACCAACAATGTCTCTGAAAGGTAAATTCAAATCTAGAACTATCTGACTCTAAAGAAATAATGATGGAATGATATCTCAGACAATCTTGATTATTATTAGGAGACCAAGCCAAGGACAATGAATATGGTGGTCAACGTACTCATCGAGAAGATGGCGTCTGACCACATGTCACATATTGTTAATGGGATATTGGGTATGACAAAGGAAGGAATATAAAATGATCCTATTTCCATGAATTCATTGGTCCTTGTGAATGAGGGAAAATGAGATTTTGGGAAGAAGATGGAATTATTTACACTACAGGAAATAATCTATATGTCCCCAATTAGGGGAACCGGTATAGGGATATTATAAATTTATTTCATGACACAAGATGGGTATGAAATCTAAGGTATCATAGGACCAAGGTCTTACTAGAGGGATCATATTATTTGTTGAGGATAAGTGATGATGGGGAGTACAATGTAATGAATTTTCATTTACTCCAGTATTAAAAGGTAGAAAATTGTTTATAGGGAGGATTATTATAGCCATTTCCCACTCTAGAAAGGCCATGGGAGAAAGTTTCCATGTAATTTATCATTCCATGACATATTTATGAAGGGTATGGGAGCATTATCATGGTCATTGGATATTTCATAAAGTATTCCATAACTATCCTTCCTATAGATGATGTCATAGCTAAACTCACTTCAAGAATACTCTTAAATCTTATGGTGAAGTAATGGGGGATACCACGACATATCATCTATGATTGAGAAATATGATCCATAGGTAAGTTATGTACATATTTCTTCGTATTTTAGGGATCCAATATCCATTACCCTAGGATTTTTCAATCATAGACCGATTCATAGTTAGAGAGGTTGAACTCACAATTAGATATCTACATGAGGACCTTTTTGAGTTACAGCCACTGATATTGCGATATTTTGGTTTATGTAACCCAGTTCTCCAATAATGTTAAAAGGAGTGAGTCTATGGGTAAGATTACATTATTAGTGGTGACTAGACAATAACACTTCACTCCTCACAAAGTTGTACTTGGGGGGACTACTAGGGAAGAATCCCTACATCCTTCTCAATAAAAAAGGAGTTGTAAAATTATGTAGACTTTATAAGTGAACATATTAATAAGGCTTCAAAAAAGATGAAGATGTAAGAAGATAGGGGAAGTGATGTGAGATTCATCCTAGGTAAAAGGTGATGTGGAAACTCATACCTCATCAACATAATGAGTTGTTGAGGGTGAAAAAAATCATGACAATGTGATAAAAGGGACCATATAAAGTCTTGTTCCATGTTGGGTAGGTTTCATAATAAATGGAGTTTCCTCTAAAGATGAATATTCATCTTTTTTCCCTGTGAACATACATAATAAATTTCAGGTTGACATAGAAGTCCCGAGTGGAGTGGTGTCAAAAAGTGTTCGAAACATGATTTTCAAGTCATATGACAAGGTTGTGGATATCATAATCAAATATTGTATACTTAAATGATGAGAAGTTCCAAAAATGTTCTATTGAATGATCTAGTGTATCAGCTTACTAGTGTGTGATGAAATATGGGAACCTTCATATAACTTGTGGCAATTCGTGAAGACGGTCAAGGAGTACCATCAGCACAGGCCAAGGATGTATCCAGGATTGGTGGGGGAGTGTGTCGCAACCTATTACATTGATATAAGGTATGGTGTTCTGGATTTTTATAATCTTATAGAAATATATTCATCCCTCCCATGTTCCATAATATTATAGAATTATCTATAATATCATGGATCCCCAACTTGGGCCTTGAAGACTACAATACATTGTAGAGCTATACGGAAGGTTCTGGATCTCAATCCATTCTAGAATGATCTATTTATATTCTAGTAATATAGATTTACCTAGAACCTTGTGGATATTTAATATTTAATAATGTTGTAGAAATTTAAATCCAATACTATATAAATAAAAGGTACCTCATTTGTTTGAACACCTTGAAGTTGAGGTCCATTGAGAGCTTCCATTGCATTGTTTTCTCATAATCATGTAATACACTTACCTTTTGATTTTTAATTATATTGGGAGTGTGGATACGATGAACATAGAAATGACTTGAGTGAAAAATCTAGTTAGTTACACACACGAGAGCATTGGTAAGGACATGTCCTGGGAAATAAGATGGAAACTCATAAGTATGGGAACATGGATTAAATGATTCAAATCACAATATCATTGAATTATAAACATGTGAAAACATCTTAAATAATGACATCATAATAATATGTGAAGGATAACCACAAAAAAACATAAAATTTTATAAAATCCATCACAAATAATGTATGTTCAAGCTAAACTTAATCTAAATATGGTGTCAAAGGCTAACCACCTATGCAATAAACATAATGTGCTTAGACTGACTATCCATGCACCATAAATTGTATCTCATGAGTCATTAATATTACCCCTTGCATTGGAGAGATATATGGGATGAACTCATCACATGATAATATTTATATTCAAATATATTTCATAAGAGATGAGAAATCATCTATAAATCACCTTCATGATATAACATAGAATAAGGAATTGACCTTATGGAAGGCATTTTGAAAAAATAAAAGGGCATTTAAAAAAACATTCTTTTAAAATCCATATTTTTTTCAAAAATGGTATTCATAGAATAATTGTGGATTTATTGAAATGTAGATGATAAGATAGTAAATTATGGAGAGAATATTGGGACTAAAATTAGGCAAAGGGAAGTTCCCTGAATTCCCATTCACTTGAAAGAGAAAATTTTGAATGAACATTAAAATGTACTTTACCAAATAATTTATGGTAATGTAAACTATGTATATTTATAAAGAAAACATATATAAAAAATATGGATGTAATAATTGAGAATAATATTTTAATTGAGAAAAAGAAAGTCAATGTGTAATGAAGACGTAGAAAGGGTGGTTTAGAGGATCACTTACCTCCTGTCCGAAAGCAGTCTACACTTTCACATAACATCATTTCCCTATAAATTTCTCTTCTAGGAAAATTTTTAAGTATAATAATCATGTAAGTTTGTTGAGACCAAGGTTTAATATGTGTGTTTTGGGTGTTTATGGGAGACTAGGGTTACGTTTAGGTTGAGCCACGACTTTGGAATTGGTACATAAATGCGGAGGAGGTTGTCTCCTTTTATAAGTGTTGTAAATGTAAATTTAGTAAAAACTGATTATTTTCATATAATATCACTTGATTATTCATGGAAACAATTTACAATAAAGGTTTTTATAAGGTGATAAGTTTGTTCCACCCTCCACAATCTAATATGAAAAAATCGTTTCACATGTTTCATCATTTTTTACTAAGTTCAACTACATTTACCAAAATTTACCCTTAATGTGGAAACATCAATTTCACCCTTAGAGAAAATTTTTAATAGAAAAATTTTCAATTTAAATTATTTATTTATTTGAGCATTCTATTTTTTAATATTTAAGTTATTTTATATAATAAAGTTTCTAATTTTTATAGAAATTAATATTAGTATTGGTGAATATAATGTGTAAACTTTTTTTTAAATGTTAAATTTTAAGCATAAATGTTTTGTATTGAAAAAAATTATAATTTTTATTAATTATAATGTATTTAATAATATTTATATTGTTAAAATAATTTTTATGTGACGTTAAAATAAATCCAAAACCAAAATTCCCATGTATAAATTTAATTAAATTTACATATGAAAAATAATTTTCATAAAACAATATTTAGTTTTCATAAATTAAAGTCATTGGATTTGTAAATTGAAAATAATATTTTAAAATTCTATATTTTACATTACATATATATTTTTAATATCAAAATTGATTGAAAACTTATATTCTATATAAAACTAATGATATAAGAAAAAAATCAGGAATTTTTAATGTTCATCTAAAAATAAATTATTTTAGAAAAAACCCATAAATAATCATAATATAACTTCTAAATGATAAACAAAACAATGAAATGAAATTGATTATATTAATATTATATAACTGATAAATCATAATTTCACATATAATACCTCAAAACATAATAATGATGTTTTTTAATGTGAATATGAATAAATAAAAATATCTATATAGTTGCAATACCATAAAATAGATTTTCATCAAAATGGTAATGTAATATACATGTTATTATACAAATTAATGAAATGGTGAATTTATTTCTTTTCATCTATGTTACATTATACAATACATCTATATATTATAATTGATATTTCTATATATATTCATGGTCGGTAAATTATACCCCATATAGGAAGATTTTCAATAAAAATTTCATTCCATAGATAATGATGAAAACATGTTAGGGTTGATTATTTTAGTTGGTTCTTTGGGTTATGATGATTAATATTCAAACATACAGTCTCTCTAAATAAATTAGACACGGTTAGATTTCTAATTGTATAAAACATTGTCATTATGATCCAAGATCTTCACCGACTAATCCTAAAAAGTGAGATCATTCTAAAATAGTATTAGCTATTTATTTAGTACATGTGATAGATTTGGTATGTACATTCTCAATAGGGATTCATGGAAATATTTTGAGAATTAATATAGTTTTGATATATGTTTTAGTAAAAAGACCATAGCTCCCACAAGATCAAGGATCTTAAATGAGCCAATATACCCAGGATATAGCTTTGCCTTATCTTGGAACCTCATAACTCTCTTCTAGGGAGATATATGTAAAATAACATTATCACTAACTTTAAAATCAAAGTCTAATTGATAGTTATCATCAAAACACATATATTGAATTTGATCAATTATGACTTTTTTATTAGTCTTTATCATTTCTACCATTTCATCAACTATTTTAGGTTTTAGAAACATTCATTATAGAACATCATCCCAACACATAAGTGTTCTAAAGCTCCTCCCATAATGGGATTCATATTGTTCCATTTGGATGATTGAGTTTAAAAAATATGTTGTATAAAAAATCTTTCAATAGAAGTTATCAGTCCCAACCTCCCTTGATGTCCATATATAAAGCCTCCAATATATCCTAATATTTATGGATAGTTCTTTAATATTTTACAACAGTATTGCGATGATAGAATATATTTAATTTAAACAATGTCTTTAGAGGACACTGAAGAATATTTTAAAACATCAAGGTGATAATTGAATCTCGATCAGATGCAATAAATAGTGGTGTTCCAAAAAAAATTACCACATATCTAATATATATAATTATAATCTGATTGATCAAGATGTCCTTTAAAGTGGAACTGAAATGATTAGTCATTGTAAAACGGTTCACCATAACCTGTATAGTATTTTTCCCATTAAATTTCATAGGAAGACCTATGAAAAATAAAATAGTGATTTTTTGTCATTTCCATGTAGTTATGAACAATTATTATATCAACCCATTGAATTTTATCATATAAACCTTCACCTACTACCACACTAGACACTTTATATATATATTCTAAAATCCAATTATTCAAAATTTTCCTCAAATGGCATTCATAGTGATGTATGTACACTTTCTTATTTCATGGGTGAATTGATATTGTTGATATATGGGATTCATTAAAATCTCCTTCTTTATCTCTGAGTTAGATGCAATACATTGACATTTCCTAAATCTCACCACTATTTAATAATCATTACTAATTTCTAAATATTTTCCCTCCTTTATTACTCCTGTTTCCATCCTATTCATTTCTAACAAGATTGGATTATTATCGATTCTCTTCATTTTTAAGGTTGTAGGATACATTCTACATAGATCGTATGACACTTCATTCTCCATCCCAGGATTGTAGTGGATTTAAAAATCATAATCATTCAGCTAGCTCCAACCATCTTTATTGACCCATGCTAAAAATATTCTATTTGAATATATATTTTAATCTTTTGTGAACAATATATATTTCACACCTCCACCCATAAAGATAATTCCAGTAAATCATAAAAGTGAATATTATTATAGCCATATCTATATCCCACATCAAATCGTTTTTTTCTTATACCTTCAACAATATTGAGGCATATATTATTACATTATCATTATGTATTAGTACATATACCAATAACTTCTTTAAAAAACACTATAAATCCCAAATACTTCTCCATATGATGGTAGTGTGAGTATATTTTTTGTAATTTTAGGGTTATTCAACTCCTTAAATACTTCCTCACTTTCATAATTATAATGCTACATCACACCCTTATGCTTTTTCTTGGTTAGAATTTTCAAAAAGCATGGAAAATTCCTCCCAAATCACAAAATATTCCCACCAAATTTCAGGAAACTATTAATTTATATAATAAATATTGGCCTAGGAAATTCCTTGATTACCTTCATCATTTGGGGATATGAATATATACCTTCAACTATAATAACATTCACAAATAATGATAATCTCTCTCGCCAAAATAACACATTTACTATACATTACATATAACTTGACCTTCCATTTTGGATTTAGTATGGTATTGAAATACTCCTCATGTTCCTCCAGGGTTTTGGAGTATATGTGAATATTATCTATAAATAAAAAAAATATTTTAATATCTAAATAATCAATTCATTGATTACTTTATGGTTTTTAAAAAATTTATTAGTTCTAATGGAAGTGTATGAACTCATAGTCTCTATAGCATGTACAAAATTCATCCTTCGAAATATCATCCTTCCTTACATTAAATTAGTGATACTATGATATAATTTAATCCTAAGAAATGTATTGAACACCATAAAACAAATTAAAGAAGTCATCAATCTATGGAAATGGACTGTTGTTCTTAGTCCAAATTTTTTTAAGTTTATGGTAACTGATGCAAGGTTTCAATGACCTATCCTTCATCATGACAAATTTGACTGATACAAACAATGTTAAAGGGAATAGATGCATGGATAACTTTTCTATATTATATTAATGTATATTCTTTATTATTCTTGTTTATTAAGGGAAACTCTATAATGTGTATGGTATATAGGAACAGAACTAAGAATAATCTGAATTAATAACTCAACCTCTCATTTTGGAGGAAGGTCAATAAACTCCTTGGGAAATACATCATCATATTCCCTTAAAATGGTAATTTAATCTAAAGTTACTCTCTCCTTTGTTTCAATAAATTTTCTAGATAATCATTATCATAGGGAAATAATATCCATGCATGTGATGAAAAATTCAAAGGGGATTCCCCTTTCCCTTCATTACACTTCTATATAATTTGATGAATATTTGAAACATGGAAAGTGATTTATTTATCCAGGAAGTTTGTGTAGGAACTATATATATAAAATTAGTCCACAAATTGTATAACATTGAATCCCACTATATGGAGTAGGATTAGGTTTACAGGGAGATTCATCTCACAAATATTAACAAGTGAATAATTGTAAGCTTAGGATGTATCAATTTATCTATTATTAGTTTCCACTAATAATAGAGACTTTATTTTTTTGTGGGGATTGAATTGTTCTACTAAATGGGAATGATATGAAAGAAAAATTGACCCATAAAAAAATAATTCATTTTCTATTATTAAATAAATGACTAGCATACTTGTCACCACACGAACATACTAATCCACCTCAATGGTACTGACATAATAAGCATTCCCTTTCACTCTTGGCTGCGATGGTTGTATTAGTTGGTTACAATTGACAGCCCTTGGATTAGGGTAGTGGTTTTCATACTATCCTTATTTCTTAAAATTGATAAATTCGAGCATCAGTTAAGGGTTTACTAGAACCTTCCTTTCATCCATTGAATTAGAGGTTATCTTCGTATGTATTCATTGATTATTTTCTTGTTTTCATTCCCTTCTACAATTGAAATACATTTTTGTTCCCTTGAAGCAGTTCACATAATTCTTATTGCCCAAATTATGTTATATGGGTAGTTATGTTTACATTCCATCATGATATAAATCTAATGATCCTCCATATTCAATCTCAATTTTAATCTTATTATCCCCACTCTACATCACAACATTTAGGTAACATCTGAAAACATCTTCATAAATATATTATTCCTCAAAAAATAGTGATTCCCAAATATTCATCATTAATACATTGAAGAATATATCAAATTCTCTTTTGGATTTGATGAAAAGTCTGTAGGAAAACTGAGAAATCCTTGTAATGTTTTGTTCATATAATCCCACCAATTCACCCACCTTTTTCATAAGATCAAGGAATTCCTTTCCCATTTTTTCTGAATATTGTGAGAAGATCATTTTTTAAAAAATAGCCTCTTTAATTCTATCCATCCAATAGATAAAATATTTTTACAAGATTTTTATTCTTTTTTTGTGTCCACCACTTCTCGTCATCTCACTTGACATGATAGGATGAAAAACTAACTTTCTTCCTACCAAGGACTTGGAGGACTAGAAATATGTTTTCAATATAGTTAATCAATTAATCTATGACTAGGTAATCTAAAGTTATTCTAAATATAGGAGGCCGTTGGAACATAAAATAATCAACCACAACCTCATCTATTATAAAGAGTATGATGGTGTTCTACATGATTCAATTTATTACATATAACATGAGTAAGAGGTGTTGGTACATCCATAAAGTTCTCGACTCCATATCCCATTGTGTTAAGAATTTTGTTAGGGAAATCATCTCACTACTCATCACATAAATGTTTTATATGGTTCGTCCAATTTCAATACATTATCTAGAATAAAGTGATATTAAGGGTGAAAATACTCAAAATTACAAAAATTTTAAAATGAAACTAATAAAATTAAATAAATAATTCCTAATTACTATGTATACCCCAATCATTTTTTTCTAAACATATGTCTATTTTATACATGGTAAGCTTCCTACTAGGTTCCCACCGTTAATTTTAATAATAATGCTTTCCAATCCAATATAATGGTTTTTAAAGACCATGTGAATTATTCAAATCAAAACTCTTAGGGCAGTCTAACCAAATGTATAATTAGGAATTTTCTCAACACTATGTCATAGTTAAGTTAATACACAACACCCCCTCATATGGGTTATTACTAAAATGTACAACAATGATATGGCCTCTATCCACATTCTAGTATCCAGAAAAAGATTTAATTTTTAGTAATTCCACACAACTATAAATTTAACAGAAAATTGGGATCTTATACTATCTATAGACATATCCTTAGTGTTCTAAAAATATTTTTTAATCCTGATCTTAAAAAATAACATGATGTTATTTTGATACCTGTAATAAAAACCAAATAATTGAATACTTATTATTTCAACATTATTAACATTCTTTTCCTATAAATACATACTGATGATTGATTTTTCAAGTGCATCTGTAAAACTAGATACTTTAATAGAACATCATAATAATAAATTAAAAAAATTAATTTAAAAAATTGGTGCTCATAATCCCATATGTCCCCTAAAACTACATGGGATATATCAAGGAGAAATACATAAAGGAAAGGGTGAGATAAAACCAAGTAAGGGAATAATAAAAGTAAATCGGGAATTCATAAATGGATTAGACATTATAACATGATACTTTATAAGGATAATCATAATCTTGGGAACATGGCTATAAAGAGTGACGTCATAAGATCAAGTAATCATAAGCATGGGTAATCATTATAAATCATGATAGAAAAATAAAATATGATGGTTATCCACCAACACAAAATAACATAAGCAAACCACCATATTTATTGTGGGATGATCCGTCTAACCACAATCGCAACATAGTGTTCTTAGGCTAACCAAATGTGTACCCAAAAGGTTTTTCTTAGGAAAATTGTATTTGTTCTATACATGGTATCTCATAATAAATTAACAATACACATTGAATTGTAAATCTATAATGGACACACCCTTCACATTATTATGTAAATAAATATGTTTGAAATAAAATAATATAATCCATTAGTAAATATTAAGTAATATTTAACCAAAAATCCGGATATTGGTCTCACAATCATTCCATAAAACAAAACATAAGGTCGTATCATATATAACTTAATGAAATGATGGAAATAAATAATTTTTTATGTTCATTTTTTTTATAATATTTGAATTCATGATGAGGGTGTTGAAGACTGATTAGGGTATATTTTTGGTTGATCTAAGGTTTTGATATGGGTGTGGAAATGGAGAGGAGGTGGTATCCATTATAAGTGAAAAAGGGGATCTTTTGAAAAAGTTAATTATTTATAAATTATATCACTCCATTATTTAAGGAAAATAGATAGAAAATGTCACATAGTAGTGTGGGGAATAGAGCTACGTCTAAGAATACATCCACTGTAAAATCACATGATACACGTTTAGGTAATTTTCATCCCTCTTGTCATTTACCTTTTAATTTGGGTGGGTTTTGTGACTCTTGAGGATAGATATAATTTTCAAGGTAAAATGACCTAAAGATATATGATGTATTTTTTATGAATTAATTTAGTCTTAATATAAACTTAGTAAATTCATTGTGGGACTCTCCCTGAGTTCAGAAAATGTAGGAGTTGTTTTTGGTTGTTTAGTAGAAGATGGGATTTTCAATATATACCAGATATATACACAACATGTATCATGTTTACATGCCATGTTTTGGTTTGTTATAAGAATCCATTAACTAGAAAAAACAAGTGAATATTACACACTATGAATGTTTATTACATGTAATGTAATGGAAAAATCTAGTATTTAATAAAAAGGTGATGGATTTTTTGTTGTACTTGAGTTTCATGGAATATAAGATGTGAAAGGGGGTTTCACGTAGTATAAATCATTCAATTTTTACTTTTAGGGAGTTTCATTGTTGATATATCTTTCATTTTTATATAGACACTACATTCATGACCTAGGAGATCTTTTAAGATTTTTGGGGGACCACATATCCATTTAGATCACTTTATTATTGATTGAACATCATGTGGTTATGGTGTGTTTCTCCTGGTGAGTATTACTCATGGTTATTCATTGTCTTTGATCTCTGTAGACCTATTTTTATGCGTTAGTGGGTCAATTTATCTGTATGGAAGAATCTTATTTATACTTTATAGATCTATTTTTTTATCTTCATCTGAAGGATAACCCTTATATTGGTTTTGGTTTTTTCTGCGTGTTTCATCAAGGTATATTGCATTATGACCTCTTTATAAACCCTTTCACTTGTTGAATCAATTATAATATGTGAGTATTTATTTAAGGTACTCCATTTCCAACTATTATTCTCTTCATTATTAGTAGATCCCATTTTAGGTATGAGAAACCTGATTCTGAGGTAGGTGATTCTGTATCCTTCCTATATTGGGTGAACAACAATTATCTATTTTTATTAAAAAAATTAAAACTGAAATGGAATGATTGATGATGAATTTGTGTGTTTTTTGAAATGAGTTTTATGAAAAAATGGCTTTCCCAATGATTTGGTAAAAGAAACTTATTTTTTCAAATCATTGTGAAATGGATTTCTAAATTTGTTTTAAAATTATGGTTTTGATGAAATAATTTGAAAAATGTCTCACACAGGAAGACATGGGTACTTAGGTGGAATGTTTATATTATGTACATTGTCCATGTATTATTGGGTGGGATCACTCATGGGTTTTTCCTCTACCACATATTCTTATTTTTCAAGGGAATATATATTGACACTATTGGGGGATTAACTCATGGGGTACTTCTCTTTTACCAGTCTTATGTTATAAGGATGTAGGTGTTCACTAGTCACTGATTGTGGTCTGAGTACTCTTCTAGCCTCATGAATAGTGATAGACGGTGTGATGTTACCTATTCTTTGGATTGTATTTTTTAATTTTCGACTACTATATATTTTATATAATATGTGGTGAATGATTCTATTTTAAATGACAGATATAATGTAAATTAAATTCCATAAATCATTTTTACTTAGATTATTTTCAAAAGTTGGAAAAGGTGAAAATTAATTTTTTTCTATTAATTTGATATAAAAATTATTAACCTATTTATCATGCCTTGTTTTCTGTAATCATTGTTAAGTTAAAATTATTTTACAAATAAATTCTATGAAACACCTTAGTAGTATCCTACTTTTCATGTCTATCTCACACCCTACGCACCCCTTTTGGTAGTGTGTACAACTTTTTATTTATTTTTATATAGGGAAATGAATGGAATCATAATGAGGGGTGAAGATTCAGTTAAAATTATCTGGTTAGTTGGTTATGAGATGGTGGGATTTTTCCTACATAATCACATGGATTTTTTTGGTTTCCTTTATTAGTTGTCCGTTAATGATTGTACTTGTAATTTGGGATTTATTGACCATTTTGAGTTATATCATTTCTATAGACTTATTTAAGTTATGGAATATGTTTATCTCTTTTGATGATTCAGTATATTCTATAAATTTATTCCTTGATTTCTGCTTTAGGTTGGTTGAAATCATTACCTATGGTTGTTTTTCGATTCTAGGGTTCTAGTTTCCAACCCATGGGGATTCAAAACTCCCTTAGGGTATGAGGAAATTCAGCTCTGGTAACTGTTTGAGGGGGTATCTACATCATGTTTGATATATTTTGTTATTAGTGGTGATTTTTCCTCAAGTGTAATTATTTTGGGACATTCTTAGAGTGGATATAGGATAGTCGGAACATGAGAGGTAGGTTATGGTGAGTGGTTGGCCAGCTCATGTCGTGACGAGAGTCGTGTATCCATAGGATTTTTAGTTGTTTTCCTTTTTTAAAATTTATAGATATTAATCTCAATTTATTTTTTTGTTTTTCTTAAATTAACTAAAATTATTATATTTAATGATCACTTCTTATATTTCAGTGTGAAACGGTATGCCACTGAGAGATGTTCCACAGATTACTTGGGATGGTACAATGGATTCTCCTCAAGGGAATCCTCTGATATATTATAATTTTATTGAGGTTATCATTTGGGAAGTTTTTTATGTTTAATAGGATGTCAAAAAATTCTATAACACATTTTTTGAGGAATTACCTAGATAAGTAAGATAAATGGTTCAATCCCATGAGTTCTTTCATGGGAATCCACTATCCTTTAATGGTAAGAATGAAACACAAGAGGAAGAGGGTTGGATGGATTATATCAATCAAATATTTGACTTCTTGGAAACACATAAAAGTGTTATGGTTAAAATTACAACATTCATAATTGAGTTTCCTATCATGTGTCTGTGGTATTCAACAGTACATATAGATAGGATAGTGGTCATGTATTTGAATGGTTTCAAGACCCTTTTCATTTAAAAGTTTTACCTAGAGTATATGATGATGGATAGGACTCCTTTGATCGTCTATTTGAAGATTATATAGAATTTGGCTTTGACATACACTGATAGGATTGCTGAGTTAGTTCATTTCACCCCATTGGTTGTAAAGAATGACCGGCAGAAGGCTCATAAGTACCTATAGGGTTTCGAACCAGAATTCAAATAGCATTTATTAATGTTGGAACTTTCACCCTATGTAAATATGGTAGATAGGGAGATTATATAGAAGATGAATATAGAATGTAATTTTGAATATTATACTTCTTCTCTTACACCTAGTGTCTACTATAGTGGTCCACAATGGAAAAAAGAGGAAGTTGAAAATTAACTATATGACTGGAAAATGTGATTCTTAGTGGAAATCCTCTTCTACACTCTTAGTTATAGCTAGGGGTGGCTCTCTGGAATTCTATAATCATGGTAAGGTTTGACATACCAACCATTCTTTTCATCCGCCTATGAAGATGTGCAGTAGTTGTGGATGTTATAGTCATCTAAAGCATTTCTTCCGGGCTATGTCTATACCTCAATATGGTAAGGTATCTTTCGTTCAAAAGGATATAGTTTCATAATT
The DNA here is from genome assembly GCA_963277665.1 of Viscum album. NCBI lineage: Eukaryota > Viridiplantae > Streptophyta > Magnoliopsida > Santalales > Viscaceae > Viscum > Viscum album. The sequence continues at coordinate 489,483,336 of OY728120.1, forward strand.
AGATACTTAAAATACTATAGGGAGGTATCCATAGGAAAAATGAGTGAAGCACCTCCACATAGTATATGAGTTTTGGAGAGAGTTATATGTGGGTTTAGAGATAGTGATAGGTATCATATTTATTTAATCTTCAAAGTTGTTGTTTTTTTTAATATTGGTTCTTCTAAATCATTTGTATTTATCCATTTTTGTTGATATTCAAAAACATCAAATAGAACTCTTTTACATTTTTATAGACTTAGGTAGACCTCTTGGGAAGAGGATATAACATGGGTTTTGATAGTCCTTCTAGTTCTAAGTCAATATATAATGTTGAGTTAGCCTAAGATTTCCTTTTTTGATTATTATATGTTTTAAATCATTGTCAGGATTGATTGGCATGGTTCTCATCATGCATAGAATTTATGTGTCTCATTTCTTATGGATGACAGGATCTCATGGGTGTTTCAGGGGGAGTGGGATCTAATGTCTAGACATGTATGACCTACCCACCCAGATCTCAAGAGTATGTTCACTTCTATAGTAGTTGATCCCCATGATTTTTATTCTGTGGTTAACCTTCCTACTGTTGTTCATCAATTTTTTGATGTTTTCACAGATAAGTAATCATGTCATCCTCTAAATAGGAAGGAGGATATTATGATCTCTCTAGTTCTAGATAAACGTCTAATTTTGATAGGCTCTTATCCTATACAACTAGAACATCTAAACTAGATAAAGATTTAATTTTATGATATGTTAGATAAAGATTTTTTTCACACATGTATTTCCCCCTCAGTATACCCAATGCCCTTTCAAATATAGTAGATGTTCCACATTGATTGTGTGTGGACTATCAGAAGTCTAACTACGTAATGATTCAGAATATGTATCCCTATCCTAGTGTGGATGATTTTTTTGATCAGTTAAAGTGGGAAATGTTGTTTTTGAAGAATTATATTTTTTTTATTGTATCCTAAGATAAGGTTTCAAGAGTCTTATATAAAAAATATGGCTGTCAAGATCAGGTATATCCACTAAAAATATTTTTTAATATTCTTTGATCCAATATTAATTCTAATAGTTATCATGTATTTGATGAATCAAATATTCCATGAGCATCTCAACAATTTTATGGTAGTGTTCATGGATAATATTTTGCTTTATTAAATGTCCAATCATGAGCATGAGATCCATTTGAGTTTGGTTCCTTAAAAAAATAAGAAGTTACCATTTTTTAGAAAGAATTTGAAATTTAATTTTTTGTATTAAATATGTGATGTTATTGGGGATCATGATTTCTGAGCATTGGTTATCAGTCATTCCGGATAAGGTGATTGTTGTTTTGTCTTGGGAAGTATAATGGAATTTCATTGAGATTTGGAGAATCCTTTGTCTTTATATATACTATCAATGGTTCATCATGAATTTATAAAATTTTCCATCACCTATGACTTCTCCTAATAGTAAAGGGGTGAGATCTATATTGAATGAAAGGTTTCATTCTACTTTTGAAGATCCTAAAAGACTTTTGATATCGATTCATATTCTGATCATACATGGGCCTCGTAAGAGGTACGTGGTTTTTTGTGATGCTTTTGGTACTAGTATTGGTTTTGTGCTTATGACGGATGATAATGTAGTGGCATATATGTCTCTTCATATTTGACCACATGAGAATAATGTCAACACTAATTTTTTTTATCTTTTTTCAGTTATTCATGCACTTAATTTTTGGCGGCACTATCGTTTTTTCGAAAAGGTTCACAGTCTTTTCTTTCCATAAGAGTATAATAAATATCATTTCTCTAAAATAATTAAATTTGAAATAGAGGATGTGGGTGGAATACATTCATACATTTGACTTTGATATAAACTAATCCTTAGGGAAGGGGAATGTCATCACAAAAACGTTTTGTGGGAATGTACTATTTCATGATGTTTCTAAATGGAAAGTGGAGTGGTAACTTATGGGTATCTTCACAGAGTTTCACTAGTATTCTTAAGATAATGTTCCGAGTATGGTTTGGAATAGTATTAAATTATTATTTTCCCTCCATTAGTATTCTTTTTAGAGTGAGAAGTATGACAAGAAGTTCATATTAATTCATGAAACCCTTTATGGTGGGGAGTCTATTTTAGGTTGATCACTCTCTCTATCTTATAGTGGTGTATTCTATTTTAAGGATCAGTTTATCATACTAACATTTATGGGGAGTTCATCTTTTTTTAACTTTCATATTTTTTATAGTATTTTCATCAAAGAACTATGAAGATGTATTATCACATGACACTAAGATTATGGTGGATGAGTTTGAAGCATGATATTTCTAATTATGTGTCCCACTATTACACATATAAACATATAATGGTAGAGAATTTAAAACCTTATAGTTTGATTCATCCTCTTCCCATGATAATTTTTAAATGGGAAGAGGTATCCATGTTTTTTTATTATCATGGACTCCTTGATGGTGGAATTTTATCTAGATTGGGATTTATCATTTTAAATAATCATATCATAATATTTTGATCAAAGAAACCACTAAATTTGATGATATTCATATGATTTATATATAAAAGATCATGGTGTTAAGTTTTCCATTGTTTTTTATAGGGATCATAGGTTTACATCAAGGTTCTTGATAAGTCTCCAAGAGGTGATCAGGACCCATTTCAGGTTGAGTAAGATATATCATCCATAGGTAAAAAGTTAGATGAAACATGTCATCTAGAATTTGGAGGCTATGCTCTATGCATGTGTTTGGGTTTTTGGTGGATCTTGGGACAGCCATCTGGTAATGGTTTAGTATTATTGTAATAAAACTATAAGTCTTCAATTAGAATTGATCTCTTTAAGGCATTGGATGGTCTCCTATGAATATCACCTCTTTTTTTGTAGAGTTGGGAGAACCATATTTGGTGGGACCATATCTTTTTCCCGATAACTTAAGGATTATTCATGATAAAATTCGGTGTCTAGTTACTTCTGAAATTTTAAACAATTTTTTTAGATCAGTGGTGTCATTAATTGGAGTTTTCAATTGGTGAATGGATATTATTGAATTTTTCTCCTTGGTTGGCTCACCATCCTTTTGGAAAGAAAGGGATGTTGGCTCCAATATATGATGGACCGTTTAAGGTCACTGATTATCTTGTGAAGGCCACTAATCAATTGGAATTTACTATGTAGTTGATGGGTGTTCATGATGCTTTCCACGTATATCATCTTTTGAAATACAACACCCCTATATTTTATGGTATGCATCTTTTAAATAAAATCAATTTCTTCGATAGCTTTTTTATCATGAATCACCGAGCTTAAAAGGACTATGATATACTATTAAATATTAACATGGCCATTGGAATAGTAGTGTGACTGTTAGGTATAGTACTATGTCCATTAGAATAAGACAAATCACCTAAGATAGAATAATTAATAAATTTATCTATTAAATTGATGTATGATATATTTTTATATTGGAATAAGTAAATAAATGATTTAAAAATACTTCATTAAGTGTTGTTATTGTTGTGAAATGTAAATGATTATTTATAATTTTTTAACTAATATAATTATTTAAAAAAAATTATATTCATAATACATATTCCTAAATTAATGTTTTTTTCCATTATCATTAAAATATAATTTTATGAGACCCCAATTAATTTTTGTGTTGTAAAATAAGTTATATTATTATAATCTGTATTTTTTTAATAAATGATGGTTTTATATAGAAATTAAATTTCCCATTTTTAGAAAATAATTTTCAAAAAATATAGTCCATTTTTGAAATTTACTTGTGGAAAAATGGTTTGGATTATTTTTTTTGATTTTTTCTAAAATAGTTCAATTTTTTATGAATAGGGAAATATTGAAATTTACAGTATTTAACAGATAAGATAAAGACAGGTATTTTTTAGTCATTTTTTGTGTAAAAAAAATTATTTCTAACTTACATGCACTACTTAAGACACTAATTCTCAATAATCAACACTATGTATACTCTTTAACCAAAATATTAAATAAATGAATACAATAATAAAAATCACCCCTCTCTTCCCCTATAAATACCACCCAAAACACCCCTACTCCCCACACATTCTATGTCTTGAAGATTTTTTATATTCACCCAAATTTCCTTCTCAATCCTCTCTCCCATTTCTAATACCTTCTGTTCATTCCAAAATATTAAATACAAGTTATTTAAGAAGGTCCCCAAAGTTACGATTTTCAAGAGGCAAAATCCTCCTTCTTTCTGTTAAAATTTATTTTACTTTCTTATCCTCTTCCCACCACCCATATCTAAATTAGAATAATAAATACAATATCATATATATATATATATATATATATTGCAATTTTATTGTGATAATTTATTATCCATAGTCAAATCCTTTATCCTTTTCTTTTATTTGAAAATTGAAAACAGCGGTCGTGATGTGTCGATTCACCTCCTTCATGGACGATGAGTTTTCATTTTTCAATTACCGCCTAGATGGGGGGTCATAAAACCATTATTATAGTTAAATAATATTTTTATATACATATCATAGTTTATATCATGTTCTAGAACCAATATATATAAACATAATATTAAATAAAATGACACATGTTCGTGATGGTCACAAAAAATTCCAAAATAAATTAAGAAATTTTCATCGACATTTTATCTAATGAATCATCCTCATAACATATATAAAAATGATATATGATACCATTAAATATTATATAAGTTAATTAATAGAAAATAATTTCACTTCTAGAGAAGAAATTCCCATTTTACATGAACTCTCATATTTATAATCAACAAAACAGATCATAAAACCGTTAAATGAATACTTGTAGAATGATAAAATTAAACATTATAACTCATAAAAATATCCATAAATGAACTTAATATAGTTATTATAAATAAAATATTGTTTTAATATGATGATATTCATGTAATTAATAAATCTAATTTTTGTATCTAGGACATTAAGTACAATTGTAAAATACTTTTATACAACACGTAAAGGTTTATCATATCACTTTTACTTATGTGATATATATTACTTATTCAACAATTATTTCTTGTGTCTGGTGTAAATAATACCATTTAATATATCATATCATTAATGAATTAATCTTTATGTAATTCAATTTTTCATTTAATATTCATTAATTTAATTTGGTGTACGGTTCGATAAATTACCATTTAAAATATCAAATCATTATATTTTATTTTATTTCCCATTTTTTATTTATATTTATAGCTGGAAAACATAATCTATTCATTTTTTTAATGATAACACTTTCTTTTTAAAAACACACGCTTTTATATGTTTCTTTTTAAAAATTTAAAATGAGTGTTTTTAACGTATATTGAATGAGTGTATTTTCTGGATTTTATGATGTGTTAGTTTCTTGAGTAATATTTTTAAACGTTTATATGGTTATTTGAAAAGAATTTTTTTTTTCTTTTATAAATGTTAAGCTTTTTAAAATTAATGATATCAAACCAAAGTGGTATTTCTCTCAATAATCTCTCTATAATTTTATTAGAGTATTTTTATCTATGTCAACACCCATTGTAGGATCTTAATATTAACTAAGTATGATCTCGTATGATACCATATACCTTTTTTTGAATTGTGTAGATAATTTTGACTATGAATGTGCTATTTTTTGACCATTCATCTGATTGAACTGCATGGTTTATTATTACGTTTATTGTTTAGGGAAAGTTGTTTCATATAATGGATTCAATATGATTGTATATGTTTATTATGTTTCACGCCTTTCATATTAAGAATTCATTGGACTTAGTATTGTAATTCCCCGACCCTAGAAGCCTAGTGTCGGTGCATTTTTACGTATCATTGACAAGATAAAAAAAGATCAAGTCTCGAAAGACTGATTAGTTTAGTAGCCTTGGAAGTACTATATACATTCATAAGATTTACATTACATCATAAAATAGAAAACTAAAACAACATTGTTTCCATAGAAAAAACTGATATTCCATAAACTATCCTTGAAGGTCAGTCATAATATACTTCTTCTCATCCTAGGAAAAATAAAACATAGAAAGGGGTGAGCTCAGATGCTCAGTAAGGATAAGAATATAGTAGAAACTTTCATAAATAAGAATAAACATTTAAGGCAATGTATGCAACTAAAACAAAATCCTTTTTCCAAATAAACTTCATCATAATATGGAAAATATAAATCAAAATAATTCCATTTAATTACTCACATGGGTATTCTACTAGTCGAATAATCACATGAAATATCAATAGCCACTTTCATAACGATGGAATGCATAATGTCAGACTTCATAACCACAAATTCAAGGCCTTGTTCCAAGACTACAAATAAGATTTTGTTGAGGCATTGTGCCAAGACACTAGATTGTCTCATGAGACCTACCGATTCATCGAGGAGCTATATCAGACTCCACCCGTCACTTACTAAGTCAAATGCATTCCTCATCGGAAAAGTTAGAAATATAACATAAACATTCGTACTAAAACAACCATACAAAATGTCAATACATTATCCATAAATCATGAATGGTAGAAAAATAACACATCTATAGTCAAAAATATCTCAAAACCTTCAATACAAAATGGAAGATTTGTATCATAATAAATAAACTTCAAAAAAGATTAAAATCCATTAAAAGATGTTGACATAGATGAAATCAAAACTGTTTGAGAGAATATATCATTCTTTTTTTGAAATAATTTAAAGTTAAATAATTATAAAAGAAAAATTTTATTTTGAAAATATTCTTATATGATTTTAAGAGAAGCTTCGATGATGTTTTCACGAGAGAATATAGATGCACCCACCATATAAGTTAAAAAAACATTCTTACCTTAATTTTTTCGAAAAGGTCATAAAGTAACTTGTTTGGAAAATGATGGAAAGATTCATCTCAAAACGTATAAGGTAAAATAAGGGTATAAATGACTTTTAACCATACTCTAGTATGTAGTAAAAATGTTTTGGAATAAATTTTTAGGAAAACACGTATGTGGATGATAAAGAGGTCCCAATATATAATTACATATAAACAACCTTGAATAATGAAGAGGTTGTAGAATTAACCCTTAACTTGTACTTTTCCTTAGTCGAGGGTAGGTTAACCTCCTGTATAATAGTCAAATAATATTTATTAAATTATACAGGAAATATATACATAAATATGATATCATATATGATCTTCTAATATTCCTCTATTAATGATATTTCAGTAGTATCATCGTTTCAGGTGTTAACTGATTCATTTTACTTTATTTTCTTTATTATGTAAGTAATGTTTTTTATGGATAGGATGTATCTTATTTATATTCATAATGATATTAAGTCCTTAAACATTATTTTTAATCATCAAAAGAAAATTAGTCTTGAATGGATACGATAGGAAATGAATCTCATCAGGTTCATGGAGACGGTAATCCGTACATACGCACGAGCGACACTATCTCTCTTTTGATATTAAAATAGTATATAATTGGATGGTATATCATATATACAGAATAATTATCATGTTATATTTGTTATTTAAATCATTTATACTCATTAATATTCCCATCCAAACGATGAAGTGTTTGAATTACAAACTACACCACGACGTGGAGATGGTAATCCATACGTACGCATGTATGGTGACATTATCATTTGTAGGATGGATAGAATAATTAATATGGTTGCACCATTTTTATAATAACATAAAATTATATAGAATATAATGGAGTTATTATTTTACAATGGAAACAACACGGAAAGAAGAAGTGGAAGAAGAAAAAACATGAAAGTGGTGGTGAGATATTTACCTCTTCTTCGGGTTCTTCCTTTGGATTTGATCAAAAGGGCTCCGTAAGTTGTCTTTCTGACTAAAATAAGGCCCTTAAGATGAATGGAGGACAGTTGAGAAAGTATTTGGGTAGGGTATGGCCGATCCAAATGGCTTTGAAGGTGTGAATTTGATATGAGGAGAAATGCCCTTTTATAAGAGGGCTAAGGGGAAAATTACGAAAAGATTAAACTATTATTTTATATTAAAATCATTTTTGGTTTATAATGGCTCCAAAATGAATTATTTAAAGTAAAAGATGGGTATGGGGCGAAAAATGCTCAACCAATAGGTTTTAGACAGGTTTGGGTCACCATATTAACCATATTATTTAGACTTAACACTTACTTAAATAGTTTGACATTTACCATGCCTCTTTGTATTTTTATATTACATATTTAATAAACATACTATAAACTTCCAAGAGAACCCCAAGTGGTTCATTAATGATACACCTATCATTATAAAATCCTTTTTTTTGACCCTTAGATTTTTAGGATTATTATATCTACCAATCGTATTGTATTTTTTGAAAAAAAAACTCATTTATGTCAATTTTGAAATTATTTAACAATTGATTTTTGATAAAGTCCTAAAAACTTTAAAATTAGAAAGAAATACATTTAATAATCCATAACATGTCATATTATCCTGTAAAATTAGTTGAATTTATTAAAAGTCTAAAATTATATTTATTTCGATATTTATAATATCAATTATTTTAATCTTTAATTAATATGGTAATTACTGAATCCTCATTGTTTCAAATATAAATTAAATTATTTAATGTCTAAAAATTGTAAATAAAATACCATTATGTAAGAAATCTTTTTATCCTTCTAATAAATATTTATATTTGAATTTATCTTATGTATAACCTTATATTTAAAATGTTTTAGTTATTAAACATTGATTTTAACACTTTTAACTCTTCTTTTAATTAAATAATAATAAATCTCCTAATCTAATAAAAGTGGACCTAATGGATCATATTTTATTCCTATGGTTTTCCTTGGTCGAATTAAAATTGTCCAATAGAATTATGACATGTGTTAGGGTAATAATAATATCATTTTTACCCTTAATTGCCCTATTTATTTTTTACCGTGATAAATAAAAGTAAAAAAGTTACTATTCCACAAAAATTATTTTCATCTTATTGAACCACATTTTACTTACTGATATCGTCTGTGTCTCTCAAATTTTTGAAATTCAACTCATAGAAGCAGTAAAATTATGTTTTATGTACATTTGCAAATTCTCCTAGGAGGTGGGTAAAAGATGGTAAAAAGTTTAATAAAAAATTTATATATCTAAAATTATTATAAACTAACAACAATGAATTACATTGAACATATATAGGTATTATGTTTCCATTTTGACCTAAAATAAATTTAAATAAAATAAATAATTATTTAAATAAAAATTCGGTTTTAAACTATAACTCGGTGTTTTTCACTATTTATAAAAAATTGAATGTTTTCAGAAAAATACCAAAAATTCAGTTGAAGCTAATTTCGATATTCCGTATCCAAAAATGATGTCCATTTTGAAAGATAAAATTTATAAAATTTCAAAAAGTGGGTATTACTATTCATAACGATTAGTTTGGTTAGTTGTGGTGTGTTAGAACTCGAAGTTGCGTACAATACATGATATTGTATTATTCAAAGAGAAGCGTACCATGAAATCATGGGGTGTTACATTCTCCCCTCCTTCAAATAATTTCATCCTCAAAATTTATAGAATATTACTGCATAAAAATTCTCAGGTGGTTCTTCATCATAAGTTCCTCAGGTTCCCAGGTTGCCTCTTCCATCATATGGTTTCTCTATAGATCTTTTACTAGACGAGTTGTCTGGTTTCTTATCACTTGTTCTCTTGTATCAAGAACCTTGACTAGATATTCGAAATAAGACTGATCGATTTCCCTTTCTAATTCCTCATAGGTGAGTACAAGAATTGATTCAGGCATTTATTTTCTCAATAGTGATACGTGGAATACATTGTGAACTTTGGAGAGACTTGGCGGCATTGCCAAACGGTAAGCTACAACCCCAATTCGTTCTAGAATTTCAAAAGGTATGATGTACCAGGGAATTAATTTTTTCTTCTTACTGAAACGTATAACACCATTCCCTAGAGATATCATCACGAAAACATGATCTCCTACCTGAAATTACAAATCCTTTCTTCAGTTATCGGTATAGCTCTTCTACCTACTTTGAGTTGCTTTGATGTGGGTTTGAATTACCTTCACCTTTTCCATCATTTACTCCAGAAGTTCTGGGCCTACGAGTTTTCATTCACCAATATCATCCGAACAGGTTGGTGTGAGACATCTCTATCCATATAACGCTTTATATGGGGCCATCTGAATACTTGAATGGAAGCTATTGTTATTGAAATATTCTACCAAAGGTAAATATTAACCCCAAATAACTTGAAATTCAAGTGAGCATGATCTCAACATATCTTCTATGGTTTGAATAGTCCGTTCTGATTGTCCATCAGTTTGGCGGTGGTAGGCAGTGGTCAAACGACGTTCGGTATCCAGGGCTTTCTGAGGACTTTTCCAGAATTTTGAGGTAAAACGTGGATCACGATTAGTAACAATAGATAGGGGTACTCCATAAAGTCTCACAACATCATTAATATATAGTCTAGCTAGATGTTCAAGTCGTGCATCTTATATTATAGTAAGAAAATGTGTTGACTTGGTAAGACGATCAACAATTTCCCATATTTCATCATTCCTTCAAGGAGTCTTTGGTAGTCCCATGAAAAATTCCATCGTAATATTATACCATTTCCACTCAGGTATGGGAAGAGGTTTCATGACTCCTTCAGGTTGTTTCCTTCTAGCTTTCACTTGTTGACAAACCATACATCTTGACACAAAATCAACAATCTCTCTCTTCATATTGTCCCACAAAAAATGTTCCTTCAAATATCTATTAATTTTAGTGCTACCATGGTGTATAGAGAAATTGGAACTATGAGCATCATCCAAAAATTCCCTTTTTAGATCTGCTATATTGGGAACACAAAGTCTCTTCCCAAATATCAAAATTTCATCATTATACACAAATTCCCTCAATCTACCATCATTCACAGATTTAATCATTTTTTGAAACTCTTCATCATCGGTCTGAGAACCCTTTATCCTTTTTAGTAAAGATGGTTTGGAAAACATTTGAAAAAGTTTTGATGTTTCACCTTCCATGGTTATCCCCGTGTCCAAATTTACTAGATCCTTGTATATAGGATCCTTTTCAACTCTCATCTTATTCAGAACTCCGTGATCCTTTCTGGTCAAAGCATATGCCACCTTATTTACCTTTTTTGTGTGGTAGTGTATAGTGAAATAATAATCTTTGAGTAGTTCAAGCCATAACCTTTTCATCATTTTGAGTTATTTCTGTGAGAAAATATACCTCAAACTCTTGTGATCGGTATATATCTCACATTTTCACCATAGAGATAATGTCTCTATATCTTCAAAGAAAAGATTATAGCTGCTAACTCAAGATCATGAGTAGGATAGTTTTTCTAATGAATTTTCAGTTGTCATGATGCATAGACAATAACTATATCATTCTTCATAAGGACACACCCAAGTCCTTTCTTTGAGACATCACTTTAAATAACAAACCCATCATTCCCAGATGGTAGAGTCAAGATAAGATTGTTGACTAATATTCTCTTCATTTCTTCAAAATATTCTTTACACTCCTTTTTTCAAACAAATTTTACCCCTTTACATGTGAGCTTCGTTAATGTGATAGCCAGTCAGGAAAAATTCTAGAGGAAATGCCAATAATAAGCTTCTAAACCAATAAAACTGTGTACCTCAGTTGTACTCGTAGGTGGTGTCCATTCATGGATTGCTATTGTCTTTGAAGTATCAACAGTGATTTTATCCTTAGTGAGAATGTGGCCAAAAAAATAAATCTATTGAATCAAAAATTCACACTTGCTAAACTTCTCATATAATTCATTCTTTATGAGGGTCTTTAGAATAATGCGCCAGTGATTTCCATAATCTTTGTAGCTTTTGGATTATACCAAGATACCCTCAATAAATTTCACTACAAAGTCATCAAGATATTCCTTGAAAAATCTATTCAATAGATCCATGAAGACATAGGGTTCATTAGTCAACCCAAAGGGAATTATTGTAAACTTGTAATGCCTATACCTGGTTCAAAATGCTATTTTTGGAATGTCTTCCTTCTTCACACACAACAGATGATATCCAGGTTGAAGGTCAATCTTTGAAAAGTATTGTGCTCCATGAATTTGGTCGAATAAATCAACAATGTGGGGTAGGGGATACTTGTTATTTATTGTTATAGCATTGATCTCCCCGTAGTTAGTGCACAACCTCATAGATCCATCTTTCTTCTTAACAAAAAGAACAGACACGGAGAAACACTAGGGAGAATAAATCCCTTATTACTCTACCCCTCAAGTTTTTTCTTTAGTTCCACTAATTCCACAGTGGCCATTCTATAAGGAGTCTTTTATATGGGCCTTGAACTAGGAATTTAGTCAATGGAAAACTCAATTTCCCATTCTGGAGGATGTCCAGGTAAATCCTCTGGAAGCACATCATCATATTCTTGCACAATAGGTACATCCTCTATTTGAACATTCCGTTCCTTGCCCAAAATTATTTCATTCTCTTCCTCTCCAATAATTTCATTTAACTGAGCTACTGGGGGTGTATCTAGATAAGAATTAGGTGGTGAAATTTCTTCTCTAAAGATAAGGTACACATTATCATCATAAAAACCTGTAATCTCTTTCTTCTTACAATTAATTTTCACATCATGGTATGAAAGCCAATCCTTACCGAGGATTATATAAAATTCAATAATGGGTATGAAAATGATATTATCAGATAAATAACATTTATATACCTTAATGGGAACTGATTCGAAAAACTTTTTTGCAATGATACTTCCCTTAAGAGTTTGACTGACAACTCCCTTGTTAAATCAAATAGGAAATATCGAATTTTCTTTTCAAACTGGGAAGATAGGAAACAATGTGATGATCCAGAATCAAATGAATCATTGGCTAAACTTGAGGAAACCATTAAATTACCTGCCAATACGTCTTTCCAAGCATCAACCTTATTATTAGTGATAACATAAGCTTGGCCTTGATCCCATTTCCTTTTCTGTGATAAGTTCACCTGACACTTAGGACATTCATTTCCATAATTTCCCCTTTCTCTATAATTGTAGCATTCATCATTAACTGCCTCTTTAGTCCTGTTGAAATCACGATATTGGTGGCCTTTTTAACCACACTTGTAACAGACTCACATTCCCTTCAGACAAGTACCAGGGTGTTTCTTCTCACGTTTACTGTAGGATGGATATTCAACTTTTCCCTTCTTCCCCTTATTTTCATTTCCCGAGTGCTCAGCAGATCTCTTCTTCTCTTGGTTTTCTTTAAAGTCGTAAGACTTAAAGAATTACTTTTCTGTCTTGATAGCACATGAGACAATATATTCATACGCCGATAAGGATTGTGAGTTTAATGCTCGATAGAGGAATGGTTTTAACCCATAAATGAAATGATCAATCTTACTTCTTGGGTTATGTATATAATCTGCAGCATGCCTTGCTAACCTTGTAAATTTAGCTTCATACTTTGGAGCATTCTCATCCTCCTTTTGCCTCAGACTCAGAAATTGTCTTTCTTTATCCGCTCGTTGGTCATAAGGAAATTTTTTTCTATGAAAATTTATTTAAACTCCCTACATTCCATATTTGATACTTCATCATCTTCCTTTGTGTTTTGAATCATTGACCACCATTGATCAGCATCTCTAATGAGGCGGTAAGCTTCCATGACAACTTTTTCCCTTTCGTGACTCCCCATGGCGTGGAATATTTTCTCGAAGGAATTTATCCACTTCTCAACTACTAATGTATTTGTGCCCCCATTGAATTTTGGTGTTTGTTGCCCCATGAAGCGATCTCACATTATATCTCTATGTTGCGGATCAGGGTGCTCCATACAGGTAAGGTTATTATTCATAACTTGAGTCTATTTTCCCAGTATAGTGATAAACTGATCAGCACTAGTTGTATCACCAGCTCCACAATAATTATCTTGAGTAGGAAGAAAACCCCTACATGGAGTGCATGAATTTAAACAATTTCCATTCCTTCCACTAGGATCCATTTCTAAATAATGGAATAAACTAGATTAGTTTATGAATCACTATACATAAATCCAAACTTGTAAAAAAACATAACATAAATTGAACAGTTCATGGATTTAATCCATAATCCTAAAAAAATTCTTTGAGGAAGTATATACTCATAAACCATTCATAATATTTTGTAAAGAAAATGAGAATTATCCTAAGCATATCCCACAAGAGTGTCGTAACCAAGAGTGCAGCAAGGACTGTTGTCGAGCACCAGCTCCCGATCGAGTCTAGCTTAAAGCGGTGTTTTTGGGTTTTAGCCATAGGTACATCGGTGCCAGAGCCGCCTCTACCTGCTCGTATCCAGACAGGGATGTATTGTTTGGAAAACTCAAAAAATCTCTACAATACCAAAATTATAGGATGTTCTTCTTTACTAATCTCCAAAGTCTATCTTAGGGCTATGTTATCTAACAAGATTTTATCTAAATCTAGTTTCCAAGTTTTGTATGAAACTTATTCTAATACCAACGATAACGCCCCGACCCCAGAAGCCCAAATTTTGTGCATTATTGTGTATCATTGACATGATCACAAAATATCAAGTCTCAAAAACTGATTATTTTAGTATCCTTGGAAGTACTAGATACATACATAAGGTTTACATTACATCATAAAATGGAAGACTACAACAACATTGTTTCCATTGGAAACACTGAGATCCTATAGACTATCCATGTAGGTCAGTCATAATATACTTCTTCGCATCCTGGTAAAAATAAAACATAGAAAGGGGTGAGCTAAGATGCTCAGTAAGGATAACAATATAGAGGAAAATTTCATTAATAATCATAATCATTTAAGGCAATGTATAAAACTAAAACAAAAGCCTTTTCAATATAAAAATCATCATAATATGGAAAATATAAATCAAAATAATTACATTTACTTACTCAAATGGATATTCTACTAGTCGAATAATCACATGCTATATCAACAGCCACTTTCATAATGATGGAATGCAAAATTCCTGACTTCATATCCCCACGGTCAAGGCCTTGTGCCAAGACTACAAATAAAATTTTTCAAGGCCTTCTTCCAAGACACTAGTTTGTCCAATGAGACCCACCGATGCAATGAGGAGATATAGCGGGCTCCACCCATCACTTACTAAGTCCAATGCATTCCTCATATGAAAAGTTTGAAATATAACATAAATATTCGAATTAATCCTAGAATAAGAATTGTCAATAATTTATCAAGAAATCATGAATGGTAGAAAAATAACACATCCATCGTCAAACATATCACAAAAACATCAATACAAAATGGAATATTTGTAGCATAATAAATCAACTTCAAACAAGAATAAAATCAATTAATGGACTTTGACATTGATGAAATCAAAACTGTTTTATAGAAATATCTCATTATACTTTTGAAATCATTTAATGTTACATAATTATAAAAGAAACCATTTATTTTGAAAATATTCTTATAATATTCTAAGGTATGCATCGACGATATCATAATGGAAGAATATAGCTGCACCAACTATATAAGTTAAAAAACATTCTTACCTTAATTTTGTCGAAAATGTCATAAAGTAACTTGTTTCGAAAACGACAGAAAGATTCCTCTAAAATTGTATAAGGAAAAATAAGGGTATAAATGAATTTAAACCATAGTCTAGTAAGTAGTAAAAAAATTTTGGAATTCATTTTTAAGAAAACACGGATGTGGATGATAAAGAGGTCCTAGTAGATAATTACATATAAACAACCTTAAATAATGAAGAGGTTGTAGAATTAACCCTTACCTTGTAATTTTACTTGGTAGAGGGTAGGTTAACCCCATGTATAACAGTTAAATTATTGTTATTAAATTATAAAATAACTATATACATAAATATGATATCATATATGATCTTTTAATATTACTTTGTTAATGATATTTCAGTAGTATCATCGTTTCAGGTGTTAACTGATTCGTTTTCCTTAATATGATTTGTTAAGTAAGTAATGTTTGTTATGTATAGGATGTATCTTATTCAAATTAAGAATTATATTAAGTCTATAAACATTATTTTTAATCATAAAATAAAAATTAGTCTTGAATAGATACGATAGGGAATGAATCTCATCATGTTCGTGGAGATGGTAATCCGTACGTACGCACGAGCGACAACGTCATTCTTTTGATATTAAAATAATTTATAATTGGATGGTATATCATATATACAAAATCATTATCATGTTATATTTATTATTTATATCATTTATACTCATTATTATACCCATCCAAATGATGACGTTTTTGAATAACAGACTACACCACGACTTGGAGACGGCAATCCTTACGTACGCACGTATGGTGGCTATGTCATTTATAGGATGGATAGAATAATGAATATGGTTTCAAAAATTTTATAATAAAATCACAGTATATATAAGATATTGGAGTTATTTTTTTATAATATAAACAACAAGTAAAGAAGAAGTGGAAGAAGAAAAAACATTAAAGAGGGGGTGAGATATTTTCCTCTTCTTCGGGTTCTTCCTTTTGATTTGATCAAAAGGGATCCTTAGGTTGGATTTATGACTAAAGTATGGAATCTAGGATGAAGGGAGTACTGTTTATAGGGTATTTGGGTAGGGTTTGTCTGAGCCAAATGTCTTGAATGTGGGAATTTGAGATAAGGGGAAGTTCCCTTTTATAAGAGGGGTGATGGGCACCTTAGGAAAGGATTGAAATATTATTTTAAAATAAACTCATTTTCCATTTCAAATGGATAAAAAATTAATTATATAATAGCTAATGTGGGGATGGGTCAAAAACCACTCAAACAATAGGTTTTAGATAGGTTTGGGTTACTATATTAACCTTATCTTTTAGATTTAACTCTTAGTTAAATAGTTTGATATTTACCATGCCTCTTTGTATTTTTATATTATATGATTAATAAACATACAATAAACTTCCAAGATAATTCAAAGATGTCATTAATGATAAAACTATCATTATATAAGTGTTTTGGATGATACTTATATTTCTCGGAATAGTATATCAACCAATAATATTGTATTTATTTTAGAAACTCATTTCTGTCAATTTTGACATTATTTAATAATTTATTTTTGTTAAAGTCCTAAAAACGTTATTACTTCAAAATAATTATATTTAATCAACCCTAACATGTCATATTAACCTAGATAATTAGTATAATTTATTAAAAGTCTCAAATTATATTTATTTGGATACTTATAATATCAATTATTTTAATCTTTTGTTAATATGGTAATTACTGCATCATCATTGTGTCATAAATAAATTAAATTATATAATGTCTAAAATTTATAAATAAAATAAAAATATGTAGTAAATTATTTTATATTTTTAATGAATATTTATAGACAAATATATCTTATTTATAACCCTATATTAAAAATGGTTTAGTTATTAAACCTTGATTTTAACACTTTTAACTTTTCTTTGAATTAAATAATAATAAATGTCCAAATCTAATACATGTGTACCTAAAGGATCATATTTTATTCATAAGGTTGTTTTTGGTCGAATTACACTTATACAATGAATTAGAACATGTATTAGGATAATAATAATATCATTTTTACCCTTAATTACCCTATTTATTTTTAATCGTGGTAAATAAAAGTAAAAAGTTACTATTCACCAAAATTTATTTTCATCTTATTGAACCACATTTTACTTACAGATATCAATTGTGTCTCTCAGAGTTTTGAAATTCAAAGTGGTAAAATTTTGTTTTATGTAAATTTGCAAATGCTCCTAGGGGGTGGGTAAAAGACGGTAAAAATTCAATAAAAATTTTATATATATATAATTATTATAAACTGACTCCAATTAATTATATTGAACTTATATAGGAATTATGTATCAATTTTTACAGAAAATAAATTTAACTAAAATAAATAATTATTTAAATAAAAATTCGGTTTTAAACTATAACTCAGTGTTTTTCACTATTCATCAAAAATTGAATGTTTTTAGAAAAATACCAAAAATTAACCCTAAGATAATTTCGATATTCTGAATCCAAAAATGAAGTCCATTTTGAACGATAAAATTTATAAATTTCAAAAAGTGGGTATTACTATTCATAATGGCTTGTTTGATTGGTTGTGGTGTGTTAGAACTCAAAGTTGCGTACAACACACGCTATTGTATTATTCAAAGGGAAGAGTATCGTAGAATCTTGGGGTGTTACAAGTATGTAATGGTAAGGACCCACTATAGCCTCTTGTTGCATCATTATGTCTCATGAGAAAAACTATTTTGGGCATCGATACTACTACAAATACCCCTTTAATCAGCACTAAAACCCCCCTTTTATCAGCGCTAGAAAAGCGTAGTTAAAGTTGGAGAAGATAAGGGGGGGTCCCCTTTATCAGCACTCCAAAAAGTGCTGATAAATGCAACTTTAATCAGTGCTAAAAACGCGCTGATAAAAAGGGTCTTTTATCAGCGCTGATAAAAGGGTCCTTTATCAGTGCTTTGTTTTAGCGCTGATAACAAGGTCCTTTATCAACGCTTCCTTTGTCTTTTCTTTCTTTTTTGCACTGATAAAGGAAACCTTTTATCAGCTCTTTTTTAAAAGTGATTATAAAAGTTAAAAATTTAAAAAAAAAATATAAAAAATTAAAAAAATCATGCCAATCAGGGGGGCTTTTATAGCACTTGAGCCCCCCATTTATAGCGCTTCTCCACCCCCTCCAGAGCCCCCATGCACCCCCTCCACCCTTTATCGGAACTAGCTCACAATTCCCCCATGCGCGCGCGCCCCTGCCTCCACCATGTTTTGAACTCGAGACCTCCCCCCTGCGTGCCTAATCCCTTACCACTCCTCTATTTCGATTTGATTTACATTTTATGATATATATATATATATATATATTTATTTATTTTTATTCCTATAGTAATAAATATTTATATTAATATATATATAGTTATATTTATATATATTTCTATATATATATATATATATATTTACTTATATTTATTTGTATAGTAATATATATTTATATTAATATATATATAGTTATATTAATATATATAATTATATAGTTATATTAATATATATATTTATAGTGATGTTAACATATATATTTATAGTGATATTGATATATATATTTATAGTAATATTAATATATATATGTAGTTATATTAATATAGTTAGATTTATATATATATATATATGTACATAGATTAATATATAGTTATATAAATATTCATGTATTTTTATTTTAAATAAAATTAATATTAGTTATTATTTAGATAAAGATAATATATTTTATATGAAAATATATTTTATTATTTATATTTATAATTAAATTTGTATGTGTTTTATATAAAAAATATGTATATATTGTTATATATTTGATTATAAATAGCAGTGCATTATAAAAAACAATAAAATTTAAAATATATAATATCAATATGAATTTAGTAACTTGGAATAAATGTTGTCCACACCAAAAAAAATCCAATAATACCCCCTTAAATGAGGCTGAAAATCCACAAAATGTTAGAAAATCAGGGTACCCTGAATAAAAACTCAGTTTTGGAGGCCTTATGGGCCTTTTTTGGCCTGAAAAATACAATTACCAGGGACACCCATGTTAAATGGATGTATAACTCATCACAGGCTTCGATTTGATATGTGGTAGAGCTCAAACGGACACCCGAATCAAAAGTTATGGCCATTTGATGTTCGAGTAGAGTTTTCAACATATTTTGGATCATTCTTTAATTTTTTTTAATTTTTTTAGTCTTCAAATTGTTATAAAATGACTATTACTCCATAATAATTAGAAAATTATAAATTAAAAATATGTTTTAAATTTTTTTATAATCCATTTTCAATAAATATTATATATATTAAATGTAACTGTATGTTTATACTTATCTAAAATATATTTAAAATTATATTTAAAAATAGTTATTATATTTATATCAATATAACTATATCTATATATTAAAATGTTAATATATAATTTTTAATGAATTTTTTTTGGAAGTATACCCTTTATCAGCGCTTCAAAAAAATCACCCATAAAGACCCGCCCACCATTATCAGTGTTAACGAAAAAGCGCTGATAAAGGGGGGTACATTTAACAGTGCTAAAAACGCTGTTAAAGGGGGTACCTTTATCAGCGCTAAAACCTTGATGGTATGTTAATGATGTCCTTCCTTAATAATTCCATCTTTATGAGTTTATTTATTAACAATCCATGTGATTATTTGACTAGTATAAAATCCTTGGTTAATTCTCATTCTCATGTGATTATTTATATAGGATTATTTGATTATCTTTTATTCCATCCATATTATGCTCAAGATTATGATTAACGTAATTCACCTTGAATTATTGTTTGTGTTTATTTATAATAGCTTATGTTGTATATTTACTCTTAATGAACATCTTATCTCACCCCTTTCTATTGATTTATTTTCCTCTAAGATGCCATGATATATATTATGATTGACATACATAAACTATCTTGTAGAATACTAGTGTTTTTAATGGATTTGATTTGTTTTATTTCATATCAAGTAGTAATGTAATATTTATGTTTGTGTCTAGTTTTCCAAATCTACTAAACTATTTGTTCCTTTAGGATTTGATCACTTGTATAGACTACCAATATAATAAATTAAGGCACCATCTTCTATATACTCGACTAGTGTTCATTACATTTAGTATCAAACATTAGAAACTAGATTTAGGAAAACCTTTATTGTGGAATAATAACCCCATATGTAATTTTGAGAATATTCCAATGTTAACAAGCTTATGATTTTAATATTAGTTATATAAATATTTTGTATGTATTTTACTAGTTTTAGAATTTCATTGTCTAATCTAATGTATAAATTTTTTTAGAAATATTGTCTAGTGGAATGAATAGAAATTTTATCTATAAACGTATTCCATATAGAGATTTCCCTCTTATGCATGATAATAATGTTGGAGCTAGAGATGAAACTGGATCTGAACAACCTATAACAATACAGGGACAATAAACATAGGAAATGAGAAATAACCTTATTCACAAGGAGAATCTCTATCCACAATGTGGTGTAATAATGTTAGACCCCTTCATGTGACAACAACCTCAATCATTCAATGGGACTAAAACCCCATTTTTATCTGGGAAATGGAAATGTTCCTTAGAGATGACATTTCTTTCATTGGGATGTTACGAAATTGAGAAGGTTGTCATGGAAGTTTATCAGCTCTCAGGAGATTTTGATCAATGGTGGTCATTAATTCAAAACAAAAAGAATGGGGAATAAGTTGAAAATATGGAATGGATGTATTTTATGCAAATTTTCATGGAAAAATATTTCCTTCTAGAACAACAATTAGATATGGAGAGACGATTCTTGTGTTTGAGAAAGAAAAATGATGAAATTGTTGATAAGTATAAAGCCAACATTACTAGTTTAGAAAGGGATGTCCCAGACTACGTACATAATCCAAAGAGAAATATTGATCATTTATTGGATGTTCTTAAGACTATTCTATCAAGGTATCTTGTCTCTGAAACATTTTCATCATATGATGATATTGTACCATGTGCCATCAAGATGGACAAATAATTCTTCACGACATATGGATTTTATGGGAATCCTGATAAGAAGAGGGATTCTGAGTATTCTGGAAATGGAAATAAGGAAAAGTGAAGAAGGGATTAATATAATTTACATATTTCAATAAATGTGGAAGGAAACATCATGGAACATGCATATTAAGAATGGTGGATTGTTACATGTGTGGATAAAAGGCCACCAAACCCATGATTTCAAGGGAAATAAATATTTCATCAATGTGCAATTATTCAGTTGTAAGATGATGGGAAACTATACACATGATTTTCCCAGACAACATGAAAACATTACCGAACAAAATCCATTGGAACAAGGCCATTCTTAGGCAGTCATAAAAACAAATTTTGATGTTTCTAATGATGTTTTGATATGTACATTAATCTCCTAAAATTTAGGTAATACATTATTTAATTTTGGACCATCCCATACTTTTTTATCATCCCCATTTTCTAAAAAAATTACATATTTCTAATTTGACATTACAGTGAGTTGTCAATCAAAACTCCTAGTGGAAACTAAATTGTAACAATGATATGGAAATTAGTTCCTATTGTGACACATAAACCTACTCTGGTTTCTGATTTTATTATCATTCTTGTGGTTTATTTTTATATAATCCTTGGTATGTAATTGATTTCAAAAAATAATGAGAAAATTTATCTCAATGATAAGAAAATTATGATTCACGATGAGGATATGGAATTTCATATATTAGATGGTAGACTCCATCATCTGTGTCATATTTTGATCCAGTTGTAGTAGCTCTTCCAAATTATATTATCTGATATAAAGAGTTGATATAACATTATAATTAAAAAGGTGATCTTCAAATTTAGGATTTACTTATTATAAAACAATACATTATTGTATCTCAAGAGGAATTACCTAGAAATCCTCCAAAGTTGTGAGTTGAGTCATATATTGATATAATCCATGATACATGACCAATTTCAAAGACAACTTATAGAATGTCCATGTTGGATATAATGAAGATTAAGATAAACTAGAGGAATTGAATGGTAATGGATTTATAGGCCCTAGTTCTTCACCATGGAGATCTATTGTTCTTTTATTTAAGATGAAAGATAGATCTATGAGGTTGTGAATTGACTGCAGGGAGATAAATTCCATTATGATAATGAAAAATTTGCATATACCTTGCATTAATGAATTATTTGACCAAATTTATGTTGGTCAAAAGTTTTCAAATATTTATATTTATTCAGGATATCATATATAGAATTTAAATAAGGAATATATTCCAATGATAGTGATTCAAACAAGGTATTAACATTATGAGATTATAATAATTCTATTTGGACTGAATAGTAAACCCTTTATTTTTATGGATCTAAAGAATATAGTATTCCAGGAATATCTTGAATTTTTTTATGGTATTAATTTTTGATAACTTCGAGTACTATAAAATTTATTAGGACTATGAGAACTACTTACGAATTGTTTTGGTGACTCTTTAAAGTAATTAGTTATATGGGATGTTTAGAAAGACTGAATTTTGGCTTCAAATATTTTCTTTTCATGGCCATATTGTCTCCAATTATAGAATCTCAATTGTACTTATGAAGAAAAACGTTTTCCAGGAATGGCCTACACCAAAAAACATAACATATTTACAAAGTTTCAATAGTATATCATGTTACTATTGGCATTTGTTTTCAAAATTCTTCTTAGATATATAACCTGTTAACCAATTGATCTATTACCTATGAATCAAGGTAGTTAAAAACTCCTGAAAAAAACGATCCATGTGTTGATCATGAGTTAGAATAACTAATATTTACTCAAAATAAAAAGATACATTATACCTATGGTGAAAGATATGAGATATATACATATCAAAAGACTCTAAAATATGTCATCTCACAGTACTAACTCAACATGAGGAAAAGAAAATAGATCAAGATGGAGAAGTATTACGATTCTCCATTACACTTCCTCATATGGAAGTTATATAAATTTGAGAATCCATTGATCGGTAAGGATCATGGAGTCCAAAACATGATAAGGATTAATAGGTATCATGTATTCATATATCCAATAATGATATATATGGGAATTATCAATGAATGTGAACCATTAATATTTCATAAAATGGTTTTGAAACCAACATAATTGTAAAAGATAAAAAAAATAGTCAAAAGATGATAGTTTCCAAAAGAAAATTAAAGCTATTAATGTTGGGAAATTAGAGGAATTAGTATGTAAAGATAAAATTTTCAAATTTGGTAGATCCTACGTGTTTCCTTAAAACTTGATCTAAAAAGGGAATTATTGGATAATACTCATAGCACAAATTTCTCCATACACCCTTATAGCATTGTATGTATATATATTTGAAGAAATATTTTTGGTGGGATAGTATGATGTTGTAAATTACTAGTAATGTAAAAATATGTTTAGTTTTTCAGTAGGTGTAGGCTAAAAGACAACATCCAATAGTATTCATGAATCCTCTACGTATTCCGACATGGAAATTGGATGATATGATAATGTATTTTTTTACTAGATTACCAAAGAATCCAAGACAGAATCTTGAAATATGGGTAATTTTTTATAGACATACCAAGTCCTAAAATTAACATGATATAAGGTATTTTTTCCCAAGATAACCTTTCATGAATATATGTTAATGAATTTTTAATACATCATGGTGCACCTCTATCTATTCTGTTTGATCGAGATCCCTGTTTAACAAAAAATCATGAATATTCATCAGAAGGATTTGGATATTGAGCCTCATTTGATTAGTTCTTAT
The DNA here is from genome assembly GCA_963277665.1 of Viscum album. Taxonomy (NCBI): domain Eukaryota; kingdom Viridiplantae; phylum Streptophyta; class Magnoliopsida; order Santalales; family Viscaceae; genus Viscum; species Viscum album. Next base: position 489,507,764 of record OY728120.1, read on the forward strand.
CATCCTCAAACTGATGGATAGTCTGAAAGGGATATTTAAACATTATAAGACATGTTTATATCATTCTAACCTAATATTCATGGTATGTGGGATTATTATTTAACTTTGGTAGAAATTTTTGACAATAATAGTTTCCATTCTAGTATTAAAATGTCAACATACGAAGAATTATATAGAAAGAGATTTCAAACTCAAACATGTTGTGATAAATTTGGTTAGAGGAAACTCATAACCCAATAAATTATTGAAGAGACAATGAAAACGATAAATACTTTCTTTATTATATTAAAATTCCACAAATTATGAAGTAGAGTAATGAAAACTAGAAGGGAAGCGATTTTGAGTTTGAAGTTAGAGGTCATATCATTCTAAATGTGTCACCATGGAAGGGTTTCATAAGGTTTGTTAAGAAGGGTAAATCAAGACCCATGTAAATGGGACTATTTGAAATTTTGTAAATAATTAGAGTTGTGGATTATCATTTGGATATACCACCTTGCCTTTCCCAAGTACATGATTATTTCCACATCTATTCCTTAAGGAAGTACATGCCAAAACCAATGCATGTACTCACCATAGAAGAAATATAACTAGATCCTGATTTCTCTTATTCCTAAGAGCCTATCGATATTATTAACACTTCATAGAATGTAGTCATAAATTGGATGACTCATCTGGTAAAATATCTTTGTAGAAGAATAAAATGGAAGAACCAATGTGGTAACCTAAGGATTCAATGATGAATAACCACCCTCATCTGTTTTGAGGGTAACACTAATGATAAATTAAATGATAAAATTTTTCAATGGTGGTAAAAATATAACACCCAAAAATTGTATTGAATGTATCTTCTTAAATAAATTCAATTTATTATATATCATATGTTGCATGAAAAACTGATCATAAATGAACCATGATATGATATTAAATATCGACATGACTATTGGAATTTTAATCTTATCATTCCGAATAAAAATCTGGCAAATAGAATAATAACTTTACCCCTTGAAAGTATTAATTAAATTTAGGTATCTCATAAATAAAAATATTATATATTTTTTCATTAAATAAGTAACTGAATGTTTTTAAACATATAAATTAAGTGTTCGGATTTTTGTGAAATGTAAATTTTTATATACAATATTTTAATTTATATAATGAATTAAATTATAATTTATTTTCACAAAATATCTTAATAAATTATTATTTTTTCATTATAATTATATGATAAATTTACTAAACCATATTTAATTTTTTAGAGTGTCGTAAAATTGATTATAATATTAAAATCATTATTTTTCAAAAAATGATGATTTTATTTCCAAAGTAAATTTCCTATATTTAAAAATTATTTTCAAAATATTTATTCCCCTTCTAAAATCTACACGTTGATAAATGTTTTGGTTGAATTATTTTTATTTTTCTAAAGTACTTGAATTTTTATGAACAATGAAATATGGTAATTTATGGTGTTTAACATTATAATTTAAATACATGATTTTTTGTGTCATTGTTGTTATAATAACCAATTATTTTAAACTCACACGATCAATATAATTTATATAGTCATAATATTCAATAAAAAATATAGTTTTGAGACAAAATTTGAAATAAATGGATAAAATAATCAAAAAACACCCTCCCCCCACATTCCCTATAAGTAATACCCCTTCTCCTCACAAATTCTGATCCTTGAATTGTGTATAAATTCTAACCAATTCCATTAAAAAGACTATTCCCCATGTCCAAGACCATATGTTCTTACCAAAATACCATAGATATGTGTCTTAATGTTGTCAATAAGGAGACAGTATTCAAGAAGTAATGTCCTCCTTCATTCTCTTTTAAATACATCTGTTTTCATATACTCTCCTAAAATACCCTATAAAATGTGTCATGGTAACTCCAATATCATATATATACAAAAATTTTATTTTTATAATGTATTCTCCATCATCAAATACTCTCTCCTCTCTTTTTATTGGAAAATGAAAACAACATCCATGATGTCTTGATTCACTGCCTTCATGGACGAAGTGTATCCATTTTCAATTACTACCTTCAAGGATAGTTATAAAACAATTATTATTGTTAAATAATATTTTAGTATACCTATTATAAGTTATATAATGTTTTGGAACAAATATATTGATAATTTCAATATTAAATAAAATGAAAATAAATTCATGATGGTCGTAAAACCCACCAAAATAAATTCGGACATTTTCATCAAAATTTTATCTAATAAATCATCTGTATACAATATACCCAAATGATATATGATACAATTTAAAATTATATACCGTAATTAATACTAAATAATTTCACTTCTAGAGAAGATATTCCCATTTTACAAGAACTCCCATATTTATACTTAATGGATCTAACCTTAAATCCATGAAACACGCTTGCGAAAAACAAAATTAAACATTATAACTCATCAAAGTGGCCATAAATTGGCATAATAAAATTATAATAAATAAAATTTGTTTTTAAGAGGATCTCAATTAAGTAATAAATGAATCTAATTTTATTAACCAGGTCATTAGGTGGATGTGTATAATTCATTCTGACATAAGGAAAGGGTTTCTCGTCTCACTTTTACTTTTTTGAGACATGCTACTTATTCAACACTTCTTTTTTATGTCTTTTATCCATACTCCCCATAAATATACCATATCATGAATATAATTATCATCATGGAATTAAATGTTTCATTTTATAATCATTTGTTTTATAGGAAATATTGTTTGACTAATTAAAACGTTTTAAGGGAATTCTTATCCCAATTTCCATTCTTTGGGTTAAACATTTACTCCATTTATTATGTCATTCTATGGTTACTTGTGAAATTAATTTTGATTATCATAGTTTTTATTTCCATTTTTTATGTATTTAAAAAAAATAAAAATAATATATTCATTTGGTTAACAATTATAATTTCTATTAAATAAATAACACTTTTAAATGTTTCTTTTTCAAAAACTAAAAGTAATGTTTTTAACTTATCTAAATTTAGAAGATACATTCAATTTAATGAAGCCTTAATGTCTTCATGAATAATTTACATGATTACAAGGTTAAATTCAAATAAAATTTGTTGTTTTATATTTTCAATTATTTATTAATATATGTTTTCAAATAAAAGTGTTATTTATCCCAATAAACATTCAATTACTTTATTAGATTATATTCATCTATGTAAACAACCTTTGAGTGATATTATACATAATTTAGTTTCATCTCATATGATTTAATCTTACATATTTTATTGAATTTGTTATGATCATTTTGACTATGGATATGCTTTTTCAATACCATTAATCATATTTTACTAGATGGTTTATAATTATGTTTATTGTTTAGGGAATGTTATTTTGTCTGCCAGTTTCAATATTATTGTATATATTGATTATATTTCACCCCTTTCATACGATTAATTAATTGGACTTAGTTAGTGATGTGTGGGGACTTCTATAACCCCTATATGCATTGTTAAGTCTCATGATACAACCTAGTTTAGGTACTGGTTGATGTCTTACATGATTATGTATGGGGTCATCACTAAATACTTGATGATATGTTTTTGATGCTCCAAATTTTGCATCCCCTCATTTTATGATAATTTATTGATAATACATGTGATTATTTGACAATTATTATATCCATGGTTATGTCTCACTCTAATGTGATTATTTATATGATATTATTTTATAAAATTTTATTCCTTTTTTATTTTTATCAATACTTTGTTTATTGGAATTCACCTTCCGTTATTTTTTATATTTATTTATGATAGTTTTTGATATATTCTTACCCTTACAGAATGTCTAATCACACACAAATCATATGTTTTATTTTTCACTAAGATTCTAAGATGCATATTATGATTGACATATATGGATAATCTAGGAGAATAGAGGTGTTTTGAATAGAGTTAATATATTTTATCTCATTTCAATTAATAATATAATACTTATATTTATATCTATTTTTCCAATGTATCAAAAAATATTGGGTTCTTTGTGATGTGATCTCTTGTAATTAGTACCAATTTAATAATGTAAGGAACCGGCTCCAGGATACTGGGTTTAGGGAATTTATAGGAAATATCATCATGATCCATCTCATGTTTTGAGTAAGGAATAGATTGAGTTAAATCCATCAATTTCTGTTTTGGAAAGCATAGAGGAGATCGTTGAATATTATGTGATTGTCTTTTATGGGTAGTGGATTTCATTGGTCATAGTGTTATTATAACAGTGATCAAATGCTAATGAGAATTGGGGATGTGTTTCATTGAGGATGGGGCATTAACCTCACCTATTTAATTGACATCATTCTTCAACATCACTTCCTAGGGATGTAATGTCATATGGCATGTAATTCTTAAACTCTCTTATCATTTACCTTTTTTATTTGCGTTAATTTTCATAAATTCAATAATATAGTTCAGTTTATAGAGGAAATCACCAAAGTTTGAGGAGGTGTGTTTTTTTAATTAATATATTCAAGGTATAAACATTATAAAGCATCCAAGGGATTCTAAATGAGTTCAGAGAATATCAGAGTTAGTTTGGGTTTTTCAGAAGAAGATGAATTTTTCACTATCTATTGGTGAAGTACACCCCATGTAATGTGTTTACATTATATGTGTTGGTAAACTGGAAGAATCCATGTAAAAGTACTAGGCATGAATATTACACATTAGGAATTTTTATTACATTTCGTTTAATGGTAAAATCAGGATTTAAAAAAATAGTGATTTGTTTTTCGGTGTACATGATTTTTCAAGATTACGCAAAATTAAATGGGATTTTACAATGTGTATATCTCATAAGGTGGGATTTTAAAGCACCACATAGTTGGTCCCTCTTTCATTCAAACACAGATTACACCCTCTCAGCCTAGGATCTATCCCATGTGATTTTGGAGATATGTTATCCTTCCATATCATTTTATTCAATTATATATTTTTGTTGGGCATGTCTTGTGTTTCTCTACAAGATCATTCCTCTAGATTATTCCTTTTTATCTTGTTTTCCCTAGTAAACTATGGTTTTTGATCTAGTTATCTATGGTGACGATTCTTATTGATCCTTTATATATCCCCTATGTGATCTTTTAATATAGGTTAACCCTAGTTTTTTATGGGGATTCATGAAAGTTTCATTTAGTTATGTTATTTTCTATCCTCATTGTGGATCCTTTCGCTTATTGAATTGATTCTAAGATGTGAGTATTGATTCGGGGTCCTCCGTTGTCATTATTCTATTCTTCCTTATTAGTTGGTCCTATTGCGGGTTTGTGTGGTCTGATTCTGAGGTAGGTGGTTCCATATCTAACATATATTGGATAAACAAAATTTATCTAGTTTTTTGAATTATTTAATAAAAGAACTGGAATGATTTATTGATGGACTATTATGTGTGTGAAAACAACTTATGAAAATATTGGTTTCCCCTTGATTTTGTAAAATAAAAGGATTTTTTCAATGAATTTTGAAATGGATTTCTGAAATGGTTTTTAAATTATGGTTTTTAAAATGGTTTGAAAACACCACACATGGAAACCCGGGTTACCTAAGTGGTAGGTTTAGATTCGGTTCATCATCCATGTATAATTTCGGGGTTCACTCATTTGGTGTACCTCCATTTCCATGGCCATTTGTTTTTGGGATTTGATATTGGCAATGTCGGGGTATTCCCTCATGGGGTTTTTTTATTTTCATAGGAATGTGTTCTAAGGATGATGTTGCTCACTAGTCATTGATTGTGGAATGAGTAGTCTCCAAGAATGGTCTATTGTGATAAGTGTAATTATGTTACGTGTGCTTTAGATTTTACTATTTCAGATTGTACTTCCATGGATTTGATATAATACAGGGTGCATTATTTGAATTGATAGGACTACTTTGATGTAAATGAAATGATTTGAATTTTTTTTATTTTCCTTATTTTTGAAATGTGGTAAATTGGAAAAAATGTTTTCCCATTATTTTGATATAAAAACTATTAAACTATTTATTAGTAATTTTTTTCTTTAAAGTTGATCATGTTCAAATTAATGTATAGATTCTTGTTATGGAATGCATGGTATGGATCCTACTGAGTCTGTTTAGCATAGACCTGGTTCACCCATTTGGCGGGGTGTAGACCATTATATGTCTTTCAATATAGTGAAATCCTTGGTTTCACATAGATGTTGTTATATTTATGTTATCTTTATCATAATATCTAGTCGTGAGATTTCGGGTGTCTTCCCTCGCAATACCATGTAGTAGTTGGTTTCCTATATTAGTTTTCAATTGGGGATTAGAAATATACATTGGGATGTCATGGTAATTTTAATTTGTATCGTTTATGATGTCTTCTTTCAGTTATGTAATATGTTTATCCCTTCCATTTTTTTAATATGTTGTATATATGTATTCCATTTTTTCTACTTCAATTAAGGAAAAATTGTTCCCTCTGTTTGTCTTTTTATGCTCGAGAGGTAGTCGACAACCCATGGGGATTAGGAACTCCTTTATGGTATGTGTAAATTCGGCCTTGGTTCCAAATTGAGAGCTTATGCTGGTTGGTTCTCGATATCAACCATCCAAAATTAAACAAGTTTTCACATGTTTAAACCTTTTTCATTATGTTGTACCAATTTTACCTTATTTTATCTATAGCACATTAATTCAATTTTTACCCTTGGAAATAAATTTTAATAAAAAATTATAAGTTGAAATTATTTAAGAATTTAAAAATGATGATCTGAAATATGTAAATAATTTTATAAATTAAAATTTCTAATAGTTAGAGATATTTATTTTACTATTACCATATATAATGTGTAAAAACAATTTTTTGTTTAATAGTGTTTTTAAGAAAAAAAAATTATATATTAAAAAAATTATTAACATCCTTAATTATAAGTATATTAATAATATTATTATTGTTCAAATAAGAGTTATTTTAAATTAAAATAAATCCCAACAGTATTTTTCATGTATAATTTTAATTAAAAAAACATAATAAATATATTTTTCATTAAATATTACATGAATTTTTTAAATCATATTCACATGTTCTTAAAGTTAAAAATATAATTTTTAAATTGTTTTTTTAAATTATATATATATTGTATATCAAAAATGATTCAAACAATTTTAAGTCATATAAAAGTTATGGTACTAGAATGAATTTGTATTATTTTTCTATTCATATGAAAAAAATCATTATAGAAAAATACCAAAAATTAATCTTATTCTATTTTTAACATGATGAATCGAAAAAATAAAATAAAATTTATTATATTTGACTTGATTAAGTGATTAAGATTAATAGTAGTTATATTTTCATGAAATGAAACAAAAAAATTGAAAATGAATTTGAAACATGAAATATATCTGAATTATTATTATACAACAAGTTATATTCTTATATCAAAGGTAATATTATAAACCTATTATGTTAAAGATTAGTGATAATGTCATGATATCTCTTATCATATATATTACCATATAAGAAACTTGTATATATTTATATCAGAAAATTCTATATATAAATCATGCGACATTAAAATCTATAAGTATTATCTAATAAAACTCTCCCAAAAAATAATTTAGTGGTGGAATATATGGATAAATTAAAAATTTATCGTTATTATATTTAAGAAAAAAAATCCTATTATTCAACTCCTTGAAACTGTATTCAAATAGATTTACTTCACAATATCAAATGTTATAGTGTTAAAAACATTCATCTTAAATCTCTTTGAAAATAAATCATAATCATATTTAATGGAACACTTTACATTAAACTTTTCCTTTCAAATATTTTGTTTATTAAAGGAAATATATACATTAACAGTTTACTAAGATACCCTAAAACTTTTTATGATATTAAGTTACATTCACCTTGTATTTGTTTTGTATAATACTCTATTCTTTGTCCTTTAACATTCTCTCAGTCCAAAACATTATCTGGCTAGCCTCTTATAAAGTATATTCTCTTCATAATATCATTATAATAGATAAAAACACTTTTCTGTTCATAAATAACACTAATTTAATTTAGTGTGAATATCTAATAAATAAATTATTGTATATATATCATATATTTTATTCTATGATTTTAGATTAGTAAATTGAAAGTAGGATCTTATTCATTAAAATATTTCACTAATTAGTTTTTTAATAAAACCCCTTATATTTTCTTAAACTTATACATAAAATTAATTATATTGGAAAAAAATTAACATATTTATTTTTTTCAAATATGTTATAAAATTACATAAATAATAAACTATCTATATCAAAACAATAATATCATTATATTAATAAAAAAATTGTATACAGATAGAAATAATAATCTTATTAGGGAAATGTGATAACATTACAGGAACATTGTCAAGTTCCATTTGGGCTTGATAATTTCCTCTTCATTCAACTCTGTGATTTTTTCACCCTTTACTCTATTACATGAATAAAAACCAAAAACACCAAAAATTTTCCCAACGATTTTGAACTCTAGTGTATTTAAAACATTTATGATTTATACAATCGATATCATATATCATACAAAATTTTATAATTAATTTGAATAAATTTGTATATATAATTTCCAAATATTGTCCCAAAATCATTCATGTATTCTAAAAAAATACACCCTATTGTAAATTTGATCTTCCTTACAAAATTTACCTTCTTGTGGTGATGATTACTTTTATGATCCTTAATAAATATTTAAATTTGGTTATTGAATAAAATAATTAATGAATTTTAAGATGAAAACAATTAAGATGAAAAAAATATACAAATGTAACCACATAGGATCCATTTTGATGGACAATATCAAAGAAGGTTCTCTCACTAACTCATGGATTATTCATTGTATTAAATATAAAATAATTCAAAGCTTAAAAATTCTATATGTTCATCCTAATTAATTCTACCTAGGTATATAAAAATATTTTCTATGTAAAATACCACTACTCTAGATTCATTATGTTTTATCTTTAGAGTAAGAGATATATATGAGAAACTGTTATAGAAATACACTTTTAACTACTTTGGGAATCTATCCTTTATTGTTGTATTGGGCAGAGACACGTGAAATTATATTATAAAATTAAATTATGAAAAAAAAATTATAACATAAATATCTTTAAAGGAATGATACTATTAATAAATCTTATGCACCCCTCCTAATATTGATTACTCACCCCTCAATTGAATTCAGAACACATTTTGGAGGATAATCCCATCCAACATGAGATATTTTTTCTCAAGAGTTATTATAAAGTGGAAACAATAAATAAAAAAGAAAATTTTCAATCAGGAGGAGAAATATTACATATATTATATATTTGTATGCTGAAAATAATGTTCTATAATATAAAGAGATGAAAAGAAAATAAAAATAATAATTACATTTGGAAAATTTTAAAAAACATTCTCCTTATAATTTAACAACACCCCTAATTATCAAAAAAATTATACAATAAAATAGCAGACCAAAAAATTTCCATGTTGGTGTTCTTATTTAAGAGATAGCATTATTCCTTCACCCATGACATTCAAAATTGGTCAAATATCCTTATCATATTGTAAAATATCAAAAAAAATGATCATGGTGGACCTATTCTCCCCATAGTGAATGGAAATACTAAATTTTTAAAAGATCTGATATGAATTAAAAAGTTAAATCTCTATTTTGGAATTTGGAACTTTCTCTTGAAAATTTACATACGATATTCCTACATGAGATAGTCTATATCATGTTATTTTGTGTGCTATTTCTTAATTAGTAACACATTGTGTCTAGTATTTCCTTGGACTCATTTTAAGCTTTATTCAAAATACAGACTCCCCAAAGGAATGGAGATACCTATAGTGATACTCTCAAATCCATGTAACAAATTTTTATACCATCCTTGGCCTAGTGAGCCTCCACTCCTAGTTTCACTTCATCCAACATGATCTCCCTCCTGAAAAAAATAATAGAAACTCACAAAACAATCATTGTCGAGCCATGCTAATCGCATATTCTCCATTTTTAATGAAACTTTTTCAAATTTCAACAAAATTAATGTATCCTTGAGATATATCCAAAAATTGGTTTGGCTTCTGTATGGATCTCCTTATGTTGATACAATAATACTGTCATCGGTGTTTCAGCCCGGCTCAGAGGCATTACTGGAATCCACCTTACTACATTCTTCTAAAATTTTCCAACTCAACCCAATCATATAAAACTAAAAAAATTAAAAGATAAATAAAATTAATCAATCTACATAAAAAAAATTTAGCATATAAACCAAGAGAAAAAGTGAGTATGAAAATGATATATCACATGACTTACTATTTTGAAGAAATATCACTATATCTTACAGATAAATTTCTTTTTAAAATCATTATCAATTTTTGAGGTAAATAAAGAACCAAAACCAGGTCATCAAAAGCTCTAGTTTATTTTTCGTTTACATTTTAAAAAAAATTAATATTTCATAAAAACATTAAAAAATTTAGAACATTTCAAAAAAAAATTAATGAATCTGATAGCCTTACCAAGCCTTAAAGAAATATTTAATCTCTCCAAGTCATTAACACTCTCAGTAACAATAGGTATATGATTGGAGGAAATATTACCTTTAGTAATATTTCAACTAATTCCTTTTAATACTAAATTAAATCATTCTATGATTCTCGTAAGAAAATATATCCACTTATAGAACTAATTTAATAATTAGTTACTCAAAAAGTCATTTCTCTAATTCAATTTTTTAATTCTTTAAGAATAATTATATTGTTTAATCAACATTATATGAAGGAGATTATATAAATAATATAATTTAAACGGTTTTTTCTAGATGTTATTTAAGATGATACTGAATTCATTTATATATATATGAGGATATTTTTTAGATGAGTATCATGTTTAACATTCTTTTAATAATGCATTTAACAAAATGTGATCCCACTATAATGATGACCCCATTAAAATTTACATCACATCAATTGATGGCCCAAGATCCATATTTCAATAATATTTGGGACCCTTTAAAATCTTCCACACCATTTATAAATAAATTATAGAACCATAAAAATCATTTCGTATATAAATCATAGAGTGTTGATTGGGTAACTCCTTCCCCAATCCATTATATAGATGAACACAAATTGTCATCCTTTGGTAATAAAATCTTATATGGGTCTTCCATCTATGGTTATATTTAATAAAACTAAAATAATGGGAACATAATCCTATTATTGTGACCCATTTCAAGAACTAATTATAAAAGATAATAATAGGGAATATAGTTTTGGCCCAACCAACCCAGTTTGATGATCATGGCCTTCACAAGTGTGTATCTGGAATGAATCTTAAATTTAGAATTTTAAAGGGGATTTGATCCAAAAATTTTGCTTCATTTAATAATATTTTCATGTATCAATGATTAAAATAATTTTATTCAAAATCATATATCTTCCAATAAATAAAAATGCTCAAACTGTATTAATGCATAACCCTTTATACAACGCATAAAATTTATTACTGATCCAAATTAAAACACGACTATATTAATAAAAACTGCCAATGGATTTCATGTATATCGTACCGAAACCCCTTCTATGTAAACGAAAATAATCATATATTATTAAAAATCTCTATAAGAGTAAGTGTGGGGAGACAAATAACCATCCCCCATATTTCTTAAAAAGGCATGACACTCTAATCCAATGAGTAGTAAAACCAAAAGTCCCTCTATATATGAATACATTAATCAAAAGGGAGATCAATTGCCTCACAAATATAACACCTAATACACACACACACACAAATCTATCGATAAAATCAATCTTATAACCTAGTATAATCCAATGTCCAAGTTGAAGAAAACAAAATAAATTATCATACATGGCTTGTAACTCCATAGAAGCATGTACAACAATTTATAAAAGATGTACTAATATTAGACTAAATCATACATCATAATTAATAATATAACATACATTAATGAAATAAGTAGGGAAGAAAATAAAAATATGTACAGTTCATATATTTATAAATGTGAAAAAAAATTTATGAACCATTCATAAAAGAGACAATTATAAACACTATACTTAATCCATGCATTATTTTAATTCAAAAATTTAATATATATTGATATATAAATATATAAACATTATATTTATTCTCAATATGAACTCCTTTATATTATCAATTTATATAAGAGTCAGCATAATGATATAAAAGTAAATAAAAAGTAAATACTATTTTCTCTACATCTATTATGTAAACAAATCATATAATCTATGTATCATATGTTTATCATAATTTAATCCTTGATCATATAATAAATTAAAACACCTTTTTATATGGTTTCAATTATTTCTCATATAAATCATTTTAATTTAACAAATTCGATTTAATAATTATAAATAATTCATAATTTTATATACATACTTTTTTATACATAGACACATTTTATAATTAATAAATACGTTATAAATAAAATGTATAATTTCCAAAAAAAATTATATCTAAATTATATTTAATGCTATAAAAATTCCATGTTTTTTAATATAAATAATTAATATTATAGGTATTTATATAATTTTTTATTTATAAGTATTAAAAATTAATTATAAATAAAATCTAATTTATTTATTTATAAATTCATTAAAAATGAAATAATTATATAAATATAACATTATTCAATAATTTATAAAAAAATTATAAATTATCTAAATAAATTCTTATTTGAAATTTAGAAAGAAAATATTTTTATGCTATATCGTATTCAACAATATATTCATTTAATATAAATGGTGGATAATATATGGTTCTTCCAAACTCTTAGTGCTAGAAATAATAATATACAACTTCAATTGTGTTTGAGATAATCCAAAAATACATGTGTAATTTGACATTAACTCAATTGTATACAATATAAACTATTGGTGCTCTTCGCTATTAAATCTTATGATAAGTTTCTCCTTAAGAGTATCCCTTCAATGCTTGGGGCCTTATTTATTATGATATGAATTTTAATTCAATGTTGATATTGATATTTTTTTGTATTGAAATGAAACTAAAATCTGATATAATACCCCATATCATACATTATGATGTTTATAAAAATGAAGAATTACACAGAATCCCATTCTATAATATAATATATGACATAGAGCATCCCAATCATAGATTATTATATCTTACATAGTACAACGGGCAATAGAAAAAATATATATCTTTCATAATTATGTTGAATATGATACATGAATACTACCAAATATTCTCAATTTTCAAACATGATTTAATGTATCAAAGATCAATGCATCGATTTGATGCATCAAATAGGTTTCTAAGAATTGAATAATACTTGTTAACTAAGGTAGAGATAATTTAAAATCACAAATCCCAATATCACCATGAATGAAACTGAGTCATGGTAATCATAAAATTATGTAAGTGTGTACCTTTCGCTAATTAATTACACTACTACCATATTCATTCATATGTTTGGGGAAGATCCATAATATGTGACAACTAGACTCCCTCCTCTTCAATGTATCCAATGTTTTAAATATAATCACCCAATTCATGGGAATGATAATCCTCCATTTAATGATATGTTAGTGTGAAATAATATAAAGGAAGGAGGATTAAAAAAGATTAGGGAAGAGAAAATCAGTAGGATCATGGAAACACATTAACTCAACCCATCTTAATAGATGTTTCCCCTAATATAACCCTCAACACATTCTTGTGTGTTCATGAATAAACTAATATATTACCTAACGTATGAGTTATTGTACAACCATTCAAACATTTAACATTAAAATGAAACTCTTGATTATCTTATATGATTCATTTTAACAATAATTTATATAATGATATCTTACTATGGAAAATTACTCAATATTAACATCAGGCATCCACATAAAATGTACACTAAAATTGATCTATATAATTGCATACAAAAAATCCAAATCATATGTTATGAAAATATTATGGAATTATTGAGATATTCATTATCACTCAAAATGATATTCCCAATCCAAATAATATTATATTCCTTTATTTTAGATATTCTATAACATAAAACAATTTTATTCCATACATAAGGATAAAATTCAATTATAAATCATATGTACTCCAAGAGTTATTTAATATATCTATATTAAAGATAGTGTTTCATTATGTAATATATTTAACACAATGGATTCAAATTACATGCATCAAATTTTATATGACTTATGGTCTAGTAAAAAACGGGGTTTGGTTATTTAAGGAATCCACACTAAATTCTATTGTGTTTTCTTGTATAATTTATTGGTTTATCATTACTTGAATGAACACATGATGATTAATTATTTTTGTGATTACTTATTATTTTAACTTAATGAGTGTGTATACCAAACCCTAAAATTATATATATTAGTCTGGGGATACCTAGGTATTATGTAAACCATATGTGAGTAAGGTTAGTACATATAGCGAGACACTTTTCTTGTTTCTACATTTCCCATTACAGCATACTAATAACTATAATGGGTAGTATTTAACTCTATATTTGAAATGTGTGGGATATAAGGCATTTGATTATCATGAACCATCAGTTGTGTTATTAGAACCACCATTATAAGAATATATTTAGGAGATCACACTTTAAGTGACAGAGTTGATGGAATATTGGTCTATAAAGGAAAATCAATACATATATTATCTTATGAGAGTGGTTTAGAAGAAGAATTAAACTATACATCATGGATAGGGAAATATATAGGGTAAAAATTTTATATAAAGCCCATATAGGGTAACCTATATCAAATTGTGACCTTCATTGAGAGGAGGGGATATTTGGCAGTAAAAATTCTGTAAGGGATATCTGAATTTCAATGTGCTAAAATTGTTCAGGAGGGAATGAAAGATGAGGTATCCTAGAAGAATTTCCAAACCCAATTGATTAATATGTTTTCCAAAAGAAGATATAATTAGATAGGTCTTGATGGTTTATTAATTATACAAAATTGAAAATATTTATAGTGGAAAATTTAACATGTTTTATAAAATTTTATTTGTTTTCTCAAGCTATTTTTGGTAGATAGCCTATCAAAGTGTGTTTTTTGAGTATTTATTGAAATTTATTATTCATGTAAATGTTCATATATTTTGTATGACCTCGACCACTGATAATTTAAAACATACCCTTATTGTTGAGAGTATTCCAAAATAGAGTGATATTCATGTGTACTAAAATTATTTTATAAGGCTAGAAAAAGAATCCATATGTAATATAAAGTACTAATTTAATGGTTATTTGTTGGGTGTAATGACACATGGTGGTTAGAATAGTTGTAATCAGTTCTTCCTCAAGGGATGAATACTCTTTAGTTTTATTAGAATGGTCGAACATGCCATATTAGATTCAACTGTAACTAACCAATAATGGTGATACATTCATCAATACTTATGGGTTATCATTAGAAATATTATTGGAGTATTTAATAGATTGGTTGAAATAACCATAACTCATGTAACCAAGAGTAAGTAGTTACATTACTAAATTGGCACAAAATCAATGATATTTCATCCCATGGGATGGAATAGTTTTATACTCTTAAGAGACTATATACAAATATGATTCTAAAATCATAATAAAAAACAAGAAATAAACTTCATAAATCCACTGATAACATTATTATATCTTTTATTATATCCTCAAAATCCTTGAATTTTTACTATATGTTACCATGGTGAAAGGAAAACATAACAGCTTGTTAGCTAAGATTCTTAGTAAGGGAAAGCGTACTGTAGAAGGTGTCAATGAAAAAATAAATCATGGATAATATAGCAGAGAAAAAAATTAATCAAATATCACATATAACTAATTTATTCAAAGGTTAATGTATCCATTAATGACATAAAAACATAAATATGAACATTGATATTAATAACTAACTTCATAATGATATAATTCATATTGGAATAAATTAAAATCATAATATCAAGGCCTCTTTCCTTGACATTATAAATAAAAAGTTAAGGCATACTCCATATACAGAAGATAATTCATCTCCGGATACTTACCGATGAATAATGATTCTATGTAATATAGTTTCCCACATCTCACATACTAATTTCAGTTAATTCATTTTCTGAAAGGAATTAATTTTCATATAATACATAATCTAAATAGACATTGATTTTGAAATACTAGATTACAAGATTTCATTATTTTCCAAATTAAATACATAGAACAACATTATCAAAATCCAAAAAGATAAATAATATTTATTTTATCCTTATATTATATCCCTAGTGAATCATATGATTCCTTTAATAATGTTGTCATAGATGAACAAAACCTTTACCAATATAACAGAATGCCATTTTGAAAAATAGTAACAAATATAATTTTCATTTGAAAAAATTTTAGATTGAAAGAAAATTAGAATAATATTTTATTTTAAAATATATGTAAAATGTTAGTGTAATATTGATAATGGTAAATATATTTTATATTGAGAAATATTATTAATGAAAAAAACTATAACAACATTTTTTCATCATTTTCATAAATAAACAAATAAAAGATTTCTTTTGGAAAAAATTAAGGAGATTCCTTTAAAATATTTATAAATAAATTAAAATATAGTATAAAAATAAATGTAATAATAATTTAAATGTATATAATAACATATATAAACTAATTTTAAGTATATAGACATGGAGTAGAATGATTCCAGACCCCAACTGAAGAAATAAGGTCATCTTTTTTTAAAATAATTTCACAGTCGATTTGAATGAAAAAAGAGATGAAATTGAAAATAAAATAAAAGAACCCAATAAATAAAAAAATTAAATTAAAATATGTGGGGTTTAATAGAGAAATATCTTATAGTAACCCCAACATAAATTTAAAAAAATAATAATCCTAAATAAGAATGAGATTATGAAAAAAACCTTTGTCTTAGATTTCTGGTTAGTCGAGCAAACTCTAATATCCTATAAAATAGATTTATAATTATTATAAATTTATATAATAACTATATTTTTTATTTATTTTACTATATATTATTTATTAATAATTTTTTATTTTCCACTAGTTAAAAATTTATCTTTAAGATCATTATTTGAATATCAATCATTATGTTGCCCAAGCATGATTCAGTCTAAAGGTTCTAGTCCATGAACCATGGTCATGGATTAATAATATTTAAAATATTAACCATTTTATAATTATAATATTTATACATTCAATATATTGTTATAACCATCTACTAAAAATTTTCCAGAAAAATGAAATACATTGTCACACAGATATAGTAGTTCGTACAACGTTGGAGGGAAATTTTTATTTTTCCAATGGATGAAATTGAAATAAGGTAAATAAATGTTCACTTTTACATAATAATAATAAAAATAATAATATAATATGTAGTCATTAAATCCATTTTTATAAAATTCTATATAGGATTGAATGAAAAATGAATCATGTCTCTTCATGAAGATTCCAGTCCACATTAATACACGATGGGCATTATCATTTTACAATAGAAGGAAGGGTAAAAATGTTGATAATATCCTATAATTTTAGAATGATTAATATTTCTGAAAATTATTATGTATTTGTTAATTAAATATTTGTAACATTCCATTTCAGGTGGTGATTAAAAAGAAATAATATCACTTCATGGAGGTGGTAGTCCATACGTTTTCATGAGGGGTTTTTTATTTCCTAAAGGATGTAAAAGGTGATGGAAAAGAATTGCGGTATAATCAAAATAAAATATAAATATATTATAGATATTAATTTTATTATTTATAAGTGGATATCAATGTTTTTAATAAATTAAAATAAAAAATAAAGATGAAATAACTTGGTTAAGAGATATACCACTTCTTTGGAAACGTCCTTATGATTTCACATTATTCTTTCATAGTTATTTCTTTGGGTGAGACCAAGACATATAGAATATTGGTAAGGATGTTATAAATTTAATTAGGTAGTTATTTCATAATATATATTATTCAATGTTTGTTAATAAATAAATAGAGGATGTACCCTTTTATAGGTGATGGGAATAGAACACTTATAATTATTCCTAATATTTAAATACTATAACAGCCTTACTCAGGTTCGATTGGAGCTAAAATAAAAAAATTTAAAATATAAGGTGATAATTGTAGAAATATACTCTTATAATAATAACTAAAATGATATTTGATGACCTTATCAGATGCTTTTAACCGTAATTAACCCATTTTACCCCTTTACTATGGTTGCAACATTTTTACCATTTTCTCTATTCATAATTTCCAAAAATTAAATTCATATCATTTTTAAATTTTAATATCATGATTAAAAATATGAAATAATGTTTTTAGGAATTAATTTTTATAAGTGGGAATAAATAAGTATAATATAAGAGCACCAAACACAGTGAATAATTGTTTTTTAGATAAATATGTTTTTACAGATAAAAAATCGTATACCAAAATAAAATATAATGGTAATTATTATGTAATTAATTATATTTTATTTAATAAAATAAATATTATGATAAATTAAAGAAAATAAAAAACTAAATTTTTTTGTAAAATTATTTTTTTTAATAAAAATCAATGATAGTATTTCAAAAAAAATTACATTTTCACTATTCAAAAAAATAAGCAATTTATTAAAATACCAAAATAATAAACCAAATATAAATTTTACATTTTTATTCAAAAAAAAGATATCCATTTTCACAAATTAAATATATATAATTAAAAACTATTTTTAAATATTACTACAAACTATTTATATTATAATAATAGAATAATCGGATGTGCATTGGTAAATAGTCAAGGGGTGTACTATTTATTAGTTATAGGATGATATAGAGTACTACATTCTTCACCCCCCATAAATAATTTCATCAAAAAACATTTGACAAATTATTGTTCTTTAAAATATATAGGTAATCATTCCTTATATCTTCTTCAGAATCCAATATTTCCTCCTCTAGTTTAAGATTTCTCTAAATAAATTTCACTGTCTGAGTTGTATGATTTAGTATAACTTTTTATATAGTATCAATAATTTCAATTTTATCTTAATTATATGTTAATTTAGGTTCCAAGTCTATTAGCCCAATTGGGAGTACATAAATTTGATCCATCGTGTAAATATTCAATAATAAAACATGGGAGATATTGTCTTATTTAGAGTGTTTGGATGGTAAAGCTAATAAATAAGCCACAAATATAATTCTCTACAAAAAATAAAAATGGTCAATGTACCTAGTTCTTAACATACCCTTTTTACATTGTCTTAAAACTCCTTTACATTTAATCACATTTATGAAGATATTATCCCACTCCTACAATTCATGATCCTTACATATATAATTGGATGATCTATCTTTTCTATTTTGAGATTCCTTAATTGTATTTTGAATAGCTTGTAGTTTCAATACTGTATCCTTGATAAGTTATGGACCTAATTTATTCTTTCATTTAACTTATTTCTAACAATTTCGTGTATGAAAGCTATTCCTATACAATGTTTCATATTGTGTCATCTAGATACTTGATGAAATATATTATTATATGAAAATTATACCAGATATAGATACTAATAACACATACAAAAAATTTCAAGTTATAAATATATAAGCATGTATTATAGTGCTTTAATATTCCTTTTATACTACCCATAAGTTTTAGGATTATTGGAGGTAATCAAATATATATTAGTATTGAGGCATCCTAATGACTCCTCTAAAATTATGATGTGAACTAAGGGTCATGAACGGATATAATTGAAAGAGGTTAATAATGAAGTCTTAAAAACTCATAAATGTTGAACATTGATTGGTTTTTAAGGGGTATATCTTTCCTTAATTCATTACTTCAATCTTCTCATATAAACCCTTATCATCATTCTATAACTTCTTTATATTTTATAAAGAATATATTTTATCAATTAATTGGAAATGTAATGATGTTTCCCCTTGACTAATAATTTCCATATATAACATTACAAAATCTCTAAATATATGATCCATGTTAATTCAAATCATTGTTATAAATCCATGGTATCTCCTTATCAATTCATGAACCACTATATTTGACTTCTCAAGTTGATAGTATATAAATAAATCATTGACCTTGAGTAGTTATAACAATAACATTTTCCTCGTGTTTCTATATTTTAGAAAGAATATATACTACAAAATTTTTTGTCCATCATATATTTATCATCTATCACCATGGAGAGTCTACCTCCATATTTTCAAGTACAAGATTATTACTTCCAACTCAAGAACAATAATTGGATAGTTCTGTTCATGGATCCTTACCGACATTGATGCATAATTGACCACTCTATTATTATTCAAAAGGGTAAAACCCATTTTTCCTTTGATTCATCACCAAATATTACAAACCCTTCCTTTCTCGACCACAATGTAAACATTGGTTAATTAACCAATCTCCTCTTTAGCTAATCAAAACCTTCTTCTTGTTCCATTGAATATGTGAATTTAAACTCATTGCATGAAAAATCGATTGTTGTGATACACAATTATGAAAAAAAAATAGACAAACCTCCTATAGTAAATTTAACAACTTGGGACACTACTTTATATTCTCCCTAAATAAATTCTTCATAAAATAGTGTTTTTCACACACTATAAATATATAAAATAGTGTTTTCCACACACTGTACTTTACTAAAATGTAAAAACCCCAATATATTTTTTATATTAAGTTTGAACTTTAAAATATTGTTATTTAATTAGTGTTCATGAATAGGAGAAAAAAATTATAAATTATAGGTATAATTAAAAACAAATTCTATATTAACTACCTATTAAATTCATTTAGTATAGCTAAAACAACTAAAAAATCATTTTATGCTTAAATATATGTTTTTATAAAATAAGTATTTTATTTCAAGAAATTATGTATATTATGATTAAATAAAAAAAATATTTATATTTTGAATAATATATTAACAATTAATGAATTAGTAAATTATTTTATATAATAATAAAAATTATTTTACATTCTAAGAATAAACAATTTATTTATCCCCTTTTCCCTTATAAAAGGGGATCTTCTCTCCTTGCTTCTCCACACACCGAAACACATTGATTTTTGGAAAATATCTAACAAAACATCTTATGCACACTCTTATACACCGTATTTGGGTTATAGTATTCTCAAAATAAAATTCCTCAAAGGCTTAATCGCCCTACCAAAAGTGATAATCCTAAAATTTAGGTAGATGTTCCTAACCTCCATTTCTTTATTGTTCTATATATTTATGTAATTTTTTATTCCTTTAAATTTAATTTTAACTAGTCAAAATTATAAAATCAGTGTCATTATTACACTAGTTTGTTATTGTTTTTATGTTATAATAATTATAAACCATCCCTTTTTCCAATAAGAAAAAAGAAAACAAGAATCATGTGTTGTGTGGACTATGAATTCCCTGATGCAACATATTTCGTTTTCCATGACCACCTCCCAAGGATTGTTCTAATAGGTAAATTAATATAAAATTATGATAGTTTTTAAATTTTATCTATTCTTAAATAATAAATCAAATTAATCATTTTCCCAATCCTATGGTAAATTGAGTCGACAACCATACGTACATGTACACTACCACTTCCAAGTGATTATTTATTTCAATTTATTATTTCATCACTACCTTACATATATGGTCATGAAAATATTTTAAAGGATACATATAATGTTTAATATAAATAAGAATCAAGTAATATAAATTGAATAACCCTTTAATAATATGAATGATAACCAATCATTATAAAATTAACCATCCTAAATAAGAAAACTCAAAATAAAATGAATTATATTATATAATATATTAATATTTGATGATTCTTTTTATATTTACATGAAGTTATGATATATTTGACTAAAAATCACTAAATATGATCATTAGTCTTGTGTAATAATTATATTTTAACTAAATAATATCATAATCATCAATAATCATGGTATATTCATGTTTGTGTCGGTTTGACCACCAACCAGAACAATGATAAGAAATTATATTTTGTATTATTATGAAAACATAATTATTGGTATAAAATGGTATAAATACGTAAACCCGTTTTTTTTCTTGAAAATACACATCAATATTTTACTTGTTAATCAATAAAACACCCTTCTTAGGTTAAAAATCATCAGAATAATATTCATTTTTGATTTCATATTCTATGATAAAAACTAATATACGCATGAAAGAAAATTAGGTCTTAATAGAACATTATAATTAATGCATTATATTAATATAAATTAAATTATACTTAAAATTTTTTAAATACAGATTAATTTTGACACTACTTTTATGAAACGATAAAAAAACAACCTAAACTATAACCATCTGATATTACAAAATAGGAAAAATATCTAATATACATGTAGATAATGATTTTTAATGTATATTAAAAAAATCTGAGGTCTGAATATGTTTCTTAAGTGGTATATTACGATATTTATGTATTTTTATAGGTAGTTAGAGTACATCCGGCTAAGTGGGAATGAATGTTAGGGGTTTTCGTGGCTAAAATATTTTCCTTGGGTCATAATCACTCTTCTATGACTATAATAGTTCAAGAATAATATATTATGACATATGATGATGTTAAATTTTATTTCCACCTTCATTTATAGGTATATAACTTTCCACACAAAATTATTCTTCCATTAAGATTCTATTGTTTTATGAAAGTTTAATTCTGTTAAGAATAATTCCCATTTATTTTAAGGTATTTTACTTCCATATCTACATTTTGGAATCCAAAAAATATTCTCATACCCCTAGTGAAAATAATATTATTTTTATCTCTAATTTACCATTTCCCCCATGTATTCATTTTAAAATAAACTTTTCTTCATCCTTTTTATGATGTGGTTTTTCAAAAAGGTTATTTCAAAATGTCAAACTATTGTTCTATCCTTTCAAAATAAAATGTTTTATCATCCACTCCACATTTTGGTTTGATAAATTGTATGTATTTTCATATATATTTTATTTGGAAATTTAAAAAATAAGGATTTCAAAATCAATATCTTTCCATTCAATTTTTTATATACATTAATAATTTAAATTATTTTTGAAATCATTTTTTACACTTATATTTACCCTCCATGGTTTATCTTTCATGAAATGATGTTTTATCACCCTATATATATTATTATGACATGATTTACTTTATAAATTTTGAGTTTTAATATCTTATGATATCTTAAGTTCATTATATGTTATTTTCTAAAGGATTAAAAAATCCATTATTTTTATGTGTGTTCATTAAGGTATGTTTATGATTGATTTTAAGTGGTGCATGTATATATGGTTGATGAAATGAGGGGTCCTATATCAAACACAAATTAATTGGTTATGGTTTCATATCCAGTGATGCAGTGAATAGTTTCATGAATGAGATGTGGGAATTTTTATGTAAGTTTATTTATTGAAGGTGATTCGATAATATTTGTTACCATGTTTATTGTGTGAATGTGATGCATGAAGCATTGTTCACATGTTTTCATGTAATCATTATTTAAAAAAACGTTTTCACATGATTTTATATGATTATTTTTTTAACACATTTTTAATTTGTTTATCTAGTCATTCCTGATTTGCAATAATCATTTCATTTCCATTAAATGCCATGTTTTAATGTTTATGCCTTCTTTTTAATGTATTCTACTCTTTTATTTCATGCTCTCATGTTATATGACTATTGATATTTGTTTTGTTCTAAATCACATCATTTATAAATCCTTAATTTTCTTTTCATGATCTTATGTTTCTCTAACACAATTTATGATTATCATAAATGGTTTTATAATTTGATCTCGTGATTTTCTTATGTTTCAATTCCCTATGTTATGAAGACTATTATATCGAGTGAAATGTATAAAAAGGGTCTATAGGACAATTATTTTAATGAAATGTTTACAAGTTGTGTAAACATGATGTTATATATCTAATATCAAAGACACTAAAATATTTACACCATATTTTTTGTTAATGTTTTTGAGATGTATAATCTAAATCATGATATTACTGTCCAATTTTAGTCATGCATAGCTTGATTTTCCATTAGTAACTTTACAATCCCAATAAAATATGTTTCTTAGTTATATTAAATTGTTTGTTCCATTATTTAAATACCTTTTCTTTGAAGGATCAATAGATATTCCATTCATGGAGATAATATAGCTAAGAAAAAAAATGCATGGAGCCAAAATTATCACATAATGAATTTCTTGTATAATTACTATTCTTTTATAGTCTCAAAAATTATTTTCAAATGATTCTGATTAGCTATATAGGTTTTAGATTACATCATGATATCATCAATCAATGATATTATAAATTTATCAATAAATTCATTCAAAACCCTATTCATCATATCCCAAGAAATATAATGATCATTGGTTGAACTGAAGAAAATTACCATAAAATAATATTGTTCATACCTCATATGAAAGGTTTCCTTTTTTATATCATCCTTATTAACTATTAATTGATCATAATCTGAGTAAATATTGATCATTTAAAAATATTAAACTCATAATATCAACACTTTAACCTCTCTCCCATTCCCTTCAATCATTTTTCACAGTGTTTCTTTCCACAACTATTACATGTTGAAAATCCAATATTTTCCTTCTTTCCTTTTTTTATATTTATTTAAAAAAATTAGTCTCCCCCTTCATTTTCGTTATTTCCCTTGAAAACATATGACATGTATAATTCCTTCTCTATGTTTATGCAACATGATAATATATCTTTACATACTAAAATCGTTTGAGTGATTAATTAGCATAAAATGTAATGTTTATTCCAATCAAAAACTACATCAAATCACGGGACTAGCACCAGGTTCTTTTAGGTATTTAAAACCAACCCCATAATTTTATGTAATGGTTTTTATAAACTAACACTAAATATTTAATTTGGAATATACAATCATTTTTTTCAGAAAATTAATCATCACTTTGGGGAATTTTCTTGAATCATTTTTAAGCATGCATTGTTTCAATTTTTTGTGGTGCTTTTTATATACCTAATGTTCCAAATGTTTAGTTGATGTTTAAACTTCCAATATAAATTTTACCATACAAAGTCATTATTTCCACCGTCTCTATATATCACTATTAAAAACCAATAAAAGCTGTAGCCCCAGAAAAAATACCAAATAAATGATTACCCTAAAGAACAATAACACATAACTCTAGTACCATAAACAAAACCCATAAAAATGCATAAAATACATCAACCTTAATCAAAAGAGTATAAAAAATAAAATTCTCAAACCAAAAATAACATTGTATCAATAAGTAATAAACCATAAAAAATATAAAATCAATGGATTTGAAATATAATAAACCAAGATCAAATAACAATGAATTAAATAACTTATCAAAACACAATATTCCTCAACAAAAATAAACAAAAAAAATAACTGTATATAAAATCAATGATGCTCTTACCTATCAGTTTAGAATTAAATATGACTTAACATTGGTTGGTGAGCCATGGTAGGACACAACATTCCTAAAAAATCATATCACAAAAACAAAAAACTACAAAACCATGCCACCACATCTTCTTACCAAATATAACCATCATAGCACACATAATAATCTCAAAATATTTTCACTTCATCCAAGCGTAAATATAAAAAAATTATACAATATTACCACATTGTTGTATATCAGGAAATAACCACATAATCACACATCCCTACCATTGATCTAGGACCCCATATTTGAACATTTTACAACACCACCACCTCTCCATATCCATTGCATACTTATTTTACATTAC
The DNA here is from genome assembly GCA_963277665.1 of Viscum album. Lineage (NCBI taxonomy): Eukaryota > Viridiplantae > Streptophyta > Magnoliopsida > Santalales > Viscaceae > Viscum > Viscum album. Next base: position 489,533,630 of record OY728120.1, read on the forward strand.
CACCCCAAATCATCAAAATTATTACAACATCATAAAATAACAACTTAAAACGCACCCAAAGTCAAAAATAACATGAAATAAATCAATATAATAATTTTTGCAAAACGATGATTCAACATAACAAGAAAACAATGAAGTACTCCCCCCTAATCTTATCATTTATTACTCTATCAATCGTTAAAAGATTTCACACCTCACTATAAGATAATATAAATTCCACTAAACCCCCACATTCATTGTAGAAAAATATACAATACCCCCCAGACATCAAGCATAATAGTGATAACATGGTAAATAATAGACTAAACTCAAAACATATATACACATGACTTAGTTCTTAACCTCTTTATTTTATTGTCCAACCTAAATCTCCCTCCTGAAATGATACTACTAATAACCCTTCATTAATTACAGTAATCATACTATAACTATCCTTGAGAAACCCTCTCTTTTCATACATTTACATTACATAAATTTTTTGGAATACTTAAAACATTACAAATACATATGAATAATGACTGTATTCATTTAGTGTCTTTGGAAACATTGAAACATAAATGTGGGTACATGAGTGAGCTATTTTATCCCCAACTAGGTTCTCTTGGAATATCACCCCTCTCATATATATCATACCTAAAATATATTTTCCAAAACTAGGGAAGTAAACAAAAAAATGGTGATCACAGATACTCAATAAGGGTAAAGAGGAACATATGTAAGCATAAACAAGATCATAAGGGTATGAAAACATTATCATAACATTCGAATATCATGCCCTACATATCGAAGATCATAATCATTAATTATTGAATAAATTTTGGACGTTCATAAGTCTGTAATAATAAGGAAGTAACAAACATAAGACATGAAATCATAAAAAAGGAAAAGAAGACGGAATCATGGAAAAAACATAAACATAAAAAATGATTTCAATAATAGACAAGGAATCACATCCATTTCCATGTTTTTAGTATGGGTTCAATCCCCTTACAACTTGGTTGTCGTGGTTCACTCTCATGGACATCTCAGTAGTATGATTTCACACCCCATGCCATCTTGGTAGTCATGGTTCACTCCCATTGTTCTATTATTTGTATGTGTTCTGTAACATCCCAGGTAAATAAATAATGAGACATATTTCATATTTATTAATATTTTTGAATTAAATATTAATTTTACTTTAAAGGGGTTGATATTTTTTATAGCGTACCCGATACGCAACAACGGGTTTCTATGAAATCTTACGTTGCACACTAATAATATAATATTATTATTTTATATGGTAGTTAACTCCTAGACATTGTATTGTTGGGAATCAACAAAACTAACTAAAATATGATTATACATGTTTGTTAAATGTATTTACATTTATCCAATAAATTTTATAGGCTTAAAATGTGAATGAATCTAATTTTAAGCATAATTTTCATTAAAAGGCTGATTTACAACCTTTTAATGGTGAAAACTATTTAAATATAATTTTGGTCACTTTACTACATTCTATTTGACCAAATAAAATCCTTATTTATAATATGGACATCAAAATTTACTTTGTGTAAATTTTTGGAATTTTACTGATAAAGATCATTTTCTAATGAATAGTGAAAAATATTGTATTTTAATTAAAAACTGTGTTTCAGTATAATTATTTTTTATAGTTATATTATCCTTTTAATTAGTTTTAAAGTATAATTATAATATATTTTTACCTTTTAATCCAATGATGGTAATTGGAATTAATTTCATTTTGAAATTGGACATAAACAAGTGTCAATCTTTTGATAGTTATTGTTTCGTAAAAACATGCTATTTTTTTAACAATGGGAATTTAATTTTAAATTAATTAATTCCAAATTGATGTTAAAAATTTGGAAAAATATACATCATTTTTTAATTAGAAATATCAAATAAATCATAGGCTGAATTTTAGTTATTTTTCTAAAAAACTTCAATTTTTTATGAATAGTGAAATCACTTAGTAGTAGTAAAAAAAATTGACTTTTTCATTTCAATAAAATTTTACCGCTTCTGTGAATTTAATTTATAAAATCCTACATACATGGTTTTAGAGACCCAAATCTTGACGTACATGGACATTACATTACTTTTGCGGAATACTTAGTACATAATAAAAACAGACACACAAGGACTGTAATAGTTTAGTGTCTTTGGAAACTTGGAACGTTATCTTCTAATTGTGGTGAAAGATCTTAAAAATCTTCCATAAAGATCTTCCCCTTTTATTCATACCTAAAATCTTTCTTTATATCCTGGGGAAAAGAAAAAAAAAGGGTGAGCTCAAATGCTCAGTAAGGGTAAGCATAGAGAACATAAAACAATCCATAAACATTTGAATGCAAATTCTTGAACATAAAATCTAAACATCAAAATCGTGAGCAAGGACATAAATCTTGGAAGTACGTAAGGCATGTATTATAATGGAACATCAATATTGATAAAATATCATGATAATAAATCATGTAATTGTGGAAACCATTCAGCACTTGTTATGATTTCCATAGTAGCCAAGCCATTGCTGCCAAGACCATCTTAGTGGACACAGTCCCTTTCTGAATCGAGTTCACTCCTCGTTCCAGTACTGTATCACTGAACCAAATTAACTTACCATTCCAACCATGTCTATCTCATGAGATATAAATCTTTACCCAATTCATTGGAGGGATATATAGGTCTCACCCATCTCATAATGAAATCATTCTTACTTGTGCCACAAAATAAACATACATCATTCATAATAACCCACCGAATAAAATGGGATTCAAAAACATCATCCCATCATCACATAATTCAAATAAAATAAATGGATATCATTTCATAATAAAAAAAGTGAAAAAATATAAATCATAGAGAAATTATACTTGAAACATACACATATGAAATAATGTCATCTTAGATGGAAAAATGGTTTTGATAAAACACTTGAAATGAATTCTTGAGGAAAATATCCTTTCTTCTTCAAAATCAATTTCTTTTCGCAAAACGTCATGAAATTTTAAAAGAAATAGATTTTGTCGAAAATAGTCATGAAATATTTTGGAGGAAGCTTCATTAAAATATGGCTTTATAAAATCGTAAAAATACGTTTGTGCCGTATAAGTTAAAAAAACATTCTTCTCGTACTTTTCCCGGAAAAGTCAAAAAGTACCTCGTAAAAGAAATATTACATACATACCATGTAGTAAAAGTAAAAAATCGGAAAAAATTACTTTAAACATACATGAAAACATTTTTATAAAACATCGACATAGATGATAAATATAACCCCAGTAAATACTTACGTATAATAAATCTCTGATAGAAAACAATTGAGATTGCAACATTATCCCTTACCTTAGGTCTGATATGCTTCGTACGTATCCGAACCTCCTGTGTAATGATTTAAATAATATCATTTACTTATTACAGAATCATATTCATTGTTATTATATCACTTATGGTTCACTTAGGACTTTATATTACCCGTTCTTTTGTAAGTTTTATGTTAAAGCAGCATTTTGGGTAAAATCGTTTTATTTATCGTACATGTTTGGACTTGTTGTTCTTGATATTATTACTTATATCCTGATGTACTTAATTCCATAATGTAAAAAAATATTTATATGTAATATATATTCAGAATATACATATATATATATATATATGATAGATTGAAAAATAGAATGAAATACACCGTTCATGGAGACGTTAGGTCGTATATACCCATGAACGTTGTTTTCGTTTCCTTATTGAATTGAATGGAATTAAGAAGATGAAATAAATATATATATACACAAATCCAGTATCATTATTATTTCATATATTTCATGATTACTTATTATATATACTTTATAATCATTCATTAATGGTTAACATGGAGAATGAATCTCATCGCGTCGTGGAGACGGTAGTCTGTACGTACGCACGAGTGATGATATCATTCCCATGATCGTGGAATTGTATTTATGTGTATGTATAATATTTCAGAATCAATATCACTTTATAATAATCATATATAGTTATTTATTTACACCATTATACCCATCCAAGTAAGGTGGTGGTCGAAAACGGATTACACCACAGCGTGGAGACGGTATTTCGTACGTACGCATGTGTGGTGATTTCATATTCCGTAGGATGGATAGATGGTGAAATAGGGTTGTTTCATAATTATAATTACATATCAGTATATTAGTGACACTTATGTTATTACTTTATAATGAAACAACAAAAGTAGAATAATTAGAAAAAGAAATAAAGTTGAAAGAATATGTAACGAACATTACCTCTTCTTTGAAGCGCCTCTTCTTAACCTCATCTTATGTCACTAATGATGGTATTTTAAGAAGACCAAAACCTCTAGTATGTTTCTAGGGAAGTGTATAAGAGAAATTTTCAGGGTTTGACTGAGCATCAAGGCTCAAAATGGTGTGAAGAAAAGAGGGAAGGGGTGCCCTTTTATAAGGGAGGAGAGGGGCACCTTTGGAAAAACTAAAAATATTATTTTATTATAAAGTCATATTTGGATTTTAATAGATCCAAATTGATTTATTTTGAAGATAAGGTTGTTATGGGTCGAAATACTCTCATCCAATAGAATTTTGACATGTTTAGATTTATATTTTAACCTTATCATTTAGATTTAACTTTAAGTTAAATAAGTTTACTTTTACCGTGTCTTTTTGTTTTCTTATACTATAATGTTAATAAACTTACTATAACAAGCCAAAAGAACCCTAGTTGTTTATTATTAATATATATAACCTTATCTAAGTCACTTTCCCGAACGTTAGATTTTTAGGAATTGAAGAACAATTAATAAAATAATATTTGTTTTAAAAACTATTTTATGTTAATTTTGACACTATTTGGTAATTGATTTTTGTGAAAACAATAACAGAATTATTAATTCAAAAAAAGTTAATTAAATCAATACTAACATGTCATATTAACCTATAAAATTAGTTTAATTCATTAAAAGTCTCAAATTACATTTATTTTGGTATTTATAACATCAATTATGTCAATATTTCATTAATAAGATAATTATTGCATCATCATTGTGTCATAAATAAATTAAATTATTTAATGTCTAAAAACTATAAATAAAATATCATTATGTAGGAACACTTTTTATATTTCTAATTAATATTTATAGACTAATTTATATTATGTATAACCCAATATTAAAAATGATTTAGTTATTAAACATTGATTTTAACTATTTTAACCCATCTTTAAATAAAGTAATAATAAATGTCGTAATCTAATCCAAGTGGGCCTAAATGGTCATATTTTATTCATAAGGTTGTTTCTGGTCGAATTACACTTATCCAATAGAATTAGGACATGTGTTAGGGTAATAATAATATCATTTTTACCCTTAATTACCCTATTTACTTTTAACCGTGGTAAAAAAAAGTAAAAAGTTTCTATTCACCAAAATATATTTTTATCACATTGAACCAAATTTTAGTCCTTGATATTAACCATGTCTCTCGGATTTTCTAAATTCAAATCACAGAATTGGTAAAATTTCATTTAAATGAAAAATTCAGTTTTTTAACTACCACTAAGTAGTTTCACTATTCATTGAAAATTGAAGTTATTCAGAAAAATACCAAAATTTCAGCCTAAGAATTATTTGATATTCCGAATTCAAAATTGATTTCTATTTTTCCAAATTCAAAAAATATAAGTAGAATTAATTAATTTTAAAATTAATTCCGGTTATCAAAACAAATAGCGTGTTTTTAAGAAATAATAACTATCAAAAGATTGATACTTGTTTATATCCAATTTCAAAGTGAAATTAATTCAATTACCAACATTGGATTAAATCGTAAAAATATATTCTAATTACACTTTAAAACCAATTAAAAAGATAATCTAACAATATAAATTATTGCGATGAAATTAGTTTTTTTTAATTAAAATATAGCGTGTTTTTACTATTCATCAAAATATGAAAGTTGTCAGAATAATATGAAAAGTTTGTCCCAATTAAATTTATATATCCATATTCCAAGGAAGAATTTTATTTTTTTTCAAATTGAACTTATAAACATGTCAAAAACTTGATTTAAAGTGGGTGCGCCATCAAAAGGCGGCAAAACTGCATTTTTTGAAAAATACTTATTTTACCCGAAAAATTTATTTAGTTCTCATACCATGTTCTAGAAAATATGTATGATGAATAATAATGTCGTAAAATTTAAAATATAGTTATTACTATTCATAACGGCTAGTCCATAATAATATTATAATAATATATCGTTGTTTAGTACAACCCGGTATTGCGTACAACACACGCTATCAAGGAAGGTCGCAATTGCGTGTAATGCAAGACAAGTTAGGGCTGCGTGTTTTGCAAGAATCCTTCATTGTTTCATATAACAGAATCCAACCATATTTCATTTATACATTGAATATATATATATATATATACACACACACACACTCAATGTTGCGTAGAATGACTATTATAAAATGAACTTGAAATTGTGTGTAACACAATCTAACAATAGTGTTGCGTATACTTCAAGCTAATAAAGTGTGGAGTATATCACAAGATAATATTTTTGTAGAATAAAACACATGACATCAAATAAATTAAAAAGAATACTTATCATAAAATATTGGGTTTTTACATTCTACCCCTCTTAAAATGAATTTTGCCCTCGAAATTCGTCAGGGTTATACATGGTTTTCTACTTGAAAGTTTCTTTAATTTCAACACACATCATAAAATGAAATACCAAAACTTAACTTTAAAAAACTAAATTATGGAACGTAACGGTTAACCAATATTAACTCATCACTAGGTTTCCACGTAGGAGAACATAGGTGAAAATATGGATATGGAAGAAAAATCTAACGATCATGTTCTGATGGAGAGTGGTAGAGAAAATGGCTATGAAAAAGCCAACAATCACAAAGCCATATATTTTTAATGATCTAAGGTACCATATGATTCATCGGATATGAGGGAACTAGGACACAAGTTTTTGTTTTGAAGATCATTTCCCTAAATTTGAGGAATTAAAAGAAATACTTACATGATTTTGGTTCAATCTAAATATTTTTTGTGCCTTGAACAATTTCCACTTCATCTCTTAAAGAAATAAAGTTGAATTTGTTATTCGTGAAGTGTTAGCAGGTCATGTGATAGAATGACGGGTTATTCCATCTGTCTCAAACAAAAGGATAGCAAAAGTTATTGAATATACATAAGTCAATTAATCGTATATGGTTCCTAAAATGGAATTATACTTCATATCTCATACCACTTAAAAAAATTAAAACTAATTTATACTAACTAGGGACATCCTGTAGGCCAGTGGTAGGCGATAAAGTCCTGTCGCACATCGGTTTTAGGTTCGATTCCCACAGCCTTGTTTGACGCGATGGGCTGTCGCCCGTCCTGCATGTTGTACTTTTTCTAAAACTACATTACTATAACATCCCATCAATAATATCGAAAAAAAAGTTATACCCTTAAACAATACTAACTTATTTCCAACATAATCCATTCTAATCTTTAGGCTTATCTAAAATATTTCGGTCCAAGCTCATAGTATAAAAAAATGATTACTTGAAATGTCACATAACAATAACGTGAATGCCATCATTATTACCCCATATATCATAAGATATATCTTGTTGGTCAAATTATAAACATGTGAATACCTTAATCATGTATTCTATTGAAAAAATAAAAACCCATTTAACCTTAGTGAAAACATGAATGCTATCAAAAGTTAACTATTTCCACATACCAAAATCCTAAAAATTCTATATACTCAAACCATGATATCACATAGTCCTTATATCAATCATGAGCTCATGAATGCTGTCAAACATTTCATTTTCTCCTTATCAGTTCATTATGCGCATATCATCTTATTTCCAAAATATTTGAATCACTTTTCATGGTTACCGGTACCATAAAATTATTGAAAACCACAATAGACTAATACAAAAATATTCTAATACACCATAAATGTACCTCAAAAACATTATTATTGAATACAAATACATAAACACTTCAATCCATCCTCTTCAATTATTGTCATGGAATATGTCCTTCCTTGATTTATACGTAACTTTTTAGGTTAGGGAATTGAGTTGGGTAATGCCCATGTTCTCCACAAATAAGACATTGAACTCCATAACAGTCTGTCACTCTATGACCCTTTTCTCCACACAGATAACATCTGCCCCTCCATTTGAGGTATTCCTCAAGGTTCTTCTTCCCTTCTTTAGAAATCTCCATCTTCCTTTCTTTATGCTCCTCAACATGCGAACATGCATAAAAGTATATATTCCTCTTATTTGATGAATTAGGCATACCACTAAATTTCACCTTGCTAATCATATATCGCGAGGACTGATTCGGAATAATCACAATATCATTCTCTCTAGGCATTATGCAATTTTGTTGCTCATAGTCACCAATTTGTCCATTGGATTCAATGTTAACCGAATTCATTCTGGGTCCCTCCATTGACTAAAACACAAAAAGAATTCTATGAGAGGAAAAAACCATACAAGGAAAATAACATAATCAAGGGGGAGTACCTTCGACATCTAACATCATAGGTTTAATTCAAATATCTTTACCATAATTATAGGACTATAAACTATACTTATACTTAACCTTAGGGACATCCCTAGACATACCCTAAAAATATCTCTAGGGATATCACTATAGTTTTCGCATCCTTTTTTCCAAAGGTTGACTAAACCTTTCCTCTGATACCAACTATAGAGACCAGAATCTTGATATACATGGAAATTACATTACTTTTTTCGGAATACTTAGTACATAACAAAAACAGACACACAAGGACCATAATAGTTTAGTGTCTTTGGAAACTTGGAACGTAATATTCTAATCGTGGTGAAAGATTTTCAACATCTCCCATAAAGATATTCCCCTTTTTTTCTTACCTAATACCTTTCTTTATATCATGGGGAAAAGAAAATATAAAAAGGGTGAGCTCAAATGATGAGTAAGGGTAATCATAGAGAACATAAAACAATCCATAAACATTTGAATGCAAATTCTTGAACATAAAATCTAAACATCAAAATCTTGAGCGAGGACATAAATCATGGAAGTATGTAAGGCATGTATTATAATGGAACATCAATCTTGATAAAATAGCATGGGAATAAATCATGTAATTGTGGAAACCATTTAGCACTTGTTATGATTTCACTAGTAGCCAAGGCATTGCTGCCAAGACCATCTTAGTGGAAAAAGTCCCTTTCTAAATCGATTACACTCCTCATTCCAGTCCAGTATCACTGAACCGGATTAACTGACCATTTCAGTCATGTCTATCTCATGAGATATAAATATTTACCCAATTAATTGGATGGAGATATAAGTCCCACTCATCACATAATGAAATCATTCTTACTTGTGCCACAAAATAAACATACATCATTCATAATTACCCAACAAATAAAATGGGTTTCAAAAACATCATCCCATCATCACATAATCCATATAAAATAAATGGATATCATTTCATAATAATAAAAGTGAAACCATGTAAATCATAGAGACATTAAACTTGAAACATACACATATGAAATAATGTCATCTTAGATGGAAAAATGCTTTTGATAAAACACTTGAAATGAATTCTTGAGGAAAATATCCTTTCTTCTTCAAAATAAATTTCTTTTCACAAAACGTCATGCAATTTTAAAAGTAATAGATTGTGTTGAAAATATTCATTAAATATTTTGTAGGAAGCTTCATGAAAATAAGGCTTTATAAAATCGTAAAAATATGTTCGTGCTGTATAAGTTAAAAAACATTCTTCTCGTACTTTTGATGGAAAAGTCAAAAAGTACCTCATAAAAGAAAGATTTCATACATACCATGTAGTAAAAGTCAAAAATGTGAAAAAAGGACTTTAAACATACATGAAAATATTTTTATTAAACATGGACAGAGATGATAAATATAACCCCAGTAAATACTTACGTATACGCAATCTCGGATAGAAAACAATTGAGATTGCAACATTATCCCTTACCTTAGGTCTGATATTCTTCATACGTATCCGAACCTCCTATATAATGATTTAAATAATGTCATTGACTTATTACAGAATCATATTCATTGTTATGATATCATATATGGTTCACTTATGACTTTATATTACCCGTTCTTTTGTAAGTTCCATGTTAAAGCAGCGTTTTGGGTAAAATCGCTTTATTTATCATACATGTTTGGACTTGTTTTTCTTGATATTATTAATTATATCTTGATTTACATAATTCCATATTATAAAACATGATTTATATGTAATATATATTCATAATATACATATATATATATATATATGATAGATCGATAAATGGAATGAAACACACCGTTCATGGAGACGGTAGGCCGTACGTACGTATGAACGGTGTTTTCGTTTCCTTATTGAATTGAATGGAATTAAGTAGATGACATACAAATATATATATATACACAAATCTAGTATCATTATTATTTCATATATTTCATGATTACTTATTATATATACTTTATAATCACTCATGAATGGGTAACATGGAGAATGAATCTCATCACGTCGTGGAGACGGTAGTCCGTACGTACGCACGAGCGATGATATCATTCCCATGATCATGGAATTTTATTGAAGTGTATGTATAATATTTCATAATAAATATAACTTTAAAATAATCATATATAGTTATTTATTTACACCATTATACCCATCCAAGTAAGGTGGTCGTCGAAAACAGATTACACCACGGCGTGGAGATGGTATTCTGTACGTACGCACGCGTGATGATTTCATTTTAGGTAGGATGGATAGATGGTGAAACATGGTTGTTTCATAATTATAATAACATATCAGTATATTAGTGACACTTATGTTATTAATTCATAATGAAACAACTAAATAAAAATAATTAGAAGAAGAAATAAAGTTGAAAGAATCGGTAACGGACATTACCTCTTCTTTCAAGCGCCTCTTCTTATCCTCCTATTAGGGAACTAAATATGGTCTTTTAAGAAGACCAGAAACTCTAGGAAGTTTCTAGGGAAGTTTAAAAGATAAATTGGCAGGGTTTGGAAGAGAATCAAGGCTCAAAATTGTGTTAATAGAAGAGGGAAGGGGTGCTCTTTTATAAGGGATGAGAAGGGATCCTTTGGAAAAACTAAAAATATTATTTTATTATAAAGTCATATTCAGTTTTTAATATCTCCAAATTGATTTATTTCGAAGCTAAGATGTTTATGGGTCGAAATCATCTCATACAATAGAATTTAGAAAAGTTTAGGTTTCTATTTTACCCTTATCATTTAGATTTAACTTTAAGTTAAATAATTTTACTTTTACTGTGTCTTCTTGTTTTCATACACTATAAGGTTAATAAACTTACTATAACAATACAAACGAACCCCAAGTTGTTTATTAATAATATATATAACTTTATCTAAGTCCTTTGGCCGAAAAATATATTTTTAGGAATAAAATAACAATTAATAATATAATATATTTTTTTAAAATCTATTTTATGTCAATTTTGACATTATTTGGTAATTTATTTTTGTGAAAATTATAACGGGATTATTAGTTCTAAGAAAGTTAATTAAATAAATAATAACATGTCATAGTAACCTATAAAATTATTGTAATTCATAAAAAGTCTCAAATTACATTTATTTAGGTATTTATAACATCAATTATGTCAATATTTCATTAATAATGTAATTACTGCATCATCATTGTGTCATAAATAAATTAAATTATTTAATGTATAAAAATTTTAAATAAAATACCATTATGTAGGAAATTTTATTATCTTTCTAATTAATATTTATAGTCGAATTTATCTTATGTATAAACCTATATTAAAAATGATTTAGTTATTAAACATTGATTTTAACTATTTTAACCCTTCTTTAAATAAATTAATAATAAATGTCCTAATCTAATCCAAGTGTGCCTAAATGGTAATATTTTATTCCTAAGGTTGTTTTTTGTATAATTACACTTATCCAATATAATTAGGACTTGTGTTATGGTAATAATAATATCATTTTTACCCTTAATTGTCCTGTTTACTTTTAACCGTGGTAAAAAAAGTAAAAAGTTACTATTCCCCAAAACTTATTTTCATCTCATTGAACCATATTTTAGTGCTTGATATTAACCATGTCTCTCAGATTTTCTAAATTCAAATCACACAAGTAGTAAAATTTCATTTAAATGAAAAATTCCGTTTTTAACTACTACTAAGTGGTTTCACTATTCATCGAAAATTGTAGTTTTTCAAAAAAATACCAAAAATTTAGCCTAAGAATTATTTGATATTACGAATTCAAAATTGATTTCTATTTATCCAAATTCAAAACATATAAGTGGCATTAATTAATTTTAAAATTAATTCCCGTTATCAAAACAAATAAAGTGTTTTTAAGAAACAATAACTTTCAAAAGATTGATACTTGTTTATATCCAATTTCAAAGTGAAATTAATTACAATGACTAACATTGGATTAAACGGTAAAAATATATTCTAATTACACTTTAAAACCAATTAAAAATATAATATAACCATATAAATTATTGCAATGAAATAAGTTTTTTTTAATTAAAATATAGCGTGTTTTTACTATTCATCAAAATATGAAAGTTATCAGAATAATATGAAAAATTTATCCAAATTAAATTTTTATATCCAGATTCCAAAGAAGAATTTTATTTTTTCAAATTGAACTTATAAACATGTCAAAACTAGATTTAAAGTGGGTGCGCCATCAAAAGGCGGCAAACTGCATTTTTAAAAAATACTTATTTTATCCGAAAATTTTATTTAGTTCTCATAAAATGTTCTAGAAAATATGTAAGATGAATAAAAATGTTATAAAATTCAAAATGTAGTTCATACTATTCATAACGGCTAGTCCATAATAATATTATAATAATATATCGTTGTTTAGTAAAACACGGTATTGCGTACAACACACGCTATCGAGGAAGGTCGTGATTGTGTGTAATGCAAGCGATGTCAGGGTTGTGTGTTGTGAAAGAATCCTTCATTGTTTCGTATAACAGAATCCAACCATATTTCATTTATACATTGAATATATATATATATACACACACTCAATGTTGCGTAGAATGACTATTATAAAATGTACATGAAATTGTGTGTTACACAATCCTAGAATAGTGTCGTGTATACTTCAAGCTAATACAGTGTGGCGTATGTCAAAAGATAATCTTGTTGTAGAATAAAACATATGACATCAAATAAATTAAAAACAATACTTATCATAAAATATTGGTTTGTTACATTCTACCGCCCTTAAAAAGAATATTTCCCTCGAAATTTTTCGGGGTAATACATGGTTTTCTACTTGAAAGTTTCTTTAATTGCAATAGACATCATAAGATGAAATACAAAAACTTAACTTTAAAAAACTAAAGTATGAAATGTAACGGTTACCCAATATTAACTCATCACTAGTTTTCCACGTAGGAGAACATAGGTGAAAATATAGATATGGAAGAAAACTCTAACCATCAACTTCTGATGGAGAGTGGTAGAGAACATGGCTATAAAAAAGCCAACAATCACAAATCCATAGATTTGTGATGATCAAAGGTACCATCTGATTCAACGGATATGAGGGAACTAGGACAACATTTTTGGTTTTGAAGATCGTTTCCCTAAATTTGATGAATTAAAATAAATACTTACATGATTTTGGTTCAATCTCACTATTGTTCGTGCCTTGAACAATTTCCACTTCATCTCTTAATGAAATGAAGTTGAATTTGTTACTCGTGAAGTGTTAGCAGATCATGTGATAGAATGACGGGTCATTCCATCTGTCTCAAACAAAAGGTTAGCAAAAGTTATTAAATATACATAAGTCGATTAGTCATATATGGTTCCTAAAATGGACATATAATTCATATCTCATACCACATAAAAAAATTAAAACTAATTTATACTAACCAGGGACATCCTGTAGGCCAGTGGTAGGAGATAAAGGCATGTCACACATCGGTTGTGGGATCGATTCCCACAGCCTTGTCTAACGCGATGGGTTGTCGCCCGTCTTGCAGGTTTTCCTTTTTCTAAAACTACATTACTATAACATACCATCAATAATATCGAAAAAATGTTATATCCTTAAACAATACTAACTTATGTCCAAAATAATCCATTCCAGTCTTTAGGCTTATCTAAAATATTTCGGTCCAAGCTCATAGTATAAAAAAATGATTACTTGAAATGTCACATAACAATCACGTGAATGCCATCATTTTTACCCCATATATCATAAGATATATCTTGTTGGTAAAATTTCAAACATTTTAATACCTTAATCATGTATTCTCTTGAAAAAATAAAAACCCATTTAACCTTAGTGAAAACATGAATGCTGTCAAAAGTTAACTCTTTCCACATACCAAAATCCCAAAAATTTTGTACACTCAAAACATGATATCACTTAGTCCTTATATCAATTATGAGCTCATGAATACTGTCAAACATTTCATTTTCTCCTTATCCCTTCATTATGTGCATATCATCTTCTTTCCAAAATATTTGAATCACTTTTCATGGTTACCTGTAACATAAAATTATTGAAAACCACAATAGACTAATAAAAAAATATTCTAATACACCATAAAAGTACCTCAGCAACATTATTATTGAATACCAATACATAAAAACCTCAATCCATCCTCTTCAATGATTGTCATGGAATAATTCCTTCCTTGATTTAGAAGTAATTTTTAGGTCAGGGCATTGAGTTCGGTAATGCCCATGTTCTCCACAAATTAAACATAGAACTCCATAACAGTCTGTCACTCTATGACCCTTTTCTCCACACAGATAACATCTGCCCTCCATTTTAGGTATTCCTCAAGGTTCATCTTCCCTTATTTAGAAATCTCAATCTTCCTTTCTTTATGCTCCTCAACATGAGAACAAGAATAAAAGTCTATCTTCCTCTTATTCGATGAATTATGCATTCCACTAAATTTCACCTTGATAATCATATATCGTGATGACTGATTGGGAATAATCACAATATCTTTATCTCTAGGCATTACGCAATTTTGTTTCTCATAGTCACCAATTTTTCCATTGGATTCAATGTTAACTGAATTCCTTCTGGTTCCCTCCATTGACAAAACACAAAAATAATTCTGTGAGAGGAAAAAATCATACAAGGAAAATAACATAATCCAGGGGGAGTACCTTCGACATCTAACAGCTTAGGATTAATTATAATATCTTTACCGTAATTCTAGGACTATAACCTATACTTATACTTAACATTAGGGACATCCCTAGACATACCTTAGAAATATCTCTTGGGATATCACTATAGTTTTCGCATCCTAGTTTCTAAAGGTTGACTAAACCTTTCCTCTGATACCAATTGTAGAGACCCGAAGATTGATGTACAAGGACATTAAATTACTTCTGCAGAATACTTAGTACATAACAGAAACAGACAAACAAGGACCATAATAGTTTAGTGTCTTGGGAAACTTGTAACGTAATCTTCTAATCGTGGTGAAAGATCTTCAACATCTCCCATAAAGATCATCCCCTTTTTTTCATACCTAAAACCTTTCGTCATATCCTGGGGAAAGGAAAACATAAAAAGGGTGTGCTCAAAAGCTCAGTAAGGGTAAGCATAGATAACATAAAACAATCCATAAACATTTGAATGAAAATTCTTGAACATAAAATCTAAACATCAAAATCATGATCAAGGACATAAATCTTGGAAGTACGTAAGACATGTATTATAATGGGACACCAATCTTGATAAAATATCATGGGAATAAATCATGTAATGGTGGAAACCATTCAGCACTTGTTATGATTTCTATAGTAGCCAAGGCATTGCTGCCAAGACCATCTTAGTGGACAAAGTCCCTTTCTGAATCGAGTTCACTCCTCATTCCAGTCCAGTATCACTGAACCGGATTAACTTACCTTTCCAGCCATGTCTGTATCATGAGATATAAATCATTACCCAATGCATTGGAGGGAGATATAGGTCTCACCCATCTCATAATGAAATCATTCTTACTTGTGCCACAAATTAAACATACATCATTCATAATAACCCAACGAATAAAATGGGTTTCAAAAACATCATCCCATCATCACATAATCCATATAAAATAAATGGATATCATTTAATAATAAGAAAAGTGAAACCATGTAAATCATAGAGAAATTATACTTGAAACATACTCATATAAAATAATGTCTTCTTAGATGGAAAAATGGTTTTGATAAAACACTTGAAATGAATTTTTGAGGAAAATATCATTTCTTCTTCAAAATCAATTTCTTTTCACAAAACTTCATGCAATTTTAAAAGAAAGTTTTTTTGTCGAAAATATTCATGAAATATTTTGGAGGAAGCTTCATGAAAATAAGGCTTTATAAAACTAAAAAAATCTGTTCGTGCCGTATAAGTTAAAAAACATTCTTCTCGTTCTTTTGCCGGAAAAGTCAAAAAGTACCTCGTAAAAGAAAGATTTTATACATACCATGTAGTAAAAGTAAAAAATGGGTAAAAAGGACTTTAAATATACATGAAAACATTTTTATAAAACATGTACATATATGATAAATATAACCCCAGTAAATACTTACGTATAAGAAATCTCGGATAGAAAACAATTGAGATTGCAATGTTATCCCTTACCTTAGGTCTGATATGCGTCATACGTATCCGAACCTCCTGTATAATGATGGAAATAATGTCATTGACTTATTACAGAATCATATTCATTGTTATGATATCATATATGGTTCACTTATGAATTCATATTACCTGTTCTTTTGTAAGTTCCATGTTAAAGCAGCGTTTTGGGTAAAATCGTTTTATTTATCGTACATGTTTGGAATTTTTGTTTTTGATATTAGTACTTATATCCTGATTTACTTAATTCCATAAGGTAAAACATTATTTATATGTAATATATATGTAGGACCACGGGACACCCTGAGAGGGGAGGGGTGAATCAGGGTGTCAACTTTTTCTTCTTAAAGTTATGGATCTTATTCCCACGTTGGTAGGAACCCGTTAAGCTTGTATGATGGATATGATCAGTAATGAAACATTCATATTTAGAGAGATGACACAACTATTTTTACTTGGTTCACCACTAAGGGCTACATCCAAGGATCATACGCCGACAGGTTGTCGGTCGTTCCAAAATCCACTATGCTTCACTACCTGAAGATTACAAATGTTTGGTAACAATCACTATGTCCCAAGCTCACTGTGCTTACAAAGGTTCAGGGATAGCTCATTGCGCCCCTCGGGTCACTCCCGTTGAATCCCCCTGGCTCACTGCCATTGGTGAAGTCTCACTCGGTTTATAGACGTTACAGTCTCTTCAATAGATAAACATGAAGTTCTTTGTCTCCTGTTCAGCATGAGACTTTGCTTTCATCAAAGTCCTGAGTTGATGCTCTGTTAAAGTCCAAATTTCATCCACTGATGAATACCTCTTTTTCCCTTGTCCACTGGGCAAACAACCTTTGGAAAGGTCCTTCACAAAGTACCCTACTTCGCAAGGCTCCCAATTTTGCAAAGCTCAAACAAGCCTTCACGGAGTCCCTGCCTTTTCGCGAAGCTCAATCGTGAAGCACTCTCACGATGCACAAGCCTTCGCAATGCTTGGCTCTCGCGGAGCTCCTGCCTCGTCGCGAATCTCACCGAGCCAATGTGGGGTACATGTCTTTTGTGGAGCTAGAATAGCCGCTGCGAAGATCCTCTTTCACGAAGCACACTGCCTTCGCGACTGACCTTTGCGAACCGAGAGGAAAGGATTTTCATTGAGAGATCTCTCTACTTCTCTCGAGGGGGTAAACCTGTATTTATAGGCGATTCCACTGACCCTCGACCCTTCCGCACGAATTCAGCACCATGTCAGCTCAAATAGCAAAGCTCTGAGGTTCTCGCCGAAATTATTTCAAAATTGCGAAGCACTACGGAAATGTTCCATTCACGGAGCTCGTCGTAATCACGGAGTGTTCTGTCATTTCCTCCACGCCTTCGCTGCGAATCTCCCTTGTATAGCTCTTCGTTTTCACGATGCTCTTCATCCTCTTCCGTTCACGAAGCTTTGACATAATCACGAAGAATCACTTCCTCCATAATTCTGGTATTCGCAAATTCCAAACCATTAAGCCACTCTTTGCGAAATACATTCCATTACCATATTTAATTATGCTCTTCATGGAAATCCTATTTTTGTGATGCTCACCAACTTCCAAATTTTGGACCCCAAAAATTTGGCAAACACTCAGAAGTAGTGCCACCTTCTGCTGGTTCACATTTTGAACTTCCACTAAAGTTATTCCTTTCTCCCCCATTGACAACAATCCCAAAGACCGGTAAAGTGTTCAATGCTTTGCTCAAACCATACTCCCCATGGATAGTATCTCCCCCACAAACATGAATCACATCCATAACCAGATAAAGACAGTTATCATAATCGGAGAGAGGGGTATCTCGGATCCTCTTTATGCACTAGGAGGTGGTTGAAAACCAAGGTTCAACTGATGGTTTTCAAACACAGCTGCTGAGAATGGCTTCGTCAGGATGTCAGCCACTTTCTCATCAATTCCTTCTTCATAATCCATTCCTTAGTCGACGTTCTTAAATCAAACATGGATCCTTAATGACTGCCTTTGAACTCAACATGCCACTATGGAATATCCTTTGTCAACAAATTTGTATGTCATTTGTTTGCTCTGTCAAAAAGCATGATCACCTCTGTGATTTGTCTTCTGCTGTTGCCTTCTATTGTTCTTTCATCACAAAATCCACTATCGTGATATGTATCCTTTGATAGATCAGCTTTGGAATAATCATAGTTTGATACAATGTGAAGTGCATGACCATCGCATAAGTCCAATGTGCATGGCCATCACAGAATGCCAATCCCTTGCACATTGTCTTCTTGTTCAACCATCTTCCTCTACTTCATGCAAATCATATGATTCTATTCTTCAAGAAGTCTCTTACATGGTTCTCATGAAATCATGAATAGTTTCATGGTCTTCATCAACCGTCATGTCTTTTTCTTCATCCGCAGATGGATTATGCCTCACCATTCTTCACTGTTGTAAACAATGTGTCACCTTTGACACATGTTCTTTGAACTTATCATTAGTAAAACAGTCATCTGAATTCCCATTCCTCCATTTCATTGGAGTACTTCTTGATCTCCTTCATTTTGATCTTCATTGAAAACTATTGACAACAAATAAAACCTTATACACAAAGTGGTTCCAAAAATATCCCCCTTTGTATTTTGTTGTCAATACCTTATACATCATCTGAAATGAATTTGTCAACATCAAAATAAGAATCTTCACTTCAATCAACTTTTCTTTTCAAACATTCATTTCACTTTCTCTCCCCCTTATGGACAAGAAATTAAAATTGCATGTTAGGGAGGGTATTAATCCATACATAAGAAATATATCATTAATCATTTCACTCTATGTCTACTTGAGCAATGATCGATGTAGAAAACAAGAGGATTTGATTAAGTCAACAAGGCTGCCCAATATTAACAGATCATGATACCAACATGAGATGAGAACTCGTTTATTTTGTCTTCAAGGGTTTACCACTTTTATTTCAGGTAGAAGAAAAATCAAATGTGATAGGGAATAATCAACCTGATACTCCTGCACTCACATCAGCAAACAGATCAAAAACATTCAAGTGCAATCGGCATGATAAGTGACCTTGGGGCACATCCACTCTTCTTATGTCACTGATCAATTCAGTTACTCCCCCATTGTGGAATGATCTTTGAGCTGAGTAACCAATGGATAGATATTGAGAAATGACATACCTTATCCATTGACACATTCTTTAATAAATTCATAGAGTAACTACATTTGAGTCTAGCTGGAGTTGATATTGATTGAAACAGTGATTTTGAAAGCTTCTTCATTTTTCTCCCCCTCAAGGGAAACAATCCTAATAATCTTCATCAAGAGTGATCCTTAATCATCTTAATATTTGAATATCAATTTAGGAACCTACTAAGGATTGAAACTTCTTTATCATGGCTATCAAGTGTTGACAGCATTCACTACTTCTCAGGTTCTCCTCCTGAGATCATGTTTCACCTTTAATTCCCTGCATTATTAGTACAGATACAATACACAAATTAATAAGGGAATAAGGGGGTACCTCCTTGCTTCATCAACATGAGTTTCATGGTTGAAGTTCTTTTCTCAACCAAGTTCCTCTATTCACTCTAGTCTTCATGCCAGCACATTTGAACATATGTTTTGACATCTGTTGGTGTGGCATGGTTTTCTTCACATTCTCTTCTACTTTGTGTGGGGAATTGTTCTCCTTAACATCCATCATGAATGATACATTCTTAATCTTCTTAAGGACTGCTTCTTGCTCTGGTATTAAGGTTAGTGAACCTTTTGTAATGTGACCAGATTTATTTCATCTCTCACACATAACTTCTTTGACACATGTGATTCTGTTGGTTTGCAATCTCTCCTGCACTCTGTCTTCATCACGTGAAAGTTTTCCTTTTCCTTTAGCACTAGCCTCATCCTTTTCATCTTCACGTTTCCTCATTCTTTTCAAATATTATGTCCAGATGACCAATATGTCATTTGGAACTGTTGCAGCTGATTTGGGTCTTCCACATGGGTTCATCTGAGTTTTGTCCCACTTGGTGTTTCTTTTGGATGAATTACCCTTCAGTTTCATGGATCTCCAATCCTAGGTCTTCTCTGATTCCCTACTTGAGATCTTCTTGGGGAAATGTGTGTTCACAATATTATTCTAATTTATACCCATGGAATAATCTTCGTTCTTAGCTGGCTTGTGTGGTCTTCTATTCTTATCATCTCTAAATATCTGTTGACATAGGCATGCAACATTCTTGTGACCACTTCCGCTGCATACATCAAAGATGTTATCAAGCATTCCAAATCTGTTTGCTGTGAAAGATGATTCTGGACCTGCAGATGTTTCTTCTTCTTCTTTGGATTTCTTCCCTTTGATACATGCTTTATTTGTGCTTTTCCATTAAAGGGATTGTACCAACAATACAGTACACAATTTCCAAATCTTTTGCAGCACCAACATTGACCCACAAATCATTTCCTCTTTGTTTCTTCTGTATGAGGTTGTTGGGCCATCTTCTTAATCTTTTGTGCTCTGTTTGAGGAACCAACTTCCAATTTTTTCTTCATATCCACCCTAGCCATGGTGGTAGGTTTCTTCTCCTCACCTTTCCTCATCCATACTTGTTTAGAATTTTTCTTCCAACCTGCACCTGTTAAAGGAACATATTTAGAAACGATAGTAAAAGTTTGTATGGAAGTACCTTCACTTTCATAGCTTCTTGTGATAGATCAATGAGTGAAGTCATGATCTTCTTATCACATGTTGGAGGTCTTTTGACAATAGAATTCTCTAGTGAGCATTGAGTACCAGAAGCAACTGATTCATGATATGGACACTCAAGAGTTGTCATAATCTTCTTGCCACATGTTGGAGGTACTTCAGCTTTAGTATCCTCCAATGAACATTGAGTACCAGCTTCTCCTGTTTCATTCTATTGTGGAGTCTCAATATGTGTCTTCTCAAGATTTTTCAATTGGGCTTCCAATTTTTGACTTTCATTATTGAGGATTATCTCTTGATCTTCAATCATGATCATCTTCTCTTCACAAGTCCTCTTCAATCATTCAACCTCATCTTCATACATCTTAAATTTGTTTTGTAACAAAGAGTCAAGTTCTCTGAATCTCTTGGAAGTTTCTTCCAAACAAAAAATCTTGACATCAGTGCTCTTCTTCAGCTCAGCTTCAAGTGCTTGGATCCTTTCTTTTAGAGTCATAGTGACTACCTCTTTTTCTTCAAATACTTTAACCTGTTTGGTGAGCTTCATACTTTCCAGAACTTTTCTTTCCAACCCCTTTTCCATATTGTCAGCTTCCCTTTCTAATCGAGTGATCTCAACCTACATAGATTGGAATAGGCTACAAATAATAGAAACCCTTTCTTCAGAAATTTCATACAGATATGTTTTGAGTTTTTCCTGAAAACCTGAATTAGGGGTGTCATCCTTTCCTCCGGAAGAATCCTGAGCCACCAGCTCGATACTTTCCAAGCCTGATGTTTCTTCATTATTGGAATGGCATGGAGAATAAGATACTGCATATTCTTTGTATATGAGGGACTTCTTCATCTACTTCTTCTGATTCTTTTTCCCATTTTTCATGGTCTTGCTGGATGTAGGATTTTTCTCAGAAATGACTGAATCATTATCAAGACTGCACTTCATTATTGACTTTAGGAAAGACACTCAAATCCTCTTCTAAATATAATTACTGTAGAATATCCAATATACATCAACCTTTTCCTCTGATACCACTTGTATGACCCCAAGACACCCTGAGAGGGGAGGGGTGAATCAGGGTGTCAACTTTTTCTTCATAAAGTTATGGATATTGTTCCCACATTGGTAGGAAACTGTTATACCTGTATGATGTATATTATCAGTAATGAAACATTGACATGCAGAGAGATGACAAAACTATTTTTACTTGGTTCACCACTAAGGGCTACGTACAAGGAGCATACACCGACAGGTTGTCGGTCGTACCAAAATCCACTATGCTTCACTAGCTATAGATTACAAATTTTCGGGCACAGTCACTCTTTCCCAGGCTCACTACCCTTATAAAGGTTTAGGGATAGCTCACTGTGTCCCTCGGGTCACTCCTGTTGACTCCACCTAGCACACTGCCGTTGTGGAAGTCTCACTCAGTTTATAGACGTGACGGTCTATTCAATAGATAGACATGAAGTTCTTCGTCTCCTCTTCAGCATGAGACTTTTCTTGCATCATAGTCCTGAGTTGATGCTCTGTTAAAGTCCAAATTTCATCCACTGATGAATACCTCATTTTCCCTTGTCCACTGGGAAAACAACCTTTGGAAAGGGCCTTCGTAATGTACCCTACTTCGCAAGGCTCCCAATTTTTCAAAGCTCAAACTAGCCTTCACGGAGTCCCTGCCTTTTTGCAAAGCTCAATCACGAAGCACTTTCGCGATGCACAATCCTTTGCAATGCTTGGCTGTCCCGGAGCTCCTGCCTCTTCGCGAAGCTCACCAATCCAACGCGGGGCGCATGACTTTCGCGAAGCTAGAATAGCCGCTGCGAAGCTCCTCTTTCGTGAAGCACACTGCCTTCACGAGTGACCTTTGTGAGCTGAGAGAAAAGGATTTTCGTTGAGAGCTCTCTCTACTTCTCTCGAGGGGGTTGAAATGTATTTATAGGGGATTCCACCGACCCTCGACCCTTCCGCACGAAGTCAGCGCCATGTCATCTCTAATCGCGAAGCTCCGATGTTCCCACCGAAATTCTCTCAAAATCGCAAAGCACTACACCGATTTTCCATTCGCGGAGCTCGTCGTAATCACGGAGTGTTCTGTCATTTCCTTCACGCCCTCTCCGTGAAGCTCCCTCTCAGAGCTCTTCGTCACCGCGATGCTCTTCATACTCTTTCGTTCACAAAGCATTGATCTAATCGCGAAGAATCACCACCTCTATTATTCTGGTCTTCTCGAATTCCAAACCATTAAGCCACTCTTCGCAAAACTCATGTCATTGCCATATTTAATTATTCTCTTCATTGAAATCCTATTTTTGCGATGCTCACCAACTTCCAAATTTTGGACCCCAAAAATTTGGCAAACACTGGGAAGTGGTTCCACCTGCTTGCTGGTTCACATTCTGAACTTCCTCTGAAGTTATTCCTTTCTCCCCCATTGACAACTATACCAAAGACCGGTAAAGTGTTCAATGTTCTTCTCAAACCATACTCCCCATGGATAGTATCTCCCCCACAAACCTGCATCACATCCATAACCAGATAAAGACATTTATCATAATCAGGGAGAGGGGTATCTCAGATCCTCCTTATGCACTAGGAGGTGGATGAACACCAAGGTTCAACTGATGCTTTTCAAACACAGCTGCTGATAATGGCTTCGTCAGGATGTCAGCCACTTGCTCATTAGTTCCTTCTTCATAATCCATTCCTTCGTTGATGTTCTTGAATCAAACATGGATCCTTAATGACAGCCTTTGAACTCAACATGCCACCATGGAATCTCCTTTGTCAAAAAAGTTTTATGTCATTTGTATGCTCTGTCAACAAGCACGATCACCTCTGTGATTTGCCTTATGCTGTTTCCTTCTGCTGTTCTTTCATCACAAACTCCACTATCGTGATATGTATCCTTTGATAGATCTGCTTTAGCATCATCATAGTTTGATACAATGTGATGTGAATGACCATCGCATAAGTCCAACGGGCATGTCCGTTTCAGAATGCCAATCCCTTGCACATTGTCTTCTTCTTCAACCATCTTCCTCTACTTCATGAAAATCATACGATTATATTCTTCAAGAAGTCTCTTACATGGTTATCATGCAATCATGAAGAGTTGCATGGTCTTCATCAACCGTCATGTCTTCTTCTTCATCCGCAGATGGATTATGCCTCACCATTGTTCACTGTTGTAAACATTGTGTCACCTTTAACACATGTTCTTTGAACTTATGATCAGTACAACAAACATCTGAATTCCCATTCCTCCATTTCATTGGAGTACTTCTTGATCTCCTCCATTTTGATCTTCATTGAAAACTATTGACAACAAATAAAACCTTATACACAACGTGGTTCCAGTAATATATTCATCATATACATATATATATATATATGATAGATCGATAAATGGAATGAAATATACCGTTCATGGAGATGGTAGGCCGTACGTACGCATGAACGCTGTTTTTCTTTACCTATTGAATTGAATGGAATTAAGTAGATGAAATAAATAAATATATATATATATATATAAATCTAGTATCATTATTATGTCATATATTTCATGATTACTTATTATATATACTTTATAATCATTCATGAATGGTTAACATGGAGAATGAATTTCATCGCGTCGTGGAGATGGTAGTCCGTACGTACGCACGAGCGATGATATCATTCCCATGATCGTGGAATTGTATTGAAGTGTATGTATAATATTTCATAATCAATATCACATTACAATAATCATATATAGTTTTTTATTTACACCATTATACCCATCCAAGTAAGGTGGTGGTCGAAAACAGATTACACCACGGCGTGGAGATGGTATTTTGTACGTACGCACGCGCGGTGATTTTGTTTTCTGTAGGATGGATAGGTGGTGAAATAGGGTTGTTTCATACTTATAATAACATATCTGTATATGAGTGACACTGATGTTATTACTTCATAATGAAACAACTAAAGAAGAATAGTTAGAAGAAGAAATAAAGTTGAAAGAATCGGTAATGGACATTAACTCTTATTTGAAGCGCCTCTTCTTAACCTCCTCTTAGGGCACTAAAGATGGTCTTCTTAGAAGACCAGAACCTATATGATGTTTCTAGGGGAGTGTAGAATAGAAATTGGCAGGGGTTGGCCGAGCATCAAGGCTCAAAATCATGTGAAAGAAGAGGGAAGGGTGACCTTTTATAAGGGAGGAGAGGGGAACCTTAGGAAAAACTAAAAATATTATTTTATTATAAAGTCATATTCTGTTTTTAATAGCTCCAAATTGATTTATTTAGAAGCTAAGGTGGGGATGGGTCGAAATCCTCTCCTAAAATAGAATTTATATAAGTTTATGTTTCTATTTTAACCTTATCATTTAGATTTAACTTTAAGTTAAATAATTTTACTTTTACCGTGTCTTCTTGTTTTCTTACACTATAAGGTTAATAAACTTACTATAACAAGCCAAACGAACCCCAAGTTGTTTATTATTAATATATATAAACCTATCTATGTCATTTGCCCGAACCATATATTTTTAGGAATAAAATAACAATTAATAATATAATATTTGTTTTAAAACTATTTTATGTCAATTTTGACACTATTTGGTAATTGATTTTTGTGAAAATCATAACAGAATGATTAGTTCGAACAAAGTAAATTAAATCAGTACTAATATTTCCTATTAACCTATAAAATTAGTGGAATGCATAAAAAGTCTCATATTACATTTATTTGGGTATTTATAACATGAATTATGTCAATATTTCATTAATAAGATAATTACTGCAACATCATTGTTTCATAAATAAATTAAATTATTTAATGTCTAAAATTTTTAAATAAAATACCATTATGTAGGAAATATTTTTAGCTTTATAATTAATAGTTACAGTCGAATTTATCTTATGTATAACCCTATATTAAAAATGATTTATTTATTAAACATTTATTTTAACTATTTTAACCCTTCTTTAAATAAATTAATAATAAATGTCCGAATCTAATACAAGTGGGCCTAAATGGTCATATTTTATTACTAAGGTTTTTTTGGTAGAATTACTCATATCCAGTAGAATTAGGACATGTATTAGGATAATAATAATATCATTTTCACCCTTAATTACCCTATTTACTTTTAACCGTGGAAAAAAAAGTAAACAGTTACTATTCACCAAAAATTATTTTCATCTCATTGAACCACATTTTAGTCCATGATATTAACCGTGTCTCTTGGATTTTCGAAATTCAATTCACAGAAGTGGTAAAATTTCATTTAAATGAAAAAGTTATTTTTTAACTACCACTAAGTGGTTTCACTATTCATCGAAAATTGAAGTTTTTCAGAAAAATCCCAAAAATTCAGCCTAAGCATTATTTGATATTCTAAATTCAAAATTGATTTATATTTTTCCAAATTCAAAACATAGAAGTGGCATTAATTAATTTTAAAATTAATTCCTGTTATCAAAACAAATAGCGTGTTTTTAAGAAACAATAACTATCAAAAGATTGATATTTGTTTATATCCAATTTCAAAGTGAAATTAATTCCAATGGCCAACATTGGATTAAATGGTAAAAATATATTCTAATTACACTTTTAAACCAAATAAAAAGATAATCTAACCATAAAAATTATTTCGATGAAATAAGTTGTTTTTAATTAAAATAGAGTGCGTTTTTACTATTCATCAAAATATGAAAGTTATCAGAATAATATGAAAAATTTATCCCAATTAAATTATTATTTCCAGATTCTAAGGAAGAATTTTATTTTGTCAAATTGAACTTATAAACATGTCAAAAACTAGATTTAAAGTGGTTGCGCCATCAAAAGGTGGAAAAACTGCATTTTTTTAAAAATACTTATTTTACCCAAAAAAATTATTTAGTTCTCATACCTTGTTCTAGAAAATATGTAAGATAAATAATAATGTTATAAAATTCAAAATTTAGTTAATACTATTCATAATGGCTAGTCCATAATAATATTATAATAATATATCGTTGTTTAGTAAAACCCGGTATTGCGTACAACACACGCTATCGAGGAAGGTCGCGATTGCGTGTAATGCAATACAAGTCAGGGTTGCGTGTTGTGCAAGAATCCTTCGTTGTTTCATATAACAGAATCCAACCATATTTCATTTACACATTTAATATACATATATATATACACTCAATGTTTCGTAGAATTACTATTATAAAACGAAGTTGAAATTGTGTGTAACATAATCTAAGAATAGTGTTGCGTATACTTCATGTTAATACAGTGTGGCGTATAGCACAAGATAATCATGTTGTAGCATAAAACACCAGACATAAAATAAATTAAAAATAATAATTATCATAAAAAATCTGTTTGTTACAATGGTTGTTATAAATAAGAAAATTTGGTTCATTAAGATAAAAATAATTTTTTGTTAATAGTAATTTTTGACTTTTATTTACCGCGGTTAAAGGTAAATAGTGTAATTCAAGGTAAAAAGAATATTTTAATAATTCAAAATTATATTAACACTTGTACTAACCTTATTGGATGAGTCATAGATGAAAAAGGGAATCCTTGGGTCAATTTTGGGACCCCATGGAGCCACTTGGAGTGATATTGACACTTTAGATTAATTAATTAAAGGTAAAGACAAAAAATACATAAACAAATATCTCTTTGTAAATTAATTTTTACATGATGTTATATAGGATTTTTTTAGAATATAAATATTCATTGAAAATATAAAATTATTTACTAAATCATGGTATTTTTTTATAATTTTTAGACATCACATATATTAAATAAATTATGACACAATAATGATGTAGTATTTACCTCATTAGTAAAAGATTTAAATAAATTAGATTATAAATACTACAATAACATCCAAAACCTGTCCAATTATTATTGGATGAATTAATTTCGACCATGAGTCATCTAATCTTCAACTTTAATTATTTTGTGACTTTTAGAAACCTAATATCATTATATAATAAAATAATATTATCACTCTTTCCTAAAGAGCCCCTCCTCTCCCTTATAAAAGGAGACCACTTATAACCAATTCCTCACACCTCTCAAGCCTTTTGGCTCGTCCAACATCAGCCCAATTATTCTCCCTACATCCCTCTCCTCATCTTATAATCCTTACCTTAGGAAGAAGGTACTTCAAGAAGTCCTTTAATTCAAACGAAAGGGAGTTACCCAAATTAAAGGTAATGGTTTCTCTTAAATTGTTTTATTTTATTTTACTTTTCCAACCACTAAATTCTTTTTATATCATTATTTTGTAACAACACCAGTATCCTAAATATACTAGAATGTTTTTATGAGAAGTATTCGAACTACACTTACACACACCTCTATCTAATGGGTGAAGAACATAACGTTTCTGTGGATGGGAAAATAACGCCTCACGAAACGATGATTGTTCAAATATCTACAACCGCCTCTCATGGTGGCCATTATGATGGAATAGTATTTATATATTATATATATTATGTCTATGTTTTCTTTATGCTTCTGTATTTCTTCATTTATATAAATACATTATGGTTTACATAGGGGGTAAATACAATAATCTCATTAGAGGAAGTGCGGACTACCACCCCCTCAAAGTGATATGACTAGTTAATGCCTTATGTGGGACGTATAAATGAAGGAGTTAAAAATATTTTATATGATATTATACTGAAATTATAATATAACTATGTATCATATTTTTTTTAATTCCATTAAAATAATAAATATAAATGGAGGTAGTGTTCATGCATACGTACGACTTACCATCTCCATGAATGGTGCATTTCATTTCATACGTCTAAATGTTATGTAATATTATAAATATATATATATATATACTAGATATATATGATATATTTAAAATATAAATAATGAATTTAATTCTGGATATAATGGACTATTGACCACATGGACAACTTGTAAATATAAGGTGTTCATTTTTTACTCAAGTACTAAATATTGACAAAATGAACATTATTAAATTAAATGATTAAATAATGTTTTTAACATGGTAATAAGTGATATAAAATGAATAATAAACTTGAAAATTTTTCTTATGAAATTATAAATTAACATATTTTAATATTCATGAGATTAAAGAACAATCGAGTCAAGGCAGACACGAGGTAAGGGATTTTCTTATCTCACTTTTAATTCTGTGAGATTTCCATTGTTCGCCACTAATTCAATACATGTGGTGTATTGGGTACTTCCATTTGATATATATTATCATTATTCTCATTATATTCTGGTAGTATTTGATTGATTTGGTGGTTATTAACTTTTGTTCATACGACTCAGTTGATTACAACATGGTAAAGGGTTTAATCTCACTTTTTATTCCTGTGAGATTCATGCTATATTTGCCACTATTTCCTTTTGTGTGGTGTATTTACTGCACATTATGGTACTATTTGTGTAAAATAATTTCATTTGTGAGTATTTACATCTTCATTTTATGATCCTTCTTTCATGTGGCATATGTTTTGTAAGCTACCAAATCAGTAAGGGAACCTTTCAACCTCCTCTTTTTAAAAGACTTCTTTTTATTATGTCTTTTAATTTACATCTTATTATATTGGGATATGTTATTATATATCCTTATTGATGTAAAATTTTTTTCCATGTGATGATAAACCCTTTTGATCTCATCAACTCATTTTCTTAATTTTAAAGTGACGTCGTTAGGCTGTCAAATTTTTACAAGGGAACTTCTTAACCCAATTTCAATTCTTTGGGTTCAACTTGTACTTCTTGAATATGTCATCCTATGAATATGTTTTAATGATATCTGATTGTTTTACACATAATATCAGCTTATATTGGGTTTATTTATATTTTTCACATATAATAATGTGATTGATTTATCCTTAACTTAAGGATACCATCTTTATAAGGGATTTCATCCCAATTTACATTTCCATTGAAACTTCATTGTTGTTATGCACCAATTCACTCTTATATGGTGTATATACTATCCCTTGACATATTATATCATGAATCCATTTATTATCATGATATTATAAAGTTCTGATAGAATTTTATTCTTCAATTATTTTTATTCAAGCGTCTCTCTTTTTGATAAAAAACTCTTTAACTAAAATATCGTTGTAAATGTTTTAAAGATTTATTCTTCTAAATATTTCTCATTAATGTCCATGTTTTAAAAATGGGGTTTAGGATTTATTTATATGGACATTAATTTTTCAAATGATAATTAGTTTAAAAGCTTCAACGTTGTATGGGACACATTGATTAAAAAATAAATTTTTAAATGGTTTTGAAAATGATTTGATAAAACATTGTTTATTTCAAAATCAGGATTTTATATATTGGAATGTGGAAATTTTATCTTTCCCTTATACATGTGTTATAGGTTATGATTATGTGATGGTTATTGGTCATTGTTTACGTATACAGGTGGTTCCGTGATAAACCAAGGGCGTGTGAGCCCGAGATAGCTCTCCAATGCATTGGGTAAAGTGATGGAGGTAAACGTGATGTTTCTCATAAGAGATTTAGGGAATATACTGTGATGGGCATTCCAAGTGTAACTCCCTATATAGATGTGATAGCCACAATATAATTTTGATATGGATTCCATATGTAACCTTTATTATTTATGATTTGTGTGTATTATTGATAAATCTTATGATTTCATACGGTATGTTATGATTGAAAAGTATGGTTTCGCTGATTTGTATTTATTGATGGGCTAATGTTTTCCTTCCTTATTTTATAACCCTTACTGAGATTTTTATGTTCATCCAATGTATTTTAAATTTTTTCCACATGACTTAAAGATGAATAGGTTCAAGTATGGGATCAAGGAAAATTCATGCTAGCTAAAACATGGAACAAGATATGTTTGTTTTTATGTGTTTTTATTTTATGAAAAAATGGATACTGAGTAGTAGTGTCTACATGTAATATTCACGTTGTAATGAAATTTTTATGCCTATTTATCTAAAAATATAAACGTGAAAAGATCCTCAATGTGAATTATTCATTTAATTCAAGATTATGTAATGTTTAAGGTCCGATCCTTATATGTTAAATCCTCATATCATCTTAGCTGGC
This sequence comes from Viscum album, assembly GCA_963277665.1. NCBI lineage: Eukaryota > Viridiplantae > Streptophyta > Magnoliopsida > Santalales > Viscaceae > Viscum > Viscum album. Next base: position 489,565,165 of record OY728120.1, read on the forward strand.
ATGGTTCACCACTATGGGAGTGTATTTAGTATTACATCAATCCCCATACAATCATGGTATTCATGGTTCACCCCCAAAGAAAATATTAGTATATCTCATGAGATATAAATCATTACCTAATGCATTTTAAGGAGATATAGGTCCCACAAATCTCATGACCAAATCCTATATATGAGTTCAATGAGATCATAATCAATAATTATAACATTACCCATGAAATTAAATGGGTCTCATAAACATGAAATATTATGCTAATATATGTAAAAGAGAAAAAATTCATACACATTTCATTAAATAATAACCCAAAAAAATATATGGTTATCAAATAAATAGAACCAGTGAAAGAGAAACAAATTTCATAAACATAGAAACTATGAAGGAGAAAAGGATTTTAAAATCATATAACCCATGAATGTGAAAAGGATTATATAAACATTAAAATTGTGAAGGTGAAAGGGTGTTATAAGAATCATTCCATTAAAACATAAACCATTCAGAAAAAAATATTAGTGGAATATTTTCATCATTAGCCATAAAGGCATGAGTAACACCAATATATCCCATCTTATCTTGGAAATAATTTTCAAAGATCTTTAAAAACATTTCTTAAGGAATATAACCTTTCTTATTTAAAAAATATATTTTAAAACATTAAACTTATTAAAAACCATTTTCATGGAAAGTAAACTTTAAAACAAACAAATTCTTCTTGAAAACATTTTGACTTGGAAATTTACATTAAAATAGTGAAAACCTTTTGGAACAATTATTCATGGAAACATCTAAATGAATTTTGAGAATATTTTGAAACAAATTTTCCATAAAAATTTATAAAATAAGCTTTACTACATTTTTTAAAACATTTTTTATAAAAACATATAAAAAATATTGAAAACATTTTGAAATCCTTTTTTCCTTGAAAACTTATAAAATAACCCTGAAAACGTTTTGAAAACATTTTTTTTAAAAAACTTATAAAAGATGCTTGAAAACATTTTGAAAAACGTTTCCCCTTAAAATGTATAAAATAAGCTTCCAAAATTTTGAAAACATTTTTCCATGAAAACTTATAAATGAATATTTAATGAATTTTGAAAAAAAATTATGAATTCTTATAAAAGAATCTGGAAAACCTTTTGAAAACCTTTTTCTATGAAAATACTATGAAAACTTATAAAGGATGTTTTGAAAATACTTTCAAACTCCATTAAAAAATAATTTTTTTAAACATTTTTTGTTGAAAAAATATTTTAAACACTTATTTATAGAATATTGGGAACAATTTTTCCTTAAAAAATAAATTTTTATTCTTGTAAAAGAATCTTGAGGGAATTTCATACATGATTGGGGGTAAATCCATACATTCTAAACATTCCTTTTACACTGTAAAAGTTTTAGAAAAGTGTCTCGACTAGAAAACAAGAATATGAATCCTTTTTAAAAAAAAATTGTTTAAAAGGAAAAGAATGGATAAAAACTTCTTTAAAATATTTAAGGATAATAGTATAATATTTTTTGACACATTTTAAAAAATATTGTTTTGAAGGAATAAGTATTTCTGATCGAAAAGAGAGGTAAAATCAGACTTTCATAAAAACATTTTCTTGATCATATTTTGTACCAAGGAGATGATACATGGTAACATTAATTGGATATAAAATTAACAATCTGAGGGTAATTAAATAATATTTTTTCTGGAGATATTGATCATAATATTTCATCAATGGGAGCATAATCATAAACAATGTCGATAAATGGTGTGATTGTAGCGATAAACTATTACCAATTTTGTAATAGTGAATCATAAAAAATTGGAAAGAATAAAATTACATGAATCTTAAAATATCATTAATATATTAATATTCTTTATATTAAATTTTAAGGAATGTATATCCACCTCATGGAAAAATATTGGTATATAACATGGAATGTGTCTCAAAGAAGGAAAATTGAGCCAAAAATACTTTACTGAATTGGTATATTTTGAAACATAACCCCCATAAAAGGAAGATACCAAATGGATATTTAAATTCCCAAAACATTTATATATAATAATCCTAGAATAAATCCACTGGTGGTATACACTTCACAAAAAATAAATGACTATGGAATAAGACATGTATCTTAAGTAAATAAAAACAAAGATGAAATTCTCTTACCTTGTGTCTTGAACTTATTCATACATTTACAACACTCTTGTATAGTAAGTATAAGTATATAAATCTATCACATATTCATATTCATAAATAAAATTCTATATATTATTTTTTTTTAACTTTAATTACCATTTCATTAACAATTCAATTTTAATTTGAGGGTTTAGTTAATAACCATGTTGTTTATCGTATATGTTTTGACATGTCATTCTTGATCATCTTACTAAAAACATGATTTTCTTATTTCCATAATTTAAAACAATAACTATATATCATATATATTAAATATATAAAAATTTATTATAATATATAAATGATAGATATATTAAATGGAATCCACTATTCATGGAGACGGTAGGTCGTACGTACACATGAACGTTGTTTCCATTTTCATAGCTTATTAAAAGAAATGATGTAAATTACAAAAAAAAATATATATTTATGTAATATCATTAAAGTGAAATTATTGTTTCATTTATATCATATATTTTTACTAATCCCATCCATAATTCATTCCAACTAATGTATGAACGAATCATGTTGCTTCACTACAAAAAACCCTGGTTTAGCGGCGGTTTTGTGGCGGCGGTTCACAAAACCGCCGCTAAACGTTATCCGGGAAAGGTTTCGCGGCGGTTTATTAAAAACCGCCGCGAAACCCATTTTTTTTAGAAAACTCGCGACGCTTTCCCCCTCGTGTTGTCTCCCCTCTTCCCAGATCCGCCTCACAAACCCTCTCCTCACAAACCCTCCCCGATCCCCGGTGACACCTTCTCCCTCCGGCGACACCGGCTCCCTCCGGTGACAGCCGCACCCTCCGGTGACCCCCGGGCCCCCGGCGAACCCCGCACCCCCCCCCCCCCGGCACCCCCTTCGACAGCCGGCGACCCCCACGCCCCCCCTACGCCCCCCACGCCCTCTGGCGACCACCATGCCCCCTGCGGCCTCTGGCGACCCCCACACCCCCCCCCCCCCCCCCGGCAACCACCGCGCCCCCCGCGGCCTTCGATTTTGGAAATTAGAGGTTCCATTTTCAGATAATCATCTTCATTGACTGTAATATTTTATACCAAATCCCCTCATTCTATCATATATGTGTATTTTGTGAAATATTTGAATATTTTTATGGATCTCAAACACTATGTAATTGGTATTTCTGCTCCTACAAGAAAAATAAGAGACAAGGATTTGTTATTACCTATCTATACTTTATTTATTTCATATTTAAATCTTGTATGATATTTATTGATTCTGTATATGAAATCTCTACATGTCATTGTTATAATGGATTGGTTGATTTCCCATAATGGTCTTATTAATTATTACATTCATTTGATTTCCATTGCTGGACCTAATGGGTTTTTATGTATTTCAAGTAGAATGGAACCATATGTTGATTTGTGGTAGATATTCTCTTCTAGAGTTACATAGGATGATATACATGATTACAATTTTCCCTGAAAAGTGATCATTGTGTAGTGATCTTCCTCCCATATTTTTTGAGTTTCCAATGTGTTTTATTATAATATTTTGGTTTACATCTATTGAGAAGGGGTGGAGTTTTATAATAACATGATTTGTAAAATGTATCCTATTTTTTCACTTTTATCAAATCACACCATCTAAAATGAAGGATTTTAAAACATAGTTTGATGGTTTTTTTTCTAAAGGTTTTATCCAACCCATTTAATATGTTCTTGTAGGTTAAATAAGGTACTCTATTGGTTATATAATCTATTTGATCATGATATTAAAATATTTTTCAATTTATGAAAAAAAGTATAAAGTAACCTCTACCCTGCCTCCGCCCTGCCTCCGCCCTGCCTCCGCCCTGCCTCCGCCCTGCCTCCGCCCTGCCTCCGCCCTGCCTCCGCCCTGCCTCCGCGCTGCCGCCAGTGCCTCCGGTGCCTCCTCCTCCTCCTCCGCCGATGCCTCCTCCTCCTCCGCCGGTGCCGGCAGTGCCTCCACGTCTCCTCCTCCTCTGCGGTCACGCCGCGGTCACGCCGCGGTCACGTTGCGGTCACGCTGTGGCCATGTCGCGGTCACGCCGCGGTCACGCCGCGGTCACACCGCGGTCACGTCGGTGCCTCTGCGGCCGCCGCCTTCTCCGCCTCCGTCTCCTCCTCTGCTCCTGCTCATCCTCCTCCTCCTCCACCGGCCTCATCCTCCTCCTCCGCTGCCTCCGCTGCCTCCGCCCTGCCTCTGCGCTGTCGCTGGTGCCTCCTCCTCCATCGCGGCCTCCTCCTCCTCTACCGATGCCTCCTCCTCCTCGGCCGGTGCCGCCGGTGCCTCCGCGGCCGCCTCCTCCTCCGCAGTCACGCCGCGGTCACTCCGCGGTCACGCCGCGGTCACGCCGTTGCCTCCGCGGCTGCCGCCTCCTCCTCCTCCGCTGCGGCCGCCGCCTCCTCCTCTGCTCATGTTCCTCCTCCTCCTCCACCGGCCTCATCCTCCTCCTCCTCCGCTGCCTCCGCTACCTCCGCCCTGCCTCCGCCCTGCCTCTGCGCTGCCGTCAGTGCCTCCTCTTCCACCGCGGCCTCATCCTCCTCCACTGCGGCCTCCTCCTCCTCATATGGTGCCTCCTCCTCCACCGCGGTCTCCTCCTCCTCCGTCGATGCCTCCTCCTCCTCCGCCGGTACCGCCAGTGCCTCCACGTCTCCTCCTCCTCTGCGGTCACGCCACGGTCACGCTGCGGTCACGCCGCGGTCACGTCGGTGCCTCTGCAGCCGCCGCCTCCTCCTCCGCCGCCGCGACCGCCACCTCCCCCTCTGCTCCGGCTCCTCCTCCTCCTCCTCCACCGGCCTCATCCTCCTCCTCCTCCGCTGCCTCCGCTGCCTCCGCTGCCTCCGCCCTGCCTCTGCCCTGCCTCTGCACTGCCGCCGGTGCCTCCTCCTCCACCGCGGCCTCCTCCTCCTCCACCGATGCCTCCTCCTCCTCCGCCGATGCCGCCGGTGCCTCCGTGACCGCCTCCTCCTCCGCGGTCACGCCGCGGTCACGCCGCGGTCACCCCGCGGTCACGCCGCGATCACGCCGGTGCCTTTGCGGCCGCCGCCGCCTCCTCTGCCGCCGCGGCCGCCGCCTCCTCCTCTGCTTCTGCTCCTCCTCCTCCTCCTCCACCAGCCTCATCCTCCTCCTCCTCTGCTCCCTCCGCTGCCTTCGCCCTGCCTCCGCCCTGCCTCTGCGCTGCCGTCGGTGCCTCCTCCTCCACCGCGGCCTCCTCCTCCTCCACTGATGCCTCCTCCTCCTCCGCTGGTGCCGCCGGTGCCTCCGCGGCCACCTCCTCCTCCGCGGTCCTGCCACGGTCACGCCGCGGTCACGCCGCGGTCACGCCGCGGTCACGTCGGTGCCTCTGCGGCCGCCGCCTCCTCCTCCGCCGCCGCGGTCGCCTCCTCCTCCTCTGCTCCTCCTCCTCCTCCTTTTCCACCGGCCTCATCCTCCTCCTCCTCCGCTGCCTCCGCTGCCTCCGCTGCCTCCGACCTGCCTCTGCCCTGGCTCTGCGCTGTCGTCGGTGCCTCCTCCTCCACTGCGGCCTCCTCCTCCTCCACCGATGCCTCCTCCTCCTCCGCCGGTGCCGCCGGTGCCTTCGCGGCTGCCTCCTCCTCCGCGGTCCCGCCGCGGTCACGCCGCGGTCACGCCGCGGTCACGCCGCGACCACGCCGGTGCCTCTGCGGCCGCCGCCTCCTCCTCCGCCGCGGCCGCCGCCTCCTCCTCCTCTGCTCCTGCTCCTCCTCCTCCTCCACCGGCCTCATCCTCCTCCTCCTCCGCTGCCTCCACTGCCTCCGCTGCCTCCGCCCTGCCTCTGCCCTACCTCTGCGCTGCCGCCGGTGCCTCCTCCTCCACCGTGGCCTCCTCCTCCTCCACCGCGGCCTCCTCCTCCTCCGTCGATGCCTCCTCCTCCCCTGCCGGTGCCACCAGTGCCTCCACGTCTCCTCCTCCTCTGCAGTCACGCCGCGGTCACCCCGCGGTCACGGCGGTGCCTCTGCGGCCGCCGCCTCCTCCTCCGTCGTCGCGGCCGCCGCCTCCTCCTCTACTCCTGCTCCTCATCCTCCTCCTCCACCGGCCTCATCCTCCTCCTCCTCCTCCGCTGCCTCCGCTGCCTCCGCTGCCTCCACTGCCTCCGCCCTGCCTCTGCCCTGCCTCTGCGCTGCCGCTGGTGCCTCCTCCTCCGCCGCAGCCTCCTCCTCCTCCACTGATTCCTCCTCCTCCTCCTCCGGTGCCTCCGCGGCCGCCTCCTCATATGCGGTCACGCCGCGGTCACGTCAGTGCCTCTGCGGCCGCCGCCTCTTCCTCCGCTGTCGCGGCCGCCTCCTCCTCCTCTGCTTCTGCTCCTCCTCCTCCTCCTCCGGCCTCATCCTCCTCCTCCTCCGCTGCCTCCGCTGCCTCCGCCCTGCCTCTGCCCTGCCTCTGCGCTGCCGTTGGTGCCTCCTCCTCCACAGCGGCCTCCTCCTCCTCCGCCGATGCCTCCTCCTCCTCCGCCGGTGCCGCAGGTGCCTCCGCGGCCACCTCCTCCTCCGCGGTCACGCCGCGGTCATGCCGGTGCCTCTGCGGCCGCCGCCGCCTCCTCCTCCGCCGCGGCCTCCTCCTCCTCCTATGCTCCTCCTCCTCCTCCTCCTCCTCCTCTGGCCTCATTCTCATCCTCCTCCGCTGCCTCCGCTGCCTCCTCCCTTCCTCTACGCTACCGCTGGTGCCTCCTCCTCCACCGCGTCCTCCTCCTCCTCCACCGTGGCCTCCTCCTCCTCCTCCGCTACCTCCGCTGCCTCCTCCTCCTCCGCTGCGGCCGCCGCCTCCTCCTCTGATCCTGATCCTCCTCCTTCTCCTCCTCCTCCGGCCTCATCCTCCTCCTCCTCCGCTGCCTCCACTGCCTCCGCTGCCTCCGCCCTGCCTCCGCCCTGCCTCCGCGCTGCCGTCGGTGCCTCCTCCTCCACCGCGGCCTCCTCCTCCTCCGCTGATGCCTCCTCCTGCACTGCACTGGTCATTGATGATATTTCATTAGAGAAGTTGTGAAGCCATTATTTTGGACTGGTATTTGAGATAGATATAACCTTTCTCTCCTTTTCGATTTTATTGAAGAACATATCTCTTTATTGTTGGGTTAGTTTTTCGTCAATCTTTAGGCTCAGATGTCTAATATTAACATGTATTCTATTCCTCCTATATCGGGTTTGGATGCGGAAGGTTGGGTATATATGTTCTCAATAGTCGATCTCTCTATAATTCATTCGTTTCATATTATTATCAGGATATGTAATATTTCCCTATTAGGTGTATATTTTTTCCATTTGTTTTCATAATACATATTGTACTATTTTTTATTCTCTAAAGTAAATTACATGATAGAATGTAAATATTTAGTTTATTTTCTATTATTTTTATTATCATGAACATATTCATATATATGGTTGGGTGCATGCCTACGTGTACATTATGACGAGGCCTACCATTATAATTATTCATTCTCGTCACTTATCTTTAAAAAATGGCCTATGGTGGAAAGAATTGGGTTTTGGTGGCCTAGTCTTCCACCGTGAGGAGGTCATTACTGCGTCGAGTCTCAAAAACCCATAATGGGAAATAAAAACACATGGGTCATCAAAATAATGAAATATCTAAAAAATTATTTCAATTATGACAAATATACATGCCACATTATCAATAACTACATGACTTAAATATTTCAAAATACCAACATATATTCCTATGATGTAGACATTGTTTTTGGGAGAGGCAGATAGATAGAGAAGGGGAAGGGGAATAAATTATATGGTTAGGAAGAAGTATATGTAACCAACACATCAAAAAGGTGATGCTAATGTCAAATAGGACATCATTTGATTATAAACTACTTTCATCAACCTTGGATAAATTCCTCTAAAACATCATTCATGGCCATGGTTTGGGTCAAACATGTAGTATTATTTCCATTATGTATGACTACATTTGATGTTACCTTTACATTGTCCTTCATTTATTTTTGGATTTTTTTGTTAGATTTTGGAGATTATTTACACTGGATCATTGTATAAATCATCTGATCTGATAATTATTTTTCTCAAAACTGATATGAGATGTCCCAACATTATTATCTCATGCTATAACATGTAATTGGGTTAGAGGTACATCACCATTTATAGGGTTGTTCTTAAAAAGTGAAAAAAATAGAATTGATGTGAGTAGTCCTTCTGCGTTTCCCATGTGTTTATGAATTTGATGTATGTATGTGTTTTACATTCTCACCACTATAGTGATCAAACCCTTTTAAAAAATTAAATTTTTTTATTAAAATATAATTCTTATAAATGAGATTAATAATGTTTCAATGTCTAAGACAACCCTTGAATAAATAACTGGTTCTTTATATGTCGATGGTTGAAGACATGATTATAAATGTCTGACTTGTAATACTCAAACCTAGAGAGGTGACACTTCGATGAATAAAGTGAACATAGTGGCCCTCTTTATAGTTGGTTGTGTATGAAACCATTGAGAAACATCATTCCTCTTGGAGGACATCTAAGGTCAAGCCTAAACAATCACATAATGTCTCAGGTTTAAAATGCATTATGATCGGTTTCTATCACACATCAATGGGGTGTTGTTTGAGGCAACATAAATGTGTGATCGATAGTGTTATGATAAGTGTGTAGCCCGATATTCTTATTGCTCCTCAATGAGGTGTTGACGCTGTCTCCTATGGACCAGACTTGTTCTGTTTGTCTGAAGTGGTAAATGTGATCAATGAATCATCTTTATTATATTATGCATACTTTATGATAAATGATTCATCTTTATTATATTATGTTTCTGTAATCTTACACTATCGTATATTTTTGTGTAGGCACACTGTGATATACATGGATAAAAGCTGGATCACATTACTGAGGAACACACCTCAATATGTTAAGGGTTTGAATGAGTTTTTAGATTTTGCAATTTCTAATCGATCCGTTGAAAGGAGAATAAGATTTCCATGTCCTAAATGTAAATTTAGAACATGGTTGAAGAGGGATGAAGTTTATGAACATTTAATACTGAAGCAATTCCCTGATCAATATTTGTGTTGGATTTGGCATGGAGAATCAAACAATACAGAAAGATTGAGGACTGATGTTAATCCATAGAATGAGGTCCCAAGTTTTTCGCCAATGGAAAATGAAATGCAAAACCTCATAAATTATGCATTCGGAACTGCAAGACACCACTATGAGCATCAAAACATATCAGAACAACCAGAAGATGATGCTACAAATTGCAACGTGACAAGTGATGTTTTTGAGACTGTAACACAAGAAGATCAAGATTGTAACATATCATTGGATCCTCCTCTTGATTCTGTGGAGCCAAATGTAAGGGAAAACTTCAGTGAGAAAAATGCGTTTCATGGTTTAGTTGGTGATGGAAATCACGAGTTGTATAGTGGGTGTTTGAAATATTCAAAGCTTTCATTTCTGCTGAAGTTGTACCATATCAAATGTCTTTGTGGAATTAAAAATAAGGCAATGTCTATGTTATTGGAATTGATTCGTGATGCATTTCCTGAAGCAAAAATACCAGAATCGTTTTATGAGATGAAAAAAGTTGTAAACAAGCTTGGTCTGAATTATACAAAAATACATGCATGTCCCAATGATTGTATGCTTTACTGGGGAGAGGATTCAAGTAGATAGAATTGTAAGAAATGTTCTTCTTCTAGATGGCAGTCAAAGGGTAATTTTGGAATTATGACTGAACATAATTTCATGGATAAGAAGAAAAGGAACACACCTCCAAAAGTTTTGCGTTACTTTCCTTTGAATCCTCGATTGCAAAGATTATTCATGTCATCAAAAACCACCGAACACATGAAGTGGCATGCTGTAGATAATAACAATTATTGGTTAATGAGACATCCACGAGATTCCCAATCGTGGAAGACATTTGATTCATTACATCCAGATTTCTCAGCTGATCCTAGGAATGTTCGATTGGGATTGGCTGCCGATAGATTCAACCCATTTGGGACTTTGAGTACGAGTTATAGCATTTGGCCAGTTGTTTTGATCCCTTATAATCTGCCTCCATGGATGTGTATTCAAAAAACATCTTTTATCATTTCGATGATTATTCCGGGAAAACAAATGCCTGGAAATGATATTGATGTATACCTGCAGCCTTTGATTGAAGAATTGCAGGAGTTATGGAGCAACGGTGTTGAGACATTTGATGTTTCTTCTAAAACAATGTTCAAAATGCATGCTGCTTTAATGTGGACCATTAGTGACTTCCCTGGGCTTGGGAATTTATCTGGTTGGAACACTTATACGGGTTTGTCTTGTCCCGTTTGTAACTTTTATTTCGAGCCCAAACGGCTACCTCACAGTAGAAAATGGTGCTTCTTGTGCCATCGAAGATTTCTTGATGCATCTCATAGATTTCGGTTGAACAAATCAATATTTAATGGTTCCATTGATCGTAGACCACCTCCAAAGCTGTTAACCGGTTCAGAAATGTTGACACAACTTGAAAATGTTAAGACAGAATTTGGGAAGGTTCAGCAATTGAATGATAGCGGAAAACGAGTGTGAAGTGCATCGTCAAGTGAAATCAGAACGCAACAATGGAAGAAAAAAAGTATATTCTTCAAACTTCCGTATTGGGAATTTAATTCTTTACACCACAATCTTGATGTGATGCATATTGAGAAGAATGTATGTGATAATTTGATTTTCACATTACTTAATGAGCATGGAAAGTCGAAGGATCATCTCAATGCTCGCAAAGACTTACAAGTAATGAACATAAAACGTGATCTCTGGCCAGATGAGAATGAAAAGTACGCTCCGGCCATTTTTTCAATGAAAAATAGGGATAAAGATACGTTCCTTCAAATTTTAAAGAATGTTAATGTATCTGATGGGTATTCGAGTAACATCTCGAGGTGTGTTGACTTGAAGAATCGTAAGTTATATGGATTGAAAAGTCACGATTCACATATTTTGTTACAACAGTTACTACCATTGGCATTGCGTACATTATTACCTGAAAAAGTTACTGCTGTTGTACTCCAATTCTGCACATTTTTCAGGAAATTATGTGAGAAAGATCTACATCCATTTCATCTTGACAACCTACAGGAGCGGTTTTTATTGACCCTTTGTGCAATGGAGATGATCTTTCCTCCATCATTTTTTACTGTCATGATGCATTTAACTGTGCATTTGGTTGACGAAGCTAAATTAGGAGGCCCCGTTCATTATCGATGGATGTATCCAATTGAGAGGTATTTTATTTATATGTTTCCAGTTAAGTAAACAATTTTTGTAATTTAAATAAATTCATAATATTTTTTTTTCACAAATATCTTGGGCATTTGAAAGCATACGTGAGAAATAAAGCTCAACTAGAAGGCTCTATTGCTGAAAGATATTTGGCCTAGGAGTGTCTCACCTTTTGTTCCAGATATTTGGATGATATTGAGACAAGATTTAATCGAGTTGGACGTGTTGAAGACACATCAACTCATTCTCAAATGCATCAGAAATCAAAAATATTTCCTGTTATTGGCCGATTAGTTGGGAGGACCTCATAAGCGACACTAACAGAATTGGAATTATTACAGGCACATAGATATGTGCTGCTGAATAGTGAAATTGCAGATCCATTTATTGAAGAGTTGAGGATACAAACAAAGAGACGAATGAGAGGCCGAACACGAAATGAAAAACATATAACGAAAGCTGTGAATAAAGAGCTGGTAGAATGGTTTAGACGACGTGTAAGTTTATAAATATTGCAATAAATACGAATATTAGTTTGACACATACAATTTGCAAATCTATTAATTTTTTTTCAGATCATGAATACTGATACTCGAGCAGACTTGTCAGAAGATTTGAAGTTTCTTGCTAGAGGTCCTATAAAACAAGTTAGAAAGTTCGGCGGTTATAATGTGAATGGTTTTAGATTTCGTACAGTCGATCGAGAAGTGGGTTTGAAAACACAGAATAGTGGTATATTTACATTTTCTGAAGTGGAATACTATGGAAAGCTGCATGATATTATTGAATTAAACTACCACGGGCATTTTTCTTTTGTTTTATTCAAATGAAAATGGGTCGATATTATCAGAGGTGTTAAAAGAGATTCCTTGCAATTTACTTCTGTAAACTTCTCTTGCTTGATGGATGTTGGTGATCGTGAACTGCATAATCCATATATCTTAGCATCGCAGGAAAAAATGGTATATTATGTGAATGATGTTGTGGATGAAGGGTGGAGTGTAGTTACTCACGTAATACAAAGAGATTTGTATGATATGGGTGATGAAGTGGAAGATTTGAACTCTACAATTGAATTTCATCAACAACAGGAAGCAGAATTATTTGTCCATCATGATATTGAAAATATTAGTCTAGCAAGGATGAATGAATTGGATGAAGCAATGGAGCAGGAAACCGACATGATTGAAGGGGAAAATGATTGTATGTACAATTATTTATTCATTCAGCAACCACTTGTTTCATTTCTGTAGTCATTCATTATCATTGTTATAAATATTTTGTTTGTTAGTACTGGGCATCTATTATCATTTTTAATTTTTTTATTTCTGCATAAATTTTTTGAAATATATATTCTGAACTTAATTTTATTTGATTAAATGACAGGAATGCCAAGGAAGAAGCGGTTCACCATTCCTTCTACTTCTGCGAAAGATGACAATACGTCTCTCCCCACGACATCTGAGGCAGCAGCTACCTACATCCATGCATCATCTCCCCCTGCACCATCTCTGACACCATCAGTGGATGCCTCATTAGAGGATGATTCATCACCTCCCCCTACAGGAGCCTCAGCAGTGGGGCAGCGACACGCCCCTTCCAGTTCATCACGGACATTCTGGAGGTTCACAGTCATAGGTACAAATTTTAATTAAATAAATTAATTGCATTTTGTTTATAGTAATTTTTTTCTCATTGAAGATGAAAAAAATACAACCGTGGAAAAACACATAAAAATCTCTGATGTTTGGAACATGCATGGCGAGAAGATAGTGGTGCCATTTGATTCTTATGGGGTCCCGACGGATGGCGCCGCAGGTTTACTTTGTCAGATTATAGGTCAACTGGTAGCGGAGCCCATTTCCCTGCCTATTTCATATGATGATTGGAGGCATATGCCTCCAAACTGGAAAAATGAAGTTTATGATTCTCAGATAAAGGTAATTTTATTACTTTATGGTTTAATTGAATGTCATGTTACTAATATATTCAAAATGAATTTCTGTATACAGATGTTCTTCCACTTTACCGTTGCGGATGTGATAGAACGGAAGTGGACATTGAAAAATCTTGGAAAAAAATGGAAAGATTTCAAATGGAGGTTGTGGTGTGATGTCAACGATACTTCGTTGACCTTGCAGCAGATGTATGAGAAGCTACCCAGTGGGGTACGGAAAGAACAGTGGAAGGTTTTTTTCGATAGATATCGTGATGAGAAGCGGATGGTATTGAAATATATATTATTATATTATCCTCATTTTACATTTATACATTTACATGAAGAGGAGATAGACATTGAATACAATACTGTTAAATTGAATTTTATTTATTTCAGGATCTCTGAAGACAGAATGCTTCAAACCGGGCAAAGCAGGTCATCCCGCACACTGCGGGTTCAAAAAGCTTTTCAAGAAGTCGAATGTCATTGGTAATCTTTTAATTAGTTTAAATATTTATAAGATAATATTATCTATTTAACATATTTAATTGTTGATTTATCTTTGTTTAATGAAGTCACAGAGTTTAGGGCATGACGCATCCCGAACAGAACTGTGGCTGGATGTTTATAAAAAAACAGATGTAAGTTTTGTTAATGAACCTGCCAGAGAAGTTGGGGTATGAAGTAAATTATTTATTATAATAACTTATTATCAGTTTTTACTGTGTTAATATATATTGATATTTGATTTATAGGTAAAAATTAAATAAATATGGGATGCCAATCCTAGGAAATCCTACTCAGTCTCTTAGGATGACCCGGTTGGTAAAGTCCTTGGGAAGGAGCATCCTGGTAGAGTGCGCGGGATGGGTTTGGGACCTGTACCATCTGAGGTCTTTCGCATGCCATCAGGGATTTCAGCTACATCTACTCCTGCTTATAGTCATTTCATACCTGAAGATGCTCAGAGGGAGATGTCTTCTCTACGAAACACAGTTCCCCAGCAGGGGGATCAGATATCTGGTTTTCAGAAAGAGTTGCTTGAAATACGTCAGTATATGAGCAGATATTCCCCCGGTGGTAGTGCATCGGGTAGTGGTGAGCAGGTAAATCACAAAAAAATCAAAATCATTTATTTTGAAAACTTTTATTGGTTTTAAGTTTTATTATAAATATGCAACAATATTTAATTTTCAATATAATTTTCTTACAGGTGGCAGCAGGTGGTGGAGATGAAGTTGGAGAGGGTGACGATGCAGCATCAGATGATGAGTAGTAGTATTATTGATGTGTTGAACAAGTATGATAACGGTTGGTTTGTATATGTAACATTTATGGCACATAGTTGATGATCTTATTTATCCCAAACTTATCATCGGACTCAAAGGTGATGTTTAAAGGGTAATGATTATAGTGGGATGGATCTAGGTTCCACCCTTGTTCATGCTGGGGAACAATGTATTAAATGGTTAGGTGATGGAATGACTAAGAAATTTCATTGAAAGTCAGGTATGGGCTTATGTGAATGTGCTTGTGGTAAACACTGGGTTTCATAGAGGAAGGAATTGTGGTTCAGGTTGTGATATGTGAGTCATCTAAGCTGAGTATCTTGGGAATGGTTAGCTGAAAGTGGATTGAATTATTATACTTCTTCTTAGATGTATATAGGTGAAAGTATCCATTTAAATCATGTCACTAGGCTAATGTGGGTGTCATTAAAGGGTCGAAAATGTCTTCTGAGAAAGATTTCATGACTAGTTTCAGTTAGGCTGATTGGCATTTGACTGTTTCTTTATAGTAAGGTCCCTATTATGGCCTCAGAAGTATTTAGGATTTCCCAATTAGAGGAAAAATTCCAATATTATCATTGGAAATATTTGGATATTCTTTATAGGAAATTACAATGGTGGAGAATACTATGGTTCATAATTTTCTGTTAATGTTAAAACCTATGGTGGGGAGCACGATCGGTTGGATGCTTAAAGGGATGATGATGTGATCATTTATCTATATTCTGGTTTGATTTATTTTTCAGGGCAGTGGTGTAGTACAACCAAAATTATTTTTATTTCCAGTTCAGCATTTAGCGGCCGTTTTAACCACCGCTAATGCCATATTTGGTAGCATTTAGCGGCGGTTTTAACCGCTGCTAGATATATTACGTTTATATTTAGCGGCGGTTTTTACCGCCGCAAAATAGGCGCATCAAACGGCATAATTTTGTGGTGGTTAAAACCGCCGCGCATAAAAAGGTGTGGCATACCCATAAAACCGCCGCTAAATGGAGAGAAACCGCCGGGAAATGAGGCATCTACGACACATATTTTAAACCGGTGGGAAATAGAAAAAACCGCCGCTAAAAGATTGTCGACGCCAAGTTTAGCGGCGGTTTACAAAAACCGCCGCCAACCCATTTTGCGGCGGTTTAAACCACCGCTAAGGGCTGCTTTTGTTGTAGTGCTTTGAGGAGGTGGTAGTCCATACATCCCCAAATGAAATTATCATTTTTTCAAAAAATGGAAAGCATAAATGTAGGATTTTATAGTATATAAATATTGTTAATTAAATCATATATAACATATAAAAATATATTTTTCATCATAATTTCCAACTGTAAGATGTGTTAATGGTAAAAAAGACATATTTTTATGAGGCGATAGTTCGTCGGACACAAGAACGGTAAGATTGTTACCCATTAGATGGAAGTGTGCAGAAGTTCAGGTAAAACCATTGACATAAAAAATCTCAGTATTTTAATAATTTTGAGTATATTACGTGTGAATTTATTAATATAAATTGACGAGGTTGAGAAATAAAAGAAAAAAAAGGAGATTGAGGAAGGACATTACCTCTTATTTGGGTAACTCCTTTTGGTTTGGACCAAAGGGAATGCTCAGATGGATTTATGACCAAAAGAAGCATTAATGGAGTAATTAGGGATTTTAGGATTTTTATTGGGTAGATCATAGATAAAACCAAGTGGATTTATAGTTGTGAAGTATGGGGAGAGGTGGTATCCTTTTACAGGGGATGGAAAGGACACAGTTGGCATTTTTTAAAACAAGTTCAGTATAACGATGTTTTTACTTAACAATTGTCAAATAAATAAACCAAACTAAATAATGGAAGTTTTATATCAGAAATATGGTCATCCAATTTGTTTTTTACAAGTGTACAGGTCATTTGGTCCCTTAAATATAACTTTTATTCCCTTGTTAATCTTAATTTTACTGTAATCTAATAATTAATTTTAATCATCATCACTAATATTTCTTGTCTAAAATTATGTTAATATTATTAGAATAAAAATGTTATAACTATTAAAACCTTTTATTTCCATTTTTCTAAATTCAATTCATTGAGGTGGAAAATTTACATTTAATGATAATCTTGTAGAGGTGGTGAGGAATCAGGTTTTTAATGTGAGAATGTTTAGAAGTTCATTCAGATTTTATATCTTAATTAAATTTTAAAATGTTTTAAATTTCATAAATTGGATTGATATATTTATATGTTTTCTAATTTTACTTTAAAACCAACATAAAATATTATTTTACTATATAATTAAATTATACAAAAAAGAAGTTTTAAATTTAAGATCAATATTTTCTACTATTCATCCAAAAATAATGTTTCTCCAACAAAATACAAAAAAACACCCTAAGAAAATTTTTATATTATTAATTCAAAAATTAATTTTATTTCATTAAAATATATTTCTAATAGTTCCTAAAATTAATTTTATTATTATTCATAGCAGGTCATAAAAAGTAACTACTTTAATAAAATAGTATTTTAAAACATATAATGACGTTACAAAAAATTATTTATTTCATTACGAATATGTTTAATTTATATGAAACCAATATAAATAAAATTTAAAAATTAGTTATTATTATTCCTATTACCATGTTTAATAGGTAAGTTAAAATTATCTCATTTTAATAATTATAATAATAATGTGTTTTTTCATAAAAAAACTCAGTGTTGCGTGTAATGAAAGCTAGTTCAGTGTTGCATGTACTACATGCTTACCTTGGGATAGTGTATAAAGAATGTATTACCTAGTTTCTTCATAAAAAAAATTTTAGTGTTTCATAAAATTTTAAATATCAAAAATATAAATTAATTCGATAAATAATAATTCAAAAAATATTAGGGTGTTATATTCTAACCTGCATATAATGAATTTCACAATAAAGTTCATCTTGGTTATCCAAGGTTTAATACTTGAATGTTACATTCATATAAACCCACATCATAAAAATGAATACTAAAAATTCCATTAGACCAAGAAATTTGGGACAATAATGGTTACCCAATGTAACTGATAGTTGGGTTTACCCATAAGGGAAAATAAGTAGAAAGTGAATAAAATGGGCATGGAATAGAAATATAACAATCATGTACTAGAATATAGTGATAGAAAACATGGTTTGGATAATATTGACAATCAAAAATCCATAATTATGTAATGATCTAAGGTACCATTTGATACATTTGAAAATAATTTACTTGGAAAACCTTTTAGTTTTCAAGATTTATTCTTTAGAGATGAATAATTTTCATGGGAAGTTATACTTAATTGATTTTATTCTCTATCATAAGTAAAATCTCATCCTTTTTGTGTCTTAACTAATTTCCAATTCACCTCTTTCTCCAAAAATGTAGGTTATTTTTTCATTCCTAAAGGACTAACAAATCATGAGATCCATGATATGTCATCTTGACACTCTTATGTAACCATCATTACAAGGTTGTTAGAGGAGGTTATCCAATATACATAAGTCCTCATGTGTTGGGATAATACTTTAATCTCACAAACATAATCCAAAATTAAAGTTAAACATTCCATAAATGGTTAACCTTATAAACCTTCTAAGAGATGAAAATATAAAAAATTATAAAGGATATGAAATCATCTTAACATTGGTCCCCCATATATCACATAATATTTCATGGTTTTATCATTCCAAACATGTGAATACTGTCATTGTATATTCTCTTGAAACATGGTAATAAATTCAATTACCATAAATACTTTTAGATGATATGTATGATTCCATATTCCAAATATTACTGGATATATTCCATATATCCAAGAATTTGTAGTCTTAATCCATTATGACATAGAATACATTGTTAAAAAATGCTTAATTACTTTTAAGGTCATTTATACTGTCCAATTTACAATAATCAAAAATATAATCACTTTTTCCAAGCTAAACAAAATTTTCTCAACATCATGAACACATTAAGGGTTACCTTCCCTTATTCAAAAAACAAATTTTATAGGACTCCATCACCATTAAACACATACTTTTCAATCCTTGATGAAAACATTATATTGAAAATACATATATATTTCATGAATCTTATATCAAAATCTTGTAATTCAAAAACATAAAAACATCATTCATCTAACTTTATTCCTAAGTCATTAATTAGGATTCATCATATTATTCCTTAACAAATCTATCATATAATCTAAAATATGAATCATATATTGGGTTTCATCAACCTACATATAATCATGCTTCATATGATTAATGTAAACAATACTGCAAGAATATTCCATACCATTAACTTTTAATTTTTGACCCCTTTATATTCTACAGTGTAACCAATACTCGTATAAACATCTTGATTCTCTTTATGATATGTCTACTTGGGAAATAGATTTTCATAATTGACATAAATTCCACATATGAAACATTGAATGATAACCATGTTCCTTCTAATTAGTTCCTTTTAACATAACAAAACTGAACAGGGTGAAAAACGTATTTCATACAATAAAACCAAGTAATTATGAAAAATTACATATAGGTTGTCTAAATTATGGAACCTTCATTAATCTATAAAACCATTATTTTAACCTAGTGTGTTGTAAGGCCCACTATTATGTACCAGGTCACACTGAGTCAATGTTGGCACACCTTTTTGGGGTTGTTACTCCCAGGTAACATCTTGGATATAACCACTTCCACTTCTAGTATCTAGAAATATATTTATTACATATTAACAACTCAATATATCCTTTACCCACATTCCATGAAATTTTCCAAAATGAAAACTCATCCTTATACTTATCCATAGAGACATACCAAGAAATATACACATTAATATACTTAGGGGTCTCACTATTGTTTTCTCATACTACTTTCCCAATTTTGATTAAAATCACTTTCATACTAACTATAGAGACCTCTTCTTTTCATATATTAAAATTATATCACTTTTTCGGAATAATAAATAAATTACAAGAACTGATGTGCAAAGACTATGTTCGTTTAGTGCCACTGAAAACATGGAAATGTAGATGCTGGTATATGAGTTAGTTACACTGTGTCACACTAGGTTCTCCAAGACTATCAAACCACTAAGAAAAATTATAACCATAATATAACTTTATAACCTAGGTAGGGAAACACAAAAAAGGATGAGTTGAGATGCTCAGTAAGGGAAAATATGGGAGAAATGTAAGCATAAACCAGAGTATAAGGTTATGGGAATGTTATCATTCCATTAGAATATCACACCATACATATCAAATATCATAATCAGGAATTATGACATAAATATTGGTAGTCCCGAAGACATGAATCATAATGAAGTAAAGAACATAATACAAGATATCATAATATAGGAATACAACATGGAATTGGGAAAAATATAATCATATAAAATGATTTCCATAGTAGTCGTGGAATCCCATCCAAGTCAATCTTAGTAGTATAGGTTCACTCTTAGTACCATCTTGGTAGTAATGTTTCCCTCCCGTGACCATCTTACTTATACGAGTTCACTCCCCATACCATCTTAGTTGTCATATCCCAATCCCATGGCCATGTTAGTAGTATGACTTCACCCCATACCATATTGGTAGTCATGGTTCACTCCCATTAAATTTTAGAAGAATGAGTTCATTCCCCATACCATATTTTTATTAATGGATCACTCCCAATACTATCTTAGTATATCCAATTATATATAAATCTTTACCCAATGCATAGGATGGAGACATAGGTCTTACACATCTCATAATGAAATCATACATACGTGTTCCATGATATCATAAACATTAATCATAACATAACCCAAGAAATTAAATTTTTATTATAGACATGCAATCATATCCAAACCTGTGGAAAATATATATCTTTCATAGTCATTTCATAAAAGAAGAATCTATGAAAAGAAATAAGTTTCATAGAACTAGAACCCCTAAAAGAGAAATAGATTTCATAAACAAAGAACTCATGAATGAGAAATAGATTTCTTAAACATCAAACCCTTGAAACTGAAATAGATTTCATAAAACAACAGTACCCATGAAAGTGAAATAGTTTTCATAAGCATCATTACATAAAAACAATAAATATTCAGGAATGAATTTGAATGAAAAAATTGGATTATTTACCATAAAGGCACGATTAACACCAACAAATTTCATCTTATATGGAAAATAATTTTGAATGATATATTAAAAACATTTCTTGATGAATATATCAATTCATCTACAAAAACTCTTTTTAAAACATGAAACTTATTGAAATCCATTTTCATTGAAAATAAACTTGAAAAAATATAAAATATTCTTGAAATGTTTTTTAAAAACATTTTCCTTGAAAATATATAGAATAACATTGAAAACATTTTTCCCTGAAGACTTATAAAATAATCATGAATACATTTTCAAACCCCTATTCCTATAAATCATAAAATATAATATTTTTATCATTTTGAAGGCCTTTTTTTCTAGAAAACATATAAAATTATATTCAAATCATTTTGAAAATATTTTCCCCTGATAAATTATAAAAGGTCATTGAAACAATTTTGAAGACTATTTCCCTTGAAAACATTTAAAATAAGAAAGAAACAATTTGTAAAAACTTTTCCTTTAAAAACTTGTAAAATAAGATTTGACAAAATTTGAGAACCTTTTTTATTGAAAATACATTGAAAACTTATAAATGATGTTTTAAAAATAATTTAAAATAGTTTTAAACATAATTTTTTTTTAAAAAACAATTCACTGAAAATAACATTAAAATAATGAATTTACCAAGTATTTGGAAAATATTTTACTTAAATAAATTACTTTTTTTATCTTGTAAAATAAGATTCATGGGAATGACGGTCATATCAGTGAGTAAATTCATACATGTAGAATAATCCTTTTACATTATAAAAAGTCAAGAAAAGTGCCTCGATTAGAAAATAACACAATCATTTCTTCATAAAAAAATTTTTTTAAATGTTAAAACATGGGTAAAAATTAATTTTTATGTTAATATGAGAATATTATAATATTTTTGGAAACCATTTAGAAAACATGGTTTTGAGGAAACACAAATTTCTAATAGAAAACTGAGATAAAGTCATACATTTCAATAACACTTTCTTGATCATATTATGTACTAGTGATTAGAAAAATTGTACCATTATATAAATATAACATTAATACCCAAAGGTTAAGAAAACTCATGATATTTTTGTGATAATGATCATAATATTTAATCGATGGGATAATAATTATAAAAAATCTCAATAAATGGTGGCATTAATGATATAAACCATTACTAATTTGGTAACGTTGAATCACAAGAAAATGAAAAGAATAAAATTACATGAATATTAAAAAATCATTAAAGTAAAAATATTTATTATATAAAATTTAAATGGAATTATATACAACTCATGGAAAAATATTGGTGCATAACAAGGTATGTGACTCAATGAAAGAAAAATTGAGAAAAAATTACTTTACCAAATTGGTTACTTTTCAAACATAAAAACCATGAATAGAAGATCATAAAATGGATATGTAAATGACCATAAATTTATGTATAAGAATCATAGAATTCAACCATTGTTATAATAGACACTGCATAAATGAAATTATTGGAGAATATGACATCTATCTCACAAAAATAAAATGTGAGGTGAAATTCCCTTACCCTATGTCTTGACATTTATTGTACATGTAAAATACTAATTGGTAATATGTATATGTTTATTGTAAATCTATAAAAAAATCATATTTATATATATAGTCACATATGTTATTTACTTATGACCTTCTATTACCAGTTTTTTATGAATTACTTCTTAAGGTAATGTTTCAGTTAATAACCTTTGGGTTTATCATACATGTTATGACATGTCCTTATTGATCCTCTCACTTGAATAATGATTTACTTATTTCAAGAATGTAATATAAGAATCATATATAATATATATTCATTATATAAACATTGATAATAATCCATGAAATGTATATATATATATATATATATTGTAACAACCTATTACCCTGATCGGGTTAGTTTTCCACCTTTTCTAAGATATATTTTGGTTAGAAAATCCTTTTATGTGATTTTTCTAGGTTTAGTAAAGACTGCATAATAGGTACATGTAATGTACCTTAATTACATTTTGTGTACTTGGTGTTGGTTGTATGTCTTGGATTGGGAGATTATGTCATGAACTGGGAGATCATGTCCTGAGAAGGTACACATCGTGTACATGACGTACATATTATATAGAGGTTAAATAGAATATTTTTAACCTGAGGTGATGGGTGTTTCAGTGTACTAATACAGCATGGAAAAAATTTCGTTCACTTGAGGTACACTTCATGACCCGGCCAACACCCATCCTAAAGTCATGTATTTTTCAGTTTTTCTCATGATTTTCTTCTCAGACCTATTACATCTCTACCCTAGCTCTCCTTAGGATGTTCTCTGAGGTTCCCTACCTTCCATTTTGTTCTGATCTTCTTCAAATCTTCATTTCATATGTATAGTGATTCTTGAGTAAGTTTCTCCATCATTATTCTAGTTTCTCTTCTTCCTTCCTCTTAATATTTCAATGGATCATCTTGGGATTTATGGATCTTTGTCACTTGGAGTTGGATCTTGCTCCTACGTTGTGCTTGAAGGAAACCTTCACCTTAATTCTCATTTATATGTGTCATTGTAAGGGTGATTCTTCAAGAAATTGGTAGGTGGTTCTATCCTGATATGAAAAACTGATTACTATCAAATTTCTTGAATTATTTTAATTTCTAATTAAAATTAAAATGCTCATTCGTTCTTTCTATTACTTTGATGAAACCCAATGCCAATGAATTGGAGGATTTGAACTGGGTTTGGCATAGAAATTCAGAAAACCCCCCAATTTCATTGGATATGGGTGGGTTTATAGAAATTGGCATATTTTAAGTTTTGAATTTAAGTTGTGGATTTTATGGAAATGTTTTCAATAAAATTGTTGAATTTAATTGGGTACGTAATGGTGAAATGGATGGAATTGGTTTTGAATTAATTTCATAACTATAAATGGCTTAAAATGATTTGATAGAAAACCCAATCATTTTATCTTATGAAAAGGGAATGTTTTTAAATATAACCAATTTTGGATTTAAATGGAATAAAATTGGAATATTTGAAATGGATTAATGGGATTGAATTTATTTGCAGCACTCTTAAAATAGTTCTCCCGTGAAGTAATAGTACATTCAAGCCTTAGGCACTTAGTGAATTATTTGGATACACTCTATGCTACGACAACGTTCTTAAACATACAGGAAGCGGGTCACAACCTCGATGGGTTGGTGATGAGTCTCCTTTGGAATGTGCCATAGGGATGTGTGTATACATATTATTTTTTGTTCAAATGGAGAGTGTAGAATCATATATATGGTTAATACTGTCATATGTTTTGGTAGATGACCATGTTTGTCATTAATTAATTTATATATAGAAAATAAATGTATGTCAAGGTATGTTTGAACTACTTTACACGCCTACTTAATTTATATATTCTTTTTTATATAAATGTTTTACATAAGACTTTTTTATAAATATCAAATCTCTTGTAAAGAAAATCATGTGCATTAAAATAATTTTCCATTATTTTGAAACGGTTAGTATGATTTGTTTAAATATGATTTTGATATTCAAAACCTATTTATTTAATCAAATATAAATCTTTTCATTGGATAATTTACATTTTGAATATATTATGGAATCTTTATTGGTAGCCTACTGGGCTTAGCCTCACACCCTACTTTTACCTTTGGGTGTTTGTAGACTTTCTCCTTGTAGGCTCGAGCAAAGGGGAGGGATCTCTTGGAGGTGGATCTAACTGTTGAGATTTGGACTTGGTGAGTTGTGTCCTTAGGGACATTAGGGATGTTTTCTATTTTTGTACATGGGTTTCAATAGTTTTTCTTTATTCCATTTTATATTCTAGAACATTATTCCCAAAAGAGTTTTTTATATGTATTATATTTTTTTATTTCTCTTCTGCATTCATGTGGAAGAAATTGTACCCACTTGTATGTTGTATGATGTCAGGTGCTCATCTTTGACCCATAGAGATTAAAAATTCCCTTCCGGTTATGTCGGGACTAGCTCGATTATAGGGTTACCAGGGTACCTGGGCTAGTTTGTGAAAAATTGGTATCAAAGGGATGTGGTTTATCTTGTCGTTAATTCAATATGCATTTTTGAAATCTTGTTCGCACATAGGAGATAGTTGTGATTGAGTTCCTAATCATATCTGAAGTCAACGAACCATCAGTCACTCAGGGAGGTTTGGGAAAGACATCTTGTGGTTTGGTAATATTATTTTCCCTATTGATATGTGGATACACAGAAATCCAAATATTTCTTGTCCCTTCTATTGAGGATAATTTTTCTTTCTACTCAGTTTGGGTGTTAATCTAAGATCTCCACTTTTTTTCTGATGTTGTGTAGCATCATGAATCCGAAAAGACATGTGAATCAAATTTATGAAGAGGTTGTTGTTCAACCTTAGTAATAAAATACTATTGTTGATCTGAATATGATTTAGGGGATTATGCACAATTTCAAAGCTCTTGGATATACACCTCCTCTAGTTCCCGCTCAGTCTCCATATATGGATCCTAAAGGGGATGTTCTTAGGGATCTTCCACAATATTTCCTTCACCCGAAATCCCCAGTCATCCAAGGCTCCATTGATCATCAAAATGATGTGGAATGGATGGGAAATATAGAACTTTTGTTTGAGTTCTTGGAGAAATCTAACGTGATCAGGGAGAAGTGTGCCACCTTCTTGCTGGAGGGATCGAGTAGGAGATAGTGGGACGTGATGGTGATGACAAGGAAACATGAGGGATTATAGTGGAAATACATAAAGGTTATTTTCATCATTTATTTCTATCCAATGTCGATGGTGTTGGATAAGGCTGTAGAGTTTATCAAGATTGGGTTGGCCGACAAAACCATGCCTGAGTATTCAAATCTCTTTTTTGAGCTGGTGTAGTTTTCTCCAGATATTTTATATAATGAGAGGATGATAGATCAATGGATCGAGCTGGGACTTTGATCAGATATATATTTTCATGTTTTCTTGTTATAGTTTCCCACTTATGATAATGTTTTGGATAGGAAAATTATGATTGAGATGGACTTGGATGGCATGTTAGGGTTGAGAGGACTTTCTTTCTCTCCCAGTGGTGGTGTTTGTTCTTCCAAAGGAAAAATAATATGTGATGATCCCCACCGTTTTTCCTGATGGTCGAGTCATTATAGACCTCCTACAGCTCCATGATGAAGTTCATTAACTTGCAGCTAGTGTGGAAGGGTAAGATATTTAGGAGGATTTTCACTTAGGCAACCATGAAATGTAGCTCCTATGGATGTTCAGGGAACTTGAAGAGGTTCTTCCATTACTTCTCTACTCTGAGTAGTAGGACAAGATCATCTGTTACTCCAAAAATTTTGGGTCAATAAAATGTTTTAATAACAAAAGGGATCCATCTCTATGAATTCAGAACAATGCTTCTTCACGCAGTAAAAGAGTCACCAGAGGATCCAGACACAGGTCCTACAACTATGAGAGGTATTGTTACCATTGATTCATAATTATTGATGGATCTTTTGATACTAGAGCATCTCAATCTTTTATTTCGATCCATATTGTTAATATGATAAATCTCCCAATATAGAAACTATCTTGTGAAATGAATATTACTACAACCCTTGGTACGAATAAATATAAGGGTCTCTGTAGTCCAGCATGTTCCTTCTCTCTATTAGATGTCGAACTAGAATAGATTTTTCTGGTTCTTGATATGAAACCTCTAGACTTCATATTTGGGATGGATTATATCATTTCGAACAAAGACTAAATTGATTTTTATCTTCAACAGGTCTACATTACTATACCCGTGGTGTGCCTTTTATTTTTCAAGGAGATTGAGAGAAAAGTTCATTATGAGACAAACCATCTTTTCCAGAGTTGGGGAAGGTGATATTAGTGTTTTATTTTGACATGGAGTGAGATTTAAGGGGTGGTGATCTTCCTCCAGTTGTCTCCAATTTTTATGACATGTTCTATTTAGATTCCTATAGTCTTCCACCGTTGATATAGGTTGAATTTCTTATTGATATAATTCATGGTACTCAACTGAACTCTATCCCGTTTTACCAAATTGCACCGACTGATCGGAAAGAGCTGAAGCCTGAGTTGGATGATCAACATGAGAAAGGATTTATTCTTCCATGTCTTTCACCTTGGGCATCTTTGGTTCTCTTTGATTAGAATGCTAGTGGTCCTCTTCATTTTTGTATTGATTTTTGGAAGATCAATTGAGTTACGATAAACAAAAAATATTCATTTACATGGATTGATGATCTTTTTGACCAGACAAAAGGGTAAAAGTGCTTCTCAAAGATTGACTTTCAATCTGGTTACCATCAGTTGAGTATAAAATAATCTGACATTCAAAAAAACTCTTTTCTGGGTAGGTACAAGAACATTGGGTACAATGTTATACCCTTTTTTTTGACAAGTTATCCTTCTATTTTTACGTTTTTAATGATTTAGATCTTACATGAGTATCTAGATACCTTTCTGGTAGTATTTTTGGATTAAATTCTTGTATACTCCAAGTCTGAGGTGGATCATGTGCAACATCTAAGAATATTTTTGAATCTTCTATGAAATCACCACCATTAAGAAAATATTTCAAAGTGTGATTTATGGAATTAGGAAGTGAAATTATAGGGACTCATGGTGTCTGGAAATGGTGTATAAGTTGATCCTGGAAAGGAGAAGGTTACTATGACGTGGGAGAAACCATGACATGTATTCATGATCTAGAGCTTCTAGGGCGTAGTCGGATATTACCATAGGTTAGTCAAGGGATTATCAAAGATGTCGTCCCAAATAAATGCTCTAACTAAAAAGGGGGTAATGTTATCAGGGGATGATAAGTGTCAAAGTTATTTTACTTCGCTGAAGTGTGTATTAAATATTGTGTTAGTGTTAACTCTTCCAAGATCTATACATGAGTATGTGGTCATTTTTCATGAATCACGTTCAGTGTTGATCTGTATTCCTATGCAAGGTGACCATTTTTATCATATGTATCTTGTCAACTTATGGAACATAAGAAGAATTATACTACCCCAAACATGGAACATGTAGATTTGATGTACATGCTTAAGAGTTGGTGGGACTACCTCTCTAGAATGAGGTTTACATTGTATTAAGACTACAAAATATTGAGTTATATCTTCTCACAAAAATATTTTAATCTTAGACAGAGGCATTGGGTGGAGTACCTATAGTCTTTCTACTTTGGCATCACCTATACCACGGGGAATGGGAATGTTTTTGCTGGTTATTTGAGAAGAAATATTCCAACCCAGGTAGTGAATGTACCTTTGGAAGAGAAGAATTTGATGGATCTTTTGGCACAATATCATTTTGGTGTTCAGGACGAAGGGCCTGAGGTATCTTTAGCCAGTGTTCAGTTGACATAATCTCTCCTCAAGATGATTCTCCAAGTCTATCATCTTGATGATAATTTCCATAGCACTGGAGAATCCATTTTTTGTGTGGAGATAGTTTAAATTTTTTAATTATCTAAGGAGGGTATTCTATGATATCAGAACCTCTTCATTGTTCCATTATCAACAAGGAAGGTTGTGATTAAATATTTCCATAGCTCTTAGTGGGTTTTCCACATAGTAATAAAAGAAATTTTCTATGACATGTGGTGGTAGTTCTGGTTTCCAGGAATGAGAAGAGACATTAGAGAGTTTGTCTCTCATTTCTATATCTATCAGCAAGTGAAATCTAGGAAATTGAATCCTTCAAGATTGATTCAATTTCTTCTAGTTCCAACATGGAATTGAGATGAGATCTCATTGTTCTGTTTGGTTGGGTGCCTCATACCTAGAGAAAGAAGATTGTTATATGGGTTCTGATCGACAGGGTGACCAAGTCGGGTCAATTTATACCCATTCTTGATAAGACCAATGTTGAGGAGTTGGGAGATCTCTATGAGAAATTTATTGTTCATTCTCATGGATTTCCATTTAATATTTCCTCCCATAGGGATCCTTGGTTTCCTTCTTACTTTGGTAGAGGACTTCAAGAGGCACTGGGATGTCAGTTTTTATTAAGCATGGCCTACCATCTGCAATCAGATGGCCAGACTGAAAGAGATATATAGATTCTTGAGGATATGCTTCTCGCATATGTCATCAACAACAATGGGGCATGGAATGATCAATTGGGGCCGGTTGATTTAACTTATAAAAATTGTTACCAATCTACTATTGGAATGTAACCATTTGAGG
Source organism: Viscum album (assembly GCA_963277665.1). NCBI lineage: Eukaryota > Viridiplantae > Streptophyta > Magnoliopsida > Santalales > Viscaceae > Viscum > Viscum album. Next base: position 489,594,161 of record OY728120.1, read on the forward strand.
CCTTGTATTTTCAGCCCAATAAATCTATGTTGTGTTGGTCAGAGGTTAGTGAATGTTCATTTGTTGGACCAAGCTTGGTGTTGGAGACAATAGAAAATATTCAACTGATTATTTGGAGCATGTTGACAACACAAATCCAATTTATTTCTTATTTTTATCGATGTCATATACCATTAAAGTTTTCACTTTGTGATCAATTCTTCTTAATGTTTTTACCCCAGTTGGGCAATAGACGGCATGGAAGGAAAAGGAAGCTTTCTCCTTGCATTGTGGGGCCTTTTGAGGTATTTGAGAATTTGGGGAATTTTTTTTACCATTTTCTAATTCCACCATATTTGAGGTTGATACATAACATTTTCCATGTATCGCAGCTAATAAAGTATCTATCTGATCCATCTCATGTTTTGTACTAGAGTAATCTTTAAACTGTGGCCGACTTATCTTTGATTGGTCGACCAGTTAGGATAGTTGATTCTAAGGCCAAGGTAATTCATGGGAGGATGATACCTTTGTTTTTTGTGCTATAGAATCATGGTGTTGATATTCACGAGATGTGAGAACATGAGGAACAAATGAGAGAGTAGTGCCCTTATCTTTTAAGAATAAAAGCTTCTTTAGAGGATTTCTGGTGGAAGATTTTTTTTATTGGGGGGAGCTTGTAACATCATGTTACCTTTATTGGGGACGTTTTACATCTTTAATATGTCCCCTTTTGGTTAAAATCCCTTTATGAGTTTTTTTAGTTTTACTGCAGACTACAGAACAGGTACACTCCATGTACCTGAAGTACACATCATGTATGTGGAGCTGGTTGCATGTCATGGATTGGAAGATCATGTTGTGATATGGGAGGTCATATCATGATCAGGTACACATCATGTACATGAGGTACACTCCATGTAGTGTTTAAATAGAATATTTTTAACAAGAGGCGATTTGTTTTTTGGCATACTAATCTCGCATGGACTACACGTCATGCACCTAAGTTACGGGTTGCGATCCATCTTACACCCAGCCCAAACTCATGCGTTTAGATGTTTCTCTTAGGATTTTCTTCCCAGACCTCTTCACTCTCAACCCTATACTCTCCTGTTGTGGTTTACAGAGGCGCCCCCATTCTTCTTTGATCTGATCAGCTTCTGAAATTCATTACATCTGCATTGTGATTCCTAGGTAAGGGTTCTCCCTCATTATTTGAGTTTTAATATTTCAATCCTCTTGGTATTTCAATGGATAATATTATTATTTATGGATCCAGGTCATTTTGCATTGTATATTTCTTCTAGGATTTGTTTTATGGACTCATTCATTATTACTCTTGTTTATGGGTTTCATTGTGAGTGTCGTTCTTCAGGAATGTGGTAGGTGGTCCCATCCCAATTTTCAAAATTGATTACCACCTTATTTATTTAATTATTTCAATTATTGATCTAAAATAAAATGATCATTCATTTTATTAATTCCTTTTATGAAACCCAATTCCATTAAATTGGTGGATTTAAAATGGGTTTGGCACAAAAAATTCGAAATCCCCAATTCTATTGAATTGGGGTGGGTGTATGGAAATTTTTTGATTTTATTTCTAAAATTTAAATGGTGGATTCGATGGAAATTTTTTCAATTAAATTATTTAATTCAATTGGGTAAACAAATGGTGATAATTATGAAATTGATTTTGAATGAATTTCAAACTTGTCAATGGCTTAAAATGATTTGATAGAAAACTGAGTGGTGTTTTCTTTTAAAAAAATGCATATATTTTGGAATAAAACATGTTTTGGGATTAAGTGGAAAGAAATTTGAATTTTAGAAATGGAAGAATGGGATTGATCATATTTTAATAACTCTTAAAATATTTCACCCATCATGTAAGTGAAAATTAAATCCTTAGATAGTTAGTGGGTTATTTGTATACACTCTACGCTACGACAACATTCTAAAACATACATGCAGCAGGTCACAACCCTACCATGTTAGCGGCAAGTCTCCTTTGGATAGATTCATAGGGATTGGTGTGTAAACATTTTGTTGAGTTCACATAGAGAGTGTGGATTTCTATAGCTGGTTAACATTGTCGTACCATTTGGGAGATGAGAATATGGCTCACTAGTTCATTTATATATGATATATATATATGTATGTCAATGTTTTCTTGAACAGAATTACATGCCTTATAAATTTATATAAACATGTTTATCTATATGTTTTACTTAATAAATTTTTTAAAAAATATTCCAACTCTTGTAATGTAAATCATGTTCATTAAAGGAATTTTCTATCATTTTGAAACTATTTAACATGTTTTTTCAAATATGTTTTTGAAATTTCCAAAGCTATTTATTTTTTTATAAAAAATATTTTCATTGGATAATCTATATTTGGAATCTGTTATAGAATCTTTTGTGGAATCCTACTAGTCTCAAGATCACACCCTATTTTTTTATTTGGATTTTTGTAGACTTTATCTTTCCAGGCTTAGGAAAAGGGAAGGTATCTCTTGGAGGTTGATCTAGCTGTAAAGATTTGGACATGAGGAGTTGTGTCCATAGGTAAATTGGGGGAATTTTACTATTTTAGTACTTGGGTTTTAGTACTTTTTCCTTAAGCTTTTTTTATTCTATTTAATTACTCCAAGTTTAGTTTTCCTTTATATACACACTATTTTTTTTGTTTGCTTACGCATCCTTGTGAAAAAAATCATTCCCACATGTATGTTGTATGATGACAGGTGCTAGTCACTGACCCATGGGGAATGGGAATACCCTTCTGGTTATCTCAGGACCTGCTCAATTACTGGGTTACTAGAGTACCCAGTCTCGTTCGTGAGATATTAGAAACGCAATACACCATTCTTGGATACGGTAGGTCGTACGTACGCATGAACGCTGTTTACATTTTCATGGTGTATTGAAAGAATTTATGTAAATGACATATATGTATATATTTATGTCATATTATTATATTAGAATTATTATTTCATATATATAATACTTGTTTACTAATACCATCCTTAATAAATTCCATGAATTTGTGAAATAATCACATTGCTTTGAGGAGGTGATAGTCCACACTTCCAAAAACTAAGTTCTCATATTTACAAGAAATGGGATGTACGAAACCTGGAATTATAAATTAAATAAATACATAAAAATACATCATAAATATCATACGTGTCCCCTAGAATCATATTTTACAACATAATTCCCAACTATAATAGGTGGTAAATGCAAAATGAATAACATCATTTCGTGAGGCAGTAGTTCGTCAAACACGAAGACGATATGTTTGTAACCCACTATATAGTAGTATGTGTAAGTAGAGGTAAATACTATGACATTAAAACATATCAGTATATTAAGGTTATAGATTCTATTATGTTTTCACAGAATAATATAAATTGAGGTGGATGGCAAAGAATATAATAGAAAGGAGCATGAGGAAGGATATTTCTTCTTCTTTGGGTAACTCCTTTTTAATTTGAACCAAAGGGATTCCGCGAATGGATATATGACCAATGTGATGATTCAAGGAGTAATTCCGGGATTTTGGGAAGTTTATTGGGCAGATATTGGCCAAAAATAAGTGTTTTGAGATTTTTGGTAAATGGGGGGAGGTGGTGTCATTTTATAGGGGAGGGAAAGGACACACATGGAATTTATGAAAAAAAGTTAGTTGTAACCATTTTTAACCTAAAAAGCCTTAAAAACTAACAAAAATAAATAAGGTAATTTTTATGGTATAAATATTTCATAAAATGGGTTTTGGACAAGTTTATAGGTCATTTCATCCTTTAATTTTAAGGTTTATTCCCCTATTAAGCATAATTCTACCCGAATCACTATAATTAATTTTAACCACCTTCACTAATATTTTTGTTCAAAAATTATGTTTATATTATTAGAGTAAATATATTATAATATATACGTCTCTGTATATACATTTTTTAAAAATTTATTCACTAATTTTTCAATATTAAGATTATTATTAATTCCGCATATGTGGTGAGAAAATGGGTTTTTAAAATGAGAATGTTCAAAAGTTCCTTAAGAATTTATAACTTCATTCAAATTAAAAATGATTCCAATTATATAAATTGGTCTTATATATGTATAATATAACTACTGTAACATTAAATCTAACTTAAATATAATTTAACAATATAAATAAATTAGATGAAAAGTATTTTGGATTTAAAATTCTTTATTTTCACTATTCATCCAAAAATGGTATCTCTTAAAAATATACAAAAATTCACCCAAAGATAATATTGAGATTAATAATTCAAAAATTAATTTTATTTTATCAAATATTATTTATAAGTTGGTAAAAATTTAATTTTATTATTTTTCATAGAAGGGTATAAACAATCAGTTCCTTTAAAGAAATTTTATTTTTAAACATATAAAGACATTATGAAAAATTATATATTACATTATAAATATATTTTAATTATATTAAACCATTATAATTAAAAATTATAAATTAGTTATTATTATTTATAATTCCAATTTTAATAGATAGTTCACAATTATCTTGTTTGAATAATTATAATAATAATGTTTTGTTTCATATAAACTCAGTGTTGCAATTAATGAAAGATAAGTCGGTGTTACGTGTAGTTCAGGCATAACTTGATTTAGCATATAAATAAATTATTAACTATTTAATTAATATAAAAAACTGTTTTTAGTGTTGCGTGATATTCTATATATCAAAACGGTAAAATAATTTGAAAAAAATAATTCCCAAAATCTTAGAGTGTCACACAACAAAACTCTAATATAATATTTATGAAAAGGATACAAGTACAACGCCTTATTATACATCACTCATAACCAAATACATCCCTGGTCTCGACCAAATTTACCCATGTCTTTATGTTTAAGCGGTCTCGTGTAGTTTAGTGTGAATTGTCGAATCCTCAGAGACCACAGAAGAAACCTATAGACACCTACATTCTAAGGACTGTTTTTCGGATATGAAGTGGCCAACTTGGGTTTATTTTATATGGTTTTAAGTGAACTATAAGAGACGTAAACAAATTCAAATTAAGACAATGAGTTGATCCTAGCTTATCACTTGGGGTGGATTGGATGAATTCCCTTTTTTAACAATTTCAATTTCATTAACTCAAGAAGGATTTATTTAATGAATTCAAAATAACCTCATCACTAACTGGTTAAACACCTTCAAAAATACATGATAATCACCTATAAAATGGTAGGATCATTTTAATAATAACTCCATGGTAAAGGATCTTATTAGCACATAAAAGTGGGGCGATAAAATCCAATAAGAAATAGGAAGAGAGGAAATCCATGAATAAATGAAACTCAAGTAAAAGAAATAAATAACAATTAGAGATTGAGAAATAATATCCAATCAAGACCCTTTATACTCCCTTGGATGAACCCATATAAGATTTATCCTACCAATGAGTCTATTTTTTCAATGGAAGTGGAACTTAGACTCATGATGTAGGAATTGGAGAAGTAAAAAACAATAAAAATAAAGCAATCACTCCACCGTTGTGTGAAGAATATCACAAGGTATGGTGTGAATAAATTCACACTATGAGGTAACAGTATCAAAGTGATAAGAATAAAAACATATTAAGGGTAAACAGAAAAATTATTATTAACTAAGGTGATTCAAGCCACTTACATAATAAAGTAGAACGTTACACAAACAAATAGACACAATAATATTACAATGAAAACAATGCTCTAGGATTATTAAATCCTCCAACACCACTACCTTAAATAAGAATTTTTGGAGCCTTGGGTTGATCCCCCATCTATCCAAGTCTCCTCAATTAATGGTGGTCAGCCTAGGGTGGTGGAAAGTAAGGGATAAAAGACTATTCCACCCTTGACACGATGTTGCAGCGATGTTGCATCCACTGAACAGAGGTGCCTCTATGACTGTAACATCCCAAGTAAGTAATTAATAATAGATATTTTTATCTAATGATTAAGATAGTGTTTTAGAGGCTTAAAATGAAAATAAATACAATCTTATGAATGGAATACACTAATATTCTTAAAAGATTGTTTTACTTCCTTATGATGGAAAACCCTTTTTATATCTATCTTTTCACAATTTTATAAACTATGTTTCTCAAAATAAACTTATTCGTTATGATTGGGACATCAAAATTTACTTTGTGTGAATTTTTGGTATTTTTCTGACAATGTTCATTTTTTTAATGAATAGTGAAAAATACTACATTTTACATCAAAACTTCTTTTTAATCTAATTTATTTATATGATTAGATTATCTTTTGAATTGGTTTTGAAGTGAAATTAGAATATATTTTTCCCATTTAATCCAATGGTGGTCATTGGAATCAATTTCACTTTGAAATTGGACTTAAACTGGTGTCAATCTTTTGATACTTATTGTTTCATAAAAAAACGCTATTTGCTCTGACAGCGGGAATTAATTATTAAATTAATTAATTTGACTTATATGTATTGAATTTTTTAAAATAGACTTCATTTTTGAATTCGGAATATCAAATATATCTTAGGGTGAATTTTTGGAAATTTGTTGAAAAACTTCAATTTTTGATGAATAGTGAAACCACTAAGTGGTACTTATAAAAACAGATTTTCCGTTTAAATGAAATTTTTCCATCATTGTGTTTTGAATTTCAAAAATCCGACATACGTGGTTTTCATTAAGAAGTAAAATGTGGTTCAATGAGATTAAAATAATTTTTGGTGAATAGTAACTTATTAAGTTCTTAATCGTGATTAGTGGTAATTAGGGTAGTTTAAGGTAAAAATAATGCTTTAATAATATGAAATGACCTAGACACATGTCCCAACCTTATTGGTTGTGTCATGGCCGACCAAGACAAGCCATGGGTCAACTTGGGGACCCCATGGAGACACTTTGGTTGGGAAATGACATAAATAACTTTTTATTAAATGTTAAAGTAAAAATGACACAAACAAGAGATGTTTTACAAAAACAATTTTTACATGGGGTTATAAAGATCCGATTTTTTATTATAAATAGTCATTGGAAAGATAAAAATATTTAATACATCATAGTATTTTTTTTATAATTTTTAGACATTAAATAAATTAAATTATTTATGACATAATAATGATGCAGCGATGACATCATTATTTGATGATTTAAATAAAATGGAAAGATAATGTAAAATCTATGAACTACACATGTCCAAAACTTATTGGATGGGTGGATTTCGAACCCTTATCACCTTATCCATGAATTATTTCAATGTGGGGCCTTTTAAAACCGAAACACATTTTCAAATAAAGTAATATTTTTTTACTTTCCAAAAGTGCCCCTCCTCTCCTCTTATAAAAGGCCCCCACCTCTACCTCATTTCACACACTCCTCAAGCCTTTGGCTTGGCCAACCCCTGCCAATTTACTCTCTCCACATCCCTATTCTCATCCTAGAGGATACCCTTTGGGCAGAATCCTTTCAAAGGAAGCCTTTAGGCTCAAATCAAAAGGAGTTACACTTTTAAAGGTAATTCATTCTCTCATGTTCATTTGTTTTATTTTGCTTCTCCAACCCCCTAAACTCTTTTTATTTACTTATTTTGTAACAACAACAGTATCTTAAATGTACTAGTATGTTGTTATAATATTTATTTGAGCTAAAATCTCACACAAATACATCAAATGGTTAAAGAACATACGGTTTCTGTGGATGGCAAAATTCTGCCTCCCGAAGCAATGATTGTTCAATACTCATTTAACACCTTCAAAGGTGGCCATTATGATGTCACTATTTTTATATAAGATATATAATATGTTTATGTTTTCCTTAAGCTTCTGTTTTTTTTAGCATACCTTTATGGTTTCCATTATGGGTAAACATAATATCTTCATTTTAGGAAGTGCGGACTACCACCCCCTGAAAGTGATTTGATTCGTTAATACCATATGTGGGTTTTGTAAAGGATAAAGTTAATGATATTACATATGTTATTATACTGTAATTATAATATACTCTTATATCATTATGATTCCATTCCAGAAAATACGAAATAGAAATGGAAGTAGCGTTCATGCGTACGTACGGCTTACCGTCTCCATGAACGGTGCATTTCATTTCTTACCTCTAAATGTGATGTAATATTATAAATACATGTATATGATGAATATATATGATATATATGTTATACAAATCATTAATATAATTCTGGATATAACGAACCTTTGACCAAATTAACAACATGTAAGTGTAAGAAGTCTATTTTTGACTTAAGAACCAAATACTGACAAAATGAACATTATTAACTTAAATGATTACATGATCTTCATAACATGGTATAAAAGGAATAATGAACTTGTAAAAGGTTCTTAAGCAAGTAGAGATTAACTCAAGTTTATTATTCAGGAGATTAAAGAACGGTCGGGTCAAGTCGGATACGAGGTATGGGACTTCGTCTCAATCTCCTTTCATTGAGGCTTATTTTGTTTTATACACAACCTTCTTTTATACGGTGTATAAACCCCTTTGACTTTTACTTTTATACAAAATGAATCTTTTTCTACGAAGAATTTTACAAAACGATAAAAAGGAATGTTTCTTTTAACGTATGCGGCGACAACGACCTTTTCCGCCGCCGTGAGTATTATTTGGTCTTTGGCTTTCTCAACAAGCTGTAATGTTTTTAGAATTAAATAAATACCATATACTCTTTTATGTATTTTGGTATTGAAAATGGTTTTGAAAAAGGATTCTATTATGTCAATATATTTATGATATATTGTGATTGAAATGTGGAAATGTTATCATTCCTTTATATTGGTTTTATGTTTTATGATTTTATACTGGTACTTGGACATTTTAACGGGTGGTTACGTTATAAACAATATGACGGGTGGTGCCGTGAATACCAGGACGGGTGGTTACGTTATAACCTCCAATGCATTGGGTATGGAAGTCGGCCGTATGGCTATTCCATTAAGTATGTATGGAAATTGGCCGTATGGCTATTCCATTAAGTGATATGTGTGGAAGTCGACCGTATGGTTATTCCACTTAAGTATGTTTATGTCCCAAGTTACCTTTATATATGTTATGTGTTCTTTTTATTGATTTTATGGTAATCATTTGGTTACAAAAAGGTAAGTAATGATACTTTATTCAGTGAATAGTTTTTACTACTTCATGAAGGTGAAGGTATTACTTTGATAGAGTATATATGGTTTATTTGATGTTTGAAAAACTAACAGTTTTCATTCTTTCTGTATCCCTTACTGAGCTTTTTATGCTCACCCCAAGTTTTTTTTTTGAAATGTTTTCACAGGACTTAATGTGGAATAAGGTCAAGGATGGGATCAAGGGAATGTCATCCTATATAAAACATGGAACTAGACACGTTTCATTTTAATAGTTTTTTTTAATTATGGAAACTTAGTAGAAGTGACTACTTTGTAATCTTTTGAGATGTAATAGTTATGTTCTAATTCTCTAAAACTCTAAACCTGAAAAGATCCTCGATGTGAATTATTCATTTAATTCAATATTAAGTAAGGTTTAAGTCCGGGGCTTTATAGTTGGTATCAAAGGTCGGTTTAGATAACTTTAGGAGTTAGAATTCTATTAAATGATTATCCAAAAAAAATTCTTTGAAATGATATAGCATTTGAAGATTACCATGTTGCTTCATCTAAGACATGTTTGTTCAGAATGGTTTTCCGCAGAGGAAACAAAGCAGCTATGTTGGGACGACATCAGGAGGAAGATAACCTTCCAAATTAGCAACATGAGATGGTCGGAATCAGAACTGAACAGTTTGTTGCAGTGATGGCACAGTTGACTCAGGCTATAAATGGTGGTGGTATCCATGCACGAGACCAGCCAGATCAACCGCAGAGGAACATGTCAGTGGTGGAACATTTCATGAGGCAACATCCCCCATCATTCAGAGGATCATCTGACCTTGTGCAAGCCGAAGGGTGGATTAAAGCACTGGAGAAGATTTTTGATGTCATGGGGTGTTCAGAACATCAAAAGGTTAGACTTGCTGTTTACCGTTTTGAAGGTGAAGCTGATCAGTGGTGGTCGATGGTGAAAAATATAAGGGATAGTGATGATATTGAGGATCTTCACTGGGACAAATTCAAAGGTATGTTTCATGAGAAGTATTTTCCTAAGGCTGTTCGACTTAGGATGGAAAAGCAATTCTTGGAATTGAGGCAAGAGGAAGACTCAGTGGCTGCTTATGAAGAAAAGTTCACTCGATTGGCAAGGTATGCTCCTAACTTCATATGAGATCTTGATAGTAAAATAAACCGTTTTTACTCAGGGTTAAATCCAAAGTATCGAAGGGCTTTAGCTTCTCATGAGTTCAAAAGTTATGAAAAACTTGTTCGATGTGCGGAGAAGGTGGAAATGGAGTTTGCCGATGATCAGGTGTTCTATGAAAAACAACAGAATAAGAGGTCTAGTTGGCAGGCAAAGGGGAAGAATTCATCCAAGAAGCAAGGAGGTAAGAAAACCAAATATCCAACCTGTGAGAAGTGTGGTAAAATGCATCCTGGGGAATGTTTATCCAAGTCTGGTAAGTGCTTTCGGTGTGGTAAGTCTGGTCATATTGCTCGTAACTGTAAGGAAGATGATCAAGCAGGAAATGAAAAGCCAACGGTAAGATGTTTTAAGTGTAATGAAATGGGTCATTATGCAAACGAGTGTCCAACGAAGAACTCAACTGGGGGAATGCAGCCAGACTACAAGCAGAAAGGGGTGGTGAAATCCTTTGCAACAACTTCAGCAGATGTTGGTCCATCGAATGAAGTGGTATCAGCTCCAGGGAGCTCAGTATTTTTCGAAGATTGACTTGAGGTCGGGGTACCATCAGTTGAAAGTAAAATAAGCATACGTTCCTAAGACTGTGTTCCGTACTAGATATGGCCATTATGAATTTGTAGTTATGCCTTTTGGGTTAACCAATGCACCTGCTGTATTCATGGACCTTATGAATAAAATTTTACATGAGTTCTTGGATAAGTTTGTGTTTGTGTTTTGAGGTTTGGGAAGAGGTTATGTGTGTCTTGTGATTCACAGTTGAAGAATGAGTTGTTATGTGAGGCTCATAGTTCCCCGTTTTCAGTTCATCCTGGAAGTACTAAGATGCATAGAGATCTGTGGGAGTATTACTGGTGGGATGGAATGAAAAGAGACATTTCTGATTTTACTGTGATGTGTTTGACATGTCAACAGGTTAATACAGAGCGGCAGTTACCGAAAGGGATGCTTCAGACTTTACCAGTTCCAGAGTGGAAATGGGAGAATATATCCATGGACTTTGTTGTTGGATTACCGAAGACATCTCGAGGTAATAATGCAATCTGGGTTATTGTTGATCGCTTGACCAAATCTGCTCATTTCCTTTCTATACGAGATAATTTCTCTCTTGATCAACTTTCCCGTTTGTATCTTAAAGAGATAGTCAGGTTACATGTAGTTCCTCTCTCCATTGTATTGGATCGTGATCCCAGATTTACTTCTAACTTTTGGAAAGGCCTTTAGAAGTCATTGGGTACTGAATTAAATTTTAGTACATCTTTTCATCCTCAATCAGATGGGCAGTCAGAATGAATAATTCAGACATTGGAGGATATGCTACGAGCTTGTTCTATGGATTATCAGGGAAGTTGGGACCAACATCTTTCTTTGGTTGAATTTTCATATAATAACAGTTTCCATTCCAGTATACAGATGGAACCATTTTAGGAATTATATGGGAAGCGGTGTCGAACTCCAGCTTTCTGGGATGAAGTGGGTGAAAGGAAGTTAATGGGACCAGAATTGGTAGAAGAGATGGCAGAAAAAGTTCAGCTGATTCAGAAACACATGAGAACAGCTCAGAGCAGGTATAAGAGTTATGCGGATAACCGGAGGAAGGATCTGTCTTTCGAGGTAGGTGATCATGTTTTTCTCAAGGTTTCTCCTTGGAAAAGTGTGATGAGATTTGCTAAGAAAGGAAAGCTAAGTCCAAGGTTCATTGGACCATACAAAATTCTGGAGAGAGTTGGATCAGTTGCATACCGAGTGGCTTTACCTCCGAGTTTATCTCAGGTACACAATGTTTTTCACGTTTTGATGTTGAGAAAGTATATGCCAGATCCATCTCATGTTTTGAGTCCAGAGGTAGTTCAGCTGGAAGAGAACCTATCTTATGAGGAACAACCGGTCTAGATTCTTGACCACAGGGAGAAAGTGTTACGGAATAAGGTGATTCACCAGATAAAAGTTTTGTGGAAAAACCACATGATTGAAGAGGCAACATGGGAATCTGAAAATGCAATGAGAGATAAGTACCCCCATTTATTTGATAAGTAAATAAATTGCGGGGACGCAATTTTCTAAAGGGGGGAGGGATGTAACATCCCAAGTAAGTAATGAATAATATATATTTTTATCTAATGATTAAGATAGTGTTTTAGAGGCTTAAAATGAAAATAAATACAATCTTATGCATGGAATACACTAATATTCTTAAAAGATTGTTTTACTTCCTTATGATGGAAAACCCTTTTTAAATCTATCTTTTGACAATTTTATAAACTATGTTTCTCAAAATAAACTTATTCGTTATGATTGGGACATCAAAATTTACTTTGTGTGAATTTTTGGTGTTTTTCTGACAATGTTCATTTTTTAATGAATAGTGAAAAATACTGCATTTTACATCAAAACTGCTTTTTAATCTAATTTATTTTTATGATTAGATTATATTTTGAATTGGTTTTGAAGTGAAATTAGAATATATTTTTCCCATTTAATCCAATGGTGGTCATTGGAATCAATTTCACTTTGAAATTGGACTTAAACTGGTGTCAATCTTTTGATACTTATTGTTTCATAAAAACACGCTATTTGCTCTGACAGCAATAATTAATTATTAAATTAATTAATTTGACTTATATGTATTGAATTTTGTAAAATAAACTTCATTTTTGAATTCGGAATATCAAATATATCTTAGGGTGAATTTTTGGTAATTTTTTGAAAAACATCAATTTTTGATGAATAGTGAAACCACTAAGTGGTACTTATAAAAACTGATTTTCCGTTTAAATGAAATTTTTCCATCATTGTGTTTTGAATTTAAAAAATCCGACATACATGGTTGTCATTAAGAAGTAAAATGTGGTTCAATGAGATTAAAATAATTTTTTGGTGAATAGTAACTTATTAAGTTCTTAATCGTGATTAGTGGTAATTAGGGTAGTTTAAGGTAAAAATAATGCTTCAATAATATGAAATGACCTAGAAACATGTCCCAACCTTATTGGTTGTGTCATGGCCGACCAAGAAAAGCCATGGGTCAACTTGGGGACCCCATTGAGACACTTTGGTTGGGAAATGACATAAATAACTTTTTATTAAATGTTAAAGTAAAAATGACACAAACAAGAGATGTTTTACGAAAACAATTTTTACATGGGGTTATAAAGATCCGATTTTTGATTATAAATAGTCATTGGAAAGCTAAAAATATTTACTACATCATAGTATTTTTTTTATAATTTTTAGACATTAAATAAATTAAATTATTTATGACATAATAATTATGTAGCGATGACATCATTATTTGACGATTTAAATAAAATGGAAAGATAATGTAAAATCTATGAACTACACATGTCCAAAACTTATTGGATGGGTGTATTTAGAACCCTTATCACCTTATCCACGAATTAGTTCAATGTGGGACCTTTTAAAACCGAAACACATTTTCCAATAAAGTAATATTTCTTTACATTCCAAAAGTGCCCCTCCTCTCCTCTTATAAAAGGCCCCCACCTCTACCTCATTTCACACACTCCTCAAGCCTTTGGCTCGGACAACCCCTGCCCATTAACTCTATCCACATCCCTCTTCTCATCCTAGAGCATACCCTTTGGGCAGAATCCTTTCAAAGGAAGCCTTTAGGCTCAAATCAAAAGGAGTTACACTTTTAAAGGTAATTCATTCTCTCATGTTCATTTGTTTTATTTTGCTTCTCCAACCCCCTAAACTCTTTTTATTTACTTCTTTTGTAACAACACCAGTATCTTAAATGTACTAGGATGTTGTTATAAGATTTATTTGAGCTACACTCTCACACAACTACATCAAATGGTTAAAGAACATACGGTTTCCGTGGATGGCGAAATTCTGCCTCCCGAAACGATGATTGTTCAATACTCATTTAACTCCTTCAAAGGTGGCCATTATGATGTCACTATTTTTATATATGATATATAATATGTTTATGTTTTCCTTAAGCTTCTGTTTTTTTTGGGCATACCTTTATGGTTTCCATTATGGGTAAACACGATATCTTCATTTTAGGAAGTGCGGACTACCGCCCCCTGAAAGTGATTTGATTCGTTAATACCATATGTGGGTTTTGTAAAGGATAAAGTTAATGATATTATATATGTTATTATACTGGAATTATAATATACTCTTATATCATTATGATTCCATTCCAGAAAATATGAAATAGAAATGGAAGTAGTGTTCATGCGTACGTACGGCTTACCGTCTCCATGAACGGTGCATTTCATTTCTTACCTCTAAATGTGACGTAATATTATAAATACATGTATATGATGAATATATATGATATATATGTTATCCAAATAATTAATATCATTCTGGATATAACAAACCTTTGACCAAATTAACAACATGTAAGTGTAAGAAGTCTATTTTTGACTTAAGAACCAAATACCGACAAAATGAACATTATTAACTTAAATGATTACATGATGTTAATAACATGGTATAAAAGGAATAATGAACTTGAAAACGTTTCTTAAGCAATTAGAGATTAACTCAAGTTTATTATTCAGGAGATTAAAGAACGGTTGGGTCAAGTCGGATACGAGGTATGGGACTTCGTCTCAATCTCCTTTCATTGAGGCGTATTTTGTTTTATACACAACCTTCTTTTATACGGTGTATAAACCCCGTTGACTTTTACTTTTATACAAAAGGAATCTTTTTCTACGAAGCGTTTTACAAAACGACAAAAAGGAATGTTTCTTTTAACGTACGCGGTGACAATGACCTTTTCCGCCACCGTGAGTATTATTTGGTCTTTGGCTTTCTCAACAAGCCGTAATGTTTTTAGAATAAAATAAATACCATATACTCTTTTATGTATTTTGGTATTGAAAATGGTTTTGAAAAAGGATTCTATTATTTCAATATATTTATGATATATTGTGATTGAAATGTGGAAATGTTATCATTCCTTAATATTGGTTTTATGTTTTATGAATTTATACTGGTACTTGGACATTTTAACGGGTGGTTACGTTATAAACCATATGACGGGTGGTGCCGTGAATACCAGGATGGGTGGTTACGTAATAACCTCCAATTCATTGGGTATGGAAGTCGGCTGTATGGCTATTCCATTAAGTATGTATGGAAATTGGCCGTATGGCTATTCCATTAAGTGATATGTGTGGAAGTCGACCATATGGTTATTCCACTTAAGTATGTTTATGTCCCAAGTTACCTTTATATATGTTATGTGTTCTTTTTATTGATTTTATGGTAATCCTTTGGTTACAAAAAGGTAAGTAATGATACTTTATTCAGTGAATAGTTTCTACTACTTCATGAAGGTGAAGGTATTACTTTGATAGAGTATATATGGTCTATTTGATGTTTGAAAAACTAACAGTTTTCATTCTTTCTGTATCCCTTACTGAGATTTTTATGCTCACCCCAAGTTTTTTTTTGAAATGTTTTCACAAGACTTAATGTGGAATAAGGTCAAGGATGGGATCAAGGGAATGTCATCCTATATAAAACATGGAACTAGACACGTTTCTTTTTAATAGTTTTTTTTATTATGGAAACTTAGTAGAAGTGACTACTTTGTAATCTTTTGAGATGTAATAGTTATGTTCTAATTCTCTAAAACTCTAAACCTGAAAATATCCTCGACGTGAATTATTCATTTAATTCAATATTAAGTAAGGTTTAAGGTCGGGGCCTTATAATGACCTTCTAGATTGCAGAAGTGGAGTGGGCCATAGAAGAGAAAAATAAATCTCCCAATATGTACTAACTCTCTGTAAAATTATTGAACAAAATAATTTTTTGTTTATGTGATATGAATAAATTGGTGTGCCGTTTTTCTGGGCCACAGAATCTGGCCCAGAATTTCATCTTACACATGGGCCGCCTACAACTACATTAACACATCAGAATTAGCTATTTTCACGGTTGGATGAAATATTCCCCATTATTTCATATATCCTCAGTTAATGTTCGAGAATTATTGGTCTTGAATCTTGGATTCTATAGTCTCTTTATAGGGAGGATATCCAGTTTACCTTCCCGAGAATGTGTTAGCATGAAAGCCAAATTTTGGTGGTCTTCCAATGTGAATCTTCAAGTGATCCAAAATAATTAATTGTTCCTTATAGAATGGGAGACCTGAAAATAAAATCGATACCATTTTCTATTTTAGAAGGTTTTCAAAAATGTACCATGTAATAATGCATTTTAACAGGAAATTACAATCATAATGTGAGATAATGTTCAAAGTGTAAAATGAACTAAAATGGTGTTTATGAATAATAATGTACATGAATGTTATATGTATTAAAAATTAATATTAGTCTCATTTAGTGGCTAATCACACACCCCAACTTGATTTTTTCTAGTCCCAAGTAAAATGTATCTCAACAATATGAAATTTGAATTCTCGTTTCCAAAAACATTTTAATATACATTGATCACCAAGAACCCTTATACCAAACAATCATCAAACCCATTAAAATATTTTAATACAAGATAGTTTCATAAGAAGATCTCAATCCCAATTTCTTTCTTTTATTCAAATTCATCACCACATTTCATCCAATTTCAATAAATAATGATGATGTGTTGTGTATCACAAAAGACATGGGGGTTTATTTTTATTCAAGTGGAAAATGATGAAAGATTTAGGTTTAATCACATTTCAAAATTAAGATGAGTATTCGATTTTTTTTATATGTATATTTTTTATTCGTTTTTTTCCATTTTTCCATAGAAATTGAAATTTCACTCAATTGAGTCAGCCCATGTAGCGATACTTTTCCGATGACTCCAAGTCTCAAAGACCTTAGGGCACCAAGTGAAGCCCACATACTCGAGCATCACCTAGAGTTAACTCGGTCAAATTACCACATTTGGATATAAAATTACTAACTCTGAGCCAGAAAGCTATGTAGTCACGATCCCCAAGTGCCGAAAGCCACACATTATGTCATTTCATTACTCTACGCACAAATTTCTTGTTTTTATTATTATTTTTTAATATTTAATACTCATATTAAAACTAAAATGATCACCAAATATATGATATTTATTTAAGGGACCCCGTGGACTCAAACTAATACCCCACTATCCAAATAACGTGCATTGTGATATTTTTTTGGATAAAAATATAAACAATGAAATTTCACATTAGACAACCACACCTTCCTAAATCATTTCTCATGGAATTATACACAGATTATAATCAGAATCAGGGCATGCTAAATAATTTGATATTTAGTTTCAAAGTGTGACATGTGTATTATCATGTTCAAAGTTAAATAAATTTGTCCTTCCACACAATTTTTTATTCACACAAAATTAATTTATTTATTTATTAACACCCCACCCATCATAGAATAAAATTGTCCCCAGTGTTTTAAAATAATATTGAGAAGTGGTTAGAAGTAGATGAAAGGAGTTCTAAGGGTAATTTTCAATATGAGGATCATGTAATGAAGTCACTTGGTGGTTGAAGGTGTAGTTCTTACTACTCAAATTTAGTCCTTTGATACCCATGTCACTTGGAGAATTCCCTAGTGGAAAATGAAGAAAAATACTATATATATAGACATATATATTTATTCATATAATAAAAAAATAAAATATAAGTATATATACAAAAATTATAGAAAAATGAAGCACTATACATTGTAGGTCAGTGGTAAGAATGCACCCCTGTCTCATAATAGAAGAACATGTCAAATTTTTATTTTTTTAATATCAAAATGACTCATTAATCCTGTTTGAAAAATAAAGATGATTCAAAAAGATTGGAAACATGAAAACCATGGCTTGCCTCTCGTACAATGCTTTTTTTAACATAGCTAGCTCGACATGAACCCCCTAACTTACCCAATACCATTTTTCATCATTTTAAGGACCCCATATTTCTCAATGTATAATAGATTGAGGTTGATTCATTGTTTATAATTTTTATTTTGTGAAAACCTTTGTTCTATAATGACTTGTAAAATCTAAGGAATATTAGAAATTTTTGATCCAGTTTCCTCTTAGGTCTTATCTAAGATATCAATGATCATTCCAACTTTTTTTCTTTGGACAGAAGAATTAATTCCTACTGAAATCTCGTGGTTATACCCTATGAATTGATACAATAGTTTTTAATTAAGGATAATAATTTTGTTCTCGGTTTGTATAGGGAATTCAAATACAGGTTGAAATTTTGAAACCAACTCACTTTAATTTTCCAAATTTCTCAATAGAATCTATTTCATTTGAACAGAAGATTCAACCAAAAAAATTGAAAGATCAATTTTAGGAATAGGTATGGACTCAATGAATGTGGTTTCTCTCAATGGTTCAATGATTGGTGTTTTTTAAAATTCATCAATGGAGTTATAATTAGGAGATTCAATCTATGATGTCAAATTCTCCTCTTTTGAATCCAAATAATCAATTTCTTCCTGATTTAAATACCCATTAACAATTCCTTGATCTTATTTATATATCAAAAATCCAAAGGTGGGTTCTTTAGTAAATTTGTGTGGAGTTTTTGGGAAATAAGAAATGTGACATAATGTTATGGAAGGACAGTCAATGTAGGGTTTGGTTCCCCACGCGTTTCAACTATTTCTATTTCTAATCTCAATGATGAAACATACAAATTAATTTTATCCATTTGTTCACAAGATTTTTCAATATGTTTTTGGGGATTAGGCTAGATAGAATCTTGTACAACATGTAATTATCTAATATTGATCTCTTCAACCATCCTTGAGAGGGATGGAAATTTATCCTTTAAATATTCATCATCCCAATGATTGTACATGTCACCAGGTGTGTGGTAATTAATCAAGGGTTGATCAAAGAAATTAAATAATTTAGAGGAATCCCAATATTGATTTTCTATTGGATTCCATAATGGGTTTGTGACATGGTAATTTGGAAGATACTCAATTAGAGAAGACTGAATGTTGGATTCAAGATTCTCAGGATACACACTAACAGATAGGGTTAAATATAAGAGAGAGGAGGGTGATAATATTTAATGGGGAAAAGAAAAGGATTATTGTGTCTAAGATGACATACTTAGGTCCGCGAAAATGGTTCCAAAAATTGGTCTCACCCAAATTTACCCATGTTTTTATATTTTAACGGTCGCTTGTAGTTTTTCTTGGGTTGTCAAATCCTTAGAAACCTAACAAGAAACCTATAGACACGTACATTCTATGGACTGTTTTTCACTATGAAGTGTCAAACTTGGGTTGATTTTAGATGGGTTTGAGTGAACTGTAGGAGACTTCAGTGAATTAAAATTAAAATGAATTGTTTTTTATAGGTTATCACATGAGTTGTATTGGATGAATTCCATTTTTTTAACAATTTCAATTTCATTAACTCAAGAAGGATTCATTTAATGAATTAAAACTAACCTCATCACTTACTGGTTAAAAAACATCATAAAGACATTCTAATCACCTACACACTTGTACGATAATTATCATGAGAAGTCCAAGGTAAAGAATCTTATTAGAACATAAAATTGGGGTGTCAAAATTCAATAAAGTATAGGAAGAAAGAAAATCCTTGAATAAAAGAAACTCAAGTAAAAGAAATAAATAACATTTAAGTATTTAGAAATAACATCCAGTCCATGCCCTTGATACTCCCTTGGATCAACCCATAAAAGATATATCCCTCTATTGATTCTATGTTTCCAATGAAAGAAAAATTTATACACATGAGGGAGAAATTTGAGAAGTAAAAATACAGTAAAAGGAAAGAAATCACTCCACCATTGTGTGAAAAATATCACAAGGTATGGTGTGAATAAATTCACACCATAAGGTAATGGTATCAAAGTGATAATAGGAAAAACAGAATAAGAGTAAATGAAGAAATTTTATTAAGAACTTAGGTTATTTGAACAAATAACATGAGAAGGAAGAATTTTACAAAAACAAAACGGCGAAAAGACATTTTAATGAAAACAAAGCTCCAAGATGATTAAATCCTCCAACACCACTTCCTTAAATAGAAATTTTTGGGGCCTTCAGTCGATCCCCCATCTTTCCAAGTCTCCTCCATTAATGGTGGTAGGCCTAGGGTGGTGGAATTTAAGGAAGAGGATACATTTCCACCCTTGATCCAAACTTGTAGCTAGCCTGCATCAACCGAAAAGAGGCGACTAGATGACCTTTTAAATGGCAGAATTGGAGTGGTCAATAGATGAAAAAAATGAATATCTGGATGTCTTCTAACCCTCTGTAAAATTGGAGCCCAAAATAGTTTTATGTTTCTGATATATGATTAAATTGTTGGGCTATTTTTCTGGGCCATAGAATCTGTCCCATAATTTCATCTTCCACTTGGTATGCCTAGAACTCCATTAAAACATCCAATTTAGATATTGTCACTATATGATGAAATGTTCCCCATGATATCCTCTATCGTAAGTTAAATTTTTAGAATCATTAGACTTGTATCTTGTCCACTACAGTCTATTTGTTGGAATGATGTCCAGTTAATGTTTCCCAGAATGTGTTGGCATTAAAGACCATTTTGGTGGTCTTCCAATGTAAAACATCAAGTCCTCCAAATTAATTAATTGTTACTTATAAAATGGGATACCTCAAAATAATATATAAAAATAAAATCAAGTCCATTTTTTATTTTTTTAGGTGTTCAAAAATGTACCATGTAATATGGAATTTTAAGAGGGAATTACAATCATAATGTGAATTAATGTTCAAAGTGTAAAATTCACAAAATTGGTGTTTATGAATAATAATGTATAGGAATATTATATTTATTAACAATGAATATTAGCCTCATTTAGTGGCTAATCAATCCCCAATAACATAAAAATATCAATTAAATATGATACGATCCACCACATATTTCTCTATTTTACCACACTCTTCCCCAATATTATTAAAAAACAGCACCACTTACTCGTTTTAGTCTAAAAAAATAATGAAAATGGAAAAACAAAAAACACAAACTCATAAGATGAACTCAACACCATAAAAACATAATCCCACATATAAAATTTCCATCTAGGGACTATTCCCATCTAATCACTCTAATAATGTAATATAAAAAAGTCATAAAACTATAATGTAATAAATCACATGTAATCATTTAAAAAAATAAAAACAATATAAGAATGATAAGAATATGGGAAAATATGGAATTAAATATAGAAAATCTACCATGAATATAAATTTCATGTAATAGAAAATAAATATAATTATCTTCTACCTCAAACAAATAGATAAATTCATCCAAACCACGGCATGGTTTCTCAACAACCCTATAATTGTGTTATTCTTTCATGATTTTACTAACACAACACCACTAATAAAACCAATTTCAAGACTCCTTTCTACCTAAAACAATATTAGCTTTATCTTTTTCACTATCTCCATTTCCTTCTCCAAAAACCTATATAACATTTTTCTGGAAAATTAATCATTTATGTATATTAAATTTTCAACTTAAAACCAAAAAAAAATTTGTGCACATAAGTATTATGAAATTGTGTAGTTTACCTATTGAATTAAACAATCCATCAACTTAAGTTCACCAGAAAAAATACAGTAATATTCTAATATAATTGAACCAATTATTTCTAAATATAAATTAAATTTGATACCTGGAGATTTATATGAGTCCTATGTTGCTGAATTGTGCTCCCATGACATTGAATTGTGTTTTTCATTTCATGAAATTTCCTCTGTTCATCTAGAGGTAGTGAGTAAATAAAACATAGGGTATATGTTGTTTTAATCCCCAATGACCTTCCAAAGACATCAAATGCTAATGTTCATGAGCGCATCATACACATGTGACCAATATGCTCCTTCAAAAGTACCTGGACAACTATATCATCCTGGGAGACCGAGAAGGACTGGATAGGATTGGTATCCTATAGTTCTTTTATTTTCTCATATAACTCAAATATCAATTAAATTTAATGTAATACATATTATGAATGATACAATTTCCGATAACTTATTACAATGAAAAGGGAATGTATACCCTAAGTTGTTTGGTAGGATCATATAACTCCCATCATATATCATATGCACATCCAAATAAAGTTATATCTGTGAAACTTGATGCCCTAATTTGTTTTCTACATTAAGTAGAGATAAATAATAAATTTAATATATGAAACATATAATATTATTATATACATATGTGAATTGATGAATAATTTACCCTATAGGATCTGTTTATTGAAAAAATATTTGAACTGGCTATGTGGTAGATTATTTATTTCACTTGAATTAATACATTTATTCTTAAAATTCCTATAATAAATAACATGTAATTATTATTAATTTATGAAATTTCATTTTATTTTCATGTTCATAAATATATGTAAAATTAAATTAATATAGTAATATAATCTTCATTAATAGAGGTTTTTGATGGTGACGGTTATAAAAAAACACATTCCATTTCTCTCTCAGTACCCATTCAGATACCTTATCATATTGATGTTCAATGGTCAATGATTAATCTTTTAATTAATTCCAAAATATACATTTAAAGTCCATAAATTTCTTACAAAAAAAATAAATGTTTGCTTTCAATCAAAAATTATGAAATGGTAATGTTTTATAACATCTGTACAAAGAGATTCATTTTTATTCATTTAGAATTTATTTAAATAGTGAAATTCAATTAAATCATAATGGATTAAAATTAACTTTATCACGGAATAAAATTATTCATTCTTCAAGGATTGAGGCATATTCCTCCAATAAGAATATTTAATAGGAAGGGTAAACAACTCAGCCACCAACTGGTATGGAATGTAGAAAAATATTCCCCCAACATCATTTTTTAGGGGCCCTATATGAATCAAAGGGGATAACAAGCTTTAATCCATTAGGATTCCAAATAACTAATCTATTAATACTTATCTTGTAAGTATATTTTATTCCATATTTTATATAAAAATAATTTATTATTATAAAAAAGTTAAATAACATTATTCACATTAATATTTGTTCGTATAACCATCACCCTCTAATATCCTCATCAAAAAGTGGAGTAAACACTTGTTACCTCATTAAAGTTTCATAGCATAATGAACCTTATGAATTAGGAGGTAGTGTTCCATATGTTGACGGGATATTGATGGTGAGTGTTCCAAATGCTAACAGGATGGACATAAAGTGTGTGACAGATACTGATGGGGTGGAGGGGAGGGTATCACGGAAGATATTGGCAGGGGGCCTAGGGGATCATTATGTGACACTAATCACATCTGTATAGTTATGGGAATGTCAATTGGGAGTCAACATCGATCATTGAGTCACTTATTATTTGGAATTATAATCATTTTAAATGTTAAGAAAACATTAGAACATATATTTTGAAAGAATCATGTATAAAAAAAAATTTATAAATGATAACATAAGCATAACACTACCAAACATAATATACATTGGTATGATAATAAAGGATAACAAATACAAACAAATGTAACATTTTGTTTTACAAAATTAAATGAATCACGCATAAAAACAAATTTTTATATGACAATAGATCCACAATGATGGAAATGAACAACATATTACATAGGTAGTTTATAAGATACTGGATGACTACACATAAAATCATTTTTTCTTTAACCAATTCAATATCAGTCTCCATCATTACATCTCATACATCATTAATCCTTTAAAGACTAATATTTTCAAAATAGAAATGTAATATAATCCTTTTTTTGGATTCAATGTCATAGCTAAAATATTTAACTTCATCACCCATACAGTAGAAGTATTTTGTTTTATACGAACAAATACATTATACATTATATTGTAGAAATATTCTACATAATATACCATATTCTCTTGGAATTAGATTATATATAGATTATGTATTTCATTACCATTAAGATCCATTAAGTAATAGAAGTTCACATAAGTAAATTGCAAGGAATCTCATATAATAATCCTAGTAATATCAATCCACATGAATTTGAATAAATCAACTAAAAAATGAACATTGTAGTTTAATTCGATAATATAAATCACATTTATATTGTATCCTAATTCAGAAACTATAAATACACCACTTTTATATGTTTTAAACCCTCTTCTTAATCTACTTTAGAAATTTTATCCTATCCACATTTTAATCATCGAACATTATATCCTTGTTTAAAGGACCTCATCCATAAATTTAATATATTTCGGAATATCAACATGAGTATCTATATTATTGATAATTAAAAAGTAATGTGAATAATTACATTTAAAAAGTATATATTTTAACCTAATATCTTTGTTGATAGAAGTATTTATGAACTTACATGATGTGAACACCATTCCATTAGATATTTATTAATATATTTTGTTATATCATTTTCATTTCATGTCTGACATCTTGTTAATTTATTTTTTTGTATCCTAAAATATTCAAAAATTGAATATATAACTTCACAATATAAGTTCAAAATTAACTTTAAATTATCTATGTGCTTGTAACAATTCCATATCAATTAGTGTAATATTTAACATCCTCTAAACTGATTGGCCAGTTGTATGGGAGATTTTTTATAACCATTGTAGTTGAGATTGAGTTAATATTTCCTTAACATGCATGACTCAATTTAATTTTTTCTCAATATCATTCAAATATATATAAAAAAAATTATGACACTTAAATACTAAATATTCTTTAGAAATAGATCCTACTGGTTGAGAATAAGTTTTCACATATGATTTCCAATGACCAGGTTATCTATGAAATAAAATGAATAAAAAATAGTTTTTTTAATGATGTTTAAATAATGTTTATATTATGATCATAAACATATATATGAAGTACCTCATGGTTCGATACATCCATCGATAATGTAAAATAATCCTAATTTAGTTTCTGATACAAAATTCATAGTTAAATGCATCGTTATGGTAAAATATGATTAAGGAAAGATCACCTACATTGCACAATGAGTTAGTTCAATACTATCCAAAGGCTTTTAAATGTGAACTAGTTATCTAGTTTTCATAAATGGTTTTATAAAAAAAATAATTGGAGTGAAACTGCATTTTATTTTTCATGTTACAGCATATGAAATGGAAATGGTAGTAACTACTATTATAGATTTTTGTGAATCGTGAATTTTTTATCCATGTAACCTATGTTTATTTAAATAAAAAAACATGATATGTTACTTGAATACCCATAAAATACATTCACATGTTTTAAAATTCAATGGAATATATCATTGTATTTATTTTTAATTGTAAAAATTTTGTGTTATACTTTCTATTCTCATATAAACATAGATCATACTTTATATTCATTGTTGAAAATTCCTTCCAAGAATGATACAGTCCATCGATTATTCATGGACATTATTAGATGTGAGGGTCAAATTTTCGAAAAAATTTATATCAATATTATGAAAAAAAAAAATTCCCGATATGTATTTGTGAAGAATATACTTTTTTATTACACTTTTCTGTTCTTATTTCAAATAATGATGCACTTCAAACATATTTAACACTATCATTAGAATGATACACATTCCCAAATTCCATTTTTACATTTTCTAGTTTTTACAAAACATTATAACTTATCAAGAACATTGGACGTGGTCTAGAATAAATAGATATATTTAATGTTGACTATTTCAGCAGAAATCTATGATATGAATCAAAAAAATATGCGATGACAGAAGAAGAACTATTTTTTACTATGAGGTTTTCATTCAGACTCTAAATCAATGTTATAGATATTAAAATACAAACCTTTATAAGTTTTCCATCCTGATAAGTTCCTAATTCTAGGGAATTCACTAATGGTCCACATTATATCATTGTGCATTTTGAAAACTATTCTAGTAGATATATCAAATAACTTAACACTGATGCTCCATTAATACTCTAAATATTCAATTACTAGATTCATGTTTACATCAATATAGTTTCGATGAATTTAATTTCTAGGAATAATCTTCCAAATGATAAATGGATTTTATTGAATTCCCATACATGGAAGTTGATTGTTACATATCAAAACAAATATCCAAATTGGTTGAATTCATCAGTCGCTATTCCCAATCACATATTCCTAGGATTAGATGATAAATATAGACATAATGAAAAAAATTTATTCCTCAATTTTGAATCTATTTGACGTTGAATTAACGCATCATTGTTATTGTCTATAGAATGACACTTCATGTGAATGATGTTTTTTGATGACATGAATAGTCACTGTAGTTGATGTTTTAAAGGGAAATAATAAAAAACATTTTTTAGTGTGTTTTTTATTCTTCTTTATATTAGTATGTTGATTTAGACTTTCATAATCTACCCACTGAATTCAAACTAAAATAAAACCATTTTTCACTTATGTCTACTTAGATACTCTTCCTAATAAGGAATACATTCATTGGGATGAGCATGTATTTTTGTATAATACATAAAAAGAATGTAAATAAATTTTTTAATATAATAAAATTATTCATGTATCTTAGCATCCAGAAATGATTAACATAATAGTTCTAATATCATATACATCACATTATTTATAATTCCTCATTTTAATTTGATATGGTAGAACTTCATTAGAAAATAATGTTTTGAATATTTCATACATTCCCCATACATCTCTTTATTTCTACCATCAACTAAATCATTAAACACATTTTTTCTCTTAGTAATGTTTTATATTACATTAATCTATGTAGTATCAGGATGAAGATCCACTTATATGTTACATTTTTGTTCTAGTTTTCCTAGGGTCCCAAAAATATAATTTCTCATGTTACTACTGATAGAACCCATAATTGGTACTTATATGTTTTGGGGCCAATTATTTTGTCCCTTAATGCCAAAAGAATCATTAATGAGTTTTTGAATTTAATTTTCCATTATTAGTGATATTTAGAGCTCATTCTGTTAAATTACATCAGTTATCAAACATTTTGTAAGGTACTATTATCCATTCCTAATCAAACACACATAGTAGTCAAGGAGTTTCTTCATTATCAATTGTTCAGGAACTTCACGTCTCTTCACCTTCTTCAATATTTACATTTTTTTCATGGAAATTTAATTTTACCATCAATATATCGATTAAAAATTGAATGAAATAAAAACACCTCCACAACCTTGAAATACTGATGTGTTTTCCTATGTAATGTGATATTAGTTTTATACATATATCAAAAATTTCATACACTTCATTAATTAAAATTAATACACATATGAAATACTATATAATTTAAATAAAAATTAGTAATTTATAGTGTAACAAATGTTGATGGATTAATCTTCAGTTTCTTATGATTCCACAAGCATAAAAAATTTATGGGAAGATTAATCTAACATGTTCTATTAATTAATAATTTATAAAACATAAATTATTTTAATTTATAATTCAATAGCATTCCACTCCACAACATTTCATTACCATTTTTTACATCATCATTGTTATTATTTTTTCATTTGAATGTATATAATCCATCAACATATTATATATTATCTATAAGAATATCAAATTAGTTGAAAATAAAAATTGATTTGATAGTATGACATAAATAAATTATTAAATAAGTCAATAAAATTACGATTCATACTCAACTTTGGACTATTTTTTGAATTTCCTAGCACTCTACATTGTGTTTCTTATATCATACCTTGTAAGATCAATATGGGATCATGTGATTTTGAAAAGTTCAAGTATCCTTTTTTGAATGTTCCAAGCCACTTTATTCTATTTTTAATGAAAAAAATCATATTAAATTGTAATAATGATTTCAATTTTCAATCAGGATAATTTTTCAATATGGTATATAAATTAATGAATAAAGAAAAACAAAACATAGTTAAGTTAAAAAATGTTAAATGAAAATTGATAGATTATGAAAATCACCCCAAACCAAAATAATTACATGGAGAAAAGGGGCCAATGGAGTATTGGGAAAGTAGGGGATGTGGGTAGGGTAGGGGAAATAAGGGTAAGGGAGACTGAGGTCTAGGATGAGGGTGAGCGTGGTGGAAATGAAGGCTCTATGTAAAGGTATCACTAGTGAGGGATCAGGGTCTTTGATGACTCAGGAGATGGATTGGGGGTATCAAAATGGGGGTAGGTGTTTGACTGGGAGAAACTAATTCAGGTGGAGGGTAGAATTATATATTTCTAATTATATCATATATATATATATCAGTAGTTTTTTTAAAACTACCACTAATTTTTTTAAAATTTTTTGTAGCCATTTATTAAGCCACTTCTAAAAAATAGTTGTTAAAATATGATTATGAAGTAGTGAAAATGTTATCAATATCACTTATTCGATTAAATTCCTAATCTATTGCATCAGTTTTTAACATTGGGAAGTTATCTTCACATTAAATAATAATTTATTATCCCTTTTCCCTCAGATTGAGGAATTTTCTCTATATATCAATTCAATGATCACGAAGAAATTATTTTTAAAAGTGTGTTCCATAATAGTATTTCACTCTATAGTCTCTAGAAAATCCACCACATTAGTGTTCTAGATCAATGACAACCATCAATAAACATCTATATTTATATGATAAAATTCCTAGATAACTTTCTATCTTTCATTTCTTTCAAAGGAAATAAATATCTTCTCTGCGGACTTAATACATTACCTAGCTACTCATATAATATTAGTCAGATTGAATGGTGTAGGTTGTTTTCATATGAATATTGTTAAAATTTTCCAACATTTTGTGGATCAATAGGTTTCCCCAAATGGGTAATAATGTTGGTTAAAACCTGATTCAAATGTGTATGATCCCAAAATTTTGCGAAGTTATGTCATTTTTTAAACATTTTTTTAACTCCCTTAAAACTCGTAATTGGTACACCTTCCACGAATGGGTAATGTCTTGGGATTATCATGAGGTATAGAGATATAAAAATTGGGGTAAAAGACCATCTATATTCATGGTAAATGGTTGTAAGATGGATAGTTCTAATTTTTCACCATAACAATGTGGCCTTGAGGATGAAGGATCACATTTAACCAGTCATTCATGGAAACTTAGGAAAACATGAAACTTCAAACACATTAAAAGAGGTAGTTGCATGTCTACCACATAGTTTGTCAAACCATGTAGGTTGATAGAAAAACTGTCTAACTTTATTTCTTCTTGGATATGGGGAACCATAAAGTTGGCACATTGGTTGGTTAACCATGTATCCAAACCCTTAATCTATTAAAAAGAGAACATTTTTTCATTTTACCCCTCAAGATTAATGTTTTACCCTTCAATTCTCACCCCATTTCCCCTCCTACGTCTTCGAGTGAAAACCAAGATCTTCCTCCTCCCTTAACTATGGTTCTCCATATATTCCAAGATGTCTGGATTTTTATTTAGTGTGAATGGAATCTACTTATAATTATCTGACTCCCTTTCGGTTTATTTTCAAGGAAAATTATTATGGGTAATTTCCACTTACTTTGAATATTATTATCTCTATTTACAATAGATTATTAATCTTTGTGTTTTCAGTTTATCTAGAATCTATAAATGGACTAGGTTTAATAAAAAAAATCAGCAACCCTATGGTTGGTTGTCTATAGGTTATTTACCATAGTATTGATCTTTATTCATGTGTTTGTGGTCTATGTGTATCTAACCTTGTGCTTCTAAATTGAGTCCTTCATAGGGAATGATAAATAGGGTTTCTAAATGATGTGTTGATCCCTTAATGTATCATGTAGGATCTATTGATGATGATAAAACAAGAACTAAGGACACCCATGGGCTATTCTTCTTCATTGAGCGTTGAAATTGAGTTACTGATTTGTGAATTAATAGTTTTATGATATTAAACCAGTTTAAATATTTTTGATCATGTTAACAAAGAATAAAGGGTTGTTTGGATCAACTTGGAATGTTAAATGGGTTATTTGGTAATTAATGGGAATAGATACAAATGGTAATAGTGGAAATGTTAATGTTTTCAAATAGTGGAAGGAATTTTTTATGGATGTGGTTATGAATAAAAGGATAAGAATACTAGTCATGGTACTCAGTTAAATATGTTGAATGTAATGAACCATTTAATTGTTGTGTAATGAAAATGTGAACCATTATTATTATTGTTGGATAAAAGTTCACTAAATATAATCCTTAGATATCATGGTTCATAGTATGTTTAGGATATTGAAATGAAAACCCATATCTTTGGGTCTTTCCAAAATTATACTCTAGTAACCACCAATGGATTTTGTGGTTTTGAGTATGGGATAATTGTTAGAACACCATGGGAGAGGATGCTAGACAGATTCTCCAAGATCTACTGGATTGGATGTTGGAAAGATGCTCCAAGATCAACTAGATTGGACATGTGATGGGTACATGGGCTAATGCTCCAAGGTACAATGATTTAAGTGAATTTATTTATGAACATCATTTTTATATAATGTGTTATACACCATATATTATATTGTTCATACTTTAAATGTGGAAAAAGGATGGTTTGGTGCGTTCGTTCCTTTGGGGGAACTGAGATCCCATGGGGAATGTTGATATGTATTTCATTAAAAACATGTTTACATTAAATATATATTTTATTGATTATAGATTCATTTGAATACATTTTTATTAGACTGGATATTATTATAGGCACTATTGGCGGTGGATTACTATGTTATACTCACACCCTTATCATGTCAGCGTTGTTACCCCGAGAAGATTTAATGTTTTTAGGTTATGATAAGGGAAAGGGACTTGTGTAATATAGTTGACTTGGGATAGGGTGTGGATGGGGGAACAAAAATGGTATTAGGACCCATTGTGGGGATTATCATTGGAATCATTATTTTGGTTTCCTTTTGGAACTTTAAACACTCATGGAATGACATACTTATTATATGGGTGGGTTTTACATACCTAGTTGTTGGAGTTAGTTATTGGTTATTATTACATATCAATGTTTATTATGATTTAAATTTATGGTTTACCACGGAAAAGAGGTTATAGTCTACCAATATGTTTCCTTAGACCCTCTATACTATTTAGAGGCCTCTGGTGTATGGGAAGTAAATCTAAATTCCAAGTAATAAATAGGACTAGTTCACCAATTTAGTGAACCTTGGGTCAAGAAATTACAAAATTGTATCTGAGCCAATTATTTCTACTACATTACTATTTTAGATATATAGAAATGATAATTGAATTTGTTCAGCATTGGTAATGAGATCATTCATGGTTGTAGATAACCCATGAGAGATGGAAAACCCATGTTCCCAGGGTTGGATTTCTGTATTTGATTTTTGTTGTTAGAATTCGATGTTATTTCACCCAGGTAGATACACATGCTTCATGATGTTATTATATGTTAATATTTTACTCATTATCTAGTAGGTCATGTTGATTATGTATTTGGAAATTATTTTATGTACTAGAGATTCATGTTACATTCATAATGTTAAAATGTATATAGAAAAACATGTTGGTTATGGGAAATATGGTTATTTAATGATTCTTTTGTGGTTTTGAAGAAGTGATTCCTAAAATAAGATTAAAACTATTTTAGATTTATGGATGTAAATTAAAATAGTTAAAATGGTGACATTATGAAAATATTTAAGTAGTTTAAAATAAAAATGTAAAGTGACAGGGATAAAATAATGTGAGATGAAAATCTTCTAAAATATGGATGTTAGTTTACTCAAAGATAATCATGACCCCGAATGTGAATGTCTTTGGGTTGTGGTAGTTATATGGATATGTCCATTAGAATTGTGTATGTCATGTAGCTTTTTATGGATAGTCATGAACCCTCCCTTTTATTACTATGTAATAAATTGTTATGTTCCCTGAAACATGTGGTTGTCAATATAGTGATATTCTATCTTGATGATGTTTACTGGTAGGGAGACCGGAGGGAAATTATGCGTATACATCTCTAATAGTGGGACCAAACCCCCTATTGTTTTTGGGTGAGAGGATAGAAGATAAATTCTTCAAGAATTTTTTTATTTAGTTTTTGTAGGGAGACGTCTATAAAGTATCTTTTAGTATGTTCCATTGGACTAGGGAATTCCAACGATAGCATCCCCCGACATTCTATGAATACGGTGGTCCTATGGAAGAAGAGTTATGGATTGAGTATATACATTTGTTTATGAACTAATTAGAGACTCCTCTAGAGAAGAGGGTATTGTTTGAAGAATACATATTAAGAGGATCAAAAATGATCTGGTGGGATATTCAGGCTTGGGATATAAATCATAGGGTATGGAATGGGAGCAGTTCCAAGAAAAGTTCTTATATAATTTTTACCCAAAGTCCCTAAGATAAGAGATATTTGTGGATTTTATAACATTAACCTTGTTAACTAAGTTAGTGACGGATTATGATTGTTTATTCACCTATTTTTAGAATTTCGTTTCATCACAAATGGGGGATGGGGCACCTATAGAAAAATGTTTTCAGGATGAACTTAAATACTGGATCACAACCTAGGCAAATATGCTCCACATAATGATGTTTGTTCATATAGTCGATCTGGATATCATTTCGGATCAGAACCAAATAGAGGATTATGGTGGTAGATAGATGGATCTATTTGTAACATTAGGTAGTAAATTCATATATTGTAGGATTTAACATTCTGATAACTTCACCAGGGCGATGGTGGATTGAGTTTCCCAGGGGTAGGATTAGCCTCTCAAGGTAGTGATCATGTTTTGTAATATCAATGTGGAAGGACCTATCACCTGAATGATTACTGTCCGTGAACACCAATGTAGTCTATATATTTTGGTGGTATGGGTAATATATGAAGGTTCTGTAGCAATCCTCAATGTATATGTGGTGATAGAGGATCGATGTCAATATAGAGAACTTGAATAGGATCTTATGCCCATATCAGTCTAATAGTTGGATATCTATTGGCCATACTGGTTGGAGTGGAACTTTAGGAACTTAATTATTGGATTTTCTATATGATTAAGGGAATGTAGTGCATGGGCCTTAAAAAATTTCCTAGGTAGGAAGACATGGTAGTTCCATGCAATTCTGAATACTACATAGGATAGCAAGGATGGACCATCAATAGTTTGAGGTACGATTCTAGTACCTTTTACTCCTTCTGATGATTTATTTGATATGATAGCTACTCACTAGTTTTTAAATTCCTAGTTTATAAATGTTTTTTTTGAGATGTTGAGTTTATATATGTGGTTATATCTATCAACACACCATTTTTGTTGGGATCAAAGTGTATCTAGTGACGTAAGGACTATGCCTTCGAAATTGGTGGGTACCATATCCTTTAGTAAATGTTCTTTCTTGATATGTATATTTTCAACCTAATACTATGAATGGAATGGTTGGTTGTTTATTATTATTACATTTTTTGTTACCATAGGAGAGTGAGTTTCAAATATCCTATGGGTGATGTTTATATTCATCACTGATAATTTAATTTCTATGAGGTATGTGTAGGGATAGTCCACTAGAACTTTTTGAGCCTACATCCCAAGTGGAAAGACTCATTCTTGATGATTAGGGAGTGGAACAAGGAATATTTCCACTTATAGTGGATAAGTTCCAAGACATGTTTCTTAATGATTCTTCAGGGCTATCATCAAAGAGATATTTTGAGTTTCAGATTGATCTAATGGTAATATTTGAGAAAATTTCTATTCAGCCAAATATATTTACATCATTTGAGCCTCAAGAGCATAAGGCTCGGGTGGAGGAGTTAGAGGATAATGGTTTTATCTATTTTATTATGTCACCTTTGAGGTCTCATGTTTTTTATTCCATGAATTATAAAGTAATTTTGTGTTTATTAATGAAATTTGAACCGGATAATGACTAAGAATGGGTACACACTATTTTGAAATTGGGGTGTCATCAGCTGAGTGTGAGACCTTCTTGTATACCATGGAAAACATTCAAGAGCATTTATAGTTTTTATGTGTTCATTGTGATATTTTTTTTGGGATAAAAAAAATTGAGATATGTTTATATGTTATATTAACTGAATCATTCACCCATACCTTGAACAATTTTTGGTTTTATTGTTTATAAAGTCTTATTGAGCTCCTAGACTCATGGTGATCATTCGAAAAATATTGAAGTTGTTTTGTGTACAGTAAGGGAGTATTAGATATATTACAAGATATATGTGTGTGATTTTTGGATTTATGAGTTAAATATCATGCATCACGACATCTCAAAATAAGGTTTTTATTAGAGCTGGATAAGGTTCAAGAAGTTGTTCCTTGGGTGTAATAAAAAATAAATTTTCTTATATCCAAATCTTTTAGGGTGTATCATGTTACAACTAAAAGTTCATGAAATACATTTCTCACATGGTATTTCATCTCTCAGGTCTAATTGAGAAGATTGTAAGGTTTAAATTGTATGAAGTATTTGATAATTCCTTGCAGTTTTTGAAAAGGTGTTTAACAACATCACTAATTTTGATCTTACCTAAACTGGGTGAAGAGTATACACTTTCTTGTAAAGAATTTGGTATCTGAATTACAGTATTGTTAATTTAAGGATACATAGTCATGATTTATAGATCATTTCATTTGGTTACTCATGATTTTGAATATACTATGCATGATCCCAGGTTACTTGTAAGGGTATATTACATAAATTCTTAAATACATTATCTTAAGGGTGAAAAATTACTATTTTTATTAATCAATATAGCCTCAAATAAATATTTTCTCATTGTTATTTAAATCATTGATAGTGAATATGGGTTGAGTACATGTAGTCCTTTTATTTTTTTCTAGCATATACACTATGAAAAGGAAACAATTATGTTGATTATTAAATCCTATATAAATTTAATCAGACAGTTTAGAAGTCTAGTTATGAGTGGAAAATGGTATCTTTTTTCACAGATATGTATATAGTTGATAAATATAATGGTGAAAAGATGACCCTTGTGTCTTTATCCCTTGATAACTCTCTTCTAAGACATATCATGGAATGATAGTATGAAGATCTTGAGTGGTTGGCATTGAAGTACAACTTTTTGTTGGGGAGATTCCTTCTTATTGAACCATTGATTATGATGAGATCATACATGTTTTTGGTCATGTTATTATGACCATATGTATGCGAGAGGACGTAATACATGAATTTAATTCATCAAATTGGGCTATGAAACCTAGTTTGAAAGAAATGTATTATAACCTTCGTAGATAGTATTTATATATAGTAATGAAGAAAGAGATCATAGATTTTGGGATGAGATGATACACCTATTAGCAAGTGAATGTTGGGAATAAATGGACTAATTGTATATTACATCTATTAACCATTAAGTAGTGGAAGTGGGATGATGTTATAAAGGAATTTATGTGAGTTTATCACGGACTACATAGAAGAGTGAATTTATATGGGTGATTGTTGATCAATTTACATAAGTATAAAATTTCATACTGATATGGTAGAATTTTATAATTGATCAGTTGCGTGACTAGTATGTTCCAAAGATAATGTGCTTTAATGGGGTTCTATAAAGCATTGTTTCATATATGAACCCTCATTTTACATCAGTATTCTATAAATGAATTTATAAGGTACTTGGAACACTTTTATTTTTATGTAAAACCGTTCACCCACATAGAGACTAGAAATCAAGAATATAATATACATGTTTCTGATGATATGCTAAGAAAATGCATCCTATATTTTGGTGGAACTTGGGAAAATCACATAGCTATTATTGGGTTCTAATATAACAATAGTTATCACATGACTATTCATATGGAACTATCTATTTCACTCAATGGTATGCCTTTAATATCACCTCTATATTGGATAGAAGTAGAAGAATTAGAGTTTTTGGGATATAGTCTCCTCAAGGAGACATCATAGCTTTTTTTTATCTAGATGAAAATGGATATAGAAAATAGTAGGATAATCCTATGTTTATAGACTCCAATGACCTCTTGATTTTAAAATGGGGGATCATGCATTTGTTTATGTGTTCCCAAAATTTTCTCACCATCAGATTAGAAAGTAGGGAATGTTGGTTCCCAAGTATGCGGAATCATTTGAGATTGTAGAGAGTTTCATACCATTAGTATATCAATTCACTCTTCCATAGTGGTTCAGGTATATTCATGATGTTTTTCATGTTTTATATATTCATTAGTATCACCCTTTACCTTCTCATGTGATTGATATTGAGGATTTTTTGCTTAAAGTTTATGCATCTTTTAAGGAGCATCTGATTCGTGTTATGGTTCAAATTGAGAATGTTTTTTGGGTAAAACATTTAGTTTTCCCATGTTTTTTTGAAGAATGGTTGTGTTCAATATGGAAATTGGGAAAGGGAAACTGATATGAGGGACCAATGGCCCGACCACCATACCATGAAGTATTTGTGATGTTGGGAAGTGAAACATGAGTATAATATATTAAAATGTGGGGAGGTTCTATGATCCTAAATTTCTGATGAGATTCATTTTTTTAAAATTGTGGTTTAACTCCGAATGAAATTATAAATTGGATACAGTCGAATATTGGTAAAGGTATAAAGAGTGTCTGAGTGGTTTAAGAGATGAAAATTGGTCAAAATATTTCGCCCAGTACATAGTTCACTATTGGAACATGGTTATTTCTAACCATGTTCCCAAGTTTTTCATCCTATAAGAAGAAGGAATGTAGTTAAAAAACATCAATGGTGTCCCCCAAGGCTGTCCACAATGAGTCTCATAGATATAGGAAACTTCATGGTTACCAAATGGTTTTTCAAACCATGTGGGTTTCCAAAAAAAATTATGGATATATTTCCTCTTGGACAGAGGGATCCACATGGTTTGTGCACCATTTCAAAAATAATGTGGCCAAATCATGTGCCCCTTAAAAATAATCATTTTAACATTTTCCCCTCCCAATATTTAAGGTTTATCCCCAATATTTCTCCCTAGTTCTCCTCCAATATCTATGGGTTAACCTTCATCTCCCTCCTCCCTCGAGGGTGGTTCCCCCTCGATTCATAGTCATTTGAAGTGTTCTTTAGTGCGAAACAATGATCTTTTTAAGGGTTTTACTCTATTTCCTTCAATTTTCTAGGAATTGTTTTGTGCTTTATTTCCTCTTCCACTTAATCTTATGATCCCTATTTCCAAGAAGTTATTTATCTTTGTTTTTTCAACCAATCTGTATTGAATCAGGGTCTTGGGTTGGAGATGTGTTTGTCAAAAACCCTAAGGTAGGTTTTTAACATGTTATTTATCTTATTATTGGTGTTTATTCTTATTTATGTGGTTTTTTTGTTTCATTCGATTAACAATGAAGTTGACTCCATGAAATTTAATAATAAATGGGGTGAATAAATTATGTTTTGAACCTTTAAAGGATTGTGTTGGATCTGTTGATGATGATCACACTTGGCCTTATTCCACACATGTGGTTTGCTACACCCTTGAAAATAGAAATTAAGCTTTGAATAGATAATTAATGGGTTTATGAGATTAAAATGATTGAAAATTTATATAGCGTGTTATCATGGTATAAATTCTAAATTTTATTCACATAAAAAACTAAATGGGTAATCATATAATTAAGGGTAAATATATCTTGTGGGTAAAGGGGGATTCTCAATATTTTCAAATAGTGGAAGGATGTTTAATGGTTGTGGTTAAGAATAAATGTTAAAATGGAATAGTAATGAGATTGAGTTAAATGTGTTTCTTTTAATGAACCATGACAATGTTGATAAATTAAAATTTCCACACTTATTATTATTGTTTGATAAAATTTCATCGATGAAGAACCTTGGAAATCTTGTTTTCTAGCATGGTTGGGATACTGGAATAAATCTCCTCATATTTGGGTCATTCAAAACTAATTATCATGGTTAAATTGATGTATTTTATGGATTGTATGTTGGACTGGTTCTTCAAGCTCTATGGGATAGTATTTTAGACTGATTCTCAAAGCACCATGGGGTTGGATTCTTAACTAATGCTCCATGATCCACTAGTCTAGACACGTGATGGGTACCTAGATTGATTCTCTAAAGTAAAACGAATTAAATGAATTGATTAATGAATTCCCTTGTCATATATAGTGTCAAACTAAATATATTATATGGTCTATACTTCCATTATGGGCTGAAGATGATTTCATGTATCATTGTCCTTATGGGAACAGAGACCACATGGGGATAGTTGAAAAGTATTTAACTAAAAAAATTCCCACCATCACTATGTTGATTATTTATTATGAATTATTCTATATAAACTATTATTAGACTATATATTATTGTAGGAAACATTGGTGGTGTATATTGACTTGTACTCGCAGTACTCTCTGGCCACAGTTGGTACCGAAGAAGGATTCATGTTTTCACGTGCTGATAATGGTAAGGGCCCCACATTATATAGCTGACTTGTGATGGATCATGGATGAGGAAATCGAACATGTTATCTAGATTAATTATTTCAATATTATTTGGAGTATATATTTTTTTCCATTTTTCACTTTAGACTCTCGTGTGATGACATAATCATTATATTTTTTCATTGTACTTACCTAGTTTTGGGAATTATTTATGTGATGGTTGGTGATTGATTATTATTTCTTGTTTATTTTTACTATGATTTCCATTTAGGGATTAATATGGTAAATAGGGATTAACCTATTCACAACATTTATAAAAAACATCACTACTAGTTGGTAGCCTCTGTCACATGGGGATGTATTCTTGAGTTCATGTGGAGAACCATCTCATGAAACTGATTTAGTGTCACCCCTATCGGGACATTACAAAATGAACAACTATATTTATAAATGTATCATGTATATATCTATCCTCATATACTTTATTTAATTGATCTTAAAGTAAATCTTTACATATGGAATAAGGGTTGGTACAGTTTTGGTTATTTCCACTTGGTGTTATTTCTTAACAATGGAATACACTAGATTTTATCATAATATCTGGGATGTTGAATTGTAAATTATAATTCCTATATAAGTAAAATATTCTAGAAGATATTCTTTAATATCTTAAGATATTGTTATAATGTTCTTATTATGTTCTATTGTGTTCTTCAAGATCCAGTTTTCAGGGGACCTAATAAAATTTTATTAATACCAACAATAGCATTCCTAACTCCATTAATCTTGATTCGGTGGTTACATTAATAAATAGGCATAAAACACAACTGATATAATACCACATGGTTGTATAGTTTAGTAGTCTATAGTGATTATATTCATATATGTTTCTCATAATAAAACAAAATATATGAAATATAACGTAATACTCTAGTGAAGAAATTATAATTTCTTCTATAATGTCCCTATAACCATTCAAAGTTATCTTATTGGTACCCAAAGGAATTAAAAACACAATAAATGGTGATGTTTTATTCTCGTTAAGAGAAATCAATCATTGTGAGATATCATATACTATATAACACATGAATAATATAGTAGATATAAACAATAACAAAATATATCATGTAACTAATATGATAAAATGGGAATATATCCTTCGATAACATAATAACATAAATAATCTCATGGATAACAATAAATGGGTTCAATGTGATATAATATAAAATATATAATATCATAATCTTAATTTCAATGTCTTATGTGAAGATATCATACCTTAAAATGTGAGCCACTCTTGAAATAATCAATCATGTCTATCTAATGATAACAACTAATGCATCGAGGGGATATATAATTTTATTCCATTCTTATCACCTAGTAATTATAATAAATTCATCACATGAAATAAATGAATTTCCATATGATACATAATCATCATAAACTTTCATATTGAAATCCTAGCATACAATATGTCAATATTTCCCCCAGTAAATATATAAAAAAATGTGATCATAATCCATCCAGATAAATAATAGTGATTGTATCATTAGAATATATACCTTGTTAAACATAAAAATATTTAATGCCTATTAACAAGTATTAAAAACACATTTATGAAGACATTGGTAAGTCGCTTTAAAAACAAGAAGACATATCATTTTCCTTCAAAGACAGTCTAATACTAAAAATTCCTAACATATCGGGAATACGAATTCATTTAAAATATTATAGATACATTTATGAAAATATTTATAATTAATAATGGATATGGTGGTGTGAAAATTATTTCAATTAGTAAACATAATGAAAATTTCGTTATCCCACTTTCATGAAATAACAAAAAAATGTATTGTACGGATAAATATAAGTAGATAAATTGAAAAAAAATTCAAATAAATTCATTGGTAGTATAAAAATAACTTCTTCTTCCATTAAAATAGGTATAATGAAATCTATAAGACAATTTGAGCAATAAAAAATGGGGGAGAATTATTCTCAACCTAATTTTCATATTATATATTGTTCATTCATAATTTCTTCTAATCCATTGATTAATAATTATTTTCAAAAATCAATATTTGAGTGTCAACCATTCCATTTTCTTTATAAGTTTCAGTTTAATGGTTATGGTCATTACACTTTGGTCAGGGTTTTTTTATATAAAAAATTTTAATCATGCTATAAATATCATTTTTATATATTCAATATAATTTTATAATAATCTATCAAAAATAGACATGAAAAATGAAATTCATTATTTCATAAAGATGGTAGTCTGTATATACGCATGAGAGAAATTTTTATTTTTCAAATTAATTAAAGAGAAATAAACAAGATAAAGGTATAACATTACTTAATAATAATAATGATATAAATATCACCTTTATTCATTAAATCCAACTCATTGACCATTGATATAGATAAAAATTTTACAAGGAACCACAAAATATCATTGAGGTGGTAGTTCACACACACACGCAATCAATGTTATCATATTTCAACAAAAGGAAGGGTATGTGTAAAATCAAGATATTTTGTAGAAAAAATAATAATTTAATCTTTTTATTTTTGTGTTATAATCAACCCCAATTTTATCATGTGTTACATGTAAAATATATTTTATACTTTATTACATGAAATACTGAGTTTAGCTTACGTTACACGCAATATCACGTTTAAAGGAAACATGACATGCTATTAAAATGTTATTATTTAATATGATAGTAATCAACTATATTGAATAATAGTTGGTATGAATAGGATTAATTTTTTTAAAACAAAATATGTAGTTTAATTATATTTATGAAATGAATTATTTGGTGACAAATAATTATTAATGAAAAGAAAATTGAAAATGAATGAAATATTTTTCTTAAAATAGTTTATATGAACACAAAGGTGTTTTACCTCCATAAATTAAAAGAAATATCTTTTCAAGAATTATTATAATAAAACTTATATATTATATTTTCAATAAAAAAATTTAGCCTTCATCCAATTTTTTTCTTTAAAAAAGTTATGTGTAAAACTAATTTTATGCTTAAAAAATATATTTTTCTATGATATCATTTTGCCCCCTTTTTCAAAAATATTTTAAAATACTTTGATAAAACATTCATGAATTACATTTTACAAAAAAACTAAAACACGTCGTATCAAAATTATCTTGTATTGAACATTTTATAATTTTACAAGAAGGTAATTTTTTTGAGGAGTAGTGAAAAATAATTGTTTTTATAAAGAATTTTGGTTTATTTTATATAATTTAAAAACATAAAAATTATTTTAATGTTTTTATAAAAGTAAATTATGTTTAATTATATATATATATAATATTTATTCCATTAAAATAAATTTCAGGTTGAATTTTGATATAAAAACTTATTAAAATTTTGAACAATTGTCATTGGAAAACCGATTTCTCATCATGAATAGGGGATTAATTGTAAATTTAATTATTTTAGTTATGTGAATGGAATTTGGAAAATTTTATTCCATGTTTTTAATCAGAATAATCAGTATTATATTACAATTTCAACTTAAATTTTACCATAATAAAAAATAAAAATACTAAAAAATATTTACCACGATTAAGGTAGAAATAGGATTACTATGTGTTAAAAAAATAATGTTAGAAATGCCTCAAAACTTATCCAACATCCATTTTATATCCATATCCAGAATTTATATCTTATATGTTCTATAGTGTAAAATTTTGGTTCATTTTCTTGTTGAAAATGTGCCTTTACCTTTTCCTTTTCAAAAATTAAAAATGTGTCACTCACCTCACTTATAAAAGGCCACCCCTATTCCTCTCCACTTTACACATAAAAAACATTTGGTACAGAAATCAACTCTCCAAATAATTTCTTTAATTCCATATAATCATCCTATAATCATTATTTAGATCTTAAATCCAACATAAGAATCTGTTTGGTGCAAACCAAAAGAAGTTGTCTGAAGAAGAGGTAACATCCCTAACCGAACATTTTATTTTTTTCGTCCACCACATTTTTAAATTATTATTAAACTATGATGATATAATGACCTAAATAAATTAAATATAATATAAAAATTATTTTATGTTCATGACATGTGTCCATCTCCTCCACCATCAAATGTTATACGAAATCATTGTTTGTGACTAGGGAGGACTACCGCCTCATGATCCAATGTTATTAATTTTCCACCACCACCTCACACAGCTGAACATAATTATGGATTTATAATTTATAATTTATATTTATGATATAATTATACTTCTAGAATTATTATAGTATATATAACTTCTTAAATTCAATTCTGTGGGAATAAAATAACGTTATTCGTGTGTACAGCGGACTATTTCCTCGTGAATCAATGTGATTTATTTTTCACATATGCTTTCGATGGAAAGTAATAATGATATTATTAAATAAAAAATCATAATATATATGAAATTAAAATTATTTTTTAATGGTAATATATCATTAACCTTTCTTTCATTATTTTCATTGGGAAAATGGAAATAGCATTCACGTGTACATACAATATACCATCTCTATGAACAGTGTATTTCATTTTCTATCGTTAAATTTTATGGATCACTATAAATAAATGTATAATGAATTTATATGATATTTATATCATCTTTAAAATTGTGTATATTATTTACCCATGATCAATGTAAGAGTATCAAAAATAGAGAATCATAACATACACGAAAAGAAAAGTAGTTATTACCCGAAATATGACATTAACAAGGAATTATTAATAAATGAGGAATAAATTGTTATCTGTAAATAAAATACGGTATGAGGTATTTATATATATATGTATGTATGTATGTATGTTTTATAAATATATTAATAATAAACTTATATTTATTATACATTGGGATTCAATGAGTATGAAATACATCAATACTAAATGTAAGGGGATTTTTGTCTTTCTTTCATTTCTAGGAGACATATACCAATTCACCTCTAATTTATTTTTTGTGGTTTATCTACATCCCATTTTAAAAGATATATAATTAATCTCCTTTTTTCATGATATTTAATGTTTCATTTAATGTCATGATTTATTGGGTTTTACAATTCAAAAGATTACAAAAGAGGAAGGGATTTCTGTTTCAATTTTTACTTCGGTGAGACACGTGTCATATTCACCGCATATTTTTTTATTTGTTGTATATACATCCCATGAATCGATTTTATGAATATTATCATGAATATAATTTTTATTTTCATAT
Source organism: Viscum album (assembly GCA_963277665.1). NCBI lineage: Eukaryota > Viridiplantae > Streptophyta > Magnoliopsida > Santalales > Viscaceae > Viscum > Viscum album. The sequence continues at coordinate 489,638,028 of OY728120.1, forward strand.
CCAATTTTGGATCTTTGTATATGGTGTTTGTGGTAAAAAATATACCAAATAGGAATGGTATTTTTGTCTGAATTTTCCTTTTTGAAACATATGATATGTTATGACCCTATCATCTCATATCTAGTGTATATAAATCCAATATGAAATGTAATATTTTTTATTTATTTATTCTGATAATATTATATGTTCATTTAATTTTATTATTTCATATGACTTATGATCCAATGTTACCAAAGTGGTAAGGGTTTTATATTACAATCTCATCATTTTTTCAAATTAATAACGATAATTATTAGAATGATGAAATATTATGATCTATATATCTAGTAAATAATGTATTTTATTCTCCTCTTATTATTTAAGGATAATAGATATTTTCCCTTCGTATTCCTATCTTTATGTACTCATGTGTTTAAAAGAATGTTTTTAATAATATATGAATTTATTACTCTCTTTGGTTGAAAATCATTTTACTTTAAAATCTATGTTTTATAAAAATGTATTTAAAATTATAAAAACAATTTATTATATAAATATTATCCAATTATTAATTTTTAATAACAAATTTAAAAGAAATCTTTATGTCATTTTCCAAATAATTCTTGTTTGTATTTTACTAAAAATGTGAAAAAAATCGTAGTTTTAAAATGTATTGAATGAAAATAATTATCTATTATAATTTAAAATATTTTAATTCAAGATTCATTTATAATATTTCCTTGCTAATTTGAAATTTAATTATTTTGAAAAAAACATATGTTTTAAATATATTTTTTTAAAATCATAAAGGATTTTTGTTCAAGAAATTTTTTAAATTATCTTTCAAAACAATTATCCATAAAATACGACATCCATTGATGTTTCCTCTACCTTAATGGGGATATAATACATATTTAAAAAATATTATTCCTTCTTCAAATGGTTTTTGTTTAAGAAGGAATTATTTTTAATAAACCTGTTTCTCTCCCATGGGTTATCCCATGACAAAATTCATATGAAACCTTCTCCTTTTAGAAGGGTTATGATATGATGGAATGATGAAATGATTATGAAAACTCTGTATTTTTTAAAGGATGTGATATTATGAAATTTTTGTGAAACCCATTTCATTTCATGGGTTATGATATGATGAATGTTTGATAATATCTTCTCACATATATGTATGATTTTCATTATGTGATAGGTGGGGCCTATATCTCCCTCCAAGGAATTAGGTAAATATTTATTTCTCAAGAGATATATATGAATGGAATGGGTAGTGAACCCAGTTTAGTAAGAAATTTTTTACACAATGATGGTCATAGGAGTAAATATTTTCTACTATAATGGTTTGGGTAGTGAACTCTTCCCCATATGATATCCTTGGTAGTGATCTTTGACTACTATGGAAATGATTTTCAATGCATATTTGAATTCCACATTTCCAGGTCTTATTCTAATGTTATGCTCTCATGGATCATGTTCTTTCATTTTTTCATGATTCATGTCTTATAAACTACTAATCATTATTTCATGACTCGAAATTATAGTATTTTATAATTAGGGTATGGTTTTTCAATTTTTATTCCTATTTTCCTATACTCTTATGCACTTGCTATGTTGATATCTCACTTGTTTTCACATTCTGATCATTTGATCTCGCCCTTTATTATTTTTCCTTTCCTTAGGTTATGAAGAATGGTTTTATGTTTTGTATGTCTAAGAAAATTACTATGTGGGAATATCATTATTGGAGATATTGAAAATATTTCAAGAAATAAGATGATTTTGTATATAGTCTACAAATAAACACTACCAATATATACCTATATCATGTGTTTATGTAGTGTATTTAATATTCATATAAGAATATGTGATATTTATATATGAAAATACTGCATCTTTATGTATGGTATCAAATGAAATGTTTAGTTTACCATTGGAAACTAAGATGAGAAAGGTGACCACATTGTTGTGAAACATAAGTGATTGAGTTTTCAAAAAAAATAGCATAGGGAAGACCCTAGGTTGTCTCTAAGGGAGAGTTGGTGGTTTAATGTGTGTATTTTTTATAAAGTTTACTAAAATAGGGGTGTAGTTTTGAAAACAGATTTAGAAATAAAATGATTTAATTAAGGAGTTAAATATTTGATAAATAAAGGCGGTGTTTTTAGAATTATGAGATAAGGATGAAATTTCATGTTCACTACAAAAATCTACTAGTTAATTGTTCTAAAAATATACATAGTTTAATGGAATCCTTTGTTGGAGGGTTAACAGGATCTTGATTCCCCCCTTACCTCTTAAAACCATTCATAAAGAACCGATCCTTGATACAAAAATCATGTTTTAATGGTTTGGACCTCAAGAATATATTAAGGGATACCAAAGCATACTAATATCTCATTTATGTGTGAGAGAAATAGGAGGCTTGTCTTATCTAATCATAACAACCCAAGATTCCAACTTAAATCAAAACCAAATTGATATTTAAATGAAAAATGTTTCACATTATTTTACCAAAGAAATTCATTTATAGGTGAATCATTTTAAGATAAGAAATATGTGAAATATTAATCAAATTTAATTACAAAAAACATGTAAATAAAAACTGTCAAAAATCCATCCCATTTGTGATTTGCTTCCTCAAAATGATAATCCCCATTTAAGCTATGCATCGAGAGAAGGATGAGGCTCACGTTGAACTTTACTATCATCCTTCATCCCCAATGTGGATACAAGCCTCCATAACATCTAGGTTGAGGAGAGGAATAATATAGGTCTCATAAATGGTAGAGAATTTTCCCTTGGTTGAGCTTAAAATTTTTATTCCCAAAGTTACAATTTATTGGAAAAGAGGATCCTTGTTTTGGGAACCTATATTTAGAGAATGTACTTCGATAATGTTTTTGGGTGGGTAGACAGTTTTATCAATTTTAAAAAAATAGATAATACCATGCCTATTTAATATCTCATGGTAAATTTTTCTATCCATTTAATTTATAAAATTGGAAATATTTCCAAATTATGAAACCAATATTTTAACTATGTATAGATTCTTTTTCTTGGACAAATTAGTTTTGTTGGGCCCCTTAATAGACCAATTTGGATTTTCTGTCTTCAGAAAAGTTTTATCCCACTAAATTCTTAATATGTATAGAAAATTAAATCCCAACAAGATTCATGGACTATATTTTTTGTGGAGTTGAGTAGACATGTTTGATTTCATTCCTGTGGATTTTAGAACACATAAATTGAATTCCATCATGGGTTATCCAAATCACCTCCACCTTTAATGAAATAATCACAAAAAGTGAAATTTCCCATTCTAATAATGTTAATAACAAAATAATTGAATCAAAATTAATTTCAACTTGTTATTTAATTTTTAATTCTCAATATAAAAATTGTTTAGCACAGTGGCATATGGTTGAATAAAATAGTGACTCATGGTGCGATCATACCCACACACCTAAACATTTTCACTCCACGTCAAAGTCACTTTTCAAAAAAATGATGCATCAAGATACTACCAAATAATTTAATATTAAGCATTGAAAGAAAATTTATTTTGTGATAGCAAAGTGATAATTGAAAAACCCACACCAAGGAGTAATTCTAAGTGATCATGGAAAAGGATATCCCAAAATATAATTACAAATAAATTCCAAGAGATTCATGACACAAATATGGTAAAATAGCAAATAATTAAAACATATCACTAACACAACACCTATGTGTGTATGTGTGAAAACCATTTCATGTTATTATTTCCACTTTCTATCAAGTAAATATAGGTTATTTTAAAAAAATCATCTTACATTTTTCCTTCTATATAACTTACCCTATATCCTTTTCCATCAAATTTCAAGACCTAATCACATAAGAAATCCTAGAAGTCAACCCTTATTCTCTTTACCTAGATATCCTCGTTTTTTTTAAATTTTATTACTCCAATGAATTTTTTAGGGCATATAATAGTCGAATAATAAGTACACACACATAGGTCAAACTAGAATAGCAATGAAATAGATCGAATTTGGAATGAACATATAGAAAAATAAATGTGGAATGCGGGAAAAAATAAACCTAACATATATTTACATTCTACTAAGTAATAAATATTCACACATCGTGGTTGGGTGAAAATATGTGTGGAGATATTAACTGACTCAATTTTCCCACAAACTAATAACACAAAGGGTATAAATCTATTAAAATAAGTCATATAAATATTACCATTTATATCATTAAAAAACTAAAAATTTACTAATAAAATCCACACATAAATGTTGAAACATGCTAAACCTGACATTCCATCGGTGAAATAAATTTTTTAAATTTTAAAACAACATGAAATTGGGGAATACCTTATCAATTTTCAATAATTTACATGATTATGTTGGGATCAAAAATGAATATTTTAGAATGAATGTGAGGGGTGAAAGGCTGAAGGTAATAATTTATTCAGTAATAGAAAAATATAAAAATAATAAAGATGATGAAAATTCCTAACTAGCCCAATAATGTAATCACCCCACCCAACTAGACTTTGTAGTTCCCTCACAATTAAAAAACTAATTTAGGAAAGAAATATAAAACATGGTGGGTGTGATTGGTAGGTTTTTCCTTGAACATGGAGTTCCTCCATCAAGGGATTTATAATGGATTCATGAAATCGATTCTACTACTACCAATTCACATTGATCGTTTTTTTTCTTCATTTTGATTCTAAATTAACACAAAATGGATTAACTTTATTAATTGTGTATGATACAGACTAGAAAGAACGAATCTAACCTATATGTAAATTTATCCTTGAATTAAAAAAGAGTTCCATCTTCCCAATATCAAATTGATAATTAAGGATGAGACAGTCTTGGTAATCCTTGTTTCTATCCTTGTAGATCAAGGAGTTCTCATTTAATTCCCTATGAATTTCCTCTAACTCCCAAATTTGTAACTTCTTTTGAGAATTTGAACCTTAAGGATTGGAATTATATTGATTAATGGTATAATAGTTCTAGTGATATAACTCAATAGTGAGGCGACAAATATTTCCAAAAACAAGTTGATATGGTTACATTACAATGGGAGTTTTGAAGGTCGTACAACACACGCATAATGCATCGTCAATTCTAAGCTTCCAATCTCCTATATTGCATAGAATCGTTTATTAAAGAATTTGTTTTACCTATCTATTGGAAACCTAATATTGAACATTATTTTTTGGGTGATATGTAGTAGAAAGTCGATTCCTAGTCCATTAATAATGCAAATGTGATGACATTGTTTGATTGCAAAAATGGGATCCCTAGCCACTGATGATAAACCTAGGTAATCTAAACCATTAAAAAATTTGGGTTCCCAATACACAATTGTCTTGAATCGTCTTTCCTTTTGGATCATTCCTATACCCATTTTGACTCTTAATCAACTATTAGAAGAATATACAAGTTTCCAAATGATTTGGGAAATGGCCCCATAAATTCAATGCCCCAAAAAATAATGAAAACATGGAAGACAAGGTTTTGTAGGGTAATTTCATTTTATTATAGTCATTCCCCATTATTTGAAAATGAGAACCACCTTTTAAAAAATTATGGGCATCTCAAAATATTTTTTCCAATATAATCCAGAATCAATGAATTTTCATGAAATTTGTTGTGGAACAAAGTGGCCCCCAGAGGCAAGCGTGTGGAAGAACCTAAGTATAGACTGAAACCCACTATCAAGAACACAATTCCTGATGAATTGAATACAAAATGTGTTATAATGGTAGTGTTCATCCAAAATATACCAACAAGGCTCATATTTTAGATTATCAGGGTTTTTTTAGAAATAAGAAAGAATGGAAGATGCTAACAAATAATATATAGTTTTATAATACTAATGAATAAAATCATGCACTTAATAAAATTTTTCATTAGGAAAACTTTCATTTATCGGAATACATGGGGATGATTCAATGTTAGAGGGTGAGAGGATCCTACTAATATGTTCAAACACCACATTATCATCTCTTTTTTATCTCCAATATATAAATTAAATTCTTGAAGGAGGAGAATCAAGTGACTACATTGTGGTTTGGATTATTTTTTCTTAAGGAGATACTGGAGGGATGCATGTTCTGGGAACATAATCACTTGCGACCCTAAAAGGTAGGACCTTAATTTATACAAGGTGATCATAAAGGCATGGAATTACTTTTAAGATATGGTTTAGTTTTTTTAGGTTAGTTCTATTTTGAATTAGGCATAGGCTATAACATCTTCAGATCGATCAAACCATTAAGAAAAGACTTCCCAAACTGCAAAGTTAGAGGCGTCATAGATAACCTCAAATGGTAAACCACACCCAGGTGGTTGGATTACTGAGGATGATGCGAGACATTATTATAATTTTTTAAAAGAATCCTCATAGTATTTATCAAAAATAAATTCTTTTTATACTGGGAGTAAGTGGGATATAGAGAGTATAATCTAACTAAATTCATGAATAAAAATATGATAAGATATATCAAGGACTATGTAAAAAATCACAACTTAAATATTTTTGGTGAATGGTAGCGTAGAAATGATGTCCACTTTTTATTTAACTGCTCTAATACCATCCAAAGTGAAGATATGTGAAAATATTATTATATATCCCTCCATAAAATGGAATTTATCATAAGTTAATTTATGATTCATTTAAATACATTGATTTAGGAAAGAACCTATACCAATCAAACATTCATCAAAATAGGATTCATAAATATTGAAATCATCCATGAATAATTACATGAAATTCTCTAGGTTATCCTAAAAAATAATAACCATTCTTTGTTGGAAGGTAAATGGATAATTTCACAACCCAAATGGCATCCTCATATATTAGGATGTCCAAAAGGGGAAAGTTAAGGTAGTATTTTAAGAGTCCATAGGGGAAATATAGATCTGAAATAATCTAAAATTACCATCAAGTAAATATGTATTGGGACTTCCCCGGTAACCTCTACAGCATTGTTCCAATGAATGGTAATGGGAAACGGTCATTACCAATGTGTTGGTTTAGTAAATGATAATATATAGTGACACAACCACTATTCTGCACAAGGGTTGGAACCAATAAATTGGTTTCAATTTAAATTATCATCAGACCAATTTTATTAGGAACTACACACCCTAGGTGGGCCTATTTCCTTTCATATATGGGGTAAATGATTCAACAATCCAATAATTTGGTTACCCCTTTATTAAAAATATATAAAAGTTATGGGTTTAATCGATGTTTTCCCAACGTCACTAGTTTAGCCTCATCTTTTAATAATATATTATTCATGAAAACTAATAGGATAATACTGGTAAATCCAACATGTTTCCATTTCAATTCATTTTTACACTCTCTCAAAATGTTAAAAAAATCATAATTCATGCTCTCCAGTGAGTGAAATAATAGTGATGTCATGAAACTTTCTTCTATTATCAATATATTAATATTTCTTGCTATGAGGCAATAATTTATGTTCCATGTTATGGTTCTCATATTTATGGGAGTGAATTTTAAAGGGAGAGGTCATTGAACATATCTAAATATTTAATGGTGACATTCCTAGATGAGAAATAATATTTTACATGATGAGAATTATCATCGATGGTCATATGATCCTCAGTGCTCAAGAAATCAAAAATTAACAAAGATGAATGAAATTTTTCTAGAACATTTCAACATTTAATTAAACATCAGTTACATAGAAAATATATAAATGATAAAAACATGGAATGGTGTTTAAGGGAAAGAAGACAATTTTCTATTAGGAAAACAATATCATCAAAAGAATTAACTGAAAGTGAGTAATGCTCTTATGAGGGTTTCTTCATGGAATCAAGGATCTACAAGTGGATTATTTCACCCAAAAACCCCATAGATAATGTACCATTATAGAAATTAATTATAGTTTTAGTATTTTTGATGAAATGACTCTCCAATATTACCAGGACGCGTCAATTCATCCAATCACCTTCCATTTTATGAACCTAAAAATCAATAGTAAAATTTTAATTTTTGACCCTCACAATAATATCCTCTAAAAAAATTAGGGTCTGTAGTATTTCATTTTTCCATATGAAAATTAATTCCAGTAGGCTTCAGTTCCAAAACATAAATAAAAAACAATATAGATGGAGGCATCACATTTATAAAATCATGAAAATAAATCATAGCATTGTAAAATAAATAATCCCCTATAGTGAACAGATTTTTGAATGTTTCGAGATTGTTATATTTAGGAAAAAATAATAGATTTATCAATTATAAGAGGATCCTAATAAGGCTCACATTTTTGACACATCAAATAATCTTGTTTTGTGTACACATGTCATTTATAAACTTATTGAATCATGGAATTTTTTTCACAACATCAATCAATGGTATGTTAACCATCACTTTTTTGAATGTTTCCAAAATTACCTTACCAAATTTAGTTTCATTTGATTTTTGTTATTGGGTATCCCATTGGGTAAATTAATTATTAATGGTTTGTCTTAATGGTTAATAAATTGAAATTATCTTTCATTTGGAAGGGCTTCTCTTAGGACTAGGGTTTTCATCATGTTTTCCATTTTAAATGGTTTGGATAGTGGTTTCCCTTGGAGGGGATTACTCTAATGGAGGGATAAATTTATTTTTATGTTTTGTTCCACATTGAAGGGTGACGGAACTAATATTTCCATAACCTCTTTGGATGAATGTTGATTTTCATGGTAGTTTACCAAGACTATGACTTAGTATTTACCCCACCAAGTAGGAGTGATGGCCTAATTGAGTTTTTAGGAGTTTTATTATAGATTGAGTGGTTTTTAAGAATTGGAGATTGCATTTAGAATTTTTTTCTTCATTCTAAGTATGATATGATCATGTTTTAGGGAGGGTTGTTAGAAAATAAGTTTTAGTGTTTGAATATTCTTGGGTGCTGGTGGTGGCTGTGGTAGATGACTACTCTACCCTGGTTGATTCCATGGTTGTTGAGGGTTGTTTGAATAACCATCTTTCCTATAGGCTTGGTTTTCCCTCCACCCATGGTTATATGGATAATATGGTTCTTTCCTAATGGGTTGGTTATAGGTGAGTCCAAAAAATATTTACCCATAACTATCAAAATGTTCTCTCAATTGAGGGATTTTTTTAGATTAGTGGGTGTCGTAAGAACAGATACCAAAATGGATTGGAGGAGGAGATTTGTATTTCCCTTGGGAAAGAGAATGTTTTCTGTTAAGGGTAATTACCACTTTAAAATTCATGTCCACATTCTTCTAAAACATAATAATATGAACTTAATGTAAAAATTTAATGGGTACAATGGACCATGAACCAAATTATTGTGTGTTTTGTGCCATAATCTCAATGATTTTACATGCAGCATTGGGGTCTTGTCCTCTGGGTAACCACCAACAGTAGAATCAACCATGTTATGATCAATCAGAATTAAAAAATGATAAAAATATTGTATTAAAATTTGATATCTTATTTGGTGGTGTGGAAAGTTCAAATAAAACATTTAAATCAATCCCATTATTCATGAATTTTTCCCCTTTTGATTTACTTATTCTAATTTGTTTCCCTTACTATTTTAGTTCGAGAGGCAAGGAAGTATTTTTCTTGGAAAAGGTGATTCATTCAATCTTATCCTATTATTAGAGAACTAACATAATATAAACAACATTTTTATTATATTATAAGGATCATGGGAATTCTCTTAATTTTAATTTTTCTTTATTCACATTTGCAGGTTCTAATGTTGAGAACACTATATGAAATTATTTTAAGTTATTATTTGGTTCTTCTCTAGACAGTCCATGAAAGTTTTTTAATAGGTGAATTAAACCAGATTTTAGTTAGAATTTTGGTATTGTGCCTTATGCTTGAATTTATAAATGTCTGATATCAAATTATGGTGACATTAGTTATTTTAATTTTAGGTTACTTTCATCCATAATTTGCATGTTTATTTCATTCTTGATGTTTTTATCCAGAAGAAGAATATGGATCGAGAAGAGTGTTGATGTCATGTGCATCATCCTTCAGATGATTGTTTGGTTCTTTATAGTGTTGATCATGCATGATATCCTCTCTTTCATGTTCGAAACTATGAAGTACCAATGTTGATGATCACATCATGAACATGGACTAAAAATTAATATTTTTTAAAACAACTAAAAAATAATTTAATAAAATAAAGACAAATTTTTTATAAAATACACAATGTTTTTATAAAAAATGCACCCTAAATACCTAATAGCTCCCCATATATGGTGAAACAATTTAACCATGTGGTCATGAAATTTCAAATTTATTGAGGTTTTAATGTTTATTTATATCATATGGTATACCATTGGTCATATCTCAAAGACATTTGGAGGTCTAATGTGTGTATTTTTAATAAAAATTACTAAAATGGGGCTGGTTTTGAAAATGGTTTTAAAAATAAAATGAATTATTTAAATATTTAAATAGTTGATAAAGAAATGTGGTGTTTTTAGAATTATGATATAAGGAGGCCACTTCATGTTGACCACACATCTTGGTTAGTTAGACATTTTGAAAAATACACTTGGTTAAATGGAATACTTTGGTTGAGGGGTTTTATGTTTTCGATTCCCTTCTAGTATTTTATAACAATTCATAAAGAAACAAACCATGACACTACAATCATGTTGTCAGGTTTTTCACCTCAAGAATATACTGTGGGATAATAAATCCTACTTATATCTAATGTATGTGTGAGAGAACGAGTACTATGGTCTTGTCCAATTGGAAAGTTGAAACGACCCAAACTTTTATTAATCCAAATTACTCTTGATCTAATTAAATGGAATATTGTGTAAAATATTAATATATGACTTATGAACTTCCTTGTTTTTATGTTTATGGATTTTTAAATACCATTAAAAATCGTTATTATTTCTAATATAGCCGTTGAATAGCGATCAAATGATTAGTATAAATATAGGTCTTTAACATATCAAATTTACTCAAGTAAAGGAAGTAAAGAACTCATCTAGTATAATTTATACTTATGAATCACATTTGTAGGAACATGGTATGGAGGTAGGGCCACCAGGCTATGCTCTTGACCAATTCCAAGTCGATCTTCAACACGTTAAGCTTGAACGGAACCGCCTACGAAAGAAGTGGAAGTTAATAGAGATTACCACCAGTGCAACGTGATCCATGTTTCCCAAGAGTCTTTCACCATCGCGTACCTCACCCTTAAGTATTATGAGGGTGTTATAAGGGGATATATAACAAGACCATAGCAAAATGATTATGTGTATTATTTTTGAATAAGTAATATACATTTATTTTATCATTATTACTTTGTAAGTGATTTTTAAATTAAGAATAGTATTTTTAGTTAATATTCAAATTCAATATATTTTGATGAATTATTGGATTTTTGAATCAAATAATATTTTAATAAAATATTATTACTAAATTAATTTTTATTAAATATAAATTATAGTATAATTTTTATGAATTCAATTTTAGTTTTTATTAAAGTTTGAAATCTATTTTTGTCAAAACCCTTGAATTTTCACTAAACATCGGCTTTTATTTAAAAATTAAAAATACATACTTTTATAAAATTATTTACATAATATTAATATCATTTTTTGATTCAGGATGTTAAGATTATCTAATGGTTATTTTTTAATTATTTTCTGAGAAAATCAGATTTTTGGGTCAAAATTAAATACCGTTTAAATATATAATGTGTTTTATGACATCATAATGACCTAATAGTAAAGTAATAAAATTATATAAAAAGTTTTTTCATCCAATACATGTTTTACCTTGAAAATAATTTGATTTATATTTTTTTTTATTAATTTTATGATTTTTTTAGTCGACCCTCCATGACTTATAAAATATTTTATCTTTTTGAAATGTTTTCCTTGAGAGTGTGACTCACATCCACATAAGAAAACCTAATATTTTAATAATATCTCACATTGTCCTTATAAAATAATTTTTTTACTCCCCATTGTCCTAAAACACTTGCAAATACCATGGTATGGTTTCTGGTTTTGATTAGTTTAATGTGTGGGGTCTAAAACCTAAATAATAAAGAATTCCCTCTCTTTTCCTATATAAACCCACACAATCTCTTATTCCTCTTCACTCAAAAAATTCGGTGCCCAACCTTAATATTCCCTCCTCTCTCTATAATCATTCCAAGAGGAACCAAGCTCCCAATAATCCTCTCTCAACCCTCTCCCTAGACATTTGGATCACAGTTCCAAGTAATAGATTTCTTCATTTCTCATTTTTGTCTCAATTTTTTTATTTTTTTATACCCTTTTATTTTCAATTAAAAATGTTGGGTTATGATTTATCACCTCTCTCAAATATCCCTCCTTTTGTTTTAATGATAATAGACCTCTTTCTCTCTCATTAATGCCTCCCATATACACCCATTACCGTGTAGAAATTTCATATGGAATTTCTCTCTCCTCGTTTACATTAAAGTAAATATTTTAAATCATGAATCTAAATTACATTAAATTGTTTGGGATATTATTCTCCATGACCCCATTACTGTAAATTTCATTTACAAATTATGAGTTAACCCTTTCTCTCCAATTAACCCATTTTACCATTTCTATTTTACGTCGTTATGCTGTCAAAGATATACGAGAGTTTCCATGCCAAAGTCATCATGTAAGTGAATACCATGCCCATTTCTCTATCAAGGTTATTCACCTTTATGAATATGTAATTTTTGATTGGGGAATTACATTTATGTATTCCAAATCTCTTATTCTTGGAAAAAATTATTATGTTTAATGAATCCATGTTTCATGGTCTATGTGGAAAACTAATGCATGAAATGAAATGATTAAAAAGGGTGTGCCCTGATAGCACTCCAATGATTGGGTAAAGAATAGTATCATGATTCGACATGTGATATATGGGTTTAATCATGAAAATTAAAGTAAAATGAGGGTTTAATCATGCTAATTCATGTGAAATGAGGGTTTAAACATGCTCCATTTTCAATGAGCCGTGACTAATGTTAATATCATGTTAAATGTTGTTTCCAAATTTCCATGTAATGATAATCATGTTATATCAGGCCTTTATGTTCATGTTTCTCTTATGATCAATTGAGAGGCATATTTCCTAACATGTACTATATTCTTCATTTCATGCCTTGTTTAATCCCTTACTAGGCATTGTAGTTCTCCCTTTTCTTTTATTTTTCCTTAGGTTATCCTATGATATTCTAAGAACAAAGGACTGTTGTGGTTATGTAACAAAAGTTTCCAATGAAGATGTTGTGATTTATGTTCTATGTTTTTATGTAACGTTCCTAATTTCCAAAGACACTAGAACTCTTGATCCTAAGAGTTGTCTTAAGGGCATTTTTATGTAATAAATCATGTTTAAGTTTGTAATAAAGGGAAGGGTTGTTATAGTCAGTATTAGAGGATATGTTTAGTTTTTTTTTGGATTAGGATTAGAAAACCCTTGTGAAGGACTTAAGGATAAGACTACGTATAATAAAAACATCCCACGTTTTTGGTGAGTATATAGTGAGTGGTTTATAAAGAAAATAAATCCCTTTCTGGATAAGAACAAGTAGAGGTGGCTCTGTCATAGATGTATCTAGGGTTAAAACCCAAAAATACTTCTTTAAGCTAGACTCGAATGGGAACTGGTGCACGAAAATGATCCTTGTTGCACTATTGGTTATAAAAAACCTCAAGGATATGATTGGAAAAAATCATAAGCATAGTATAATCCATTATTCGGGTAATTAAAAAAATTCCCCTATGAATATATGTTGGGAACTAGATCATGGATAACATAGACTGAAGACTATAAATTCATATGTTAAGTAAATAAAAGTAATTTATGTGTTATCTATTTTTTTCTTTTGCTTACCCTTTTTCTGATACCCATAACTATCTCTTTCTTCCATCCAATGGCTTGTAATAGGAGCACTCGGGCTAACAACTGATTTGATGATCAATGTGATGACTGATTTAATGAGATTCTCAATCTGATAGGAGTGTAAATCACAGGCTTTGCCAAAATTCTCTCTCTGTTAACTCAAGTTTTGAATAGAATCATATGTCAAGAGGAACATCCAACCCCATAAGAAAGAAGAACCCGAAATATATAGCTTTATGAGACAATGACCTCCCTCTTTTAATGGATCATATGATCCCTCAATCGGCGAACAATGGATTAGCTCCATTGATAAGATTTACTCCATCCTTCAATGTTATAAACAAGAAAAGGTTCTTATGGCTGCTTATCGAATGGAGGGAGAATATGATCAATGGTATAAATTGATCAAAAATAAAAATCCAGAGGAATAGATCGAGGTGTATGAATAAAAGGATTTCCAGAAAATGTTTTTCAATAAATATTCGCCCAGCACCCTCCGACTTAAGACAGAAACAGACTTAATGTTTCTCAAGAAAAAAGATGATTAATCCATCGAACCGTATGATGAAAACTTCCAAATTCATCCATGATATGCCTTTGGATTTTTCATTACCCTAGAATGCATGGTTTACTGCTTCTTTTGTCGGATAAAATCTATCCTACGGAAAGACATGGAGATCCGTGACATCGATAGCTGTGAAGAAATTGTATGATTTTCCCTCAATGTCAAAATGGAGATCGGTTGATCTTAGGGGTCTCATAGGGAAAAGAAGTGGAAAGTGGACTTTAATTTTAGTGGTCCAATGGATTAATCCAATGGTGCTAAGAAATTTCAGCACCACACTTTCCAAAGGTGCACCATGTAGAACCGCAGAAACTGACTGAAGGGAATGATGAAATGTTTAGGTGTAGAAGAGAAGAGCACATGTCCATTAACTACTGACCAGAAAACCCCAATGCTACGACAAAGGATAGAGAGACCCTGTTCAACCCTTAATGCACTGTTTATTTCTTCAACTATAAAGGACCAGGGAACTTTGCAAACCAATTCCCTAAGACAAGGGTTTTCAGAGGCAACCAACAACCTCCAAGGCCGCAATGGCTAGATTTTTCCATCCCAACCACCTAAGTGATACCTAACTACGAAGTGGTGACATTTGCGCTAGTTATTCAGTCAACAATAGTGAACATAATTTTTTTATTCTTGTTCTAAACTTTCTTTTGTATCCAAAAAGTTTAGTATAACAATCCCAACACCACCACAAGTCATGGATGTAAAGATGTCGGTGAGAACGGAAAATGGGGAAGCCAATTCATCCTATGAATATAACTCCTCCCCAGTCATATTTTATGGATTGAACTTCCTGGAGAACCTCTTCATACACCATCTAGTGGAATTTGAAGAGATTCTTGGAATGTATGGATTTCCCTATATAGAGCCAACAAAAATTTATGTGAGAGTAAAATCACTCTCTATATGGAGAATCGATCCCCGATTATTTACAAGTGAAAGGAGGAGGATAAATCTTCTTTAGAACCATCATTACAAGTGTGGATATTATTGCACAATGAGAATGCGTATCTTTCTCAGATGACTGAGTCTAAAGAAGCAACTATCCTGTAATATATGCCTATTGTGAGGGAATTCGCTGAAGTGTTTCTCGAGGACCTGCATGATCTTCCTCCTATAAGAGATGTTAAATTATCGATAGATCTTATACATGGGGAGTTGCCAATATCCAAGCCTCCATATAAAATGGTTTTTATGGAACTTGAGGAGATAAAGAAACAATAACAGGAGAATCTAGATAAAGGTTTTGTATGCCCAATTTCTTGACCGTTGGGTGAACCAGTCCTCTTCATCAGGAAGAAGGATGTTCACTTTTCCTTTTCATTGATTATCCTGAGCTGAACCAAATAATGATAAAGAACAAGTATCATTTTTCATGAATAGATGAATTTTTTGATAAGCTACATGGAGCATAATAATTCTAAAAGGTGGATCTATGGTCGGCATATTAGCAAGTAATAGTGAAGAAAGAGGATATCCCCCAGAATAATTTTCCTATAGGATATTGGCACTATGAGTTCATAGTAATGCCCATTGGACTCACTAATTCTCCCGTAATATTTATGGAACTGATGAATAGAGTCTTTAGTTTTTACCTCAACAAAATTGTGGTAGCCTTTATAGAATATATTCTAATACACTCCGAAACCAAGGAGGATCATGAGGAGAATACAATAATTTTACTAAAGACCTTACAAAAGTAGAATCTCTATTAAAAGTATAGAAAGTGTGAGTTCTGGTAGAATGATGTCTCATTCTTGGGTCATATCATCACAATCAGGGAGATATCTATGGATCCCTCTAAGATATATGCAATTGAGGGATAGTCGAGGCCAACATTGGTGACATATATTCATATCTTACTAGGGTTAGCTTAATATTATTTATGATTTTTGAAAATTTTCTCACGATTTTCAAAACCTCTTTACAATCTAACTCGGAAGGGAGACTTGTTTTCTTGGATTTATTACTGTGAAGATAGCTTCAAGGAGTTGAAAAGGAATCTTATCCCTGTTCTAGTGCTCACACTACCCACATGTGGAGAACTTCTTTTGGTATTTGGTGATGCTACAAAGAAAGGCCTAGGGTGTGTGTTGATGAAAAATGACTAAGTCATCTCTCATGATTCAATGAAATTGAAAGTTCATGAGAAAAACTATACAACACGTGATCTAGAATTGGATATAGTAATCTTCACCTTAAAATTTTGGTGACATTACCTCTTTGGGGAGATGTGTGATATATATTCAGATCAAAAAATCATCAATAATATATTCATATTGAAATAGATGAATATTCTCCAGTGATGATGGTTAGTGGTGATCAAATACTATGACTTCTTAACCCATTACCACCCTGAGAAAGTGAACAATGTGGAATATGCTCTGAGTAGAATAGACCCAGTGATTCTATCATTTATGACAATTAAAAAGGATAAAATATTCTTAGATTTGATGAATATTGACATGGGAATCCTAAATAGGGGACCATCATCAATACTTCCAGAAATGATTTCCCAACCGTCTCTTTTGTAAAGGTTAAAGGATACTAAAAAGGGTGATGTTGGAATTTATAAGAATGTGGAAACTATCAAAAAAGTGAAATCCTCATAGTTAAATGTTAATGAAGAAGGAATTGTGATAATTGGGTCAATACTATGTGTTCTATCATGTCCGGAGTTGAATAAATAACTTTTGGATGATGCACATAGTTAGAATTTATCCATTCACCCCAGAAACACATTGATGTATCGAGATATCCTAGAACATTATTGTAGGGATATCATAAATAATGATATACCTATGTTATCATAGATGTTCCTGGAATGTCAAAATGTGAAGGATGAGAGGTATAAGTCTAAGGGGATGATGCAACCATTACCCATAACAACATGGAAATGGGAGAACATCACTATGGACTTTGTCACTACACATTTAAAGACATCCAAATGAAATAATGTTATCTAGGTTGTTGTGGATTTTCTTACAAATACTGCACACTTTATTGTAATTCAAGAGGATTTATCATAGGATCAACTCGCACAGATATAAATCAGATAAGGGGTATGGTTGCATGGAGTACCTCTATCGATTCAATTTGATACAGATATGGGATTCACCTATATGATCTGGAAGAGTCTCCAACGTGATCTAAATACTAAGATATACTTCTGTATGGCTTATCATCCTCAAACTGATGGCCAATCTGAGAGGACAATCCACACACTTGAGGACATGATGCGAGCATGCTCAATGGACTTCAAAGGATGATGGGATCAAAATCTTCATCTGGTTGTGTACTATTATAATAATAGTTTCCACTCAAGTACCCAAATATATCTTTATAAAGCCATTTCTGGGATGAAGATCAGAACACAAGCATGTTGGGATGAAGTTAGGGTGAAAAAACTCCTAGGTTTGGAAATGTTCTATAAAATGGTGGAGAAGGTTAAGACCATCCAGCAACATATTAAAGCTTCTTAGAGTTGACAAAATAGCTATGTTGATAACCATTGACGAGACCTAGAGTTTTATCTTGGAGACAAGGTATTCCTCCACATATCATTTTGGAAGAGAGTTATGAGATTTTGGAAGAAGGGAATGTTTATTCTAAGGTACATTGTCCCTTTTGAGATCCTTTATCTCATTATAGTAGTGGCATATCAACTATCACTCCCTCAAAACCTATATCATGTACATGATGTATCCTTTGTATCAATCTTGAGGAATTACATACTACACCCATTTCAGGTACTCAACAAAGAGGTGGTACCATTGGAGAATGACTTCTCCTATGAAGGGAAGACGCTGAAGTTCTTCGATCATAGAAAAAATGTTCTAAAAATTTATAAAATTCCCCTTGTTAAGGTATTGTGGTGAAACCACAAATTTGAAGAAGTAGTGTGGGAATCAGAGGAAGTCATGAATCAATGTTACCCTCATCACTTTTAGTGTTGGAAAAGGAAATTTCATGGGTTAAATTTTGTATGTGGGAAGATTGTAACAACACAATAATTTATTAATAAAAAATCATCTTAATATAAATAAATGTATTATTATGTAAAATTTGTATATTAAACTTATGCACTTCCTTGGGTTATTGATTTTAAATTTTTAAATACCGTTAAGAATTGTTATTATAGCTAATATATTTGTTGAACAGTGATCAGAGGATTTGTATAAATATAGGGCTTTGAAAAATCCAATTTACATAGTCATAGGAAGCGATGGCCTCATATAGTAGAATTGATCCATACAAAGCACATTTTTCAGAGCCTAGAAAGGTGGTAGCATCACCGATCACCTCTCTTATCAACGACTAATTTGAGCTTCAACACGTTAATATTGAATAGAATATCCTATAGGAGAAGTGGAAGTTAATAGAGATTTCCACCTGAGAAATGTTATCTAAGCCACCCCATGAATCTGTCACCATCTCACAACTTACCCATAGGTCTTATGCTGGTGTTAGAAGGGGTTATGTAAAAATACCCTTGCAATATAATTATGTCAATTATTTTTGTATAAATAATATACATTTATTTTATCATTGTTACATTGCAAGTGATTTTTAATGAAAAAATATTATTTTTAGTTAATATTCAAAATAAATATACTTTTCTGAATTAATGGATTATTTAATTAAATATTACTTTAATAAAATATTATTAAAAAATTACTTTTTATTAAATATAAATTATTTTATAATTATTTTGAAAACAATTGTAATTTTTATTAAGTTTTGGAAACCATTTTACCAAAAACCCATGAATATTCAATAAATGACGGTTTTTATTTTAAAATTGAAAATTCCCATATTTATAATATTATTTAGTATAAATAAATATCATTTTTTTATTCAGGATGTTGAAATTTTCTAATGGTGAATTTTTCATAATTTTCTGAGATAGTCAAATTTTTGGGTAAAAATTAAATACCGTTTAAATATATAATGTGTTTTAGGACATCATAATGTCCTATAAGTGATATAATAAAATAATATTAAAATAATTTTGGCCAATATATATTTTATCTTCAAAATAATTTTATTTTATTTTTTTCGATTAATTTTATGGTGCCTTAGTGGACCCTCCAAGACTTATTAAATATTTTAACTTTTTAAAATGTTATCCTTGAGAGTGTGACTCATCTCCACATAAGAAAACCTAATATTTTAATAATTTCAGACATTTTAATTATAAAATAATTTTTTCCACTCCACTTTGGAAAAACCTATCTTCAAAAACCATGGGATGGTTTTTGGTTTTGATTTGTTTAATGTGCGGTGTCCAAAACCTAAATGATAAAAAATTCTCTCTTCATTCCTATATAAACCCACTCAATATCGCATTCCTCTTCATTAAAACCATTTGGATCTTGAACAAGATCTTCCCTAATCTCTTTATAATCCTCCCAAGGTGCACCAGGATCTCTAGAATCCCCTCTCTAGCCTCTCCCAAGCCTTTGGGATTACACTTCGAAGGATGGGATTTCTTGCTTTCTCATTTTTGTCTCAATTTATTTATATTATTATACCGATTTATTTTCAATTAAAAATGTTGGGGTATGATTTATAACCTACCCCATACATCCCTAGTTATGTATGAATGATTAGAAAAATTTTTATCTCTCAATAATTCCTCCCGTGTACATCCATTACAATGTCGAAATTCTATAAGGAATTTCTATCTCCAAATTTATATCCAATAAATTGTTTTATATTATGCATCTAAATTCCATTACATATATTGGGATATTATTTTCCATGACCCCATTATTGTTAAATTCATTTATAAATGAGGATATACCTCTTTCTCTCTCATCAACCCATTTTATGATTTCTATTTGGTGTTTTTGTGTTGCTAAAGTTACACTAAAATTTTCAAGCCATAATCATTGTGTAAGTGATAACCATACCCATTTCTCTATCTAGGTTATTCACCTTTATGAACATGTAGTTGTTTATTGAGGACTTACATATATGTCATCCCCATATGTTATTCATGGAATAAATTATGATGTTTATTTCATCCTTGTTGTAGGATCTGTGTCGCACACTTGTGCATGAAATCAAATGATTAAGAAGTGTGGACCCTAATAGCGCTCCAATGCATTTGGTACAGAATAATATCATGATAAGAAATGTGAAATGGGGGTTTACTCATGGTAATTAAATTAAAATTAGGGTTTACTAGTTCTAATTCATGATCAATTTGGGTTTACTCATGCTCTATGTACAATGAGTCTTGGCTCATGCTAATAACATGTTAAGTGTTGTTGCCACATTTACATGTTATGATAATAATGCTATATCATACCTTTATGTTCATGTTTCTCCTATGCTACATTGATATTCATAATTCATAACATGTAATATATTCTTCATTTTATGCCTTGTTTACTCCCTTACAAGGCTTTATAGCTCACCCTTTTCTTATGAATGTCCTCGAGTTGTCCAATGCAATGCCAAGTACAATGTAATGTTATGGTTATGTAAAATATGTATCCAATAGTGATGGTGTTTTTTATTTTCTAAGTTATCAGGTAATTTTCTTATTTTACAAGACAATATACCTCTTTATCCTCATAGTTTCCTTATGTTCATTTTTATGTAATAAATCATGTTTAAGTGTGTAATAAAGTGCATGGTTGTTATAAAAAACCAAATATTCCCACTAAAATCTCATCCCAATTGGTATTGAAATGAAAAATGATTCATTGATTATACCAAATCAATTAATTCAATACCAAATAATGATATGATAAAAAAGTAGTGAAATATTTTACACACAAATTAAATAACACCAGCAGATGAAGAAGTGATGGATCTCCTTCCCAAGTGTGTGTAGCTTCCTCAAATTGTTTGTCCGCCATTTGTCTCTCCATCGAGAGGAATAGGTAGCTCGATTGGAACTTCACCATCATCCTTGATTCTTTTATGAGTATAAGGGACTCCAAAAAATCTAGGATGAGGAGAGGAATCCCTAGGGCCTCCAAAATGATACATATTTTCTGCTCTCTTGAGCTTACAAAAGCGGTGCCCAAGGTGCCAATTTATAGGAAGAGTGGAACGTAGTTTTGGGCCTCCATATTTCAAGAAACCACACGGACCAATGTTTTTGTGATTATATATCCTTATCATGATTTTTAAAAAACTAAAATGTTATTACCCCGCATCATTAATATCTCTCTATCAATTTTGGGGTCAATTTAATGTATAAAATGTGAGATAATTTCAAAATAAAAAACCAATATTTTGACTTCAGGAAAAATCTTTTTCCTGGAATGATAGGTTCAGTTGGAACCCAAAATAAACAAATTAGGATTGTGTGTCTACCAAATATTTTTACCCCAATAAATTTTGAATCCTCCCACAACATTTTTTCAATTTTTTTTGACATATTATCTTTAGTGTGCATTTGAGTCCACATGTGGGCTTTGATTCCTACATTGTTTGGCCCACTTTGCTTGAATTCCATCATGTGCTCTCCAAATAACATACACCTTTAATTAAATCATCACAGGAAGTGAAATTATCCTTTTTTATACTGATAAAAATATTATAATTTAATTAAAATGATGTGAAATTTGTTATTAAATTTGTTTTTTCAATATAAAAATTGTTTAGCGTAGTGGTATAAGGGTGAAATAATACAATGATTTTTGGTGAGATCAAAAACATTAGGGAAACACCTAGAGATATTTTAGAGGATATTTCTAGATATATTTATAAGTATAAGTATAAGGATGATACTATGTATATAAAAATGTCCCAGAATTATGTTATTGGATTGAGTGAGTTATTTCCAAGAAATTACATCCTTGTTTAGATACTACAAGGGGATGTGTCTCTAGAATAGAGATGCATAGGGGTAACAACTCCAAAAAGGTTCATTGATTTGGACTCAATCATCGCCTAGTTCCCAATAGGGGTCATTATTCACATTTTTCTGACACACCTAAAGTGATATTCTTTGGAAATTAGCAAACTCTTTATGAACCATTATTATGGTTTTAAATAATTAACATGATTGCCATATGTTAAGCCTAAGGTGTCATAGATTGAAAAGAAGTTGTCCGGGTTTGGAAATACTATATGTGATATACATGATTATCTGGTTTCCGAAAATGATTATTGTTTCTCATACTATGCTTTTTTTAGTCAGTGGTGGGAACCAGAATGAATTGGATTAACATTGAATATGATAGACAATGTGTTTATGAACAACCAAATGGGATGATTACTTGACTAAAAGGCAATTATGATTGAACCTAGTCAATTATCAGGATATATTATTAAAAAAAATTTACATAACCAACACTCAAACTCACCAATGAATATAAGGATACAATTCATTTAGAGTTTGGGTGCTAGAGACCGAGGAGTAAATAAGATTAATGTAGTACCGAAATAATGATGTAGATGCTCAAAATACAAGAGGGGGGTGAATTGTACACTTTAAAAAAATCCTTTGGATCCTTTAAAGTTAGTTACGAATAACTATGTTTTCCTTAAGCAAAGGAAAGGGATAAGTATAACAAAGTTTAAACTATGAAAATGCATAACACCTCTAACACCAAATGATAATTTGGAAAGAGATTCTGAAAGTAGGTTCCGGAAATATGGTTTCGGAAATTGAAACTTAACAAAAGAGTACAATATGAGATTCTACCTTAAAGCGTATAGAATCTAAATGAAATAGAGTACAAGTAAGGAAGTATAAGAAAGTAATACTTTATTTATAATACAAAATGCAGCGGAAACAAACAATTAGTAAAACTAAAAGTAACAAGATATAAGTCTTTTAACCCAAAGAGAAGGGTATCCAAGAACCTTGGATAAAGGTCCCTTGATTTATACTTTCAAGCAAGTCTGTCTTACCCACACCAGGGTAAGCCCTCAATACGAAGATCGGAGTCTCTGTCTTTCTATCCCTGTATGCCCTCAAATTCAAGGTAGTTGGCAACCTATATCT
Source organism: Viscum album (assembly GCA_963277665.1). Classification (NCBI taxonomy): domain Eukaryota; kingdom Viridiplantae; phylum Streptophyta; class Magnoliopsida; order Santalales; family Viscaceae; genus Viscum; species Viscum album. The sequence goes on from OY728120.1 coordinate 489,661,490, forward strand.
TCCTCAGCAAGGAATCCCTCAACTTCAAGGTAGTCGGCAACCTCTGTCTTCCTATCTTCGGAAGTCCTCGAATGTAACCACCAACATTCGGAGTTTCACGAAGCAAAAACTGAACGAGCGGTTCAGTACGCACAATGCATGAAAATATTTCTCTCTCTATAAATCACCTTAGCAGTGTGTGGTCTCTAGATCGATCAACTTCTCTTTTTTTAGCTCTTTCAAATGAAATCATATTTATAGGCAAGGTCGGCCTCCATTCCAACGGTCATATTTTCCTTAAAAGTCGGAGGAACCTGTACACGTGTAACTTAACCAACGGTTAGTTTATAATAGAATAGACGACATCATTTTATAACGAAAAAAGTGTAACAGAATGTATGACATCGTTCTAAGTCTTAACTAAAAAGTTCGGAGTGAAGATTCGGAGTGAAAGTTCGGAGTGTAAGAAAAAATATTAAAGAGTAGACAAATTATAAAAGCGTAAGCAACATGAAAGTTCGGAGTCTAACCAAAAATAATTTTCGGAGTCTAAATAAATTCGGAGTGAATAAAACAATGATGATCAGATTCTATTTAATAGGTGAATTCGGAATGAGAATTCGGAAAGAGAATTCGTCATCAGAATTCGTAATGAGAATTCGTCATCAGAATTCGTAATAAGAATTCATCATCAGAATTCATAATGAGAATTCGTCATCAGAATTCGTAATGAGAATTTGATGTCGAACTTCATAAGGATTCGTATCCTGAATTTGGAGTAGAACTTAATCAGAGTTCGTATCTGAAATTTGGAATGAAACTTTATCACAGTTCTCATCTGGAATTCGGAGTGAAACATTATTACAGTTCTCATCCAGAATTCGGATCCTAAAACAGAATGCTTCATATCAAAGTTTCAAACAATTCTGAGAATATAGAAATGAATCCGAATATTATTCATAAGAAATATATGGATGAAAATATGATAAGGATAATATTTTCTTACAAAAGTGATTTTCCTTACAAAAGCAATTTTCCTTATAAAAGCAATTTTCCTTATAAAAGCGATTTTCCTTATAAAAGCGATTTTTCTTATAAAAGCGATTTACCTTATAAAAGTAATTTTATTAAAGATAAGGTGTTTGTGATTTTCAAAACATGAAGGAATGGAAAATTCATAAGGAAAACCTTATTGACTCAACAATCTCCCCCTTTTTTGAAAGCACAAACATCCTTACGAAAAAGAAATTCTAAGAAGAAAGAAAACATTAAGGCTTATCTCCCTTTGCTTTAAGGATATTGATGAATACGAATAACTCCCCCTTAGGCTTTGAAACTATAAGGATCGTATTCTAGATTTCCGGAATGATATTTAATTACGAATAATAATGTCTTCTTTAATGAAAATCTCCCCCTTAGATAAACTCTATTAGAGTTTGTTTTATTTCTCACCCTTTGTTAAGATTCTTTTTCCCTTTATTAGGGTTCTTTTCATTCTCTATTTTTGTGATTTTCAAAAAGAATTCGAGGGAATGGAAAAACTAACAAAGTACCTGAAAAAAAATTAGTAGCAACAACAAAAGAAACGAGCAAGCACAATTTTCATTAAGTTGGAAAGCTCAACCACAAATAAGATTAGATACAAAAAAAGATTGGATCTGTCTATTATAGATCTTTTTCCTTCACCATGAGACCCTTAAGAATAGTCTTTATCTTCTTCATGTATTTATGGTCTTCCTCAGCTTGCTTCTCTAACACAACAATTCTTGCACTTTGAGCTTCAATATTTTCTTCTTGGGCTTGAAAATTTTCTTCCTGAGCCTTCAATATTTGTTCATGCTTTAATAGCTTTTCTTCAAAATCAATCTGAAGATCCCTTTCATACTTCCAGTTTTGAGAAACAGAATTTAGCTTCCCATTCAGATCTCTGGCTTCTTGAATCTGGAAATTCTTTTCATCTGTCAACTTTTCTTCAAAGGATTAAGTAAGCTCATTTATCATCATGTCTTCTGTCTCAAAGGAATCCTTCACATTGTCTTGGAATTCATCAAAGAGCCTCATCTCTTCTACAGTCTTCCTCGACCAACTAGTCATCCTCTTGCAAGATATTATATGGGCTTCATAGCCGACAAAGAATGTTTTGAACTGAGCCTCTATCTCAACACATTTGTCCATAACCATGGATACAGAGTCTGTTTTCTGATTCAAATCATGTTGGAGCATCTGGCATCCTGAATCGATACTTGAGAAAGTCGGAATAGTACCTACCAACTTCTTTAATGACTGAACAACAAAGTCATGCCCCAACGAAGATGACTCCGAATCCAAAACATTTCTTGGAGAATTTTCTTCTTCAAAATGCTCAACTTTCATTTTAGAAGGATCGCCAACTTCCCTTTTCATTACAACCACTGAGCTCGGTGTATCAACAACAAGTTCTTTTCCCTTGTCCTTTTTTGGAATGGATTCCTATTCCGGAGTTCTCTTTTCACTGTTAGACACTTGAACAACATTGTCTTGCTCATCATCAACTTTCTGAGCACCAACCTCTACATTCTCCATTTGAGCAATATCATGTAGAATTTTTTCTTCCTCTGCATGATAAGATACTTCTTCTTCCCCTTTCTCATCATCAATCGCTAGAGTGACTAACTTAGAAGACTCATCTTCTGAGGTTCGGAGCGACAAATGTTCCGAAGGAGTCCCCTTATAATCATCTACTTGCTTTAAAACATCTCTGGTTTCACCACTTCCTTCAGCAACAGCTTCTTCTTCTTCCACTTGCTCAATCTTCTCTATTTCCTTAACAAGCTTCGCTACTGCCTCTTCTAGAGAAACACAGTTTCTTTTTGGAGTCTCAGGTAGAGATTCCAAAGAAAAAGATCTCGGAATAGGAATGTTCACTGAAACCATCTCATTAAACTTCAACAAAGCCTGAGCTACCTCAACTTCAGACATCTTCTTCTTAAGCTTCATTTCTTTCACTTGTTTTTCTAGCTCATCCACAGTTCTTTCCTTCAAGGACTTAGCCTCTGCAGGATCCAAGCCAAAAAGAGGCTCCCCTTGCACTCTCTTCTATTTGATTTCCCTCCATTTAGCAACTACTTCATCTGGGTAAGCTTTCTTCTACTTCGGTTTTGGAGGTGCGGAATGAACTACCTTAGATTTGGGATTATCTGCTTCGCCTTCAACTTCTTTCAACTTTCTCTTCCTCACTGGCTTAGAGGATTCAGGTTCAAAAACTTTCGGAACCGTTTCTTCTTGAGCAGGTAAATCAACAAACTGACCAGTCTTCTTGTCGAAGGCTGCATCTATCCTTTTGAGAGTACCATCACTCACCAACATAATCTTGCAAACACTTGGGTTAGACTTTCAAGCCTCCTTGAAAGACTCAAGGAATCGAACTATCAATTTTGAGAGGATTTCTGCATACATTATGATCTGAGCTCACAAATTCCCTTTCTTAACATTCTCAAGGGTAATAAGAATGTGTTTCATCAGATTTAACATCCTCAGATTTATCAGAAAATCTAGGATGTAGATCTCACTCTTCTTCAAACTATCTTTGTCACCCTTTCTCAGTACGATAAGGCCTTGTACCCATAATTCTAGAATCTGGAAATTTGTAAACAGAGAAGCAATCTTCGGAGCCTTATCATCTGACAGTCTGAGAGTTTCCAAAGCCTTTTCCTTTTCGAAGATTCCCTTTGAATCCGGAAAAACATGAGAAATAAACTCAGCTTCTCCTTCATTGTTCAGACCTACCAAGCTAGATGCCTTGGAATAAGAAATATTATAAGTCTTTCCATAAGACTTAAAATTCAACTTTTCCCTGCCATCTTCCTTAAGAAAGGAAACTGTCTCATAGAACTCTACAAGAAAATCCGAAAAAACTTCATCTTGATTCCCGGGCTTAGACACCGCAACATCTTCCCATCCGTTGAGCTTAATATTCTTGGATATAAGAGAATCATACTTGTTGAAAAATCAGGATGAACCAACCTTTCTCTATATACCAACCACTTCAAAATCGTTTTAGAGGAAGACATGTCTTGAGAAGCTACTTTCATAGACATTCGGATCTGAAGACCTTTGAGAAGTTCGGAACGGAGAAAGCTGAAGTTCGGAATGGTCTTAAAACATAGAGTCAGAGCTTCAGCATGCTGGAGCTTGAAAACTGATGTGGGAAAACCATTTGGGGTCCCCTTTATATAGGTAACGAGAAGACGGTTCAACTTTCATGGTTGATCAAACGGTTGTGACAAGATGAGATCAGATATAACGGTTGAAAACCAAATTTCAAGAAAACTTGGATCCGATCTTTTGAGGATTTTATTAAAACAAAAATTTAAGAAAATTATAATCCGAAAACAAAATATAAGAAAATGTCAGCAAGTAAAGTATGACTATGAAAACTTGAGTAAGGAAATCATACCTTTCGGATTGGCTTGGAAGATTATTCGTAATGAGTAATATATAAAAAAGATCGCAAAACTCACTACAAAAAACAAACTCAGTACAGAAAACTAAGTAGGAAAAACATTATAAGGATTTCAGTAAGAAAATTTCATTACAAAGGTTAAAAAAATGAAAAAAACTCATTATGAAAGTCTCGGTATGAAAATCTCGTTATGGAAATACCAGTACAAAATTTTCCATTCCGGAAGTTTTCAATACGAAAATTTCCATTCCAGAATTTTTCTATACGAGAATATCCATTCTGAAAATTTCAGTTCCAGAAATTTCCATTCCAGAATTTTAGTTCTGAAATGTTTGAAAACAAATTTTGAAAAACGTAGTTACTCTAACAATCAAATGTACTCCCCCTATGAAAAGAAGTTTATTACTGTAAGGAGATTTTTTTCAACAGAAAGCTAATTAAGTAAGATTACCTTACAGTTATCATTCCTAACTTCTGTTTAATGTATTCAAATCTATCAGAAGGCATAGATTTTGTGAAAATATCAGCAAGTTGATCATGTGTTCTGATAAATTAAAGAATGATATCTCCTTTTAGTGTGTGATCCCTAAGAAAGTTATGCCTAATATCTATGTGTTTTGCATGAGAGTGATGTGCAGGGTTCTTACTAAGGGCAATGGAACTTTAGTTATTACACAAAATTTGAGTTTTAGTAAAACTCAAGCCATAGTCTGTGAGTGGGTGTTGCATCCACAACACTTGAGGCACAAAAACTTCCAGCTGCTACATATTCAGCTTCAGCAGTGGAGAGTGCTACATAATTATGCTTCTTACAAGACAAAGAAACTAATGAATCTCCTAAGAAATGACATGTTCTGGACGTACTTTTTCTATCCATTCTACATCCACCAAAGTCAGCATCAGAAAATCTTTTTAGAATAAAATCATTTCCATAAGTATAAAATAATCCTAGATCCATGGTTCCCTTTAGGTAGCGAAAAATTCTTTTTACTGCCTTTAAGTGAGATTACTTAGGATTGGATTGATATCTTGCACATAAGAATACTGAGAACATTATGTCTGGTCGACTAGCTATTAAGTAATGTAAAGTTCCTATCATACCTCTAAAAGATGTTTGATCTACTGGTTTCCCAGCTTCATCAAGATCTAAAGAGTTTGAGCTACCAATGTGAGTACTTATACTTTTAGTGTTTTCATAACCATACTTTTGAGAAGATCTTTAATATACTTATGTTGAGATATATATATTCCTTCTCGTTTTTGAGAAATTTGAAAACCAAGGAAAAACGTTAACTCACCCATCATACTCATTTCAAACTCAGACTTCATTAGACTTTCAAAAGAGTCGGTTAAAGATTGCTGAGTTAAACCAAATATGATGTCATCAACATAAATTTGAACAATCAAAAAAAATTCTTATCTTTCTTTATAAAAAGAGTTGGATCTGCATTTCCCTTAACATAGTTATTTTGAGGAAAAAATCTAGTGAGTCTATCATACCATGCTCTTGGGGCTTGTTTAAGGCCATACAGAGCTTTGTTAATTCTAAAAACATAATCAGGATTTTTTGTATCTTCAAAGCCAGGAGGTTGTTCAACAAAAACTTCCTCTTGAACATAACCGTTAAGAAAATCACATTTTACATCCATTTGAAAAATTTTAAAATTAAAGAATGCTGCAAAGGCAATTAGAATACGGATAGATTCAAGTCTAGCTACTGGGGCATATGTTTCTTCATAGTCTATTCCCTCTTGCTGATTATAGCCTTTAGCAAGAAGTCTAGATTTATTTCTTACTATGACTCCATTTTCATCACATTTATTTCTGAAAATCCATTTTATTTCAATAACATAAGTTTCCTTGGGTCTTTCAACCAAATTCCAGACTTTATTCCTTTCAAATTCATTTAGTTCATCTTGCATGGCTTTGATCCAATCATCATCACCTAAAGCTTCATCAGTGCTTTTGGGTTCTAATTGGGAAAGAAATGCTAGATGTTCTACTTAATTTCTTAAGAAACTTCTAGTCCTTACTAGTTGGTTTACATCACCAATGATACTATCACTGGGATGATTCTTAAGAAACACCTGATTTGGGTTTTGAAAAGTCTGTTCATCAACATAGGGTAGAAGGTCTTCCGGGGTAAATGTTTCAGAAGTATCTTCTTGAACATTATCCTTATCATTAGGTTCTTCTATCGAAGGTTGAAAATCAGTTTTTGAAAATACATCTGAGGATTTAGGCTGGGATGGTTTAAAAACAAAAGGATCAGACTCATCAAATTTTACATGTACTGTTTCTTCAACAGTACAAGTATTTTTATTAAAAACTCTATAAGCCTTAGAAGTTGTTGAATAACCTAAGAAAATTCCTTCATCATATTTTGGTGCCAATTTATGTAGGTTATATTTACTATTCAAAATGAATACATTTCAAGCAAAAACCATGAAGTAGGATATTCTTGGTTTTCTACCATTCTATAACTCATAAGGGGTTTTATTAAGAAAAGGTCTAATCAAAACTCGATTTATAGTATAGCAAGCAGTACTTACAGCTTCAGCCCAGAAATGTCTATCTATAGAATATTCACTCAACATGGTTCTAGTTATCTCTTAAATAATTCTATTTCTTCTCTCAGCTACACCATTTTTTTGAGGAGTTCTAGGTGCTGAAAAATTTTGAGTAATACCTTTTCTACTATAAAAAGTTTCAAAATCAGAATTTTGAAATTCTCCTCCATGATCACTATGAATAGTTTTCAATGGAAGGTTTTTCTCATTTTTAACTTGAGCTCTAAAACTTTTGAAATAAGAAAATGCTTTAGGCTTCCTTGCTAGAAAATAAACCCAAGTAAATCTAGTGTAATCATCAACTAGAACAAACACATAGTATTTTCCTCCAATACTTCCAGTTTGTGTTGGACCAAAAAGAACCATGTGCACTAACTATAATGCATCAGTTGTTGAGACTTCACCAATTGATTTAAAACTATATTTATGTTGCTTTCCATATTGACAAGGATAACAAACTTTAGAAGAATCAAATCTAAGCTCTGGTAGATCCTTAACTAGCTTCTTCTTAGAGAGTTTACATAGGTTTCTAAGGTGACAGTGACCTAGTCTTCTATTCCATAACCAGGAATGATATTCCATTGCACTTAGGCAAGGTAAATCTTGGCTCCTGAGGTCTTCTAGGTTCAAAGTGTAAACATTCTCTTTCCTATTGGCTGAGAGAATAAATTTTTCCTTGGAATTCTGAACTAAGCACTTATCATTCCTAAAATTCACAAGGTAACCTTCGTCACATAACTGACTTATTCTAATGAGGTTGTGCTTAAGACCCTTAACAAAAAGAACATTTGAAATCAAAGTTTTTCCTAAAATAACAATATTACCAATACCAACAATCTCTCCCTTAGCATTGTCTCCAAAAGTTACTTTTCCTCCTTTCGTTTTGATAATCTTCTCAAAATAGATTTTGTTACCAGTAATGTGCCGGGAACATCCACTATCCATGTAAAAATGTATTGGTGCTGGTACTCTCTTTATTTACCTTAAATCAAGAAGAGAATTAGACTTTTGGAATCCAAACTTGTTTGGATCCGAGATTACCAGATAACAAAATTTCAGTTACCCACATCTTCTTGGAAAAGTAAGCTTTTTGAAAACCAAAGGATTGGGTTTTGTTTAAGGAACAATTCGTTGCCCGGTGACCACCACATTGACACTTGGTACAAAATGGGGCACTTTGAGGAACAAAATAATTGATACTAAAAAATGGTTTTGCATGGGTATAACCAAATCCGGATTTATTTCTTAAAGGTCATGTTTGGGAATACATTTTATCAAAATTTTCCTTACCATGGGTAAACTTTGATAAACACTTCTTTAAGGAAACAATTTTGGACGTGAGTTTTATAACCAAGTTTTTATCCTCAAAATCATTAGTTTTAGAACTAGAGCTAGGATTGAAAACATTTTTCTTAGAAATTACTTTTTCTAACTCTTTAGAAAGTTGTCTCTTCTCAGAACTTACTTCCTCACGATTTTTTGAAATACTTTCAAAATCAGAATTTTTCCTATTAAGATCTATAGAAAGATATGATATCTCTTTTGTAAGAATATAATTCTTAGAGTTTTCCTTATCAATTTTCTTATTGAGTTTAGAGTTCTAAATCTCAAGAAGTTCAGCAAACCTAGAGACTTCTTCATAAGTAGGTAAAGTATTTTGTTCATCAGAAGATGATTCTTCATAAGAAGAGTTATAATACTTACTATCATTAGAAGTTAAGGAAACATTGGTCAATGATTCAACATTTCGTACCTTATCCATAAAACAATGATTATCAATAGGTAATATGGCTATAAGATCAAGATTCTTCTATCCTGAATATTCGTAATCAGAAGATTTATCTGAAGAATCACCACCACTGGCACTCCAGGTGTCACTAGCTTTCAAAACATTCTTAGCTTTGGCTTTATAATACTTCTTTCTGTTCCTGTCTGAATTCCTTTCTTTCCTTTCTTCCTTTTTGAGCAAAGGGAAATCTGGTCTAATATGTCCAGCTCTCTTGCATTCATAACAAGTAACTTCTCCATCTTTCTTATCTTTCCTATCCTTTTTCTTATACATGGATTGGAAATTTCTCTGACCAGATATCTTGTTCATTCTTCGAGCAAGATTTTCTAACTCATTTTCAGAGATTTTACATTCACTATAATTTGATTGAACAGCCATTTTTTTAGACTTGGATCTGGTTACTCTCTTAGGAGTCTTAGATTTCATATGATTTGATGTTGTTGTAAAAGAAACAGTACTATTTCCATTTTTCTTTTTTATGTTGTCAGCGTCTCTCTTCATTATGGTTTCATGTTGGAGAAGAGTTCCAAATAATTTATCAAGAGAAATTTGAGTGACCTTCCTGTTCTCATCTATAGTAGTTCTTTTGGATTCCCACTCATTGGGAATAATATCAATTATCTTATCCACAAGTGCTTCATCATCTAACCATTTTTCTCCCATAGACTGTAAGCTGTTGACGATAGTCATAAACCTCTTTTGAACTTTACAAATTGGTTCACCATAGGGAAAACTGAAGCCATGATATTCAGCTCTAAGCATAGCTCTCCTAGTCTCAATCACTTTAGAAGTTCCAAAGTGTGTAACTTCTAACTTCTTCCAGATACAATTTGCTACTTCACAAGAAGAAATTTGGCTATATATATTTCTAGTCATTGAACAAAGTAGAGTGTTGCGTACCATATAATTAAGTTGATACTCTTGTTTTTCCTGGTTAGTAAAAGTTCTAACTTCCTTATCAGGAATCTTATAATCTCCAGTAAGCATAAAAAAGTTTTCTACTCCAGTATTGATAACAAAAGTCTTCATTCGATCTCTCCAGCACTCATAATCATTACCATCAAAGATTTGTGGTCTTGTAGGATTTAGATTATTGATAAAACCAACATTAACTCCTTCCATACTTAGAATAACCTTCGTCACAAACTTTTTAGTAGAAAAAAAATTCGTAATAACAAAGTTCGGATTGAGAAAGTTCGGAATTGGAATGTTCGGAATGGGAAAGTTCGGAATGGGAAAGTTTGGAATGATAAAGTGAGCAAAAAAACATATACGTGAGTACAAGTATTTCAGAGACCTGCTCTGATACCAATTCTAGGATCGAAATAATGATGTAGATGCTCAATATACAAGAGGGGGTGAATTGTACACTTTAAAAAAATTCCTTTGGAACCTTTAAAGTTAGTTATGAATAACTATGTTTTCCTTAAGCAAAGGAAAGTACTAAGTTTAACAGTGTTTAAACTAAGAAAATTCACAACACCTCTAACACCAAATGAAAAATTGGAAAGAGATTCCGAATGTAGGTTCCAGAAATATGGTTCCGGAAATTGAAACTTAACAAAAGATTACAATATGAGATTCTACCTTAAAGCGTATAGAATGTAAATGAAACAGAGTACAAGTAAGGAAGTATAAGAAAGTTATACTTTCCTTATAATACAAAATGCAGCGGAAACAAACAAGTAGTAAAACTACAAGTAACAGGATATAAGTCTTTTAACCCAAAGAGAAGGGTATCCAACAACCATGGATAAAGGTCCCTTGATTTATACTTTCAAGAAAGTCTGTCTTACCCACACCAGGGTAAGCCCTCGATACAATGATCGGAGTCTCTGTCTTGCTATCCCCGCAAGACCTCAACTTCAAGGTAGTTGGCAACCTCTGTCTTCCTCAGCAAGGAAGCCCTCAACTTCAAGGTAGTCGGAAACCTCTGTCTTCCTATCCCCGGAAGTCCACTAATGTAATCACCAACATTCGGAGTCACACGAAGAAAAAACTGAACGAGTGGTTCACTATGCACAAGGAATGAAACGATTTCTCTCTCTAGAAATCACCTTAGCAGTGTGTGGTCTATAGATCGATCATCTTCTCTCTTTTTTTGAGCTCTTTCAAATGAGCTCCTATTTATAGGCAAGGTCGGCCTCCTTTCAAATGGTCATATTTTCCTTAAAAGTCGGAGGAACCTGTACACGTGTAACTTAACCAATGGTTAGTTTATAATAGAATAGACGACATTGTTTTATAACAAAACAAGTGTAATAGAATGTACGACGTCATTTTAAGTCTTAACTAAAAATTTCGATGTGAAGATTCGGAGTGAATGTTCGGAGTGTATGAAAAAATATTAAAGGGTAGACAAATTATAAAAGCGTAAGCAAAATGAAAGTTCGGAGTCTAACCAAAAATAATTTTTGGAGTCTAAATAAATTCGGAGTGAATAAAACAAAGATGATCAGATTCTGTTTAATAGGTGAATTCGGAATGAGAATTCGGAAAGAGAATTCGTCATCAGAATTCATAATGAGAATTCTTCATCAGAATTCGTAATGAGAATTCTTCATCAGAATTCGTAATGAGAATTCATCATCACAATTCGTAATGAGAATTTTATGTCAAACTTCATAAGGATTCATATCCTGAATTTAGAGTAGAACTTAATTAGAGTTCGTATCCGGAATTTGGAATGAAACTTTATCACAGTTCCATCTGGAATTCGGAGTGAAACATTATTACAGTTCTCATCCAGAATTCGGATCCTAAAACAGAATGCTTCATATCAAAGTTTCAAACAATTCTGAGAATATAGAAATGAATCCTAATCTTATACTTAAGAAATATATGGATGAAAATATAATAAGGATAATCTTTTCTTACAAAAGCGATTTTTCTTATAAAAGAAATTTTCCTTATAAAAGCAATTTTCCTTATAAAAGCGATTTTCCTTATAAAAGCGATTTTCCTTATAAATGCGATTTTCCTTATAAAAGAAATTTTCTTAAAGATAAGGTATTTGTGATTTTCAAAACAACAAGGAATGGAAAAGTCATAAGGAGAACCTTATTGACTCAACAATTAATTTTTCTATGTGTTTAGAATGTGGGAAGAAGAACCCAAGTGGATGAATTAGAGGAATAGGAATATGTTTTTATGGTTGAAAATAAGGACCTAGAGAAATTAAATTCGGAGTAAAAAATAAATGTTCAGTTAGCGTAATGTATGAGAATAAAGAGTCCCTAATATATCATCAATGATTTAACATTTCATTTGTGTAATTTATTTCCATTGTAAAAATAAAATTTATAAGGGTAATGATCATGAAGAGAATTATAAAGGTGGAACATATAATGGCTATATTTATGATAATGAGGAAACTAAAATAAAATATTAAAGGTTTGTTTTGATCTAATAGTATAGTTTATATTTAACATGAGAAGAATGATTAAATTTTGGTTGATGATTGTTAGGACATTACACATATTTTACATTTTTAGAAAGTGGTATTAAGGAATAATATGATGATTCCTTATTAATTTTTTAATAATTAAGTGGTATTATAGATGATTATGTGTATTGGAATTAATGATTATTGTTATCTAAATCCTAAAATATATAAGTATTCTTCTATATAAGATTTTAATTAAGTATATAAAATATATTTTTAATAGTGTCGATGACCTCAAAAAGTGATTTAATGGAAATGTGATATTTGTATTAATGAAAGATAACCCTTAATATGTTCCTAGAGATTAAAAAATGGTGTTTAGTTTGGATAATGGGATGATTTATATTAATAAACTAAATTTGATATTTTTGATGACCATTGAAAAAATTAAGTATTTTTGGAGAAAGTGGTTTATGTTATCATTAATAAAGTTTAAAACATTATTAGATTTGTGGTATATATTCAAAAAAATTATTTTTTTAATCAAGAAATGAGGCAGTATATATGTTTTCATTTAGGTTTTATTGTAATTTTTCTATTACCATGATTCAACAAAATATATGACTACGGTATTCAAATATTGGGTATATTTCAATTATGATATACATTATTATATTTTGGTGATTAATGTTAAGATGATTATGATAAATTTGTTGACCTTTTATATAAATTTTGAATTTTTGAATTTTGATAAGGTTGACCATTTAAGGAATTGTTTACGATTAAATTTTGAAGAGGTTTTAGAGATTAATGCATTATTTCACTGGATTAATATTTATTCATAACTTTTTCTAACCATTTTTATAACAACTAATGATAAAAGTAATAATTTATTATTATTTTATCAATATTATTTAGTTCATTTGACATGAATAATTAATCTCTTAGTGTGATATATGAATGGTAATTTGATTGAGGCAAAAAAAAGTATGAGATTGTTCTTATTAAATGTAATTAAATCATGTAATTATTTCTACTCAAGTAAATCACCATATATTAGAAACATGATATTGAATTGAAATGTAGTCTTATTATCATTATTTGTTTATATCAATGACCTTTTTAAAACCTATTTCATTTATGGAGTTCTGGTTTTCAAATTTCTCCTAACTAGGATCTTTATCACTATTCCACTATATTTGGGTGTTAATTTTGTCTTCTTTTTAGAATTTTTGACTTCACAAAAATGATCTCATACATAGAAACCATTTCATGTTATATTAAATTAATTATAACATCACTTTCTCTATTTTGAAGTGGAATTTTTATTAACATTTTTTATTATGTAGGTTTCCCGCAATTGGGTTTTCAAATGATAAACCCTTATTTACAAAGAAAAAGTTCATATTTTGAGTAAAAAATTTATTTATTGGAGGTAGAATGTAACAACCCAATATATTTTGAATTTTTTTAAATAAAATTATTCATTTTGATATTTTTTGTTGCATGCCCCACTAATTGAGGCATGATTTATATGAAACACTAATTTTATCTTGTGTTACATGAAATTCTAATTATATCTTTCATTACAAGCAACAATGAGTTTAAATATAATGTGACATATTATTTAAATAGTATTATTTAATATGATAGTTATCGCATAGCCATTAAAATGGTGAGTATGAATATTATTGAAAAAATTATTAAAATATATGGTTTACAACTGTATATAAAATTAATTATTTGGTTACTAAATAATTATAAATGAAAATAAATAACTATTTGAAACAATCGAAATCCTTTTCTGAAAAACAAAATTATGTGCCCAAATATATTTTACAACAATTAAGTAAAAAATCACTTTTCATGAATGAATTAATAAAATTTATATATTATATATTCAATAAAAATTTTAACAATAATCTTATGTTCTTTCTGGACATGAGATAATAATAAAATCAATTTTATGATTAAAAACCTATTTTTTCAAAGAAGAAGTTTTGTCTCTTTTTTGAAACTTATTTTAAAATTAACACTTCTCCACATATAGGAAATTTATATGAAAAAATAAATTTCATTTTTGAAAAAAAAAATTCAAAATTATCATGGGGTTAATTTTTGATATTTTTTTGGGATGATAAATATTTGGATGTATAATTAAAAATACAGATCTTTATTAATAATTGGCATTCCTTTTAGAAAATTTAAAAATAACTAAATTAATATAAAATATGTCTAAAAATAAATTCATTCAATTATATTTACATTAATATAATTTGTATCATTAGATTAAATTTCATTTTGAATTTAGATATAAAAACTTCTTAAGCTTTTGAGAATTTTCTCATTGGTAAACCAAATTATGATCATGACTGCGTGATTAATTTTAAATTATTTTTTTCACTTATGATAATTTAATTTGGGAAATTTTATTCCATATATGTATGTTGAATTTTTCCACCATTTTATGTTGAATATTATTTGAGGGATCGCACTCAAACTCAAAATGTGTTTTTGGAAAATACCAAAAACCTGGATTGAGAGGGTTTACCAAGGAGTTAATGTCAAAATATAAGGGTTTAAATAAACAAAATATTTTACAACACACATTGGATGGATATATTTTGACCTTATAACTTATATTTTCTATAATGAACCATTTTTTATCCTTGTGTCATGTCTAAAATGTGGGTACACCTTTTTCATTTAAAAAATTACAAGTGTGGCCCTCACCTCACATAAAAACGTCCACATACTACACTTTTTTATTAACACCTCCATAACCATTTAGTTAGTATAATACCTAACCGTATCAATTCTTTAATTCCATTCTATCTTTATAGAAGCCTCATTTTGGTCATAAGTCCAATATAATAATCCTTCTAACAGAAACCCAAAAGTTGTTTTCCAAAGAAGAGTGACTTCCCTAACCAAATATTTTATGTTTTTTCTTCTCCTACATAATAAAATTATTATCAAACCATGAAGATAAAATAACTTAATTGTCATAAATATGCTGATAATTTTTATGTTGAGGTTATTTCCTATATCTATCTCTGCTTCCATCAAATTGTATACATAATCATCATTCGTGTGTATGGAGGACTACTGCCTCGTGACTATCACAACTGGATGTAATGATGAATTTATTTTTTGTATATGATATTTATAATATAATTTTACTTATTTAGTTATTATATAACATATACATTCTTACATACCATTCTGTGCGGATACAATAATATAGATCATCTGTATGGCTGACTACCGCCTCACAAAGTGATGTGATTCCTTTTTCATATTTCATTTTAATGGAAGATAATAAGGATCGGTTTAAATTAAAAAATTGATATATATGAAATAAAAAATATTCATTAATGGTAATATACTATTTAAATTAATTTATTTCCTTCCATCAGTAAAATGGAAACATTATTAATGTGTACATGCTGCATACCGTCTCCATGAATGGTACATTTAAATTTATATATCTAAATTTCAGGGGTTAATCTAATTATATGTATAATGAATTTATATGATATTTATATTTTGATTGAAATTATGATGATTATTGAACAATTTTAAAATTAAGAGGACAGAAAATAACAATTCAAAACATCCACAAAAAATGAAGTAGTTATTGTCCAAAACCTGACTTTAATGAGGAATTATTAATAAACAGGTAATAAAATGGAATAATTAAATCATATATGGTATGATATACAGATATATATTGTTAAATAAAATATTTTTAATAAACTTATGTTTATTAAATAATAGGTTAAAGCATGTATGAAGGAAGTCAAGACTTAAGGTAAGGAATTTTTAGTCTCTCTTTCATTTTAGGGAGACATATTCCAATTGACCCATAAATTATTTTCTGTTTTGTATATACTTCCCATTTGAAATTATACAACAAGAATCTAATTATTTTAATTTTATTTTATGTCATTATTTATGTCAGCTTATGATTCAAAATATTACTAAAGGGGTAAAGTATTTTCATCTCACTATTTACTTATGTGAGACACATGCCATATTCACAACCTATTTATTTTATGTGGATTATATAATTAAAAAGAATTTATTTTTTATTATTATGCTTAATTTTTTATTATTTACATATCCATTTTAGGATCACTATTTCATGGGGTTTATATTTAAATATTTACTAAATCAGTAAAGTATATTTTTCACAATCTCCCTTCTTTGAGACATATATTATGTTATGCACCAATATTATTTTAAGAGATGTATATAAATAAAATTTGACTTGTAATATAATAAATTTATTTATTCTCAAGATATTATATGTTTCATTTAATTTTATTCTTTCATGGGGCTTATGTTGCAAAGTTACCAAAGTGGTAATGGCTTTATATTACAATCTCATCGTTTATCAAGAATTTTCATTATTATACATCCAATGATAAAATATTGTGAAATATATCTCATGAAAAGAATTTATTTTATTGTCCTATGGTTATTTATAGAGAATAAATGTTTTAACTTTATTTTCCACGCCGTTTCTACTCAAGAGTTCAGAAAAATTAGAAAATCCAACATTATTTATCTCTTTGGTCAAAAATCAATTTTATTCCAAAACTATATTTTATAGAAATATCTTCACAAATGTATTTATAATTATTAAATGATTTTTTAAAAAAATTGTTTCCCATTCTTGAATTATTAAAAAATATTTTTAATGTATAATTCATTTTTTCCAAATAAGGCTTGTTTGGATTATTCCAAAAATATTAAAGGAATATTCATTTTAACAAATATCTCATGAATGGAATTCATTTTCAGCATGAAAAATAATTGAATTGAAGATTTCTTTATAATATTACAAGTTTATTTTCAACGAAAATGATTTTCCATTATTTTTATGATGTATAATGTATTTTTTAAATAAAAATGATCATTTTCCTCAAAAAAATCTTATAAAAAATCTTTCAAAATTAAATTGCATATATGATGACATACGTTGATGTTTTCTATGACTTATTAAGGGTATAATACAAATATAAAATTATTGTTATTTCCATGATGGGTTAATTTTTATGAAGAAATGATGTTTATGAAACCTATTTCTCATCCACGGATTATACCATGAAGAGATTATTTTGGGACATGCTTCTTTTCATAGGTTATTCTGTGATGGTATAAAGAAAATATTTTGAAAATTGTATCATTTCTATAGTTTATGATATGATTAAATTTTTATGAAAAATATTTCATTTCATAGGATATGATATAATGAAGGCTTAATGACATTTTGGCACACATAATTATGATTTTCATTATTTAATGGGTGGTACCTATATCTCCCTCTAATTCCTTGGGTAAACATTTATATCTCATGATATAGATAGGACTAGAATGGGAAGTAAACTATGGAATTTTTATATTATGATGGTCTTCAAAGAGAACCTCAACTACTATGATGGTTTAAGGAATGAAACCATTCTAATATGATATACTTGGTAGTAATCCTTGAATACTATGGAAATTATTTACTATTCTTATATTTATAACCAAATTCCATGTCTTATTCTAATTTCATACTCTCATGGATAATATTATTTGATTTTGTTATGATCCTTGTGTTATTTACTACTAATATTTTTTAAATAACTCTAAATTATAATCTATGATATGAATTGTATGGTTTTAAATTGTTAATCTCATTTTTTCATAAACATATTCCCTTGATATGTTGATATTTCCCTTGGATGTCCTTACAGAGAATCTAAGATCACCCTTTTTAATGTTTCCTTTCCAAAAGTTATGAAGAAATTTTTTTCTTGGTGTATGTCTAAGAAGATTACTTCTCTTGGATGATTTATATGGGAGATTTTTAATATCTTTCAATAAATAAGAATATTTTGTCTCTTGTCTCCAAATGCACTATGCATTTATAGTTCTTATGTGTGTGTTTATGAAATGTATTGAATATTCATCTAAAAAGATGTGATATTGATGCATTAAAATCAAGGTTATTTATATTAAGAATATAGATAATATTGGATTTATATTTAATGATAATAATTATGTAAAAAATTATATATATCTTAATTAGTTCGTTTTAACCATATGTGTGTGGTGGTTATGAAAAATGAATTACATCACTTTACGAAGCTGGTAGACCACACATACGAATGAGAAATGTTTTCATTTCCCATGGAATAGAAAATGAGGTGAAAAACGGTAGTAAAATAAAGATAATAACATTTAATTATATTATATTTATTTATTTTATTATTTCAACAAGTTTATTAAAGGGTTTATGGGGGTATATAAAGAAATAAACATGAAATAATTCAGTTAAGAGTTATACCTTTTCTTGGTAATAAACGTTTTCCTAGAGTTATACCTCTAGGAACATGGGGTGGATGATTTAATAGTATCTGAGAATGTATTTTTAATGATTTAGTTCACAAATGTTTTGAATATGTTTGGAGAGGAGGTGCCTTATTATAAGTAAGGGGAGTGGTACACTTGTAATTGTTCTTAACATTTAAATTGTATAAGTGTCTTCCTTATTGTTAAGTGGAAGTGAAAACAATTAACTTTCAAATATAAGGCAATAATTTTCAAAATACCCTCATCCAATAATAATTAATATGATATTTTGTGTCTTTATCTTATGGTTTTAACCTTAATTAACATGTTTTACCCATTTATTGTGGTGAAGTATTTTTACCAATGTTACTATTCATAATAAACAAAAAATGAAATTGAACTCATTTTTAATATGAATCTTATTAATTCCAAATATGAAATCCATTTCTTAATATTCACGTTTTATAATTTAAAAAATTAAATTTAATATAAGGGTGAAAAACGAAACAATATACTTTTTTTAGAAAAAATTAATTTTTAAGAAAAAAATTATCTTATAAAAATATCAAATATAATGTTGATAATTATAGAATTAATTATATTATGTTTAATAAAATTGATATTATATTACATTAAAATATTATAATATAATATGAACCTTTTGAATTTATTTAATTAAAGAAAATAATGTTGATTTTTCAAAAATCAAAATTCATTACTATTCATTAAAAAATCATATATTTCTATAAGATCCCAAAAATTCTCTATAAGAAAAAATTTAACTTGTGAATCCAAAAATCATCACCATTTAATTAAATTTAAATTCTGAATTTTTGAAATTTTACTTTTAATGATAACCATGAACTATTTCAGTTATAATGTAAAAATAATTGGACGTTCATTGGAAATGGTATAGGGAAGTAGTTATTACATATTATATAATGATCTCAGGTATTACATGGGTAGTGTTGAAGGAAGTGAATATAATTAGAGATCTATAGTATGATAATGTATGTCACCTGAGATAGGTATCTTGGGATTTGCTGGTCAATATGATATACAAAAGGAGTTGGTTATAAATTCTATCCCTGAAAAAAAATGTTTTATGTTGTGAGGTATCCAGAATTTAGGATGTTATGATAGGTTCGTGGATTAAGGAAAAATTTTATCATTTTATCATACATAACATGATAGTAGAGGGAGCACATAGACTATGTGAGATATGATTTTTGTAACATCAAAACATGAATTATCACATTTCAATTTGGCTGAAACAATTTATTTCTATTCTGATAAATTGTTTAGAGATGGTTTTTTTATAATAAATTGTACAATATGGGTTTTGACCCATGAAATTTAATTGGTGAAGTGAACCAAGGATATTTTGTGGTGTATGATTCTTTTCATAGTATTGAGTGACTATGATAATCCTTTTTATTTTCTAGTAATCAACATTGGTAGCTTCGATGTGATCACTACCATTGAATGACAGACCTGGACATGGGTACACCTTGATTGTAACCAATGATTAGTATCTTTATCTTCTATTATGGGATACTTTTATACTTTTATCATAGAATTGGATTCCTATGTTGATCATATAAAAGATGATCAACGTTGGGTATATCAGTTGATGCTGAGAAGGTAAATGTTTATGTTTTATTTGGATCTACCTAAGTAAATGTTTGAGATATATATATATATATATAGTATTGGAAGTCTATTACATAAGATTAATTCAAGAATTCTCTTAATATGCAGCATCGATGATTGATCTATAAAATAACGGGGTAATATTTAGTCGGTCTGGTCAGTATGGGGGAGCCTTTTAACTTATAAAGGGGATATTTATTTCCAAAATAATATAGATCTTTATAGTCTTTTGAAATATGGTATACTTGTATTCTGATTCCATATATGTTTGATTAAGAGAAATCATGTTTTATTCTAGTCGAGTGATTTTTTTCATTGAGGCTGTTGTGGATTCCTAGGTTGAATTACCTAACAAATGATCTATGGTTGGTTGTAGTTTTTCAAGGAATAAAGTATTTGATCCATTACCTTTTGGTTAGAGGTTTATGGTTTTCACAGACCAAAAGATCCTTAATTTCACATTATCTCTACATGACATGAACCTTATATAGTGGAGTTGGGCCATGTACCTCAAGTATTTTGTCATTGGTATGGTATATACTCTTAGAAAATGGAATTCTGTAGTGAATTACCTCAATCGGAAAACTCATTTTCAAGAAGCATGTTATAAAAATAATGTATGATGTTTAGAAATTCATTATGTTGAGATATATATATATAAATGTAAATGTTTATTAATGGGTAGATAAATTTATGGATATAATAATATTTTCATCCCTTCTTGATATAATCAAAGAGAAAAACACATCATACAAATAATTCTAGGTGTAGAGGGACAATTTATATGGTAGAGATGCACCAAATACTAGACAAGGGATGATAATTTGGTCTTTTATATTTGTGGTAGGGTGGTGATGATGAAATAAATTTGGAAGGAGTATATTTAAGATTAAAAATCCTTAAATTGATCAATTAATCAGATATTATGTTAGATATATCATACCATCCACAAATAGTCTTGATGAATCAGGATAAATAAGTACATGGATGGGTTTGAGTAATAATTTCCATCCATACAAGGTTAAATTTTTATTGCAGTTTGACCAAGGACCGTGACAAAACAATGTCATGGTGGTCTAAAATAGTGTATACCAAGAGCATCTACTTAAAAAGCTACCAAAAACATGAGGAATCAACCCCATGTTGGAAAATAATAAGCACTCATTCATGATAGCAACTTGAGAAGGAAGGATATATTTCACTTTGTTACAATCATTAAAGTAAGATAAAGGGCCACCTGTGAATAAATGATCCTTCTACATATTTGAATGAGATATAAAATGGACAATGTAATTTTATGATTACCCTATTGCAATACTAGAATCATAGTTGAGTCAGTTTACACTAAATCTTGCTTAATTTTGTATAAAACACATAGAACAATTCCCTTTAGCATCATGATTGCCTCTCATAAAAGGTATTCACCCCATAAAAAGTCATCAATAAAAGAAATAACAACTGATCCATGGTGATCTCCACCCTCCCCCCCACTCTTATGTGTCTAGTAGTACAAGATCCATCTATGTTGATCTTATAAAAATTATTTGGAGACCTCAATCTCACCCATCTCCCCAACCTGGTTAGATTCATTGGAGAATAAAAATTAGATGTTCCATCCATGAGCATTCTATGTGATGATGAAACATACAACTATTTACAAAGAGGGATAATTTCTACCACTAGGCATATGGATTTCACCACCATTCCTATCCAGGAACTAGGAGTACACTCGTGGAAACAACAAATCCTCACACTCCTAATGCCCTAAAAACCCACCTCCAAGAGCAGCACTGTAACAAGTTCGTCCCGGTGACAGCATAGACACCTCGCCTTTACATGGTCGTTGGGTCCTGGCCTGCCAGGTACCCCCAATTGCCCCGCAAACACATGGTTCCCACCCTGGGTCCCATACACGTGCCCGAACGGGTCATCTGACTAATGATTTTCCCCACAGGCCAACACATTTCCTTTCCAGCGTGCTTTTTCCTCACTCACACACACCCTGGGAAACTTCCCAGAAGGTCACACATCCTGATCACTACTCCAGGCTAAGCACATTTAACTTTGAAGTTTTAATCATGTAAGCTTATGAAAAAAAAGTTACACCTTGTTGACATGAGTCGTATCATTTAGTCATTTAACCCTTTATTATTCAAGAGTGTTGAAATCACACCCCCCCCCCAGAGCACAACGTCCTCACTTTGGTCCCCCATCCATGAGCATTCTATGTGATGATGAACCTTACCACTATTTACAGAGGGATAATTTTGACAACTAGACATTTGGATTTCACCGCCATTCTTATCCATGAACTATGAGTACACTCATGGAAGCATCAAATCCTTACACTCTTGATGCCCCAAAAACCTACATCCAAGAGGAGTGCTGTAACAACTGGGTCCCGGTGACAGCACAAACACCCCTCCTTTACATTTTCGTCGGGTCCTGGACTGCCAGGTACCACCAGTTGCCCCGCAAACACGTGGTCCCCACCCTGGGGCCCACCCTTGTGCCTGAACGGGTCATCTGACTATTGATTTTCCCTACAAGCCAACACATGTCCTTTCCAGTCTACTTTTTCCCCACTCACACACACCCTTGTAAACTTCCCAGAAGGTAAACCATTCAGATCACTACTCTAGGCCAACCACGCTTAACTGTGAAGTTTTAATCAGGTAGGCTTCCAAAAAGGAAGATGCACCTTGTTGACCTGAGACATATCATTTATTCATGTAACCCATTATCATTCGGGGGTGTTACAATACCCCCCCCCCCTTTAGAGCACAACGTCCTCGTTGTGGGCCCTACATCTCAACCCAGGCAGTGCACCTCACTTATGCCTAAGTACCACCTCTGATACCAAATGTAAAAACTAGATCCCAGTGACAAAAGAAACACCCCGCCTTTACATGGTCGTCGGGTCCGAGACCGCAAGGTACCACCAGTTGCCCTGCAGACACGTGGTCCCGACCCTAGGGCCCACCCATGTGCCCGAACATTTCATCTTACTAATGAATTACCCCACAAGCCATCACATGTCCTTTCCAGTAGGTTTTGTCCTTACTCACACGCAGCATGGGAAACATCCCAAAAGGTCACCCATCCGGATCACTACTCCAGGCCAAGCATGCTTAATTGTGAATTTTTAATCCAGTAGGCTCCTAAAAAGGAATATGCACCTTGTTGACATGAGTCATATCATTTATTCATGTAACCCTTTATCATTCGGGGGTGTTACAGTCACCCCCCCCCCCACACACACACACACATTTATATCACAACGTCCTCGTTGTGGGCCCTACATCTCAACCCATGAAATGCACCACACTTATGTTTGGGTACCAACTCTAATACCAAATGTAACAACTGGATCCCGGTGACAGCACAGACACCCCACCTTTACATGGTCATTGGGTCCTAGCCCGTCAGATACCACCAGTTGCCCCACTGACACGTTGTCCCCACCCTGGGGCCTACCCACATTCCTGAACATTTCATCTAACTAATGATTGTCCCCACATGCCAACACAGGTCCTTTCGAGTGGGTTTTGTCCTCACAAACACACACCCTAAGAAACAACCCAGAAGGTCACCCATCTTGATCACTACTCCAGGCGAAAAACACTTAACATTGATGATTTAATCAGGTAGTCTCCCGAAAAGGAAGATGCATCTTGTTGACATGAGTCATATCATTTAGTCATATAACCCTTTATCATTCGGGGTTGTTACAATCACCCCCTCCCCTTTAAAGCGCAACTCCCTCGTTATGGGCCCTAGATATCAACCCAAGAAGGGCACCACACTTAAGGTTGGGTACCA
Source organism: Viscum album (assembly GCA_963277665.1). Classification (NCBI taxonomy): domain Eukaryota; kingdom Viridiplantae; phylum Streptophyta; class Magnoliopsida; order Santalales; family Viscaceae; genus Viscum; species Viscum album. The sequence goes on from OY728120.1 coordinate 489,685,474, forward strand.
CCTCTAATACCAAATGTAAAAGGTGGATCCCGGTGATAGCACAGGCACCCCGCCTTTACATGGTCATCGAGTCCTGGCCTTCCAGGTACCACCAGTTTCCCCGCAGGCATGTGGTCCCCACCTTGAGGCCCACCCACGTGCCCGAACAGGTCATCTGACTAATTACTATCTGCACAGGCCAACACATATCCTTTACAGTGGGTTTTGTCCTCACTCACACACACCTTGGGAAACTTCCCAGAATGTCACCCATCCTTTCTAGTGTGCTTTGTTCTCACTCACACACAACCTCAGAAACTTCCCAGAAGGTCACCCATCAAGATCACTACACCAGGCCAAGCACGCTTAACTGTGGTGTTTTAATCAGGTAGTCTCCAGAAAATGAAGATGCATCTTATTGACATGAGTCATATCATTTAGTCATGTAACCCTCATTGTGGGCCCTACATCTCAACTGAGGCAGTGCACCACACTTAAGGTTGGGTACCTCCTCTAATACCAAATGTAACAATTGGAACCTAGTGACAGCACCAACACCCCACCTTTACAAGGTCGTCGGGTCTTGGCCCGCCAGGTACCACCAGTTGCCCCACAGACACGTGGTCCCCACCTCAGGGCCCACCAACATGCCTGAACAGTTCATCTGACTAATTACTGTCTACACATGCCAACACATGTCCTTTACAGTGTGTTTTGTAAAAACTCACACACACCTTGGCAAACTTCCTAGAATGTCACCCATCCTTTCTAGTGTGCATTTTCCTAACTCACACACAACCTCAGAAACATCCCAGAAGGTCTCCCATTCGGATCACTACTCTAGGCCAAGCACGCTTAACTGTGAAGTTTTAATTTGGTAGGATCTTGAAAACCAAGATGCACCATGTTGACATGAGTCATATCATTTAGTCATGTTAGCCTAGGTCACGGTGACAGCAAAAACCCCACGCCTTTACATGGTCGTCGAGTCCTGGCCTGTCAGGTACCATCAGTTTCCCCACAGACATGTGGTCCCCACCTGGGGGCCCACCCACGTGCCCGAACAGGTCATTTGACTAATTATTGTCCACACATTCCAACACATGTCCTTTTTAGTGGGTTTTATCCTCACTCACACACACCATGGGAAACTTCCAAGAAGGTCACCCATCCTTTCCAGTGTGCTTTGTCCTCACTCACACACATCCTCAGAAACATCCCAAAAGGCCACCCATCTGGATCACTACTCCAGGCCAAGAATGCTTAACTTTGATTTTTTAATCAGGTAGGATCCCGAAAAGCAAGATGCACCTTGTTGACATGAGTCATATCATTTAGTCAAGTAACCCTTTATCATTAGGGGGTGTTAAAATCACCCCCCCCCTTTAGAGCACAACGTCCTAGTTGTGGGCCCTACATCTCAACTCATGAAGTGCACCGCACTTAAGGCTGGGTACCACCTCTGATACCAAATGTAACAACTGGATCCCAGTGACAGCATATACACCCCCACCTTTATATAGTCGTTGAGTCCTGGCCCGTCAGGTACCACCAGTTGCCCCGCAGACACATGGTCCCCACCCTAGGTCCCACCCATGTGCCCGAATACGTCATCTGACAAATTACTATCCACACAGGCCAACACATGTCTTTTACAGTGGTTTTCATCCTCACTCACACACACCTTTAGAAACATCCTAGTAGGTCTCCAATCCATTCCAGTGTGCTCTGTCCTCACTCACACACAACCTTGGAAACATCCTAGAAGGTCACCCATCAGGATCACTACCCAGGCCAAGAACACTTATCTTTGAAGTTTTAATCCGGTAGGCTCCCAAAAAGCAAGATGCACCTTGTTGACATGAGTCATATCATTTAGTCATGTAACCCTTTATCATTCGAGGGTGTTACAATCACCCCCCCCCCCCTAGAGCACAATGTCCTCATTGTGGGCCCTACATCTCAACCAGGTAGTACATCACACTTAAGGGTGGGTACCACCTCTGATACCAAATGTAATAACTGGGTCCCAGTGACAGCACAGAAACCCCGCATTTACATGTTCATCGGGTCATGGCCCGTCAGGTACCACAAGTTGCCCCGCAGACACGTGTTCCACACCCTGGAGCCAACCCACATGCCCGTACATGTCATCTGACTAATGACTGTCCCCACAGGACAACACATGTCCTTTCTAGTGGGTTTTTTCCTCACTCACACACACCCTGGGAAACATCCCAGAAGGTCACCCATCTGAATCACTACTCCAATCCAAGCATTCTTAACTGTGATGTTTTAATCAGGTAGGCTCCCGAAAAAGAAGATGCACCTTGTTGACATGAGTCATATCATTTAGTCATGTAACCCTTTATCATTCTGGGGTGTTACAATCCCCCCCCCATAGATCACAACGTCCTCATTGTGGGCCATACATATCAACCCAGGTAGTGCACCGCACTTAAGGTTGGGTACCACCACTAATACCAAATGTAATAATTGGATCCCGGTGACAGCACAGACACCCCGCCTTTACATGGTCATTGGATCCTGGCCCACCAGGTACCACCAGTTGCCCCACAGACATGTGGTCCACACCTTGGGGCCCACCCACATGCCCGAACAGATCATCTGACTAATTACTGTCCGCATAGGCCAACACATGTCCTTTCTAGTGGGTTTTTCCTCACTCACGCACACCTTGGGAAACATCCCAGAAGGCCACCCATCCTGATCACTACTCCAGGCCAAGAACACTTAACTGGAAGTTCTAATCAGGTAGGCTCCCGAAAAGGAAGGATCACCTTGTTGACATGAGTCATAACATTAAGTCCTTTAACCATTTATCATTCAGGGGTGTTACAAGCACCCTCATCTTCTATTATTTTATTATATTCTCATACTACATAATCCATGCATGAATAAAAGTATCATGATTGTTTCCTTGAAAACACAAGTCGAACAACTCACCCAGGGCACTCCAAACTACCTCCTCCCATTCTCTCTCAAGGAAGAGATGAGTGAAGGATTCTTCCTTATGGTTCTGGTAGTATAAACACATAGAATCATGCAAGAAGACTTTTTTCCAAACCTGGTCATCTGTAGGAACTAAATTTTTATGTATACAAAACATTAATTATTTAATTTGGTGTTAATTTTGTTTCACAAAGTGATCACATTTCACTCCTCCTGCATTCCATTTTTTTGAGTCACCGAAAGGTGTCCCTTCACTGAGAAGTCTCCTGACATCGATCCTATAAAAAATACTTTATCTAGGTCTAAATTCAAATTGATTTTATATAAAATCACCAGTTTATGATGATTTATAATGGCATGGATGAACGATTCAAACCTGCTAGCTTGGGAGAAGGTGTTGTATGAGGTCATATAACCAAGAAAACCTAGAGGATTACCCACCCAGTTTTCATTCTAGAAGTTAATCTGACAGTGACTTATGTTTTATTTCGAGTGAATTTATAATGTAAGGATATGGATGGAGATCAAGATCCATATTTGAGACATTCCCCAGAGGTCTTTCAGTGTGATATCAATATCTATTATTAGAAAACATGGCCCATATAGATCGACCCCCCCCCAATACACCCCATGTATACTTTCTTACATGAATTTAATTTCCTCTATGACACTCATGGGATTAATACCACCAGGACCCACTCCTTTATCCATATATTTCCAAGATTTCTCATGATATCTTCCCTCATCCATGGAATCCTAGATGAAACATTTTGTAATTTTTTAGTGTTTCTCAACACCAACATTGGAACATTGAGCACTGAAAAAACGTACAAATGAATAGAATATAAGAAACAATTGAAAAGAATGATACATCCCCCGAAATATTGAATAAAACATTTCTAGTTTTTTATATGAGTTGTGATTTTATCCATGATCCCTTCAAAATGGTGTACAAGAATCTTACTTGAAAAGACTGGGGCACTAGGTAACCCTTGGGAAAGAAACTCTTTTCCATACCCAGACCCTCCTCAATTTCCATCCTCAGCCTTTTTTAACACCATTTTAAACAACCACTTCTTTGTCTTGGTTAATGGATTATCCACTCCACCTAAAATAATTCTCAATGATTTTTGTGAATGTATGAAATCCAATACTATTACCATTCAAGAATGAAATCATGTCAGCTATAAAAAATTTTCAAAAACTCAATAGCATATACTCTTCCATGATATGTGATGATGGATCAACTAAGTATTCTTCTGTCCATATATCTTCTAAAAGTGTCTTAATTCAAGTTAAAAATTCTAGAGGATAAGGGTTTTCCCTATCCGAGTGAATAAGTTGATTTAATGATCCCGCGCTACTTTTCTATGAATGATATAGCCAGAAAAGGTGAGATGAACGCCCTATAGAAGTGATAGATCTCCCATCCTGAGAAACACATGTTATTCAAATCCTTGTTAGTGAACCTCCGTCTCATCTTATCATTGGATATTTTCATATGAACCTTGATAAAAATGTTGTAACTGGGTGATTTCTTGTTGATATCCCCAACCATCTCATACACCATTTCCCTAAAATTTTGAGTTTATCTTCCATTGTAAAATCCCTGCTGATTTTCAAAGACACATTGAGGTCGATAAAGTAAAATCATTCAATTGATTACATTTTTAAGAACCATTTTTGGGAAGTTACAAATTATGATGGTCAAATAATAACTATTTGATGAGGGATTTGTCACCATTGGTATTAGGACCAAGGTTGATGCATAGGAAACCTGAGGTAATCCCCCACCACTAAAAATGTCATGTATGGTCGCAATACCAACTCCTTTCACTTGTTTCAATGAGGTAATGTAAAATGAACCTAGAAAACTATCTAGTCCCATATATCTCTCTGAGTTAAGTGCATGAAATTCTTCCAAGATTTAAGGTTCTTCATGTATTTTTTTTAAAAACATATACATTGGTGAGAACTGAGCATCAGAGGCCTGGTCTTCTTTTACCAATACCTATTATTATTATTAAATAGAATGAGGTAACTACATAATTTATGGGAGGGAAGCTGGGGACACCCCAAAGAAACAATATATTGTAGGGGTATTATCTATTGTTTATCCAACGTTACACATTTATACCAATTAAGAAGAAGTAGATTATTATTGACCTGGAAAAGTTTTATATGTGGGATTTAGTATAACGACATGGTGTACTAAGGTGTTTTGTTTTGTAGTAGGATATGATATTTATATCTACATTCAAGAATGGTTTGTAAGAAACTATATACAGCTAAGGGAATTGGAATGTAGTGTTCCATCCTCAAACGAATGAGTGGTTCATATTAATAATCAAGGTGATGGATGATATCCTTCAGGGATGTGTATTTTATTTAGAAATATATTAGGATATTCTTCTAATATTAGTAGAAGTTTCCTATATTAACTATTAGTATGCATCTTTTTAGATCATACTCATAGAATTGTTGTGTATAGGATAGTTCTGATAACCTATATGTTGAAATGATGTGTTAGAGTCACATATTATTATACTAATTCACTTATTGGAGATTGTATGTAGGTGATTCAGAAGTGGTTTGATTCCACACAGAGTAGGAAGTGGGGTGATAAATTCTAAGGTTTCTAGTATCTATAGTTCAAGGTTGGGGATTGAGTATTCTTGTGACTTTCTCCATGGTTAGGACATTAGATAATGTCACGAAAAGGGAATTTGATGCTCTAATTTATTGTTTTGTTTGAGATTAGTGAAATGACAGCTATAATGGTATACTATATAGATAGTTTGTGGTGATAAAATTTCATTCATGATGTTTTTATATATCTATATAAGAGATTATACATAAAAGCCTCACATATGATCAATATCAATAATTTCGGGTTGTAGGTGGATGCTTCATTTGATGAGTGAATCATGTTCATAGTGAATTTGAATGATACATTACTTTAATATAAAGTGATTCATGAAGTATGTGTACTGAAATAGTAGACACATCTAGGATGATTCTTAGGTTACTTTGGATGAAGTATTAGATGTGTGGTTTCATTATTTCATTAGTGTTAACAATGTTTTGAAATTTAAAATTTTATTCATCTTAACTTCTAGATACAGAGTTTAATATGTCGTCAGTTTGAAGATGAACCCACTAAGATAGATTTACAAAAACATAGATAAATTAAAGTGAGTGAAAATGAAGAAGTAATATTGAGAAGAAATAAAATCATATAGAATGTGTTAATATTAGAAATTCCAATTACATGTGTCAATATGTGAAAAGATAAATTATGTAGCCATGTTATTTTCAAAGTTGATTCCAATAATGTCCTTGGTATTGGAACCTAATCTCTACCACAAGATAGACCTTCTCTTATGGTTAGATACTTTGGATAAGTGATTCAATACCATTTTTATGTATATCCACCCAAAATCATACAATGGTAACGTTTGACATAAAGTGGCTAGTGGATTCATTGAAAAAAATTGTATTCATTCAACTAAAAATATTCATGCACAAGATGATGAAAATGATATAAAAAATAAATTTTTATTAAACATAAATATTTTAAATAAAAAATAAAATATAAATTCACTAAAAAGAACTAAATAGAAACAATTTCATCCTAAGACCCAGTTGCAGACATCTAGCATTCAGCTCCCCTTTTAGTCCCCCATTAGTCATGGACTCTTCTATTTTTAGGAATAATTTATCCTGGAGATGAACTTATTCCAATCAAAATACACCCTTTAATATTTTTTGAAAGAACAACAACAAAATATCCATGGTTTCCTCTTAAATTATCAGAGAGTCATGGAAGGATGGATATTCAAAAAAAAGTTGACCAGAGATTTCTCAATATGAACAATATTTAAATTCCTTAGATCTAGAATGGGAATAACCATAAAAAAGAAACCCTCTTGGTGGGATAATATATTATTCAAATTGAAGTTGTATACTGTTTTATGAACATAGAGTAAAACCTATCCTTCTAATTTATTAAAAATTACTCATAACTTCTCAATAATCACAAAAAGTATTAGGGCCATTATTATAAAATCACCAATATAGTTGTGACACAATTCACTTAGTAATTTAATGAATAGACTCTTTATTTTTAAAAATTATAGGAATTATACTAATACATGTGATACCCAAACATCTTACACATTGACCTCTCATGATCTTACAAACCCTCCTTCCTGTTAATATTGGCATAAGATCCAAATAACAGATCCTCCATGTAGCACCCACAGTGGTCGTGATCAAAAATAGGTGTTTGTGTTAAAACATAGTTATTTCATTAATCCTATAATCTTATCCAGTTCTACATGCATTATATAGTTTTTTAATATACTATGGGTTTCTATTTAATAAAGGGACTTTCTCATAGGTGTTTTTGGTCTTCAAAGTGGGACATTGGCCACATTAAATCATGATATAAGAATTTTATAGAAGTTCCAAGTCATTAAAATGGTATTTTTGAGATACTTCATTATCTCTTAAGTCATCACTTTTATTTTAATAAGTTTAAATGATTATATAATTTTTATGAATTCAAATATAATTTTTATAAAGGTTCGAAAACATGTATTGTAAAAAAACATATAATTTCTCTATAAATATCTATTTTTATTTTTATTATAAATAATACCATATTTAGAAAATTATTTAGATATAATAAATTTTTTTTGGAATTATAATATCTAAATTATCAAATAGTGATTTTTTTATAATTTTCTAATAATGTTGTGTTTTTTGGTGAAAATTAAATATGGTATAAATATATGGTGTGTATTATGACATCATAATGACAGAAAAGGTTGTAATAAATACTATAAATGGTTTCCCCAATAAAAATAATGCTTCCCCTTTAATAATATTTAATTTTGAGTTTATTTTATTAATTTTATAAATCCTTTTGGAAACCTCTAAAACCTAAAATATATTTTATTTTCTTCAAATCATTTCTTTAAGAACATGACTCACTTTTACATAACCAAGTGTATTATTTTAATAATTTCGTCCCTTAGACTTATAAAAAAATAAAAAACACTCCCCTTTCACAGAATCCATGGGAAAAATAATGGGAAGGTTTGTGGTTTGGTATATTTTATTATATAGAGTCCAAAACCTATGTTTGGGAAGTAATAAAGAATTCCCTACTCAATTCATATATAATCCCACCCAATATCCCATTCTTATTTACTCAAAAGCCTTAGAGAACATAATTACTATTACATACCCTCTCTAGAGTCCTCCAAAGTTTCCCCATTCTCTAAATAATATCCTCCCAATCATTTGGAATCACTCTCTCAAGGTAAGGGATCATCTGCTTCTCCTATTTTTTTCAAGTATATTAATTAACGTATGTATTTTATCTCCACTTCTTAATGTTAGTACATGTTATCCCATAACCATCTTATTTCAATTTTTATTTACATGTGATGATATAACCATTTAACTTTCATTAATCCCTCCCATGGACATTTATATTCCCATGATATACTGTTGAAATTTCACCAGGATTTTCCATGCCATATAATTGGGTAGTGAATACCCGTAATCATTTCATATTAAGGTTTTTCACCTTTATACACTTATAATTATTTGATTTTTGATTGTAATGTTTTTATTCCACAGTCCATTATCTTGGAATAAAATTTAATAATAATATATTCCATGTTGTATGATAAATGTATCACACTTATGCACATGAATGAAATAAAAGTGATGGGTGCGCTTGTAATTATATAGTGCCACAACGAATTAAGTAATGTTTTAGTCTCATGAGATGTCATGATGGGGATTAGGGAGTGAAAAAAATTCCATAATTAGACTTTTTCAATTATGATGTTTGGTGGTTAGCCATGACATATGTTTATGATAGCATGTTTAAAGTTGTTACCACATTTCCCTTATAGCCAATATGTTATAATGTTATATCATGACTCTTTGTTCAAGTTTATAATTCTCACCCCTTTTTTATCTCATTGATATTCATATTTTCTAACATGTTATACTTTCCTCATGTTATTACATATTTATTTACTTATTTAACTTTATAGATCACCCATTTCTTATGTATATCCTTAGGTTATCCCATGAATTTTTAAGTAGATGGAATAATATCATCATGTTAATGATGTTACCACAATTTTTAACTTGGAGGACAGAATGTGTAGGGAGCTACAAAAAACATCAGAATTCTAGGCCTCCATGATGATTTCCCTGCAACCAGGAACAATCAGCCAAGCGTTATTGAACTTAAAGGGTAAAGGTACTGATCTCAGGTTACTAAAACAAAGATCAATTAGAAATGGATTATGATCCGAGTGAATTCTAGGAAGAGTCAAGACAGAGATATCCATCATATCACTCCTGTCATCCAATTTCACAAAACATCTATCTAATTTGCTTGCCTGCCGCCCATTAATAGTGTACCTGCTCCAAGTAAAATCTTCACCTGAAATAGGAACCTCATACAATTTACAACGATCAATGCAGAGAGAAATGTCTTTGGCTGAAGCTCTACAGAAATTGGCCCCAGTTTTCTCATCAGGCCTCAAGACAGTGTTAATGTCACCCAGCAGAATCCATCTAAGTTTCCAGCAGAGTAATATGCATCAGGATACCCCATCTTTTGATGATATTCAAGCTACCTCAAATCTTTATAATCTCCACTCTTTGAAAGAAAATCTGGATCGTAATCATCTTAATGCCAAGTGGCTTAAGGATGGGGATAGGAACTCAAGACTTTTTCATTGCTTGCATAGGTAGAAAAATGAAAAGTGAACTCTCAAGGACCTTAAGATTGATGATGCTTTGCTTACATCTGAAAATGACATTACCAATGGGGTGACTTGTTATTTTTAGAATTTATATTCTGATTCTGGTGGAAACAGCTCAAACAATATTATTAGATGTGTGGAACCCAGTGTGGATGATAGCCAGAACAAAAAACTTACTGAGGCTCCTTCTCATAAAGAAATTCATTATGCACTCTTCTCTTTAAATATGGATAGTGATTCTGGTCCTGACGGGTTCACAAACAAGGTCTTTATGTTTTACTGGGATATCATTCACATTGATATGATCAATGCTGTTAGATAATTTTTTTCATCACTCCTACTTGCCTTTTGGGATGAACTCTAATTTTATTGCTTTGATTCTGAAAAAGGACAATTCCTTGGACATAAAAGATTTCAGGCCTATTTCCATTGGGAATTCTTTACTGAAGGTCATCAGTAAAATCATGGAAATACGACTTGGTGAGGTTGCCAAAAATCTTGTCTCTATCAATCAATTTGGTTTTGTCCCTGGAAGGAATATTCCGAATTGTCTTGTTACTACTTCTGAATGTTTTAATATTATCAAAGGTAAAACTCATCATGGTAACATGGCTCTTAAGGTTGACATTTCCAAGGCCTTTGATACTATAAGGTGGGACTTTATCTTCTCAATTCTTAAGATGCATGGATTCTCAGAAAGATTCATTGGTTTGATATCTTCTATTTTAAAAAGTGCTAGTCTTTAAATTCTTGTCAATGGTTCCCCTAGGGGTTTCTTTCAATGCACTAGAGGTGTCAGGAAAGGTGACCCTCTGTCTGGGCTTCTTTTCTCTGTGGCTGAGGATTATTTGAGTATGTGTCTCCATGACCTTGTCAACAGTGGTTTATATCAAAGAATGAGGGTTGGTAGGAACTCCTTTGCCCCTTCGCATTTACTCTATGCTGATGACATACTTCTTTTCTATAAGGCCAACAGGGAAATAGTTTCCAGTATTAAGAACATTTTCTCTCACTATGGAGAAGTTTCATGTCAGGTTATCAGTTGGGACAAATCCTTTGTTGTCTTTGGTGAAGGAATTAGTATCTCTAAGAAAAATAGGGTTTCACGTATGCTTGGTCTCAAAAGAGGCTCACTACCCTTTGAATACCTTGGGATTCCTTTGTTTTGGGGAAGAGTGAAACGTACTCATTTTGAGGGTATTGCTTTGAAAATCCCTAATCAGTTGGCAAGCTGGAAAGGGCAGTCCATGTCCCAGGCTGGGAGAGTTTTCCTTGTCAACTCAGTTTTCACTTCTATGTTTGTATACTCCTTTTCTATTTATAGATGGCCTATTTCCCTTCTCAAGGAACTTATTGGAATGATACGGAATTTCATTTGGACTGGCTCAGTTCATCAGAAAAAGCTTGTTATTATTGCTTGGAAAAACTGCATCAAGCCGGTTAACAAGGGAGGAATGGGTATTAAAGATGTCAGAATTTTTAATAATGATTTACTTCAAAACTTCACTTGGAGGCTTCTCTAAAATTCTGAATTCTCTCTAGAATTTCTGGTTGATAGATTTGTTTATCGACTACAAAATGGTTTGTGTGTCTATTTAAAATCCTCTGTGTGGTCTTCCATAAGAGCTGCTTATTCAAATATCATGTCCCACTCGTTATGGATGGTATGCCCTGGCTCTCTCCTGAACTGCTGGAGTACCCCTGGTTATTTTCTCCTATTAATGCCCCTGTTAATATCCCCCTTTCTTTGAAGAATTTATCGATTGCTGATCTACATGGAAATGATGTTTCTTATGGAATCATTACTGATAATCTTCGGGTGGAGATTTCTAACTATAGTTATGTGGATGCTGACACTTTAGTCTGGAAACCTGATATCAATGGATCCTTTTCTAGTCGAGCTTATTATAATCTGCAATGTGGTGTCCATACTGGACTTCCTTCCTGGATGGGGGGTTTTCGACAGCCCTATATTCCACCCAGTGTTTATCTTTTACATTGGAGAATCTGGCAAAACAGAATGCCTATCCAGTGCGTGTTGTAGAGGAAGGGCTTTCATCTGGTTGCGGTATGTCCCTTGTGCCTTAGCAATGATGAATATATTCTGCATTTGTTTTTGCAATACCCGTTTTCTGATCGCCTCTGGAAGCATGTGCAATCCTCTTTTCACTGCTGTCTAGATCTCTCATCACTTGATTTGCTGCTCAGTTCTGCTACTAAGATGGATTTCAGTGATCAAGTGAAATCACTCTTTATTGTTGTTGTTGCTTCAGTTTTCTCTTTAATATGGAAATCTCAGAATGATATGATTTTTAACAATATGAAATCATCCTTCCGGGATGGTGTTCTGGTGGTTCATAGAAGCATCAGGCTTGCTTCGATGATTCAAACCGGTTCTATGAATAATGAAATTTCTGACCTTGTTCTCTTGAGAGCTCTTGGTGCTCGTGGCAGGGAAAGGAAGCCCAGAATGGTCAAATATATTCGGTGGATTCCACCAATTTCTGAATGTCTGAAAGTGAATGTGGATGGGGCTGCCTCTGGTGCACCAGGTCCTGCCGGATGTGGTGGAGTGTTCAGAACACACTGAGGCTTTGTCAAAGGATTCTTCTTTCATTATGTTGGATATTCTCATGCAATTGAGGCAAAACTCTGGGCGATCATCAATGCTATCATTTATGTGGTGTGTTATGGTTGGCGTAGAGTTTGGCTGGAGTCAGATTCTTCTATTGTTGAGCAGATTCTGAAGGATCACTCTCGGAATGTTCCTTGGAGGATTGTGTCTGCTTGGATCTCATGTATTAGACTTGCTGAGGGTTTATGCCTTGATGTCTCTCATGTGTATCGTGAAGCTAATCAGGTTGCTGATGCCCTCTCAAAAGGGTGATTATGGAGTTTATCTCGAGTTGGTCGGTTGTTATGCCTTATTATTGTGACAGTTTGGCCTGCAATGATCATGAAGGTGCCTTGTATACAAGGCGTTTTAAGGATTCTTGTTGTTGAGAATCTTTGTACTGTTTACCTTTTTTTTAATATAGTTTGATGGGAGTAGGTTTATACCTGTCACTCGAACCTTTTGCCTAATGATGTTACCAATAATGATGATGTATTCTTGATTTTGAGTTGTTATGTAATATACCTAATTCCCAATTAAAATAAACTTATCATTCCTCTTGGATGTATTATGTGAAATCTTATGTAATAATTCATGAATTACTTTGTAATAAAGAGTAGGGATGTTATAGTTTTCATATACATATATCAAGCATCACATTCCAAATCCACCACCCAATATATAGTACTGGTCCTAAATGGGTATTTTTGTATGGTACTACCCCCTCAAGGATCAAAATTTGATCTATTCATATGGTGACCACATCCTATGTCAATTCATTTCATGTAAAAACATTTTCATTTAGCTCAGTTGGGTAGAATTCCAATAATAAACTCTATAGGAAAACACCACATAGGTTATTTTTTACAACTTATATAATCAAATTCATTTCCTTATCCAAAGAAAATAATATCATGGCAACCTGTGACAATACTAACCCATGAAGGGTCACAATACATCTTTTATAGAGATTCAATGCATTGAAATCATTAGAGAATAACCCTCCATAAGATTCGCATGACCTGGAATCAAAAAAAAATCACGGTTCAGTTGAGTATAAATCATTAAAAATGTAATATTAGAAAAACTCATATAAAATATTATTTACACTTTAAATAGATGGACCCTCTTTCTTAGGGACACTAATAACACAAAAACTCACAAATTTCATTTGAGTCTTATAGAACAATAATTATACATTTACATATTCTTATTATGAATAATATAAGTGCTAAAACCATAAATAATTTATTAAATACAAACATCACGTTGAAATAAATATCTCAACCATAATAGTGTAAACAAAGAACAATAATCCCATATCTCGGGTAACATATACAACCAACTAGAAATGGAGTATGTAACACACCATTTTGAGGCTCATCACAAGCTCTAACACATTAATTTACCTATTTTTTATAGTCTCCTAAAATATAATTAATATAAAAAATATATATGATACCACTTTAAAACATCCATGGTACCTGAATAGTAATTTTTTCTCGGGTAGGTAATTCCATGAGAACTTAGACACGCAACCCCAAATGTTAGGTAACTAAGATAGGAATCAATGTTCTACGTTGTTACTATGTGGAAACTATCCCCACATATCAAATTTAAATAATAGTAAAAACCAAAATGTTATCTATAAAATAAAATAAAAAAAATGAAAATTAAGAATAACAATTGTAAATCCAATGAAATAGGAATGCACAGTATTATATGAAATATAAACAAAAGAGAAAAAAATATAAAGAGTCTCTACTACCATCACCAATACTCACCTCATACCAATACCCATCTCCATCGATGATATGTAACTAAATCATGAAATGTGGGGCCTAGAAACTACCTTAACTAGTAAAAAATAAGGTTTACATAGATATTTATGTTTCATGGTTACCCAATTTGGGTGTGGGTAAACCATAAAAGGATAGAACCAATAGTTTTCCTAAAATAACTAGTAAATGAATTGTATACACATGTGATATGATAAATATAATAAAAAATATTTATATTCATAATAAAATAATAATTTTCAATCCCTATGTTCTAATTTGACACCTTAGATCAACCATACCTACTTAATTAATTGATAGTAATCTCTAATCATGTCACAAAACATTAGGGGGTGTATATGTCTGATTCTAGAATCTTATAAATACACATATAAGTATATATGTTCACTTTGGTAAAATGGATTTATCCCCATAACATCTCATATATACAATTATTAGGGGAGATGGTGATACAATATATATCTCATATCACATCTAGGGGAAATGTGCCACACCTTGAAACCGTAATACATATTGGGGGAATGGTGCCCCCCCCATATATCTCATCAAGGGGAAATCACCCCCCCCCCCCCCTCAATTACATATCATATATTGTAACAAACCATATTATGATGAGGTATGGATTTGTTTTAATTTTTATATTAAATAATATTTATTATCCTTATAATTGTGCTTGAATGTTTATGGAAGTCTTTAGGGGATTCTGGGTAAAGATCAAAGCCTCAAGCACCAATTTTTTGAGAAATAGACTGAGAAGCATAGGGGGTGCGTAGTTAGAAGTAACCATGTGGCTCAAACATGAGTCCTAATAAGAGGAGTTTCATGGTTTTTAAAACTATGAAAGGAAGTTTGAACACCCATGCAGGAATATTCATTCCTATTTGAGAGACGAAATGCATGATTAGGGAAGGGTTATTCAAACTATGGGCCTAATCATGTAAGGGTTGGTTCTTATGGAAAGTGTGGGGTGAAAAGACTTTCAAACCATGTATCCAAATAGCTTACCTCATTAGAATCCATCTAAAATGATCATATTTTCCTTTTGTCTTCAAAAAACTAAAAATCTCTTTATCCCATCCAATTTTCAAGTCCTAGGGCATTGTGGTAGCTCCTTCCTCCACCTATTCCTAAGGCATCGGTGACACTCCATCAACTTGATTCTGATCGAAGTATAGTTTATCATGTTAGAAGAATACGTATAAGATATTTAATTTATTACCTTCCTTTCTGAGTTTATCTCACCAACTTCTGCTATATTTCTAGGAGAGATAATATTTCTTATTTTCAAGGATTTTTTTCTATTTCATTTATTTCTCTCCATCTACTTTGAATCTAAACTCATTTCAAGGTGATTTCCCCTATACTTGCAAAAGGTTGGTGGTCTAAACCATTCCATCAATGTCTCTCCAATTTATAAATTTTTTAGTTCTAACACATGTTTGAATATCCATGTGTGGCATTATATTAAATCTTTAGATTAATTGTGGGAACCTCGACCTATAACCCATTTTGATATTTTTGACCTTGATGGTGGTTGGAACCTCACCAAGGACAACCCCTTTCGGCCAGTCCTTATATAATTGAGCCTTTGAAACCCATTACATTAGTTGGAATGTGTAACACCGTGAGATTTTATGAAAAATATTCTATTTAATTTCATTGATGTCTTGTGTTTTACGCTACACCAAAATGAGTTGGCACTACACGCATCCCAGACTTGGCTTGCATTACACGCAATCACGACCTTCCATGATAGCGTATGTTGTACGCAATACCGAGTTTCACTAAACAACGATATGTTATATAAAATATACGTTATGAATAGTAATACCCACTTTTTAAAATTTTATAAATTTTATCATTCAAAATGGACTTCATTTTTAGATTCGGAATATCGAAATTAGCCTAGAGAGAAGTTTTGGTATTTTTCTAAAAACATTCAATTTTTGATGAATAGTGAAAACACTAGGTTACTATTTAAAAACCGACATTTTGTTTAAATAATTATTTATTTTATTTAAATTTATTTTAGGTCAAAACTGATACATAATACCTATATAAGTTCAATGTAATTCATTGGAGTCATTTTATAATAATTTTCAGTATATAAAAATTTTATTGAACTTTTCACCGTCTTTTACCTACCTCCTAGGAGCTTTTTAAAAACTTACGTATAACTTAATTTTACCTCTTCTGTGAGTGGAATTTCAAAAATCCAAGATACACAGTTAATATCAAGGACTAAATTTTGGTTCAATGAGATGAAAATATTTTTTGGTGAATAGTATGTTTTTACTTTTATTTACCACGATTAAAAGTAAATGGGTAATTAAGGGTAAAAATGATATTATTATTACCCTAACACATGTCCTAATTCAATTGGATAAGTGTAATTCGACCAAAAACATCCTTAGGAATAATATAAGACCATTTAGGTCCACTTGGATAAGATTATGACATTTATTATTAATTTATTTAAAGAAGGGTTAAAATAGTTAAAATCAATGTTTAAATAATAAATCATTATTTATATAAGGTTATACATAAGATAAATTAGACTATAAATATTCATTAGAAAGATAAAAATATTTCCTAAATAATGGTAATTTATTTATAATTTTTATACCTTAAATAGTCTAATTTATTTATGACAAAATGATGATGCCGTAATTATCTTATTAATGAAATATTAACATAATTGATGTTATAAATACCCAAATAAATGTAATTTGAGACTTTTTATGAATTAAACTAACTCTATAGGTTAATATGACATGTTATTATTGATTTAATAAACGTTTTTAGAACTAATCATGTTGTTATGATTTTCACAAAAAACAATTACCAAATAGTGTTTAAATTGACATAAGATAGTTTTTAAAACAAATATTATATTATTAATTGGTATTATATTCCTAAAAATCTAATGTTCGTCCAAGATACTTATATCATGATATGTGTATCATTAATGGACCACTTGGGGGTCTCTTGGATGTATATGGTATGTTTATTAACTATATAATATAAAAATACAAAGTTACATGGTAAATGTCAATCTAATTAACTAAGAGTTAAAACTAAAATATAAGGTTAATATAATGATTCAAAAGTGTCTAAAAACTATTGGTTGAGAGTATTTAGACCCATCCCCACCTTAGATTCTAAATAAATCAATTTTGAGCTATTAAAAACCTAATATGACTTTATTATAAAATAATATTTTATTTTTTCAAAAGGTTCCCCTCTCCTCCCTTATAAAAAGGGCACCCCTTCCCCCTTCTCTTCACACCCTTTTGAGCCTTTAAGCTCGGCCAAACCCTGCCAATTTCTATTATCCACTTCCCTAGAAACCTTTTTGAGGTTCTGGTCTTCTCAAAAGACCAACTCTAAATCCTTAAGAGAAGGCTCAAAGGAGGCGCATCGAAGAAGAGGCAATCTCTTCTTCCAATTCTTTCAAGTTTCTTTCTTCTTAAACGTCTTCTTCATTAGTTGTTTCATTATAAAGTAATAACATCCATATTACTTATATACTGATATGTTATTCTAAATATGAAACAAAACCATTTCACCTTCTATCCATCCTACGGAAAACGAAATCACCGCGCGTGCGTACGTACGGAATACCGTCTCCATGCCGTGGTGTAATCTGTTTTTCCTCCACCACCTTACTTGGATGGGTGTAATGGTGTAAAGACTAACTATATATGATTATTATAACATCATACTAATTATATTACATTATATCATCCACTCCAATTCCATTCAATAAATATGGGAACGATATCATCGCTCGTGTGTACGTACGGGCTACCGTCTCCACGACGCGATGAGATTCATTCTCCATGTTAACCATTCATGAATGATTATAAAATATATATAATAATTAATAATTAAATATATGAAATAATAATGATACTGGATTTATTTATATATATATATATATATATATATGTATGTCATCTACTTATTTCCATTCAATTCAATAAAGAAACGAAAACAGCGTTCATGCGTACGTACGACCTACCGTCTCCCTGAACGGTGTATTTCATTCCATTTATCTATCTATCATATATATATGTATATGATGAATATATATTATATATAAATAATGTTTTAAATTCTGGAATTAAGTAAATCAGGATATATTTAATAATATCAAGAACAACAAGTCCAAACACATATGATAAATGAAACGATTTTACCCAAAACGCTGCTTTGACATGGAATTTACAAAAGAACGGGTAATATAAAGTAATAAGGGAACCATATATGACATAATAACAATGAATATGATTCTGTAATAAGTCAATGACATTATTTAAATCATTATATCGGAGATTCGGATACGTACGAAGCATATCGGACCTAAAGTAAGGGATAATTATTCCAATCTCATTCTTATCCTAGATTGTTTATTTGTAAGTATTTACTAGGGTTATATTTTTCATCCATTCCCATAAAATGTTTTTTCATAATGTGTTTAATATTCTTACATGTATGTTTAATGTCATGTTTACCCCTATTTGACTTTTACATTGTGTTATGGATGGAATCTTTCTTTTGTTTACTATACGAGGAACCTTTTGACTTTTCCGACCAAATTACGAGAAGAATGTTATTTTTAACTTATTCGTCGAGAATAGATTTTTACGGTTTCATAATGACTTATTTCAATGAATTTTCCTATACAAAATTTTATAGCTATTTTCAGAAAAATAATTTTCCTTTAATATTGCATGGAATTTTGTGAAAAGAAAATGATTTTGAAGAAGAAAGGATATTTTCCTCAAGAATTCATTTAAAGTATTTTATCAAAACCATTTTCCATCTAAGATGAATTTATTTCATATGTGTATGTTTCAAGTATAATGTCTCTATGATTTACATGGTTTCAATTTTCTTATGATGAAATGATATCCATTTGTTTTATATGGATTATGTGATGATGGGATGATGTTTATGAAACCCAATTTATTCTTTGGTTTATGATGAATGATTTATGTTTATTTTGCAGCACATGTAAGAATGATTTCATTATGAGATGGGTGGGACCAATATCTACCTCAAATCCATTGGGTAAATATTTATATCTCATGAGATAGACATGGCTGGAATGGTAAGTTAATCTGGTTCAGTGTTACAGGACTGGAACGAGGAGTGAACTCGATTCAGAAAAGGACTTTTTCCACTATGATGGTCCTGGAAGTAATGTCGTGGCTACTATTTAAATCATAACATGTTATGAATGGTTTCCACAATTACAAGTTTTATTACCATTATATTTTATCATGGATTATGTTCCATTATTATATATTCCTTTTTTACTTCCACGATTTATGTCTTTGCTCAAGATTTTGATGTTTAAATTTCATGTTAAAGTTTTTTCTTTCAAATATTTATGGATTGTTTTATGTTCTCTATGTTTGCCCTTACTGAGCATTTGAGCTCACCCTTTTTATTTTTTTCTTTTCCCCAGGATATAATGAATGGTTTTAGGTAAGGAAATAAAAATGGGAAGATCGTTATGGGATATGTTTTAGATCATTCAACATGATTAGAATTTTATATTCCAAGTTTCCAAAGACACTAAAATATTACGGTTCTTTGGTGTCTATTTTTGATATGTATTAAGTATTACGAAAAAGTAATGTAATGTCCATGTACATCAAGATTTGGGTCTCTATAGTTGGTATCAGAGGAAAGGTTTAGTTAACCTTTGGAAACTAGGATGTGAAAACTTTAGTGAGATCCCTAGAGATATTTCTAAGGTATGTCTAGGGATTCCCCTAAGGATAAGTATATGTATAGGTTATAGTCCCATTATTATGGTAAAAATCTTATAATTTAACCTAAGATGTTAGATATTGAAGGTAATCCCCCTTGATTATGATTTTGACCTCTAACGCTATTCTTTTTGGGTTTTAGAAAATGGCTGGGAAGGGGAAGATTCACGATAATGGAGGATATGGTGGAAAATGGAATGATATTCTTCAGGATAAACTGAATGAAATTGGATATGGAGGTCCACATATCGTTATTATTCCTAATCATCAATCTCATAATATGATCAATAATCTCAACTTTGGTAAGTTTCCCGACTTAGCTAATAAGAGAAATTCGGAGTTTCATGATGATCATAGAGGAAGGAAAGTTCAATTTCTATAATGTAAATCATCTAGGAAGAGGCATCAAGGAGAATGTTTCAAAGGAACTGGAAGATGATTTGGGTGCAGAAAAGAAGGACACAAATCTAGTAAGTGCAAAGGAAAATGTTCAGTTAACACCGTGGATAAGGATAATGGTACTGCTACAACATCAACAATGATTAGATGTTTTAAATGTGGAATGTATGGGAATTATGAAAACCAATTCCCTTAGAGAAAATCCCATGAAGAGAATCAGCATGGTCATATGGGTAGTATTTATGTGGATGATGATGAGGAGACTACAAATGATATATGAGATGAAAGAAGTGTTGAAGTTTGGTCAATGGTTTAAGAAGGTAGTGGAATGATTTTATGTTTATCAAGAGTTATGTTGTATAGGTAATTTAATGGTACTATGGAATAAAGAAACAGCTAAGGATTCTTACACTATTGTTTTTCGTAAATTATATGTTGAATGGTATGGGTAACCATGAAAGGTTATCCAGATATTTTTGGAAAGAAGATGATATGCACATAATGAATGGATAAGGAGAAAATAATATGTTTGATAGTATTCGTGAGCTCATGATTATTATAAGGACTAAGTGATATCATGGTTTGAGTATACATAATTTTGGGATTTTGGTATGTGGAAAGCGTTAACTTTTGACAACACTCATTTTTTCACTAAGGTTCAATGGGTATACATTTTTCAAGAGAATACATGATTAAGGCCATCGAATGTTTGGAATGTGACCCACAAGACATATCTTATGATATATGGGGATAAAATATGGTATTAACATGCTTGTTATATGAACTCTCTGGTAATCATTTTCACCATAATATGAGATTGGACAACAGTATTTTGGATAAGCCTAAAGATTGGAATGGATTATGTTTGACATAAGTTAGTATTCTTTAAGGCTAGAACTTTTTCTATTTGATTGATGGAAAGTTATAATAATATATTTTTAGGAAAAGGACAACCTACAGGATGGCCGACAACCCGTCACGTCGGACAAGGCTGTGGAAATCGAACCCACAACCGAAGTGCGACAGGCCTTTATTTCCTACCACTGGCTTTCAAGAAGTCCCTGGTTAGTAGAAACTAGTTTTATTTTATTATGTGCTATGATAGCTGAAGTATAAGTCTATTTTAACAACCATATACGATTAATCTCAGAATATATGGACTTCTGTATATTTAATAAATTGTGCTAAACTTTTTGCGATAGAAATAGATGGAATGACCTATCATTCTATCTCATAATCTGCTAACACTTCACATAAGACAAATTCAACTTCATTTTTTTAAGAGATGAAGTGGAAATTGTTCGAGGCACGAGAAATAGTGAGATTGTACCAAAATCAAGTAAATATTTCTTTTTATTCAACAATTATTCAACTTTAGGGAAATGATATTGAAAACCAAAAATGTTGTCCTAATGCCCTTATATCTGATAAATCAGATGGTAACTTAGATCATAAAAAATTTATGGCTTTGTGATTGTTGTCCTTTTCATAGCCATGTTCTCTAACACTCTCAATCAGAACATGACGGTTAGATTTCTCTTCATTATCTAAATTTTCACATATGTTCTCTTATGTGGAAACCCAATGATTAGTTAATTTGGGTAACTGTTACGTTTCATACTTTATTTTTTAAAGATAATTTTTGGTATTCCTTTTTACGATGTGGGTTTCTATTAAAGAAACTTTCTATAAGTAAACCATTTATAACCCCGACGAATTTCGAGGGTGAAATTCATTTTAAGGGGGGTAGAATGTAATAACCTGAGATTTTATGAAAAATATTCTTTTTAATTTCATTGATTTCTTATGTTGTATGCTACACCAAACCGAGCTTTCCTTACATGCATCTCTGACTTGGCTTTCATTACACCCAATCACGACCTTCCACGATAACATATGTTGTATGCAATACCAAGTTTCACTAAACAATGATATGTTATATAAACTAGCCGCTATGAATAGTAATAACAACTTTTTGAAATCTTATAAATTTTATCTTTCAAAATGGCCTTCATTTTTAGATTCTGAATATCGAAATTAGCCTAGGGTGATTTTTTGGTGTTTTTCTGAAAACTTTCAATTTTTGATGAATAGTGAAAATACTAGGTTACTATTTAAAAACTGACATTTTATTTAAATAATTATTTATAATATTTCAATTTATTTTAGGTCAAAACTGATACATAACACCTATATAAGTTCAATTTAATTCATTGGATTCATTTTATAATAATTTTTGATATATAAAAAGTTTATTGAACTTTTCACCGTCTTTTACCTACCTCCTAGGAGATTTTTGCAAACATACATAAAACTTAATTTTACTGCTTCTATGAGTGGAATTGAAAAAATATGAGAGACATGGTTAATATCAAGGACTAAATTTTGGTTCAATGAGATGAAAATAATTTTTGGTGAATAAAAACTTTTTACTTTTATTTACCACGGTTAAAAGTAAATAGGGTAATTAAGGGTAAAAATGATATTATTATTACCTTAACACATGTCCTAATTATATTGGATAAGTTTAATTAGACCAAAAACAATCTTAGGAATAAAATATGACCATTTAGGTCCCCTTGGATTAGATTATGACATTTATTATTAATTTATTTAAAGAAGGGTTAAAATAGTTAAAATCAATGTTTAATAAATAAATCATTTTTTATATAGGGTTATACATAAGATAAAATCGACTATAAATATTCATTAGAAATATAAAAATATTTTCTACATTATGGTATTTTATTTATAATTTTTAGGCTTTAAATAATCTAATTTATTAATGACACAATGATGATGCAGTAATTATCTTATTAATGAAATGTTAACAAAATTGATATTATAAATACCCAAATAAATGTAATTTGAGACTTTTTATGAATTCCACTAATTTATAGGTTAATATGACATGTTAGTATTGATTTAATAAACTTTTTTCTAACTAATCATTCTGTTATGAGTTTCACAAAAATCAATTACCAAATAGTGTCTAAATTGACATAAAATAGTATTTAAAACAAATATTATATTATTAATTGTTATTATATTCTTATAAATCTATGTTTCGGCCAAGATACTTTTATCATTATAGTTGTATCATTAATGGACCACTTGGGGGTCGCTTGAATGTATATGGTATGTTTATTAACTATATAATATAAAAATACTAAGTGACATGGTAAATGTCAATATAATTAACTAAGAGTTAAAACTAAAAGATAAGGTTAATATAATGACACAAACCTATCTAAAATCTATTGGTTGAGAGGATTTCGACACCTCCCCACCTTAACTTCTAAATAAATCAATTTGGAGCTATTAAAAACCGAATATGACTTTATTATAAAATAATATTTTATGTTTTTCCAAAGGTTCCCCTCTCCTCCATTATAAAAAGGGCACCCCTTCCCTCTTCTCTTCACACCCTTTTGCACCTTGAAGATCGGCCAAAACCTGCCCATTTCTCTTCTACACTTCCCTAGAAACATTATGGAGGTTCTGGTATTCTCAAAAGACCAACTCTACTTCCTTAAGATAAGGATTAAAGGAGGTGCATCGAAGAAGAGGTAATCTCTTCTTTCAATTCTCTCAAGTTTATTTCTTATTCACCTTCTTCTTCTTTAGTTGTTTCATTATAAACTAATAACATCAGTATTAATTATATACTGATATGTTATTATAAATATCAAACAACCCCATTTCACCTTCTATCCATCCTACGGAAAAAAAAATCACCGCGCGTGCGTACGTACGGAATACCGTCTTCACGCCGTGGTGTAATCTGTTTTTCCGCCACCACCTTTCATGGATGGGTGTAATGGTGTAAAGAATAACTATATATTATTATTATAACATCATACTGATTCTATGATATTATATCATCCACTCCAATTCCATTCAATAAATATGGGAATGATATCATCGCTCGTGCGTACGTACGGACTACCATATCCACGATGCGATGATATTCATTCTCCATGTTAACCATTCATTAATGATTAAAATATATATATAATAAGTAATCATGAAATATATGACATAATAATGATACTGGATTTATGTATATATATATGTATGTCATCTACTTAATTCCATTCAATTTAACAAGGAAACGAAAGCAACGTTCATGCGTACGTACGGCCTACCGTCTCCATGAACGGTGTATTTCATTCTATTTAGCAATCTATCACATATATATGTATATGATAAATGTATATTATATATAAATCATGTTTTAACTTCTGGAATTAAGTAAATCAGGATATATGTAATAATATCAAGAACAAAATGTCCAAACACATACGATAAATAAAACGATTTTACCCAAAACGCTGCTTTGACATGGAATTTAAAAAAGAACGGGTAATATAAAGTAATAAGTGAACCATTTATGACATCATAACAATTAATATTATTCTGTAATAATTCAATGACATTATTTAAATCATTATACAGGAGTTTTGGATACGTATGAAGCATATCGGACCTAAGGTAAGGGATAATTATTCCAATCTCATTCTTATCTGAGATGGTTTATTCGTAAGTATTTACTGGGGTAATATTTTTCATAGATTCCCATAAAATGTTTTTCATAAAGTGTTTAATATTCTTACATGTTGGTTTAATGTCATTTTTAACCCTCTTTGATGTTTACTTTGTGTTATGGAAGGAATCTTTCTTTTGTTTACCATACGTGGAACCTTTTGACTTTTCCGTCAAAAGTACGAGAAGAATGTTATTTTTATCATATACGTCGTGAATAGATTTTTATGGTTTTATAATGACTAATTTCAATGAATTTTCCTCTACAAAATTTTATAACTATTTTCAATAAAATACTTTTCCTTTCATATTTCATGGATTTTCTGAAAAGAAAATGATTTTGAAGAAGAAATGATATTTTCCTCAAGAATTCATTTCAAGTGATTCATCAAAACCATTTTCCATCTAAGATGAATTTATTTCATATGTGTATGTTTCAAGTATAATGTCTCTATTATTTACATGGTTTCAATTTTCTTATGATGAAATGATATCCATTTCTTTTATATGGATTATGTGTTGATGGGATGATGTTCATGAAACCCATTTTATTCTTTGGGTTATGATGAATGATTTATGTTTATTTCATGGCACAAGTAAGAATGATTTCATTATGAGATGGTTGGGACCTATATCTCCCTCAAATGCATTGTGTAAAGATTTATATCTCATGAGATAGACATGGATGGAATGGTAAGTTAATCTGGTTCAGTGTTACAGGACTGGAACAAGGAGTGAACTCGATTCAGAAAGGGACTTTCTCCACTAAGATGGTATTGGTAGCAATGCCTTGGATACTATGGAAATCATAACATGTGCTGAATGGTTTCCACAATTACATGTTTTATACCCATTATATTTTATCATGGTTGATGTTCCATTATGATATACGCCTTACGTACTTCCAAGATTTATGTCTTTGCTCACGATTTTGATGTTTAAATTTCATGTTCATGTTTTTGCTTTCAAATATTTTTGGATTGTTTTATGTTCTCTATGTTTTCCCATACTGATCATTTAAGCTCACCCTTTTTATGTTTTATTTTCCCTAGGATATAAAGAAAGGTTTTAGGTATGGAAAAAACGGGGAAGATCCTTATGGGAGATGTTGAAGATCTTTCAACATGGTTAGAAGTTTATATTCCAAGTTTATAAAGACACTAAACTATTACGGTCCTTTGGTGTCTATTTTTGTTATGTATTAAGTATTCTACAAAAGTAATGTAATGTCAATGTACGTCAAGATTTGGGTCTCTACAGATTGACTATTAAAAATAAATTTGAAAAGTTATAATTAATTAATAATTGTTATTTGGAATGGAAATCACCTTCAACTTGGACACTTATTATCATTTGTAGTATAATTATAATGTAAGAATGACCATGTAACGCCCTGACCCAAGTTACCCAGAGTCAGTGCATTATTACATAACATTGGAATGATCACAAAAGATCAAGTCTCGAAAGACCAATTAGTTTAGTAGCCATGGAATCACTAGATATATTCATAAGGTTTACATTACATCATACGGTTAAAAACTAAAATAATATAGTCTCCATAGTCCACACTCATATCCCCTTCAGACTATCCCGACAGGTCAGTCATAAAATATTTCTTCACATCTAGGGAAAAATAAAACATAGAAAGGGGTGAGCTCAGATGCTGAGTAAGGATAACAATATAGAGGAAGCTTTCATAAATAAGCATAAAGATTTGAGGCAATGTATAACTAAAACAAAAGCCTTTAAAACTTTAACTTCAGCATAATATGGAAAAGATAAAATGAAATAATTCCATTTAATTATTCACATAGATATTATACTAGTCGAATAATCACATGAAATATCAATAACCACTTTCATAATGATGGAATTCATAATGCCAGACTATCATAACCACATAGCCAAGTCCTCGTGCCAAGACTACAAATAAGTTTTTTTCAAGGCCTCGTGACAAGACTCTAGTTTGTCTCATGAGACCTACCGATGCATCGAGGAGCTATAGCGGGCTCCACCCATCACATACTAAGTCCAATGAATTCATTACATGAACATGATTAAACATGACATAAACATTCGTATTAAAACTAGCATACGAAATGTAAATACTTTCTCTATAAACCATGAATGGTACAAAAATAACACATCCATAGTCAAACATATCACAAAACCTTCAATACAATATGGAAGTTTTTTGTCATAATAAATCAACTTCAAATAAGCTTAAAATCCATCAAAGGATGTTGAAATAGATGAAACCAAAACTATTTAAGAGAAATATCTCTTTTTCGAAATCATTGAAAAGTCACACATTTATAAAGGAAGTGATTTAAAAGAGATTTTTGAATCAAAGTGTCCCATACCACTTTGAAACTTTTTAAAATAAATATCTTTTTAAAAAATTCATGTCAATATAAATAAATCCTTAAAATCACTTTGAAAACTTGGACATTAATTAAAAATATTTAGAATGATAAATCATTAAAACATTTAAAATTATGATCTTGATAAATAGTACCTTTCACAAATTCTTAAAATATTCATTTTGAAATAATTTAAATGTCACATAATTATAAAATAAAACATTTAATTTGAAAATATTCTTATAAGATTATAAGGGAAGCTTCAACGATTTTAAATGGTGGAAAATAACCACACCTGCTGTATAAGTTAAAAAAAAGAAATTCTTACCTTAAATTTGTCAAAAACGTTAAAAAGTACCTTGAAAGGAAAATGACGGAAAGATTCCTTTCAAAACACATAAGGGTATAAATTACTTTAACCCATTGTCTAGTAAATAGTAAAAATGTTTTTAAATACATTATTAAGAAACGTGGATGTGGATGATAAAGAGGTCCCAATAGATAATTACGTATAAACAACCTCGGATAATGAAGATATTGTAGAATTAACCCTTACCTTGTACTTTTCCTTAGTCGATGGTATGTTAACCTCCTATGTAATAGTTAAAAAATTAATTAAATTATACAATAACCATATACCTAATTATGATATCATATATGATCTTTTAAAAATTCTTTTTTAATAATATCTTCGTATTATCGTCGTTTCGGGTGTTAACTTACTCGTTTTCTTTAATATGTTTTGTTACATAAGCCGTGTGTTTTGTGGATAGGTTGTATATTATTAATATCCAGAATGATATCAAGTACTTAAACAATATTTTTAATCATCAAATGATAATTATATGTGAATGGATATGACGGGGAATGAATCTCATCGCGTTCGTGGAGACGGTAGTCCGTACGTACGCACAAGCGACAATATCACTCCATTGATATTAAAATAATATATAATTTGATAGTATATCATATATACAAAATCATTATCATGTTATATTTATTATTCAAATGAATTAAACTTCAATATTATACCCATCTAAATAATAATGTTTTGAATAACAATTACTCCATGACGTGGAGATGGTAAGTCATACGTACGCACGTATGGTGACATGTCATTCAAATGATGGATAGAATACTGAATATGGTTGTACCATATTTATAATAACATCACAGTATATATAATATTCTGGAGTTATTATTTTAGAATGGTAATAACATAGAAAGAAGATGTTGAAGAAGAACGGAACTTGAAAGAGGGTGGTGAAAACATTACCTCTTCTTCGGGTTCTTCCTTTTGATTTGATCAAAAGGTCTCTTTAGGTTGGCTTTCTGATCAAAAAATGGCCCTTAGGTTGAAGTGGCGATAGTTGAGAGAATAATTGGGCAGGGTTTGGCTGAACGAAAAGGATTTTAAGGTGTGAAAAATTGGTTAGAAGTGGTGTCCTTTTGTAAGGGGGAGGAGGGTCTCTTTAGGAAAAACTTAAAGTATTAATTTATAATAAATTCATAATTGGTTTATAATGGCTCCAACGTGGATTATTAAAATTCTAAGGTGGGTATGGGTCTAAAACCACTAAACCAATAGATTTTAGATAGGTTTGGGTCACTATAGTAGCCTTATCTTTTAGATTTAACTCTTGGTTAAATAGTTTGACATTTACCATGTCTCTTTGTATTTTTATATTATATAGTTAATAAACATACAATATACTTTCAAGAGACCCCCAAGAGGTCCATTAATGATACACATATCATTATATAAGTCCTTTGGCCAATCCTTAGATTTTTAGGATATAATATCAATTAATAATATAATATTTGTTTTAAAAACTCTTTTATGTCAATTTTGACACTATTCAGCAATGGATTTTTGTTAAAGTATTAACAACTTTATTAATTCGAACCAAATTCATTTAATAAATCCTAACATGTCATATTAACCAATAAAATTAAGGTAATTCATTAAAAGTCTCAAATTATATTTATTTGTGTATTTATAATATCAATTATTTTAATATTTCACTAATAAGGTAATTACTGCATCATCATTGTGTCATAAATAAATTAAATTATTTAATGTCTAAAAATTATAAATAGAATACCATTAAGTAGGAAATATTTTTATATTTATATTGAATATTTATAATCTAATTTATCTTATGTATAACCCTATATTATAAATGTTTATTTATTAAACATTGATTTTAACTCTTTTAACTCTTCTTTGAATTAAATAATAATAAATGTCCTAATCTAATCTAAGTGGCCCAAAGAGGTTCATATTTTATTCCTAAGGTTGTTTTTGGTCGATTTAATCTTATCCATTAAAATAAGGACATGTGTTAGGGTAATAATAATATCATTTTTACCCTTAATTACCCTATTTACTTTTTACCATTGTAAATAAAAGTAAAAAATTACTATTCGCCAAAAATTATTTTTATCTTATTAAACCACATTTTACTCCTTGATATTAACCGTGTCTCTCGGATTTTCTAAATTCCACTCACAGAAGCGGTAAAATTATGTTTTATGTGAATTTTCAAATTCTCCTAGGAGGTGGGTAAAAGACGGTGAAAAGTTCAATAAAATTTTTATATATCTAAAATTATTATAAACTAACTCCAATGAATTACACTATACTTATATAGGTATTATGTATCTATTTTGACATAAAAAAACTTTAAATAAAATAAATAATTATTTAAATAATAATTCGGTTTTAAACTATAACTCAGTGTTTTTCACTATTCATCAAAAATTAAAAGTTTTCAGAAAAATACAAAAAAATTTACCCTAAGCTAATTTTGATATTCCTAATTCAATAATGACTTCTATTTAACCAAATTTAAAACATAGAAGTTGCATTTATTAATTTAAAATTTTTTCCCGCTGTCAAAACAAAATGTGTGTTTTTAAGAAATAATAACTATCAAAAGATTGACACTTGTTTATGCCCGATTTAATTGTGAAATTATTTCCAATGACCAACATTGTATTAAATGGTAAAAATATATTATAAATATACTTTAAAACCACTCAAATTTATAATTTATCACTATTATTTATTTCTATTAAAAAGTTGTTTTTAATTAAAATATAGTAATTTTCACTATTCATCCAAATATGAAAGTTATCCAAAAAGTACCAAAACATTATTGAAACTAAATTATTATGTCCCGATTCTAAAGAAGAAGTTTATTTTGTAAATTTGAATATATAAAAGTTTCAAATATTGGATTTAAAAAGGCTTCACCATTAAAAGGCGGTACAATTGCATTTTTTTTAAATACTTATTTTATCTGAAAAAAAATTGTATTTTTTCTTACATTATATCTAAGAAACTCATAATATGGATTCTACAATTATAAGGATTAAATAGAGTTCAAAATTCATTTAATACTATTCATAACTTCTTTTAAACGGCTTGTTTGGTAAGTCATGGTGTGCTAGAACACGGTGTTGCGTGTAGTGAAAGTTATTGAATTACTTTGAAAAAATAACGTACTACGAAATCTTGGGGTGTTACATTCTTCCCTCCTTCAATAAATTGCATCCTCGCAATTTGAAATTATTTTTTGAAAATAAAAGGTTGAAAATAGAAAATACCTTTGGGAAAAACCACATCGGAAATTAGGTTAATAAAATTTAGTCTTAATAAGAGGAAAATGGAAATGAAAGGGTCACCACCAAATTATGATCTCTATTAGGAGAACGTTGGTGGAAATTAGAGACATATAATTGGAGGGAAAACATAAATATTTATAGGTATTCATTGAGGTCATCAATCACAACCAAGTGTAAAATTGAGGGCCTTAAATTCATCCATCTATGATGATATTAAATACCATCGGTTCAACAAAACATATGGTATTAGGATAACATATTTTTGGTTTTAAGATCCCTTCACTAAAGTATAAGAATTAATTTATTCATATAATAATAGTGGAAGAAAAATATATATACTTGACAAGTAGTGTACCATCCTTTAACTAATTTCTACCACAAACTCATATTTCACTCTAAAAGATAAAAGAACTTAAAAATAATATTCTATTTATCCTATTTGCATAGGGTTTTAAAAAAAATATAATTCATCTACCAGGATTTTTTTATAAAAAAACTACATTATTCTATCCAGGACATCACGTGGGTCAGTGGTAGGTGATACACCCTTGTCACCCTTCGGTTGCAGGTTCAAGTCTCGCGGCCTTGCCGGACGTGGCGGGTTGCCGCTCGACCTCAGGGTTGTCCTTTTATGGAAATCCAAAATAAGCTCAAACTAGAATTATCAAAAATACTTCTGTCAATACTAACAGTCCAAGATTTATAAGGAAGGTAAACACAATGAAGATCCTTTTTTCCACGTAATAACATGTGAACACTTTCATCATGTATTCTTTTTAAACACTGCAACATCATGAATTACCATAAAACCTTATTGATTACATTCATGATCCCTTATTACTTATAGAATACTGGATATACTACTTCTATCCAAAAATGTTTTAAACTCCAAAAATGATGGAATATACAAATCATTAATCAATTTCAAGTTAATCAAGAATATCCAATATAATTTATGAAAATCAAGAATGTATTATTCAAAAATCACTACCTCAGTATCAGAACCATATTATGGTTTATCTTTCTCTCAACCATATATTTTACGAAAATTTAACCTTCTACTGAGTCACATTTTTTGGTTCCACACAATCTCAAGTCCTTAATGAAATTGTACTGCAGTACAATCCTTATATACTCCATTATTATTATAACCAGTACATTGCTAATACAACACTAAAATGAAATAATTCTCTAATAACAACATAAGAACTCTAATCATTCCTCCTCATCTATGGTAGTATCATAACTTGATTATTATCCAATAACATCATTTGCGGTATACTCTTATGAATGAGACATTGATTCATGTAGTTTCCCAACTCCTTGTAGATGCATCATTGTACATTTGAACCTTTTTCTTACCAATGTAGTCACGTACATAGTGTCCTTTTTCACCACACTTATAATAAACTCTGATTCCCTTCAGGCAAGTTCTAGGGTGTTTCTTCTCACAATTATCACATATGGGAAAATTCTTCTTTTCCCCCTTCCCTTTATCCATCTTTCTCTCTTACATCCTTTTCTTCTCTTACTTCCCTTCAAGGCCATAGGACTCAGAAAATTATATACTTATCTTATTAACAAATTATATTATTTCTTGATATGTTGAGAATATATGGGAGACAATTTCCCTTCTGAATGTTGGCTTAATACTGTGACAGATATGATCCTTCTTACTCTTTGAATCTTACGTATTGATGGAGTTCACATTCCTTCTACTGGGCGCCATTTCTATACAATGGCATACACTATGTCAGCTTATGAATTGAAATGAATAATTCCAAACTTGTAAAATACCTAATATAGACTGAACAGTTTAGGGATATAATCCATAACCATAAAAATGTTTTCATTGTGGAAGTATATACTCATAAACCATTCATAATGATTTGTAAAGAAAATGGGAATTATCCTAAGAATATCCCATGGGAGTGTCGTAACCAAGAGTGAAGCAAGGCCCGTTGTCGTGCACCACTTCCAATTCAAGTCTAGCTCAAAGCGGTGTTTTAGGGTTTTACCCCTAGGAACATTTGTACCAGAGCCGCCTCTACCTGCTCGTATCCAGACAGGGATATATTTCTCAGAAAACTCACAAAATCTATACATTACCAAAATTCTAGGAAGTTCTTCTATAATAATCCTCAAATTCCATCTTAGGTCTATGTGATCTAATCAAAGTTTATCTAAATCTTGCTTCCAAGTTTTGTACTAACCTTTCTATGATACCAACTGTAACGCCCCGACCCCATTTACCCAAAGTTGGTGCATTATTACATAACATTGGCATGATCACAAATGATCAATTCACGAAAGACCGATTAGTTTAGTAGCCTTGGAATCACTAGATACGTTTATAAGGTTTACATTACATCATAAGGATAAAAACTACAATAATATAGTCTCCATAGTCCCTACTCATATCCCCTTTAGACTATCCCTTCAGGTCAGTCATAAAATATTTCTTCACATCCTGGGAAAAATAAAACATAGAAAGGGGTGAGCTCAGATGCTCAGTAAGGATAACAATATAGAGGAAGCTTTCATAAATAATCATAAACATTTGATACAATGTATAACTAAAAAAGCCTTTAAAACTTGAACTTCAGCATAATATTGCAAAGATAAAATTAAGTAATTCCATTTACTTATTCACAGGGATATTCTACAAGTCGAATAATCACATGCAATATCAATAACCACTTTCATATGGATGGAATGCATAATTCCAGACTATCATAACCACATATCCAAGGCCTCGTGCCAAGACTACAAATAAGATTTTGTCAAGGCCTCATGCCAAGACATTGTTTGTCTCATGAGACCTACTGATGCATCGAGGAGCTATAGCAGTCTCCATCTGTCACTTACTAAGTCCAATGCATTCCTCATACGAGCAGGTTTAAACATAACATAAACATTCGTATTAAAACTATCATATAAAATGTAAATACTTTCTCCATAAACCATGAATGGTATAAAAATAACACATCCACAGTCAAACATATAACAAAACCTTCAATACAATATGGAAGTTTTGTATCATAATAAATCAACTTCAAATAAGCTTAAAATCCATCAAAAGGATGTTGACATAGATGAAATCAAAACTATTTGAGAGAAATATCTCTTTTTTGAAATCATTGACAAGTCACACATTTATAAAAAATGTGATTTAAAAGAGATTTTTGAATCAAAGTGTCCCATACCACTTTGAAACTTTTGAAAAAAAATATAATTTCAAAAAATTCATGTACTTATAAATAAATACTTAAAATCATTTTGAAAACATGGACATTAATTAAAAATATTTAGAAAGATAAATCTTTAAAACATTTAAAATTCTGATCTTGATAAAGAGTACCTTTCACAAATTCTTAAAATATTCATTTTGCAATCATTTAAATGTCACATTATTATAAAATAAACCATTTAATTTGAAAATATTATTATATGATTATAAGGGAATCTTCGATGATTTCATAATGGCGGAAAATAACCCCACCCTCCGTATAAGTTAAAAAAAGGCATTCTGACCTTAAATTTGTCGAAAAGGTTAAAAAGTACCTTGTTTGGAAAACAGCGAAAAGATTCCTTTCATAACACATAACGGTATAATTGACTTTAACCCATTGTATAGTAAATAGTAAAAATGTTTTTAAATACATTTTTATGAAATATGGAAGTGGATGATAAAGAGGTCCCAGTAGATAATTACGTATAAACAACCTCAGATAATGAAGAGATTTTAGAATTAACCCTTACCTTGTAATTTTCCTTAGTAGATGGTATGTTAACATCTTGTATAATAGTTAAAACATTGTTATTAAATTACAGAAGAACAATATACAAAATTATGATATCATATATGATCTTTTAACATTTCTTTTTTAATAATATCTTAGTATTATCGTCGTTTCGGGTGTTAACTTACTCGTTTTCTTTAATATGTTTTGTTACATAAGCCATGTTTGTTGTGGATAGGTTGTATCTTATTCATATCCAGAATGATATCAAGTCCATAAACATTATTTTTAATCATCAATTGAGAATTAAACTTGAATGGATATGGTGGGGAATGAATCTCATCGCGTTCGTGGAGACGGTAGTTCATACATACGCACGAGCGACAATATCACTACTTTGATATTAAAATAATATATAATTGTATAGTATATCAAATATACCGAATCATTATCATGTTATATTTATTATTTACATGAATTACACTTCATTATTATACCCATCCAAATAATAATGTTTTGAATAACAATTACACCATGACGTGGAGACGGTAAGTCGTACGTACGCACATATGGTGACATGTCATTCAAAGGATGGATAGAATACTGAATATGGTTGTACCATACTTATAATAACATCAAAATATATAGAATACACTGGAGTTATTATTTTATAATGGGAATAACATAGAAAGAAGAAGTTGAAGAAGAAAGGAACTTGAAAGAGGGTGGTGAAAACATTACCTCTTCTTCGGGTTCTTCCTTTTGATTTGATCAAAAGGGCTCCATAGGTTGTCTTTCTGATCCAAATAAGGCCTCTTGGTGGAAGTGAGGATATTTTATGGAATAATTGGGCAGGTTTTGGCCGAACCAAAAGGCTTTTAAGGTGTGAATAATTTGTTAGAAGTGGTGTCCTTTTACAAGGGGGGGAGGGGCTCTTTAGGAAAAACATAAAGTATTAATTTATAATAAATTCATAATAGTTTTCTAATGTCTCCAAAGTGGATTATTTAAATTCTAAGGTGGGTATGGGTAGAAAACCACTCAACCAATATATTTTAGACAGTTTTGGGTAAAAATAGTAACATTATCTTTTAGATTTAACTCTTAGTTAAATAGTTTGACATTTAACATGTCTCTTTGTATTTTTATATTATATAGTTAATAAACATACTATATACTTCCAAGAGACCCCAAAGTGGTCCATTAATGATACATCTATCATTATATAAGTACTTTGGCCGATCCTTCGATTTTTAGGAATATAATATCAATTACTAATATAATATTTGTTTTAAAAACTCTTTTATGTCATTTTTGACACTATTCAACAATTGATTTTTGTTAAAGTCTTAACAAATTTATTAATTCAAACCAAATTCATTTAATAAATCCTAACATGTCATATTAACCCATAAAATTCGGGGAATTTATTAAAAGTCTCAAATTATATTTATTTGGGTATTTATAATATCAGTTATTTTAATATTTCACTAATAAGGTAATTACTACATCATCATTGTGTCATAAATAAATTAAATTATTTAATGTCTAAAAATTATAAAGAAAATACCATTATGTAGGAAATGTTTTTATATTTCTAATGAATATTTATAATCGAATTTGTCTTATGTATAACCCTATATTAAAAAAAAATTAGTTATTAAACGTTGATTTTAACTCTTTTCACTCTTTGAATTAAATAATAATAAATGTCCTAATCTAATAAAAGTGGACCAAAGAGGTTCATATTTTATTCCTAAGGTTGTTTTGGCAGAATTATACTTAGCCAATAGAATTAGGACATGTGTTTGGGTAATAATAATATCATTTTTACCCTTAATTACCATATTTACTTTTCACCGTGGTAAATAAAAGTAAAAAGTTACTATTCACCAAAAATTATTTTTATCTTATTAAACCACATTTTACTCCTTGATATTAACCGTGTCTCTCTGATTTTTGAAACTCCACTCCCAGAAACGGTAAAATTAAGTTTTATGTGAATTTGCAAATTCTCTTAGGAGGTGGGTAAAAGACGGTGAAAAGTTCAATAAAATTGTTATATATCTAAATTTATTATAAACTAACTCGAATTAATTACATTAAACTTATATAGGTATTATGTATCTATTTTGACATAAAATAAATTTAAATAAAAGAAATAAGTATTTAAATAAAATTTTGGTTTTAAACTATCACTCAGTGTTTTTCACTATTCATCAAAAATTAAAAGTTTTTAGTAAAATACCAAAAATTTACCCTAAGATAATTTTGATATTCATAATTAAATAATGAAGTCTATTTTACAAAATTCAAAACATATAACTTTCATTTATTAATTTAAAATTAATTCTCGCTGTCAAAACAAAATGCGTGTTTTTAAGAAATAATAACTATCAAAAGATTGACACTTGTTTATGTTCGGTTTAATTGTGAAATTATGTCCAATGACCAAAATTGTATTAAATGGTAAAAATATATTCTAAATATACTTTAAAACCACTCAAATTTATAATTTATAACTATTAATTATTTCTATTAAAAAAAACTTTTTAATTAAATTTTAGTAATTTTCACTATTCATCAAAATATGTAAGTTATCCGAAAAGTACCAAAACGTTATTGAAAATAAATTCTTATGTCCCCATTCTATAGAATAAGTTTATTTTGTCAAATTTAATATATAAAAGTTTCAAATATTTTATTTAAAAAGGCTTCTCTATTAAAAGGTGGTAAAATTTCATTTTTTGAAAAATACATCTTTTATCTTAAAAAATGTATTTGTTCTTACATTATGTCTAAGGAACTCATAATATGGATTCTAAAAGTATAAATATTATATAAAGTTCAAAATTCAGTTAATATTATTCATAACCACTTTTCAAACGGCTTGTTTGGTAAGTCATGGTGCGATAGAACTCAGTGTTGCATGTAGTGCAAGTTATTGACTTCCTTTGAAGAAATAATGTACTATGAAATCTTGGGGTGTTACAGACCATGTGAAACTTTTTCATTAATAAATGAAATGGAAATTATTTTATTAAATGAAATGGAAAGGATGCATGGATAAACACATGGTCGAAGATTAATTATAAATGGTACTAATTTATTATTGAAAATTTTCTTCTAAAAGGAGTGTTTAGATTAGGGCCTCCCATGGATTTGTGATGGAATGCCTTGAACACTTAAAGAACGCCACCCTATTTCATTAATCCAGTTCTCAGGGGAGATTCCCAACTTGTAAATGTGACTTTTTTCTTATTGTTACATGAAATATTTCATGTAGTACCAATTATTTCTAAAAGTTATGTCTGGAAAATAGATTTCCTTATATTATCTCTTTGGATTCAGCTTTATGTCTTCAAACATATTGAATCCTAGATTATCTCCTTCGTCTATAGCGATTATTGTCTTGGATTTTCTTTGGAAATGATCCATGGTCCTAGTTAGAGATTTTACATCAGTGGAATTCCCTAGGTGTACCACTCATATTATAGTTATACCCTTTAGTTAAGATATATGAGTATTTCCATGAGTTATCCTAAC
Source organism: Viscum album (assembly GCA_963277665.1). Classification (NCBI taxonomy): domain Eukaryota; kingdom Viridiplantae; phylum Streptophyta; class Magnoliopsida; order Santalales; family Viscaceae; genus Viscum; species Viscum album. Next base: position 489,723,648 of record OY728120.1, read on the forward strand.
CATCTAAGGTCAAGGATACCTCCGTTTCACCTTCATACCTTCTTAATTATTACTATTACATGGTTACTCTTTTCTTATTCATGGGAATTTAATATTTACAGGTTACCTAATCAAATACATATGGATTAGAGAAAAGAAGGTATGGTTTTATGGGCTTCCCATGAAGATCTTGTGGTTGACATGTTTTTTTTATAAGATTATTATTCTACTGGTTATCTTGTTACCTTCACACTACCATACATATTCTCACAAATTGGATTTTTTATAGAAACCATTGGTGGTGGCCTATGGAGTTTTACTAACACCCTATTTTGGAATATTATTAGTACTCAGATGGACTTCATGGTTGCAGGTTGGGACAAAGGAAATGGTCTGGATTTAGATGTTTGATTCATGTGATAGGATGGTTTATCGGATAAGAGGGATGAGTTTTGTCTTGGGATACTTTTTATGTTTATAATTTTTGTCCTTCTAGGTATTTTTATATAGAATGTACTAATATTTTCCTTCTTTTAGATTTTGTATAATATCATAACATCTTCCCCATTTTACATAAGACTTTTTATTATAACTACTAATCAGTTTATTATTTATGGATGATTTATGGTACCAAAATTCCTTAATTATAATTATTCTTCTATCTCTTAATATTATTTCCACTATGATACACTTTGATCATGAGGGTATAGTCTCCCCACCATACCATCATAGACCCTCATTGTTATTTGGTAGTCTCTGGTTAATGGGGAGGCATGATTGAGGTCATGTGGCCAACCATGGTCTATAACTTATTAGCGAACCGGGTTCGGGATTTCATAAAGTGATATCATATGTTTTATTTTTGAAATTATATTTGGGAATGGTTACACAATAGATTAGGAAATGATGAAATTTCTTAATGACCAAATTCCTAAAATTAGCTAACCCATGTATGAAGAAAATGGAAAATAATCTTGGATTGTATTTGATGTTCTGGATTATGATAATTAAATTTGTACCAATTTAAAATTTGGTAGACACACATGATTTGAATCATTTATTATCATTGTGAATTTTACATTTAACCTTGTCCAAGTATAGAAAAGATATTGTGTCACATGCATAATTATAGGCACATTAGTATTTTTTATGTCTTGCATTATTCTATGCCATGTTTATTTAATGTGTTCATTTCTTGTTCTATATTCCTTGTGCCTTGATAGTTTTATTTGAGAATATGGTAATGTTTCATCAACGTATAAAATAAGAAGATTGAAATAAAGTTATTTCATAAAACAAAATTTTGTTTACCCATATACCCAGATTAAGGAACCTTAATGAACCAATTATAGTTAGTTTCATCCATGGGACATTGCTCACACAAGAAGAAACATTAGTTGGTTACAATTAAATGGATTCCAATTATAATTGAAAGAGTGTTTGTTCCTCTATAAATTGGTAATAGTGATCCTTCTAATTGATGGATCAATAAATTCCAGTTCTAGTAACATATATTATCATTTTAAACTAATAACGTGTAGTAATTTATAACATATTATTGAAAGATGCATATAAATAGTACTTGTTAAATATATATACACACACTGATGCATTTTTGAAAATTTTAGTTATAATATTTTAATAAAATTGATAACATCCCAGACCATATTTCTCTAAAACAGTTCCCCATGTCGGTGAGTTATGAGGCCTCAAGCGCACCTCCTTATAAGCCAAGGTGGGATAGTGCGAAGACTATAACCTCGTATCAGAGTAAGAAAACCAAAGGAATAGATAAGTATCATGCATAATAGTAATAAACAGAGTATGGAAGTAGAAAATTAAATAATATAGAACATGATATAATAATAAATGGAAATTATACAAAATCATGAATAGTAATGTCATATAAACTAAACAGGTCACCCACTGGGCTGGCTATATAGTTATAGGAGTATGAACGAAACTGAAATAAAATTACATGGTTCTACTATCAACTATGTGCTATACCGTGTACATAGTCTCTAGAAATTGTTGAATGATACTAGCCAAATAGAAGAACCCACATAGGCATCTTTGCTCGATCATGAAGCTCTTGGCATGAGCTATATCCACCACGCAACTGTGCTCAACCTGAAAAGCAGACCAAAGGTCTACACGTAAGGGGAGGTGCATGTGTAGGGGTGATAAATTATATAAGTATTCCATCTATGATGATAACCATATAAATTTTATGATATTATAATTTTATGCAGAAGCAAACTGCTTAGCCTTGCTAAGACACAATTGAAAAGATAAGTAAATCCAAAATGTAAAACAATAGCCAAACCTTGGGTTTGTAATCCCAGTCAACCGGGAATGTTCCTCCATGGAAGTCCATATATATATATATGTATATATTTTTCATACAATAACTATATATATATATATATTCAATAGTATGTGAATAAAAAACATAAAACCAATCAGCAGTCAACCCTTGGGTTCATAATATGATTGTATGTACATCTTGTGCAAGGGAATTGAGCTAGATGTTTTACCAGTGAAGATGTGTAACATTAAGTTGATTTTTGGGTCTATAATCCTAATCGACAAATAATTACATCATCCAATGCCAAAAATATCTCTGAGCAAGCTACTTCACCATAGTGGGATACTCTTCGTACATCGGGTTTCACCAGTACATGCCTCCAATCACTTAAATAGTGGATTCAAGGAAGTAAAAACACACATCCAATAAATTATCATTGATCTAGATGCCATGATACCTAGTCTGGCTAAGTCCAGTCTAATTTCTAATCCCTAGGTCTCGGTCCATTGTTATTCATGACATTTGGAAATCTAATAATCTCTAAGTGTCTTAACCATATGAGATCTATAAGAGGATCTCTCCGATGAGACACTATGAACCACCCCATGAGTCTCTAATATGAGAGTGTAATCATCCCTATCATCATGAAGAGATTAATAATTTTAGGTATCCAACGGCGTGTGATTCTACGCAGCACACCATGGCCAAGTAACAAACCTAGGAAAGCATAATCATCCATATCATCCGAAAGAGTGTAATCATTATAACAGATTAATATGATTGATTAGAGAAGAATCATCCTCATCACATATTAGATAGAGGAGATATGAATCATCCCCACCACACAGAATAGTGGAATCATCCATGAGTATCATTACTAGGGTCTCTAGGAAAGTTTCAGTCTCGCTAGTATGATTCCATGATATAACTTTATGCATCCCAATAATATAATAATCAAATATTCCGCTCAATATCCAATATTCAAGTAGAACGTATGGTTATAATTGTAAATATTAAAAATATCATGGCTCAAAAAGCAATATCCAAGGAAATCATGTCTTAGAATCCCAAAAAGAAATATGAATCCAGGGAAGAGCATTTGGGAAACCCAAAGGAAAGATATTCACCTTATGTCAGGTTCAACAGCCACCAACATGGAAGTAACTCTCGTAACATCTCTACATCAGAAATAAACACGTGAAAGTATAAAAAAATAGTGAGGGTGGATGAACTCCTACACCCAACACTACATCCAAATCCCCAAGGAAATACAATTTTGGCACCGTTTCTAATGTGACACTCACTACCATCTCTACTCGAACCCATAGTATAGCTTAGGATCTCTCCAAAAATAGGAACCCTCTAGGAACCCTAAGTCAATGACATGAACAAATCCAACTTGGGATCCTCTATGTATACACATAAGTGAAGGGAATGTACTCAGTTATCCTTAGCTAGAAAATTTAAAATAGGAATCCTACACAAGATCATCAAATGGTAATAAAAAAGAGGGGCCATCAAGGGATCCTAAGAATGGAAACTGGTATAATGATCCTATAAGAGAATCCCTAGATCATCAATTAAGAAAATACATCCCATAGGGGATACTTGGTAACCCGATAGAAGATAGAGTCATCATACATGGGATCCTCTATGTCGATACATAAACAATAGAATCCTACAGGTGATCCTCAATAACAACTGGTCTCATAGCCTCATAGGATAGAAGGGAACATTCATAAGGGAGCCATCCTACAAAGAAAATATAAAAGGCATTGTTTAATATAGATAGATCTTATCTCATCTCAGAATAGTTCTCACTCTCATGAGACACTAAATAAAACAACTAGAGGAAGAACCTCTCCATGCAAGAAAGGCCTCAAAACGTCACATAGAAGTCCTCAAAACACCACACAGTTTTTACCATCATGATATACATGAAATGATACTAAGAATAGACTACTAATTTGTCCAATCCCGACTCCTAGATGGAATGATGTGAAAAGAAACATCAAATTGTTTCAAGGGGTAGTGAAAAGCATGTTCCATTGGGTATATGGAATGTACACTAGAAATTCTACAAGGGTGTTTACTCGGGTTGTCCTAGGTGTGTAAATGAAAAAGGTACATAGTGTTTTAAATGGGTACATGGTGTGTACCCAACATGGGGTGCCTACCCATTTTCATCAACTGGATTGGTCGTATACACCGCCTGGTTGTGTACTTATACACAGCGTGCAGCCCACACAGAGTAAAGTCATGTACTCTAAATGGTTGTGTGCCCCTACACTGGTAGCCTGGGTCGGGTACTCAGCAACACAAACGAGACCCAGAACACAGCGTGTACAACCTAGTACATGGTGTTTTCTTCGAAAACATCATCATCCCCAAATGGGTATAAAAAAATGTGTCATCTTGAACCACTTGGTGTGTATCCTGGTTTTCTTGAATAGAAAACCACAAGATCACCTGAAACCCCGTTTTCACACCAAAAACTATAGATTAGACCTCAAGGGACCATAAGCAAGCATAATTGGTGTTCAAAAATAAAAAATGAAAAATTTAGGGGGATTTGTAGTAAATATTTAAAATGGACTACCTTTGGGTGTAAAACGCCAATACTTCGCTCAAATCTATAGTCCACGATTACCGTATGTCGGTCCAGTGTGTTGATAGCTCTACGATAGTACCTATTTCTCTCCCTATTTCTTTCTCTTTCTCCCTATCCCTATTTTCACACCTGGTCTAACCATGTAGTAGGATCTCGCTAGGTGGTGTACTCGAGAAGCCTTTGTAAGATAGATGAAAATAAAAAATGAAATAATCAAAAAAAGACAAAAATGAAAAAGAAAAGAAAATGGGGTTGAGCCATGCCTCAGTGCCCAACTCATGTTTATGCCCTACCTAGAAAAAACTCCCTATTCCGAACTCAATAATGTAGATGGAATCTCGATCCAATGCAAAAACAAATATCATTAAATGATCCTACATTAATATATTAATATTTAATTAAATAATTATTATTTATTATTTATTGAGATGCAAATTGAATGACTCATAATTCTACCAAACTCTTATCCTTGGGTAAAAACCATATTCTATAACCAATGGAGTGGTCAAAAAAATTATCTAAGATCGTATTCTAGGGGGAAATACCATTATAATATTTTCAAGAATCTAAAAGGAAAAATTTGAATTTCTTCTCAAAAACATCAGCCTAGAAAAACATGGGTCCTTAAAATATCCCCACCATAAACTATCTCATCCCCAGGAATCCATGGTGTTAAGACAAGAAACCATTATCTCAATTTATCATCTACCAGACATGCAATCTAGACTACCCAATAATGAGTCTCATAGTGTCAACTACTATCTCCTACATAGAACACCTTAAACTATGACCAATTTGGTACTCACCACCAAAATAATACCCTTATCATCATCTCAAAAACCAAACTTCATGCCCAAAAGCTGAAAAAACAGCATATCTCAATAGAAAATTAGGGTCACCACCCTTAAATGGCCAATGGTGTTCTCTTCACCATATTTCATACCTTACACTACTTCTCGAGCACAACCTCAATAGGTTTTCATTCCAAACAAAGAAATACTTTTAAAAGAATATAATCATTGTGTAGGGTTAATACTCTCTCATCATACTCAATATGGAATTAATATACATCATGATTCTCTCTAAGAAAAGCACATTATGATTATACAAAAGGAAATGCAGAGCTCCCTTCGATCCATGTTCACATCCTATGATAACATGACCACAATTTAGCCACAGTACAACAGTCTTATAGTACCCCATTCATTCTATTGGTCTCCTCCACCACAAGGGAACATATATATTTAAACCAAAACTCCCATGCAACCTTTCCCTGAAAATTCAGGATAACCTTTTCCTCATATCACACTTGGACACTCACTAATTTATGATTCAAATGATACCACACAAACTAGAATATACCTATATGACTTGAATCATACTCGAGATAGTAATCCATTAAATGACTAAGATAGATATGTTGTATGGAACTTCAATATTCATTAATCTAAATGTTCCCTTGGAAATCCACTTCAAAATCGGGCACCTCACTTGTTCCATGATTTATTTTTCAACTTCTCATTACATTATTTCATTCCAGTCACAAGTGTCTAGTGACTCTCAATGTAAATTAGCAACAAAAATAACACTTGTTAACTAATCCAGGAAAACAAATAGTCATGTCCATTAAAAACAGTCTTCAAACCAAATCACCTAAACTTTTTATAAAAAGTTAAAGAAATCAACATTCCTATAGTGAAATACTCAAGCACCTGTTATGCCATGATCTCAAAAGAGCATACAAATAAGCTCACTACCTAAAAAGGAATATAAAAACATGGTTAAACCTCTCATGTGGGTTTTTCTCGAACAAATAGATGTTGGCCTATAAGGGTCTGAGTCAAAACTAAGGGTATCTTGGTCTCCCACCTAGCCCTATAGATCATTTCTCAAAACTGGGTCATAAGGTCTAACCACCTAGCCCAAAAGATCAAACATCTCAAAAAGGAGAATAGAACAATGACCTATGTGGGTCAAAACTAAAAAAATGGCCTACAAGGGCATGATCCTAACCATGAATCCTCATAAGGAACTTCTCCCAAGAGGCCGTGAATCCAAAATAGAAAAAGAGAATGAACTGAAGATCACCTAGTATCTGAATATGTTAATACCCCCTAGAGGTCTAGTTCACAAGAAAGTCCTGGTATCCTTCAAAATCATACTCAGTAATCTGACAATATGACCATGACCTTAGAAAAAACACCATATCAGGGTTATAGAATACTGTAATCAACTACTATATTGACCTACTAGGGTCACTGCACCTCCCATGCATAAGGACTGAGTCATCGACCTGAACAGAAACTCATCAACATAGATCCACATAACCTACCATCATAAGGAAACATATACATAAAATTATACCCAAAAAAGTATGTCTTAGTCATCAGTAATAATCACACACTATCTGAACTATATGATATAAGTCCTACATGCCAAAAATGATGCATGATACACCTCTTCACACTGCTGTCCAAGAGAAAAAATGCATCATTATCCTATTTTGAATGGCCATGATTTGTAGATCCATATTAAATCATAATATCCACACAACATGTGCATTTTTAAAGTTGAAAATCATATACAATAGCAACATCATAGATCAGAACAACAATCTCATACCCTAGTGACCTGGCCTTCTTACCGGAATAAGTGTTCTCAATGCAGCAATCTTATATCCATCACAGTTTTTGAAAAAATCATAATACTCCAATCTACCATATCCCAAATAGTAATTCCAAGGAATGGAACGCCAATAATGACACTTTGTAACATCTCGTATCATATTATACAAGAATGGTTCCCCAAGAAAATGGGTCACAAGGCCTCAAGTGTGTCTCCCCATATGACAAATGCAACTGACTAGAAGTGAGGGCCTAGGGTGTCATAGAGGGGAGAATATGCCCTCACATTATAGTAATATAATAAGGGAAATAACTAATTATCATACACATCATTAATAAATAGAGTGCATAAGTATTAAATAAGCTGAAATAGAACATTTTATAATAAAAAATGAAAATGATACAAAATCTCAAACATCTATGTCATACATACAACACTGGTCACCCACTGGGATAACCGTATAGATACAGGAGTATGAAATAAACTAAAATAAATGTATAGGTATCTAAAAAAAACTCAAAGATATACCATGTACCTAGTCACTAAACAATTTTGAAATGCATCATCTTGAACAGAATAACCCACATGGGTAGCTCCACTCGATCATGCAACTCTAGTCCTCAGCCCTATCTACCATGCAACTATGCTCAACCTGAAAAGAATACATAAGGTCTATACATACACTAAGTTGTGTGTGTAGGGGTGATAAATAATCATATTGGTCCACCTTAACGATGAAAATATAAATATTATTCAGTTATAAGTGTATGTAGAAGAAAACAGTTGAGCCTAGCCGAGATACAACTGAAAATATAATTAAAACCAAAATGTGAAAAAATAGTCAAACCTCAAGTTTTTAATCCTGTTCCACTAGTCACGCGTCACCATGGATGTCCATATCTACATACTTATATATGTATTTTCCCATACCTATCAATATATACATAAATATTAATATTCATTATTAAGCGGTAGAAATAACCTAAAACCAATCAGTAGTAGATCCCTGGGTCTTTAATCCCAATCTCCTGGACATCCTGTACAAGGGCATTGAGATGGATATCATACCACTAATGTTGTGTATATTTAAGTTTATTTATAAGTCCATAATCCCAATTGACATATACCGACTTTGGACAATGCCAGAATTATCTCTGAAAATGCTACGTCACCATAGGGGAATACTTTTCATAGAACTAGTATCACATGTACTCACCAGCAATCACTGAAATAGTGGATTCTAGGGAAGTACATCCATACATCCAATAAATGTTCATTGATATAGATTCCATGCTTCCCATGCCATGTAAACACATTCTAATTTCATAGTCCTTGGTCTAGGTTCATAAGTAGTCGTGACAATTTGAACATGTATAATCCCTAAGGGTCTAACCCTTAGGTGACCTGTAAGGAGAACTCACCTGTGAAAGTCCATGCACCATCCCTAAAGTCTCTAATAAAAGAGATAATAATCATCTTTATCATCTTGAAGAGTTTAATAATTTTGGGTATCTAATGGTGTGTGATACCATATAGAACACCATAGTTAAGAAACCAACCAGGGCTAGCATAACCATCTCTATCATCTGTAAGAGCATAACAATTTATGAGTATAATAAGTTCTGGGAGAGAGTAATGCTCCTCATAACATATCAAGAATAGGATAGAGGAATCAAAAATGTCCCCCTGGAGAGAGAAATTATCCATGAGTATCATTACTTGGTTTTCCATGCCTGTATAACATAGTAGTAGGCTCAACAACCCGATTCTAGGAAACATGTGTGGACATCCCCATAATATAATTATAAATTATACGGATCGATAGACATTACCAAGGAATTACTAATGGTTCTACAAGTAAATATCATAAATAATAATTCTCAGAATATGGATCCCAAGAAATCATGTTTGGGAATCCCAAAAAAGCAAGGAGGATCCCAGGAAGAACATATGGGAACCCTAAAAGAAAGAAAGATGCCTCTTGTCAGGTTCAAAATCCACCAACCAATAAGCTCCTCAAGTAACATCACTATATCAGCAATAAAAATGTGAAAGGATAAAAAATTATTGAGGGTCACCAAAAGCCTACACCCAAAAATACTACAATATCCCAAGGGGTTTACAAGTTCAGCATGGGTTCTAAGATGACACCTGCTACCATCTCTACCCAAACCCGATGTATAACTCAGGGTTGGTCAAGGAACGACTTCCCGCTAGTTACCCATTGTCAAATATAGATAGGAATCCTACTTGGGATCCATGATGTATACACATAATCAATGGAATTCTACTTATTATCATTAGATGGAAAAGGTAACTAAGGAATCCTGCATGGGATCCCCAAATGGTATGAAAACGGAGGCAGCCTACAGGGATCCTATGAATTTTACATATGTATATGGATCCTACAAGGGAATCTCTAGAGTAGCATATATGAAAAGGAATCCCACAGGTGATCCTTGGTAACCAGATATGAGACATAGGTATCTATCACAGGATCCGCTAGTTCGAAACATAAAGAGAGGAATTCTATAGGGGATCCTTGATGACAACTGGTCTCACAGCCTCATGGGCCAAAAGGGCACATATCACAAGGTTTACATCCTAAAAAGAAAAGATATAAGTCATATGTCAAGAGTCATATCTCAAGGATTATATCAAAATATATTTCACTCTTAGGAGTCACTGGATACAACAATTAGAGGAAGAACCTCTCCATTCATGAAAGGTAGAAAATGCCACTCAGTATTTCTCAAAACACCTCATAGGTCTTATCATCATGATCTGTGTAAAATGATACATAGAATGTACTAATAATGGAACCGATTATGAATCTTGGATATAAATATGTTGAAATCCCCTCAAAGGGTAACAAGGGGGTAGTACACGACATGTGCCCTTGGGTACACGGCTTATACTCCCGAAATTTCACATGATCATGTACTCCTACCAGCCTGGGCATGTAGATGCCCCATGTACACAATGTGATAAATGGGTACACAACGTGTAACCAGCATGGGGTACATACCCATGTCCCACAAATATCCTTCCATTTACAAGGCCTGGCCATGTACTTCTATATGGCGTGTGACCCACATGGGGTCTGGACATGTACTCTACCCGTGGATCCTTCTCCACATACGTGGATACATGGAAAACACCCAGTACATTCCATTTACACCCTATTACATGGAATGTACTTTAAAAATATTAACATCCCAAAATAGTAAAACACAGAGCATTTCATCCTCAACCACATGCTAGGTAGTTGGGTTTCCCCGAACAAAAAACTTCTGGATCACCTGAAACCTTCATTGTAACCTCCAAAAAAAACACATCATACCTAAATGGGGATAAAAGAAAAATAATATGGGTTAAAAACATAATGATAATTAATATAAATATATTTTTGATAAATATTAAAAATATCCTACCTTTTTCAATAAAACATCAAAGCTTCACTCAAATTTGGTGTTCACAATTGCCACACATTGATCCAGTGCGCCGAGAGCTCCATGAAAATACCTATTTCTCTCCCTCTCTCATTATCTTTATCCCCCTACCTATTTTTTCTCTTAGTTGAATGTTGTAGAAGGGTTCCATTATAGAATCCCTCCTTTTTATTACATAACATTTCATTACATTTTACAAACAAAGGATCTTTAAGGTCTAGTGTCTTGGAAATTACGAACATAAAACATGAGAACAACATAAAACATCTTCTAAACCACTTGTATGCCTTATTAATTGTTCACCCTAAGTTCATTATAGTATCTCATAACCTGGGAGAATACATCAAAGGAAAGGGTGAGCAGAAGGCCCAGTAAGGGAAACAAGAGAAACATTTTACATGTGAACTTGAGATACATCAATAAAGTCATGATAAATAAATTTAAGGCATGAGAAAGAGATCATGAGGTATATCAAAATAAAAATAACGTGTTTAATAACATGAAGATGTTGATACAACATTTAACTTAGACAATCATTTTCGTATCACCAAGTTCCATCCCCAAGGTGTCATTAAAAAAATCAAGGTATCGTTAAAATGGTCATCTCTAGAGATTAAGTATTTACCCAATGCATTGGAGCGCTATCAGGGCGAACCCTTAATTTGTATTTATTATAATGTGATCCATATATATCATCATCAAAAATTTCATAAATAAACCATATAGAAAAAATGAAATGGGTTTCATTTCATAATCATATCATTTTAAAAACTACTTTAAATACATGATCTTTATGTCACTTTAAACCCACGGAAAAGGAAAATAGGTTTCATGTTTGTAAATCCCAGAATTTAAAATAGAAAATTTTGATATATAGGTGAATAACCCTATAGAAGAAAGAGCATTGAGTATCCACTTAGTAAAATAAATGAATTTTAGAAAAAGAGAGAGACATTTTGAGATGAAAAATTCAGCAGCATAACGGCTATGTTGAAGGGTTTTAGAAAACATTGAAAAGAGATGGTTCATGGTCACCCATTCATAAATGATCCATAAAACAGTATAGGGACACAATATAAAGTATATAAGAACATGGTAATGAAATTTTAATGACATACCATATGAAATGAAAAACATGAAAGGAAGAAAAAAATAAGATTTCTCTTATGAAGAATTCGACAGCCTAACGGCGTCACTTATTACTTAAAAAAAAGAATTGATGATATTAAATAGGGTCTCCCATAATGTGAAAGTAAAAGTAAATTATTATGAATATAGGGATCATATACCAACATGGAAAAAATTAACTTGAAAGAATTGACATGAAAGTAGAACTTTGAAATTGGGAAGAGTGAAAAAATCCCTTAAAAAAATTCGGCAGCCTAACGACGCCACTTAAACATTCATAAAACGAAATTATGAGTGTAATAGGGGATCTATCATCATATTATAATGAAAAGGGTAGTAATAGGAATATAAAATAACATCCCCCTACATATTAACATGGGTCTTAAATGAAATGACAAACAAAAGAGTACTTGAAAAGAAAGAGAGAGGTAGGATCCCTTACTATGAAAAGTAACTTCTAAATCATGAAGTTTGGGACCTTCTGAGGCTTGAGGGAACCTTGGGAGGACTCATTGGAAGGTAAAGAGACCAGAAATTCGTTGAGGAGGATTTTTGAATGGAAATTATGAGATAATGGCTTGGTATTTATATGGGAACTGAGGGGACAAGGCATTAATGGTCAAGGGACACCTCATTGGTGGTATTGGAAAAACCATGGGCTTGACCATGGTATTTTCACATGGTATTGGCCAATAGGGACACCTCATACCTTATCTTAATATTAATAATTCGACCAGAATTATTTCATAATTATTACATCTTTAATGATTTCATTAAACACCCGAAACTCAAAAACTGTATTTTCACTATTCACAGAAAATTCAACTTTCTCAGAAAAATCTCAAAATTTCACCTTAACGAAATATCGATGCTCTGATTTCAAAAAGGAACTCCATTTTATGAAAATAATTTTTTAAATATTTTTAATTTAATTTTTAAATAAAAACACTATTCACTGAAAATTCAATTGTTTCAGAAAAATCTCAAAAATTCACTATAACCAAATATTGATGAACTGATTTAAAAAATGAACTCCATTTTATGAAAATAATTATCTAAATATTTCTAATTTAATTTTTAAATAAAAAAAACTATTCACCTGAAATAACTAATACTTAACCAATAATTTCTAAAACAGTTATTTTCCTATTTTATTGAATCACATTACTTAATCAAGGTGCATAAATTATATAAATACTTTATTTAAGTGAGATTACTAATACATTTGGTGACATTACTAATCCTAAGCGTAAAATCACTATTCATAATTTACTATTCAGAAAAAAGTTAATCTTATTAGATTCTAAATTTCATACTGAACACATTTCTAAAAGACCATTTTTTGAAAATCATTACACATCAATAATTATTTAAGGATTACATAAATATTTTAAAATATCCCTTTTTTCAAAATTCAACAATAATATGCATACTATATTTATCCGATCATTTGAAAATTCACAAACTTCACCATAAGAATAAATAACAATTTTTATTTAAATCAAAGGATTACACAAAGCAGTTACGGTCTTGTTACACAGCCCCTTATAACACCAGCATAGAACCTAATAGTAAGGTGTTCTAGGGTGATATAATCTTGGGGCGGCTCAGCCAACATTGCCCGAGTAGTGATTTCTATCATCTTGAACTTCTTGTGAAGGTGATTCCATTCCAACTTCCCACGATTAAGTTTAGCTTGGGTTTGGTCCAGAGCAAATCCCAAAGGTGCTACCTCTTTCCCGAGATTTGTCACATGGGCTTCGATCGGCCCGAGACTACTGGATGGGGCCATCAAATATTCTTTCTATATCAATTAACCAAGATCACTTGTATTTATAGACAATAATCGCAACATTTAGTTTCCAAAAGTCATATTAACCAACGGTCATATAACAATAAAAACCCAATGGTCTTATTTTAATTATACTCATTTTATTAAATTAAATAGTTTTGTTGACTATAAAAATAAAATAACACACAAAGTTAGGAAAAAAAAATTATTCAAAATTTACGGTCGTTACAAACTTCCCCCCTTAAGAAATTGCGCCCTCATAATTTTAAAAATTGGGCTTGGAAATTTTGTTGAAACTCCCACATCGGAAAAAGAGTCGGTAAAACTATTACTTTAAAAGAAAGTAAGGGAAGTACAATGGTCACCCAAGTTAACCCATACTAGGATTCCCTGTAGAAAAACATGGATATGGAAGAGAAAACAAAGGGTCATGTTCTGATGGAGAGTAAGAAAAAACATTATTAGGAGAAAATTAACCACAACAATATCAAAAACTTAGGATGTGTTAAACGGTCTTTGATTACCCAGTAGGAAACATAAACCAATAAAATTTTTGTTATACGTTCCTTTTCATAATTTTGAAGAATTCATTTACTACATAGAATAAAAACATAAGGAAATATACTTATCTTCAAGTAGAGTTTCATCCGTTAATAAGTTTCCACCAATACTAATATTTTCTCCAAATAATGAGCATTTAAAAAGACTTGGTCTCATAAAAAGCACAAGAATAATCTTCTAGAAAATCACATAATCCCCAATAGAATAACTATATTTTTCCCTTGTCTTTAGTCATCAACTAAAACTAAAAAGGTTAGTACGAGATCATATAATCCCCAAAAAGGATAATCCTTTATAAAAATAAAATATGACTGTTAATATCCAAAATTCAACAAAAGTACCCAAAGTTCTAGAAATATCATTCAATACACAACCATCCTTAAAATTATTCGGAAAAAACCAAACTAAGATTGGAACCCAAAACTCAAAAAGATTTAATCACATAGTCTTCCACAATAAATCTTAACATTTATCTCCAAATAACATCGACTAATATTAAAGTCTCATACTAAAGTGTAATTAACCTATTCACATATTCTCTATACTAGGTACATAATTTTCCAGAAATAACCCAAATCTCCATATGTCCACAATAAATACATAAATTTTAAAAAAAATCAACCATTCCTCCTCAATTTAAATCCTGTAGTATTTTATTTCCCTTAGGAAAATAGTACTTCAAAAGAGAAAACATCATCCAAAATAACCTTTATCATTTAATCACAAAATCATTTTCATATACAAAGGATATCCATTTGATAAAAAATAAGTTTCCAAAATCAACTTATTCTTGATCCATAAAAATATCAGGTGCATTAGTCAGATTGAAGGGAATAAAAACAAACTCATAATGCCCATATCTTGATTGGAAGGTATTTTTTGGAATATCATCATTCTTCAACCTCAATTGATGATAACCAGAATGAAGAGAAATCTTAAAGAATAATTTAGTCCCACGAAATTCGTCAAACAAGTCATCAATTCTTGGAAGAGAGTATCTGTTCTTCACTGTGATCCTATTCAGTTCTCTATAATCAATGCATAGCTGCATCGATCCATCCTTCTTCTTCACAAAGAAAACTGGTGCTCCCCATGGAGACACACTTGGTCGGATAAACCCATACTTCAAAAAATCTCAGAGTTGTTTCTTTAATTCCTCTAGCTCCACATTTTCCATCCTATAGGGGTTCTTTGACATTGGATGAGATCTAGGTACGAGTTCAATGGATAAATCTACCTTTCTTTTTGGGGGAGGTCTCGGTAACTGCTCAAGAAATACGTCAACGTATTCCTAGATGATGGGGACATTTTCTAAAAGAATAAATCTTTCGTGAGAAACTTATTTCATTTATGAATATTTTAACTAAAAAGGATTTAATGTCTTAAAACATCATTCTTAGAAAAATAAATTTTTCTATAATTCCTTCATAATGATTCATAAAAAGCTTGCGATTAACCAAACATATCCCCTAGGAGTGTCATAACCAAGAGTGGAGCAAGGCCCGTTGTCGTGTACCAGTTCCCGTTCTTGTCTAGCTCAAAGCAATGTTTTCAGGTTTTACCCCTTTGTACATCTATGCCAGAGCCACCTCTACCTGCTCGTATCCAGACTGGGATTTATTTGTTTGATAAACCGCATACTCTATACTCACCAAAATACCATGAATTTTTCCTATACTTAAACTTTTATATAGGGTTATTCCTAAAGTTTTCACAGCCTAATTTCCATAAATAATTAAACTATCCTTTGATACCAACTATAGCATCCTGCCTTTTTATTACATAAAATATCATTACATTTTACAAACAGAGGATCTTAAAAGTCTAGTGTCTTGGAAATCAGGAACATAAAACATGATAACAACATAAAACATTCTTATGAACCTCTTGTAAGGCTTCCTCATTGTTCATCCCAAGTTCATTACAACATCTCATAACCTGGAAGCATACATCAAATGAAAGGGTGAGCAAAAGGCCCGGTAAGGGAAACAAGGGAAACATTTTACATGTGAACTTGAGATACATCAATAAAGTCATGATAAATAACTTTAAGGCATGAGAAAGAGATCATGAGTTATATCACAATAAAAATAATGTGTTTCATAAATTGAAGATGTGGCTTCAACATTTAACTTAGACAATCATTTCTGTATCACCAAGGTCCATCCCTAAGGTGTCATCAAAAAAATTACCAAGGTTATTCACCAAGGTATCGTTAAAATGGTCATCTCTAGAGATTAAATCATTACCCAATGCATTGGAGCGCTATCAGGATGCACCCTTAATTTGTCTTTATTATAATTTGATCCAAATATATCATCATCAAACTTTTCATAAATAACCCATATAATATAAAAGAAATGGGTTTCATTTCATAATCATATAATTTTAAAAACTGCTTTAAAGACATGATCTTTATGTAACTTTAAACCCACGGAAAAGGAGAGCAGGTTTCATGTATGTAAATCCCAGAATTTAAAATAGAAAATTTGATATATATGTGAATACCCATTTAGAATAATGATCTTTGAGTATCCACTTAATAAAATAAAATAATTTGATAAAAAGATAGAGACAATTTGAGATGAAAAATTTAGCAGCATAACGGCTATGTTGCAGGGTTTTAAAGAACATTGAAAAGAGATGGGTCAGGTTCACCCTTTCATAAATGATCCATAAAACTATAGAGGGGTAGAATATAAAATATATAAGAACATGTTAATGAAATTTGAATGATATACCATATGAAATGAAAAACTTTAAAGGAAGAAAAAAATAAGATTTCTCCTATGAAGAATTCGGCAGCTTAACGATGTCACTTAAAACTTAAAAAAACAAATTGATTAGATTAAATAGGGTCTCTAATCATGAGAAAATAAAAGGAAAGTATGATGAATATAGAGATCATACCCCATCATGGATGAAAAAGAACTTGAAAGACTTTACATGAAAGTAGAACTTTGAAAATGGGAAGAGTGAAAGAATCCCTTAAAAAAATTCGGCACCCTAACTACGCCACTTAAACATTCATAAAACGAAATGATGAGAGTAAGAGGGGATCTCTCATCATATGATAATGAAAAGGGTATTAATAGGAATATAAAATAACATCCCCCAACATAAGAACATGGGGCTTAAATTAAATGACATACAAAAGAGTACTTGAAAAGAAAGAGAGAGGTAAGATCCCATACCTAGAAGAGTAACTTCGAAATCGTGATGTTTGGGACCTTGGGAGGCTTGAGGGCCCCTTGGGAGGACTCCTTGGGAGGTTAAAAGACCATAATGTCGTTGATGAGGATTTTGGAATGGAAAGGATGACAGAGTGGCTTGGTATTTATAGGGGAAGTGAGGGGACAAGTCATTAATGGCCAAGGGACACCTCATTGGTGGTATTGCCAAATCCATGGGTTTTCCCATGGTATTTGCCCATGGTATTGGCCACTTGGGAAACCTCATACCTTATATTACTATTCATAATTCTACCAAAATTATTTCATAATTATTACATCCATAATGATGTCATTAAACACCCGAAACTCAAAAACTATATTTTTACTATTCACTGAAAATTCAACTTTCTCAGAAAAATCCCAAAATATCACCTTAACCAAATATCGATGCTCTGATTTTAAAAAATGAACACCATTTTATGAAAATAATTTTCTTAATATTTTTAATTTAATTTTTAAATAAAACACTATTCACTGATAATTCAATTGTTTCAGAAAAATCTCAAAACTTCCCCGTAACCAAATATCGATGCACTGATTTCAAAAAAGAACTCCATTTTATGAAAATATCTTTCTAAATATTTTTAATTTAATTTTTAAACAAAAAACACTATTCACCTGAAAAAACTAATACTTAACCAATAATTTCTGAAACAGTTATTTTTCTATTTTATTGAATCACAATACTTAATCAAGGTGCCTAAATTATATTAATACTTTTTTTAAGTGAGATTACTAATCCATTTGGTCACATTACTAATCCTAAGCGTAAAATCGCTATTCATAATTTACTATTCGCAAAAAAATTCATCTTATTAGATTCTAAATTTCATACTGAATACATTTCCAGAAAAAGATTTTTTGAAAATCATTACACATCATTAATTATTTAAGGTTTACATAAATATTTTAAAATATACCCTTTTTTCAAAATTCAACAATAATATGCATAAAATATTTATCTGAACATTTGGAAATTCACAAACATCACAATAAGAAGAAATCACAATTTTTATTTAAATCAAAGGATTACACAAGGCTGTTACTGTCTTGTTACATATCCCCTTATAACACCAGCATAGGACCTAAGAGTAAGGTGTGCTAGGGTGATAGAATCTTAGGGCAGCTCTGCCAACATTTCCCGAGTAGTGATTTCTATCATATTGAGCTTCTCATGAATTCAATTCCATTCCAGCTTCACATGATGATGTTCTTCTTGGGTTTTGTCCATAGAAAATCAAAAAGGTGCTACCTCCTTCTCCAGTTCTGTCAGATGGGCTTCAATCGGCCTGAGACTACTGGATGGGGCCATCGAATCTTCTTTCTATATTAATTAACCAAGATCACTTGTATTTATAGACAATAATCGCAACATTTAGTTTCCAACAGTCATATTTACCAATGGTCATATAACAATCCAAACCCAACGGTCTTATTTTAATTATACCCATTTTATTAAATGAAATAGTTTTGTTGAGTATAAAAATAAAATAACACACAAAGTTAGAAAACAAAATTTATTCAAAATTTATGGTTGTTACATCCATGGAGTGTCATATGTGATAATCAATAGCAATAAAGATGTAAATAAAAAATATATAATGAAAAAGGAAGACAAATATGAAAGAAAAAAAGGGTCTTGACCTGGCCTCGATGCCCAACTCAAGTTTCTGACAAGACTAAGGGAAACTCCCTATTTTGGACTCAATAAAGGAGATGAAATCTCAATCAGATGCTCCATTTAGATGATATTTCCAAATAAACCTACACAAATATAATAATATTTAATTAATTAAATATTAAATATTATTATTCTTCTAAAACTCGAACGGCTCGGAATTCTAATGAACTCGTATCCTAGGGTAAACACCATATTCATATACCAATTGAGGGGTAAAAAAATTATTCATTATCTTATTTTATGATAGAAATACCATTTTACCCCTTTTAATAATCCAAAATGAAAAATTCAAGTTTCTTCTCAAAACGTCAGCCTGAAAATATATGGTTCCTTACAAAATTAGTTGTTGTTAAATGGGCATTTTAATTAAAAATTAAAGGATTTTCCTTCTATAAATTTTCATTTACACTCCACATACTAGAAACACTATTATTAAAACATTTAATATGATTAATACCCTTACCTTATATCATGGGTAGTAGGGTTAGTATGTTTTGGGTAGTGAACCCTTATACTTGTTCTTATATAATGAGAACTTCCATACATTTTTATCAAGGTATATGGAATATAACTAGAAATTTTAGATATATTACTCCATGACGGTATCTAGTCGAATTCCATGAAGGTGGAGAAAATAATGCTCATGAGAAAATGGGACGCAACCTGTTAGTATTTCCACCTGAGGCACCTCTATTATACCTAAACTGGGATGTGAAACTCGGTTGTTTAAAGGTTTTCTACACTTAGTGCATCCTATAGATCTTACTTTGTAGCATTCATAGACTGTGTCAGAGTTGAGAAGGAAATTACAGTAGTATGAACTATCTAATTTCTCTAGGGAGGGTGTCCCCCAGGGTGATGGGTATTATATTGAGTCTATATTATCTATTCTTAAGAATCTGGTGATTCCTATAGAGATAGGGGCCAGGAACATCTCTTATATTCTTTGGGACTATTCTAAGTGCTGGTGGGATGTGATAAATTATGTGTATTAGTGTTGAGGTGTTGTTTTGGGATATTTACAATATAAATTCTATGATAATGTCTCCCTGAAGATGGTGAGAGACGATTGAGAAAGAGTTCATACACCTGGAGTAATGCACTATGTACGTTATAGAAAGTTATTCTTATTTAAAAATGTTATATCACATTTGAAATAATAAATTTTGAGAATAGGATCAATTATATATGATCTCAGGTAAATATATTATGACTAACTAACATTTTATAGATAGTGATATGGTCCCATATTATCGAGCACAACATAAGAAAAATTATGGGTACCAGGTAGGGTGGTTCAGTACCTTGACTGGTTAGTTCATCCGGTGGAAGGAAGCTTCATCTAGAGGGTTCTTGATAGAGTTTTGTTAGTCAAGGTATTCACACTAGAAGTTTTTTTATATTCAATCAGAGTGGTTTAGAAGGTCATGTAAAACCTTAGTGTGACTGAGACCTAGTTAAGTGTCAACCCTACATAAAAAATGGTAAATCATAAAAGTATATGTTTATTCTTCCCAAATTTTACAAGTGATATAGGATTCATTCCAAATCCAAATTCTAGAAATGGATCAATAGCACCACATTAGGTAGGTATTTGGAGTACTACCATCCATACATACCGAAAAGGTATACATGGTCGATGAGGCCAAACATATGCTATGTAGCACTAGTTTAATGGGCCCACTCTTAGTAGTCAAGTTATAGCTCAAGGATGTTGATCAAGATAGATATAATAAGTATAGCCTATAAATAAGTGTCAAGGTACAAGTCCATTTATTGTATGAGGTATGATCTTGGTAGATTATACTTTAGTATCACCCCTTCTTGATACAGGTGCTTTACACTCTTTTATTTTTCTGTCTGTCATGGAAATCCATGGGATTTTAGATTCAGTGTTTCTATGGAGTGAGGAATCTTGATAGTCCATTAATAGTAAGATCAGAAGGTGTACTCCAATGAAAATAGTTCCCTCTTGATGTTGGTGGTTATCATTTCTTATTGGATTGCTTCATCCTCACGATGATGGAATTAGATATCATTCATAGGATAGTCTTTTTGGTTCTCTATCATGATCAAGTTAATTTTTATCCGTGTAGGGTGTCTTTCACATCACTCAATTGTGGAAATTATATTCCAAAAGTTGAATGTGATGTCCAGAAATGTCAAGATATACTAGAGAATCATGGGATGGGCGGAGTGGCAACCTATATTTCTATTCATTATAGGGATGATCATGGAACGCTTCAGGATAATTTACCTCAGGTAGTAGGTCATTTCATCGGATTATTCCTTGATTAATTTTCTAGAATACCTCTTGAGAGAGGGGTTTAATTTTTATAGAGTTTGTGTTAGGATTACCACTGATATTCATTCATCTTTATAGGATGGATACTACTAATTTGCAGGATCTCAAATATTGCTAGAGGAATTGAAAGTGAAGGTTTTTTATGAACCAGTACTTCTCTAATGGTTTCACCTATACTTTTCACCAAGAAATAAGATAGTACCCTCAGGATTTTCATGGGATAATATTAGTTGAAGTGGATTATTATTAAGAACTATAATCCCATACCTCATATAGACAACCTCTTCGACCAGCTCTGAGGAGCTCAGGTTTCCCAAAGATCTATTTGATGTTAGGCTACCATTTGGTATGATTTGGGCCTTCAAACATAACTCAAACAAAATATCAATGTATGTTCTATATGAGTATCTAGTTATATCATTTAGTTCGAAGAGTGGTCCCTCTATTTTTATGGCTCTAATCAAACAAATTTTATACACATTTTTTGATTTATTTGTGGTTGTCTTCATGGGAGAAATATTGGTGTGTACTCACAAACTTGATATGATTATGCATAGAATCATGATAAATTTCTAGTTACACTTTTAGAGAACAATCTATTTCATAATCTCACCAAATACTACTTTTGGATTAAAAAATTACACTTCATAGATAACATTATCTTAGATATTGTAGTATAAGTTCACCGAGAGAAGGTGAGAGTTGTTTTTACTAAGAGAAACACAAGAACATCATCGACCTATAGAGTTTCCTGGGTCTCTATGGATATTAAAAACTATTTATTCAAGAATTTTTACTCCTAAAAACACCAATTATAGACATAACTAAAAATGGTGTTATGTTTATATGGCCTAAATCCTATAATATGACCTTTTTCGATTTGAAGGGTTGATCGACTTCAATACTAATGCTTATTCTGATGAAGCTGGGAAAAAATTATATAGTTTACTAAGATGTGACAGATATCAGGCTAGGAGCAATTCTACTCTAGGAATATTGAGTTTTGGAATATAGGTCTCATCAATTTTGGCCACACAAGAGTAATTTAAAACTATAATATCTCTAGTTATCAGTTGCATCCTTAAATGTTTTGAGGAATTATTTTATTGGAAATGGTTTTTGGTGTTTATTACCCAAAAAATCCTCAAATAATTACTTATGTAGCGTGACATGAATATTAGGAAACCAATATGTGTTCAATACATATAGTCATTTAGTTTTAAACTTGTCTATACACCTAGGAAGGAAAATATTATTGGTGATACTCTCAGCCATAGTACTTAGAAAAAAGTATTTTAGGACGCCATTACTGAGAGGAAGTTGAAGGAATTTTTTTATATGCATGTAATGGTGTATGAGAATCACATGTATCCTATCCATAGAACATTAGCAGTGATGTATTTACTTCTAGATAAATTAAAGAGGATTTGTCTTTATAAACCCAAGGGCATGGTCTTATGGGAGGGTGTTTCTGGTCAAGATCAACCAACTAGATGGATCATGCATGAATATTTGGTCTTATGCATTCATTAATGTGTCTAGTTTCCTAGAGATGTGTGCGAGAAATTAATGTGAGAATCCAATGCTTCATGTTAAGTGGTGCACACCAGTCTTAAAAAGATGTAACATGGGTTACGCTGCCAATATTAGTGGCCATGGATGAAAAGGAAGATATTTCTCTTTGTTATGAGGCGTTCCACCTATTATTTGGTGATGTTAAAATACCTGTTATCAGTACGGATTTTATAGACATTTACCATTCTAGAGTGGAAATGAGATGAAAACGCCATGATTTTTTATAAGATTACCTAGGTCACCTTGAGGATATGAACTAGTTTGGGTGATCAAAGAAATGTTGATAAAGTTAACTCCATTTATACATATCAGAAAGTCTTTTTAGTGGATGGGATTGGTAGGCTATATGTAAAATAGATCACACAACATCATGGATTTACTCATACTACTGTATCTAAAAAATATTCCCACTTTATATCATTATTCTTGTAGGTGTTGAAAATTGATCTTGGTTCATAGGTACTTTTGACTATATCCTCTCAAAAATATATTGAAGTATTGTCTGATCACCTGATACATGTGTTATGGGACATGTTCCAAGAATGAATCCTTGATTTTGTATGCTATTGGGAGATACACTTACCTATAGAAAATTTCACCCATAATATTAGTGTATGGGACAAAATATAGAGGGAACCCTATGATTCCATACACAGTAGGTCATGTTGTTCACCACTATGTTTATTAGAGGAATTAGATGTAGTGCTACATTGACCACATCTCATTTAGGAGACATCATAGAAGGTGAAACTTATCAAATAGTGAATGGTTACAGATCAGTTTATAAAGCATTCTTATTCCAACTGTCATCGATTAAATATTTTGTTCTAGTTTGGGGATTGGGTATTCCTTTAAGTTTCTCCTAGGAAGGGACATAGAAGAATTCAAAAACAAGGGAAGATATCTCCTTATTGCGTCAGTCACATTTATATTTTGGTGATATTTTGGATAGTACCCTATTGATTACAATTAACTCTTAGGTAACGATCCATGCACGATGTATTACACATGTCTCTATTTTGAAGTTATCATTCTGACCAATCAAATATCATTGATCGAAATGATATTGAGTTGGAAGTTGATGTTTCTTTAGAGGAGTACACAATTTTTTTGATCAAATAATAAGTCTCTTATAGGATGTTTTGTTCATCTAGTTCATCTATTATGGATGCATGGCCACGTACTAGATGAGACCTAGGAGAAATAGGAAAAACATATGTTCTTGGTCTCCATAAATTTTCTAAGAGGATGATCAACCACCCTCATGGAAACATAGGGAAAATCCATCTTAAATAGGGAAGATTTTAATGTCCTAAGTCTATGATGGGGTGGGGAGCCATTATATTTTTTTTTGAATCTTAGTTGTTAACATTATAGTTTTTCTTAAATGTTTAATGAAGGGTTCTGAAGTGTATGGGGATTGTTCGGTTCCCAAATATCTAATTTTTATAGAAACAACCTATGGCACATCGTTGGTTCAAAGGTAGTAATAACTATGATACTCAACCATGAGACCTAGTATTAGAGGGTTTATAGTATTTCAAACCATTCAAAGAATATAAATCCCATGTGAGAAGCTACAGACCCGTTTCAAAGCTAAAAGAAATATATAGTGAAGGGTTTTTCTAACTGTGCACCTATTCATATATGGGGTGGTTCCCATGGAAAGTGATAGATCATGGTTTGTGCATGGTTTGTAAAACCATGTGGCTAAACCATGCACCTCATTAAACTCCATGGAAAATGACCATTTTTTCAATTTGGATTTAGAAACCTAAAACTCTCCTACTCCCTTTAATTTTGAATTGTATAGGGAGTCATGGCATATCCTTATTCCAAATCTGCCTTAGGATTTAAATCCTCTACCTCATCTAGAATCTGATCAAACCATTGGTCGTCACATTTGAAATGTACATGTATGAGAAACAATCAGTTACCTTCATTTCTTAGTTTATCTTGCAATCTTTGATACTCTTACTATGTGAGGTAATATTCCCTATTTTCAAGGCTTGATTTAATTTTTTTTGATACTAGATGAGTGCTCATCTACCACTATAAGGTAGGTGGTCTATACTATTTCCCTCAATGTATCACCCATTGATAAAATTTTTCATTAAGTTTTACATTAGAATCTCTCGGCGTTTCTTTGTAATTAATTAACTTTTTTGATTAATTGTGGGTACTATGACCTATACATCTTTATGATATCGTTGTCATTTTTGGAAGTTGGAACCTCTCCAAGGATAACCCACTTAGATGATCACGTATATACTTGATCATTTGACACCCATTAAATTTTTTGGCTTAAATTTTAAAAGGTAATTTGATTAAGTTATAATAAATTAAAAATTGTGATATGGAATGGAAAGTACATTTGAGTTAGACCATTTTAATTATGTTTATTATGATTAAAATGTTATAATTCCCATATTTTCATTTATAAATGAAAAGGGAATGTTTAAATTAATTGGGATGGTAAAGATTTGTATATTAACACATGGACTACGATTATTTATAAATAGTTCCAACTAATTCTAGACCTTTTTCATGTTAAAGGAGTGGTCGAACTTGAGCCAACATTCGATTCCTAAGGGATTGACTTGATCACTTAGAGGATGCCACACTAATTCATTGAGTTGGTTTTCAATGGAGATAAACACCATGTAATTTAATCCTTTTCTTATTTGTACATTAATCCCTCTATGTAGCACTGGTGATTCATTTTATTTATATCCAAAAATTATAATTTCTTGGATTATCACCTTGGAATCAACATAATTTCTTCTGACATGTGATGCCTTAGATCATCCCCTTGGGCTCCAGTTATTCTTAGACAAGGATTTACTTTAGAATTTATCTAAGGACCAGGTTATACATTTTACTTCACTTGAATATCAAGGTTGTACCCCAATGAATACACTTAGACCCTTGGGTTGTGCTGTATTTTTATTACCATGAGATAGCCCGACCTTCAAGGGTCAAGGATGTCATAGCTTCACCATGGGTCCTCCTTCATTATCACTATTACATGGTTACTATTATCATATTCACGGGCCTTTCCCTTTTTCCTTTTACCAATTTCAAAACATCCATCTTTGGACGAAGAAAGTATGGTTTTCTAGGATTCCCATTTGGAACCAGAGCCTAAATCTTAAATCAACTAGTGCAAATGATATAAGGAATATCATATTTCAATCAATGCCTACTTAGGCCAATCACACTAATATATCACCCTTCTCTACATAGAGAGTAATATTTTCACCTACCATAAGGTCCACTACATTATTTCATTCAACATACACCCATTAAGGTTTCATATATCTCATAGGACACTCTTATAATGAATTACTCAGCCACAAGATATAGAATCAATAAGAAAACATTCAAGGTTCCACCATGGAACTTGAAAAATTATTCATTAACTATAAATTTAATAACAATTCATTTATATTTTCGGTAAATCTCACCTTTGTGGAAAACCACATTTCACATGCAACAACAAAAAATTAATTAGCCTTAGGGATATTTTTAAGGACCACCTACCTTATGAACAATGATACAATCCTTACCAAGCTCTTAACATCCTCATATAAGCTCATACTATCTATTGGGGTCGTATAACATTTCTTATAAATAAAATAATTAATCAAAACTATTTATAATCATTTATTAAAATAAAATCAATAATTGTTAACTGCCTAAAAACTCACTTGATGGCATAACGACACCAAAACCACAAGAAATGGGGAGTTTTACACTTCTGAAATGGACTTGAAAACAATCCATCACATTTAAAATTAAATAATTTGTTATAAATAAGTATATATATTCATTAAATTTAATTGTTTGAGTTATATTCTCCTAAAAATACACAAAGATATGTCCTCTCAGGACAACTTCACAAAAAAAATCCAATATCCTATGGTACACTCCCCATATATCTAGAACAAAATAATTAAATATTACCCAGAATTAATGTAAAATCAATAAAATTTTATAGAAAAACCAGTGACATATTTATAGGGAAATTTACCTTTATCTAAATAGTGAGGTATAATGTACATTCATCATTGTGGGACATCCTCTATCCATCACATGAAAAATCATCAACATATCAGCCTGATACGACCATGCTCTGGTGAAATTAGAATGGAAGTACTAACCAAAAGACACTAAAATTAAAGGAAATGATTGGAATGAAAAATTTAAGGATAATTAAAAAGATGAAACTTTGAATCAAAATTATAATGTAGTATATAACACAATACATCAAGGGGCCTTGAGAGAGTAAGGAGGAATTCAGCTGAAATGGATCTTTTTTCATGCTCTCTAAACGTAAAAATAAAGAAAGGCTAGCAATAAAAATGAAATTCCTCATATAATCAAATAACCTTGTGATGTAACTCTCCACGTTGTTTCCATATGCACCATGGTGTGGCTCCCTTTTAGAAAAATGCACTATGTCAGGGATGAAACTCATTTTCAATTTTACTATAACCATAGAATCTACTTTGGACATTTCATCATAATCTTTCCCCATATCCATTGATACTAGAAACAACACCCACCCAAGCTTGGTTCCCTCCAACATTAGTTCATCACACCATGCGCACAATTGTTATTCCATAGCGATAAACTTGATAAAGAGGGGATTCCCTTGATGTTTTCTGTTACACCATACCAAGCTTCATTCTGTGGAGATCCTAGTTATGGACATCGAAACCACAACCACGAACCACACTCACCCAAGCATGGAATTATCCACTATAATCATGGTGCCTCACTCATGAACACCACTCCACAACACCTCCATGTTGGGAAGCCATCACCCTCCCAATATTTATCATCCAAAAGGCTCTAAAATGAATATTTACCTAACCAATTTTCCACATGGACTACCCCTCGGAACCATTCACACCCAGGTTTGGTGCCCTCCCCTTTGGGATGGGACAAACACATGGTTTCCCCAACATAGGGTGGGTCCATAGATTTGTCTTCCTCATGGCATTCCACCTACAAAAAAACATGGGGGAATGACATTGGGGGACCAAAATTCCCACTAATACCAATGAAATACCAAACCGAGTTCTGCGAACATTATTTTATCACTGTTCACAAACTAGTCAGCATCCTACATTGATATTATGGGGGAGTTTTGGTCCTCCAATGTCATTCCCCAAAAAAACAACTCTAGATCCAACCTAACCCACTCTAGAATCTAGTCAAGCACCTTTTCCCCTTTTCTCCTTCCGCTCTCGCTTTCTCGTTTATTGTTTTTCCTTCCCTCCCCCGATTTTTCGCTCTTTCTACTTTGTTTGCAGTCTTGGAACCCTATCGATGCCCATTGGTTCTTCCACTGCTCTTCCATTCCGGCTACCACGTTTCCAACCCCAATCTAGTCAGGTGCGCTGGTTTCCTCGGGGTGGTTTGGGATGTGCAGGTCGAACTGTTTCAGTGTGCCAGGTTCTCTCCTTGTGTTCGGTCTCATTCTTTTACGGTTTCCTCTTCCATGGCGGTCAGTGCATTTTCTATGTGTTGATGGTTTTCTCTCTTCTTGGCAGTGTTTTCGGTGGTTGGGTCCGGTGTTTCCAGTTGTTTTGTTGCGGTGGTCTCAAGAGGCTTTGGGAGGTGATGTTTTTTCGGTCGTTGGTGTTCCAGGAGGTGTGTCCTTCGTCAAATTCGATATGTGATGTTTCTGTGTTTGATGTTTGTAGAAGTTTAATCGATGACTAGGGTTTATCCAGTGCTGGTTTTCAGCTGTTTCATTCATGGATGGCGGGCCTGGCGATGGTCATGAAGCAGCCGATGATGTTCGAGGATGATTAGCGGAGGTTCTGGTTTAGGTTTTTTGTTCGACTCCCCCTGCCATTTTGAAGGTCTTCGGATATCAGCAACGGCGACGAAGTTCTGATCTAGCGGGTGCTGATTTCTGGTGATGTGATGACGACTATTCGTGATTGCGAATCAGGGTGGCTTGAGGCGGATTGTGGCCCTAGGAAATGATGATGTTTCCTATTTTTTGAATTTGAATTTTGAATTTGAATTTTGATGTTTTGGGGTGAATGTTAGATGCTTGTAAAATATTAATGTTTGTGGTGTTTGAAATGTGGTATGCAGTATTGTTAGGTTCCCACTACCATAAAGTGGTTTTTTGAGAAAATAAAGAAAATGATTTCGGTATAACTTATTATATTCAAAATCATACAAAATTAATAAGACTAGTTTAATAAGTAAATAATAGGTGTGTGATGTGATTTTCCCAATTGTGGTAATTCATGGATTCTACGGGCATAAAATAAGGATTCAATGTCACGGTAAGTCATAAAGGAAACTGGGAGCTCAAATTAAAAATTCAAGAATCATATTAATATAAAATTTTTTAATAATAGATTCAAAATTATATAAATGTATGTACATAAAAGCCAATATTACTTGATTATCTTGCACGAAATAGAAATAATATTATTATGGTTGCATAGAACCGTCTTAAAAATAGAAAATATATGAATTGGGGTATTTACTCATGGAATGAAAAACAATTACAAACCAATCAATATAAACTTAAAAAGTTAAGTATCATACCTTGTTGGGGAATTTCATATATATAAATTGTCTAATCTCCCAAATCACGATTTCTAAAATTAATACCCTTATGACTATCAATACTCATTCACCCCCCATTTTATTCTTTTTAACATATTAAAAATTATATTTAAACATGGCATGATGGGATTACTGATCAAATATTCATTCCAGGTAAAAATGAACAATCGATCTACATTTGGAATATAAATTCCCATAAAAACAAAAAAACATATGAAAAAAATATGGGGAGTTCAACAAGTAAAGGAAGTAATACAATTATCCTTTTTCCAGGAAGCATTTCCCCCATTATTTTCAAACTCCATTAGTTACTCTAATCCCTTCATCATCATGGACGCATAATATCATGAAAAAATATGAATGTACCAGGAACATGGACTTTATGTTTAAAATCATACATGGAATTCAACCAACATCATAAACTGAATACCTAAAAATACTATAAATGAATAAAAAATCAGGTTACCTACCAGAATCACTTTCTTTAAGGCCTTTAATACTAAACACACCTCTTCTCCCCTCATATAATAGAAGTTCTAGAGGAAACTACTGTATTTTGTTCAATGAATGGTCACAACTAACAATACTATATATAATCTTGAATTCATACCTTTTTTGAAATCTGTTTCTCTCTAACATGAATTAGCACTTTATATGCCTCCGTTTGGTTAATCCACTAGTGCTTAGTTAGTGTTTAAAAACTAGATGATAAGTTATGGAATAACTAAACCTGTTATCCCTCTTTAAACTTGTGTGTTGTAGTATCTTCTTTATCATACAAAATCTTATATAGAAGAATTACATTATTCTTATTTTCATCTTCTTCACCATCTTTTTTCTTCATAAGAATAGCTAATATTTTATCATCAATGATTGAAACATATTATAATTCCATTATGATTTATTTATTAAAGCCTACTCTTTTTCATAAAAACTTTTAATTTCTTCGTTAATATTGAACTGATCATGCTCACTGAAAACCCTTGTAGACAATTCTACACTTTAATCATGAATCATGACTCTTCATATTGCTAAAAATGGCCTCTGAAAAATAATGGAGGTCTTCTCTTATTAATCAAAATCCCAAGGAAGTTAACTAAAAAAACAAATATAATTTACAAACATGTCTTCAATCAATTGTCAAGGATATCCTACTATAGTGTCCACTAGTTGAAGCAAAACTCTTAGGGGATATATCTCCACTAATCCCATGATCAGGAATATTTAGAATGATATGATTTTAAAATTTTCAATCAGAACACAAAATTCACATTTAAACTCAATAGACCCAATATTAATAGGATATAAAAACCACATTGGTATTATCACTTCATTAGTAGACACTTTGATAATGTGACTAATCCTTCTCCTGAGAGTTGAATAGTACACAACTCCCCATGTTCTCTCTTGTTTGAAACTGTATCTTTTATGAATTCATAATATGTGGGAATTTTCCCTAAAGATTAAATAAAATGGATTTTAGTCTAATGTTCCATAAGGGTTTATATAAAATTACTTCATCATTCTTCAATATACACTTTCTCTAACCTATTTGGAAATGGTAATTATGGCCTCTAATGTGGGGGTTTCTCTTCTCTTAATTCCTTTTTAACTTTTTTCTCCATCCACTTGTTTTATTCCTTATTTTTTTCTTATCCTACCTTCTTATCTAGTAATTTTATACTTTCTTCAGTATTATTATTTGTATTTTTGAAACTTCTCAAGATGATTGATATCAATTATCCACTAGTTCTGGAATCTATATCACATTGTGGCATTCTCTATGGCCTCTCTCTGTGTAGGTTGTCAATTTGGCCATCTTGGAAAAAATAATTTCTCATTATATCCCTTTGGTCCTCCAAATTAACATTAATTTTATAATTCTGTCCCTAATGGTTAACATTAATGTTGACAAGGTATCTTATAATGTAAATATTTGACATTTAAGATATGTTCTTTTTGTTTTTGGGACCTTGGAGCCCTTTCTTGTTTCCCCTTACCTTGTTATATTTCATTCACCCCTAAAAATTATATTGATGGTTATGATTAGCATAGTTAACAACTTAATCATATAGGTTCTGGGTGCAGTGGAAGTGCGTTGGTCGTTGTACCCAACTTTAATTTTTCCCATTAACAACGATTGATCTGAGATTCGCCAAGATAATAGAATTTCAGATCTTCGGAATAGAACAAAGAATGAATAAAAGGAAGGGAGTCTTGGAACCATATATAGGATCATCATATGGTTGTTATAATTAATTTAACTATCATATAAGAATTACCTTGGTATAATTCTCTCTCCGTTGATGTTTCTGGTCACGATCTGAGGTAATCCGTCATTGCATCGTAGAATCCAAGTATAGGAATCCTCTAGCGGTAATCCACACGTGCCCCAAGTATCTCTGGACATCACCGAAGGGATCTCCAGGTGCTAGTATAGAAGATCCTTCGCTTGTGATGTTTGTCTTCGATCTCCTTGATAGTTTCTTGAAAAGTGCTCTCTATGATCTTGTGGAGGAGGATCTCTCTTGTAGCATGAGATAATTCTTGGATGAAAAGAATTATATCTTGGCATGAGAGCCTTCTCTAGATCTGTTGTGCACAACACCCAAAAATGTATAGGCTAATGATAATTATATATAAGAGGGATTTTAAATACTTAGAATAATAAAAGGAATTAATTACCCGAATGCATTTATTCATTACATTTAATTCTTAGTAAGACCCCATGTCTAATAATAACAGTTGACAATTATTATTACTTGACATGTTCCAAAAATATTACACCTAATATTATTTAATTAAATAAATAATATTATTTCTTACATGTCCCCAGAAATCTACATGGTGTGTATATTAATATACATGACAGGTACTTTTGTTTTTCCATTTACTTTATTTCTTCCACAATATTTATTAGGCTTTGAATAATTGATATTTATTTATCAAATAAATATTACTTCATTTCTCTCTAATAAATATAATATTTCCCCCACAATATATTCTCTCGAATAACTAGTGTCGAAATAATTGAAATCAGTAATTCATTAATAATTATTAAACCACAATCGGGAATAATCTTTATTCAACTTGTTAAATTAATTTTTAACTGAGATACATGGACACACATAGTGCATGACCCTCTAGGAAACTTTCTCAGTGGCATTAGGAGGAGCCTATCTAATTCCCAAGGATATTGTATAGAAAAACATGAAGGAACCCATAAAAAATAAGTTAACACCGCAATGACGTGTCACCTTCTACAAACGCTTATCGTGTACTGTAATTCCTTTTAATCGATATCTTGAATCAAGTAGGTTGCATGCTAGTGCCATCAACCCATGTACTCAATTATTATTTCTTTGACTTTCTGGAATTGAACTCACCCATTCCTTTCCATGAACCTGGATTCATTTAGGCTATATCATTATATCAAAGAGCCTAAGCTATCTAATTCTGTTATGAAATAAAAGAGAGAAATCATTTCTCCAATTATCTATCAATGCAGTATTACTCATGACACACCCAACATATCATACCTCATCGTGAACAGTGTGTCATCATAGTTTTGGTAAATACATCTAAGTGCATGAATTGTAATACCCCTTAATAATAATCATAAATTCTAAGGACCAATAAAAATGTTCGCATATTGGAACATACAATGACACTATGAAATGTGTTTTTCCTACTGGGGGGTCTCGTTCTCATAATATCCTTGTGGATATTACCAAGTGCACACACCATGAAAAGGTGTGTCATAGTTTTATGAGCCCTCACCCCTAATATCATGTATTATTTATGTCCCTAAAATAGCATCATCCGGTCATCGAACATATATTCAATAACAGTGTTATCGCACTTATGGGTTCTCATTATATCAGGGATCCGCTATGACCTTTTAGTGCAACAACTATCCTTAGAACATTATCCCATGCATTTCCACACTGAAGAACTATCAATATGTGATAAGTTATTTATTAATGAATAATGTATAGTGTAGTTGGTTCTAGGACACCAACTCCAATAGAATCCCACATGAACTAGATCCAACTGCTGACAACCTTTAACCTGCTAGCTCTCACATCATATCCATGCTTCTATTGAGATAGACCGTATGTCATGGGGTCCACCACTTTCTCTTATGTGGACACTATGATCACTGAAGCATCACACCTTTGATATAAATCCCTCAAGAGGTTATACTTTCGAATTATGTGCTTTGTCCATTGATGTGACCTAGGTTATTTTGAAATATAAACCCTTGTAGTATTATCATAATACAATGTGATAGGATCTTTACTACTAGGAGGCACATCATGATCTTGGAAAAAGTTCTAAATACAGATAGCTTCCTTTTTTTCATTAGAAGATGTTATATATTCGGACTCTGTTATTGAATCGGCAACAATTGGTTGCTTTGAATTCTTCCATCTCACAGCTCCTATATTGAGACCGAAAACAAATCCAGATTGGGACTTCAAATCATTCTGATCTGCCTCAAAACCAGCATCAACATACCCTCTGATGACAAGCTCCTCATCTCTTCCATACACTAGGAACATATCATTGGTTCTTCTTAGATACGTAAAGATAGTCTTAACAGTATTCCAATGTTGTTCTCCTGGATCTTCTTGATATCTGCCTACCATGCTCAGTGCATATGCAACATCAAGTTTGGAACATAACATGGCATACATGATGGATCCAATAGGCAAACCGTATGGGATCTTACTCATTAAATCATTCTCCTGTTGTGTATGCAGACACATTTTCCTAGAAAGATGTAGGTCATGTGACACTGGAACCAATCCCCTCTTAGATTGTTCCATACTAAATATCTTTATTATCTGGTCAATGTATGTACCCACACATAGTCCAAGTAGCCTCTTGGATATATCATGAATGATCTAGATCCCTATAATGTATACTGCTTAACCCAATTTATTCATGGATAAACTCTTGTTAAACCTGTCCTTAACTGATTGTAAGACCGGTACATCATTTCTAATAAGTAATATGCCATCATCATATACTACTAGGATAACGACAAAATTTCCATTAAACCACTTATAATCACAGGGCTCACATTTGTTCTTAATCAAACAAAATTCCATTATGGTCTCATCAAATTGAATGTTCCATGACTTGAATTCTTAATTTAATCCATAAATGGATTTCTACAACTTGAAAATTAATTTTTCTTCACCTGGTGTCGTAAACCCTTTTGGTTGAGTCATATAGACATCTTCTTGAAGGTTACCATTAAGGAATGTTGTTCTTACATCCATCTTCCAAATATCATAGTCATGGTAAGCAGCTATAGAAAGTATGATTCTTATGGATTTAAACATGGAAACTGGTGACAAGGATTCATCATAGTCAATTCCTTAACACTGTCTAAATCCTTTGGCCACTAGTGATGCTTTATAGGTGATAACATGACCTTCCATGTCTACTTTCCTCTTGAATACCCATTTTCATCTAACAGGCTTTACATCAACTGGATCATCAACTAGAACCCATACTTGATTTGGATACATGGAATCCATTTCGAAATTCATAGATTCTAGCCATCTTGAAACTTCTGAGCATTCTATTGATTACTTGTAAGAGAGAGGTTTATCATTGTCCAACAATAACGATTCCCCATCTTTGGTGACTAGGAAACTAAATATCTCTAGTTCCCTTACCTCTCTTGAGCTCATACACAGTAATTGTGTTTCTGAAACATCTTCTATAGGGACCTATGGAACATGTTCTTGTACTAACTTCTATGTATCTTTATCATCAAATTCTCAAATTCAATCTTGCTCCCACTATCCTTTTTAATGATGTTCTCCCTATCAATAAATATGGCTTATCTGGAAACAATCATTTTCTTGTCTGAAGGGTTATATAGGTAATATCCTTTCGTTTCCTTGGGATATCCTATAACGATACACTTCGTGCTCCAGGGTGCTAATTTTTTTCCTAAGAAGTCCTTAAAAAATGCATTGCTTCCCTGTACATGTGTGTGCGACAAAATGGGTTTCTTTCCCTTCTATATCTCGAAGGGAATTCCATTTTCCACATTAGTTGGTACTCAGTTTAATGTGTATGTTGCAGTTTTTAATGCATATCCCCTAAAGGATAATGGAAGATCTTCATGACTCATCATCGACCTCACAATGTCCAACAAGATGTGGTTCCTCCTTTCAATAACACTATTCCACTATGGTGTATAAGGAGGAGTGGTCTGAGATATAATCCCAGACTCTCGTAGAAGATCGATGAACTCTCGGTTTAGATATTATCCACCTCGATTTGATCGAAGTTTCTTTATCTTCATACCAAGATGATTCTATAATTAATTCTTGAATTCCATAAATTTCTCTAAGGACCCTGAATTATACCTCATTAAGTGGAGATAGACATATCTACTCAAATCATCATTAAAATTAATGAAGCAAGAATATCCACCACTATCTTTTACTGGAAATGGTCCACACACATCCGTGTGCACCAATACTAGAATCTCTGTGGCCCTATCACCCTTTCCACTGAAAGTTGGATTTTTCATTTTACCTTGTTAATAAGCATGACATCTATCAAGTGGTTTTATCTTAGTAGAGTCTCAATAACCGTCTTGATAGATATTTTTCAAGTGCTTCTCATTTACATGATCGAGACGATGATGCCACAACTATGTGATGTATGAGTCATGATAGTTTGTATCGTTATTGATTTCCAACACTTGGTTTTCATAATTTATTACATAAACCCATTATTTAAAAGTTACATACCATAAGATATGTTGTTCTTATAAAATAAGAAGCCCTTATTTCCAAATAGGAAAATAAATCCATCCATATCCAAAAATGATACAAAAATTATGTTTTTGGTAACACTAGGGACATAATTACAGTTATGTAAATCCAAAATCATCCGAGTTGGAAATGAGAGGTGGTAATCTCCAATGGATAACACATCTAGACTCAAACCATTGGCAGCTCGAAGATCTACCTCTCCTCTGTAAATCTTTTTAAATCTACTTGGTTCTTGAATTTGAATATATATGTGAGCCCCACAAGCTGAATGTAATACCCAATGTATAAAAATGGAAAGATTACACTCAATAATGAATGCACCTTTAGCATCCCCACACTTCTAGGTGCAGTTCCTATTCCAGTGTCCTTTCTTTCCACATGAAAAACATAACACCTCCCATTCCTTTCCCTACATATAGATCTTCCCCTTCTTAAAGGGATGGTTCTCAGGAGCTTCAGACCTTTTCGGAATCCTTAGCCCCCTTGCCTTATCCTTCCTTTTCATATTCACCATAAGGACACCAGGTTTGTCATACCCCATGTCATTATCTACCTGGAGGATTAATGTTTGAAGTTTCGATAGAATCTTCTCATTTTTCCTCATTTAATATTTGACAATCATGTTAGAGAAGTTTTGGGGCACTGATGATAGGATGTGATCTATACACAACTCATCTGAGAACTTAATCACTAAGATGTACATGCATTTAATGTAGCCAATAAGCTTGACTACATGAGGACCAGATGGGGAAGACTCTATAAGATTAGTTGTAAAAAAATAATTTTAGATCTCATATCTCTCATGTTACTTCTTCTCTAGATAGTGATCCTTAAGGTGAGACATCATGCTATACGCGTCCATGGTTTCATGTTTCTACAAGAGCTCATTAGACATGACTGATAGCATGAAACTTTGTACATCTATGGAATCATCCATATGTTTCATATAGAGATATAGTTCCACATCAATGGCATCTTTTCCATGCACAATTGGAATAGGCTTCTCCAGCACGTACAATTTCCTCTAATGAAGAAGGATGACACGTAAACGCCTATGCCATTTCTCAAAATTGCTGCCGCAGAGAAGGTTTTCTTCTAAAGTATGCTTCACAATGATATTTTTGAAGTTATTTATCTTTCCATTTCTACAAATTATGATGAGAAATGGTTTAGAACTTTATCATGATAAAACTAAGACAAATAAATAAATTAATACTTATTAGTCTCTCACTATTTTATCGAAATCCAATATCCCTCACCATTGACATCATAATATTCTGTTTCATGAATATTCTAGTGTCAAGGATCCATATTTCCCATCACATTACCCTAACTAGGTTTGTTCAAGAAACTTGAAGGGTTTTAGGTAGGCATTTCAAATTACAAATGCATTTACTCACAGCACCTTGATCCACTGAGTGGACTCCCCAATCCTGAAATCCTTTTATTTTTTATTTCCTCAACCTTTGCCTCTTGGTCACACCAAGTCCTGATGTGGTAGTCAACCCTTGATGTGAACCAAGTCATGTCAACGAAAAACCATGAATTAGAATTCCTCGATAATTAAAAGCACCCCAACTAGGGTTGGTCATGCACTGTGAACTATAGTTTGATTCTATCTAATATTATTGAAGGCTAAACCAAATTATTATTTATTTGATTGATTTTATCCTTATACATAAATTTCTATATTATTATCTTTTATTACAAGATTTATAATATTATGTGGGATATAATTAAGTGATTAACCATGTCTATGATAATATTTACACATAATCTGGTCTTATTTTAGTTCCATCTTCCATGATTGTTTAATTAATTAATTGTGTGATCATGGGAACACACCAACAATAAATAAACCATTCAACTTATAGAAATAAAATAAATGGTATTATCCGGAGCTTTTTTTATTGATTAGTTTATCTGGTAGTTGATAAAATAACCTAAGACTTAGGGGAGAAACACCTTGAACCTTTTAGGTTCCTGTTTACATCTTTCCACTTGTCCACCTTTGTATCTCCTTGGATTTGTTTCACCTTAGATCCTAACTTGAGCCACCTCCACTAGAATGGTAGCTCCATCCATTACATATGATTTTATCTCACTCACTGGTGAGGGGTAAAATGGGATTTTACATAAAAGAAACCTTGGGTGCATAGGCCCTAAATATTAATTTGGAGAAGGCTCACAGGCCAAAAAATTTAATTTAAATAAATAAATTAAAAGAAACCATTCACATACAAAGGTCTTGGTCTAGATCCTGATCATCAATACATGGAACTATATTCACATATAATTAAAACTAGCATTCAATTCTTTAATAGTTCTGGTTTAAGGTAAATGACGCTCAAATAAATTAATTATCATTAATTAATAAATCCTTTTATCTTAAACCCTATTTTTAAATTTTCTTTAGATTCTCATCCATCGTAATTTTAAACTAATAAATTCATTTAAAATTATATTTGTACGTAACCTGTACCTTGGAGGAAACCCGGTGAATTCCCATTCATAACTACCCAATGAATATAAATGAACATTACATAGATGATAAATTAAACACATATATAAACACACATATATATAACACCTGTCATGTGTTATGCCTCATATTTATGCCTATATTATGGTACACGTCTCAAGGTTTTGTATAATATAATAATAAACTTTATTA
Source organism: Viscum album (assembly GCA_963277665.1). Lineage (NCBI taxonomy): Eukaryota > Viridiplantae > Streptophyta > Magnoliopsida > Santalales > Viscaceae > Viscum > Viscum album. The sequence continues at coordinate 489,762,984 of OY728120.1, forward strand.
AATCTGCGTAATATTGATGAGTACACGGCTTGTAGTTCCTACTACACGGCGTGTACTTTTGTTCATTTTCCATACGAAATACACACTCAGGGACATGGCGTGTAGATGTACATCAGAAATATTAAGAGTTCATGGCGTGTTCAGTGGGACACACGCCGTGTAGTATCTCTGTTGCAAGGTTTCTAGCTGGGAAATCTATTTACGAGGTACGCGGTCCTACCCAAACCCAAAGGAACAACATGCTGTGTTCAGTGGGCCACATGACGTGTAATCTAGAAAATATGTGCCACATGTTCCTGGTTAACACACGGAGTCTTAAATACATAGATAGGATCTAATGACACGACCCGGTTCTGAAGACCGTCCTGGTACATGGAACCAATACTACACGGTGTGTACTGCCGAATACACATCGTGTATTCTATTTTTGTACATCTAGGAAGATTTGGCACCTTTGGATGAGATATTTTGTTTTATTTTAATCATAATTAAAATAAAAAAACATTTCTATAAGGTGAACGAGAAATGAAAGAGGTGGAATAGATATTTAGATTCAGATTTATAGAACTATTAACTTGAATTGAAGTAACGTAATTATTAAATCCATAAATCACTGACAAAAAACTAAATAATTATAATCAATGATATGATTGCTCTGATACCACTTGTAGGTTCTGGGCGCAACATAAGCGCGTTGGTGGGTGTACACAAAATTAATTGTTCCCATTAACAACGGTCAATTTGAGATCTGTCACAATAATAAAATGATTGCTCTTCATAATAGAACGAAGAACTAAATAAAGGAAGGGATTCTTGGAACCATAGAGAGGATCATTATATGTTGGTTATAATTAATTTAACTAAATGATAATAATTACCTTGATGGAATTCTCTCTCTGTTGATGCTTCCGGTCACAATCTGATGTGATCTGTTGTTGCGTCGTAGAATCCCAGTGTCAGATTTCTCTAGTGGTGATCCACACATGCTCCACATATCCCTAGACATTGCAGAATATATCTATTGGTGGAATCACAGAAAATCCTTCACTTGTGATGTCCGCCTTTGATCACCTTGAAAGTCGCTTGCAAAGCGCTCTCCTAGATCCAGTGGAAGAGGATCTCTCTTGTAGCTTGAGATCTTTCATGGATGAAAAGAATTCTCTCTTGTCTTGAGAGATTTCTCTATATCTATTGTGCACAACACCCAAAAATTTCTAGGCTAATGAAAATTACATATAATAGGGATTTTTATTACATATAATAATAAAATGAATTAATTACAGGAAATCATTTATTCATTTAATTTGATTCTTAGTAAGACCCAATGTCTAATAATAACAGTAGACTATTATTGTTACTTGACATGATCCAAGCGTATTACACCTAATATTATTTAATTAAATAGATAATATTATATCTCACATGTCCCCAGAAAACTAAACAGTGCATATATTAACATACATGACATGTACTTTTGTTTCTTCATTTACATTATTTCCTCCACCATATTTATTTTCCCTTGAATAATGGATATTTATTTCTCAAATAAATATCAATGCATTACATGATAATAAATATATTATTTCACCCAAAATATATTCTCTTGAATTACTAGTTTCGAATTAAATGCCACCAGGCATCCTTGAATAATTATTAAACCAAAATCATGAATAATCATTATTCAACTTGTTAAATTATTATTTAACCGAGATACTTGGACACAATTAATGTGCGACCCTATTGGCCTCTTTCTGAGTGGCATTAGGTGGAGCCTACTTGAAGCCCAAGGTTAGCATCTAGAAACATGCCAAGGTACCCATAGAGAATGAAGTTAATGCCACAATGACGTGTCACTTCCTATGAACTCTTACCGTGTAATTTAATCATTTTTTCTCGATATCTCGAATCAAGTGGGTTGCAGGCTATTTCCATTAACCCATGTACTCAATTATTCATTATTTGGATTTTCGGAATTGAACTCACCCATTCCTTACCATGGACATGGATTTATTTATGCTATATCAATTCAATCAAAGGGCCTAATATATCTACTTTCGTTATGGAACAGAAGGGAAAAATCCTTTCTCGCATTATCTATTAATGCGGTATTACTCATGACACACCCAACATATCCTACCTCATTGTAAATAGTGTGCATAACTATTTTTTCCAATACATCTAAGTGAGAAAATTTTAATACCCATTAATAATAATCTAAAAGTCTAAGGGCCAATACACACATCCGTAGATAGGATCATCCAATGACACTAAGAAATGTCGATTCCCTAGTCGTGGGTCTCGTTCTCATAATATCCTCCTGAATATTACCATGGGAACACACCTCGATAAGGTGCCTAAATGTTTTATGAGACCTCACCCCTAATGGCCTGTATTATTTGTGTCCCTAAAATAACACCATCCATACATAGAACATATATTCAATAACAATGTTATGTCACTTTAGGGTTCTCATCATAATAGGGATCTGTTATGACCTTTTAGTTCAATAGTTATCCTTAGGATATTATCACATGAATTTTCATGCAGAAGAACAATCATGATGTGATATGTTATTTATTAATGAATAATTTAAATAGTAGTTGTTTCTAGGCCACCAAATCCAACAAAACATTCATACATTGGGGATGGCTAATCATTGTGTCAATCTTCATTGTCATGGCCTCAATTTGGTATTCCATCAATCTCACAACTACATATATATCTTTTATCAGTGAAAAAAATGGATTTTATTAGTGGTAAAAAGGTGTTGATGTGGTAATCACCTTAAAAAGTTGGACACTTCTATTAGCACTATAAAAATTAATAATAAAGGACCACTTTATCATTTCTAAATAAAATCAGTGAAAAAAGCATCCTTTATCAGTGCACTCTTTATCAATTCATATTTTAGTTCTGATAAAAGAACTATATATCAACACTAAAAAAAGTTTTGATAAAGTGTATATATATCATTTTCCAATTTATATTATCATTTGAGCCACCTTCCTATCCCTTTTTTAGGACTCCCCCATCCTCATGACAACCCCGTTTAACCGTCTTTCCACTTCCATGACTCTGTCACGTTACCCTATCCTTTATCAATGCTCAGACTACTAGAGAGCTCTTATATTATGCCTATACACACATAGCTGAAACTATAGGGATTCGAACTGGGGATAATTTTTTAATTGGGATCACCATTACCACTACATCATCTAGATTTCTTAAATATTATATTAATTATCTATTTATATATATATATATATAACTATTTTTTTCATATAATTGTATATACTTATATAATTAGTTTTAAACACATTTATAAAATATATTTTAATATTTACATATTTATTTATAAATTTACATATAATTTTATATCAACATTAATATTTATATATTTTCCTATTTATATATTTATATATATATCATTATATTCATGAACATATACATATATTTACATATAATTGTATATTTAATTATAATTTTTTTATAATGTATTTATAAATTGAATATTTATGGTAAACACATTTGTGTGTGAGTTTGTATGTGTTTCTATGTATGAACTCTTTATATCACTTTTTCTATATTTGTGTGTGTGTGTGTGTGTGTTTATATCTTTGAATGTATATATACATTAATATATATTTTTTCGAAATGTATGCAGATACATACTATCATGTACACTTACCACTAGACTATATGATTAAAATTGTTATATATTAATATATATATATTGAAATATATATTTATTTTAATATTTATGTGTATTAATATTTATTTTCACATATTATTAGAATATATATATAAATATATATATTTTTATTAATACACCTAGAGACAAATATAGATTTCCATATATAAATTATATATATAACTGTATAAGTTTATATATATTCATGCATTTATATAAGGGAAGTAAAATGGTTAGTTTTATAGTCAAAATAAACTAGATAATATATATTTATTTCCATATGGTTTAAATACTTAAAAATATATTTTATACGTAAATATGTTTAGATATTATTTAATATAATTAAATGTGTAAATATAAATATTTTAAAATATTTTTATATGTGTGTATAATTAATTATAAAAAACACTAAATTATGAAAATGGTAAACTTTAAACACCATAATAACCATATGAGTGTAATTACTAGGAATAAATTTAGTCTCTAACAAAAAACATAATAATTCCCTTTTAAACAAAGGTAAAATCCCATCTAATATAAAAAAATAGGGTTTCCCATCTAAAAGCTCAATTTCAGAGGCCCTCCATGCATTTTTTGACCAAAAAATATAGTTACCCTATACTTCCAAATCAACATGGTATATATCACTTCATAGGATTCAATTAAAAATATGGTATAGCCCAAAGAGATATAGAGATCAACAGTTATTATCATTTGAAGTTCATGTCATATTTTATACTTATCTTAACATACTAATTGATTTAAAAAAATTTCTTATCACATAATTGTTATTAAATGTCTATTAGTCAATAGAAAACTGTTAATTAAAATTATTTTTTATATATTTTTTAAAAAAAATCACATAAAATATTATATCTTAATTTTAAATAAATATTTATTATTATATAAATTATATTTATATAGATATATCTTATATATATATCAATATAAACTTATTTATATGTTAAAATATTATTTTAAATAATATATTTTTGTTAATGAATGTCACCTTTTATCAGTTCTAAGAAAATCATTGATAAATCCACCTTTTATCAATGTTATGAAAAAACACTGATAAAGGGGGTGCTTTTATTAGCACATTTTCAGAACTGATAAAATGGGGATTATATCAATACTTCTAGTAGGCACAGATAAAATCACCCCCTTTACCCTTAATTTCATTTTCAGTAATATAGGGTAGAATTTAATAAGATTGATTCTATAGAATTTTCCACCATGTTTATTCAATGAAAATAAACCCCTCTTTTTTCCTTTAAAAACTATTTATCAAAATTACATCTAGGAATTCATAAATTTATTCAGGAAATTTATTCTTTATCGACCCATAAATAGCATAATCTACTATTTATCTATTTCCCTAAAAAATACCCTAATAAAAGGTTTGTATTAATAAACACATTTCTATTCCATTATGGTGTCACTTTTCAAAAACATCTTTAATTATATCCTATATAGTGTAAAGTGTTTTGTGGTTATCATGATTAGAGCTTTATATCTACCCCAAGAGAGCCCTTTTATCTTGGTAAAATACTTATGATAATAGAAGAGATAGGTGATCCAACACCATGTTTAATCATATCTATAGTAACTTATACAAAGGTTATATTTGACTTAAAGTTACTATTTGATGCATTATAAAATACATCATCATTCATGTAACAATGGTAATGTACAAGAAAAATGTAAATATTTTGAAAATAATTTGTCATACAACAACACGAGAATGGACTAAAAATAAAATATAAATTCACTATCAAAATCTCCCATCAAAACATCACTTGACACGAAGAGAATAACCCCCTTATGCTAGTAATGAGGGAATGTAAAAAATAAAAATAACCAAAAATTAGGAACACTGGAAAACTAAGTTACAAAAATTAAGAAATAAGATCCCCTATAAATCTCCAATTACTTGTAGCATCCTCCTCTATTTATAAAAAAAAATTCCTCCAAGAGTTCAGACTATTCTTCTTAAAATATCCTCTTTTCTTTCACTTGAAACCCCAGCATCAAAACTTCTTGACTTCATTTTCAAATTATATATGATCGTGGAGGGTTGCATTTGTTTTAAAATATTTTTACTCTTCAAATAATATAATGGCTTAATATCATGGAGTAAAAAAAACTTCAGTTTTATCGAATATGCATGGGTAGGACCATAAACAAAAACACTCCTCGTGGAATAATATTTTCTTTCAACTGCCCTGACCTAGCTTAGAATGCACATGGCATAATCATTATTCTTAAATTAAAAATTCGAAGTAATTTGGAATTATCATGAATTTTTATGAATTACTAATTCCATTATTATAAACTCACCAATACAATTGTAGTGAAACTAACTCATAAGAAGATCAATTTAATTCTTCCTTTTTCAAAATTATAGAAAAGTTATATTTTTTGAATTATACTCTAACATCTTTCCTGCTTCCATCACATTATCTTATAATCTCTCCTTACTGGTGCTCATTTAATGAGTGACTATACTAGAAACTCCATGAAGCCTTGAAAAATTTCACGATGAAAAATAGAGGACCATCGTGCAATTGACTCTTTTTATTCCTCTGGAAATATTTTCTAACTTCCCATGTATGAATCCTTTGTTTCATATACTACGGGTTTCCATTTTATACAAGGGATTCATTGAAAATGTTTTAAATCATTATAACAGGTCATTGGATGTTTCCTAGATTTAGTTGTGGCAATAATGGTGTTTCTAACTCAATAAAATGAAATTTTTGAGCGCTTTCATCATCTCCCATGGAAATAGTAGTGTGGAATTAAAGTGAAAGCAAAGGAATGGGAATAATAAACCCTATAATGTGTTTGAGATGATGATTGATTATGTTCTTTCACCGATTACCTCATGCATATTAATATAATTATAATACCTTCATATCACATCCCACGCCAAATTTTCGTGAATGACATCTCCACTTCATTAACATTGGCACAGTAAGCAACACACAGTTAACATCATGGGGATAACCCTTCTATATTACTTTGATCTCACCCTTTATTCCCCACACTAATTATCCATCAACTCAGTGTTTTACTATGCAGAGTTTTACTCCATGATTTCTTCTCACCTTTATCATCTAAAATTAAACCTTTAATGGTTAGGTTGGATAAATTTTTAACAATATCTATTTCTAAATCCATTTATGTACATAGACTCTCCATTTTCTTCCACTTCACTCCAAAATCCTCTAAATTAATTTTCATACCATTTAAAAATCTAAACAAATTTAATTGGGAAAAATATTTATTAATTAAAATCTATGAAATTATTATTAAAATTCAATGTATGATCTATATATATTACAGATATTACATATTTTCTCCCAAAAATCATAATATGAATAGGTATAGGTGGAGGGTAATGTGACTATTTTAATTAGATTCTCTAGGATCCACATATATTCACTAACACGGGAATACCTGAAAAAATAATCTAGCATGTATATATTTTTTTTTCTTATCTTTATTGAGGGAAAAATATGGAGGATTTTACTTTGGGGGTACTACATTATTATAAGAAATATTAATAATAAATTTTTTATTTGTGATATCAGTTTTATCTATTATGTCTATTATACATTATATAATTTAAGTGGTGGGTGTGTTATTCCCTATAAAACGAAAACAAGTGAGGTTAATTTTCTTATGTTTGAAATAATATCTATGTAGTAGGTAGATTATTATGTACCAATAATGGTAATAAATTTTCCCTTCTCAAATTATATGTTTGGTTTTGATTTTATTATTAGTTAAACATATTTTATAAATATAGGTAGACGTAAATGCATAAGTAATTGGTTATATCAATAATTGTTTCTCATGGGTATGGTTTCTGATAGTCTATATTGATTATTTATTCATACTCTATTATACAGTAATGAAACTACATTTTTGGGATAATTATTATGGTGATTTATACGGTTGTTCCCCTATACCTTACCCCATAAAATGTTATTTTTTTTTGTTTTATTTACTTCCAAAATTGAATTAGTATTCTCAAATAATATTGATATTTTTTATATTTATAATGAGGAACCTAATATATATTTATTTATCTTCATCCCTTGATTATAAAAATTATTCCAATAATTCATGATTAATTTAGTTGATATATTTTCTGGATTTATCTTGGAATATCACGGTGTTCATGATATCTTATTGTATTAGGGATATTTTTATACCACTTAGGCATACAAGTTTCTTCCTTGTGATTTTATATGTGGTGTTTTAACAGATACTTTTTATCTGGATAAATTTTCTTTTAATTTGATATATTTATTTATATTCACTCATTGTTTGTTTTCATATTATTGTTTCATACATTATTTTTCATTCATATTATTGTTTTTTTAATTTTCTTATTTCTTCCACTATGTTTTAGGGAAATTTTCCCTATATTGATTATTTATAACTTAAATACTATTTTTTTAACAATCATCCCATCGAAGGATAGATTAGGGTGGAACTCTTGCTCTATTTCATTATCTATGGAGTATTCATGGTGTCTATATGTCATGTGAGAGTGATATTATAGTGTTTTGGGATAGTGTTTAGAGTAGGAACATATTAGGATTCCGTCGAGTTGTTAATAACTATAAGAAAAACATAATTTAGATTCATTTTTTATGTCAAACTAATTTTTAAATATATATAAATTATGTACAATCATTTATGAAATAATATAGTTATATGAGGCATGGAAAAATTAGCGTTCTTTATTTAACTGTGTTTCTAAGATGATATCTAATTACAAAAATTTTATAAATATGTATAATTTGTTGTTATTTTTTTTATTGCCTGAATTTTATTTTATATTTTTTTTATAAATTATTGAACATCGTTTCAAAAAACATAATTAATATTAAATAATATTATAATATTATGTTACCCTACATGGGGTAACCCACACACAAATCCCTCCTAACCCATGCTCACCCACCCCTCTCTACCTTGAATCCCTACCAACCAAAGGCACTATGACCCCTCCAAATCACATTCTATCACAACAACCCCAACACTTATATCCCACACCTGGTTCCCCATCATCCATATATCCCTAAAACAATACCTATAAATCATGATCTTCTCATTACAATGTGACAAATACATAGAAAACGGTCTTATGTGTCTCCTTTCGTTGGACCTAATACTCAGTAAATGTTATGGCTTGTCCATGCTTGGAAAAACAGGGTAAACATGTGTGCTTATAAACCTCACATATGCTACATTAATTAACCTATTTGGGATGCACTATTTCACTGGACAAGAGGGGACATTGAACCCTTTCATATATGAATATATATTATATATTATATTATATATATATATATATACTATTTTATCTATTACATATAATATAATATATCATATTATATTTTATATGTTGAAAATTAAAACATGATGTATTTTAAAATATATTACATATAATATGTTATAAATATTATATATATGATATTAATACAAATTTAAATATATAAATGTGTGTGTGTGTATTTATATATATATATATAGAAGTGATATAAAAATTTATATAATTGTTAGAAATCTCAAAGGATTGATCTTGGATTTGTTGTCAATACGGTTGGTCAATGTTTATTGAAAATAAGGGCGGTCATGTTTCATGACCAAGATGTGTGTCAGAATCTCAAGGAATTTAGTTGGATTTATTTACAATTGAATTATTATTAACACATTTAGAAGATTCCAAAAGTAGTGAAGTGGTCCTTGGGAGATTAGTTGATATAAAAGTGGTGGCCAAATTATTATTTTTATAACAATATTCGTAGTTATACATTTTTAAGTGTTGAAAAAATGAAATATGGAAAAGTGGAGAGGTTTGAAATCTATACAGAAGTGAAGTGCCTTAATCTATGTGTGTTGACTAGTTGAATAAGTATATTATAGAATATGGTTGGTGATTACTTCCTTGGGTTATGTAAGGGTGGAAGATGACTTGAATAAGGGTATCATATAACCTTGTGTAAGGGTCGTATGGATGCATGCATAATTGTAAATCCAAAACCATATAAGGGTACAAGACGCTCATTTAAGGGTCAATCCACATCCATGTATGGGTACACGAGGCTGTGTAATGGTATCTAGCTATCTATGTATTGGTAATATGGGATTTTTGAGACTAATGTAAGGGTAACGAGTCTGTATAAGCATACCTCTATAAGATTAGTTTCTTTTTTAATGGTATTCTTTATCTTCCATAGCTTGTGTTAAGGTATTTGGGAAACCTGAAAAAATTTATTTTAATTATATATAATGTTATCCTCTCATGTAAGGGTAGTCGTGAGATTCCTCATCTTGTTTAAAGGTCAATCCCTCCTCATATAAGGTTTCAATGATTAATAAGGGTAATTTGATAAGCTTTTCAAAAGTTATGACAAATGTAAGTGTAAGAATAAATTTCCATAAACTGTGCAAGCATAATTAATGCATGATTATAACATCATAGTAGAACATACAACATTATTGACCAAGATAATTTGGGAGGCTGAGACTTGTCACACACCACATATTCCAGGATTTCACCATGGATGATGTTTGAAATAAGTTTATGGTGGTTGTTATAATAAATAAACAATTACATTATATGATAAATGAATATTTCACTATAGATCTAATGGATATGACTCAAGGGTGAGTGAGTCTATATATCTAGCATTTTTTCATTTATGAAGTGTCCATGATATAGATAAGTAAGCTACATTGTAGTACTGGGTTGGTTTTTTGGACATGGATGATACTGCAATATGAAAGTATTGGAAACATTGTATTAACTATGGATAAATATAATAAAATATTTTTTTGGGAGTCCCTAACTATCAGAAAATGAATGGAAGTGTGAAATTATTCATAAATGGAGCGTTAACTACCTGATATATAGGTTTTTATGATCATGGTTCATAAAATAATTAAAGGTTAAATACCATGATCATTTTGTTATGCGCATTTTTTTTTCTATATTTACATATATGTAAATACATGAATTATAGATTGATATATTATTGATTATTTATAACATTCATATATTTAATTATTTCATCTAGTTACAATTTGAGACTCATGGGACACTTTTCATGATTCTATGAAATAAGAGATTCAATCCCATTCATCAAATTAAATATAGAAAATTGAATTATCCATAAAACTACTTATAGATGTTCTAGAGAAATAGACAATTAAATGGATATAATATTGAATATCAAAATATTAGAGGAGGAATGTGTTTTTTTAGATGCATGCCTTAAATTTTGAATTATTGTAACTGTTTAAAATATTTCCACTATTGATGAAGGTTTTTATTTTTACTATAACAAAGAGATTTTATTATAAGGATATTCTAAAAAGGATAAGGTTCTTCTAAATTGTTATTCATAGTTTTTGAATGAGAAACAAAAGGGACATTGGTAGAGCATCTATCTATAGTTAAGGATAAATTCTATGGAAGAGATGCCCGAGAAGGGACCTACATGTCCATAAACTATGAAGGTGTTCCTTTCCACCGGTAATGATCTAATGAAGGAACAATTGAGGTAGTGACCATTGGGAAGTAGTTATTTTTACCGAAACATTGTAAAGTAGTGATCATGGAATTAATGTTACCTAGCCAAACCTTTGAAAATGTGAGATTTATAGTGATTTTAGCGCATGGAATAAAGATGATGCATTCTCCTTGTACGTTCCCTAGTGAGGGTGAATCAATTAAATACTCATGTATATATTTACATTATGCATTCCTAACAAAACAGATCAAGAAAACTAATGTCCATATGGTTAATGAGATATCCATGTGACCCTCAGGGGTGATATGTTAAGATAATTTAAGTGAAAGTCACACTTTAAAGGATTAATAGGATTAATTTTCATTAATAATTTATAAACTAATTCACCCCCAGGTAATACCATACTAAGTCCATTATTTATATCCATCAAAAGGATGTTTATATTCATATTTATTATTTCTATAACTTGATCTAATGTTGTGTGGGATATCTCATTCAAAATTAAAAATCAATTATTTTATATAAATATTTTCAAATAATATAAAAAGGATCAGTACCAATCCATGTATGTTTCTCATGGAGTTTCCTGAGAAGTGTTGGTAGAATGAATTATTTTATTGAGCTAACATACATACATCTTTTAGATGGACTAAAAAAACATTCAACTGATACATCATTCAAAGATAAATTAAATTAGTAACTTCAGCAATAATTTCAAAAAAAAAGATGAATCATTTCATGTTCTCTAAATACAAGTGGATGGAAGTAGAATATTTTTTTTGGAAAATAAAAAAACCAAGAGAGAAGTTCCTTACGAAAATACAAGAAGAAGAACAAAAATAATGCATCTTGCAAGTTGTGTTCTACAAAAAAGGTAAAATATGAAACTAATTTTATCTCTCATTCTAACCCCATGTGGATAAAGGATTTGAAATTTCAAACTCTCTCTTAGAGATGAAACAAGTATGTGATTTTTTCGATGAAATAGAAACACCATCTAGTTTTTATTCCCTGAAATTCACATAATATTAGTTAAGATCGACGAATTATATATCATGAAGTATAATTATAAATGATATAATAATTATCCTTGGAAAACAATAGGTTAAAGGATGAAAATATTCCTTTAATTTCTTCGTATAGAAAATTGGAATGAATATGAATGAACAAAATGATATGATTGAAGAGGATTTTTATGCGATCAAAAAACAAATATCTATGTAGAAGGAATTGATGTCATGTTTCATTTCACTAAGAACACAATATAAAGAAGTAAATTGTCTCCGAGAGTTGTAAACTCATAGATGAAAAATTTGGAAGAAAATTTTGAATAAATGTATAAGAGTATAAGATATCTTGAGAAGAGGATAAAAAATTAGTTGAGAAGAAGAATATCCCTCGGAAAGCTACCATAAAACAAATAGAAATGAAGAGGAATTAATATCTAAAATCTATGAGTAATTTTTTTCAATGAAACATCTGGAATTGGTGTTCCAAAAAATATGATTGAACAAAATTTATTTTATTTTGTAATATTTTCTCACATCACGGATAGAGGTTTCAAAACCAACATGACCAAATATGTGAGAAGAACCCCAAAAATGCTAGGATATATATTAAGGAGATACTATACAAGGTATGGTTCTTTTGGATGATTTTTTATATATTATTAAATTATTCTTATGGAATTCTATATCAATTTTAGAAATTCATGAATGTGTAATATATATTTACGGAGACACTCCATTCTATTAACTGATAATGAATTTACTTATCCTGAAAAAAAAACCTATTTAGATGAAAAATAGTATTAATTTCTTAGAGGAGTATAATGAACCTCAATGAAGGTTTTATCAAGAACGAAAATATAATATACCACCATAAATTTCTTGGAGGCAATGAAATAAAATCTAGAATAAAAGAAATATGTAGTTCCAGTTATGAAGAAGGGGGAAGAGAATACAAATCTGACTCCACCAAGGAAGATACATTCCATGATGGAACATTTTTTCATCTGGTACGATATTTTCCATTGTGGTCCTACACAAAACACTAACAGTAAAAAAGTGTATGATTCAATTGATAATAAATTATGAGGTGAGATCCACTGGTGATGCAAAACAAGATGACACAGGTTCAAGGGTGATTGATTCCACAATTCTGGAAAATCCCAATCAAAGGAAGGATAAGAATATTCAAATCCATGAAGATAAATGTGTAATAAGTATGACATAAAAAAGATACTTTGAAAATAGTTTTATTTTTATTGATATAATTGTTGTTAAATAAATTGAATAAGTGGTTATAGTCCTTTTAAATATGAAAAATGATAAAAGGAAAGGTCGATAGTGATGGGTTAGTTGATCTTGAATATTAGTATTCCATGACACGAGTGACCTGTAGGTATCGTTATCCCCATATTTTTATTATCATTAACTATTTGGGAAGTGGTTTGGAATTAATTGTGTGATATAATCCATGGGGTGATTTTTCTAAAACATCATATCAATGATTGTTCTAGATAAGCATAAGTGGTTGTAGCTTATTGAAAATCTGGTCAAGTATAACATGTCTTTCTATTTTGTACACCAAATAGTGATCTAAAAATAGAATCAATACACCATGTCTCAATTGGAGTTTCACTGATCCTTAATGGATTTTTATCCTTATCAAATGTTTTTGAAGCTTGTGATTTGTTGAAAGGAATGGAATTCAAATGATATAATGTCTTTTACATGAACTACACTTGCAACAAGTTGTGTCGAATTTATATCGAGTGGTGTCAATTACTCTATGATGTCATATGTTTCATAAAATAAAGTAATTTAATATTATATAATAATGGATTAGTGTGATGTGTTGGGGTTCATAGGTTTTGTTTTTAAATATTAAAATCCAAAAATATATTTTTTGAGTTTCTTGATATTGAAGAGTGAAAATGGTAGCCTTGTTGTTGTATATAAAAACTCTTATTTCCTACACCATTATTTTGATTAGTAATATTAGAGGATTTATTAACATATCATGTGAAAATTGGTAAATTAACATAGTTAATCCCTAGAGAAAGTACACCAGTAAAAGAGATTGGAATGTATAATATCTAGTCCCTAGGGATTTGTCGAATAAACATGTTATTAATGACAAAAAAATGAAGTTGTATTGAAATAGGAGAAGAATATATCTCAAAGGGTTAGTTGAAATTTCCATGAATATTTTCCTATATTAAGGGGAGAAGATGTGAAGATGATGCTTCCTCTAATAAGGGGTAGAAGTAAGAAAAGTGCATACATATAATTTCATATATAATCTTTGAAAACCCCTTTGTATTTGAAAGGCCCTAAATATTTCATTGAAAATAAGTTTGTTCAGAAGATATATTCATGGGGGAAGAATATATCATTAATGGGGAGATTATACCTATAAGGGACCACATAATATGAAGCAGAAAAATTATTTTTTGTATTTCCTAAAAAAATAAAAGGTGGATATTGTTATAAATTTCAAAATATTGAAGTTGGATGTGTTGAAAATAAGGTTGTTCAAGGATTATTGCCAATAATAATGGTGAATTTTGATGACTAAGATGTTTGTTGAAATCTCAATGAATTAAGTTATAATTTTTGGAAAATTTAATATCTATGTAAAGACCTAGAAATTCCATGGAAATTTTTTTCTTAAATAAATAAGAATTTTACGAGTCTGTAGTTTCTGACGGTGCCTGATTCTGAGGCCCGGTGCGCCCGGAATCAATTTATGATGTTTTGTTTGGGTACGTTTAGTAAACATACATGTTTTATTTTTTATCTTTTGAACCGGTGCTCGGAATTGAAATATTAGGACACCGACGAACTCGTAGTGCCGATATTTGCTTAAGGAAACGTTTACCGTAGTTTCATTTTATCGGGAGTGGAAGATAATTTTTGGGGATTCTCAAAATTAAATAAAAATTTAGGTGTGACATAATTTTTATTTGGGTGGTGGTTATTTTCTCCAAAGGGAAGTTGTACGTGGGGCCCACCCCCACCTAACCTCCCATCAGAGGATATTTTGTGGTGGGGCCCACATGAGCTCAAATTTCTCAACTCCCCTTGAACCCCCTTTAACCCCCCATGTAACTCACATTTAATTGTGGAGAGTCTCTTAAACTTCTAACTCTCCCAATTTAACGTTGAAACTCTCCACCTCCCTTGTTTGAATTTTCAATCCATCCCTCCTCAATTAATCTTTGTGTTGTCAAAATTAATGAAAGACAACTCTTGAGTTGTTGTGACATAAAAATAATAGAGAACTATCTCTATTATTTTGGCATAACCTTTGTTGGATAACTCTTGGAAGAACACCATTCTTTTCCAACGAAGAAGGCCTCTCATCTCTGAAGAACAATGAGAATCAAGTTATTCTTTCTTCGCCTAGAGCAAGGAAGGGAAGCATCGCGGTCTTCAGAGTACACTGATAGTGTCGACTCGACTCGTCTTCACCGAGATCTACCTCCTCCGACATTGACGGAATGACGTCCATCTTCTGCGATGTCCATCTTCCGCGACTCATCAAAGTTCAAAGATGAAATATGAGTTAGGGGGATTTGATTCATTTTAATATATGAATTATATCCTAGTTCGTCGATTTTTGTTTTTGTTTGACGGTGACCAAGTTGTTATCACCAAAACGTGGAGGGCACGGGCCTAACAAACATGGCCTGAAGTCCCTCCGTTGAACCTTGTTTGTGTTGATGACGGAGGCAGAGTCGGTAGGGTGCGGTGTCGTTGCACCACGCCGAAGGAAGGGGGCCGCGGCCATGCGGGCCGTGGAGAATGTAAGAGGTGCTGATGACTGGAGGTGGCACTGGCAGCGGCGGCCGTGTGGAGGGTTAGGTGGCCACTCGGGCCGCCCAGACTGTAGGAAGATCGACCGGCCAGCTGTAGAAACAGCGGCGCCCTCAGGCGCCGCTTGGAGGTGAAGGACACGGCCCACATCCGTGAGCCGCTCGGCCGAGCCAAACCGGTCAGCCACCTGCTGGCCAGGCTGGAGATCCGCAATGCCCACAGGCGCCGCGTGGAGAAGAACGCAGACCGCTTCGGTGGGCCACTATGTTGGGTGAACCGGCCAGGCTGGAGAAATGCGGCTCCCGCAGGCACCACGTGGAAAGAACCGTGGCCTACTGCGCAGGCAGAATCGACTGGCTACGACCGGCCGGGCATGGGGAAGGGGGCGCCGCATGACGCCGCCGGGTGAAACGGACCGGCCTACAGCGTGGGCCAGGTGAAACGGACCGGGCTGCAGTTCAGGCCGGGTCCGCAGGTGGGCCGCGCCTTACCGGGCCGGGCCGACCCCCCAGCCGGGTCGGAACCGCCAAACCGGGTCGGCCCGACCCCCCAGCCGGTTCGGACCCACCAAACGGGGCCGACCCGACCCCCCAGTCGGGTAGGACCCACCGAGTTGGGTCAGGCCGACCCGCCAACCCACTGGTTTGACGGACTGGGACTGTCTTCACTTAGATGCGAATAACTTCAAAACCGCACATCCGACCGACGTGTCGTCTACGGAACTGTGACCCTTGTGATGAGGCGGTCCTTTTGCGATACTCTAAGTGAGTTTTGGACAGCTTTGGAAAACATACGGGTTTGGATCGAGCATAAATCCAACCGGGCCCCTGGAACAGAAATGCCAATAACTCTCAGATCAGGTGTCCGATTGACGCACCATCTGTCGCATTGGGTTCCTTTTAATGAGACGGAACTACAAGATACAAAAAATATAGAATTTGTGAATGTTTATGTATCGAAACTTGACTCGTGCAGTGGACCCTCCCGGAATCGAGCGTGTTGTGTGTGGGAACCCTAGAGCTGGCTGTGACGACTACTGTACCGGAATCCTCCATGGGTTTGACAGCAACAACTTCTATACCGAAATCCTCTGTGGGTTCGACAATGAGGACTACTGTACCGGGATACTCCGTGGGTTCGATAGTGATGACTACTGTACCGGAATCCAGTGTGGGTTCGACAGTTCTGACTTCAGTTATTGTATCCTGTGTGGGTCCGATAGAATAATTGGTTCTGTATCCTGTGTGGGTCCGACAGCTTAGTTGGTCCTGTATCATGTGTGGGTCCGACAGCTTAGATGGATCAGTGACTTTATGTCATCATCTTTATCACACTATGAATGATTTATACTTGTGTGAGCTGAGTCTTGACTTTCAATCATTTATCTTCGAGGTGATTGACTCTACTTCTTTTGTGGAATGGTTTGTGCTTGGGCTCGAGAGTTGGAGTCGAACTTTGATTGGTGACTTAGGTATATGTATGGGAATATACCTAAGTAATGTTGGTTGATACTTCATGATTGTATCTTTCTTTGTGAGTTATCCTTGTTGGATATTGTGAGACCTTGAGGGTCTCTAGGTCCCTACTAAGTATCGTTATACTCACCCCTACATGGGCTATGCCCACACCTCGTTGTGTTGGATGCAGAAGGCAGATAGTACTGATCGAGGTAGAGAGTTGTAGAGCTAGATGGTACCCGGAGGTGGACCACTTGGTGAGATGTACACGGAGTGGACAGACGGACCTGGGGTGTGGAGGATGCCATATGAACCCACCTTTCAGGTGGGATTCCCGAAGGACGACTCAGTAGTTGCTGTTTTAACTTTCTGCAGTTGTACTATCTTTTCAGTTGTATGTACTTTACTATTGGGCATGTACTTCCGGCCCCATTTCCTTTCAGCACTTTGTTTTGTATAAAGATTCACTTACTGTTTACTTCTATTTTCATACTCTGTTTTTTTTGTTTACTTATTAAAGGAAATACATTACCTTTTTATCAGGATTACGCCTTTGGTGCTAGTCGCCAGCACTTGGCCTATGGAAGGCGGGTTTGGGGTCGTCAAGGCATGGGCCCCGAGGATGGGTTGTGACAAATTGGTATCAGAGGAGTCGCTTATACTGCAGAACATGGACTCTAATTATTTTAACAGAAATAGTGTTAAGTGTTTTGGTTGTGGTTATCAGTTTAGGGAAACCGGTGTTAGTGCAGCGACCGACGTATCCATACACTAGGACTCTGACTTCTGATCTCCGACTCAGTGCACGAAAACACTGATTGTGTGTGTATTTCCTTTGAAAAAGTTTTCTTCATGATTAATTTGTGTCATCTCACCAGGTATACTGTTTTAACCATGGAGCACCTTTTTCTTTTCAGGATGGCCCCACGAAGGCAGCTAGCTAGGTTTCCGAGTTTCCTACGAGATGGTATCCCACCGAGCGATGAGGTCTCGGTGCAGGGCCCCATCACAACGGGGGTACCAGCGGTGCCACTGCCTGCTGGGCCACTGATACCACTAGCTCTAGCAGAAGTGAGTTCACTCTATCTTAGTGCATTGCATGCGTTCCAGCTCTAGAGGCCGCCCAGGTTCTGTGGAGAGATGGACCCACAGACAGCTGAGGATTGGCTAGAGGTTGTCGTGAGAATTTCTAGATTGGTAGCGACACTAGCCAACCTCATGGTGATCCTTGTCGCGAGTTTGCTACATGAAGAAGCAGGTAGATGGTGGAACCTAATGCTCCAGGTGCATGAAAAGGAATCATTACACTAGACAGACTTCGAGAGCATGTTTCGAGCAGAGTTTTTTCCAGACACCCTTCGTGCGGTGCGGATTCAGGAGTTACTTCATCTACAGCAGGGCAACATAACAGTAGCTCAGTACATAGCGAGGTTCACTAACCTCTCACGCTACTCCACGGATATGGTACGAGACCCATTATTCAGGGCCCAGACCTTCAATCAGGGACTCATGAATGAGATCAGGGCTTCGATGATCTCTTTCAACATTCTAACACGGGAAGGGGTGCTGGAGCAATCCCTTCTAGTGGAGAGTTTTCTTACTGATCAGACACCAGCAGCGAGACCCACCACAGGCCGACACGTAGCGGAGTCTTCTGAAGCTGACAGTAGACATATGTTGCAGAGGTCTAAGAAGACCAGGCCATTAGGTGGGAAACCCCGGGATACAGGTTCAGTTGTGCGTGGAACACGATAAAGATCCATCCATACGAGAGCAGGCAATGCTATGCGTGCGACGGTCAGGGTCACATGCCACGTGACTGTCTGACCTGCCATACAGACGATCACTAGACAGATGAAAAACCACCCAGGTAGAGGCAGAGGATTGACTGTGGTGATCTGCATGGAGTAGGGGGACGTGACAGAGGATCTAGTAGAGCAGTAGGTGGACAGGAGCGGGACTAGCTCGAGGCATAGAGGCCTTTGTTCTTAATTCTTATAGCTTCGTAGATTTCATTGTTTGTGGTTGCTTTGTGTTTTTGTACTTTGAGTTGCAGTAATAAAAGACACTTTTCCTTGTGATGTTTTCTTTCACACCTTTTTGTGTGGTCGATACTCAGAGGTTCCAGTTAAAACCATTGACTTGACCCTCGCGTTCGAGATTCATACTAGAGGAGACCCAGTGACCACACATTGATGCCGATAGTGTGACTCAACCCTTGGAGGCAAGAGTAACAGTTGGATCTCTATTTAGTACCTTCTAGGACTTACGAAATCGCCCATGGCATGAATTAGTACCGTTCATGTTAGGATTGACTATATTAGGCAAAGGATGTGGTTCATCCAAGAGATGAGACCAGATTTATCTTTTCAGAAAAAAAGGAGAAATCATAGAAGATCTTGTAGGACGTATGTGAAGAAGGGTGTAGTCAAGTTCTTTACAATTTTCTAGTCTCACCGATAGTTTGTTGGGAGAATGCTTTACGGTCTACTCTGACCACCAGATTCTCAGGTATGTCTTCTCTTAGAAGGACCTGAACCCAAGACAGTGACGATGACTCGAGTTCCTCCAGGACTATGACTTCGAGATAGTCTATTGTCCTGGGAAGGGGAACATTGTACCAGATGATCTCAGCAGGAGATCAGGCATTCAGATTCTAGGAGAGGTGACAGAGCAGCTGGTTCCATTAAAGATATCCTTTGTGGATTGAGATGGAGAAGCCTTTCTGCAGTCTCTCACAGTCACTCCTCCACTTCTTCACCAAGTAAGAGAGGCACAACGTGGGGATGTTGACTGTGAGACGGGACGTGCTCAGATATCCTCAGGTCAAGCACCTGATGAGTTTTCGGAAGGTGGGTATCACGTCATCATCATCAGAGGATGTACTATGGTACTAGTTGCACTACAAGAGAAGATTTGGAGGTAGTTCCACACTTCCCCCATAGTGGTACATCCAGGAGTGGAGAAGATATATCATAAACCCAGACGACATCCCTGGTGGCTTGGAATGAAGAAGGCAGTAGTAGAGTTTGTCTCTCGATGCATCACTTTTCAGTAAGTTAAGGGGCAACACCATGTTCCAGCAGGCTTGGTTTAGCCCTTAGAGGTCCCATAGTGGAAGTGGGATGGGATATCCATGGATTTCGTGATGGGACCTCCTTGTACATCCAAAGGACACGACTCTATCTGGGTGATTGTCGACCAACTCACCAAGTCAACCCACTTCCTACCGATCAGAGAGCAGGGCTCAATAGAGAGCTTGGAATGCCTCTATGTATAGGAGATCTTATGGATTCATGGTGTGCCATCGACAATCGTTTCCGATGGAGATGCCCGTATCACTTCCCGGCTATGGAAGGGGTCACATGAGGCTTTCGGGACGCAGCTTCGCTTGAGCACCGACTTCCATCCTCAGATGGATGGCCAGATTAAGAGGACCATTCATACTCTCGAGGACATGCTCCGTGCATGTGTCCTCGACTTTGTTCATAGCTAGGAGGATCACTTACCCTTGGTAGAGTTCGCGTATAACAACAGCTACCACTCCACCATTAGGATGACACCTTACGAGGCACTTTACAGCCGACCTTGCAGATCGCCACTGTGCTGGACTGACCCAGGGGAGTCAGCACTTGTAGGACCAAAGATGGTATAGGCTACAACAGAGAAGGTGCAGATCATCTAGGAGCGGATGAAGACTCCACAGAGCAGAAACAAGTAATATGCTGATAGGAGACTGAGACCACTGGAGTTCGAGGATGGCGACCATGTATTTATACAGGTCTCACCTCGACGAGGTCTACGGAGATTTGGCTGAGGTGGCATGTTATCTTTGTGATTCATCGGACCTTTTCGGGTCCTTAACAGAGTAGGTGAGGTGGCTTACCTCCTAGCCCTACCAACTTAGTTGCACCAGGTGCATGATGTCTTCCACGTATCTCAGCCGAGGAGATACGTGCACGACCCTTCCCACATCATCAAACACGAGGAGATGGACGTCGATGATAGGGAAACATTCATGGAGGTTCCAGTAGAGATTGAGGATCGACTGGAGCAGTTCTTGAGTGGACGGTCATTTCCTCTCGTGCGCGTTTATTGGCAGCATGAGAACCTCCAGGAGAGCACATGGTAGCCAGAGGGTCAGATGTGTGCTCAGTAACCCCATTTGTTCCCTTAGTATGTTTTTTAGCTTACGAAGACATAAAGATCTGAGGAGGGAGAATGTAAAGTCCCAGAAATTCCATGGAATTTTTTTTCAATACATGGGAATTTTACGAGTCCGCATTTTCTGACGGCGCCTGATTCTGAGGCCCGGTGTGCCCGGAATCAATTTCTGAGTTTTTGTTTGAGTACGTTCAGTGAATGTACGTGCGGGATTTTATATATTTTGAACCAGTGCTCGTAATTTAAATCTGATGTCACCAATGAGATCGCAACGCCGGTATACGCATAAGGAGACCTTTATTGCAGTTGCGTTTTATCGGGAGTGGAAGTTAATTTTTGGGGATTCTCAAAATTAAATAAAAATTTATGTGTGAAATAATTTTTATTTGGGTGGTGGTTATTTTCTCCAAAGGGAAGTTGGAGGTGGGGCCCACCCCCACATAACCTCCCATGGGAGGATATTTTGTGGTGGGTCCCACACGAACTCAAACTCCTCAACTCTCCTTTAACCCACTTTAATCCCCATGTAACTCACATTTAATTGTGGAGAGTCTCTTAAACTTCTAACTCTCCCAATATAATGTTGAAACTCTCCACCTCCCTTGTTTGAATTTTGAATCCATCCCTATGCAATTAATCTATGTGTTGTCACAATTAATGAAAGAAAACTCTTGAGTTGTTGATCCATAAAAATAATAGAGAACTATCTCTATTATTTTGGCTTAACTTTTGTTGGAAAACTCGTGGAAGAACACCGTTCTATTCAAACAAAGAACGCCTCTCATCTCTGAAGAACAACGAGCATCATGTTCTTCATTCTTCACCCGAAGCAAGGAAGGGAAGCATCGCCGTCTTCAGAGTACACTGACGGTGTCGAATCGACTCGACTTCGCTGAGCTCTACCTCCTCCGACGTTTACGGAACGACATCCGTCTTCCACAACTCGTCAACGTTCAACGACGAAATACGAGTTAGGGGGATTTGATTAATTTTAATGTATGAATTATATCCTCATTCGTCGATATTTGATTTTGGTTTACGGTGACCATGTTTTTATCACCTAACTCGGAGGGTGCGGGCTGAACAAACACAACCTGACGTCCCTCTGTTGAACCTTGTTTGTGTTGACGATAGAGGAGGAGCCGATATGGCGCAGTGTCGTCGCACCGCGCCAAAGGATATGGACTGCGACCATGCGGGTCGCGATGAATGGAGGACGCGCCTGCAACCGGTGATGGTGGCGGTAGCGGAGGCCGCATGCCGGCCGTATGGAGGGTTTTGCGGCCACTCGGGCCACCCGGACCGCAGGACAACCGACCGGCCTGTTGGAGAAAATGCGGCACCCGCAGGTTCTGTGTGGAGGTGGAGGACATGGCCCACGTCCGCGGGCCGCTCGGCTGAACAGAACCTGTCGGCCGCCTGCTGGCCGGGTTGGAGATCCGCAGTGCCCGTAGGCGCAACGCGGAGAAGATCGCGGCCAGCTTTCAGGGGCCACTCTGCTGGGTGAACCGGCCGGCCGCCTTCCGGCCGGGCTGGAGAAAGGCGATGCCCGCCGGTGCCACGTGGAAATAAACGCGGCCCGCTATGCGGGCCGCGTGCGCCGGGCATAACCGGTCGGGAAGGGGGAAGGTGTCACCGCCGGGCGAACCGGACCAGCCCGCAGCGCGGGCCAGGTCCGACCCCCTAACCGGGTCGGACCTGTCGAGTTAGGTCAGGCAGACCCGCTAGCCCACTGGTTTGACGGGCTGGGCCCGCCTTCGCTTAGATGCGAATAACTTCAATACCGCGCGCCCGATCGATGCATCGTCTGCGGCACTCGGACCCTCGCGACGAGGTCGTACTTTTTCGATACTCTAATTGAGTTTTGGACAACTTTGGAAAATGGATGGGTTTGGATTAAGCATAAATCCAACCGGGTCACTGGAACGGAAATGGCAATAACTCTCAGACCGGGCGTCAGATTGACGCGTCGTCTATCGCATTGGGTTCCTTTTGATGAGACAGAACTACAAGATACATAAAATCTAGACTTCATGATAGTTGATGTATAGACACTTGGCTCATGGTGCAGACCCTCCCGGAATCGAGCGTGCTGTGTGTGGGAACCCTAGAGCTGGCTACGACAACTACTGTACTGGAATCCCTTATGGGTTCGACAACGACGACTTCTATACCGGAATCCTCTGTGGGTTCGACAGCAATGACTAATGTACCAGGATCCTCCTTGGGTTTGAAAGTGATGACTATTGTACTGGAATCCTATGTGGTTTCGACATTTCTGACTTCTGTTCCTATATCTTGTGTGGGTCCGACAGAATAGCGGGTTCTGTATCCTATGTGTGTCCGACAGCTTAGCTGGTCCTATATCATGTGTGGGTTTGATAGCTTAGATGAATCAGTGACTTCATCTGATCAGCTGTATCACTCTACGAAAGATGTATACCTATGTGAGCCGAGTCTTGACTTTCAATCTTTTATCTTTCAGGTGATTGATATTACTTCCATTATGGAATGGTTTGTGCTTAGGCTCGAGAGTTGGAGCCTAACTATGATTAGAGACTTAGGTAAATGTGTGGGCATATACCTATGTAAGGTTTGTTGATACTTCATGATTGTATCTTTCTTTTTGAGTTATCCTTATTGGATATTGTGAGACCTTGAGGGTCTCAAGGTCCCTAGTGAGTATCATTATACTCACCCCTGCACGTGCTATGCCTGCACGTCGTTGTGTTGGATGCAGATGACAGGCAATACTAATCGAGGTAGAGAGTTGTAGAGCTGGACGGTACCCGGAGGTGGACCACATGGCATGATGTACACGGAGCGGATGGACGGAGCTGGGGTGCTGAGGAGGCCATCTGTACCCACCCTTTAGGTGGGATTCCCAGAGGATGACTCACTAGTTGTTGTTTTACCTTTCTGTAGTTGTACTAGCTTTTCAGTTGTTTGTACATTATTGTTGGGCTTGTATTTCCGACCCCCTTTCCTTTCAGCACTTTCTTTTGTATACAGCTTTACTTAGTGTATACTTCTAGTTGCGTACTCTGTCATTTTTGTTTACTTATTAAAGGCAATGTCTTCCCTTTTGATCGGGATAAAGCCATTGGTGCTAGTCACCAGCCCCTGGCCTATGGAAGGCGGGCTTGGGGTAGTCACGGCACGGGCCCCAAGGATGGGTCGTGACATTCTGAAAAAAAAGATAGAGATGGCCAACTTGTTTAATTGATTCTTGGGATATTGTTTTATCCAAAATTGATGGCCAATGTTTATTTTTTACTACAATATTCATATAATAAATTTTTAGGTTTTTGAATGTGATGATTAGAAAATTGGATATTACAAAAGCTATCTATAAGGGATTCCCCATCGGTTATGTGTGTTGAATAGTTCCTGAATGATGTTAGTGGATTTGGATGGTGATGATTTCCTTGG
Organism: Viscum album; assembly: GCA_963277665.1. Taxonomy (NCBI): domain Eukaryota; kingdom Viridiplantae; phylum Streptophyta; class Magnoliopsida; order Santalales; family Viscaceae; genus Viscum; species Viscum album. The sequence continues at coordinate 489,788,107 of OY728120.1, forward strand.
GGTTTTTATGGGTACCATGTGCCTTTCATAAGTTTAGCATGAACAATATCACAAGGGTTTTATGAAAGATTGTGTAAGGGTAAATCCTTAGCAATGTGAGGGTACAAGTAGCTTATGTTAGTGTAAATCCTTATCCATTTAATGGAATAAGAAGCTGTAGAAGGGTAATTGGGTATCTATGTAAAGGTAATATGAGAATTCTAATACCTTAGTATGGGTAAAAAGGATTCATAAGGGTAACTATGTGAGGGTATATGCTTTTTTAAGGGTAATAGAGTGCTTAATTGTCTCTTTTAAAGATATGTTTGTGGCCAATTTAAAGGTATCCATGAGGCTATGTAAGGGCATCCACTCATGTAAGGGTTGATGTGATACTCCTCATCTTTCATAAAGGTCAACCCCTGATCATGTATGGGTGTGAGAATATGTATGTTCAACCTAATAGGATCTCATTAAGACAGTATGATTGTAAACTTATGTTGATATTTTCATGACATATGTAAGGGTAACTACTGAATTCTTGCTACGTCTTAGTAGAACATACAACTTCGTGGTCCATGTGAATTTGGGAATGTGAGAGTTTCTAAAAGCCACATATTCATGTCATTAACATTTCAATTTGACTGAAATACATTTATGGTTATTTTTTAACAATAAAGATACTTGAATTTTATAAGAGAAAGGGGTATTTAACCTTGGAGCTAATGTCTATGCCAAAAGCTGAGTGAGGAATTTATCCAATATTCTATTATTTAAGAAGTGTCCATTATATAAAGAAGTATGATACATTTTATAACTAGTTTAGTTCTATCTACATGGAGTATACTATGCCAAAGAGGTATTATCTACACCATATTTTCCATGTGGGAATACAAGAGAATATTTCAAGGAAATCCCTAACTATTTTCAAATTCTTTATAGTTTATAGTTATTTAGAAATGGATGGTCAACCACATGGGATAGCGGTCATTATGATCATAGTTCATAAAGGAATTAAACACTAAAGACTGCAATCATATTTTTCTGAAAATTTGGTTTTTCATATTTATAGATATAAAAAAACATTTTTTGAAAATAGAGATATTTTCAACGATCTATATCTCTCTTGTATAAAATTTTCCATGAAGATGCAACCCATGCAACATGATCCACTTGGAAGGATCCCAGGAATTGGTATATTCAATATCATTAATAGGATTGAATGTATTAAATACGACTTATCTATAAAATTACATGTAGATGTACTAGAGAAATAGATATTTTAATGGAGATAATATTTAAGATTATAATTTCAAAGGAGGCAGAAGGATTCATTCTAGGTGAGGGGATGGAATCTTGAATTATTGGCACTTTTAACGATCTTTACATAGATGAATAATGTGTTTGTTGTGCCTATAGAAAAAATTACTTTTTATAGTGATATTATGAAATGAATAAGGTTCATCCATGTTTTTATAGTTTATAAAGGATAGGTGAAAATGATATCAATATGGAATCTATCTATAGTAAAGGATTCATTTTATTAAAGTGATACTAGAGAATCCGTAAACTGTGAAGGTGATCCTTTCCACTGGTATTTATCCAACAATGGAACATTCAAGGGAGTTACCGTTTGGATGTGGTGAGTTTTCCCTAAAACATGTAAGGTAGTGAATCTAGTCATAACATTGATCCAACCCAAACCATTTTAAACTGTAATATTCATAGTAAATTTAGTGCATGGAACAACACTAATGCATGATTTTTAGATGTATCCCAGTGAGGGTGAACCAAGTAAATCATCATGTCTATATTTAATTTATGCATGTTCTCCATAAATGATTAATAAACCTAAAGTATTTCTATTTAAAGACAACTCTAAGTGAACATTAGGGTTTATAAGTTCGGGTACATAAAGGGAAAGTTATACTTTAAAGGAGTAATAATTTTAATTTTCATTGAAAATTCATTCACTTATTCACCCACTCCCCACCCAAAATATTATTACACTATGTCCCTTATATATTCCCAATAATAACATTCAGGTCATGGATCATTAGTTAGTCAACTCATCAAGTCAACTTCCACTAGTGTAGGGGATAGAAATGAGCACAAAGTTATCCACACAAACAGGGGTGAATTACCTCTAAATATAATTTTCACATATTATCATACATTCCCATTGACCATACATGCATGAAATGTAAATTGAATAGAAAAAAACATATCTATATATAATAAACCACGATATAATATAACTTATAAAATAGAAACCATATGGGTACATGGTGAGATGATATAGTGTAATAATTAGATATACCTCAAAATGGATATAATTGACATGTCCCAAGATGATGAAATAGAGAAATATGATGGTCTGAGGGTGGATTCAGAAGTGATCTCTATACCACTATCTATACGCATCCATTGCTATCTCCAGGTTCCATGATAATCAATTGTATTTCTTAGATGATATGAAAAGAAACTATAAGACATTGATTTTTATTTCCATAATATTTTTATTTATTTATTTATATTTATTTTTTTCATTTTATGGCCAAAATTTTTTAATTTCAGAATTTTTAAGACTATTTGGTATATTTCATAGTTAGTGATGACCATCTAGAGACCATCTGATATGTTTCTATCATATGATAGATCCATTTCACAGAGTAGATTAATGGTTTTACAAATCATGTGAGTCAATTTTATGGATGAATTCATGTATCTAGTGAATGTATTAAGTCCAATGAATGCTTTTGGAAAACCATGTGTTGATTGTGAGAGGTTCCTAGTTTTAAATTCTCAAAACAATGAAAATATCCTTAATGAAATAAATTAAGACACTCACCCTCTCCCCCTACATTATTTCATTTTGTAGAATACCTTAGGGGGATCCCATATTCACTCCCTCATCCTCTCCAAACCCTTAAATATCTTCCATTTAATTCTATTTTAGGTGTTATCTTCATTGATAAGGATTTATTTCTCTCTTTCATCTTCTTGTTTTTATATTCCTCCATTTTTCTCTCCACCCTCATTATAACTCACACGAATATGAACCCTAGGTTGAAATATTTTGTTATAAAGTCAGATTCATTATTTAGATAATGTTTTTTATGGGTCTTCAAATCCCCCATCTTGTCATTGTTGAAGGATTTATGTCTCTTGTACACTTTCTAGGTAGGTGTTGCCATGCTTTGGGTTTAAATTAATTTATTTCATTTTTTTAGTTTTATAAATTGGTTTATTTAAATTTATAAATACTATATGGGTTCAAATGAGATTAAATATGTGTTCTTATCATGGTTTTAAAATGGTTTCAATTTATTTATAAATGGTTTTTAGTGATTTCTCATGACTTTATCTTTTCATTCATGTAATGAATTATTTTTTTACCTTGTGAAATATTTTCATGGACTTCCAAAGATTAATTGATTTTTTTTAAAAATGGATATTATTTACAATATTTTATTAAATATTGTGTGTTAATGTTACGATGTTCTTAGGTATTATATTCATTTATAATTTTACATTGATTATTGTTCCATAACTTTGTTAATTTTTTCATCACATCTTTATTTTCCTAAGACTAACATTGGAGTTATTTCATATTATTCATAGTGGTTTCACAAAAATGTGCAGGTATATATATGTGTGTGTGTACTTCAACATATATTCACATAATATTATGTAAATATTTTTTTTGAAAGTTTTATATAATAATATATAAATATATATAAATAGATAAATGTCTAACATTTTTAAAGAGAAGTATTGAAATATAAATTAATGTTTGAATATGGTTTTTAAGAATATCATCAAGTATGTGTCTTTAAATTTTTTTCATTTCATTTAAAAACAAGATGTTCTTACTAAAAGTATTTAAAATGGTTGGAATTAAATATTTTTATTTTGAAATTGGACTTTCAAAAGAGGTTTTTAAAGAAGTGATGGTTTTAGGAGTGTTTTAAATTTAATTTTTTTTATGATTTGGATGATTTCTATGTTTCTTGTTTTGTGGTATGTACAATATATACCTTTTGTAGGAGGTAAAAAGGATAGTTTATTAATTACATATTCATGAAGAACTATATAGAGTCTAGTTCTAATATCCATGAGATTCAAAGGTTATATTTATTTTCTGGTCACTTAACCAGCTAGTGTTCCAAAAGAAAATTAGTTATATTTTAATTATATAGGATATAACCCATAATATGTGTCACATATTACACTATGTTAGTGCCCACAATTCCTATTATAGATGATGGTGTGCTGATTGTTGGCTTCCTATACTCACTTTTATTTATTATTATTCTATACATATTTTTATTTGGAATTGTTTATTTATTGTTCTGTTATAATTGATTCAATTATCCCTGGATAAAATTTTGGAATTATTTTGTTGTAAAACTGATATTGGGAAATTAAAATATTTTTTTATGTGGTTTGGTCTTTTAGAATGTATTTTTGTGTGTTTGAGTCTTAGGCTAAGAAAATGGATTTCATGTGATTGTTTAAATTTATGAAAAATGGTATGGAAGTTTTATAAAATGGTTTAAAAAAATGTTTGGTTTTATTTAAAGTAATAAAAAAATTATAATTGTATTTCGAACTCTAATTGAATTTTTATTTTAGAAAATCAAATAATTTGAGTTTTTTTTCTTTTCACTAATCTGACTAAACTGCAAAATAATTACACCAATCTATGTATGCATATTAAGTTTCTATTTTCAAGTTTTTTCTTGAACATTTCAAAAGGGTTTCAAGGGTGTATGGAGGGTGACCCTAGGATATAAGGGAATATTTAAATAGGTATCTAAGTGTTTACTTTCAACTTTTAGATATTGTTGGGAAATAATTCCTTCTACTAATTTCTATATTTTAAGGTGTAGTGCTATTTCAGTGTTCAATGATAGGCATCTTTTGTAGGTCGTTTATACAAGTAAGGGTGTATAGAGTGTGATATGAACATTTTTTTTCTCTGTGATATATTTTGTGTTATTAAATTTTATAAATTGATTACTCTACTTATTATTACTATAATGGAAATCTTAATTATAGAAGATTCATGACATAATTTTAGTAGAATTATTATTTTTTCTATATTTTATCAATCAGAGAAAATTAATTACAATTTATTATATTCTAGATCCTTGTAACATTAAATAATCCCATGAGGATCCAGAATTCCCCTTGAGTTAGTGTGTAGTCATGTCGAGTGTCAGTTCAGGTGACGGCCTAGACTGGGTCATCAAAAATGGAATCAAAGCTTAAGGTTTTAAGAGCACCTCTGTTTCATAGTTCCCTATTTTATTTTAGATGTTTGGTATATTGAGGTAGTACTATGGATGCTCGAGTGGGAGTTATGGGAGATGTCTAGCTAGATTATTCTGTGATAAACCTCATGTTTCCATGATAAGTTGTTTTGTAATTCTTTGTTTTTTGTTTTTAGTATACTTTTTTTTATTTTAATGGATTTTTTCTGATTTGGGATGAAATGAGGGTTGAGCTAGTGATACACAGTAATCTCACATAGATTGGTAATACATTTGGAACCCATATACATGGATTTTTGTTACACTTAGTGATGTTTGTGAGATTGTAATATAGTCCACTAATCCATGGAACCAATTCATGCATTTTCACTAGTTCCATTAGTATATTCCTTATGTCATGTGATTTTTATTTTTTAAAATTTCTATTTCTTGGTGTTTGATAATTAGCCTTTTTTGGTAATTTAAAATTTCTTTCTAGTTAAATTAAATTATTTAAAAAAGGGAATGTGATTTTAAAATGTATTTAAGGGAACTTTTAAAATTTTAAAATGGTAATGTTCTTTTTTAAATTATTTTGAAAGGGTTTTTTAAATTAAAGATAACATTAAAATTATGAAATATGGATTTAAATTTAATAAAGGGGAGGGGTTATCATTAACTTTTTAATAGGTATTTTGTGTTAGAAATATTTTTTATGGGAAGTAATAAGTTATAATTTTGTATTGGATGATTTTGTTATAAAATAAAGAATTTTGTTTTGAATAATGAAATTGGTATTGACGTTATTAAGGATATTTTATAAATAAAATAAAAATGAAATTATAGTTTGGGAATTTTATAAAAAAATTTAATTAGAAGGTATCTAGTATAAAAAATATTTTTCAAATGAGGTTTTGATTTTTCAAAATGTAAATTTTTTGTTTCAAAAGGTGTCTAAAGATGTACTTTTATTCTCTAACATAGGTCTCTTTTGGTAGTGTTTTTGGATGATATTATTGGAATGAATAGTTTGAGAAATAAAATTATTTTTGTATAGGGTTATATATTTCATGGGATATTGTTTAATTAGGTTACATGGTCTACCCTATTATTATATGTATGGTCCCAAAAAAGGTTATGAGTGTTCTCAAATTTTGGTGATCATCACTTTTTGGGGTATGAACACTCAAGTATCTAAGTAAATTCCTTTTTGGGTACAAGTCCTTGGGTTTATTATTAGTGTATTCTTATGTCACATTTATGTTATCCTATATCCAGTTGGAATGAGTTTGTTCTTTGAGTTTGAGTGTACCTTTGTGTGGTGAGGTTTCGTTTTGTTTCCTTTATTTTAGGGGAATAAATTAGGTGTACTTTTGGTACCTAGGATGCATGCTGAACTATTTGTTTTTATATACCAACTAATGTTGGATTAAATTAGTGGGATCACCATGAATAGTTTTCCAGGTATGAGTTAATGGATCACCACTTCTTTGTTGCTCAGCCTAAGGTATGGTTTTTAAAGAGTTCTTATGGGCTATAGTTGTTGGTATTTGGGTGGATTCCTTTAGGATGTTTTTATTTAGGTTGTTTAATGTGGTGAATATTTGGGGAGTTGGATATCTTAAGGGATAATGGATTTTTATGCAGGTATCTTCATTGGAAACATTAATAAATTTTGGTAATGATATTTCTGAGTCCCTTATTTAGTTGTACCGCCACCCCATGGATGTTTTTAAATGGCCGGGAGACCCATTATGGGTCTTTGTTTATTGATTTATCTATTATTGATCGAACTTGAAATGTTCCTTGATGGAATAGATATTTTTTTGGTATTTTTTAGATTATTATAGTGTATTAGGTTAAATTTGATTCCACATATCTTATAGAACAGGATAAAGCTTCTTTCTATTTCCCATTTATGGGTCTTGTTTGAGTCTACTTGAGTTCAATGGATTTATGGAGGTAGAAATTGTTATAATGGGAAAAACATTTACTCCAAAAAATTTATATACATATTTAATTAATTTATTTACTAGTATTTATATTCATCATTGACTTTTGAGTCCATTCATTTTTAGTTTTACAAATTATAGAACATTTTCGCACATCACATGGTTCATGCATGATTAAAACTAAATGTGTGGAACCATGTGATAGTGGACCATCATATAATAGAGATGTTTTTCATAGTTGTTTCGTGGATTTACAATCCATGAAATCCAACCATAAAGGTTCCTTTATCGACTTAGATAAGGGTTCACAGTGGGTGAGCATTTTGGGGAAATTGTAAAAAGACCATGCGAGTTGCCGAGTTTTAAATTTTTAAAAAGTCATAGAATGTCCTAAATAAACTAAATTAAAACACTCATCCTCTACCCTCCTTTTTTTCATGTAGAATCCCATAGGTAGATCCCTTACATTACCCCTCCTCCTCCCATGTCCCTCTAATATTCTCTGTTTCACCCTATTTCATGTCTGATATTCACCAATGAGGGTTTCTTTTCCTCTATAATCAACTTCTTCTCATTTTCCCCTATTTTTCTCTACTCCCTCATCATGTATAATCCTAGACTAAACCCTGTGTGACTATTTTGGTTCTAGATTAGTTTGTCTCGTATTTTTATCGTGTGTTATGGGTCTTCCAACCCCCCCTCTTTCCATGGTTAGAGGATTTCTATAATCTACACACTTTTAAGGTATTTTTTTTCATTCATTCGATTTTCCATAATTTACTACATATTCTTGAGGTTTCGAAATAGGAGTTTTAAAATTAAAAAAATGATAGTTGGGTTAATTTTAATTTAGTTTTGTGTGTTAATATTGGTTTTTAAATCGTTTCTATTGACTAATAAATGATTTTTTTGGGATTTTAATCTTAATTATCTTTTCCTTCATGTAATAAATTATATTTTTACTTGATGAAGTGTTTGTGATCATTTATAAAGAGGAATTGAGTTTCTTAAAAAAATTATGGATTATCTCATTGATTTTATTAAATGGTGTGTGTGTGTGTTTCAAAGTGGTGAAGTTATTTGTATTTCTCAACATTAAATTTTTTACTATGTTTATTTATTTCATAACATAGTGATTTCTCTATGATTTGAATTGGAGTTATTATTTATTATTCTTATTGGTTGAACATATAGGTTTATATATATCTAGAAATGTGAACATATTAATACATGAATATTTGAATATGTATATTGAAATATATATATATATATATGGAATTATATATGGGTATAATGTTTTAAGAAATGTTTTAAAATTTAAACCAAATTTTTATTTTTTCTAATAATATCTTCATATAATTTTTTAGATGATTTTTTTTTCATATAAAATCAATTTTAACTTGATAATTATTTACAAAATGGTTTCTAGAAAAAAATTGATTAGAAATTGGACTTTCAAAAGATGTTTTTAATGAATGCATGGTATCAATTTTGTTTAGATTATGGGTTGTTGATGATTTATATAATATTTATATATCATGTTCTGTTGGTTGGAAAATTGAAGACATTAGCTATATTGGTAACAAGATATATGATTCACTAGATTGGCATGAGACACTTCCCATAGTCTAGTTATGGCTTCCTCAAGATGTTTGGGTTATTTTGATTGCTAGATCACTATGTTTTCTAGTGTTCTGAAAGAGTGTCAGTTAACTTTCAAATCTATAGGTCAGAACTCATCCTATATGTCACATATTATGCTTTTTTTGGTGCCCAAAAATAGTATTATCGATAATGTATTGATGGTTTTTGGATTAAAATATTAAATTTTATTTCTAATTCATATATAATTTGTTTTATTTGTATTTATTTATTTATTATCCACTAATCATTGATTTAACTAGCTCGAGTTATCGTTTTTGTATTATTTTTTGGTTCAATAAAAAATTATAAATTTCAAATATAGTATAAATGGGTTGATTTCGTTTAAAATGGATTTTAAGGGTGTGTGTTTGTGTGGGTTTGTTTTAGATAAAATAGGATTAGGCTGAGAAAATTTATTCCCATGTGATTGTTTTATTTTAAAAAAAATTAAATAGAAGTTATAGAAAATGTTTGATCATGATTCTTGATTTTTATTAAAGGAATAATATATTTCCTAAAATTAATTCAAAATATAATTTATATTTTTTTCAAAAACAAAATGTATATACTCAGTGGTGATTTCCAACAGAATTTTCATGCTCACACCCAACATTCACCACTTAGTGTCTGTAGACTAAGTGTCCTTTTTTGGTGTTGTCTTGGAATTTTGGAATGGGTTCCATGTTTTGGACAGATAGTTACTTTCTAGCAGAGGGAATATTTTTCCTAAGTATGTTAATGATTATTTTTATCTTTTAGATAGAATCATATAAGTTTTCTTTTTAATAATTTCTATGGTTGGAAGTATATTAATATTTTAGCGTCTAAGGATAGGAATATTTTGGACATTATTTCTAAAGAGATGGTTTTTAGAATGTGAGATTAGATTTTAGTTTTTAATATGTTATATAGGTTTTGTTTTTTAATTGGTAAAATTGATTATAATTATTATTATTTTTTAAATGGGAATCTAACTTTCTGACTGGTTATTCTATAATTTGAATATAATTTCACACCTATTTAATTTTTTTATCTAGACCAAATAATTCCTATTATAAATACTCTGGTGCCCTAGTGCATATTTACATCTCAGGGGGATCAGGAATTCTACTAAGATTATGGGAGATCTGGGTCAGCAACTGCATCAATTAGATGTTCGATACAGGTCATTAGAAATGCTATCTAATCCAAGGTTCTTAAGAGTACCTTGGTTTCACAATAACCATTTTTATTTTGGGTATCTAGAAGATATAGGTATGACTATTGTGGCTTCTGTACAATTTATGGGAAGAGTCTGGAAAATTATTTCTCATACTAAACCTAAAATAACCATGAGAAATTTCTTTTATACTCTTAGTTTGTGGATTTTGGTATTCCATGTATTATATTGATGGATATTTTGTGTTTTTGGATAAATAGGATTTTAGGTGGTGTTACATAATGAGGTCACATTTATTGGTAAACTATGTGGAGATTTCACACATGGTTCTTTATTACAATCATTGATGGTTATGAGATTAGAACATAGTCTACCAATCCATGAGACCAATTCATACATGGAAACTAGTCCTATTTGGCTTGACCATATATTGTGTGATATTGATTTTTTGAATTAATATTGGTTTATGTTTAATAAAGTTCATTTTTTGAGGGTTAAATTTATTTTAAATTGATGTTTAATGATTTTAAAAAGTGAGTGTGATTTTAAAATGGTTTTAATGGGAATATTCAAAATTAAAAAATAGATACATTCCTTTGAAATGATATTATAAAGGGGTTTTGAAAATAACAACTTCATTAAAATGGTAAAAGGTAGATTTAAATTCAATAAATCTGATAGTTGACCTTAAAATTTTATAATGGGTTTTTTATTTGAAATTTCTTAATAGGAGGGAATTTTTTGACTTTTTTGTGGAATATTTGGGTATTAAATAAAAAAACTGGTTTTAAACAAGGAAAGTGGTTTTGAATCTATTAATGAATTTTTTTTAAATAAATTTCAAATGAAATATGTATTCAAGAAATTTTGAAATAATTTTAATGAGTAACTATAGAGTTCAAAAATAATTTTTCAAAGGAGGATTTAATATTTCCTAATGTGAATTTTTGTTATCAAAAATATTCAAAAGAGGGATTTTGATTTGTTTATGTGTGGTTATTTGGATAGTGTTTTTTTATATTCTTGAAATGGTTATTTTTAGTTGGTAAATAATTTTTACATTGGGTGTGATATTTCATTTGATATGACATAATTGGGTCATGTGGTCCACAGTGGTATTAAAGGTAGGAAGGTCATGAGTGTTCTCAGGTTTAGTTGATCATCCCATTTAGGGGTATGGATAGTCGAGTCTCTGAGATAATTTCTTTTTCAGGTGTAACTCCTTGGGTTAATTATTAGTTGCTTATTATAGAGAATCAGGGTTTCCCTTTTTATCTTTGGAATGGAAAAGTTATTTTGAGATAGAGTGTACCTTTGTGTGGTGGGGTTTAGTTTCAGTCCCTTTATTTTTGGGAGAGACCTTGGGTATGATCACCGTACCTAGGTAAAATTCTAAACCAATTAGGATTATGTACTTACGGGTGTCAATTTAACATGTTAGGATCATAGTGAATTTTTTTATAAGTATGAGTTCCTAGTTTACCACTTATTTTTTCATTAACCCTGTGTCTGAAAACATGTTGTTTAAAGGGGTATTTTCAGAGTTTATTCCTTTCTTCCTTTACTCTTTGTTAGAGGATAATAATGGGTGACTTTATTGTATTCATATTTAATTTTTTTAGGGTTATTAAGGAATATTATTTTCTTGGGGAATGGTTTATTAGGGACATTTATGTATCTATTCCCTCTTTCCTTATCTATTTAGGGTTCTTTCTAGATGTTTTTTTTGGTTTTTCTGTGTGGTGTATGTTTGGAGTGTTTTGTGTCTTGGAGAATAATGGATGTTTTGTGGGCCTCTCTATTGGAAACACTCCTTATGTTATGTAATGATATTTTTGATTCCATTATTTTTTTGAAACACAGCCCCATATATTTTTTTAAATTGTGGTCACACCCATTAAGGGTGTCCATTTAAGGATTTCTCTATTAGCAATCAAATATGAAATTTTTCTTTAGGACATAGATAATTCTTGTTCATTTTGGAGACTCTTCTAGTGTATTTGGTTAAATTTGATTCTGGGTAGCTCAAATATTGTTTCATATCTTCTTAATTTTCTCATTTTATGTTCTTTTTTGGGTCTCCAATAGTTGATGGATTTCCGGGGAGGAAAAAATTATGGTAGAGAGGATTGTAACACCCTAGTTTTTATTTCAATATATTATTCCTTTATTTATTGGTATTTATTATCATAATTTATATTTAGGTCCAATCCTTTTTAATTTATACAATTTTAATATTTTTTCCCTTCTCACATGGTTAGTTCTTGAATAGAATTAATCGTGTGGAGGTTGTGCGATGGTGGTCTCTCATGAGAAAGATTTGTTTCGCATAATTTCTAAATGGTTTTATAAATCATGTGATCTAACAATGTGATTTACTTGATATACCTAGTAAAGGTTTCATGGTGGGTGAACAGTTTAGGAAATCCATGTGCAAGCCGTGAGACATGCCCAGTTTTAAATTTCTCAAAATTCCTAAAATGACCATAATGACATAAATTGAAACACCTGGCCTCCCCCCCAACCTTCCTTCATTATGTGACAGACCCCAGGGGGGATCCTTCCCATTACTACTTCTCCTCTATTCTCCCTTTTATTTCCACCTTTTCTCCTGATTTTAAGCATGATCTTTACCAATAAGGGTTTTATTCCCTCTATAATCATATTTTTCTTCTTTTTATCATTTTCTCTCCTCCCTCACCATGGATCACCCTAGACTAACCCCGTGTGGTTCTATTTTTTGTAAAATTTTATGGCTTGTGTATTTATGTTCTTATACAGGTCTTTAAAGGCCTCCTCTTACTATTGTTGGAGAATTTTTTTCATTTCCGCACTTTCCGATTAGGTTATTCTTTTCTTTATCTATTCATTAATTTACCACAAATTATTGAGGTTTCTAAATTGATATATTTAAATTTATAATTGATATTTGGGTTTAATTTAATTTAATTATGGTTGTTTCTCAAGCCGTTGAAATGGTTTCAATTTATTTCTAAATGCATTTTTATGTACTTTTCCTTATTTTATATCAACCTTCATGTAATAAATTATAATTTTACTTAATGAAATATTTTGTTTGATTTCCAAATAGGAATTGAGGGTTTTCAAAAATTTTGGAGGTAATTTCTGACATTTTATTAAATGGAAATTTGTTTAAAGACAAAAAGTGTTTTGGGATTCTCTATATTTTGATTTTTGATATGTTAATTTATTTCATCGCATAGGGATTTATCAATTATTTACATTGAATTAATTATATATTATTCATAGTGGTTAAGAAACATTTATTAGTATTTATAGATTTTTACATGTACACATATTCACATAATAATATTTAAATTTATATATTGAAAGGTGTATGTATGTATTAATACACATGAAATTAAATATGATTCTGACATTATTAAAGTGTAGTTTTAAAATTTAAACTGATGTTTAAATTTTTATTTTAAGAATATATTCAAAGAGGTTTAATAAATGGATTTTTTTAATTTAATAATATGTTGAGCTTCACAAATTATTAAGAAATATATTCAATAAAAAAATTTCTGATTTGAAATTTAGACAATAAAAAGAGGCTTCGAAAAAAGGCATGGTGTAATTTGTGTTTTGATTGTGGGTTTTTTGTTATGATTCAGAGAATTACTATGTTTCATGTTTTGTGGATGGAAAATCAGACACCTAAGGATGGTGGGTAACCGAACTGGTTCTGCTCTATTTGGGCTGAGATGCTAGCTAGAGTCTGGCTCTAGTTTCCTTGTGAGGCCAATGTCATATTGATTGTCTGGTCACATAAACAATGAATGTTTCGAAAGAAGGCTAGTTACCATTTTGAGCCATAGGTTAGAGCACATATTATGTGTCTTGGATTATGTTTTGTTTGGCTCCCACACTTATTATATTATGATATTTTTTGAAGGTTGTTGTATTCCCTTATTCACTTTTATTTATTATTAATCAGTACATATATTTATTTGTCTTTGTTTTTTTATTATCTTACTATAATTGATTTCATTACCTTTGGTCTTCCATTTACACACATTTTAAAAAATATAAAAAGGGGAATTTTAAATTATATTTCACGTGGATTGGTTTTATTTAATAAGGATTTCTATGTGAGTGTGAGTGTGTGTGTTTTCAATATAAGAGGCTTAGGCCAAGAAAATGGATTTTTAAATGACTGTTTTCATTTAAAAAAATGAAATGGATGTTTTAGAAATGTTTGACCATGATGTTTGGTTTTTCTAAAGGGAATGAAATATATTTTCCAAATGTATTTCAAACTAGTATTTTATGTTTATTTTGGAAAAGAAAATTCATGGAATCTATGGTGCTTCCTTACTCGTCTATTGAGCGGAAACACTATTTACTCCACTAATTGTTTGTAGACTAAGTGGATTTTTTTTTAATTTTTGACTTGGACATTCAAAAAGAATTATGAGGTTTGGATAAAGAGAAACCATTGGTCACAAGGGATCATTTGATTATCTATGTTTGTGTTTTTTTATATTTTATCTCATGCAAGAAATGTGTTCATTTTACTAATTTCTATGGTTGTAGGTGTTGTAAAACTATGATAGTCTAGGATAGGTATCTATTAGAGGTAGTTTCTTAATGGTAAAAAATTTGGAGTATGATCTAAAAGTTTTTTTTTCATTTTTTATATATTTTTCATGTTTAAATTGATTAAATTGATCATTATAAATATTTATTTGTGTATATTCCTGACATACTGATTTTTCATACTAGAATTATTATATAATACCATTTATCTTTAAATATTATTTATTTCTAAAAAAAATCCAATTTATTGTATTCTTGTGACCTGGCATGTTTTTCCAGCCGATGAGTATTGGGAATACCCATTGGGTCTGTAGTGAGTTGGTTCGGGAGTAAATTTAGGTGATTTATTGGGCCATGTAATTATAAACACAAGGTGAAAACCAGAATGTTATCCTTCATGTGTCAGTATAAATGTACATTGTAGAGTTATCACAAGTTGTGGACTTACTCAAATAACACGCAATGGAATTCTGAACAAGTCATCAACAAGATGTAAACAAATGAAATCCATAATGTCTTTAACAAAAACAATGGAAATATTTTCCATCCCTTAACAAGATACCCTTAGATCACTTATATAGAACTCACCAATTACCAAAGCTAACTTATATAAAAATACAGATCATAAAAACTGATCAAAATACCAATGATTCTCAACCTAATAATTCACCCTAGATATACTAATTGTGAGACGATAGAGGAAACATGAGCCTCCACAAATAGCAAATGAAATTGAAGAAATATAAATATGTAAATATATCTAAATTATATTTGGAAGTACACATCTCCACTCGAGTAAATAAACATCTACCTAGATAGAAGTTATACATATCCTCCTGCTATAGAAAATAGACATCTTCAGAGATAATTTTTCATACTGTTATACATTAAAAATTGAACATATCTAGGGAAATAACTAAATATATCAAATCCTCAATCCCAATGTAGTGGATAATTAATAGATATTACATTTAGTGCATTCACATCCACCTCAATTAATTTACTATCGGAAAAGAAGGGTCTTCACCACTAAGGTGAATTGTCATTGTCACGTTAATATACTGTGGAAAAATGAGGTAATACAAATCTTCACCAATCCCATATATCATTTTTTCATATCAAAGACACTAGAGTAATTACCCATATCCAACCATCATATATTAGATATTTGGGATGAATTACCCATCTCTAACTAGATCCTGAAAACACCTATATTTTTTCATCTCAGGGTAATGTGTTAGTAAGTTTAGATATATATATATATATATATATATATATATATATGAAATAATAATTCTATAGCTAATCAGTGGGTGAGATAGGGTGAATTCACTTTGATAACATACAAACCAAAAAATAGAGCGTGAATTCCAATAAGATGAATCACCATATCTATTTTTCATCGACATTCATTAGTTGCAAGATGCATCACATGCCAATATTGTGATTTCACATAATAAGAAACTCAATTATAATTCATGGACCCTCATATAAATCAAACAAGACATCCCACATAAAAATTAAGCTATTTAACCTTTCATAATGAAATCCACATCTCAATACCTTGGGAAATAAATTATTAATCAATTATACCTACACATTTATATGGGATTAATCCATTCATCCACAACAATACAAAATAGATGTTACTTTTCCTATTAGTATCTTGTTATGAGTCATCAAAACAAAATCAAGGGATACCAATAATTTCCCCACCAATCCAGCAGAATCATTATCATAAATATTCCATCATTCAATACATTAAGATTAGCCATACAATCTCATGTTCTCTATTTTTTTATCTAGAGAGAATTCATTATTCCCTTAAATAATAATTCATGATTTTATTTATTCAATTAAATTTATTATCCTTATATCTACCCTCATAAATTTAACATTCTAGATATCATGACCAAAGTGGTCACAATATCTTCTTATCCTTGTTGTTCAATTGTTATTTTATCTTAATTTAGTCATACTTCGTTTTTTATCATAATGGAAATACTGAAAATTCTTTTCATAAATTCAAACATATCATGAATCCAATACTTTTAGTTACAATTAAAATAATAGATCCTTTTAATTTCACAATTCATTTACTTAATTATTTCATAATAATTTTCATAATTACGAAATGTATCATCAAAAAAATATAAGAAGAATCAATATTGGTTGGATTGATCTACTGTAATTTAGTTAACCACTTTTTATAATAACTAAGTTATCAATTTCAACCAATGACCATATCCTATGGTGTAGTGAATCTTCCAAGATATTAATTTTGTATAATCTTTTAATTTCACATGATCTGAACAATATATTTAATTATTATTTTATAACAATAATATTTCACATAGCAATTTCATGAATTCCAAATATGTATACAACCATTCTTTTTCCACTTTTATTAGATAACTCTCTTACATTATTCGCAAACTCTAGTAACAATGGGACTCATCTTCAATTATTTTTTTCAATATTTACTCAATTATTATTATTTTATCATAAACATTTCTCATTTATTTAATATTCAACTCCTTAAATAACCTATCAAATGTACACCAATTGGCCCAAAAATTGTTCTGATGGGTCTCAGGAATTGAGAAGGGTAGAATGGGACTATTATAATTGAAATATATTATTATCCTCCAAGTCTATTTTTTCCATTTTCAAAGAGTTTATTTAAGGGTAATTTAGAAACATTACATTTTAGCAGCGTCAGAATCCAAAAAAATCAAATTCAAAATAAAACTTTCAAAATAAATCATTCAAAATACATAATCACCCATTTTGGTTCCCATGAATCACAATTCATGTGCCTGGCATACATCGCACACCAAACATGTCAAACATCATATCCTTTCACCACACGATCATCACGACACCAGAAGAGTCCCACCATTGGGCACCGGTTTTGTTGGTCCATGTTGGTACACTACATAAATCTCCCTTATTGATCAAATAATTTAAAAGATTATTGAGAATCATTATCTTAGCATCAACTAAGTTGATCAATTACAAGGTGATGCGGCTATACAAGGTTTCATCTGATCAAAATGATTGGATGGATTCTTGTACATTTCAGTGTCTCCATGTCTTGGTATCTATACATGTGATATGGAAAACCTGTCAATGTCTTATTAAACAAAAGGACAAACTTGGTAATTCTTTTCACCATGTCTGGGGGAAAATATCATGTCTGAGTGCAAGGGAATATGTAGTTGTTATGTAGCCATATGTTTTGAGATCCAGTGGTTCAGGTTTATTGAACATGCATCATTTCATAGTTCTTCATCCATCCCCCCCCCAACCTCAATGTATTTCCAGCGAGTGAATGTATCCATGTCTTCCAAAACATAAATATCATCTCCAAATTGATGTGATGATCAAGAAAACATAGTCTTTATCTTTTATTTTAGCCATTAAGTCTATTCATTCATTGATAGAAGTTCAATTTTGTATAAATTTTTCTCTACCATAACATCCAATAAATAAATTAGATCTACCTTAAGTTAGACTCCATGGACTCTTCTTAAAGATATTTATCTAGATATATATATCTTTCTTAGTAATTCTATATATATTTTAATAAATATAAAAATTATTCAAAAATGGGGAAAATATGATCAGTCTAAGTAATATCTAATATTGTGATTCTAAACTAAGAAAAATTAAATACATTAGAATGATTTATATATAGATAACAATATACGTAAATATAATTTCCTGATTCGATGTTTTTTTCCTTATAAATATATATAGAACTTATTGAATTATAAAATTATCTATATATTTTTCTAAATTCCATTTTTTGGACTCTGTCCAAACCAAATCATTTGTTTAAAAAAAAATTCCAAAATAACATACTAAAATTTCAGTATGAGTTTTATCATTTTGGTTTAGAAAAATAAAGAGTTTTTATTGGGAAAATTTTCATAAATGGAAATGAAATTCAATCTAAAAAACTATATGTTAGAGTATGAATCACACCATCCTCCAAGACATCCCCTTTTAATTGAAATGTATTTCCTATAGATAAAATATTAGGTATATGGTTTAAGGAAAAAATTTCCATATTATGAAATATATTATCATTATGATATAATTATAATTTTTGATAATAATATTATATATTTGTAAAAATTAGTTAAAAATATTCTCTTATAATACAGAAACTAATCTGTATTTACTAAAAATTATGATCAACCACCCCAGGGTAAAAACATTATTCGAAACTCAAATACATAGTTTATATTCTGATATAACACATATAAGATGTTAAATTTACCATTTTTTCTTTTTTATCATGAATTTATATTTCATAAAAAACTACTAAAGGATATTGGATACATCTCATGGAAAATTTATTAAAAATTAAATATGTGAAGATAAACTCAATAACACTAAAATTAGTGTCATGTTATGATCACATGAAATGGAATCCTTAGGTGAATACCTTTTACATTACTCATCTCAATCTAGAAACTAGTTATCACTAAAAACAAACAAACAACTGGTATCCCAATAAATTAATTTCTAAATTTATACCCACAAAATGGAATCTTCATCACTAGGATCAACTACGTTGATACTCACAAAACCAGATAATATTATAATCATAGAAAACTACTTATTAATCAACTTATATACTTAAATTATAATAATTTTGAAGTCTGTACCTCACTTTACACGTTCTTCCATACCTTTACAACATTTACATTCTTCTTCTACAAAGAGCATCAGGATCCCCACCATTTAATAAAAAACTATGGGTTTTTGAATAAATATGTCTTATCACAACCAATCCTTTACATATATGTTATTAATGAGTGGAAATATAACTCAAGGTTCATCGATACTCAATGATGACTTCCTCGATATAGAAACACAATCCCAACACAACAAGGGTTCAAAGGATGATTATCAAATCCATCAATTTCTCGTCTTCTGATATCCATGAATAATGGCACGTAAAATTTCCAAATATTTCAATAAGAGGTCATCTTGATATTGGTATATCTTAAAATCATCTCTTAAGACTTTCATCCAGTTTTAAAGACCGCACATTGGGGGTATTAGAGAGTTCCCCCAATGGACATCCCAAAAAAACAAGGATATTGTTTATCATGCAATGGAACCACTAATAAAGGTCCCAAAAATCAAATTGCATTTCAATTATTGAAATAGATATTTAACATTATAATAAAAAACATTCACTATAAATATTTATCTACTACCTCTTTACTTAAATAAAATAACTCATCATCATAAGGATAATCTCTTTGGTCATTAAGAGAACTGAAACGCACGGCCGATTGTCACCTATCAACCGGTCAAAGTTCCGGTGCTCTGCTAATGTGTATAGCAGAACTCGGGTTGAATCCTCGGTGATGATTAATTGATTATGATTGATTTAACAAATTGATAATTATTGGGGTGAGTTCGTCATTAGGTTAGTTAAGCTTGTGATATCCTTGAGCTTTGCTTTATATTGCATTTAAATTAACACCCATGTCACAAGTTGACGTTGATTTGAATTCCCTAGTGTTAAGGCTCTAATCCAAGCCTTAATATAACTTAGGGTTCTAATATTGATCATATCATGTTTATGGTAGTGTATTTATGGTTCCAATTATTCATGGAAACCACATGTTAAACAAAACAAGTCATTAATCCATGACATGCTAAGTCCAACATACACAATGTTAATTTAACGAATAATCATCGAGCGAAAACTCTCAATCGCTTAACAAACCTAAATTAAAACTCACCCCAATGAGATATTTACTCATCCATTAGGATTTTTTATAATCTGGTTTTAATGTTTATGTTGACAATTTAAAAATATTAGAAAAAGAATGGTACAAGAAAAGAGTAGTGTGCTGAACACACACACGAAAGATTTTGAGAATCAAAAATGGAATTTCGATTGAATTGGGATGAAAAATAAGGGACTATAATTTAAAATGATTCAAACTATTTTAAGACCATTAATATTATACTACAGAATGTGGAGAAGAATAAGAGTTATTGAAGAAGAAATAAGCACTAAAATTTGATTGAAATGAATACAAAGTTACACAATTACAATTACAAGAAAACATAAACAAGCATGAAAGAGAAGTTGAGGAGAGGTATCTCTTGTTGAAACAAGATCAAAGAATATCCTCCCAGAACCTTGTCAAGGATCTAGTAATGCCAAACCTCCTCCTTAAGTGCTGAAGTGCCAACCCTTTTGAAAGGAGAGGAGGGGATGTATTTATAGCCCAAGGTGGTGGACTGTTTACATTCCAGAAATACACCTCAACTTGGCTCGCCTATATGTATATCCCGAATTCCAAATCTTGAGAAATACCCTTCTTAAAAGTTGGAGATAAAATTTTTTTCTGTCTACTGTGAAAACTTGGCGGCCATTGGACTTATGGAGCCAATGTAATGGCGGTTTTAGTAAACAATTATGATCTGTCCATTTCAATACAGACTTTTTCAAAGTCCATAATGTGAATGGGTTTTTGAATAGGAATATTCCCTCAAATAAAACTCATATATTCAACAAAGTTGGCCGCCCGAATCTCCTATTTCACACTACAAAATCTCAGCTCGAATGGATGTCCACATCAGGAGACATTGCAAAAGTAGTGTGCTGTTTTTAATTCCCGGCCAGAATGGTGGACTGGACATCAATGCATCAGTTGGGCCACTTGTATTTGTGATTGGGTTCTGAAATTTTTATCATGTACTCCTTGAAATGTACTCAGAACTAGGGAGGAGAATTAAGGTATTTGGACTTCTGGATTGAGCCCAGTAATTCAACCTTCATATATGGTCCAGTTTCTTCACAGTTTCCTTGGGCCTTCTTGTGTGGTCCATATGACCCTCTAAATGGACGAATTTGACAAAGGTGACTTCTAATGAAATGTTTTAATTGGAATTGGGAACCATAAAAAACAATAATAATGCATTCAGAGAAGTATGGTGATAGTTATTGTTAAACCATTAAACAGACTTGAATCTGGATAAATTCAAATAATGCTCAAAAATTATATTTAATATTTAAACATTAATATTTCACAAAAATTATGCACATTTCATATAAAATCAGTAAAGGGAGTATGTAAAAAGATATGAAAATATTAATAACATCAAGAACCCATAAAAGTCTCAATCTTATCAATTTTACGTTAATGGATTATACGGAATAGTAACTTCACCAAAGTATTATATCATCCCACTATATATCAGCACCATTTACTAAGAGATAAACCATTCCATAATGCCAAGGAAGTGACCATCACCAAAAAAATATTCTCCAATCCACTCATAAGTTATAGTTATCCAAGAAATAAGATCATATCATATATCTTTTTCATATAAAGAAAAAAACATTAAAAACCCTTCTTCTTCACTATAATCAAACCAAAACTTGATAACCATAATCCAACAACTAAATTATCCATTCTAATTCTATAGAACCATTTTACCACTAACATAGTCCTGTCATAATTCATCGATACTCAGAAAAAGGACCCATCCAGGTACTGATATATCATTTAGATAGAGTGGAGTGACATTTATGACACCATGGAATGTTGTGGGATCAATCACTTTAAGATCATAATAATAATCGTCATAGTACATAAACAATATTTTATCAAAACCTAGACAAATAAACAATATTACACTAAATTAGAGGTGTTAATGTACATTCTATATGGATTCTTATCATCCTAAAACTAAGAATAGATACCTTTCATACATCCCTTTAGAAAATTAAACAAGCATATTATCTACTAGAATTAGTATTATATAAACAATTCCTCACAATTCCATTCATCACAACTATAACACCTAACAATAACTATGATTTTTTCCACCACTTTGATCGAATAGATCCAACCACATATAAACAACCACCAGGGGAACTCTAATTGGTCTAATATATTAAAATTCACTTCTCAATGTCCAAGGTAATATTTAAATAGGGATTTGAGTTATAATAGATTAAAATACTAATGAAAGGACACAAATATCTAAAACCATGAGAGAAACCATTGTAAATCCTATGGGTTTTCTTTTTCCATGACCTAGAATTCCAAACATATATTTGGAAATTATTAAATAATTCCTCCATTTTTATTATAAAAGCCAACCCATCACTCATTCCTCTCCTATATAAATCCATAATCTATGAATGTTTTTAAATTTTACCCCCCAGTGAGTCCCCCTATGTTTTTCTTAAGTCTTTAATGTTCCATCCTCATGTTTTAGGAAGCAACTATTCAAGGTAAGAAAATTTTCCAATTCCACTTTTTTATTCATGTACCATTCATTAAATGTTTTCAAAATGATTATTTATATTATTTTCATAACATTTTTTAATATCCTGTTACGACAAAAAAATTGTTTCATCAACAGGACACCTTCCTCCACTCCCATTATTTCATATATGTAATCCACATTTTATAGTTTCATGATTCCAAATTCATTTCTTGAATTGATATCATTCACATGAAAAAATATTCTATTTTGAATTCCAAACCCATTTAAATATCTTGTTGTATTCACAAAGTTGAAAATATAATTTACTAATTCAAGGAGTTATATATATTAAAGTTACATTTCATTTTTGTGGGTAAAATATGATGTAATGTTCATGTCCTCAGAATGGCCTGAAGGACTTCTATTTTTATTCGTTTTTTATAATTCCCCTTTTAAGGGTTGAAGGGGAAACCAAACACGTCCCTTTGGCTTCGTAACATTACATGACATGATGTTCATAGAAGAATTCATCCAAACTATAACTATATGAAACATCGCCTCCCCATGATCTACGTCATGATGTCAGCTCTCTACATTTACATGGCTATTCGACTAGGATTCCCCTACATGAACATGTTGGTCCCAATGGAAATTTCCATACCCTCCCATTCTTTCAAATCTGTTAGCTCTGCTCTGGTGAATGCACCAACTTTGAATCATCATTTTGAGATTTCTCATTGTAGAGTATTCAAAGTCCATTTAATCACAATTTCATGTGGTCTGAAGGGATTGATGTGGCCTGAAGTACTTGAGGAGGCCCAAAGGCCATAAGTTGTCCCAAATCCCCTGAGGTAGCCTGAAATCCTTACTGTACCAAAGGCCTTCAGTGAGATTATGTACTTGAAGGACTCGGGGATCAAATCAGTGGCTTAAATCCCAAATATATGAATATATCTGATTTCTATAGTAATGAACATTACCTTCTATAGTGCCTACTAAAGCACTGCTACAACAACCCAGAAACATATCTTCACCTAGATTGGATCTTAGGTCTCTTGAGTACACTTTTTGACTTCCCACCAATCGGGTTGTGGTCCTTCTAATTTTCGAGTCTTTAAGAGAATATGTACTCAATAATTTTATATGAATTTTTTATTATTATACATGGATTATTAATAAAATGATTTATTTTGATCACTATTTCTCATATCAATCAATTAATATGAATGGCGTTCCTTAATAGTTATTCAATTTAATGGGTAAATAATTAATCTCAAGATATGATATGTTTTATGATACCATGATGAATAACCTTGCTAATTATGATTTATTACACCTTTGTGATAAACATTGGTTATATTATTATGAATATATAATTTTTATGTTTTAGGTACATTTATGTTTTATTATTCATGATATTTATATTATGATATTCATCATGTTCTTATGCTCATGCCTTATTGATATGTCTCATGGTCACATGCTAAATATCTTTTTTGTTTATTCCCTTACTAGACTTTATACTGACCCATTTATTTCTATGTATGTCACTAGGGTATGTAATATAGTAAAATTAACTGAGGATGAACCTAAGAATAATCCTTCCATATGGATTAGAATATTTTTTATGTTACTCGTGTATTATACTTATAATTTCCATAATCCTAAACCTTAAAATATCTTATGTGTTAATAAGTGTTGTACCATGTAATGAATTGTTTTTGTATTAAAAAGGTGGGTTATATAAAAATATAGTATTTCACCCCCTATGATTCCTTTAAATAAGTTCAGTATGTGTATATATAATGGTTTATGTAATGAAAAGAAAAGTAATGAAAATAATCATGCATCTGACTAAGTGATCATGTGCTAACGAGGCTTCTATGAACCCTGGTCCTACATACTTATCCACCATGTCAGAAGATATTTCATATAAGGCTAGTAGAATATTTTGAATATGTTATCATAATTCATTCTAAAACATAACCATGTCACTAATAAATATCCCAAATAGTATCAGAACCATGTTGCACATATCATCTAAAACTCAACCGTCTCATGCTGCATACCAAGATATAATAAGAACAATGAGAAAAATTTATTCCATAACACAAACATATCGAAATGTATAACCACTATATAATTAACCAAAAAGAACATATCATTTCACTAAGAAAAAAAGAAAATTTCCTAAAAGCTACAGACTCCCACATACCAATTAAGTACCATTATAAATTTCTCATTGGGTAACATGTACACCCGCATGAAAATCATGTCCCATGATAGTGTTCTAATAGGTTACACACGAACCCACAAACGAATCAAGTCATATATCTCTATATAAAATTCATAACATGGTAATGACTTCCTACCTCATGATGTCGAGGAAGATCCAACTGGTATTCTACTATCCAAGCTCATTCTATGATCATGAAGGGGTTAACAAATGATAAATCGTGGTTCCGAAATTTTCATAGGCATTGATTCCCCAACGAGGGTGACACACATAAGAACACACATTCACCCACTATGAACCCCAAAGGTCAAATCCTTTGGTCGGTATAAGAATATTATCTTTTATGAGTAATAATCAACCACTTCAGAATTAACAATACACACCAAGAATTTTCCTACACTAATATTTTCTCGATCTCTACAAAATTTCCCATCTCAATCCAACACAATGGGGAACAATGTACCTGACCTTATAGATCCCTAAACAGATCCATATGAATCAATTAGTAAAATATAATATTATAAATAAAACTACCAAATCTAGATTGTTATACTATGCTTCACTAAAATCAATCAAACATAATCATATCATATCTTAAATAATTTGGATCATCATCTCATATTTTTCTTTCTTTTGGGGGTGAAATATTGTACTTGTCATCAAACAACATCCCATCACCTTCTGTATTCCTTTTCAAAATTATCCTACGAAGTTTCCATCAGGATCCAACTAGATACTCATAGGCACACCAGGAAACCATGTGATCTCTAAAATATACAGTTTACCCAATTCATCTACAGATTAGGAATATCAAATATAAAAGAAGTGTATTTCCTTCATCCTCTAATAAACTATAATCCACACCACATAACAATTCCTTGGAGTCATGGGTAGTCCCATGATGAATTTCATCATCACCTCATCCAATTTACTCATGGTCATTGGAAGAGGCTATGATGAATTTCATCATCACATAAAATTATGAATTAGATTCATGGATATCCTTCTCTAAATCCACTAATAAGGAAGATATGACAAAGGGATTATAGGTTACTTCCCCCTAATCATTAGACACAACCATTATCCAATCCTCTAATAACCTCATTTGATTAAAATCCTATTTTGATGTTTGAATTCCATGTTATGACATCTTCACACAATATGCATCCAAAAAACATTCCATTTCCCTAGGGTATACATAATCTCAATATAGAATTTTAGCATGTATTAAATATGACCCGTATTCCATAGGTTTAAGTCTCATTGTGAAGAAACATATCAGTAGATCTTATTGTTTTTCAAGAAAATAAACCTCTTTACAGAGAGATAATGATGTCAACACTTCATGTCATGAACTATAGTTTTTAACTCCAATTCATGTGTAGGTTAGTTTTGTTCATGGGGACATAGGTGAGGATAACTATAAGTGACTACCTGATCTTCCTATATTAAAACCACCCCCATGAAAACATCTAAAGCATTATAATATACTATATATCCATTACTTGGGTTGAGAATAGTTAGATAAGAGTGGATTTCAACATATTTTTTGGTTCCTAAAAAACCTCTCAACACTGATTCATCCATTTAATCTTCACTCCTTTCTTGTTCAGGTCAATCATAGGCATTTCAAAATGAGATGAGTTATAAATAAACATCATGTAATATTCATCCATATTTAGGGAAATCTAAATATAAATCATGTTCTTATGTTGTTTCCTTATCATCACTACTTCCACCATACCTAGGAAGATTGATATTATTGCTTTAAAGATAACATTCCCATGAAAATACACATTTTTAATCCATAATTGACACATAGATAACATGAAATAAAGATGATGCAATCAAATTATACTTAGAATAGTCTCTAAATTTATTTAATGTAACTCCTGGGTCTACAAGTATATCAATATATAATCAAAAAAGAAATAATAAAGGATTTTAGGTAGTTTTGAAAAGTCTAATTCATGGAAGCCATGAATATAGATGGTGTATTCATTAACCTAAATGGAACAACGAGATATTTAGGCAATTTGTACCTACTTCTGAACACTGATTTTGGTGAATCCTCAGTCTTAACCCAAATTTGATGATTTGTAGATCACAAGTAAATCTTGGAGAACCATCGAGCTCCTATCAAATAATAAAATAGATTATATATCATTTTAAATGGGTACATATTCTTCAATGTGACTTAGTTTCACTTATAATAATTATCATTGATTTACAAACAACTTCCTTCTTTCTTATTTAATAAGATAAGATCACCCTAAAGAGATGTTCTTGACAAAATAAACACCTTTGACTCTATATCATCAAGAGTCACTTTTAACTCCTTCAACTCAATCAGGGCTATACAATATAAAGGACTCGATATTGGTTATGAACCATGAATGAGTTTAATCTCAAACTTAATTCCACTTTACGGTGGGATTCCCAAAAAATACCCAAGAAATACATCTTGGTAGTAGTCCACCACATAAGGTAGAGTGTATATAATGGACAAATCATTTTTTACAAGATCAATTCCTACCACCTATAGCATAATGGTATCAATCTAACATAGTTATAATCCCATTATGCCTACTCCTAAATCACTTTACCCATTCAAGTCATGCTCATTTCCCTCAAGAGAGATAAAGGACACTCATATATGGTTTTAGACAATATGATATTGAAAACCCTTCATCCAGTCAATGTCGAGGTTGACATTAGATCTTTTCGTTTCTAAAACTATATAATCCCATATATTTCCATAGCCTATGATCATGATATGACAATCTTGGCATCTATTAAAATGATTTAATCTCCTCCAAATAAGTCTGAAAAGCGAAAATCATAGGAGAAACATTATTTACAACTCTTAAAATGAAATTAGATGAGAATAAATAAAATAATGAGAATATATTATCAAACAACATAATATAAAGTATATACATAGTGAAAACCATGTCGATCACCGTCAAAGATCACTCAAAAACAACAACTAGAACCAGATCCTTCACATAAACCCTACCTAAAATATGTATACATCCTTAACCCACTATCTATCCTTCACCTAGGACACCGAATCATTCATATACTATAATTTTTATTCAGATTATTGACCATATCTATGGCTGGAAATTCATATATTATCCTCAATATCAGTGTGAGGACCACCAAACTAATCACTTGACGTATGTGCTTTCCCAGATTCCCTATATGAACAACTCTATAACAAAAATGATAAAAAAACATTTTAAATTTTCAATATCACCACACTAATGGAACTCTAATGAATCATTAGTATAGTGCAGGTGGTGGTCCCACCCCAATCCACATCAGAAACACCATAGAATAACTGCTCTCGCAGAAGGATCTAAAGAACCCCTACTGTAATCCTGCTACCATTCACTATCCAATCACATTTTCATAATTATATTTTTCCTACCTATAGAAGAGGAACACATAATTCAACAAGAAATACCACATGTTTTCCTATTAAAAACTAGAATAAATCATGTTTATTTTTCATCCACTAAACCCTTCTCAAAAATAAAATCCTTATAAGGTAAACTGTATATGATATCAGGTTAAATTTTCTAAATTAGAACCTCACCTCTGTTATTTTCCCAATTTTAAATTCCCTCCCCTTTTAGGCCTCCTTCCTAGACAAAAATGGTATGAAACATAATATCTAATTGAACTAAGAGGCATATATTGACATAGATAGTTCTCTCTAATGAAGATCCATAAACACCTATTATCGGTCAACATCATCGTATATGGAAATAATTCCTTGAATAATAAGTCCTCAAAGTCCCACAATGGTATACCCTCATTCCTCATATCATGAATCATCATACCCCAGCAACTCCTAGTGGGTCCCTGAAGAATATATACAACTAAATTCACCCTCCAGTCACTAAGAATCTATATAAGATCAAATATCCATTTGAAAATATCTATAGATTCCTATTCATACTAATAAAATATTTTTACTTGGAAATAAGGAGGATAAATAAAGTGAAATTATCAAGAAAAATTCATCATTGTAAATCTAAAACTCTATTCTCCTCCACCCTAAACATGTATTAAAACAAAAAAAATACCATGATGAACCATTTCCACTGCCTGGAATACTGGTATAAATAATATAAAATTCGTAGCAACACACTATTGTATATTAAAATGAATAACAGAATCATATAAAACATTAGAAACTTCTTGACCTGAGTCCCTATGTTGAAAAATTGGATTTCATCTAGATGTACTCTCTAAAATTTATAAAGAAAGCCAAGAAGTTCCCTTAACAGTTCAAATTATTATCAAAATTTAAGTAATTTGGAGGCAATTTCTAACCCTTGGAAAGACACCGTAATAGTAAACCCAAAGAATAAACCATTTAGTGTACATACACATTAGTCACAATAATATGTATAATAACTGATAACATGTTCACGTTTTATTAATCACATGAAGAAAGTATATGACATGTGAATCTACACACATATCCATGATGTATGAACTCTCCCACTTTTTCTAATCAGTTAAGAGAAAATCCTATAATATGTACCCACATAATAATACCCATATAATGGAATAAAAATATAAACACAATATAATTAAAATAAATTCAACTTCTCTAGTAACATAGAGTTCCACTAAATGTTTGTTGATTAAACACTTTCATAATTCCTCTACCCAAATTATATCCATCCTATCTCCATTTAACCAAGACCGAAAACATAAATAAATAAAACACCTTTTATAAAAAAAAATTAACTCCCCAACTAGAATAAATTGATATAGTTTGAGATTTTATATGATCTCATGCACACCTAAAATTATGCAAGAGGTTTTCATATAGAGATGAGTTCATGGGAAGTAATGTGGAGAGAGTATTCCCTTAGTAGTAAATGTAGAATAATTATAAATTCAGTGAAAAAATAATAATAATTGAACAATAATCCCATATCGATTAATAATAATCAATATGGAAATCAATATCCATGTAGTAACATGATTTCATAGAAGAGTATAATCAAGTAAATAGGTTCCCCACATGTGGTGGATCAATTTATCGAAAAAATAAATGACAGAAAGATAAATGAGGCATGACATGAAATGATCAAATATTTTTTCCTAGTACTTCATCAGTCCACCCTTCACCTAATTCTCAAATTCTCTCCAAATATCCATTTCCCATCATTGGATATCTAACCATAATGTATGTTCACACATAAAGATGAAAATGTAGGGTGTGAGTATAAAACCAATTAGGAAACCACCAATGTTTCCTTAACATAAGTTCATCATGACTATATATAAAGGTTTATGAAATGAAAATTATATAAAAATATATAATCATACAACTAACTAAGTCATGATGAACTAACCAAGCATCCATGAACACCAGTCCAACATTCTTCATCACTATGTTAGAGTATACGTCATACAAGGCAAGTCACATGATTTTTACAATGTATCAAAATTCATTCAATGACGCATCCATATCATGGATGTGTAGACACAATAATATCCTAACATGTAATCACAATAATTATAATAATTTCTTTCGTGGATCAACCATATCATGATGGATATTCACTTTGTAATCAACACAAAATTTCATGTCATCACCCATAGAAAAAATACAGAGTCTCATAGGCTACACATGAACTGAAATGAAAATCATGTAATGTAATAGAGTTCTCATAGTGCAACACACACACCCACAGTCCAATTGAGTAACATAGTAGAGCTCTCATAGGCTACACATAGAAACACACATTCCAATCAAGTCATCTATCTCTATATAAAAGTTAGGATATGATAAAGACATCCTTCCTTAAGTGTAACAGAGCCTAATTTTCAAGGAGAACCTCTAAAATAAATCCTGGAAAACTAAATCATTAGGATCAACCCCAAATTCATCACCAAAGGGTTCTAGAAAGAACAAAAATAAGCAATACTCATAAAGAGATAATATGGGCTTAGACTCACTGAACAATATCTTTTGTGATAAACAACTATTAAAATAGGTAAGTGATGAGGTGGATAGAGCCTAAATATCCAAATTTATCTCCATGTGTCTATACTGGTCGGGTGGGGGTCAGTGATAAGGAGGGATAAATAAAATAAGGGTTTTAGGTGAAATTAAAAGGATTCTGTTAGTAAAAATATCATCCAAGAGCCTTTTAGAAAGCTACTGGATCTCACTGGTTATCCAGTGGATCACCAATTGGTTGTTGGCTCCAGACTGCAAGTTAAGCCACTAGTTTTTCAATTGGATGGCCAATGGTGTCTCACTGCCTTTTCAGTGGACTCATGTAGTAGAATTTCAGCAATATATTGGCCTTTTCCCTTCAAACCCACTCTTGAGAAATAATAAGACCCTGAATAGCCAAAAAGGATAAAATATAGATGATTTGATATAATAAATTGAATAATAATACCCTATGGCCTCAGAAACATGTCATCAAGAAGAGTTAGGAATAGGAATATATTGGCCATCACATCCTTTTCAATGTCCTCTATTGTGATTATAGATACTAAATATCCTTAGTAACACACATTACAACCACCCCAACTAATCCACACAAGTTCAAAACTATATAATCTATCCTATCACTATGATACCATTTTTCCACATCATGGATCACCAATAACTGAACTCCCCATTCTAACCTCCATAAATCTAGAAACTAGCATAAATATATTCACACACATATAGTAATAATTTCCTATAAATGTATCCTTCGCCAGTTATCATACATCATCATTCACCATAAATTCATGATAAGTAGACTAAAAACTAACAACATGTGTATATATAATGATACATGATACAATCTAAATAACACAATAGAAACCATCAGAGTTCAAGGTGAGATAATAAAATTTAATATTTAATTATACCTAGAAATTAGATACAATTAACATATCCAAAAAATGAAACATCCTAAAACCTGGTGGTCTAATGTTTTCCACAAAAGTGATACCCACTCAAATATCAAGTCACAATCACCACCATCTCCAATTTCTATATTCATTAATCCCCCACATCGACATATTTTTATAGACATAGGGAAAATAATGTACAAGTTTACATACTTGGTCGAGTAAAACTATAACTATTATGCTCATCCCAGTTAGTGGAACAACATAAAATACTAATAGTTTCATTATGAAGAAACCATTAAAAATATCTAGATGACATCTAACATATCTAAAGTCTTCAGAAATATTTTCAAAATATCATAATCAAACACTAACAATATTTTCATAGCTCACATCTATAGTTCTCACAAAATATAAAGTCTTATTTTAACAGTAAAACATTTTATATATACTAATCACACATCCCATCAATTAAAATCACACTAATTCACTAATGATGCACTAATCATGTGATACTAATTGAAATACATGTCTCCACATATCTCATAAGCATTGGAGTAAATAAAATGCATAAAATATATCTCCACTATTGGTGGCAATACACATCTTAGTGAGAGGGAAAACACATTTCCACATCTAATATTATATACATGTTTGGAATTCAATGGAAATACATGTCTCTAGGGATTAAGATATACACTAGTATGATATAATTAATACACATTTCTAGGTATGTTTCAGAATATCTGATGCTCCCAATCATATATTAATGATAGGGAGTAAATGTAGTATTAGGTTCCTCAATACCCACCTCAATCCCTTTTCTATGTGAAATAAAAGAGCATTATAATTAAGTTAATTTTAATTACCTCATTCATATATCAAGGATGTTAGAGTAACTAATCATCTCTAATCATTTAATTTATTGAGTTCTTATATTGGATACATTTGAGAAACTTTGCATCTCTATTTTTCTCATACTAGAGATGTTTGAGTAGTTATCCATCAACAACTAAATCTGAAATATAATTATCATAGATTATCACAAATCATTGGGGGACTATTTTTAGATACATATATTGGGAATCATAAATCTATATCTAGATTTGTGTCTTATTTTATGTGCATGTGTGGTGGTGGTTATGTTGGTGTGAGGGAGTCTGTGTGTGTGTGTTGGGGTGGGTGGGTGTGTGCATGTGTCTAATGTGCATGAGCATTTTTGCATGTGTGTGGGAGTTTGAGTGTGTGTGTGTGTGTGTATTTGTGTGTGTGTTTGTGTTCCTGTTTGTGTGTGTGTGTTTGTGTATTTGTGTGTGTGTGTGCCTGCTTGTGTGTAAGTATGTGTACATGTGTGGGGGGTGCATGTGTATCTGTGTGTAAATGTGCATTTTTGAGTGTCTGTGTGTGCCTTCCTGCATGCATGTGCGTGTGTGTCTATGTGTTTCTATGTTCATGTGAATACGTGTGAGTGTATTTGTGTGTTTGTGTGTTTTTTGCTTGATTTTGTGTGTGTGTGTGTGCATCTGTGAGTGTTTCCTTGTGTGTGTGTGTGTGTGTGTGCTATTGTTCTTTTGTGTGTGTTTGTTCTTATACATTATTTTGTGTGTGTTCACATGTGTGTGTTTTTGTGTATTCAAGTGTGAATTTTTTGGTGTGTGGGTATGTGCGTGTGGGTTTGTGGGTGTTTGTGGGTGTGTGTGTGTGTGTGAGTGTGTGTGTGTGCATGAGTGTGCGCGGGTGTGCATGTGTGTGCATGTTTGTGGGTGTGTGGGTGTGGGTCTGCATGTGTGTGGGTGTGTTTTCATGTATCTGTGTGTGCTCACATGCATGTTCATGTGTGAGTGCATGTGTGTGGGCATGTGAATGCGTGTGCACATGTACATATGTGTGGGAATGTGCCTACTCTTGTTTGGGTATGTGAGTGTGTGTTTGAATTTGTGTGCATGTGTGTGTGTGTGTACATGTGTTTGTGTATGTGTTTGTGTGTGTGTGTGTCTATGTGTCTGTGTGTGTTTTTCTATCTATCTATATGTCTGTGTGTCTATGTTTGTGTATGTATATATGTATGTATGTATGTCTATATCTCTCTCTATGAAATTTTTTTTGTATGTATGTATGTATGTGTATATATATATATGTATGTATGTATGTATGTACATATGTAAATATGTGTGTGTGTGTGTGTGTGTATTCCATTGTATACTATAGTAGAATTAGGATAATTATGTATTATTGTCAACAATCTTATTATGAGGGCCAACATTGGATTGGAGATTTTGGAGATCAATATATGTCTTGAATATGAGGAACCAATTTTCATAACCGGTTTAGGATAGAGGTCTTTTCAATGACTCTAAGTGTGAGTCATCAAAAATTATTATTAACCCTGCAAAATTAGGGATCTATCGGGTAGGTTTTTAGTATCATTTAGGGTATTTATTCATTTTCATCCTTATATTATTAGTTTTTATGGGTTTAGAGCTATCATTTTATGGGTGCATTGTGACCATATATCTGATGTAAGATCAATACTATAAAGGTAAACACTTGTGTTGTGGTAATGGCATGAAATGGGATGGATGATATCTTATTATATTGTATAAGTTATTTTTAAAAGGTTAGCCATAAAATTATTATCCAAAGTGGAGCTATAAGTTATAGTTTTATTTATCAAGTATCATTGCTATATCTATGTCATCATAGGAATATGTTATTAATGAATTACAAAGAATTATCACTTGGTAGTTCAAAACCTTATAGTGTTATCCTAGGACTTGACTAATTCTCTTATTGTGGTAAGGGCCGTTATCATTCAGTAAATATATTTTTACAAGATAGTCAAAGAAGAATAGAGTGTATCATGATAGTAGGACCATTCCATTAGTATAATATACCATATATAAAATAATTACTAAACTTATATTTTTAGTATAAGTCATAGATTCCTAAAATATAATGGTTCCATTATCTATAGTAGCAAGATCACTATTTTATTGGATATATTTTATATAGTGGAGAGACAAGAGTCATGTTGAAATTTTGGGAATTGTGTTCATAGGTTCCATATTCAGTAAAATGTCAATGTGGTTGTAGAAAAAAATATTTTATTGGAGGATGAGGAGTTAGTCGAGGACTTGTGCATTGGATGGTTGTAATTGAGTTATGTGATTGAATGGTGGTACAAGGTACTATTTGTGTATATTTGAGTATTATTTTAGTTTTAGTAGACACATGTGAATCACATTATTTTATTACTCATAATTTTGTTGAGGATTAAATATTTCTATTGATAGGAAATAGTGACCACCGGATCTATTAACCCAAATTAGAGGTTGTTTGTGTTTTTTATTAATCTATTTTAGGCTTGAGTTTGTTATATTGTATGATCAACTATAATGGGAGGTGATCCAAATGTAGATGAATCCAAATAATATAATTATTGGAATTAATTATATATTTTCAATGTGATCAATCATTAATTATTATCAATGAATAGTTTCATTTTGTGTTCTATGTTAAAAACATAATATTTCAATTGGAAATTGATAATGGATGGAAAATTATCAATAAATCCATCATAAAAAAATGCATCAAAATAAAAAATATTTGTGTTTTTTTGTAGTATGGGTTAGTTATATAATCTTATTATGTCGGTTATAGTGTTTACATATGGATTTCTAGAAGATTTTATAACTTTACCACCACATCATAATGTTGAGTTCAATATTGAATTTCATCCATGTATGAAATCAATCCATTTTTATTTTAAACAATTATATCCAATTTACAATCATCAATTGAGGATTTAGATTGTATTGTCTCCTGATGAGGGACTACTAATTATTTTCTCAGTAAGCAGTGCAACATGACCTTAGGAACACCTCCTAGTATGGAAGAAAATTTTTACTAGCAGTGAGGGTTGAGGGTGTTACAGTAGAGAGACTATAACACCATATAAGAGATGCAGAATAGAAAAAATGTAAACCCAGTATCGTCCATAATAATATAATCAAATTATCCACAGTCAATAAACAACTCAATGGTATTATAAATGTAATATTGAAGTGATAATTCATACAGACACCCAATAATACTTCCATTTGTCTGCCTTTTTTCCACTAGTTTGATCACATATACAAATAAGAGAAAAAAATAACGTAGAAGTGTCACTACCACAATCATCGTCTCAACATACATGTCTCTATAATCTATATATGTTATCCCGCTCGATCAAACAACACTATGACTCTTCCCAACCTAGGCATATAAATAATGAAATATAATTGAGTACCTAAGGACCATGACCTCCCAAGCATTGTGTGAGTATAGCTCAATTGGGTACCACTAATTAGAACCAAAATATATATAGTAATGTGGTGTATACACATGTGATTCTCCAGCTGAATTATGGTAACAACCGTGTTGTTTTATAGTGCAAACAATATCTCTATTAATTTTTATTACAATTTTCTACCTTTAACTTTTTATGGTATTTTCTTTTATAAAACATTTGGAATAATTGGAATCCAATTTCTTTGAGTTTATTGTTTTTGAGTATGTAGAAGGCCAGGACTCAACCTAGGAGGCTAGTCCATGAGGAATCACCCTACTTACACTACATAATGGTTAAATTGGTAACCCTTATGTAGTGATGAACCTATGTAGGGGTAACTCATTAAGTGAGTGAGGAATTTTCTAAACCTAGTAGAATACATTGTGTAGCACGCCTTCTCATTCTATGTAAATTTAACATTGTTTACCCTTATGAAGTGTATTCTATATGTGAGGGTATACTAGGAAAGGTTTTTTTCAACGAGTACAATGAGTCAGGGACCTGGACCTCTACCTGTTAGAGTATCACCACAACATAGTCCCAATGCTATGTTGTAGAGGTTTCTAGGGTAGTTACACCCTGTAGAATCCCCTAAGAATATATGGGGTGAACCCCTTTATAGTTTTTTTAAATTAAATTATAAATTTACCCCCTTTCAAAGTAAATCACTAACACCCTAGTTTTCTCACTCTCTCAAAATCCAACCCCCTCGCATGTCCAAGGAGCCTCTATATATCCACTTATGTCGGTTTAGTTCTATTTATCTTGAGAATTTTATAAGGAAACAACAAGTAATCTCTTCCTCTACCATATTTCAAGTTTCATATTCCTTATTTCTTAACATTTTATTCTCCTTAAATTCGTATCATCCTATGGTTACATATATATAAATTAAAATGGTGTGGGTTTTAATTATATAGGTTTTTTTGGGGTTTTAGGGTTTCTTTCTTTCCTGTTATTGTGGTCGTTCATCATTTCCAATTATTCCGACTTTATTAAGGAAGGTGGGTTCATGTTTCAATCTTTTTTTATGAAACAGTTATGATTTCCATGTTTAATAAAGGTTTTTTTTTATTTAGTATAATCTATGTTATGGTGGTTTTCAATGATGATTATATATGATATATATTATTTAAATATTTTTCATTAATTTAGGGGTGGAATGGTTTGTAAAGTTAGGTTTTGGAAATGACAAATGTAAATGACATGTGACATATTTAGAGGCGATCATTGGAAATTAATTATGACAAGTTTAAAATGGGGATAAATCATACGAACCCGAGTATCTGAGAAATAAGACTTTTGTTAAGTATCCCTTTATATTATGCCACAATAACAACAAATATTATACATGGTTTATGGTTTTGGTTCTATATATGTTAATCACCCCACCACTAGTCCAAGGCATTTACTCTATAGTTATTGGTTAGATGTGGTCCCATTGGATAGGAGACCCTATACTGCTAATCCAAGGCATGACCTATTTAGTGTTTATGTAAAAACATGGATTCCCCATTATGTTACAATTTAGTATATATACCTACGGTTCCCATAACCTTATTTGGATTAGGGTTCTTCTATGTAGTTTATTTATAGAAAATTCTTATCTTTATGTAACTTATATTTAATTCCAATTTTCAATATGATGGTTTTTTATTTTTTAATTATAAAATTTAAATCCTTAATTTAATTAGTTTATTTAAAATTTTCTTTCCTTATTATATCTAGAAATGGTTACTGATGAAACACATGGTCAAATTATACTCATATAGTGGTTTTCACACACTATATACACTCAATGGGTGTTTACATACATTTTGGACAGGTCCAAGTAAAGGAAATTTTCCATGTATATGTGGTAGGTTATATTATTTGTGTTTCTTAGGTTCATGGTGGTGGCATAGTCTGTACATGACCCTCATGTCTCATAGATATGGGAAATATTGTTTGAATAATTTTAGTTAGTCTTGAGGAGTTAGTCTCTATGACCTACTAAACATCCATCCCATATCTTTTGTTTTATTGATATATGGGACTCTACTAGTTGAAAATAACCTTAATATGATTGATTTACTATTTTCATATTATTTGGAATTTTATTTATGTTTTCGTATTTAATTTATATTGTCCATGACTACTCATAATTCAAAGAATGTCTTCAAAAGTCATGACATCGTCATTCCAGGTTTGGGGTATAGACCCTTTTTATTATTATGGAAAAAACATTCCAAAATTAGTTAGATGGTTATTATGCATTAATTAATAGCCAATGGGATTTGAGAACTCTCATTGATCCAAGTTATAAACAAATTTGGGTACCTAAGTTAGTGGAAGGCCATGTTGGTTCATGAAAAGATGGTATGAGGGCCTTGTGTTTATATTAATGGTATTTAGGAGGTATTGATATACATGAGCTATGTTCGTCAAGACTCGATGATGGAAAATATAATGGGTTGTCATGAAAACACTTTTACTACTATACCTTGACTTTAAAAAGATTTCAAGAATG
Organism: Viscum album; assembly: GCA_963277665.1. Classification (NCBI taxonomy): domain Eukaryota; kingdom Viridiplantae; phylum Streptophyta; class Magnoliopsida; order Santalales; family Viscaceae; genus Viscum; species Viscum album. Next base: position 489,826,887 of record OY728120.1, read on the forward strand.
TGTGATTTTGATTTCGGTATAGATTTCCCTCTTTTATTGGATAGTGTGTATGTACTATAGATCATCCACTAGGGATATTCCTTATAGACCAATACAGTTTTTTATGTTTCCTTTTTTGATATATTTGATTCATTGATGGGTAATTTTGATTTCATATGATATATTGTAATCTATTTTTGCGATTTATTTTGTATTTTATTTTCTGTATTACTATTCTTCCATGAAAATAGTCATTAAATCTTATAAAAGGTGGATAAATTTCAATTGGAAATACCCTACTGCAAAACAATAACATTAAATTTGTGGTTACAATTATATGATCTATAGACGACGTAGTTTAACCCATCCTTACTCAAGATAATTAATCTTGTTCTAGCCTATAAATGTATCAAGCATACGAATTCTTATATTCTAGACCATTATCTTTCTTATGAAGCAATGAACATTATGAAGATGGGTATTGACTGGAAAAGACTGAGAAGAATTTTTAGTTCCTCAAAATTTTAACTTCCATTAATGTTATGTATGAGTCCATTATGATTTAAAGCCTTAGTTGGAAATAATTAGAGTTAATCATTCAATAAATGCAGTAAAATAACTTATAATTGAAGGATTTTAAAGTGTTCTTTAACAAGTAGTTTTATCTATACATGATGGCATTGGCCAAGTCCCAAGAATTTGGTTCTCTTCATTAAGATGATAGAATAGATATAGAATATGTGAAATAAGGAATACGAGCTTGCTCATTTTGTACCAAATCTATAGTTGAATGATAGATAAAAGAATCAAAGGTTCTAAAAGGGCCTTCAACTTAATGTATACTCTTATTTATTTCTCTTGAAGATCATGACTTATTTAATAGTGGTTGATCGATTCCTGGTTGTTGCAACTGATCATGAAGGGGTTTAAAAAAACAAGTGTGCAATGTTTATCTGGGAAGATTTGTATCAACCTTTTCAAGAACAATATGAATTTCAATGAGTCAGGAAGGGTGAGTAGTTGTGGATCTAAGAACTAATCTTAATTAACAGAATCAGTGGCTTGAGGAGGAGATTCTATTACTTGTTTTCAATTTTAATGGATTGGGCACATGAGATCCTCATTCTAATCCCCCATGAGGAATTAACATTCCTATAGAAATTTAGGAAATTTTCTATGATTTTTTAAATCTAGTCACTGTCTATAATAACTCTAGTCTTTATTTCATATTTAAAATTATTTATTACATAAAATTTTACTTAATAAATCTCAAAAGATCATGACAACTAGTTTCATTGGGGAATAGGAAGATTTCAAAACAACTTAAAACATGAAATACACATCTATTTTGAAAACTTATTTTACATCACCACAACGTTCCTTTGTACTTAGCATTTCATGGGATAACTAGAGGACATACATAAGAAAAGGGTGAGGTATAATGACCAGTAAGGGAATAAACATGGAATAACATGAGGAAGAAAATACATGTTAGTCAATAGTAATATCAATGGATCACAAAATAAACATGAACATAAAGGCATGATATAGAATTATATTCACAACATGGAAATGGGGAAACAACGTACTACATGATATTAGCATGATCCAAGGCTCAAGGAACATGGATTAGCAATAGTAAACCCTAATTTCACATGAATTAGCATGACTAAACCCAAATTTCAAATTAATTATAAATAGTAAACCCTCATTTCACATGGCGTGTCATTATACTAAACATTACCCAATGCATTGAAGCGCTATTAGGGCGCACCCTTTATAATGATTTCAATCTCACATTTAAGTGTGCCACATAAATAATATAACATGGATTCAGTAAACATAGTATGTTATCCCATAATAAAGGATTGTGGAACAAATACATTTATGTCCTCAATAAATAGGTGTATGTGCATAAAGGTGAATACTCTTGATAGAGAAATGGGTATGGTATTAACTATCTGATGATTTTGGCATGGAAAATCACAGTGTAATTTTGGCAGCATAATGGTTTCATAAGGAAAATATTAAAAAGGAATGATGAGAGAGAAAAAATAAAATCAACATATAATCATGAAATGTGATCTATAATTGAAATTTAATAACATATCTTAACATATGAAATGGAATTTAGATGCATAATATAAAATAAATGCTTGAATAGAAATGATAAGAGTGAAATCCCTTACGGAATTCAGCATGGTAACAGGTGTACACGGGGGGGGGATTAATGAGATATAAAAGGTTCTATCATAATTGAAACATAATAAGGGCAGTATGGGTGTCGTTTGAAAACATACCCCTTTATTTTTAATAGAATATAAAAGGTTGAAACAATATAAGGGAAGTTGGAAAAAATTGAGAATGGAAGGAACCCTTACTTGGATGTGTGATCCCAAAGTCTTGGGAGAGAATTCATTGGGGATTGGGGCACCACAATAGGACTAAAATAAGTATATGTTAGAGTGTGGATGAGCTGAAAAGAGTTTTATTGAAGAGAAATGGGTTCTTGGGAGGGTTTATATCAGAAATATGTTGGAATTATTAATTATTTTGGTTTGGACCCTACACACAAAAATATTCCAAACCGAAAACCATCCCATGGATTTTTCCATTTTTTTCTGAAATAGGGAGTATTATAAATTATTTTACATGTCTTTGGTCTGAAGATAATAAAATATTTTCGTTTATTATGTGGAGGTGAGTCAAACATTCAAGGAAATGATTTTAAAATCATAAAATATTTTATATCTCTTGGAGTATTCGCTAATGCCTTTTAAAATAACTCAAATAAACCTAAAATTACATTATTTTTAATGAAAAACATATATTTGGCCTAAGATACCATTTATTGTACTTCATTGCATCACTATTGGGCCACTATGAGGTCATAAAACACATTATATATTTATATAGAATTAAATTTTTATCCCAAAAGTTTACTATCTAAAAAAATTATGAAAAATTCACCATTGGATAATTTTGACATACTAATTCCAAAAATAATATTCATTTTATCTATGTAGTATTCAAAATATTCTATTTTTTACTTTTAAAATAAGAATTGACATTTATTGAAAATTGATGGGTTTTGAAAAAAAAACAGTTTTAAAACTTTAATAAAAGTTACTTTTGACTTCATAAAAAATGACATGATCATTAATATTTAATAAAGGTAATTTAATAATAATATTTTACTAAAATATTATTTATTTCAAAAAGAAAATAATTTATCAAAATAGATTCCTTAATTGAAGTTAAATATTAACCAAAAATATTATTTGTGCTTTAGAAAATCATTTAAAAATTAACAATAATAGAATGAAATTATATTAATTATTCTATACAAAAATAATCATAATTAATGGTTCTCAATACATATCCTTCATTACACCATTATATTCCCTAATAGTAAGATGTGTGATAGTGGGGCTTTCTTCGGACCGTTCGGTGAACAGGGTTTGGTCTGTGATCTCGATGAGCTTGAACATCTCCCATAAACAGTTTCACTCATGCTTAAGTTGTTGGATCTCAGATTGGTATTGGTCTAGGTAAATGGCTAGAAATTATATATCCCTTGGGAGATCTGATAAATGGGCTTCATATGGTATGATCTTGCTGGTTTAGGCCATCACATCCTTTGTCTGTGCCAAAATGATTCGTTAAAATCCTATATTTATAATAGTCATGTGATCAGTGCTCAATGTCTATACTATCAATGTTAATGATACCTAGCTGTCATTTAAATCCAATTAGATATAATAAAACACAATGAGTGTATGTGGCCTCTATATCCCTAATACATTTAAAATAAAGTATGTTTTATTCATAAATTTTTGGGTCATTATAACCTTCCCCCTTAAGAAATTTCACCCTCAAAATTTATTTTTCACACATTAAAACAGTTGAGTGTAACTCTTCTTCATCATTTCCCCTAGTTCACACTTTTCTTCTTCAAACATTTGGTTTCACCAGAAAACCATGACAAGGGGCATCATCTTATTTCATAGAACATTTTCTCTATAATCTAATATCTTCCCTGGCTTCTCTTCATAGGAGAGGTCATTATCCTTTGGTACTACATTTGGATTGAGTAAATTTCATGGGTTAGTTATATACTTCAGCAAGAGTGATACATGGAACACATAATGTACAAGAGATAGGTTCGTTGGTAGTGCTAGTCGATAGGCCACTGCTTTGATGTGATGAATTATCTCAAAAGGGATGAAGTACCTTGGAATAAGCTTTCCCTTCTTCCCAAATCTCATAAATATCTTCAATGGATATATGTAGAGGAATACCAAGTCTCTAACATAAAACTCTAGGTCTCATATATGATTGTCGGCATAGCCTTTTTGTTACCTCAATGTTGCTTTAATGTGCTGATGGTTGGTCTTAACATTCTCCCACATTTCTTAGACCATTTCAAGACCAAGATGTTTTCGGTCCCCAACTTCAACCCAACATGCCAGTTTTCTTCACCTATTCCCATAAAGGGCTTCATTAGGATCCATTTGGATGCTTTATTAGAAACACATGATGTAAGAGAACTCCACCAAAGGAAAATATTGGTCCCATCCACCTTGGAAGCCCATTGAGAATGCTCTCAACATTTTATAAAGTGTCTGGATAGTTCGCACCGATTGACCTTCATTTTGAGGGTGATAGTCCATGATGAAATTCAACAAGGTGTTCCGATCATATTGGAGACTCTTCCAAGACTTATAAGAGAATATTTTATCTCAATCATGCATTACCGATAGTTGTACTCCTTTCATACTTAAAAGTTCTCTGATGTATATCTGTGCTAGTTCATCCAATGGGAAATCCTTAAGAATTTTAATTAAGTGTGTAACCATTATAAGTGGATCCACAACAACCTAGATAGAATCCATTACTTTGTATGTATTCATAAATCTCGTGGCATAGTCCATAGTGACATTTTCCCATTTCTAGTATGATATGAGTAATGGTTACACCATCCCCTAATACTTTTTCCTCTCACCCATAACTTTCTAACATACCCAGCACATTTATGTATATTTAGTGATATCCTTATTCACATTGTACCAATAATAGTGCTCCTAGAGATCTCAATACATCTTCTTGTTTCCTGGGTGAATGGAGAAATTTGGACTATTTGCATCATCCAAAATTTCTTTCTTTAACTCCGGATATGATGGAACACATAGTCTTGACCCAAATTTCAAAATTCCTTCTTCATTAACGCTGAACTCTGATTATTTACATTTTCTGATAGTTTCCAATTTCTTCTAAATTACCACATCAACTTTTTGAGAATACTTTAACCCTTCCAAAAGATATGGTTGAGAAATAATTTATGATAGGACTGATTATGTTCCCTTCTTTATGATTCCCATGTCCATATTCATCAAATATAAGAATATTGAATACTTTTCAATTATCATCAATGATAGAATTGTTAGTTCCTTTCTACATAGATAATCTTTTACCTTTTTCACTTTCATTGTGTGAAAATGGATTGAGTAGTCATAATCATTGATGATCTCTAACCATAATTATTTTTTAATATTCAAAACATTCTATGCGAATATATATTTCAGACTTTTTTGATCTGTATATATATCACATTTCTCCCCAAAGAGACAATTCTAACAAATTTTCAATGCAATGATCACATCTTCCAACTCCAGATCATGTGTGAAATAGTTTTTCTAATGAATTATCAACTTCCCTGAGGTGTAGGAAATAAATTTATCATTTTACATCAACACACAGCCTAGGACCTTCTTCAAATCATCACTGAAGATTACGAAAGCCTCCCCACTTGTCGGTAGTGTGAGCATGGGGATAATGATATGTCTCTTCTTCAACTCCATGAATTTTTTTATCACATTCATAATTCCAAGAAAAATTCACTCTTGTATATGTGAGCATAGTAAGAGGTTTTGAAAATCATGAGAAAGTTATCACAAATCGGTGATAATATCCAGCTAACCCCACAGAGTTATGGATACCTGCCACATATATTGACCCCGACCATCTCTCAATTGAATTTGTCTAGGAAGGATCCACAAATATTCCATTGGTTGTGATGATATGACCCAAGATTGATACATACTTAAAAAAAACCCACCCATGTTGTACTTTTCATAGAGCTTCTCCATTAGAAAGGTCTCCTACACAATGCTATGATTCTTCTCATGCTCCTCCTTGGTTTTGGAGTATATTAAACATTGTCTATAAAGACTGCCCCAAATTTTTCAACGAAATACAAAAAGAATCTATTAATCAAGTACTTGAATATTTTTGGATAATTAGTGAGTCCGAATTGTAACACTATGAACTAATAATTCTCGTACCACATATAAAAAGAATTCTAGGGGAAATCCTCCTTCTTCACCCTAACTCATTAATATCCCGACCACATATCCACCTTAGAGAAGTTTTTTTCTCCATGTAGTTTATTTAAAAATTAATCAATTCATGGAAAATGATACCTTTTCTTTATAGTGATTTTGTAGATATCATGATAATCAATTCAAAGTCACATTGACCCATCCTTTTTCTTAACGAAGAGGACTGGTGCACCCCATGGTGATGCACTTGGGTGTATAATACATCAATACAGATTCTATGGTAGTTGTTTCATTATCTATTTAATATCCACAAAAAACATTCTATATGGATTCTTGGGTATTGGAAACGTCATAGGTAAAAGATCAATAAACAATTCAATGTCTATACTTGGAGGAAGACCAGGAAATTCCTTGGGAAACACATCAGCAAATTCCCTCACAATAGTCATGTCTTTGAGGATGGGTAATTCCATATACACATTTATATGAGAAAAATATGTTTTCTCATAGGGTAGTAATATGTATTCTTGAAATTATGGTGCTAAATAAGAATCATCCTCCTCCTTTCACCTGTATAGAATCAGGGGTCGAATCACTATATGGAGAGTGATTTCCCTCTCATAGAATTTTTTTTGGATCTATATAAGGAATTCCAATCCAAGGAATGAATTTCATACAATTATACTATAGGGAGTATTATAAGGTTCACTGGGAAGTTCAATACACAAATTGTGAAAGGGGATGAGTTATATACATAGGATTCAATAGTTACCCAATTTTCTATTTTCACCGACATCTCTACTTCCATAATTTGTGGTGGTTTTTTTATTTTTCTAAAAAACATTTGGGATATAAAAGAATGTGTAGAACTAGAATAAAAATGTATGGTTTCTATTATTGAATAAATAACCAGCATACCAATAACAAATTTGTTTTAGGGATTCACTTTGGTGGTAGTGATGGAAAAAGATCACCCTTGCTGCCTTGGATATTATTGGTTACCTCTAATTAACCGTGGATTATAGAACTGGTTAATAAAGCTCCATGGTTCCTTGTAGCTGTAGAAATGAGATATTCATTGAGAGTATATCAAATCATTCCTTTCCACATTAAAATTTATAGGTTTCTCCTCTTAGGAATTATTGTCTACGTTCCCTTCTCTTCCACCCCTATAACATTTCATTGATCCCCTTAGGAAATTTTTGGGGTGCTTCTTTACATACTTTTGAAAAGTAGGGTGCTGGAATTTCATAGCAACATTGGATTTATCCATCATATTTCTAGAATTAAAGTCCACTTTATACTTTTTATCCCCATGATACCCCTAAGATTCACCGATCTCCATATCAACTTTGAGGTCACATCAGAGAATTTCCTCATATCTACCAATGTCACGAATTTCAAGGGCTTTATATAGGATAGATTATATCCCACCAAAGAAGGGTTCAACATTGAATTAAGGGGTAATGAATAATCCAAAGTCATATCATGCAAGCCTTGTAAAATTTTCCCCATATTCTCTGATATATTTTTCTTATCATTTCTTTAGGTAAAGTAAGTCCCTTTCCATATTATGTTGGAGGGTGTAAGCAAAATATTTATTAATTTTTTTTTCATAAATACTTTCATTCCATCACCTGGATCTCTTCCTCAACCTTTTTATTTTTTATAAATGTACACTATTCATCAAATTCACCCTCCATATGATAAGAGGCTAGAATAACCTTCTCTTTTTCAGAACATTGAAGGATGGACAAGATCTTATCAGTGGAGTTGGTCAGTTTTTCATTGATTGAGGGATCATATGATCCGTTGAAAGTAGGTGGCCTTTGTCTCATGAATCTCTCAATTTTGACTTGTTCGTTTTTAGGTGGGTTTGTAAATTCCTCTTGATCCATGTTTTTATTAAAAACATGAGTTAACTAAGAGTGTATCATTACAAGGTTTTTTATTCTCACTCCCATCAGATTGGGCATCTCATTGGGGTAGTCATCACATTGATCTTCATATCAGTTGTTAGCTCAATTCCACCTATTACTGGACATTTTCTAGAATAAAAGGAAAATCAGGGTTGATTATCTTAAACAGTTAACCACATAAATGGGAATATAGTGACATTAAAAAAATAACTTATGAATTAAATTTATCTCTTTAAATTATGAATTTCAATGCTTCGATCTAACATATCAATAAGCATTGGAATTTACCATAGAATATCCCTAGGGAGTGTCAAACCAAGATTGAAGCAAGTCAAGTTTTCATATACCAGTTCTTATTCGAGTCTAGCTCAAAGCGGTGTTTTTGGGTTTTACCCCTAGATACATTTGGGCCAGACCCACCTCTACAAATTTGTATCGGGACAGGGATGAAATTTATTGATAAACCACTTAGTCTGTATGAAAAATAGAGATTCTTATCCTACACTTAGTCTTATCCCAAATGCTTTGACTATAGTTTTATAATACTTATCCCAAAAATAATTAAACCTATCCTTTGATACCAACTATAACAAACCAAATATTTATTTCATATTTAAACATGATTTATTACATAAACGTGGACTTAATAAAAATATAAGGACTGATAGGTCTAGTTTCATGGGAGATTTGGAACATTACATAGCAACTTAATACATGAAATACACATATTTATTTAAAACTTATTTTACCTTACCACATCATTCATTTGTACTTAGAATTGCATGGGATAACCTGAGGACATACATAAGAAAATGGTGATCTATAAAGTGTAGGAAGGGAATAAGCAATGAATAAAATGAAGAATACAATACATATTATTAAATATTAACATCAATGGAGGAAAATGAACATTAACATAATGTCATGATATAGCATGATATTTATAACATGGAAATGTGTAAACAACATACAATATGATATTAGCATGAGCCAATGATCATTGCACATGGATTAGCCTGAGTAAACACACATTGCACATGAATTAGAATGTGTAAACCTCATTTCAAATGAATTAGAATGATTAAATTGTCATGGAACATGGCGTATCATGATACTAAACATTATCCAATGCATTGGACTGATATTAGGGAACACCCTTTATAATTATTTCAATCTAACGTTTAAGTGTGCCACATAAATCATATAACATAGATTAATTAAACATACTATGATATTCCATGATAAAGTACTATGTAATAAATAAATTTATGTTCCCAATAAAGATGTATATGAGCAAAAATTTTAATACCCATGATAGAGAAATGGGAATGGTATTCACTACATGATGATATTGGCCTAGAAAATCGCTGTGTAATGTTGGTAGCATAACATCATCATATGGAAATTAATAAAAAATGATGATGAGAGGGAAAGAGGTATCTCATCATCTAGTCATGAAATGGGAACTATAAGTATTATTTAAGAACATATCCAAACTTATGAAATGTAATTTATATGCATAATATAAAATAAATGCTTGAATGGAAATGAGAAGAGAGAAACCCCTTATGGAATTTTGGCAAGGTAACGAGTGTACACAGGGGTGATTAATGATAGAGAAATGGGTCTCTCATCATTAAAACACAATAACTAAAGTATGGGGGAGGTTTGAAAATATAACTGATCATTTTTAATTGAAAATAAAAGTATGTAACAATATAAGGAAACATGGAAAAAAATTTCAAAAGGGTGGAACCCTTATTGGATGTGTGATCTTAATGGCTTGGGAGAGTCTTATTGGGTGGTTGGGTGCCTTGGAAGGACTCTAGGGTGTTTATAGAGGAGTTTAGACGAGCTTAAATGTATTTTAGTGAATAGGAATGGGTTCTTGGGTGAGTTTATATATGAAAGGGTGGAGAATTTTTTATTATTTTTGTTTTGAATATTAGGCAAAAAAATATTCAAAACCACAGACCATCCAAGGGTTTTTCCATGGTTTATAGATAATGAGAGTAGTATTAATTATTTTGTAAGGCTAAGGTCCTAATATATTAAAATAGTTCCCTTTCCTATGTGGAGGTGATTCACACTTTCAAGGATTTGATTTTAAAAAATAAAAATATTTTATATGTCTTGGAAGATTCACTAAGGATTTATAAAATAAATCAAATAAACCTAAAGTTACATTATTTTAAAATGAAAAAATATATATATTTTCAGAATATATATTTTATATTATTTTATTTCATCACTATTGGTTCATTCTAATGTCATAAAACACATTATGTATTTATGCGGTATTTAATTTTTACACAAAAAATCGACTGTCTCATAAAATTAGAAAAAATTCACCATTGGATAATTTGTATGTCCTGATTCCAAAAATAATATTAATATTATATAAATAAGTTTCTAAATATGATAATTTTCACTTTTAAAATAAAACATACATTTATATCAAATTTAATGGTTTTGGAAAAAATATTTTTCAAACCTTAATAAATGTTACTTTTGACTTCATAAAAATTATATAATCATTAATATTTAATAAATTTAATTAATGATAATATTTTATTAAAATATTATTTTTTTTAAAAATACATTAATTCATCAGAATAGGTTCCTTAATTGAATTCGAATATTAACCAAAAATATTATTTGTGCTTTAGAAAATCATTTACAAAGTAACAATAATAGAATTAAAGTATATTCATTATTTTATCAAAATTAATCATAATTATAGAGCCTTGATACATATCCCTTTATTATAGTAGCATATTCCCTAAGAGTAAGGTGTGCTATGGTGGGGCTTTCTTGGGTTCCTTTGGTGAACATGGTTTGGTTCATGATCACGATGAGCTTGAACTTCTCCCGTAAATGGTTTTTCTCACGCTTAAGTTGTTGGGTCTTGGCTTGGTCTTGGTCTTAAGAAAAGCCCTAAAATTTTATCTCTCTCAGGACCTCTAATAAATGGTCTTCATAGGGTAGGATCATACTGGTCTAGGACATCACTTCCTTTGTCTCTACCAAATGGATTTATTAAAACCCTATATTTATACTATTCATGTGATCACTACTCAATAGTTATATAATCAACAATAAGGATACATAATGTTAATTTAAATCCAATTGGATATAATAAAACTAAATGAGTGCATGAGTTTTCTATATCCATGAGATATTTAAATTAAAGGGAATTTTATTCTTAAATTTTTGGGTTGTTACAACCTTACCCCCTACGAAATTTCACCCTTAGAATTTTCTTTTCACATAATAAAATAGATGTGGGTAACTCTGCTTCATCACTTCCCCTGGTACCCACTTTCCTTTTTAACTATTGTTTTCTCCAAAACACCTTGAAAAGGGGAATCATATTCTTCCATAGAACTTATTCTCTACAATCTACGATCTTCACTGGCTTCTCTTCATATGATATATAATTCTCCAATGTTACCACATTTGTATTGAGTACATGTGATGGGTTAGGTATGTACTTCCTCAAGAGTAACACATGGAATACATCATGTATTTGAGATACGTTCAGAGGGAGTTCAAGTCGATACTCCACTACACTGATGTGATCAAGGACCTCAAAAGGACCGATGTACCTTGGACTAATCTATACCTCCATCCAAGGTCTCCTAAATTTATAACATGTAGATATACAAAATAATACCATGTCTCCAACGTCAAACTCTATGTATCATTGAAGAATTTCAGCATAGATATTTTGTAAAATTTTGTGGCTTTGATGTGATGTTGGATGGTCTTAACCTTCTCCACTATTTCTACAACAATTTTCATACCTAAAAGTTGTTTTCCCCTAACATCATCCTAACATGTCGATGTTCTGCAACTCTTCCCATAAAGGGATTTTTAAGGAACTATTTGGATGCTTGAGTGGAAACTATTGTTGTAAGAGATTTACACCAAAGAAATATATTGGTCCCATCTACCTTTGAAGTCCATTGAATAGCCTCTCAAAATGTTCTCTAGTGTATATATAGTCTACTCACATTTGCCATCAGTTTGAGGGTGATAGGCCGTTATGAATTTCAACTCACTGTTCAGAGCATATTGGAGACTCTTCCAGAACATATAGGTGAATATTGGATCCCAGCCAGACATAATCGATAGTGGTACTCTGGGATACCTTACCAATTTTTTTATGTATATCAATGTTAGTTTATTCAGTGAGAAATTCTCTTGAATTGTAATGAAGTGTGAAATCTTTTTAATAAGATCCACAAAAACCCAGATAACATTGTTTTCTTTGGATGTCTTTATAATCATGGTGACAAATTACATGGTGATGTTTTCCCATTTCTATGTTGGTATGGGTAACGGTTTCATAATACCCTTACACTTCTACCTATACACCTTCAATTTCGGAAATACCTAGAACATTGATGTATATTTTTCGATCTCATTCTTTAGGTTATCCGACCAATAGTGCTCCTTAATATCATAATACATCCTCATGTTTCCTGGATGAATTGAGAAATTAAAACCATGTGCCTCATCCAAATTTTATTTCTTTACATTTGGATTTGTTGGAACACATATTCTTCAACCTAGTGTCACAATTCCTTCTTCATTAACATTGAAATCTGAGGATTTCTCTTTCCTTATAGTTTCCAATTTCTTTTGGATTCCCACATCATCTTATTAAGCATCCTTTAACCATTCCAAAAGAGATGGTTGAGAAATAATTTTTGAAAGGATTAATGATTTCCCATTCTTTATTATTCCCATGTCCATATTCATCAAATCTAAGAAGATTTGATCCTTTTAAATTCTCTTAATTGATAGAATTGTCGGGTCCTTTATACTAAGAGAATCTTACACCTTGTTCACTTCACTAGTGTGGTAATTGAATGAATAGTCTTAATCCTTGATGTGCTCTAACAATCTTTGTTGGAACATATTTAGCTCTTTCTACGTGAATATATATTTGAGACTTTTGTGATCTATATATATTTCACACTTCTAACCAATGAGATAATACAACTATATTTTTATTGAAAATATTATTTTTTGCAACTCCAGATCATGTGTGGTATAGTTTTCTCATTAATTTTCAACTGCATTGAGAAATTGGTAATGAATTTTTCATTTTGCATCAACACCAAGACCATACCCTTCTTTGAAACATGGATGAAGATTATGAAAATCTCCCAACTTGTGGGTTATGTGAGCATAAGGGAAGTGATAAGTCTCTTAGTCAACTCCAGGAATCTTTCGTCACATTAATCATTTCAAGAAAATTGGACTCCCTTCCATGTTATCTTGGTAATAGGGTTTTAATATTGTGATAAATTTCACAGAAATCAGTGAAAATATCTGGCTAACCATAGGAAGATACCGATATCCTCCATAGATATAAGCCACAACCATCCCTCAATTTAATTTTTCTTATATAGATCCATAAATATCCCATTTCTTGTGATTATATGACCCAAGAATGTGACATCCTTCATCAATAACTCACACATGTTGTAATTTTCAAAGAGCTTCTCCTTTCCCAAGGCATATATCATAGTGCTTGGATGCTCCTCATGTTCCTCCGTGGTTTTGGAGTATATTAGAATATCCTCTATAAATACTAACACAAATTTTCTATGTTAATCTCTAAAGACTCTGTTCATCAAGTCCATGAAGATTTTTGGAGCATTAGTGAGTCTGAATGGGATCACTATGAAATCATAATGCTCGTACCTTGTATTAAAAATAATATTGGGGATATCCACCTTCTTCACCCTAACTTTTTAATATCCCAACATCATATCTACCTTGGTGAATTATTTTTCTCCACATATTTGATCGAACATGTCATCAATTTGTGTAAAAAGTTACTTGTTCTTTATAATGATTTTGTTGAGCTCGTGATAATCAATTCAATGGTGTATTGACCTATCCATCTTGACATAGAGGACTGGTGCACCCCATGTTGAAGCACTTGGGTGTATAAACCATTTATCCAAATTCTCCATTAGTTTTTTATTTAGATCCAAAAGCTCCACAACACCCATTTTATATATTGTATGGGATATTAGAAATTCCCCAGGTATAATATCAATTGATAATTCAATATCTCTTCTAAGAGGATGACTAGGAATTCCTCGGGAAACACATCAGCGAATTCCCACACAATAGTCATGTCTTCAAAGTTGGTTATTTCCTAAGACTGAATGATTTGATAATGATACATGTTCTCATAGGGATGAAATATCTATGCTTGAGATGATGGTTCTATAGAAGATCCATCCTCCTACTTTCACTTGTATAGAATCGGGGGTCAATTAACCATATTGAGAGTGATTTTTCTCTTGTGGATATTTATGTCGACTCTATATAGGGAAAGCCAATCCATGACATTAATTGAATCAAATTCCACTAGAGGGAGTATGATGACGTTCATAGGGATGTTCAATCCACAAATTGTGATATGGGAGGAGTTATATACATAAGATGCAACAATTTCTCGATTTTTTATTTTCACTAACATCTCTACTTCCATGATTTGTGGTGGAGTTTGGATTGTTCTACTAAACTTTTGGGATATAAAAGAATTCGTAGAACCAGAATAAAAAATTTCGTTCACTATTATTGAATTAATAACATGCATACTTATCACCACTTTGTTTTCAAGATTCACTTCAATGGTAGTGATGAAAAAATCTCTCCCTTTATACCTTGGAGGATGTTGGTTACATCCAATTACCCTTGTCTTAGGGAACTAGTTCGTAAAATTCCTCGGTTCTTTATAGTTGTAGAAATGAAAAACACACCAATGGTCGACTAAAGAATTTCCATTCCTCTATAACATTGAGGGGCTTCTATTATTGGAAATTATTGGCTAGGTTACCTTTTATTCCACAACTATATAATTTCCTTGACCCCCTTAGGTAATTTTTGGGGTGATTATTTCTGCACTTTTGATAAACGGGGTGCTAGAATTTCTCATCACTATTGGATTTATCCTTCAAACCTCCAGAATTAAATTCCACCTTCAGCTTCTTGCCTCTTTGATACCCCTCAGATTCTCTGATCTCCATATCAACTTTGTGGGAACATCATACAATTTCCTCATAGCTATCTAAGTCATCAATTGTGAGGTCTTGGCATAGGCTAGGTTTTGGCCCACCGAAGAAGAGGTCAACCATGCATTGGGGGTAATAAAAAATCGGGATTTATATCATGAAAAACTTGTGTTTTTTTCCTCATACACTCTAATGGATTCATCGTATTTTTTCTTTAGGTAAAAGAAGTAACATTCCATCTTCAGTTAGTGTGTATAAGGAAAATATGTATCGAAAAATATTTTCAAGAAATTCTTTCATTCAATCACCTTGATCTCTTCCTCGGTATTTATATTTTTGATCAATGTCCACAATTCATCAAGTTCACCCTCTATACTATAAGAATCCAAAAGAAAATTCTCTTGTTCAAAGTTTTGAAATATGGAGAATTACTTCCAATGGAATTGATCCATTTTTTGGTGATTGATGGATCAAATGATTCATTGAAACTAGGTGGCCTTTATCTCATCAATCTCTTCATTTTGTCTTGTTCTTTAGTAGGTGGGGATGGAATTTCTTCTTGATTGAAGTTTATAATCAAAAGTTGAGTTAACTGAGAGAGTATTATGAAAAAGTTTTCTATTCCCTCTCCCATCATATTGGGAATCTAATTAGGAAAGTCATCACATTGATCATCACATCAGATGTTAACCAGATTCCTCCTATTACCATCCATTGGCTAGAATAATAGGGAAATTTGGTATGAGTATCTTAAACAGTTAAACACATAAAGGGGAATATAATGACATTAAATAGATAACATATAAATTAAATTTATCTCCTTTACTTATGAATTTATATGATTCAATCTATGTTATCCCTGATCTACTTTATAACTTATAATATTATGAGGTTTTTTCTATCCCATAATAATGGTTCGTAATATTCTTGTGAATTTTTCCATGCATATCTCTCAGGAGTGTAGAACCAAGAGTGCAGGAAGGGCAGTTTTCGTGCACTATTCTCATTCAAGTCTACCTGAAAAGGGTGTTTTCAGGTTTTACCCCTAGATACATCTGCTCTAGTGCCACCTCTAATTGTTTGTATCCAAGGAGGGGTGTATTTTCATGATAAACCACTTACTATAAACTCTACAAAATTTAGGGATTACTTTCTTATAGTTTGTCTTATCCCTATGGTTTTCACTAGAGTTTTCTAATCCTAATCCCAAAAATAACTAAACCACTATTTTGATACCAACTATAACAACCTTAGTCTTTATTTTATATTTAAACCTGATTTAATACATAAACTTACACTTAATAAAACTCAAAAGATAAAAATCCAAAGTTTCTTTTGGGATTAAGAACATTACATAACAACTTAAATCATGAAATACACATCTTTATCGAATAATGATATTACATGACCCCAACATTCCTTCGTACATAGATTTTCATGGGATAACCTGAGGACATATATAAGAAAATGATGAGTTATAAAGCCCAATAAAGGAATAAATTTGGAATCAGATGAGTAATATAATATAATTTAATCAATAGGAAAATCAATGGAGTGAAAAAGAAACATGAACCTAAAGGAATGATATTCATAACTTGGAAACGTGGCAAAAACATACAACATGATATTAGCATGAGAAATGGCTCATTGCACGTGGAATAACATGACTATACCTTAATTTCATAGGAATTAGCATGCGTAAAACCTTATTGCATATCAATTGGAATTATTAAACCCTCACTGCACATGGAGTATCATTATACTTAACATTACCCAATGCATTGGAGCACTATCAGGGTTCACTCTTCATAATGATTTTAATCTCACATTTAAGTGTGCTGCATAAATAATATAACATGGATTCCTTAAAAATCATAAGTTATTACATGATCAAGAAATTTGGAATACATACATGTAATTCCCCAATAAATAAGTATATGTTCATAAAGCTGAATACCCATGATAGATAAATGGTTATGGTATTCACTACATGATGATTTTGTCATGGAAAATCGTGGTGTAATTTTGGCAGCATAACGACATCATATGGAAATTGATAAAAAGGGATGATGAGAGAGAAAGAGGTATCTAATAATAAAGGAATTAAATGGGTAGTATAAGTTATATTTAAAAACATTTCCCAACTTATGAAATGGAATTTATATTCATAATATAAAATAAATTCTTGAATAGAAATGAGAATATAGAAATCACTTACGAAATTTCGGCATGGTAACAGGTGTACACTGGTGGAATTAATGTGATAGAAAGGAGAATATTAGCATTAAAACATAATAAGTTCAGTTTGGGGGAGGTTCTAAAACATACCCTATTATTTTTAATTAAAAATAAAAGGATTTATCAATATAAGGAAACTTGGGAAAAATTGGGAGGGGAAAGAACCCTTAATTGGATGTGTGATACCAGAGGCTTGGGAGAGGATTCTAGGGGGCTTGGGGTGCCTTGGGAGTACTATAGGGAGTAAATAGCAGAGTGTGGGTGATCTTGAAAGAGTATGAGTGATGTGGAATTGGTTTTTTGGTGGGTTTATATAGGAAATGTGGGGGAATTATTTATTATTTTGGTTTTGGACACTACACACAAAAATATTCAAAACCACAAACCATCCAATGGTTTTTACCGATGGTTTATTGAAAAGGTTAGTTTTATAAATTATTTTATTTGGTTAAGGGATTATTATTTTAAAATATTTCCCTTGATTATGTGGAGGTGAGTCACACTTTCAAGGAAATGATTTTAAAATATTAAAATATTTTATTTGTCTTGCAATATTCTCTAAGGATTTATAAAATAAATAAACTAAACATAAAATTACATTATTTAATGGAAAAAATATATTTGTACGAATATACCATTAATTTTATTTTATTACATCACTGTAGGGTCATTCTGATGTCATAAAACACTTTATATATTTATATGGTATTTAATTGTTACCCAAAAATTTGATTATCTCAGAAAATTTTGAAAAATTCCCCATGGGATAATTTTGACATCCTGATTCGAAAAATAATATTCATTTTATATAAATAATTTTTAAAAAATGTGAATTTTCTATTCTAAACTAAAAATGTAATTTTTTGAAAATTGAGGGGTTTTGGAAAAAATAGTTTTCAAACCATAATAAAAGTTACTTTTGTCTTCATAAAAATTATATGATCACTAATATAAAAAAATTTAATTTAATAATAATATTTTATTAAAAATTTATTTATTTCAAATATAAATTAATTCATCCAAATAGATTCCTTAATTAAATTTTAATATTAACCGACAAAAATATTTATGATATTGAAAATAATTTACAAAGTAAGAATAATAGAAGGAAAGTATAATGATTATTCTATAAAAAAATAATGACAATACTAGGTTCATGATACTTATCGCATTATTACACCAACATACACCCTAAGAGTAAACTTTGTGATGTTGGGGCTTTCTTAGGGTCATTCGGTGAACACGGTGCTGGCTCCACTACACGAAAAGCATAAAAATGATATATTCCTTATATTCTTTGATAAATAGGATTCAAAGGGTATGATCCTACTGGTTGAGGCCATCACATCCTTTGTTTGTGCTAAAAGGATTTGTTAAAACCCTATATTTATAATAGTCATGTGATCACTTTTCAACGACCATATTATCAACCATAAAGATCATTAACCATCTTTTAAAACCCAATTGGATATATTAAAAAATGAGTTTTTGGGTTTTCTATATCCATTAGTCATTTAAAAGAAATGAATTTTTATTCATAAATTTTTAGTTCGTTACACTCTCCATAATGTTTTCAGAGCTCCTCAGTACCTATGAAATTTTATACGCAATCAGACACCTCTAAAACTGTAAGAAACCTATAAAAGAAGAACTAAGGTAAAAATTCATCTTATATTTATATTTATCTAAGAGTATAATCCTATCCTAGTTAAATAAAATATACATATGGTGAGGCTATAATATTTCGTGTAGTGGAACCAGCTCCTATAGAGTCTGATTTAGGGCCAATGACCGTGAGAGGTACTATACTTACTGTATCATCTGTTGTTATTTATATTTTTTAAACTTATTATTATCACACATTTAAATATATATATTATTTTTATTTTTTGAAATTATCTTCTATTTTAAGGGGAGTTGGATCCTTGATTGAGCTAGGCAATGCCACCCCTTCCTAAAGCGGTTAGTTTTCATATCGGATATAGTCCCTATAGGCTCAAGTTGATAAAGGAAATATAAATTAAAAACATCCTACTATTATAACAGAGTTTCCGTAGGTCTTTCCAAATGATTTATCATGTTTACCACTCCAATACGATGAATATTTTTCTATCAACTTCTTTCCCAAAACCCAATCAATTTCCATTTTTTATTTTTATATTGAACCTAAATATCTAGATGAGTTAAAGATACAATTAAATTATCTATAATCTAAGGGATCCATCTACTCGAGCATGTCACCTAAGTTTTCCCTAGTTATCTTCTCCAAGAAAAAATATGGGTCCCTCAACATTTGTATTAATTACTAGAAGGGTAATTAGTATATGATTAAGAATAAGTACTCCTTTCCCTATATTTAAGAGATATCTTTGGACAGTTGGGGGTGAGGTCGTTCTCCATAATTGATCTTTGATCTGGTTACCATTAACTATAAGCGAATTCTCCCAAAACATCAACCAAAATAAAGAATGTTCATTTTTAGTACCTGATGATGTCATTTTATTTTACCCATAATATGGGAGTCTTTATGGAGTTTATAAACAACATATTCCACCAATACCAATAATCATATGTAGTGGTATTTTTGGATGACATCTTGGATTATTCTAAGACTAAGGAGGTTCATGAGCACCATTTTTAGACTATCTTGGGAAATTTACATGATCATAAACTCAATTATAAGATGTTAAAGTATAGATTTTGAATCATGGAAGTCAAATTCTTAAGACATGTTTTATCAGAACAAGGTATATGAGTCAATCCTAAGAAGGTATGAGTTTTTTTTCAGGGGAAAAACTATGAAATATATTTATGTTCAGGAACTTCTTGGGTATTGTATGATATTATTTGTAATTTTTCAAGAATTATCTGAATTTGAATCTTACAAAACTACTATCACCCATAATGGGGTTATATTTGTTTGAATATCTGAATGAAAGGAATCATTTGATGATCTAAATTGCTAGATCACTTCATCTCATGTCCTATTAATTTCAGAAGATAATCATGGTTATGTTTTGTATTGCGATTTTATTGGTTTATACTTGGTTTTCATGTTTATACAGGTCAAATTATGGTGGCATATGGATCTCATCAACTTCAAACCCTTGAGAGAAACTACCCAATCCCTAATCACATACTCCCAAGGGCTATTATTTCTTTGAATTGTTGGAGGCAATATCTGTTTGGGGAGAAGTTCATTTTCTATTATTATCATTAAATTTTGAGTTATATCCAATATTAGAGGGTCTTGAACCTCAATGAAATATAGTGGGTTGAGTATCTATTGGATTTGGACATTGAAATTTCTTATACACCATGAGAATTAACCATTTTCGCCAGTGATTTTAGTAATAAATTTACTTATCAATAATTGAATGATTTAAATGATGAATGCACCTTAATAAAACTTTTTTATGGATGAATTTGGTGATGCTAGAGGAGAAGTAGGTTTTGTTCATTACCAAGGTGTAATTGATTTCTTATCTTATTGATCTAATTATTTAGTGGTCACATGGAGATGAATAGTTTTATCACGTCTTTTTTCAATATATGGTAGGGATACCACCCGTGATTGGTGTCTATCTCCCAAAGTTGTTTTCTGATTTCAGAACAGGTATGTAGGATCTCTCTACCTTTGAAGAATGTTGTGATATAATATTTTCATTAGTTTTGGTGGGATTAACACCTTGGAACCCCCAATATGTATTAGGATATGAAGAATAGAATATGGTGAAAATGTGTGAAATGTGATATCATGAATCTTATATCATGATGTTATACATTCCAGTAGTTCAATGTTTAGCATCAAAATCCCTTCGGCCCACTCCAGCCTCTTCCTATACTTACCTATAAATGGGATGAGATATCCATGGACATTATCTTGTGGATACATTAGAAAAATAAATGTAATAATGATATATGGGTTTCAATTTAGGGACAAAAAGTCACCCCACATCATCTCAATCAAAGATACAACAAAAGAAGATAAACTATGAATATGATATGTGCAATAGGTCATGAAGGGTCATTTATTACCTCCACTCATCATCTTAGGTAGATACATGTGATTTACCTATTGTATTTTAGAAGATCCTCTAAGTTGTTATGGGATCTCAAGCATGGATGATCATGACATATCATCCACATATTGATGGTCAGGTTGAGTGAGAAATCCAAATTTTAAAGGATAATATTTGTGCTTCTGTCTTAGCCTACTTAGGTTATTAAGATAGTCATCTCAGACATGTTGAGATTTATTATAACAATAGTAACCAATTTATTATAAGGATAGAAGAATATGAGGTTTTTTAGTTATCCATATTGGTCACCCTTCTGCTAGACTGAGCTAGGAGAGACTTCATTATTGGGGTCAATAATTATGAAAGCGACAATGAAAAAGATTCAGATGATTTGGTTGTGGCTATAGACAACTCAGGGTCACTATAAGTACTATGATGATCGTCATTTACATCACTTGAACTTATCAAATGGTGATACGTTGTTTCTAATTGTATCACCCCATTTGTTCCACCAGTGATTGAGGAATTAAGGAAAGCTTTCCCCATGAAATTTCAACCCCTTCAAGATCATACAAAGGTTTAGAATGTTTTCTTTTAGATTGTGTTTTCTTCATTCGTTAACAAAAATATATAATGTGCTTCATATTTATCAAATTAATGAGTAACAACCTAACTCATCCCATGTGATGTATTTAGGGGACCTAAAATTTAAACTAGACATTTCAACTAAAAATAAATCATTTTAAATCATTAACTCTCAAGGTAAAGTGTTATACAAGATGTCTATTTGCTTAAACCATGATTTTTGGAACCACAGATTGGATTCACATGAAACATGGGAGTATAAAACATATATAAGAAAATATTATCCTTTATTATTCATGAATCAAGTAATGAGTTATGTATATATTTGCAAAAAGTGATATCATAGAGAGAATTGTCACACCGATGGTGTTTATTTTATGTATGTAGTATTTTATTTATTTATTTTCATTATATGTTCTAAATATGTTTTTTTGGTATTTTTATACTTTGAACCTTTTGGAATCTATAGAATCTATAGTTTTTTTTATTTTAAATATTTATAGTCTTTGGGATGCAACAATATAGCCCAGGAGGTTATTCCGAGAGGTATCCCCCATCATGTACTACAAAAAGGTAACATCAATTTCCCTTATGTAAGACAACACCTATGTAGGGATAAATCAACAAGAAAGTGATGTTATATCTTATCCCAAGAGTGAATATCTTGAAGCATACCATGCTCACAATAAATAATAGAAACATTTTTTACATATACATAGTGAAACACATTTACACATGTGGACTAGGTGAGTTTGTACCATATCCTAGGGGACGATTCTAGGGAGTCCTAGTTCAATGTTCACCATGATTATAAGAGGCTACATAATATTGGCCTTAAATTCAAGGTCCCTGGCCCTCCACCTCCTTGATCTTTACTAGGATACAACCTAATAGTTATGTTATAGATATTTACAACCCCATGGGTTATTCTATTGTTTACTTTTTTGTAGTTTTATAATGGAAAAACCAAAAATTAAAAATTAAAACCCCAATAAAATTAAATCTATAACACCCTTGTTCTAACACTTTATAAAATTCAAGAAACCTCTCATGTCCAAGGAACATCACCCTGCCCTCCTAGGTTTTGTCTTGTGTGTTTTTCATCTATATTTTCTATTTAAAACACCATTTAAACTCATTATCTACCTTTTTTAAGTTCCTCCTTCTTTATTTCGTAACTTTCTATTCCCCCCAAATCCTTGGATGTCTAGAGTTCCATCAATTTAAACCAAAACTATTTTTATCTAAATTTTAAGGATGTTTTAGGGATCTAGGGACTCTTCATATCCCTATATTATGGTATTCATCACTTCCAAGTTCTATGGGTTGATTACGGAAGGTGGTTTCGTGAGATAATGTTGTTTTATGATACAATTATGCTTTTAACATTTTTTAAATGTTTCATTATTTAATATAAACTATATTATGATGTTTTTAAAAAG
Organism: Viscum album; assembly: GCA_963277665.1. Classification (NCBI taxonomy): domain Eukaryota; kingdom Viridiplantae; phylum Streptophyta; class Magnoliopsida; order Santalales; family Viscaceae; genus Viscum; species Viscum album. The sequence continues at coordinate 489,850,456 of OY728120.1, forward strand.
TTTATAATATATGATATGGATTCTTTAAATTTATTCTTTTTAATTGAGAGAAAGAAATTCTTTTTTAAGGGATGTTTTATGAATGATAAATTTAATTTCCTAATGATGTACTGAGAGATACTTTTTTGAAATGAATTTTCAGTTGATTAAAATTGGAATGGGACATTGTAACTTGGGTATCGAAGTGGGAAATAGTATTGTTAAGTATCCCCTTATTTTATTCTATACTAAATAAAGATATTAAAATAGGATAAAGGTTGTGGTTTCATTGATGGGACTCACCATAGAACTATGACAAGGAATGTTATCCTTAGCAGTAAGTAATATGTGTTGTTGTGGGATAGGAGACCCCATACCACTTGGTCAAGGAATAAGCTCATAAGTGGACTGTGAACACACTTAAATATTTCAGAATTGGATATGAGGACCTAGGGTTTCTATAACCATTCTGGCCTAAGGGATCTCCCATATTCCATATTTATGGAAAATTCTTATCATTATAGAACTTACCATTAATTCCAAATTACTATATGCATGTTGTTTGTTTTCTTGAAAAGAAAAGTTAAAATCTTAATGTCATTTTTTAATTTCAAACTAAGCAGATTTTTTATATAGAAAGGGTTACTAATTAAAAACATTTGGGATTCAACCAGACTATTGTTTCTCACATCCTACGCAAACCTAGTAGAATTTTGTGGACCATATTTTGATAGGTTCATGTAAATTTAGAGAACAACATTAAGGTAGTGGGTTATTTTCAATGTTTTTCTCAACATGGTTGGGGTTCCATGGTAGAGAATTAACCCTCATGTCATATAGAGATAGGTAGACGTTTTTGTTCATTTTTAGTTAGTCTTATAGAATTGGCTTGTATCACCTACCTGTTATCCACATGGCCTCTTTTTTGTCCTGGAATATATGTGACTCTCCTTTTTGACACTCACATTAATTTAAAATATATATATATATATATCTTATTTCTATATGTTTCAAAATTTAATCAATGTTCCAATATTGGATTTATATTGTCCATGAAAAGTCGTTTTTTTTACCATGACATTCCATGTTTTGAAATGTCATATCGAGTCATTGAATTTGACCCATTTTTATGATTATATTGGGAAACAAATTCCCAAAGGGGTTCCATGATTCCTAGGCAATAGTTTTCAGCTTTGGGGGATTTATAATACCCTTCAGATCGTGGTGAAGACTGAATTGGGTACCCGGGTCAGGGGCATCCCATATTGGTTCATGAAATGAATAAATAAATATCATGTGTAGGTGTCAATAAATAACCAATGTCTATCTTTGGGTTATAAGGTGGAACTCGGTGCAACAACCCCAAATCCAATATCCCAGAGCTACAAGTTACCTTATTACACAGAAAGAAGATACAAGTAATCACATCTCAAATGATTGAACTGTTTAGTAATCTTTAAGAACTAGATAGATACATTATTCTCATATTACATTTCAAATATAACATACATAGCATAAAAAATTCTCTCATCCAAAATATTATTCATAATATCCTTTTCATGCCCTATGAAAAGGAAATAAGATAAAATTGTGAACATAGATTCTTAATAAGGGTTATGTATAGTGAAAGCTATCATTTTTAAATAAGTTATAATCAATGTGGAAAATTAATTAACTAAAAAAACATTACATTTAATCAATGACATGAGAACCAAATGAATCCATGGATAATATCAATGAATTAATCAGAAGAATGATAATAACAACTAAATTCTAAATGAATAAAATACGTAATATTGGATTCCATATTCTCAAAAATCATGGTATCTATATGGCTGTGACATTTTTCCTAGTTATTTTAAAACAATGGATTGGAATACACAAAAAAACTGATTTAATTATAGCATACTGATTTTTCTTATAAGACTTGTTGATTAATTAATGGGATATATAATTCCAAGACCAACCCATCATCGTATGTTAAATGAATTTCTAATATATGGAATGATCAATTTAATTTATAAACAATATGACACATAAAATTATATACATATAGATTAAATTTTAAGAATTTATCAATAATACTCCATTAAATCAAATACATTCAAAGTACAACACTTCATGTAGAAATGAAATATATTTTAGTTAATAATCATATCCATGATACAAAGAATATATATATTTTAGAGAAAGGTAATATATAATTATCACAGGTATGTAAATGTTTCAATGGACGGTATCATTACCACTTTTCCCTGTGGTAAATAGTTTAAATAAATGGTAGTTTTCACTGATGAATATAAATTTCATTAAAATATTATTAAAACATTCTTATGGAAATGAACCTATATATTTTTTTAAATCGCTTATTTAAAAAAAATGTTCAATTATAAAGTAAAACATTTTATTTGAAAGTAACATTTTAAAATTATAAAGTAATATTCCAACAAAATATTAGTCATGATGGTGGAAAAGTTTTCTCATTTCAAATAAGCTAAAAAATAGTCCTTCTATAGATTTTTTCAAAATTCACAAAGTACAATGTTATAAAAACAACCAAAGTATTCCATTCAAACCATTTTCAAAAAATTAAAACTTTGGAAAAAATGACATTTTCTAAATAATTATAGAAGTTTGAAAATAAAATTAAAATATTTTATTCAAAATATGGATACAGAATAAAAATATATGTAATCAAAATAGAAATAATATCTATTTTCTTTACAAAATTCTTTTTCATGATTCAAGTTCTAAAGAGACGAAAAGTTAGAAAGAAATAAGGTAATTATTTAAGAGATTAGACTTGAAATGAAATTTAATCATAATTAATAAAAATATTTTGATTTTTATTACATAAAATGTGTATTATATAAACCATATAAAAATAAACATGTACATAATACCAAATATGTATCAATGGAGAGAATATTATTATGAAATCCCTTACCTCTGGTTTGAATTGTCCCATAGGTTCTCTATACTCTTGTATAACAAATATAAGTTTTATAAAATTACATAAAAATTATATATTCATATATATTATATCATATATGATCTAATTATAATATTTTTTCACCCATTTGTTTACAATATTTTCTTATTACCATTATTTGAGGTGTTAACATCTATGTTTTTCATGAATGTTTGGATTAATTAGTTTCGATACCTATAAATTTAAATTTGTTACATAATATATATAATGTTCTTAATTTTATAAATTTCATATGTATTCAATAAATATATATTTATAGTCATCCTTAGAAGATAGATATACAAAAATCAATAACATTGTTAATGGAGATAGTAGGTTGTATGTACGGAAGAATGATGTTTTCACTTTTCAACAGATTGAATAAAATAAAGGTGAATAATAAATAATATTTAAATAATTATTATTACTTCTAACACATATATTAAATACAACTTTGTTACAATTCATATAAAATTAAATGATAAATGGTTCACATCGCTTTGTGGAGTACACACGAGCGATGTTACCATCTTCCAACAGATTGGAAGGTAAAGAGGTATATAGGATATTAGAGTTAAATTATCATATTTATGTCATAAATAATTATTATTTAAATATTTATAACCATCCAAGTAAAGTAGTTATTAAAAAATAATTACACTATTGTGTGGAGACGATAAGTCATACGTACACACCTATGTTGTTTTCACTTTTTGTAGCATAGAAAAGGGATGGAATATCATCTTTCCATAATAATAATAATAAAATATTACTATATTTATGATACATGAGTTCTTATATTATGATGGTTATAACAAATTAAATGTTTGTATAATAAGAAATATACTTGATGGACTTGGTAAACATGGTTACCTCTTCTTTGGTAGAAGTTCTATAGATCACTTTTTAAGGGACCAAGGGTGGGTGTTTTAGGGGAAAAATACCTCAAGAACTTCTAGAATGATTTTCAGAATATGAATGGTTATGTTTTGGATGAGCTATATTTCTCAATGAAGTGTAAATAAGTGAAAGAAGGTGTTCCATTTTATAATTGAGGTGGGGAAATTTTATAATTTCTTAAAAATATATATAATAAGACTATTATATATAAAAATTCATAAAAATGGTCATGAATTTGAATAAAATGTTTCTTGGTTTTAAATAACATCATCAAATGAAATTTATAAAAGTTTTGACATAATTTTAATCCTTATTTTTTTATTAACCCCTTGGTTAATTATTTTTTACATTAACCATGGTAACCACTATTTTAATCACAAAGGTTTAATTATATTATTAAAAATAGAAATGTGACTATTATATAATTCATGGATGATTTTTTATTCCATTTTTCATTCACATGTGAAAATATAATAGTTTTATTAATTTTAAACAATTTAATAAAATTTTATTTTGACAAAATATCATTAATGTCAATTTTGACACTATTCATTTATTTTAATCTTAAATAAATTAATAAAAAAGATAAATTAAAATATTATCCATTAAAACTAACTTAGAATTTATGTTGATCTATAAAATTCAGGTAAAATGTTATCCCATTCATGTTATATTTATTTTTATATTTGTAAAATAGTTTATTTCATTTTTCAATTAATTAAATAATTATTGTGTTGGTGTTGCACAAGCATTTAAGGTTATATTATAATTAATAATAAACAGAAATAAATTTATATCATGAAAATAATTTCATTAATATAAAAAAAAGATATTTTCATTTACTATTTTTAATTTTTTTATGCACAGACATAATATATTTTAAAACCAAGAGAGTGACATTTGGTAACTTTCTTTACTTTAAATATTATAAGGGTCATTTTCCTGAAGAAAAATCCATTAAATAAGACTATTTTGAGAGTAATATTATAAGGTTAAAATTCTATTGATCCAATAATAATTAAAATGAAACTTTATAGACTTATTACCTAGTTTAAACCAAGATTTATCAGATTTACCCACTACTTAAGTGATAAATTTTAGTGTAGTTACTATGCATATGAACAAAAAATTAAAGGGAAATTTTACCAAATTTTAATATCATAATTAAAAATATTTAATATATTTTAAAAAGATAAATTTCTATAATTTTTTGAAATTAAAATTAAAATTAACTAGAAAAATGAGATAAAAGATACCTTTTCATATAAATGTCTTTTTTTGTAAAAAATTATTTTATAATAAATTAAGTCATCATATATATATAATGAAATTTATTTGATTATTAATTTTATAACATTTATAGTTTTATTTTTAAATAATTTTAAATAAAATGTAACATTGTAAATTCTTGAGATAAAATACAATTTTCAAAAAACAATCGTTATTTTTCACCATTCACTGGAAAATAAAAAATTTATGAGAAATAAAAAAATAGGCCTAAGATAACATTAATGTGATTATTTTAAAATTGTATTATTATTATTAAATAAAAATTATTTATGTTCAAAAATTAATTATAAATATTTCTCAAAAAAATAAATAAATAACATTTTTTATAGAAAACGTGATTCAGAAGCATAAATTAACTTTACTACAAATTGATTACTTACATCATAATAATCAATCAATGAATTTGTAACAATTAGTTACTATATATATATATATATATATTTATATTTAACAATTTGATTCTAATAATTACTACCAAAAACCTCAATGGATATATTATAATAGCCAAATTTAAATAATAATGTTTTAGTGTTAATTTCAACTCGGTGTTGTGTGTTGTATACACTATCAAACATAGTGTTATTTTTAAATATTTGGGGGTCACATTATCCCCCCCCCCTCAATAAATTATTCCATCATATTTATAATTTTTGATCAATAATAAAAGGTTTGGATTTTGAAAATACCTTTGTGGAAAACAAACATTTTAAAAAGGGAAAATAAAACTTCTTCTTAAAAATATGGAAGAGTAAATAAAATGGTCATCATAAAACTAGGTTTTTGAATAGGAGAACATATGTGGGAAGTGAAAATATAGATATAAAAGAAAAACCAAATTCAAAAGGATTAAAACATAGTGACTGATAGGATGGACATGATACAATTAACTATCACAAAATCGTAAATCTGTGATGGGTTAAAAGACCATTAATGTCTCAGTAAGAAAAGTAAACTAACAACATTTAAATTTTGGGTAAGTTTTCCTAAAGTTAAGGGATTATTTTTATATCTAGATAAATAACTCAAGTAAATAATCTTATGTTATTTTTCCCATGTCATAAGAATAATTACATCCTTTAGTTGCGCTTAGATCTATTTCCTCTTCATCTCTTACACGAGGAAATTCATTCTCAAGATGAATTTTTCATTCCTGAAGCACTTTTAATGAATCAAAATATCCATAAGTAATTCCTTATTCCTCTATTTTTTTCACCAAAACCAAAAACAATTAACAAGTTATCCAATATTATAAATAAAATCTTAACCTTAAAAGATAATATCTAATGTTCATCTTAATCCATTCCACAAGTAGTTAGCAATAAGACTCCTCCAAAATATCTCTGACCATATTCAAAACCCAAAACATTAATCAATCATTTATCCCTAGAAAAAAAGTAGTTTGTAATGTCACAATCCAAAAATGTGAATACCTTGGTCATTTAATCACCATTAACATCATACTAATTTAATTTACCCCATAAATCCAAAAATATAATAAATTTTACCACAAATTACATTATCATCAAATCACTGACCATTTAAAAGGTAAACAATATTATCATATTTACTTTTTCAGTGTAAATATTATATTTATCCCAATTATGAATTATTAACTCAATATTAATTAAATATTGAGGTTCATCATTACCTTGTTTATTTATTCTCCAAAAATATCACTTTACCACTAAATCACTTTTCTTAGTTATCGGTGCCATTAATCATTTACTTTAAATTCCTTAAAAACAATTATAGAAGAATCCTAATATATTCCATGATTATTATAAAAAAATATCAATTATAAAATATTTCTATATAATTCTTGAATCTTAATACCTGAGCACTTTATTCATTCCACATTAACTATTAAGATAACATAAGCTTGAACTTATACCCTATGATTATTCAATTTTAAGTTCCCTTGGCACTAAGGGAACTGATTTGAAAGATTTTCCATCTCTTCACATATAAATCATAGGATAATATTTTATTATTTATTTTCCTTATACTCATTCTTAAGACAACCCATATTTGTACACATATAAAAAACTCTCATACCCTTCATGTATTTTCCATCATGTTTCTTTACATGATTTTTTGATGATGGAAATTGCATCGTTTTCTTCTTATCTTTTGATGATTTTCATTTTTCTGGGTGCTGAGTCAACCTCTTATTCTTTTTATTTCCCTTTAATACATTGGAACCATAAAATTTATTTTATATCGTAATGGAACTTGATACTATATCATTATAAGATAATAATATTTGAGAAACTAGTTCCCTTCATAGACTCTGATTAATCCCATCAAATAAATTGTCAATCTTTCCTTCCAAATTATGTTTTTAGTCTGATTAATTCTAAGATAGTCTAATAATGTTATCCTCAGACTCTACCACACTTTCTTATTCCATTCTCTTTAAATTGAGGTATGTCCTCTCCATTTAATCTTTTTGTTCTTGAGGGAAGTATTTCATGAAGAAAATCACTTTAAAAATTCACCATTCCAAAATATCTATTTATTTATCCTTGTTAGTTTTCGGAATCATGGGCCACCATTGAGAGATATCTTCTTTTAAATAATTAAATTTAAGAATATTCTTTTAATATTCCTTACATACAAAATCAATGAATATATATTATATATATTTAATCCATTTCTCTACTACCAATGTATTTTTATTTTCACTAAAGGATATAGGTTTTTGTCTCATTAATTAATCTAGCGTAGGAGATTCGTTCTATGGAACAATATATTGTTCAATATGGGAAATTTTATCTATCATAACCTTAGTCAACTACCCTTTTATCTTGGATTTAATTAGTTCCAACACCAGCTGTATTGGTTTTCTTAGTAGGGAAATCCCTTCATTATCTACGAGTTTTGATTCCATTTATTTTTAAGGTTCTATCACTAAATGATGGAAAACACTAAGTTAGATCATAATAATAATGAATATTGAGCTATAACATAAAAATACCTTTAATGGTAAAATGTATCAGATAATTTAAGGGATTAATATAAATCTACTGTTAGCTATGTTTATTTAAAATCCAGTTCCAATGGTATCTACTAAAATTTCTCTGATATCGGCTCTAACATACCCAACACTAGTATCCCAGATCTAGTGGATACATTATTACATTACCACAAGATACAATTAATAGCATCCCAAATGACCAAAGAGTCTATTATAATTAAAGAACTATACACATAATTGATTCCCATATTACATTGGAAATATAAAATATATAGCATAAATACATTCTTTAATCCTCAATATTATTCATTATATCCTTCTTCATATACTGGGTAAATGAAAAAAAATAAAAAATGTGAGCTTAGATACTCAGTAGGGGTTATGTATAATAAAATCTATCATGAGTAAGAATGAAATATTCAATATGGAAAGGTAAGTAACTAAAAATACAATCCATTTAATCAATAACTTGAGAAAAATATGTACCCATGGATAATATTAATGTAGTAATATCATGAATAATAATGATAAAAAAATTCTCAATGAAGGAAATGCTCAATATTAGACTCCATGAACTTAGACATAATAGTATCAATGATATTGAGGCCTTATGCCAAAACAATTTAAAAATGTGGATATCAAAACATCAAAACACTATTAAATTCTAGCATACCGATTTACCTCATGTGATTTTTCAATTCATAGAGGGGATATATAATTCTAGGCCCCACCTATCACTGCATGACCAATGCTTTCCTCGTATATCGAATAATGGATTTAATTCATAAACAATATGTCTTATCAACAAATATTCATATTTAATAAAAACTACATAATTATCAACAATTAATTATTAAATAAAATACATTCAAAGTATAACACCACATGTATAAATGTAATATGGTTTAATCAATAATCATTCCCATGATCCAAATAATATGGATTTTAAGAGAAAGGTAGTATCTAATTATACGAAGTAAGTGAATATTTCAAATTACTATATCATTAACTCATATACCGAGTGTTGAATAACTAAAATAAAGGGTTTTATTAAGTGATGAATAGAGATGTCACTAAAATATTATTAAAACATTTTTTTGGAAGATAAATTTAACATTTTTGAAATCAATTATTTAAAAAATATATAAAATTTTATAGTAAACAAATTTTATTAAAAGTAACCCTGTAAACATGTAAATTATGCTTCAAAAAAACTATTAGACATGTTAAAAATAAAATAAACACATTCCATAAAATTTGGAAAAACATTTTGTCCATAATTATTTTGGAAAAGTCAAAAATATCCTCATTTGGAAAATGACAAAAATATTCCTTTCAAACCATTTTGAAAAAAGTCAATCATTGGTAAAAATGCCTTTTGATAAATAATTTTAGAAGTATGAAAACATTTTTGAAACAATTTTAGAGGAAAAATTGATATTGAATACAAATATATTAAATAAAAACCTAAATAGTATTTGTTTTTCTTTAAAACATTTCTTTGCACGATTTAAGTTCCAAAGAGACGATATGTTGGAAGAAAATGTTAAAATTATTGAAGATATAAAACATGGAATGAAATTTAATCATCATGAATAAATATATATTCAACAAAATTACCACAAAGGGTCATTATATAGACCACATAAAAATAAATAGGTGCATAATACCAAATTATTTTTAATTGGGTGGAAATTGATATTAATTCCCTTACCTCAAGCATGACTTGTCATGTCCAAACTCTATCCGCATGTATAATAAATTAAAATATATTTTAATTACATTGAAAAATAATATTAATATCTATTATATAATATATTATCCATTTAAAATATTTTATCATGCATTTTTTGTTTATATTTTATCAATATCATTATTTTGTGTGATAACTGCTTTGTTTCTTCGTGTATGTTTTGATTCAGTAGTTCTGGTTCCTATATATTTATTATGGTAAAAGTATATATCAAAAATTTTCGATGATATAAATTTAATATAAATGAAATATATATTTATAGTTATATTCATCCATAAAAGATAGAGATATGAAAATGAATTACACCGTTCATGGAGATGGTAGGTTGTACGTATGAATGAATAATGTTTTCACCTTTTTACAGATTTAAAGAAAGAATTGATATTTATGGAATCATTATTATATCATATATATTAATTAAATCCATCCGTATTTCCATCCATGTAAAATTTAAATGAATAATATATCTCATTTCTTCATGGTGGTGGTTTTCCACAAGTACACATGAGCGATGTTACCATTTTCCAGAGAATTGGAAGGTAAGGAGGTATATATGATATAATAGATCCAGAATTATATATATGTCAAAAAAAAATCATGAATACTCATTATTTAAATATTATAAACATCTAATTTAAGTGGATATGAAAAATGAATTACACTATAATGTAGATATGGTAAGTCGTACATACGCACAGGAAATGTTTTCGATTTTTTTAGGATGGAAAAAAGATGGAATGTGGTTGTACCATAATCATAATAACATATAAATATATTTATGATACTTTAGTTATTAATTTAGTAATTTAAAACTCCTTAATTGGAATTATAATATGAAATAAACTTGAATGACTCAGTAAAGGTGATTGTACCTTATTCGGTAGAGGTTCTCTAGATTTCTCTTTAAGGGACCTAGGGTAGTTATTTTAAGGAGTTAAACACCTCAAGAACTTGAATAAAGATGTTTATAATATTAATTATCATGGATTTTTTGAGATATATTTCTTAATGATGTGTAAATAAGTGAAGGAATGGGTTCCCTTTTATAAATTAGGTGAGGGGCACTTTTGGAATTTCAAAAAAATATATAATAGGACTATTCCATATCAAAATGCTTCCAAATGAAAATTTACCCAAATGAAAATTTTCTATTGTGGAAATAAATTAATCCAATTAAAGATTTATAATTTTTTATAGCATTTTAATTATTTTCTTTTTTATTAACACCTTGGTTAATTATTTTTTACCATAATCGCGTTAACCACATTTTTAATCACAAAAGGTAAATAATGTTATTATAAATATCCCATGGATTCATAATATGAACAATTATGATTATTTTACAAATTTTACATTCACATTCCCAAATAAAAGTTTTTTATGAATTTTAAATTATGTAATAAATTAGTATTTAGATAAAATATCATTAATGTCAATTTTGACTCGGTTCATTTAATTTGACATTAAATACGTCAAAGGAAATGGGGAATTATAATACAATCATTTAAAACTAAGATATAATATCATATGTATCTAGATAATTCATTGGAAATATTATCTCTTTCAAATTATGTCAATTTTTATATTTTTAAAATTAGTTATTTTATTTTTTTTGTTAATTAAAAAAATTGTATTAGTGTTGCACAAGAATTTAAGGTAAATATATAATTCCAAAATATTATAAATAAATTTATATCATGAAATAATTTCATTAATCTAAAAATACACATCTAGTTTCATTCATTTATTTTTTTCCAATGTGGGAAAATCATATATATTTAAAATAAAGAGAGTGACATTGTGTAACTTTTCCTTTAAATATTATAAGGATCTCTTTCAGGGAAAAGTGTCAATTAATCAATTCATTTTCGAGTATAAGGTGATAAGGGTATAATTAAATTCAACAAATTAAAATTACTATGAAAAATTATGGCATTATCACTTTGTTTTAACCTAGATTAACCTAATTTGTGATTTATTATGGTGATAAGTTTTACCGTAGTTACAATTAATATTGGAAAAAAATGTTTATATTTACCCAATTTCAATTTATTGATTAAAAATATGTAATATATTTTATAAATATCAATTTATATAATTTTTAAAAATTAAAATTAAAATGAACGCACAAAACACGACTAAAAACATTTTTCAAAAAAAATCATTTATGTAAAAAATATATATTAATAATAAATTCATTCATAAAATTAATTATAATTAACATAATAGGATACTTATTTATTTAATATAACATAATTATGTTTTAAATAAATTTTAAATAAAATAGAGCATTGTAAATTCTGGAAAAAATAATACCGCTCTCAGTAAAAATTATATTTTTCAATTTTCACTAAAAATTCAAGACTTTTAGAAAAATACCAAAAAAAATCCTAAGATAATTTTATTATACTAATTTAAAAAATAATATTATTTTTTGAAATATAATTTATATAATTTATTAAAATTAATTATAATATTTTCTCAAAAAAATCAATAAAATTTATTTTTAAAGCAAAATAATTTTTGAAGCATAAAATAACTTACTAAAAATTGTGAACGTATTTCATAAGAATTAATAAATACATTTATATTGAGTAGGTCCATTATATATATTTAATAAATTGTTTAATACTATTCACACCATCCAATTGAATGACTAGGTTATAATGGTAATATTTATACAATTATATTTTGGGGTCTGTTTAAGGTCTGTCTTATGTGTTGTATACACTATTGAACATATTGTTATTTTAAAATATTGGGGGTTACACTATGGGTAAATCATACCTATTTTCTACAGTTTTGGATTGTCTCTAAGAACTTGGCATAATCATTTAGTAAAGTAATAAACTCAATGTCCATATCATAGTGAGTACAAGAATATATTACTAATATGTGGTCCTAGTAAATCCTATAGTATTATGCATAAGAAAATTCCTTGGAAGTAATCCTAGGAAATCTTGTATAATTAAGCTCATATATGATTCCAATTATGTGATCCTAGTAAATCCCCATAGACCCCATGGTCGAATCCAATGTGATTCCTAAGTAATTTATTTGCCAAGGATCAAGGGTAGTGCATCCCTCCCGTAAATGTCCTACATCACCACTATAGCCACAACAGATTCTCATCATCAACCAGAAAGTTCTATGGAAACAAATAAAAGACTTTAATATATAATATTCTATACTATCCCTCACTAGGGTCAATATACCTCTCTAAAACCCACTGTAGTCCCCAAAATCTCATGATCATGACACTTACACCCTACATGGGATCCTCAACATCAATCTCATCACTCAGGAAGATCCTATTATGTAGAGGGATTACTGTCCATAAACATCATCATGATCACATCTCAACCTCACTATCCTCATAAGAAAATCCACATGTATCTTCTATAGGATGATCGTATAATTCCCATCACACATATAAAGTCATCCTAATTCATCCCTATCACCAAAATCATCACAAATATACCTAGGGTATACACAAAAACATGACAACCTACAGGCGTGGGAGGAGCGTTAGACACATTCTCTAATTAGCTACCCAACAACTCTAAAGAATCTCAAAGTTCCACCATTTACACCTTTTCCTAATCGTCCCAATCCAATATTACCTACTATAAAGAGGTGTCTAAGGGATCCTATACTAGGTTCACTATGTTCATTCACTTCCTTCATCCCTATTTCAGGGCCTCTATATCTCAAGTATATCATTCGTATCTATACCCTCTTTCATATATGGACAAGAAACTAGGGATCAAGGTCCCATCAAAAGTCCTTTTACACTATTTTTTGTATCATCACTTATCAACCCCACTATCTCATCCTCACCTTTATCATTATTTCTTTCATCACTTGTGAACCCCTTTTATATACCATTATAATAAATAGTCTTTATCTCAATTAATAGGATGTTTTTTCTTCCACTTCTTAATCACAACTATCCCGTCATAATTCTTAGATAAAATAATTTCCTTCTTATTTTAGAATAAATTGTTACCTTTTCCCTATAAATAATTATTTGATGTTTTATTCTTTATTGAATTTTATGGAATCACATACTCATATTCAACATATTCATCTTCATTTCCATTCATCCACATATTGTTAGTAGAACAATTTCTTATACACACACAATTGAAACACTTTAAAGGTGACTACACATGATATTTACCAGCACCTATTCTCAAAATTCTTGAAATTAAGGTCATGAGGTTTTAGAATGTCACCAAAGTGTATTATTTATCACTAAAATCATTTTATTTCAAAACTACAAATTTTTTATTACTTTATTTATTTAAATAATTAAATGAGTTTTTATCATCCTTGGAAATAACTAGGTTCCAAACAAAATGATGAGATACTCATACAATTTATTTCATCTTTTGAACATTTTTTTTCAAAACATACATAGTCTTGACATTATGTTTACAATATTCATATCACAAGTAAGTCTTGGAAACCCACTAAGTTTCTCTAAAAAGATCAAATTGATAAAATATCCTTGGAAATGGATACATATTCTTCACTTTCACCTAATTCATCTTCTGTTAATTGACACCTAACCATAGACTACTATCCAATTTATTGGCCAATTGTAAAGGAGAATCATAATGATATGTTCTCAGACAAAAAAAACCCTGTACCTCTATGTCCTGAAACTATTATTTTAAATAATTCAACTCATCCAGTGTTATAAACTATAGAATAATCAATATTTTTTGTTCACCTGGCATAAGTTCAATATCAAAGTCAATTCTCATTTCTAGAGGAATTTATGAGAAATTATAATGACCCAAACATTTGTAAATTAAATTTCCTTTTTGAATGAATAAATTCATTTTCATTAAATTTAATCATAAAAAATACATTCACTGCATTTCATTTTTTTTATTTAGAACCATTATAAATTATGGCCATAATTTTTATTTTGGGCATAAAAGTTCATTAATAATTATAAATGTTAATAATATAGACATTCTACTTTAACTATTAAGACTATTAAATTTTAAGGGTTAGGATATAGTTTAATTAACAAATATGGAAGAAGTGATGACTTTGACCCATATGATTATACTATATAAAGACAATTTAATAGAGATTCTAAAGCATATGGTATCACTGGGAATTTCCCTTGACCAACAAAAGATGTGATTTAACAACTAAAACTTAAATGATACCATATATGGGAGAAGTTAAAGCTTATCAACATCACATATAAAACCATGTTCACCAATTCACCATAAGAAAAATCTACCATCACACCACTTACCCTTAGGGAATACATTGGTATAATGAGAGGTTATATATCATGACACCGATAGTATTAATATTCATATTCTTTTAATAAAATAATTAATATATTTATCCCCTTTCATTATTACATTATACAAATTATTATATAATTATTTTTAAAAAACTATATTTTTATATGAAGAAAACAAAATTGTATTTTTGGGAAATATTTAGTTTCAATTATAACACCATTTTTGATAAATTCAAGCATTTAGAAAGAAATTTTTTTCCTTAAATAGTATTATTAAAAAATATTTTTAAAAAATATAAATTATTTTATAATTAAAAGATGTCCAATACACTTTATATAATGGTTAGAAAGTGGTTTGTGTCATAAAAATTATTATTTTCCAATAAATAACGATTTTTATTTTAAAGTGAAAATTCTCATAATTTACAAATTATTTTAGAAAAATAAATATTTTTTTTGAAATCATCATGCTTAAATTATCAAATTGTTAATTTTTCATAATTTTATTAGACAGTCAAATTTTTTGTTAATAATTAAATATTGTATAAATATACAGTATGTATTACTACACTATAATAGACCAAAAGTGATGTAAAAAATACTATAAAAGTTATTCATGACCATAAATATATTTCCATTTAAAAATAATGTGTTTTATATATTATTTAAACAATGTTACAAACCTATTATAAATCCACCAAATCCTATATTATAGTTTAAGGGTTCATAAACAATTCCTTATAAACATGAATCCCCTCCACATCCTGAATGGTATTATTTTAATGATTTCATTTAATATCCAAAAATTATTTAGAATAACTCCCCTTGGGTAGATTACAATATCAAAAACCCTGGTAAGTTTTCTGTTTTTGACTATTTTATCTCATAATGTCCAAAACCTATATTTAGAAATTATATATATAATTCCCTTCCATTTTTATATAAATACCAACTCAACCTGCCATTACTCTTCACTAAAACCCCATTTATCATAAATTTCATCTCCTTAACTCTCTCTAAATCCCACATAATTTATTCCATAACTCTTAAGAATATCCTCCCAATATTTTAGAATCACCCTTTCAAGGTAAGGTATTCTCTCACCTTTGTTTTTAATTAAGTACTTTTTTTGTATTAATCTTTTTTATTTCCAATTTTTCATTTTATAGTGTATTTTTACACATCCATTTAATATCCTTATGATATCCACGTAATGATAGGCCTCCTTTCACTCATAGTAAACCCATCCATGAACCTTAATGTACACTCATTATGTTGTCAAAATTGTTCTATGATTTTCCATGAAAATATTTTTTATTATGAATATTCATCCCCATTTCCACTGATGGGTATTGAAATAGAATTACTTATCCTTTATTAATTGTGTACATACATTTATTTAACAGACACTCCTTAACATGTGATTAAAAGAAATAAAATTAATTATTATGTTGTATGATCAATGGGAAACACAAATGCATGTACATAATATTAATGGGATTGGTGTGTCTGGAATTATTTAGTCATCCATTACATTGGGTAATATTTTTATATCATGAGATACAATGATTGGAACCTGAGTATTTGTCCTATTCATACTATGTTATGATATCCCAGCGGTTATCCTTGACATATGCTTTTGATTTCATGTGTTATGTTGTTGTCTCATTCCTACGTTGCCTTGATGTAATAATCTTATATAATTCTTTGATGATCATGTTTATGATTCTCACCCTTTTATGTCACCTTGATATACTGGTTGACATAATTTTATTACTTTCATCGTGTTATTATTTTATTATTCACTTACTGGGATTTACCGTTATCCTATCTATTATGTATGTGTCCAAGTTTTCTCATGTAGTATTAGAAGATAAATATATTTTAATGGAATTTTATGTGGTTTTTAATAATATAATTGTATCCTTGTATCAATTTATTATGATATATATCTAATTACAATAATATTCTAGGCCAAAAGATCTTTTTATATTGTATTATGTGTATCTTTATGTAATAAATCAAGAAATAAAGTGTATAAAAGATATGGATTATCAAAGTTGGTATTAGAGAAAGGTCTGGTTGTTTTTTGGTATTATGATTAGAAAACCATGTTAAAAACTACATAGATAAGAATAAAAATATTAAAACATCCCTAAAATTTTGTAAAGTATAGATCAAGTGGTTTCCAAGGATAAAAATCACAATCTGGATACTATATGTGGATGTTTATTGAGTATAGTTGTATCAAGGAGTGATAAAATTGAAAAGACAGCATTAGGTATTAACTAAATACCTAGTAGGTGCATGACATAGAGATCTTATATCACACCTTTTTTGAAACTACTATGGGATATTATTTAGTAAACTCACAATCTCTTTATGAACCATTGTGAAGGAAATGAAAATTCCATGGAAACATAAAGTAATAAAATAGATCATTGATAATTTAGATTGAAATATGAATGTTCACAAGGTAAGTAATATATTTATTTAATGATTTATCCCTTTAATGTTCATGGTTTCTATTTTATGTGTTTAATAGTTTAAAAATTATCATCCCAAAATCTATTTTTGTTTAAAAAAATGATTAGAAATATAATCAAATATTGAAATGAAGGATCATCGTCCATTTGTAAACTTCAAATTCCATATGAGATTATGGTTCTACGCATTATTTCATATCACAAAAAAAATTAGAACTATTCAAATACCACTTTAAAACATGTAAGTCTAGCTATCAATGAAATTATAAAATGGGGAAATTTTTTATCCCAAATATATAACTTCTCCCAAGTTAATATTTGTAGGATGAACATCCCATCGAACCTTATGATAAACCATTTAGTATAATTCAATGTAATTCTAGGTATGGATTATCTATTCCTGTATAGATCCAACATAAATATTTTTGATGAGTAAATCACCCTCATCATCATGAATTTCCCTCTAATTATATATATTCCAAGGATAATGATGGATCTCATTTAGAATCGACATCTTAATCTAGGATATTATTTCCTTATATGTAAGAATATCTTGATCCAATGATTGAGACTAAAGAAAATATATTCATTATGAAATTCCCATTGTAATAGAATATATTGATTTGATTCCTGAAGAATTGTATGGTCTTCCTCAGAAATGAGAGGTTGATTTCAAAATTGAAATTATACCCAAATCATTGAAAATATCCTTGATTCTATATAGTATTTTCATTATTTCACTTGAAGAGTTTAAGAAGAAACTACTAGATAATACAAATAAAGGGTTTATACATCCATGTTCTTCACCATGGCATGAACCAGTCCATTTCATCAAGAATGAGGAAGGGTTAATGCGCTTACTCCTTGAATATCGGAAGCTCAAAAAGATCATGATAATGAACTGGTGTCCTCTACCATGGATTTTAGAATTGTTTGATCAGCTATGTAGGGGACAATACTTCTACAATGTGGCTCTTGGATTTGGATTTTATCCACTAAGGGTGAAGATATAGGATATCCCCAAGAGTTCTTTTTATACAAGTTCCAGGTACCATGAGTTCACATTGATGCCATTTGGACTCACTAATGCTCCATTTATCATCATGGACTTAATGAATATATAATTTAATGATTACCTTGATAAATTTATAATAGTATTTATTGATTATATTATTATCTACTCAAAAAACAAGGAGGGACTTGAGGATCAGTTGAATATTGTACTACAGATATTTCAAAATGAATTTTTTTATTAAAAGAACATAAAATGTCAGTTTTGGATAAAGAAATTAACATTCCTGGGGCATGTTATCACTATAAAAATGATATATATGGACACTTAAAATACATAGACAATGGAAGGATGGAAAATAAATTAATCTTTGATGGAGATCAATAGTTTCTTTGGATTAATTAGGTACTATAACTAATTTATGAGAAACTTATCCTGACATTCAATCCCACTAACCAAGATAACTCAGATGGGATTCATGTTTTTCGTGACATATGAATGTGAGGATAAATTGAAATAGTAAAATATGAGAATAATCACTACACATGTATTCACATTACCCAAAAATAGGGAATTATTTTTTTTATCTATAGTGGTTCATCCAAAAAGGGATTGGGTTGTTTACTCATTCAAGATGATAAAGTGATATCATATTCCTCCCTCCAATTAATGATCCATGGGAAGAATTACCTAAACCCAGATCTAAAATTAATTAGTGTAATTTTAATATTAAATATTTAGTGATGATATATCCACATGTTGAAGTTTGAAATATATACAAAAAATAAAATCATTAAGAATATATTCACATAAAAGGATATCAATGTGATCTAATAAAGGTGGTTAGATCATATCAAGTATTATAATTGTTTAATCCATTATGATCCTGGGAAGGGAAAAAATTGGTAGTTTCTCTGAGTGGAAAGGGTTCATAAACTCTATCCATGATGTGGATTCAAAGGGATCCAATATTATTGGATATGTAAATGATAAACACGGGAATAAAAAAAGGGACTTAATCCTACCTTTCTTAAATAAATTCTCAACAATTCATTCTCTAGAGGGTAAAGTAGGCCCAAAAAGATAATCAGGATCTATAGAAATATTGAGGGAATATTCCTGAGTTCAATTTTGAAAAAAAAATGAAATTATAAGGTCTATAAAATTAATAAATGACCCCAAAACTATAATTTAAAAGGGAAATTCTAGAAGATTCATATAGATCATCCTTCTTTATTCATTCCGGAGTCACTGTGATTTGTAGAGATGAGAAGAAAAACTTTTGGTTGGAGAACATAAATAGGGTGATTGAAAAAATTGAATCTCGTTGGATGTAATTCTCACAAGTCAATGATAAATGATAAAAGTATAAGTTTAAGATGCAATCATTTCCCATAGTAGTATAGAAATGGGAAAACATAATAGTGTATTTCATCATAGGACTCCCAAATACATTTAAAGGAATAAATTTCATTTAGGTGGTAGTTGATTACCTTGTAATGTCAAGGAATTTAATTTATATCAAGGAATATTTCAATCTTGACCAACTCCATAAGATATAAATAAGGAAGTGGTAATATTTCATGGAGTACCACTACCCATTGTATCTAATTGGGATTTGATATTTACTATGACATTCTAGAGAAGAATTCAATAAGAATTAGATACAGGTCTATGTTTCAGTACTGCTTGTCTCTCTCAAAAGGAAGAGCAGTTTAATATAACCTTAAAAACTCTAAAGTATATGTTGATATCTTGTTCAATGTATTTAAAACAATATTGGGATCATTATGTTCCCCTAGTTTATTTCCCATATAACAATTGGTTCCATTATAGAATTCAAATGGAACCTTATGAGGATATGTATGGGAAGTGGTGTTGGACTCCAACATACTGGGATGAAGATAGAGAGAGGAAACATTTAAGACTCATTCTAATTAAATACTTGAAAAAGATGGTTCAAACCATTCAACCTCATATGAATTCAATTAAAAATCAATATAATTTCTATGCAGACAATCATCGATGAAACCTAGAGTTTGAGGTTAGAGATATGGTGTTCTTTAATTTATCATTATGGAATAATGTATTTATGATTTATAATAAGGTAAATCTTTTTCCTAGATACATCATCACTATTGAAATCCATGATCACATCGAAACTATGGAATATTTAGTAGCACTCCCACCTAACTTATCTCAAGTACATGATGTGTTACATGTGTCTTTATTAAGGATGTTCAAACCATACCCCACATATATATGGGATCCAGTGGTGGTACCCTTGGAGAATGATATTACATATGAGGAGTAGTTTTTGATGATCTTAGATCACAAATACAATGTTTTATGAATCATAAAAACTCACTTGGTCAATGTGTTGTGAACGAACCACAAGTTTGAGGAGGTAACATGGGAACCAAAAGAGGCAATGAAATAGAAGTGCCATCATCTTTTTTAGTGTAAGAAATGAAATTTTAAGGGATAAATTTATGAAGGGGGTATAATTTTACAACTCAAAATTTTATAAATGAAATTCCATTTTTTAATAAATTAATGCCTTATTAATAAATGTTTTCATAGAAAACACTTTCACTAAATTTCATTTTTTTAGTTAGTACCATTATAAAATATGTCCATAGTTTTTATATCAGGATTAAAAGACAATGATGCCTTATAACCATTGATAATATTGTTTTTATATAGTGACTATTAATATTAGTATATATTTATTAATATGATAAAATTTAATTGATATGGATAGAAGAATTGATAGCCTCAACTATGGGGATTGTGCCATATGATGCCAATTTATTGAAGATTTCGCAAGTTATTGCAATGACCCGACCCACCAGGGCCCACCAGGCTGACGAAAGGCCATGTATTCAGATCCCGAATCCCATTTCTATTTGTCTAAGTGTTGTGTAAAAATTACAAGAATGCATAATGTAAATGGTATTCCTTTTCCTAGTGTACCTATATGCATGCACCCAAGAATCTCCATGAAATAGTGAAAATGTATAATAATGAAACAATATATCATATATAGTGATCAATGCATGAAATACCTAAAGGGAATACATCAAAATATGATATAATATATCCAATTCGTAAAGATGAAAAGAACACGGCCAACCAGAAATGAATTCAAAAACTGACAACAACTTGAATATAAAATAGCAATGAGAGTTGAGATCCTGATCCCCAAGACTGACCACCATAAATGACCTATGAACTTATGTATCACATTGCTCCACCTATTTCACCATTTAAATGTCTTCTATATTCATGTAAAATAACACATGTGGTCAAATATCATATGGGGGGGAGTATATAAATACCCAGTCAGACGCCCTGAAAACCACAAAGGGAGAAATATAAAGATATGATAGATGTAGTCATCTAAACCCAAAGAAAGTGGTAAATTAAATACAACAATATATATATATATATATATAATAAAAATAAACCTATATGAGAGATAAATTAGATCTCCATTAGACAACCCTACCGAGGTTGACGAGTCTACCATTAGCTCCGAAGTCCCATCTCTGATTCCCCATATTTCTCATGTCTTCCTTAGAGGGTCAGGTGGAGGACCCACAGGTCACCACTGCTCAAAAACCCGAGGGGGCACAATATCCAATAGAGGACCCATGACATGATTTGATAGGGGATTTCACTCAGAGGATAGATGATTTCCACCAGATAATGATAGTGGATTATTCTCAGTAGATATAAAGAGGACATGTTCCATAGTGCAATAGTATTGTACCACCCAAAGCATTGATGGAGTGTTCCCTAACATGATAGGGTGACACTCAATGGGTATTGATATAGGAATTTTTCCCAATTAAATCATGGTTAGTCCACTCAATCTGTAGAGGGGGTTCCACTCAACTATGGTAAGGAGTAAGGAGGACCTGTACCCTAGTGCGAAAGGGTGGTTTCCAACCCCAACCTCTATGTAATGATCATGTATGGTAATTACTACAAATTCATCATCTTCTAAAGAAGAATCACTATCTCAACACTTATTTCATATCTCAAAATCCACAAAAAATGGATATTGTTTATTTTTACATAGAAACTTCTCAAGATAGGATACTACTGGTCCAAAATCCAAGTTGAAACAAATCATATATTCAAGGTGAAAGTCCCTGGGAGAAGTACATGGTGTGTACTAGGGGTCACATGGAATGTGACCTTACCCAACCTCTTATACTTGTCCTATCCAGCATATATCATGGATATCCATGTAGAACTACATGTATTATAAGGGTACTAAAAGGTGTGTCCCCTCCATCTAGGGAATTACCATGTGCTCCAAGTTATTCCAATAAAATTTGATATTTGACTGTCTACTTGGCTATGTACCTAGATGTTCCTATTTATTAATTTATTCTTGTGTACTCCTGGAGTACATGGTGTATTCTTCCACATGGTTTTGTGGTCATGTGTAGTTGAAACATTACATAAATACCCTAGGAGGTTCATGCATCTTATGGGATTAGCCACATGGAATTAGATACTTATATTCTCCTAAAACCCTAGCACCACATCCAGGGGTGTACATAGTCTGTGTTCCTAGAACACACATCATCTATAATCCTTTTTTGAAAAAAACCTATTTTTTTAATGTGTTGTCCCCATTCCACTACTAATATTATTTATTCCATAAAACATGTCATGGGGTCTCAGATATGGGGTCTTATGTGCCTGTTCCATCATCGGTGGCTAGATTCTAGTTATGTGAACCCAACATGGATCCCTCCCATCGATGTTGTAATATCACATCACCACTCTAGATCACGAATCTATGGAGGTCTCACATTGAACCAACAATTCATTCTGATCCACTAAAAAATCAACAATCCATTCATCATTCATGAAACCGGAAAAAATATTGGGGTTCTATCATGCACAATCCTTCCCCAAAAATGTTGACCCAAAATTCCATGGGAAAATAGTGAAGAATGAAAAGATTATAGGGGTAAAAGTAGATAAATGAGGTGAAAAATCATTTTCCGAGGTTTCTCATCGAATTATTACATAATAGGGATGTCTAGGGGTGGGATTAAAAGAAACAAGGGATTAAATTGGATAAAATATGATAAAATAAATTACAGGGTTCACCCGTTGAATGTAAAATTCTAGAAGTAAAATAATATTAAATATCCATGGTTAATAAAATGAAACAAGGTGGAAATCCACAAATAAGGTACCATAAATTGGTAATGGATCATTCTTTAGTGAGGAATGTGTCCACCAGGTATGAGGATGATCCATTATATTCAATGCCTCCATGTACACCATGATTGGATCACCTATCATCCTCTGATTTGATCTGTAAATAAATAACTGTCAAATATCCTCTCAATTATCCCAGTGTTTATATGGATAACCCTATATAATTTTCATAATGAATTATTTTTATAGATAATTTGTTAATGGGGTTTTAAAATAATATAAATAAATTTAATTATTTATTTTAATTAAATATACAAATAAGGATTTCCTCAACTAAACGTTTAGTGTCAACCAACCTTAGGTATAACCTAGGGTAAATATGTTGTTTCGGGTTAAACAATGGCCTTGGATGTCTCATATGAGGTCCCAAATAAATGTAAAATCCATTTCCATTGATATAATGCATGCACGTGAATTAAAATATATTAATATTTTTAATCTATTATTTCTAAGGTTTCAAGACACCCAGAAACTACACCGACTCTAAGGATAAATATTGATATATGCATAAAAACATTAAAAGGATAATCCCTAAAAACTAGAGTCACTGCATTCTCCCATCCTCCAAGTTCTGTTTCATTAAAAGTAATAAACTAAAAAAAAGGTGGGGTACTGAGTCTTTATCTGACCCTATCTCTCTTAGGATCTCTCGTGTATGTTCCTGTACTTCCACAACACACAAACCCAAGTAATGGACCATCCAAAAAGGATCCTCCTCTTTCGATACTCCCTATTCACAAGTTACTCCATGAAGGTGGATCCATCCCAATTTTCGGATAACCCTAGTCAATAACAAGTTTCAAATCATTCTCATTTCTCCTCATGTGTGACAGATGGAATACATCATGTACCCGCACCAATTTTGATAGACAGGATATGTGGTAAACAACCACACCAACTATCTTAGGGTCTCAAATTTCTTAATGAATCTCATAGATTTCTTTCATCCTTGGCCAAACCTCTACAATCCTTATCATGGGATAATATTATGAAAATATAGTCTCCCTACTCAAACTCCAATGTCATAAGACATTTATCTTAAACATTGGCCTATAATCATCATCTCATGGATCACCTTGACCTTTCCTGTCATCTCTTATGTCATCTCTGGCCCATCAATAAATGTCTCACTAGTCTCAGTCTAGAACAAGGGTATCCTTTAGGGTCTCCCATATAGGACCTCAAAATGTTCCAAATTTATCCCAGAGTGATAGCTATTATTATAAGTAAACTCTACTGATGTAAAGTGATCCTATAAACTCCATCCAAAGTCTAAAACACAAGAACACATCATATCCTCCAACACCTAGATATTTTTCATAGTCTTACCATCCATTTGGGGGTGTAGTGTTATACTCATCCTCAAAAGGGTTATGAATGCCTCTTAAATACATCACCACAACTGTGATGTAAACCATGCATCGTGGTGATATAAAATCATCGAAGTTATCCCATGAAGTCATATAATCTACTTCAAGTAAAACTTCCCTAGACTCTCTATCGAACTCTTCTCTCTAATGGTATGAAAATGTGATGACTTCGTAAGTAATTCAACTATCACCCAAATGGAATCATATCCTCCTCTATCCATCAAATCCCTGTCACAAAGTCCATAGATATGTCATACCATCTCCACTATTGGATCTCAAGAAGCTATGAAAATCCTTCTAGAACCTAGTGTCCAGCCTTCACCTACTAACATGTGAGACATCTAGAGAAGAAATCATAAATTCTCCACCACATTCCATTAAACCAAAACTATCATTGATATTCCCTATAAATATTTTTTACACCTAGATTTACATCCAAGGAAGGAGTGTGAAAATCCATCATAACCTTCTTGGGTAGCATGAATGGAACCACTATCTATCCATGTAAAATGTTGAAGTGCTCCCCTCCTTGATAGAATCCATCTGGTGAATCTCCATAGGATATATGGTCATTTAGAACCTCACATATTCTTTCTCCGAACAATTCCTCTCTCACATGCTGGATATGTGGAGGATTCTCCAACATAGATGGAAGAAAAAATACACCCCTCTCATCCATCTTGGTTAGCTACAAAGAAACAAACTGTCTAGACGCCTCCTCCACTATGCGAGAACAAGACTTTTTACTAATGGAATCTTCCACCATGTTTCTTCCCATGAGTATAAACTATCTCAATGTTATTGTACTATAGAAACTCCAACCAACACCTATTTTTTAG
The DNA here is from genome assembly GCA_963277665.1 of Viscum album. Lineage (NCBI taxonomy): Eukaryota > Viridiplantae > Streptophyta > Magnoliopsida > Santalales > Viscaceae > Viscum > Viscum album. The sequence goes on from OY728120.1 coordinate 489,876,558, forward strand.
GTTAAGATATCTCTGAGTGAAGATTTAAATGAGAATCTGGTGATCTATGTAAACAAAAGAATGTTCTCCTAGAAGATTGTGTCTCTGCATGTTCAGTATAGCGACCCATCCTTTTATTAAATTACTTTTAAATCATTATAAAGATAAAAAACATAATATTATTACACCATGAGGATATATAGGTATATTGTCTTGGGAAAACTAGTACCAAACATAACATTTACAACGTCAAATGAAAACATTTATTTAATTCTATCTTCTCCAGCTTCTTATTATCCCTTGAAAACACCCTAGTACACATAATCACATAAGGATATACATAAAAAGGGGTGATCTAAAATCCATGTAAGAGGATAGATATGAACAATATATCATGGGGTGATCATAAACATAACATATGAAATGGATCATGAACATAATGGGAAACATTAATAAAAGACTTGAAATATGGCAATGCATTAAAATGAAACAACATGTCTTAGTGTTTAAATACCACACATACTAGTAAAAAATGATAGAATATTGTTCAAACATAATTTCACTTTGAATCATGAGATTCATCACTTTACCAAATGCATTGGAGCACTGTATAATTCTGGGCGCACACGTCACTTTCAAACATACATATTGCGCTATAAAATTATGAGGGCACTTGTCACGTCATAACATTATCATTATCATGAATTAAAAATAGAAGATATATCAAAAATGAACATAAATAACCCATGTAAAGGAATAGGTTTAATCTCATAAGATCACATTCATAAACTTTTGGTTCCTGAAAGAAAGTGGGAATAACATTTTTGATACAATAACTATCAAACATGAGTGATATATAAATGTGTGTTTTTGAAAGAATAGTTATTTTGGAAAACATTTTTTTGAAATAAACTCTAGTGGAAAACATGTATATCCTAGAAAATTTAAGATAAATATAAAAAAATTATTTTTAAAGAGTGACCATACCAAAAATGAAGTGAAAGTGGGAGAACCTAAAGAGTGAAAGTTGGGTTCAAGAATTTCCCCTTACCTTGTATCTGAATGCCTTCTTCACATTAATGTCATGTATAATGAAATTGTATTACTTAATTAGAAATTAAATAACCTTTTATACATGAATGTTTTTTACTATAGTTTCATTAAGTTATTTTATGTACCTTTTGATGAGTTATAGAGCTAATATTCATTGTTCATGAGTGTTGATTTTCCTAACTTTTATGAACGGTTCACTTATATTCATGAACGAATGTTCATTTGAAATGTGGTTGAACATCAATAATTGTTAATAAATATAATTAGTGAAATTACATAGATATAAATGATATTATAATGAATTTGGTTATGTACCATGAGGATGAATCATTAGATAAGATTTAATGGTGGTAATTTTTTGTTAATTTGGGTGGTTTTTTTCACAATGAACTTTTTTTATTTTATCACTTAGTGACATGTAAATAAGTTAGTTCTAGAACATAAAAGGGGATAATACATACTCATTAAAATATTTTTTTAACCATTTTATATTTTTATTGGATTCCATGAAGGATTTGAGGGAAACATGAAGTGCATCACCCATGATTTGGGTAAATTAACACATCATGGGCAACGATTTCATTTTATTAACAAAGAGAGGGAGGGAGGGGTATAATGAGTAATCTTCCATTAGAATGATATAATACCATTATATTAATAATATTATATTTATCATGTAATTTGTATTTGAGAATCTAAATATAAGAGAAGAAAATAAAAGAAATTTGAAAGGAAAATGAAAGAAAAGAGAGAGAAATTGCCTCTTGAATCCTCCTCTTTAGATCCTCCATAAGAAACCTAGGCTTGGTATTTTGATGAGACAAGAAGATCTTGTACGTGGGATAGGGGACATGGAAGATTATGGGTAGGTTTTAGACAAGTATTTAAGCTTTATAGGTGTAAGGAAATGAGGTTGTGAAGGGTGGTATTTATAGTGGAGGGGAGAGGGGATTTCTCAATATAATATTCATTAATTTATTATTTCTCCACATGAAAAGTATTAGTGAGGCTTCCATGACTAATTAAAGAAATTTTATCATGTGAATCCGAACCAATTAGGATTACATCAGTAGAACATCATGAATGACTCTATAATTAGTGTATTTAGCTAATTTTTTAAATTATGGTACTTCACTATTCATAAAAAATTCTAGTATTTCATAAAATCCCAAAAAATCACCAGAACCATTAATCGATGTGTAGAATTCAAAAATGAAGTAAATTTTTCAAAAATAATTTTATAAATATGATTAATTTATTTTTTAATTAAAATCATAATTTACTTGAAAAATACAGTTTTTAAAACATTTGTTTACTTATACCATAACATAGGTACATCATGCTTTCACTTAAATCCTACATATATACTATCATAGGTGATGTTACTATTCATAAGGGTATATCACTATTCATAAGTGTAACATTACTATTCATAAGGGTATGTTACGATTCACCAAAAATTAATTCTTTTTTATTATACTCAAAAAAACACCCAGAACACAACTGTGTATGTCAGATTTTTGAAATTCAAACCATAGAAGTGGAAAAATTATGTATAATGATAACAAAGTATTTAGTATAATGATATGTCATTATGCTTCCTAATGTGATTATACTATAAGGAATAATTATAAGAAGGGAATTTCATTGACAAAACATTGGGTCTTTACATTCACAGTGAACACTTCCACTACTAACTCTAGGTCATGAGAAGTGGTGTTCTTCTCTTTGGTCTCAAATAACTCAACCCATATGAAATTACTATCTGTATCTACCTCAACACTCACATGATACTATATTGAGAGGCATCTTAATACACAATGTAATCCATGAACTCATCTAGTAGTCTCAATATAGGGGCATTGATCAACCTCAACCGCAGTAACTTGAAGGATCTATTACACTACTTGGTCTAGATAAATGAATTCTCATTCGATATTATGGTAGTAAAGGGGGTTTTACTCTATAAAATATAGGCAAAATTCTCTTTTATCACCCCTCCAAATCCAGAAAACAACGTACATCCGACATGCTCTTGTATGGTTCCCAAGAAAGCATGACATCAATATTTTTTGGGTCCATATCTAATACATTCCCATAGATGACATTCCCTAGAAAGTGAACCCGGTAGATCTATATCTAGAAATTTGAGAGTTAAACAACAATAAGGTTATCCCATAGTAATTCTTATTCCATCCTCATATACATTTCAAGCTCCTCCCCTCATGTGGATTAAATGAGTGTGTCATCAATGAAGACTACCAAAAATCATTCCAAGTGTGGTTGGGAGATATGGTTTATCAAATCTATAAACATAGTGGTGGAATTCATCACAATAAGAGGAATCAATAAGAACTCATAGTGTTTATAGTGACATAGGAATAAATTCATCATAAAATCAACCTCATTAATCCTCAACTGGTGGTAGACAGACCAAAGGTCAATCTTTGAGAACAAACTCAGGCCATTGAACTTGTTGAATAGGACAACCATCCTCCATAAGGGGTACCTGTTATTTATCATTAACTGGTTCAAAAAATTATATTCAACACAATGTTACAAAATCTCCTTTTTATTTTCCTAGAAAAAGACTAGAGTTTCCTAGGGTAGAAACACTGGGTATAATAAATCCCTTCACACAAAGATTCTCCAACTGCACCATTATCTCTTAGAACACAGTTGGGTATGTCTGATATGCCTCAAAATATATCAATGCAATCCTGACATGTATGTCAATGCATAAGTCCATCTCCAACCTTGGAGTTAGTCCTATAATTTCATTGGGAATAACTTATAAAAATTACTCAACTACAAAAATAATATATATGCTTGAAGAGACTACTACATCAAGGGCCAAACTCACAAACTGATGGGTAATGGGTTGCAGCTTCTTGCTCGCAAGACCCACTTACTCAGCCATGAGGCCTTTCTTTCATACAAAGGAAAATATCATCCCATCAGCATGAATTTATCTAACCCACTCATAGTGAAAATCAATCTGAGTATGAACTATGGACAACTTCTCTCTACCCAATATGAAGTCATAAGTTTTTATCATGATATAAAATAGTTTCCATGATAAACTCTCTCAACCAAGCACCAGGTAACACTGTGAAAAAATAACTAATATCATAGAATTATACCTATAGGAACATATATCCATATATGATGGAAAAAATTATCAACTAAAATATCCATCTATCATACCAAGTTTAAATTGATAAAGGATTGACTCGCACTTGTGTCAATCAATACTAGAGAAAGATTAGAATAAACACATATCATACCTTGGATCATCTCATGTGGAAATCATTCATATCCCCCCATACCTAGAAACTAAATTTGTGAGGGTGGTGGGAGTATATCATAAAATCTTCCCCCCCCCCAATAGCTCCTCCATACATATCTACACATCTCCAATGCTGGCACTGCCTCCCTGGGGGCTGCCCTAGCCACACCTGGGAGATCCCAGATCATGGTATTTCCTCTATAGTGGTTGTTTATTTTCTAATTTTCCTCCCTCCTACACTCTACGGGTTAAGAAATTGTGAGACACATGACCTCTACCATCACAGGAATAGTATTTCCCCTCTTTGGTTTGATCAAATCCTATGCCTCAAATGTCCATGTGATTGGGTCTGTCCATGAGTAGTTCTCCTATGTTAAGGCCCAGATGACTGGTGTCTACTAACTGCTACAGATAAATCAGCCCTATGTCAACCACTACCATCTCCAATATCATGTAATCCCTCATAATGGAAGATCTCCATCCCCTGTTCATTCTCTAGCACTCCAGTATATGTGGGAATGGGAAAAGGGACCAAATTTTCCTGGATGTCTCTATGGAGACCATGCTCAAACTTCCATGATCTAAAATTACCATCCCTAACCATGTCGTAGGAGTATTATGAAAGGCCTATAAACCATGAATAATACTCATCAACCATCATACTAAACTGATACATGTCATAAATCTCCTAGATCCAAACTAATAACTGGCATCATATATAATTCTCCTCATGAATGAGCTACTAGAATTCATTCCATGAGAGCATCATCCCATCATTAGTGTATATGAATAGACTCCACCCGATCCCTACTACTCAAAGGAAAAAAAGTTATTAGTGAACCCATATGATCAGCTGGATTCCACATGATCCTTAAGACTTGGATCACTAAATCAAGTCAATTATCTAATTCCATGTGATATGGATCACCATAGAACCTCAGCATACCCAAACATTGGAAATTTCAGATCATGTTATGCTTGTGTACATCATCATACATCCTTTATTTTACTAGCTATTACTTGATAGGAAGGGGTGTTTCTCACTACCCACTTAGAATAAATACCTCCTGGGATGGAACCTAAACTAATGTCTCACCACTCATCAAATCGTCATCACAATCATGAATCGTTAACCTAGTTGGATGTCTTCACAGAGGCATCCTGAAAGTAATCAATACATACAATACTAAGATTATAATATATATATATATGGGGATATAAATCAAAAAATATAGTCAAAGTTCTTACTCCTAAATGGTGAAGTTATAATTTTTTCCTACAACTAATGACTCGATATGTCGAGTCAACAATCAAGTAGTCAATGTCCTAGTGTATATATATGTCATCTAACACACCAAAACTGGGTATCTTATCCTATAACCCACACTCAATATACTTTGACATTTTTTCACTAAGTCCCATGCAATCCTCATATGGGGATAACTCTGAACCCCATCACATGGAATGAAATTCTCTGATACGACTCTGTAATGGATTGACCCATTATGTCCCACCTCAACACTGGAAGGTATTCCGTCATAACTAAAACTCACCTAATATAGGTTGGGTCCTGGAAACAATCAATAAGAAGGAATATTGTAAATGGGAGTCCATTTACTACTGTACCTATATGCATTCACCCAACTATCTCCATGAAATAGTTCATATGTATAATAATGATAAACAGTAACATAGAGAGTAAACAATGCATGAAATTCCTCTAAATAATATATTAAATTTTGAAGTAATACATCCAAAGTGTAAAAGGAACAATATATGCCCTAGAATAGAAAATAGATGAGAGGGATCAGCTCCAAATATCTAATCCTGACCACCATACGTGGCCTATGCACCCGAGGATCACTATTCCCCATGGATGTCACTATTGAATTGTATGTCATCTACATAAGACATGACACATCCAGTAAAATTCCATGCATGGGTGAGTATATGCATACCTTCTATAACGCTCGGAAAACCAAAAACGGAGTAATACAAAGATATGATAGAAGTAGTCATCTCAAACAAAATAAAGCTATAAATTAAACCCCAATATATATATATATATATTGTGTGTGTGTTCTCAAAAAAACCTACATGAGAGAGAAAGGGGGTCTCTACCTCACATCCCATCCTAGGATGATGAGTCTACCTGCAAGTCCAAAGGTCCATCTCTAATTCCTATAACGTTTTATGTATATCAGAGAAATCCATGTGGAGGACCCCCACCTCACCACTGCTCCACAACCAAATAGGGTATAAAATCCTTAATAGAGGATGAGTTCCCTAGTGAAAAAGGGGGATGTTAATTAGTAAATATGCGAACTATCACCTAGAATGAAAGGGGATTCCACTAAGTAGATAGAGAGAGGACCCTCCTAATAGTGTGTCAAGGGTGTCTCTTAAAGCATGGAGGACCCATGTCCTATCACAAAAGGGGGTGACACTAAGTATGTATTGATAGAGGACATGTTCACTAGTTCATCAAGGGGTTCCACTCAGTCAGAAGAGTAATTTTTCCTAGTTCCATGGAGGGGTTCTACTCTAAGGGTAGAGGACCTACACCCTAGTACCATATGGGGTTCCACTTATCTAGGGTAAGGAGTATGGGGACCCACACCCTAGTGAAACTGGGGGTTTTCCAGCCCTAGACTCTCTCTAATGATCCTATCTGTTCATTGATACCAATTCTGCCACGTTTGAATAATATTCCCACTCTTAACACCTCATATTATATCCTTAAAGTAACCAAAAATACCACCATCATGTTCTAAATAGACTAATGATCATGATATGATACTCACGGTCCAAAATCAGGGTCCAAATCATGAAGATACACAAGGTGTATGTCCTATATAAAATCAAACTATGTGTTCTAGGGGTTATATGGAATATGACCTCACCTGAACTCCTAACTATGTCCATGAAATCATGTCGATTGGATAGACACGTAGCACTACATGATATGTAAGGGTACTGCAAGGCATGTCTCCCCCACCCAGGGAATGTCTGTGTGCTCCTAGAAGATACTATATACTTTCTTCCATTCACATCTACTTGGTCATGTACCTAGCCAAGCTTATGTATCAGGCCATTTATGTGTACTCTCAGAATACGCAGAGTGTCCTCCCACACATGGTCCTGATCGTGTGTAACATAATAATGTTTTATCCATATGGGGAGGTTCATATGGAATGTGGGCCTTGCCACATGATGTGTGACCCTATCTTCTATGAAATCCCTAGTGTCACAGCTAGGGGGAGTACAGAAACATGTTCCTTCACTACATGTCATGTAGTAACATTTTTTGTAGAAACCTATGTTTAATCATGTAACGACTAATCCTTTCATGATGGTATGAATCATTGTTTTTTATAGTTTGAAATCTTTTTTCTATTAATAATCATTCCCAAAGGATTAATGAAGGACTTGAGAGTGTCCGGGGTTTGTTTGGAGCCCGAAGTTCATAAAATTGGGGAGGTAGACTATGCTTCTGGGTTATCACTAACCATGCAACTCAAATGTATGGGGAACTTGTGCACAAAAAAGGCCAAAAATGTTGTCTAAAACCATGTGAACTTGGTCACATGCCCATGAAAAAATGATAGACATCTTGACTAAGGAATATCTCACAAATTTTTCATGGTTAATAAAACTATCAACCTAGCCCATGTGAGAGGGTTTCTTGGTCAGTGGTGTCACGAACCAACCCGGGCCGGTCGACCCGAGCTACTCCGCGACATGGCCTGAGAGGTGTTCCCGATCCTCCCGGGTTGGCGACAAGCGCCAGGGAATCAACAGAGATTGTGGGAATGATTTTGCCCAATATAAATAAATAAAACAGCAGGAGTAATACAGAGCAGTGCAAAATAAAAAAACCAAATAAAGTGACTAAACAAGAATATAAAAAAAATAAAACTGACCAAACACAACGTCCGAACTAACTCTGTGCGACCTCATGGGTCTCTCTCCGAATCAACGATCAAGTGTCGCCCTAGGAGAGCTCACTCAAGCTATAGCATGCACGAACACTAAATACAGAAAAGAACTATAGGCGTGAGTATTAAAACTCAGTAGGCTAGCCTGATATCTATTCCCAATGCACTGCCATTAAAATAAAAGAAACATCATTTGAAGTTTGAACTACAATTTATAAAAGTATGTTCTTCTAATTATTTTACATAAAAACAAAGTACGAACCATTTCCCTTAACCATTTCCAAATTTGGGTTCATTTCATTAGTGTCAATGTATTTTTAGAAAGGGAAAGTGATGTTTATATTTTTGAATTTGTACAAATAGGATTAAACACTTTCATTTAAAAATCATTTCTTAGAAACCTAATCAAAAACAATTTACCACTTTTCAAGGAAAACAATACACCAGAAATGTACAAAGTAAAAAAAACAGCAAGGGAAATGTAGGTATACATATGAGCATCATAATCACTACTGCAATCAACAAAAGCCGAATAGACATGGGTGAACCTAGGAGATCGAGAATAAACCAGAAGACACCAATACATGATAAATCATCCTTATCGACATGTCATGATGAAATAAAAATGCAGAATACGCTCAACCATCCTCTCTCAGGAAGGTCGAGGGAAATACCATAGTAATAAACCCAATATTCTCTCAATATGCCAGATTCCCATGTCTCAAGTGTTTGGAAAAGGGGTGAGCCAACTGATGCCAACCGAGCATCCAATCATATATATATATATATATATATATATATATATATATAAAGAACAACATGCATCACAATGTGCCACTCCGTGGAACAACCTCTTTCCTTTAAACTACTCAAGTACCTGGGAGCCTCTAAGTGCAGCCTCCCAAATAGTCAATTGCAACCAAGGAAAGAGAGTTACCCTAGGAGGGTTTTTATCAAAACATTTTCATCGTTTTCCATAAAGTCCCAAACGGGCATTAAACACCTTTCACAATCACCACACACACAAAAAAAGTAAAACTTCTTTATAAGACCAAAACCAGTTTAAACCCATTTAAGGAACCCCCAAAACACTACTTCATAGGCTGACAATAGTTTTATAAAACAAACCAAATCAAAACATTTTATTTTTTCCAATTAAAATTTAAGAGTCAACATGGCAATTTCTCAAAAGAACCAAAGTACTGGTTCATGCTTCAAAATAGATCATTTCTCATTAAACCATAAATCTATTTTACATTCCTTGAATTATGTTTAAACGAAAAATGAGAATTCTTTCATTATTGGGTGTCCGATCGTCAAGAAAATATTTCATGTGCCGTGTATAAAATAAATGGCTCTTTTTAGACTAAATAATCATTTAAAAATTAACTATCTTATATTAAAAATAAATTATCGTATATTATCTCACATTTATTAAAATTAATAAAATATTTATTTTGAACAATTAGGTTGCGCAAAAAGCAAGAAATTATATAACATAAATTTTAAAAGCAGTGAAAAAGGAACCTACCACAAGTTCAAAGCGCGACGACAAAAAAACCTCGGAAACAAGGCGCGATGACACAACGTGTGTCCGAAACCACGTGATAAAGTCCAACACTCTGCATAATAAATATCAAGGACTCAGACACATACAAAAAACACACCAGAACATGTGAAACCAAGCGGCGGGAAGAAACACTCACCTTGAAACTAAAGCACAACGACGACGAAACTTCAGACACAAGGCACGGTGATGGTGCTCACTCAGAAACGCCCTGTGCGGGTCCTAAAAAAGTCAAGACAACCCAAATAATATTTAATTAATAAAAATACTAATCAAAACAAGGCATATATATACATATATCAAACATAAATATCAAACAGAGCATAAACAAAGATGGTATACCAATGGGGGGGTCGCGACTGGAAACAGATCGCGGGAAGGAGTCGCGCCGGGACAACGGAAGGGGTCCGCGAGGGTGGACGCGGTCCGACCAAGGGGTGCATCGAGGGTCGCTGGACAGTGGTGGTGCAAGGTGGCCGACGAGAAAAATGAGGGTGATCTGAATGGAATTTGGGGCTCTGAGCGGGGTGCAGGGCGGTTGGCGAGCAGCGGACGAGAAGGAGGGCTAGGGCCAGGCACGACTGGCTTTAGGTGGACGCACCAGGTGCACTAAACGAGAAGGAGGCCGAGAGGGGTTTGCGATGGTTAGTATAAGGGGGTGTCCTGGATGAGGCCAAATCAGGGGTAGCAGGGGAAGGGAAAAAAGTGTCAGTGGGTCATGCCTCCGGCTTGAAAAGGGGGAGTTGCACCGGTGAAGGAGGGGGCAGCGGGGTTGCTGGGTCCGAGGGCTGCTGGGGGCTGGTGCGAGGTAATGGGGGCGCCACATGCAGGGGAGAGGAGGGAACTAGGGTACCATCTGTAGCTATGCACACTAAAGGGTAGACTGGAGGGTGAGGAGGAGGGACGAGGTGCGCCGGCGAGGGAGAGGAGAGAGCGGTTGTGCGGTGCTGCTGCGAGCCAAGGGGAAAATAGGAGGTGCCGGTTGCAATAGTACCGAGGGCCGATATGGGGAGGAAGGGAGATGATGAAGGTGGGAGGATGCTCGTGTCGCACAAGCAGGGAGAAGGAGGATGAGAGTTCTGGTGGCAGCCTGCGACGAGGAGTTTTTGTGATGCTGGTGCGGAGGATGGCTGAGGCGGCGCTAGATGGGAGAGAGAAGAGAGGAGGAAGAAAAAAACGAGGGGGGCGAGCCTCTATGGTTAGAAGAAAAGAAGAAGAAAATAATAATAATAATAATAAATAAAACTAAAAATAATAATATAATAATAATACATACATAATAATACCAAAGTAAAATGATAAGAATAAAACTAATAAAGGCACCCATTTATTTTAATATTAATAAAATTATTAACACAATAAAAGTTTTAAATGATACCAATAACAAACATTTCATTATTCGCTTTATTTCTTTGAAGACGAAAGGTCACACAGTTGACTGGGAAAAGCCATGTGATGTCGCGCTCCGGCCATGTGTTCAACGACGTTGAACCCAAAACATGTGGTTTTAATCAAAAACTGAAAAACTGCGTCCAGGACTCCCCCCGAACCCCATAAAAATTATTTAAGAATAAATAAATAAATAAATAAACACATGCCTAGGTCGGGGTGTGACAATTCTCCCCACCATAACGCTTTTTGCCCCCAGAAAGCCACAACACCATGTAGTCGATCGATCAACACCTAAGGATTCCCACAACATGATCCATCCTCTTAACCCAAGGACATCACAACAACTACCAGTGGGACTGAACCTCATTGCCCGAAATTAATCACCAACAGAGGGGAGGCCTAAACGGGATCCCCACCATAAGAACTCAACTAGCATTCAATAACGATTTATGAAAAAACCCAAAGAGACTCACGGTGGGTCTCCCCACCATAAAGGACCGACCTACTAATGACCAAATGGAAAACCAGCTTAGAGGTGCACGAGGCCTTACTCAATATAGAAAGAGTACAACAAGTACCTTTAAACCACTTACTCTCATCCAAAAGGGATAGGAGTTGATCTGAAAAGTTTTCGCAAACCAAAAACCCTTACCCCATGGGTGGGGAGGGAGGGCCCAAGGATTGGATCACAGAAACTTGTATGGAAAACTACTCATGTCCCACCACTTAGGGATAGACACAAACCAAAGTTGTAACCGATTCACATCGGTGGCCCATGAAAGGTCACTGATCATCAACTCACATCCAAAAGGCACAATTCCCGACATTACATGAGGGATAAGTCCATCACGCACTTTGCAACAAGAGGAAAAATACAATGAAATAGAAACCAGAACAGCAACAGAAGAACTATCTCACCACACGGTAGAGGCACAACTTTAACTAGACTCCTTAAAGATTCCCCGGGGGTTTCTTGACTACACGTCGGCTTCACTCCGAGGCCTTTTGGATGGAGCTCTGATGGATAAAGCATATTCTGCATCGTAGTCAGGTTCTGACAACCCCTTCAAGAAACATACATCTTTTGATTTGACAAAAGAATAGAAAAAAATTCAAAATAAAAGCCACATTGGTATTGAAAACCAGAGTTCGTCGAAAGACACACGACATCGCATACATGTCAAAACCAAAACACCATCAGTATAACTGCAACGATAAAAGATCACATACACTGAAAGGAAACTTACACCAGAAACTTTGAACAAATACCCAACATCTCATCGCTTCTGAGAACTTCCTCTGTGACGCTTTCTAGAAACGCCTCGATAGAATCGTCGCAAGTGACCCCGGTGTCCACATTCCTGGCAGGGCTTCAGAGAGATTGGGCATGACAACTTCTTGTGACCCTGCTTGACACACTGATAACAAAAAAAAATCTCTCACTCCTAAGAGGTTGATGAAAGATCATGAGGCCTCTTGATTCCACGACCTACTACATCCACTTTCATTTGCTTACTCATCTCCTTTCCAGAGTCTTCACCACTACCCCTATGGATCGAAGGAGGGAGGACTACTTTGAGCACTCCTACCATCACAGCTTCGACAAGAAAAGATTGTCTCACCACATCGACAAAATAAGTTAGGTTGGACTCTGACACCTTCAACTATAAATTAGGGCGGAGACCCGGCTCGATGTGTTGAGCCTTCATGGGGTCATTCGTGACATACCCTGAATCATAAGGTACTAGCTCCACAAAGTGCTGGAAATATTCCAACACAGGTCTGTCACCCTGCTGCAGACAACACATCTCCATCCCCTTTCTCACCCTTTCTTCTTCATAAAAATACTGGCGAATGAAAAAGGCCTTGAATAACTCCAAGGTAAGATCTTAACGGAACTTGTTCTGAGACACTAACTTCCACCATATCCACGGTGAACCTTCAAGCATGAAGGTCGCAAACTTGACCTTCAACAACTTGGGAAACTCAATGAGGTTAAAGTCCCATTCAATCTTTCTCATCCACTCCTCTACTACGGAAGTTTCTTATTGACCTTAAAAGAGAGGTGGATCCATCTTCCGGAACTCAAGAATAAAATCCTTAGGTTGATCAACCGTACTACGATCACCCATCGAAGCTTCAAGGGAAAAGCCGCTGGACAAAAAGATCCAAGAACCCGATCAAGGAAAACTCAATAAATAAAAATCCTCAAAATCGAACATTGCATAGGTGAAAAGCTCGAAGTACAAGAAATCATGTTATCATAACATCAAAAATTTTCTCTTTGAAAACACCTTTAATTTAAAACAAGCATGGTGAGTTAAACCATCACCATTGAAATTCTTTAGAGTCTCACTCACATGCATGTATCTGTGCCACCCCAGGCATCCATCCACCATACCAAAAATCCGTCCACATTTCCAACATAGCGCTATGTATGTGAGAACTCATAGGAACACCAAGTCCAAAACAAAGAAACTTCATTTTACAAAAACAAATCATTCAATCTACTTCTTTTAAAACAGTCCGCAAATTAAACATGTCACTTCAAACAACCATTTTTTTTCAGAACCAATTTTTTTATTCAAATTAGAACCACTCTCAGAAGTTATAGGAGACCCAAAACATCTCAAACAGGGGACTAGTGTCGGTAGGTGACTTGACCATATGGTTGGAGACCATATGCCAATCACGTCACCTACACGAAGAGTCTTTTTTTGGACCATGCCCCTAGCTCCACATGGCTTTCCAGGCCATGCGGCTTAGGACTATTAGCCAAACTCCATTTTTCATACCCCATTCACAAAAGATTTCCGTAAAAACCCAAATAAAAAAATTAAACCAGACTTCCCATGGAAACCTGAGGATCTGTATGGGCAAGAGTTCACAACGCCCTTCTCACACCTACCCCTCAAGTCCCGACAATCCTACTCTGTCTACCTCGACATCACAAATAAAAAAGGGCACTCTGAAAAGTGAGGTCTTCTAAGAACTGACCCCCTCTAATACCATTTTGTCACGAACCAACCCGGGTCGGTCGACCCGAGATGGTCCGCGACATGGGTCGAGAGGCGTTCCTGATCCTCCCAGGCTGGCGACAAGCACCCGGGCATCAACAGAGACTATGGGAATGATTTCTCCCAATATAAATAAATCAAACAAAAGGAGTAATACAGAGTAGCAAAAAATAAAAAAATAAAAATAAAGTGACTAAACAGGAATAGAAGAAAAAAAATAAAACTGACCAAACACGACGTCCGAACTAACTCTGTGCGACCTCATGGGTCGCTCTCCGAATCAACGATCAAGTGTCTCCCTAGGCGAGCGCACTCAAGCTATAGCATACACGAACACTAAAAACAGAAAAGAACTATAGGCGTGAGTATTAAAACTCAGTATGCTAGCCCGATATCTATTCCCAATGCACTACCTTTAAAATAAAAGAAACATCATTTCAAGTTTGAGCTACAATTTATAAAAGTATGTTCTTCTAAGTATTTTACTTAAAAACAAAGTACGAACCATTTCCCTTAACCATTTCCAAATTTGGGTTCATTTCATTAGTGTCAATGGATTTTTAGAAAGGGAAAGTGATGTTTATATTTTTGAATTTGTACAAAGAGGATTAAACACTTTCATTTAAAATTCATTTCTTAGAAACCTAATCAAAAAAAAATTACCACTTTTCAAGGAAAACAATACACCAGAAATGTACAAAGTAAAACACACAGCAAGGGAAATGTAGGTATAAATATGAGCATCATAATCACTACTGCAATCAACAAAAGCCGAATAGACATGGGTGAACCTAGGAGATCGAGAATAAACCAGAAGACACCAATACATGAGAAATCATCCTTATCGACATGTCACGATGAAATCAAAATGAAAAATACGCTCGACCATCCTCTCTCAGGCAGGTCGAGGGAAATACCACAGTAATAAACCAAATATATCCACCTACTATGGGCCACTGGTCAGTACCATAACCTACCAGTGTAGAAATCATTCTTAGAATATTCTCTCAATATGCCAGATTCCCATGTCCCAAGTGTTTGGAAAAGGGGTGAGCCAACTAATTCCAATCGAGCATCCAATCATATATATATATATATATATATATAAAGCACAACATGCATCAAAATGAGCCACTCCGTGGAACAACCTCTTTCCTTTAAACTACACATGTACCTAGGAGCCTCTAAGTTCAGCCTCCCAAATAGTCAATTGCAACCAAGGAAAGTGAGTTACCCTAGGAGGGTTTTTATCAAAACATTTTCATCGTTTTCCATAAAGTTCCAAATGCGAATTAAACACCTTTCACAATCAGCACACACAAAAAAAGTACAACTTCTTTATAAGACCAAAACTAGTTTAAAACCATTTAAGGAACCCCCAAAACACTACTTCATAGGCTGAAAATATTTTTTTAAACCAAACCAAATCAAAACATTTTCTTTTTTCCAAATAAACTGTAAGAGTCAACCAGACAATTTCTCAAAAGAACCAAAGTACTTGTTCATGCTTCAAAAGAGATCATTTCTCATTAAACCAGAACTCTATTTTACATTCCAGGAATTATGTTTAAAATCCAAACGTTCATTCTTTCATTATTGGGTGTCCGCTCGTCAAGAAAATATTTCATGTGTCGTGTATAAAATAAACGGCGCTTTTTACACTAAATAATCATTTAAAGATTTACTATCTTATATTAAAAATTAATTATCATATATTATCTCACATTTATTAAAATTAATAAAATATTTATTTTGAATAATTAGGGTGCGCAAACAACAGGAAATAATATAACTTAAATTTTAAAAGCAGCGCAAAGGGAACCTACCTGAAGTTTAAAGAACGACGACAAAACAACCTCGGAACCACGGCGTGATGACACAACATGTGTCTGAAACCACGTGATAAAGTCCAAAACACTGCATAATAAATATCAAGGACTCAGAAACACACAAAAAACTCACTAGAACATGCGAAACCAAGTGGCGGGAAGAAACACCCACCTTGAAACTGAAGCGCGACGACGACGGAACTTCGGACACAAGGCACGACGATGGCGCTCACTCAGAAACGCCCTGTGCGGGTCCTAAAAAAGTCAAGACGACCCAAATAATATTTAATTAATAAAAATCTTAATCAAACCAAGGGATATATATACATATATCAAACATAAATATCAAACAGAGCATAAAAAAAGATGGTATTCCAAAAGGGGGGTCGCGACTGGAAACGGATCGCGGGAAGGAGTCATGTCAGGACAACGGAAGGGTTCCATGAGGATGGACGCGGTTCGACCAGGGGGTGCGTCGAGGGCGTCTAGACAGTGGCGGTGCAAGGTGGCCGACGGGTAGGATGAGGGTGATACGAATGTAATTTGGGGCTCTGAGTAGGGTGCGGGGTGGTTGGCGAGCAGCAGACGAGAAAGAGGGCAAGGGCCAGGCGCGACTGGCTTTGTGGCAAAGGCACCAGGTGCACTAAACTATAGGGAGGTCGAGAGGGGTCTGCGCTGGTGAGTAGAAGTGGGTGGCCTAGATGGGGCCAAATCAGGGGTAGTAGGGGAAGGAAAAAAAGTGTCTAGGGGTCATGCCTCCAACTTCAAAAGGGGGAGTCGCACCGGTGAAGGAGGGGGGCCAGCGGGGTTATCGGGTCCGAGGGCTGCTGGGGGCTGGTGCGAGGTGCAGGGGGTGCCGCATGCAGGGGAGAGGAGGGAACTGGGGTGCCAGCTGCAACTATACGTGTTGGAGGGTAGACTAGAGGGTCAGCAGGAGGGTCGAGGCGCGCCGGCGAGGGAGATGAGAGAGCGGTTGTGCGGTGCTGCTGCGAGCCAAGGGGAAAATAGGAGGTGCCGGTTGCAGCAGTACCAAGGGCCGATATGGGGAGGAAGGGAGACGATGAAGGTGGGAGGCTGCTCGTGTTGCACAAGCAGGGAGAAGGAGGAGGAGATTTATGGTTGTAGCCTGCAATGGGGAGTTTTTGTGATGGTGGTGTGAAGGAAGGCTGAGGTGGCGCTGGATGGGAGAGAGAAGAGAGGAGGAAGAAAAAAAACGAGGGGGGCGAGCCGCTAGGGTTAGAAGAAAAGAAAAAGAAAATAATAATAATAATAAATAAATAAAACTATAAATAAAAAATAATAATAATAATAATACATAACAATACAATGTAAAATGATAAGAATAAAACTAATAAAGGCACCCAGTTATATTAATATTAATAAAATTATTAACACAATAAAAGTTTTAAATGAAACCATTAACTAACATTTCATTATTCTCTTTATTTATTTGATGATGAAAGGTCACGCATTTGTCTGGTCAAAGCCGCGTGATGTCTTGCTCCGGTCGTGCATTCAACGACGTTGAACCAAAAACATGCGCTTTTAATCGAAAACTCAAAAACATTGTCTGGGACCCCCCCGGACCCCAGAAAAATTATTTAAGAATAAATAAATAAATAAAACACACCCCTAGTTCGGGGTGTGACAAGTGGCCTAAACATCGTTGGAACATATTTTGGCCAACTGTGTGGTTAAACCATGCAACCCCTTTTAAGGGGATGATTTTACCTTTTCACCCTTGAAATGATTTTAAACCTAAACCTTCTTTGTTTCTTCTCCTAAAGATGTGAACTCTTTTTCTCTCCCATATGTGTTCACCCAACCATATGTTAGGCTTCTCTATAACTCCTACATCCATCCTTTGTTTTCATAATCATTGGTCACATTTTATCTTCAATTGTATGCTACTTAACCCCCTTCCTTCCTATCATAGTTAGACTTCTCATATCTTTCACTATTTTGGTGTGAGCTCATACGTCATATTTTTAAGAAATTGTTTTGTTCTTTCAATTACTTCTATTATTTTTTGAATCAAAGGCTAATACCTGATCATTGGTTATCCATGGACATAATGTTGGTAGTATTGAAATTTTACATTAAATTTAAGTGTTATTAAAGTGTTTTACAATTGTTCAACATGTATGAATTTTATGTGTGATACCTTAAAATGGGAATCTAATTCTTAAATTAATTGAAACAAGTTTAGATACTCTCATAGACCTGTATTTATTTATTAGTGGTTTCCTACCTCATGGACAAAACCCCTTTGGGTGTATTTAGTTAATTGGCCTAATTATAAATTTCAAAATGAAAAAATAACTTTATGTTTTTTTCTTAACTTTTAAATGGATTTTCATTTCTTTCTAATCAAATGGTTTAATTAAATTAATTGGTAATGGGTGGTAAGTTCAAACTAAGTGTTTCATACTTATATCTATATGAATTATAAAATTTTTACTCCCATGGTTTTGACGAGATTGGTGTTTATAAATAATTCTAGGTAATACCTCACGATGATTATTTTTTTAGACCATGGTTACTAGTTGGTTAATAGAAATTAAGGGTTCTATTAAACATGTTGTTTTATGAACCCTTCTGTTGGGTGTTGTTCATCACATCTCACATCGTTTACCTTATTTTGGTGATCAGAATGACATTCCATGTTCCTTTTTATTGAGTTTTGGGCATCAAAAATCATCATACCATTTGAAGTGAAGATCATGAAATCTATCATTCATAAGATATTCAAGGAAAGTGCCCTTCCTAGACATGGATTGATACTTGTTCGGTTCACCTTCTCCCTCGATATGAATGATATTGTAATAAGATACCATCATTAGACATTATGTTAATAATAATTCTTTTTTTAATAAAGTGCGTCTTGGTCTCTGATCAGGACATTACCCTAAAAAATGGAAAGTACCCTTCCAAGATTCATTGGCTCGTTAGACTAGTTATGGACACCTGAGTTATTCTCTAGGTCCATATAGCACTTAGTATCCATATATTGGAATATCTATGTTCGTACATATATTCTGTGTGTTAGTATATTTGTAAAAATTATATATATATATATATATGTGGAAAACTGATCATACACTTTACAAACTATGCTGAAGTAGGTAGAGTTGGCCAGGTGTCCTTCTGGAACCTGAGCAGACTAATATTTTCTTTTCTTGCATAGCTTATTATTCATTATACCAGCACACAACTAGGTTACACACACTAAATAGATTGTTTCAAGACACCATTGATGGTTTCCAACTGATGTAATCTCACACCCTACTCAGGTCGCCTTTAGTACCTGAGTAGACCTCTTGACTACAGGTGTGGATAAGGGTAAGCACCCTATCACATATTCTTGATCTATATTTTGGTCTTTTGTATTTTTTATAGAGTGATATATAATTCAGTTCATTATTTCCCCCTTCATCCTTCTTTTTTTATATCATCATTCCATGAAATCATTTTTTATATGACAAGTCCAAGGATTTTGATTTTTATTTCAATTTCATGGCCTTTTATACTTCCATAGTTGGTTATTTTACTTGTTTATGTTGATCCATATTATCTATTATGCTTCCTATATATTAGTTTATTATTATATATAATGTTTCACTCATATATGAGGTTATTTTCTCCTCACTATACCACCTTAGAATCTAACTATTTAATCAGCAACCTTTGGAATATAGGGAGGTGTTCTTAAGGCCATGTTACCAACCGGCTCAGGACATCATCTTAGGAGATCCCATGTCGGGATGTTACACTTCACACATCTTCATCACACCACCACTACCTCCATTTACACCATCAAACATGCCAGAGGACTTGGATCAGGGTCCTTCCTTTCCCAATCCATCACTAGTGGCTAGATTCCAGCTACTCAAACCCCATTAAGATTCTTCTGATCACGGTCACAATCTCCCATCGTCGATATGAATCCCAAATCCATTGAGGTTTAATTTATAACCCAAAAATCATCCCAATTCATTTTTATATCACCAATACAGTCATCATTCATGAAACCAACATAAATCGGGTGGTTTGATCATAATGGAACCCACCCCATCAATATCAAAAAAACAAACCTATGGTCCAAAGAAAATAATATGAAGAGCAATGAGGGGAAACACATAAAAAAGTTGAAAATAAATTTCAAATCATTACCATCCAATTATTACATAATCAAGATGTCCATGGTGTGATATTAAAATCAACGCCAAATTAAATAGGATAAAATATTGTTGATATCATGACCCGATATATGTTCCCTAAACCACCCCAATAATGTACCACAATTGTACACCTTACCCTTAGGGTGTATATAGGTGTGATACAGGGTTATATATCTAGACCTTAGTAGTATAAATTTTAATATTTACCTTTTTAATAAAATAATTATCATATATGTCCCTTTTATTAATACTTTATACACATGATTATATAATTGGAATATAAAAATAAGATTTTGATATTAATAAACCAAGATTGTATTTTTGGGAAATATATAGTTTCAATTGAAACACTCTTTTTTCTAAATTCATGAATGTTGAAATAAATTTTATTTTCATGAAATATTATTATTAAATAATATTTATTTAAAGATAAATTAAAATATTATTTAATTAGGTCCAATGTAATTGTTGTAACGGGTAGAAAGAGGTCAGTGTGGTAAAAACTAGTATTTTCTTGTAAATATGGATATTTATTTAAAAGTGTAAATTCTCATACTAAAAAAACTATTTTGGTAAAAGAAATATTATTTTTTAAATTTTCATTTGATTATTATCCCAGTTTTATTTTTTATGATTTTGGAGACATAAGAATTTTTTCATTAAAATTAATTATGATATAAATATACAATGTATATTATGACATCATAATTTCCCAAAATTGATCTAATAAATACTATAGAATTACTAAATGTGTATTTATCCTTTAAAATAATTTATTTTATAATTTATTTTAATACTTTTAAAACCCAATAATGAATACTCCAAACATATATTATATTTTAATTTTTTAAAAACAGTTATTTTTTGACATGAATCA
Organism: Viscum album; assembly: GCA_963277665.1. Classification (NCBI taxonomy): domain Eukaryota; kingdom Viridiplantae; phylum Streptophyta; class Magnoliopsida; order Santalales; family Viscaceae; genus Viscum; species Viscum album. The sequence continues at coordinate 489,897,680 of OY728120.1, forward strand.
CCTCAATATCATGGATGTAATTATTTGAATGTGTTCGGTCACTATCCTATTAAAATATTAAAAACAACTATTCATCAGTAGAAACCATGGTTAAAAACAATGTCAAGGTTTGTAGTTTTTAATATTTTATCACTTAGAATCCAAAACCTATGTTATGAAATTGATAGAGAATTACCCTCTCTTTTGCCGAAAATACCATCCTAATATATCATTCCTCTACAATAAAATCCCATTGATCACGAATTTCCTCTCCCTATACCTCATTAAATACCTCATAGTTGATCCCAATCACTTAATAATCTCCTCCAAAAATTTTAGAGGCATCATATAAAGGTAATGGATTCTCTTGTCTTCATTTTTATTCAAGTACTTTCTTTGTTATAAGAATTTTGATTTCCAAAATTTCATACATTAATTTGATTTTACAAATCCATTTACTTCCCCTATGATACCCAAGTTATGATGGAACACCTTTAACAAGCACAAAACCCTTAAATTAACCTTTTTGTACGCTCGTTATGTTGTTGGAAGTTTTTCATGATTTTCAATACCAATGTTCTGTATTGTGATTACCCATCCTCGTTTAGACTCAATGGTATTCACCTAGATATTAATATAATTAATTTATTGGGTACTTCCATGTATGTATCCACACTCCTTAATCATGGTATTAAAATTGTTAAAATATATTCTTATATTTTATGATATACATTGAACACTAATGCATGTTCATAATATAAATGTGATGGGTAGGCCTTGAATTATATATCCCTCTAATGAATTGGATAATGCTTTTATCTGAATTATAAAATTTTTTATATGTATTTTTATTACCCAACCCCATTTATGGTTCATGGATGGTTATCCTAAGAATACTATGATTTTATTTATTGGCACGTATTCTATACTTATGATTATGTTGTCATATTTTATGTTATTTCCAAATTCCTATGTTTTCTTGATGTTATCATCTTATATGATGATTCTATGTTCATGTTTATGATTATCACCCATTTATGTCACCTTGATATGCCTATTGAATCATATATATTACATTCAACATGTTATACTTTTATTATTCCATTTCTGAGATTTTTTGCTCACCTATTTCTTATGTACATACCCAGGTTATCCTGTGAACTATTTGAATATCATAGAAATTTAAGGGAATATTATAGAGTTATAAAAAAAATTTATCCATGTTTCAAGATAATATAATACGTATCTAATTACTAAAATATACTATGCCTCACGGGCTTTTGGAATTTTTTTTAAGTGTTTTAGGTATATAATAAATCATGAAATAAAGTGTATAAAATTTATGGGTTGTCAAAGAAATACTTCAGAATAAATTACTGATAGTGGTCCAACATAGAAGGCTGAGTTGATAGAATAGTCACCTCATCTACTGCATGAGTTATCCCTTCCACCAGCATTGTAATGGTCTCGATCTAACTGAGTTCAAGTCCCATTCAACCTACACATAAATCTAATTTCCCAGTTAAAACATACTCATTTCATTTAGGATAGGTAGAGGACACACCCTTATGAAATTATTTTACACAAGAACAAAAAATTTAAGTCATTCAATAGCTATGATTACATAAAATATTTTCATTTCTAGAACCATAAAGTCCCATTGATTTCCATAGCTCACCATCACTATAGGACTCTCTTGGAATCTCTTAATATGAGCAATCCTCATTCCAAGATAATTCTCATGAGACATATTTTATATAATACACTTAAATATAAACTCTAAATCATAAATTATATTATAATATATGAATGAGAAGCTATTGTATCAAACAAGATTTCATAAAGAGTGATAATAATTAGAAACATTCCTCTCATCATTGAAGGTACCTCTCTTGTATCATCTAGAACTGAATCCATAAAATAAACCCTACCTAAATCATACATTCATCCATTACCTAACTCTTCTTGGCTAACCTAGGACACCAAATCCTAAGTAGTCTATAACAGTTGTTGATATTCTTAGCCTTTTCCATGACCTTAACATCCTATAGTATCCTGACTATAAGTATAAGATCCCCCAGACCAATACCTCATTTTATTTGGTTTCCCAACATCCCATCTTGTACCTATTTGTGATATCCTTGGGAAAAAACATTATAGGTTCCTCATATTACCACACTGACAGAACTCTCTTGGAAGACCTATATAGAATATTTGAGGACGTCTTCCTTTTCGGTTTTGGAAACACCATATAATACATCCTACCATGGATGGATCTAAAGAACCTCCACTCTAATTTAGCTACCTCTCACCACCCTAGTATATCTCCAAAATTATCTACTTCCTGGAACCATTACAAGCATCCATAATTCCACTAATAATACCAATTTTTGGTACCCTAAATATATAAAGAAGTAATACAACCTTGTCTTTATATAGACCCTTATAATATGTAAGAGCCTTGTAAATGAACCAAGATGTGATTTCAAGTAAAATTTTCTAAGTTAGTGTATATCCTCAGGTCTTAACTCAATTTCAAATTTCCTATCATTTGGGCCTCATTCTGATCCAACAGAGCTGTAAATTATAGTAACTCCTTGAATGAGAAAAAAATTGTCAGTGATAGTGTTCCTACTAAATATCTGTGAAATAATGTTCTCGATTGAAAATCGCCTTATATAGAAATAATTCCTCAAATAATATATCCTTGAAGTCCCCAAAAGTTTGACCCTCATCGCCCTCCACATGAATAATCATGCCCCACAACCTCGTAGTGGGTCCCTATAGCTTATGGGAAGCTATCTCCACCCTATAATCATTAAATGAATCAATAATATCAAAGATCCATTCAATGGTATCAATCCAATCTTATATATCCAAAGGAAATCATTAACCTTGGAATGATAGAAGACTATTAAACTAAAATTCCAAGGAAAAATCCAGCAACATCAGTCCAATCCTCTATGCTCCACCCTGAACTGGTACTAAACAAAAAACCCCTTGGATGAACAGGTTCTTCTACATGGATTACTAGTACAACTACTAGATCATTAACAGTTACACCATCTTATAAATATATAGAAATAACAGGATCATCTCCCACTTCTACAACCTCCTGAACTATGTATCTAAGTGTCATAATTGGATTTCATCTAGGTAGAATCTATAAAAAGTAAGAATAAAGCTTCTTGTTATCCTTAACTGCTTAAATATTCAATGAAATATAAGAAATTTTTAAGCATATTATAACCCTAGGAAATCCACGCAAATAGTATACCCAAGTCATGAAACCTTCATGTTACCTTCACGATGATCACAATTATATACATTACAATCTATAACATATTTTGGTTATATCAATCATAATAAAAATTTTCATGACATATCAACCTATATCGCTATTCATGATACATAAACTCAACCACTTTAACCAATCATCCATGAGAAAATCCCATAAGTTTTAACCACATAATAATGCACATATAATAACATGAAAATGTAATCACACAACTGGTAAAATAAATTACACTTACATGGTAACTTGGAGGTCCACTATTCTAGTGTAACTTAGAAAATATCATAATTCCCCTACCTTATTTATGACCAATTAATCTCTATTATACTGATTCACAAAATAAAACAAAAGAAATATTAATTGATACCATAATGTAGCACCCCAACCAAAATCACATAGTTCAGGCTAAGATGAAACATGACCTCGTTGGTTCCTCCCTATATGAAATAGGTTGTCAACTACTAGAGAAGGAATGGGTGAAAATTTAGAGAGAAAATTCTCAAGAAAGTATATGTTTAAGAATTATAAAGACAGCGGAAGAAATAATAAATTAATGAATATGAAACCTTCATCAATAAAAGAGAAGCAATACTGAAATAAAAATCCATGAAGTAATATAATAGAATACAATAGTAACATCCAATCAAAGGGATCCTAACATGTATTAAATCCATGTATAATAAATACCATAAGATAAATGAGGAAGTACAAAAAATGATCCCAGAGTCTATCCCGTAACTTCCATGGTTTACCCAAATCCTCCTGCTCAACTTCCTAACATAGGTTCCTTACCCTTCATTGGACCATTGTCCATAAATACTAAATTAAAAATGAGTTTTTTATATAATATATAAGTATAAAAAATAGAAGGAAACCACTAATTTTTTCTTGAAATAATTAAAATAAGTCTATATATTATTTTTTGTCCAATGACTTGAAAAGAAACATAAATAATCACAAAGTTGACCGAGTAATCTTTCACTAACTAGGATACCTCAAACCCCTATCTTTCCTACTTCAACACTAAGTTGGTAGATGTGTCATACAAGGCCAGTCACATTTTCTAAACAAGGTCGTACAAATCATCTGAGGAATGAACCATTTCATCAATAGATAAACAAAATAGTACCTGAACTAGGTTACATATATCAACCATGAATCAACCATCTCATAATAGATAGAGGAATATAATCCTAACTATTAGTATAACTTATTCCATGACTGAACTATGTCATGATCGGTTTCCACCATTTCCTAAACCAAAAATCAAATATCATCATTCCAGGGAAAAAAAAGTTCCCACAGGCTACACATGCAGCCGCATTCCAATCAAGTCATGTGGTAGAGTTATAATAGGGGAAAACATGTACCCAAATTCCAATAAATTCAATCAATAGTGTTATCATTGGGAAACATATGAAACCACATGCCAATAATGTCACACATCGGAGTTCTCACAGCTACACATGCACCCACATTCCAATCGAGTAATAAATCTCTATATAAAATTCATAATATAGTGAGGACATACAACCTCAATCATAACAAAATCAGATTTCTATGAACAAAAAATTTAATCAGGGCTAATGATCCAAATATCTAGGATAATCCATGAATTCTTTATACCAGGGTTCTAGTAGGAATAAATAAGAATAAATAAGCATCTAAGGTAAATATAGGATTAATCTCACTGAAATGAGTACTTCTACAGTAAATAGCACATCAAATGGTGAACATAGGAGGATGGGGGAGCCCAAATCCTAAAAGGGATTCCCCTACAACAATATAGGCCCATTTGGGTTTAAGGAGAAGTAAGGACAAATAAAAAAGTGTTTTTCAAAGGAATTAACAGGATTGCCTTAATGAGAATTCTTTTCGTAACCCAATTGACTTGCCACAGGATCTCATTGGGGAGTCAATGGATCATTTACTAGGTGGTGGGTCTCAATAGAAATCCAATACATTAGCTTTCCCACTATATATCTAATGGTTCCTCATTATCTATCTTGTGGCATCTTATAGAATCATTTCAGCCATAGGTTGGTCCTATTCCTTCCGAACCCACTCTAGATCCTTATCATGAACTCAAACATCTAATAATGGATAAAATACACATGAATCGATTGAAAAAATAAATAAAAAGACAATTTAAATATGATATTTTTCACACTATGTTATCACCCACATTACATCAATAAGATTCATTTTCATGAATACATTTGTCATTACATCCTTTAATATTTTGTAACATCCTTCCTTTTTTAATGGTATGAGATGTTTAAGGTTATTAAGTTATTCATTATTAAAAATTTACTTCTATTTTATGGATATTTCAGAGGTTATACATTATGTCATATGGGGTATCTAAATGACAATTAAAGGAATGGAGCTTAAGTGCTTCACAGTGACTAAAACATAGACATCGGCTGGCTGGTGGGGAAGCACTGGACATCAAGTTAAAAGACACTAGCTACCTGATGGTTTATGAATAAATCCTAGAATTCTACTAGGCCCACTAGATGGTTGATTTACATAGTACTCGATGAATTAAATAAACCCCATAGGTTTTTATTTCACATAATTTTAAACTTTTTGAATACCCAATTTTGACCCAAGCCCCCCCCCCCCAATTTAAAATTACAGACCTCTCCCCTTGATATTAACTCCTCACATTCATATCCCCATAATTCTTCAATCTTAGACTGATTCAGTGGCCCTAGAATGGAGAGTTATTCTTAGATCTCCGATAAATTATTCTTCTTCTTTGATAAAGTATAAAGATATGTGTTGGATATGTGTTTTTATACAAATATCCAATGATATTTCTATATTTTCTTCTTATATATGTGGCATATCCTGCAAATTGATGTCATTCATTGATCAAATTAAGATCTACTATCAAATACAAACATTCTATTTGTTTCTGTTTCTAGATCATCTTCCTAGACCACTTATTGATGTAAAATTAATGATTTAAACTTAATTCATTGATTATTAATTCATAGATTACTGGAGGTATCAATGTTTTAGTGGAAACCCACATTGACTAGGGATAGAAATATCAATAACATAGGAAATTTCAAGGAAAGTCATCATAGATCAATAATATTGTGACTCTCTTTTTATTGAATCGTTTTTTATTAATTTATTGTTTATGGATCAATGTTTTTGAATATACTTGATGTCATCTTCTAGAATATATGGTGAATTAATGATATGTTCTACAATTGACATTGGAACAGGTGAATTGGTGACCGCTCCTTCGACATACCTCATAATGTTTTCATTAGTGGACTCCTTGTTGTATGCCATTATAGAACCAAACTTAATGGCTTAAAACCATCTTTAGTCTCTATTCTAAAACACTTTCTTAAAAAACCAAAACTCAAGTTAGTAATCCATGATATTTGAGCAATTTCTCCATGGGTGTGTGATGTGTTTTAGGTTCAATCCTTTAACAAAACTAGGATTCATTCATCAAAACCCATGTTATAGGAATCTCTTTACTTTTTTAGAATCTTGTGTACTCATGTTTCAATGGTTTATGGTGTATTGGCGTAGCCTATTGTCTTTGATTGATGGTTTTTTCTTGTGGGTGTGCGTGTGTAGCATGTGATACCCATTTATGATACTTTTTAACATGACTATATTTGTATCTTTCTGTTAATGTTTTATATTGATCATGTGTATTGTATATTGATACTATTTTCTCATTGTGATATGATATTCATTATTTTTATTCACTACCATGTTATTTATTTTACCATGCATTTGGATGTATTTTTTTGGTTATCATAATAGGTGGACCATCATGACATGGTTATCCTATAGAGGGGGGTTGTGAAAGACCAGAGAAATTGGTGAAAATGGGATTAAGCACAGAGTGGTTATAAGAGGATGCATCGTTGATGTTGTGTGATTCACTCGATTCCAAGTGGATTCCAAGTTCAATGTTTACTTGAGCCCTCATAAATGTTGAGTAGCATGATCACTCGATGTCGGGTGGATTCTCATAACATGAATCACCTAATTCCTAGTGGATTCTAATTAAAATATTCACAAGATGATGATAATTATTTTTACTAGCCCTGGGGATAGATCTTTAATAATTCTAACATCTTGATATTGTTTATGTCATAGAATCAAAGGAGGTATAGTCAGGGAACATTGTGCATTTTTAGCATAAGGGTTCTTGGTATATGATTTATTATTCTTGTTTCCACATTTTTCATTATCATGGAATAACGTATTTTAAATGTTCACATTTTTTAATAATGTATTGGTGGTGTACTATTGGGTTTTATTACTTACACTCTTCACGAGAAACTAAATGTTTTTGTAAATTCATCTATAGGGATCCAAGAAAGGGATAGGGCCCATGTTAGATGGATGACCTGAGTAGAGCTAGTTTCTAAACAAGGATAAACATTTGAGGGGTTTCCATAGTGTTTATTTTATTTCTTATCTACTTTAGTTATACTATGGTTTTTATTATTACATTAAGAGCATGTTTATTTATTAGTATGACATGTGTGACATCTGTTACAAAATTTGATATTTATTCTTCTGCTTAACATGTAAATTTAAATGTTATTGTTTTAATTTGAATTTTTTTACAAGGATATGAGATTTTGGATATATTTTCTCCATTGAAAATGTTTATACCATTACTTATAGCTGGAAACCACCTGCATATAAGGAGGGACGCATTATTTCATGTGACTTTCTAACTCAGGCCTAGTGGTTCGGGTAGGCATGTTGGAAAATAGAATTAGGGGATGGTTTTCTTATTTTCTTTTGGAATAACCTATGATAATTTTAAAAAGATATATGTTATGTGGGACTTGGGTAGGGGAGATTCTATATTCCTATACAACTTATGTGTCATGGACCTCTGAGTTACCATTCATATGATTTTTGTCGATTTTTTATGGTATTTGGATGTGTTCATGCATCATGACATGGCGCGTTGGATCACATTACATATATATATATATATATTGTGTTTTGTATAATAGTTATTTAGTTTAATTTTTTTATGTGTTGTATGTATTCAAGATTGACTTTTATTCTTGATTGGGTGATATATCTATTTTCTATGATGATGTGATATATCTATACTAACATTAATTAGTTGAACTTGGCCATATTTTTATGTTTTTTATATATATGACTGTGACTAACATGTAGAGAAGGATAAATTGGTTAGCTTTAGGAGTTATACACCTAGGTTAGAGGTATACTCCTAATAGAAATATTTTTTGGTCCCATATATTGATTTGGAACTACCCTATCAACTTTGGTTTTCACTAATAACATATTAAAATTTTAAAAGATGAAACCTTGAAGAAGACATATAGGATCACCAGGTTATGTGTCTTAGGATACTCTTGTTGGTTAGGATTTCCCCTTACCACCACCTTCTATGTAGTAGGGTGTAGTATATAAGCCTCTCACACCTTATCTAATAGTTATTTTAGTCTTCCCACCTTAACCTAGAGTTCTTCTTCTTGTTATTACCCCCAAAAAAAGGGGCACCAAGGTCCTTGGTCAACTACGCTTGAGACTTCCACCTCCAACATCCAATGACATTTTAGGTCACTGGTGTACCATAGGATGTATAAGACAGGATAAGCATCATAGTGGGTTTCATTGACCTCATTGAGACACCTGGTGATAGGTAGGTAATGTCGGTAGCTTTCATGCTATAAGGATCCACTACTAGGTGTTGGGGTATGATGGGATAGGAGGGAAAATGTGTGGGTCAAGCCTGGGAGACCATCATGGACCTTTTCCTTAGGGATTTTTTCCCTGATACACTAATTCTAGACTGAGTGTAGTAGTTCATAGACCTATAGTATGGTTCCATTAAGATATCTACATAATCAACTTCTTTCACTAAGATAATTTTCTTTACTCCTCTCTTGGAAGAAAACAATCCACTGAATTCCATGAATTTCTATATCGATCTCTATCGAGACATGTGAAAAAATATAGGTCCTTCAACCTAGAAATAGAACTAGAGGTTCTCCGCATAGACATGAATATTGATAAGTGGTTGGAGGAGGATCAAGTTGTTGGTCTTCTTCATCCCATTAGTACTTAATAAGGTGGGCCTCCTACTACTAAAATGAGTGCCACTTTTGGTAGTATAAATTTGATGACCATAGACATTCAATAGCATAGTGGTATATAAGTGGAGCACAGTTCCTTTTCTTCAGTTATCGTAGAAGAGGTACCAAATATATTCAACTATGGGATGGTCTGTCATTACCATAGGGTTTGCACAACACCTCTGATTTAGTTTCAGTAATGCATAAATATGGGCCACCTTCATCAGTTATACACTAGGGATTTGATGATATAATTCAATAAGGGAACAAGTAAGATGTTATTAGTGAACTAGAGGTCTTTCCATGGTTTCTATTTGTAGTCTGATGTGATGATGACTCAAGTGAGTCACCTACCTTAGGGACAAGGTCACAGAGCTTAAAGTATGTCATTTATATACAATGGATCATTTTCTGGTAATTTTTGGTGCAGGAACATATAAAATTCAACGTACTCTTTCGATCACATAAACATTTTATACTACTATTTTTGTACTATTTCCTCCCATTCCTTTATATCTAGACAATTTATTTCTTATCTTGACTTACTTTTCATGTTATATTTTGAGTTTCTTTCCCTCAATACACCATTGGAAACAAAAATGGACCATATTCAGAAATGACCAAAGATTCCTACAGTCTTTTCTAATTACAAACATCATTGAGACTTCAAGATTCTACAGATAGTGAGATTTAATGTGATTCTTGGCATGGATTGTCTGAACATCTTCTAAGATCAAATTTATTTATATAGAATATGGGATTCATTTAAATCACCCAAGGGAGATAAGTACATGATGATCAATGAGTATGAACCTAGAGTAGGTAGAGTCGGCCAAGACTTGAGAAAACATGGGATGAATAAAGTGTAGGTTATAGGTTTTTATATTTATGAATGATCGGTGGTATCCCCCTTTCCTTTTCCTCCAGTTGAGGAACTCTATAATTATTCCTTTATAGATTAATTCACTATAATTCACTCTGATAGAGGATTTGAGATCGATATAGAACTATTTACAGGTGTGGAACCCATTTTTTACCCCCTAATCATACGGTTTCAGTTGAGTTGAAGGATATGCCAGTACAACATGATGATCTAGAACTAAAGGGAATTATTAGGTCGAGTACTTCACCATGGCGTGAAACTAGTTTCTCTGGCAAGAATTTGGGATATATTCTTCAACTCAACATATATTACTGGAAGCTGATTGAAATAATGTTTAAGAATAAATATCATTTTCCTAGGACTGAATCTATCTTGATTAGTTATATGGATCCCGATGGTTCTTTAAGAATGATATTCAATTATTCTATCACTACTTGAGGTTTAGGGATGAGTGAATTTTGATGATGATGTTTTGAAATAGGTATGGGCTATATGAGTACTTAGTGATTCTGCCTGGACTGAAAAATGTGTTAGATGTGTTAATATCCATCATTAAAAATATATTCTACCCATATCTATACTCTTTAATTGTGATTTTTTATGACATCATCACATATTCACTAACTCCAGAGCAGTATGTCAGATATATCAAGATAGTCATGAACAAACATTGATCACATTGAATTTCTGATAGTTAATTAAAGTGTAACTCTTGGATTCAATTGATGAAATTCTAGAGGAATTTTGTGTTAGAGACTAGTATATTAGTGGACCCAGAGAAAGCTGAGATAGTGTTGTCCTAGATATATCCTAGAAAAATATTTGAGATTTGGATCTTTATAGGTTTAATGGGGTGCTATTAGTATTTTATCCATGAATTATCTCATTTTTCAACACCCATGAAATCACTGATAAAGAAAGGAGTGAAGCTCTAGTGGCCAGACCTGTGTGAAGAGACATTTATTCAAATAAAGAAGAGGTTTAATATAGCTCATTTATTGATACTTTTTTATCCAGAGTTTGTTTATGATATTTATTATGATGTATCAAGCTTTGGTTTTGGAGAAGTACTTCTGAAGAGGGAGTGTGTAGTGGCTTCTGGTTCACACCAACGACAACCACATGTGCATGACAATCTTGCGCATGAATTCGAGCTAGAATACATGGCCCACACTTTGAATTATTCGTGACGCTACCACTTAAATGAGAGGTCTTTTATATATATACCAAAATATCTTTTTTTATAACTTCAAATAGTGGGGGCTAAACTTGATGCATAGGAATTTTATAGAGTGTCTAAAGATGTTAAACATTGAGATTACCTATAATCCTAATAAAGGTATGTTCATTGTATATATTCTTATATATAAAGCATAGGTAGCTTAGTATCTTAGTGAATGTCCTTCAGAGTAACTGTGGTTCCTACTGATCTTAATGAACGATTGGAGGATGGATTATTCCAATAAATAGGGATTGATGAAATTTTCCTCATTGGTAGTCACATGTTCATTAGTATACCAGGTATATTATACTCAGGAGACCAACCTTGAGTATGATGTGATGTGGGAATAGTTAGTAGGTGGTGACCCAACACCCAGGTGGTTGTTAAATGATGATGATGTGACCCTTATAGATGTGAGAGTTGTAGTGAATTCTTCCATCATAGAATATATTATGAGAAACTTCCATACATATTAATTATTGGTATATCTAGCGGTCGAATATATGTACCATGACATTTGGTAATATTTCTGGTTCCAAGGGATGAAGAGGGACGTTACTGGATTTGTTTCATGATCACATACATACTAGAGGATAAAGTTAGAGGACTATCATCCTGGTGGTTTCTAGAGCCAATTATTATGAACTTGTGTATGTGGGAATGCTACATTATGGATTTTTTTATAGGGTAATGATTTGTGACACTATATGGGTTATTTTCTATCAACTAATAAAATTTGGTATGTTATTACCAATCAATGAGACATAATAAATTTATGAGCTAGGTAGGTAGTATGTTTATGATATTTCATGTTTATAAGGAATTACCTGGATTATTTTTGGATTAGGTTATTGAAGGCCTCCAAAAATCAGCATAAGTTGGGAATAGTGTACCATCCTCAAATAGATGGGAAATCAGAGTAGATGATCTATATATTGCAGGATATTCTTTGAGCCTATGATGTAGAATTCAATATATTATGGTATGACCAGATATCTATATTTTAGTTTGCATAAAAAAATGGTATTAGGCTTAAATTGATATGGAAACATTTGATACTCTCTCTGACAAGTTTTTTCATTCACCGTATTATTGGCATTAGGATGGTGAGGCAGCAGTTGTATGGACCAATATTATACAAGAGACCTTAAAAAGAGCACAATGGATTGAGAAGAGGTTGATCACATCTTAGATAAGGAAAAAATCTTATGTTGACCAAATGAGGTAACCTATAGAATTTTTTATAGGTGACCATGTTTTTCTAAGAGTGACTCCGGAGTTAGGTCACTAGCATCTGAGAAAGTAAGGGAATCTATTCCCTCTTTATGTTTTACCCTTCATGATAATTGAGTTGGTTTTTATAGTGTCATACCTTATAAATATTCCTTCACATTACAGAGGAATACATGATGTGTTTCATGGGACTTAGCTTTAGAGGTACATTCCTAATCTCATGCATGTGATAAACTATGAAGATTTTTATATGGATCACAATGCATCATACATGGAGCACATGGTTTAGATTATAGACCGTACAATCATTTGAGGGAAGACTATACCACTTCTTCGCATCATGTGGCATCATGGACAAATCTAGGAGTATAATTGGGAGTGAGAGGTTGGTGTGTTGGCTCAATGGCCTGATCTATTTAAGTAAAACCTTTATAGGTACTTATCGAGGATGATATGTTGTTAAAGGGGTAAAATTATAACATTATCAATTTTTTTGAATGCATGAGATTTTTAATGTTAATAAATTCATCATTTCAATGATTTTTTTATCTATTTTATAGATTTTTTAGAGGTTTGACTATAAGTTATAGGGGATTTTGGGATGATATTTTAAGGAATGGAGCTTTAGGACTGAATGGTGGGTAAAAAAGGCCACCTACTATCTAGTGGGTATTTACCAGCCAGTCCGTGGTGTTGGTAATGGTTCTGTAAAAAAGAAAAACCCATCATCTTGTCGGTGGTACCATCAGTCGACAGGTTTCATAGTTTTATAGTGAAATAAACACATCCCATGGGTTTTAATTTCACACAATTTGGAACCTTGGTTAATAACTAATTCTGATAAAAAACCTATATTTTAAATTATATACTATTTTCCATGACTCTTGAATCCTCTGATCTACATGCCCTCTATTCATCAACATTAGACCAATCTAGTGGTGTTAGAAAAATGAGTTATTCTTAGATATCTTCAAAATTATTATTATTCACTAATATATGTACATAAATATATGAAGGATCTATTTTACCTTGAATATCATATAATTTCTTTCCCTTAGACTGGTGGCAGATCTGGTGAGGTTTTGTCATTCCTTTATCAAATAAAGATCTACTATCAAATATGAATGTTCTAGGGGTAATTGATTATGGAAAATATTCTTAGAACTCTTATTAGGGGATTATTTCTTATAGACCCATAATCTATTTTTGATTCCTTATAATATTGTTGGGTATATCAACATGTCAATAAAACCCCCCTTGATTTATGATATAACTATCTATAATGGTGGATGTTTCCGGGTAATTCATCATAAATCTATTATCTTGAGAGTCACCGTTTCTTGAGTCCAATTTTCGTCAATGGATTGGTGATGGATCTTATTTCATTGGCCAAAACCAATTTTATATTCTATAATCTATTAAGAATTCCCAATCTATTCCTCAATTTCCAATGGATTCAGTGAATTGGAAACCTATCCTTTGACATACCTAGTGATTGGTTTTGTTAGTGGACTCCTTAAGGTATGTTATTCTAGAACCACCCCTCTTTATTTGAAATCCACTTGTGTCTTCATTCTGTACCTCCTTCTTGTTGAACTGAAATTTCAGTTCATATTCCTTGATATGGGATAAATTTATCCATGGATGTGAAACAAAGTTTGGTTTTGATCCATTAACAACACATAGATTTCTTCATAAATAACATTGATGTTGGATGTTACATACATTTTTATGATCTTATATAATCTTGTTGCCTAGATTCATGGGGAATTATCATATCTTGTTTTCCTTGATTTATTTTATTTTCTTTTGGGTGTCTGCATAGCTCATGAGATTCATTAATGATTCTTGTAACTATAATTATTCCTATTGTTTTTTGTTCTTCTTTGATACTGATCACATGTATTATATATTTCTATTATTTTCTCATGATGATATGTTATTATTTATTTGTACTCTCTACCCTATTATATGTGTTACCATACCCTCGGTGGTATTTATATTGGTACTCGGAATAGGTGGACCATTAGGACATGGTTATCCCTTAGAGGTGAAGTGCAATTGACTTGCGATGAGGGAGAATATGAATCTGAGCATAGGGTGGGTATATGATTATGATTTATAGATTCTATATGGTTCAATTTATGCCTAATGTATTCCAAGTAGGATGTTTAGTTGAGTCCTAGTGGATGGTGAGTATCACGATCACTCGATACCTAATAGATTCCCAAAACATGGGTTTCTTGATTTCTGAGTGGATTTTGAACAGTTTGTTCACACAATGTCGAGCTGTATTTTTACTAAACTTCATGTTTTCTCTTAAATACCTATGATATCTTGATATTCATTTTGTAATGGATCTAAATAAGGTATTTTCATGACTCATGGTGAATTGGTTAGCACATGGGTGCTCGGTATATGATTGATTGAACTCTTTTGTGTATTTTCCATTATCTTGTCATATAGTTGTTATACATGTTCACATTTTATAAGTATTTAATGTGATGTCGTACTCATTTTTATTACTAACACCCTACATGGGAATTTTGATGAGCATGAAGACTTTATGTATATAGATCTATTCAAGGGAAAGGGGCCTATGGAAATTGGATTGTGAAATGATTGTAGAATTGGTATCTGAATAAGGATAAACTCTAGTGGTTTTTCTATAGTGTTTCTTTACATTCTTATTTACTGCACTAATATTCTTGTTTAGTTTTCCACTTTATGAGCCTTTTTATTTATTTGTATCAAAATTGTTTCACCTATTAATAACTTTTATATTAAGTCTTCTAATTGACATTGTGATTTATCTATTGATTTTTGTAATTATATCATTTTTTAATGGATGTGATACTGAGGATATAGTCTCCCCACTGACAATGTTTAGACACTCATTATTAGTTGACAGCCTCTTGAATATGTGGAGGTGTGCATGAGGTCAGGTGAATCTCTATATAATACATGGTTCTTTGGGTTATTTTATTAAAAATATCCTATATTATGACTAAATATACTCAATATCGTATTTAAGACTCATTCTAAACACACCAATAAATCCCCAAAAGTATGTAACACTATACTCTTTCCTATCTATCTGATACAAATCTATCACATCCTAAATCATTTTTAACCAAACTCTTCATTCCAACCACCATATGGCTAGAATATAGAACTAATATATCCATACAAACATGGGATTGATTACCTATAAATGTATTTTTGATTGGAAATCATACATTACTATCCACCATACACGTATGAAAAATGAATGTAACAATAAAAAACATTTATGTATATAATGAACCATGATACAATGTAACTAGAACAATAGAAATCATCATAGTAAATGGTGATATAATAAAATTTTATAATTAAATATACTTGGAACTAGATACAGTTAACACATCAAAAAAATGTGACATCTTAAAAGTTGGTGGTATGAGGGTTTCCAATAAAGAGACCCACACTCTTGTAGCCAAACACATCTACCACCATCTCCAATATCCAATGCCATCTATCCTACATACTGATATATTTTCATGTACATATGGTGAAAATTTCACAAGTGTGCATATATGGTTGAGTAAAAATATACTCATAATGGTCAGCCCAATTTTTGGACCAACCCAAAATAGATGTAGTTTCAATTTTCAGAAGTCATAAATAATGTGAAGACATCTAACATCTACAACATCCTCAAAAACACTTAAAAATATAATAACCAAACGTTACCAATATTTTTATAGATCACTTCCATATTCCTCAACAAATATAAATGATAACATTTATAATAAAACTAATCATAGAATCTAATCACGAATCCCATTGTTTCTTAGCCCAGTAATTCACCCAAGATGAACCAATGAGGAGATAGTAGAGGGAATACATGTCTCCACCTATCTCAAAAACAATGGATGGAAATACATGACTTTAACTATCAATAAATTACATGAGTAAATAAACATCATAGCAAGAGGAAATATTGATTTAAACATCTATACGTGCATGCATATCTGGAATTTAAAGGAAATACGCATCTCCAGGGACAAATATCAATAAAAGTATACGTAAGGAAATACACATTTTAAAGGCTATTGTAGAATATCTAACACTCACAATCCAAGATAAGTGGTATTCATGATATATAGTATTAGGTTCATTGAAACCCACCTCAATCCCATTACTATATGGAATAATGTTTTTTCTACTTAGGTAAATTATTATTATCGCATTCATATATTGAGGACACTAGAGTTACTAAACATCTATGCCCATTCCATCATTCAAGTTCTTATACTGGGGAAACTTATGGAATTACACATATCAATTAATCTCATATTAGATATATTATAGGTTTACCCATCTCTAACTAACTCCAAAAAATAACTAACCTCTATTATGAAAGAGCACTGTGTGAGTAGGTTTAGATACATATATACGGAATCATCAACCTCTATATACATTTGTGGGAGAGATAGGGTGTAGTCCCTATCATCTGAATCAAAACCTAAAAAAAGGGTGAATTCCATAAAGATCCATCACTATATTCAATGAAAAAAATATCCACCAGTCATAATATGTATTATATCTCAAGGTATATATTAGGTGTGTGGGGGTAGAGTTACATTAATCACGCACAAGACACACACATGCCATAAATTTAGGCCATATCTCCTAGTGATAACCCCACATCAATCCTAATTTATTCAGTGCATGTCCTGATGTCCCAGTGGGCATAAAGGCCATTACATAGCCCAAGGGCCGAAAAACTGGTAAGAATGTCCAGTGCACCATCATGACTACATCATGTTGCCTTCATCACCAAGATTGTGGAATGCCTACATCACCACAAACCTACATCATGAATCATGCTTGCATCACCACCTTCAGGTTAAAATTTTCTGCAACGCGGATTTGAACCCAGGTAGGATGCATGATTACAGGGATCCTTTACCACTTGGGTAACCCCCAAATTCTTATATATCAAGATATTTTTTGAAAATATAATAATAAACAGCCAGAACTACAGTTCACTCCTATCAATTTTTCAATACTTCCAACATATCAATCTAGCTACTTTACCATCCACAATGAAAAACACATCCCAAGACCATATGATGAAAATTATTAATCAATAATAGAAAAATGATTTAACTTGATTAATATAGAATGATTAATCACCACAAAAGGTATATTAATTTCCCTAATACAATCCATTTATGAGTCCTCAAAATAATCTCAAGGTATTGTAATAAGTCCCCTAATCACCACCAGGACACCTAAATCGTTACCTTAAAGATTCATCATTTTATGCTTTAGGTTTTATGTTTCCATACATCGTTCTATTTTATTTTTTCATAGAACATTAATTATTTAATTTAGTAAAACATAATGATTTGATATATTTGATTACATTTACAACCACTCCTTTAACTGCCATTGAGTTAATATTCTATAAAACTCTATCAAAATGATCACTAGATCTCTTTAGCATTGATGTTAAACAAATAATTTATATTATATTAGTCATAATTCATTTACCATAACTATATAACTCATGATAAATCTTCTCCTTATCATTAAAAAAATCACAATCCCCATAAATTTATGTATTATTCACATTGTAACACCTTTTCATTTAATTATTTAATAAATTCTTTCTTTCAAATTAAATTTCATAA
This sequence comes from Viscum album, assembly GCA_963277665.1. Classification (NCBI taxonomy): domain Eukaryota; kingdom Viridiplantae; phylum Streptophyta; class Magnoliopsida; order Santalales; family Viscaceae; genus Viscum; species Viscum album. The sequence continues at coordinate 489,916,089 of OY728120.1, forward strand.
TTTCAAAATGTTTTATCGATGAAATCCAAGAAGAATCATTATCGGGTCTAATAATGTTCCTTAAATTGTCAAAAAATAATTTCATTATAATTGATTCATCAATTTAAACTAGTCATCGTCTTCCACAATATAGTTTCTACTCTAATCTCTTGCATTAAGATTCTATTTTATGTAATAAAGAAAATTCCAATAAATATTATTATTATTATCTAATATTTTTATTTCACATGGTAAATTCATGAAATTCTTACCACAGATCATACCATTAATTTTTTATAGACACAAATAAACTCTTTAACAAAGGGTCTGAATACCAATAGAAATAGAACAAAAATTCCATTTTCAATTGATATTCTGTTATTATTATTTCATAATAATAATTACTTATTTAATTAAAATATGATACATTAAATTTATTTTCATTGTGTGATTTTACGTTTAATTGTATTATAGTTTTGATAAATTTATATTCCCTCATTTTAATAAATATTGTTGGAATTAAATATAAATTGTACTCTTATTTGTTTGATTCATTGGTTTTTGAGAATAGTTAGGTTATTGTAAATGATATTTTTGTATCATAAATGCTCATTGGGATTCACATAATTTGTTTCTATGTATGCATTCATAGAATTAAACAACATATCCATTTTCTATGTTTTCAGTTATAGAATAAAATGATTTATCCTTTTGTTATGTACAAATTTAGAGAAGAAAACAATGTATCATTTTTGATTTATTGTTCTACATTACCATTTACATAAGAGTACTACATCCATTTTTAGAATAGGACCACATATTTGAGTTCTATGTAAATCCAAGAGCCTTTTTATCCAACTTATCACTTGTACCTATTACATACCATGAAATCCGTCTAGTTCTTGTGAGTTTTTAGTAGAGGCACCTAATGTGAGTATAAATAAATAGCTATAATGAAGAATACCACAAGTGAAGTACTTACCAATATGTATTTTATTTTGATACAGTAAGTATAAAGAGATTATTTTACCACATAAATTTTATATTTTAAAAAAATTATATAAATTAATTTTTAAATTTTATATAATGAAAATTTAAAGAAAAACTAATTTTTTTATTAATTAGTAAGAATTATTTTTCTAAAATATCAAGATACATCTATTTTTAAGGTTCATGGGTAGTAAACATATTGACTTCATGAACCAATCAATCACCCGACCAGTATACTAATCACTTGCGATAACAAAATCGGCATAACAACCATGTGTGCACGATCAATATCCAGACCGTGAACAATATATATATTGACCATATTCTATCTCACAGTCAGATGTTTCCTTTGATTATTTTTTGAAAAATTATTTTCTACACAAAATACTATTTTTCGGAACTGATTTCTTAAATTGATTTACTAAAATCTAGCTAAATTTGTTTTAACAATTTTTTTCTTTTTTAAATACTAATATATTATAAATTTCATGTTTTATACTAGATATTAAAAAGTTTTAGGGAAATAATAAGTTTCATATCTTTTATTTCATACTCTATTTTATGAATATTTTGAACTATGAGGTCCCTAAACAAAATTAATTTCGTTATAAAGTTATATTCATTTGAATAATTATTTTTTATCTTAACAATAATTATTCAAAGTGATTTGAGTTTATTTATTTCAAAACTAAAAAGTGAAAAGAAACAAGGCATTAATTAAAATTAAGTTATCAGATATATTTTATGTGTATATTATTTTCCCTAACATGACTTAATGTGGTTATCCAATGAGACAGTCCAAGATCCTTAGAGTAAATGGAATATTAATCCATTCTGAAAGCGAATCAAAAACATGTAACAAAATAAGATCAAAAATATTTTTCCAAAAATATAATCTATGGTAATTGTGAAAAATACATAGATAGAAAAACACAATCTTCAAAAAATATTTTTGAAGATATTTATCTTCATTTTATATACTATTCTATTACCTCAATCATGGACATCATCATTTTCACCATCCACTACTGAAGTGATCAAAGAACCATATCTGCATCAAATTTCAATATCATCTACTCCACTATTCTTATGAATTCTTTATGTATTTAACTATTTTATTTATTCATACCCTATGTTTGTACTATAGAGTTTTTTTACACTTTTACCATCCAAAACCTTTAATATTAGATTATTCCTCCCATATGAATGGAAGTTAAGTTTTTTCCTCCCTTGAAAAGGGATGTTGGGTTGTGAATCCTTAAAAATTCATGGGTTATGCCACCATGTGAGAAAAAGGTATGTCTTTTTTCCAATTGTGTTATTAATCCATATCAAAAGTAAGGACCTAGTAAAGACTAGTCTCCTCTCCATGTAGAAAATATTAAAGAGTGGACTAGGATCTTAGTGATATAAACCAATATAAAACATCATGTGTTTTTTGTTTTTATTTCCCCCATTCATTTAACACATTTTAATCACTTTGATAATCACATTCAGAATAATATGTTTTTAAAGTACTATTCCCCTCCCCCCTAGTCAATTATACTATACACTACGACCTAACAAAATAACCCATAAAATGATCCCTAGTTCACTTAAACATGGTTCCAATGGGTCTACATAAATTATATGATTCTGAGTTTACTTTCGATGCAAAATTTCATTCACACATACACCCCCACATGTTAGGATAAATTTCAACCACTCTAGGGGTTCCATGTGGCACCCTCACATTCCTCTAGGTTCTTTTTTTACTGTTAGTTTTGTTCCATTGTATGGATTTGTCCTTCCCATATAATAATTGATAATATGTCCTAGACTCATCGAATCATCACTGGTTGAACGAATCTCTCATGTGGAGACTCATATATGTAGGGTATCATCCGATCAATATTCTTGGATGGATGATAGTGTGTGTGTCCATTATAAAATATAGGGGGTCAATATGGGAAATGGGATAAACCCAATCTCATTTTATTAATTTATTTATTAACTCAGGTTATTCCAATAATTTTCTATAGGGAATAATTTCACATCTATGTTCTAGGGAACATGAAACCTCTATATGGCCATCAGTTATGAGATTTGATTATTTATTCTCTTCATCATGCACCATCATACCAATATATACTAACACTATTCATCAACACTCGCAATGTCTTTATAGAGAGATAAAGTATCAATTTCTTCCCAAAGTTCAACAGTAGCTTTGAATCAATGTGAGGATCATGAAAACATAAGTTTTACCTTGTAATTCACTCATAATGGATATAAATTCTTGGAAATAATTTCAATTAGGTCCAAACATCTCTTTACCATGGAATTCATTCTGTAATTCATATCAACCCCAAATTTGTCTCGTTATAATTTTATTGAAATCAATATCTATTGATTTGTACCATGATTAGTGATTCGTCATAGATTTAGGTAAATTTCAAAAATTATCTTAAAAGGGAAAATTTAAATCTTTTTATGTTATCTCTAATAATAGGAATCAAAACTGGTAAAACTCAATCCCATTAGAAATATTTATAGATGGATAAATGTATACATAAATATAGATTCATGATTCAATGTTTGAGTCTCTAAAACATAGGTAGAAGTTTTAAAAATAAAAAAATATCTAAATTTTCACATAATTATTTTGTCATATTTAATCCAAGCTCCTTATTTGGATAAAATTATCCAAAATAATATACTTGGATTTAATTTTAAAACTCATCCTTTTTCTAAGAAACTATAATATGTGGTTTTATAAGGAGAAAATACATGAACTCTGAGTAAATTTTTTCCAAAGAACAATAACTTAGAGTCTGTTTTATATCCACCTCCTTGATTCCCTCATTGATGGCCATCATATTCCTCCACAGAAAAAATTAGGGATAAGGTATAAAAAAAATTTAATAAAATGAAATATATATCTAATTATGAGAAAATTATAATTTTTAAAGAATAATATTACATTTTTTTAATATCTAATTAAGAATACTCACAATAACTATAGAACCCACTCTATTTTGGTTGAAAATTATGTGATAGAAACCATAGGATAAACACACTATTCTGAACTTGATGGTGTAATTTTTATTCAAATTTGACATCTCGATGTAGTTGAAATTACTATATTTCTATTATAAGGAAAAATTATATTCACGTAAACTTACTAAAGGTGATTGATCACACCACCCAAGAACTTTTTTAAAATTTAAATAAGTGTTGGAAAAATCAATGGAATTAAAATGAGTGTCAGATTCTTATTATGGGGAAATGAAACCTCAGGTGGAAACTTAAGATATTATATTAACATATATACACACACATGTGACTTTATATATATATATATATATTTATATATTTTTTATATTTATTTGTTTATAATATATATATACATATTTATAACTTATATATATATTTGGTTGTGTATTTATATATATTGATTTATTATTTTAATTATAAATTTATAAATACACACACTAACATGTTTATATTTTTAAAAATTAATTTTTAAATATAAATTTATACTATATATGTGCATATGTATATGTATACATATATATATTATTATAAACATGAACAAAAGTTTATATTTTTAAATATGAATTTTTAAATATAAATTTATAATACATGCATATGTATATACATATATATGTCTATATTTGTATGTATGTATATATGTGTTTGTTCAGGAAGGTTGGTGGGTTGGTAGGTGGGTTAGTAGGAATGCAAGTAGGCGAGCTGGAAGGGAGGTGGGTTACCTACTTGGTTGGTTACATGGTAGGCATGTAGGTTGGTAGGTATGTATGTTTGTATGTATATGGTACGTATGATTTTTTAATAGAAAATATAAAAATTAAACAAGCTAAGTATGTGGGTGATTGTTATATTACCTTGAATGTTACTTGATTTCCTGCTAAATATGCCTAGTGGATAGTTGTTCATCCTATAGATTATTTTTATATTTCAGGGGAAATACATCACATAATTATAGTGTGATGTTTTACTAGATCCATACTATGAGATATCATAAATTCAACTTTCTATATATATGGTATTAGTTGGATCAAATATCTAATGTCCTATTATATCTATTACATTAAAAAAACTCCCTAGAGTTAAAATTGTGTAGTAAAAAGTACCAGTTATGAGAGGGAATAATTAGCCTAATATTTCAATGAAAGACTAATACTACAGTATAATATTACAAAATTTACACCATAAATAATTATATAAATTTGAGTTTTTTTATTTCTGATCCTAATATTGAGAATCAATTAGAGGATGTAAAAAATTGGCTTTTTTGTATACTAAAGGATAATTAATTACCATTTCCAGCAATATTATTATGAGGTACACCTTTCTAGTGGAGGATTATTTATTTTAGAGATCATTACGCATTTAAAATCTAATTTACCCTATTTTATATCCAATTTAGAATAGAGTTCTTATCAGTTACTCTTGGATTCAAGCATCATAAGAAACATTTTACCATGCAAAAGGGGGATATCTAAAATGCAAGAGTTTATTATCATATTCATGTTATTCGCTAATATTTATCCTTATATTACTATTTTTGATGGGTTGATACATGTGACTTTGGGTGGGCATTGTGACCATATATTTTTTAAGAGATAAACACTATAATGGTGACTCCTTTTTTGAGGTAATGGAAAGAAAATAGATGTACGAAATCATAATATATTTAATAATTTCTTTTTAAGAGGTAGTCCCTAAATGTTTTTTCTCAGAGTGGATTTATATGTTATAGTTTTGTTTCTCAAGGATTATTAATTTATTTATGTGATCATGGGAATTTTTTATTAACTAATTACTAAAATTTATCAGTGGGTATTTCACAACCGTATGGTGGTGACTTGAGACTTTTCTAATTATCTTATGGTTGTACGGACCATTATCATTCAATATGTATATATTTACATGATAGATAGAGGATGAAGGAGTGTATTGTGATTATAGTTATTTTTCTAAAAAAATATATACCTTATATATAATAATTTCATTGGTAATATTTTTTGTATAAATCACGCCTTCTCAACTATAATATTCTAATTAACTATATTAGCAGGATCACTATTTTTTGGATAATTTTTTTATAATAAAGATGGATGAGATTAGTTGAAATTTAGTGGATTAGGGACATTGTTTTCATATTTAGAACAAGATAAATGTGGTGGTAAAAACATGATTGTAGATTATGTAGAGGTGTTAGCTGGGGGCAAGTGCATGGGATAGTTATAATTCAGTTCAATGATCCAATGGGAGTATAACGTACTATTTTTATAAATTTTACTCTTATTTTAGTATTATTTTACATGTTTGAATCGCATTATTTTGTTACTCTCACCAATTTATGGGTATAAATATTTATATTGAGATAATAGGTTTAATATTGGATTTATCGATATATATTAGAGGTTGTTTGGGGTTTTAATAAATATTTTTTAGGGGTAAGTTTGTTAGATAATGGGATCAACTGTAGTACCCTGGTTTGAGGTATGTGACCCTTTTTTTGGTTCATTTTTTCATTTTGAAGTGGTTGGTTGATGTTTGGAAAATTCTGGGAAAAGATTTTAAAGTTTTGGAGGTTGTTCAGGGGTGAACGATCTGAACAAACCGTGCAGCGATCCCAGGAAACCGTGAACCCTTGACAGTGGGCTCCGCATGGGCAGCGTAAAGTTTTTCAGAATTTGCTGTCAAGCCATGCGAATTCCTTGGGTGAGATAGTGGAAATAGCACGGTTGGCGCACGGTTTTCAAAATCATGTGGGGTAACCATGTGGCCACATAAAGTTTGGGTTTTTAAGTCCCGGGCCACTCAAGATTTCCCATTTTTTCCTCATTCTTCCTCCCACTCATGGATCCTGTGGGAGTTCTAGTTTTCAGAGGTTGGGGGATCTCCTTATCTCGTTTTAGAGGAAAATATAAGGGGTTTATTGGTGGATCGAAGGCGGTTCTCCTCAAGTAAGTATCTCTTTTAGTTCTTTGATGTTTTGCTTAGGGTTATCCCTATCCCTCTCTTAGTTTCCTAGATCTAAAAGCGTTTCATGTAGATCTAGGGTTGTTTTTCCTTTATGTGTTAAAGGTTGTGCTTTTTGATGTTAGGGAAGGGTTTTCGATGTTGTTTTGAGGATTCATTCATCTAATTTGGAGTGTGTTTGGGTGAAGGGTCGATTTTGCCAAACCCTAAGAGGTAGGTGGCTTCTATCTCGACTCCACTTTGCTATAACTTGAAGCTTGGTTTCAATTAATTTTTGTTGCTTAAAATCAATTGTGTTTTTGATGTGAGAAATTTATTGGAAATCCCTTTGGTGGTGTTTTTGGAATTTTGGGGAAGAAAGGGGTTTTTGGGTAAAATGCTCTTATTGTGGTTTTAAAATGGAGATTTTAAAATGGGTTCTTTTGTTGAATGAATTAACATGGCTTGTGAAATAGTTTCTTAATAAAGGGTTTGTTATATTAAAATGTAAATTGTCATGTAAAAAGGGTGGAAGAGTGTTTTCAATAAATGTTTATTTATTAAAGTGGTTCATCATGTAATTGAAATGGTTAATTTCATATTGTGGTGACCTTGGTGGGTTATATCCTTGGTTATGGCTTGTCTGAATGTTGTGTAGAAGTGGGTGGGAAATACAACTATAAAAATGGGATGGATAGTGTATAGAAGTGCCACCATCAATATCAAGTGGGAAGGAAGTACCACTTGAGTATATTGGTAATGAATGGGTTGGACAGGAAGTGCCACCATGGTTTGTTTTGTGCTTTGTTGGTGATGTTGGTAGATGGGGATTGTGAGTGAAATATAGAAATGGTAATCGGCTTGTGGCATGGTTGAATTGGTTTCCTTGTATGGCATGGTAAATTTTCCTTCCTTGTGTGTAATGTTTGTCTTATGGAATGTTTGGCTTATAAACAATTGGTAGCCTGGTTTTTCTTTATATAAAATGTTTTATACAAATGTGCTAACAGTTTTATCCTAGTGGCATGTGTAGGGAAGTCAGTTTGGGAAATCTTACTGAGTAGTTGTACTCACCGCCTAATTTGGCACTTTGGTGTCTTTGTAGATGTCGTGTACCATGACGTGGGCAAAGGTACGACATAACCCTCCTTTAGTGGTGCATTGTGATGTTTTGGTGGAGCTTGGAGCATGGAGCTTGGTGTGGAGCAGTGGTGGTGTCATGGCTCATGGTGTTTTTTTGTTTAGGTTCCGCTTTGTACTCTGATGTTTTGTGGACATGTCTAGTTTAATGGTTTTGGGGTTTGTGATGGAATTGTTAGTATCACATGGTTGGGTTTGAAAGTGCATGCATCTTTAGTTGTTGGTTGGTTTAGTTGGGTTATCTTCTTAAGGGAAAATCGTTCCCCACTATTCCTTAAAGCCCTCAACATTTATTGCCAGCCTTTGGCTCCTTGGGAACATCGCTTAAGGACAAGTAACCCTCACCACCTCCTCAATCCAATAAGGTAGGGGTGGGGTGCTACATCAAACATCATGGGAGTTGATCCTATTATAGAGGTATCCACATCATATAATATTTGTCTTAAATTATATTTTTTTATGAGAACATTCATTAATTGTATTCAATGAATAGTTTCATTTTTTTTTCTGAGTGAGGAACATGGTATTCCAATTATAAATCCATACTAAATGGAGAATTACCAATGAATTGAGCCATGGGAAATTTTATCACTATGTAATATTTTGGACTTTTTCATAGAAGAGTATTAGTTTGATAAGATTCTAAGGTTTCATAGAGCGTTTACTGATGTATTTCTAGAGGATTTTAAATCGTTACTTCCACATCGTAAAATAGAGTTCAATATTGAATTTCAACCCAGTGTGACATTAATTTTTTATCAATAATATAATTTATCCCCTTATTTAATATCATTATTTGAGGATCAATATTGTAGAGACCACTAATTGGTTTTTTGGTTGGTGTCATAATGGGACCTCTGATCCACCTCCTTGTATGGTAGAGGCTACTAACTAGAAGTGAGGGTCTAGGGTGTTACATTAAGTATAATATAACCTCTTATAAGATTATAAAAATAGCCAAAAATAAACCCAATATCATCCATAATAATATAATTCGAGTATGTATAATAAAAAAACTCAATGATATAATTAATGTAAGGTAGAAGAAAGAATTCATACAGAAAATAACCATGCCAGCATGTTCCCATTTATCATCCACTAGTTCCATCACATATATAAATAACATAAAAAAAATAAAGTTTTGGATACCACGTCACTATCACCGAGCATCAACATCCTAGTCTCTAAACTCTCTCTAAGTTATCCTGGTACATTATACAACATTGGGCCTCTTGCCAACCCAATCCTATGAATAGTTAAATTTACTTGATTCCCAAATGGTCTTCATACCATAGGGCCTATGGTCCATGAAGTACTGTATATCCATCTTACTAGAGTATCCTCAAAAAGATATATCAAAGTGTAATCCTTCACCAAGGTAGAACCAACTAAACCCTAGGACTGAAGGAGGGATATGAAATTCACCCCATTGGTCCATAAGATCTTTACATGGGCACTATAAGCTGGTATTAATTTTGAGGTGGAGGGATCTATATAGAATTGAAGAAATTTTGGGGAGGAGTTATTCCAATGTTTTCAAGTCATTAGAATATATGTAAGTGATTATCCTTATAGAACTCTAAGACATGTAATTTAGCCTTTGTGTCTTTGGGCCCTAGGTCGTGTAAGGGTTCCATCTCAATATAGTTTAAAAAGGGATTATCTAGAAATAAAAAATAAAATTCTAAGGCCATTGGTTAATTCCATCCATCATGGTCGACCAATAATTTTGTGAGTAAAAATCAGTTGGGAAAACCCAAATGAGTCCCAAACAAAAACAGTAAGGTAGTTTATGTACATGTGATCTTCTCAATAGAATTATCCCAAGAAAAATTTCATTTTTAGGTACATAACCATTTATTTAATAATTTTTATTATAAATATTATTCTTCTATTTTATTTTTATTTTAGTTCTAGTAAACTTTTGGAATATTTGGAATCTAATTTTTTTTGAGTCTAAAGTTTTTGAGTCTACAAGTGGTCCCGATGTAACAAAGAAATCTAGGCCATGAGTCATCCTCCTATCTGCACTATGTGAAGGTAACATCAGTTACCCTTACAAAAAAATAGAACCAATGTGTGGGTAACGTAGAAAAAGGGTGATTCTATTTTGTATTCTATGATTTATGTAACGCAACACCTATGTGAGGGTAATCAAGTCAACGATGTTTCATGGAGTCCTATTAGTTGGAGACCTTTCCCTCTGCCTCATAGAGGTGAACCACGACATAGCCTAGGGGATCCACTATATATGATTCTAAGGTAGGGACACCACCCCAAATCTCATAAGGTTACATTGGGGTGTACTCCTATGATTTTTTTTTAAAAAAATCAGGAAAAAATATAAAATTACCAATGTTTCCCTTTTGAATTGAATCTCTAAAACAATTTTTCCTCACTCTCCTGAAATAAAACCCCATCATACCTCTAAGGAACCTATTCATATTATACTAGGTTATATGTTTTAAATTTATCTTTAAGATTTTATAAGGAAAACACCAAATAATTTCTTCCTCTCCCATCCTTCATGTTATTTCTTCATTATTTATTAGCATTCTCTTCTCCCCAAAGTCTTGGTGGATTTAAATTTAATCTATTTGTAGCTAAATTATGGGATTATTAATTTTTTGGTCATATTTGGGGTTCTAGGGGTTCTTAATTTCCTTTTCTTGTTGTATTTCATCATTTAAAATTGTTCCATCTTAATTAAGGTAGGAGGTTTCATGTGTCACTTTTGTTTTATGAAATAATTATTCTTTATAGGTTTTATAAAGTTTTTTTTATTTAATCAATGCTTTGTTATGGTGGTTTTGAAGGTTTAATATATACAATATGAATGATTTAAATATTTTTTTCTTGAATTGTGAATAAAAAACAAAATAATCCCAACCTTTTATTACATGACTATGACAAATTTTTAAAGATAAACATCGTAATAGTGTTTCAAATCCAAGATGAAAAGGTTCAGTATCTTGATAAAATTAGGTTCATATAAATTTTATGTAATAAAAAATAAAAATTATTTAATTCCTTCTTCTATACATTTTTAGTGGCCCCCGTTTTCTCCTTAGTACAAGTAATCACCTAAGGATATACATCAATGGAAGGGGTGATCTAGAAGCACAGTAGGAGGATGAATAAGGGACATGAATCAATACAACATGTGTGGGAACAAACATCATCATCATATCAATATCATAGGATCATCGTCAACATCATGGGGAAAACATGTGATAAAGGCATGGAATGAGTCTTTGAAAAAAAACATCTTCTCATAATGGTAAAACAATACACATTTTTGTATACAGATCTATCATCATGTTCAGGAATAACTTATGTGAATAATCATAACATCATCATCATGAACAAATATAACATCATGTTCATGCATAATACACATTATTTCATGAGATACACCACATTAACCAATTCATTATAGGGTTTATAATTCATTTCCTTCCCATCACATAATAATATTTACATAATCATGAATTCAATTCATAGTATATGAACATCATAATCATGAAATAACCCATGAAAAGGATTGGGTTTCATAATGATTTCATAAAAAAATAATTTCTTGAATAAACATGGGGATACAAAATGAATAAGTGAAAAAATATTTCTCATAATCAATATCATTATTGAGTGCATAAGAAACACCTTAAGAAGATTAAAAGATTTGTTTTGGAAAAGATGAGTTCTTTTGGAAAATCATTGTATTTGTCAAAAAATTAAGTTGGAAACAATTTATATCGTTGAAAAGAAAGGGGAAGAATAACGAAATGATATTTAAGGAACATTATAGGAGTATTGATAATAAATATGTCATTAAAGATAAACAACCATGTTGGCACAAAAATGTATGAATGGGAAAAATATGCAAAGAGCACACCAATGCCAGAAGGGGCTAATTTCTGAAACACCTTTGCGAAGCCTTTCAGCACTGCATCGGCGCAAATCCAGGGGCCCCACAACAATTTCCGCAGAGGAAAAAAGATAGAAGGATCTACGATTATGATGAAATTTATGGAAGGCTTCTCATCATGGAGGAAGGATGATCGCCTCTGCGATTCCTTGGAAATTTATGGAAGCCTTTGCGAGCATTGTAGAGGGAATGAAAGAATCCCTTACGTCATGGTGGGGATGACTATCATCTTTTTGATTACGAAAAACTTGACACAATATTCCTCCGATAGGAAAAGTGCAAGCGTCTTTGTAGTGAACTTCTAGAGCTTTGTGCCGCCTCTCACCTAAAAATACCATGCTTCCCTAAGACCCCAAGGACAGATACCCTGACCATTTGCATTCTCAAATCTCAAATCATGAATCACCCTCTTCTCTATGAAGTATTGAATAAAATGATCTCTTCAAGGTATTTGATCATTTCAAAATATATGTACCATGGCTCATATTGACCCCCTATTAACGTAGGGATTACCTTCACAAAGCCCATGGGCCATCTCAAAGGAATGAGATCCCTAAGGGAACTCGGGTCTTTGCAAAGCACTCTTTCTTTGAGAAGTACCTTCCATTCATGGGTGAACCCCATGCGAATGCAGGATCATTTTGCTTCATGAAGTACATTGCTTCACAATTCCGCACATTTCAAGACACCCCTACTCATCAAAGTCTTACATCACAAAAACACATTCAATTCAAGAAGCAACCTTCATACACATGTATACTTCATTCCTAGGCTATAACACACCGCTTTGTTAATCATAACCCTTCGCAGAGCCTCTCCACTTTGTGGAGCACCATAGCTTTTCAAGGTCCCTTCCTATGAACCCCTTTGCTTCACAATCCCTTTCTTGTATATACCTCCGGGTTTGTATGATGTAATTTAAATGTCCCTTTAGTGGTGCTTCATATTGTGTTTCTTAGCCTCGTGATTATTCCTATAGGCATGCTAATGGCTATTTCTTCTTCTCATAGCCACACTAACATGAGCCCCTCAATGGATCACTCCACATCCCTATCTCCACACAAAATTTCGGGTACCTTCCCTTCACTAAGGGTTAAAGCATGCTAGTTATGTAATTCCTATGGGTGTGGAGTGAATCCTCATTGTCTTAGCTGCAAGAGTTTAAAATTCCAATCATCATCATCCTCAACACATGACGTTAAACTATTGACTCACCCCATGAAATATACATGGGGTACGCTACCTTAGACATTTTCTATGTCCACTCATCTACACAAGAGTGAAATATTCCTCAAATGGATTGAGATCCTCCTTGTATGGATTGAAATCTATCGGTGGGGGAGGTAAACCATCCTGGTGTAGCCCATATCCTTTCTTGCAAGAGGTAGCACCTTTCCTCCTCCTCATTACTTATGTGTGTTAATACGAGAGGAGGGATTGGAATAGGGGACTCGATACCCCATCCCTCTCCCTTTGGGCTTTATCTCCATTGGTCATCCATCTAGGAATAAGTCACAATCTCCATCTCCCTGGGATGCTACCCATGTGTAAGCCCCATTTTATTCTTCGCAGAAGCACCTTTCGTAACGCGATCATCATTTATTTCTACCTCTTGTTTCTCACACCATTCCCGACTCACATGGTATTAGAGATATCATTGACCTAGAAACCCTCTATGGGATTCCTTAGTGTGTATGACCCATCTCTCACTACCAAACTACATTGAATTTGTTCCCTTCCCTTTCCAAGAAAGGTACATAGGAAGCCTCCCTGTGGTTCAAGACCATCATCCATTGGTCCCGACCACTTCACATCAGTTCACTCTCGTCCCGAATGATGTTAAACTATATATATTCTAACTACATGGGTTTTGATCCTTGTCTCTTAGATAGGGTACATAGGAAGCCTCCCTGAGTTTCAACCCAAAACATTGTAAACCCATTTGAACTATGTGGGTTTTGATCTTGTATCCTATATGGGGTATGTAGGAAGCCTCATTGAGGTTCAACCCCAAACACTGGTAAATTTTGGTGTCCCCTTTACTGGGACCCATGTCGTTAGTTCGTCCCTTAGTGGCATCACACCAGCTCTCGTAATGCAAACATTGTGTAACCCCCAGCATGGCTTTGGGTCGTTGTCCTCTGCATACACCCCAATTCCATGCCCCTATCTTGAACTATGTAGACTTTGATTCCCTACCATAGGGATATGTAGGAAGCCTCAATGAGGTTCAATCCCATCATTCATGTCTCATCCTGGTCTCTCCCATGAGACCCTGTGTTTTTGGAAGATCATGCCCCAGCCCGTGGGTTCTACTTCCTCCAAGTCCCATCCATGCATCCATTCTCACGGACCACCTCCTTAGGTGTCCAATCACCCCGCCAAACTACGTGTAATTTGATTTCCCACAATAGGGATGTATAATAAGCCTCCCTAAGTTTCAATCCCAACATCACCATCATCTCCATGTCGGTTCCATCTCATTCCTCCCATCCACTTCACTCAATCGTCCATCATCCATCTTGATTCTTACCAAGGCCGCCACATCCTAGTGAGATCATGTCATCCATCCCATTGATTCTCCTTACGGAACCTATGAATCTAACCCTGCATAAGCCCCACACAACCCATAACAAATCAACCAAGAGTGTCCCTCTTGCGATGGGCCGCTATCTGTGCATAAGTGCTAGCATGTTTTTGGGTCGTCGTTCTTTGTGTATGCCCCGATTCATCACCCCTCACAACTATGTGGGTTTGGATCAATATCTCTAAGGAGGGGTAAGTAGGAAAACTACCTAAGGATCAGTCACATCAAATGGTAAACCCTTGTGTCCCCTTTAATGGGACCCAAGCATCCTCATATCCGTCTTCATTGGGCATTTTGATCCACTCATCCAAGGAACCCCTTAGGTGATCACTCTTGGTGATGTACCCATCTAATCCACTCCTATCAGTGTTCTGATCTATCTGATCTATCTCTGCTAGAAGTTACACTCATGGAATACCTTGTGTTAACATGGGAAGTTGAAGAAATCCTTAGGGACATGCCTATGGAATATAATTCCCTGCATTCAATGTGGGATGCCTCGATTTTCCACGCCCTCAGGAACCCTATCATAAGGGGAATAAACTAGGTTGAATTAGTGTTTTAGCTTCCAGACACACTAGTGATGTCCAACATGACTAATCCCCTAATCCAAGGTTTTTTTCCCAACTTGACACCTTAAAATGTCCTAACAGAAGAAGTTTAATTAACCATCATCCATTAATATATGGCATCAGGGAAGAGTTTCACAAACAACGTCTAAATCTATGAGTGAGACCTGGACTAGGAGACGAATTCTGGGGAGGAATCCATGGAATAAGGGGTCAACATCTGATCATCCTATTTCGATCAAGTAGAAAACATACCTGAATAAGCAACAAATGTCTCCCTCCTTTGGAATGTGCGAATGTGGGGAAATAGGAAGAACATCCCCATGGACGGGTGTTTTCTTCAGTGAAAGCATCTGAAACAAAAAATGGTGAACCCGAGGGGAATCCTTCTACACAATATGGAGATTATTAGTGTTCGATACATTAGTGGATAAGTGTTTCATTGGATCCAGCTATCCAGTTCTAGGTCCCGATAACCAAATAGTGGTTCTGGCATGAAACTCACCAGAAATTAGGGAATTTGAACATTGGACATCCTGGTTTGTGACATTGTCAGCATGAATCCTTCTTAACAATAATGGGGGATGGAATGGTGTAGGGGAACTAAACATCACATTCATCCTTTCTGCGTTAATGGATGAATCTTCCTACTTTTCAGGACCCTAGCTGCTATGTTAGGAAACCAATCAACACCCAACCACTGAGGTAGGATCCGAAGAAACACGAACATCGTAATCCCATGCATCCCCATCTCTTCTATAATGGCCTCCACTTCCACGGTTCTTGGGCTTACATACCCTATTTAACCATCTAAACTCTTTCATACGAGAGTGATCAACAACCTCATCCAATGATATGAGTAATAAGGGATTTTCTCAACTCGAGATATGGCTTTTCTAGACCTAAAGGCTTATGCACCTCATCGTCGATGTCACCCCCAAGGGCTGTGTAGGGAGATGTTCCTCCCCACTCTAATCTATAACTATTTCAGGAGTCTCTCCTTGGAATTATTTAATGACTCACTCCACTATGTTGATGGGGTGAGGGAGGTCTGGGCCATCCTGGCTGTGATCCCATCACGAGGAATGCTAAGGAGGGATCTTATCAGGTCGTGTCAGTTCAACCACTCGGTCCCATATGATGAGGAGCAAGTGAGTTACACACAAGAACCACCAGCCCCAGTTTAGTTAACTTGACACCAAAGTTGGGTGCAACCTAAGGAGGGTGATAGCTAGGGGGAATCATCATGAACAATAATAGTGGACCATTTCACTTCTTATTCATACTGTCAATGCCCAATTTATACTGAAAAGGGGTACTTATATGCTCGACCCAGATCGAGGCCCCAACCGCCCCATGGGCGGCTTGGGACGACTCTCTTAGCCGTCGGTACAGGTAGTACCTATCGTGGTCCAATCTATGGTCATGGAATCTAGCATGGAGGTCCTCCCCATTACGCCATTATTTCTTGCGAAGTTCCTCCCCACCGCACTGACATATGGCATAGAGGATTCTTTCTCTCTCTTGATCCCAGGTATGGGACCATTTTTCCTCTCATAGGTCACTGATGTGAAGAGCCTCCATGCCTAATCAAGCATCAGTATGGAGGTCATACCCAAGTTCTTATCACAGAAGAAGAAGGTCCACATCATCCCTGTAATTAGAGAAGTGGAGGTTCGCCCCATTTCATTGGCTTCCAATGTGGAGGTCTTCCCCATGTTCAGTTTGATGGGTACGAAGGCCCCCCTCTTACCATCACCACAAAGTGAAGTAAACATGGAAGTATTTATGATTGTCCGACACGTTTTAGTAGAGTTCATAGCCACTCTAACACTTCAAATAGATGTTCCCCCCATGCACTATCTAGTTTACCCAAAGGCCCTCCCCGTGATCCTTTTGACATTTTTCCAGGTGCTCTTTTCACCCCAACTCACCCAGGTGGATGTCCTCTTCACCCTAGTATCATTTCATCTGAAGTTCCTCCTCGTATCAAAAAACCATCCTTGTCATGAATAACCATTCTGGTCCCAGAGGGTGGTTCGCCACTGTTAAAGCAAGAATACAGAGAGGTTTTAGACCACAATTAAACATGTCTTCTTTTCAAAATCTTAGGTGGAGTTTGATTCAATAATGGAACCCTCACCCCAATCCTCTGTGTTGAGGGCTTGGGTATGAAGAAGTCATATAAGCCTTATCCTTCCATAAATTTAGGTCCATAATATCCCTACATCCCACCGAAGATATATCCTAGAAAAGGAATATTTGGCCCCTTTCTCAGGCCTGGCTGTGCAGTCCTCCCTACCGTCGACAAGATCATTCTTTTAATCTACCAAAGATCATGGGGAATTATTCTAGGGACCAATAAAGGAAAAGAAACAGCATGACTCACCATTACTAACCATACCCCCTGTTCAAGAAGTTGTGGTCACCAATCTTTCTAACTAAGATGTGGTGGCTCAATCATTGCATTTTTTAGAATACATCCCAAGATGCGGTGTCTTGTCATCTCACTCTTCATATTCTCCACCATCCAATCTACGATATCAACTATCCACTTCAGTGTCATTATTTTTCCCTCAGCTACCCCTAGTCGATGAATGGGGAAACCAAGGGTCAGATCCTGAGTCTAATATGAGGATCTTGTGGGGTATCCTTGCAGCAGACAATTTCCCAAAGATGTTCTGGCCAATTGCAACTGTGAACATCTGTATGCCAGAATCTCTTACCTGGGAGGAGGTCATGTGATTTCTCCAAAACCTCAGGGGGAAGAACTTATATCTCTGTCATCGGTGGGTGTATTACCCCATGAGTTAGGAACACATTGATGATATTGGCCATAAATGTCGTATGGTGGACTTGGTTGTGCTTCCTGTGGCCCAGCGCCTTGAGTTGCCCAGTCTCTATCAGATTCCCCAACAATGATGTGTTCATAGCTTTAAAGTGCTCTGCATAATTATTAAGGATTATTCTACCCATGTTTAAATACATAGTTGGGGGTAGTGTGATGCCCTTAATTTCCTTTCTATGTGGCACCAGCCTGAGGTTACAGGCGATATTGACGATATGCCTTCAAGTATAGTTGTGGTTAACATGGATGATCTGTCAGAGGAAGAGACAGAGTCGGAGCTTCTTGAAGAGAAATTACACCCAGGGCTGTGCCATATCTATTGGAAATATTGGGTAGGGTTACTCACCAGTAAAAAAATTATTTTGTCTTCCTCTACCTTCCAAGTCATTATCCCGCAGTCGGAACCCCGATAAGGGTAAAGAGGACGTCGGAACCATCAAACCCTATCATCTGTCTGGCTCAGAGCAGAAGATGGAAGATGACCTTGAAATGGTTGGATTGTGTCAATAGCTTTTGGATCATAAAGATATGATCAATGACCATCTTTCCAAATGTGTTATGGAATGGAAACCATACTACGGTAATCCTAAATTGGGGCAGTAGGGGTAGGTACAACCTTCACCCGGTGAGTAGCCTCTGGGAGACCTTCACCATCCTGCCCATATAGATAGGTTAGAAGATAACATTTCTGCCCATATCGTCCAATGTTAGTGCTCATTTTCCTCCTTGAGGACCAAGAAACTCGATAGGTGGAAATCCCGCCTGATGGAAAGCCATACCCAGCCTGGGTGGATGATATACCAGCACCCCCTATTTTTGGAAACACTGCATTCTCCCCCTATAGTGGGATGTGAGATCCATTGTAGCATCTCAACCAAATTTTTTCAAGGTGTGGACCCTTGTGGGGAACTCCAGTGAAGCAGGATGCCACAAAGCTCCGGTTTTTCGTAAAAACATTGAAAGGGCCCCCACGTTTTTCTGGTACAGCCAGCTACACACTGGGTCATTAGCTGGCTCGGAGGATCTTCATAGGTAGTTTATCTACCAGTTTAGTTCCACCACCTGAAAGATGAGTATTTATGACCTCTTCAAGTTCAAGTAGAGGCTTGTCGAATGCGTCGCAGACTTTCTCACCAGGTGGAAAGGCCTCACCTACTCCCTCGATAATTCGCTGACTCCGGAACAACTACTGAAAATGTGTGTGGGGAATTTCAAGACTTAATTGGCCCCCTCTATCATCACTCATAACTACCTAGGGGTGATTTTATTGTTTCTCTGATAAATCCCAGTGTCTAGAGGAAGCCTTGAAGTAGGCCAAGTAGGCGCATCCATTTCCTCATGTAATTCCCTCAAGAAGAGCCGATAAGGATGATCCCGTCATGGTAGCATAAATAGAGGCCCTCAAGTAGCTGGATTTATTTCCTGTGGAGCCAACACTATAGGATCGCGGAGGCCCACCACCTCCGGTGTATCCTCCATCCCAGTAGAACCCACCCTAGAATCGGTAGGCACCCCCGCGTTACACACCTCCATTCCCTAGGTGATATAATCTTCTTCCACCTCCTCAACAGGCTCCTCTAGCCCCTCTTCAGGTCTAGGCTCCTAGAACCCCATTCTCGTATAGAAGGAATCGAACCTAATAATTCAATGAAGCCCAGGTCCCCAGTTACTTCTGATGTTCCTTGGACCAGGGAATTCTATGATTTCCGGAATATAGGAGGCCCAAAGAGGTAGATATCAATAATCGCCTAAATTACTGCCCATATCACCAGATCCTAGGGCACACCCTCAAGTAGTGATATGTGTTTAAATATTGTCTCCCAGACCCGGTTGATAACAACATAGTAAGGTTAGGTCTAGACCCGACACATTTGGAATGCATATTCGTATAGCCTGGCAGTGACAGTGACCGTGAAGGTGAGTGGCAACAGGTTTCTAACTGCAGGTCCCGAAAATATGATGATTGGATGTCCCATAAGGAATTTTTCCATGCCCATGTTATTATCATTGTACGTTTGAACCAACCTGAGACTTCAAGGGTTGCCAAATTATTTTCAGATGCTACTTCTACGTTAGTATCTCTACATTCCTCTTCCCTGAAGGGAAAGCATCGATGATTCAAGGGAAAGAAAATTCCCCCATAGATGTCATCATCATCTCGTACTCTCGACGATTTCTTGACTCCAGAGTTGGAGATTTACCCTATAATCCATCCAATGATGGAGGATTCATCAAATGATAATCCATGGTACTCTTCAGTTAACACTGTGGAGTTCGTAAACCCTTACATGATTCCTGATGATGTGGAGCGCCAGACGGAACCTCCAAACATCCCCAGTCGACACCAACATTGAAGGAATTATGGTTGTGTGAGTTGTCAGAATACTTTATTCAGTACTTCCAGAGAGGTTGTACATGCCATGAAGACCAAGAAGTAGGCCCAGTATAGAGCTCATCATGCACAACCTTCTCATCTTATCGTATCAGATCCATCTCCACCATATTTTTTTGCTTCTCCCTCAGGAAGAAACACCGTAATTATACTATGATCAACCACTTTCTATTGTGGATAGGCCTTAGTCACCTGGACCTCATCCGATAGTTGTTTCATGTGATTAAACTAGTATGTTGTGGGGCATTCCTAGCACCATCTAGAACCTGTTGGTTCAACCAGCATAGATCTTCTTACCTCCTACCACATAGTGACCTCCTATTAGTAGAATCTCACACCTAGCATGGAAGTACAACATTCTCATGAATCTTTCTCGCATTCATATGAAGATATCTGTCCTTGAGGCTCTTATCCTGTCATTGGATATGTGCAAAGCTCTTGTTGAGGCTTTAAGAAGCAACCTCTAGTTTGATATGGAGGTATTCAACACAACAACCTTCCATGATGAGGCAGTTGAGCATGCATAATATCAGGCCATTATCTCCTCATCTAGAGAAGATGAAGGTTCCCCCATGAAGGGGAACATCTTCCCACAGAACATCAATGGCCATTTCAATGTCGTAATGGTTTTCCATTGTATTATCGACACAGGATCTGGGATCAACCTTATCTCGACCCAGACACTTTGAAATATGGGGTTGTTTGAGGGTGATCTGATTTCCTTGAACCTGAATATTCAAGGTTATGATAGGACATAACAGACAATAGTTGGAAGGATCTTCCTGAAGACCTAGTTCAATGGCCTAGTTACCAACACTGAGTTCATGTTTGTCTCATAAGAGACTGCTCACAACGCTTTGATAGGCAGGTCATGGCTCCACCTGCACACAACGGTCCCTTCTTCATATCACTAATGCCTTGATTACTTTTTTAATGGTAGATTAGGAGTACACCAAGGTGATTCATCTCCCATTTCCTCTTGTGAATCCCACTACTTAGATACAGACTACTACAAGAGAAAGGACAAGCCGATTCAGGCTAATGAGTTTGAACAAGCTAGGGATGTGACCTACCTATGGATATACATGGATGATGCCTACATTTTCCCGATCCATCAATTAGAGGCCACAACCCCAGATTTGGGGAAATTCTTTGTTGTCTCTAGAATGAGGGGGATGCACGTTCTTATGTCTATGGAACACCATAATATCACCTCATATTCCAATAAAAATTAGGCTTGGGGGGTCCCAGATACCCCTACCCCCATAAGGTATCGATATTTCTACCCCATGGAAATGAAAATAAGTTATAATTTTGTGTTTTTCTAGGCTAGGATAAACTAGATCAATCCAACATGCCACAATTTATTTGATATAATCAATGGTGGCCCCTTGGGTCAATGGATAGATGGGATTGGGTCGACAGCCTTTGTCTTCGTGGCTTCGATAGTAAAAGAACTCCTTAATGAGGTGTTCACTGCCGCTCAAGATGGAATCAGTACCTTTTTAGGATTTTTCAACTCAGAATAACCGCCTCCTACTGATCACCATCCTCCATGAATTAAGAATATCATTTCTAGGATGCTCCACCTACATTCGAAGAGGGTGTCTCCACTAAGGTAATGAGACAGATCTGAAACCAACCCTGATCAGTTTTGTTATTCCTGTTGAAGAGCAATAATGATACGTGGATTTCATGAAGCAGTATAATTATGTATTTTCCTAGAGTTGTGATGAAATTATAGGGCTATATCCTTAGGTTTCCTTACACCGTCTTAGTCTTTCAACAAATCATCATGGGTTCAAATAGACTATCAGAAAGATGAACTCTTCTCACAATGTCATGTTCAAGGACGAGGTTGATAAGCTCATCAGATCCAACTTGTTCAAGGTGGTACAGTACCCCATTTGGTCAGATAACATCGTTCCCATAAAGAAGAAGAATATTCATATCCGAGTCTGCATTGACTTTTGGGATCTCAACTGTTACTGTATGAAGGATGACTTTCCCTATCCTCTGACGGATCTATTGATTGATGTCACTGCTGGGTTCCAAGATCACTCATGTATGGATCAGTATTTCGGATATAATCATATATCAATGGTCCCTATGGATGAATATTATACTCCCTTTATGGCACCACAAGGTACTTTCTTCTACCAGTTAATGCATTTAGGTCTAAAGAATGTTGGTTTCACCTATCAGCGTGACATGAACTACATATTCAAGCCAATCCTGGGGACCTTGGTAGAATGTTGTGTGGATGATCTGGTGGTCAAATATCACTAGAATTAAGACCATCTCAATGATCTTGATAATGTGTTTATCATCCTTTATTTCCTCTATCTGAAGATGAAACCCTTGAAGTGTGCCTTTGGGGTAACCTATGGAAAGTTTCACAGATTTTCGTTCGATACAGAGGCATTGAGATCGATCTAAATAAGACCAAGGCCATCAGTTAGATGTCTCCTTTGCGCATCATTCGAGAGCTCTAAGGATTTTAAGGCCACATAGCCTACATACACCGATTCATTGCAAATCTGGCTGTCAAGTATAATCCCTTCTCCCGGATCATGAAGAAAGGTGTCAATTATCAGTGGGATGAGGAGCGTTTGACTAATTTTGGGGAAATAAAGTAGTACCTATTATAACATCTAGTTCTGATGCCACCCATTTCCGGAAAGTTGTTGGTCCTTTATGTGTCCACTCTGGAACAATCTCTCAGAACCCTTCTCACCCAGAAGAACACTGATGTAATGGAGAACATTTTATACTATCTCAAATTCATTATCCTCGATACAAAGACTAGATAATCCTATATCGAGAAGATCTGTCTTGCGCTAGTATTGGCAGTGCATAAATTGTGACATTACTTGCAGCACCATGCGATGCAGCTAGTTTCCCGAGAGTATCCATTGATGTACATTCTAAACCACCCTATTTTGATAGGACATATAGCTCGGTGGGTAGTGATCCTCCAAAAATTTAACATCAATTGTTTAAATCATTGGGCTATCTAGGGGAAGCCATTGGCAGAATTTATTTCCGCCCTTCCAACCCCTTCATAGTAGTCTATGGATATTTATTTTTCAGATAAGGTAATCCTATAAGTAGATCAATCCATTCCATTTTTGCGAATTCCTTTTTATGGAGCTTCCTGAATCCCTATTGTAAGAATACTCAATGATCCGAGACCTAGTAGAGTGGGCTTGGGTATCTTCTTCATCACACTAGTGCAAGATATTATACCATATTCATTCCTATTTTCAAAAGGATATACCAACAATGAAGTAGAATACCAGGTTCTCATCACTAGTCTTGATCTGGCCCTCAAGATCGATGTTCCCCACTTTCATGTGAAAGGGGACTCGAACTAGTCATCAAGAAGATCAATGGTAACTATGTCATTAGGAAGTCGGAGCTTATACCACTGTTTGAATGTACCGTCTAGATGATCACCCAGTTCACATCTCGGCTAGAAGTTACTCATGTCCCTCATTCAAAAATGGTCAAGTAGACACCTTAGTTAGCCTGAATGAATCTCTTGTAGATCCTGATCAGGAAGATTTCATTATTCATGTGGTGCATTAGAGGGTCATCGCTCCTATTACTCTACACGATGATGATGGCCCACGGCTAAGCCACCTTACCACTGGTGCCTCCATTTCAGGACCCACAGGCCCCCTTACATAGAGTTGGAAGTGACTCCTGGCTGGAAGACTCCCTTTATTAAGTATCTTCAGTACAGTCATCTCCCAGAAGATCAAGATGAGCATGAGTGAATCTAATGGTGCACATTGCAATTCACACTTTAGAGTGGTCCCAGTCTTGGTAAAATCTTCTATAGATGCAGGTCTGATGGGATTCTCCTCCAGTTCTGTTATGTAGGTGAGATTTAAGAGTTCATGCAGGAGGTTAAAGCTAGTTCCTATGGGGCTCATCAGACAGGGTCGATACTCTCTCACCAGATCCATATATTGGGGTATTTTTTCCCGCAATGATCCCTGAATGTATCATGTTTTCCAAGAGGTTCCAGGAATTCCATATCCATGATAAATTTTTTTATCGACCACTAGAACCTCTCCAAACTACCATGTACTCTTGGACCTTCATGGTATGTAGACTATGTCATGGAACCATATCCAAAGGCGACAGAACGCCAGTGCAGGTTCATCCTGACTGCTACATATTTCTTCTCTATGTGGGCAGAGGTAGTTCTGATAAAGGAATTCAAGGTCCATTCTTTCATTGAGTTTGTGAGAGCCAATAT
The DNA here is from genome assembly GCA_963277665.1 of Viscum album. Classification (NCBI taxonomy): domain Eukaryota; kingdom Viridiplantae; phylum Streptophyta; class Magnoliopsida; order Santalales; family Viscaceae; genus Viscum; species Viscum album. The sequence goes on from OY728120.1 coordinate 489,940,765, forward strand.
AATCTACCGATTCAGATTCACTCACGCCATCCTCACTGATAACAACACTAACTTCCAAGCAGTCAAATTGAATAAGTTATATTCCAAGTACAATATTCATTATAATAATACATCATGCTATCATGCACAAGTGAATGGGAATACTGAGGCGTTCAACCAAACCCACTCATACATTTTATATAATATGGTTAGTCAGAATAAGAAGAGTTGGTGCGACAAACTCCCCAACGCTCTTTGGGCTTATCGGACGATGAATTGCAATTCTACTCAGGTGACCCCGTATTCCCTAGTTCATAGAGCTGAGGTAGTCTTGGCCATCGAGATTCAGTTACCCTCCTTATGCATAGTTGTTTATGATCATCAAACACCAGAAAAAGTAGCCAAAATTTGTCAGGATGAATTGGAAGCACTCGACGAGAACATGATTTGTTCCCTGCACAATCTGGAGTGGCATAAAAACAAGATAGCTATAGATTTTAACAAGAATGCACACCTCCACTCTTTCTTACAATATGGGATGGTGTTGGACCTGAGAACACCAATGATACCTAGTAGGAATCCACTGAAGCTGAATCCAAAATGTGAGGTACCTTATATCATTCACAAGGTCTACCCAAATGGTACATACTCCCTGGTCACCATGGATGGTGAGTGTATTACTCCTCCCAGCAATGCTAAATTCCTTAGGCATTATTTTTCTTGAACAGTCCCACGTGACATTAAAATGTTCCATCCACACCACATGAAGTTAAAATGTATAATCTATCTAGGAAAAAGGTTGTAAAACTACTATGCACTTGTACTGCATGACGTTAAACTATATTACCATACCGCAATACGTTAAACCACCACCCTTGTCTAGTATGACAATAAACTAGAAGATGGTCTGAGCTCTATGACCTTAAAATAAGATCCCCCATATCCTTGTTATATGACGTTAAACAAGGTGACATTTTAGAACTACATATGGCTTTATTACCATCCTCATGGGATACGTAAGAGAACTAGGACTTTTCATTTGTGGCACATCCATAGGTCCCTATACCTTTTCAGCATCATTTCCCAAGTTCTCAAATAGGATTGTGTGGCGTGGTATGGAATTTGTGTCCTCGTTCATGTTGGGATATATTTTTCCTTGCCGCACACATCCCCTTGAGACACCCCTCCTTCATCTATTGTCTTTACCCCAAGATGTTAAACTGCATGGGTACCCCCTTGCTTCATGAATCCCTTTGTTTGGGTTTTCATCATCTTTCATATCTGAAAGAACCCCCGAACAACATGTATGCAAGGACTCAATTCTATCCTACCAACTTAGGTCAACATCCCTGAGGATCTCGAATGACAATTTGACACAAGTATTGCATTCCTAATATGGGCAACGGTGAATGATCAATTTTTTGTTCCCATTCCAGGTCACACAAGATAGATATTGGGTTGAAAACATAGTCATCAATTATATTCAATATTTATTTCTGTCCCATGGTCTCTTAGATGATAGGCATTGTGATTCGCCTTTTCTGCCCTCTTGCCCCATGCACGTGACATTAAACTGGACATCTACAGACTGAGCTCTATGACCATAATATAATATCTACCACATCCTTACCGCATGATGTCAAACTGCACAATGTTTTAAGAACTACATATGGCTTCATTCCCATCCTAATTGTATATGTAGGAACACCTAAACGTTTCATTTTCTAGCCCACCCTGAGTTCATCTATTCATTCTCTCAGCCACATCTCTACTAGAAAATGAATGATGTGGCATATATGGGATAATTTACTCATTGACAACGGGGTATTCACCATGCCATACACATTACCCTTCAATATTCCTTTACTCATCCTCACCACAGGATGTTAAAATGCCCGACAGTTTGAGAACTACAGGTGTCTTGATTCCCGTCCTCATGGGATACGTAGGAACATCCAGAAATTTTGTCTTCGGGTCCAACCCAATTTCATAAATAACTTATATTTCTTCCAGTCACTTGGATTAAGTAATATGAGGGGGTGTGTGGTGAGGTGGGACTCCCTTTTTCCTCATTAACATTAGGTTTGAACAGCCACGCTGCGTGCCCCCCTCTTGAGAGATCTCTATCCCCCAATCCTCCAATAATCTTCCCAAGTCATTTGCTCTCAAATTGGGCCCATTGACCCTTTTTGGAAATTCAATAACATTCCTAAGAGTGCTAAGGTTTAGAACCTAGAGTGTGGGATTATAAATGGACAAGTTTTCATATATTTCTATGCTTCATGTTTCCCTTCATTTGGGATTCCATCGTCTTTCAGATTTGAAAGGACCCCCGAACGACATGGGTGAAAGGCCTCAGTGCTCTCTTACCATCTTGGACCAAAGTCCCTGATGATTTTGATTGAAAATTTGACACAAGTACCACATTTTGAATATGTTCTGTGGTCGATTCTCATTTGTTTGTTCCCGTTTCAGGTCCCACAATATGGATGTTTTGTTTTCAACATGGTCAACAGTTATCCTCCATCATTACGCTACCCACATTTATCCTTAAATTATGGTTGCGTGATTCACATCCCTTTCCACTCCATCATGTTCAAGTTGAATTTTTACACCCTTTGTGTTATCCCTTCGTGCACCTATTCATGTTAAAGAGGATGAATCGGCGTCATGAGGGTTGTCTTTGACTACAAACCATCTCCTCTAGTTGTGTATTACATGTGTTGCAAAGATCTTCTTCACCCTTGTTTCCCAAATCAAGCATAGCTCACATGGGATTATGAATATTGGTAAGGTTTGTGCATACATGGAATAACCATGTTCTCCTAGTCTGGGGATCATGACATTAAATTGTGTGTGTTCTTATGGAAATTTGGGGTGTTTATGTCGACTTATGTCATCATTCACATCAGGTTTTCAACTACATCTCACATTTCTCCTAGGGGTACCCATGTCCTTGACACATGACTTTAAACTGTGGCCTACCCTGAAAAAGATCATGATAACCCATAATAATTATGGGATGAGTCATCTTCATTGCTAGAGAGGATTTCCCCTAACAATGTTGGCCTCTAAGCACATTACGCTCTAAAACTATGCATGGAATGATTCCCATACTCATGGGATACATAGGAATGACCAAACATTTCTTCTTCAGGTTCAGTCCCAGGTATCTCAAATCCTACCCTCTTTCTGGTCTCATTATCCCAAACTCTATCAAAATCATCTGGTTTGTAAAGGACCTTTGGAGTTCTCATTCTTGTCCGGTTTATGATAGACATGCCATGTATTTCCCTTAGAGGATCTTCCTTCTATTCTCTTAAATACTTTTTGCATGTTGATAAACTACACAAATATTTCCAAAACTACATTAGGATTGATTCCTATCCTCATGGGATATGTAGGAACTCCAAGACAATTAATCTCGGTTCCAACACAAAATTCTACCTTTGGTCCCCCGACTAATGGTTTCCCCTAGGAGCACGGAGTGTAGCATGGACTTCTACTATCCTTATGCACATTGGGATTTCCAACATCTGCGCCATGTGTCTCCCTTGTCTCTTACCAGCCTAGTATGGGTTCTACATAAAATAAGATCCTCCAGTGAGAACTCTATATGGATGGATTCCCATCCTCTTGGGATATGTATAAATTCTCGAACGTTTAGTCTTTGGGTCCAGCCCCAGGTACTACAAATCTTTCATTCATCTATGAGCATGACATTAAACTACATACCCTAGTCCAAGAATCATGAATATAAAATGTGAGTGGGTTTTATTGGGATTGTTTCATAATATGGAAGACCTCTTTTGTCCTCAAACACATTGGATTTTTCTACTTTTCCACACTACACACATTCCATTAAACCAAGTACCCTCTAAATGTTCCACTCCTTGATCTTAAACTAATATTTTTGCATCCCCATGACCCGTGTCCTTGAAAAGGGATTTGACTCCCTCTATCTAACATGTCTCATTGGTATACTCAAATACGCTGTGGTGAAGAGCCCAAAGTGTTGGATTCCTCAGGGAGATTCCCCTGTTTCATGTCCATGTTTCCTGATCCATTTATTTGGATTTCTATCCTCTTTTATGTCTAAATAGACCCCCTTTACATCCTAGTATCATTCCATACTAACTCACCTACCATCTTTGGAAAATTCCTCGAAAGACCTTAGATGGAATCTTGCGACAGGTCCCATGTTTTGAACATGTTCAGTGGCCGACCCTCATTTGTTTGTCCCCACATCATGCTAACGCGAAATAGATGTTGTGTATCAAACATGGTCAACAATTATCCTCCATAGTCACACCACCATCATTTCAATCCAGATCTCAGGTTCCATGATTCACATCTTTCCACTCCCTTATGTTAAAGTAGAATTCAAACATACTCAGTTTTACCCCTCTTTGAATCCATGTGCATTGATAAAGTGGTTCAGTAATATTGAGACATCATTCACCTAATGTTCTATAGCAACTAATATGTTCCTCCCTGTACCAAGAAAATCTCATTGCTACTTCTTGTTTCCCACATCGAGAAAGTATCATGTGGGCTTAGTAGTTTGGGTAGGACATGTACTGGTGCAGCTGAACCACACATTCATTTTCTCCCTCATGATTTTAAAATTCAATTTGAAATCTTTTTATTGATTGATTTCCATCCTAATGGGGTATGTAGGAATGCGCAGAGCCTTTGTCTTGGACCCAGCCCAAACATCACCGTCCTTAGTCCCTTGACCTAAGACTTCCTCAAGGATTACGTGGTGTGGTGTGGAATTATTATGTCCTCATTCACGTTGAGTCTTTAATGGACACACAGCATATTCCCCCCTTTGGGGATCTCCCCTTTCACTCTTTTTCCTTGATGTGTGACATTAAACTACGTGTATATCATTCTCATTGGCTTGATGTAAAAATATAGGTCACTCTAGGTTCTCACCAGAGATATCCTTTTAGGAAATAAGTATGATCCCTGATCAGACTGATCTACTCACCTAATGTGTTGTCATCATGGTAGCATAATTTCAAGAGAGTTAGACTCCATTCAAACAACCCATCACTCCACCCTCAACTCTTTGCATTACATTTATTTGGATCCTCATCCTCTTTCACATCTAATGGAACCCCCTAAAATTATGGATGCTCGGACTATGGCTTGCCTACAATCTTGGGCCAACGCTCTAGAAGATTATGGATGACATTTTGAGTCAGGATGCGTGTTTTGAACAGAGCGGTTATCCCTCATTTTTTGTCCCCAATTTAGACTAACATAATAAGGATACTATGTTGAAAACATGGTCAATAGTTAAACTTTCTGTTCATGTTGTCCTGATAGATTTCCAAATTTTGGGTATCTTGATTCACACTTTCCTCTCCCCTCTGTTTGGGTTGATTTCAGTACCCCTAGTGTTACCCCACTCGTGCACTGACGCACGTTGGGGAAGCAGCCATTCTACTATTATGAAAACATCATTCTCTAATTAGTCCTCCTTCTTTCTTCCCAGAAACCTGGAGTGTACGTCCAGAACCTAGATGCCCAAAGATGGGTTTGGACTATTATATTCAAATGAAATAACGATGTGGTCATCCTTGTTTCTCACATCGGGCACAACCCATATGAGCTTACGGATTGATCACAGGATATTTTATAGATGTGATGGAAAGGAAAAAACCAAACTAGATAACGGAACTCATGCACGAAACCAACATAAAAAAGAAAATAATGATAGTATGTTTATTAATTCACAAAAATCACCACACCCAAGGATTATCCCCTCCCATAGATGGTCTGACCTCTTTAATGGAGCATCCTAGCTTCCCCACTCTCTGGCTTGTAGCATCCAGGATCTGATGTCGCCTATTGAGATCCTTCTCCTCCTCAATGGAAATGGGCCGTAGTTTATCATCCTCAATCCGCAACTAATCCTTATCATCTCAGATAATGGCCATCTCTTCAGAGGCTCGCATCATCTGTTCTTCATCCTCTAAAAGTTGGGCCTTTAGTCCTGATATGAGCCCCAATTTTGTGTCGAGGAAAGAGGAATACCCATTCCCTCTTTCCTAAAACTATTGTATCTCATGCTCGGACTCCTTGAGTCTCTTGATTTTGATGGAATTCCACCACTACCTTCTCATACCATGGTTGTGATCATGTTCCCATATTTTATCTTTCATGATGTGTCAGATGAAAATGTGAGGACGTTGGGAATCCACTCCAACATCCCATAGTTCGTGCAGCCGGGAATGATGTCTCCCTATCTGTTCTATCCATTTTGATTATGGGGTCTCCCCCATGAATTTCTTGATCATCTTCCATGATCAGTGATGTGAGACCTTTTTATCCTCTTCATCAGAAGTTGTCACATCTCAACCATCGAGGTCGGTGGGTTCATATGCGGGGAACACTTCCCGGAACACATCGAAGAGATCTTCGTATGGTTCTTGGTCAGGTAGGTTAGGTATCATTTCATCTGATTGATCCCCATCATCAGATTATACTTCAATGGTTTTATGTTCCATCCTGCCAACGATCCCACCTATAATCAAGAGCACTATAGCTTGGCCAGTAAGGGTGTCCGCTTCTACGACCATCGATGTTACCCTGGGAAAGGCAGCCCTAGGGGCCCCATCTACACTTTCCAATGCGTCCCACACAATTTTAAGAACTATGAATATAAAAATACACAAACTCTAGTTGGATTTATTCAATGGATTAAAACTAAAATTATGTGAAGAAGACATATAGAGATCAAATAGTCAGTCTCACCCCTGAGCTGTTACCGCCGGAATCCCGAGGCATGGCCCCCCATATATGGATAGTAAATCCAAAGACTCCGGGAGAACCACCCTAGGTTCCATATCCCTAATAGATGTGGTAATAAACTTTTTCATAGGTGAAGATCCCGAAGATGCATATACTATTGTGCGGGAGTGAGTTTTGCTTATGAGTCCCCCCTGCATAAGTCAAATGTTAGTTCGGAAGGCCTAAGTGACCTGAATGGGAACCCTAGGAAAATGGATTAGGTTTTACCTCAAGATCCTCCAAAAACACATCCATATTTGAGTTTGTAACGTCAACTTCCTCCAAAGGGCTCCCTCTACCAGCCTCTTCCCCCCATGAGGACTCTTCTGATCCTTTTAGTAGGGGGAAGCACTCCCTGAATTTAGTGAAAGACAACTACAGAGGGACTATTTGATTAAGCAGTACTCTCACCTAATCCATCACTGGATGAAAATTACCCTAAGAGTACATAAAGTCCTTCAGATTAGTGATGTACTGCTCCCCTTCTACCTGAGATACCAAAAAGTCGTCCCTGGAGAGATCAATCCCGGAAATATTCATCGTGAGATGGTTCAGACAGTGCTACATCTGGGAAGGATTGAGGAAATGTCTGTTAACATCCCATGGGTCCCAAGCCTCTCCGAAAACAACATTCTTAGGTATATCTATATTTCTTATCCACTTCCCCAGAGTCTGAGTAGGTATACTACAGAACCCCCTAGGTGGCCTCCCTTCTTACTGGATTTTCTCTTATGGGACCACCGGGTCTGCTGCTGTCACCTGCCTCCAAATTGGTGCATTTCTCACTACTGCTGTATCCCCTCCACCACAATATGTTCTTGGTTCTTTCCAGCCCTGAACTCAAGGATGATGATTCACCCCATCAGAAGCACCGACGGTCCACCACTTCAACATCTCCACTGGGTAGGCTTCCTTCCAAGTCTTTTCATAATCCTTCACTAGCCCATAGACATTTGTGGGTATAGGCAGTGCATCCCGTATATTCCCTTCCCCCCATGTGAAAATGATAGAAATATTCATCCTCACACATGGATGGTCCTCATGGCATACACCCATGTAGACCTGTGGGGTCAACCTCTGCATTCACTATAACTACCTTGTGAAGCGGTGCGGGGTGTATGGCTTACAGAGAGACTCACGGTCAACCCGCACAGTCAGGACTATATCTTGAATTTCTAGGACATAGGACTGATTCTCCTCAGTTTCCTAGAATTAATTGATGAAAACCCCTATTGGAAATGGGAATTGATGGATGTTGAAATAATCTGCCTTCTAGACTCAGTTCAGCACCAGTGGGATGGTCATCTTGTTCGGGAAACTCCCCATCACATTCCGAATAGCTGGTTGGAAGTCTAATTCAATAGGGGAAATGGGTTTTGGGTATTCATAAACACCCATATGTGCCACTATCCACCCATAAAAAAGATAGAGTGGCCCACACACCATATGTGCCTTTTTACCCTCACTAATATGCCACAATACTTTTTACAACTTTTCCAACACCGAGATCCCTAGATTGATCTATTATCCCATCTCCAACATGGATTCCATGATAAATGTGCTTGGTTGTACTCCCATGTTCATATCTCTTACTGGAACCATCCAACTACAAATGAGCGTTGAGATGAGTTCATCCAACCTAACCACTTGTTGCTGCTCGGTGATGATACTGAACTCCCATGTCTTCCATTGGATGTCCTACATGAGTCACCAGTATGAGTTATCTTTTCTACGTTGGGACCCCTTTTTGACAAGTGGGAGGCCTCACAGGAAAATTACTATCTAAAGGTAAATTGAAGAACCTCCTAAACCAAAACATGAAGTGGACGTCCCTCCTTGAATTCTTATACTAACCTGGAACCAAATTCATCAATGGATTTTCCATTGGTGGCTTCTTCTCTAGGTCCTCCCATGTATTCTCAGTTGGGATGAACTCATCGTACATGGCCCCCAATATCAGAATCTCTGAGATCTTTTGAAAGTTCCAGAGGCTGATACTGACCTCCCCATAGCGAAGATGAAAAGATTTTATCCTCGAAGACCACCTACTCAACAACTAAGAAATTAGGTGCTTTGGATGGTAAATATATAATTGGGAGGCCCATGTCACCTCTTATAGGCCCACTCGCCTCAACTCTTCCCCAACCTCCTTGTAGTAGGCACAGACCCAGTAAGCCCTTTCGCAATCTTTTGTAAAATTTCCACCCTGGCACAAGTCCCAATAATTATTCAACCCCTTCTTTGGGTTCGCCAAGGTCATCTTGAGAATGGTGTGGTACAATTTGGGGGGGGGGATACCTCTGGCTGAAATTATTTCCCATCAATGTTGTTAACATGATTATACAAGTAGTCAGCATGGATGGGTGTGTGATACTCCCTTGTATGACTGTCGGAAGCCCTGAACCACTAACGCTGGTACGCTGTACTCCAGAACCAATAGGCTAGTTCATCCCTAGTTGCTTCAGGAATGAGAACATCATCCCTCATTCCAAATCCATATAGAGGTAGTATTTTTCACATAGGCAAGCTCATCTGGCCTTCTGAAAATATCTCGACTAGGGATTTGTGGTTTGAATGGATCCATACACATTCCCCAATGCCTAGGTTGTTTTCCATATCTTCCCTTTGGGAAGCATCTGCAAGGACCCATGGAAACTTCTTGGTGATCTATTTTATCCCAAAACTTAATATTTTTTTGGTGTGGATAGTAATGATCGATCACATATCTAGATCGCAAAGAAAGGTTGCATATTTCTTCCATAGACGTCACAGACACAACTTGCGAAGCACACAATCGCAGATTCTGAATACTAACTGTTCATTGCGGAGAAAAGAGGGATTGATACGCAAAGAGAGGTCGTAGAGAATGCAGAGATTTGTGAATCGAGATCCCAAAAAATATAGAGATATGTAAGGACAAAATAGTGTTCTTCATCCCCAATTTATATGGAATGACCTCTGAGATTCATATCACGCCCAGCCGTGGCGAGCTTCGAAGTGTTCTCAACCCGCGCCTCACCTGTCCGCATTGCGACCTTGTTTTGTAATCTTGATTTAGGATTTGCCTATAATTTTGGCGATCTTCCCTCATAATTGGACCCTCATTTTCTCCTCAGCTCCATGTCTGATGGGGGGAATTTTTTGGCCCCAAAATGTATGCACGGGAAAATATGCAAAGAGAATACCAATGCCATAAGGGTTTTCTTCGTGAATCCCTTCAGCACCACAGCTAGTGCAAATCCAAGGACGCCTATACAGTCGATGTAGAGGAAGAAATACAAAAGGCTCTATGATTATGAAAACATTTATGGAAGACTTCATGATGTGGAGGGAATATTATCACCTCTATGATTCCTTGGAAATTAAAGGAATCCATTGTTGGAACTACAGAGGGAATGATGGAAGCCTATATGACATGAAGGGGATGACGACAGGCTTTGTTGTTATGAAAAACTTGATGCAATCCAATTGTAATAGGTGAAGCACAAGAGGCATCGTAGTGCACATCTAGAGCTTTGTTCCACCTCTCACCGATAAATACCTAGCTTACCAAAGACCCCAACGACGGATACCCGTACCTTTTTCCTTCTCAACTCTAAAATCTTGAATCACCCTCTAGTTTGTGATGAATTGAGACAAATGAGCTCTTCAATGTATTTGGGAATTGTGAAATACTTATCCCTTGGCTCATATGCACCCCCTCTAAATTTTAGGATTCCCATTGCATAGCCCACTGACCATCGCAAAAGTAGTTTATCCATAAGGGAAATCGGGTCATCGCAAAGCACTCATGCTTCACGAATTAACTTCCATGCATGGGTGAACCCCATGATAAGATGGGATCACAGTTCTTTTCAATGTACATCACTTTGAAATGTCACACATTACAAGACACCACTGCTCCATGAAGTCCTACTTTGTGAAAGTCATTTCACATCGTGAAGCACACTTCACACGCATGTTTACTCCATGACTATACTAGACCACTCTATTTCTCATATCATACCTCTTCGTAGAGTCTCTCCACTTTTTGAAGCACAAGAGCATTGCAAGGTCCTTTCTTGTGAGCCCCTTCGATTCACAAATCCCTTTCTTGTATGGCCCTCCAGGTTTATACCAAGTGATTTAAGGGTCCCTTGGGTGGTGCTTCATATGGAGGTGCTTATCCTCATGATTCTTCGTGTGGGAAAGCGAATGGTTATTTCTTTTTTACACAGCCATGCTATTGTGAGCCCCTTAATGGATCACCCCACAACCCTGTCTCTACACGACATTGCTTGTGTATTCCCTTCACCGAGGGTTAAAGTGTGACAATTATGTAATTCCAAGGGGTGAGGATGGAATCCTCGTCATCTGATTTATAGGAGGTTAAACTACCAAGAATCGCCGCCCTCATCACATGATATTAAACTATAGCCTCACCCCGTGTAATATACATGGGGTACCCTACCTCAAAACATTTCCACATATTTTCATCTGCATGGGAGTGAGATCTGCCTCAAATGGAATGAGATCCTCCATTATTGGAATGAAATATATCTTCGGGGGAGGGAAACCATCCTGGTGTGATCCCCTAGCCTTTATATCATAAGGTTCCACCCTGTCTCCTCCTCTCATCTTCCATGCACGAAGAATAAAGGAGAGATGATCACAGGGAACTCGATACCCCATCCCTCTCCAATTGGGATTTATTACCATTGGACCTCCATCCTGGAATAATCCCCAATCTCCATATCCATGGGCCGCTACCCACGCATAAGCCTAATTCCATTCTTTGCAAATGTACCTTTAGTGATGCGATTATCAGGTCTTTGTTACCTCTTATTTCTCACACCATGCACGACTCACATGTGCTTTGAGTGAGAATCAACTGTGACATCCTATATGGGATGACATAGTGTGTAATACCCATCCCTCACTACCAAACTACATGTAATTTGATCATTTCACTTTCTTATAATGGTACGTAGGAAGCCTTTTTGAGGGTCAAGCTCATCATCCATCGGTCCTGACCACTTCACGTCAATTCACTCTCGTCCCACATGATGTTAAATAGTATACATTAAAACTACATGAGTTTTGATCCCTGTATTCTAGAAGGGTACGTAGGAATCCTTCTTGAGGTTTAACCCCAAACATGGTAACCCCATTCGAACTATGTGGGTTTTGATCCATGTATCCTAGATAGGGTATGTAGGAAGCCTCCCTGAGGTTCAACCCCAAATAGTGGAAAACTTCAGTGTCGCCTTTACTGGGACCCACATCCTTAGTCTATCCCTTAGTGGTGTCAGACAATCTCTTGGGCCGCTAAACATGCATAACCCCAACATGTCATTAGGTCGTTGCCCTCGACGTACACCCCTATTCCATTCCACCATCCTGAAATATGTGGACTTTGATTCCATACCATAGGGAAATGTAGGAATCCTCCCTATGGTCCAATCCCACCATTCATGTCCCATCCTGGTCTCTACATTGCGCCCATGTGTTTTAGAAAGATCGTGCCCCAACCTAGGGCTTCTACTTCCTCTGTGTCCTGTCCATACGTCTATTCTCACGGTCCGCCTCCTCAAGTGTCCCATCACCCCACCGATCTACATGGACTATGATTTTTCACCACGGGGATATGTAGGAAGCCTCCCTTAGGTTCAATCCCAACATTAGTATCATCATCATGTAAGTTCCATCCCATTCCTCCCATCCACATAACTTTAAATTTTTTCATCCATCTTGATTCTTACCCAGGCTACCATATCTCGGTGATATCATATCATCCATCCCGCCATCACTCCTTGTGGCACCTGGGCAGCTAACCACACATAAGCCCCACACAACCCATAATCTTCCAACCAAGAGTGTCCCTCTTGTGATGAGATGCTATTTTTGTGTAAGCCCTAATGTGTTTCTAGGTCATCTTTCTTTGTGTATGCCCCAATTCATCACCCCTTCGAACTATATGGGTTTTGATCCCTGAATCCCAAGCAGGGTATATTGGAAACCTCCCTAAGGTTCAATCCCAAACAATGGTAAACCTTGGAATACCATTTATAGGGACCCAAACATGCTCATATCCTTATTCATTGGGCGTCTTGATCCACTCATCTAGTGAACCCATTAGGTTCTCCCTCTTTGTGATTTACCCATCTGATCCACTCCTATCAGTATTCCGATCATTCAGATTTATCTCTACTATACATTAAATTTGCGGCATACCCCGTGCTAACATGGGAAGATAAGGAAAAAATTAGGGACATGCCTATGGAATAAAATTCCTTTCATTAGACATGGGATGCCTTGGGCTTCTACACCCTCAAGAAGCCGTATCATAAGGGGAATAAACCCAGACACATTAGTGTTTCAGCGTCCAGGCACGCTAGTGATATCCAACCTGACTACTCCCCTGATCAAAGGTTGCTTCCCGGACATGACCCATTGGAATGTATTGAAAAAATCTTTGTAATTAACCGAAATCTATTAATATATGGAACTGGGGAAGAGTTTGATGAAAAACATCAAATCTATGAGGGATACCCAGACTAGGAAACAAATTCTTAGGAGGAATCCACCGAAGAAGGGGCCAACATCCCATCATCCTATTTCAATCAAGGATAAAACATCCCTAAATAAGTGGCTGATGCCACCCCCTTTAGAAAGCGATAATACAGGGCAGTATCCCGTATGTCCCAATAGACAGATGCACGCCCCAATAAAAGCATCACAAAAAAATCCCAAAAAAAATTATTTGGGTTCTAAAACCCCCTTACCTTAATTCCTTCTTTATTTCATCTCTTTTTTTCTCCACAATAATAGAAATATATTTATTAAAACATTTATTTATATGTGCATTATTGTAATTTATAAAATAATTTATCAATTATAATCATTTTATTAGATTTCCTAAAATCCATTGATGAAATTTAAGTGATTGGATATCATGTTTTTATTAAAATTTCTCATTTCTCTTTGATTTCTCTATCTTCATATAAAATCGTTTATATTAATGAATAAATAACTCAAGAAGATTATAAAACATGAAATTACTTATTAATATATTATATATAATTAATAATATCCATCCAAGAAATTGGTTATGAGATTTTTCTTTGAAATTTCTTTTTAGTTGGTTAAACAACCTTTAATGAGACATTTTCGAAAGAGAAGGAAAGGTAAGTATGAATTTTATATTTTTTTTAAATATGATAATTAAAGTAGATTAATATAATTAATATAATTTTATCTCAATAAATAATTAATTTTATATTATATGGTTTCGAAATGGATAGGGGAGAAGATAATAAAGAAGAAGAAATGAATGAAGAGTTAATAGAGACTTACTCTCTCCTCGGTGTATATTCTCTTATACGACACTATAATTCCCTTGGTGATTGGATTTTTATTCATCCAAAACATACCTAAGGATACTAAGGGTATTTATATGGAGTATTTGGATATATATTTATATTTTTAATGGGTGGGATAAGTGTTTTTATAAACGAAGGGATAGGGGTTATTTATACTTGAAGAGAGGGGTATTTTTTGTATAAAATATTGAATAGAAAATTATATCCAAGGTAAACATTGTAATAGATATTTTTTGACAACATATACCATATATAAATATAATATAATTGGATTAATACTTTAAATAACCTTTATATTTAAATTCATTACTTTATTAAAAAGGAATGTGGAAAGAAATAAAATTTTATTTTAGGGAATCGCGTTTGACATTACATTTTGGAAAGTTGTTTTCTGTTTTGGAAAATAATTTTATCATATTTTAGTGATTAATTTATGAAATAAAATATAACATGGTCGAACATAGCATATAAAAATGATTATTTCACCATTACATCATGAATGATGTAATTTAAGATACAACGGTAAACTTTATTTTTATTATTTAGTTGAAAATTGATGTACTTAAGAAAATTACCAAAGAAACCCTTGAAAATTTTTGACAAGTTGATTTCAAAAATTATATTCATTTTATAAAAATAAATTTGTAACATAGGTAAATTTAATTTTTTGTATAGAAATTATTATTTTTATGAAATACACTTAAATACACTTTATTAAAAAATGTTTATATTTTATTTCAGTTTTTCAAATAATCATATTTTTTACATTATTATATTTATATTTGCTTAATGTGAAATTGATAACTATTATTTATATAAGAATTTATTATTATTAGGTAAAATTATTATTCCAATAGTAATATTTTTTTTCCCAATGGTTAGGTTACTATTACCAACGGCCATGTTACTATTAAAATGGTCACATTAATATTCCACCTGTAAAATTACTTACAATATATACCACTCCATTATTTTAGTCAATATTCAACTCAATTTTTCTCAGGATTCTATATTTTCATTTTATATGATTTTGATTTCATTACTAATATTTTGTTTCCTTTATATTATGTTTGTAGTAGGTGATGACTTAAGTAGATTATAGTGATCAATATTTTTTAATTTTATATTTTCAATTATATATTTTTTTACCGATTATTAATGTTTAGAATTTTAATTTGTTTCATTTCGAATTAATGTAACAATATTTTGTACTATAGTAAAGTCTTTGTTGGTTTCTCTATATTTTGGATGTGTATTATATTATATAATATAATACAAATCATATTTATTC
This sequence comes from Viscum album, assembly GCA_963277665.1. Lineage (NCBI taxonomy): Eukaryota > Viridiplantae > Streptophyta > Magnoliopsida > Santalales > Viscaceae > Viscum > Viscum album. Next base: position 489,956,200 of record OY728120.1, read on the forward strand.
AGAAAAAAATATTACTAATAAACACTTGGTTTTCACATTAATCATCCCTTTCAAAATTTCGTCCACGAAATTTAAACTCATATTCCTGGTTAAGAATAGATGAGGCTACTTCTATTTCATTGTTTCCTCTGGTTTCCATATCATTTCTTAATACGTTGGGTTCCTCCCCAACACATTGACAAGGTGAGTTGTCTTATTTAGTAGAACATTGTCTCTATGGTCCATGATCATCACCAATTACTCTACATATGAGATTTGATTCTTCTATATTAACACCTATGGATTCAGTACATGTGATGGATCCGGTATATACTTCCTTAAGAGTGATATGTACAACACTGCTTGAAATTTTTACATACTTATTGGAAGTGAAAGATAATATTTCATTTCTCCAATGTAATCAAGGATATCAAATGGGAAATTTTACCTCGGGCTAAGTTTTCCTTTATTTGGAAGTCACATTACTCTATTCCATGGTTATTTTCAAAGGAAAAAATTTATATCCAACATCTAACTTCAATTCCATTTGATGGTTTTCATCGTATCACTTTTACTGACATTAAGAATATTTTATATATTGGTGGGTGGATTGAACCTTCTCTATCATCTCTTTCATAAGATCAGTTATAAGTAACCTTTGTTCCCCCACTTCATCCTATGAAATTTGATTTTTACATAGATTCCCACACATAGCTTCATATAGATCCATTTTAATACTTTAGTGGTATTTTTTTATATAAGAACTCAAAAAATGGCATATTATGTTCCCATGCTATATTAAAATCCATTGAGCATGCTATAGTCATGTATTTGAGCATCAAAATAGTCATTTCCGATTAGCCATCAGTTTGGAAGAGATAGGTCATGATGAAATTCAATTTAGTTCTAAAATAATATTAAATAATTATTTATAATATATATTTGAACCTTGGATCATGATCAATGATGATCGAAATTAGAACTCCATATAGCCTCACCACATCCTTTACATATAACATGGTATGTTTTCCAAGAGAAAAAACTTCCCAAATAGAAATGATTATGATGAATGATAATGATGGTGATTTTTTATGGGGATGACTGTGTAGTGAATGAATAGGTCTCAACAAGATTATGATTAGGGATTGTGGCTCATAATCTCATGGCCTGAGGTTTGTTTTCAAAATTTATTTTTTTGATCTAGGGTTGTCAGTTTTGAACATTGAATGAAGTCAACCGATGGTTATTTTTGAATTTTGAAATATGTGGTGTTATTTTATTTGGTTTTTTATATGTCCATTTCCCATTTAACATTAAATTGGTTTTTAGAAAGTACAAAAAAAAATATTTGAGAAGGAATTCTTGGTGAGTCAATCCAACACAATCCATATCAAATTGTTTCCCCTGTATGTCTTATGGAGACCAGTGGAAAAGTCTATTATGGAATTCACCCCTTGCCACATTGGTTTAGGAAATGTTTTCATCACCCATTTTGACTTCTATCAGTATTCTTTAACTTTATTACATTCCAAACACCATGATATATAATCCAAAACCTCATTCTTCATGTTGTCCTACCGGAAGTGTTCTTGATGATCGTGGTACATCTTGGTACTTCCATAATGGATAGAGAAAGATGAGTTATGTGCATTATCAAATATAACCTTATTTATATAAAGTGTTAAACTCACACAAATCCTTATTCCAAATTGAATCATACCATTATCATCGATTTTTAACTCATGTATCTTCTATTCCTTTACTGCATTAACTTTCATTTGAAGCTCTAGGTCATCCCTTTGTGCCTCCTTGATCTTCTCCAGGATAGAAGGCTGGTAAATTATTCATGAAAGGTAGGATGTATTCCCTACCATTATTATTTCCAAATAAATCCTTTTTATATCCAAGAAGATGGGGTCTCTCTCAATCCACATCATGGATACATTAAAAGGTTATTTTTTACTAATATTGTCATCCACCTTGTTTTCCTTTTCCGGATAGTAGTGAATTAAGTAATTGTAGTACATGATTTTATCTAACCATCTAATTTTATGAATTATGATCTCCTTATGTGTGAATATTTACTTTAGAATATTTTGATAAGTATATATATCACACTTATAAACATAGATATATTGCCACCAAATCATTAGAGTAATGATCACAATTGCTAAATCCAGATCATGTATAGGGTACTTCTTCTCATGGACCTTCAACTATTGTGAGGCGTGGACTATCAATTTATCACTATGTGTGAGTACACAACCCAAGTATTTCATTTATGAATCATTTTATATCAAAAAAACTTATCCAATTATTGGTAGTGTGAGTAATGGTGCAGTGGTTAGCCTATTCTTGAGCTCCTTGAAGATTTCCTTATATTATTCTGTCCAAATAGACTTTACCCTTTTCAATGTTAACTTAGTTAGTGGGATATAAAGTAGTGATAAATTCCTCAAAAACATTGATAGTACCCATCCAAACAAATAAAACTATATATTCCCATGACGCATTTGGGTATTTACCATTCCTAGATTTCCTTTTTAAAAGGGTCTACATGAATTCTCTCACTTATGATCACATGACCTCGAAATATGCCTTTATTCTTAAAAAAGTCACACTTTCTGAATTTAGCATACAATTTATCCATCATTAATATTTCCATAACAATCCATAGATACTATTCATGTTCCTCCTTCCCCATGGAGTAAATGAGAATATCACCACCACCACAAATTTTTATACGTAGTCTCTAAATACTCTTCATAAAATCAATGAAGATTGGAGGGGAATTAGTAAGTATGAAGGGAATCACTATGAAATCATAGTGTCCACACATTCTATGGGAAACAATCTTATAAATATCTTCATTCTTCACCATTAGTTAATGATATCCAAAATGAAGAACCACCATTGAGAAGTACTAATCTCCTCATTGTTAATCGATCAAGTCACCAATCCTTGTTAAAGAATACATTTTATATATAGTGATCATGTTTATATCTCTATTTACTGATACATAGTTTCATTAATACATCTATATTCCTGAAAAATACACCGAAATACCCTAAGGTGATGCACTAGTGTATATGATCCCTTTTAAAAAATGATCTTGCATCTTCTTATTTAACTCTTCTAGTTATATTGAGTTTATCCTGTAGTGGAATTTTGAGATTGGGGTGGATCTGGGTATGAGTCCAATAGAGAAATCTAACTCATGATCTGGGGGATTTCTGGTAAAATCTTCAAGAAATAAATCAAGGGTCTCCCTAAAAAAGTTAATTTACTCTAGTATGACACCTACCTTTGAATCATCCTTTTGGGAAAGGTATTTATTATCATAGGGTATCAACACCCACACCATTGGGGGATTTTCCAAAGGACATCCAAGACCTTCCTTACATTTTTAAAAGAGCATTGGATGTTTTATAATATGAAAATAGATTTCATTTTCTAGATAGTTAATGTGTAATCTGTATAATGACATAAAACACATACCCAGAATAGAATTGAATCCCACCAAGGGATGTATTACGAGATTTTCTAGAAGAATATTACCACCTAAAATTATAAGAGAAGAGTCCAACACTTATGTTGTAATGATTTTACCACTAGTTATTTTACAGATATCTTTACTTCAAGGTAGTTAGGCTTAGATTCATCAGTTATAGAAAACATACATTATATAAAAAATGTGTAGAACTCTATTTAAATTAGAAATTCACTAGGAATCGGTTAATAATATGTTATACTTTCAACATTTCCATTTATTGATTCTAGTTCCACCATTATCTTTGGACTAAAATTTTTGAACAAAAAATAAGTTAACAAAGCATGAACAAATAATTTATTCTTTTATGATTTTTACACTAAAGGAATATCTTATGGGATCCATATGTTTATCATTTTATAAAAATATTATTCTAGGATTTTTACCTATACATAGGCTTATACTTTTGGTTTTGTCTCTTCATTTCTAATACTAATTCCCGAATTGATACCAACTATAGTGACCCTAATTTTTCTTACATGACTATTACATCATTTTAAAGATAATCAATATAATTGTGTTACAAATCCAAGATCAAAAGGTTTAGTTTCTTAGGGAAATTATGCTCATACATAAATTTTACATAATAAAACATATAAATCATTTAATTAATTATTCTATATCTTCCTAGTATCCCCAATGTTCTCATTAATAAAAGTAAACACCTAAAGATTTATATCAATTAAAGGGTAAGCTAAAAGACCAGTAAGATGATGAAAAGGGACATTAATCAATCTAACATGGGGGAGCATAAAAATCATCATCATCATATAATCATCATATTATAATCATCAAAATATTGAGGGAAACATGGGATAAATTCATGTAATGTGGAAATGAATAAAAATGAAACATCATGAAAAAGTGTTCAAATAACACACATAGTTGTGAACAAAGCCAGCATAGTGTTCATGCATAACATATGTTCATAATCACAACACCATCATTGTGAACAAAGATAGAATAATATTCATGAATAATACACATCATATCATGAGATAAATAATGTTACCCAATGCATTGGATGGTTATGTAATTCCAAGCCCACACATCACATTATAATATTTATATAATCATGCTTTCCATAAAGAGAATATAACAATCATAATCATGAAAAAACCCCATGGAAATGATTTGGTTTCCGAATAATTTCATCAAAATTAATTTCTTGAATAAACTTGTGGTTCCCAAATGAATAAGGGAAAACATATTTTCCATAATCATTATCATTTTTTGGTGATTAAGAAACTACGCAAGAAGACTAAAATATCAATTTTTGGAAAGAATAGTTATTATGGAAAATATTTGTATTTATAATAAAATTAAGTTTTAAATCATTTATATCCTCAAAAATAAAAGATAATAATAAAGAAATTAAATTTAAATAATATTATAGGAGTATTCAAAAAAAATATATCATGAAAGATAGATAACCCAACTGGGTTCGAGAATCCCCTTACCTTAATTCCCACTTTATTTAGTTCCTTTTGTGCCTCCAAAATAATTAACATGGATTTATTTAAAAATTTGATCTATAATTAGATTATAGTTTTTTATAAAAATATTAATCAATTATATTAATTTTATTATATTTTTTAATATATATTGATGAAATCAAATCATTTTCATATCATGTGTTTCTAGAAAGAAAATTGTTTCTCTTTGATTTATCTATTTTCATTCAATGAAATTTATAGAAACATATAATTAACTCTAGAAGCCTATAATAAATGTAATTAATTATTTATATATTATATATGATTATTAATATCCATACATGAAAGTTTTTATTATATTTTTCTTGTAAATATCTCTATATGTGGTTTACCAGCCTTTAATGAGACATTGTTGAAAGAGCGACAGAGGAAAGTATGAAATTTATATTTGACATAAATATGATAATGAAAGTAGTTTAACATAATTAATATAATTTTAAATTACTACATTATTAATTTTATATTATATATTTCTGAAATTAATAGGGTAAAAGAAGAAATAGAATAAGAAAACATGGAAGAGTCAATAGACTTACTCTCTCTGAAGTGTAGCTTCACTTTCACGACACTATAAATCCCTTTGTGATTAGAGTTATATTTCATTATAATATACTATTGAATTATAAGGGGAATTATAGGGAGTATTGGGAATGATATTAGGGTTTTAATTGGAGGTAGTAGTGGTTTTAAAATGGAAGATATAGGGGATATTTATACATGATGAGAGGGGTATTTTTAGAATAAAATATAGAATAAACTATTATATCAAAGGTAAACTTTGTAATAGTGAATTATTTAAAATATAAATCACATATAAATATATTATAATGGTTTTAAGACTTTAAATCCCCTTTATAATTCTAATTCATTCATTAATTAAAAATAAAAGTGTAAAAATAGAGAAATTTCTATTTTAAAGAACCACTTTTTGCTTCAGGTTTTTGAAAGTTCATTTTTGGTTTGAAAATTAAGTATATCATATTTTAATGATTCAATTATGAAATAAAATATAACATATTCATACCTTAACCTTTATAAATCATTAGGTCACCCTTACATCATGAATGATGTAATTTATGACATGTCGGTTATGTGAAAACTTTATTTTTACTATTCACACAGAAATTGTAGTATTTTAGAAAATTACCAAACATTTACCATTGAAAACTATATTTTCACTCCTTTAATGATTTAATTGAAATTAAATATGTTAGAAATTTATTTTCAAACAATTAATATCATTTTTTAAAATAACCTATGTTAAAAATTTTGATGTGCTGATTTAAAAATATATTAATTTTATCAAAATAAATTTCTAACATTGGTAATTTTAATTTTTAATAAGAAAATTATGTTTTTTAATAAATAATTTTAAAAAAAATTAAAAAAAATTTACTAATATTTTTTGAGTGTTTTTAATCATGTTGTATATTGTTTTTTATTATAATATTTATATTTACTTAAAATAATATTGATAAATTTTATTTATATCAATATATATTATATTATGGAAAAAATACAATTCCAATAGACCAATTACTATTCTCAATGGTTAGTTAATTATTCACAATAGTCTAGTTTCTATTCCAATGGTCACATTACCTCTTATATATACCACTCCATTCTTTCACTCAATATTAAACTCAATTCCTTTCATGATTCTATACTTCCATTTTCTAATATGTTCATTGGTTTACTAATATTTTATTTTTTTCTATAGTGGTTGTAGTGGGGGTGATTATTTTAGTAGATTAGGGAAATCCATATTTTCTCATTTTATCTTTTCTGTTTTAAATTTTTCATCTAGTTGAATGTTTTCCAATTTTATTTATTGTCAATACCGATTAATGTAACAGTATTTAGAAATTAAATAAAGACATTATTGGTTTATCTATATTTTTTATATGTATAATATTATATAATACAATACAACACACATTTATTAAAGAATAAAATATTAATAATAAACACTGGGTCATTACAATAATGATTTTTAAAGTCATGTTTTCGAAATTATAAATGGAATGGTCTTATGATGTGTTGAGAGAAGGTAATTGGAAATGAATTGTGAAATGTTTAAAATTGGAATGGAATATGAGAACCCAGATATATAACGGTTAATACTACTGTAAATTATCCCATTGAATTATTCCACACTAACTACACATATTATTCATGGATGAAATTCATGGTGTTTTAGATGAGTTTCAATGCACCTCAAGGTCAAGGCTTTCACTCCATAATATTTGGTAAAATGTGGTGTCATGGAATGGTTAAACCCATACTCATAATCCAAGGCTTCACCTCTATAGTGTTTTTTGAAGAAAAAAAATAGATATTACATTAGGTTAAAATTTGATAGGGGTACTTAGGGTTCCCATAACATTAAATGGATTAGGGATCTCCCATTTTGTATGTTTATGGAAAAAATATATCTTTTTGGAACATAACTTTAATTCTAAATTTTTATATGTATGTGGATTATTATCATTATTATAAAAGATAAATATTACTTTCATTGGATTATTTAAAACTAGCATGATTTTGTTTTTCTAAAAAGGGTTTCACATTAAACACATAGTGGGATTCTATTTGGTTAGTGTTTCATGCACACTTCATAAACTCAATGTGTGTATTTAAAACATGTTTTGATAGGTACATTTAAAGGAAATGTTCCCCATTAATGAATTGGGTTATCTTATTAGTGATTCTTGGTTAGGTGGTAGTGACATGGTTAATACTTGAACCACAAGTCACATGATTATAGGGGGTATTTTTTTTCATTTTTAGATAGTCTTTAGGTGGTATTTTTTATCACCTACTTGATATCTATCCCATCTATTTTTTTATTGGATATATGTGACTCTCCCATTTGAATATCACCATGGGTTTATGTATATAGTTTTTTCGTATGGTTTGGAGTTTATTTTTGTTCTTTTATTTTATTTATATTTTTCTTGGTTATTTATATTTCATAGCATGACTTTCTATGTTATGGAATGTTCATTCCAATTTCATGGAGTTGAACCATTTTTATGATTCGATTGAGAACACCACTCCCCAATGAGTTCCATGGTGTCTGGAAATTAGTTTTCAATCCCAGTGATTAGGAATATTTTGTGCTATGTTGTAGGCCAATTTGGGTGCCCAATTTAGGGTAATCCTGTGTTGGTTCCTAAAAAATGGTATTAGATCCCTGGGTTTTTGTTTATGATAATTGAGATATCTTGGTAAATATGAGCTAGTACTGTCAAGACTTGAGGAGGGTGGGTATAATGGGGTGTTTCAAAATCCCTCTTAGTAATTCGCTTTGATTGTCAAAGGATTCAAAAGAATGTGTGGTTTTGATTTATGAAAGGATTTTTATCCTTTCTTGTATAGTGTGTTCATGTTGATGACTTCCCATTAAGGATATTCATTATAGACCAATACAGTGTGTTATATTTCCATTTGAGATATGTTTTTTTATTTATGCATGGTTATGATTATATATAAGTTTTTATTATCTATTTTGATGATTTATTTTAAATTTGACTTTGTGTAGTAATATCCCACTTTGTAGACACCCTAAGATTACTCCAGAGGGAGAAATAGATAACTACCCATGGGAAAATTACTAATTGACCATAATATCATTATGGTTTTGGTTAAAATAGTCTGATCTGTGGAATAAGGGTGGAACCCATCTTTAGTAATGTTAATGAATTAAGTCACAACCCTGAGAAAGATCAAGCTCAAGAATTTCACCAACATAAGACACCATCTATCTAAATATGTATTCAACTAAGGTATATTAGGACTATATTAAAAGATAGAGATGAATTTCAAGTTCCTTGAAAATGAAACATCCATCAAGATTAAGTGTTCCACATTTATAATTGAATTCACCATTCACAAATAATGGGATTTAATCATTCAAATAAAGTAGCCTGAAAACATTGAATAAGAGGATTTTAATATTGTCATTACCAAGTAGTTTTATCCAGAAATGATGGAGTCATCCATGTCCTAGGAACTCATTGCTCTTCAAAAGGGTGACTAAATAGTTATAGAGTATGAAAATATATCGTATAATCTTTTACATTTATCACCAAAACTATTATCTAATGATAGATGAGGATCGATGGTTTTAAATGGGTTGCTGGATATATATTAAAAATAGGGAATTTATTTTAAATATCTTAACATATAGTAAGGTTCCATGTCAATACCTAGTGGTAGAGATTAATCACGTAGATATTTTTGGGATAACTAGTGTTCCTCCCATATCAAGTGGGTGTAGTAGCACCTGTTTTGAGAAGAAGAGGAAGTGTGATGAGCTAACAAGTATTTATTGAATTAGCTCTAAGAAATCCTCTTAGTTTACTATATCGACATCCTTAGGTTGAGGATCTCCTTTTTTATATGTGGAATATTTGGGAACCTAAAATATTGATGCAAATATCCCTTGAGGTCTTGACATTCCCATAGGTGTTTTGGCAATTTTCAAAGGTTTTTTAAAGCAAGTAACTCTCCCCGAGGTGTTGTAGGTTCCTCATCACCTTGGAAATATTTGACTCAATAAAAAACCTCTTAAGATAAAATTCCTCAATATTAGGGTAATTGAGGTTGAATAATTTCATTATAAATTCATATTTGATTAATATAAGAACCACAGGTTATTGGTAGACCTCAGACACATGTCATGGCCAGGAAGTTGTAGCAGTGGAGCCAGATCCTATAGATATTTAGAAAGTTATAATGATACAAATAGGTAATATACTTATTGGATCATCCATGGTGGTGTTATATTTGATAATTATTCGTATTAGTCACTTATTTTAGTAAATGTTTCACACCCCTTGGGAAGAAGAAGGAGAAGGAATTCAAATGACTTTCATACATTGTTTCTATATAAAAAGTGGAGCTAACATGGGACATCATAATTATTGATATGGATTCCTTTTATCCCAATATAGGTATGTATTTTATGGTTTTCTTTAGGTTCCATGTTTATTGTGACCAATGGAAGGTGGCCTTCACTACTCTTGATAGGAATTATCATCTAATTTAAGGGGATTGGGATAGGTGGTCTATCATGATAGGACCACCCCTTCCTAAATTTGATCATCTATTATATCAGATAGAATCCCTCTTGGGAAAGGATGATATAGAGAATCACATAGCTGGACTTTGTCCTATTATAATGGATTTCTCTGAGATGTTTCCATAGGATTTCTCAAGTTTACTCCTGAAATGGGAAGTCGAATTTTTTATCAACTGGTTTTCTATAACTCAATTTATTTCCCCAACTTATTATCATATTGTACCAGTAGATCTAAAGGATTTGAATATATGGCTGGTTGATCTTGAAGCCAAGGGATTCATTCTCCATAGAATGCATCCTTGAGTTTCTCTATTTATCTTCAATAAGAAAACATATGGTTGCCTCCACTAGTGTATTGATTATTGAAAAATTAATTATTAGATGATTAAGAATAAATACCCCTTTACCTATATTGATTTCCTCTTTGAACAGTTTAAGGGGGTGAGTTGGATCTCTAAAATTGAACTCTGATTTTATTATCATCATCTCTATGTGTAAGAATTGGATGTTCCAAAGATGTAAATCATGAATAGGTATGGTCATTTCAAGTACCCAATGATGTTTTTCATTTTGATCAATCCTAAGGGGTCTTTAAGGAGTTGAAAACCCACATGTTCCACCGATATCTTTTCACCTTTTTGTTGTATTTTTAGATGTTATCCTAGTTTATTCCAATTCATAAGAGGATCATGGGAATTGTTGGGACCAAGTTAGATGGAGAAGGAAGTAAAATATTTTGTTGTTAAAAAGTGTTGTCTTTTGTTGTCAATGAAGATAAATCAGTTCAATTTGTAAAGTAATTGGGAATCAGATGATGCTTTTCTAGTTTTTATTTCAGAAATATCATATGTTAGGAGAACTTGTGATGTAATACTTATGAAGGAAAGGGGGAGTAAAAGGTGATGCTAGTCATATTCAGTTTTTATTTGAATGAAAGATGCTAGTGGAAGATTGGGAAGTTGTAGTACTTTCCGTTAAAAATATGATGATGCTAAAGGTGTTCAATAAAAGATTATATATCATGATAAATGTGGTTCAGGATGAAAGAAGTTGTATATTGAATACTACAAATGATAATGAAGAAGCATTGGTTTTTTCCCGCAATACTAAAGGGAGTTTGGAATGTTGTGCTCAAGGCATGATTCATGGTCAAAACTTCACAAAATGGAAAAGTAATGAAGTGTGTGAAAGATTCAAGTAGGGCGCAAAATATTCAAGAAGTCACGAAATATGTGGATGGCGACAAAGAGACTTACCTGCCCAGTGCAATCTCAAATGGGGTTTTGTGCGACGTGTCAAGATCTTGTGCATCACATCGGGGTTTTGCGCATGGGGTCTGATGAGGTCAATAAATAAGAAGTGGCCCCATCACATTTAAAAAGATCGAAACTTTTAGAAATCCTAAGATTTGAGGCGTGAAAGTTTTTTTAGAAAGGGGAGTGTGCTAAGGAAGTAGAGTTGCGCGCAAGAAGATAGTTGTGTGCATGATTGAAGTTGAGCGTAAGAGGTGTTTCATGACAAAACTAAAATCTTTCACGCATGGCATAAAAGTTGCGCACAAGAAATATAAAAGGGTGAAAGAAATATTTGGGGTATTCACTTGTATTTAGTTGTCTATATAATAGTTCTTACTAACTTCTAGGTAGGAATGTGATGATTTGTACTTCATAGAATACACCTAATCAATTGTAAAGAAGAACTGAAATATTGTAATTCCTTATTTGTTCTAAGAGAGTGAACACACACTTGGCTATTGTTTTCCAAGTGCTACACGAGTGTAAGGGTATATCCTACTCGTTTTATTCCACATCCAAGGATTTTTTTTTCTATTGGATTGTGTGGTACTGGATTGTTTCTGTACCATACCAAGGACGTAGCTACTCTTGTTGAGTAGTGAACCTCGTAAATCTTGTGTTTATATGGTTGTGTGTGTTCATTAGGGAAGAAACTATTTAACATGAGGTGAAGGTTGTTTCAAAATAAGTGAAACATAAAAAAAAATATCACTAATTCACCCCTCCCCCTCTCAGTGATACGTGGATCTGGACTGGGAACTTCAATTGGCACCGTTTAAGGATTTTCATACGAACTTTTTCTGATCATCACCTATATGGTAAGATATTAAAGTGTAGATTTTGGATCCAAGATGACATATTATTGGGACATGCAACATAAGAATAAGGAATATGATTCAATCCATATAATTTATGAGTTATTATGTCCTAGGAAGAACCATGAGATTCCATTGAGATCAAGAGATTCTTTGGACTTGGAAGATAATATAAGTGGTTAATGAATGGTTACTCTAAATTGGAATATACTCAAAATTCTCCCAACTAGAAGTGAGTTAAATTTGTATGGATCTTTTAATGTCTGATGTCCTTTGAAGAGACCAAGTGGGGGTTGACTTCATCTGTTTTTTAGATCTTTCCAGAAGATGATCATGGTTATGTTGTGTAGTGTGATGCAATAGGTGTTGTACTAGGTTATATACTTATGAAGGGGGAATACGATGGAATATGGATCTAACAATTCTTAAACCCATGAGAGAAATTATCAAACCCATATCATCAACATAATAGAGGTTATTCGTGCTTTGAATTTTTCATGACACCATCTCTTTGGGGAGAATTTTACAGTCGAATATGGTCATAAAAGTTTAAGTTATATATTTTCTCATAAGGATTTATACCTCGTGAAGAGGTAGTGGGTTGAGTATCTCTATGATATTGACATTCATATCACCTACACACCAAGGAAAGAAATAATATTCAATGATTATCTTAGTCAAATATTCCCTTCTTAAGTGGTGAAAGATTCTAGTAATGAATAGACCTTGAAGGTCCTTTTTTCATAGATGCATTTAGATATCAAAATGGAAAAGGAGAAGTTCTTCCTTGTTATTGTACAGCTGATTCATTCTCTTATTGAGAACAATTATCAATGGAATCTATGATATGAATAGTTTTACTGTATTTGGAGTACTATATATTGTAGGGAGACCACTAATGAATGGTATCTATCTCATGTAGTTATCTTCTATTTTTAAAATTGGTATGTGGTCCCACTGTCTATAAAGAAAGTTGTTATAAAATATTTTTATCTTTCTCAGTACCATGTCCACCTTAGAACTTCTAATATTTATTACAATCTGAAGAATCAATTTTGATTTTTGGGTATAAGAACTCACGTCGTTGATTTTTTTTCCTGATGTTATACATGTTGGAAATCAAAGTTAGGCATTTGAATCCATCCTTTGGACTCCATCCTCTTCCTATACCTACCAGGACGTGGGATGAAACATACATGGAAATTATCAATGGGTTATATCAGACCACTCAATGTATGAATTCTATCTTGGAAATGATAAATAGAATTTACAAACCATCTCACTTTATCATCATCATGTATACCACAAAATTTTAAAACATTATAACATGGAATTTGAAAGAGGTTGTAAGGTTTCATGGAATGCATTCTCCTATCATCTTGGATAGTGGCCCATGATTCACCTATTTTTTAGTAATCATCTACAAGTGGATATGGGATCCCATGTCAAGAACATAATGGAGTACAATACATAGATATACGATTATATGGATTGAGAAACCCATATTTTAGAGGATATTCTCTTTTCCTACATATTGGACTTTTAATATTCATAGGACAACTAGCTAGGAAAAATTGATTATGCATATAACCTGAGTTACTATTTATTTATTAGGATGGAACTATTAGGGGAATTTATATTTATACCTTTTATTATACCACTATTGGACTAAATTAGGGGATACGTCCTTATAGGTGTGAGCATTGTGAAAGAGAGAATGAAGAAAATCAGACCACTCAATAGTTGTTAGTGAAATATCAAATTCATTACATGTACAACATTGATCAATGTTTCCATCACTTGAATTTATTATTAGATGATCATATATTTCTGAGAGTATCACACCATTTAGGCCATCAAAGATTATAGGATCATAGAAATAGTTACCACAACATATTTCATCCCCTTCAAGATCACATGATGGGTTAGCAAGGTTACTCACAGATTGTATTTTCCACCTCAGTTAATAAAAATATATGATTTTTTAGTGTTTATAATCTAAATAATTTTCAACCTAATCCACCCAATGTGATGTATTTATAGTAACATAATTTTGATATGGAAGTTTATGTTACCATGAAACTATTTTAAATCATCAACTATTTGGGTAAAGTGTTATGTGGGAATTTTATTCAGTTAGTTCATGTTTTGGGGAATCATAGATCAAATCCATTTGAGGATTGGGATGGGGAATATAATATGAGGGTTAAATAGCATCATTCATTCATAAATCATTAATTAGGTAAAATTTTTAGGGGAATAAAGTGATATGGTTGGGATAATTGTCACACCAATAGTGTCGTTTTCAGATATGAAACCTTTTAATTATTAATTTTGAATATATGTTCTAAATATATATTTTGTGTATTTTTGTTCGTGGTGCCTTTTAAATTCTTTTTAATCTGTAGTTTTTTTATAATATAGTTTTTGAATCTATTGGAGGCCACATATGATCCCAGGAGGCTACACTGTAAGGTTTCCCCTACCTTTATAATAAGAAGGTAACAATAGTTACCCTTATATATCATAACAAAAAAAAAGGGATACGTTAGTTAGTAGGTGAGCCTATGTAATATCCTAGGACACAAATTTCTGAAGAAACCCCTTCCCAAACTACATAATAGTACCATTTTATACCCTTACATTGTGAAACACATGCATTAGTGTTACCTGGTTGAGGCTACACCATAGAAGAGGGTGTTACACTATGGGGACTTGGTTTGAGGTGCACCAAAACATAGCCTTTGAGGATACATCATGGAGGGTTGGGATTGATGTTCAATTTTCCTCCTCCACCTAGAGGTTAACTATGGTGTATCTGAGTGGCTCCGCTAAAGAGGTGTCCAAAATAGGGACACCACTCTGTATGCTCTAGGGCTACGTTGTGGTGTACTTTGGTGTGGTTTTATTTTTAATGAGGAAACCCTAAAATAAAAAAATGGACCCATTTTTGAAATTTAATCCCTAAATCCCAATTTTTATCAATTTATCAGGGTCAAGAAACTTATCATATTTAAGGAACCTCACCTATCTTCCTAGGTTGATTTTTTTATTCTTGAATTCCAAAGGAAGAGACCATGTAGACTTATCCTCTACCTTCTTTAAAGTTCCTCCCTCCTTATTTATTAACATTCTATTCTTGTTAAATCCATCGAATCCTATGGTTCTATCTATAATATCCTTAATGATGTCAGTTTTTATTATTGCTATTTTTTAGGGTTCTATGGGTTATTTCTCTCCCTTTATTGTGGTATTTCATCACTTCTAAGTGTTCCATGTTGATTAAGGTAGGTAGATTCATCTAGAACTCTTTTCTTATGAAAAAACATTTATTTCCATTTTATTTTAAAGGTTGTTTAATTTAATATTATCTATGTCACGATTTTTTTAAGGATTATTATATTTGATATGAAATATTTAAATTCTTTCCATTTAATAAGTTGAAAATTAGTTTTTAGGGGCATGTTTTGGAAGTGATAAATAGCGTTGTTTTGTGATATATCATGGGATGGAATTGAAAAATAATTATGACTTGTTTAAAATGGGAATAAAACATTAGAACTTGGGTATATAAAGTGGAATGACTATTGAGAAGTATTTATTTAGATTACACCACACTAACAAAACTTATTTGACTTAGATGAACATTTTGGAGTTGTGGATTAGAATCACCACACCACTATGAAAAACCATACACTCCATAATGGTATGTCATATATGGTATTGTGGGATGGAAGACCCCATATCACTAAGCCAAGGCCTGAACACCTTAGTGAATTGTACGTGGAATTGGATTTTCTATTATATCACCTGTTTATATGAGAATCTAGGGTTACCATAACATTAGATAGTTTAGGGATGTCTTGGGTTTTATGTTTATGGACAATGCTTATCCTTAAACCACTTACCATTAATTCTAAATTTCTATTTACTTGTTGTTTTTTCCTTTCATATAAATTTTAAAATCTTACGTCCATTATTTTATTTTAAACTAACATTCTTGTGCTTTTCTAACATGGGTTACTCATGAAACACTTGGTGGGATTCTACCAGGCCAGTGTTTCTCAAATCATACATACACCTATTTGGTGTATGTAGACCTTGTACGGATAGTTTTGAGAAAATGTATGGAACTTCATGACGGTGGTGCGTTCTACTGTTAATGGTTCATAGTTTGGTGGTGGTGACATAGTGGGTACGTGACACTCATGTCACATAGAAATGGGTAGCATTTTGGTTCATTTTTCGTTAGCGTTCTGTTTTTTATATCTTTAACCTATTCCCCTTCTCCCCTTTTTTTTCATTCATATGAATGACTCTCCCTTTTGAATATAAAAATGTTTTAATGTGTATATTTATTTCATATGGTTTTAAGTTTTATTTATGTACCTTATTTATATTTATATTGTCTATGACAACTCATATTTTTTAGCTTGACATGTCTTGTAATTGCAAGGTCGTGTTGGGTCTATGGCATTGAACTTATTTATTATTTCATTGGGAAAACTATTCTTAAAGTACATAAAGGGTGTTGTGGCACTAGTTTTCTACCCATGGGGATTGGGAATACCCTTTAGGATTTGTGGCATAACAAATCGGGTAACATGGTCAAGGGAAACCCAATTTGGTTCATGGAATAAATAAATAAATAAATATCATGTATAAGTATAAATAAATAATCACCATCAGTCCTCTAGTTATAAGGTGACACGAGAGGTTAATCATACCTACTTCATCCAGTTCTGAATTATCACTAAGAATGTGTCATAATCATTCCATAATGTATTTATCTTAACAACAATATTGTAGAAGGAGAAGTAAAAAATATTAAGAGATAATCCTAGTAATTATTATAGTATTAGGAATAAGTTGATTATTAGGAAGTAATCCTTAGAAATATAGTAGCATGGGGATAAAATCAGATTCAAATGAAGTGATACTAGAAAATCAAGATAATCCCAAGGTTCAAATCTCGGGTCATATCTTGTTACTACATTGATAAGGTCTTGAGATTAATGTGTCCCTACTATAATATCCAACATCACTATTATAGTCATAATGGGTTCACACCATTCACCATTGGGTTATAAGGTAATACACAATGTTGAAAACATGTATCCTCTTTCACTAACACTCCATAGGGTTACAATAACTCTTTAGAGCCCATTGAGGTCCTCTAGATCTCATCATGACACTGACACCATATATGAGATCCTCAATCTCAATCTCTTAACTCAATTAAATCTGATTATTTAAATGGATTAGTGTCCTTCTACATCATCATTATCACATCTTTCTACACTAGCCACATAGGAAGATCAAAATGGATCTTCTATATGAAGATAACATAAGTCTCATTGGAAAACCCAAGTCATAATAAGTCATCCAACCCCAAAAACCCATCAAAATTATAATCAAGGTCTACCCACACACTTGATCACATACTATTAGGGGAAGAACACTCACTCCACTCTCTAATTAGCTAGCCAAATGGATCTAAGGAATATAAAAGCTACACCATGATCTACTTAGGAAAATCATCCCAATTCAACATTCTCCACTATAAGGAGGTGTATAATGATTCCTATAATAGTTTGACCATTAATTCAATTCTATTACCCCCCCCCCTTTGGGACCTCTAAATATCAAGGATTTTATTCAAATATTCACCCTTATAAATCTATAGCTATGGAAACATCTAGGTTTAAAAGGCCCAACGAAAGGTCCACTACACCACATCATTTAAATTAAATTTAAATATTGTATCCCAAATTTTACAATCCCATAATTACATGATCTATAGAAAATATTTCAATGAATAAATTTTTATAACCTTTTAGGTTTATATTTTTAGAGAATCCTGACACATCACTAACTAATATAGACCATGTATTTCTCGTCAAATGGTAATTTTTTCCACAACATTATGAACTATTTAATCCATAATAAGTCCTCAGCATCTACCAAAAATTATCCATGCATTCTATTCTTTTTATGATATCATGTATAATACATTTATTAAAAATCTAGGAAAATGGAAACATAATAAGAGTGAGCTCAAAAGATCATTATGGAAATCATATACCATTACATACCATGTAATAAAAAAAGTCACGAAAAAAATGGTAGGAAGTAAATGATAATAATATAACACCATATAACCGATCATATAAGCTTAAAAAAATCCATAGAAGACATAAGAATATTAATAATCGCATGGATTGCAATAATGAGTTTCAAGGTAGTAGAATACAAAATATTGAACTAGTCAAGGCCATGTACCAAGACATTATATTCCATCAATGACTTCTGTCGAGACATCTAATTTCTATCAAGACTGCTGACAAGGAATCTAATTAAATGGGCATGCATACTACAAATACCCAAACTAGTTTGTCTCAGGATATCTATTAATGCATTAAGGTCCATTATTAGCCCCAAGAATAAAAAATTTAGTAAAATTCATTCATTATATAAAGGAATAAACTATGAAGCATATAACCAAAATTATTTAGTAACCAATAAAAATTCATATTGAAATGAAAAGTATAAATATTTTCAATATTTACCCAATCAATAAATATAATGTCTCTGTATCTATGTATCACTTAAACGAACACCGTATAGTGTAATGGGTATATAGTTAATTCAATAATTTCCCTAATAAATAAATAGAATTATATGATTATAATAAATCCATATAAATATAGTGGATGGTATTGTTAAGACATATCCCAAGTGTAATAGAATAAATTGGAAGGATACTGATATAGATGAAAATATTTTCCTTATAAGAATACATAAAATGGTATCGCATTAGAGGGCCTCAAAAAACAGATTGTTTGATACTGAGGGTTTAATCTTCTGAAAGAAAACAATGTGAGAGGATTAAAATGTAATATATTAAAAATAACCCTAAATTAAGTAAAACCCTTTTAACATAAATAGTAAAATGAAAGATAAATAGAAAAATTTATTTTAAAATAAAATTTAACTATGTCGTAAAAAGAGAAAGTTATGAGTCAATTTTAAAATTCATTTTCAAAGAGGTAACCTAAAAAATAGAAATACTAATTTAAAAAAAAAACCACAAATATATCCATAAAAATAAAATAATTTTTTCAATATTTAATTTTTATTCAAAGACAAAAATACAAATTTCAAAGAGAAATAATTTTAAATATTTTCAAAATTACCATTTTAAAGCCCAGATTGTAAAAATTATAATATAACTTCCTTTTGAAACGATGTAAAGTTAAAAAAAGTACAGATGAGATAATAAATATTATATTTTCAAAAATATTAATGGAATTCATATGGGAAAATAAATAATAAGAATGTGGAGGAGAGATATCCATTAAAAGGATGTAGATTATTCTTAATAGCGTTGCATTTTTTTGAAGATAGAAATCAATCAAAGAAAAAAATGCATGTATCAATACTTCAAAAATAAGTTTATGAAAAATAAATCTAAATAAATAAAAAATAAATTTTGATTAAAATGTAATTAAATTATAAGTTGGATTTTACCCAACTTATAAGTAAAATTTTCAAGGAGAATTATTATAACTCTATAAATTGAAATTATGTTAGCAAAATACTTACGAATTTAGTAACACTTGGATCAAAAGGGTTGGAAGGATGGATTCATTAAAATAATTTTAAATCTCATGTAATAAAATTGAATAATAATAATACATAACAATAGGTTATTTTGTACATCATATAAGTTAAAACATGGTGTGTAATATGTAACAAGTCTCAAGGAATAAAAAAGTGTGTCAAAGAACCCAAATGAATATCAAAATCTTAAAAGTAAAAACCCATTGGAAAGGATTTAAAGAGAAATAATTATAAATACAAAAAATGAAACTGGAAATAATATTTCATAAAATATTAGTTTAAACTAATTCAAAATAGAATAATAGGGTTCATGAATATCCATTATAACTCACAGAAAGGAAATAGATTTATGAAAAAACCCTTACCTTTAATTTTTCTTAGTCAAACCTAATCTAACCTCCATAATAAAAAAATAACTATCTAAATAACCTATTTAATAACCTTATTAATACCGATAACTATCTATAAAATTTATTTATAATAATTTATAACAGATATATTATTTATTTATATTTCATTTTTATCACTGGATGTCATTAGTTTTTATTGTTTGTTTTGTACTAATTTCATAATGGTGGTGTCGATTCTTTTCTATAGATTCAAATTAAATCATTATAATATCATTATAGGTATTTTAATATATACTTTATAAGTATTTAAAATGTTCTGAATTCATTTAATAGCTATTTTTTATGATTTGTGTTAAAGAAGTCGATGATGGGATTACATTAGTAACGAGCAGACAAGTAATATATTAATAATAAGTCAAATATTAAAATAACCAATAAAAATAAATAAAACATTATTATACAATTAATTTATAATAAAAATATTAGTTATGTTCCTATATCCATCCATTATAAGAATTTATATCATTGTTCATGTGGGTGGTTAAACTAGCCCAAAAACAAGTTATAATCTATGGATGTTTATGGTTAAGAAAGTGTTTCTCTTAGAGTAATACAATTATTAAATAATAATAATAAAATATTTGTTAATGGTTTTGAATATAATTTTACTATATATTTTTAAATGATAGACTAGCTGAAAAATGAAATGCATCACTTTCATGGAGGTGATAGTCCACACATATACATGGGTAATGTGTTATTTTTTCATAGAATGAGAATAAGAAGTGGAATGGTTTGTAATTATTGAATATTAATACTTTTATTGATATAATATTATTATATTAAATTACACATTTGAACCATCCATACATAGTGGAGATGAAAAATCAAACATGTTATTCATGGAGGCGGTAGTCTACACGTACACATGATGGTGTTTTTATTTTTTGAAGTAAAAAGGAATTACAAGTTAATGATTATTAAATAACAATAATAACATTTAATTATATCTATAATAATTATTTAATTATAATATAATCAATAAAATAAAACTTTTGGAGGTGTAAGAAGAATTGAATGAATTGAAATACAAAAATTAGTAATTGGGAATTTTTACGTTACTCCTTGGAAAATTCATTTGATAATGTGTGGAATTTTATAAATAAAAAAATTTCTAGGATGTATCTTGGAATTTTGGGAGGATTTGGTTAGCGTTTTGGTCAAAATAAGTGGCTTTGTACATGAGGATAAGTGGGGTGGGGAAGGATCATTTTATAAGTGGAGGGAGTGAAAATTTTGTAACAATATAAAATGAAACATCATTGTTAATTGGTCAAATGGATATAATAATAGACAATAATGGTGTCAAAAACCATCCTAGTACCCTGGTACCCTGATACCTAAGCCCGATCTAACATGGACTAAAGGACATTCCCAAAATCCCATGGATTGGTGACTAACCCCAAGAATCACACAAGAAACAGAAAGGAATGATTTATTTACAAAACAATGGAAGATAGTGGATACAATTCATATAGATACCAGAGATTTATTTACATGGACATTACATTTATTTTTTAGAATACATAAATTCATGACACAAATGGACGCCCAATGACCATATTATTTTAGTGTCTTTGGAACCATGGGACATATTCTTCTAACTTGATTAAATATATCGAACATCTCCCATAAAGATCTTTCCCTTTTGTTTTCCAACCTAAAACCTTTCTTAATATCCTGGGTAAAATAGGACATAAAAAGGGTGAACTCAAATTCTTTCTAAGGGTAAACCTAGAGAACATAAAACAAACAATAAACATTTGAACCTAAAAACACGAACATAAAGTTTAAACATCAAAATAATTAGTCATTACATAAATCTTGGCAGTACATAAGGTTTATATCATAAAGTAACATTAAACATGATATAATATAATTGGCATAAAACATGACATTTTGGTGAACTAATAAGAACATAATATGATATCCATAGTAGCCAAGGCATTTCGGCCAAGATCATCATAGTGGACAAAGTCCATTACTGAACTAGGTTTACATTTCATTCCATCCATGTATTAATGAATCTTATTTACATTCCTTTCGAGTTATGTCAATATCATGAGATATAAATCTTTACCAAATTCATTTGAGGGAGATATAGGTCCCACCCATCTCATAATGAATGCATTCTAACATGTGCCACAAAAACCTAAATAATTCATCATAACATGACCAATGAAATAAAATGGGTTTCTTAAGCATAATTTCTTCAAAATATATATTATATAAATTTATTTCATTAAAATAAATTCATCATAATCACAATAAAATCAAAGTAATAATAGGGATAACCCTATGTCATCTTAGATGGAAAATAATTCTAATAAAACACTTGAACATACTTCTTGAGGAAAATATCATTTATTTTTCAAAATAGTTTTCTTTTCTCAAAATGTCATGCAATTTTAAAAGAAAAGAATTTATTTGAAAATACATGTGTACACCTATAATGGAATAAGGAATTATGAAAGTGTAAAAATATGTTCATGCTGTATAAGATAAAAAAACATTCTCCCCGTACTTTTGCTGGAAAAGTAAAAAAAGTACCTCGTATGGTAAACAAAAGAAATATTCCTTCCATACCATGTAGTAAAAGTAAAAAATGAGTAAAAATGACTTTAAACATACAAGTATGAATAGTAAACATTTTATTAAAACATTTTTTAGAAAACATGGACATGGATGATAAATATAACCCCAGTAAATACTTACATATAAGCAATCTCATATAAAAATGAAATTGAAATATTATCCCTAACCAATTATAATCAGTGGAATCATATGACTCAAAAAATATAGAAAATTAAGGAATATTTAAATATCATAATATTCATAATAAAAATCATAAAACATTCATGGGAAGCATAAACACGACACACAAAAATAGGCGGTGTTTAAGGCATATATCCCAGAGAAATAAAAGTGAGACGAAATCATCCCTTACCTTAGGTATGATATTCTTCGTATGTATATGAACCTACTATATGATTATTTAAATAAAGTTAATTATTTATTCTATAATCTGAATAATTTTTATAATAATATTTATGATCATATTTTCATCCATTTGTTAGTAACATTTCATTTTTACTCGTTATTCGGGTATTAACTGCTTTATGTTCTTATGCATATTTTGTCGGATAAGTTCTTATTCAAATTTTAAGGTTATAGTTATATTATTTAAGAATGGTATTAGTATAATATATTTAATATATATAATATTTATTCATTTTATTCATTTATATGATCATTCTTTAAAGAATATTAGGTAGAACGAATCACATCGCACCGTGGAGACGGTAAGCCATACATACGCTTGAGTGACGATATCATTCCCATAATTTATGAATGGTATAAAAGTGGATAGTTTATAATATATTAGAATTATTATCATGCTATATTAATCATATATAATTATTATTTCCACCATTATTCCCATCCAATAAGGTGGTGGTGAAAAACAGATTACACCATGGCATTGAGACGGTAAGTCGTATGTACGCACGTGCAGTGAGTTCATTTTTCATAGGATGGATATAAGGATAAATAGGTTTGTTTCATATTTATAATAACATATCATTATATTTTTGATACTGATTTTATTACTTAATAATAAAACAACTATTGAAGAAGAAACAAAATAAGAAATATATTTGAAAAAATCGGTAGAAGAGATTACCTCTTCCTCGATGTGCCTCATTTAAAATTCCTCTTAGGGCACTAGAGTTGGTTTTTTTAGAATACCATCACCTCCAAAATGTGACTAGAGAAGTTGAGAAGATAAATGGGTAGGTTTTTGATGATCTAGAAGGATACAAATTGAGTGAAGAGATGAGGGAGGAGGTTCCCTTTTATAAGAGATGAGAGGGGCACTTTAGGAAACTCTCAAAATATTAATTTATGATAAATTCAATTTTGATTAAAAATGATCAAAAGCTAATTTAATTCTAGTATATTATTATTTTGGTTCTAATTCCCATCATCCAATAATTTTTAGACAAGTTTTTAATCCTTATCTTTTTTTTGAACCCTTATTTTACCTTTTTTAATCTTATAGTGATATCATGTTATTTACACATTGTGGGTTAATATAATTACCATATCATGTCAAAAGACTCAAAAAAAGTTATTTATGACATATTTAGAATTATATTAACTATTGTTTCTGAATATTATATTTTTAGGAATTTGATATCATTTAATAAACTATTTTAAGTTTTAAGATATGAATTATGTCAGTTTAGGACACTATTCATACTTGACTTTTTTATAAATTCATAACAACCTGATTCCTTGAAAACAAATGAATTAACGTATCCCTAATATGTAAATTACATACATAAAATTCTTATATGGCCTCAAAATGTTAGAATTAAATTTATTTTAATATTTATAAATTCATTTATTAGAATCTTTAATTAATTCGGTAATCACTACATCATAATTGTGTCATATATAAATATATTTATATAAGGTATAAAAATTATAAATAAAATACCATGATGTATTAAATATGTTTATATTTATAATTAATATTTATAGACATAAATATATGTTATATAACTCTATATTAAAATCAATTTAGTAAAATATATATGTTTATGTTATAATTATCTTTACTTTAAATTAATTCTTATAAAATGTCATTTTCAATCCAAGTGAATCCATGGGATCCCCAAACCGACCCATGGATTCCCATGGTCTAAAATATATCATCCAATAGGATTAGTACATGTGTTAGGGTAGTTTAATATTATTATAATATTATTTTTTACCCTTATATACCAGATTTACCCTTTAACCATGTCAAATAAAATATTTACTAAATTTACTATTCATAATGTCTAAAAAAATGTACCTATTTACAAAATTTAAAACTTATGATTAAAAATAAGGAATATATTTTTCCAAATTCAAAACATAGAAGTTATAGTAATTAATTTAAAATTAATTTTCATTGACAAAACCAAAAGGCGGGTTTTTAAGAAGTAATAACTATCAAAAGTTGTAGATGTATTTATGTAAAATTTAAAAGTGAAATTACTTCCAATACCAATATTGGATTAAATGATAAAAATATAATCCAATTACACTTTAAAAACAATTAAAAATATAATCTAACTATATAAATAAATTAGAAAAAAAGGAAGTTTCGAATTAAAATGCAGTATTTTTCACTATTCATTGAAATTTTAATTTTGTTAGAAAAATAAAAAAAATTTAATAAAAGTAAATTTTCATGTCCCTATTCCAAATAATAATATTATTTTGGGAAATTTAACTTATAGAAGTGTCAAAAACTATATTTAAAATGGGTGCGCTATCAAAAGGCGATAAAACTGCATTTTTTCAAAAAATTCTTCTTTTATCTGAAAAATTGATTTTGTTGTCATATAATGTTCTATAAAATGTGTAATATTAATTATAATGTTATATAATATTCAAAATGTTGTTAATAATATTAATAATGAGTATTTTATATGATATTTTAGTAATATATCATTGGTTAGTGAAACTCGGTATTGCGTACAATGCAAGTTATCAAGGAAGGTCGCTCTTACATGTAACACAAGCCATGTAAGTGTTGAGTGTAGTTCAATATTACTTTGGTTATCAATATTACATAATAAAAAATTAGTTATTTTATACATTGAACAAAATCTATACTGAGTGTCGCGTGAAATGAATTATGAAAAAAGAACATGAAATTGTGTGTAATGCAAACCAAGGATAGTTTTGCTTATAATACAAGATAATAAAATGTTGTGTATAGCACAAGATAATCTTTTTGTAGTGTAAAACACAAGACAAAAAAGAAACTAAATGATTTTATCTCATAAAATCTGGGTGTGTTACAATTCATTATGATCAATACTCCTACAGGAGAATCTACCATAAAAAACAAGAAAAACAAACCCAAATAGTACATCATTAAAGTACCCAACATATTATAAGATAAGAACATAAAAAACCCATGAAACAAGTGGATAAAATCCTCACAGGTCACCTCCATCATTCCAGGTCCCAAGGATCAAGAACATTCACCACCTCAAAGTGGTTATTTCCATTTTATCGTACCTAAAAAAGACAAT
The DNA here is from genome assembly GCA_963277665.1 of Viscum album. NCBI lineage: Eukaryota > Viridiplantae > Streptophyta > Magnoliopsida > Santalales > Viscaceae > Viscum > Viscum album. Next base: position 489,982,549 of record OY728120.1, read on the forward strand.
CTACAAATTCCCAAAGGAGAAGGTAGGGAGTAAGATAAATAGAATAGTATGTTCTCATGAAGTGTTCCATAAAAAATGATATAAAAATAAACCAATTAATATATCAATTTCAATAAAACCAAAAATGAAAAAATGTTTTCATATTTTAAAAAAAACGTGCTTTAAAAGTAAATAATGGAAGATATCTCAAAACATGCTTCAATGAATAGATTATATAAAATAGGTTTCATGAATAAAACAATTCTATAACAATATATAATGGCCCAAAATACATATATTTTCATACTAATATCAACATTCCATTAGGGAATCCTATTTCGGGAAATCAAAATCCACCCCATTATGGGTTATTATATCAGATAATCAAACTACACCTCATTAGGGGATTCCATATGAGGAAATAAATCTACACCCCATTAGGTGATACTATATAAAGAATTAAATATACATCCCATTATAGTATCCCATATCATGTATTAAATATACACCCCCATTAAGAGATCACATTATGGGAATTAAAACAACTAATCAAACATGGTAATACCAAACATTTCAAATCAATTCAAAATACTATTTCCCTATTTTAGTTTTAAACATTCCTTTATTATTTCAAAACCAAATAAAGGTTCTCATTAAATTCATTCCCTTTCAAATAATATTTAAATTTAATCCATTTTCCTTAAGTATCAACATAAAATCATTTTTATCAAATTAGTTTTCATAACAAGCCTTCAATTTTCAAAAATTCTCCCAACAATTATAATTTCATTAAAATTGGGGGTTTTCATAAATTCCATGCCAATATAAAAAATTAGATGTTAACCATCTCAAATATTTGTATTTAAAATCATTTAAACACTCATTTAAATTAAATCAAGTGATTCAAGGTTTCAATTTAATGGTAAATATTTATGTAACCACATAAATTTAAATATGCAAATAAAACAACAAAACTGCTATAGCGAGATCCGCCAACAATGAACAAGGGTGTAGGGGATCAAGAAAGGAAACCTAGAATCAAGATCCATCAAAAAATTATTAAATAAATAAATATCATGATGACATATAAATCTATAATGAGGAGAGAATATGATTACATAAGAAAACCACATGAGAGAAGAGATACTTGCCCGAAGGATATCGAACGAGATCAATTGTGCTTCGATCCATAAGGAGTTGGGGTTTTAGGAGCCAAAATCTCTTATTAGGAGCCTTCAAGAAAAAGGAAATTTATTTATGGTCAATCAGGGTCGATTAGGGGTTAAAGTGGGGGTCCCGGGATTTTAAAATTAATTTTTAGGTGATTAAAAACTTGTGTACATGGTTTAATGCAAAGGATACATGGTTGTTTGTAATTGTGCATGCTCTATGGAATTATGTTTGGGGTGAATAGTTTGGTTATACGGTAAATTTATCCATGTTCTAATAGTGAAAAAATAAAATGTTCAAAGACACATGGTTTAATGGAGTGGTTGCATAGTTTGTACAAACTGTGTACACCCTTCCAGTTGCATATCATTGGATTCATGTTTTCCTGGTCCAAACTAAACATTTTTCCCTAATCATTCACCAATTAGGAATAACCCCTTAATACTCCCAAATTTTCTAAATTTCCCCCAAAGAAACCTAAAAATAACCCTAACTAAATTATAACCAAAAAAATATTTAATAATTACCTATAAGAAGGTAACATGATGTTACATCTTCTCTCATAAACACATTAGGTCCCTATAAAGCTTGTCTATAAGATTATATCTCAAATAGATGACTCCAATTATCTCTAATTGGTTTCTTACACTCTCACTTCTCATTTGTATCAGAACCCTGATTACATATGTACCAAATGTATTATTCTCCCAAAAAGTACATTTGTCTCATAATAAATAATCTTGATTGGATCCTCAGTCATGGATAAATCAAGCTCAGTATTGAGATATTCCCTGCTCAAAGCATGAGAAGGGTCAGAAATATACTTTCAAAGTAATGATACATGAAACAAATTCTGTATGGTGGAAGTTATAAATGTTATGACACGTTCCCAACTACTCAACAATCTTAAAAGGACCCACAAACCTCTGCATAATAATTACCTCTTTCCCATGAAATTGGTGACCCAACTGAGGTAAAACTCTCAAGAAAACCTTGTCACCAACTGGAAATTCCAATGTTCATAGATGATGACCAACATAGGACTTATAATGGATCTATTCTGTAACCATTACTTGAAGAATCAATTGTATCTTCTCTATCATCTTGTTGACCAAACTCGGTCCCACCAAGGAAGCATCACCAATCTCTAACCAACGTAACATATATTTACATGGCCTCCCATAGAAGGCCTCAAAAGGATCCATCTAAATTGATTACGGGTAATTTTGGTTTTAATAAAACTCAACCAATCCCCAACAGACATCCCAAGCTCCACCAATATCATGAACACAAGCACATATAATGTTCTCAAGTATCTAAATAGATTGTTTTGTCTTACCATCCATCTGTGGATGATATGTCATGCTCAGATTCACCTTATATCCTAATACCTTCGTAAAGCCACTATAAAATAAAGAAGTAAAGTATGGATCCCTATAAAAGACTATTTAAGAAAAAAATCATGGAAATTTGAAAATCTCAATCACATAGAGATATCCCAAGTCCTCAACATTGTTTGTATCTCGAATGGGTATAAATTGAGATGATTTATTCATCTTGTTGATCACACCCATGTCATATTATTTCACAAATGTGTATGTGGGAACCCATCAAAAAAGTCCATGGAGATCTTATATCACTTCCATGTTGAAACTAGATGTGGAAAAAAAGCATGACGGTCTCTGGTGCTTTGATTTTACCTATTGGTAGGTGTAATAATGAGAAAAAAGTTAATGAATCATCTCATACTTGGAAACCAAAATCATCATCACATATCATAGAACATATTTTTGGTACCCGAGTGCACCACCCACCCAAAAATATGGAAATCCCCCATCATAGCCTTTATCATAAGAAAATGCACAAAAAATGGTTTCAGAAACATAGGATACAATCTAGAGTTAACACCCATTCATCGATGGTCTCCCCAGTATTAAGACAGTCCCTGATGCTATGGAATTCATCATCAATTTTGTGTTCCAAAAGAAATATCTTGATAAGATAGGAGGAAAACTAAACACCTTCCAACACAACCTTAGCTTGTTCCTCCGAAGATCCCAAATTTAATTGAGAAAAAATTTCCATCACTTTACACTCTTAAGGTGAATCGTTATTGGCCTGTCTCAGAAGTTTCCTTCTCAAAGTGTCAGGAATATCATTCCCCTTCTCAGGGTGTAGGATATGTCAATATCGAAATACTTTAGGTCCTCGACCCAAAACCTCTATCAAAGGTTAGAATTTTTTTGAGAGAATATATAATTCAAGCTTTCATGGTTCGTATAAATAGTAAACATTTCTCCAAAAACGTAATGTCACCAACTCTTAAGAGCATGAATTATAGTTTAGAGTTCAAAATCATTTGTCAGGTAATTTTTCTCATGTTTCCTTAGATTCATGGATCCATAGGATACTATGTGATAACCCAAAATACATAAAAATCCCAAACCTGAACTTGATGCATCATAGAAGACCACATAGCCCTACCCATCCTCTAGAAGAGTCAACACTGGTGTAGAATTACAAACACATTTCAACTCATTAAAAGAATGTGAATTTTTTTATTCCAAAATAAATTCACTCCCTTATGAGTGAAAGATATTATGGGAGAATCCATATTTGAGAAATATTTAATAGACCTGCGACAATACCCCCCAAAGCCCAAAAATTTTTGTTTATCAAAAACATTAGACTGTTGAACCAATTTCATAATAGCCTTCACATATTTAGGATTGGTTTATATTTAATGTTATGAGACCTTTTTTCCTAATAAAATCACTTCCTGAATTAAGAAATTACTCTTTTAATGATTCATGAAAAGTCTATCATTCACCAACATTTTTATAACTCCTCTCAGATGACAACGAGATATTCCTCGATTTGGGAGGAAACTAAAATATCATCAACAAATAAAAATATGAAAAAATAGAGATACTCATTGAATATTCTATCCATAGAATCCATGAAGACTATATGATTATTTATTAATCCAAATTGCATAAAAAATCCTCAAAATAGTCATACCTACTTTAAAATGTGGTCATCAAATTGTCAGATTCCTTGATTCTCAACTAATGATAACCATACTAAAGTTCAATATTCAAGAGACATGTTGCCTTTTAAAGTATTCAAAGATATCATAAGTCAACATTAAAAGATACTTGTTCTTCTCAGAAACTCTATTGAGCTTTTGGTAACCAACATGGAGGTGAATCATCCCATTATCTTTCTTCGTGAATAGAATAGGTTTCTTCCATGGTGACATGCTCAGGAATACAAATGTTTTCTATAATAGATCATCAAACTGATTATTTACCGCTTTTAACTCTAATTGTACTATCTGTTAAGAAGGAATAAAGACTAGATGTGTACCAGGTACTAAATCAATAGACAACTCTATCTCTCTTATCGGTCTCAAACCATAGAAATCAGACGGAAACACATAGGGAAACTCAAAAATGAATTGAGGGAGATCATTACTCAAATATTTTATTTTAATGTCAAAATAAAACATAGATATAACCCTACCCAACATTGAGAAAGATATTCTGGATCTACTTGACCTGGTGTCCCATTCTCCCTTAAAGACACAACACACCCCATTAGGTGTAGTAAAGGAGACTCGTCAAAGATAACTATCAATTTGGACCTTATTAGTAATAAAACAATCCATACCTAAGATGATTTTAGGAGATTTCATGTTGGGAAATAGTAAATCCATGGTAAGTTCAAACACTAATAAGAAGAAAACACAAGCAGTACATCAAATACCTTGTTCTCTCTTCATTCTGATGGGCATAGTAATATCCATCACATAAGATAAATCCTCTATTGGAATATTTAGAAAGTGAACAACATGATTCATTAAAAATGACTGATATACACCAATATAAAATAAATCAGTCACTAAATAGGAATCTATAGTGATGGTACTTCTCATAATCATTCGACCTACATTCACTTTCTCTGTAGACTCCTCAACTATGTAAAGAAGCTACATTATTCTTGTTGATAAAACACATTATATCAGGAAGAATATTATTACACCATAGTTGTTTTATCTACTAATGTGGACATTCCACTGTGTGGAGTAGAAAAGATATGGAATTACATTTTTAGGTATCCTGGGTAGTAGCATGAACTACAGTTCTTGAGTTCCTTAGTGAAACCCCACTTCAATTATCCGACGTTTCACACTATAATCCACCCCCAGAGCCTATAAAATGAATTGAATTAGGTTTGGAAGATTCTTATTATCAAGATCCACCACATATCTCATCCCACTTTTCTTTCCCTTAAAGGAACTTACTGAATTACTACTATGAGAAAAGGGAACTCTCATTAACACTAACTTTCCATCCAAATCAAGTTCATCCATTAAGTCTCAATCCAGTACATGAGAATAAGAAGTGAGATTCTTATTGAATACTTGAGATCAGATGTGAGGATAAACACTGATATCAAATATTTTATCGTTTATTGTTTCAATTTTAACTACCTTGGGAGAAAACTCTGTGACCTTAGAAAAATAGTTTTCATCCTGTTTCATAATATTTTTACCCTTCTAGTGGTTGAGAAAATCCATACAATTTACCAAGACCTACAAATTTGGATAAAACTAATTAGTGAAAAGGACTCTAAATTATTTCTATTTCAATACATCATGCCTCTTCATCATCACCATTTACTCCAACCATCCACTATTTAGACCCCATAGCTTGAAGGTATCTCACTTAACCTTAATTAAATCAGTAATTTCCACAAAGATAAAAAGAATATATATATTTCTCAACCAATCCTTAACCACTAGAGGATCATAAGATACATGTAAATCATGTGTATTATGGTGAATAAACTCTTGTTTATGATTCCATGTTTTATCCCTTTGATGTTACATAATAGAATCTTGAACGGGAATGGGTTTCGGTGCCTGTCCCAATGCTTGGACAGCACACACCACTATCTCAACAAGGTTCTGGCTAACTAGAGGATTTTTTTCACTATGGTTCTCTAGAAGATTGCCCCTATGGACTATTCAAATATATTCTCGGAGGAATGATGCTACGTATCATCAACAGATAACATTTAAATCATTATAATGATTACATAGATCAAGAATACACTGATCAATGATACAAGAATATTAATTCCATCAAAAAGATTTCAAGATTGGGATTTCAAAAAACTAAAATAAAAGGTAGGAAAAAGACTAGAATTAGATCAAAACGTTCTTCTAGGATTCTTTTCCCAAACACTCATTATGACTTAAGGATTTTTATGATGAGATATAGTAAGAATATTTCTCAAAACTACCTCTTATGTACTAACAATCCTACTTCCAATCTACCAGGATATCTAAATTGTATTCCAACATCAATGAATGATTCAAAACATCACACCTATGATAGAATTTTTTCATGAACCAAACTAGATTCCCTCATACCTTGATACCTGATCCAACTCTGGCCTGGCATGAAGGGTTTTCATGATCCCCACAGGTTGGAAAATATCATCAAGCATCATACAAGAACTAGAATGGAACTATTTTTCCCAAAAAACAATAGAAGATAATGGATACAAGTTGGTATAATCAACACTCCCGAAGTAGAATATACCAAAAAAAAATACGTAAAAAACCCAAAATAGTACATCATTAATGTTCCTAATATCTGTCAAGATAAAATCTAAACCAACCCACAGAACAAGTTGATATTATCTCCACCAATCACATTCATTACTTCAAGTCCCAAAGATCAAGAACATCCACCACCTCCATGTATCAAATTCTTTTTTCTCAAACATGGAAAAAGTTAACCTATAAATTCTCGAAGAAAAAGTTAGGGTGGAGCTAAATAGAATAGTTGGGTCTCAAAAAGTGTTTCATAAATAATATGATAACAATAAACCAATTATTCAATCAAATAAAACAAAACAAGGCACAGAAAATCATTTTCATATTTTCAACAAAACATGCTTTTAAAGAAAATGATGGAAGATATCTCAAAACATTCATAAATGAATAGTTCATATAAAATAGTTTATATAAAAATAGTTGGAATGAGTAAAAAAATTATATAATCAAAGATCATAGCTCAAAATAACTATATCTTCACACTCATATCAACACCCCATTAGGGGATCCATTTTTTGGAGATCAAACTACACTCTATTTAGGGATACCATATCAGTCAACTAAACTACAACCCATCAGGGAATCCCATATCACAAAATATAACTACACCCCATTAGTGGGAACTACTACAAAATACACCTTTAATGGCACTAGAATTGCGCTTTATCAATGCTATAAAAATGACAACTACCTTAGCACAATTAAAGATCCACAGTTTTTTTTCAACTCTAAAAAATCACTGATAAAGGGTATATTTATGAACACAAATAAAAGCACTGATAAATCATAATTTTATCATTTATTTTCAAAGAATTGATAAAAGTTTGATTTATCATAGCTTTTATTCGCCTTGATAAATGAATGATTTATCAGTGTATTTAAAATCAGTGATAATGATAGAATTTATCCACACCTATATATGAAATAATTAGGGGTATCTTTATAACTACTGAAAATCATACTTTTATTAGTGTATTTAGTAGCATTGATAAATGTTAAAACTGTAGTGTGATGTTTTCAAACAATGTACCACCAGAAACAGGTGTAGTGTCCAGCAAAAACACAATCCAACACCAGAAACAGCAATACAAATTACCAAAATAGGATACAAATACTGATTTTAAATGAACTAAAATTTCTAACACAAATACATGAAAAATAAAAAAAATATTATAGAGTATTTCACATATTGTTTTTTTTCTAAAATTAGTGTAAATGTTGAATAAAAATGACCCTTTGAGTCACACTGGTCACACCGTGTATCGGATTGATGTGTGGTTGATCCCCACACATCAAAAATTATGTATGGATAATTTTTCTAAAGTACTAAAACAATCTGAATTTGTTTTCTCAGTTTTAGGTATGTCAGTTATTTTCACTAAATTTATTGTTAATTTTGAATAAAAACTCACACTTGGAGTCATACCGGTCACACCAAGTGTCATATTGTGGTGTTTCTAATCCCTACACATCCCAAATAATGCATGGATCATTTTACTAAAGTACCAAAAAAATCGGAATTTTTTTTCTCAGTTTTGAGTATGACACATGTGTTTTTTTACTAAAATGTCATTTTAAACATGAAACACACACTTTGATCCATATAGGTTGAGACATGTGGTTTTTTGACTTGATACTGATTCATACACGTTATAAATTAATTATGAATCATTTTCCAAAATTATGAAGATAGTTTGAGAGTGTTTTCTTGGTTTTTAGTGAGTAACACTTTTTTGTATTAAAATGTCAATTTTAAACTGATAACAGACACTTTGATTCATACCAGGAACAACGTGCATTGTATTAAGGTTAATATAATCCTCACACACTATAAATAAGGTATGTATAATTTTAGTAAATTTACAAAATATTTTGAAAGTGTTTCCTCATTATTAATATGTTAGTTTTTTTTCACAAAAATTAATGTGAATTTTGAATAAAAATATTTTCTTGGAGTCATATTGGTCACACTATGTGTCAGATTGAGGAGTGGATGATCTCTACACATCCCAACTAATGTATGGATCATTTTCCTAAAGTATCAAAACAATATGAATAAGTTTTCTCAGTTTTGAGTATATTAGTTTTTTTCACTAAAAATAATGTCAATTTTGATTAAAAAGATGAATTATGTGTCATATTGGTCACACCGTGCATCGTATTGAGTAATTATTGATCTCAACATGTCCCAAATTAATCATAGATCATTTTTATAAAGTATCAAAACAATAGGAATGTGTTTCCTCGGTTTTTAGTACGCAATGTGTGTTTTTTAATAAAATGTCATTTTAAACTGGAAACATGCACTATGAGCATTATAGGTGGAATCATTTCTAGTTTTTACATGAGATTGATTCATACTTGTCATAAATTAATTATGAATAATTTTTCTAAATTACCAAAATAATATTAATGTGTTTTCTTAGTTTTGGGTACTCCTTGTGTGTTTTTTTAATAAAATTTCATTTTAAACTGAAAACACACACAATGGATCTTATCTTAAGTGACAAGTGTTGTGTGTAATTTTAAATAATTTTTCTCAAAAATAATTATTTTATGATCTTTATTGTACTCCATTTCAATCAATTTTAATGTTTCATGCCAGTTCTCTTTATCCTCCTCTTCCTCGATCTTCACCTCGGTCATTACCTCTAACTCATACATATTGGTCTTCGACTCTAACTCGGCCTCTACCTTCACCTCCACCTCTGTCTCTTCCTTCACCTCCACATACAACTATACCTTCCAATCTATGATTTCCCAAAAATTTTATTGTTTGCAAGTCTGAGCTTCTAAAAAAATTGATTTTCTCCTTTATTCTTCTCCTCCAGAATATGATTAAAAATAATATATAGGCATTCTGACACTAATGTTTCTCACCCCAAATATATTTTGAAGTTCATAACTCATAATATATCACAAGAATATCAGGTAATCTCCTATATTGTTTTGTCATAAAACATGGTACATTTACCACTCTTCTATTAGCAAATTGATTTCTACTTTTGAGTAACTTTATTGTATGAAATATTGATATTACATAGAAAATATAGACAAACAAATGAATATGAAATATATTTAATGAAATTTTAATTACTTTTGGAATTACCTATTGTGGGATGGTGGTATTTTAATGATTTATGATTTCTATCATAAAATTTCAAACATAAAATCCATAATCGATGTCATTATATTATTTCAAACAATGCAGAAAAATTTACCAAAATAAGTAAATTGTTTTGACACGTCTTGATAGTTAAATATTTCTATATAAACCTTATTTTATCCATTAGTAGTAATCGAAATGATTTATCTTTTCAGACAGCGAATTTATACCATGATCTGTCCTGTATTGAGTGACCTCCCTATCATACAAATAATTCATGTAAAACACATACTGGACACATAATTCATTATATATATATAATGTTGATTCTAGTGTATTACATATTCACAATACAAATCATGTTTGGTTTGTTGGTTTCATATCCATTAATGTAATACAAAAAATAAATTTTTGGGAGTCTATATTGATATTTTTCAACATCCAGTGCCTCCTAAAAATAAATTAAGTAATTCAAAAATTTATAATATATTTTATGTGATTAGATCATAGAGTTTTACCATTGAAATGTAATAATAAAAAAGTTTCTATCATATAATGATTTTTTATTAAACCCTTTCATTAACTCACATTTTTGTCACTTTCTTCCTCATTCAATGTAAATTTTGGCGTAGAAATGATATAGTGATTAATGGATCCAAATAGTGCTTCTCTGGATATTTCCTTTATATAGTTGTAATATAAACGCAGGTAAAAAATATGAATAGTTATTAACTCTTATAAACATATTTATCTCACTATTTGGATATTATTGTTATGAAAATTTACTTTATTTCTGTATTCACAACTGAGATTCCCCACCTTTAATGATTGAGAATATTAATTAGAGTCTTGAGACCAATTACGGATATGAAGGAAACTTTATATATTTTTTCTTCATATTCAATGTAATACATAGTTTTATCATTAAATTTTGTCACTGTCTAATTTTTTTATAATAATAAATTCTTCTATAGAACTGGTGGGGTGAAGGAACTCTTGGAATGTCATTTTTTTTCTTGGTCGACTCACTAGATTTTCATTATTCGACCTTTCATTTCTCTTCTTCTTTATCCATTGATAATATCATTCATCACTTTAAAACTTTTATCATAAACTGTTACATGTTTTTCATCTAAAAAAATTTGTTAAAGATGTACCTCATGTATCATTATATGATTAGATGGTCATGCTATAAAATCTCTAATACCAGCTTCAATTCTTGTAATATCCAGACCATCAAGTGGAAAAAGAAAATCAGTAGTCATCTCATAAGCAACCTCAATCCCAACTCTCGTGTAACTTTTTGGGAGGGGATTATTTTGTATCTGGTCTCCAAGGATATTATACACTTTACACGTCACAACACTACAGTATGTGGGTGTTGATAGATAAACATCACATACAACAGTATCCTGAAGAATTGTAATAATATAAAGTTATTGAAACTTAGTTGATTCACATTTAGGAGAAAGTGAAATGAAAATATTGATTACCTTGGGTAAGGTATGTGGTTGGGGGGAATGACAAGCCTCAAATATACTGAGAACATTATGTTCATGTGTGGATATTTGATGCACCATCGGTTTGCTTTGATCCCTTCTTATACATTGGTCTACCAAACCAGACCACAAAATAATATCTTTCAGTGACTCTATTGGTTTCTATAATCTTCTAATCATATTATATGTATCTTCATGATGTTTCAACTGACTAAAATATGGTCAAGGAGAGACTCAAAACCTAATCCTCTATCCGGACCATAGTGTTCAGGCTATTTCAAAGCTACTAAAAGTCTCTTTTCTTCTAGTACAGACATTGTTGATTCTTGTGTCTAAACCATATTAAAAAATATGAATATATTTATTTTTTTGTAATATTCTTATAAATCATAACAAGTTACAATTATGGTATACTTAAACATGCTTCCAATATTGTTTTTTTTCATCAACTAATATATCGTATTTATTTACATTATCCTCCTCCCATAGCACATGACATGGGGTGTAAATGGCTTCAAATTTTGATTCATCAATATCTATATTAAAAAGGAATATATGTTGTTTCATATCACATAATTAAACTTTTATTATTGATTTAAAATACATACCAATTTCATATCTAATAAATCTTACCCCATCCTTCCTTTGCAATAGGGGTACGTTGGTTTTCATGCATGTTATTTATTTTCTGCACTCTTTTGTTGTTTCATAAAATAACAATTTTTGAACCAAGTTTTCTAAAATAAGTAATATAAAATAATATATTATTGACCAAATTCACATGAAATGATTTCTCATTGTGGAAGTTTCTGAAAGACCTCCATGTTTCCTACATTATAATCTATTCATAACTATGTGGTTGGTGGCGATTTATTATCCCTTCAACATCCCTAAGGTGTTACTTTTTCAGAAGATACTGAAAACCTCAATGTGATTTTCCAATGGCCATTAAGAAATATTTATTATGGAAACATTCTAAAATAAATGAAGTCAGAAGGGAATAATTAAAACTAAATAAATGTTTCATTATATAATTTTTTAGTAAAATAGATAATTTACATTGTAACATTACCATTATATATTCGTAAACGTTCCTTCATTATATATTGTATGTGTTACCATGAGTCAACATCAGTCAGTAAATTCATCCTCGTTGTGACCCCAAGATAACTAATGAATGTAGACTTGTTGGGGTCAATAGGTTAGCCATGTTGATTCCAACCAACCTCAAATTTTATACCCCGACTTCTTGCCTTGATATTTTTATCCAAAAGTATGATGTTGTGTTGTTGTTGTTTTTTTTTTCAACATGTTTTTTATCCCCTAATAATTAAGTAGTTTGATTATCAGCATTCTATTCATACTTGGGATTGGTAACATCATCATGTTTAGAATACATTATGTTGATTAGTAGTCAAACATTTAATTTTTCTTGAATAACAACATTATAATACACTCCATGCATAAAAGTCCACAATTTCATACATATTTCATGAAAATTGTTACTTTCTTGAACATAGATATAATAATTCAATACTAAAGTACAACTAAACTTCACTGCCTTTATTTAATCTATCCTCAGACACTTTATTTCATTTCATCTCTTGATAATGTAATTGAGGCTACTCATTACCTCTTTCAAACTAGCCTTCCTCCCATCACTATATGGGAGGTATTTCATCAACAAACATTAGAACTATAATTATGGTTAGAAGGCTAATTTGAAAGAGTGAGTCTAATCCATCATCAAGAGATGGAATACAATAAATAGTCTAAGGATTAATGTGTCCTAGGAACCAAAACTAATGGAATCACTCCAAAATTCTCCTCAATTTAAGAGGAATTGTAATAACTCCACTATAATGGTCTTGAAGAAATGCATCTCACCCCTCCTACATTGGAATCAACTTATGTATACTCAAGAATTCATCACCTTCCAGTTTTAGATATTTTTAATCCACAATAAGATCACTCCAATAACATACATCCATTAAAAGGGTGAATTTTTCAAATTATTCTCAGTATTGTTCTATATTTTTTTACTCTTATAAATGAAATGAATATGTTCAATGAAATCCTAAATGTATTATTATGATATAACAACATAAAATCTTAGAGTAAACATAGATACATATCATCATTGAAATTTTTTTCAAAAATATTGAAGTAGATCTAAAATTACCTATAGTACATGAGGATCAATATAAGTTCTAGAATACATGGGTTGTTCATTTTATTCTTCCTATGGAGATCTATGGGTCATAGTGGTGACATATTCTATATTAATGTGGATATTCACATAATTTTTCCCTTCAAAAAACCAATAATATTTTAAAAATATGCACAAAATAATCTATAATAATGTGAACCCTCTACCCCTCTATGTCATTCATTTCATTTTTAATAAGTCTTTTCGTACTTTATATATAATTTAAAATATGTCATAATATTTATTTTAAATATATGTATGAAAAAACTAACTAATAGTATCAATAAAGGGGGTTAGTAAATAAACTCAATCAATTAATAATTTATACAAACCTAATCATCACTAATAAGTAAATAAGAATGAACTATTTATTTACTATTCATATTTTTATTAATATAAATTTATAATTTATTCTAGAAAAAACAAGATACATAAGAACATGAAATTTCATATATTCTTTCTAATTCCTACCAATAAACTTATAAATAAGATGCACGAGACTCAATAAGATAGGTCATGAAAAATAAAAAATAAACCCAACCTTGATAAAGATAAACCACCATTCCATAAGAAAAAATCAAAAATACCAAAAATTATGGGTCCCATTCTAAAATTGCATCAATACCCTTAACACAACAACACAATTGATGAAGGGTATATCTAAACAATGAGGCTCATCAAGGAAAATAAAACCTATAAAAATCAATAAAAGAACCAACCACTTGATTCATAAGCCTAAACCAACACTACATCCACAAAATAAATATCCTAATATGGGGTTTGTGAGAAAGAAGGTTCCATGTTCCCCACTTGATTTAGAGTCTAGGAAGAGATTGAAACAAAATGAGTCTCCTATAAGTGAAGGGAGAACTCACTAAGAGGGATATCATAAGAGAAAAACCCTCTACTATTTTATTTGAAATTTTTTTAGGAATAATTTAATTGACACAAGTCATTAACTAAACTAGTTAATGTAAACATATCAAACTAAATAGTCCCTCCAAGACAATAAGACAAATCGAAAATCATAAATACCAAAAAAACATTACATTAAATAAATAAAAACTTATTTTTCATGAAAATTACTAACTTTAAATAAATTTTTTATACACTATACTCAATTAAAAATTAAAAAAAAATTAGATTTTATTAACAGTTAAGTAAATTTTTAAATAAAAATGGTTCATTTTAAAACATTTCCATAAAAATCAACATTTTTTCGAAAGAATTTTTCTCAAACCCCATAATGAAATAAACGACTTTTTTAAATACATTTTATTATATAATAAACCTATTTTAAATTAAACCATTAAAAATATTTAAGAACCTAACATTTTTTTAGAAAATAATAAAACCACATTTTATGATAAAAAACATATAAAATTTTCATAACACTACACAAAGATTGGTAAATTCATTTCAATAATGTCAAATAACACCAACCCCTCTATAATTCACATCCAAAAAGTGATAATCCACTTTTAGAGTAATTCATTAATTAAAAGTGGTTGAAAGAAGTCTAAAATGAAATTAAAATATTTTTACGAGTTTAGTAGAGTCCATAGAACTATCCACCTGGGCTCCATATGGTTGTATAGACCATTGGGACCAGCTGTGTAGCTCCATCGCTTCATCCAACATCACCTAAAGCTCACATAAATAACAAAATCACTTAAAAATCATTGGGAATTTAAATATAAATTCTCATATCAAAAACATCAAACCAATCAAAATATCAATCAAATTCCAAGATTCGATCCCTAAGTTCCCTATAAAATCATTTATCTAAATGGAATAAACTTCATGACACTCTCCCCCACATGTACTTCTCAAGTTCCAACAACTTAACTCCATAGTACCCTCGATATTAAAATAAAAAAGCTCACTTTGAGACTTAGGATTCTCGGATCCCATTTTTCACAAACTAGACATAGTCATGTGTCAATGCTAAGAGATATATATAACATGTTTGAGAAATGGTTTAACCTATTTAATGTTTTACTAAATTCAATTTTATCATTCTATAAAGCTATAATTACCATTATAGTAGTGTGTGGTGGAAACTCTATTCTATTTATCCGTACAATCCCATACACATATGTTGACTAACCATACCACATGAAAACATCCTTCTCTTTCTTCAAAACTATTTTTTATATAGGAAAAGGATGAAATAGAACCACTCATTGTATTTCAGTGCCAAAGAGATGCGATGTAGGGTTTTTCAAGGTTAATAACAGTGTAAAGAAGGCAAAACATGGAACCCAAAACATCAAACAACGATAGAGGAAATGTAGTACATAACATACATTAGATTTTAGCCATGTTTAATTTGAGGGACTGTAAAGGAGTCGCACTAGCGGCAAAGTAGTTCCACGAGACATTTATAATCATGAGTGACTGAGTCATGGTTAGTATTTTTTTAAATAGATCATGGGCACTTTTAACAGTCCTTTCAAAAAATCACCGATAAAAGAAATATTTATCAGCACTGATAAATATATCTTTTAACATTTTTTTATTGCTGATAAAGCATTTGATTTATCAGTTCTAAAAAATCCCTCATAAAAGTTTTATAATTTTAATTATTTAAATATATTTATTATAATTTTATAATTATTTAAATAATCTTATTATTATTTTATAATTATTTAAATCTATACAATTATTTATTTATAATTATATTTTTAGTTATTTAAAAAAAATAATTATTTATTTATAATAATTATAAATATAGAAATTTACATTTATAGATATATTTATTTATAAATATTTATTTACAAATAAATTTTTACCATTATTAAGGAATATATAATCTTAAATTTTAGGATTTTAAAAATGGGTGAAATTGAATTATTCAAATTGTGTACACTTTAAAAATATTGAAAAAATGAATAAGTTTTTTTAATTAAATATAATTTATTAAAAAAAAATTGATATATATTTATATATTGATGTGTATGAATACATATTGAAAAAACTATAACCTAGTAAATAAATATATAAAAACAAATAATAGAAAGTGATCAAATTCAAAATTAAACTAAAAAATATATAATATAAAAAATGAATACCCTAACTATAACATTAAAAAAATAACTAAAATTGACTAATTAAAAACATAATATATATTAAATGTATCATGTTATAATAAAATTCTAAAATATAATAAAATTTTAATAAATAACAAAAATATTATGTGTATATGTTTCTATATATTTCTTAAATATATATGTGAGTGAGTTTGTCTATAAAAACGGATTAACACACTTATATATTTACATATATCTTTGTGTGTGTGTACTTGAAATAAACGCAACACATGAAATTTGATATTTGTTAAATTGAAAATCAAACAACCATAAAAATGAATAAGACATTAATATGTTTTTAATTGAAAATTTATATATATTGTACTTATTCATTTTAATTTGTCATTTTATTCTTGACCATTATCATCGCTAAGAAAGAACTATTAAAGGAAAACATTTATCATTTCTAAAGGCACACTAATAAAGGGAACCTTTTATCATTTCTACAAATGCACAGATAAAGGGAACCTTTGATCCGCACTGAAAATAAAGTGCAGATAAAGATTTTCTTTACCAATGCTATAATAAAGCACTGATAAATGTCACCTTTTATCAGTACTAACAAGTTAAATGATAAATATAGATTTTATCAGGGAATTTTTCTACCCCTGATAAGTTCTAGAGATATTTTAGGCATGTTTTGTAGTAGTGGGAAACCATATCGGGCAGCCAATATCCACCCCATTAGAGGATCCCATATCACGTCGTGAATCTAAACCTTATTAGGAGAGCCCATTACAAGAAATCAAACTGCTAATCAAAAATAGGAAAATCAAACATTTTAAATCAATTAAAAATACAATTTTTTAACTTTAGTTTTCAAAATGCCTTTTTCATTTTAAAACCAAATCACAGTTTTCATCAAATCTATGCCCTTTTAAATCATTTTTGAATTTAAGCCACGTTCTTAAAGGGTCAAAATCAAATCAATTTCATCAAATTAGTTTTCAAATCAGTCCTTAAATTTTCTCGTCTCCACCCAATAATTTAAATTTAATTAAAATTGGGGGTTTTATTAAATTCCATTCCAATCTCAAAATTAAACATTAACCATCTCAAACCTGAGTTTTTAAAATAATTTAAAAAATAATTTCAATTTAATCCATAAATTAAAGGTTTAAATTGAAGGGTAATGATTTTTGGAACCACCTACCTTTAATCATGTAATAAAATCAATGCAACACCCATAGATGGATCTGATAATGAAGAATCAAAGCATATGAGATCAAGAAAGACATCCTAGAATCAAGATCTATCAAAATAGAGATCAGATCCATCAATTCCTTGATTATATATCAATCTCTAAGGAGGAGTGAAGAGTATATCCTAAGAAACCCACATGTGAGAATATCTAATTACCTAAAGAATGTCAAAATAGATCATCCATGATTCGATCCACCAAGATAAGGTTTTTTAGGTTCCAAAATCTCTTCTTGAGAGCCTTTAAGACCAAGGAAATATATTTAGGGTTGATAGATGTATATTAGAGGTTAAATGAGGGGTCCAAGGATTTAAAAATTAATTTTAGGTGGATTAAAACCCCATTCATAGGGTTTGATACATGGGTTGCATAGTTAGAAGTAACAATGCACCCTAATTGTGTGCATTGAATGGAATTCTATTTAGGGTGTAGGGTTTTTCTGTAAAACTACTTTAACCATGAACCAACAGTGAAAAAACCAACTGTTTAAAGTATCATGGTTTTATGGAGGGGTTTTATGGTTTTGGAAAACCATGTTCCCCCTTCTAGTGGTACATAGTTGGACACATGGGTTTCCTAACTATTTTCTAACTGTTTACTTCCCCTTAAATCTCCAAAATTTTATAAATTTCAAACAAAACAAACCTCATATAAATTAAAACCAAAACAAGGGCCAAGACGCACCTTTAAGAAGGTAACAGGATTTTGAAAATAAAATTAGGGAAGGGGTAATGCGGATCAAGCCTCACTAATAAATTTCCACAGATGTATCAAATATTCTTTAAAGTCCTTTAATATTATATTTTTCATTATTACATTTTGTGTTTTTTTCTGTGGAAATTAAGTTATACATAAGTAATTTATTTTTAATGATTAAAAATAAAATGGCCATTATTACCTAATTTGTAATTAATTATTAAAAGTAAAAAACCCTTACTTTCAGAAAAAAAATTCTAAGGGCGATAAAAACAAATTACAATATTATACCATATAACACATAAAAACCATTTTTAGAAAGAGTATATTTTTATTCTTTAAATTGTGATTAAAATAAAATTATCAAAATTATTTACTTCTATGAAATTAATTGGTTTTTTTATAATAAAAATTAGAGTTATTTGGATTTAAAAATAATCAAAAATTTGATTCCAACTTTTGGATACTTATTTAAAGGAAAATGACTAAAAATGTATATATATTACTTATGTCTCAAAATATTAAACTTATATTTTTAAAATTCATCTTAGTGTTTTTAAATAAATAGTTTTACTCCTCAAATAAATTTTTTTTCACGAAAAATGTTTTATAAGTTTTTGAAGTTAGTCATAGTTTAAAATATTTCCATAAAATCTATGGTATTGGTATAAACTATATTTTAAATTATCCACCCAAAAATCAAAAATTTTGAAAAATCCTAAAAATTAATCTTTAGAAACAATATTTTCTAAATACAAAAATGTAGTTATTTCTTCAAATTAAAATAATAAATCTCGGTAATTTAGCATTTATAGAAAAAATTAAAATATAATGAAAACTATTTTCATAGGAAATTAAAATTTTAAAATATTTGTTATTCTCATTATTATTTATTATCAATTACTAATGAATTTTATATCAAAATATTATTATATATAAAAAATTCATTGATTTTGTATTTATAATCTTAAAATAAAACACTCAAAAATCAAATTTTAGGAAAAACATTTTTATCATGAAATGATCTTATTTTTTATTTTGTTATGCTAATTTAATTTCCACAGTGCATTATTATTAAAAGTGACCATTATTTTTCTTTCAACATATATTTCATAATGTGGTAACCTATAATTATACTTCCCAATTGAATGAATACTTTATGATGTTTATATAATGTTCTATAATTTATTTTAGTTCGGGGTTGTATGTGAAGCAAGTTATCAAACACATTAGGTTTCAATAGAAAATATAATTTAAAATCATAAGGTGTTAAATTATACCCCTTGGGGTCCATACATATCCATGAAGGCATATAATAGACAATCCCTCATCTATCAGATGTTAGGGAATCATGTTAGTTCTCCAGGGTATGTTGTATCCCTCAACACTTATGTCCATCCATAGAAATTTTACATTAATAAAATAATTAGGTTAATTAATAAAACAATTCATTTAATTTAAAATTCAATGACATGTAGGTGGAGAGATGTCATATCACATGTCTTATGAGATTAATAAACATTTAGGGAGATGTTAAATGGACCACTAGTATCATTCATGTATTTATACTTAAAATTATCTTATTCAACCTCTCTAAAGCTTATTTAAGCCTTTCCCTTTCTTACACCATAACTCGATTCCCAAGAATCTACTATATTTTAAACCATTAATAAATGGAGTGTGCATCACCCCTGATATCAAAGTGAACCTTGAACACAAGAAATCCCCAAATTACTACTTTGAAAAATCCATCCATTTTATGAAACCCTAATATTTTAGAATATATTTCTATTTAAATAATTTTAATTTATTTTATAGTTTACATTACACGTAACACCGAGTTTAAAAGAATCATGGTATACTATTAAAATATTTTTTATTTGTACATGACCATTACAACCAATCCATTGAAATTAGTGGTATCCAAAGTAATAATAAAATTTTGAAAACTATATAAATTTTTTTTATATGAATCAAATATATAGATAAATAAATTCTCAATTTTTAGTAAATTTCTTATATAATTCAAAAAAATATATTTTTAAAAAAAATGGGTTTTATTTATTTTTATGAGAAAATGATATAATTACATTCTGAAACATTTATAAAATCTATTTGAAAAAATTAACTTCATTATTGAAATCGTCATGTTATAATTATCTTATAGTGAAGTTTTGATTGTGTTTTTAAAAGATTTATTTTTTATGAATAGTGAAAAATATGGATTTTTATTTCAAATTTATTTTTCATTTAAAATGTTTAAAAAGTTATGATTTGTTTTAGATGATTTAAAATGTAAAAATAATCTAATTTATATTATTAATAATATAATTAATTTTATTATAATTAATGTAATGAATGACTTTTGTATAAACAATTTTATACTTTAGAAAACATTTTTTCTAGAAAACTGATTTTCATCATGTTTTGAGGGTTTAATTATAAATTAAATTCAACTAATTCAGTGAAATAAATATTAAAAAATGAATTAAATATATGGAATTAGTAGGATAAAATTTAATAAATAGGTATCATTTATTTTTTTCATTATAAATAGTAACATTGGTAAATATTTGTAATAGTATTAAGGGAAAAATAGTTAAAACTGGGTTAGAACATTGGGATAAGGAAATGAAACTTCTCTAATACATTTATAAATGTTATTATATTAATTTAATTTGTAACATAACATAAAATTATATAATATATTTCCATTTTGGGTATTTTTTGTTGATATTGATCTTTATATTACTTTAAGAAAAGAATAAAAACAAAATGACACACTCTTGACTTTAATATCTATAATACTATTCCTTTAGAATAAAAAGATGTAAGGTTCAGTTTTAAAATTTTATTTTAAATTTGAATAAATTTTTTATCATTGTAATTTATTTTAAATTTTTATTCATTGAATATTTATCTTAAATGCTTATGCAATGCTGACACGTTATTTATTAAATTAATCAAAAAATAAAATAATTGATTTTAAAAATATTTGAAGTAATAAAAATTGGATTATTTATTGTGATATAATAATTTTATATATTAATATAACATATTATGAATTTTTTAAATGTTTATATTCTAATTCCATATTTATCTTGTAATCTTTAAAGTCAAATTAAATGAATAGTGTCAAAAATGACATTAATGATATTTTATGAAAAATGATTTTTTATTAAATTATTTACAAATCCTAAAAATATTTAAATAGAAAATTTAGGGTTATAATTGGTCTAAAATTTCATCCATTTTCCATATATGAGCCAATTTTTAACTTATAAGTAAAATTATTACACTTTAATATTAAAAAATCCATTATCGTGATTAAGGTTAAAATAGGTTTACTAGGGGTTAGTCTAAAATTTTAATGTTAAAAATGACCTAAAAACTTTATTAAAACAATTTTTTTTGATTTTATTTAAAACATAAACATTGTTCATTTTAATATTATTTATTTTGGATTCATTTTGTCAAGAAAGATACTTAACAATATTTTAAAACTTTGAAAAATTACAAGTCTTTCACTCACCTCAATTTTAAAAGGGCACCTCCTCCCTAAAATTCTTAATAACATTTTATCTATTTACATTAAAAACCCCTGAAAAAATCCCTCCTCATAATTATTATCCATGTTCTAGAGTTTTTTTCATCCCAAAAGACCAAACCCTTGGGTCCTTAAAAGGGGAACTAAAGGAGTTCTTTCAAAGAAGTTGTAATGACCTTAATCAGTAACTTTAATTTTACTTATTATTTTACCTCCTATTAATATTAGGTAGTTATAATAATATAATAAATTCATTATACTAAATATTTGAAAATTTAATTAACATTATGAAACCACCATTATCCATCCTGTTTTCCATCAAATGAGAAGTGAAAGTATCGCTCGTGAGTGTGTATGGACTACCAGCCTGACGTAGCGATACAATTATTTTTCCATCGCAATATTTAATGGATTGTTATTATGATAGTTTTAATATTTATACATGAAATTTATGAAATAATTAAGGTTATATAATTCTAATATCATATATACCTTTTTACTTTCCATTATTTTGAAAAATGATAATGTTGTTGATATGTATGTGGGGATCGCCACCTCCATGAAGTGATGTGGTTCTTTATTTGTCCTTATTTTATATAGAATGTAATAATAATAGATTTAAAAAATATATGATACATATAGTTTAATAATTATTCTTAAAAAGATAATTATTATTTACCTTTCTTTCATTTCATTCTTTGAAAAGTGAAAACAATGTTCATGCGTACGTAAGGCCTACTGTCTCCGTGAGTGGTGTAATTCATTTTTCTATCTCTATATTTTATGGATGACTATAAATATATATATATATATATATATCATGAATTTATAATATATTTATATAATTTTTAACATTATATAAATTATGAAACCATGATAAAAGTGAAAGGACAAAAACTACCAAACTGAAACTTACGTGAAAAAACATTGTTATCACCCAAAACATTATTTTTAATAAATAATTATTAATAAATTGGTGATTAAAACTTGTAAGTAAATAATATATTTTATGACATATATATATATATATATATATATGAATATGGTTATATAATATATTTGTTGTAAATATATATTTATTATATAATTGGTTCAAACACATAAGAAGGAAGTCATAAATATGTAAAGGGTTTCTTAACTCAATTTCCATTCATTGGGTTATATCACTTCTTTATAGACTATGTTTGACATTACTTTTATGAAGTGACCTATAATGTTTTATGGCATATTTACAATTATTTTATATCTTTTTAATTTTTTCACACATGATAACTTAATTGGTTAATTATCATTTCAATGATATAATCTTTGTAAGGGTTTCTCATCTCACTTTTGTTTCACTAAGAGATATTCCATATTCACCAATTTTTTCTTTCATGTGGTGTATATACATTCCATTTAATATGATAAATCATGATTCCATTTTTAATCATGGTATTTCATGTTTCATTTGATGTTATTTATTTCATGGGGTAATTATTTCAAATATAACAAATATATATAAACAGGTAGGGGGAATCCCCCAACCCCCTTACTTAACCAAATAAATCCCCTTATTGTTGAAGGTAGAGGGAACCCATTACACAGAATGCAGTCCCTGTGGGTTTAAAACCCATGAAAATGGCCTAATTACCTGAACATTTTTTTAGTTCTACCATGTGCCATTTTCTCCAATCTCGCATCGCTTACATCATCACTATAGAGCTCACTCAACCGACGTTGATGACTTCCCAATATGCTCGATACTCGATAGAGGAAACCATTACCATTTCTGTATGAAGCTCATAGTGCCCTCAGACCACCGTTCTGGTCATCACAGCACCCCCACCCCTTCCCCCATCGTCGAGTTTCACCCCACAGTTGAAGTGGACACGTGCTAATGACATCATCGACCACTGGTGGGGCTCCTAAAATTCAGATCATCATTTCCTACTGATGATTAACTACAGAGAATCTCCTCCCTTGATTCATGAGATTTTGCTGGGATTTCATGAACCATGCATCAGTGGAATATACCAAATTAAATACCCAAATTTAGGCCATCAAAGATCTGAACCATAGACCAAATTTAGAAATACAGGGTGGCCATACCACTTGGACACCACCCCCACTACAGTTCCAAAGTTAATAAAGTGGTAAGGGTTTATTAAAAAATCTTATCATTATTCCAGATTGTTTATGTTTAAGTATTCATTGGGAGAATTATATAATATTTATATCCTAAATACAATATATTTTCTTATCATATGGATACTTCTCTAAATTATTGGGTTTCCTATCATTTTATTCTCTTTAAGTATCCATGATACTGAAAAAATGTGTTTAAGGAAACCCGGATTTCCTTTTATACTCGGTCGAGAACATTTTTCTTACATGTTCTTATTTTTATTAAAATGTTTTAAATAATAATTTCATTATTATATAATTATTTTTTAAGGACATTTTTACCCATTTTTAGATTTAAAAAAATTAAAAATGTTTCTTTTTAGCATTTTTCGAATGAGGTATTTTTGAATTTATACAAAAAATGTGAAAGGAATATTTTTTAAACATACATAACATGAATTGAATGTATCATAATAATTAACAACCAATTATTTATTTGTTATATTTACATTCAAAGAAAAAAATTTCCTTAATATTTGGTAAATTTTTTGATTTTAAAATTAGAAATTTAAATATAAAAAGGGTATTTTACTCAAGATATTTTCCAGTGATCCTTTTAAAGTAGTTTCATCAATTTAAACATTAGAAATTTATTATTATTATTTAATAAGGATATAATATAATTATACCATCCAATATATGTCTCTGGAAGTTTTATGATTATTTTGACTGGGGAAAGTATTGACATTTTATATTCTAATTCTTTAAATACTGACTATTTTTTATTAGTAAGGAATTTTGATTAAGTTGAATTATTTGTTAATATAATAAATTTATTGAAATTAATAAGTGATGGATGGGTCTTGGAATTACATAGCCCCTTGATGCATTGGTAGGTCACATGAAACAAAATGGGTTGGGTATTTGGTTGAGCCCTTACCCATTTATGTATAAGTCTTGGCATGAGGCCTTGATGGTATGTTTTGGTTTCATAAAATTATATATTCCATCATTATGAAATAATTTATTTATATCTATCTGATTATTTTAATAGTTATGATATCTATGGATGAGTTTAAAGTTCATGTTGTTATTCATATGGAATTATTTTACCATTATTTATTCCTTCCATATTATTCTTCTTGCTCAAGTTATTGATTAAATGGAATGTGTTTTTAGTTATTTACATTTACATATTGATTAATATTTATTTAATAAAGATATATTACACTCTATATAACCTTTTATAAGCATTTTGGATCACCATTATTTTGTTTTCCTTTCCCCCAGATTCTAGGAAGTGTAATATGATTAGTATGAAAGGATATGCTTGAGAGAATAATGGTGTTCATAAATAAAATACTTAGTTGTATTTTATGTTTTAAAATTTATATGAGATTCAATTATGTATATAGTTTACCAATAATTCTAAATTTATTAGTCCTTTTAGATGTAATATATTTTGTCTTATTCAAATGTACTAAAGTAACCACCTTCTCTGATCTGCTATGTTCATTGTATTTATAGTTTGTATTAGAGAATGTTTTTAAGAATCCTTGGGGACTAGGATTAGGGAAAAATGTATTAGGGAACATAAACCTAGAAAAATATATAGATATATATATAATTATAAGATAATACAATAAATGTTTTGTAAAATTATATATTATGTGGTTTTTTCTAGAAATACATCCCCTCATGGATACTAAAAGTGGATGTAGTTTCAAAATAGATGAATCTAGGTGTAATAACCCCAAAAAGAGTTTCTAGAATATATATCATCCATAATTCATGTAACATCCTAACCCGGATGCCACTAAATCGGTTCCCTGAGCTAGTTTTCCACATGGCCTCAAGCATGCCTACCTGTATGCCTAAGGCTACTGACTAGCAGTGAGGGACTATGAGGTGATATTAGGGAGACTATGCCATCATATCAGAGTAAGAAAACAGCAGAAATAACTATTTATCATACATAGTATAATTTAAATAGAGTTAAGAAGCGATAAAAAAATTAAATAGAACAAGATGAAATAGTAAAATTCTATAAAAATCCCAAACAGTTATACAATACAATAAAACATTTGTCACTCACGAGGATGACCATAAAGATTGAGTAATACAAAAGAAACTGAATGTAAAAGTACAGGGATCTACTACTAACTCTGAGCTAACCCACATACCTGATCTCTAGACACTGTCCAACTTTAGTAGCCCAATCAGTAGAACTACTCGAGTAGCTCCACTCGATTATGAAACATTGGGCCTCAGCCCTATCCCCCATGTAACTAATTATCAACCTGAAAAGAAGATATAAGATCTACACATACAATGATGTGAACGTACAGGGGTAAGAAAGAATATCAGTAGGCTTCCCTGATAAGAAACCTATAACTATGCTGCTAAAGTGTATGCAAAGAAAATATGCTCAACCTAGGTGAGACACAACCGAAAGGCAGTAAAAACCAAAAAAGAAACCACATTCAAACTCTGGGTCCGTAATCCAAGTCAACTAGGCAAGTACCAGCATGGATTTCCATATCTATAGACATACACATGTATATTCCCTACCCTATACATGTGTACATAAATATGAATATTCATTGGTATGTGTATAAAACAACATGGAACCATAACAACAGTCGATCCTTATTTCTATAAGCCTGGTCTCCTAGAAATCTTGTGCATGGGCATTGAGCTGGACATCGTGCCACTCAATCCATGTATCGTTAAGTAGATCTTTGGGTCTGTAATCAAATCTATATGTACCTACTTCAACCAACACCAAAATTACATCACATATAAAGGAAAAAAACCACAGTGGGGCCCTCATTCTACGCCTGGGTTTACATGTACTATCCTCCAATCAAAAACTAGGTAACCACATACTAACAGTCAATCCTATAATAAGGATGCCTTATACCAATGGTTAATCTTATAAAATGTCACAAGTCCGAAAACATGGATAATAAGATCATGAATCCAACTGAGACTTAGAAAACCTTGCTTATAGGGATAGAAAAACCTTTCTCTCTGACATAGCACAACCTCACTCGTTGGAATATTAGAACCTTGCCCATAGGAATATCAAAACCTCACCCATAGTAATATCAGAACCTTGACAAAATACATATAACAACCTCGCTCATAGGCATATCAAAACCTTGCTCGTAGGCATAGAACAACCTCTCCCACAAGCATATCATTCAGCCCATGAGTCTATCCAATGTATTCCTACCACGGGAATCCAAGTATCACTCAACCCGTAAAATTAAACATGTAAGGATCCATAGTAGAATACTAGGAATCACCTATGGATATTCCAAATATATATATATATATCACAAAATATACATACATTCAGGCTCAACAACCAAGTCTCTGGTAATTCCTTTGGGTACCAATAAAATAACAGAAATAACATGTCTCTGAATATGGATACTAGGTAAGCACATATGGTAATCCCAATAAGCAACACGGATCCAAGGGAGAATGTATAAGCATCCAAAAAACATAACGATGCCTCACATCGGGCTCAACAACCACCAACAAGGAAGAACCTTTGGTGAACATCACTACATCAGTAATAAACAAGTGAAACATAACAAAGAGTGAGGGTGGACCAAATGCCCAACCCAACACAATAATCATAGCCCCATGGGATTACTAGTTTGGCATGGGTTCTAGGTGACACATGAATACCATCTCTACCCAGACCAAACGTACAACTCAGGGACGGTCAAACAACGGGCACCCATTGGGTCCCTCAATTCAAACACAAAGAGGCATCCTACTCGGGATCCTATAGGTAGACGCAAGATAAGGCATCCTACATGGGATCCATAGCTGAAAAGGTAATGTAAAAATCCTACTTGGGATACTTGAATGACAAGAGGTATAGGGAACCTTCAATAGGGATCCTCTCAAGGGAAAACAAGAGAGAGATCCTACAAGGGTCTCCCTATGTTAGTACATAAGTAAAGGCATCCCTCAGCGGATCCTTGGAAGCATCCGGTGTCACAACCTCATGGGATATAAAGGAACATCCTTAAAGGGGAAAATTATAAAAATCATATGTTAGGGGAGATATTTCATAGCTCATCTCAGATAAAAGGTCTCAACTAGGTTGGTCTGAACACCCATCCTATCATTCACGCCAAGTCTCACTCTTATGTGACAACTGAACTCGATAACTCAAGGAAGAACCTATAAATTTTGATAGAAACCCCCAAAAAACATTTATATGACCTTAAAATGTCAATAAGATTCCACCATTGTGATTTACATGAAAAAACACTCAAAATGGACAACTCACATTCCCAATTCTGACTCCCAGGGTCCAAAATATCTCAAACCTCTAAGATAGAAAATGTATATGGTGTGTACTTTACAGTACATGGTATATACTCTTATACCTCCCCATGGATGTGTACTTATACATGGATAGAACAAAATGGGGTCTACCTGTGTAAAATTAAACAACATGTACTTCAAAGTACATGGTGTGTACTGTCTAAAAACCAAAAACCGGTGTTCTTTTTCACACGGTCGGACACACGTCTATGTACCACCACAGAGAGTTTACTCAAATTACACGACGTGTACATATGAAAAATTAATCTTCCAAAAATGGTAAGAACACACGTCATGTTCCCCTAAAACACACGCCATGTTACCTGGTTTTCTCAATGGGAAACCCTCAGATCGCCTGAAACCCCTGTTTTCTCCCCAGAAACAACTGATCGGGACTTAAGAGGCCCCAATCATTAAATATATGGCTATAAAAACATGAGACACCCAATTTAAATGATATCAACATGAAAACATAAATGGGAGTACCTTCAGGCGGAAACTACCAATGCTTCACATGATTTCACCATCCACGGTCTCCATACACTGACTCGACGCGTCGAGGGCTTCGTAATGATACCTCACTTCCCATACATGTATATATCTTTATCCTTTCCTCATTTATATCTTTGGTCATGGACAAGGAGGAAAACACAGGAGTCATGCCACAAAATGAGGAGGAAAGAAGAGGATGGAAAAGAAAAGAAGGTAAAAAATTAAATAAAATAAAAAGGGGGTCGGGCCGGCCTCAGTGCCTCACTTAAGTTTAGTCCATGCCTATGCCAAACTTCCCATTTCGGACTCAACAATGGAGAAAAAGTCTCAATAGGATGCTCCGTTAAAAATTTATCACCGAATAAACCTTCCCAAAAAAATAAATATTTAATTTTATAATATTAAATATTAATTATTTCGCTAAAATTTTAACAGCTCAAAATTCCACCAAACTCCTATTCTAGGGAAAACACCATATTTCAGGACCAATGGAGTTGTCAAAAAAGTTATCCAATAGCATATGCTAGAGGGAAAATACAAATTTACTCATTTATAATAATGTGACAATGAAAATTCAATTTTCTCTTCAAAACTACAGTCTAAAAAAATACAGGTCCTTAAGAAGTCCCCACTATAAACCTTCTTATCCCCAATAATCTTGGTCAAGGGACCAGCATCAATGCTCTCAACCTAAGAATCTACACAAACAAGCTTTCTGAACTGCCCAACGACTAGTCATATAGTATTAACAACTCCCTTTTACTAATATTTTTTTCTATAGTGGTTGTAGTGGGGGTGATTGTTTTAGTAGATTGGGGAAATCCATTTTTTCTTCATTTTAGCTTTTCAATCTTAAATTTTTCATCTAGTTGAATGTTTTCCAATTTTATTTTTTTTCATTAACGATAAATGTAACAGTATTTAGAAATGAAATAAAGACATTATTGGTTTCCTTATATTTTGGATGTGTATAATATTATATAATATAATACAACACACATTTATGAAATAATTCAATATTAATAATACACACCGGGTTATTACAAAGATAGTTTTTAAAGTCATGTTTTCAAAATTATAAATGGAATGGTATTATGATGTGTTGAGAGAAGGAATTTGGAAATGAATTTTGAAATGTTTAAAATGGTAATGGAATATGAGATCCCAGATATATAAAGGTTAATAATAGTGTAAATTATCCCACTGGATTATTCCACACTAACTACACATATTATACATGGATGAAATTCATGGTGTTTTTGATGAGTTTCAATGAACCGCAAGGTCAAGGCTTTCACTCCTTAATAGTTGGTGAAATGTGGTGTTATGGAATGGTTGAACACATACTCAAAATCCAAGGCTTCACCTCTATACTGTTTTGTGAAAAAAAAAATTGGATAGTGCATTACGTCAAAATTTGGCAGGGGGACATAGTGTTCCCATAACATTAAATGGATTAGGGATCTCCCATTTTGTATGTTTATGGAAAAAATTTATCTTTTTGGAACATAAATTTAATATTAAATTATTATATGTATGTGGTTTATTCTCATTATTTTAAAAGTTAAATATTACTTTCATCGGAATATTTCAAACTAGTATGCTTTTGTTTTTATAAAAAGGGTTTCTCATGAAACACATAGTGGGATTTTATATGGGTTGTGTTTCGCACACACTTCATACACTCAATGGGTGTATTTAAAACATGTTTTGACAGGTACATGTAAAAGAAAGGTTCCCCATTAAGGCATTGGGTTATCTTATTAGTGATTCTTAGGTAGGTGGTAGTGACATGGTTAAGACTTGAACCAAAAGTCACATGATTATGGGGAGTAATCTTTTTGTTCATTTTTAGATAGTCATTAGGTGGTAGTTTTAATCACCTACTCGATATCCATCCCATCTATTTTTTTTGTTCCTGTATATATGTGACTCTCCCATTTGAAAATTACCATGGGATTATGTATATAGTATTTTCATACAGTATGAATTTTATTTTTGTTCTTCGTTTTGATTTATTTTTTTCATGTCCATTCATATTTCATAGCATGTATTTCTATGTTATGGAAAGTTCATTCCAATATCATGGAGTCAAACCATTTTTATGATTTTATTGAGAACACCACTCCCCATTGAGTTCCATGGTGACTAGAAATTAGTTTTCAATCCATGGGGACTAGGAATTTTTTTGTGCCATGTTTTAGGCCAATTTTGGTGCCCAATTTAGGGGATTCCTTTGTCGGTTTATAGAAAATAGTATTAGATCCCTGTGTTTTTTTATGATAATTGAGATGTCTTGGTAAATATGAGCTAGTACTGTCGAGACTTGAGGAGGGTGGGTATAATGGGGTGTTTTGAAATCACTTCTAGTAATTCACTTTTATTTTCAAAGGATTCAAAAGAATGTGTGGTTTTTATTTATGAAAGGATTTTTTTCCTTCCTTTTATAGTGAGTTCAGGCCAATGACTTCCCATTAAGGCTATTCACTACGGACCAATATAGTGTGTTATATTTCCTTTTGAGAGAAATTTTATTTATTTATGGGTGGTTATGATTATATATAATGGATTATTATCTATTTTGATGATTTATTTTAAATTTTATTTTGTGTAGTAATATCCCACTATGTAGACACCCTAAGAATACTCTAGAGGGAGAAATGGATAACTTCTCATGGGGAAATCACCAATTGACCATAATATCACTATGGTTTTGGTTAAAATAGTCTGAGGTGTGGAATAAATATTGGAACCCATCTTTAGTAATGTTAATGAAGTAATTCATAGCCCTAAGAAGGATCGAGCTCAAGAATTTCACCAACATAAGACACCATCTCTCTGAAGAAGTAGTGACCTAAGGAATCTGATGATTGGATTAAAAGATAGAGAGGAATTTCAAGTTCCTTGAAAATGAAACATCCATCAAGATTAAGTGTTCCAAATTTATACTTGAATCCTCCATTAACAAATAATAGGATTTAATTATTCAAATAAAGTAGCATGAAAACCTTGAATAAGAGGATTTTAATGTGGTCTTTACCAAGAAGTTTTATCCAGAAATGATGGAATTATCCATGTCCTGGGAATTCATTTCTCTTCAAAAGGGTGACTAAATAGTTATATATTATGAAAATATATCTTATAAGCTATAACATTTATCACCAAAACTATTATCTAATGATAGATGATGATCGAAGGTTTAAAATGGGTCATCGGCTATATATAGAAAATCAAGAATTTATTTTAAATATCATAACCTATAGTAAGGTTCCATATCAATCCTTAGTGGTAGAGATTAATCACGTAGAGATTTTTGGGATAACTATTGTTCCTCCCATATCTAGGGTGTGTAGTAGCACCTGTTTTGAGAAGAAGAGGAAGTGTGATGAGCTAACAAGTATTTCTAGAAGTAGCTCTAAGAAATCCTCCTAGTTTACTGTAACAACATACTTAGGTTGAGGATCTATTTTTTTATATTTGGAATATTTTGGAACTGAAAATCTCAATGCTAATCTCCCTTCAAGTCTTGACATTCCCATAGGTGTCTTGGCTATTTGTAATGGGTTTTTAATGAAAGTACCTCTCCCCAAGGTGGTGTAGGTTCCTCATCACCTTGGAAATATTTGAATCAATAAAAAATTTCTAAAGATAAAATGCCTCAATATTAGGGTAATTGAGGTTGAATAATTTCATTATAAATTTATATTTGATTAATAGAAGAAACACAGGTTAGTGGTAGACCTCAGACATAGGTCGTGGCCAGGAAGTTGTAGCAGTGGAGCCAGATCCTATATATCTTGATAAAGTTATAATGATACAAATAGGTACTATATTTATTGGATCATCCATGGTGGTTTTATATTTCATAATTATGCTTATCAGTCACTTATTTTTGTAAAAGTTTTGCGCCACTTGGGAAGAAGAGGGAGAAGGTATTCTAATGACATTCATTCATTGTTTCTATCTAAAAAGTGGAGCTAACATGGGACTTCATAATTATTAATATGGATTCCTTTTATCTAAATATAGGTATGTATTTGATGGTTTTCTTTAGGTTCCATGTTGATTTTGACCAATGGAAGGGTTCCTTCACTACTTTGACTGGAATTATCATCTAATTTACGGGGATTGTGATATGTGGTCGATCTTGATAGGACCACCCCTTCCTAAATTTTTTCATCTACTATATCAGATAGAATCCCTCTTGGATAAGGTTGATATAGGGAATCACATAGATGATCTTTATCCTATTATAATAGATTTTCTGAGATGATTCCAAATGATTTCTCATGTTTACCCCCTGAAATGGAAAGTAGAATTTTATATCAACTTGTTGTCTATAAATAAATTTATTTCCCTGAATTTTTATCATATTGTACCTATAGATCTAAAGGATTTGAATATATGGATGGTTGATCTTGAATCCAATGGCTGCATTCTCCATAGCATGCATCCATGAGTTTCTCTATTTATCTTCACCAAGAAAACATATGGTTGCCTCCACTAGTGTATTAATTATCGGAAACTTAATTGTGAGATGATTAATAATAAATACCCCTTTCACAATATGGATTTCCTCTTTGAACAGTTTAAGGGGGGGAGTTAGATCTCTAAAATTGAACTTTGAATGGGTTATAATCATCTTTAAGTGAAGGAGTCTGATGTTCCAAAGATCTAAATCATGATAGGTATGGTCATTTCAAGTACCCAATGATGTTTTTCATTTTGATAAATCCTATAGGGGTCTTTAAAGAGTTGAAAACCCACATATTCCACCGATATCTTTTCACCTTTTTTGTGGTTTTTTTAGATGTTATCCTAGTTTATTCCAATTCATAGGAGGGTCATGGAATTTATTGGGACCAAGTTAGATGGAGAAATAAGTAAAAGAGTTTGTTGTTACAAAGTGTTGTATTTTGTTTTCAATGAAGATAAATCAATTCAATTTGTAAAGGACTTGGAAATAAGATGATTCTTTTCTGGTTTTTATTTCAAAAATATCATATGTTAAGAGAACATATGGTGCAAGACTTGTGAAGGAAAGGGGGGAGTAAAAGGTGATTCTAGTCATATTCAGTTTTGATTGGAATGAATGATTCTAGTAGAAGATAGGGAAGTTGTAGTACATTCTGTTGAAAATATGATGATGCTAAAGGTGTTTAATCAAAGCCTATATATCATAATAGATTTGGTTCATGATGAAAGTAGTTGTATATTGAATACTCTAGATTATAATGAAGAAGCATTTGTATTCTTGCTGAGAGATTGTTTTTTGAGCGAAAGATTAAAGGGAGTTTGGAATGTTGCGTGCATGGCATGATTCGAGGTCAAAACCTCAACAATTGGAAAAGGAATGAAGTGCGTGAAAGATCAAGTCGTGAGAAAAAGATTAAAGAAGTCACGGAAAATTTGTATGGTGCCAATGAGACTTGCGCGCCCAATGCATTGTCAAATGGGTTTTTGTGCGTCGTGTTAGGATCTTGTGCATCACATCAGGATTTTTGCGCATGGGGCCGACGAGGTATATAAATAAGAAGTGACCCCCTCACATTTAAAATTATAGAAACTTTTATAAATCCTAAGCTTTGAGGTGGGAAATACTTATTAGAAAGGGGAGTGTGCTATGGAAGTAGAGTTGCGTGCAAGAAGAGAGTTGTGTTCAAGATTGAATTTGAGCGCAAGAGGTATTCCACGAAAAAAGTCAAATCTTACACATGTGGCATAAAAGTTGCGTGAAAGAAAGATGAAAGGGTGGAAGAAATATTTGGGGTCTTCACATGTATTCAGTTTTTTTTTTAAAATAGTTCTTACGGAATTCTAGGTAGGAATGTGATTATTTTTACTTCATAGAATACACCTAATCAATTCTAAAGAAGCATTGAAATATTGTAATTCCATATTTGTTCTAATAGGGTGAACACACACTTGAGTATTTTTTTTCCAAGTTCTACACGAGTGTAAGGGTATATCCTACTCATTTTATTCCATATCCAAGGATTTATTTTCTAGTGGATTGTGTGGTACTAGATTGTTTTTGTACCATACCAAGGATGTAGCTACTCTTGTTGAGTAGTGAACCTTGTAAATCTTGTATTCATGTGGTTGTGTGTGTTCTTCATGGAATAAACTCTATAACATGAGGTGAAGGTTGTTTCAAAATAAGGGAAACATAAAAAAAAAGATATCACTGATTCAACCCCTCCCCCTCTCAGTGATACATGGATCCTGACAGGGAACTTCAATGGGCACCATTTAATTATTTTCATAGGAACTTTTTATGATCATCACCTCTATGGTAAGCTATTAAAGTGTATATTTTGGTTCCAAGATGACATATTATTGGAACATGCGGCATAAGAATGGGGAATATGATTCAATCCGTATAATTTATGAGTTATTATGTCCTAGGAAGAACCATGAAATTCGATTGAGTTCAAGACATTCTTGGGTCTTGTAAGATATTATAAGTGGTTAATGAATGGATACTCTAAATTTGAATATACTCCAAATTCTCTCACCTATATGTGAGTTAAATTTTTACGGATCTTTTAATGTCAGATGTCCTTTAAAGAGAAAAAGTGGGGGTTGACTTCATCTCATTTTCAGATCCTTCCAGAAGATGATCATGGCTATGTTGTGTAGTGTGATGCAATAGGTGCTTTCATGGTTCATATAATTATGAAGGGGGCATATTATGGAATATGGATCTCTCAATACTTAATCCCATGAGAGAAATTATCCAACCCATATCATCAACATAATATAGGTTATTCATGCTTTGAATTTTTCACGACACTATCTCTTTGGGGAGAATTTTACAGTCGATTATGGTCATAAAAGATTAAGTTATATATTTTCTCATAAGGATTTATACCTCGTGAAGAGTAGTGGGTTGAGTATCTCTAGGATATTGACATTAATATCACCTGAACACTAAGGAAAGAAATAATTTTCAATGATTATCTTAGTCAAATATTTTCTTCTCAAGTGGTGAAAGATTCTAGTAATAAATAGACCTTGAAGGTCCTTTTTTTCAGATGCATTTAGAGATCAAATTGGAAAAGGAGAAGTTTTTACTTACTATTGTATAGATGATTCCTTCTCTTATTGAGATCAATTATCAAAGGAATCTATGATATAAATCTTGATTGTGTATTTGGAGTACTATATATTGTGGGGAGACCACTAATGACTGGTATCTATCTCCTGTGGTTATCTTATATTTTAAAATTGGTATGTGGTCCCACTGTCTATAAGGAAAGTTATTATAAAATATTTTTATCATTCTCAGTGAGATGTCCACCTTAGAACTTATATGATTTATTATAATCTGAAGAATCAATTTTGGTGTCTCGGTATAAGACCTCGCATCATTGATTTTTTTCATGATGCTATACATGTTGGAAAGTCAAAGTTAGGCATCTGAATCCATCTTTCTGACTCCATCCTCTTCCTATAACTACCAATAAGTGGGATGAAACATAATTGGACTTTGTCAATGGGTTATATCAGACCAATCAAGGTATGAATTCTATCTAGGACAAGATAAATCGAATTTGAAACTCATCCCACATTATCATGATCATGTATACCATAAAATTTTAATACATTATAACATGGAATGTGAAAGAGGTTGTAAGGTTTCCTGAAATACATTCTCATATCATCTTGGGTCATGGCCCATGATTCATCCGTTTTTTAAGAATCATCTACAAGTAGATATGGGATCACATTTCAAGAACATCATGGAGTACCATACGTAGATATACGATTATATGGAGTGAGAAACACGTATTCTAGAGGATATTCTCTTTTCCTGCATCTTGGTCTTTTAATATTCATAGGGCAGCTAGCTGGTAAAAGTTTATTATGCATATAAATTGAGTTACTATTTATTTATTAGGATGGATCAATTGGGGGAATTTATAATTATACCTATTATTATACCACCTTTGTACTAAATTAGGGGAGACTTCTTTAGGGGTTTGACCATTGTGAAAGAGAGAATGAAAAAATCAGATCACTCAACAATTGTTAGAGAAATTTCAAATTCATTATATGTACAACATTGATCAATGTTTCCATCACTTGAAGTTATTATTAGATTATCATATATTTCTGATAGTATCACGCCATTTAGGCCATAAAATATTATAGTATCATAGAAGGAGTTACCACAACATATTTCAGCCCCTTCAAGATCACATGATTGGTTGGAAAGGTTACTCACTGATAGTATTTTCCACCTCATTTAAGATAAATATATGATTTGTTTAGTGTATATAAACTAAATAATTATCAACCTAACCCACCCAATGTGATGTATTTATAGGAACATAATTTTGATATGGAAGTTTTATTTTCCAAAAAACTATTTTAAATCATCAACTATTTGGGTAAAGTGTTTTGTGGGAATTTTATTCATTTAGTTCATGTTTTGGGGAATCATAGATCAAATCTATTTGAGGTTTAGGATGGGGAATATAAAATGTGGTTTAAATATCTACATTCATTCATAAATCATGAATTAGGTAAACAATTTAGTGGAATAAAGTGATATGGTTGGGATAATTGTCACACCAATAGTGTCATTTTTAGATATTAAACCTTTTAGTTATTAATTTTTAATATATGTTATAAATATATATTTTTTACTTTTTATTCTTGGTTCCTTTTAGAGTCTTTTTAATCTGTAGTTTTTTTATTATATAGTTTCGGAATCTATATGAGGCTATAGAGGATCCCAGTAGGATACACTGTAAGGTGTCCCCTACCTTCATAATAAGAAGGTTGCAATAGTTTCCCTTATATATCATAACAATAACATAGGGATAACTTAGTTGGTAGGAGAGCCTTTGTAATATCCTAGGACACAAATTTTTGAAGAAACCCCTTCCCACACAATATAATAGTACCATTTTAAACCCTTACATAGTGAAACACATGAATTAGAGTTACCTAGTTGAGGCCACACCGTAGAAGAGGGTGTTACACTATGGGGTCTTGGTTCATGGTGCACCACGGCATAGCCTTAGAGGATACATCATGGAGGGATGGAATTTATGTTCCATTTCCCTCCTCCACCTAGAGGTTAACTATGGTGTATCTGCGTAGCTCCGCTAAAGAGGTGTCCAAAAGGGGGACACCACTCTGTATCCTCAAGGGCTACATCGTGGTGTACTTTTTGTGGTTTTTAAAAAATGAGGAAACCCTAAAATAAAAAAACGGACCCCTTTTCAAATTAAATCCATAAATCACAAATTTTCTCAATTTATCAAGGTCAATAAACATTTCATATCTAAGGAACCTAGCCTATCTTCTTAGGTTGATTTTTTTTATTCTTGAATTCCAGAGGAAGACACCATGTATACTTATCTTCTCCATTATTTTAAGTTCCTCCTTCCCTATTTCTTAACATTCTATTCTCGTTGAATCCATCGAATCCTAGGGTTCTATCTATATTAATCATAATGATGTTGATTTTTATTATTGGTATTTTGTTAGAGTTATATGGGGTATTTCTCTCCCTTTATTGTGGTATTTCATAACTTCTAAGTGTTCCATGTTGATTAAGGTAGGTATTTTCATCTAGAACTCTTTTCTTATGAAAAAACTCTTATTCCCATGTTATTTTAAAGGTTTTTTAATTTAATATTATCTATGTCATGGTGTTTTTAAAGGATTATTATATTTTATTTGAAATATTTAAATTATTTCCAATTTAATGAGATGAAAATTAGTTATTAAGGGCATGTTTTGGAAGTGAGAAATAGCGTTGTTTTGTGATATATCATGGGATGGAATTGAAAAATAATTATTACTTATTTAAAATGGGAATGGAACATTGAAACTTGGGTATATAAGGTGTAATGACAACTATGAAGTACTTATTTGGATTACACCACACTAATAAAACTTATTTGACTAAAATTAAGGTTGTGGAGTTGTGGATTAGCATTACCACACCACTAGGACAAACCATACACTCCATAACGGTATGTTATATCTGTTATTGTGGGATGGAAGACCCCATATCACTCAGCCAAGGCATGACCACCTTAGTGATTTGTACATGGAATGGGATTTTCCATTATATCACATGATTATATGAGAAACTAGGGTTACCATAACATTAGATAGTTTAGGTATGTCTTGGGTTTTATGTTTATGGAAAATGCTTATCCTTAGAGCACTTACCATTAATTATAAATTTCTATTTACATGTTGTTTTTTCCTTTCATATAAATTTTAAAATCCTACTTCCATTAGTTTATTTTATACTAACATTCCTGCTCTTTTCTAACATGGGTTACTCATGAAACACTTGGTGGGATTCTACCAGGCTAGTGTTTCTCAAATCCTGCATACACCCATTTGGTGTATGTAGACCTTGTACTAATAGTTTTGTGAAAATGTATGGAACTGCATGAAGGGAGTGAGTTCTACTGTTAATGGTTCATAGTTTGGTGGTGGGGACATAGTGGGTACGTGACACTCGTGTCACCTAGATATGGTAGAATTTTGGTTCATTTTCCCTTAGCCTTGTGGAGGTTGTTTATATCTCCAACCTATTCCCCATCTCCCTTATTTTTTCATTGATATGAATGACTCTCCCTTTTGAATATAACCACGTTTTAATGTATAAATTTATTTCATATGGTTTTTAGTTTTATGTAAGTACCTTATTTGGATTTATATTGTCCATGACAACTCATATTTTTCAGCTTGACATGTCTTGTAATTGCAAGGTCGTGTTGGGTCTATGGTGTGGAACCTGTTTATTATTTCATTGGGAAATATATTCCTATAGTACTTACAGTGTGTTGAGGAACTAGTTCTCTACTCATGGGGATTGGAAATACCCTTCAGGATTTGTGGCATAACAAATCATGTACCTTGATCAAAGGGAAACCCAAATTGGTTGGTGGAATAAATAAATAAATAAATATCATATCGGAGTATAAATAAATAATCAAAAACAATCCTATAGTTATAAGGTGACATGAGTGGTTAATCATACCTTCTTCATCCCATTATGAATTATCTCTGTGAACATGTCATAATCATTCCATAATGTATTTCTCTTAAGAACAATATTGTAGTAGGAGAAACAAATCTTACCAGCTGATCCTAGGAATTTCTATAGTATTAGGAATAAACT
Organism: Viscum album; assembly: GCA_963277665.1. NCBI lineage: Eukaryota > Viridiplantae > Streptophyta > Magnoliopsida > Santalales > Viscaceae > Viscum > Viscum album. The sequence goes on from OY728120.1 coordinate 490,022,789, forward strand.
GATTACTAGGAAGTAGTCCTTAGAAATATAGAAGCATGGGGATAAAAACTGATTCTAATGAGGTGATACTAAGAAATATAGATACTCCCAAGGTTCAAATCCCAGGTCATATCTTATTACTTCATTGATAAGTTCTTTAGAGTAATGTGTCCCTACTATAATATCCCACATTACTATTATAGTTGTAATGAGTTCACACCATTCACCATTGGGTTATAATGTAATACCCAAAGTTGAAAACATGTAGCCTCCTTCAATAACACTCTATAGGGTTACCATACCTCTTTAGAGCCCATTGAGGTCCTCTAGATCTCATCCTTACTCTAACACCCTATATGAGATCCTCAATCTCAATCTCATCACTAAATAAAATCTCATTACTCAAATGGATTAGTATCCTTCTACATTATCATTATCACATCTTTCCACACTATCCACATAGGAAAATCCAATTAGATCTTCTATAATAAGACGAAATAAATCTCATTGCACTTCCCAAGTCATCATAAGTCATCCAACCCCCTAAAAACATCAAAATTATACTCAAGTTCTACCCACACACATGATCACCTACTATTAGCGGAAGAACACTCAATCCACTCTCTAATTAGCTAGCCAAATGGATAAAAGTAATATCAAATATACACCATGTTCTACTTAGTCCAATCATCCAAATTCACCATTATCCACTATAAGGAGGTGTATAAGGCTCATATACTAGGTCGACCATTCGTTCAATTCTATTACCCCCCCTGTGGGGCCTCTAAATATCACGGATTTTATTCAAATATACACCCTTATAAATCTATAGATATGGAAACATCTATGTTCAAAAGGCCCAACAGAAGGTCCACTACACCACATCCATTTAATTTAATTTACATATTGTATCCCAAATTTTACAATCCCATAATTACATGTTCTATATAAAATATTTCATTGAATATATTCCCATAACCTTTTAGGTTTATATTTTTACAGAATTATGACACATCACTAACTAATATAAACCATGTATTTCTCATCAAATGGTAATTTTTTCCACAAAATTATGAACAATTTAATCCATAATAAGTCCTCAACATCAACCAAAAATTATCCATGCATTCTATTATTTTTTTGATATCAGGTATAATACATTTATTAAAAACCTAAGAAAATGGAAACATAATAAGGGTGAGCTCCAAAGTTCATTAAAGAAAATCATATACCATAACAACAATGTAATAAACAAGGCATGAATAAAATGGTAATAAGTAAATGATAATAATATAACACCATATAACTGATCATATAATCTTGAAAAAAATCTATATATGACATAAAAATATTAATAATCACATGGATTGCAATAATGAGTTTCATGGTAGTAGAATACAAATTATTGAACTAGTCATGGCCATGTACCAACACATTACATTCCATCAATGACTTCTGTCGGGGCATTTACTTTCTATCAAGACTGTTGACAAGGAATCTAAATAAATGGGTATGCATACAACAAATTCCCAAACTAGTTTGTCTTAGGATATCTATTAATACATTAAGGTCCTATTATCAGCCCCATCCATCACAAATTAAGTCAAATGCATTCATTATATGAAGGAATAAAGTATAAATCATATACCCAACATTCCTTAGTAACCAATAAAAATTAATAATGAAATGAAAAGTATAAATATTTTCAATATTTCCCCAATAAATAAATAGAATGTGTCTCTATATATGTATCACTTAAACAAACATCGTATAGAGTAATGGGTAAATAGTTAATTCAATAATTTCCCTAATAAATAAATAGAATTATATGACCATAATAAATCCATATAAAGATAGTGGATAGTATTTCAAAGACATATCAAAAGCGTAATAGAATAAATTGGAAGGATATTTATATAGATGAGAATATATTCCTTATAAGAATACATCAAATGTATCACATAAGAGGGCCTCAAGAAATAGATTTCTTGATACTGAGGGTTTAATCTTTCGAAAGAAAACAATGTGAGAGGATTTAGAATATAATATATGATAAATAACCCTAAATTAAGTAAAACCATTTTAACATAAATAGTAAAATGGAATAGAAATTGAAAAGGTTATTTTAAAATAAAATTTAACAATGATGTAAAAAGAGAAAGTTATGAGTCACTTTTAAAAGTCATTTTTAAAGAGGTAACCTAAAAAAACTAGAAAAACTAATTTAAACAGAACCCCACTAATATATACATAAAAATAAAATAATTTTTACTATATTAAATTTTTATTCAAATATAAAAATAAAAAGGTCAAAGAGAAATCATTTTAATTATTTTCAAAATATCTATTTTAAAACCCACATCCTTAAAAGTATAATATAACTTCCTTTTGAAAATAGGTAAAGATAAAAAAAGTATAGATGGGATAATTAATATTAAAATTCCAAAAATATTAATGGAATGCATATGTAAAAAGAAATAATATGAATTTAGAGGAGAGATATCCATTAAAGAGGATGTAGATTATTCTTAATAGCGTTGCATTTTTATGAAGATAGAAATCAATCAATGAAAAAAATTCATGTAACAATAATTCAAAAAGAAGTTTATGAAAAATAAATCTAAATAAATAAAAAATAAATTTCTAGTAAAATATAATTAAATCATATGCTGTATTTTACCCAACTTATAAGTAAATTTTTTAAGGAGAATGATTATAATTCCATAAATTGAAATTATTTTAGCAAAACCCTACAGAATTTTGTAACACTTGGATCAAAAGGGTTGGAAGGATGGATTCATGAAATGATTTGTAAATATCATGTAATAAAAATTAATAATAATAATAATAATACATAAAAATGCGTTTTTATGTACATCATATAAGTTAAAACATGGTGTGTAATATTAAACAAGTCTCAAGGAATTAAAAAGTGTGGCAAAGAACCCAAATGAATATCACAATCATAGAAGTAAAAACCCATTGGAAAGGATTTCAAGAGAAATATTTATAAATCCAAAAAATGAAATTGGAAATAATATTTCATAAAATCTATGTTTAAACTAATTCAAAATATAATAATTGGGTTCAAGAATATCCATTATAACTCACAGAAAAGAAATTGATTTATGAAAAAACCCTTAACTTTAATGTTTCTTAGTCAAACCTAATATAACCTCCATAATAAAAAAATAACTGTCTAAATAACCTATTTAATAACCTTATTAATACCTATAACTATCTATAAAATTCATTTATAATATTTTATTATAGAAATATTATTTATTTATATTTCATTTTTATCACTGGATGTCATTAGTTTTGATTGTTTTTTTAGTAATAATTTTATAATGGTGGTGTTGATTCTTGTATATAGATTCAAATTAAATCATTATAAGATCATTATAGGTAATTTAATATATGCTTTATAAGTATTTAAGATGTTCTAATTTTATTTAATATCTATTTTGTTTATGATTTGTGTTCACGAAGTCATTGATGGGAATACTTTTGTATTTTTTTAACGAGAAAATGGGTAATATATTAATAGTAAGTCAAATATTAAAATAACCAATAAAAATACATAAATAAAACATTATTCTAAAATTAATTTATAATAAAAATATTTGTTATGTTCCTATATACATACATTATAGAAATTTATAGCATTGTTCATGTGGGTGGTTAAACTAGCCCAAACAATAACAAGTTATAATCTATGGATGTATATGGTTAAGAAAGTGGTTCTCTTGGAGTAATACAATTATTAAATAAGAATAATAAAATATTTGTTAATTCTTTTGAATATAATTTTAATATATATTGTTAAATCATAGACTACATAAAAAATGAAATGAATCACTTTCATTGAGGTGATATTCCACACATATACATGGTTGGTTAAACTAGCCCAGTGCGTTTGAGGGATATATAGGTCCCACCAATCTCATAATGAAATCATTCTTAAATGTTCCACAAAAACATAAATAATTCATCAAAGCATAACCCATGAAATAAAATGGATTTATTAAATATAATTACTTCATATATATATATATTATAAATGTATTTTATTAAAATAAATTCATCATAAACACAATAAAATAAATGTAATAATTGGGATAACCCTATGTCATCATATATGGGAAATAATTCTGATAAAACACTTGAACATAATTCTTGAGGAAAATATCCTTTCTTTTTCAAAATTGTTTTCTTTTCTCAAAATGTCATGAAATTTTAAAAGAAAATAATTTAGTTGAAAATACACTTTTAAACCTGTATAAGAATAAGGCATTATGAATGTTTAAAAATCAATTCATTCCATATAAGTTAAAAAACATCATCCCTGTACTTTTGTTGGGAAAGTCAAAAACGTACCTTGTATGGTAAACAAAAGAAATATTCCTTCCAAACCATGTAGTAAAAGTAAAAAATGGGTGAAATTTACTTTAAACATATATGTAAGAATAGTAAACATTTTATGAAAACATTTTTTATAAAACATGGACATTGATGATAAATATAACCACAGTTAAAACGTACGTATAAGAAATCTCATATAAAAATGAAATTGAAAATTTAACCCTTACCAATTATAATCAGTGGAATCATATGCCTCATAAAATAAATAAAATTAATGAATATGTAAATATAATAATCTTCATAATAAAAATAATAAAACATTCATGGGAAGCATAAACCCCACACACAAAAATAGGTGGTGTTTAAGGAATATATCCCACGGAAATAAAAGTGAGACGAAATCATCCCTTACCATAGGTTGGATATTCTTCATATGTATCTGAAACTCCTATATGATTATTTAAAAAAAATTAATTATGTATTCCATAATATTCATAATTTTTATGGTAACATTAATGATCATATTTTCAACCATTTGTAAGTAACATTTCATTTTTACTCGTTATTCGGGTATTAACTACTTTATGTTCTTATGCTTGTTTTGGTGGATAAGTTCTAATTAAAATTTTAAGGTTATATTTATATAATTTAATAATTTTATTAGTATAATATATATAAGTTTTATTAGTTTTATTCTTTTATATGATCATTCTTTAATGAAGATTATATAGAACGAATCAGATCCCACCATGGAGATGGTAAGTCGTACGTACGCTCGAACGACGATATCATTCACATAATTTATGAATGGTATTAAATTGGATAGTTTATAATATCATAGAGTTATTATAATGATATATCATTCATATATAGTTGTTATTTCTACCATTATACCCATCCAAGTAAGGTGGGGGTGAAAAATATATTACACCATGGTGTTGAGGCGGTAAGTCGTACGTACGCACGTGTGGTAACTTCATTTTTCATAGGATGGATAGAAGGTGAAATGGGTTTGTTTCATATTTATAATAACATATAATTATGTTAGTGATACTAATGTTATTACTTAACAATTAAAAAACTATTGATGAGGAAGTAGAATAATAAAGATATTTGAAAGAATCAATAGAAGAGATTATCTCTTCCTCGACATGCCTCAATTAAATTTCCTCTTAGGGCACTAGATTGGGTCGTTTGAGAATTCCATAACCTCTATAATGTGACTAGGTAAGTTGATAAGATAAATGGGTAGGTTTTGTACAATCTTGAAATATCAAAATTAAGAGAAGAGGGGAGGTATGAGGTTCACTTTTATAAGAGAGGAGAGGGTCACTTTAGGAAACTCTCAAAATATTAATTTATGAAAAATTAAATTTTGATTAAAAATGATAAAAAACTTATTTAATTATAATATAATATTATTTTGGTTCTAATAACCATCATCCAATAATTTTTAGATGAGTTTTTAATCCTTATCTTTTTTGTTGAACCCTTATTTTACTCGTTTTAATCTTACAGCGATATCATGTTATTTACACATTGTGGGTTAATATAATTATCATATCATGTCAAAAGACTCCCCAAAAGTAATTTATGAAATATTTGGACTTATATTAACCGTTTTTTGGAATATTATATTTTTAGGAATTTAATATCATTTAATAAAGTGTTTTAAGTTTTAAGTTGTGAATTATGTCAGTTTAGGACACTATTCATACATGACATTTTTAAAAATTCATAACAAAATTATTCCTTCGAAAAAACACATTAACTTATCCCTAATATGTAAATTATATCCATAAAATTCTTTTATGGCCTCAAAATGTTAGAATCAAATATATTTTAATATTTATAAATTCATTTATTAGAATCTTTCATTAATTAGGTAATCACTACATCATAATTGTGTCATATATAAATATATTTATATAGTGTATAAAAATTATAAATAAGATTCCACGATGTATTAAATCTATTTATATTTATAATTAATATTTATAGACCTAAATATCTGTTATATAACCATATATTAAAATCAATTTAGTAAAATATTTATGCTTATGTTATAATTATATTTACTTTAAATTAATTCTTATAAAATGTCATTTTCAATTCAAGTGAATTCATGGGGTCCCCAAATCGACCCATGGATTCCCATGGTCTTAAATATCTCATAAAATAGAATTATTACATGTGTTATGGTAGTTTAATATTATTATAATATTATTTTTTACCCTTACATACCAGATTTACCCTTTAACCATAGCAAATAAAATATTTACTGATGTTACTATTCATAATATATAAAAAAGGTACCAATTTACAAAATTTAAAACATAAGATTACAAATATAGAATCAATTTTTCAAAATTAAAAACATAGAAGTTGTAGTAATTAAATTAAAATTAATTGTCGTTGTCAAAACCAAAAAACGGGTTTTTTAGAAGTAATAACTATCAAAAGTTGTACATGTATTTATGTACAATTTAAAAATTGAAATTACTTACAATGACCAATATTGGATTAAATGATAAAAATATAATCTGATTACACTTTAAAACCAATTAGAAAGATTATCTAACTCTATAAATAAATAAGGGAAAAGGGATGTTTCGAATTAAAATGCAGTATTTTTCACTATTTATTAAAATTTTAATTTTTTTAGAAAAATATAAAAAATTCAATAAAAGTAAATTTTTATGTCTCTATTACAAATAAGAAGTTGATTTTGTCAAATTTAACTTATAAAATTGTCAAAAACTATATTTAAAATGGGTTCTCCATCCAAAGGCGGTAAAACGAAATTTTTAAAAAAAATACTTCTTTTATCTGAAAGATTGATTTTTTTCTCATATCATGTTCTATAAAATGTGTAATATTAATTAAAATGTTATATAAAATTTAAAATTTGGTAAATACTCTTACTAACGGCTATTTTATATAATATTTTAGTAATATATTGTCGGTTAGTGAAACTCGGTATTGCGTACAATGCAAGTTATCGAGGAAGGTCGCTCATGTGTGTAACACAAGCCGTGTCAGTGTTGAGTGTAGTGAAAGATTCCTTTGGTGCTTCATATTACATAATCCAAACTCAGTTCATTTATACATTGAAAAAAATCTATACTCAAGGTCATGTGAAATGAATTATATCAAAAGAACGTGAAATTTTGTGTAATGCAAACCAATGATAGTGTTGCATATACTACAAGCTAATACGATGTTGTATATAGCACAAGAAAATATTATTGTATTGTAAAACACAAGACATAAAAGAAAATAAATGAATTTATCTCATAAAATCTCAGGTTGTTACAATTCAGTATGATCAAAACTCCTACAAGAGAATCTACATGAAACAAACAAGTAAAACAAACCCAAATAGTACATCATTAAAGTACCCAACATCTTCTAAGTTAAGAACTCAAAAAAACACATGAAACAAGTGGATATCATCTCCACCGGTCACCTCCATCACTCCAGGTCCCAAGGATCAAGAACATTCACCACCTCAAAGTGGTTCTTTCCATTTTATCATACCTAAAAACTATAATCAACAAATTCCCAAAGGAAAAGGTAGGGTGTGAGCTAAATATATTAGTAGGGTCTCATGAAGTGTTCCAAAAAAATGCAATAAAAATAAACCAATTATTATATAAATTTCAATAAAACCAAAAATGAAAAATCATTTTAATATTTTCAACCAAACATGCTTTAAAATCAAATAATGGAAGATATCTCAAAACATGCTTCAATGAATAGTTTATATAAAATAGTTTTCATGAATAAAACAATTCTATAACAATATATAATGTCCCAAAATACATATATTTGCATACTCATATCAACATACCATCAGGGAATCCTATTTTGGGAAATCAAACTGCACCCCATTAGGGGTTCTTGTATCGGATAATCAAACTACACCTCATTAGGGGAGTCCATATGAGGAAATAAAACTACACCCCATCAGGTGACACTATATCAATAATTAAATCTACATTCCATTAGAATTACCCATAAAATGTATTAAATCTAAACCCTCATTAGAAGATCACATTATGGGAATTAAAACAACTAATCAAACATGTTAATACCAAATATTTCAAATCAATTCAAAATACTATTTCCCTATTATAGTTTTAAACATGTCTTTATTATTTCAAAACCCAATAAAGGTTCTCATTAAATTCAATCCATTTCAAATAATCTTTAAATTTAATCCATTTTCTTCAAGGATCAACATAAAATAAATTTCATCAAATTAATTTTCATAATAAGCCTTCAATTTTCAAAAATTCTCCCAACAATTTTAATTTCATTAAAATTGTGGGTTTTCATAAATTCCATGCCAATCTCAAAATTATATGTAATCCATCTCAAATAATTGTTTTTAAAATCATTTAAAAAATCATTTCAATTAAATCAATTGATTAAAGGTTTCAATTTAAGGTTAAGTCTTTATGTAACCACCTACATTTAAATATGAAAATAAAACAACAAAACCGCCATAGCGAGATCCGCCAACAATGAACGAAGGTGTTGGGGATCAAGAAATGAAACCTAGAATCTGAATCTGTCAAAAAAATTATTATAAAAATAAATATCATGATGACATATCAATCTATAAGGAGGATATAATATTATTACATAAGAAAACCTCATGAGAGAAGATATACTTTCCCGAAGGATATCAAACGAGATCAATTGTGCTTCGATCCACAAGGAGTATGGGTTTTAGGAGCCAAAATCGCTTATTGGGATCCTTCATGAAAAATGAAATTTATTTATGGTCAATCAGGGTCGATTAGGGTTTAAACTGGTGGTCCCCGGATTTTAAAATTAATGTTTAGTTGTTTAAAAACTTGTGTACATGGTTTGATGCAAAGGATACATGGTTGGTTTTAATTGTGTGTGCTCCATGGAATTATGTTTGGGGTGAATAGCTTGGTTGTACGGTAAATTTATCCATGTTCTAATAGTGAAAAATTCCAACATTCAAAGACACATGGTTTAATGGAGTGGTTACATGGTTTGTACAAACTGTGTACCCCCTTTTAGTGACACATCATTGGCTTCTTGTTTTCCTGGTCCAAACTGAACATTTTTCCCTAATCATTTTCCAATTATGAATAATCCCAAATTTTCTAAATTTCCCCCAAAACAACCTAAAAATAACCGTAACTAAAGTATAACAAAAACAAGATTTAATAATTACCTATAAGAACGTAACAGAATGTTACATCCTCCCCCCTAAACACTTTAGGTGCCTATAAAGCATGTCTATAAGATTATATCTCAAATAGATGAGTCCAATTCTCTCTCATTGGTTTCTTACACTCTCACTTATCATTTGTATCAGAACCTTGATTACATAGAACATGGACCAAATGTATTATCTTCCCACAAAGTACCTTTGTCTCAGAATCAATAGTCTTGATTGGATCCTCAGTCGTGGATAAATCAAGCTCAATATTTAGATCTTCCCTACTCAAAGCATGAGAAGGGTCAGAAATATACATTCAAAGTCGTGATACATGAAAAAAATTCTAGATATAATTCAACTATGTTGGAAGTTATAAATGTTATGAAACATTATTAACTAGTCAAAAATCTAAAAAATACCCACAAACCTCAGCATAAGAATTACCTATTTCCCAAGAAATTGGTGACCCAACCTAGGTCAAACTCTCAAGAAAACCTAGTCACAAACTATAAATTCCAATGGTCATAGATGATTACAAATATTGGACTTATACTAGATCTATTATGTAACCATTATTTGATAAATCAATTGTATCTTCTCTATCATCTCACAGACCAAACTCAGTCCCACCCAGGAAGCTTCACCAATCTCTAACCAACATAACAGATATTTACATGGACTCCCATTGAAGTCCTCAAATGGAGCCATCTAAATTTATTAATGGTAATTTTGGTTTTAATAAAACTCAACCAATCCCAAATGGACATACCAAGCTCCACCAATATTGATAACACAAGCACATAACATGTTCTCAAGGATCTAAATAGATTATTTTGTCCTACCATCCATCTGTGGATGATATGTCATGCTCAAATTTACCTGATATCCTAATACCTACTTAAGGACACTATAAAAGAAATATGTAAATTAGTGATCCCTATCAAAGACTATTAAAGGAAAAAAACTTGGATATTTGACAATCTCTTGCACATAGAGATGTCCCAATTCCTCAACTTTGTTTGTATCATGAATGGGTATAAATTGAGATGATTTATCCATCCCATTGATCACACCCATATCATATTATTTCATAACGGTGTTTGTGGAAAACCATAAAAAAGGCCATGGAGATCTTATATCACTTCCATGTAGGAGCTAGATGTGGAAAAAGAAGGCATGATGGTCTCTAGTGATTTGATTTTACCTGTAGTTAGGTGTAATAATGAAAAAAAATTTAGTGATGACTCATATCATACATGGAAGCTAGAATCATTATCACATATCAGAGAACATATTTTTGGTACCCGAGTGCACCACCCACCCTGAAATATGGAAATCCCCAATCTTATCCTTTATCATAAAAAAAATTTCACTAAAATGGTTTCAAAAACATATGATTCCATCTAGAGTTAACATCCATTCAACGATGGTCTCCCCACTAAAAAGACAGTACATGATGCTATGGAATTCATCATCAAGTCGGTGTTCCAAAATAAATATCTTGATAAGATAGGAGGAAAACTAAACACATTCCAAAAAATCCTTAGCATGTTTCTCCCAAACTTCCAAATTCAATTGAGAAAATATTTCCATCAATTTACACTTTTATGATGAATCTTTCCTGGCTTGGGTCGGAAGTTTCCCTCTCAATGTGTCAGCAATGTCGTTCCCCTTCTCAGGGTGTAGGATATGTAAATATCAAAATACTATAGGTACTCGACCCAAAACCTCTATCAAAGGATAAAATATTTTTCAGAGAACATATAATTCAAGCATTCATGGTTGGTATGAAAAGTAAACATTTCTCCAAAAAGGTAATGTCACTAACTCTTAAGAGCATGAATTTAAGTTATGATTTCAAAATCATGTGTTGGGTAATTTTTCTCATGTTTCCTTAGATTCATGGATCCATAGGATACTATGTGATAACCCTAAATAAGTAAAAATTCCAAACCTGAACTTGATGCATCATAGAAGACCACATAGCCCTACCCATCCTCTAGAAGAGTCAACACTGGTTCATAATTAAAAATATATATCAACTTATCAAAAGAAATATGAAATTTTTTATTCCATAAGAAATTGACTCCATTATGAGTGAAATCTATTATTGGAAAATCAATCTTTGAGAAATATTTAATATACCTGAGGCAATACCCCACCAAGCCCAAAATTTTCTGTTTATCAAAAACATTACATGGTTGAACCAGTTTCATAATAGCCTTCACATATTCAAGATTGGCTGATATTCAATTTTCTAAGAACTTTTTTCCTACGAACATAACTTCCTGAATAATGAAATTACACTTTTAATGATTCATGAAAATTCTATCATTCACCAACATTTTTATAACTCCTCTCAGATGACAACGAGATCTTCCTCAGTTTGGGAGTAAACTAAAATATCATCAACAAATAACAATATGAAAAAATCAAGATACCCATTGAATATTCTATCAATAAAATACATGAAGACTATATGATTATTAGTTAAACCAAATTTCATAAAAAAAATCCTAAAATAGTCATACCTACTTTGAATGGTGGTCTTAAAATTGTCAGATTCCTTGATTATCAATTGGTGATAAACAAACTAAAATTCAAACTTCAAGAGACACATTTCATTTTAAACTATTCAAATAGATAATTAGTCAACATTAAAAGATTCTTGTTCTAATTAGTAACTCTATTGATCTTTTGGTAACCAACATGGAGGTGAACCATCCCATAATCTTTCTTCATGAAGAGAGTAGGTTTCTTCTATGGTGACACACTCAGGAATAAAAATAATTTATATAATAGATCATCAAACTGATTATTTACCTCTTTAACTCTAATTATGCTATATGGTAAGAAGTAATAAATACTAAATGAGTACCAGGTACTAAATCAATATACAACTTTATCTCTCTTATCGGTCTCATACCATAGGAATCAGACAGAAACACATCAGGAAACTAAAAAATGACTAGAGGGAGATCATTACACAAATATTTTATTTCAACGTCAAAATAAAACATAGCTATTACCCTACCAAACTTCTAAAAAGATAGTCAGGATCTACTTGACCTGGTGTCCCATTCTCCCTTAAAGACACAACACACCCCATCAGGTGTAGTAAAGGAGACTCGTCCAAGATAAATATCAATTTGGGCCTTTTTAGTAATAAACCAATCCATAACTAAGAGGATTACAGGAGGTTTTATGTTGAGAAATAGTAAATTCATGGTAAGTTCAAACACTAATAAGAAGAAAACACAAGCAGTACATCAAATACCTTGTTCTCTCTTCGTTCTGATGGTCATAGTAATATCCATCACATAAGATAAATCCTATGTTGGAATATTTACAAAGTGAACAACATGATTCGATAAAAATGATTGATATACACCAATATAAAATGAATAAGTCGCTAAAGAGGAATCTATAGTGATGGTATTTCTCACAATCACTGGACCTGCATTCACTTTCTCTGTAGACTCCTCCAGTATGTAAACAAGCTACATTATTCTTGTGGATAAAACATCTTATATCAGGAAGAATATGATTACAATGTAGTTTTTTATCTACTAATGAGTACATGCCACTATGTGGAGTAAAAGAGATATGGAATTAATTTTGTAGGTAGCCTGGGTAGTAGCATGAACTATAGTTCTTGGGTTCCTTAGTGCAAAGCCACTTCAATTATCAGACCTTTTACACTATAATCCACCCATAGGGCCTCTACCATGAATTGAAGTAGGTATGGAATATTTCTATTATCATGATCCACCACATATCTCATCACACTTTTCTTTCCCTTAAAGGAGTGTACTTAATTACTGCTATGAGAAAAGGGAACTCTCATTAACATTGACTTCCCATCCAAATCAAATTCATCCATTAACTCTCTATCCAGTACATGAGAATAAGAAGTGAGATTCAACATGAATACTTAAGATCAGATGTGAGGATAAACACTGATATCAAATATTTTATCCTTTATTGTTTCAATTTTAACTACCTTGGGAGAAAACTCTGTGAGCTTAGAAAAATAGTTTGCATCCTCTTTCATAATCTTTTTACCCTGCTGGTGGTTGAGAAAATTCATACAATTTACCAAGACCTACAAATTTGGATAAAACTAATTAGTGAAAAGGACTATAAATTATTTCTATTTCAATACATCATTCATATTCATCATCACCATTTACTCCCACCATCTACTATTTGGACCTCGTAGCTTGAAGGTAGGTCACTTAACATTAATTAAATCAGAAAATTCCACGAAGTTAAAAAGAAGCTTGAAATTTTTCAACCAATCCTTAACCACTTGAGGATTATAAGATCCATGTAAATTATGTGTATTATAGTTAATAAACACATTATTATGATTCTAAGATTTATCCCTTTGAGGTTACATAATAGGATCTTGAACAAGAATTGGTTTTGGTGCCAGTCACAATGCTTGGACAGCACACACCACTATCTCAACAAGATTCTGGTTCACTAGAGGATTTTATCACTTTGGTTCACTACAAATTCCCCCTATGAATTATTCAAATATATTCTCAGAGGAATGATGCAACATAACATCAACTGACAACATTTAAAGAATTATAATGACTACATAGATCAAGGATACACTTATCAATGATATAGGAATATTAATTCCATCAAACTGATTTCATGATTGGGATTCCAAAAAGCAAAAATAAAAGGTAGGAAAAATACTAGAATTAGATCAAAACTCTCTTCTCGGATTCTTTTCCCAAACACCCATTCTGACTTAAGGCTTCTTATGATGAGAGATATCCATAAGATTTCTCACAACTACCTCCTATGTACTAACAATCCTACCTCCAATCTACCAGGATATCCAAATTTTATACCAACATCAATGAATGATTCAAAACCTCACACCTATGATACAAATTTTTCATGAACCAAACTAGATTACCTCATAAGATGATACCAGATCCAACTCTAACATGGAATGAAGGGTGTTCTTGATCCCCACAGGTTGGAAACTAGCACCTATAATCAGACAAGAAATAGAATAGAACTATTTTTTCCACAAAACAACATAAGATAATGGATAAAAGTTGGTATAATCAACACTCCCAAAGTAGAATATACCAAAAACAAATAGGTAAAAAACCGAAAATAGTACATCATTAAAGTTCCTAATTCTGTCAAGATAAAATCTAAACCAAACCATGGAACATGTGGATATTATCTCCACCGATCACATTAATAACTTCAATTCCTAAAGATCAAGAACATCCACCACCTCTAAGTATCACATTCCTTTTTATCAAACATGGAAAGAGTTAATCTAAAAATTCTAGAAGAAACAGGTAGGGTGGATCTAAACCGATAAGTAGGGTCTCCAAAAGTGTTCCATAAATAATATAATAACAATAAAACAATTACGCAATCAAATAAAACAAAACAATCCATAGAAAATTATTTTCATATTTTCAACAAAACATGATTTCTAAGAAAATGATGGCAGATATCTCAAAACATTTATAAATGAATAGTTTATATAAAACAGTTTATATAAAAATAGTTGTCATGAGTAAAAAAATTCTATAATCAAATATAATAGCTCAAAATAAATATATGTTCATACTCATATCAACACCCCATTAGGGGATCCAATTTTTGGAAATCACACTACAATCTATTTGGGGATCCCATATTAGTCAACTAAACTACAACCCATCAGGGATTCCCATATAAAGAAATATAACTACACCCTATTAGAGGAAACTACTACAAAACACACCTTTAATGGCTCTAGAATTGGGATTTATCAATGATAGAAAAGTGTTGAATACCTTAGCATAGGTAACGGTATGTGGTTTTTTTAACTCAAAAAAGCACTGATAAACGGTATATTTATGAACGCAAATAAAAGTTCTAATAAATCACACTTTTATCAGTGCTTTTCAATGCATTGATAAAATTATGATTTATCAGAGATTTTATTCACGTGGATAAATGAATGATTTATTAGTGTATTTAAAAGCACTGATAAATATTTAATTTATCTGCACCTATATAAGAACTAATTAAGGGTATATTTATAAGTGCTGATAAATCATACTTTTATTAGTTCATTTAGTAGCACTGATAAAGGTTAAAACTGCAGTGTGATGTTGTCACACACTATATCACCAGAAATAGGTGTAGTGTGCTGCAATAACACAATGAAACACCAAAAACAGAAATATAAATTACCAAAATAGGATACAAATACTTATTTTAAATGAACTAAAATTTCTAACACAAATACATGAAAAAGAAAACAATATCATAGCATATGTCAGTTGTTATTTTTTACTAAAATTAGTGTAAATTTTGAATAAAAAATCACACTTTGAGTCCCACCGATCACACCATGTGTAGGATTTATGTGTGTATGATCCCTACACATCAAAAATGATGTTTGGATCATTTTCATAAATTACTAAAACAATCTGAATGTGTTTTCTATTTTTTGAGTATGCCAGTTTTTCACTGAATTTAATGTTAATTTTGAATAAAAACTCACACTTAAAGTCATACTGGTCACAACATGTTTTGGATTGAGGTGTGTTTATTCCCTACACATCCCAAATAACGCATGGATCATTTTTCCTAAATTACCAAAACAATCTGAATTTGTTTTCTCAGTTTTGAGTATGACACATGTGTTTTTTACTAAAATGTCATTTTAAACATGAAACACACACTTTGAGCCATATAGGTGGAATATTATGGGGTTTTTACTTGATACTAATTCATACATATCATAAATTAATTATGAATCATTTTCCCAAATTATGAATACAATTTGAGCGTGTTTTCTCAGTTTTTAGTGAGCGACACTTTTTTTGTATTAAAATGTCAATTTTAAACTGATAACAAGCACATGGATTCATACCAGTCACAATGTACATTGTATTTAGGTGAATCTAATCCCTACACATTAAAAATAATGTATGTATCATGTTACTAAAGTTACAAAATAGTCTTAAGTGTTTCCTCATTTTTTAGCATGTTAGTTGTTTTTTTCACAAAAATTAATGTCAATTTTGAAGAAAAAAAATCTTGGAGTCATATTGCTCACACTGTGTGTGAGATTTAGGAGTGTATGATCACTACACATACCAACTAATGTATGGATCATTTTTCTAAAGTACCAAAACAATATGAATAAGTTTTCTCAGTTTTGAGTATATTAATTTTTTCACTAAAATTAATTCCAATTTTGATTAAAAAGATGAATTATGAGCCATATTGGTCACATCGTGCATCGTATTGAGTCATTATTGACCCATAAGCATCTGAAATTACTCATAGATCATTTTTATAAAGTATCAATATAATTGGAATTTGTTTCCTCAGTTTTGAGTATGCCATGTGTGTTTTTTACTAAAATGTCATTTTAAACTGGAAACATGCATTATGAGCCATACAGGTGGAATCATTTGTGGTTTTTACCTGATATTGATTCATACTTGTCATAAATTAATTATGAATCATTTTCCTAAATTTCCGAAACAATATAAATGTGCTTTCTTAGTTTTGGGTACCCCTGGTGTGTTTTTTAATAAAATTTAATTTCAAACTGGAAACACGCACAACGGATCTTATCTTAAGTGACAAGTGTTGTGTGTAATTTTAAATAATTTTTCTCAAAAATAATTATTGTATTATACTTATTATACTCCATTTCCAACAATTTTATTATTTCAAGCCAGTTCTTCTTATCCTTCTCTTCCTCGGTCTTCCCCTCGATCATTACCTCTAACTCCTCCATATTGGTCTTCGACTCTAACACGGCATCCACCTTCACCTCCACCTTTTTTTATTCCTTCACCTCCACCTAAATCTATACCTAAACATCTATTATTTCCCAAAAATATTATTGTTTGCAAGTCAGTGCTTCTAAACAAATTTATTTTCTCCATTATTCTTCTTCTCCAGAAGGAGATTAAAAATAATATATAGGCATTCTGACACTAATGATTCTCACCCCAAATATATATTGAAGTTTATAAGTCATACTAGGTCACAAAAATATCAGTAAATCTCCTAATTTTTTTTCATCATACATAGTACATTTCCCACTCATCTCTAAACAAATTGATTTCTACTTTTGAGTAACTTAGTTGTCCAAAATCTTGATATTACAGAGAAAATATAGAAAAACAAATGAATATGAAATATATTTAATGAAATTATAATTACCTTAGGAATTAAATATTGTGGGATGGTGGTCATTTCATGCTTTATTATTTCTCTCATAAAATTTCAGATATAAAATTCATAATTGATGTCATTATATTATTTCGTACAATACAGAAAAAAATGACCTAAATATATAACTTGTTTTCACATGTCTTGATAGTTAAATATTTCTATATATACCTTATTTTGATTGCATTGGTAGTAATTGAAATGATTTATCTTTTCAGACAGCGACTTCATACCATGATCTATCATGTATTGAGTGACCTCCCTATCATAAAACAATTCACGTTAAAACACATAATGGACACATAATTCATTTTATATATATAATATTGATTCTAGTGTATTACATATTCACAATACAAATCATGTTTGGTCTTTTGGTTTCATAACCATGAATGGAATCCAAAAAATAAATTTTTGGGTGTCTATATAGATAGTTATCAATATCTAGTGCCTCCTAAAGAACAATTAAGTAATTCAAAATTTTATAATATATTTTATGTGATTAGATCACTGGGTTTTACTATTGAAATGTAAGAATCAAAAAGAGTCTATCATATCATTATTTTTTATTAAACTCTTTCATTAACTCTCCTTTTTGTCAATTTCTTCCTCATTCAATGTAAATTTTGGC
Source organism: Viscum album (assembly GCA_963277665.1). NCBI lineage: Eukaryota > Viridiplantae > Streptophyta > Magnoliopsida > Santalales > Viscaceae > Viscum > Viscum album. Next base: position 490,041,202 of record OY728120.1, read on the forward strand.
GTAGAAATGATATAGTGATTAATGGGTCTAAATAGTGCTTCACAGGATCTTTCCTTTATATAGTTGTAATATAAACGCATGTAAAAGATATGAATAGTTATTAACTATAATAAACATATTTGTCTCACTATTTGGATATAATTATTATGAAAATATTCCTTATGTATGTATTCACAACTTAGACGCCCAACCATTAATGCTTGAGAATATCAGTTAGAGTCTCGAGACCAATTACGGCTATGAAATAATCTCCATATATTTTTTCTTCATATTCAATGTAATACATAGTTTTATCTTTAAATGTTGTTTCTGCCTAATGTTTTAATGATAATAAATTTTTCTCTAGAACTGGTGGGATGAAAGAACTCTCAGAATATCATTTTTTTTCTTGGCCAACTCACTAGATTTGTTTTATTCGACCTTCCATTTCTCTGCTGCTTTATCCATCGATAATATCATGCATCACTTTAAAACTTTTACCATAAACTGTTAAATTTTTTTCATCTAATTTTTTTTTTAAATATGTCTCGCATGTATCATTATAAGATTAGACGCTCATGCTATAAAATCTCTAATAACAGCTTCGACTGTTGTAATATTCAGAACAACAAGTGGAATGGGAAACTCATTAGTCATATCATAAGCTCCATCAATCCCAACTCTCATGTAAATTTTTGTGAGGGGCTTATTGTGTATCTAGTCTCCTAGGATATTATACACTTTACACATCCCAACACAACAGTATGTGGGGGTCGATAGATAAACATAACATACAACTGTACCCTGCAGAATTGTAATAATATAAAGTTGTCGAAAATTGTTTGATTCGCATTTATGAGAAAGTAAAATGAAAATATTTATTACCTCGAGTAAGGTATGAGGTTGGGGGGAATGACTAGCCTCAAATATAGTGGGAACCTTTTGTTCATGTGTGGATCTTTGATCCACCATCGGTTGGCTTTGATCCCTTCTTATACATTGGTCTACCAAACCAGACCACAAAATAATATCTTTCAGTTACTCTATTTGATTCTATAATCATCTCATCATATTATATATATCTTCATGAAGATTCAAATTATTAAAATATGGTCAAATAGTGACTCAAAAACCTAATCATCTATCTTGACCGTATTGCTCATGCTACTTCAAAGCTACTAAAAGTCACTTTTCTTCTTGTACGGACATTGTCGATTTTTGTGTTTAAACCATATTAAAAAATATGAACATATTTTTTTTAATATTTTTATAAATCATAAAGATTTACAATTATGTCATACTTACACATGCTTCTAATATTGTTTTTTATTAACTAATATACTGTATTTACTTACATGAGCCTCCTTCCATAGCACATGACATGGGATGTAAGTGGATTCAGATTTTGATTCATCAATATCTACATAAAAAAGGAATATATGTTTTTTCATATCACTTAATCAAACTTTTATTTTGGTTTAAAATACATACCAATTTCATATGTAATGAAGCTTACCCCATCCTTATTTTGTAATAGGGGTACGTTGGTTTTCATGCACGTTATTTATTTTCAGCACTCTTTTGTTGTTTCATAAATTAACAATTTTGAATCAAGTTTTATAAAATAAATAATATCAAATAATATATTATTGACCAAATGCACCTGAAATGATTTCTCATTGTGGAAATTTCATAAAGAAATCCATGTTTCCTACTTTATAATGTGTTCATAACTAAGTAGTTGGTGGGGCTTTATTAGCTCATCAACATCCCTAATATGTTTCCTTTTCAGAAGAGACGGTAAGCCTCTATGTGATTTTCTAATGGCCATTAAGACAATTTTTTTATGGAAACATTCTAAAATAAATGACGTCAACAAAGAATAATGAAAACTAAATCAGCGTTTCAATATATAATTTTTTAGTAAAATAGATAATTTACATTGTACCATTACCAATATATATTCCTAACTGTTCCTTCATTATATATTTGATGTGTCACCATGAGTCAACACCAGTTAGTAAATTCATCCTCATTGTGACCCCAAGATAACTAATGAATAATGACTTGTTGGGGTCAATAAGTTGGCCATGTTGATTCCAACCAACCTCAAATTTTATACCCCGACTTCATGCCATGATAATTTTATTCGAAACTGTGATGTTGTGTTTTTGTTGTTTTTTTATTCAACATGTTTTTGATCCCCTAATAATTATTCAATTTTATTATCAATATTCTATTCTTACATGGTATTGGTAACATCATCATGTTTAGAATACATTATGTAGATGAGTAGTCAAACATTTAATTTGTCTTGAATAAAAACATTATAATACACTCCATGCATAAAAGTCCACAATTTCATGCATCTTTCATGAAAATTGTTACTATCTTGAACATAGATATAATACTTAAATACTACAGTAAAACTAAACTTCACTACATTTATTTAATATATCCTCAGACACTTGATTTCCTTTCATCTCTTGATGATGTATTTGAGGCTACTCATTCCCTCTTTAAAATTAGCCTTCCTCCATTCGCTGTTTGGGAGGTATTTCATCAACGAACTTTGGAACTATAATGATGGGAGAATGTCTAGTTTGAAAGAGGGAGTTTAATCCATCATCAAGAGATGGAATAAAATCAAATATCTAAGGATTAATGTGTCCTAGGAACCAAAACTAATGGAATCACTCAAAAATTCTCCTCAATTGAAGAGGAATTGGAATAACTTCACTCTAATAGTCTTGAATAAATTAATCTCACCCCTCCTACATTGGACTCAACTTATTTCACCTCAAGTATTCCTCACCTTCAATTTTGGATATTTTTTAATCCACAATAAGATCTCTCTAATAACATACATCCCTTAAAAGGGTGAATTTTTCAATATATTCTCACTATTGTTCTATATATTTTTAACTCCTATAAATGAAATGAATATGTTAAATGAAATCCAAAATTTATTATTATGATATAAAAACATAAAATCTTAGAGTAACCATAGATACATATCGTCATTGAAAATTCTTCCAAAAATATTGAAGTAGATCTAAAATTACCTCTTGTACATGAGGATTAATATATATTCTAGGATACAGGGGTTGTTCATTGGATCCTTCTTATGGATATCTATGGGTCATAGTGGTGACATATTCTATATTAATGTTGATATTCACATAATTCTTCCCCTCCAAAAACCAATAATATTTTTGAAATATGCACAAAATAATCTATAATAATGTGAACCGCCAACCCCTTTATGTCATTAATTTCATTTTTAATAAGTCTTTTCATACTTTAAATATAATTTAAATTTTGTTAAAATATTTATTTTAAATATTTGTAGGAAAAAACTAACTAATAGTATCGATAAATGCGGTTACTAAATAAACTCAATAAATTAATAAATTATATAAACCAAATCATCACTAATAAGTAAATAAGAATGCACGATTTATTTACTATTCATGTTTCTATAAATATAAATTTATAATTTATTCCAGAAAAAACTAGACACATAATAACATGAAATTTCTTATATTCTTTCCAATTCCGGCCAATAAACTCTTAAATAAGAGGCATGGGACTCGATAATATAGGTCATGAAATATAAAAAATAAACCCAACCTTGATAAGGATAAACCACCAGTCCATAATAAAAAATAAAAAATACCAAAAATTCTGTGTCCCGTTCTAAAATTTCATCAATACCCTCAACACAACCACACAATTGAAGAAGGGTATATCTAAACAAAGAGGCTCGTCAAGGAAAATAAAACCTATCAAAATCAATAAAAGAACCATCCACATGATTCATAAGCCTAAACCGCCTCTACATCCACAAAATAAATATCCTAATATGGGGTTTGAGGGAAAGAAGGTTCCATGTTTCCTACTTGATTTAAAGTCTAGGTAGAGATTGAAACAAAACGAGTCTCCTCTAAGTGAAGAAGGAACTCACTAAGAGGGTTATCTTAGGAGAAAAACCCTCTACTATTTTATTTGAAAATTTTTGGAAGAAAAATTTAAAGGACACAAGTCATGAAATCAACTAGTCAATGTAATCATATCAAACTAAATAGTCCCTCAAAGACAATAAGAGAAATCTAAAATCATAAACACCAAAAAACACAACATTAAACAATTAAAAGCTTATTTTTCATGATAATTACTAACTTTAAATAGAATTTTTATACACTAAACTCAAATAAAAAAAACCACTTTTATATTTTATTAACTGTTAAATAAATTTTCAAATAAAAATGGTTCATTTTAAAAAATTTCCATAAAAATCTACATTTTTTTAATATATTTTTTCTCAAACCCCATAATGAAATCAACCAATTTTTTAAAAATGTTTTATGATATAATAAACCAATTTTAAATTAACCCATTAAAATTCTTTAAGAACCTAACATTTGTTTAGAAAATAAAAAAACCACATTTTACGATAAAAACATATAAAATTTTCAAAACAATCCACAAAAATAGAAAAATTCATTTCAATAATGTCAAATAACACCAACCCCTCTATAATTCACCTCCCAAAAGTGATAATTCGATTTAAGAGTAATTCAATAATTAAAAGTGTTTAAAAGAAGTCTAAAATGAAATTAAAATCTTCTTACGGGTTTAGTAGAGTCCATAGAACTATCCACCTGGGTTCCATAGGGATGTATAGACCATTGGGACCAACCGTGTAGCTCCATGTCTTCATCCACCATCACCTAAAGCTCAACTAAATAACAAAATCACTTAAAACTCATTGGGAATTTATATATATATTCTCATCTCAAAAACATAAAACCAATCAAAATCTCAATCAAATTCCAAGACTCGAGCCCAAGGTACCCTAGAAAATCATTTCTCTAAACAGAAGAAAGATTGTGACACTCTCTGTCACATGTACATCTCAAGTTACAACAACCTGACTCCACAGTACCCTTGATATTAAAATAAAAAATCTCACTTTGAGACTTCGGATTCTCGGATTCCATTTTTCACAAACTAGTCACAGTCATGTGTCAATGCTAAGAGATATAGATAACATGTTTGAGAAATGTTTTAACCTATTTAAAGTTTTACTAAATTCAATTTGATCATGCAATAAAGATAGAATTTCCTTTTTAGTAGTGTGTGGTGAAAAATCAATTCTATATATCTGTACAATCCCACACACATATATTGACTAACCATACCATACGAAAGCATCCTTATCTTTCCTCAAAACTATTTTCTATATAGGAAAAGGATGAAATAGAACCACTCATTGTATTTCATTTCCAAGGAGAGGAGATTTATCATTTTTCAAGGTTAATAACAGTTCAAAAAAGGAAAAACATAGAACCCAAAACATCAAACAATGATATAGGAAATGTAGTACACAACATACATTGGATTTTAGCTATGATTAATCTGAGGGAACGTAAAGGAGTATCACCGACAAGAGAGTAGTTCCATGAGAGATTTAGAATCAAGAGTGATTGAGTCATGGTTAGGGTTTTTTTAAATAGATCATGGTCACTTTTAGCAGTGCTTTCAGAAAAGCACTAATAAAAGGCATATTTATCAGCACTCATAAAAACATCTTTTAACATTTTTTTTAGTCCTGATAATGCATGAGATTTATCAGTTCCAAAAAATCCCTGATAAATGTTTTATAATTGTAATTATTTAAATATATTTAATATAATTTTATAATTATTTGAATAATTTTATTATAATTTTATAATTATTTAAATAATTTTATTATAATTTTATAATGATTTAAATAATTTTATTATAATTTTATAATTATTTAAATATTTATAATTATTTATTTATAATTATATTAATACATATTTAAAAATAATTATTATTTATTTATTATAATTATAAATATATAAATTTACATTTATAGAAATATTTATTTATAATTATTTATTTACATATATATTTTTAGCATTATAAAGTAATATATAATCTTAATTTCAAGGATTTTAAAAATGGGTGAAATTGAATTATTAAAAATTTGTACACTTTAAAAATATTGAAAAAATGAATAAGTTTTTTAAATTAAATATAATTTATTAAAAAAATATTGATATTTATTTTAAATTGAAGTGTATGAATACATATTGAAAAAACTAAAACCTAGTAAAAAAATATATAAAGTCAAATAATAGAATGTGATCAAATTCAAAATTAAACTAAAATATATATAATATAAAAAATTAATTCCCTAACTATAACATTAAATACAAATAAATAAAATTGACTAATTAAAAACATAATATATATTAAATGAATCATGTTATAATAAAATTCTACAATATACAAAAATTTTAATGAATTACAAAAATATTAGGTGTATGTATTTCTATATATTTCATAAATATATTTGTGAGTGAGTTTGTCTATAACAAGGCATTAAAATATATATATATGTATACATATATATATTTGTGTGTGTGTGTGTACTTGAAATAAATGCAACACATGGCATTTGATATATTTTAAATTGAAAATCAAACAGCCTTAAAAATGAATAATACATTAATATGTTTTTAATTGAAAATTTATATATATTTTACTTTTTCATTTTATATATCTAAACTTAATATATAATATTTATTAATATTTATAGTATATAAATAGATAATAAAATTTATTAATTTTTATGAATTATTATTTAATTAATAAAATGTTTCATATTTTTCTTAATGTACTCATTTTATTTTAATATGTTTAATTTTTCATTTTATTCTTGACCTTTATTTGCTCAAAGAAAGCACTGTTAAAGGAAAACTTTTATCACTACTAAAGACACGATGATAAAGGGATACTTTTATCATTTCAACGAATGCCCTGATAAAGGGAACCTTTTATCCGTACTGAAAATAAAGTGTGGATAAAGATATACTTTACCAACACTAAAATAAAACGCTGATAAATGTTACCTTTTATCATTACTAACAAAATAAATTATAAATATGGACTTTATCAGTGAATTTCTCTATCCCTGATAAGTTCTAGTGATGTTTTAGGCATGTTTGGTAGTAATGGGAAACCATATCAGGCAGCCAATATGCACCACATTAGAGGATACCATATCACGCCGTAAATCTAAACCTTATTAGGAGGGCCCATTACAAGCAGTAAAACTACTAATCAAACATTGGAAAATCAAAAATTTTAAATCAATTAAAAATAAAATATTCCAACTTTAGTTTCCAAAATGTATTTCATATTAAAACCAAATCACAGTTTTCATCAAATCCATTCCCTTTTAAATCATTTTTGAATTTAAGACACCTTCATCAAGGATCAAAATCAAATCAATTTCATCAAATTATTTTTCAAATAAATCCAAACAATTTCTCAACTTCACCCAATAATTTAAATTTAATTAAAATTGGGGGATTTCTTAAATTCCATTCCAATCTTAAAATTAAACATTAACCATCTCAAACCCATGGGTTTAAAATCATTCAAAAAATAATTTCAATTTAATCCATAAATTAAAGGTTTAAATGGAAGGGTAATTATTTATAGAACAACCTACATTTAATCATGTAATCAAATCAATGAAACACCCATATCAGGATCAGATTATGAGAAATTAAAGCATATGAGATCAAGAAATACAACCTAGAATCAAGATCCATCATAATGGAAATCAGATCCATCAATTCCATGATGATATATCAATCTATAAGGAGGAAGGAAGAGTATATCCTAATAAACCCACATGTGATAATATATAATTACCTAAATAATATAAAAATAGATCATCCACGATTTGATCCACCAAGATAAGGTGTTTCAGTATCCAAAATATCTTCTTGAGAGCCTTTAAGACCAAAGAAATTTATTTATGATTGATAGGTTTCTATTAAATGTTAAATGAGGGGTCCTAGGATTTAAAAATTAATTTTAGGTGGATTAAAACCTCATTCATAGGGTTTTCTACAAGGGTTGCACAGTTAGAAGTAACAGTGTACCCTAATTGTGTACTCTGGATGGACTTCTATTTAGGGTGTAGGGTTTTTCTGTATAACTACTTTAACCATGAACCAACAGTGAAAAAAACAAACTGTTTAAAGTATCATAGTTTTAGGGAGAGGTTGTATGGTTTGGGAAAACCATGCCCCCCCTTCTAGTGGTACATAATTTTCCACATGGTTTTCCTAACTATTTTCTAACTATTCACTTCCCCTTAAAGCTCCACAATTTTATAAATTTAAAACAAAACAAACCCCATATAAATTAAAACCAAAACAAGGTCCAAGATGTACCATTAAGAAGGTTATAGGATGTTAAAAATTAACTTAGGGAAGGGTTAATGATGATCAAGCTTTACTAATACATTTCCATAGATGTTTCAAATATGATTTTATGTGCTTTACTATCATATTTTCATTATTACAGTTTTTGGATTTTTTTGTGGTAATTAAGTTTTACCTAAGTAATTTATTTTTAATGATTAAAAATAAAATGGCCATTATTACCTAATTTGGTATTAATTAATAAAAATACAAAACCATTTCTTTAAGAAAAAAATTCTAAGGGTGATAAAAACAAATTACAATATTAGATCATATAACACATAAAAATCATTTTTAGAAAGAGTGTATTTCTATTCTTAAAGTTGTGATTAAATTAAAATTATCAAAATTATTGACTTCTATGAATTTAATTGGTCTTTTATAATAAAAATAAGAGTTATTTGGATTTGAAAATAATCAAAAATTTGATTCAATATTTTGGATACTTAGTTAACAGAAAATAACTAAAAATAGTATATATATTACTTATGTTTCAAAATATAAAATATAGATTTTTAAAATTCAACTTAGTATTTTTCCATAAATAGTTTTTCTCCTTAAATAAAATTTTTTTCACAAAATTTTTTTATATGTTTTTGAAGTTATTCATAGTTTAAAATAATTCCATAAAATCTATGGTATAGGTATGAACTATCTTTTTAACTATTCACCCAAAAATCAAAAATTTATAAACATACTAAAAATGAATCTTTAAAAAAATTATAAATACAAAAATGAAGTTAGTTTTTAAAATTAAAATTATAAATCTTGTTAATTTAGTATTTATAGAAAAAAAATATAATATAATGAAAACTATTTTCATAGGAAATTAAAATTTTAAAATATTTTTTTTCTCATTCTTATTTCTTGTCAATTACTAATGAATTTTATGTTAATATATTATTATATAAAAAAATGTTTTCATTGATTTTGTATTTATAATCATAAAATAAAGCTCATAAAAATAAAATTTTAGGAACAAAACATTTTTAGCATAAAATGATCTTATTATTTATTTAGTTATGCTAATTTAAATTCAATGGTGCATTATTATTAAAAGTGGCCTTTATTTTTCTTTCAATATATATTTCACAATGTGGATACCTATATTTATACTTCCCAATTGAATGAATACTTTATGATGCTTATATAATGTTCCATAATTTATTTTGGTTCGGGGTTGTATGTGAAGTAAGTTATCAAACACATTAGGTTTCAAGGGGAAACATAATTTAAAATAATAAGGTGTTAATTATACCCCTTGGGGTCCATACATATCAATGAAGACATATAATAGACAATACCTCAGCTATCGGAAGTTAGGGAATCATGTAAGTTCTCAAGGGTATGTTGTGTCCCTTAACAATTGTGTCCATCCATTTGAATTTTACTTTAATATAATAATTAGGTTAATTAATAAAACAATTCATTTAACTTAAAATTTAATCACATGTAGGTTGATATATGTCATATCACAAGTTGTACGAGATTCATAAACATTTAGGGAGAAGTTCAATGGACCACCAATATCATTCATGTATGTATCCTTAAAATTAGCTTATTCAACCTCTCTGATGCTTATTTAAGAATTTCCCTTGCTTGCAACGTAACTCGAGGCCCAAGAATCTACCATATTTTAAACCATTAAGAAATGGATTGTGCATCACCCATGACATCAAACTGAATCTTGAACACAAGAAATACCCAAATTACTACTTTGAAAAATCCACCCATTTTTTAACACCCTAATATTTTATAATATATTTCCCTTTAAATAAACTTATTTTATTTTATAATTTACATTACACGTAATACTGAGTTTAAAAGAATCATGGTATACTATTAAAATATTATTATTTGTACATGACCATTACAACCAATCCATTTAAATTAGTGGTATCAAAAGTAAAAATAAAATTTTGAAAACAATATAAAAAGGTTTTATATGAATCAAATATATTGATAAATAAATTCTCAATTTTTAGTAAATTATTTATATAATTCAAAAATATATATTTTTTAAAAAATTGGTTTTATTTATTTTTATGAGAAAATGATATAATTACTTTCTGAAAATTTTATAAAATTTATTTGAAAAAATTAACTTCATTATTTAAATCAACATGTTATAATTATCTTAGAGTGAAGTTTTTATTGTGTTTTGAAAAGATTTATTTTTTTATGAATAGTGAAAAATACTGATTTTTATTTTAAATTTCTTTTTCATTATAAACGTTTAAAAGGTTAATTTTGGATTTATATGGTTTAAAATGTAAAAATAATCTAATTTATATTATTAATAATATAATTAATTTTATGATAATTAATTTTATGCAATACTTTTGTATAAACACATATATACTTTAGAAAACATTTTTTCTAGAAAACTGTTTTTCATCTTGTTTTGAGGGTTTAATTTAAAATTAAATAAAACTAATTAAGTGAATTAAATATTGAAAAATTAATTAAACATATGGAATCAATAATATAAAATTTAATAAATAGGTTTCATTTATATTTTTCATTATAAATAGTAACATTGGTAAATATTTGTAACATTATTAAGGGTAAAATAGTTAAAATTGGGTTAGAACATTGTGATAAGGCACTGAAACTTCCCTAAAACATTTATAAATATTATTATATGAATTTAATTTGTAACTTAACATAAAATTTTATAATATATTTCCATTTTGTGTAATTTTTCCTTGATATTGATCTTTATATTACTTTAATAAAATAATTAAAACAAAATGTCACACTCTTGACATTAATATCTATAAAACTATTCCTTGATAATAAAAATAGGTAAGGTTCGGTTTTAAATTTTCATTTTAAATTTGAATCAATTTTTTATCATTGTAATTTATTTTAAATTTTTATTCGTTAAATAATTATCTTAAATGCTTATGCAATACTGACACGTTATTTATTAAATTAATCAAAAAATAAAATAATTGATTTTAAAAATATTACAAGTAATAAAAATTGGATGAATTATTGTGATATAATAATTTTAGATATTAATATAACATATTATTAATTTTTTAAATGTTTATATTCTAATTCCATATTTATCTTGTAATATTTAAAGTCAAATTAATTGAATAGTGTCAAAAATGACATTAATGATATTTTATGAAAAATGAATTTTTATTAAATTATTTAAAAATCATAAAAATATTTAATTAGGAAATTTAGGGTCATAATTGGTCTAAAATTTCATCCATTTTCCATTTATGAACCAATTTGTAACTTATAAGTAAAATTATAATACTTTAATATTAAAAAAGTCATTGTCGTGATTATGGTTAAAACAAGTTTATTTGGGATTAGTCTAAAAAGTTAATGGGAAAATTGACCTAAAACATTATTAAAACCAATTTTTGGTTTTATTTAAAACTTATACTTGTTACATTGGAATATTATTTATTTTGGATTCATTTTTTCAAGAAAGATACTTAAAAAATTTTTATAACTTTGAAAAATTACAAATTTGTCACTCACCTCAATTTTAAAAGGACACCTTCTCATGATTCTTCCATGACTTCTCACCATGTTCTTCCCCTATATCTCCTTCATGGCTTATCTATTCCTACTTTTCCGGTCATCAATTCTAATCGCTTTTGCTTCGTAGAAGGCGTTCGGGTTTTTCCCTAGGTTCTCGCTGCCACGCTCTGACCTCGAGTTCCACTGTTCCTCTCAAGGTCGGATCTGGAGTGATTGAATCCTTAAGGATTTGGGCTTGAGGATTGGTGATTTTGGGTCCTCGGCATCGGCTTCTGCTTATCTTCGTGTTTCAGTCCCCTTTTTCTCTTCTCTTTCCAGGTTTTGGCTTCTGCTTCGTTCGGGGTGTTTTGGGTGTTGGTTTTTGTTTTATGGTCAATCACCTAGTGGGTAGCATCAACAATGGGCTTCAACAGCCTTCGTTCTTATCTCTTCTATACTCTAGTTCTAGAACTCCACTTCCATTTCCGAGGCGGTTTTGCGTGGTGGTCTTCTATGTGCTTTGGGATGTGCGTTCAGGAGATCGATGGAAGGTGGTGCCTTCTTCTTCGTTGGCTCTGGGAATTTTTGGTGATGTATTTGTTTGGGTTTTGGTGTTTTCCTCTTTTGTTCTGGTTGGTATTTTTGCTTGCAGCTTTTTGGAACATGTTGTTTTGTTCTGAAGTTCTTGGTTAGTTTTAGTTCTCTGTTGGATCAAATGCTTTTCCGGCGACGAGTGTTTTGAAAAAGGATTGAGGTTCAGCTATGTTTGGTTTGACAGTCAGCGATGGTGATGATAACGATGTGTTGGTGAAAGAGGTGATGTGATGATAATGCCAATGGAGTGGTTGACGAAGCGGTCTCATCTGGTTGTAGGGTTTGTGGCTCGAGGCATTGATGATGTTCTATTTGAATTTTGAATAGGGTGTGCGGTACATTTCGAGGCGCGGTGAAGCTGGTACAGTTGGAATTTTTGAATTTTGAATTTTGTAAGGGGTGAACTTTGATTTTGGAGGGATGTATGATGTTGCAGTAGTGAATTATTATGCATGGTTCCCACTTTTCTTTGAAGTGGATTTTTAATAAAATAAAAAATATGATTTGGGTGAGTGCGTGTGGACTACCAGCCCCACATAGTGATACAATTCTTTTTCCATCGCAATATTTAAAAGATTTTTATTATGATTGTTTTAATATTTATACATAAATTTATGAAATAATTAAGGTTATATAATTATAATATCATATATACCTTTTTTAGTTTCCCTTTTTTTGAAAAATGATAATGTCACTGATATGTATGTGGGTACCGCCACCTCCGTGAAGTGGTGTGATTCTTTATTTGTCCCCATTTTATATGGAATGTAATAAAAATATATTTAAAAAATATATATGATACATGTAGTTTATTAATTATTCTTAAAAAGATAATTATTATTTACCTTTCTTTTATTTCATTCTTTGAAAAGTAAAAACAAAGTTCATGCATATGTAAGGCCTACCGTCTCCATGAATGGTGTAATTCATTTTTCTATCTCTATCATTTATGAATGACTATAAATATATATATATATCATGAATTTATAAGATATTTATATCATTTTTAACATTCTACAAATTAAGAAACCAAGATAAAATTGAAAGGACTAAAACTACAAAACTGAAACTTATGTGAAAAAAACACATTTATCACCCAAAACATTATTTTTAATAAATAAGTGTTAACAAATGGGTGATAAAATCTTGTAAATAAATAATATAGGATATGATATATATATATATATATATATGAATATGGGTATGTAATATATTTATTATAAATATATATTTATTATATAATTGGTTCGAACACATAAGAAGGAAATCATACCTATGTAAAGGGTTTCTTAACTCAATTTCCATTAATTGGGTTATATCACTTATTTTTAGACAATGTTTGACATTACTTTTGTGAAGTGAACTATAATTATTTATGGTAAATTTATAATTATTTTATATCTTTTTAATTTTTTCACACATGATAACTTAATTGGTTAATTATCACTTCAATGATATAATCTTTGTAAGGGTTTCTCATACCACTTTTGTTTCTCTAGGAGATATTCTATATTCACCACTTTTTTCTTACATATGGTGTATATACATTCCATTTTTTATGATAAATCATGATTCCATTTTTAATAAGGTAATTTCATGTTTTATTTGAAGTTATTTATTTCATGGGGGTAATTATTCCAAATTTAATAAATATATATAAATAGGTAGGGGGAATCCCCCAACCCCCTTATTGAACCATAGAAAACCCCTTATTATTAATGTAGAGGGAACTCATTACATGGAATGCAGTCCCTATGGGTTTGAAACCCATGAAAATATCCTAATTTCATAAACATTTTATTTTTTTAGTTCTACCACGTTCCATTTTCCCCAATCTCGCATCACTTACATCATCACTATAATGATCACTCAACCAACGTTGATCCCTCCCAATATGCTCAATACTTGAAAAAGGAAACCATTACCATTTCTGTATGAAGCTCATAGTGCCCTCAGACCACCATCCTAGTCATCACAGCACCCCCACCACCCCTTCCCCCATCGTCAAGTTTCACCCCACAGTTGAAGTGGACATGTCCTAATGACATCATCAACCACTGATGGGGATCCTACAATTCAGATCATCATTTCCTACTGAAGGTTCACTACAGAGAATCACCTCACTTGATTCGTGAGCTTTCGCTGAGATTGCATGAACCATGCATCGGTGGAATATACCAAATTAAATCTGTAAATTTAGGCCATCCATGATCTGAACTGTAGACCAAATTTAGAAATATAGGGTGACCATACCACTTGGAAACCACCCTCACTACAGTTCTAAAGTTAATAAAGTCGTAAGGGTTTATTACAAAATCTTATCATTAATCAAGATTGGATATTTTTAAGAATTCATTGGGATAATTATATAATATTTAAATCTTAAATACAATATATTTTGTTATCATATGATTATTTCTCTAAATTATTGGGTTTCCTATCATTTAATTCTCTTTTAGTATTCAAGATATTGAAAAAATGTGTTTAAGGAAACCCAGATTTTCTTTTATACTCGATCTAGAACCTTTTCCATACATTTTCATATTTTCATTGAAATGTTTTAAATAATATTTTCATTATTCTATAATTATTTTTTAAGGACATTTTTACCCATATTTATATTTAAAAAACTTAAAAATGAATCTTTTTAGCATTTCTCAAATGAGGTATTTTTTACTTTTTACAAAACAAATGTGAAAGGAATATTTATTTAAACATACATAAAATGAATGGAATTTCTCATAATCATAAACACCCAATGATTTATTGGTTATATTTACTTATAAATAAACAATTTCCTTAATATTTGGAAAATTTTCAGATTTTAAAATTAGGAATTTAAATATAAAAAGTGTATTTTACTCAAGATATTTTCATGTGATCATTTTTATGTAGTTTTATCAATTTCAACATCCTTAATTGATTATTATTATTTAATAAGGATATAATTTAATTATACCATCCATTATATGTCTCTATAAGTTTTATGATTATTTTGACTGGGGAAAGTATTGACATTTCATATTCTAATTCTTTAAATACTGACTATTTTTTATTTTTAAAAAATTTATATTAAGTTGTATTATTTATTCATATTATAAATTTATTGAACTTATTATGTGATGGGTGGGTCTTATAATTACATATCCCCTTGATACATTGGTTGGTCTCATGAAACAAAATGGGTTGGGTATTTGGTCGAGCCCTTACCCATTTATGTATATATCTTGGCATGAGGCCTTGATGGTAAGTTTTGGTTTCCTAAAATTATATATTCCATCCTTATGAAGTCATTTATTTATGTCTATGTGATTATTTTAATAGTTATGATATCAATGGATGAGTTTAAATTTCATATTTTTATTCATATGGAATTATTTTATCATTATTTATTCCTGCCATATTATTCTTCATGCTAAAGTTATTGATTAAATGGAATGTGTTTTCAGTTATTTACATTTCCGTATTAATTATGATTTATTTAATAAAGATATATTCCACTATACATAACCCTTTATAATCATTTTCGATCACTATTATTTGTTTTCCTTTCCCCCAGATTCTATAAAGTGTAATATGATTGATATGAAAGGATATTCTAGAGGGGATAATGGTGTTCTTAAATAAAATACTTTGTTGTATTTTATGTTTTCAAATGTATATGAGATTCAATTATATATCTAATTTACCACGCATTCTAAATTGATTAGTCCCTTTGGATGTAATATCTTTTATCTTATTCCAATGTAATAAAGTAACCACCTTCTCTGATCTACTAAGTTCATTGTATTTATCGTTGGTATTCGAGAATGTTTTTAAGAAACCTTGGGGACTAGGATTTGGGGAAAATGTATTATGTAAAATAACCCTAGTAATAGCTCTGTAGATATGTATAATTATAAGATAATACCATAAATGTTTTAGAAAAGTATATATTTTGTTGTTTTTATAAAAATACATCCCTTCATGGATTCTCAAAGTGGATGTAGTTTCAGAATAGATGCTTCTAGGTGTAATAACTCAACAAAGATTTTGTTGAATATTTATAATCCGTAATTCATGTAACGTCTTGACCCGTATGCCACTAAATCGGTTCTTCAAGCCAGTTTTCCACATAACCTCAAGCACGCCTACCTGTATGCCTGAGGCTACTGACTAGCAGTGAGGGACTAGGAGGTGATAGTAGGGAGACTATGACCTCATACCAGAGTAATAAAATAGTGAGAATAACTATGTATCATACACAGTAGAAAGTAAACATTGTGAAGAAGTGATAAACAAATGAAACAGAACAAGGTGAATAGTAAAATTTTGTAAAAATCCAAAACTGCTATACAATACAATAAAACATTTGTCACTCAGTAGGATGGACACAGAGATAGAGTAATACAAAAGAAACTGAAAGTTAAAGTACAAGGATCTAATGCTTACTCTGAGCCAACCCACATACCCGATCTCCATACACTGTCCAACTTCAGTAGCCCGATCAGTAGAACTACTCAAGTGGCTCCACTCGATCATGAAACATTTGGCCTCAGCCCTTCCCCCATGCAACTCATGTTCAACCCAAAAATAATACATTAGATCTACACATAAAATCATGTGCACGTGCAGGGGTAAGAAACAATATCAGTAGGCTGCCCTGATAAGAAACTCGTAACTATGCTGCTAATGTGTATGCAAAAGAAACATGCTCAACCTAGCTGAGACACAACCAAAAGGTAGTAAAAACAAAACATGAAACCACATTCAAACTCATGGTCCATAATCCATGTCAACTAGGCAAGTACCACCATGGATTTCCATATCTATAGACATACACATGTATATTGCCTAACTATACATGTGTACATATATATGAATATTCATTAGTATGTGTATCAAACAACATGGAACCATAACAACAGTCGATCCTTATTTCTATAAGCCTGGTCGCCTGGACATCTTGTGTAGGGGCATAGAGATGGACATCGTTCCACTCAATCCATGTATCGCTAAGTAGATCTCTGGGTCTGTAATCCCATCGACATGTACCTGCTTCATCCAACGCCTAAATTATATCACATATAAAGGAACGACGCCACAGGGGGATCCTCATTATACACCTTGGTTTACATGTACTCTCCTCCAATAATAAACAAGGTAACAACTTACTGATGATCAATCCTATAAAAAAGGATACCATATACCGAAGGTCAATCTTATAAAATGTCACTAGTATGAAAACATGGATAATAAGCTCATGAATCCAACCAAGACTTAGAAAAACTTACTCGTAGGCATAGCAAAACCTTTACCTGTGGCATAGCACAACCTCACTCGTAGGCATATTAGAAAATTTCCCACAGGAATATCACAACCTCACCCATATGCATATCATAACCTTGAATACATGCATATAACAACCTCACTCATAGGCATATCAAAACCTTGCCCCATAGGCATAGAACAACCTCGTCTGTAGGCATATCATTCAGTCCATGAGTCTATCCAATACACTCCTACCACGAGAATCCAAGTATCACTCAAGACGTAAAAGTAAACATGTAAGGCTCCATAGTCGGATACTAGGAATCAGCTCTGGATATTCCAAAAATATATATATCACAAAATATACATACATTCAGGCTCAACAACCAAGTCCCGGGTAATTCCTTTGGGTACCAATAAAATATCAGAAATAACATGGCTCTGAATCCGGATACTGGGAGAGCACATCTGGCCATCCCAATAAGCAATAAAAATCCAAGGGAGAATGTTTGAGCATCTAAAAAGAAATAATGATGCCTCACATCAGGCTCAATAACCACTAACCAGGAAGCACCTATGGTGAACATCACTACATCATTAATAAATAAGTGAAACATAACAAAGAGTGAGGGTGGCCAAAATTCCCAACCCAATACTACAATCACCACCCCATGGGCTTACTAGTTTGTCACAGGTTCTAGGTGACACCTGAATACCATCTCTACCCAGACCCAACGTACAACTCAGGGTCAGTCAAACCACAAGCACCCGTTGGGTCCCTCAATTCAAACAGAAAGAGGCATCCTACTCGGGATCCTATAGGTAAACACAAGAGAAGGCATCCTAAATGGGATTCATAGTTGAAAAGGTAATGGATAAATACTACAAGGGATCCTCAAATGTCAATAGGTATAGGGAACCTAAAACAGGGATCCTCTCAAAGGAAAACAGGAGAGAGATCCTACAAGGGGCTCCCTAGGCCAGCACATAAGTAAAGGCATCCCTAAGAGGATCCATGGAAGAATCTGGTCTCACAACCTCATGGGATAGAAAGGAACATCATACAAGGAAAACATTATAAAAATCATAGGTTAGGGTTGATATCTCATAGATCATCTTAGATCAAAGGTCTCATCTAAGTTGGTCCGAACACCCATCCTATTATTCACACCAAGTCTCACTCTTAGGTGACAACTGAACTCGATAACTTGAGGAAAAACCTATCTAATTTGATAGAAACCCCCAAAACATCATTTATATGACCTTAAAATGTCAATAAGATTCCACCATTGTGATCGGCATGGAAAAACACTCAAAATGGACTACACACATTCCAAATTCTGACTCCCTGGGTACAAAATATCCCAAACCTCTAAGCTGGAAAATGTTTATGGTGTGTACTTTATAGTACACAGCGTGTACTCTTATCCCTCACCCTGGATGTGTACTTATACATGGATAGAACAACCTGGGGTTTTCCTGTGTAAAATTAAACCACATGTACTTAAAAGTACCTGGTGTGTACTGTCTAAAAACCAAAAACCAGTGTTGTTTTTCACACGTCCGGACAAACCTCTATGTACCACCACACAGTGTTTACTCAAAGTACACGGCGTGTACATAGGAAAAATTATTCTTCCCCAAATGGGAAGAACATATGGCATTTTCCCCTGGAACACACACCGTGTAACCTAGTTTTCTCAATGGGAAAACCCTCAGATCGCATGAAACCCCTATTTTCTCCCCCAAAACAACAGATTGGGCCTTAAGATGCCCCAATCATAAAATATATGGCTATAAAAACATAATAAAACCAATTTAAAAGATATCTACATTAAAAATTAAATGGGCGTACCTTCAGGTGGAAATCGCCAAAGCTTCACTTGATTTCACCATCCACGGTCGCCATATACTAACTCAACGCGTCGAGGGCTTCGCAACGGTACATCACTTCCCTTACATATCTATCTCTTTCTCCCTTCTCCATTTCTCTCTTTATTCATTGCCAAGGAGAATGTAACGACCTGAGATTTTAAATAAATTTTGTCTCCTAACTTTTTGTGTTATTTTATTTTATACTCAACAAAAATATTTCATTTAATAAAATCAGTATAATTAAAATGAGACCATTGGGTTTTGATTGTTATATAACCATTGTTAAATAAGACCGTTGGAAACTAAATGTTTCAATTATTGTCTATAAATACAAGTGATCTTGATTAATTAATATAGAAAGAAGATTTGATGGCCTCATCCAGTAGTCTCGGGCTGATCAAAGCCCATCTGACGGAACTCGGGAAGGAGGTAGCACCTTTGGGATTTGCTCTGGACCAAACCCAAGTCGAACTTCATCATGTGAAGCTGGAATGGAATCACCTTCGTGAGAAGTTCAAGCTGATAGAAGTAACTAATCGAGCAACGTTAGCCGAGACGCCCCAAGATTCATTCACCATAACAGACCTTACTCTTAGGTCCTATTCTGGTGTTATAAGGGGTTATGTAATGAGACCGTAACTGACTTGTGTAATCCTTTCTTTAAATAAAAATTATGATATCTTCTTATGGTGAAGTTTGTGAATTTTCAAATGTCCGGATAAATATAGTATGCATATTATTGATGAATTTTAGAAGGATATTTTTAAAAATATTTATGTAAACCTTAAATAATTAATAATGTGTAATGATT
This sequence comes from Viscum album, assembly GCA_963277665.1. Taxonomy (NCBI): domain Eukaryota; kingdom Viridiplantae; phylum Streptophyta; class Magnoliopsida; order Santalales; family Viscaceae; genus Viscum; species Viscum album. The sequence goes on from OY728120.1 coordinate 490,061,512, forward strand.
TTCGAAAAATGGCCTTCTACAGTTATGTTCAGTAAGAAATTTATAGTCTAATAAGATCAACATATTTTTTGATGAATGGTTATTTATGAATAGTGATTTTACGCTTAGGATTAGTAATGTGACCAAATAGATTAGTAATCTCACTTAGAGAAAGTATTAATATCATTTAGGCACATTGATTAAGTAATGTAATTCTATAAAATAGGTAAATAACTATTTCCGAAATTATTAGGCAAGTATTAGTTTTTTCAGGTGAATAGTGCTTTGTAATTAAAATTTAAATTAAAAATATTTAGAAAATTATTTTTTTATAAAATGGAGTTCATTTTTGAATTCAGAGCATCGATATTAGGTTATGGTGTTTTTTGGGGATTTTTCTGAAAAAAATGAATTTTCAGTGAATAGTGTTTTTATATAAAAATTTAATTAAAAATATTTAGAAAATTATTTTTCTAAAATGGAGTTCATTTTTGAAATCAGAGCATTGATATTTGGTTGAGGTGAAATTTTGGGATTTTTCTAAAAAAGTTGAATTTTCAGTGAATAGTGAATATTCAGTTTAGAGTTTCGGGTGTTTAATGACATCATTAAGGATGTAATAATTATGTAATAATTCTGGTCGACTTATGAATAGTAATATAAGGTATGATTTGTCCCAAGTGGCCAATACCATGGGAAAATACCATGGGGAAGCTCATGGTTTTTCCAATACAACCAATGAGGTGTCCCTAGGCCATTAATGCCTAGTACCCTAACTTCACCTATAAATACCTAGCCATTCTCTCATCCTTTCCATTACAAAATCCTTTTCAATGATGTTATAGTCTTATTAACTTCCAAGGAGTCCTCCCAAGGTTCTCTCAAGCCTCCCAAGGTCCCAAATATCAATATTTCGAAGTTACTCCTCAAGGTAAGGGATCCTAACTCTCTCTTTCTTTTTAAGTAGTATTCTATATGTCTTACTCTCATCATATCGTTTTATGAATGTTTGAGTGGCATCTTTAGGCTGCTGAATTTTTGTAAGGGATTCTTCCACCATTATCATTTTTTAACTTCTATTTTCATGTCATTTCTTTCAAGATTATTTTCTTATGTTGGGGTATGATCTTCTATATCTATCATACTGTCCTTTTTATGTTCATATGATGAGAGACCCTATTTGATCTCATCAATTCATTTTTTGAAGTTTTAAGTAACGTCGTTAGGCTGCCGAACTTTCATAAGAGAAATCTTATTTTTGTCTTCCTTTCAAGTTCTTCATTTACTATGGTATATCTTTCAAATTTCCTTACCATGTTCTTAAATAATTTATATTATTTACCCCTACTTTGTTATGGATCATTTATGTGTGGGTTACCCATGTCCCCTCTCTTTTCAATGTTTTCTAAAACCCTGCAACATAGCCATTATGCTGCTGAATTTTCTTCTCAAAATTTCTCTCTCTTTTTCTCAAATTATTTTATTTTATTAATTGAATACTCAAAGATATTTATTATATAGTTTTATTCACATATATATCAAAATTTTCAATTTTAATTCTGTTATTTACATACATGAAAACCTCATTTCTTTTCCTTGGGTTTAAAGTGACATAAAGATCATGTCATTAAAGCAGTTTTTAAAACATTATGATTATGAAAGGAAACCCATTTCTTTTATACTATATGGGTTATTTATGAAATTTTTGATGATGATATATGTGTCTCACATGGTAATAAAGAAAAATTCAGGGTGCGCCCTGATATCCCTCCAATGCATTGGGTAATGATGTAATATATAGGGATTACAATTTTAACGATACCTTGGTGAATAACCTTAGTAATTTTAAATAACACATTAGGGATGCACCTTGGTGATATGGTCATGATTTTATAAGTTAAATTTTGTATCCATATCTTCAAGTTATGATTCATGTTATTTTCTCTATGATATTCATATACTTACATTGCTCATTTCTTTATGTTTTTATTCAAGTTCTTATTGATATCACAAGTAAACTATTGCCTTGTTTACCCTTACTGGGCCTTCTTCTCACCCTTTACTTTGATGTATATCTCTAGGATATGAGACGCAATAATTGAACGCAGGATGAACATATGATGAAGCCTTACAAGTGGATTAGAATAATGTTTTAGGTTGTTTTCATGTTTTATGTCCCTGATTTCCAAGACACTAGACTTTAAAAATCCTTTATTTGTAAAATGTAATGAAAATTTATGTTATAAAAATTTGGGATGCTATAGTTGGTATCAAAGGATGGTTTAGTTATTTATGGAAATTAAGATATGAAAATGTTAGTAATAATACTATAGAAAAATTTAAATATAGGAAATATTCCTAGTATTTTGGTGAGTATTGAGTAAGTGGTTTATCAGGAAAATACATCCCTGTCAGGATACGAGCAGGTAGAGGTGGCTCTGGCATAGATGTACATAGGGTTAAAACCCGAAAACAGTGCTTTGAGATAGACTCAAATGGGAAATGGTACACAACAATGGGCCTTGCTGCACTCTTGGTTACGACACTCCCAGGGGATATGTCTGGTTAATTGCAAGATTTTTATGAATCATTATTAAGGAATTATAGAAAAATGTAATTGTCAAAGAATGAAGTTTTAAGACATAAAATCCTTTTAGTTAAAAGATTCGTAAATGAAATAAGTTTCTCATGAAGGATTTATTCTTTTAGAAAATTCCCCAATAGTCTAGGAATACATTGACATATTTCTTGAGGAGTTACCCGGACCTTCCCCAGAAAGAGAGGTAGAGTTCTCTATTGAACTCGTACCTAGATCTCATCTGATGTCAAAGACCCCCTATAGTATGAAAAATGTGGATCTAGGGGAATTAAAGAAACAACTACAAGATATTTTGGAGAATGGATTTATCCAACCAAGTGTGTCTCCTTGGGGAGCACCAGTTCTCTTTGTGAAGAAGAAGGATGGATCGATGTAGATATGCATTGATTATATAGAACTTAATGAGATCACAGTGAAGAAAAAATACTCTCTTCCAAGAATTGATGACTTATTTGACCTACTTCATCGGACTCAATTCTTCTCTAAGATTTATCTTTGTTCTGGTTATCATCAATTGAGGGCAAATAATGATGATATTCCAAAAACTGCCTTCCAATCAAGATATGGGAATTATGAGTTTGTTGTTATGCCCTTCAGACTGACTAATACACCTGCTATTTTTATGGATCAAGAATAAGTTGATTTTGGAAACTTGTGTTTTATAAAATTGATATCCTTTGTATGGGAAAATGATTTGGTGATTAAATGATAAAGGTTATTTTGGACGATGTTTTCTCTTTTGGAGTACTATATTCCTAAGGAAAATAAAAATACTACAGGATTTTATTTGTGGAGGAATGGTAGAAATTTTTATTTTGTAAGAATCTATGTATTTATTGTGGAAAGATGGTGATTTTGGTTATTTCTGGAAAATGATTAACCTAGCATAGAGAATATGTGATTAGGTTAATTACACATTAGTATGAGACTTTGAGAGTAGTCGATGTTATTTGGAGATAAATGTTAAGATTTATTGTAGAAGACTGTGTGATTAAATCCTTCTGAGTTTTGGGTTTCAATCTTAGTTTGGATTATTTTGATGAATTTTAAGGATTATTGTGTATTGAATGGTCTTTCTTGAACTTTGGGTACTATTTGTTGAATTTTGGAGATTAATAGTAGTTTTTTTATAAAGGATTATCCTTTTGGGGGATGATATGATCTCGTACTAACCATTTTGGTTTTATTTTATGTCTAAATACAAGGGAAATACATAGTTCTACTTTTGTGGATTATGTGACTCTATAGAAGATGATTCTTGTGCTTTAAATGTGACCAAGTCTTTTTGAATGCTCATCGTTTGGAGAAAAGATTAGTTTTGGTAGAAACTTATTAAAGGAAGAAACTCTACATGAAGGTAAGTATATTCCATTATATTTTTATTCTATGTATTAAATGAATTCCTTAAAATTATGAAAAGGAATATAAACCAAAAACATTGTTGGTTTACGTTTCCTACTGGGTTATCAAAGACCATTTACACACATCATAAGTGTGTGATTTTCATGTGGTTAACTTTCTCCTAATCATGATTTCTACCACTCTCAATCAGAACATGAACCTTTGTTTTCTATTCCATATCTATGTTTCCCTACATTGAATCCTAGTATGGGTTAACTCGAGTGACCTTTTTACTTCCCTTTATTTCTTTTAATGTAATATTTTTACTGACTCTTTTTCCGATGTGGGACTTTCAACGTAATTTCCAAGACCAATTTTTTTAAATTGTGAGGAAGAAATTTCTTAAGGGGGGAATAATGTAACGACCCGATATTTTGAATAAATTTTTGTTTCCTAACTTTGTGTTTTATTTTATTTTATACTCAACAAAAATATTTCATTTAATAAAATGATTATAATTAAAATGAGACTGTCAGGTTTTGATTGTTATATGACCACCGGTCAATAATACCGTTGGAAACTAAATGTTACAATTATTGTCTATAAATACAAGTGATCTTGATTAATTAATATAAAAAGAAGATTCGATGGACCCATCCAGTAGTATCAGGCTGATCGAAGCCCATCTGACAGAACTCGAGTAGGAGGTAGCACCTTTGGGCTTTGCTCTGGACCAAACCTAAGCTAAACTTCATCATGTGAAGCGGGAACGGAATCACCATCGCGTGAAGTTAAAGTTGATAGAAATCACTTCTCATGCAATGTTGGTCGAGCCGCACCAAGATTCTATCACCCTATAACACCTTACTCTTAGGTCATATACTGGTGTTATAAGGGGTTATGTAACAAGACTGTAACTGCCTTGTGTAATCCTTTCATTTAAATAAAAATTCTGATTTCTTATTATGGTGAAGTTTGTGAATTTTCAAATGTCCGGATAAATATTGTATGCATATTATTGATGAATTTTAGAATGATATTTTTAAAAATATTTATGTAAACCTTATATAATTAATAATGTGTAAGGATTTTTGAAAAATGGTCTTCTACAATTATGTTCAGTAAGAAATTTAGAGTCTAATAAGATCAACTTAATTTTTGATGAATAGTTATTTATGAATATTGATTTTACGCTTAGGATTAGTAATGGGACCAAATGTATTAGTAATCTCACTTAAAGAAATTATTAATATAATTTAGGCACCTTGATTAAGTAATGTGATTCAATAAAATAGGTAAATAACTATTTCAGAAATTATTAGTCAAGTATTAGTTTTTTTCGAGTGAATAGTGTTTTTTAATTAAAAATTAAATTTAAAATATTTAGAAAATTAGTTTTTTATAAAATGGATTTCATTTTTGAATTCAGAGCATCGATATTAGGTTATGGTGATTTTTGGGGACTTTTCTGAAAAAAATGAATTTTCAGTGAAAGTGTTTTTATATAAAAATTAAATTAAAAATATTTAGAAACTTATTTTCATAAAATGGAGTTCATTTTTGAAATTAGAGCATCGATATTTTTTTAAGGTGAAATTTTGGGATTTTTCTGAAAAAGTTGAATTTAGGTGAATAGTGAATTTTCAGTTTAGAGTTTCGGGTGTTTAATGACATCATTAAGGATGTAATAATTATGTAATATTTCTGGTAAACTAATGAATAGTATGATATGTTATGAGGTGTCTCAAGTGGCCAATACCATGGGAAAATATCATGGGCAAGCCCATGGTTTTTCCAATACCACCAATGAGGTGTCCCTTGGCTATTAATGCCTTGTCCCCTCACTTCACCTATAAATACCAAGTCATTATCTCATCCTTTCCATTCCAAAATCCACCTCAACTAATTTCTGGTATCCTTACCTCCCAAGGAGTCCTACCAGGGTTCCCTCAAGCCTCCCAAGGTCCCAAACTTCAATATTTTGAAGTTACTCTTCAAGGTAAGGGATCCTACCTCTCTTTTTCTTTTTGAGTACACTTTTGTATGTCATTTCATTTAAGACCCATGTTATTATGTTTTGGGATGTTGTTTTATATTAATATTTTATCCATTTTCCTGATCATTTGATAAGATATCCCCTTTTACTCTCATCATTTCGTTTTATGAATGTTTAAGTGGCGCCGTTAGGCTGCCGGATTTTTGTAAGGGATTCATCCACCATTTTCATTTTTCAAGTTCTATTTTCTTGTCACTTCATTCAAGTTTATTTTCTTATGTTGGGGTATGATAATATATATCTATCATACATTAAATTTTATGTTCATATGATTAGATACCCTATTTGATGTCATCAATTGATTTTTTGAAGTTTTAAGTAACGATGTTAGGCTGCTGAATTTTCAAAAGAGAAATCTTATTTTTGTCTTCCTTTCAAGTTCTTCATTTAATAGGGTATATCATTAAAATTTCATTACCATGTTCTTAAATCTTTTATATTATGTCCCCCTACTGTGTTATGGATCATTTATGAGGGGGTGACCCATCTCCCCTCTCTTTTCAATGATTTCTAAAACCATGCAACATAGCTGTTATGATGCTGAATTTTCATATCAAAATGTCTCTCTCTTTTTCTCAAATTATTTTATTTTATTAAGTGAATACTCAAAGATCTTGATTATATAGGGTTATTCACATATATATCAAAATTTTATATTTCAATTATGGTATTTAGATAAATGAAATCCATTTGTCTTTTCTGTGGGTTTAAATTGACATAAAGATCATGTCTTTAAAGCAGTTTTTAAAAAATTATGATTATGAAATGAAACCCATTTCTTTTATGCTATATGGGTTATTTATGAAATTTTTTATGATTATATATGTGTAACACATGATAATAAAGACCAATTAAGGGTTCACCCTGATAGAAATCTAATGCATTGGGTAATGATGTAATCTCTAGGGATTACAATTTTAACGATACCTTACTGAATAACCTTGGTAATTTTAAATGACACCTTGGGGATGGACAATGGGGATATGTTCATAATTTTCTAAGTTAAATGTTGTAGCCACATATTTATGTTATGTTTCATTTTTTTTTCTTTATTATATGCCTATACTTCCATTGCTCATGTCTTTATGTTTTTATTCAAGTTCTTATTTATATCACAAGTAAATTGTTGCCTTGTTTACCCTTAATGGGCCTTCTGCATAACCTTTACTTTGATGTATGTCTCCAAGATATGAGACGCAATAATTGAACGTAGTATGAACATATAATGAAGCCTTACAAGTGGATTATAATAATGTTATAAGTTGTTTTCATGTTTTATGTCCCTGATTTTCAAGACACTAGACATTAAAGATCCTCTGTTTGTAAAATGTAATGAAAAGTTCTGTTATAAAAAGGTGGGATGCTATAGATAATAACTTAGGAGGCATGCCCCAAAATGAGGAGGAACTAATATGAAGGAAAAAAAAAGAAGGTAAAAAATGAAAGAAAATAAAAAGGGGGCCAGGCCGGCCCTTGTGCCTCACTCAAGTTTAGGCCATGCCTATGCCAAACTTCCTATTTCGGACTCAAAAAATGGAGACAAATCTCAATATGATGCCCCTTTAAAAAGTTATCACCAAATAACTGTAAGAACTCGGAACTTATTTTGTTGTATTATTTTCCTTTTCTGAAGTTTTTGAGAAAAGAGGAGTTTCTGGAAATTTTTCAAGTACACATCCTGTACTTTTTGAGTACACGTCGTGTATTTTGTTACCACAAGAGGTCGTGTGCTGGCCATGTCATGGACACACACACAATCATGTGGGGTGAAGTGGAGGCCAACTAAAGAGGAGTATGAAAATAGTAAGTACACACCGTGTACTCCAAAAGTACACGCCGTGTATTGTTTTTTCATTAAATGCACTGGGGTCGGGTCTAATCGCCAAAAACATCTTCTTCTAGGTTTCATTCGTCCGAGAGCTCCCGTATGGCCGTGATATTCTTTGGTACCCCCGCCTGAGCATTCGAACTCTGATTCGACTGCTTTCGATTGCATTGGGATCGTCTCGGTAATCTCTCTCTTCTGCTTGAGCTTCATTTCATGTTTCCTCCTCTTTCTCTAGTTAACGTGGGTTGATCATTTTGTGAATTTTCTTACATCTATGTCATTATAAGAAGATTCAAGCCATGTGATTCATTTATAGAGATCTCCTAATGCCAAGGTAGGTGGCTTGTACCTTTTCGTTCGAAGTCTTTGAGTATTATGTGAAAATTCCCCCAATACCCTTGAATGGGGTATTGCGTGTTTACCGTTTTTCCCATGTTGTTTTCCTGCCATGATTTTATGCATTTGTAGAGGTAATTTGGATATGAATTTGGTTTATTTATATGCTTTGGATGTTTTTTTCCCATGTATTTTTCTGTTTACGACCATTTGGTCCTGTTTAGCCTTTGGCTGGCTTGCCTATTTTCCATGCCTATTGTTGTATGGTGGAGAGTTATATTTTGACATGCTTGTTATGATGTAGATTACTTAGCCAAGTAGTTCTATAGGTTTAAATTGTCTATATTACACTGCCATGCTCGCTGACCAACACAGGGTCGTGAGAACCTGGTGTAGTAGGCTATAAGGGGGGATTGATCGAGTGAGCATCCTTAGAGAGCCTAGAACCACCAAGAGCTATAAGGGGAATTGGATGAGTGAGATTCCTTAAAGAGTCCTTGGTTTCTTTAGAAAATAAGGGGATTGACTACGTGAACTTCCTCGTAGAGTCTTTGTTTGAATTGAACGACCTAGGATATAAGGGGAAATGACCAAGTGAGCTTCCTCAGTGAGTCCTAGACCTCGGGGCTATAAGGGGAATTGACATGTGAGCTTCCTCAGAGGGCCCTTGACTACCTTAGACTATGCGGGGAATGGACTGTGTGAGCTTCCTCAGAGAGTCTTACTTTACCTATAAAATCTGGGGAATGAACTGTGTGATCTTCCTCAGAGAGTCTTGATTTACCTTTGAATATGAGGGGATAAACTTTGAGTTCTTCCTCCGAGAGTCTTATTAAATTCCTATGAAAGAACCAGAGGGGTTGGGCTATGTGTACTACCCAGAGGTTTGTCTTTACTTCTTAGATAGGACCAGAGGGAATGGTTGCGAGTACTTCCCAGAGGGTTACATGTTTGATATTTAGTTGTTGTTTCACTACTGCTTGATATTGAAATGTGGATTGTTTACTGCTAAGAATATTCCTCTTTACTACTTTCTATACTTTTACCTTCCATATATTCACTGACTATTAGGTACAGATATTTGGGTGGTTTCCTACTAGGATTTAGTCTCACACCCTGTTTGGGTCATGCTTTTGGGCCCAAACAGATTATATTGTTGCAGGTATAGATAAGGGCAAGCGCCCTTCTAGTTCAGGTACATGAATTGTTGTGGAGCTGGAGAGCATGGGACCAAGAATATTCTTGTGATACTGAGGAGTTGTTTATCTTTTATTTTTTACTTTGGTTTGGTACTATTTTTATTCCATCATTGTGTCTGGTTTGGCTGCTTTCCCCGACATATGTATCATGCATCATTTATTATGCATTACTCCATTTGTTTATTATCTCAGTCTTCTGTTGTTTAATGTTGTTGGATATTTACTACTTCCACTATTAAATGTTTGATTACTTCCATTGTGTACTCAACCAATGTGGGCATAGTTTCCCCACTATCACACCCAAGGCCCTCACTGCTAGTTGACAGCCTCTGGCGTTTGGGGAAATGTGCTTGAGGCCATGTGACCAACCGAGTACGGGGCGCCTCTAGGTGGCTTCCAGAACTGGTACGTTACAAAGTGGTATCAAAGGATTCTTTTCTCTTGAATTTCTGTTTGGAGACTATAGTCAGGGATAGGATTGAATATGTAATTGGTAATAAGTTGTGCATGGGATTACTTAACCCGTGTACAGGGAAAATCCATAATACCTCGTTTATTGAAATTTTACTGGTATTCAATTTTACAGTTGATTTGATTTCCACCATTGGGTGACTCACATATAATGGGTTATTACTATTGATGGTATTGTGGTTCTATTTCTGTTGAAACCTAATGAGATGGGGGTATTCAATCTCATGCATCATATAGGCACTTGCAATAAATCACATTTCATGTATTCTTTTCAAGCCATCTATGATGCTTTTGCGATTTCATGTTGTTGTGGTATATTTTTTATAGAATATCCATGTTGTTGTGATAGATGCCTTTATAAAATACATGTTGTTTGATAGGGCATGGTTGTGTAGATCTTTGTTTAGATGAATTCCAAACTTTGGTTCTTGAGGTGTTATGGGCCCTCATGGACAGGAATTTTGTGGATCATCTCCTTGTTGCCTTGTTATAACTTGTATAAGATACCAAACATTTATTCGAGGGGAGTATGGGCCCTCACTAATCGTAATTTTTCACCTTCAAGGTTCATTTTAGTGTTTTTATAGGATTTGGAGTTGTTTCATAGGCTTACTGTCTGTAAAAACCCAGAATAAACGCCGTGTAGTTTGGACTACACTCCATGTTGCCTTTTATTCAGGAAGAAACAGTTTTTCAAGAGTACATGCCGTGTACTTATGTACACACCATGTAGTCTCTAACCGTGTCTTAGGCCATGTGGGAAGATACACAGGATGGGGAAATCCTTGTAGGAACATGTCGTGTATCCTGACCTAGGTACCCGGTCATGTACCTAACAACACGGGTCAGTGGAGTCTCTTCTTATACACACCGTGTCCATCTAGAACACGACGTGTATTCTGACTCAGGTACCCGGTTGTGTCATGAACAAACATGGGTCGGTGTTATCTTTTTACAAACACGTCGTTTCAGGATTATGCATGTCGTGTATTCTGACCGCAGTACCCGTCCATGTCACGAACAACACAATTCAGTGTTATCCTTCCTTAGTAAACACTGTGTTTTTTGGAGCATGTCGTGTAGTGTAACCTGGGTAGATAGGCTGTGTCACTAACAACACGGGATGGTGAATCTTGTCCAGTACACATCGTTTCTACCTTGAACACGCCATGTAATCTTGTCTTGGGAGATCCGTGTGGCTTAACCGTGTAGAAGTAACTGGGCAAGGAAAGAGGATTCAAGTACATTCCATGTGTTTGGAGAACACTCCATGTTTTGGGGGTGTTACATGCCGAGTTAGGGCAAGGGTACGCACCATTGTGGATGACTTTAGGGAACACGTCGTGTAATAATTGTACACGTCATGTAGTCATGTTTTTTAAAACATGAATGCTTTCTTTTTCTTATACCCTTATAACAACCCTTTTTCAGTTTTTGATAATCTTGAATCTATGTGGGCATTTGACCTCGAAGATTCATGCCACCTAAATGTCCTTCGGTTGACCGCCAGTTGCAGGGCAGTGATCAGATGCCTGATATGGCTGATCAGGGACTTCATGTAGATCTTCATGTTGTGCCATACCAGGAACCATCTGTTATACCAGTTGCAGGCACCGATGCACAGTTTAGGGAGGGTTTTCTGAGGATGATTCAGACCTTCCAGGGAGCGCCGCCTCCTACACTGTCGATGGAAAAGTTGACGGGGGGTTTCCAGCAGCAGCATCCTCCAACCTTTTTAGGGGAAAGAGGACCACAGGCTACAGAGTCGTGGCTCGAAACCATGCTAACGATCTTCGAGCATTTCAAGGTACCACCAGATAGGAGGGTGAAGCTTGCGACCTGTATTCTTCGAGACTCCACTACGAGGTGGTGGGATGTCATCTCTCAGGCGTGACACCACCAGAATATGGCTTGGGAGTAGTTACAACGTATATTTTACGATTACATCTACCCGAAGACCTTCAGGGACGATCAAGCCTAGGAGTTCATGATCCTAGAGTAGGGTACTCTTTCTGTGATGGAGTATTCCTCTCACTTCATAGAGCTACAGCATTTCACACCTATTCCATCAGGTGATTAGTTGTTCCTGGATAGGAATTTTGAGTACTGCCTCTGGCTGGATATCCATTCCCAAGTGAAAATATTTAGGTTGACTTCGATATCCTCTATCGTCAACCAGACACTGATTACGGAGTGCAATCTGAGGGGTTCTGAGCTGTGAGCCAAGGCAGTTCAGTATCTAGAGTAAGTGCTCCGCCAGCTGATAGTAGGAAGCGCTGGAGGGAGGCTACACGAGGAGATCAGAGCAGGCGGTATGCACCTTCTTGTAGCCACGTGGTGTGCTACCAGTGCTGGAAGAGTGGGAATACGAGGCCACATTTCCCAAGAGACCTAATTTAGTGTCGATCGTGCGGCAATATGGGTCACCTTCAGCACTTTTTTCAGTTCTTCTCACTTGGAGTTGGTGACAGGGGTTCCTCTATGACTCCTCGTCCAGGAGTAGCGCCACCAGCTTCTCACCAGTCTGGGAACTGGAGTTCTTCTGGCCATTCAGGCCAAGGTGGAGGTTGTGGACATGGTGGTCAGTCACTGTATTTTAGTGATAACAAAGTGGATCAGATCGTAGTGGTCAAGTAGGGTCACAAGGACGCGGTGCAGGCCAGAAATTTATAGTCCAGCAGACCCAGCAGGAGTAGGATCCCGAACCCTATACAGTTTGAGGTACGATCTTAGTAGCCTCAGTTTTGCCTTCTTCTCTTTTCGATATAGGGGGTTCCAATAGGTTTATCTCTGTTGTTTTTGTGGAGATCCTTGGGCTCTGCATATTTTTCTTTACCGATATATTGATGTTAGACACACTGTTGGGGACTAGGACGGCTAGTGTACGTTAGTGCAAGGAGTTCTCTCTAGAGGTTGCTGGGTGTCCCTTCTTATGGGATTTCTATGTCCTAGAGATGACAGGCTATGATTTCATTCTCGAGATGTACTGGTTGGTTCCCTTCTAGGCAGTTGTCAATAGTTATCACCGCATGGTGAATTTCGTATCACTATAGGGTGGATCATTTCTTCAAAGAGGCGAGTGGGATGTCTAGGCAAGTAGAGCAGGACCCGAGCATCATGGGCTAGAAGGAGTTACAGCCTAGATTTCTAGTCTTTATCTGGATGACCAGGGGACTTCACATATGGACTTTCCCCTAGTGTTGGATCGTTTCAGGGATGTCTTTCAAGAAGAATTTTTAGGTTTTCCTTCAGATCTAGAGGTAGAATTTTCGATTGAGCTTGTTCCAAGAGTGGCACCGGTGTCCATTCCTCTGTATAAGATGGATACACCTAAGTTACAGGAGCTCACGAAGTAGTTTGAGGAGTTTCAGGAAAAGGGTTTAATCCGACCCAATACTTCTCCTTGGGCTTCACCTGTCCGGTTTGTGAAGAAGGCAGACGGTACCCTTATGCTTTGTGTGGATTATCCGAAAATGAACCAGTTGACGATCAAGAACCGATATCCCTTTCCCAAGATTGATGATCTATTTGATCATCTTCAAGGATCCCAAGTATTCTAAATGATTGAATTGATATCTAGTTATCATTATTTGTGCGTTAGACCATCTAATATACCTCTTAAATCCTTCTGGAGTAGGTATGGTCTATACGAGTACTTAGTTATGTTCTTCGGTCTCATGAACGCGCCTGCAATTTTTATGGCACTGATGAACTGAGTGTTCCATATTTACTTTTATTCCTTCATAGTGGTCTTCTTGGATAATATCTTGGTGTACTCTCACACTTGAAACGACCATGATACCCATCTTGAGATCATTTTGAGTACATTGAGGGAGCATCAGTTATATGATAAGCTCTCAAAATGCCACTTTTGGATGGACCAGATTCACTTCTTGGGTCACATTATTTCAGAGACAGAGTATCAGTAGTCCCAAATAAAGTTAGATCTGTAGTTTCCTAGGAGAATCTGAAGAACGTCTTTGAGTTGTAGAGTTTTTTAGGTTTGGATGAATACAACATACATTTTATACAGGAATTTTCACACATAGCATCCCCCCTGACAGTTCTGGACAATAAGGGTGCGAAGTTTTTATGGTCAGATTCTTGTGAGTCAGTCTTTCAGGAGCTGAATGGGAGGTTTACTTCAGCACCAATACTAGTCTTTCCAGATTAGGGAAAGAGATATACCATTTACTATGATTTGTTAGCTATCAGGTTGGGAGTTGAGCTTATGCTGGGAGATGGAGTCATTGCGTACGGGTTTTGGCGGTTGAGGCCACATGAGAGGAATTACCTGAAGCACGATCTGGAGTTGGCAGCTTTTTTTCATGCCTTACGTTGTTGAAGACACTATCTTATTGGAGAGAATTTTGTGGTTTTCACCAACCACAAAAGTCTCAAGTACATCTTCACACAGAGTGATCTGAATTTGAGACAACAGAGGTGGGTCGAGTACCTACAGTCCTTTGACATTGAGCATGCTTATATGCCAGGGAAAGGAAATGAAGTGGATGATGCGTTGAGATGAAGGACTCAGATACAGGAAGTTTAGGAGGCCAGTAGTGAGTGACAGCTTATGGCTCTGTTCTCTGAGATGCATTTGGTGGTGCAAGATAGTCAGGGGCAGACATTTCATTCTTCTGAGGATGTTACCTCTACTTTTCTTGATCAATTTCGAATGAGACAGCTATCAGATTCTAAAGGACTAGTCCTAAGGGAGAGTGTGTAAGGAGAGGACCCTATTCCTAGATGAACCATAGGTGAGGATGAGATCTTGCGTTTCTAGGGGCGTATATGGGTGACAGAAGATATATGTGAGGAGCAGATGCAGGACTTTCATTCCTCATTTTGGGAAGTTCATCCTGGTGTAAACAAGATGTATCGTGATCTACACCGTCAGTATTGGTGGCCAGGTATGAATAGGGACATTGCTGGTTTCGTCATGAGGTGGTCCACTTGTCAGCAGGTGAAGTCGGAGCATCAGCGACCGACAGGGATTTTGCAGTAGTTACCCATTCCTGAGTGGAAGTGGAGTGACGTCACGATGGACTTCATTACGGGTTTACCGAGGTCACCTCGAGGGAATCACGCAGTTTGGGTAGTCATTGACAGGATTACGAAGGTCGCTCACTTATTTTTGATCAAGAGGACCTTCAGTGTTGATGAGCTGGGGCAGTTGTACATCCGAGTGATTGTATGTCTGCATGGATTTCCACACTCCATTGTTTCATACATGGCTGCTCGTTTTACTACTCGGGTCTAGTAGTGGCTTCTAAAGGCTTTGGGTACATAGGTACTTTTGAGTATCGCTTACCACCCCTAGATAGATGGCATGTCCGAGTGTACGATTCATGTGCTTGAAGACATGCTACGAGCATGCATTCTGGAATTCAGAGGTTCTTGGGAGAAGCATATACCACTTGTAGAGTTTTCCTACAACAATAGTTTTCAAGAAAATATTCATATGGAACCTTACGGGGATTTGTACGGTAGGCCATGTTGATCACCCTTATCATGGCTGGTGGTAGGAGAGGCAGCTTTACTGGGACCTCATCTTGTTCAGGAGACCACGAAGTAGATAGAGTTGATTCAGAAGAAGATGGCTACTGCACGCCTCGTTAGAAATCCTATGCTGATCAGCGGAGACGACCTCTGGATATCGAGGTTGGGGACTTGGTTTTCCTACGTGTCACATGAAGGTTGGGACACAAGAGGATTAGAAGACAGGGTAAGCTTTCATCGAGGTACGTCGGTACATTTGAGGTGTTGGAGATAGTTGGGCTGGTAGCTTATCGGTTGTAGTTACCTAAGAGGTACTGGGCTATGCACGGCATTTTCCACATTTCTTAGCTCCAACGTTACTTTTCAGACCCATCTCATGCTTTCCAACCCGAGGAAGTCGAGTTGGAGGTGGATGCATCTTTCGAGGAGCATCCTATCTGGATTGTTGATCAAAGTACAAAGTTTCTCCGTGGCCGGTCTATTCCTCTGGTACGAGTGATATGAAAGCATGAGAGGGTAAAGGACAAGACTTGGGAGAGGGAGGCTGATGTACGAGCACAGTGGCTAGAGCTATTCGGGGTTTCTTCTTCTACGCCGGGCTAGGGAAATTTGAGGATGAATTTTTTTAAGGGGGAAGTTTGTAAGAACCCGGACCTTCTTTTAAGGTATTTTTTTCCTTTTCAAGAGTTTTTGAGAAAAGATGAGTTTCTAGAAATTTTTCAAGTACACGTCGTGTACTTTATGAGTACACACCGTGTACTTTTTTTCCGCAGGAGGCCGTGTACTGGCCATGTCAGGGCCACACACATGGTTGTGTGGGGTGATGTGGAGGCCTTCTAAAGAGGAGTACATAAACAGTAATTACATGTCCCGTGATCCAAAAGTACACGCCGTGTATTTTTTTCATTAAATGCACCGGGGTCACGTCTAATCTCCAAAAACATCGTCTTCTAGTTTTCGTTTGACCAAGAGCTCCTGTATGGCCGCGATCTTCCTCCGAGCCCCTGAATAAGCATCCAAACTCTGATTCGACCGTCATCAATTACGTTGGGATCATCTCGTAAAGATATCTCTTCTGCTTCAGCTTCATTTCATGTTTCCTCCTCTTTTTCAAGTTATTGTGGGTTGAGAATTTTGTGCGTTTTCTTATATATACAACATTCTAAGGAGAATCAAGCCTCGTGATTCACATATAGTGATATCTTAATGCCAAAGTAGGTGGTTTGTGCCTTTCTGTTCGATTTCATTGAGTATTATGTTCAAATTCCACCAATAACCTTGAATGGGGTGTTGCGTGTTTACCTTTTTCACTTGTTGTTTTCCTACCATGCTTGTATGCCTGTGTAGAGGTAATTTGGACATGAATTGGGTTTATTTCTATGATTTGGATGTGTTTTTCCCTTGCATTTTTCTATTTACGACCGTTTAGTCTTGTTTAGCCTTTGGCTGCCTTGCCTATTTTCCATGCCTGTTGCTGTTGGGTGGAGAGTTGTATTCTGACATTCTTGTTATGATGTAGAATGTTTATTCAAGTAGTTTTGTAGGTTTAATTTGGATATATTACACTGCTATGGTCGTTAACCTAGACAGGGCTGTGAGAACCTGGTGTAGTAGGCTATAAGGGGGGATTGAATGAGTGATCATCTTCAGAGAGCCTAGAACCGCCTGGGGCTATAAGGGGAATTGGCCGAGTGAGCTTCCTCATAGAGTTTTTTATTTCTTTAGACTATAAGGGGATTGACTGTGTGAGCTTCCTCAAAGATTCTTTGTTTGAATTGAACGACCTGGGCTATAAGGGGAATTGACCTAGTGAGCTTCCTTAGAGAGTCCTAGACATCGGGTCTATAAGGGGAATTGACATGTGAGATTCCTCATAGAGTCCTTGACTACCATAGACTATGCGGGGAATAGATTGTGTGAGCTTCCTCAGAGATTCTTGGTTTACCTAGACTATAAAAGGAATGGATTGTGTGAGCTTTCTTAGAGAGTATTTCTTTACCTTTGACTATGAGGGGATAAACTGTGAGTGCTTCCTCCATGAGTCTTCATAAATTCCTATGATAGAACCAGAGGGGTTGGGCTGTGTGTACTACCTATAGGGTTTTCTGTAATTCTTAGATAGTACCAGAGGGGATGGTTGTGAGTACTTCATAGAGGGTTACCTGTTTGAGATTTAGTTGTTGTTTCACTGCAGCTTGATATTGAACTGTGGATTGTTTACTGCTGAGCACTAACTTGTTTACTGTTGAGCACTTTCTTGTTTACTACTTTCTGTACTTTTAATTTTCATATATTCACTGACAGTTAGGAACAGATCTTCGAGTGGTTGCCTACTGGGATTTAGTCTCACACACTATTTGGGTCATGCTTTTGGTCCCTAACAGATTATATTGTTGCAGGTATAGATAAGGGAAAGTTCCCTTCTACTTCAGGAACTTGACATACTGTGGAGATGGAGAGCATGGGAACAAGCATATGCTTGTGATGCGGAGGAGCTATTTATATTTTATTTTTTACTTTGGTTTGGTACTATTTGTATTCCCGAATTATGACTTTTTTTTCTACTTTCTTAGACATATGTATCATGTATCACTCATTATGCATTACTCCAGTTGTTTATTATCTCCGTATTCCACTGTTTACTATTGTTGGATATTTACTGCTTCTGCTATTGTGTGTTTGATTACTTCTGTTGTGTACTCTGCCAATGAGGGCACAGTTTCCCCACTATCACACCCAAGGCCCTCGCTGCTAGTCAGCAGCCTCTGGCGTCTAGGTAAATGTGCTTGAGACCATGTGACCAACAGGGTACGGGCACCTATGGGTGGCTTCTGGAACCGAGATGTTACAATAACCCTACCCAAATAAAATAATATTTAATTTTATAATATTAAATATTAATTATTCCGAAAAATTAGAACATCTCAAAATTCCACCAAACTCCTATTCTAGGGAAAGACCCCAATTTCAGGACCAATGGAGTGGTTATAAATGTTATCCAAGACCATATTCTAGGGAAAAATACATTTTTACTCCTTTATAAGCATGCGACAATGAAAATTCAGTTTTTTTCCTCAAAACTATAGTCCAAAAAAATATAGGTCCTTACAAACAACCCACTATAAACCTTCTCATCCCTAATAATCCTGGTCAATGGACCAGCAGCAATTCTCTCAACCTAAGAATCTACACAACCAAGCTATCTGAACTATCCAACGACTAGTCATATAGCATTAACAAATGCCTTCTACACATATGACATTTAACAGATACCAATCTAGAACTCCCCACTATAGGAATACCCCTATCGTCATCTCCAAAGCAAGCTTCGAGCTAAAAATCCCACTATAAACACCAAAGTCCAATAGAAATGCGGTTCACTACCCTCAAACGGCCCAAGGTGCACTCCCCACCATATAGCTTACCTTACACAGCTCCTTGAGCGCAAACTTAACAAGGTTCCCTCTTCCTCACCCATGAAGACATTAATAAGTAATAGAAAATGATATTGGCATTGGGATGACGCTATCTCAATATACTCAAGACAAATCATGATTTCACATCATCATCTCTAAATAAGACTCCACTAAAATTTTACAAAAAGGTGTGTACAGCTCCCTCTGATCCATGCTCACATTCTGTCAACCTGACCAGGATTCATCCATGGGTCAACCATCTCATGGTACCAGATTCATTCCACGATGTTGCCTCTACTACAGAGGGACATCCCAGCAAAACATACAGGGTCTAAACCCATGGAATGTCTTGAAACATCTTCTTCTACTCACACACATCCACTCACTAATTTAGATTCAAACGATTCCATGTGTAACCGAAGTTTTTCTTTATCACCTGACATATACCTTAATGAGTCATCCTGTCATGAGAATCAATATGCGCTATGATTACATTAGAAATAGTGTAAGCACTGGTCGACCAGTTCAGGCACTTGAACAGTCCTTCCTGTCGAAGACAGTCTCGAAAAGCAAGCACCTGAGGTGCCTCGACCAAAATTTGAAGGCATCAACATCCCTATAAGTAGAAACATGAGCACCTACCATTCCTTGATCATAAAACAAGCATAAACCAAGCTCACCACAAAAAAGGAAATGTAAAACATGCTCCAACCTCTCACAAAAGTTTCCCTAGTCTAAAATAGATGTCTACCTATAAGGGTCTGAGTCTAAACAAAGGATCTCTAGGTCTCCCACCTAGCCCAAAACATCTAAACTCTCAAATCAGGTAAAGATCAAAATGACCTACAAAGTACAAAACTAAAAACAAAACCAATGAGGG
This sequence comes from Viscum album, assembly GCA_963277665.1. Taxonomy (NCBI): domain Eukaryota; kingdom Viridiplantae; phylum Streptophyta; class Magnoliopsida; order Santalales; family Viscaceae; genus Viscum; species Viscum album. The sequence continues at coordinate 490,081,119 of OY728120.1, forward strand.
CCCTGATACTCTCCAAGAATCCTTAGAAGGAACTAATCCATGGAGGTCAAAACCCAACCAGAAGCGAAACTGAACTGACACTCATCGAGTATCCATATACAATGATACCCCCTAGAGGTCCAATTCATAAGAAATGTTATGGTATTTATCGGCATCTTAATAAGAAATTGGATTAGATAACTACAGACCTAAGAAACAACACTCTACAAGGGTCACAACAAAAGTGAAACACATTCCATATCATCCAACATGGTCACTCCATAGGAGGTGCATGAAGACTGAATCATTTTACTCATAACAAAACACCTCAATTTAGATCCACATAACCTGTAATCATAATAAAAAATATATCTTAGCGGGCCAAAAGGCCTCAGTATTTAGTAAAATCACACACTAGAATTATTATATACTAAAAATACTACATTCTAAATATGATGAATGAGACGCCTCTTTACATTTTCGTCCAAGATTCAAAATCCATATCTAGCCTCTTACCATCATGAGCCAGAGATCCACATTAAAATCAGAACACCTACACATAACAAGTGCATCACTTATGGAGAAAATAATATACAACTATCACAACATAGATCAGAACAAAAATTTCATACCTTGGAAACCTATACTTCCTAGTGGAACAAGTGTTCTCGATGCACCAGCCTAATGTCCATCACAGGTTATAACACATTAAAAATATTCTTATCTACCGTATCCCAAATAGTAAAAACCAGAAAAAAAACTCCTCTGGTAAAACTTTGTAACATCCCGACCTAGATGCGACTAAAATGGTGCTCCGATCCAGTTTTCCACAAGGCCTCAAGAGCACCTCCCCATATGCCAGAGGCTGTCGCTAGCTGTGAGAGCATAAAAGGTGATAGTGGGGAGACAATGACCTTATATCAGAGTAAGAGAACAATATAAATAACTATGTATCATACACAGTAGAATGTAAACATAGTGTAGAAGCAATAAACCATTGAAATAGAAATATCTATAACTATAAAATGATGCAAAAATCCCAAAAAACTATAATATAAAGTACAACACTTTTCACCCACTAGGATAACCATACAGATATAGTAATACAAAAGAAAATGAAAGTAAAATTACAGGGATCTACTGCTAACTCTGACCCCACCCATGTACCTGATCTCAAGACACTGTCAAACTACAGCAGCCCAATCAGTAGAATGAATCAAGAATCTCTGCTCGATCATGAAAAACTGGGCCTCAATGCTATCCACCAAGAAACTCATTCTCAACCTAAAAAGTATACATAAGTTCTACACATACACCATGGTGCATGTGTAGGGGTGAGAAAGAATCTCATTAGGCCACCCTGACAAGCAACCAATAACTATGCTGCTAAAGTTTATGCAAATGAAACATGTTCATCCAAGCTGAGGAACAACCAAAAGGTAGTAAAAACAAAATGTCAAACCACAGTCGAGCTGAAGGTCTATAATAATTATCAACTTGGAAAGTGCCACCATGGAATTCCATATCTATATACATACTCATTTATAGTCCCATGCCTATACATGTATAAATAAATATTAATATTCATTGGTATGTGTATAAAACAACATGAAAACATGAAAACAGTTGATCGTTGGGCCCATAAGCCTGATCGCCTAGACATCATGTGCATGGTAATTCAGCTGGACATCATGCCACTCAAGCCATGTATCATTAAGTCGATCTCTTGGTCTGTAATCCCATCAACATGTACCTACATCCACCAGCATTGGAATTATATCACTGAGAAAGGTCTGTCAGCACAGGGGGATGCTTATCCTACACTGGGGTTCACACGTACTCACCTCCAATCACAAACTGTAATACCACGTATCAAAGGTCAATCCTATAAATAAGGATACCGTATACTGATGGTCAATCCTGTAAAAGGTCATTGGTCAGAAAATACTGAGCATAATCCCATTAATCCAACTGAGACTCCTAAAACATTTCTTACATTCATAGAAAACCCACACCCTCATCCATAACACAACCTCACCCCTAGGAATATCCTAATCTTTCCTACAGGCATATCACAAACTCACCCTTAGTCTTATCAAAACCTTTCCCGTATTCATAACACAAACTCTCCCATAGGAATATCAAAACCTTTCCCACAGTAATAGCACAACCTTGCCCGTAGGCATATCATTCAGCCCATGAGTCGATCCAGGGAATTCCTACCATAGGAATCCAAGTATCGCTCATGCTATAAAAGTAAACTTGTAAGGATCGACAACCGAATACTAGGAAGCACCTATGGACATCCCAGCAAAATATATATCACAAAAAATATATACATCCAGGCCCAATAGCCTTGTCCTAGGTAATTACTCTAGGCACCAATAAAATACCACAAATAACATGGATCAAATTTCAGATACCTATTAAGCACATCTAGTAATCCCAATAAGCAACACGGATCCCAAGGAGAATGTATGGGCATCAAAAAATAAAGAAAGACCCCTTGAATTAGGCTCAACAACCACTAACTAGGAATCACCTCTAGTGAGCATCACTACATCAGCAATAAACAAGTGAAGCATAACAAAGAGTGAGGGTGGCCCAAATTACCAACCAAACACTACAGTCACATCCACATCAGCTTTCTAGTTCAGAATGGGTTCTAGGTGACACCCGAACACAATCTCTACCCAAACCCAGTGTACAACTCAGGGTCGGTCAAACCATATGCAACTGTTGGGTCCCTCAAGTAAAATATAAAGAGGCATCCTACTTGGGATCCTCTAGATAAACACAAGCGAAGGCATCCTACACGGGAAACTTAGCTAAAATTTAAAAGAGTAATCCTACTAGGGATCCTCGAATGACAACAGGTACGGGGATCCTACAGCAGGGATCCTCTCATAGAAAAACTGGAGAGAGATCATATAAGGGACTCCCTTGGTAAGCACATAAGAAAAGGCATCCCTTAGAGCATCCTTGGATTCATTCGATCTCGTGGACTCATAGGCCAAAAGGGAACATCTCATTAGGGTAATGTCCTCAAAAGCATAGGTCATGAGAGATATCTCACAACTCATCTCAGATCAAGGGTTTTAACTAGGATGGCCTGAACACCCAACCTATCATCCATGCCATGTCTCACTCTCAGATGACAACTGAACTCGATAAATGGAGGAATAACCTCTCAATTTAGTTAAAAAAACTACCGAAAACTCCATTTATATAACCTATAAATGTCAATAAGATTCCTCCATTGCAATCTATGTGGAAAAAACTCAAAATAGACTAGGCACACACCCAATTCTGACTTCCAGGGCACAAAATACCCTAAACCTATATGTCAGAAAAGGTACATGGCATGTAATTTAGGGTATATGTTGTGTAATCTTATCCCTCCTCATAGATGTGTAATTATACATGTTCATAGAAACATGGGTTCTGCTAGTGTAAAAGCACACGATGTGTAATTCAAAGAACATGGCATGTATTGTCTAAAAACTAAAATCTCGTGTTCTTTTTCATAGGGTCGGACACACAACCATGTACCACCACACTAAGTTTACTCAAAGTACACAGTGTGTACTTAGGAAAACTTCTTCTTATATGAATGGGAAGAACACATGGCATGTTCCCCTGTAACACCCACTATGTAACTTGGGTTTCCCAACATGAAAACCCTGGGATCGAATGAGACCCCTATTTTCTCCCCTGAAACAACAGATCGGGCCTTAAGAGGAAACAAGAATGAAAAATATGGCTATAAAAACATGAAACAACCAATTTAAATGGGATCTATAGTGAAAACATAAATGGTCCAACTTTAAAGTGGATACTTCTGAAACTTCACTTGATTTCACCATCCACGGTCTCCAAAATCCGACTCAGTGTGTCGAGGACTTTTCAACGGTACCTCACTTCCCAACCCTCTCCATGTCTCTTTATCCCTTACCCATTTCTCTCCTTGGTCACGGACAAGGATTAGAACACAAGAGGCATGCGTAAGAAGGATGAGTAAATAAGAGGAAGGAAAACAAAATAAAAAAAATGAAAGAAAAGAAAAAGGGTCTGGAACATGCCCTAATGCCAGACTCGATTTTAGGCCTTGCCTAGGCTAAAATACTTATTCTGGACTCAATGGTGGTCACATAATCATAATATTATGTTCTGTTGACGATTTATCACTGAATGAACATGCATGAATAGATTAAAACATAATTTAATAATATTAAATATTAGTTATTCGGATAAAATTCGAACATCTCAGATTTCCACCAAACTCCTTTCCTAGGGTAAACACCCTATTCTGGGAACAATGGAGAGGTCAAAAAAATATTTGAGACAATATTCTTGTGGAAAAGACTATTTTACCCATTTACAAGCTTGTGACAGCAAAAAATCAAATTTATGCTCAAAAATACAGTCTGGAAAAACATAGGTCATTACCATTTTGGTGAATGGTGAGTGTTCCCTTACTATGCACCTAGTTTGGTACTTCTAGAGGAAAATTTAGGGGTAATTCAAATTTTTTTATTAACCATTATTAAGAATGAGAGAATCGATCATATGAAAACCTATGATTTCCCATAATGATATGGTATAACCCTAAAAATTCTGGTGTTGAAAATTTAAAGGTTGATTGTAAGTTTAAAGGCATAGATACACCTTTTAAGGTTTTAGGTGATGTTATTTTAACAAGATTTAGGATATTTTAGAAGATATTTATGGTAACAAAACCCTTTGGTTTAGTATGTTTTTTATTGAAATGGTTATTTTTTGAATAATACTTTTATATTTTGTAGCTATAAGTTTAAATTTATTAACTACTTCTAGGTTTAAAATGACAGTTGATGTTGAGGTAATTATAGTTGATTGGGATAAAAGAGTTAGTTTATTTTTATAATATATCTTATAGATGACCATGGTATTGAAAAGTGATTTAGTGAAAAAGTGATTAATGTTAAGTATACTATATTAGAAATATTATATGATTAAGGTAAACATAATTTGAGGAATGATGATTGAGTTAATTCATGGAAGTGTATATGATTTTATTATGGCTTTATGATCATTTTGGATATTCATGGAAAAAATTCGTATATTTTGGTGAATATATGATTAGGTTATATTAATTTTTAGTATATGGCCTTGTTGGAAATTGATATAATTTTTAAATAATAATTAGGTTGATCTAAAAAAATATGTCATAAAAAATTTTAGATTTTTTGGTTTTGAATTTGTTCAGACATATTTTTATATTATTCTTGGGGTTAACTATTTAAAAATGGATTAAGTTAAACTTTTCGTGTTATTTTTGACATTTAAAATATTAATGTATCATATTGGATAACATGTGCTAACCGTCTTAGTTTTGGTAAATATATAGAGATATAAAGAATATCTTTTCGATCATTTATGGATCTTATTACCCATTAAATGTTAATTTTAATGATTTGGGCATGAAAATTTATTCTTGAATTCTTATTTTTGGAATAAGGGATGAATTTTAAATTCATCTAAGAAAAAAAGGATGAAATTTTTCTTATAAAATAGAAATAAATCAAGTAGATTTCCAATGTTAATTTTTATGATAGTAAAATAATCCATCAAATTTAGGAAAATGATCTTGAATTAAAAATGATATACTTTTACCTTCATTTTGGATGAATTAATAGCTTTTTCACCCAACATCGATTTATGGTTTTATAGTCATTCACTTCCTCAAAACCAAGTTCATTATCACTATCTATTAGTCCTTGTATGATTTTTTCTACTACATATCTATAATTTATCTAGAAACCAATGTTATCCTTATGCGGGAACCTAATTAGGTTTTATTTTAGGCAACATATATCTTTCCCACTTTCCTATTTAAAAGATGTTTTATTATCCCTATGTACGATGTGGGTTTTAGAAAATTTATTTTAAAATAATGAACCTTTAATGAAATATAAAATGACAGGGGAATAATTTTTTAATGGGATAGAAGGTAAAACCCCAAGATTTTAGAATATTTTTTCATTTAAATGTATTTAATTTCTTATATCTTATGTGTTGTACTGAACACTGAGTCCAAACCAACCATGATATACTATTAAAAGTTTATTATTTAAATGTCATCATTATAACCTAGACAATAAAATCGATTGTATGAATTGGAATAAATATATTTTAGAAATTATATATAAATTTTTTATAGAAATAAAATATATTGACAAATAAATGATCTATTTTTATTAAATTCCTTATATGCATCAAATATATATTTTCCGTAGAAAAGGTTTTTATTTATTTTTGTGAGAACATAATTTAATTAATTTCAACCAATTTTAGAAAATTTATTTGAAAAAATGAACATAATTTTAAGAATACTCATTTAATAATTATCTTAAAGTAAAATTTTAATAATTTTCAGAAAAGATTGATTTTTTGATGAATAGTGAAAAATAATGATTTTTATTGAAAAGTATCATTTTTTTAAAAAAAATATACAAAGTTCCATTTTTCAAGTGGTTTTAAATGTAACATAAGTTAATTTATATAATTAATAATTCAATTAAGGTTATTTGAATTAATTTTATGATAGATGTTTTTTAGAAGCTTTTATACTTCAGAAAACATTTTTTCTAGAAAATTGTATTTCGTCACATTTGTGGGTTTATTTTTAAATTAAATTTATAAAATTTGTGAATTGAATATTTATAAATGTATTACTTATTTTTAATCAAGCAGGTCATACTTCTAAAATAGTTCCCTTTTATTTTTTTGTTAATATGATTTGTAACCATAGTGAATATTTGTCACCTCAAAAGGTAAAATATGATTAAAACATTAGGATAAGGATTTTAAATTTCAATATAAATTTCCTATATACTATTATATTAATTTATTATATAAATTCACATCCAAATATAAAATATATTTCAACCTTTTACCTTTTTTCTTTGATATATTCCTTTATATTACTTTAATAAATGAATAAGAATAAAATTCCACTCTTGACTTCAGTATCTATAATACTTTTCCATAAGGATTAAAAAATGTTAGGTATGGTTTAAAATTTTAATTTAAAATATTAATCAATTTTTTTATCATGGTAACATATTTTAAATTTTTAGTGATTAAATAATTATATTAAATTCTTATGTAATGCCGGAATAGTATTTATTCAATTACTAGAAAAATAGAATAAATGATTTTAAAAATGTTAAAATTAATACAACTTGGTTGAATTATTATGTTAAAATAATTTTATAGATTAATATAACATATTTTGTAATTTATAATGTTTTTTATTTTAATTTAATCTTTATATTGGTGTATTTAATGTCAAATTAAATAAATATTTACACAAATGACATTAATGGTATTTTATAAAAAATAATATTTTATTAAATTATTTAATAAAAATACAATATATTTAAAGAAGAAAATTTTTCTTATAATTGGTTTTAAATTTCATCCCATGGACATTTATTATCCAATTTTTAACTTATAAGTAAAATTATAACCCTTTAATATTAAAAAAATTGTTATTACAGTTAAGGTTAAAAAAATTATCGGGGGTGAATCTAAAAACATAATTTTAAAAATGACCTAAAAACTATCCTAAACCCCATTGTGTGGATTTATTTAAACCTTAGAATCATCACATTATAATATGATCCATTTTGGATCCATTTTTCTAAGAAATGTACTTAATAATATTTCAGAACATTGAAAAATAATAAGTGTGTCACTCACCTCAATTATAAAAAGGCACCTCCTCCCCTAACAACTTCACACATTTTGATCCATTTAACTGAAAAATAAACCTTCAAAAATACCTCCCCAACAACCGTATCCATGTTGCATAAGTTATTATATTCCCAAAAGACCAACCCTATGGTCTTTAAGAGGATATCTAAATGAGTTTTTCCAAAGAAGAGGTAGCTTCCTTTACCGATCACTTTCTTTTTTACTTCTTATTTTACCTCCTCTTAATCTATTATATTTATCATTAAATAATAAATTATGTATCACCAATATACTAAAATTTAATTATTCTAATTAAGAAATCACCATTTTTCCACCCTATTTTCAATCAAATGGGAAGTAAAAGTACCACTTGTGAATATGTGTGGACTACCGACTCCATGTGGCGATACAATTAATTTTCCATACTAATATTTCAAGGGTGGTTATTATGATTGGTTTAATTTTTATGTATAATATTTAATAACTATTTACTCTATATTAATTATAATTTCATATATTACTTATTACCTTCTCATCCATTGAAAAACGAATATGTGTTGCTCATGAGTATGTATATACTACCACTTCAACAAAATAATGTGATTCATTCTTTGTTTCAGTTATACATGGAGGGTTAAAAAATGGAAATTTTGAATTCTTCAAATGCGTGTCATGCATCGGTGCTCTTCCCTGCTCTCCCGGTCATCGCTTCCACGACTGTGGGGCCTCCTCCACCGGATCTGCCCAGCTCTTTGGGGGAGATGCTGGAGGGAGTTCCCCTTCTCATCATTCCAGCTTTCCATGTTGGGATCTTTTGGTTTTCCAAGATCTGGGGTGAAGGTGGGGTTGTCATAAAAGGACGCTCTTCTCCAGTACCAATTTTCGTCGTTGCCGAGCGGTGGGGCTTTCCCGGTGGTTTCCTATAATTCGGTTTCTTCTTCCAAAGGTGGCATCCCGGCCCTTTCTATTCCAGCCACGATGTTAGGGGTGGCGGCGGCCCAATTGTAGTGGACTCTGGTGGAGAGATTCGGGATAGATAAGCCTCTTCTCTCAGTGTTCTATCACTTCATCACATCGTGGTGTTTAGTTTCTCCAGATAGGGTTTCAACGCTGAATCGCAAGGCTTTCTGTGTGGTTTTGGCTTCATGGATGGACTTCATGATGATCTGGTGTAAGAGTCAGAGATCTGTGGGGTGTTGGAGGTCTAAACTTTTCCGATGTTCGATGGATGTTCACGCCAGTAGAGACTTTCCCCTTGTAGTGTTCTAGGTATCCATCCTTGGTCTTCCTCTCCCCTTCTTGAATGAGGGACTCTTTCGTGGAATCGGTGATTCGTTGGACTCATTTCTTTTCGCCGATGAAAAGTCCATCCTTTTGGAGGATGCAGCTTTGGAAAGGGTGTGCGTCGAGATGGATATCTCTCTACCACTTCTGGTGAGGCTTCTTCTTCAGGTGGAGGGAATGGATGATTGGTATTAGGAGTTGGTGTACCCGTCACCTCCGTGGTTCTGTATAGGTTGTCTTCTTCAAGGCCACTCATTGCCTATTTGCCGAAGATCTCGTCAGGGGCAGACGGTCAGCGAGCACTTGATGCTCTCCTCTTTTCATTCTGATTCAAAGGTGGCAATGGAGGGTTCCTCCATGATGGCATGTTTTTTCCCTGTGCTCAAGATTAGGGGAATGCGGTTCTCTCCTCTTCGCCTGTCTCAGAGGCTCCGACTCCGTCCTGCCTAGAGTAAAGTCAATCAGGTGAGGGGGGGAATCAGTAGAATGCACTGGTCCCTTTCAATCTCAAGGCTCATTACATGCCTAGGTATTGCGTACAACGCCTAGGCCCATCTGGAGTAGTGCGCTTCCAAATCCCAAGTGTTGGTCCCTTCTTCTTCGTGTCTAATCAAGAACCCCACTCCAAGGGTCGTTCACAACCTTCCAGTGACTGCCAGAAACTTGTTTTCGGACATTGAGTATGACTAGTCTCCTGCTAGGAGTGATCATTGTCTTCATCAATGAGTTTTCACCGGGTCAAAATCTAAATCCATATAAGTTCTTGTGTCGTTTCAGGGACCACAGGGTCGTGGGTCTGGGACCAATTCTAGATGGATTCGTGTTAGATGATTATCTACCTCATTTGGAATTCATGTGGGATTGGTTCCTTGGTCAAAACAGATTTTTTGTCTCATGAGCTTTACAATAATTATGTATCACTGATTGTTGTCCTTGAACCCAAGAAACACTTCTCCAAAATTCAAGAGTGCTCGCAGCATCTAAGAGTGCAAGGATTCTTGCATTGGAATCCTATTAACTCACATATATGGATTTTTGAGAAGTCTTCAGTTTTTGTTGATCAGATTTTGTCTTCAGATCAGTTTATGTCTACTAAAATATGTCTAGGGTCTAGTAGTTTCTTCCTCTCAGTGGTAAGTGCGAAGTCCAATGTATAGGCATGAGAGTCTTTGTGGCGGGACCTTAGTTCTTTTGACCTAGGTGACACTCTCTGGATTTTAGGAGGGGATTTTAATATCCTGGCCACTCCAAAATAGAATAAGGGAAGTGGTTCTATTCCTAGTAAAGTGAGTCAATACTTTTTTTCGTTTATGTATAGTTTTGTTTTTATGGATGTCGGAATCATTGGGGACCCTTTTACTTGGTGTAACAATCAGAAAGTTTCTGACCGCATGTGGTGTCGCCTGGATCAGTGTTTGATTAATGGGGCAGATGTCCCTTTGTTTTCATAAATTAATGTAACTCATCTTTCACGTTGTTTATCGGATCACTCACCATTACGTATAGTGATGTTGATAAGGAATGAAAGCAGTTATTTTCTTCACATTACCAGTTCTTGGGCGGATAGACTCGGGTTTCATGACATTGTTCGGGAGTCTTGGAACTCCCCTGCTTGTGGTCAGCCATGGAATGTGTTGCATAACAAACTTAGGCATCTCAAAGACTCCTTATTCTCATGGTGGAAGAATGTCTAGCTCATGAGCAGGTGAGGGTTAAGTGGCTTTGGGAGGGAGATCGCAACACTGGTTACTTTCACGTGTGAATAAGAGATAAACATCGGTTGAGGAATCCCAACATCTGAACAAGGGATGGTGTTTTCTTGAATGACCAGGATGAGGTGGGGGAAATGACAGCGGGGTTTTTTAAATACCTTCTAGCATATCCTAACCCCTGACTGATAGGAAGCTATCCAAGAGGCATGATAGAGATTTTTGATGTCATTATTTACATGGTTTCAGAGGAGGATAATGAGGCATTTAAGGTCCTACCAAATGAGGATGAGGTTTGTGAAGCAGTTTGGTCTCTTAACCCAGAAAGTGCACCTGGACTAGATAGTTTCCTTAGTTCTTTTTACAAAATCACATGAGAGGTGGTGAAGGGGGATGTGGTGCGTGCAGTGCAGGAATACTTCAAGGGTGGGAATCTCCCACATGTTTCATGTGCAAAAATGATCATGCTTGTGGATAAGGTGACGGACCCGTAGAGTCTGGATCAGTACCGCCCCATTAGCATGTGTAATGTCCCTTATAAGGTGTTGTCTTGCATTCTCAATCACAGAATTTCTATCAGTCTCTCTAATTGTATAATGGATGAGGAACATGGGTTTGTGAAAGTCCGGATGAATCAAGGGGCTTTGGGGTTGGCTTAGGATATGATTAGTGACATTAATCATATAATGTTTGGGAGTAATATTGTCATCACATTGGACATGAATAAGGCCTAAGATAGGGTCGAGTGGAGTTTTTTATCAAAACCATTTCCTACATGGGGTTCTCCCAAAGGATGATTGATCTTTTTTCCTGGTGTTTCTGCTCAGCCTGGATGACAAACTCCCTCATGGGTAAGCAGTTTGGGTTCTTCAAGGTTGTCTGCAGACTGAGACAGGGGGATCTCTTATCGCCCTCCCTTTTTATTTTGGTGCAGGATGTATTGAGTCATTTTATTCACCATTCCTCCATCTTGGGTAGGATTCTTCCTTACCACACAAGGCACCCAGAAGGTGGCATTTCCCACTTGATGTTTGAAGACGATAAAATCTTGTTTGTCAATGGAAGCAGGAGATCAATTCAATGTTTCAACGGAGTTCTAGAAGCTTATTTCACTTGGAGTGGGAAAGTCATTAATAGGGATAAGAGTGTCTTTTTTGTCTATAGTAAATGTTCAGATAGAAAGATTAGCTTTCTGGAAATCTTGTAGGGTATGCATAGAGGGACCTTTCCTATGGATTATCTGGGGCACCTGTGTCTCCAAAAAAAACCTCTTATTCATCATGTTGATAATATTATTGATCGTATTATGGGTCGGATATTTAATTGGAAGAACTAGTTTCTGTCATTCAGTGGGAGAATCTCCTTGATCAATAGTGTACTTGCATCTATGCATTTACTTCTTCTTTCCACTCTGAATGTACCAAAAAAGGTGATTGCGCGCATGGAGAGGATGATGAAAACCTTCCTATAGGACAATAATTTTGATGGTAAACACCACTGGGCTCGTGGAAGAGGTCTGCTAGACCCATCTCGAAGGGGGTATCAACCTTAAAAGTGTGTATGGGACTATGAGGGGCCTTCTAGAAAAATTATCTTGGGATGTGCTCAAGGGGAAGTCGATGCAGGGAAAATACAAGCAAGGAAAGTATGGGAATGACATGCAGATCTAGAGAGAAAGACCTTCAACCATTCAACAAATCATCCAGTCTCATATTGGATTCCTACAGCAGCATACCAGATGGATCATTGGTATGGGAGAAATTAAATATTGGCCACATAATTGGGCGGGGTTGATTCTTTATTTTCCAGGATGTCCCACCCCAAAAATCACATTTAGGGAGGCTAGTGTCCACCCCATCATCATCCAGGCTAACTTAGATGAGTAACAAAAGGGAGTTTTTGATAGTATCATGCTTTGGAAGGACCCGAACAAATGCATTTTCACAGGTACCTCTTCAGGGGTGTTTTATGCGAGAGAATTTTACATTATGTAGGATGAATAGAATAACATGGATGCTAGTGGGAGATGTTGTGGTGCAAGGATTAACCTTAAAATTTTAATTTTCTAGTGTGGAGTGTGAGGAACATGGTGCTGCCAAATGAGGTGAACGTCTAGTGGGTGGGAATAAGCTTAGCCTCTAGGTGCAAATGTTGTAGGTAGCAGAGAATTGAGACTATCGAACACTTTTTTGGGATCAACTGGGAATCTGAAATCTGGGTTTAGTTTGGGAGTTTCACGGGTTGGATGTAGTAGGAGGTTTCTGTCGAGACCTTTCTTCAACGCTGGTTTCAGGGGGCGGGCAGCTCGGGTTCTGAGTGGAAGGCAAGAGTCATCCTCTTTGCAGTGGGCTATTGGAGTTTATGGTCCTCGCGGAATGACGCGGGGAATAAGAAGTTTCAGGCATCCAGCACTGGTATAATCCTTAAAACTAAAAGAATCCTTTTGGACCTGACTCGCTTGTGCAGGGGATCGATGTATTCCTCATCCCTCAGTTAGTTTCGGGCTTCATCTTCCATCCAGTGTTTGGCCACCAACGTGGGGTAGGGTCGATGGGTTTGATGGCATCCTCCTCATCAAGGGTTCAAACATAATATTGATGGGTCCATTATTATGGGGATCATGCATGGCGAAGGGGTGATCAGGGACCATCGGGTTTATGTCATTATGGGTTTTCAACATATTATGGTGGGGGTGACTCTCTCCAAGCTAAAGCACTTGCTATGCTCATGGGCTTGCAGTTATGCTTTCAAAATAATTTTCCCCTTGATGATGTTGAGACTGACTCACTTATCATTCACAATGTGTTTCTTGGTCTGGGAAAAACCCCATGGTCTATAGAATACAACATCAGGAGATGTAGGATACTGGTGAACAATCATACTCTCATTCTCCACACTTGGCATGAAGGTAATATTGTTGCTGATTTCTTGGCTTCTAAGGCGACCATTAGTGAGCGAATATCCATCTTTTCCAGTCTCGGTTCTTTTACTTTTGATAGGGTTAACTTCTTACAAGCTGATGCCCTTGGTATCCACTACATTCGACATATGTGAGTCCTTATCCTCTGGCATTTGTGTCTTGTACTTTGTTTTCTTTTCTTTTAGATAAGTCAATGAAAATGATTTATAGTAAAAAAGTTGTAAAAAATGGGTGATAAAATAATATAAATAAATAATATATAGTTTGAAATATATTATTATTTTTCTTTAATAGATTTATTATAAATTTATATTTATAATATAGGATTATCAAACACATATGATGAAATTCAGGCCTGAGGTATGGGGTTTCATAACTCAATTTCCATTCATTTGGTTATATAACTTCTCCATTCACTATGTTATTCCATGATTATATATAACATTACCTATAATTTTTTATATAATATTTCCACTTTTTATATGTATTAACATTGTTAACACATAATAACTTCATTTATTAATTCTCACTTCAATGATATGATCTTTTTAGTGGTTTCACACCTCACTTTTGTTTCTGGTAGACATATGTCATATTCACCACATTATTTTTTGTTATGGTGTATATAATTCAACTTTGATAAGATCTATAATGATTCTATTTACAATCAAGGTATTAAATTTATTATTTGAAGTTATTTATTTCATGGTTATTATGATTCAAAAGTTTCCAAAGTGACAACTGTTTATTTCACAATCCCATCAGTATTCAAGACTGTTTATATTTAAGAATTATTTATGGTAATTATATATTGTTTATATATTAAATCCAATAAATTTTATTCTACTATAGTTCCTTTTAAAAATTATACGGTTTACTTTATTTTTTCACTCTTTATGTAATCAAGATACTGAAATAATGTTTTTAAGGACAACCGACTTTGTTTTTCTACTCGGTAGGGAACCTCTTTCTTCTATGTCCATATTTTCCATAAAATATTTTAAATAATTTTTTTAATATTATATAAGTATTTAATAAAGAAATTTTTACCCATGTTTTAATTTTATAAATTTTTTTAAAATTAGTCTTCTTTTCATTTACAGATTTCGTTACTTTTGACATTTCACCAAAAATGTGAAAGGAATATTTATTTCAAAGTTCACAACATGAATGTAATTTCCAATCATCATGACTACACAATGATTTCAAGATTCCATTAAAAGATTCAAATGTTTCTTTCAATAAATTTTATTTCCATAACATATATGAAATTATAATATTTTAAAATAAGAAATTTTAATGTAAAAATGGTATGATCCTCAATAAAATTTTAATTGACCTCTTTGAATTATTTTCATCTGTGTCAATATACATTGTTAAATATTATGCTCTACTGAGGATATAATATAATGATAACATCCACCATATTTCTCTGGACGGTTTATGATCAGTTCGACTAGGGAAATTATTGACATTCTATATACTAGTTCTTAAAATAAGGAAAGTTATTGACTTTTAAGGCATATGGATTAAGTTGTTTAGTGTATTCATATGATGAGTGAACGAGACATTTTAAATGATGGGTGGGGCCCATAATTATAAATCCCCTAGATATATCAATAGGTTTCGTGAGAAAAATTGGTTGTTTATTTGGTTGAGGCCTTACAAATTTATGTTTATATATTGTCACATGGCTTCAATGGTAAGTTTACGAAGTCTTGAATTATGAATTCCATAATTATTAAATTAGTTATTTATATCCATGTGATTATTTGAATATTTATTATATCCATGGATTCGTTTTATGTTTATGTGATTATACATATGTGATTGTTTAATCAACATTTATTCATGTTGTATTATTATTTGTGTCAAATTATTTATTAAATGGAATGTATTTTTATTTATTTAACTTTCCATATTGATAATTACTTATTTACTCAAGATATATTCCACTATTCTTAACCTTTACTTAGTATTTGAGCTCGCTATTATTTTTTTTACTTTCACCAAGATACCAAGATGTGTACTATGATTGATATAAAACGATATGAAAGATATAATAATGGGGATTTCAAAGAAAATATCTTCTAGTATTATATGGTTTCAAATATATTTTAGATTCAAGTATAAATCTAGTTTACTAAGACTACTAAACTATTCAGTTATTTGGGATGCAGTTGTTAGTATCTTTTTCTATTGAAATAAAGTAACCACTGGCTCTAGCCTACTTGGGCCAGGTTCATTACACATTTCACCCAAAATATCAAAACCCAAAATAATATCATGGCAATGGATACCCAATTTAAATACACAAAAAACTTATCGGGATCACCCCTTTAGGACCCCTATTATCTAAATGTTGAAAAATCCCCATCTTTTAGGAATATTTCACTATACTTCTATTGAATCATCACTGAAAACCCTCACCTAATATAATTAAATCAGTAATGAGGATAAAAATAATAAAATTAAGAATAATAAACACGGGGAGTTATATTTAACTAATATTTCCTCTAAATCAAACAAAACTTAATTCGGAAATGAATATAGGGAGATCCTTCCCTAGAATTGAAGGAAGGGTGAGAGCCCCCATTATTGTGATCCTATTGTGTATAGGCTATAAAAATACCCATAAACACCTTAAAACATGTTAAAAATATTTTTTTCAAAATTTTGAAGCACTATTAAAAATTATTACATCACACATAAAACTTTTGAGAGTTATACACCATGTGTAATACATTTGAAATTATTATGTCATAAGACATTGGCATTGTCAAAGTAATAATTTTTCTTAATAATATTTAATGTCTTATGTCATAATACATTGATAGTTTCACTATCTTAAGAATAAAAATTTTCTCCATGTGTAATCCCATAAGACATTGGCATTGTCAAAGTAATAATTTTTCTTAATAATATTTAATGTCTTATGTCATAATACATTGATAGTTTCACTATCTTAAGAAAAAAAAAATTCTCCATGTGTAATCCTTCAAAAAGTATTACACTATACATAAGACACGTGACTTAAAAATTTGAAAACTATGTAAAATCTAAAAAAAAATTCAAAGACAACCAAACTTACCCATGACAATTGTAACACTCCCATGGATTTTCCAAACCCCAAAAAATTATTAAAAATAGTATCCACCAACCATTAACCATAGTTCTATTCCAAATACCAATCCACGCTAACCCAAATAATCTAAACACCTCCATCAGGTCTAAATTTCCATTTTCATATACACATACCATTAATCTAACCTTTCTACCTTGTAATCAAATGAGCACCTGATTCATCCCCCAAGCCTCCAAACATATCTAAAAACATTTTTTGAAAGTTCTCTAACACATAGAATTTAGATCAAAATCCTAATTCTGAAAACATACACCTCTCTAGGTCAAAAATTGGGAAGATTAAAATTCTCCTCAATTTTAGTAACCTGGATATACATAAGGTATTTATAAATATTAATTATATATTTGATGGATTTTTTATATAAACTATTTTCCCCAATATGCTTCACTAATTTTATTTTATAATAAATAAATAGGTAATTTTAGGGTAATAATTGATTATTAATAGCTAAATCACATAATGATGAACAATTATTATCCTATGTAGTGTAATGTTGTGATCTTTAACTAGTCATGAGGTGAAAGCGTCTAGTTATTAATGATTTATTTTTATTCTAGGTATCTTAAAATGAGGATCCAAAATTTTTATATTTTTGTGATATATTTTCTATAAAGGTGTGGATATTATGAGTATATTTTAATGTTGTTCATATGAATAAAGATTTATGAAAATAATTCTTCAAAAAATTATATATTAATAATTTTATGATGGTTTTTATTTATTATATCTTCATGTGTTCTTAATTAAAGGATTATCTTGTATATCATCAAATGTCTTTCATAGATTAATTATATGAGAAAGAGTTTTATAAAAATATGACTAAGATTTATATTAGATATAATATTCTCTTTTTGTAGTTTGTATTATTTCCATGAGTGGTCTCATGGTGGGCCCTAGAATTGTTGAGGAAAATATTTATTAGTAACCATAAAATAATACATTTCAGGAACGCAATTTACTTGTACTAACATGTTTTTATGTGGTTTTCATGTACAAATTCACTTAGATAGAGACCCTTATATCCATAATAAGTAATAAGGATCAAACCCTTATCTTTAAATAGTAGTATTAGATGATTTTTGGGTGTTTTAAATATAGGTTGAAAAGTGTTCCCATTATATAATTTCAAATTGATGAAGTTTTTTTTATGTTTACTGTGATGTTTTTCACCAACGATTGGGTTGGTTGTTATTCCAAGAGAGTGCATATACCTATATTTTTTAAACGTAGTTTCAACCTCATAAGTTTAAATATTTTATACATTATTTAAATTTAACCATTGTGGTAATTTTATTGAATTTCTATCAGTGCAATCTTTTAAGAGATCACTTAAATTCCTTTGTAGGCAATAAGATTATCATTATATATATTTTCAGAGATAAATAAATTTGAAATAATGGAGGTGTATTGAGTTTCACAAGTATTATGAATTTTAGATCTCATATACTTTTATAATGGATAATATAATGGAAGATTCATTCAGTTATAAATTACGTTATAATGTATCATGAGAGGTTGGTGATGAATAAAATATATTGGTTCAATTAATAACTATGAATAGTATCATGGAAGAGGTGAATGGATAAATTTTATTATATAAAATATCAATATATTTTTCTTTAGTGGAGTGAGTGATAAACTCTCATATGGGTTTTATATAAGTGGATTTATTTGTATTTTATATATTTCATGGAGAGACACAGGATTGATAAACATAAGTAGAGGATCATCATGTAATATTCTAAAGTTGGATTATTTTACATAATCATATGTTTTGGGAGATTATTTATACATATCATATTTCATATTTTATTTTCCATCCATATATATAAAATATTAACCATTCGTTAATAGGACATATTTGGTGTCTAGGTATAGAGATGAGTATAGTAAAAAAATAGCAGGTACCTTACCTATTAGGAGGTAATGGTAAAGCATTAAGTTCCTTTGTGATTTTTTTTATGATTGTGCTAGAATGGAACTGTGTTATCTATATATGGGCTTCATTTCATGGCTATATAATTCACTTCTTGGTTATAATGTTAGCTGGGTTGTGGTATATAGAAAAATAAAATATCCTCAATTCATGTCCATCAGAGAGTTAGGTTTGGTGGAATCACTATCTATTTATATATATCATATGTTGTACATTTTCATGGAGTTACTTGATCTATTGTATATAGTAATCACTCTCATGTTAAATCAAGGATTTAGATAGGTATATAATATTATTTTGGTACCCAATTATACATAAGAACTATATTCTATCCAAAAAATAATGGTCAATCCTCGAGAAATATTTATTCCTTAATGATATAATACACACATTCATAATAAATATTTTTATATAATATGATAAAAAAATTTATAGAGTTCACTTATAATAATAGTTTTCATTAATTTATCAGGATAGAACGGTACTAGGAATTATACATGAGGCCTTTTCATTATTCATTAAGTCTATTTAAATGAGATTTAATTATATCATTTGAAGTGCCCAGATCAGTGTGAATCACTGAGAGGGGGAGGGGGTGAATCAGTGATCCTTTAAAACTTTTTACTAATTGATTCTTTATCAATTAAACCTCTATGGCTAGTTAAAGCCTCGATCCACTCTTCTTGTATCTCTCAGCCTTTCCTCGAGTGATGCAGTAAATGTAAAGGCACAGGACACAAGGATTTACAAGGTTCGGCACCAAAGGCCTACGTCCTTGCCATGTTGGTTATACGCCCCAACATGGTTTCTCCATTATAATCGGTTAGTATTACAATGGTCGATACTGCATCCCACTGTATCTCTCCTGAGTCCCACAGGAGGGTCTTTATACTGCGTCCCACAGTGTTACCAGAGTCCCACTGGCCTGCTCCAGAATCCCACTGAAGACTTCTTCCTCCCTGAGTCTCACAGGGGGCGTCTCCTGGCTCCTCGAGTCACACAAGTAGCTCTTCTTCACTTTAAGCTTCTTCAAGTATCTTCAGTAGTCTGGGATAAAGACTACTGGCCTTTCTCTGTACCTCTGATCACTTTAGTTGATCAGGTCTTCTCGTCTTGCTCAGGCTTTATCTCCTTCTTCTCAGGATGACCTGGCTTCTCTCTCCAACTACTGAATAATCAGACAATTGATGTCTTTAACTTCAGTCTGGCTCCAGTCTCACTTCAAAACAACTTCATGCACTGAATGCATGGAAACTCTGATTCTTCAATATCTTCTGGTCTTGGACTCCTCAAATTCACACAAGCAGATTCAGACTTGTTCACGTGTGCACGTGCATGCATGCAAGCATGCACTCCCCTTCTCTTGGTGCAATAAACCCACTAAGGGTGTATTCTTATTAAGCACACACACCTTCTAAAACTTCACACACTTTATTCAATTTGGTTAAACACTTATAAGTGTGTTATACTTTAGTGTGGATGTCCTCTTCCTTCAACTTCTAAATGCGTACACTTTGTACACACCTAGGTTCGGCCTTCTTTGTTACTTGTTCAAGTACACATAAATTGTTCTTTTTTTTGCACACACTTGACTTGGGCCTCTTCCCACTTCTTGTTGCACACCCTTAACCCGTAGGTTGTTCTTCAATTTTGCACACACAAAATGTGTCTTCACTTAGTGCACACACAAGGCATGAAAGCCTCAGGTCCTCTTCTCCACTTGGCACACACCCACTGTCCGTAGGTGGTCTTCTTCACTTGATCTCAAAGGAGGCGCGCAAGGGTATGCTTGAGCCGCGGCCAACTTCTCTTCTGATGCGCAAGCACTTGGGTGCACAAGGCACAAGAGCCGTGCAAGGCCTCGGGTGCAAGGCACCTCAACCACGGGGCGCGCAAGTGCTACTGCCCCGGGTACTTCCTGCCGCGCAAAGGGAAGGCGCGCAGGGAACACTTCCCCTCCTTCTTCTTGACGCGCAAAGGAGTTGCACTCAAGGAACACCTTCAAAGCCTCAGGTTTCTTCGGGACAACAGCTGCGCAAGTAATTTGTGCGGGGCTTCTTTCTTCGCGAGGCAGAGAGCACTCACGGGACTTCGAATTTTCATCAAAGGATCAGTAAGCCTTTTTGAGAGCCTCGGGTGCTCCTTTTATAGGAAAGGGAGAGGCGGTTCAATCCGCGTGATATAACTTCAAACTCCCAAGATTTTTGGTTATTCAAGATTTTCCAAAATCTTGTTTCTCCTCTGTTTCACGCGGGTTCCCTCTTCTGTTATTTTTCTCTTCATGCATGCTTCGTTGAACGTGTGCATGGCCTTTTTAAAACCCAATCCATGCAAAGCATCAACACCGAATGGCCTCGCACCTTCGGTTGGTTCGGCCGAACTTCAAATTCTCCTCTCGTTGCATGAAAGACCACTTTTTATGCATGTTCGTGTTCAGTAGAGCCAGACGATCTCCATGGAGGTCTCGGTTTGCTCGGAGGTGGCCGGGCACTCAAAAACCGTCGTCGGGGAGGCCTCTGGTTCGAACGGAGCTCGCGGGTGGCAGCTGCCTGGCTTGAGGTTGAGGATGGACGGGGAGCCGTCGGATCGACGATTTGGACGGCTGCGATCAGAATGGGAGCGGCGAGATGCGATGTGCGGTGCAGATCGTCCACGAGATCAGATGGATGGCCACGATTTGCTCCGCGGCAAAAATGCGCGTCCCACATCGAATCGGCGGCCATTTTCCACGCGGTTTATCAAACACCGTGTGCCATCCTAAGCTCAGTTGAACTTCCCCCCTCCCGGTGCCACCCCACACCGGGTTCTCTCTGCGGGCGCGCTCTTGCCCCCACCCCTGCCACTCGGGCGCGCCACTGGCGCCCACTATGCATCCTTCGGGCACGCGCTCTGGCGCCCATGCTGCACAGGACCTGATCCCCTGCGTGGCCCCGGCTTACACACGGTCGCGGCCTCTCGGGCTGGCCCCATGGGATCCCCCTTGGGTGTGGCGACCTCGAGTCCCACATGTGCCTTGGGGTTGAACCCTTAAGGCTGGCCCTTGGTGGCTAATTTTTTGCTTAAGTAGAGACTTAGGGACTTTGTATAAAAACAAAGTAACCCAAGTTTAAATGCCAAATGAAACTTCTTCCAAGACATTCTTCTTCTTCATTTCTTCTTCTTCATTAGAATTCCTCCAATTCTCTTCAACATTTATTCATCACTTTGGAATGGAATTCCCGAAGGTTCTTCATCTTCAACCGAACTCCTGAATCAAAGATTTCTTCAATGTGCTTCATTGATCTAATCAGAGATCAATTGGATCAACTTCAAATTCACATGCACTAAGTGATAGTGCATGGACTTCATTAAACCACTTCATCCACTTAGAACTTATGGATGGTTCACTTCAGTTCCTCATGCATTGTCAATACAATGCATGGTCTTCAATTATTGTTGCGACTTTGTATCATCAGGATACAAGTTCTTTGAACTTAAAGAGCAGCTCAACAATCGTCAGATGTAATGATGATGTTCCATCATCATCCATTCTTCAAGTGGTGTAACTTAGTATCATCTTGATACAAGTATTGAAACATTAAGATCAGTTCTACAATCGTCTGATATCCATAGAGAATGTTTCAACCACAACATCCTATGTCACTTAGTGAATCTCCTAAGTGACATGCATCTTAGTACCATGGCCATTCTCCTTTCCTCACCAACACCATCACATCCTTTTTCATTCACATATTGAAACTCCTTGACATCCATCAATTCATTCCTTGACAACAACATACCTCATTGACAACAAATGCAACACAGTGCACTTCAATCTCCCCCTTTGTATTTGTTGTCAATACACTTCTTCAGCACATATGAATGGGTCAATATGTGTGCCAATATTTTCTCCCCCTTATTGGCAATCAAATGCAAAGGTGTAGTGTGGTTCTTTTTCAAAATATCACTTCCTCCCTTTGAAAAGTATTTTCTTGAAAAACACTAGAGAGGGATGATGTCACATGTTCACTTGAGCAATGAACCTTTAGTAAATCAGCTCAAAGTCTACTTGGGCTAACCCGGTGTATAAAACAAGAGTGATATGACCACGGAATTCAAAGTTGTCCATAATTCTCTACACATGTGAGATCATGCTTAGGGGTTTGAAATTTTTCAGATATAACAATGAATTTGCTAAATCCTGCACATCTTCACAAAACTCATTAGAAAGTTCAGGTGCAAAGATAAAGCTCCCCCTTTCATCCATTTTTCTTCAATCCATACTCCCCCTTAATTTACAAGATAAACTCAATTAAGAAACAAGGGATGAAAGTATGATTGGAATACCTTCACTTTTCTCAAGATGGTATTAAATATCAGAATCCCATCTTCTACATATTGGCTCCCCCTCAAGGGGTGCACTCCATTCTGTCCAAACCATCCTCCAGTTGAGAATGATCATCATCTTCAATTCCCTACAATGTTAGCACATGTAAATACAAGTGATTAGGGAATAAGATGGAACCTCCTTGGTTCATCAATGTGAACAACAAGGTTGAGAAGATTCTCTCAACCGAGATGTCCCATTTTCACCATTATTCACACTTGCACATTTGATCTTCAATGATGTTGGTGCTGGTGTGGATCTCAATACATCTTCATGTGAAATATTCTTCTTCCCTTTTGCCTTAGAAATTGCCAGAACTTCATCTTCTGCTCTTTGTAGATCTTTGGCAAGTTGCAACTGATTTGGCCATTTGACTAGTAAGTCACTTGGAAGTGTGGCCTCAGTTCTGGATATTCCACATGGTTCTTTTGATGCTGTTAAGCTACCTTTATTAGGAAACTTATTTTCAATCAATCCCTTCTGCTTCTTCTGGATTTATTGTCTTTTTGATTCCAGTCTGCTTCTATTTAATTTCATGGCTTCTTTACAAAGATCCATGATATGTCCTTTCTTTACATAGTAGAATCATTTCTTCTTGGTGGTCCTTCTGGATGCATCACCCTTCTTGGATTTAGACTCCAAGGTCTTCTCTTCATTTTTCATAATCTTCTTGGGAGCATCTTCAACTTTCTTCTTGATTCCCAAGGATTCTTTCTGAGCCAGGTTCTGTGATCTTTTCTTCTTTTGAGCTCTGGATACAGTTGGAGACTGACATGTATCTTTTTGACCACTTTTTCAATCATCCCAGATGTTGTCAAGTAATCCAAATCTATTTGCAGTAAACAGATGTCTCTGGACCTGTGGATGCTGCTTCTTTTCCTCTGGCTTGCTCCCCCTTGGCATGGGCTTCCTTTGTGCTTTGACATTTAGTGGATTGTACCAACAATCCTTTGCACAGTGCCCATACTTATTACAACACCAACATTGACCCACAAATCTTGACTTCTTCAGTCCTTCTGATTTTAGGATACTTTTCTGGAGCTGCTGTGTTGTTTCAGGAGAGCATTCTTTCTTCACTGTCTTCATCCATACTTGTTTGGATTAATTCTTCCATCCTGCACTTTTTGTAGAAACACTTTTAGAAGCATGAGTACAAGATGGTATGGATGGTACATTCTTTTTAGAAGTTGTTGCCCTTTTATTAGAGGATGTATTTCTTTTAGAATCATCCTGCTCAATGAATACTTGAGTAGCAACAATTCTCCTTTCAGCTGACTGGGAGTCTTTGGCTTTGGGTGACTGCTGATTTTTCAATATCACCTCCAGTTCTAAGCAGTTCATGTTAAGGGAGTTCTTCTCATCCTCAACAGTTCTTAGCCTTCCTTCCCAATTTTCTTTCAGCTGTTCTAACTGGTCTTCATGAACCTTCTTCAATTCTAGCAATGAATTGTCAAGCTCCTTCACCATTTTTACTTTGTCTTCGAGTTTAGCATCTCTGACATTCATTGAAACTTTGTGCAACTTCTCTAGTGCATGGAAAACTTCTTTGATAATTATCATAAATATTTCTTTCTCAGAAAGGCTTCTTTACAATTCTTCAGTAGTGTCTTCATATCTTTCATTGCAAAGCGATACTGTTTCATCTTTAGCCTTCACCAGCTTTCTGAGAGTGTTGGTTATGCCAACCCTTTTAGCCAATTGATCTTCCATTGTATTGGCTTCTTCTTCTAGCTGTAATTTTTCTTCTTAAAGATCAAGGATGCCTGTAGCTATACACATTGCCACTTCCTTGGGGACTATCTTCTGAAGATATTCGATTTCACTTTGAAGATCTTTCATTGTTCCAACTTCATCACAGCTAGGACAGGATTTCTTCATCTTCTTGGCTTGTTTCTTCTTTCTATTTTTCTGAGCCTTGGCAGATATCTCCATTTTAGGCTGGTCGCTCATTTCCTCAAATCTGCACTTCATAAAGACTCCCTTGGATCTTTTAGAGGTACCTTCCCTCTGATACCAATTGAAGTGCCCAGATCAGTGTGAATCACTGAGAGGGGGAGGGGTGAATCAGTGATCCTTTAAAACTTTTTACTAATTGATTCTTTATCAATTAAACCTCTATGGCTGGTTAAAGCCTCGATCCACTCTTCTTGTATCTCTCATCCTTTCCTCGAGTGATGCAGTAAACGTAAAGGCACAGGACACAAGGATTTACAAGGTCCGGAACCAAAGTCCTACGTCCTTGCCATGTTGGTTATACGCCCCAACATGGTTTTTCCATTATAATCGGTTAGTATTACAATGGTCGATACAGCATCCCACTGTATCTCTCCTGAGTCCCATAGGAGGGTCTTTATACTGCGTCCCACAGTGTTACCAGAGTCCCACTGGCCTGCTCCAGAATCCCACTGAAGACTTCTTACTCCCTGAGTCTCACAGGGGGCTTCTCCTGGCTCCTCGAGTCACACGAGTAGCTCTTCTTCACTTTAAGCTTCTTCAAGTATCTTCAGCAGTCTGGGATAAAGACTGCTGGCCTTGCTCTGTACCTCTGATCACTTGAGTTGATCAGGTCTTCTCGTCTTTCTCAGGCTTTATCTCATTCTTCTCAGGATGACCTGGCTTCTCTCTCCAACTACTGAATACTCAGACAATTGATGTCTTTAACTTCAGTCTGGCTCCAGTCTCACTTCAAAACAACTTCATGCACTGAATGCATGGAAACTCTGATTCTTCAAGATCTTCTGGTCTTGGACTCCTCAAATGCACACAAGCATATTCATACTTGTTCACGTGTGCACGTGCATGCATGCAAGCATGCACTCCCCTTCTCTTGGTGCAATAAACCCACTAAGTGTGTATTCTTATTAGGCACACACACCTTCTCAAACTTCACACAATTTATTCAATTTGGTTACACACTTAGAAGTGTTTTATACTTTAGTGTGGATGTCCTCTTCCTTCAACTTCTAAATGCGTACACTTTGTACACACCTAGGTTCGGCCTACTTTGTTACTTGTTCAAGTACACATAAATTGTTCTTTGTTTTGCACACACTTGACTTGGGCCTCTTCCCACTTCTTGTTGCACACCCTTAACCCGTAGGTTGTTCTTCAATTTTGCACACACAAAATGTGTCTTCACTTGGTGCACACACAAGGAATGAAAGCCTCGGGTCCTCTTCTCCACTTGGCACACACCCACTATCCGTAGGTGGTCTTCTTCACTTGATCTCAAAGGAGGCGCGCAAGGGTATTCTTGAGCCGCGGCCAACTTCTCTTCTGTCGCGCAAGCACTTGGGTGCACAAGGCACAAGAGCCGTGCAAGGCCTCGGGTGCAAGGCACCTCAACCACGGGGCGCGCAAGTGCTAATGCCCCGGGTACATCCTGCCGCGCAAAGGGAAGGCGCGCAGGGAACACTTCACCTCCTTCTTCTTGGAGCGCAAAGGAGTTGCACGCAAGGAACACCTTCAAAGCCTCGGGTGGCTTCGGGACAACAGCCACGCAAGTAATTTGCGCGGGGCTTCTTTCTTCGTGAGGCAGAGATCACTCACGGGACTTCGAATTTTCAACAAAGGATCAGCAAGCCTTTTTGAGAGCCTTGGGTGCTCCTTTTATATGCAAGGGAGAGGCGGTTCAATCTGCGTGATATAACTTCAAACTCCCGAGATTTTCGGTTCTTCAAGATTTTCCAAAATCTTTTTTCTCCTCTATTTCACGCAGGTTCCCTCTTCTGTTATTTTTCTCTTCATGCATGCTTCGTTGAACGTGTGCATGGCCTTTTTAAAACCCAATCCATGCAAATCATCAACACCGAATGGCCTCGCACCTTCGGTTGCTTCGG
The DNA here is from genome assembly GCA_963277665.1 of Viscum album. Lineage (NCBI taxonomy): Eukaryota > Viridiplantae > Streptophyta > Magnoliopsida > Santalales > Viscaceae > Viscum > Viscum album. Next base: position 490,108,037 of record OY728120.1, read on the forward strand.
CCGAACTTCAAATTCTCCTCTCATTGCATGAAATCCCACTTTTTATGCATGTTCGTGTTCAGTAGAGCCAGACGATCTCCATGGAGGTCTCTGTTTTCTCGGAGGTGGCTGGGCACTCAAAAACCGTCGTCGGGGAGGCCTCTGGTTCGAACGGAGCTCGCGGGTGGCAGCGGCCTGGCTTGAGGTTGAGGATGGACGGGGAGCCGTCGGATCGGCGATTTGGACGGCTGTGATCAGAATGGGAGCGGCGAGATGCGATGTGTGGCGCAGATCGTCTGCGAGATCAGATGGATGGCCACGATTTGCTCCGTGGCAAAAATGCGCGTCGCACATCGAATCGGCGGCCATTTTCCACGCGGTTTATCAAACACCGCGTGCCATCCTCAGCTCAGTTGAACTTCTCCCCTCCCGGTGCCACCCCGCACCGGGTTCTCTCTGCGGGCGCGCTCTTGCGCCCACCCCTGCCACTCGGGCGCACCACTAGCGCCCACTATGCATCCTTCAGGCGCGCGCTCTGGCGCCCATGCTGCGCAGGACCTGATCCCCTGCGTGGCCGCGGCTTACACACAGTCGCGGCCTCTCGGGCTGGCCCCATGGGATCCCCCTTGGGCGTGGCGACCTCGAGTCCCACATGTGCCTTGGGGTTGAACCCTTAAGGCTGGCCCTTGGTGGCTAATTGTTTGCTTAAGTAGAGACTTAGGGAAACAAAGTAACCCAAGTTTAAATGCCAAATGCCACTTCTTACAAGCCATTCTTCTTCTTCATTTCTTCTTCTTCATTAGAATTCCTCAAATTCTCTTCAACATTTATTCATCACTTTGTATTGGAATTCCCGAAGGTTCTTCATCTTCAACCGAACTCCTGAATCAATGATTTCTTCAATGTGCTTCATTGATCTAATCAGATATCAATTGGATCAACTTCAAATTCACATGCACTAAGTGATAGTGCATGGACTTCATTAAACCACTTCATCCACTTAGAACTTATGGATGGTTCACTTCATCTCCTCATGCATTGTCAATACAATGCATGGTCTTCAATTATTGTTGTGACTTTGTATCATCAGGATATAAGTTCTCTGAACTTAAAGAGCAGATCAACAATCGTCAGATGTAATGATGATGTTCCATCATCATCCATTCTTCAAGTGGTGTAACTTAGTATCATCTTGATACAAGTATTGAAACATTAAGATCAGTTCTACAATCGTCTGATATCCATAGAGAATGTTTCAACCACAACATCCTATGTCACTTAGTGAATCTCCTAAGTGACATGCATCTTAGTACCATGGCCATTCTCCTTTCCTCACCAACACCATCACATCCTTTGTCATTCACATATTGAAACTCCTTGACATCCATCCATTCATTCCTTGACAACAACATACCTCATTGACAACAAATGCAACACAGTGCACATCATCATTTATCTTTAATTAGTATGAAGTACAATAAAAAATTGGGAGTGGATTAAGGTTCATTATATGATGAAATAGATTTGGTGGACTTTTTATGTTAACCATATGAAAAATACATTAGATTTTATATTTAGTGATCATGTAATCATGTGGATGAATATGAGGCCAATTAAATCATAGTATCAGGAGAGGAAAAAAATATCCAAAAGATTTATTATGATTTTAAATTATTGATAATATTTGTAGATGTTTTTTAACATATTTCACTACCTATGATACTTTATATAGTATATGACGAATTACATGAGTGGAAATTGTAGGTTTATATCTATGAGGAATATATTGTAATGAAATATGTATAATTGAAGAAATATAAAAGATATATATTTTAAAAATATTATGATGAGATTGAGGATCAAAAGGTGAATATTATTCTAAAATATATCTTTACTTTAGTTTGTGTGTGATAAGTATATGATGGTATGAAGTAGTTTACACAGAATTGGGAGTCTCACTATAGGGCACAATACCTTGGGTTGTTTTAGTTATTTTATTTTATCATTATATTTTATGATTTTTTATTTAAATTATATTTTAAAATATTTTAATCAAATGATAACTAAAATTATCTTTATTTTATTTTGTAATATATTCATATTTACTAAATTTTGTCTAAATTTTTTAAAAAGGAAAATTATTGAACTTCTAATCAGAAAATTTTTAAAGTATTTTGGACTTCTAATCAGAAATTTTTTTTAAAGGTGATTTTGATCCATAAATATGTATATTCATTGTTACAATTTTGTAAAACTTATAGGTGCATTTACATAATTTTGAACTTGAAGGTAAATTTTTCAATTTTCATATAACATATATTTTATAACTACATTTTGATGGTTTCATTGAGTTTTGGATAGGGAGTAAAACCTTGGGTGTGAATTTGTTGAGATTTATATACAGTTATTTTTTTATTTATTGGGATTTTTAGAAAAAAATAATTAATTTTAATGAAATTAATATCATGTATAAATATTATCTATCATTTATTATTATCAATTTGAATAAGAGAATCTAGGGCTAATCTTCCATGTTTAATTAATTGAATTTTTTCACCTCATTTTCTATTAAAGGTGGGATGTTATGATAATTTATATAGTGGAATAATTTAGGGAATTTATTATTAGATATAAATTTAAATATATCAAAATTAGAGGTTGATTTTCAATTTTCCCTCAACTTAAAATCCTAACATCTCAAATGGCGTCTCAATCTTAAGACCATTATGGTATTGAAATATATAAAAAGGAATAATGGAAGAATGGTAAACAAATATTGGTGGACTGATGAGGTGATTTTACTTGGAGGGTTAAGAGGTATGTTGTTTTAACCCCATTCTTTCAATACTTTTCTATTATAGAGTATTTTTTTCTTATTTTGGGTAAATTTAAATCTGGGTTATTAAAAGTAATTTAAGACTACGTATAACATGGTTTTCCAAATTTCTCTATATTCTTCATTATTATCTAAATAATAATCACATATTTAAATGGTTTGTTATTATAAAATGAATTTTGTATGACATAATAGATTAAATATGTATTTCTATGGGATTATATGATTTAGTTCATCCTTGAGGAAGCTTCGTAGTTGAATATCGAGATTTTTATTATGGTTTATTGAGTACATATTTCTTTATGTAATGGATTTTCAATTAAGAGAATTTAATATCTTAGATTTGACTTTTAGAATATATAATGGTAGTTTTAATGATAATTATAACACATTATAAGTATTTGCAACTCAATATTTATGTGGGGTTTATGAAAAAACAAACAAGGATGTTAGGAAAAAATAGGTTTTTCATGACACTAGATTTTCTTTTCCCTTTTCCTTATCTTAATGGTGTGTGGGTACATTGAGTAGCATAGGGGGTATGTTATATTCAATTTGGATTCATACAATTCAATTTTTTATGTATTTTATTAAGGTTTCATATTCATTTATGGATTTAGATATGGGATATAATTAATGATTTCACTATGGAGACCCATAAATCATACCCCATCAATACTTTTCATCACTAGACCCAATGACTCATGTTTTTTCATCCACAAAATGTTCTAGGATAATCATATTTATAAATACTATTTAATAAAAATTCACAAGTGGTGATAGAAAATGAGCCTCTTATCCATAACACCCAGTAGTCTTTCTACTATATAAATGTTGGGTTGAACGTGATAAAACTTCTCTCATATAGTGGTTTCATAGAGAATAGTACTCTTATCACTCAAATAAAATTTATTATAAAAAATATAACTCATAAAACTCATATTACATATCAATATTACATAATCTATTACTAACATGTTAAAAAATATCCATTATCATCCCATATTTGGGAGGAGAAACAATGCATACATGTTAGATATAGTCTAAAGGCATACCTATGTTAGTGTGTCCATATGAAATATATGGTATTAAAATAATAAAATAACCATCCACATTAACTTATTCATAGTGAAAGTTCCTTTTTATAAATAATTAAATACCCACAAATCTTCGGTATTATCCTTAATAGAAAATAAAACTAGGTGGTATGATCAACTCATTGATCGCAAACTACGGTAAAGAGTAAATCACGTTAATCTAGGATAAAAAAGGTTATAAGTCCATAAATTTTAATAATTAATATTATTATATGAATTTAATTATAACCTTATCACCTTAGGATCTAAAATGATTTTTTAGGGAAATTTGTTCATAAAAATGACCTATATGATTTTTGAGCAAATAAAGTTACCAAAATGTCATTCAATTAGTTTTAAATACAAATTATGTGTCCACATAGGGAAAAAGAATTTTATGAACAAATATAAGTGTATTATTTATATTAATGAAATTATTTTCATGGTATAAATTTATTTATGATTTTCAGTAATTGTATAATTACCTTAAATTATTAAGAAACACCAATACAGTATTTATCTAATAAATAAAAGATATAATAATTGATTTTAAAAATATTAAAAGAGATATAATTTAAGTTATTTAATTTATGAAAAGAGTTTTTTAGATTAATATTATATATTATTTTTAATTTAAATGATTATATTTGAATTATAAATTTTTATTTATGTCTTTTAAGTCAAATTAAATGAATAGTTTCTAGATTGTAAATAATGCTATTTTGTGAACATAAAATTTAATTAAATTACTAAAAAATGAAAAAAAAAATAAAATATAATTATTGATATAATTTGTGGCCTAAAATACCATACCTTACCCATTTATAGTTCATTTGGAACCATTTTTTCTTGATAATGACTATAATATGTTTTTATCTTTTAAGAAATTCCAAGAATGGTTCTCCCCTTGATTATAAAAGGGAACACATACTTTCTCTTCTTTACACCACCATTAGCCTTATAAATCAACAATTCCCAATAATAATACATTCTTAAATTCCTTAGTCACATTATATAGGTATTTTTATTCCTAAAATATCAATCCTAAATCCCTTAAGAGGAGATCTAAAGTAGTTATTTCAAAGAAGAAGTAATCACCTTAACCATTCACATCCTTTTTAATTAATGTTTTACCTCATCTAAATCGGTTATATTCATCATAAGATAATAAATTAAGAATAATAAATGTTTTAAAATTTTATTGTTATTTTGAAACAACCTTTATTAACAATCTATTTTCATTAAATTAGAAGTGAAAATATTTCTCCGTATGTAAAGCTTGGCGTCTCCACATAGCGATACATTTTATTTTTGAACACCATATTTTATGGATACATATAATTATTGTTATAATTTTTATATAATATAATTATTAAATAATTATAATTTTTATTATAATATCATATCTACCTTCCTACCTTCTAAACCATTGTAAAATTATAACATCGTTCATGTGTATGTATGGACTACCACCTATACGAATCGATGTTATTCGTTTTTCATTTCTGTTTTACTTGGATGGTAATAAAGATATATTTAATTAATATATATGATATATATGTTATAAAAATTATTTTTTATAAGTTAATTAATATATACATTTCTTTTATTCTATCCTTTGATAAAATGGAAACAACATTCATGCTTACGTACGACCTACCATCTCCATTAATATTATAATTCATTTTCTATCACTAAATTTTATGGATGACTATAAATATTTATATAATGAATATATATTATATTTATATCATGATTAAAATTATTTATAATATATAATAATAATCAAAATAAAAGGACCAAAACTACTGAACCTAAACATACCTGAAAAATGAAGTAGATATAACCCAGAATAGTTATTTTAATATAGAAGTATTAAAATGGGTTATAAAAGGTTTTAAGTAAATCATATGTTTTATGATTGTTATGATTATGGTTACTTAATATATTTATAATAAATCTATATTTAATATATAGGATTTTCCAACATGTATGAATGAAGTCAGACCTAAGGTAAGAGATTTCTAGTCTCACTTTTATTTCTAGGTGACTTAAGAAAAATTCACCACTCGTTTATTTTGTGTGGTGTATTTAATGACCCATTGAAATTTTATATAAGGATTACAATTATTTTCATGATATTTAAATTTTCAATTCATTTTATTATTTTATGGGGCCTATGATTCAATGGTTTCCAAATTGGTAATGAATTTTCATCTCACTGTTATTTATGTGGGACTCATGACTTATACACCACTTGTATCTTTAGTGTGGTATATATAAAAACCATGAATGTATTTTATTAATATTATCATGAAAATTATGGGATATAAAAGTCCATATAATTTTAATTTTTTAGGTGGATTATGATTCAAAAGTTATCAAAGTGGAAAGTATTTTATTTTACAATCACATTGTTTATCACGATTATATATGATTGTGTTTCTGATGATGAAATATTTTGACCTTCCAATTAAGAAACTCAGGACTTTTATTATAATCTATTTATTTCTATAAAAAAACATTTCTTTCATTAATTTTACTCACCATAAGTACTCAGAAGACCGAAACTGTTTTTAAGGAAAATCAGCTTCATTTATCGCATTGATCAAAAATCTATTTTTCTAAACCCTTGTTTTCTAAAAAGGTTTTCAATAATGTTTTTAGAATTATAATATGATTTTTTAAATTAATTTTTAATCATTATTTAATTTTTAAATAATGGTTTAAAATTAATATTTTTTCATTTTCTAAACAAGTTACTTTTAAAATTTTTTCCAAAATTGTGAAAGGAATATCTTCTTCTAATTTATATAGAATGAATGGAATTTTCTGCCGTCATGACCACTCAATTTTTTGAATATTATTTTAAAACATTCCAAGGTTTCTTTCAAATAAAATTTTTTCTAATTTTTTTTTGAAATATTTTTATTTCAAAAGTGATTTTCAAAATGAAAAGGTTATTTCCCTCAAGTAATATTTTAATGATATTTTAGAGTAATTTTCATATATGAAATTATCTTTTTATATTAATTATGATTTACAAGGGATATGTTAAATTGATACCATTATTCATATTTTTATGTATGGTTAATTTTTATATTGCTAAGAAGTCTATGGAACCCATTTATTTTCAATGGGTTGTGCAATAGTGAATTAATGTAACATTTATGGAACACATTTTCTTTGAACGGGTTTTGGTGTGATGAAAAGATGATTTTTTATGATCTTATAGAACATATATGTATTTTTTTCATTATTTTATAGTGGTTATATAATAACTAAAAATGGTGGTTATGTTATAACCATGGATAGTTGTTATGTTATAACCAAGGATTGTGGTTATGGTATAACCAAGTATGATGATCATGTTATAACCAAGGGTTTGTTGTACCTATATCTACCTATACAAAATTGGGAAAATATTGATATCTCATGAGATAAATAGGAATATAATGGGGAGTAAACCCAGTACATTAATGGACTTTGTCCACTATGATGTTCTTTGGATTGAACCTTCACTACTACGATGATTTGGGGAGTAAACTCATTCCACAATGATAGTCTTTGAAATGAGAATTTAATACTATGTAAATTATTTTATATTCTAATATGTATTCCACAAACTTATGTCTTATTCCAATTTTTTCTCTCATGGATCATGTTATTTTAATCCTTTATGATTCATGTCTTATGAACTATTAAGATTTATTACATGACCTAATATTATGATATATGATATGAAAGGTATAATTTTAGAATGTTATTCTCTTGTTCCCATTCCCTTATGTTCATGTTATGATGAAGTGATAATTGATATCTCCCTTTTCTACCCTTACTATGAATCTTATATCACCCTTTATTATGTTTCCTTTCCCCAGGTTATAAATAAAGTGATTAAACTATGATATGTCTAAGAATGGATCTAGTTATGAAGAACTTGGTGGGAGATAATGTAGATATTTTAGGAACTAGTTATTTTTGTGTCCAAGTTTCCATAGGCACTACACCTATGTGATTATAGGATTTATTATTATATTATGTTATGTAAATTCATATATTATAATTTGATAACTATTTATAAAAAGTATCAGTTTCTATAGTTGGTGTCAGATCCAGGTTTAGTTACCTTTGGAAACTATGATTGGAAAATATTAGTGAGAAACCATGGAATAAGTCTAAGTATATGATACAATCCTAATGTTTTGTTAATGATCATAAATAACCTAATTTAAACCTAATGTGACATAAATTAAGGTCTAATAGTGTATATATCCTGTAAAGGGGTTTTTCATGATTATATCGTTTCCCACTTTGATTATTTTGGGTTGCACTGTTCTTTTTTGTTTTATTCAATGGATATAACCCAAAGGAATTGTGTTAATGTTTAATGTGATGTTTAATGGAATGATTTTCCTCATTAGAAACCAATGGAAATATGATATGTAATGTGAAACCATTTAATTATGACGAATAAACTATCTTATTATATGATTAATAATCTCAACTTTGGTGAGTTTTTAGAAACACCTAATAAGAGAAATGTGGATTTTTATAAAGAATATATAGGGAATAAGATTAAGCTTCCAAAATGTAAAAGATGTTGAAAAAATCCCTCAAATGAATTTCTCAGAATAAAAGGAATATGTATTGAGTGTGTAAAATAAGGACACAAAGCATGTAATTTCAGAAGAAAATTGAACAATTTTGTTTGCAAAATGGATTATAATAATGGTCTCCATATGGTATCCTTGAAAATTAAAATCTTTAAATGTGAAAAGTAAGGGTATTATACAAATCTATTTCCTAATGGTAAATATCAAAAAAAATAATTATAAAATTTGTTTGAGTAATGGTTTTACCAATGACGATAAAGATACATTGAATGGGTAATTTTAACAGTATTTATTAGGTTAAAAATAAGTAGAGTGAATAAATTGAGGTTGATTAATATTAATACAAGATTAACATTTCATATTTTATGGGACTAATATGATGAATCCAAGTTAATATCTTAAGATTTAAGTGGGGTTATTGATGTTTATTTGTATTTATATTCAATAATTATTTTTTATAATCATTATACTAATGATATTCGGTTTATAAAAAACATGAACATGCATGGATTTTTCCATAATAGTTTTGATTTATGGATTTTGAAAACATATTTTGAATTTTAGTAATAACCAAGAAATTTTATTTAGTGGTATGGTGATAGTTTTTTAGGAAACATGATTTAGGGAATGATAAACCATAATAAGTGTCTAATATTGGGTAAATAATGTTTACTATTGATAAAGAGTTGATGGAAATTGTCCGTATAGGTAACATTGAAATTGGTTTTTGATTTTATAAAAAGTTATTTAGGCCATATTTGATGAAGTTCATTTCATTTTTTTATTTATGGAAAATATTCAATAGTTGTTAATTTATTTAAGTAATAAGGATTGTGTAAATTTTTGAAGAATATGTTTTTTCATGTGAGGTTAAATTAAATTTTATGGAAATCATCAGGGGTTTATAAGTTCAAGGATGATCGTAAGTTCAAAGGAATCGACAAAACCTATTAACATTTTAAGTGATGGGATTTCTATTCTCTAATAAGGTTAAAATACCCTTTGGGGTTGATATATTATTTCATTAAAAGTTAATTATGGACTATTAGATAGTGGGATATAAATAATATTTATGGTTGAATATTGATTCATTGAAAAGGTGATATTTTTAGATATATTTATGGTCAAGGGAAGGATTAAATTTTAGGTTAGTATATAAATTTCATTCATGATGTTTTGGTGAATTTAATTACATTAAAATATTATATATTAATTCATTATAATTATTAATGATATTTGGGATATGTTTCATTGTGTTGAAGTATATGTAACACTTAAGTTTAATAATTTATTTAACATGAAAGGAAATTTTGGTGAAATTAAATTATTATTATTTTGAATATCTAAGATAAAGGGTGTGATATATCACTTTAGATTAAAACATTCTTTAATGATAAGGTTATTTAGGTAATTAAGGTTTTAGAGATTAATGTTTTATTTTCTTCATACGATGGTTTATTCATTTTAATAATAATATTATTCTTACCTTTTTTTTTATTTTGGTTAAATCCTATAGATACTTGAAATATATTTATATAATTTTTCAATCTGATATAATTTTATATTAATTCTTTTGGAATAAAAAATTCATCTAGAATACTCATCATTTGAGGAATTGTTTTTTTTTGATTATATGGGAAATTGATTAAAGGATGAAATTATACTTTTCAAGTAAGTATATTTACTAATATTCATAGTATATATTGTAAATGAGTTCTTAACATATAGGAAAAGTATCTTTAAATAATAAATATATCATGTAACCTTCAATTATGATGAATTTATGGTCTATTAACCCCTTGCTGATTCATGGTTTGTGGTTGTTAACTTTCTCTAGAAAAATATCTATATCACTATCTATTAATACTTGGATATTATTTTTCTATTCTATGTCCATATTTTCAATTAAATATAATATTATATTATTTTAAAACCTAGTTTTGTAGTGACCTTCAAACATCTCTTTCCCACTTTTTAAGGGGATGTTGTATTAACCCTTTTTATAATGTGGATTTTCAACAAAAGACTTTTCAAATATAAAATCTTTGTTTTCTCAGAACAAGTTAAAATTGTGAGGATGAAATTTATTAAATACGGTAGAATGTAACACCCTGATATTATATGAAATATTATTTAAAATATATTTAATTTTTTTAAATCTTGCATTACACGTAACACTGAGTTTAAACAAACCTTGTTATATTATTAAAATATTATGATCTTACTCTTATTACCTTGAAATTAAATTAGAGGTTATGAACATGATTAAATACATTATGATATATATAAAAATATCTTACTCAAAATAAATTTATTGACTACTTCTTATGAAATTAATATTTAAATTTTGTAAGAAAGTTATATTATTCTTAAAAATATATTTTCATAAAAATGTTTTTTTGTGAGAAAAAAAATTATATTTAATTTTTTACACTTATAAAAATATTATTTCATAAAACTAACTAAATTTTTGAAATATTATTATCAAAATTATCTTTAGGGGAATTTTTTATAATTTTATGAAATGATTGATTTTCTAGTGAATAGTGAAAATACTAATTTTTATTTAAAAATGTATTTTTTTCAGGCATGTAAAAAGGTTACATTTCTATTTTAAAATGTTTTTATGGTAAAATTAAATCTAAATTATTTTAGATAATCCAATTATATATATTTATATTAATTTCATGTTTTAATTCAGTATTAAAAACAGTTTTATAAGTAAACAATATATTTTCCTGAAAAACTATTTTTATGTGTGCAATATATTTTTATACTAATAAATTAAATTAATAGATATTGGTGAATTATTTTAATGATATATATATAATTTATTAAATAAATTTTTTTTAAACATTCATCTAATATTTTTATTTTTCATATGATAAGAATAAATCAAGTTTTATGCTTAAAAACTGTATTTTTCTAGAAGATGTTTTCATAACATTTTAGGCACTTATTTTAAAATTATTTTATTCCACTTATAATTATTGAATTAAATAAAATTTATTTCATATTTTTAACTAGAAGGTTCAAATTATATTAATATTAACCTCTTATTTTTTAGTAAATATGAATAGTAATCATGGTAGAATCTATCACCTCGATAAAGGGTAAATCAACATAATATAGGTAATAACTAAGTGATAAGGCCATAATTTTTCATCATAATTCTTATAGGATGAATTTAATTCGACCCTTATCACCATATTCTGAAACTTTAGTTCTTTTATGGACACGTTTCCAGGAAAATTACCTATATAATATTTAATGTCAAAAAGTTACAAAATGTCACTCTTTTAGTTTTAAATATCTCTTGTGTGTACACGTAGGGAAAAAGGAAATTTATGAATGAATATAAGTGTCAATATTTTATATTAATAAAATAATTTTATTATATAAATTTATTTCTAATTTTTAGAAATTATATAATGTCCTTAAATTATTTCACAACACCGATACGATATTTCTTCAATTAAAATAAATATATAAGAAATCGTTTTAAAAGTACTAAAAGTCATATAATTTGATTGATTTAATGTGTTACAATTTTTTTAAATGAATATGAAATATTAATGTTATTTTAAATTATTATCTTCTAATTATTTCTTTATATTAATTTATTTTAAGTAAAATTAAATGAATTGTTTCTAGATTGAAAATAATGATATTTTATGAAAATAATATTTTATTTAATTACTAAAAAATATTAAAATATTGGAATAGGAAAATGGGGATAATATTTGGTCTAAAATTTCATTCATTACCCATTTTTATTTCTTTTTTAACCATTTTACTTGAGAATAACATTAATATATTTGAATCTTGTGAGAAATGTCAAGAGTGCCCCTCCGCTCAATTATAATAGGGAACCCATCCTTTCACTTCTTAACACCACCATGAGCTTTCTAACTCAACCATACTCTTATGAAGTCCATTATAAACATCCTTAGTCACATTATATAGCTTTTTTCTTCCCAAAATACCTTACTTAATGACCTAAATACGATATCTAAAGAAGTTATTTCAAAGAAGAGGTAGTCACCTTAACCAATAACTTTTTTTAAAAATATTCTTTTACCTCCTATAAATTTGTGATATTAATCATAAATTAATAAATTAAGTATACATAATATGCATAATAGTTATTATTATTATTATTATTAAATCTCCATTATTCACCCTCTTTCCATCAAATGGGATGTGAAAATATTGCTCGTGTGTATATACGACTTATTGTCTCTACATAGCGATACAATTCATTTATCATAACCATCTATTATAAAAGGGTATGAAGATGGGATTAATATTTATATTAGATACATATTAAATAATTCTAATTCCAAAATGATAATATCATATGTACATTCTTACCTTCAAAACCATTGGAAAATGATAATGTCGATCATGCATACGTGTGGATTACCACCTCCACAAAGTGACGTGATTCATTTCTCATTTATAACTCACTTGGATGGTAATAAGGATATATTAAATGAATATATATGATATCTATGATATAAAATTATTCTATAAATCATAATTAATGTTTACTATTCTTTCATTCCAACCGTGAAGAAAATGGGAACATCATTTATAAACCTTCTCTATGAACAATGTAATCCATTTTATATCACTAACTTTTATGGATGACTATAAATATGTATATAATGAATATATATACTATTTATATCATGATTAAAATTATTTATATTATTGAACCACAATCAAAATACAAAACCAAAATTACCAAACCAAATCATATAAGAAAATCAAAGCAAATATCACCTGGAACAGTGATTTTAATAAAGAAGTGGTAAAAAATGGGTGATCAATGGATATAAGTAAATCAAAAATGTAATTGTGTATATGTTTATGGTTCTATAATATATTTATAGTAATTATAAATTTATTCTATATTATTTTGTAATGTGTGTGAAGGAATTCATATCTATGGTAAGGGATTTCTAGTCTCCCTTTTATTTTTTGGAGACTTATGCCAAATTCACCACTTATTTATCTTGTGAGATGTATGTACTACCCATTTGACATGTTATATAATGATTATACATATTTTAATGATATTTAAATTTTAAATTGAAGTTACTTATTCATGGGGCTTATGATTTAAATGTTTCCAAATTGGTAATGGATTTTCATATCACTTTTATTTATGTGGGTCACATGCCTTATACAAAAACTATTTATTTTGTGTGGTGTATATAATAATTATGAATGTATTTTATGAATATTCTCATGAAAATTATGGGATATACATATCCATATAATTTTATTTATTTCATGTGGATTATGACTCAAAACGTACCAAAGTGGTAATGATTTTATGTTACAATCTCATTATTTATTTAGATTGTATAAGATTATGTTTTTGAGGAAAAAATATTATGATATACCTTACAATAAACTCATCAATTTTCTTATACTATTTTTATTTCTTGGAAAAAACAAGTTTTCCATTCATTTTCCTCACCATAGTTACTAAAGATACTGAAAATATGTTTTTAATAAAAATTTACTTCATTTCTATCTTTAATCAAAAAAACATTTTTTTCATATCCATATTTTCTAAAAATGTTTTAAAGAAGGTATTTACTATTATCCTATTAATTTTTAAAGTAATTTTAACCATTATATAATTTTTAAAAAATTGATTAAAAGGAATCTTAAAGTCTTTTTCTAAAAAAGGTACTTTTTAAGTTTTTTACAAAAATGTGAAAGGAATGATTTCTTTTAACTTATATAGAATGAAAAGAATTACCCATCCTCATAAACATAAATGTACTAAAGATTAATTTACATGTTTCCAAGGTTCTTTTCAAATAAAAATTTTTCTATAAAATTTTTGGAATATTTTTTTTAAAAAATGGTTTTTCAAAATGAAAAGGTTATTTTCCTCAAGAAATATTTTGATTATTTTTTAAAAGAATTTAAAAATATGTTAATATCCTTTGATTTTAATTATTAATTACTGTGGATATGATCCATTGATATAATTTGTACACTTTATCTTGATGTTTAATGATTATGTTGATGATATTTTTATGAACCCCATTTATTTTCTATGGGTTATACTATGGTGGATTGATGAAATATTTGTGGAACCATTTTTATTTTCATAGGTTATGATGTGATGATATGATGAATTTTTTATGATATTGTGGCACAAATATGTATGTTTTTCATTACGTGATAGTTTATAAACTATAACCAATTATGGTGGTGATATTATGTAATGAATATTCATCTATTATGATGTGATACCTATAAATTAAAAGTATGGGTCACTATAATTATGGTAGTCATTTATATGATTTTATTTTCATTTACATTACTCTTATACTATTTTAAAGGGTAATTAATTCCATTTTTATTGTTTATACTTTTGATTCTAATTTTTATCCTAAAACCTATTATAATTGGCATTGGGATTCCAATATTATTATTTTTAACAGTACAGGGTTGCGATCTTTGTAGGTATGGTCCATGTCAGTTTTGGAAGGTTTCTAATCATCAAAAATTCCATAAAACCCCAAAGAAAATAATTTTCCATTAATTTATTAAGCTCATTAAATGAAATAACAAAACTAATATATGATTCCAACTATTTACCACTACAATATATATAATAGTATTTATAGATTTTCCCTTTTATTTGTTTGATGATTCAATAAAATCACTGTGGGGGTGAATAAAGGTGTTATATAACTGGGAACAAATATTTATAAGTATTTATTTAACTATATCTTGTTCCCAGGTTAGTAAGAACGCCAATTAAATCTGATAGGTATTACCATATATATCCTAATATACAAAAAGTAAAACAGTATTCATAAGAATAGATTCATTTTATTTGCTTCACCCAAATAGGTTATAATCAAGGAACATATAACTAGAAGTGTTTCAGTGTACCGATATTAATGAACTATTATTTTAATGTAGGATTTAAACTAAGTAAAATCCATACTAAGGATCACTTTAAACATAATAGGTTTATTTATTGTTAACCTCTCAACCAAGGGTCACTCTTGTTGAGATGTGAAGCCTATTTCTTGTATTAATAACTACACAAAGGGAATTTATAGGATATATGGAGTATTGATGGAGAAATAAAGTATGGTGACCTATTTGTACTGAAAGATTAAAATAGTTATTGATTGAGTTATGGAAGGAAATTAGATCAATGGATATATTTAATTGGTTGGTGGATTCCTAGTTTCAACATTATCAATAAACAAGTTAGGGAAACTGATTGAAGAATTAACCAATGATGAAGTAGTATTCATACAATATTATGTCCACATATTTAATATAGATTAAAAATAGGATCAATATATAACCAATAAATAGGTTTTCTTGATTTGGATTTTTATATAATCATTAATATTGTAATAAATTTCTAATTATTTATTAGTAATAACTTGTAGCCTAGGATTTTGTTCCTCATTTCTATTCTTTTAAAAAATAGTGTTTCTCCTTTGATGTATGGAATTTCCAAAACTAAGAAAATTCCTTTTGTTATATTTGATTTCATTTATTTTTCATTCATCATTATATTTTTTTTAGATACATCATTGATAAGGTTTGTAGTGTTTTACTTAGATACACCATTGTTAATTGATTATATATATTATATTTTTTAATGAATTTGATGAAAAATCATGTGGGATCCATATTGTGGGAGAAAAAATTGGTATCAACTCATGTTATATTCTTATGGAAGTGGAAGAGATTTGATAAGTGTTATTTATCTTTTATGTCTCATGTTATTCTCAATGTGATCAATTTGAAGGTAATGGAATTAGAATTGTTAAAGGTGAGTCTTGACATCTTAGATGGGCCATGTTTTTATTCCTAGAAGATGTAGATAGAATATTGTTTATTTAGAAAATGTATTTATATTTTATTGACTAGTGTCAGTCTAAATATTATAGAGAAAGTAAATGGAAAATTCTAAAATTTATGTTTCTTGGATTTATATAGATAACAATATATTGGAATTTTCTTCTAATATCTACGAGATGAATAACACTACTTAGTAGATATATGTACTCACAAAAATGGATGATAATACTATAAAAATAAACACGTTTCTTCTCATGTAGAGACACTTTTAGTTAAATAAAACAGAAACAAATATAGTTTTTGATCATATGAATAATTTTTATGATTTTTTAAGTTAGATAGAGTTGATGAATATAATTTTTTTAAAGTTGATTATGGGCATCAATCCTACATATTCCCCATCTTCCCACACAAATTAAACTCTATTAGAGGTCTGTGGCACTATGTTCTGGTATTCCTCAACAGTTCACACTGATAGAAAACTAGTAGAGGCCTCCTATACTTTGAAAAAGATGATCCACAACTATGAATTTCCTACCCAGCACCTATCTAGAGAGAGATATCAAAAAATATTCAAGATACCTAAATATATACACCTAAACCCATCATAAGAACCCAGTATTCCAAAATTATATCATCTTTTCGGTTTTTATCAATAGTTAGATACTAGTTCACAACCTCTAAAAAGATAAAAATCCAAAGGATACTCACTTGATAATGAATCAAATGTTTCAGTCCATCTTTAAAACAGAAACCCAAAGTGATATCATCACTCACTAGAGAAGGAGAAAAATCAAGTAAAGTAGTAAAATTATAATCATAGTCCATCAACTACATATTAAATTAAACCACATGTATAAACTCCCAATCTCTATCAGCTATCAGCATCTTGGTAACGAAATTTTTGATGAACCGAGCCTGAAAAACCTTCCAGGATAGACCTGTTAGTTCATCTTCCTAGACAAGTACATCATAACAGTGTCACCCTAGTTTCTCAAGAATATACACTAGAAGTTCCACACTCCTCTCAAGGGTATTATCTAGATTATCAAAGATCACATAAATAGACACAACCCATATCTTAGATGCCTGAGGTGGAATCTCTCTAGTAAGTAAAGGTGGTTTGTACCACTAAAACTCCATGGTCATATCATTCATGGAAGGATTTCCTCTAGGATATCCACTAACCACCAACTGAATAATACCAATAAAGTAGTTCAACTGATAAAAAATATTTATATACATAATTAGGGGACCTATCTCAATAATGAGTTGTGCATTCACATCCCTACCCTCTTAAACCTCAACAAGTGGTCATCATATAGGCATGCCACTACAATGACAGATCCATGACTCCAAATCACATATATAACATGTTAAAAAATAAAATATATGATATGCAGTAATAGGAAAAGAGACCTGCTACATTATACACAAAACCTAATATATTGGGGGTCTCACATATCCTCGAGTTCCATCTCTAGACCTAGCTAACCACATTCTATTCGGGGTTCAATGAGATAAAATTAGGATTCAATTAATGAATTTAATTATAGTAGAACATAATCATGCCTTGGTTAAGTATAATACCACCATAATATTATATATGACAACACTATATAAGGTACTTTTAAATAATTAAATAATCAAACCTCATACCATAATCAAGGTGCTCAAACACTGGAAAGAGCATGAATTTCATATGAATACTACATGTTAAAAATGATACATGAACATGCAATCACTTTCTGTCACAGGAAAAGACTAAATCCCAATAAACCATAAATCATTATCATAAAACATTATATTTAGAAAAATTAACCCAACTGTAATAGAAAAAACTATGAATAATAATCTCTTCTTGGGAAATCCATAATTTATCAATACATGGGTTAGTTATTCTCAACAATAAGGTCTATCTCAGAATCTGACCACATACAATTTATTATCTACCACATTTCAAATAGTAATACAATTTAAAAATGGTCCACTAATACCACTTTTTACAATCCTTGATCTGGTTCACCTCCACTATGATATAACTAAGTCCCACATACCTTAATCATCCCTCCATATATTCCAGAGGTTTCCAACTAGTGGTGAGGGTCTTTTTAATATGTAGGGAGCATATAACCTCCTGGTATGGATATCAATAAAATATAGAAAAAGCAATATAGTCAAAATTTATCATAAGATAAACAAAAAATAAGGACACGTCAATACTACATGCCATCAATAAATAAATAAATAATGACTTTTTTTCTTTAAAAAATGATCAACTCTAATGTAATATAGTCATACAGGGAAAAACAGGGAAATCTATGTATAGATCATATACCACACAACCAAAAAATTATAAAAAGACTATATATGACAAAAAAACGGGTATTGATCCCATGCCCAATCCCATATCCAATCTTATACTAAGCTCTAATGATCATCCATTGATAGTTGGGCCCTTTCCTAAACTTGGATCATGAGACATAAATATTTTTTGGGAACTAGGTTTCCTCAGTAAGGTTTGACTAAAACTCAATATGTTTCCACCAATGGTGTCCCTAATATATCCAATATAAAAAAGTGAATGTATTGTGTGATATTATTATAAACAAAAGTAAATGAAAAATGGTAGTATATTAAAATTTTCATGACCATGGGTATTATGAAACTTCATGAGTGTGATAATACTTACTTTTCCTAGTGTCATGGTGACTGTGAACATATAACTTTATAAACATATATACATCACATCCCAATTAATCATAAATGGGAATAAAATATTATCATAGCATAATGAACAACACATGAGAAATGTGTCACTATAACATAACCAAAACATTGGGAATAAAATCGCCATGAAAACAAAATCATCGATACATGGATAGTATTTACTAAAAACATAGTCACTACCATGGGAATAACATCCTTGAAAAAACGTATACAAGTTGGAATAATGTCACAAAAACATCATCAAGAGAGGGTATATAATGTTTATTCAAGATCATGATCACTAGATAGAAAATCATCCCAATTCCTAGGCTATATCGCATGTGAGGGTGTGTAACATCCCAAATCGACTTACCCTTGAATCGGTAGTCGGACAAGTTGCCACATGACCTCAAGCACGTCTCCTCACATGCCAAAGGCTTCCGACTAGAAGTGAGGGTCTAAGGAAAGTTAGTGGTAAGACTATACACTCATATTCACAGTGCACAGTGGAAAAAAATAGTGAACACAGATAATAGAAGAAGTACATGTAAGTAATAATCAACTGAAAATGAAAATAGAAAATTCCTATTTATATAATGAATGCATGTCATGGTGATACATATCTGAAATAATTAAACAAAATATCATGATATACATCTAATAACAGAAATAAAAAATAACTCAAACCCCAAAGTCAATCTCCATGATCATACTGAGCTCCTACTCGGTCCTTTGATCCTAACTCCCAATTATTACCAAACAGAAAAGTACACTTCACAAACATACAAACATGAAGGTTGACTCGGATACCCCATTGAAATGGCACCCAAATAGGGTGTGAGATATAAATCTCAATAGGCTGGGACCACCGGTGTCTAGCTCAATCTAGACAATGAAATAAAATTAAACAATGAGAAATTATATCAAATCAATAACATAATTGAATAAATAAATAGTGTAGAATCTTTTGTTTTGAATCAGACAAAAATGCGGAAGTTTTTGAACATTTTCGATTACTAAACCGGTCATTTTTTCAACCAATCTTCAAAAAATAATTCTGAGAGTTGGATCACTCTTAAGTGATGTTTTTGGACTTGGAAGAAGGCCTAAGAAGTTTCCTAAGTGTCTCAAGAATTTTTGGGAGTACTAGACTAGAAAAACATCATGTTTTAAATGACAGCAGATGGTGCACGGTTTGTGCACATTCTTCTAAACCATGCAGCCCACAGAATTCAACCATGCGGTCCTATTTATAATGGGAAAGTGGTTGAGCACACGGTACGGACACGGTTTCTTAAACCATGTGCTTTTCCTGTGCGAGGTGCATCTTGGAGGCAGAATACTCCGCACGGTTTGCGCATGGTTTGGAAAACCATGCGGGCTTAACCATTCAAGGTGCTCAGTTTTTAAAATTTAAATTGATTTAATTAAATTAAATTAAATTAAAATAAAATAAATAAAACCTAAACACTCCCCTCTCTCCCTCAGACCGCGACACACCAGGGGGTTCTACCCTTCGACTAACGCTCAGACCCCCACCCGGCTCCTCCTTCGACCATTGTTTCCATCCGATTTCTTCATGATTGTTCCTTGAATCATAAAGGTACGGTCTTCTACCCCAGTTTCCTTCCTTTTCTTTGCCAATTTTGGCTTCTTCATTAACCCACAAGTTTCGATCGAAACCTAGGACTTTCGAGGTGAACTTATTTTTGGTTTACTCTTATCCTAGGTTGGTGAAAATGGTCTCTTAGGACATGTGGGTGCATGTTCCAATAACCTCCGCCAAAGGAGAGGTGGTTCGGGTGGTTTAGATCCATCGACAACATTTTGGGGTAGGTTTTAAACCTTCTCCTTTGTTTTTAACCTCTTTAATTAAGATATTTATGTATCCCCCCATGTATGTGTACGTGTATATTCTAAGTGGGAGAGGGGTAGTTGCTTTTAGTGAGAAATCTCCAAGAGCGGAGTGCATGCCTTGGTTCCCCCTTGAGGTAGGGTCCATTTAAATGTCCTCGATTTTATAAAGGCATTAATTGACTACTTAGTGTACTTTATTTAGAATTTAAATTAATGAAGTGAATTATTTATATTTAATTCGTCTTAAATTTAAATATAGTATGTTTCGGTTAAAATTATTATGTAGTAAATGACTTGTGTGATAAGCAATATCATGTTTTTATAAAAAAACACATCCAACGGAGGTGCGCTGCCTTCAAGATCAAAATTAGTAGTTAGACCTTTCTTTCTTCTTGACTTTTCATGTTTATAATCTTTAGGTTTTATTTTATGTTGAGATATGGTATGATTATGACATGGCCCTAGTACCATTAGAAACATTGAGTTTCCTTTTTTTAAATGATTAAAGGACCAAGGAACCGTCTGATTGTTTGGTCAAGTTTTGGATTGGAATTACCCATGTAGGTAATTTTCCTTTGTATGGATACTTAGAGTCCTTTTAAATGCAATGGACATGTTTTGGTAAATGGAATGAGTTGATTCAAATTAATGGTTAATGCATAATGATTGACCCTCAAAATAAGTTACCAAATTGTTTTCAAATATTTTGAATACTAATAAAACTGTGGGTTGCAAGTGGGTTCCCATGTAGGATTGTCATGATGGACTGAATGGGTTTTCATGCTCATACCTTTGGTGAAACATTGATTCCCACATATGAATTCCATGGACGAAACCAAGTTCATGAGAGCATAATTAGTTCCACGTTTGTGGAAACCCTTACTGTGTTAAGGGAGGGTAACAGTGTGGACCTTGACTTTTGAAAATGCCTTAATGAATTTTACTAAATGGTTGTAATGCTACTTGACCTTTCCACACTAATGGAAGGAAAGGATTGAACCAATAAATAATGGTTTCAACTCTACTTGACCTATCCGCCCTAATGGATGGCAAGACTTTAACCCGATGAATCATTAAATGACTTCTTTATCAAATAGGAATGAACTGACTCGATATCGCCTTGGATTTTGAGAGGAGAATACCTTGGGTATCTGGAACCCCATTCCTATTCAAGGACGCTACTTTCTTTGGTTGATACCCATATAGACTTTGGTTATTTTAAATTCCTTGGAAGCCCAGTATACTACTTTTGGGTCCTCTCTTCTTACAAGATGCCTAAGATACACTCCTTGGATCCAGCATTGACTAGTAGGTTCCATGGTTAAAGCCCATTGGGCCCTATCTTTACATAGCCCTGTTTTACCTTGGTCAATCACCATGGACTTGGTAGGAAAACTATGGTGGAATGAATTGGATTGTGATCCTTGTATTACACTCTTACCCCTTATCTAGAATCAAATACTACTGAGTTATCTTTTTGTGAGTTTACGTTACCTTGGATTTTAACCTAGAACTCTCTCACTAGACATCTTTGCAAGGTTCCCTTATTATGTATTGGAACCTTCACTACTTATACTATCACAAGATCTCTTGGATAAAATCCTTGTGTCTAGAATTGACAAGTAGGTTCCATGGTTAAATCCCATCAGGCTCAGTCATTTGTTAACCCCATTTTACCTTGGAGGAAACTCCTTGGACTCGGTAGGCAACTTACTCCCATGTGACTTATAAATAAAATGGTAAAACTCAATTAATGAACTGGTTACACGATCAGACACCAGCCAATGGATGAAGTAGGTACTTGGGTATTTCGTTACATTATACTGCTTACTTTATGTATGCATGCTTGAACCCTATTTAATTTATATTATACTTTCAAGATTGGGTTAGACACTGGTGGTGTCGGCCTACTGAGATTTATATTTCACACCCTACCCGGGTTGCCATTGCACTAGGGTACCTGAGTAGACCATTCTTGTCCGAAGGGCCTTGGACCCTATTTGTAGTTGTTTGATTGTACCTGGAGTAGGAGCAAAGGACCGATCTGGAGCTCGGGATGCTCTTAGAGATCACCTTTGGTATTTTTTTATTTTATTTACTAGTGTCCTACATTACATTGTATTGAACAAAATGTTGTATTGTTTAATTATTTCCCGAATGTATCAATACCACGCCATGTATTCATTAATTTTATACACATGAATTGGCCAATTTTGTTCATTTATATGAAATATGTCTTCTGTTGCTTTGTCAATTATGTACCACCACTTCCACTGTTGATTTTTATTTACTCTGTAATACTGCAGCGCAACACTGATAAGAGGGTATAGTCTTCCCAATAACTAACCTTACACCCTCGTTGCTAGTCGGCAGCCTCTAGTGTATGGGGAGGCGCACCTGAGGTCATGTGGTGAACGGTCTTGACACTGTCTTAGTGGTGAGCCAGGTCGGGATGTTACAAAGTTCTATTAGAGATGGTTTTTCCTTTTGCATTACTATTTTAGGTTGGTAGACATGAGACTAGGAAAGTTTAAGTGTTTGGTTAATAGTCGTTCTTGGGACTGATCACCCCACATATGGGGAATGACCAAGTGCCAGTGCTGGGATTATTGATTATGTTGTTCGTTGTTACTATTGATATTATTTCACCTAGAGTGAATGGTGTACATTCCGCTGCTTATGATTTTTTGGAAAGATAGAAACATTCAATGGCCTGATATTGCAAGGAAGTTTCATTAAATGCATCATATTAGGCATTTAGAAATTCACATTCCATGCATATATTCCATTCCATATAGTTTCATTAGTAAGTTTCCTGATAAGTATGATTCAGTGCCTTATTAATATGTAATGCTTAGATTTATACCTGTTTAGGTAATACATTAACATGCCTTCTATGCTTACTCCTCGTTATAACATGATTATATGATTAAATTACCATGCTTATGTGATTTCACCTTGTTGCTCCATGTTAGCTTCTTGTGGTGACATTCTAGCTTACTTTGATATATGTAAATAGTTTTTTGGGAAACATTATTGGTTTCAGTTATGACGAGAGACAGTTTTCAGTTTTAAGGTGTGTGGGTTCCTTATAGTTGGAAAAAGGTAACTCGTGTAATCGAACCATTTTGAAAAGGATGATAAATTCAATTACTAAGTGATGGTCTTGTTAAATTCTGAATTTACATTGGTACCGATTTCTAGGATACAATTTTCAATCCATGGAGTGTATGAGCGCTTCATGAATTGGGGAATGGCAACCCATATTAAATTAATTGGAATGATGCTTTGTGGAATGCTTATTAATACGAAAAATATTTAGTGTTGATCTGAAATAAAAATGATTAGATTTTAAAATGAAACTGGACCAAAGTATGTCAGTTGGGGAATGTTTTTATGAGATGACCAGTTTGGGTGTTTAAATTTTAATATCTGTTCATTTTCTGTTTGGTTGATTTATAGAGAACCTAAGTTGGTTAAAATGGGACCCTCATAGAGCGCCTTATCTGCTTAAAAGAAATTTATTTCGATAATTTTCCTGAAAATTAAGGGATGACAACTAATGTAAAATTTTTTAAAAATGGAGTTTTATAAAACTTTCTTTTTTTCCCTCGAGGCATTAGTTAAAATCAAGTACTTTGTTAATTGTTTTAAAAATTTTACTTTGATTTTTTGATTAAATATTTTGATGATTAATGGTTAAATATGATTAAATATACGTGGCTTGGAAATGGAACCTATAGTGGTTTCCACGGTTTAAAACCCATGTGTAAGGGTGGTTTGGACTTCTCTTTGAGTTGACTTGGAACAGAAGTGTGAGTACTTTCCGTAGACGTTATTTTCTATAGAAATGGATTTATATTCAGACTTTGAGCCTAGTGACTTTTTTTTGATGTGACACGGTGTCAGGGTTGAAACTTTTTCTTTGTAAGGGATAACTCGTGTTAGGTAGCTCCCTCATAACATGAATGTCTTGCTAATGTTGTGACCTTTATCACCTCTTTTGGTGTTGTTCAGTGTTGTTGACCCAGGTAGGACTTTCAGTTTCCAGTTACACCCCTGTTCTGATGGGTGGTCATGTGTTTCATGAACTTGTTATGTGATTTAGGATCGATTAATTTTCTTTTTCAGCTGGTTAGACGTGCCTTGAGCTTGGTCGGCTGCTTTGTAGTTCATTTGACCCTTTCTTTTTCTTAGCAATGGACAACTTGGTATGGTGTCATCCAGGAAAATGGTCATATGAGAAAATATGACTCCAAAATAAATCTTCTTGTACTATTTAATATGGTCTCAGGTCATATCCAAGTAGCATGAATTGAGCATTAAAGAATCAGTTCATTCCAATACAAGGGATGGTTTTCAAAAATCTCAGGTTTTTTGACATGTTGAACTTGTTCTTATAATATATCGCACTTTTGAGCAGTTAGCTTTCTTTCCCTTTCGACTAGGACACCCCTAAGGTATGTAGTGTCTTATTGATATGGTTAACGTTCCTGTCCTAGTAGAAGGAACACCTAAGGGGTCATTGGTAAATGGTTGGTTATTGTTTAAATGTCCTTTAGGCTTGCAAAACATAAATCGTATTGGTTCTTGCTTGGTAGCACGACTTTGATCCGGTTCGACTATTTTATCTTCCTATTTCAGTATATGTTGACTGGAAACCCCATCCTAAATCATCTTAGTTTACTCTTCTTAAGAGATGATCATGTCCTCTATCTTGATGTTGTCCTCGATGCACTAAGAGAGCATTGGTCTTACGCCTTGCTAAATCGTTAAATGACATTGACCCTGTTGGATGATCTTTTCGGGTGTTATACGATAGAGAATGGTTCTCATCGAGGTTTGGTAAGTCCTGAGTGATTCCTGGGTTCCCTAGTCGGAACTCCTTTTTTGTATTCATGGACTCCAGCCATTTCTTTTGGATTGTATTGACGCTTATGCCAGACTTCTATGAAATACGTGAAAAAGTGGCCTGACTCATTTTCTATTCCTTTAGTTCAATGTTTACGGTTATAAGGGGCCATTTTAAAGCACATTGATAGTTTAAGTCCAGTGTGGTCTCAAGTTCAGAAGTGTCTTCTAAGAGAGAGATTGCTTGACTGTCTCTATTAGGTCAATCAGAATTTTACCGTTTATTTCTAATGAAATCATGCCAGGATTTTCATAATAACACTTAGAGTTATTCCTTAAACAAAAATTCCAATAGTTGAGGTACTGTGGCTTGTAATTGTCACCTTATTAAGGTAAGACCCATGGTGGGAAGCACCATCAGTCGAGTTTTAATAATACTTTGATGTTATCTTGTCTCTATCTAAATGGGTTTATGTAAGCTCTATTTTTTTGTTTTAGTTTAACATTGAGAATTGGATTGGGTTGTAAAGGAAGAAGTGTGGAATGCTAAAAAAATACTTAAAGGTGCAACATGCATTGGTAACGCAATGAAACCGTTGGACTGAAACATCAAAACCCTTGTAGGTTTGGTGGTGTTTACATTGTTCTCGAAGGATTCTCATGGATGAAATGTTTTTAAGGTGGGTAGATTTTAGAATCTCGTGTTTTGAACTGGACTAAAATGTGTAAGTTTTTTATATTTTTTGTATATTAAACCGGGTTTTTTTTAGAACAGATCTTCAGAACATAATTCCAAGATTTGGATCACTCCTTAGTGTTGTTTTGGACTTTATAGAATTCCTAAGAAGTTTCCTGAGTGGATTGAGAAGTTTTGGGTGTACTGGACCAAAAAAACTTCATCTTTTAAATGATAGAAGAGGGCGCGCGGTTTGCGCACAGTCTGCTAAACCATGTGGCCCACAGTAGTCAGCCTTGAGACCATATTTAGAATGAGTCAGTGGCTTTGTGAATGGGTTATGCACGGTTTCCTAAACCATGTGCCTAGTCTATAAGGTGTGCATCTTGGAGGTAGAATATTTTGCATGGTTTGCGCATAGTTTGGAAAACCGTGTGGGCTTAACCATGCGCGGAGCCTAGTTTTTAAATTTTAATTTTTTTTAATTAAATTAAATTAAATTAAACCTAAACACTCCCCTCTCTCCCTCATATCGCGATGCACCAGGGGTTTCTCCCCTTTGCCTCGTGCTCAGACCCCCTCCTGACTACTCCTTCGACCGTTGTTTCCATCCGATTTCTCCAAGATTCTTCCTCGAATCATCAGGGTACGGTCTTCTGCCCCAGTTTCCTTCCTTTTCTTGGCTTATTTTGGCCTCTTCTTTGACCCCCAAGTTTCAACCGAACCCTAGGTCTTGGTGGTGATCTGATTTTCTGTTTACTTTTTTCATAGTTTGGTGAAAATGTTCTCTTAGGTCACGTGGCTGTGTGTTCCGACAACCACAACCAAAGGAGAGGTAGTTCAGGTGGTTTCGGTCTGCCGACAATGTTTCAGGGTAAAGTTTATAACTTCTCCTCTATTTCTCACCTCTTTAATAAAGTTATTTATGTATCCCCTAGTATATGTGGATGTGTATATGCTCAGTGGGAGAGGAGCAACTACTTTTAGTTATAAAGCTCCAAGAGATGAGTGGATGACATGGTTCCTCCTAGAGGTAGGGTCCCTTTCCAAGTCGTCAATTTTATAAACACATTAATTAATTAATTACTGAACTTTAGTTAGAATTTAAATTAATGAATTAAAGTATTTTTATTTAATTCCACTTAAATTTAAATCTAGCATGTTTTGTTTAAAACTCTAATGTAGCAAATGAATTGTCTGATAAGCAATATCTTGTTTTTATAATAAAACTCGTCCAACGGAGGTGCGCTTCCTTCAAGATAGAAAGTAGTGGTTAGACATTGATTTCTTGACTTTTTATGTTTATAATCTTTATTCTTGATGTTATGTTGAGATACGGCATGCTTATGACATGGCCTTAGTGACATTAGAAATATAGAGTTTCTTTTTTAAAATTATTAAAAGACCCAATCACCATCTAAGTGTTTGGTCTAGTTTTGGATTGGAATAACCCATGTATGTAATTGACCTTTGTATGGATACTTCGATCCCTTTTAAATAAAATGGACATGTTTTCATAAATGGAATGAGTTGAGTCAAATGAATGGTTAATGCATAATTATTGACCCTCAAAATATGTTACCAAATTTTTTTCAAATGTTTTGAATACAAAAAAACTGTGGGTGGTAGGTGGGTTCCCACATAGGAATGCCATGATGGACTCAATGGGTTTTCATGCTCATACCATGGGTGATACATGGATTCCCATGTAGTAATTCCATGGAAGGACCTAGATTCATGAAAGAATAATTGGTCCCACGTTTGTGGTGACCCTTACCATGTTATGGGAAGGTAACGGTGTAGAACTTGACTTTTAAAAATGCCTTAATGGATTTTACTAAATGGTTTCAATGCTACCTGACCATTACACACTGATGGAATGCAAGGATTGAACCAGTAAATAAATGGTTACAATGCTACTTGACCTTTCCACACTAATGGAAAGAAAGAATTGAACCAATAAATAATGGTTTGAACTCTACTTGACCTATCCACACTAATGGAAGGAAAGACATGATCCAAATGAATCATTAGCTGACTTCTTTATCAAATAAGAATGGACTAACTTGATATCACCTTGGATTATGAGAGGAGAATACCTTGGGTCTCAGGAAACCCATTCTGATTCAAGGATATGGTTTTCTTAGGTTGATACCCACCTAGACTCCGGTTCTTGTCTATTCCTTGGACGCCTGTTATACTCCCATTGGATCCCTTCTTCTTACAGGATACCTTGGATACACTCCTTGGATTCATCATTCACCAGTAGGTTCCATGGTTAAAGACAATTATGCCATGTCTTTGATTAGCCCCATTTTACCTTGGTCGATCACTTTAGACACAGTAGGCAACCTATTGTGGAATTCCTTGGATTAGTCTCCTTAGGCTACTCTCTTACCCCTTAGCTAGACTTAGATACTACTGAGTTAGCTTTCTGTGAGTTTATGTTACCTTGGTTTTTACCTTGGAACTCCCTCACTGGATATCTTTTCCAGGCTTCCTTGTTACATCTTAGAACCTTAACTACTTATACTATTGCAGTATGCCTTTGATACCCTCCTCGGGTCCACTATTGACAAGTAGGTGCCCTGGTTAATCCCATCGGGCCCGGTCATTTCTTAGCCTCGTTTTACCTTGGAGGAAACTCCATAGACCCAGTAGGTGACTTACTCACATGTGACTTATAAATAAAATGGTAAAACTCTATTAATGAATTGGTTACATGGTCAGGCACCATCCAAGGGATAAAGATGGTACTTGGTTATTTAGTTACATTGTACTAGTTACTTTATTTATGCATGCTTGCAACTTATTTAATTTATATTATACTGTCGGGATTGGTTTAGACACCGATGATTCTGGCCTACTCAGATTTAAATATCACACCCAACTCGGGCCGCTATTGCACTGGGGTTCCCAAGTAGATCATTATTTTTCACAGGTCCTTGGACCTTGTTTGTTGTTTTTTGCTTATTCCTAGAGTATGAGCAAAGGACCGAGCTGGAGCTCAGGATGCTCATGGAGATCACCGTTGGGATTCTTGTTCTTCTATTTACTTGTGTCCTACATTGCATTGTATTGAAAAGAATGTTGTGCTATTTACTACTTTTCGTAATGAATCAATACCATTTCATGAATTCATTTATTGTATAAACTGGTGTTGGCCACTTTTGTTCATTTATATGAAATCTTTCTTCCGCTACTTTGTCAATTATGCATTACCTCTTCCACTGTTGATTATTATTTATTATGTAATACCGCTACACAACTATTATAAGAGGGTATAGTATCCCCACTAACTAACCTTGCTAGTTGGAATCCACTGGCGTACGTGGAGGCGTGCCTGAGGTCTTTTGGTGACTGGTCCAGACACCGTCTTAGTGGTGAGCTGAGTTGGGACGTTGCAATCCGCAACCCCTCTCGGTTCCAAAGGGACAGCTGATGAAAATACATGCTTCAGCTCAAATCCAGAATAAGAGTCTGAACAGGAACAATATATATAAATAATGAATAGTGAACAATTTATCACATTATTTAATATTCATTGTTTAATCACACAAAATAATGAGCATGTTACCATTCTTATATTTCAACAATATGAATGATGTTATCAATCCATAACTGACACACACATGAATTTTCAAGTTGTCATTCCATGCTCACACACCCAAGAATGTCCATGTTTCCATTCCATAGTCACACACCCATGAATTTCCATGTTACCATTCTATACTCACGCATCCATGAATGTGCATGTTACTATTCCATAGTCACACAACCATCAATGTACAAGTTACCATTCCATACTCACACACCCATGAATGTCCATGATACCATCTCATACTCACGAAATAATTGATGTCAATGTTATCATTTCATACTCACACACCCATGAATTTCAATGTTACCATTCTATACTGACACACCCATGAATTTCCATGTTACCATTCCATACTAATGCAACCATGAATTTCCATGTTACCATTCCATAATCATGCACCACAAATGTCGATGTTACCATTGACTGCTTCATGATATAATTAATTCATTAATTAATTATCATCATCAATCTCATTTATAATTCAAAAAAATAGTTAAACACGATAATTGAATTAGTTAACTCAGCAATTAACTTATCACCATAATTACTCTAGTTAATTAAACAATTAACTAGTCACAATGCATCCATGTCAATACCACAAAATTAATTTATAAATTAATTATCTCTAGGAAACCATTTCAATATCACATAATTAATTCAAAAATTAATTATCTCAACTTACCCCAAAACAAAATATCAGAATTAACCCCATGATTAATTATCTATATTATAATCTCGTAATACATAATTAATTCAAAACTAATTATCTCAACATAATGAGTTTAATATCTTATAATTAATCCCCTGATTACTTATCATCTAAAAGAACAAAATTAATTCATTATTAATTATCTCAACTTAACCAAATTAATATCTCATAATTAATCATCTGATTAATTATCATTTCAAAACACATAATTCATTCAGAATTAATTTTTTCAACTTAACTATTTTAATATCTCATAACTAATACCCCGATTTAATATCATCTCAAAGAACATAATTAATTCGTAACTAATTTTTTCAACTTAACCAAATTAATATCCCAAAATTAATCTCCCATTTAATTATCATCTCAATGAAATTAATTAATTCATAATTCATTATCTCAACTTAACCAAATTAATTTCTCACAATTAATACCTCGATTAATTATTATCTCAAAGAACATAAATAATTCATAAATAATTTTCTCAAATTAACCAAATTAATTACTCATAATTAATTCCTTGATTAATTATCATCTCAAATCACATAATTAATTCATAAAAAATTATCTCAACTTAGCCAATTTAATATCTCATAATTAATTCCTCAATTAATTATCATCTCAAAGCACATAATTAATTCATAATTAATTATGTCTACTTAACCAAGTTAATTACTCATAATTAATTCATTGATTAATTATTATCTCAAAGAACATAGTTAATTCATAATTAATTATCGTAACATAAACAAATTAATTACTCATAATTAATTTCTTGATTAATTATCACCTCAAAGAACATAATTAATTCATAAATAATTATCTCAACTAAGCTAATTTAATATCACATAATTAATCCCCTTATTAATTATCTCATTTTGATTTCTCAAATCACATAATTAATTTAAAATTAATTATCTCAATTTATCCAAATTTATATCACATAATTAATCCCCTGATTAATTATCTCAATTAAAAATCTTGACAAAAAAATTAACTCATGATTAATTATCTCAACTAGGGAAAATTAATTACTCATAATTAATCTCTCAATTAATGATCATCTCAAAGCACATAATTCATTCATAATTAATTATCTCAAAATAACCAAATTAATTACTCATAATTTATCACCTAATTAATTATCTATTTTATAACCTCAAAGCATATAATGAATTCATAATTAATCATATAATTCCCCTAATTAACAACTTAATACAACATTGTAGTAAAATTTATTAAAGGTAATAAATCAACAAAACTACATTGTATTAATTAAGAAATTTTTAGAACCATACCTCAATGAATTTGGCCAAGACAAAGCTTCCTAACTCAAACTGTGACTCACTCACGCATACGAACTTCCACATTTATGCACGTGCCTACTTGGAATTGATCACAACACCTAAAAACAACAAATTTCACTTATAATTAGTGTGTTGGGGACCAATGCACACCAAAATAATCAATTGTAACTCAATTGAACATAAATAACTGAATTTAAGGGGTTTAAAACCATTTATCATGTATATATCCTTACTTGAATATAACGACAGTGAACCAATCAAGCTGAGTCACTTTGCCTTCAGCATTTGTCATCGGAAAATGGACGAACGGATCTCAAGACAACATCTACACCACCTAGAATCGAAAGAAATAAATAAACTGAATCAATCCTCGACCTTAGGGATTTGGCATAACAATGTTCGGGCGAACGAAAGTCGAGACGTCCGATGCGAAGAACGAAACATGAGAATAAGGGCTTACCTCAATGAGATGTAAAACATCCATGAACATACTAAGATAAACTGACACATGGAGAGGGATCTGCGAGAAATGGGTGGTGCACCACCCATGGGAGAGCTTTGAGATGGAGGGGTCGGGCCTCACATGTGTTGTGTGCCTCTCTCTCTTGTTTTCTATATAAATAAATTAAACTCTTTATTTTATTATAATAATTAGTATAATAATAATAATAATAATAATAATTGTCATCTTATTATTAGTACCCATTAATATCACACATCTTTGATAAACCTCAACTCCCCAATTACACATCTTTTAATTAAATTCATCTATAAATAATTTATTTAAGTAAATTATTTTGTACATAATTATTTAATTAATTTCTCTGTACACAATTTAATTAAATAAAACCCCCATTTTTCTTCAAATAATTATATTCATTTTAACCTTGAATTTAATTAGATAAAACCCCAACTCCACATTTATCACATCATTTAATTAAATTCCTCTCCAACCAAATTTAATTAAAAAAAAATTACAACTCAATATTATTTAATTAAATTCTCTCAACATAATTTATTTAAAAAAACCCCGACACCCCATTAATCATCAATAAATTAAATTCATTCCAACTAAATTTAATTAAAAAATTATCCAACTCATGTTGTTTAATTAAATTCTCTGAAAAAACATTAATTAAATTAAAAACTCCAACTCATTAATATTATTTAATTAAATTATCTCAACATCAATTTAATTAAATAATAACCCATTTTTCAAAATGCCTAATTAAATTCTTCTTAACATTGAATTTATTTAAAAAACCTTTGTTTTTCATTAATTAATTAAATTCCCTTTTACCATGAATTTAATTAAATGATACCCCAACTCCTCATCCACACATAATTTAATATTATCAATTAATATTACCCTTCCTTCATAACCCCCAACTCCTCATTTACATGTCATTTAATTAAATTCCTCTCATCTCAATTTAATTAAATAAAGAATCCAACTCATTACCATTTAAAATAAATCTAATTCTTTTCATCTCTATTTAATTAAATAAATTCTCCATATCAATACCCTTTAATTAAATTATCTCCAACACAATTTAATTAAATGAATTCTATATTCTCCATCTTTCCCTTATTTAAATAAATTTTCTCAAATTTAATATAATTAAATAAAACCCCCATTCCCCTTTATTTAATTAAACATTTTTCAACTGAATTTAATTAAATAATTTCTCTAATTTGTCATCATTTAAATAAATTCTATTTAATAAAAAATTCAATTAAATAAATTAACCTAGAACATAGGACCCACATGGTTTGAACAAGCATGGTTTGACTCGCATGGTCTACCAGACCATATGCAGACCATGCGTCCGCTACTGTAAACCCATTTTAACACACATGGATGACCCACATGGTTTGAACAATCGTGCACAGCTTGTGTGTACACCTCTGTTGGGTCTGGTTCACCCGAAACACATCTTGTCATCTAATAAACTCCTTGAGCCTTTACCCAATCCCGATATAAAAATGTTTAAAATATCCCAACTTGCAAAACTTCATCTTGATGCTTTGTTTTAAAACTAACCCATCGTTACAATGAAAAAGTTCCAATATATTGATGTTTTAGCTCAGTTCAAAAAAACATGTGAATTTACAATATACCCACCGTAAAAAATTCTCATCCTCGAGAATCCATTGGGAAATACTAAAACATAAACCGACCCACCAAGTTCATGAAGTCTCTTTTGAACAGTTGTGTTGTGTTTCCAAATTCAAAAATAACCGTTAAACATTTTAGAACCCCAGTCCACAGCTCTTTCCTTAAAAGACATCCTCGACCCATGAAACTCCTACCTATTGTAAACGAAACCAATCAATTCCAACTTAAGAATCCATTTACATATCAAAACATCTCTAGCATGATATCATAAGTCATAATAAAACATCATGCTATAACACAGAAGCATGGAAAAACATAACAACATGCTAATAATAGAGGCAGCATGGCATATAATCATCTAAACATGTTTTACAAGTAGGCATGCTAAAGCATATCAAAATATGGAATTAACCCCAAGGCACCCAATCAAATTAGAAGGCATCCTACTAATGAAATAAATTACATGTGATATGCTTGGAATGAGAATATGTTATTGCTTAAGATGATAGATGTCATTCAATCTCATTCCCATATTAGTCCAAATAAAATTTTCAAAATTCTAAAAATCAATAACTAGCGAAAAAACACCAGTCACTCAACGTGAAATCATATCCACTATAATCTCAAGCAGTATGAACATTAATTCCTGTCCTTGGTCACTTGATAATTTCCCATACATGGGGTGATCAGTCCCAAGAACGACTATTAACCAAGCACCGACACTTTCCTAGTCTCCTATCTACCAACCTAAAATAGAAAGACAAAGGAAAAAAAGAAAGCAAATTGAATGCCTCTAATGCCACTTTATAACATCCTGGCCTGCCTTACCCCCAAATTGGTAGTCAGACCGGTCACCACATGACCTCAAGAGCATCTCCCTATACGCCAAAGGCTAACGACTACCAGCGAAGGTCTAAGGATAGTCAGTGGGGAGATGATACCCTCATATTTGGAGTGAACAATGATAACAAATAGTAAACTCATATAACAGTGGAAGTAGATGTAAGAAAAAATAAACTAAACAATGGAAATGGACACCACCAATTTATACATTGTATGCTTGTCATAGTGATAGATATCTGAAATAACTAAACAAAACATAATTTTATACATCTCATAATAGAAAAAAAAGACTCAAAACCCCAAGGGAGATTTCCATGAGAATACTAAGCTCCTCCTCGGTCTGTTTTCCATAACTCTCAAGTATAAGAAAATAGAAAAGTCTAGTCTGTAGCCCTGAAAACAAGAAGGTATACTCGGGAACCCCAGTGTAATCACGGCCCAAATAGGGTGTGAGATATAAATATCAGTAGGCCGGGACCACCAGTGTCTAGATCGATCTATATAATGCACTAAAATTAAATATCATGCAACAATATCAAAGTAATATCATAATTGAATAAATAAAAAACAACCCATCTAGGTTCCAAAGGGACCCCTTACGGCAATACCTGCTTCATCTCATAGCCGGAATAAGTGTCTAAATAAGAGAAATATATATATAAATACTGAATAATGAATTGTTTAACAAATTATTTAATAGTCTTTATTTAAACACACAAAATAATGAGCATGTTACCATTCTTATAATTCACCCAATTGAATAACATTATCATTCCAAAAATCACACACACTTGAATGTACAAGTTAGTATTCCATGATCATGCACCCACGAATGTCCATGTTACTATTCTATTCTCATGCAACCCATGAATTTCCATGTTATCATTCCATACTCACACAACCATGAATGTTAATGTTACCATTCCAACCTCACGCACCCATGAATGTCTATGTTACCATTCTATACTCATGCACCTAGGAATGTCCATGTTACCATTCCATTCTCACAAAACCATGAATGTCCATGTTACCATTCCATACACACCACGAATGACCATGTTACCATTCAATGCTTCATGATATAACTAATCCATTAATTAATTATCATCATCAATATCATTACTAATTAAACAATTTGTTAAATACAACAATTCAATTAGTTAACTAAATAATAAATCTAGTTAATTAAACAATTAACTAGTCACAAAGAAACCATTTCAATACCACATAATTAATTCATAAGTGAATTATCTCTGGGAAACTGTTTCAAAATCACATAATTAATTCACAAATTAATTATCTCAACTTACCCAAAAAACATAATAATTAACCCCGGATTAACTATATATATTATAATCTCATAACACATAATTAATTCAAAATTAATTATCTCAACTTAATCAGTTTAATATCTCATAATTAATCCTCTGATTAATTATCATCTTAAAGCACATAATTAATTCACAATTAATTATCTTAACTTAACCAAATTAATATCTCATAATTAATCCCCCAATTAATTATCTTTTCAAATCACAAAATTTATTCATAATTAATTATTTCAACTTAACCAAATTAATATCTCAAAACTAAAATCAAGATTAATTATCATCTTAAAGCACATAGTTAATTCAAAATTAATTATTTCAACTTTAAAAAATTAATATATCATAATTAATTCCTCAATTAATTATCATCTCAAAACATATAGTTAATTCATAATTAATTATATCAACTTAACCAAATTAATTACTCACAATTAATCCCTCAATTAATTATTATCTCAAAGAACATAATTAATTCACAATTAATTATCTCAACTTAAACAAATTAATTACTCATAATTAATTTCATGATTAATTATTACTTCAAAGCACATAATTAATTCATAAAAAATTATCCCAAGATAACAAATTTAATATCTCATAATTAATTTCTCGATTAACTATCATCTCACAGCACATAATTAATTCATAATTAATTATCTCAACTTAACCATATTAATTACTCACAATTAATCCCTCGATTAATTATTATCTCCAACAAAATAATTAATTCATAATTAATTATCTAAATTTAACCAAATTAATTAATCATAATTCTGCAATTAATTATCATCTCAAAGTACATAATTAATTCTAAAATAATTATTTCCATTAATCCAATTTAATATCCCATAATTAATCCCATTATTAATTATCTCAATTGCAATTCTCAAATAACATAGTTAATTTATAATTAATTATATCAACTTAAACAAATTTGTATCTCATAATTAATCCCCCAATTAATTATCTAAATTAAATATCTCAAACACAAAATTATTTCACAATTAATTATTTCAACTTTTCAAATTTAATTACTCATAATTAATCCCTCGATTAATTATCATCTCAATGCACAAAATTAATTTATAATTAATTATCTCAACTTAACCAAATTAATTACTCGTAATTAATAACTTAATTACTCAAAGCATATAATTAATTAATAATTAATCATCTCATTCCCCTAATAAACAATTTAATCCAACATTACAGTCAACTTTATCAAAGGCAATAAATTAACAAAACTATATTTTCATAATTAGGAAAATTTGAGAACTGTACGTCAATGAATTTGGCCAAGCCAAAGCTTTATAACTCAAACCGTGACTTGCTCGCGCATACACACTTCCCTATTAATTTGTGTGCATGCTTGGAATTGATTGCAACACCTAATAACAACAACAACTAGAAGCCAAAATTAATGTGGTGGGGACCAACGCACGCCAATATAATCAACCACAACCCAATTACACCATAAACACCTAATTTAAGGGGCGTAACCCCATTTATTGGGTATATATCCTTACCCGAATATGAAGATAGTAAACCAATAAAGCTGAGTCGCTTTTCCTTCGGTGATGGTCATCGTAAAATGGTCTAATGGGTCCTGAGACACATCAGCACCACCTTGAATCGGAAAAAAATGAAGAAACCAAATCAATCTCAGACCTAAGGGTTTCGGCCTAATGAAGATCGGATGAAGGAGATCCAAGATGGCCGATGTGAAGAACAAAACATGGAAAGAATGACTTACCTCGACAAGATGGACAACATCCATGAAGAGACTAGAAGAAATTGACATGCTAAGAGGGGAATGGGAGAAATGGGTGATGTGCCACCCATCGGAGAGCTGAGAGGGGGAGGGGTTGCACCTCACCTATATTGTGCGCCTCTCCCTCTTATTTTCAATATAAATAAATTAAACTCATTATTTTATTATAAGAATTAGTATAATATTAAAAATAATAATAAACATCATCTTATTAATATTACCCATTAATATAACACATATTTGGTAAACCCCAACTCCCCAATTACACATCATTTAATTAAATTCTTCTCTAATGAATTTAATTAAATAAATTATCCAACACATCATTATTTAATTAAATTCCCTCAACACAATTTAAATAAATAAAAAAACCATTTTTCATAAAATATTTTGATTCATGTTAACCTTGAATTTAATTAGATAAAAACCTGTCTACATATTTAACACATCATTTAATTTAATTTAATTTAAATCGAATTTAATTAAATAAATTTTCTAAATTAATATTATTTAATTAAATTATCTCAACATAATTTAATTAAAAAAAACCCTGACACCTCATTAATCATCATTTAATTAAATTTGTCTCAACTGAATTTAATTAAAAAAATTCTCCAATTCATGTTATTTAATTAAATTATCTGAACAAAATTTAATTAAATTACAAACTCCAACTCATAAAATTTATTTAATTAAATTTCCCCAACCATGATTTAATTAAATAATAACCTCCATTTCGCAATGACTAATCAAATTATTCTTAACCATGAATTTAATTAAAAACCTCTATTTAGAATTAATTAATTAAATTCTTATTTGAATATACTTTAATTAAATGAAACCCCAACTCCTCATTTAGACATCATTTTATATTAATATTTAATATTACCCTTCTTTGATAAACCCCAACTCCTCATTTAAATGTCATTTAGTTAAATTCCTCTTATCTCAATTTAATTAAATAAATACTCCAACTCATCATGATTTAAAATAAATTTAATTCTTTTCATCTCAATTTAGAAAATTAAATTCTCCCTATCAATGTCATTTAATTAAATTCTCTCAACTTTAATTTAATTAAACAAAACCATCGTTTCACTTTATCTAATTAAATTATTTTCAACTGAATTTAATTAAATAAATTCTTCAATTCAACATCATTTAAATAAATTCTCTCAACCCCAATTTAATTAAATAAATACCCACATTCAACTTCATTTAATTAAATTCTATCCAACACAATTTAATTAAATGAATTATCCATCCTCCATTTATTCCACACTTAATTAAATTCTCTGAGCTGTAATTTAATCAAATAAAACCCCCTTTTCAGTTTATTTAATTAAATTTTTTTCAACTTAATATAATTAAATAAATTCTCCAATTCACTATTATTTAATTAAATTCTTTTTATTCTTGAACTTAATTAAATTAATTAACCTGAAACTGAAAACTAGGTAAGCCACATGGTTTGACTAGCATGGTCTGACAGGCCATGTACATACCTCATTTTTTCTAATCGACATCCATTTTAACATACACGGATGACCCGCACGGTTTTAATAAATGTGCACAGCTTGTGCATACACCTATGTCGGGCACGGTGCTTCTGAAACTCATCTATCCATCCAGGAAACTCATTGATCCTTTACCCAATCCCAATATAAACATGTTTAAAAGATCCCAACACAGGAAACTTCATCCTGAAGCTTGGTTTTATAATTGACCCATCGTTACAACTAAAATGTTAAAAAACATTCGTGTTTTAACCTGGTTCAAAAAAACACAGGACTTTACAAGGTGTAATGTCCAACCATCACCATTCTTATATGAATAACTCAAACCCTTCTTTACAAGCATATTATTATGGTCAGTATGTCCTGCTTAAATAGTAAACCAAATATAGCTTGGTATAGAATCCCATTACTATTCTCATAGTATATTCATTGTGAATATATGAAATAATTAACATAGTGTCCCTCATAATGAATGGAATATCAAAAGTGGTAATTTTTTCCTATTTATATCCATTATTGTCATAATGGTTATAACATCCATTAAAAAGGACCAACATCACAAAGAGGAATGATTAAATAAATTAATATCATGTATAGGTCAGTCCTTGTGAAATCATCTTAAATTTAAATATATAATTAGGGCATAATATACTCAATTTCACTATCTAATAGGTTCGAAACACTCACCCCAGACCAATTCAGCCGAACAAAGGCTAAAAGGAAACTCACTTATTCCACATAGGTTCAGCCTAAGCCAGCCCATTCTAGATTGATATTACTCATATAAACTAGGTGAAAAAAAGAAACTAAGTCATCATATTAGTCATGAAATCATAAATCAAGGAAACCCTAATGGGTCCCTAGTAAAAAGGATCAATAAACATCAAGTCAAGATCATGGAAATTGGAAACCATTTCACCAAGATAATGTAACTACAAAGTCTATAATGGCCATAAACATCCTTACCCACATCACATGGGTAGAGGGAAAACATTTCAGATTAATTCCAAACCAATCACACATAAATGTTGAGACTGCATATCACACATTTCATGAAATTACCATAACTATTAAGATTAGTTAGGGGATACCTCCCTTAGCCTAATCTAATCCTTCTCATCGAGTATTACTAGATGAATTATATCTAACTAGTATAAATCACAAAACCTAACAAAATACCTAAATTTAGGCATAACCAATGGAAACCATAGATATCATAATATAAATATTAAAGATAGTTTATTGAATGATTACACTCACCCAAGGAAACTCCCTTGGATATATGAAACTTTAATCGGGTGAGGAACAAAGGAGTTTCGAAATTTAGATGGAATAAAGGGGTGGAGAGGAGGGGGAATGTTTTAGTAACAAATAAATAAATGATAAGAATTCATCATTTTAAGAAAGTAAAAATAAATAATTAATTAAAAAAATTAAAAAAAAAATAGAAGGTACCTCATATATAACACTGGGAACTAGGTGAGCACCAAGTACCTGCTCTAGGGTCATCATCAACCCGATAGCTAACTTGGAGATACTTCCTCCACTTAGTACTACGTGAAATATAACAAAGGATGGATGTTTGGACACCCTTCCCATTTTTCTAAAATAAGAACCCAAGCCCCTACTAAAACCTCAAACACTCATGATTCATAAAAATACCAGAGGATGGGAAAAAATAGGTTCAAAAATAACATGTATGGATATGTGGTGTTAAAGCCTACCAAACCAAGGGAATATCATCCCCAACATGTGTCACTGAGCATAACAAAGCCTCATTAGTGAAAAACATCAATCACACCACCTATATATCAAACTCACAGTCCTATATCACTTCATAGATATGTCTATACTACCATTTTACCCAAGACAATGGGACTATCATCTTCTAAATTCCTTCTTTCGCTAATCCACTATCTAAACTACTCACTCCTCGAATAACATGTCTAAATAATACTTGAAAATATTAACACTACCCTAATGAGAAGGATCAAGATGGTATCATTAAGTTAAGATACATGGAACACATCATGCATTACACTATATCTATGAGGATGTAAAAATTATATATCACAATATTGATCCTATTGAAAAACTCAAATGGCCCCATATACCAAGGATAAAAAATTCCTTAACTTGGAATATAATTGTATCCCAAACATGGAGAAACTAAAAAAAACTAGTCACTACTTAAAATTATAGAGGAAAAAATCTCTGAGATACATATGAATGTTTCCTACTCTATATAGTAATTAAACTCTTCTGGATCAACGGAATATGGTCTGATTTCTCTAGGATGATACTCAATCCTATAATTTCTATCTCACTTAACTCTAACTGGTATAGAAAAGAATGACCCAAACAACTATTTGAGGCCATAAAATATTCTATCTGAATCGATTCCAGAAAACGAATATTTTAGATATACTCAAAAAAAATTAATCTCAAAAAAAACTATCAAAATCTTGGAAACAAGTGCACAATATATTATAAAAAACCGAAATGGTATACTAAGACATCTCATTGGTCTAAGGATAGTAAGTAGTTCTCAAATGCATTGGAGTATCAAGAAAATTTTCCAATACCAACAAAAATTGATACATGAAACGGGAATCATATTCTGAAATGATACACTAAGGAACCTTGTGATGATGAATAATCTCACAAACATATAACCTACCACAACTCACCTATAGTGAAAGTTTCCTTTATAGGTAGAATAATGTGTGGACTTTATCAAATAGTCCACTATAAACAATAATTAATCACTTACATAGGGATACCTTAGTAAAACCTTTATGAAATTAATTGTCACAAGAGCCTAGGAAAGTTGGGGGAATGTCCCTTTATTAAAAATAAAAAACACACAAACCTCTTTTTTGGGAAAATGGAGAACCCAAAATAAAATCGCACATCCAAGGAACAAAGGCCTTAAACTACATGGCCCAAAGGTCTAATGGTACAAAATCATTACAATCACATATCCCAAAGTCCCAAAAACCCAAGAAGGGGCCATAATAAAGACTCAAGGCCCAGAAAATGACCCAAATTATGTCTGCAACCGTGTTCCAAAATACCTCACTCTGACCAGATGCCCACCACCACTAATCATTGAATCTAGACCTTCCCACCCATGATCCACCTAGATCATGCACTACAAACAACATTGTCGCCGCATCCAGATCCCAATGAGACCACCGGTGGACCCCCTCCATGACACCACCATCAGCAAAGTCTTAAAAATGCTAGAAGGTTTTCGCATCCCACCACCATACACAAATCCTTCATCGAGGAAATCACCTCTATGCTTCCTCCACCAAATACCTCCATACCCACAATGCCAACTTCCTAGTGAAACA
Organism: Viscum album; assembly: GCA_963277665.1. Taxonomy (NCBI): domain Eukaryota; kingdom Viridiplantae; phylum Streptophyta; class Magnoliopsida; order Santalales; family Viscaceae; genus Viscum; species Viscum album. The sequence continues at coordinate 490,151,054 of OY728120.1, forward strand.
CTGAGGACTGAAACCAACTATATCTATTCATATCTGGACTAGATCAGAAACTGACTGCCGAAATCAATCACGCCAGTCTTCCACCACCTTCAGGCAGGCCGACCCTGCTCCCAGTTGAAGATGTTGTAGGGCCACCCCTCATCGATTGTCTGTAACCACTGGCCTATGCCCTTCCATCCCTCAAGACACAGAACTGTGTCGATGCCGCCAAGAAAGCCACCAGGGCCATGAGATGCCCTGAAACTCAAAGGAGTTGGATCTGAGCCAAATGTAACCAGGTCTACAAGATCTGGCCTTGGAGATAGAAGATCCACACACTGTAAGAGGATATTCTGAACCCAAGCTGAGGGGGAAGCCACTATATAATTTATCCTGTGGTATCCACATGTACACCACAAATCTTCAAACATTGATATTTCTAATTTGGGTGATATTATGAAGGAATCAAATATCTTCCATCATACTCCACGATCATGAAAATATGTATATAGATATAGAATAACATCTTATCTTGTTCCCTCAGACTTGAGGTGGAGGAGGAGGATAATATTCTCTACGTTATTGAGAGAGTTCTTGGGAGATTCTTTCTGGGTAATTGAGATAATTAACTATGGGTATTTGTTTTATGTGTAATTATCTACATCCTCTAAAATGATATAATAAAGTTTATATACTTAAAAATATATAATTAGTAATTGTACATAGTCCCTTAACTAATTTTTTATTCTATGTAAACCCCATGTCAAATAAAAATATTATTATTATTATATTCGATGACATGTGATAAATTGCAGATATATACATATCTTTAATTAAATAAATCAATCAATATTAATTAAATTATATTAAATAAAGTATATAATTTATATTGGACCCTTAACTTTCCCCATTAATCATCCTCAATATTTTTCAAATATCTAATAATATTTTTTTATTTAAATAAATAAATATATTTATATTATTCATTCAATAAATATATAAATAATATATCCTCTAACTGGTAAATATTTATGTATTTAATATTCTACTCATATATATAAAAAACTAAAACAAATGGTGATTGGATTTATTTGATCAACTAATCTTGAATAATTATTATTCCTCAAACTAATAATAATATTTATTATTAATATTAAATTCAAATAGAATTTAATTGAGATTATGGATACACTCTGTGTGTAACCCTCTAAGCCTCTTTCTTGGTGGAATTAGGTGGAAATTCCTAATGTAAAATATTGGTGTCTAGAAATACATCTACACACTCATAGATAAATAACTTAATGTCACAATGAAATCATCATTATATGAACTCTAATAATGTAATAAAATCTATTTGTATCAACATATCATCAAGTTATCTCCTAACTTGTGTCTTCAATATATATTCTTGATATATATTTATTTGACTACCTAAAATGAACTCATCAATAAAATTACATGAACATTGTAACATCATAAGAATTTAACCACATTCTTTTAAAGTATTGTTTAATAAATAAGGTTTTTTAATAATTCAAAACCAATTAATATATGTTTTTATAAGATCATTTATGAAAAAAATATCTTTAATTAATATAAATTTTTTGTTTTCAAATTATTCAACTAATACAGTAATAGTTTATAAGAAATAGTATTTTTAAGTGAGGAATATTTTATAATTTATATATAATAACATTCTTTAAATAATTTTATTTTTCTATAAACAAATTGAAATAAATTTTAAAATTCATATTATTAATATATTTTCTTTATTATGGTAGTGATAAACCCTTGTAAAAACATATTTCATAAATTATAAGTCTTTTATTAACATAATACATGTGATTAGTAATTATCTTAAATAGTACATTATTTATTATATAAAATTTAATGTTTTTAAATACATTAAAATTATAAGTAAATAATTTCAATGATTTATTTAGAAATATTTAATACCTTTTAAGAAAGTTATTTTAAATTATGGTTACTAAATTATTATTACTAATATGGTAAGTAATATAATTAAAATCAATAAATGAATTTACAATATTAAAATAACTACATATTTATATACATAAAGTAATGAAGATGAAAATATAAGTTTACTATTTTTTAATTCTTTTTATCTAATTTAATTTTTTTTATAGTTGCAAAAAAATTGGCCTAACCATAGATAGCCAAGTACCTATGAAAACCACTGAATAAGTAGGAGAGAAAAACACTAGGATATCCCATGGTGATAGAGGAGGGTATAGGCTCCTATGTAGGCATGAATATGTGGGGGCCATGTATAAGCCCGCCAAATTTGGGTAGAGTGCCCACAGAGCTTGCTTGGGTCAAGAGGGTCGTGTCATAGGTTGGTGGCATAGTGAAGCTAGAAGAGAACCATGTTACTCATATCTACTGAGTAAATGAGACATGTTAATTAACAAAGGAGCACAAAACCAAGATAACTTCTGATGTGGGACACATGATGTGCATAACTGTTCACCTATTTAATAGAGTTCCATTTAATTATTCACCATCCAATTGATCTAATATGATCTACCTGATTCGTTCATTGTTTATCTTCAACCCTGAACCGCACCAGCTGAACCCTTGACATGTCCATCTTCTTATTCTCCTGAAACTGTTCTATCCCCTAATATTTCAAATTCAAAATCCCAGCACAAAAAACAACTTCACTATCATACTCCATCAATGAAAAGTTTGAAATCCATTGAAAAAAATAATGAAGTCTCACTTCAAACATAAAACCTCTCGATTTACCATCATCGACATTTTTTCACCATTTTTCTCTCAGTTTATAGTAATTAAAATTTTAACATTAAACCTTGTTTTCATCATCAATCCAAAATAATTTTTTCTCATTCCAAATAATCTTCCTGAAGATTCTCAATCTAACCAAATTAAATTAATTTAAATAAATATGAATATATATAACCAAATTTATCAATCATATTTAAAAAAAATATTACATAAGGTTCAAAAAAATATCTCATGTTTAACATTTTTCTCTTTGGATAATCCATTTTCAGTGAATTTATAGGAATATTAATGTTGTATTTTATGTCATTATGATTTAAATATTAAATTATAGATTATATATACACCCAATATGATTTTGAAGCCATTGTAAACTCAAATTCCGCGAACATTCAACATTGAATTTTTTTTTTAAAATCAGTGTAATGATATTTCTACAAATCTCTTGTGGATTTAGAAATAAATATATAATAATAAAAATTGAAAAAATGATAAACTAGAATCTTCTTCTAACATTATATATATAAATACATATCGTCCGTTAAATTTTCCATATAAAGATCCACCCTTTGTAAGATCATAGTGAATAAAATTTACAAATGGTGGAATAAGAGAGAGATTGGAAGTAAAAAAAAGAAAGAGAAGGTCTATGAATAACAGAATGGAAGAACAAAAAAACCAGTTTACCTTCAATGTTTTCTATGAATCAATGTAAGGAAATTCTATTATTTTAAAAAGCCTATTAAGATTTTATGCATAAAACTTTTTATTTTAAATTTCAAAAGTTTTATTTTAATGGAGCTTTATTTTATTAAAACCCTCTATATAGAAGAGTTTGATTGAGAATTTATATTCAATTATACCTGATAATTTCTATTTTCAAATTAATAGTGTTCTTTTAAAAATAGGATTTTAATTTCTAAATCAAGGACATTTTTTTAAAATGATAACTGTTTATATTTTTATATGTAAATTTTAATTTTTATTCAATAAATGTTACTCATAATGTCATAACCTGCCTTCACCAATATGAGGGAAGGGATAGAAGATTTTTAGAACCATTCTTCCTGAAGTTGAAGGATAGATAATGACCCTCGAGACCCACCTTCAATAGGCCCTGGAGTGGTGACTAGCACTGAGGGAATAGAATCATATGTAATATGGAAGGAATTACCCTTTTTATTTAGTAGGATCGGGAGATAACATAGTAAATCCCAAACAACACCAAAACTAAAAGTAAAAGTAAATCCAAAACAATCCATTCTCATATTCATGTTATAATAATAAGTGCCACAAGTACATGAAAACTCCAAAGGGAAGTACCAAAGAAAAGAAAAATAGCAACAATGACTTTCCCAATGTATGAACTAGTATAGTCTCGTACGGTCCCCGAAGTCCTCCTAGAAACCTCAAAATAGTTTTATATATATAGGGTGAGTATACAAGTATACTCATTAGGGAAAACCAAAAGCCCTCGTGTACAAGTGGGGAGCCATTCTAATGCCCCGTGAGAAAAAGAGATAACCAAATCACCTAGCAAGGAAACTATCCACCCAAACATCACCAATGCACACTCCCCAAATAATACAAGTCAAGTAAAGTAATATTAATAACACATCAATATTTGGGTACCCTTAACCACTTTCCAACTAGTTATTGAAGATATCCTACACGTCAGACCTTCCCCTCCATTCTCACCATAGTCCCATCGTCGCCCCAACAACAAACTTTTTGGGCCACCACAACCACTACTACACCTTAAAACACTTGGGACAACATAACCACACGTTACCACACCCGCAAACACCTAGGCCAAAACAACTACCTCCAAGCTTGAAGACACTTGGGCCTCTTCCTGAAGACACATGGGAAAACAACCTGGCTACACACACCTAGTCCAACCCCCACAACATACCTTGCCTAAAGAATATTAGGCTATAATATACCTCAGGTCGTCATAGCCTACCCTAAGAGTCTTAGTATACTCAGTAAATGGAGAAGAAAAGGAGATAATAAGTAGCCACTCATAGTAGTGTTGGGAAAAACACCCTCCCCCGTGAAATGGGGGTGTTCAGCCTGATGTTCTCAAATTGGTTGGGGAAAAAATAGGAAACATAAGAACTAAATTATACATATAGGTAAAAAAAATCACTCATCCCAACCCCGAGGTTCTGAAAGGAGCCCATTAACAAACACTGTTTTTACTGTTCATTCATAAAAAGCATAATAGCCAAACTAAGTCACTCTCATTCCTAGAAAACAATTCCCCATAGAACCCATTCTTGTTATCACATTTAGGTGGTTCCATTTAAAATAATTTCTTCACTACCGGGAAACTGACATGCATACCCACAAGTCAAGGAAGGAAAAACAGCCAAGAAGAAAAAATAATCATTCACACCCCATTATCTTATAAAGTCACAACAACAAAAGGGATCTGAGAGATCCCTCTAAGTATTGGAACCAAACAAAGCTCTAACATATAGCCTCACACAGCCTCAGACCCACAAACCAACAACTGCACAATAGGGCATCCCATCCCCATCCATGTCACCCTACAAGAATCAAGTAGAACAATAACACATATTACAAAGACAGAGTAAGGGAGTTTTTCAGATTCAAACATACCATTCATTAAGTTACTTATTTTCATTTGGTTAACTGGGATGACCACACAAGGATTATTATTCATTGGGAATCCATTTAATCAACTGTGTTTACATGATTAACTAGTTTCCATGTCACAGCCATTCAATCATAGAATTATCCAGAAAACATAGGTTCATTAGTGCGCAAGGAAGGACCACCAATGGGCATTATTTTCAGAAGACATAATCCCACACTATTCACAACATATGAGCAAAGATAAGAGAGTATAGCAGTATCATCAAACACACCCCATCATTCATTGAAAATCATTTTTTATCTTTGTTAAGGTTCGGTTTCATCCATCCCCTAAGTAACACCATTGTACCACCCCACATGATACACTGTAATGAGAGACGAAGGAAACCCCCTACTTGGATGATCAACGATTGAATCTTTTCTCCTTGCACCAAAAACTGGGGATGTGCGACATGCATAGGAAGAACTCTGAGGACTCCAAGAGTGAGTATAAATGGCTCCAGCACTGGCGCACGACTATCCTTCAGAACGAGGGATCAAAACACATCAAGTAAAGGAAAAGAGACCAGCCAAGAATAAGAAATAATCCATGTGGGATAAAAACGAAAGATCCTGGAGTTACGGGATATAAAATCTTGAATGACATTAAATGTGGATTGTGGTTTTACCACATGGTTGGACGGTTACACATGATCGAGTTAATGGTTTTTTAATAAATATCATTGGATAGGTGGACATAACAACTATGAGTTAAAAGGTTTCATTTAACCACACATAACATCGACATAAGGTTTGTGTCAGTTTGAGGGTCTCCCCACTCCTGCAGATCAAGACCATCATTTATGGGCCTTAAAAACAACCCCAAACCACTTTAAAGAGGCATTAACCCTTAAAGAATGTGTTACCAAGAAAGAAACCCCCAAAAAATCATTGGCACTGATCGGGTGTGGCACTAATCATTGAGATCAATCGGGGACACACTGATCGGTGACTCACTGATTAGGGACACACAGATCGGTGACACAGATAGGTGACACCACGGTGACACCCTACCACCGACACTGCTGCCCTCACAACTCACTAATGGGACCAGGGTGCCCCAGCACTGAAAATTGACAAATTAATGGATCAGGATGGTCCAGACCATTACAACAGATACCGCCCAAACTATTCACATCCTTGAGAATCGAAACTAGACCTGAAGAAAATAGAGGGGTCTAAACAACCACCTTGAAGATATCTATCAGGAGTAAACCTCCTCGACATCTAAGAACAATTCTCCCTCTAGTAGAAAAACATACAAAGGTCACAACATCCAGTAATATAGATTAGAGAGTCCCTTCCTCCATGTCAAGATAATATCCTCTTTGGGTGGCACTAACATTCCCATGCGGGTTTAATCACATCCACCCTAATGAATCTTGATTAGGGATAAGGTCCTCCCCTCTCCACTATCAGGACTCTTCATACAAATTCAGAGAACAAAGAAAACAACACATTTCATGGTTAAAAAACTCCAGCACTACATCACAATCAAGTACCAATAAAAATAGAACAAAACTCAAAAAAAAAATATGGGTACTAGCCATGAATCTGAGCTTCTCACTCCCATGTACTCTCCTTGAGGCCACCGTGCCTCCTCAACACACGGAACAAATGAATGGTTCATGACCGAAGCACTTTCTCCTTTAGATCCTCGATCCTTACTGGTCACTCCAAGAAATTAGCATCATCCCCTATATCCATCTCTCCCCAATCAATGACATAGGAATCACCATGTAGATATCGACGAAGCTAGGAGATATGGAAAATGTCGTGGACCCTTTCCAACTGAGGAGGAAATTCCAGTATATATGCCACCTCACTGACTCTCCCTAACACTTCGAAAGGCCCGATAAACCAAGGAGAGAGGTTGATCCCCTTGTCTAACCTTCACTACCCATGTTGAGGGGAGACATTCAAGAACACATAGTCCCTGACCTCGAACTCCAAGGGTCTCCTCCTTTGAACGACATACAACTTCTGCCAGTCCCCAGCCTCCTTCATCCTCTCTAATATTAGCTGGACTTCCTCTATGGTGCTCTGCACCACCTCCGGGCCACCTACTTCCCCAACTTCTGTCCAGCACAAGGGTGAGCGACACGGTCTCTCGTACAAGGATTCGAACAGAGCCATGCCAATGGTAGAGTGAAAGATATTGTTTTAGGAAAACTCTACCATAGGAAAGTGTCATACCCATGATCCCCCAAAGTCAAAAACACATGATCGTCACATATCCTCTAACATCTAGATTGTCCGCTCTGTTCCCCCATCGGTCTGGGGGTACAAAGCAGTGCTAAGGCATAGGTGGGAGCCAAAAGAATACGGAAATCCCCTCCAGAACTTGGGAGGTAAACCATCATCCGTATCCGAGACTATGGACCTCAGAACTCCATGAAGTCACACCACCTCATCCATGTATATTAGTGTTATTGCATCCACCACACTCAACTCCTTGATCTCTATGAAGTGAGCTAATTTCGCCAGCCAGTCTACCACTACCCTGATAGCACCGTAGCCTTCGTGAACTCGGGTTAGTCTTGGGACAAAATCCAACGAGATTTCATCTCACTTACACTTGTTGAAATATAATGGTTATAACAAACCTCATGGGATGTGGTTTTCATCCTTCGCCTGCTGACACACCAGACACTTTGCCACAAACTCTAACACTACCCGCTTCACCCCGTTCCACCAAAACTGACCCCTCAAGCCCTGATATATCTTGGAAACTTCTAGGAGTACCTCCAGGGTTGAGTTGTGGAACTCACTAAGAACTCTCCCATTCATTTCCATCAAGACTAACAACATTCCATGAAATAGAATCTGATTTTTTCTGTCTTCTGACCATCCTTCCGGGGAATTTCTCAGGTTAACAAGATCGTGAATCACTTAAACCTCTAAGTCCCCCCACTAAGACTCCTCCAACTGCTGTAATAGGGAGGACTATACTATCATCTAAAACAGACAGATGCTACCATCCTCCACTTGTTCATCAAGGTTTAGGGCAGCCAACTCCTCCATTTCTTTCCAAGAATCAGCCGATTTTTGGATCACATCCTTTTGCAACATTCTACTCAAGGCATCATCCACCACATTCCCCTTTCCTACGGTGTAGGAAATATCAAATTCATAGTCCTAAAAAAACTCCATCCACCTCCACTTCCGCAAGTTTAGTTCTCACTGAGAGAATACATACCTCAAGCTCTTGTGATCCATGAAGTCCACAAAGCGCTCCCTGAGGAGGTCGTTCCACCACAACTTTAGTGTGAACACTACCGCTGAGAGATCCATGTCCTGGGTGGCAAAGTTACACTCATGGGAATGTAACTACCTAGACCCATAAGAGATCACCCCCTATTGTAGCATCAATACACACCCCAAGACTAGTTTTGAAGCATCACAAAACACCTCAAACATCCCCCCTTCTTATGGTAATCTCAACATTGGGTCACTAACCAACTCCCCATTCAGATAAATAAAGGTTTACTAACATTGATCACACTACAAGAAAGCCTATACATTTCTTGTAAATGCTATCAAAGGATCTGTAGCTCGAGATAATTTAGGAACGAACCTACGATAATAGTTTGACTGACCTAGAAAACTACGAACCTTTGTCACATTCTTGGGTGCTTCCCAAAAAACCCGCTTCAACCTTTGATGGATCAACCTCTATTCCCTACTCGTACACCACGTTTCCAAGGAAGTGCACCTCTCATGGACAGAAATTGCACTTGGACAACATGTCGTAGAGGTGGTTCCATCAGAGGACCTATAAAATCATTCTTAGATGCTTGGCATGATCCCCCTCTGATCTTGAGTAGATCAATATGTCATCGATGAACAAAATGAAGAACCGGTCTAGAAACTTGTGGAAAACAGAGTTCATGAGCCCCATGAACACATCAGGTGCATTCGTATCATTGAACTACAAGACTACGAACTCAATGTACCCATACCTGCACCTAATAAAGAATTATTCAAGGTATCCCTCTCTTTCACCCTAAAATAGTGATACCCAGACCACAGATCGATCTTAGAGAACCAACCTTCTCTCCTTAGTTGGTCAAAGTGGTCGTCTATCCTTGGATGGGGTAACAGTTCTTGACTGTTACCTGATTCAGTCTCCGGTAGTCTATGCACAGCCTAAGACCACCATCTTCCTTCATCATGAACAAGACTGAAGCACCCCACGATGACACGCTTGGTTGAACAAAAACCTTCTTCATTTGTTTTTCAATCTGAATCTATATCTCCTACAACTCAGAAGGAATCATCCGAAAAGAGGACATAGAAATAGTATGGGCACCAGGTTGTAATTCTATCCCAAACTCAACGTCACGTCAAGGGGGTAGAGTCCCATCCTCCTTGGGAAAAACATCCAGGAACTCTCTAACAACTCTCGTAACATCCATCATCTCAGTATCTATAGATTCTGCTGAATGCTCATCCAACGTAGAAATAACAGGCTCCACACACCGCCGCCCCACCTAACTACCTTGTTCACCAAAAAAAGCTACACAATGGCCACCCATATCTGAAAACATGACCCTTCTCCAGAAACAATTGATAAATTCACACACAAAGAAAATCTAGTCAATTCCTAAAATGACATCATATGGATGCATCTGTAGTAAATAAGGTCCCCAATGGACTGATGTAGCCCCAACATCAGCCTGCATCCTTGGAAAACATAAGACAAGATGGTCTGACCTTCGACTAGAATAATCAGAACCAGGGGAACGAGAAGTCTCTCTACGTCTAGACTCAAAGCAGGGGCTAGACTGGGTGCAACAAAGGAGTTAGAATCTCTGGAATCAAACATGGTGTACGAAATAGTGGTAAAAAAGCTAATCATACCTTGACTGACTTCTGGAACCATGGGAACTGCTACCTCTGCGGCGTGCAACTACCCACGCCTAGCTCCTCTACCCCTCGTCTATCGGTTGCCTCCTGGACCATGACCTGGTCGGGGTCCCTGAGGAGCACCCTGAGGTCAGCCTCCTCCTGCAACGTCTGCTCGTAGAGTAGCGGGAGATCGTTGTCCCCGCTGCTGTTATTGAAAGGTCCTGGATGGATGTTGTTGCAACTGGGGTGGGTGTTGAACCTTCCCACCCCCACTGTACAGCACATTGTCTGGGCACAGATTCCAAAGGTTCCCACAGCTACCATAGATAAAGCATCTCAGTCCTGGGCCTGCACAGAGAGGGTGAGGACTAGGAAATTGAAACTGGAACTACAGGGTGGGCCCTAAAATCCAGTTTCCTAACCAGACTTCCCTGGCCTATTTCATGAACCATGATTTCTTAACACTTTTTTCCCTACCGTCCCTTGCAATACCCCCTGTGCCTAACCCTAGAGTCTATCCTATCTCTCAACCATCTCTCTAATACCATTTAGTCACAACCCTCCTTCACCAAGATGAGGGAAGGGACACCATATTTCCAGACCCTTCCTTCTTAAATTTTAATGAGATATAATGACCCATAAGACCCTCATTCAATAGGCCCTGGAGTGGACACTAGCACCAAGGGTATAGAATCATAGGTAATATGAAAGGAATTTACCTTTTTATTTAGTAGGTTCGAGATTTAATATAGTAAATCCCAAACAACCCCAAAAACAAGAAGTAAAAGTAAATCCAAAACAATCCATTCCCATATGCGTGTTCCAATAATAAGTGTTACAAGTACAAGAAAAACTCCAAATAGAAGTACCAAATAAAATAAAAATAGCTACAACAATTATCCCAAAGTCTAAAATAGTACAGTATCGCATGGTCGCCAAAGTCCTCATGAAAACCTAAAAACAATTTTATATACTTAGGGTGAGTGTACAGATATAATCAGTAGGGAAAACCAAAAGCCCTCATGAACAAGTGGGGAGTCATTTTAATGCCTCGTGAGAAAAGGAGACAACCAAATAACCAAGCAAGAAAACTATCCACCCAAACCTCACCAATGAACGCTCCCCAAATAATGGAAGTCAAGTAATGTAATAGTAATAACACAAAGATGTTTGGGTACCCCTCACCACTTTCCCACTGTTTATTGAGGACATCTTATGCATCAAACCTTCCCCATCATTCTCAAAACAGTTCCACTACCTCCCCAACAAAATCATTTTGGGCCACCACAACCACATCTACGCTCACAATCACCTAGGCCACCACAACGACACTTAACCATGCCCGCAGACACTTGGTCTAGAACAACTATGGCAATGCTTGAAGACACATTGGCCGCAACCCGAATACACTTGGGAGAAAACCCTGCCTGCACACACCTGAGAGAACCACCACAACATAACTTTTCTGAATAATCTTGGGCTATAATGGACCTTAGGTTGTCACAGCCTGCCCGAAGTGTCTTGTGATACTCGAGAAAGGGATCAGAAAAGGAGTTAATAACCAGTCACTCATAGGAGTGTTGGGAAGAACACCATCCCCCATGAAATAGTGGTGTTCGGCATGAACTGATCAACTTGGAAGGGGTGAGAATAAGAAACATAAGAACTAAATTATACATATAATTAAATAATCACTCATCCCAACCTAGTGGTTCCAAAACCAACCCATTCACAAATACCATAATTACTATTCATTCATAAAAACGCACAACATCCACAATCAAGTCACTCTCATTCCTAGAAAACAATTCCCCATTGAACCCATTCTTGTTATCACATTTATGTGGTTACATTTAAAATATGTTCTTGACTACCGGGTAACTAGTAGTCATAGACACAGGTCAAGGAAGGAAAAACAGCCAAGTAGAAAAAATAAGCATTCACACCTGGTTCTCTTCCAAAGTCACAACAACAAAAGTGATCTGAGAGATCCCTCGAAGTACTGGAACCAAACCAATCTCCAACATACATCCCCACACAGCCTCAAACCCACAAACCAACAACTTCACAATAGGGGATCCCATTCCCATCCACGTCACCCCACAAGAATCAATAAAAATGACCACACATATTACTAGGACAGAGCAAGGGAGTTTTTCAAATTCAAAAACACTATTCATTAAGTTTGTTCTTTCTGTTTGGTTAATCAGGGAGACCACGCAAGGATTATTATTCATTGGGAATGCATTTAATAAACCTAGTTTACATGATTAACCACTTTTAATGTTACAGCCATTCATTCAAATAGTTATCTTGAAAACAGAGGTTCATTAGTGTGCAAGGATAGACCACCAATGGAAACAATTTTCAGTGGACATAAGCCCATAAAATTCACAACATATAAGAAAAGATAAAAGAGTACAGCAGCGTCATCAAACACACCCCATCATTCTTTGAAAAAAAAAATTATCTTTGTTATGGTTTGATTTCATCCATCCCCAAAGGAATATCATCGTACCCACCCCGCATGATACACATTAATGAGAGACGAAGTAAAATCCCTACTTGGATGATAATTGATCGATGCTTTTCCCCTCATTCCAAAAATTGTGGATGCACGACTTGCAGGGGTAGAACTCTGATGACTCCAAGAGTGAGTAGAAATGGCTCCAACACTGGCACACAACTTCCCTTGGGAATGGGGGCACTAAACACACTAAGGAAATAGAAAGATACCATCCAAGAAGAAGAAATAATCCTTGTGTGATAAAAAGAGGGATCCTAGAGTTATTGGATATGAAATCTTGAATGGATTTAAAGGAGGATTGGGGTTTCACCATGAGATTTGACGGTTATACAAGATCGAGTTAATTGTTTTTTTTAATAAATCTCATCGGAGAGATGTCCATAACATCTGTGAGTTAAAAGGCATCATTTAAACACGTGTAACAGTAACACAAGGTTTAGGTCAGTTCGAGGGTCACCACACTCCTGGAGATCTATAAAATAATTTATGGGACTTAGAAACATCCTAAAACCACTTTGAAAAAGGCATTAAACATTAAAGAATATGTTACCCATAACAAAACCCCTGACAACCCTATGGAACCGATTGGGTGTGGCGCCGATCGGTGAGACCGATAGGTGACTCACAGGTTGGAGACTCCCTGATTAGTGAGATCGATCGGTGACTCACTGATCGGGGACACACCGATCGGTGACTCATTGATCGTTGATACCGATCGGGGACACACCGATCGGTGATACTGATTGGGGACACACTGATCAGTGAGACCGATCGGTGATACTGTTGGGTGACACCACAGTGACACCCTGCCCCTGACACCACCGCCCTCATGACTCATTAATGGGTCCAGGGTGCCCCAACACCAGAAATTGGCAAATTAATGGACCAGGAGGGTCTGGCCTATTACACATAATAGTTATTATGGACATATACTATATTTTTCAATGAAATTTCATGTATATTTATATAAAATTTACCTTAAATTTAATTTTCAAGTGGTTTATAAATACTAATTTTAAATTTATAAATTTTCTTTTAATGGTATGGATTTATCCGAACCCAAAATGATGTTAACTGAGAAATAGATATTTTATAATATTTAAATTTACCAAATTATTTTTTTTCTAAAAATCCTTATTGTAGTATTTGAATGTTTTTAATGAATTATAAATGAGATAGGTAATCCTAAAAAAAATTCTTAAAATTAAACTTAGAGCTTGGTTTTTAAATGAGATGATGAGGAAAGTGTGTGAACCCACTTCCTCAAGGGGAATTTTTCATTAAGCTGATATAGCTAGTAGATATTGAGTTAAAACATATTTTGACTTTTCCATCAATCATTTGTTCTAGAAATCACAAATCACACATATCATAGTCATATATATTTTTATCTTGTGTGTTGTTTTACAATTGTAATCACTCACATTGTATTTATTATATTTTGCATTAATATCATAATCATGTATGTTGTTCACTCACATTGTTTTATATGATGTTTCAAAATCATAACCAGATTGTATATTTCATTGGAATCAGAAATTGGATCCAGGTCATGTCTTACATCATAATCAGAAATCAAATCCAGATTATGTCTTACATCATAATCAGGATTTGTTTTTAGGTTATATACTACGTCAATTTCGCATGCATTATATACACATGCATTTTAATCTCTTTCATCATAGTTAGGAATTGTAACCTGGATGAGTATTGAATTATTATTAGAAATTGTAACCAGGTTAAGCACCACACCATATTTTTACATTGTAACTGAGTTAAGTATTGAATCGTAATCATGTAATGTAATCATGATATTGTAACTAGTTTATGAAACATCACCAAGTTATGAATCATACACTTATTATGTTTTGTATCCAAGATTCGTAACCAGATTAAATATCGTGCATCGTAACCAAGTTAAGAATCGTAACCAGGTTATTTTGTATTCAACATGCATTGTTATCATGATAATCCTAGATAACAAGTTAGGTATTGAACTTATGAAATACATTACACTCTTATCATAACATCAATACTGATCGAACGTCACTCATACTCATTGTTTTATACTTTTTTTACTTACTACTTTCGAACTAAAATGATGTTGTTAAGTTGGTTATTTACCAATCAAAATGATTCCATGTATTCTGTTTTTTTTTACCGTTGTAATGCCAAGTGTCCAAGTACCTCTGAGTTTTTCATATAAATATGATTGTTGGAGAAAATATGGTCGTCAGATTCTGAAGCCTATAAATAAGAGGTCATTAAAACTAGAATACACAAATATTTCTTCTATCAAGTTCTAGAGAGAGATGTTGTGACTTCTCTCTTACATCGTGCGAAATCCTTGAAGATACAAGAAGTGAAATGATTGTTCCTCGTTCTTGTATTTATATAAGTGCTCTGTTACTTTTTTTGTGACTGAACATTGTGATGACAATCAAGGGATTCCAGGGATAGGAAGACGCACTGCCGATCACCATATTGAGGGCCTTAAATTTCTTAAAGGATAGGGGTTTTGATTACCTTCTTATTTGAGGGATTACATGGATAGGAAAATATTCATATCGATCTTCTTATCAAGGGATTACCAAGGTGGTTCTAAGACAGACCTTTATCCTAGGTGAATGGATTCCCTACTCGTTGGGATAAAAGAATTGTAAAATGTTTACAGTTTTTATGCTATTTGTATTAGAAATGGAATTGTGTTGATTCCTCTTTATTTTCATATTCATTTAAATTGTAATTGTTTCAATTATGATTCTTTCATTAAATATTGTATTATTCGATTATATATGTTTTATGGTAAAATCATTTACATTTTTATTGCCTTGATCAGTGTATTCATTTCAAATAAAATTGTTTTTACATTACTTATAGTATTACATCTCATCTCATCCATCAGATCCTAGTCTTGTATGATCAATTATATTGTTTGTAAATTATAATAGCTTAAGATATCTTAAACTGAGTTCTTTATTAAGTGTTTACAGAAAATGTTTTTAAAAATACAATTCACCCAACCCTCTTGTATTGTGCCATCTAATATACATATACATCTATATTTCAATCCAAAATTGGTATCATAGGAGGTTTCCACTAATTTTTATTACTTTATTTATTTCATTTGGCAATAAAATTGTATTTCTTTTACAAATATTTTATTTTTAACTAGTTTCTACTCTAACGTGTGGAGTGGAAAGGTATTATTTTATAAGATGGAAGGAATGAGTATTGGATAAACTGATAATCTAATATATTTGATGGGAATGATTATGAGTACTGGAGAGATCGAATGAAGACATTTGTTATTAATACTGGAATGGAAAACTTTATCATGCTTACTAGAGGTTATAAAATCCCAGTCAAGGAAGTCAGTACCTTCACCAATCAAGAGAAACAAGAATATCAACTGAATTACGTGGTATGCAATATTTTGTTTTATTCTATGACCAAGAATATATATAGTCAGATATCATATTTTGAAGTAGCCAATTGTATCTAGAAGAAATTAGAAGTCATACATTTCGGTACATCCATTGTCATAGAAACAAGAAGAGCAGTGTTTGAAGAAGAATATCAGGGGTTTCTTTTTTCCTTATAGAGAACCAGTATGCAAGGTGAAAAAAAAGGTTTAAGAAAATTTTCAACAATCTAAAATCTATGGGTGAAAAGGGTCTTGATGATGAATCACTTGTAAATAAGATTATTAATATTATTCCTAATGAGTGGGAATAAAAAAGAATAGCTATTGAGAAAAATAGGAAATTTACTCAAATCACTCTTGATGAGTAATTTGGAAATATACTTCAGCAAGAGACTAGAATGAAAAAAGATGATGATTTCAATAAAAAGAATAATAGAAATGGGAGTGTATCTTTTACTACTACTAAAGCTAAGACACTAGAAATGATAACCAGATCCAAAGATAAGAATACTGTTTTTATATCAAAATCAAGTGATATTGGTCACTGAGATAATGTGTTACCAAATATTTCTCGAAGGATGAACAAGACTGTTGGAATGAAAGACATTCAATATAGATTAAAAAATAAAGATAGCAATGAAAAGAAAGATTTTGAGGTCACATTTTATGAATGAAAAAGCACATTTCATATTAGACCACATTTTCCTTTACTTAAAAGAAAAGGAGGAAAGGATAAACATTCTAAAATAAACAAGAAAAGGTATTTCAAGTCAAAAACAAAGAATGTTTTGAAGGAAAATGATACTTAGAGTGCAAGTGGTGGTGATTCATCAGACGAATCCTCAGATTATGAATCTTCTGGTCAGAGAAATATAGGACTCATAGCCAGACTACTAATTGAAAATCATTAACACATGGATAAGGTACACAATGATGAATCCCTTAAAAAAGTATTTTTAAATGAAAATCATCTGGATAAGAAACATTATTACTCCTTGAATGAATAAACTTCCTCATTATAGGACAATTTACCTTCTTTTGAAGAAGTATCCATATTTTCCAAATTACATGAGAATGAAAATTCAAAACTCAAGAAAAAGCATGATAAGGAAAATTCTAGAATATCTATTCTTACAAAAGAAGTATCAGATCTATCAAAATATATTGATCATAAAACTCTTGATTTTAAAAATATTTCAAAATATATTTAGGAAATATGTTCTGAAAAGGAAAAAATTTCTAAACACTTTGAACAACTTGTTTTAAAGAAAAATGTTTTTGAAACCAAAAATAATTCCAAAACAATTTCTTGTGAGAATGATAATTTAGTCACTAGACTAGAATCTGAAATCTTTTATCTTAAAAAAAATTTATCAAAATTTACCTATGTTAAATAAAACATTGATAAGATGTATTCTCAAATTTATCCTTTATGGAATACTTCTACATTTGGATACACTCACTAAAGTCTTATTTTTAGTAATAACTATTTTGTTACAAAAAGTTCCCCATTTTGTATGAAATGTATATGTGGTGGACATTGGGAAAGATGTTGTTCTCTTAATAAAACTCAATCATTAGGATTTCACACAGTCCATCTTTCAAACCTAATGGGGATTCCCAAAATTCTTTTATCTAACATTTCCAGATCCAAATAATTTGGGTTCCAAAAAACTAATTGTTTCATTTTCAGGAAAATATGAAATGTACCAACAATAAGAAAATTTGGTACATTGATAGTGGTTTTTCTCAAAAAAATGATGAGTAACAATGATTTCTTTGAAAACATTATTTAAATGAAGGGTGGAATAGTAACCTTCGGAGATAATTATCAAGGAAAGATCATTGGTATAAGTAATATTGTTCTTTTAGGAAAATTTTTAATTTCAAATGTTTTGTTTGTCAAAGGTCTTAATCACAAACTTATAAGTATAATTCAATTATGTGATAAAGTTTACCTTGTGAATTTTAAGAATGATAAATTTTTAGTTCACAATTTCAAGGATGAATTCATTATTTATTCCCATAGGTATGAGAATGTATACACAATCAACATAGAATACCTTATGATCCCAACCATACCTTGATTAAGTGAAATGGATGACCAATCTTGGTTATAGAATAGAAGGTTAGGACACTGCGACCTAAGGAACCTTTGAAAACATTCAATGAAAATACTTGTTAAGGATCTACCGGATCTTAGGTTTGATTCTTCAAAGGTTTGTGAACCTTTTCAATGTATCAAGCAGCCTAAAACTAGATTTAAGACAATAAATGAAGTTTCAACATCTAATTCATTATAGTTAGTGCACATGGATATTTTCGGTCCTAAAAAACTAGAAGCATTGGAGGAAAATACTATGTATTTGTTTTAGTTGATGACTAGACTTGATTTACATGGGTCTATTTTCTAGAAAATAAATATGAAGATCTTTTATATTTCAAAACATTTAGAGCCAAAGTTAAAAGTGAGAAAAAAATTAAAATTGATAACAAAACTTAGTGATCATGGTAGAGAATATCAGAATTTTGATTTTCAAACCTTTTGTAGTAAGAAAGGTATTACTCACAATTTTCAACTCCAAGAAATCCTCAAAAAATGGTTTTTTTGAGGGAAGGAATTATATTCTTCAGGAAATGAAAAGAACCATGTTGAGTCAGTAATCAATTGCTAATCATTTCTGGGATGAAGCTGTTAGAAAAAAGGTTATACTATAATCATGTTTTAACTAGACCCTTTCTTAATAAAACACCTTATGAATTTTGGACTGGATGAAAACCTAAAGTTTAATACTTCATAATGTTTGGAAGAAAATGATTCATATTGAATACAAAAGAAAATTTACATAAGTTTGCACCCAAATCTAATGAAGGAATCATTCTAGGTCATTCCACAACTTCTAAAGGATTATAAGGTTTTTAATAAAAACTCTTGTACTGTTGAAGAAATAGTGTTTGTTAAATTTGATGAAAATGGCCCCTTTGTTTTTAAAAAATACTTACCTACAACAACTGATGTATTTTCACAAACTGATTATCAACCATTGATTGAAAAATCTTCTAAATAAGGAAATGCTCAAGAAAATATTTCTAAAACATTTACCCCATAAGATTATCTATCATAAGTTGATGAACAGGTTTTACAAATCCCAAATTAGTTGTTTCTTAAGAATCATCCTAGTGATAATATCATTGGAGATGTAAATTAACCTACAGGGACCATAAATTCCTTGAGAAATGAAACATAACATCTTGTTTTTCTTTCTGAATTTGAACCTAAAACTTCCAATTAAGCCTTAAGTGATGAATATTGGATTTTGGAAATGCAAGATGATTTAAACAAATTTAAGAGGAATCAATTATGGAACTTGGTTGAAAAACATAAATAACCAACAATAGTTGGTATGAAATGGGTTTTTAGAAACAAATGTGATTAAAATGGAGTCATAGTAAGAAATAAAGAAAGACTTGTTGATCAGGGTTATAATCGACAATAGGGAATAAACTATGAAGAAACCTATGCTCTCGTAGCTAGACTTGAATATATTCTAATTCTATTAGCCTTTTCAGCATAATTCAATTTTAAACTTTTTCGAATGGATGTAAAATGTTATTTTCTCAATGGTTTTGTTCAATTAGATGTTTTTTCTGATCAACCCCCTATTTTTGTAGATACAAAACATCCTGGTCATGGATTTAAACATACCAAAGCTTTTTATGTCCTTAAAAATTCCCCAAGAGCATGGTATAATAGACTCACAATATTTATTTTACAAAACAATTATGAAAAAGGTACTGTTGACCCAACTCTTTTTATAAAAATGGAAAACAAAAATATTTTGACTATCTAAATCTATGTTGATGACATTATTTTCGGTTCAACTCAGTAATCCATAACAGATTTTATTGTGAATCTAATGAAATGTGAGTTTGAAATGAGTATGATGGGTGAGTTAACATTCTTTTTAGGTTTTAAAATAACTCAAAAACCAAAATAAATCTATATATCTCAACATAAGTTTATCAAAAAATTACTCAAAAATTATGGATATGACAACACTAAAAGTAATGGCACACCAATTGGTACCTCAAATACACTTGATCTTGATTAAGCTGGGAAACCAATAGATCAAACAACTTTTAGAGGTATGATAGGAATCTTATTATACTTGATAGCTAGTCATCCATACATAATGTTTTCTGTATTATTATGTGAAAGATACTAATCTAATCCAAAATAATCTCATTTAAAAGAAGTGAAAATAATTTTTTTCTACTTAAAGGAAACTATGGATTTAGGGCTATTATATTCTTCGAGAAATGATTTTGTTTTGAAAAGTTTTTCAGATGATGACTTTGGTGGATATAGAATGGATAGAAAGAGTACATCTGGAACATGTCATTTCTTAGGATATTCTCTAGTTTCTTGGTCTGGTAAGATACAACACTCAGCAGCACTTTCCACTACTAAAGCTGAATATGTTGTAGCTAGAAGTTGTTTTGCTCATGTGTTGTGGATACAACACACACTAACTGACTATGGCATGAGTTTTTCTAAAACTCAAATACTATGTGACAATACTAGATCCATTGCTCTTAGTAAAAACCATTCACACCACTCACAAGAAAAAAAATAGATATTAGGCATCAATTTCTTAGAGATCACACACTAAAAATAGATATTGTTTTACAATTCATCGGAACGCAATAAAAACTTGCTGACATTTAAGAAACCAATATCTTTCAATAGATTTGAATAAATTAAACAAAAACTAGAAATAATCACTGTAAAGTAATTACTCACATCTATTTCTTGTTTAAACTATATCCTTACATTGAGTTACTCCTTTTTAAAGGGGGGGGGTATACATTTCATTTCACTTTTTTTTACAGATTTTTGGTTTCACTTTTGGTTTTACAATTTGTCAGTTTCACTTTTTGTTTTATAGTTAATTGGAATTACTCTTTAGTTTTTTTATAGGTGTCTGAATTTTATCAGTTTTATAATTATATGTGTTTCTTGTTTCAGTTTCAAAAATTTCCAGTACTAGATTTAGACTATTGGTATTGAATTATCTAATTAGTTCTAAACAATCAATATTGCATTACTTTATCAGTATTGAAAAATCGGTATTGGATTACCTTATCAGTACTAAAATATTAATATCATTACTAGAATGTTGTTTTAGATTATTATATCGGTTCTAAATGATCTGTACCAAGCTATTTGATTTTATCGGTTTTAGATTCTTATCTTGTTTTTGTTTCTTTTTGTTTTCATAAGAACAATATAGTGAAACCAGAATATCTAACCTATTAATTTGACATGTAAATTTTATAAAACCATAATTTGGTAATTTTAATTGTTGTCTCTAATTTATTTCTTTTAAATATAAATTAGTTTCACTCTAAATACAATTTTCTTTTAAAGAAAACCTCAAGAGTTTGAAATCATTCTTGACCATTAGATCTCTTAGATTTAATCTTGACCATCAATTACCTTTTAAAGAAATTTATCCCACATAAATTTTATCTGTGTTTTCTCCCAAGAAAAGCTAATCTATAAATAGTCAGCAAAGTTCTATCAATTCTTACCCTAGATTTCGTAATCAATGGTCTTTTCAGATTTCATATCAGTAGGTTCTTCAGGGTGTGAGTTAGTCTTTCATGAATGAGTTTACTGCTTCATCTCCGAAAGAAATGCCTCTAAATATTTCTCTTCCATGACTTTCTATAGTGAAAGGTTGGTCTCCTAGGATTTTTATGAGTCTTTTGATTCTTCATTGAAACAAATTATAAGATTTCAAGGATGGGAGTCAATATGTGTGGAAATACCAGGTTCTGATCAGGATCATATCTATCATAATGAGGTGTTACAATTTTATGAATCAGTAGAGATACAAAAGGATCTTAATATTTATTTTAATATGTATGATCAGACTTATACAACCTCTTCAAAATAGTTAGTTATGATTCTAGATGTTCCACATGAGGTAGATGCATTATGTCCTTCTCATAAGTTACCGGAAGTTGGTGCAACCTTTGATAGGTCTAAAGCTAAAGAAACCCTTTTTGAAATTAAGGATTAGAAAAGAAAAGTGATCCATCTATCAAGAGATAATAGACTCGTATCCATTTGGATTCAAGGGTTTTTTGTGCTGAGAACAGGTGATAATGAATATTTAAAAGTTTCATATGTGTGTGTGCTTGACTACTTGGTGAACATGTGGAAGTTTAACCTTATGGGGTTTATTTTCCAAAAAATTAAGAAGCTCAAATCTGGTGGTATAAAATCTCTCTTGATCATGTTTCCCACAATTATTAGTAAGTTTTTGAAAGAGTTCTTGGGTTTGTGTAATCTTGAAATTATGTTAATTAGAATTTCATCAAAGATCCCCTAATTAATAAGGATATTATAAAAAGGCTCAAATTACATTTCAATTATGAATTGAAAAGGTCTGAGAAAGTTCTGAATGCTGAGAAAGAAAAAGAAGTTGTCGAAGGTAGTGAGAAACCTTCTAATCCATCCAAGTCATCTTTTAAAAAAATAAAGGCAGTTAAGGATACAACTTCAAAACCCTCAACGAAACAAAAGTATCTATCTGATGAGGTTGCTACTGAATGGAGGAGGAAAAAACAAGAAAGGAAAGAAAGGGATGCTTAGTTTGGATTGGATCTGACTGAATATTTGGCTTTAAAAGTAAGGTCTGAAGAGACTTTGAAAGAAGAAGAGAGAAAGAAGATATTGAAGAAAAGAAAGGCTGATGCAATTGATAGTGATATTATTCTAAGAATATCTTAGCAACTAAAATCCTGAATTGAAATAAGGGAACCATCTGGTTAAACTCAATCGGTTCGAGCAGGGAAAGGAAAGGAGAAACAAGATTTTGATCAATCAGTTACACAATATCTTGCAAAAGAACATGAAGAAGGGGAAGAAGGAAAAAAGAAGAATAAGTCCAAGAGTAACATTATAAAGAAGAACAAGGACAAGAGGAATTATAAGTCGAAGAAAAAGAAGATACAAACAAGAAAATTCATACCGTAGAATCATCAGAAGTAACATCTTTTGTTTATCCATATTCGGATCCTCATCCCTCCAAGAGAGTATCTCAAAAATTTTCCTCTAAGAGATTCATTAAAATATTTGATAAAGAATGTGATGAAGAATAAGAGGAGGAAGAGGAATAATCAGATAATAATCAGAATCATCCGGCTCAAGCAATCGGCATTGAGACTCATTTGGGTGATCTCCCACAATTCACTGAGGACACGGATTCTGAAAGATCAATAACTGTGAAAGGGGTTCAATACATTGAATAGGCTTTAAATAGATTAGAAAAGTTGCTACTGTTCATTCCTAAAGTTGAAACCATGCTGGAAATTCTTTTAAATTCCCATTATGATAGAACAGATTTTGTCAAGGTTTTGAGGGATAGGTTTCTAATCCCTGATGATGATTTCAAGATTTTAAAGGAACATTATATTGAGAAGAGTAAGGATTGAAATACAGTTTTGAAGTGGTCTTATAATGATGATGAAATCCTAAATAATCATTTGGATAAGAAGGAAGAATTGGTACATGGATTAAACAAACTCAACTTTCTCTATCTAAAGTTGATTTATAGTTTAAATGAAAAGTTTAAGGAATTTAAAAGACACATTATCTCAAAATAAGTATCCTCAAAAGATCTTGAGAGTTTAAAATAAAATATTGAAAACAAGAGTAATGAGTTTGTTTTACTCTCGAATAGAGTTGTTATCTTAGGGAAATCTTGTCAACTAAGGATGGATGATCTCAATAACCAATAAGTAAGACTTAAAGCTCAAGAAGCTGTTAATTGACTTCATGAAGAATGACTCTAGAAGCAAGATAAGATTATTTTTGAATCAGATGAGAAGATAAAGGCTCAGCGAGAAGCTCTTCAAAAGCTCATAAAGGATAAAAAAGACTTTAAGAAGATGAAACTCTCATTATTTAATCTTTTGGAAAAACAAAAAATGGAAAAGAATGATGTTTGAACTCTTGTGGTAATAAAATTTTATTCCAAGTAACATTTATTGTTTTGTACTCTATTTCACTAAAAAAATTTCAGTAAATAAATTCTTTCCCTTACTCTTTTTGAAAATCAAAAAGCTGTAAAATGGATTTGAAAAGAATGTTTTTTATGAATGTATTATTAAGGGGGATATGTCACAAGAATTAGTAAGGAGAATATGATCCCTTTGAGTTGTTTAAACCAAGGTTGGAATTATTAATATTCAATAGAATTATTAAACTCAGGGGAGATAAGTTTTTATTGTTTGTTATCCTGTTTTTTTCTTGTTTTTTGCTTTCCAAAAAGGGGGATACTGTTGAGTCAAAACATGTTTTGACTTTTCCATCAATCATTTTTTTGGAAATCACAAACCACACATATCGTAATCATATATATTTTTATCATGTGAATTGTTTTACAATCGTAATCACTCACATTGCCTTTATTATATGTTTTATTTGTATCATAATCATATATGTTGTTCACTCATATTGTTTTATATGATGTTTCACAATCCTAACCAGATTTTGTATTACATTGGAATCAGAAATCGGATCCAGGTCAGTCTTATATAAAAAAAAATCGGATCCAGATTATGTCTTACATCATAATCGGGATTCATAACCATATTATATACTACATAAATTTCACATGAATTATATCCACATGCATCATAATATATTTCATGATAGTCAGGAATCATAACCGGACTGAGTATTTCAGTATTATCATAAATCGTAACCAGGTTAAGTATCGCATCATATTTTTACATCGTAATTGGGTTAAGTACTGAATCGTAATTATGTATCGTAATCATGATATCGTGACCAGATTATGAATCATCACCAGGTTATGAATCATACTCTTATTATGTTTTGTATCAAAGCATCATAACCAGATTAAATATCATGCATTATAACTAAGTTAAGAATCAAAACAAAGTTATTTTGTACTCGATATGCATTGTTATCATGATAAACCAATAAAACATACTATTTGTTTCACTTATGAAATACATTACACTCTTATCATAACTTAAATACTAATTTCATGTATATCATACTCATTGTTTTATAATTTTGTACTTACTAATTTCAAAATAAAACGATGTCATTAAGTTGGTTATTTACCAATCAAAATGATGTTGTGTATTCTGTTTTGTTTTGACCGTTTTAATTCCTGGTGTCCAAGTCCCTATGATTTTTTTGGAGAAATATGATTATTGGAGAAAATATGACCATTGGAACTTTAATCCTATAAATAAGAGGTCATTCAAACAAGAATACACAAATTTTTCTTCTATCAAGTACAGGAGTGATATGGTGTGACTTCTCTCTTGCTTCGTTCGAAATCCTTGAAGATACAATAAGTGAACATCTTGTTCCTTATTCTTCTATTTAGAAAAGTGATTTGTTTCTGCTTTGTGAGACTGATAATTTTGACAATAATTGAGGGCTTCTGGGGATAGGAAGACACACTACTGATCATTATAGCAGGGACCTTCAATTTTTTGAAGGAATGAAATGTTTATTTCCTTCTTAATCGAGGTCTTTTAGGGATAAGAAGATTGACATATTGATCTTTGTATCAAGGGATTTCCAAGGTGGTGGTAAGACAGGCCTTTATCCTAGGTGAAAGAATTCCCTACTCTTTGGGATAAAATAATTACAATACTTTTACATTTATGCTTCTATTTTTATTAGAAAGGTAATTGTATTGATTCAACTTTCTTTTCATATTAATTTCAATTTTAATTGTTTCAATTATGATTCTTTCATTACATATTATATTAGTTGATTATATATGATGTATGGTAGAGTCATTTACATTTGTAATACCTTGATCAATATATTCATTTCAAATACAACTAGTTTTAAATTACTTATAGTATTACATCACATCATATCCATTGGATCTAAGTCTTGTATGATCAATTATATTGGTTGTAAATTTTATTAGCTTAAGATCTCTTAAACTAATTTATTTCTTAAGTGTTTACATACAAAGTTTTTAAACCTACAATTTATCCCCCCACCCTCTTGTATTGTGCAATATAATATACATATATATCTATATTTCAATCCAATAGTGGCCTCATGGATTTCTTAAGGTTTTCCAAGTATCATTTCAATCCATAAAAAGTTATTATTTTCAAAAAAATAAAGGAGAAATCAAAGTATAATTTCAGAGCTTACTTATTTTGAAATAAACATGTTTTCAAAGTAGTATAAATTTTTTAAGGTTTTTAGTGTATTTATTGAAAAAATTAGCATATGATTTTAGAAAATTATATATCATATCAAATATTTTGTATTTTATATAAAAAAAATTCAAAGGAATTTAAATGTATTTAAAATGATTTTTAACACTCATTTGTAAACCCCTTTCTGGGTCATTTTATGCTCACCCAATTTTTTAAAAATGATTTTTCACATTGGTTTTAGAAGTATAAAAGGTATATGGTTTCAATTAAGGAGTTTGAGCAAGTAAATACAATTATTTATTTTATAATTATTTTATACTATAATATTATGTATTGAATTTTCCTAATCATCCAAAATATAAACTAGAAAAGATCCTCAGGTTTGAAAAGGACTGTATATAATTTATTATTTCTTTAATAAATAAATATATATGATGTTTTTGCACTGGGTTTAGAAGAACAGGTATTGAGCTATTACATTGGTATCAGGGTGACTATTTAGAAAAAATTTGAGATAAGAAATTTTTGTTTGAGTACAGTCTAAGAGATAGAATTTTTCATTTGGTTTTTATATAATTAAGTACCCTTAATAATTTATATAAGTTTAACCATTAAAGTTTCCTACCAATTTTGAGGATGTAAATTTAGAATTTCCTTAAGCATGATGAAATAATTGAGAGGTCACAATTCCCTTAAGGGGTGGAGAATGTAACATCCACGTAATGAAAAATATTCTTCTAAATTAAATATCAATAAAAATATATTATTTTATAATTCAAAACCAAGTAAGCTATTTCGTTATATGCTAATTTATTTAATAATACTTTCTATGAAATATTATTTTTAAGTGAGGAATATTTTAATAATTCTATATAACTATATTCCTTAAATAAATTCATTTTTCTATAAACAAACTGAAATATATTTTAAAATTGATA
The DNA here is from genome assembly GCA_963277665.1 of Viscum album. Classification (NCBI taxonomy): domain Eukaryota; kingdom Viridiplantae; phylum Streptophyta; class Magnoliopsida; order Santalales; family Viscaceae; genus Viscum; species Viscum album. The sequence goes on from OY728120.1 coordinate 490,178,448, forward strand.
TTTTGAAAATATTTTTTTATTATGATAATAATAAACCCTCTTGAAGCTTATTTTATAAATTATAAGTCTTTTAGTAACATATATATGTGATTAGTAATTATCATAAATTTTACATTATGTTGATATACAATTTATAGTTTTCAAATACATTAAAATTATTAGTAAATAATTTCAACTATTTTTTTTAAGACTATTTAATACTTTGTAAGCTAGTTAATATAAATAATAGTTACTAAATCATTATTACTAAGATGGTAAGTGAAATCATAAAAAGGAATAAATCAATGTGGAATATTTAAATGAATAAGTATTTATGTACATAAAATAATGATAAAGAAATTATTATTTTTGTTTCTACTATAATTATCATAATCTAATTTAAAATTTCTCATAGTTGTATATAAAATATGTACCCTACTGAAGACATCCATGTGCCTATAAAAAATACTACTTAGGTGGGAATGCAAGACCCTACGCTAACCCATGCTGAAACAGGAGGGTAGAGTCACCTATGTTGGAAGGAATGTCTGGTGGGTCATGTCTAAGACTAATGAGTCTGATCACACTGCCCATAGGGCTCCCATGGGTTAAGCGGACCATGTCATAGGTCATAAACACGTGAAGCTATGAGAAGAACCTGATACTCATATCTTCTGAGTAAATGGGACACGTTAATTAATAAAGGAGTGTGAAACAAGTATACCTTATGATGTTAGATATGTGATTCACATCACTATTCATTTATTTTAAATATTTTTGTTAAAGTCTTCACAATGAGATTCATTCACTTCTCATCTTCAAACCTAATCCACACCAGTCGAAACCTTGATGACTTTATCTTCTTCTTCTCCTCACACCGGTCTGTCCGCAAACCTTGAAAACTCATGAGCCTAGCTTGAAAAACATCCTCAATTTCATCCTCCTTCAACTAAAAGTCTTAAATCCTTTGAAAAAATAGTGAAGTCTCACTTCACACATAAAAACCTCTCAGTTTACATTGATTTAAATTTTTTTTTCCATTTTTTTCATAGTTTACAGTAAGTAAAACCATACATTAAACGTCATTTTCTTTATCAAAAACAAATCATTATTTCTCTTTCTAAATAAGCTTCCCTAAGAAGCTCGATCCAATTGAATTTAATCAGGTTAAATAAATATAAATATGTATAAAAATATATATCAATCATATTTAAAACAAAAATTACCTATAGTTCAATAAAATATCTCTTATTCATCATTTTTATCTTCAGATAAGCTAGCTGCATTGAATGTATAAGTATATTAATGTTATATTTTATTTCATTTCATTTTCAACATTAAATTCTCGATTTTTTTTACACCTAACTTTCTTCGTAGGCCAGTGAAAACTTGAGTTCTTCAAACCTTCAACATTGTATTTTTGTATAAATTTTGTTGTAATGAATTTTTTGAAAATATCATATGGATTCATCTATATATAAATATACAAATATATATATAGGAATATATATATATAGGTATATATATATTTAATTATTTAAAAAATGATATAAAAGAATCTTCTTCTAGTAGTATATATATATATATGTAGTCCTGTAAATAATTTATATAAAGAGCCTCCCTATTAAAGATCACTATGAATACAATTTAAAAACAGTTTAATAAAAGAGAGATAGAAAATAATAAAGAGACAACGAGAGTCCGAGGAAAGGAAAATGGAAGACGAAGAAAACTATTTTACCTTCAAATTTTTCTACAAATCAATATAAGGGAATTCTATTATTTTCAAAATCCAATTAAAGTTTTATGAATAAACATTTTTATAAAAAATACATTATTTTAAAGGAGATTTATTTTATTAATACCCTCTCTACATTGGAGTTTTATTAAAAATTTAAATTCAATTATCATTTATAATTCTCGTTTTCAAATTAAGTATTTTCCTTTAAAAAGGGTATTTTACTTTCTAAATCAAGGATTTTTTTTAATGATAATGGTTTATCATTTTAAATAGAGATTTTTCTTTTAATTAAATAAATTTCATTCTTAATTGTATTTATCATAATATACTATATTTTTCAATGACATTTCATCTATATTTATATAAAAATTGTTTTAAATTTTATATTCAAGGTCATTATAAATACTGCCTTTGAAATTATGAATTTACTCTAATAGTATGGATTTATACAAACTAGAAATTAATTTTGCTAAGAAATATCATTTTCATAAGATTTAATTTTATAAAATTATTTTTTTCCCTGTAAATCATTTTTTGTAGTTTTATAAGGTTTTAGTGGATTGTAAATGAAAAAGGTATGCCTAAAAAGAATTATAAAATTAAACTTGGCAGTTTGGTATCAAATGAGATGATGATGATGGGTGAGGGAACCCACTACCTCAAGGGGATGTTTTCCTTAATGCGATACTATTAACGGAATCATATAATTCTTAAGGTTTTCGATGTACCATTTTTATCCATAAAAAAGTTATTATTTTCATATGTCTTTAAAGGAGAAATACATATATAATTTCAAATGATACTTATAATGAAATAAATGGTTTTCCCAAGTATCATGTATTTGAAAAGGTTTTGAAATTAGTAAACACAAGATTATTTTTTAGGAAATTATATATCATATAAAATATTTTTCATTTGATATAAAATGTTTTAAAAGGAATTTTAAATTATTTAATTTTATTTTTAACACTATTTTTAAAACCCCTTACTGGGAAATTTTATACTGGCCCTATTTATTTAAAAAAATCAAAAAGTCCATATAATAATTAGGGTTTTTTTGTTTCAATTTAGCAGATTGTGGAGTAATTCCAATTAGTTATTTTATAATTATTATAAACTTTGATATTATGTGATGAATGTTTTTAATCCACCAAAATCTATATTGGAAAATATCTTTAGGTATAAAAAGGATTGTATATTTTTTAGTTATATTTTTTATAGAAAAAATAAATATACAGCATGTCATTTTACTTGATTCAGAAGCATGGTTATCGGGATATTAAAATGGTATGAGATTAATGGTTTACACAACCTTGAGAATTAGGTATTTTTTAGGATATTCTAAGAGATAAAAATTTTCTTTTGAGTTATTATGCAATTAAGTTCCCTTAATAATATAAAAGTTCAATAATTCTAGTTTTTTCCATGTTCTATTGAAAAAATGCATAATTTTCTTAAGAACGAAGAAATAATTCTGAGGGAACAATACCTTTAAGGGGGGAATGTAACATCCTAGGAATTTAATCATATTCTTATAAATTAAATTTTAATAAATAGATTGTTTTATTATTAAAAAAAAGTAAAATATATTTCTATGTGGTTATTTATAAAACAAAATGTTTCACATTAATTAAAATGAGTTTTTACATTCATACTATTCAAATTATAGAATAAAGCTTTCTAGGAAATTATATTTTTAGTGAGGAATATTTTAATATTTATATATTATTTTATTCTTTAAATAAATGTACTTTTATATAAACCACCTAAAATATATTTTAAAATTTATATTTTGAAAAGATTTACTTTTTATGATAATAAAAAACCCCGATAAAGCTTATTTCATAAATTTTGAGTCTTTTAGTAACATGATACATGTGATTAATAATTATCTTAAACAGAACATTATTTTGATATAAAATCGATAGTTTTCAAATATGTTAAAATTATAAATGAATAATTTCAATAATTTCTGTTAAAAAGTATTTAATTCATTTTAGGAAAGTAAGTATAAATTATGGTTTCTAAATTATTATTACTAATATGGAAATAAATAACATTAAAAGGAAGAAATACAATTTAAATTTTAAAATGAATAAGTATTTATGTACATAAAACGATTATGAAGAAACTATTAGTTTAGTTTGTATTTTAATTCACCTTAACTAATTTATATTTCTCATAGTTGTATTCAAAAAATTGACCCAACCATAGATAGAAAAGTGCCTATGAAAACCACTACTTAGGTGGGAAACCAATGAAGTCATCCAACACATCGTGATAGAGGAGGGAAGAGGTACTTATGTAGGCATGAATGTGTGGTGGGCTGTATATAATTACATTTAATTTGGGAAAAGTGCCCAGAGTGCCCGCATGGGTCAAGCGGGTCTTAACGTGGGTTGGTAGTATGGGGACGCTAGTAATGGGACCAATTAATCACATCTTCCGAGTAAAAGAGATATTTTAATTGATAAAGCAGAACAAACCCATGATAACTTATGATGTAGGAAATTCTATGTGTATCACTATTCACCTATTTGAAAGAGTTTTTTTATGTCTTCATTATCCAATTTATATAATCTAAACCATCTCATTAATTTATTGTTCATCTGCAACCCCGAGCTGCACCATCCAAATCCCTTGACATCTTTATCATTTCCTTATCCTAACATTGGTCTTTCTCTAAACCTTTTAAACTGATGACACAATCTTAAAAAATCAACATTTTCATCCTCCTTCAACAACAAGTCTGAAATCCTTCAAATAAATAGTGATGTCCCACTTCACATGTGAAAACTTCTCGGTCTACCTTTATGATCATTTTTGTTTCACTATTTTTCTATAAATTTCCAGCAAGTAAAACTTTACATTAAACCTTGTTTTCAACATCAAACCAAAATCATTTTTTCGCATTATATAAAATCTTTGCAAACAATCTCATTCAAACTTAACTAAATCATGCTAAATATATATGTATAACTGAACATATCAATGAAATTTAAAAAAAATATTACCTATAGTTCAATTGAAGATCTCCTTTTTTATATCTTTTATCCTCATATAATCCTGTTAAAATGAATTTATAAGTATACCAATGTTATATTTTATGTCATTTTCCTTTTATTGTTAAATTCTTGAATTTTTTAACACCCATATTGCTTCCCAAGCAAGTGTAAACTCAAGTTCCATTACCCTTTAACATTGTATTTTTTTTGTAAATGTTGATGTAATGAGATTTCTACAAATATCCTATAAATTCTACCATATATATATATATAATTATATAAACAATTATATACTTGAATATTATTCTAGTATTATATATTTATATATATGTGTATCTGTGTGTGTAGTCCTGTAAATCACCCATATAAAAAACCTCCCATTAGATTCTCACTGTGAATGAGATTTTGAAACAATATAATAAGAGAGAGATAGAAAATTATAAAGAGATAGAAATATTACAAGCATAGGATAATGGAAGAAAAAGAAAACTCATTTGTCTTCAAGGTTTTATACAAATTAATGTAATGGAATTCTATTATTTTTAGAATCCTATTAAGATGTTATGCATAAAAATTTTTATTTTAAATTTAAAATCCTTAGTTTTAAGAGGGATTTATTTTATTAAAATCATCAATAGTTAGGATTTTTATTTGGAATTTAAATTCAATTCTCCTTTATAACTTCCATTTTTAAATTAATCAAGTTCTTTTTAAAAGGGTATTTTCTTTCTAAATAAAGGTTATTTTTTTAAATGATAATGGTTTGTAATTTTATATTGAAATTTTTATTTTAATTCAATAAATTTCATTATTAATACTAATTATAGAAATATACTATATGTTTCAATGAAATATTATGTATATTTATAGAATAATATATTTAAATTTAATTATCAAGGTTCATATAAATATTGCATCTGAATTTATGGATTTCCTCTAACAATATGAATTTATCTTAACCCAAAATGATGTTTACTAAGAAATATATTTTTCATAATCTTGATATTTATACAATTATTTAGTTATTTGAAAATAATTTATTTTAGTTTTTAAAGGTTTTTAGTGTATTTTAAATGAGAAAGGAAATTCAAAAAAATGTTCTCTTAAAATTAAACTTGGCACATAGGAATAAAATTAGATGATGAGGATGGGGGAGTGAACCCACTACCTTAAGGGGATGTTTTATCTAAGGTGGTATAGCAAGTGGACTCATAGATTTAATAATTTTTTCCAAGTATCATTTCAATCCATAAAAATTTATTATTTCCCAAAAAAATTTAAGGAGAAATCCAAGTATAATTTCAAAGGAAACTTATTTTGAAATAAATGGGTTTTCAAATTAGTATGTATTTTTTAAGGTCCTTTATATTTTTATTGAAAACCCTAGATTATTATTTTCTAATACTATATATCATATAGAAGATTTTTTATTTGATATAAAATGTTTTTTAAAGTAATTTAAAATTATTTAAAAGGATTTTTTACCCTAGTTTTAAAACATCTTACAGGGAAATTTTTTGTTCATCCTATGTTTTTAAAATGATTTTCACATGGTTCTTAGAAGTATCAATGGTATTTGGTTTAAATTAAAGAGTTAGCATGAGTAAATCCAATTAGTTATTTTATAATTATTGTAAAGTCTGATATAATTTAAGGTATTTTCCTAATCCTCCAAAATCTAGACTCGAAAAGATCCTTGGGTATGAAAAAGACTCTATATTTTTCAATTGTCTTTTTAAAATAAATATGAATCATGTTTTTTCAATGGATTCGGAAGAACAAGTCTTGGAATATCCCATAAATGGACATAATCATATTGTTCCATTTAAATAAAAGGGTATAGGATATCTTCTTCCATTAAATTAGAAGTATAAAATACTTTATTTACTTATTCAATTAATTTCATGTAATTTATATTGTACCCAATGTATCCTAATTTTGTGTTCATATATTTCATCATGGTTTTTTATAATCCATAAAATTATGTAATTCATGAAATACATTAATAATAATCTCAGTTCTAAGTATTAATACACAGTTCTTATATAGGGAATATAAAATAACACATACACCATATTGAATTTATATTTGTAATTATATCTTCATAACATCCCATATTAGAGATTACAAAGTTCTAAATTCATGAGAAGAGGTCTTAATGTCTTATGAATCCCCCGCATCTAATGTTTAAACATTATTTGTTTCCTATCAAGTAGATATCATCTAGTCAATATGACATATGTTTATGAATATTTTCATAGATTTTCAAGGTTCTAATTATACGGGGAACTATAATAACCTTTTGATGTGAAAAATACTCTAAGGATATTATCACATTAATGTTACATATAATAATACTCATCATGTGATAAGATATTTTTTAATATATTGGTAATTTAATGATTAAAAATGTATGTGGTTTTTGGGCGCCAAATCCTACAGACTTCAAATTTAACTAGATTGATCAGATAAGAACTATTTGTTCACTAGATCTCACATGATATTCATTTGTTTCTTAGTTAAGTATTCAATCAACGTTTATACCATATTTTCTTACATGGAAACTCTACTAACTCTGAGAAAACTCCCAAAAGTGATGATACTTATGAATTGTATGATTTATCTAAATATATGAACATTACTCTTGGTCTAGAACCACCGATACAGTATTATCACAATATGGTGTGATAGAATATTTACTCTTAAGAACCATAAGAATGTCATAGATAAATTTTAATATATGAATAGTTTCTTTAGTTATATTGCAAGTTTTCGTATTATTAGAATCTCGTGTAAAATCAATGGCCATTGGCTACATAGAACTCTTAAAGATCATAACTCCTTCATTAAAGAATAATACATATCATAACTATGATTTCATATATTCTAATTTATCAGGAAACTAGAATCTATATATCCTCAAAAAATTGGTTCCACATATTCTATATAAGCATAGAACATATCCTTTATATTCCATAGGTACTTTAGGATGTTTTTTTATCTGTATAGTACACCTCACCTATGGGCCTTATAAGGGTTATCCCTCATCCTTTGAATGGGGGGTTATCAAAAATCAATAAAAAAAGAGGCCTTCAGGCCATTCAGGCCTCTTATGTTTTAGGAAACATTTTCTTTGAAATTTGTATTCCCTGTGATTTGGGAAACAATATTCACCAGGGTTGTTCCATATTGAATCTCTTCAATAACTTATCAATGTATATACCTTGACTTGGTCCAAGTATCATCTTAGATCTATTAATAATGATCTGGATCCATATAATTTAGGATTATTCACTTAATTCATTCATGGATAAGAATTTTTTAACCTCTTCTTAACCAAATTTAATAAAGGTATCTCATTTCTCTTAAATAATATATCACAATCATATACTACTAGGAAAATGACTGCACTCTCACTAAACCACTTTCAGAAAATGGTCTCACAATCATTCCTCATGAAACTAAATTATTCTATGGCTTCATCAAAATGAACATTCCATGATCTTGATGCATGATTCAACCTATAAATGGATATCTATAAATTTCACACATTATTTAAATCATTTTAAGTGACAAACCCTTTTAATTGTTCTGTATAGACATATTATAGAAATTTTCCTTTAAGAAAACTATTTTGAAATCTATTTTCCAAATATTATGAACATGCTAAAATCATTTAACAAAAAATAGTGATTTTTATATACTAACATTATTATCAATGTCCAATTTATTCTTGAATAACCATTTGCATCCAATAGAAATTATATCAACATGAGGATCCACCAAAACCAAGAATTATTTCTAGTATATGTAATCTAATTTAATAATTCATGATTTCTTGACACATGGTAACTTCTGAGGTTCTTACTCCTTCCTTATAGGATATAGATTCTTCATTATCAACTAATAATGTGTCATCATCCTCAGTGACAAGAAAATCATACCTCTCTAGTTATCAAAACTATCTGATGCTATTATGCATTACATGTGTCTCTATAAAAACACATTCCATGAGGTTTTATGGAATTTATACATGTTCAAACTCTTGTGTATCTTGAAGTTTGAATTCATTGATGTTTATCTTTCTCCTATTATATATTTTAGTAATATTCTCCCTCACTATAAATATAACATGTCTTTTTGAAATTAATTTTCTCTCTAGGGGATCATAGAGGTAATGGCCCCTTATTTCTTTGTAATATCCTATAAAGATATGCTTAATTACTTGAAATTCTAGTTTCTTTCCATAGATATCATTAACAAATGATTTACATCCTCATACATGTATATGTAACAAAAGATATTTATTCTCACTCCATAACTCGAATTGAATTCCACATTCCACTTTAGATAGAAATCGGTTTAGTTTGTATATTTTAGTTTGTAATGTGTATCCCCAAAATAATAATATAGGACTTACATGACTCGATATTGATTTCACCAAGTCTGATATGGTACAGTTCCTCCTTTGACTAAAACCATTCAACTGTGGTGTATAAGGAATAATGATGGGACATAGTATCCCATACTCACTAAGTTAATTAATAAACTCTTGGTAAAGATATTCCTCTCTGTGGTTTGAGTGGAGTTTCTTTATCCTTTTACCAATATTGTTATCTACTTCATTCTTGTATTCCATAAATTTCTAAAAGGGATAATTCTGATACCTAATTATTTAGACATATATATATATATATATATATATATTAATGTCATTAGTAAAATTTATGAAGTAAAATAATCTATCTTGAGACTCAATGTGAAAAGGACCACATATATGTGTATGAACAAATTCTAGAAACATTATTTCCATTTCAAATTTTTACAAAAAATTTGATTTATTGATTTTTCCTTATGAACAATCATGAAATATACCCAAGGATTTTATATCAAATTAATATAAATAAAATTATTGATATATCTTTGTTCATATATTCTTGTTTGCATAACCAAGACAATGATACCAAAATTGAGTGTGATATAAGTCAGGTGAAACTGATTCATTATCAATTACTAATGATTAATTTTCATATTCTAGAACGTAAAGTTGGTTTTTAAAATATACCATTCCATAACATAAGATCTATTTATACAAGTATAAACTCTTATTTATAAACATGAAAATAAATCCATCCATGTCTAAACTGCATGTAGATATTATATATTTGGTTATACTGGGAACATAATAAAAATTATTTAATACTATAATTAATCCTGTTGTAAAATTGAGATGGTAGTATCGAATATCTTGTATAACTAGTCTTGCATCATTTGAAACTTGAAGATCCACCTCACAATTGGAAAACTTATTAAATCTACTTGGTTCCAATTTTTGGTAAAAAAATTTAGTACTAAAAGCTAGTGTAAATACCCAATTTATAGATTTGTAAGTATAACATTTGATAATGAATAAACCTAAATATCCATTTTAGATATTCACTAAGGCATAGTTAGTATTTCAATTGACATTCTTACCACAATCAAAACACACTACATCCTTCACCTTAGTTTATCCCTTGATCCTTATCCTCTTTTTATAGAATCATAGAAGAGCCTTAGACTTGGAATTAGTCTTATGTAATTTAACATTACATTTCATATTGTTTACTACAATAACAAAAGGTGATTCACCCTTCACGTCCTTATGGGAATGGCGTAGCATGATGTGTAAGTTCCAATACCACTCCTAGAAGTTATCCATAATAAAAGATTATATTTCTATAATATCAATTGTAGGGATAATTTCATTATTTAATGACTTTATATTTTCTCTAATAAATAAAAATTCAATTTTAATATTCTATCTTGATTACCATGTGTGAGGAAATAAATTGGATTTTATTATTCTCACACCATTTTATAGAATCCCAATATCCCCCACTATTGGATTCAGAATGTCCTATCACATGGATGATATAGGGGAAAGGAAATGTATTTACCTTTAAATAAACTAGAAATGGTCAAAAAAATTACTCTAATGTATTTAGGTTGGTGTTTTTTCCATCTACATTAAAATAGTGTTATATAATCTATTGACTGGACACATAGCTGAAAAACGCATCCCAATAGTTTTTTTGTGATGTCCTGTCACGGGGAAAAATATTGATGGGTAAATCCTCCATCAAAAATAACTTTTACCAGTTATATAAACATTTTAATTTATGATTGGATTCTTTAAATGTCAAAAACAATTTAAAATAAATAATAATAATAATAATAGTAAACACCAAAATAATATAGAAACAAAATATATAAAATAATAGACATATGAATTAATAACAATATTACAAATAATATGTTCCTTAACATATTTATCATAATAAGTGTTTCAAAAAAAATCGACATGTTAAGAAGGGGACGATCATCGGGATGAGGTAGTAGAGGGAACTCCATCCCTATACCATACATCAGGCAATGCATGTACTCCATCATTCACTCGTTATGCTGATCCTGCCATCAATGTTTCTCTTTCTCTTTTAGTTGTTCTTGATGACAATGAATCTCTTCCTTCTCTCTATACCATGTCCCCATAACCTCATTACGATATTGCAACTTCTTCGCATAATTTTTATTTGATGATGAAGACTCTACATGATATCACCTCAAGAAGGAACATAGCCACACCACAATACCATAATAACTTAAAAGAGTAAACCTATAATTGATACCAATAACTCAATCTTTCTCAAAATCAAAATAAGTAGTTTTATCTATGTTATTTCATCAATTCCAGATACACCGGGGGCCTAATGTTGAGTCTCAGCCTAAATATCAATATGTGTGTGAGAAGTCACAGCCACATATTACTCCATCAAATGTAATTTTAAATTAAAATAGTTAAAGTGTAATTTTTAGTTATATTTAAAACTCTAAAAAAATTCAATGACCATAATATGATGCTATAAAAAACCATTAATTTCTCCAGTGATAAGATAAGTGTACATTCCCATATAAACATCAAGCTAAATAATATCAGGATTCTCAACTCTCTGTATGAATATAAAATAAATTGTTAATATTTAAATTTATATAAATTATTAAATAAAACTATTTAACATATTCCATCGATGAGTACTGAATATATGACTACTAGCTCTATATGTGACCTCATTCATCCCCTTATTTTTCCAACCAAATTATGGTCTCCTCTAAAAACTATTTCCAATATAGTATGAGAACAATCCATTCTAAACCTAAGAGGATATTTAATCAGGATGATGGTTATAGAAATACTGATAAAATATTGTGACTTCTTCTTTCATTATATCTCTCTTCCTCGGATTATGGAAAAACTGACAACAATGTTCTTGCATATAGGCCTCCTAGATAGAGGTCCTCATTCTACCTTCAGTAGAATAACATAACCCTAAATATAATTAATAATAGAATGTTAATATATATTTAAATTTAAAAATAACTTTTATTTACTTACGTACCATATAATGACCAAACATGTAGTGTTGAACATGAATGGGAATATGATCCCACATCACCCATGCTATAGAAAAATAATTCAAAAAAACAGAACTCCACAATAAGACAGCTATATGAGAAAAACTGTGGGAAAATAGAAAAAATAATCAAAAAATTGTACACAAATAAATTAATGAAATTAATGAAAATTAAATAAATAAAAAAATTAACATTCCACTGTATGTGTGGATCGAAATTAATATTTGGACATCGTTATGGAATGGGGTTGGGAATCATCAATATCGAATGTCCATAACCCCTCCATGTCGACGATGAAGTTCCTACAACCTGAGGGTCAGATGACGAAAAATTGGTCTCATCACTAAGAATATTAGACACCTTGATGCTATGGAACTTCTCATCAAAAGTCTCATCATCTATCTAAAAAACAAAAATATTGTTATTGGAAAACAATTGAAAATTAGTATTATATATAAAAATTAATTATGACTATAACCAACATGTAATTAAGTCATTTTTTATCTTCATAATCATATTTGTATATGATAGTGTCAATATCTTCATATTCATCCATAGTATCATTGATTTCCATAAAAGATTCAACTCCACGTCTCTTTTTTATTCTAAATTCATTTGTCACTTCATTAACATCATCATCACCATCAATCCATAAATGGGGAGTGTCATCATAAATATTCTTATTTCTTCATTGAAAATATGTTTTTGGATTAGTCTCTTGTAAAATTTCAATTCCATTCACTTCAAAAGAACCACATTCACGTTGTATAAAGTGATTTTCATGAGATTTAATTTTTATAATGCACCACCAATTAATTAACTCTCTTGAAGTAGCATAATAATTGGCATAATAAATTTTATGTTATTAATGAGATAATAAAAATATTTTATTTACTATAAGAATTATTTTATATTTAATGTTGATGATTCTAAGGCACGGATGAACACGTTGGCTTTTATCAGTATCAAACCAGTGGAGTTTAAATATCATTACATAATTTTGTATCAGACAACACATTTCAATTATTTTATCTACCATGCTAAAAAAGTTAACTTCACTTTCTCTATACTGAGATCCTCCCACGAAAACACCATTATTTACTATTTTTTTATTTACCATATTAATGTATAGGAAAAAAACCATTCACCACATATTTATTATAAGATTTAACCATTTTAGACGATGGGTTACTCAATACAAACATTATATTATACATTTTATTATTATGTTATAATAATTGAAAATTTGAAAAACTATTAGTAATATAAAAAATAATAATTTCATTTCATATGTTAATCTATAAGAAAATTAGTTTATGAATCTTTGAAACCAGTAAGAAAAATTCTGGTGTTGACATTATTCAACGGTGGATGGTGTAATTAGTGGAAATTGTTTCATGATATGATCATAATATAATCTATAAATAAAATAATATTAATTAATTTTAAAAAAAAATTAAAGAATAGGTGATAGTATCATTCATTGTACAAATCATTTAATTTCTTCACAGTTGATTAGAAAATATGTATGATCCCTATGATGTTCATTATTTGAAATCCATCGTACAAAAACTCTACTAAAAGTTGATTTAAGCTGATTAAAACCTGATAACTAAATATTGATTACATCATCAACATTACCCTCATTATGGACCATTATATTATGTTTTTAAGGATACTCAGGTTTGATATAATGGGAGCAAAAAAAATAAATTTCCTCCTAAAAATAAGATTCTACAATTGACCCTTCAGTTGATGCATTTTTATATACCTTTATCTTTAATTTATTTATAAATATCTCATATGGTTATATCCATCAGAATGGCACCCACCCTCAATATCTTTCTTCATGTGGAAAATTTAAATTGAAATGATCTATTAAATCAATGAAATTGGCATAATTTGTTTTCTAGTTTACGTAAAATTTAAACAATATCTTCTTAAAGTATACTAAGTGTATCATAGTCTGTTGACGCATAAAAATGTCTTAGAAAAAATATGATAGTTATTTTTAGCACATCCCAAATAGAAGAACATAACAAACCTCAAAATCCAATTGGTATAAGTCTTTCCATTATAACATGACAATCATGACTTTTTAATATGCTAATATAACTACTTTTGAAACATCTAAAATAATTGGAAACATAACCATCTAGTAGCCTAAAATATACAATCCACTACACAAATAATAAATTATTTTCTTTTGAAACTATATAATCGACTTTTAGATTCATTAAATTCTTTGATTTTTCATTTTCCAACAACTTATGTATCAGTTTCCTATAAATTTGGGCTAGATCTAATCATACCATTACAATATCTTTGGTCTTATTAGATGTGTCCAAAACTATATAAAATAAATTATAAAAATAGTTATTATCAATAATAATGACATCCAATATGTGTTGGACAAACAAATCAGACCAATATAGAAGATCGAAATAAACAATATTCTATCAAATTGTGACCTTTCCCAAATCCATCTATTTTTTATTCATTTATAGTTGGTGCAAAGTTAATGGGAGGTAATTAAGTGATAATATATTTCAAATCAATACCTAAGATCATTTTTGGGGTTCTATCTATTTTAATTATACCTTTTTCTAAAATAATTTTCATTCCTTCATAATGGATGGTCAATATGAAAAAATATGTGATGAAAGTTTGAAAAAAACAAGGTTTTATACCACTGATAATCATAAATTTATTTCTTTCACTCATGCAGTATGAAAGTTATTTTAGACAATGTTTACTCCATCTAGATAACATTTCATATATTTGGAAGTAACTAATTGTTCACAATAATGCATCATTCATTATAATATTCTATTTCCCAATAACATTATAATTAATAACACCATTACTCCATAATAAATTTAACTCATTAATCAATGGATTCAAATAAACATAAATATTATTTTTTGGATGTTTTGATATTAATAATTTCAAAAGGATATATGTATCATTAATCAATATCCAAGGAGGTCAGTTGTACAGAATTATAAATATGGACCAATAAGAATATTGACTACAGTAAGAACAAAATAGACAGAAAACGTTAGTAGAAATACCCAATCATATATTATAGGCTTCTGAAGCAAAATAAAGATGTACATTGTCAAAATGTTTCCATGAGTCACCATCACAAGAACGATTTAATCTTTTACCGATTGAAATATTGTATTTGTTCCATGAAATAAATAACATTGTGTTCTGAGACATAAATAAATACTGTAATCTGGGTGTAAGTGGAAAATACATTAACTATTTAACAAGAACCAATCCAAATTTCCCTTTTTGAGCCTCTTTCTACCTCGATTGTCCACATGTAGGAAAACTAACTAACAACTCATTTTACTCATAATATAATATGAAATTAGTTGAACATTCATGAATCTTATGATAACTAAGACCCAAATTATGAACCTACATCTTAATCTCATAGAAATTTATAGACAATATATTTTCTTCAGGTAACAATGATTTAACCAAAGAGAATATCTGATCAAAATAGCTATTTCACCACACATTTTTTGATTTAATTTCCATAAATTTGGTAACTGCTTCAAATTTTCTTGTCTTGCAACCAGGATATAAGGTATCCTCATCAAACATCAGTAACTTGTAAAATTGAGGTGGTTTTAAATTAGGAGTTAAATCAATATGATTTTGAGTTTTTTTGTGGAAAGGATAGACCAGCAGCCTCATGTACTAAATTTTGAAACTGTGATGGATATGAAACCAAATTATTAGTATCTTCTCTAAAACTTCATTCATCATGTTCATAAAAAATATATATAATCTTTTATATAACCGGAACACAATAAATAACCCTCAATATTGTCAAATTTTTCAAATCTCCTGATATCACATTTCTTCCATGGACACATAATTGTCTCTTCTCAAACAAATTCTAGTTTGGATTATGCAAATGATAAAAAATATTCCACACCCTCAATATATATAGGACTTATACAAGAACCATTTGGATTAATATAATGATTTATCCAATCATGGTCTTGTAATAAAGATTATTGTCTACTCTTTCATTCCATATTTTATAAAAAAATAAGAATAAACATTTTTCTTATGATTAATATGATATAAGGATAATTTGATCCAGAAAAACACAAAATAAAATAATTTAAAATTACTTGAAAATATTATCAATTCTATCTATTTATAGCTAATTTTTTATAATTACAGCAAATTTTTTATAATTCAGAAAATTGAAGCTATTTTTTATAATTATTGCTAATTTTTCTAATTTACATTAATTAGCATTTAGGGAAATAGAATGTTTTCCAAGGGGTATGGGGGAAGTATGGAGTGGATGGGATGAAGGGAATGACGGAGTGAATTAATTCTAGTGCCCCTAATTTCAAACCTTTTGGAGGAGAGGTGGTCTTGGGTAAACTCATAGGTTTATCAATGACTGAATCTCCTCCAAAAAAATTGAATATAGTTGAACTAGAATTTTTTCACTCCTTCACCTTAATCCCCTCCCCACCTTGATTCCCATTAGGGATGTAGAGAGAAAAGGGGGTGAAGGTGACAATATATGGAAATAATTCTGCACCCCTAGGTTCAGAACAATTGAAGAAGAGACGTTCTTGAATAACCCTATGTATGATGGAAGAGGAAGAATATTATAAAGACAATGATGATAATGTTATTGTATTATTTCTCTTTTCAGTTAGATCTATCATCTTAGGAAAATAATGATTTACCAATAACCATGCATTTACATTATTATTATCAGTAAAATATTATTTTCTCATGAATAGATATAGTAACAAAAAAGTGAAAAACACACTAATCTTGTCATTATTATCACTCACATAGTTTCCTCTTCCATCACTCAGAGGTTAACCCAAGACTTCCTCTCGTCCAAATGGTCTGAAATCAGGTGCACTAGAATCCTTTCACTCTTTCATTGCCTTCATCTCCTCTACTTCATCATTCCCTCACACTGCTTGGTCAACCTTTTATTACTAATTATGGTTAATTATAGTTAATTATTATTAATTGTTGTTAATTTGGGTTAATCATGGATAATTGTTACCATTTTTACAAATTACCATTAATTACCACAACTTTTAAATAATTGCAACTAATTACCACTATTTTTAAAAATTACACATAAGTTTTAATAATTACCACCAATTGCCGCTAAGTTTTACTAATTACCTCTAATTGTTGTTTATTTTTACTAATTATCGCTAATTACAGTTAATTTTTACCATTTACCACTAATTAACATTAATTTTTACTAATTTCATATAATTTTACTAAGTAAAGATAATTGCCACTTATTTTTCCTTATCACCGCTAATTACTGCTATTTTTTACTAATTATCACTAATTAAAGCTATTATTTCCTAATTACTACTAATTGCCTCTATTTTTTACAAATTACTGCTAATTATTGCTAATCACCCCAATTTTTTTAATTATCACATTTTTTTCTAATTACTAATAATTACTGTTTTTTTGTTAATTACTTCTAATTAATACTAATTTTTCCAAATTACCTCTAATTAATGCTAATTTTTTCTAATTTCCACTAATTACTGCTAATATTTTCTAATTACCACTAATTACTGATAATATTTACTAATTACTACAAATGTTTAATAATTAATTCATATTTATACTAATTACGACAATCTCTACTTATTACTACTAATTTCTACTAATTACAGCTATTTTTTATTCATTTCAGCGAATTTCTACTCAATACTGCAAATTACCGCGATTTTTAAATTATTACTGCTAATTCTCATATTTTGAACTCATTATTGATAATTTTTTCTAATTTCTTCTACTTTTTACTTATTAGCACTAATTTTTTATTATTATCGACAAATTTTTCTAGTTACTTTTAATTAATGAAAATTACCACTAATTACCACTAATTGTTTCTAATTACCTCTAATTACTGCAAATTCCTACTCATTACTACTAATTAACACTAATTTCTATGATTTACCGCTAATTTCTACCCATTAACACTAATTATCACTAATATATACTCATTATTGCTAATTATTTCTAATTTTTACTCATTACCGCTAATTGCCACTATTTTTTACTCATTATCATTATTTTTTCTAATTACCGCTATTTTTTCCTAATGACTAATAATTACCTCTAATATTTCCTCCTTATGGCTAATTGACTCTATTTTTTTACTAAATACTGCTATTTTTACTAATTATAAATATTTTTTACAAATTACCACTTTTTTTACTAATAACCGATATGATTTACTAATTACCACTATTTTTTACTAATTACCACTATTTTTTCTAATTACCTCTATTTTTTTAATTACCGCTAATTTTTACTTATTACCACTATTTTATACTAATTACCACAAATTTTTACTAAATACCACTAATTTTTATTAATTATATCTACTTTATACTAATTACAACTAATGTTTACTAATTACCACTAATTTATACAAATTACTTCAAATGTATACTATTTATTTTTCAATTATATATAGTTACTACTAATTATAACTACTTACTGTGAATTAAAACTAATTATTTCTAATTAAAAGTAATTGCTGATAATTAAAAATAATTACTGGTAATTAAAACTAATTCTTGGTAATTAATTATAATTATTTTAAATATAAAATAAAATAAATTAATTAACATTTAAACAAATTAAACAAGTACGATATAATTTATTCTTTATAGGAATTTAAATACTAGTGTAAATATAAATGTATCCCTCCCCTATAAAAAAATTAAAAACATTAAAGGAAAAAATGATGATGTGGAGAGGAGAGGACATGAGAGATGAGGAGAGGTGAGGAGGTGAAATGTGAGGGGGGATATCAGCTAAAGGGGCATGTATATATGTTACATTAGTAGATACATTACTTTTCACAATGGGGCTTCCGTCACGAATAGTTTTATTTACGACAGAGCCCATTGTAAATAGTACCCACCACAAATAAAGGAGGTGGATATAAAAAAATTATTTATGATGGAACCCATTGAAAATAGTATTCTGTCGACATATTATTTTTGATGGGTTATAAATTCCTATCACAAATAACCCTAATGTTGAATAGTATTTATGATAGGAGAAAATTCTTGACGCAAATAATGGTTCCTGCCATATGGCGCACTTGCACGCCAAAGGTATTTGTGATGGGAAACCATACTATCACAAATATTCCTTACAATAAGACTATTTTCAATATGTTATGGGCTTTTCACAAATAACCCATCACAATTAGTCATTTTTTTATAGTGTATGAATTCTGAAACTCATAAATGTAAGCAAAGAGTGGCCTCTAGAAAAGCATCAGTGATACTCAATCTACAAAGGGACATGGAATAATCTTCATCAAACACATTTATCTCTATACTTATTTCCACTAGTAGTGTGATATAAAACCAAGCATTTTTATATAATCTACATTTCCAAGACATAGTGTAACCATATGATGTAAAGTATCTCAAACTTTTATAGTTAATAATGTGTTCTAAATTCTTTGAGTATAGACTAAAAATGTTAACAAATACCACATTTATCATTCACCATTATGAAAGATCACATCACATGATTCCCTATAATATAAATAATCACATCACATGCCTTATCTAGGTATGAACATACACTCCCTGAATCTCTATTAATCAAGAAACCAGATGTCAAACTCCTCATATGGGAGGAGAAATCCCATATTTGTTAAGCTTCAACTAATGACATTAATGGAAACATACCCATCCACACCCTACTTAGTTATGTTTCAAGGATAGCATAAGAAACGTATTAAATTATGAATTTTCTCATGCTAGGTATCTTGATAACCTCTGATATAGGTAATTCCAAATATAAAACATATACTCCTATTATATCAAATACATAGTGTAAGACACTCTATGGGGTATACTTCATTGGCCATCCAGTGCACAAACCCCATTTTTTGTCTCCTGATAAATTTTTTTATCTCTATACAAAAATCTATCAAACTAACCTTAATAATTCATCAGAATCTATAATACTCCATGTTTAAATTTGGTTAGAGATAACCCAAAGTTATAATTTGATATTTTAATTATCATTTCACTTCCTTATTATCTGCATCCAACAAAAAAAATGAGAAAGTGTAGATAGGATTTTGTATAACCTGATACATTTTATATTCTTAATCTCTTTTAAGAATACTCACAAAACCATACAAAATATCATATCTCATTATATCATATATGATAGATTGCTATATTAGCCTTATATTTGCTGAACGTGTAAGGTTTTTTTTAAACTCATTACATCTCTATGTAATTTCTTCCATATCTCAATATGGATATCTAAAAAACTATACCACAAAACACTTTAGTGAGTAATATTTAAGAAAAAATAGATTTTAAATAATTGTGAGACTTGGGAAAATTTTTCCCAATGTTCAACTCCTTAAACAAGTATTCAATCAATTTCATTTACAAAACAAAATGTTATGATGTTAATAACTTCTTTTGTTTACATAGAATATCTCTAAGTTCATCGTCATCATCATTAATATAACCCTTTTCTTTAAAATATTTCCTATAAATATTTTTGTGACTAATGTAACTCTTTATATTTTGACTGGAATAATATTTTATTAGTTAACTTTACAAATTATCTAAGTCTGAATATACTCATGTTATCCTCTTATAAACTATGTTCCCTTTAAATATCATGCTAATATACACAAACTCTTTATGTTTATGAAATAAAACTTCATTATTTTTTTGGAATATTAACAAATAAACTATATTTCCCAAATCATATATTATATTATATGTGTTTAGAGTAATTCACTAAAAATATGGTTTTATTATTTAAAATATGTCACCGATGTGTGGTGGGATCACATCACTCATATTTTAAAAAACATCTAGATAAATTCTTTCATCCCACATAAATCCATTTTTATCCTTACCTTCTTTTCAAAAAAAATTATAGAATTCAAGGAATAATAAACCATATATATTAAAATTCCATCTCATATTATTCATAATAACTCCTTGTTTAAAAACATATTCACTAATAATATAAGGGAGATAAGATAAAAATAACCATCCTTTTTATTGATCCATCCAAGATTTATATTACTTTGTATTCAATTCCACGTTTTAGTAACCCATTACATCATCATTTGAATTCAAACTACATGATCTATCAATTATTTAATTTATTTTTAACTCTTATATATTTATAAATTTTTAAAGTTTATTTGTGGTATCATACACCACTCAAAATTAAGGAAATAATTCCAATAACATCAATACATGACATGTAATTTTCATGGTGTTTCACAAACCCCTTTTGGTAGCCCAGCTAACTTTCATATTATGGAAATAATTTCTTCTTGACATTGCTTTTATTTTTTAGTGACCAAGTATTACTATTGAAAAATCCAATTTTCTCTTTTTTCATAAACATTTACCCTTTAGAGTTATCTACACAGTACCATAGCTTATAAATCACATGTCATGTTTATGTATCCTCAAAACTTTGAAAAAATATGGTAAAAAATATTAAACTCATTCACTCTGTCAGAATATTTCTAATAATGACAATAGAATAATTTTTTTTAAATAAAAAATATTAAAGGAAACCTACAGTCACTCGAAGTTATTAACATAATCAATAACTGAGACTAATGTTACTTTGATCATCATTCATTTAATGATTTTTAAACCTTGATTGAATCATTCTATGCCTCTCATAAGCATCATGATTCACAAATTAAACAACTGTAATAGTTGGTTACTCGTGAAGTTATTTCTATAATATAATGAATTTTACTTCTTTAAGGGAGACTCTTATAAAAATTACAAACTAAAGAAGTTTCCTGCATTAATCTCTTACTTTCCATGGATTGATCTCCAATTCATTTTTTGTAGTGATAATTTCATTATATATCCAATAGAATATTTTATCAAATGAGTATCATATTTTATAATCATTTAATATAGAATTTTATTATTATTTTTTGTCCCAAAAATGATGACCCATTTTAAATACATTATATCCATTAGTGTTTCAAGTTCCATATTCCATTAAGAAATGAGTCTTCATAGATGTACCCCACACCACTTATCTATTTAGGAAGGCCAACATTCTAATTATATGATATATTTATCTTGGATAGTTTACTGGATAACTCTTTATCGTAATCTATTGTGTATATTCATTAAATGTTATTCCTTTGGTAACCTATCTCTATTAGTGTCTCCTAGCTTATTGTAACCCCAAAAAACACAAAAAACAGGCATAAAATCATATTAGGGTCACCCATTACTTTCTTACCATACCTAAGACAATACAGGGGAACCCATATTTGGAATAACATACCTTGTTCGATGATCAAGGTCATGAAAACTATTCATTTATGGAGGAACCTTACAGTTATTATAGTTAAATGGAATTTTAATCTCACCATCTTATCTCATGTATTTCATTTTATGTATTCATGCTTCTACTGATTTAGTATGGAATCATATTTATTCAAATAAATCAATATGTATAATCCATATTGATTTGAAATTCTTTACAAAGCTTATAATTTGTGTTGACAACCCAAATTAAATTGTATTTATACATATCTAAAATATGGTCATCCATAAGGTACATAAAACATTTTCATGTAAAGGATTATAATCATATGAAATTCACAATCCCAATAAGAGTAATCTGGTAAAAATAGATAGTCGACCACCACTTTTCTAGACAAGGCATTATCCATTGGAGCAATGAGTAGTCTAACCCAAAGTCCATTTACCAAAGGCTTCTTTACGTAAGAGATATATAAACTTCATCATAATTCAAACTGCTAATATTTTTTAAAAATATATTTACTTATTAATTTATTCTTAGGACCTATTATAAGATAAATTTATGTTATAAGAAAACTAAATTAATTATCATACCTACCATATAACACATTAGATGCATTTATCAAAATTTTATATAAACTACTTAACACTTAAAACTAATACATACAACCATATTAATAAGATAAAAATTATATTAATGACTATATCAAGGAATAGACAAAATAAATTAATAATTAGAATATTTAAACTTTAGATAAACATTTATGGACAACTCAAAAAGTTCAGTAATTATAAACATTTTATAATTTAGCCTGTCATTATAAAAATTTCATAATCAGATAAATATAAACACATTATATTTATATAATATGAACTCCATTATATTATCTTATATAGAATTCAATTTAAATATATGATATTAAATGAAATTTAAATATTACATGATCCAATACAATTATGTAAAAAAAATATAATATAACATATAACATATTTAATATTATTTAAATCTGGATGAAATCAATTATCAAAACTCATTTTGATATAGTTTAAATAATTTTAAAAGGAAGAAATTTTATATGAACAGTTCAAATTAAATAATTATAAAAAAATCATAATCTTAAATATAAAATCCTTCATATATTTTCCTTATTTTATAATTTAAAAGCACATTATAAATTCCCACTTACCATTCTGCTATAAAAAAATATATACAATATATAATTCTTGTCATAGAATATTGAAAAAATTAGTTAATATTAAAAATTAATATTATGGAATCTTTATTTTTTAATTGTTTCATAAATATTTAATTTATTAATTATAAAAAAATTTAATCGATTTATAAACCATTCCTAAATAAATTAAATAACCAAAATTAAGTTTTTCCCTAATTTATAAATTATTTAAATCAATTCAAAATTTAAATTTAGAAAAATAAAATTTTCATATATAATGTATTGAATGATATATTTTATATCATAAGAATTGATTGGTTATACATCACACATAAAAACTCTTAAGCACAATCAATCACATTTTATGATTGATAATCGTAACATGTGATATGACATGGTGGTCTATGAAGTTCCCTTGTAATTTTTGTGGAAGTTTTATCTCTTTTGAACCCTATTTGGAAAGTCTTTTAAGATGTTTAAATAGTTCCTTTGAGATACTTAGAAGTGAAATGATAGGTTTTTAGGGGGTTTTAAGTTCAGTTCAGAATAATCTAGAATTTCTAGATGAGAGTTACAAATTGATAAAGGAAATTATCTTATGCATAGGATAATTTTCCTGCTCATAAAATCTTTTATCTATACAGCTGAGTTTTAAGAAATTTAGAAAAGTTTTTAATCCTACACGGGCTTCCTAAAAACAAATTTACCTATATACAGTGGACTTCTCAACATGTATGATATTTCTAAGAATATTTTCAAAGGTATTTATCCTACACTAGTTGTACATAAGTAAGTTTAATTACACACAATGGATTTGAGATGTAAATAAGATATTTAATTTGTTCCAAAGTCTTTTAAAGGAGTAATAAGATAATTTATAT
Source organism: Viscum album (assembly GCA_963277665.1). Lineage (NCBI taxonomy): Eukaryota > Viridiplantae > Streptophyta > Magnoliopsida > Santalales > Viscaceae > Viscum > Viscum album. The sequence continues at coordinate 490,203,036 of OY728120.1, forward strand.
ACACAGGATATTATGGGTGATAATAAGAGAATTTATCTACACAAAAGAGAATTGACCAACTTGTATTACATTTTAGACCAATATATTGGTAAATTAGAAATTTTGAAGGATATTTTAAGGTCACCTGGAGAGTTTTAAGGGTAACAATGAGGATTAGATACCTATATAAAGGTAATATGAAGACTTCACTACCTTAATAAAGGTAATCAGGAGTTTTGTCATGGTAAATTAGTACCTATGTATAGGTAACTATAATAAATCAGGACCAACATGAATGTAAAAAATAGTGTTTCTAGAATTATAATTCTTAACTAGAGACTAAATCTAATGATTCTTTTTTGTTATGGTATTTCCAAATTATCATGGTCTCATTTGAAAACTATGATTTACGCTTAGTTTCAAGTAATTTTAAATGGGGATCTAATTACATGGATTATGACTGGATTTTGTAGAGATTTTTTAATTCAAATATTTTAAATTATTTACCATGAATGTTTTTGCTATTCTTTAAGAAACATTGACCAAGAATGTTGATGAATCTATAAAATAAGAAGTTTCCAAAAACAAATTTGGAAAAATAATTCATATTCAGTATGAAAATATAAAAAAAGGATAAATTAAGAAGAGATAATTGTTCAATAATTATCAATAGAGGCCAATATGATGCTTTATCAAAGAGTGAGATTTTGGGAATATCATTGACCTACACACATCATCAATTTATATGGAGTTTGGAAAAAGTTAATATCCAGTGTTGTTAAATAATAAGATTTTTTTTGAGAATAAATAATAACATCTCATATGTGAATTATCTCATTTACAAGTCATTTATTCTGAACTAGTGAGTGGGGGATTGATCTTTTGTTATTGCTTTCATACTTAACTGGTTGTCAAAGTATTTGCTGAAGAAGATCTATTCTTTGATGTTGATTAATCCTATAATTTTTTTAAGATCTTATTCAAAATAGTGAGGAGGTAATATTCAAAGTTTGGTGGTACTCGGATAAACAATATAATTTATTTTATTTTGTAAAAAAAAATTAAATATTTCATGTGTCCTCGCTTTTTACTATATTTTGATAGGTCATAAAGATTCAACGATTTGCACTACACTTATCTTATAATCATTATTATTTTAGTGAAAATCTCAGTCTTAGAACCCAAACAAAACTTGTAAAGTACCGGGATCTCATATTGAGGCTAAACCTTGTCAAATTATTGTGTGCGTTTTGTTTATTATTTGTCTTTAATATGGGTTAGGAAAATATTTTTATATTGGATAACTAATTTATCATGTCTCAGTGGTTTAATTCCTAAGGAAATTTTTTTTGTAAAAATGTGCACCACTAATTCATCCCCCCCAATAGTGGAATGTTTACATTTTTGGGTACTTCAAGTGGTATTGAATCTATTCCCTCCCCACCTGATATCCTACTCTTTTTAAGAATAGTAATATAATTTTATAGTTCTATAAGTAGTATAGGAGTTCCCTTCTTTATTAAAAATATATATGGTTAGATGAATAAAATACTTCCTTATCTATTCTCACAAGGATTTTAGTTTATTAATCTTGTTGCTATGGGATTTACACCCATTACAGATGATAGATTAATGATATTTACTAATAAGATAAACCTAGGGATTGATCAGTTTCACAATACTCTTTTGAAATATGAAATGATAAATGAACCCATATTTAAGAATACGTTTAAGGAGTAAATGGATTTAAAATCCATAAGAAAAATTAAAATTAACACAGAGGAGGTTTAGTCCTCTAGTTTCTCATAAAATAATGATGAAAGAGATGAAATCCATAAAAAAGTATTGGATTTATATCAAATAATATAAAAATAGGAAAAGGAAAGTATAAATGAAATCACATGCTAAAATTATTTAGGTGTGGGAGTATATAATATATTACAATATATTTCCCTCTAAGAAAGTAAAATTTGGATTCTGATAAGGAAAAAGAGGAAGAGAATCCTTGGTGGAAGTCAAAAGTAAGATTCATTAAAGATAATTAAAATTCATATAACGAAAGTAAGAGAATATAGAGAAGAAAGAAAAGAATTTTGTTTATAAAAAAGGATGATTCCTCTAGCTCAAGTAGTAAATTTTGAAATGATTTTGTAATAAGGGATCCCAAATTCATGGAATAAGTTCTAGAAAAATTGATAAAAATGAAAGTAGTTTAAGAAGTTAAGGAGAAGAAGAATAATATGTGACTTATATAATGAAAATGTTGAAATATAAACTTAAAGTATGTATTGATAGAAATACTTGACTAAAAAATAATTCAAATATATTAATAATGATATGATTAGTATTAATAAATATGAAGATGAACATTTTATTTGAGAAAATGATCACATTTATGAGATCAATATTTTCAAAGTAAAAGTGGGTGGGTAGGAGAAAATCATAAAAGATCTCAAGAAAATGTTACTAATATATATGAATAGATTATTCGGGTTAAATCAATGAGTATTAAAGATAAAACCCCCTTAGAAAAAAATTAATACTAGTTTTGAGAAGGTTATAGAAGTGAAGGTTGAATAATATCAGTTAATTGAGAACTCATGTGTTTTAGTTCAAGTAATTTATGTATCTATTTTATTTAAAATTGTGAAACCTATTTAAACTAATAGTATAGGATCCATATTTAAATCTGGTAAAACATGGTTTATTTTAATTCTTCATAATAAGTATATTATATCTAATATAGTGAATAATAATCAAAAGAAGCTAGTTTCTTCAAACTTTATGTGCAAGAATACTATTATTACACTAATATAGAAAGTATTTTTTTTTTCAAAAACATGCTTAGTTTTATATAGAAGATCATGTTTCAAGGTATAATACTATCTTTTTGGAGAATTTGGACATAAATATTATGTTTTATATAGTAACATGCCTCTCCCTTAGAACCAAAAAGTTGTATAATTTAAGGGTATCTACTTATATGATATAGGCAATATACCAATGAGAATACAAATACAAAATGAGAACCCATATGTGATACCCCTACAAAATTTATTTTAAGGTATTAGTGGTATACATGGAATATGTGACAAGCAATGTCACCAGGAAGAAGAATGTATGATCATTATTCTAGGTTAAAAAAATAGATAACTGGAGAAATAGAGATGCAATATAAAATTAAGGGTAGTATATCACTTATTGTTGAGGTTTCCATCAAATAAAATAAAAGGATCAAGCTATGGATCCTAGAGAGTGGATGTTTATCACACAATATTAGGGATAAAAATATCTTGAAAAACATAGAATAATGTGATGGTGGTAAAGTAACTTTTCACAGTAAAATTTTCCTTAAAGATCACGGGTATTGGAATAGATAATAAAGAGGATTAAAAAAAGATTTCCTATATGTAGATGGTCTCAAACATAATCTACATAGTATGAGAGAGATGTGTGGTGAGGACAATGAGGTAATTTTTAAGATGAACACTTATCTCTCTAGATCAAATATGGTAAGATCATCACTTTAGTTTATGTAACCATTGGAAATATATTTTATTTTAGAGACTCAAAAAATTCTTGCTACGAGAGTTCAAAATATGAAAATAAACTATGTCATAGAGGGTTAGGTCATATTTTTCAAATAATTTTATCCAATATCTACAAGTTTGATGTGGTGAGGAACTTTCCACATCTCAAAATAGATATGTAATAATTTTTTCAAACCTTACGGAAAGGTAAAATTACTCATGGGAGACATAAAGGAGTTTGAATTTAAATAACCAAGACTCTTGAGTTGATGCACTATGATATATATGGACTCATGAGAAATAATTCCACATAATGTGATTTTTATTTGATCGGTTTTATTTATAATTTACTGAGAATGATTAATTTCATTTTTATAAAACATGAGTATAGGGAAGTGGATATGTTCAAAATAATTAGAAGAATGGTTGAGAAAGATTTGGGAATGTACATTAAGAAATTAAAATATGAAAATGTGAAATAGTTTACAGGTAATGATTTTTAATTATAACGACCAATACTTTTCATATATAGTATATTACATCTTATTAAGTGAATATTCATTACTTAACACTAAAATATATACAGGAATCATATAGTTATATTATTTTTTTAAAATTGGACACATAAACAACTAGTTCATAAGTGTCTCCAATTAAGTTCTTCATAATTATCACCCTTATTAGACATATCATATTTAATAACTTTCTTCACAACCTGGGAAAAGGAAACATAATAAATGGTGATCTTAGATTCTCTGTAAGGGTAAATATGGGGGATTTTATTGATTATATAAACTTAAAATGAGTATAGGGGTATGAGAACATGGGAATCAAATTTGAAAACCATACCCTATATATCAAATATCATGATCTTGATTCATGGTATAAGTCTTGTCAGTTCATAAAATATGAATTATAAAGGAATCAACGAACATGATCCATGAGGGCATAACATTTTAATAAGACATGTGTTTGTGGAATAAACATAGAAAATAATTACATTAGTAGTCAAGGTTCATTGATAAGACTATCATTGTGGATTTGGGATCAATCCCAATTCTATCATAGTATTCAAGGTTCGCTCTCAAGACTATCATAGTGGAAAAATATCCTTACTAACACTACTATAAAAACATAATACAGCCACAGATCTATATCAACAGTTTGAAAACCATGGCTATAGGTGGATATGACCACTGTTATGTGGCCTATAGTCACGGTTTTAAAACTATGGCAATAGGTATTTTTTCATGGGCTATAGCCATAGTTTTCAAAATTGTGGCTATATCCCACACATATAGCCATGGTTATGTGTTTTATATCCATGGTTTTCAAAACCATGGTTATAGGTCTTTTTTTTAAGGTATATAGCCACGGTTTTGAAAACCGTGGCTATAGGTCTCCCGCCGTTGCGTAGGAGAAAAAAATTCCTACCAAAAATGTCGGGAAGAACTATTGCCATGGTTTTTTAGGATATTTCCAAAGTTTTAAATAATATATATAACATATTATATAGATATATATAAAAAATACTTGGTTCTGTAGTGGTTAGGGAGCAAGAATGTAACGGGAAGGTGCTGGGATCAAATACGGCTAGGTACACATTATTTTTAGGCAATTGCTATGGTTTTCTTGGGATATAGCCACAGTTAAAACTGTGGTAATAGGTTAACTGCCACAGTTGACAACGGAGAAACCTATTTCCACGGTTTTCAAAATTGTGGCAATAGGCCACCTATAGCCACAGTTAAAACTGTGGAAATAGGTCATACCCTACTACCACATCGATAGCGCCCACGGTTGGGAAAAACTGTGGTCGTAGCCTACGGAAATAGTTTTGGGCCCTATTTCCAGGGTTTTAAACCATGGAAATAGCCTTTTTTCTAGTTGTGTGAACTTATAATGGCCCCTACCCCAGTAGCCCAAAGCCAGTACCTTACTTTATTACACTAGCATATATTCAAGGAATCAAATCCTGAATGATCAATCAGTATAATGGTTTTCAAAAACTAGATTACATACATGATACTCATATTACATTAGTAATAGAAAATAAAATATAATACATAATTTTTTTTTTAATAAATTGAATCCTTTAAAACTAATTCAAAGATCCCTTCTTCATAACCTAAGGAAAGGAAACAAAATAAGGGTGAGCTAAAATGATCAGTAAAGGTTAAGTATAGTAGAATGTATCATGAATCAATGTTAATAATCAACATTTCAAGGTTAATAACTAAACTCAAATTCCATTTAGATAATCAAATAAGGACTAATCAATATAGAAAGATAAGTAACTGAAACACATACCATTGAATCAATAAACTGATAATGAAATGCATCCATAGATAATGTGAATGAAACAATATCAGGGATAAATAATAATAATAACAAATTTATAAATTAAGGAAATGATAAATTATTGGATTTCATTTGTGAGTCACATGAAAACCTTTATCGTTAATACTTTCACAAGATGATTTAAGACTATAGGTATAAACCTGTTTAATTTGGCCAATAGATTTGTCTCAATGGACATTTTAATGCATTTAGGGTATATATAAATTATGGGCAACAACCATTACATAAAATCCAAATAATTTCTCATTTATTAAATAATATATTTATTTCATGAACAATATTCCTTATCAAATATATATATTGAGTAAGGATATGATTTTTTCAAAATTTCTCTCGTTAATTAAATAACTTTAAAAGAAAACAACATATGTAAAAATGGTTTATGGTTTAGAAAATAATTATATTTATCAAAAAAGAATATGAATATTTGATATAAATTAAATTTCTAATAAAAAATTATTACAATAAATTTATTATTTCAAGATAAAGTTAACAATCACAAAAGAAAGTGAGATTTTGCAATAATGTTCATCACTTGGTAATTTTCAAATAAAATACATGTGAATTAAATAATTAAAATTAAAACTTAAAATACCATGATTAATGAAGTATTAATTATATTACATATTAAAGGAGTAGTATATACACCACATAAAAGTTAATTGGTTCATAATAACAAATAAGTCTCAATGAAATGTAAATTGAGACGAAATCCCCTACCTTACACTCTCTTTTGGTTAAATACCCTTTAACATCATATTTTATAGTTTTAAGCATGTTATTAACTTATAATATAACCATATTAAAATTTATAATATCAAATTTGATCCTTTAATAACATCTTATCACCCATTTGTTAATAATCTTTCATTGTTTTCATTATATTGGGTGTTAATTGCCTTGTTTTTCGAGTGAGTTTTGAATTTTTATTTTTTTTTCTCTTACTTAGATCACGATTTCATCATATCCAAAATGTAAACCATTAATTAAATATCATATATATTTTTTAGATTAATCCACAAAATTTAGTGATAAGAAATGAAATACATCGTCCATGGAGTTGGTAGGTTGTACGTATGCATGAAAAATATTTCCATTTTCTTGTGGTATTGAAAGAAAGAAAAGTATATGATATATATATATAGTATCATTATTATATAATTATTATGTATTATATATAAATTATGTTTATTAAATCAAACCTTAATACATTCCATGTAAATTGTGAACGAATCACATCACTTCGTGAGGTGGTAGTCCGACGTACACACGAAAGATGTTATTGTATTCCCACAAAATGGAAATCATGATGTTTTGCATTATATAATAATTAAATAATAATAAATAAATCATAAATATCTTATATATCATATATAAACATTATTTACATCATTATGCTCAACCTTGATAGGTGGTAATGGAAAAATGAATGACAACGGTTCACAAGGAGGTAGTCTTCCGTACACACAAATGATGATTTCGTAACCCATTGTATATAAGTGTGTGAATTTATAGGTATTAACCTTAAAATTAAAACATATAATTATTTTTATTATACTTATGTTATAATATAATCAATATACAAAAATAATTTATTATGTGGAGATGGAAATAAATTAAAAACACTTTTAGATAAACATTACATATTCTTCAAGTATCCTCCTTAGGTTTGCACTAATGCCTTCTAAAGTTTTATTTCTACCCAATATAATGTTTCTAGGAATAGGGGAGGAAATGTGGGGATTGATTTGGGGATTTCTTGACCATAAAAAAGTGGCTTGAGATGTATGAATAAATGGTATAGGTAAAGGCCTATTGTAAGTGGGGTGAGTGGAAAACTTGTAAATTTTTTAAAGAGGGAATTACGCCCACATTTTTTTCATTAAAAGTGGCTCAAATGAATAAAAACCTATATATTAAAAGGGATGAGTTAAAAATATGTCCATTAATTTTTTACATGTTTCTTGGTAATTTGGCTTCTTAAGTCTAAGTTTTTGTCCCTTGTTAAACTCATTTTTCTTTTAATCTCTATAATTAATAATAACTACTTTTAAAAATAATTTCGGTAAAAAATTAATTTTAAATTATTATAAATTTAATATTATTATGATTAAAAATATCGAATCCATTTTTTCAAATTCAAATAATATAATTACGAGAAATTAATTTAAAATTAATCCCACATAGGAGATGAGAAAGCTGGTTCTTAAAGTGAAAATGATCAAAATTTTGCAATGATTTTATATCCAATTTCAATAAAAAAATATTTCAATTAACTAAATAGGATTAATTTTTTTATAATTTAATTATTCTTACTTTAAAACCAAATAAAAATTTAACATTATAAATTATTTATACAAAAAAACATTTTTCAATTAAAATTCAGTATTTTCATTATTCATCAAAAAATGAAACTTCTTGCAAATAAAATCACCCTAATGTAATTTTAAAATTAATCTTTCAAATATAAATTTTATTTTTTCAAATAAAATTTATAAATGTTTTAAAATATATACTTTTAAATCAAGTGCGTCAATAAAAAGGCGGTGAAATTGCCTTAAGAAAAATACATCTTTTTATACATAAAAATGGATTTGTTCTTATCTTATGACTATAAAATTTATTGGATGAATGTAAAAAAATTATTGAATAAATATTATATAAATTTAATTAATACCATCCAATAATATTAATTAATTTAATTTATTAAGATAAAAATCATTTGGAGCCTAAAAATAGTTTTTTATAAAAACATTATCGTTATATTCAATTGGTTTTCATATTCATTTTTAATTAATTGGTAACCAATGAATTCAACCATATATTTTCATAGGTTAGTTAATATAATTAATTACTTAAAATTTAATGGCTAGGAGATAATAGTCCTTTTAAATAATAATATTAATAGTATTTTGTAATACATGATCTTGTGTGCAACACATTCTATCAAAGAAACTCGTTGTTGCATGTAACGCAAGGAAACTCGATATTACATGCATTAAAATATATAGAATAGATTTAATTTATTTAAAATAACAAAAATATAGTAAATTGTTGAGATGTTATATTTCTTTTTATGCTTGGTGTTACGTTTCATATGCACTAACGAATAAAATGTAATTCTTTTAGAATTTTTTGTGTGTTACATTATCCCCAAATTAAATAAATTCCATCCTCCAAATTTACACTTGATCTAACTATTATAGGGTTTGAAATTTGTAAATACCATTGTTTTAAAACCCATATCTTAATAAGGATTGGTAAAATATCCGCTTAATAACAGATAATTGGAAGTACCAAGGTTAAATATAATAACATATATCTAGGTTTCTATATTGGAGAAAATCATTATAAAGTGAAGATATGGACATGTAGGAAAAGAATAAATATTTATAAAGAGTGATTGATTTCATTGATCACAAACAAGTTAATGATCATTGTAAAGTTGAGGGATTAAAAGCCCCAAATTTGTGATGATTTAAAAGACCATCAGTTCAATAAAAATGAAGGTTTTAGGATATCATTTTTGTTTCTAGACCCCTTTCCTATAATTGAGTAATCATTTCACTCTCTAAGAATATAAGGAAATATATTCGATACATTTCTATTATATCAACACATTTTTATCCATTTTTTGTGTTTAGATCAATGTACAATTCATCCATTACTATAATAAATGAATATATAAGCATGAAATCTTATGCCTCAAGTACTAAAATTACCCTTTAACAGATTATATGATCAATAAAATAGTAACAAGATAATCATCTTGCCTTTCCTAAAACCAAAATTATTGGAAAAAGTAATCCAATAAAACATGAAGATCAACTTAATTCAATCCATAAATATTTAACCTTAATGCTCATCTAAAATATTTCATAAAAAAATTAAAATTAAGGTTACTAAATAAACATTATATTACTGATAAAAAATAAAGAATCTCTTAATCATCACTTATAAAACATGCGAATACCATCATCATGTATTCTTTTAAAACATGTAAATAACTTGACTTACCATAAAACATTATTTTAAAACATGAATGATTCCTTATTCTATATGTAAAACATAGGTTATTGGATATATTCCTTAATTCCAAAATGTTATAGACTCGCTTAATGATTTCATGACCACTTTTCCAATAAACCATTAATAAATTCCAAGGTATTCAGTAATATACAATTAAATTTATCCATAAAAATCATCTCTTTATCCAAACATTGTTATATAAACATTAGGAAAATATTAACATTTGTATTTCTCTCAATCATATATTTTCCAAGAAGTTAAACTTGTTGTTAAATCATTTTTCTTGGTTATCGACACCATTCAACATGTTCTCTCAAATCTATAATGAAATAGTATTGTAGTACAATCGCTACATATTTCATGATTCTCATAACCATTAAATCATTGATAAAAAACTAAAATTTCATATTTCATAGATCCAAACATGATCACATTAATCATTCTTTTTTGGTTGTATAAATAGAATAAGCATAACCTCGATCCCTTAGCTTATTCTAAGGTATATTCCCTTGATGTTTGGGGAATTCATTTGCATAGTTCTCTATATCCTTATAGTGTGAATACTCAATATAATGGTTTTATTTCTTCCATTTTCATTATTTTTCAAAGTGACTCTTTTCAAAACACTTATAACAAACTCCCAATACCTTCAAGCATTTCCATGGGTGATTATTTCCATAGTTATCACTTTTGGGAAAATACTTCTTTCCCCTTTTCCCATTATCCATTATTTTCCCTTCCATACTCTTTTTCACTTTCTTCCCATTGAATCCATAAAAATTGGAGTATTCTTTCTCTATCTTGATATCATATAAACCTATTAAATCATATTAAGAAAGAAGTTTGAGACACCATCTCCCTTCAGATACTTGGCTTAATCACTTAAAATAAGTGGTAAATATTTAACTCCTTATTGGGTATATAATCCATAGTATACTAAGATAACCCTAAAAAGGTAGCTTCTTATAGCACAACACTTTCTTATTAATTTTTCTTTAAACTAAGGAACTGTCTCTTCATCTCTATTTATAGCTCATGGGGGATATATATTACAAATAATTTCTCCTTAAAATATTTACATTTTATGAGTTCTATTTCATCTTCCTCCCTCATATTTTGAATCAATGGCATCCATTGATCCTCATATTTATTTAGACAATACACTACAAGTGTAACTTTTTCCTTTTCACCACATACTAATACTATAAATATATTCTCCAAATACTTAATCCATTGCTCATTTTCATTGGTTCAATAGTACCACTAAATAATGGGGGCCTCTATCACATAAAGTGATCTAACAAAAGATATTGTCATTAAAGAATATGTATCACCATCTATGAAAGGTTATTTTTTATAACATGATTATGCTACCCAAATATATCCATAATCTACTTAGTTCTAGTACCAACTAAATCATATTTATCATTAGGCAAACCTCTACTTTAGGCATGAGTATTGATACCATTTTTCCTTCCATATTCCATTTCTAAAAAATGGCATACACTATATTAGATCATAACATTATGTAACATAATGTTTAATCCCAAAATGAGTGAAATACTTTTCGTCAATTGAAGAAATTATGCATAGCTAATCTCATTATAATAAAAATGTTTTCTTGGGGATGTTCTATACATAATATAAAAGTATATCAAATGATTTTTTTTATCTATTCTATGTTTTCCTAAATCAAGTTTTCAAAGTTTCAACTAAAAATTATCTAATAGCAACTGTAATGACCCCGACCCCAGTAGCTCAGAGTCAGTTCCTTGCTTTATTACATTAGTATAGATATAAGGAATAAAATCCTGAAGGATTGAAGATTTTATCCATTTTGTAAAACCATATTACATACATGATACTGATATTACAATGGGATTAAAATATAAAACATAATACATAAAAAATATAATAAACTGCATCCTTGAAAATTCGTTCAAATATTTCTTCTTCATGACCTAGGGAAAGATAATAAAATAATGGTGAGCTCAAATGCTCGGTAAGGGTTAAGTATAGTGGAATATATAATGAATTAATAATAATAATAAACATGGAAATTTTGATAAAGGAACACAAATTCCATTTAAATAACTAGATAAGGCATAATAAATATGGAAATGTAAATAACAAAAACACATTCCATTTAATCAATATATTGATAATCAAATATATCCATATATAATTTTAAAGATAAAATACCATGGTTAAATAATAATAATAAAAACTAAATGTTCAAAAAAATAAATGCTTAATTATTGGTGTCTTCTCTAAGTCACATGAATACCTATATTGTTAAGACCTTTCAAAATATGGTTTAAAACTACAGGCAGATACTTATTTACTTTAGCCAACTGATTTGTCTCATGAGACCTGTCAATGCATCGAGGGGATATATAAATTATGGTCCCCACTCATCACTTACATTCCAAATAATTCCTCATATATAAAATAATCTATTTAATTCATGAACAATATTCCTTATCAAATGTCTTTATTGAGTAAAGGATATGGATTTATCAATATTTCCCCAGTTAATAAAATAACTTTCAAAGTAAACATTATATGTAAAAATGGTATAAGGTTTATAAAATAATCATATAAATATTGAAATAATATTTATATTTAATATAAATGAAATTCCTAATGAAAAATTATTACAATAAAGTGATTGATTCAAGATAAAGTTAGCAGTCACAAAATAAAGTGAGATTCCCAATAGCTTTCATTACTTGGTAATTTTATAATCAAATCCCATTAGATGAAATAATTTAAATTGAAAATTAAAATACAATGAATAATTAATTATTCGTGATATTACATGTCAAAGGAACAGTATATAAACCACATGAAAGTTTATTAGATCATAATAATAGATAAGTCTCAATGGAATGTAAATTGAGACCAAATCCCTTACCTTGTGCGCTCTTTTTGTTGAACTCCATTTAAACTCATATATAATAGTTTTAAGCAAGGTATTAACTTATAATAGAACAATATTAATATTTATAATATCAAATATTATCCTTTTATATCATATTATCACCCTTCTATTAATAATATTTCATTATTTTCATTGTTACGGGTGTTAATTAACTTGTTTTCGAGTATGTTTTGACTTGTTTGTGTATTGGTCTTACTTAGATCATAATTTCTAAATATCTGGAATATAAAACATGATTTGAATATAATATATTTTTATTATATTTTTATTTTTATTAATTTATAATATTTGGTGATAGGAAATGAAATACCCCATTCATGGAGATGGTAGGTCATATATACGTATGAACATTGTTTCCATTTTCATGTTAAATTGAAAGAAAGAAAGGAAAATGATATATATATATATATATATATATTATCATTAAATTATCATTATTATTTTATATATATCACATATTTTTTTTTAACTATCTTTAATACATTCTATATAATGTGTGAGCGAACCACATGGCTTCGTGAGGTGGTAGTCCTCCGTAAACACGAATGACGTTATAGTATTCCCATGAAATGGAAAGCATGACGGTATGTGTTATATAATAATTAAATAATAATAAATACATCATAAATATCATATATATAATATATGAATAGTATTTCCATCATTATTCTAAACCTTTAAAGATGGTAATGTAAAAATGAACGACATCGGAACATGAGGCGGTAGTCCTCTATACACACGGACAATGATTTCATAACCCATTTGATGGAAGTGTTGGAATTTGTAAGTATTATCATTAAAAAATGAATCAGTATATTTAAGATGTTTAGGTTATTATATAAGAATGATATAAAAATAATTTAAGGAGGTGGAGAAGGAAATAAAATAAGAATTCTTGGAGAGAAACATTACCTCTTCTTTAGTTATCCTCCTTAGGTATGCACTAATGCCTTACTATGATCGATTTATTCCAAATATAAGGATTATATGATGAGGGGATGGAATTTTGGGAGTTATTCGGGAATATATTGGCCAAACCAAATTATTTTGATATGTTCGAAGAATTGGTAGAGTGTGAGGCCATTTATATGTGGGGTGAGTGGAAAGCTTGTAAATTTTTGAAAGACAGAAGTACACCCATGTTTTATCCACGTAATTTGGATCCAATAATGCACAAAACTAGATAATTGAAGTTATGAGGTCAAAATATGGCCATAAAAGGTGTTTTATTAAAATTTATAGGCTATATGGCCCCTTACGTTTAAAGTTTAGTCCCTTGGTAAACTCATTTTTCTCTTAATCACTTTAATTAATTTTAACTAATTTTTCACATAATTTTGGTAAAAAAATAATTTAATGTTATTAGAAATTATAAATTATTCTGATTTTAAAAAATGGAATCATTTTTTTTCAAATTAAAGTCACAAATTTAGTCCAAATTAATTTAATATTAATCCCGCAAATGGGATGAGAAGGCGGGTTTTTAAAGTGAAATTATTCAAAAGTTTACACTATTTTTATATCCAGTTTCAATAATACATTGATTCTAATGAAATAAATTGTATTAATAGATGTATAATTGAAATATTTTGACTTTAAAAACAATTCAAAATATAATTTTAATTATAAATATTTTAGAGGAGAAAGTAATTTTTAATTAAAATCTAGTATTTTCACAATTTATCAAAAACAATAAATCTTTTTAGAAAAATACCAAAAAATAACCCTAATATAATTTTGATATTAAAATTTCATAAATAAATTTTATTATTTCAAATAAAATTTATAAAAGTATCAAAATTTAGTTTTAAAATAAGTATTCCATTAAAATATGGAAAAACTACTTTCATAGAAATATAACATTTTACTCATAAAATTAGATTTGTTCTTATATTATACCTATAAAATATAATGGATTAATGTAAAAACATTTTATTTAATATATAATATATAAATTTCATTAATACCATTTAATAATAGTAATTAATTTAATTTGTTACGTTAAACCTCCTTCGATGCATAAAAATAGTTTTTGATAAAAACATTTTGTTTTATATTCAATTAGTTTTCATATTCATTTAAATTAATTGGTAACTAATAAATTCAACCATATATTTTCATAAGATAGTTAATACTATTCATTACTTCTAATTTAAAATCTAAGAGATAATTTTTCTTTTAAATAATAATAATATTTCTATTCAGTTAAACTCGGTCTTACGTGAAATGCAAGCTATCGAAGAAACTCATTGTTGTGTAAAACAAAAACTAAATCAGTATTTCATGCATTTATAGATATATAATATATGGAATTTATTTAAAATAATAAATATATTGAAACCTCTCTAGATTTTTATATTCATTTTCTTGTTTGGTCTTATGTTTCACACATGTTATCGAATAAAATGTAATTCTTTTATAATTTTATGGGGGATAGAGAATTGGGTTCACTCCTCATTCTAGTACTTCTTAAATAATGAGATATCAATCATTACCCAATTCATTATAGGGATATATAATTTTGGGCCTACCCATCCTTGGTTTTAATGTAACCACCATTCTCAGTTATAATGTAAACATAGTTCTTAGTTATAATGTAACCACCATCCTTGGTTTATAATGTAAACACTCATCACATAATTAAAACCATAAATATTTGGTCCATAATATCACAAAATATTAATCATATCATCATATCATAACTCATACAAATAAAATTGGTTTCATAAAAAAAATTCAATTCATCATTACATAAACACTAGAAAATTAATGGGTTTCATAAATATATTATCAATATAATAATTAACCATATAGATAAAGATTAATAATGGTATAATTGAAGCATAATTAACATCAAATTATGTTATCATGTATGAAATTTTTTTCAAAAGATCACTGTAATACTTCTTGAGGAAAATACCCTTTACACATTGAAAATCACTTTTAAAATAAAATCATTCCAAAATTATAGGGAAAATGTTTAATTTGAAAATAAACTTATAATATTTTAAAGAGAGCATAAAAATGTTGAGCATTCATGACGTTGGGAAACTGTTTTATGTTGTATAAGTTAAAATAAAGCATTCCTTTCACATTTTTGGTAAAAATCCAAAAAGTACTTCATTCAAAAAGCAAAAAAAAATACTTTTAAAACATTTTTTAAAAATTATAAAAAGGGTAAAAATTACTTTAAAAATATTATCTTAATAGAAAAAACCTTCTTTAAAAAAAATTTAAAAAACATAGATATGGAAGAAAATTGTGTCTTGACCGAAGAGAGAGATAAAGTAAATTTCCCTTAAAACATATTTCCAATATATTGGGTACTTAAGGTCAGTAAAATTAAATTAAAATATTTATTTTCAATAAATAAATAGAGTATAAGAAAATTCATGAGTTTTTTATGGGTATATCATAGGATTTCATAATTGTAAACTTAATCATAAATAGTTTTGATAAAACAATTATATCATAAAATTGTTACCTCTTTGGTAAATTTTCAATTGTAATCCCCATGAAATAAATAACCATATATAAATGTTTATATCCAAAAAATAACTCAATAAAAATCATAAAATTAATTAATAGGTATTATATACACCACACAAAATAAATAAGTGATGAATATGGAATGTATCTCACAGAAATAAAAGTGAGATAAAAATCTCTTACCTTAGGTATGAATTCTTTCATACATATTGGAAGATCATTTATAATAAATATATTTTTATTATAAATTTATTCAAAAACAATAATAACATATATAAAACCATTGTTAGATTAATTATAACCTTCCATAACCTATTAATTAATAATTCTTTATTAAAATAACTATTCTGGGTGATAACTGTTTTGTTTTTCATGTATGTTTTGGCTTGGTAGTTTTAGTCTTCATATTCTATCATTGTTTAATAATAAAAAGAATTTTTATAATAATATACCTATCATATATATTCAGTGTTTATATATATATATTTATATTCAATAATAAAAGTTAGGGATAAAAAAATGAATTACACTATTCCTGAAGATGGTATGATGTACATACGCATGAACATTGTTTTCATTTTTTGAAGGATGAAAAGAAAGAAAGTTAAATGATAATTCTCCCTTAAAATTTTTTTATTATATCATATAAATCACATATATTCATCAATTCCATCCTTATTATCACCCATGTAAAATATAAACAAAAAACTAATCGCATCGCATCGTGGAGGTGGTAGTTCACACGTATGCATGAGAAACATTATAATTTCCCAATGGTTTCAAAGGTAAGAAGGTATATATAATATTATCAATAAATGAGTATAATTATATCATAAATATCATATATATATTAAATATATCATGGTAACCATTTGTGAAATATGGTGATGGAAAATGAATTGTGTCGCTATGTGGAGACGGTAAGTCATACGTACGCACTAGCAATACTTTCACATCCCATTTGATGAAAAGAGGATGAATAAAGGATATTTCATAATTATAATAATATTATAGTATATTTAGAATACAAAATTTATTATTTTATGAATAATATGATATATTTAGAGGAGGTAAATGAATAATTAAAAAGAAAGCGACTGGTTATAGCGATTACCTATTCTTTGAAACTACTCCTTTAGATATCATATTAATACCTCTAGGGTTGTCCTTTGGGGAATACAAAAACCTACTTAATGGGTATATGGTTCTGGATAAGAGAACTTGGTACATTTTTATTAAGCTAAAAGGCTCAAATTGGTGTGATGAAGAGAAATGAGGGGTGCCCATTTATAATTGTGAGGAAGGGCACTCTTGGAATTACTAATATTAAAATATATTAAAGTCATTATCAAGAAAAATAGCTTAAAATGGCCAATAAAAGGTAAAGGTATGAAATTATAAACCATATATTATCCCACTTTTCCTATTTTAATATTTTAATGATTTTTATGTAATTTAAAAAAATATTATTTCCATAAAATATCATTATTGCTAATATAGGCACTATTCATTTAATTTGAATTAGAAGATAAAAAATAAAAAGATAAAATAATATTATAATATTTTAAAATAACACTAAAATTTCATATTCATCTAAAAATTAGTTTTACACATTAACTAACTCAAATTCTGTTACTTTAAATATTTTTAAAATCATTTATTCTATTTTTTTTAAAGAAAAATATTGTATCAGTGTTTCATAATAATTTAAATCCATTTATAATTAATAAAAATTATAAATAAATTTATATAATTAATATAATCTTATTAAGTTAAAAATAGACACTTATATTCATTTATAACTTTTTTCCCTTTATGGACACATAAGGTATATTCAAAACTAAGAGAGTGACATTTTTTAACTTTCTTTTATTTAAATATTATATATATCTCCTTTTAAAGGAAAATTTTACCTTAAACAATTAAATTTTGAACCTAATGTGATAAGGTTCTAATTACCATAATCCAATAGAAATTAATATAAAAAATAATGGTCTTATCACTTATTTTTAACCTAAATTTACCTGATTTACCATATAGGGATGTGATAAATTTTACAACAGTTTCTATTCATATTAAACAAAAATAAAAGGGAACTATTTAAAAAATTTAAACCACTTTATTCAAAATATATAATCATCTTTATAAAATTAAATTTCTAAAAGTGGAATAAATTAATTTTAAAATAAACACACAACACACAATAAAAATAGATTTTTAGAAAGAATATATTTTTAAGCATAAAACTTGGTTTATTCTTATCTCATAACTAGAAAATATTAACTGAATTTTAAAAAAAAAATTATTAACTATATAATATAAATATTTCATTAAAATAATTCACTAATAATTAATAATTTAAATTATTGATATAAAACTACATTTTGTGTATAAAAACATTTTTTTAGAAAAATATAACTTTTAATTTAAATTTTTTTATTTATAATTAATTGATACCCAAAGAATTCAATTACTAATATATAACTATAAATTTCTTATAATTTATTTTTTCCTATTAACACCCATCAATCCAATAGTTAAGTGATATATAAATTAATAGTAACTCGAGGTTTTTTAAACTCGGTATTTCATGTAATGTAGACTATCGAAGAAATAAAATTTATTTAAAAAATATATTTCACTCTGATATAATAACATGAATATATATTTGTTTAATTACATCCTCAGGTTCTCATTTAACTTCACTAAATTTAGGATTTCTCTAGAGGACTTCCACCGTGTGAGTAGTCTTGGTCCATAGTACTTTTTCTCTATCATCCAATAATTCTACTAGTTTTTATTTATAAGAAAGATCACATTATAACTGTATGACCTCTAAGTTTAGTACATGTGATGGATGAGGTGTGTACTTCCTCAAGGGAGATACATAGAACACATCATGTACTTGATAATGGTTTGGTGGAAGTGTCAAGTGATAAGCTACCATCCTTACTCGATCAAAAATATCGAAGGAGAAAATATATATATAGTTTATATTTTCTTTATTATCAAATATCATAACACTCTTACGTGGATAAATTCTTAAAAAATAATTCTCACCAACTCCATATTTCTTGTCATGCTGAATATTGTTAGCATAACCTTTCTATCCACTCTAAGCATCCATGATGTGCTGATGAATGTCTCTAAATTTATCAGTCATTTTCTTAGTTAGCTCATGTCCTAATATCTTTATTTATCCAACCTCATCCTATAAAGTATTAGTTCAACACTTTCTTCCTTATGTGTCTTCATAATGATCCATTTGAATGCTCGAGTGAAAGATATTGATGTAAGAAAACTGAACTAAAGAATGTAATTGATCCCAAACACCTTTTAAATCTATATAACAAAATTGTAGCATGTCCTATAGGGTTTTAATTATAGTGTCACACCCTATATTACACTTAACAATGCCTCGAGCTGGTGGGCTAAAAGACCTAAAATATTATTCCCCAAATGCCAGATCCTACTGACTATCAACGAGGGAGTAGGGTGTGTCTGTGGGGAGACTATGCCCTCATAGATCAGTGTATGACCCACGTTAAATAATATATAATACATAGAAGAAGTAATTAAATGATCTAGGAAGAATAAATAACCAAGTTAAAGTAAAATAACTACATCTATACCATGATGAGGTCTATGTCATGATGTTATACAAAAAACAAGAGTATGGGGGAATAAGGGATACAAAGCATACACTACATTATTTCAAAATATAAAAAAATCCAAAAACTAATATAATAGAATCTCAATAATAGGCTTGGTCCTCTACCCCCAAACTCCATTATAATGTAGCAAATTAGTCAAGAATCATAATCCACAGGCTTCACTTTATCCATACCTGCAATCATAAAATTTGTTTGGGTGGAAAGGGCAGCCCAAGCAGGGTGTGAGATATAATTTTCAGTAGGTCATCACCCATGATGTCTAGGCTATTCCATTTCCATCAAAAAAATAAATTAAAGTGTTATATAATAATAAATATATATAAAATAGTAAATAAATAATAAACATCTCAATCTGATTTCCTAAGTAGACACCCGACCGATACCACCTTCTTCGGCCTAATCCAAATTTTAGAAAAGAGGTACCAGTGCAATTCAAAATATGTACACAAGGGCCATTGTAAAAAAGGATATTAAAAAAGGAGTACCCCCAATCCTGTTCACTAGCTTGGGGTATCATTTCCATGTCATCATATAAGGCATGCTCTAATATAATTTAGAATCAACACATATGGAACAAGAAACCATTCAATCAATCTGTCGAATATGAAGGTGGAGTCGGGATCCCATCCAATGCGATCTAAAAAAATCTCAAGGGTCCCTATAAAAATATTTGATATAAAAAATTTCATATACTTCATCCAATTCAACCCATACGGCATCCCTTGTATCACTAAAGACATAGTGAGTCTAAGCCCATACTAAGTATCTCACATAGTGGACTGGGTATCACATGATGTGTGGCGTAGCGATCAAGCCAATGGGTCCATCCTCGATTACTCCCCTAGGGAAGTGGCCTCACTCACGAGTATAAGTACAACTACCCAGAGTTCCCATACCCAGAAATCCAAAGTACGTCTCCCTGCACGTCGATTGGATCCAACCGAGCATGGTGAGTCCACCCATGGCATCCTTAAGTCAGGACACATGTTCTCACCAGACCCTTAGTAGGAAAACCATATAAATCAAGGAACATCACAGGCCATAGAATATATATATCCACATGTCGTCAAAGTCATGTCCAGAACTCATTCTAACGAGTTATTCAAATGATACAATTCAAACCATTAAACATGGAATAAGTAATTAATCACAAAAGTAAGCTCAAGACTCCAAGGCATGATCACTAGGAAATATGAAATAAGTATAAATAATGTAATAAATGAAAGTGAACATTGCATTAACATGAATCTAATCATATTTTAAGAATTACGTTTTAATAGCCTAAGCTATCAATTTATTCCAATCATAGACTTCAATTCAAGCCACTAAATTATGGCATAAGAAACAAGCACATGGAATTATACTGCCTTAAAGAATAAGTCATGTATCATGGAATAAATGGAAATCAATGGAATATGGAATGAATCATAGGCATTCAACAACATTCATAAGAAATTAAATATAAGGGTCATGGAATTAAATGTGAATCTTTAAGGATTAACATTTAAATATAAGGGGTGAGTCATGAAGTTCATGGGACACTCTCATTGCCAACCATTTATCTTAATTAAAAATATAATTTAAATAATTCAACCAAAATCCAAATAATATATGGTAATTAACCATTTGAGGCATGGTAAAATGACCATTAAAGGTAGACACATCCAAAGGGGTGGCCAACAACCAGGAGAATACCCCCACAGATGTGTTTCTCCCTAAGGGGAGGTCACATTGGTCATGGAAAACCATTTTAATTAATTTATTAAATAAGAACAAAGCATCGCCAGAAGTTTATGGAGAGTGGAATGATAGTGTGTCATTTAAAAAGAGATTAAATGATTAGAAAGATCCTATAACACCTGATTTGATGTATTAGCACTCCACTCATCTGTTATCAATGCTTGATTCGACCTAGAATGGAATAAATCGAAGGATTTTTCCAAGTCCCTAGAAATAGGTAAAAATACATTACACCAAAATTTCATATTGAATAGCGGATAAATGTTGAAATATATTATAGAGGAATATGTAGCTTACCGAGATAGATATAATGCTTCCAATGATGAGTGATTCAGACAATGAACGAAGGAGAAATAAATATCTCTTACTCTTGAAGGGGGAGAGCTCACACATGGGAGGAGAAAGAGATCCACTATAAATTATATAGGAGGAAATAAAAAGAGGTTTAAAAACATTAAAATAAAAAAGGGTAAATTCACCCTCAACACTAGTTTGCATGGTTTGTCTAATCCATTCTCCAACCATATGAATCCTGCTTCTTAGGAACCCACCTCACATGGTTGTCCCCCACAATTTTCCCAAAACATACACAAATAATTTGATGAATAGTTCAAGGATACTACCTAAGTGTCTCTAAGAGTGTGACATAGGCACATGGTTTTGGAAATCGTACATAGATTTTTTTAGTCACATCTACTCACTTTTAGGTGTTTCGTGGTTTGCGGCTAGAGGGTCACACTGTTTCAAAAAAACATGCACCCCTGTTAGTCTTACCCATTTTTGAGTTTTTAGGGTCAAATGCCCCCAAAACTCACAAAATCACATGAGGCACCCTTTGGGAATTTACACAAGTCTAGGAAAATTTGTATAAACATTCCAACTCTCAAAATTAAATTCCAAATCTTGGTTTAAATAAAATCCCATCCAACAAACACCAAAATTCAAATTCCTTTAGAATTCTACATTGGCTAAAAACATGGGTCATTTCAACCTCCCCACTTTATAACTACTCATCCAAGAGAACCTTTTTGAAAACAACTAAAACATCACTCAACCTACTAGGTCTATGAGGTATCATTCAAACAGTCATGTTGTGCCTCCAAATGGCCAATTCACTGAAAATTATTACTTAATAATGCAGAACATAAGTCATCAAAACCTAATCCAACATTCATTTTCTAACTAAAACACAAAAATGTTTCTTACCCCATATCTTCTAGCTAGATACATGATCATGTCATCATCTATTTAACCATTAAATCTACACTTCTTCCCAAAAAGTCCTTTAAAAATTTAATGGCCAATTCTGAACCACGGCGTGCCCCACCATCACAATTTCCTTACAAATCACACCCATCAATGTTCTAATGATGCTCTTTTATGATTTTAATCAGTCATACGATCTATTCTCCCACCAAACTCATTTAGTCAGGTCAAGCCAAATTTTCATAAAAATCCTCATTCGAAACATACTGCACTCACCATAACTCAAAAACATGCTTAAAATGGTTCTTAATTAGACATATTCACAGAATAAAAGGAAAACAAGTCGAGCCACTCCATCCAACTTCTTCTAGAAATTCCCAGCTTAGATGGAAGACATATGACAACTGAACCACAAATCCTTATTCCAGGGAATCATGTATTCACAAAAATCAGATCCATTTAATCGTATAACTTAATTCTGGTGATGTTGAATGATAAAATCATCACATTCCCACTTAATCTTTCGTACCACAGCATGAGAAAGGGTGTAGTCCAGTTCCATCCCATGGGAATTGTTACCCTTTAAGTATCACATCCTAGACCAACAAAAAGTCTAAGATAATCTCATATTCATTAAACTGGAGTCCAATAAAATAACCCAAGGTATCCCATACTCCATGTTTACAAGTGAGATGTTGGTACAAGACAAGATGTCCACATCAGATCATTGACTAAGCCTAGAGTGGTGTCCTCCTAGTGGTCAAGTCAGGGGATAACAGATGGTGTCCAATAATCCATCCAAGGAATTTCTAAATGGTATCCCATGTATCATCCTAGAATAATCATTCCATTAATAACAACCATGCTTCTTGTTTTCAACTCTGATCGAAACCACCTAAACCATCCCTATGACCTTTAAAAATTTAGTGTGGTGTATAACCGACACTCTCTCAGTGAACCCAAATGATATCAAGATAGGGGAAAAGGTCATCATTCAAACCATTTTCACTGAGATGATAAGAATAGTATACAAAATACTAGTGATACCCCCCCCCCATTATAACCAAGATGGTGTGCTTAGTATGGTTTGGAAGAAACCATACCAGACAACACATTTAAAAATGCCAATTAGACCACTCAGGCAGACTCCCACTAAATGGGATCGGCTTCACCTTCCACTACACCATCATTAACTAATAACTAGGCCCATATTACATGAGTTATCCTATGATCACTCTATCATAACCACAAAAGTCCATATCTAACCAAGGGAGTCTTTACAGGTTATGCATACATCCAATATCGTCATCATCGTCCTCTCGAGAAGGAACTAACTTAAATGAAGTATTACCAGCCACAGGGCATTTTGATCTAGTTAAACCATTTTGGAATGGTCCTCTAGGTTGTGATCTTTCTAATCTTAATGATACATTTAACCAGAGTTGATGTGATCCTACCCACCTTAAGAATGTCCTTAACATCATATTTGACAGAGAGGAACTCATTCTATAGAACAAGCTACATCAACCACTAACCATGGTCCTGGAGGTGTAAATCACCCTTTAATTGGTGTTTAACCAAGAATACATGTATAACCATCTACTCAATGTGCTAGGCTAGATTCACTTTTAGTCTTACACATAACCCTATTCCTGAGTTATGTTCGCGTGTACCATAGTATTGATCATAAAATCCAAAAAGACTCATCGTTGTGTCAAACACTAGATCCTCTTAGAACATCATCACCAGAATTGGGATGAGTTTAATTCTTCTAGATTCTCAGTTCACTCTATTATAGATCTGACTGGTTCTCAAATCAGAATAACACCTTGTTAAAAGAGTAACACTGAACTCAAACGTTTCAATGTTCCATTTAATCAGAATAAGGGTTATAAAAATATCGACGCATACTTCCCAGATATTACATGAGCATAAAGAACATCCCTGACACTATCTAGAGTCTTGTTGTCCCTATTCATTCGATTGCCTGATGGGAAACACCAAGTATTAATCCAAATTCTTATTTCCCACCATGACTATAAAATGTGTTGAATACCTCCCAAGATTTATAGCACTGAAAAGAGAGAGGGAGGGTCACATGACCAACTTAAGTGGCTGGCCATTCCCTTGGAATTTCTAACCTACTGGAACTGGTCATTTTGTAATGCTCACACTTAGAGAAAGGGTCAAAAAACACATGACCACCCACTAAAGCAAGGGTATAATTTTAGAGACTAAGAGTCCTACATGGGACAATGGCACCCAAATAGTGCCACACAAGATGAATTGATTGCA
Source organism: Viscum album (assembly GCA_963277665.1). Taxonomy (NCBI): domain Eukaryota; kingdom Viridiplantae; phylum Streptophyta; class Magnoliopsida; order Santalales; family Viscaceae; genus Viscum; species Viscum album. Next base: position 490,228,283 of record OY728120.1, read on the forward strand.
AGAAACCAACAAGAGATTTACAAAGTCTGAAGGTGTTACCTAAAATAGATAGTCCCTAACAAAAATAGAAAGCATCAACCCTACAAAGGTTTTATACTGAATAAGGTCACTAAGATTAAGATATAACAACGCTTAAGCTCATGATATCGGAAAAGAGGCCTACAAGTAACGCTCATGCACCTGCTTTAAGGTGGAAGGAGGAAAGGATTTAAACTACCCTTATACAAAGGTCAGGCTAAAACACCACTTAAGGTTTATTTTAAATCATTAAAACAAAACTCATTTTACACTTTAACATTTGAAAGTTTATTTTTAAGTGAAAACCAACACTATCCACAAAGTGAAACAGACAAGTTAAATTAAACTACCTTTTTAAGCATTATTATTCAGTGAAATTCTGTTATAATTGGGACTCTTTATCAAATAAACCCATTTTAAACACCATTCAATTATTTATAAGGCCACATGAAAAAAAATCTCAAGGAAGAGTAAAATGAATCTCATTAATAAAATGGGTACTAGTCCAAAAGATTGCAGGGGTTTACCATAAGCACACCCCCCATGGGGTTAGGCACCAAGGAATACAAAAAAGGAAAGGTGACCGATGACGGTCCCATTAATCCAATTACGGTTTAATTAAAATAAACCCTAGAATTTTAAACTTTTTAAAATCCAAATACCCTTAGTGGTTAATTCATGAAGAAACATTCCACACCTGACCTACTTGGGTCAAGTTGTGCATCCTGAAATTAGGCACACGGGTCATTAAGCCCAAGAAACAAAAGTAGAAGCCTTAATGAAAAAATTAAAAAAATTAGAGGTTAAGATATTTTATATTACCCAATATTTTATAAGAAAAATCCCAAAATATATGGTTCGACTTTAAGGTTTACCACCCCTAAGACTATAAATCACCTATACACCTTAAAATTTGGGGGTGAATCCCATCTAACAACAACCATGATGTTCTATATTTAGAAGAAGGATTCAACTGATTTAACATTTAAAAAAAATCTATAAATATCAAAAGGTTAAACCACTATGGTTTGATTATATGGGTCACCCTATTCCAATTAATAAAGTTCCCATACACATTACTAATTAAACATTGGTTCCCATATAATCACATCTAACTTATTTAGGATAAAAGGAAAATAATAATAGCTTTAAAATTTATACACTAGTCCTAAAAATATAAGGCCTATCAAAAATGGCTCAGTTTCATGGTTATTCATATTCCAATTCATAAGACACCCATACACCTTACAATCTAGAAGTTGACTCCCATTTAATCACAACCAGAATGTTTCATCCTATGAAAAACAAACATAGAAGCATTTAAATTTAATGAAAGCACAATAAAGAATCCCAAACATGTAAATTAAGGATATAAAGCTGAAATTTACATAAACTAGTGAAAACTAAACATTTTATTGAAATTTACAACATGGAATAAAAAAGGGATGAAAAATAAAATATACAAGGTGCACTAAAAATCCCAAAATTCCAACAATGAAATATACATGGAATGGAATATTAAGGATATGTGATTTCCTACGTGTCTATAATGATTCATGTAACGATTCCTACATGTTGTACCAAGACAAGGTTAATTTATCAATATCATAAATTAGTAAGTAGAATAAGTACCCCATTCACTCAAGGAAAAATCAAATCAATGGTAATAACAAACAACATGAACAATAGTCCCATCCATTGAAACTTGGACTTTTCCCGATATGTTGGTTGATCATTCCTAGGAATGGAAATTTTCCAAGAACTATGTCATTCCTAGTCTCCAATATACTAGACAAAAATAGTAATATGAGGGAAAAATAAGTCATGGATACCACTTTGTAGTGTCCCACCCTAGATTCCACTTAATAGTACCCTGAGAAAATGGGCCACAAGACCTCAAGCATGGCTCGTTGAATGCTAGAGGTTTCCGACTAATAGCGAGGGCCTAGGGTGTGTTCATGGGGAGACTATAACCTTATAGATCAGTGTATCCATATCGATAAACAATGGATAATACATAGAAAGAGTAATGAAATAATCTATGCAGAATAAATAACCAAACGGAATCTAAATATCTACATCAATACAATAATGAGGTCTATGTCATGATGCCTTACAAAAAATGTGAATATAGGGGAAAAGGGGATACAAGGAATATAATAAATTATTTTATAATTTAAAAAAAACAAAAAAAGTTACAATAGTATCTCAAGCATTGGATCGGTCCTCTGCCCCCAAAATCCATCATAAAGCAACAAATCATTCAAGCATGAGAAGCTGTAAACATCCCTTTATCTGTACCTATGATCATAAAATATTATTGGGTTCTAAGGGTAGACCAAGAAGGGTGTGAGATATAAATCTCAGTAGGACATCACCATCAGTGTCTTGAACATACCATTTTATTATAAAAATAAATTATAGTGTTCCATAATAATAAATGAAGATAAAAGTGTAAATAAATAATAAACATCTCATTCCTAAATTAACACCCGACCGATACCACCTTCTTCGGCCTAAGTCGGATGTCTAAATATAGGTAAATGTGCAAGTAAAAATATGTACATAAGTTCCATTGTAAAAAATGATACTATGGAAGGAATACCCTCAATCATGGGCTCGATATTGGGGTCTCATTTCCATGTTATCATAAAAGGTATTTGTTAATATAATTAAGAAGCAACACATATGGCACAAAAAAACAGTCAATCAATCCATCAAATCCAAAGGTGGAGTCCTTACCCAATCAAAGGTGATCTAAACAGAATCTCAGGGGTCTCTATATTAACATATGATACAACCAATATCATCAAGTCCTTATAAGGTGACCCATATGATTTCCCTTGTATCACTCAAGACATGGTGACTCTGATTCCATACCAAGTATCTCATATAGGGAACAGGGTATCACCTGAGGAATGGCATATCCAATGTTCCAACAGCCCCATCCTTAGTTTCTCTCCTAGGGTACCGGTCTCACTCACGAGTATAATTACAACCAACTAGAGATACCATACCCATAAATCCATGTTATGGCTTATAACATGTTGATTGGATCCAACCAAGCATGATAAGTCCACCCATAATACCCTTAATTCGGGACCCATGTCCTCTCACATCCCATAGAAGGTGATCCAAATCCATCAAGGAACATCATAAAGCATAAAATTTGTATATTCACATGTCATCAAATTCATGGAAAGAACTCATGCTAATGAGATGGCCAAATAATACAATTCAAACCATTAAACATGGCATAAAGAATTAAGCAAAAAAATGAGATCAAGACTCCAAGGAATGATCACTATGAAATATGAAATAATCATAAACAATGGAACAAAATCATAGGTACATGGAATTATTGTGAATCCAATCACATGTCACCAATGATGTTCTAATAACCCAAGATATCAAGATTTCCAACCATATCATTTAATTCAATCCACCAAATTATGGAATAAAAAAAATAACATGTCATTATACAAACTCAAGTCATAAGTCACATATCAGGGAATAAATAGAAATAAATTGCATAAGAAATTAAGCATAGGCATTCAAAAACTTGAATAAATAACTAAATATAAGGAATATTGAATTAAATGTGAAGCATCAAGCATGATAATTTAAATACAAGGGGTGAGTCATGAAGTTTAAGGTCCACTCTCATAGCCAACCATTTATCTTAATTCAAATTATAATTTAAGGAATTTAACCAAAATCCAAATCACATATGGTAATTAACCATTTAAGGCATGATAAAGGGAAATTAAATGTGGAAACACACAAAGGGGAGGCCAACAGCCAAGAGAACGGTCCATGGATGGGTTTTGCCATAAGGAGGGTCACATATGTCTTGTAAAACCATTTTTACTAATTTATTAAACAAGAATAAAGTGTCTCTAGAAAGGTACGGTGATCATCAGGAAGGGGTTTCATTTAAAATGTAGTGAAATGATAGGAAAGATCTTAGACCACCTAACTCGATGTAGTATCACTTCACTCGTCCATTTTTTGAGGCTTGATTAAACATAGAATGGAAAAATCAAAGGATTTTTCAAACTCCCTAGAAATAGGGAAAAATATGTTGCACCAAAATTTCATAATGAATAGAGGAAAAACCTTGAAATATATGATAACTGAATATGGAGTTGCCGAGATGGATCCAATGCTTCTAACAGTGAGTGTTTTGGATGATTAATGAAGGAGAAAACAAGATCCCTAACTCTTGAAAGAGGATACCTCACGCGTGGGAGGAGGAGGAGATCTACTAGAAAGGATAGGGGATAAAATAAAAAGAGCTTTAAAACTCATTAAGGGGAAAATTATGAATTCACCATCAGCACTAGGTTTCATGGTTTGGATTCATGGTTTGGAAAAATCGTGCTCCAATCATGTGGTCTTACTACTTAAGAACCCGCCTCGCATGGTTTTTCCACATTGTTTTCCCAAACCATGAGAAAACTATGTGATGAATAGTGTAATGATACATTCAAAGTGAAACTAACCATTAAATCTACTTGAATGGTTTGGGAAACCAGGCATATCCTGTGTGAGACACATCTTCTCACCTACAAGTGTTTCATGGTTTTCTATTGGACGGTCGCAAGGTTTTAGAAAAAACATGCACCCTTATCTGCCTTCACCATTTTTGAGTTTCTGAGGTCTGATGCTCCTGAAAATCCAAAAATCCCCCAAGGATCCCCTCGAGCCATTACCAAAGTCTAAAAACAACACGTTTAAGCATTTCATCTCTTGTAATTATGTTCCAAATATCAGTTTAAAAAATTTCCCATCCACAGAATTCCAAAATTCAAATTCCCATGGAATTCTACCTTAGCTCAAAACATGAGTCACTACATGAATGGTTCTCTTAGACATATCAACTACATAAAGGTGATATATCATACTAAAACCCAACTCTATATTCAGATCTTCTGAATACTTTTCCAAAACATTGAGATAAACCTTATATCTCAATTAGATACAATGGAATTTGGTGCTCCATACAACATTACCACTACCTTAATGTATATCGTGGAAATACAATCCAGATTGAAATATTATCTAGTAGAAATTAAGTGAGATGACTTTATAAGGAGATTGACTAAAATACATATTGCATTATTCCCATTTATATGTTTGGGGGGGGGGAAATTGAAATCCATGAGGATGTTTTCCCATATCCATTCTGGTACGGGTAGTGGTTATAAAATCCCCTTATAATTTTGTCTCTCATCCTTAACTTTTTGATATACCATGCACCAAGAAACATACTCTCCAATATCTCACTTCATGTTATCCCACTGGAAATAGTCATCTAGGTCTCTATAAAACTTCATAATTCCATGATAAATGGAGAATGAATAACTATGATATTCCTGTAATAGCTTATTCTTAAGATATGGTAAGGAATTGAAGCATATACATTTCAAAAACCTTATCTTCCCAGCATAATCAAGGTCAAAATAAGAAACATTTCTCACCTTCTTTTGTTGTTCCACAACATCCTTATACACCTCTTTAATCTTCACTTGGATTAGTTGAACACTCATTTCAGATAAATAATATCTTTCCCCTTCTATCAACATTTCCATATATATCTTTTTCAAATCATTAAATATCATATCCTTTGAGATGCTCATTATAGATAAGCTAGAATGATCCTTTTATCTCAGTACATCTATCACCTTGTTTACTTTCCAAGGGTTATAATGTATTGAGCAGTTGTAATCATTAATCAAATACAACCATCTTCAATGGAATATATTCAAGTATTTCTGTTTGAAAATATACTTTAAAATTTTATGATCAGTATATATATGTATCACACATTTCTTCATAAAGATAATTCCTCCATATCTATAATGAAAACAATTCCACTACTAACTCTAAATCATGAGTTGGGTAATGTTTCTCATGAACCATCAATTAGAATAAGGCATAAGCTTTCACCATATCGTTCTTCATGATAATATATCCCAAACCCTTATTGGATGAAGAATTATAGATTACAACCCCTTATCCACTATAAAGAAATGTGAGGATATGTTCGTTGACCAACCTTCTCGTCAGCTCCTCACAATCATTCATACAATGTAACATGGCTCCTTTATGAGTTAATTAGGTGGGTGGATTAGAAAAATATGAGAAATTATACGCTAAACACTAAGAATATCTATCAAAACAAGAAAACTATGAATCATAGTCATAGTAGTTGGTCTGGGATGATGTTCAATAACTTATGTATTTGAAGGATCTATTGAAATACACACATTTGAGATTATATAACCCAAGAATGAAACTTTATGAAGCTATAATTCAAACTTGATAAATTTTTTATAAATCTTATCCTTCATCTGGGTTTTTATCAAAACCCTCAAGTGATATTCATGTTCTTAATTTCTCTTTAAATATGTAATAATATAATCTATAAAAACAACAATAAACTAATCAAGGTAATCTCTACATAATTTATTTATTAAATCCATGAAGAGAGCGGGGGAATTAAGAAGACCAAATGGCCTCAATATAAATCCATAGTGTCTAAACCTTGTATGGAATGTTGTCTTGGGTATATCCTTCTAATTTTCCAAAAATTATTGATATCTAGAATGAATATAAATATTGTAAAAGTATTTAGCTCCACACAGTTGATCAAACAAGTCATCAATATAATTCATATGATACATTATTTATTGTGATCTTCTTATGTTTAGGATAATAAATATAGAGCCACATTCATCCATATTTCTTATTAACAAAAAGAATAGGTAAAACCCATGATTATGTAATTAACTAAATGAATCCTTTGTAAATATTATTTTTTGATTTTTTGTTTTAATTACTAAAACTCAATTAGTGCCATTTTATATGGATTCTTTGAAATATGTGTCGAAATTTGTATGAGTTACATCAATAACTCAACATCATTATTTCATGGAAGACTAGGAAACTCTTCTATAAAAATATAAAAAAACTTTGGAATAATAGGCATGTATTTGATGTTGATTTTATCCCCTACCACCTAATATAAACACCACTTTTGAATTGGAAACTTGACCCATAAGATGGATTGAATTTCCATTAGAATTTCATATTTTTCATCACAATGATGATGGTAATAGGTTGGTTCAGAATGTCAAATGTAATTTACAATCCTCTGAAATTGATGTGGTATTTATGTAAATAAATCCAATCCATTCCCAAATTAAAATAGAATTAAACTATAGGAATAATAAAAATATTTATAGGAAGAACATTCCCATAAATTTCAATCAAATAATAATCATAAACTTGAGATGTTAACATCATACCATTATGGGTTCTTACTTATAAATCAACATCTAATATTTGAGGTGGTACTATTATACCCTTAGAAAATTATTCAGATATAAAGGGTGGGTAGATCCAGAATCAAATATGGGATTAATAGTTCTAGAGTGGAATATAAGTGTACCTTTCACCATGTCATAACCGACTTTGGAAGTTGGGATTTCATGAGATTTTCCATTGTATTAAGTATTGGGATTTAGTTTAGGTTGATCATCAAAAACATTTGGATTCATTCATGGGTTGGTATAATGACATACTCCTTGCATTTGAATCATTATAGAATGGGTGGTGTATTAGTTGGAACCTTCCTTTCCTCCATTGTATCGATTGTCATTTTCACCACCTTTCAACATTTAATAGATCAATGACCATCATTCCCACATTTGAAACACTTCAAGATTCCACTCATGAAATTCCCATGATGTTTCTTCCCACTTTTCTTGTAAGTGGCTATAATTTCATTCATACATGTGATTTATTCGATTTATCACGAGACCCAATCTATATTTTCATATCAAAACCATGATAATGGTGGGAATATCTTATTTATATTTCTATATTGAGTTCACATCAAATGATTTATTCATAGCTATTAAAGTCTCTTATAGCTAATGCATTTCCAATACATGGTTTCAATCCACTAAATAATCGATCAATATTTAGTTTAGGACTGATTATTAAACCAAAATAATACCTTTAAAGTCTCCTAATATTATCTTCATAGGTACTAATAGGTTCATCATCCATCTACTTGAGATCAATAAATTCCTTCTCCATCCTTATATGTAGAATATGAGGGAAGTTCTTACTGAAAAATATTCTCTTAAAATTATCTCATTCCATTGATTAAATTTCATCCTCTTAAATCATATTCTTATTAAGGTTCCACCATTGATTTGATTCACTACAAAAACTATAAACTAATAGATAAATTTTTCATGTTCTGATAACTAGATAAAAGAAAATATTTTCTCAATAGTGCTAATCCATCATTCAGACACTATGGAATCATAATATCCACTAAAATAAGGTGAATTTTTCCTCATAAAAGATTAAATATTATTTTTTTATGTCCTTTGATCATTTGGAAGTTTAAGATGATTCATGGTTTAAGAAATATCCATGCTCCTAACAACAATATTTTTCATTCTAGCTCCCCTAGCAATTGACTACTCAAGTGGAAAATCGTTTCATTTTTCATCACATTCATTTTTAGTATGAGGTCTTTTAGTTATAGTCATTGAATAAAACCAAAATTCAAATGTTTAGAAAGAATAATCATAGTGGAAAACCACACAGTCATAAAAAATAATTTTCAGGATTTTTAAATCATGAAACGTTCTTCTCAATCTATGAAACCTTAGGTTTAACCTAGGTTATCCAGGAAAATTACCAATACATTAGGATTTCATCATGTACCTAAACTTATCCCTAGGTTTCTTACTAAATTTTTCTCATCCTAGTTTCCTAGGGTTAATTAAACCATTCTCTAATACCAAAAATATTGACTCACAATTTTTATACATGGATATTACATCTTATTAGATGAAATTCATTACAAACCATTATGATCCACTCCAGAATTTTATATTTATAGTATATTTGGAAACATGGACACATAAAAAACTGGTTCATAAGTGTCTCCCAATAATTTATTTATAAATAGAACCCTTCTTATAAATATCATACTTAATACCTTTCTTCATAACCTGGGGTAAGAAAACATAAGAAATGGTGAGCTCAAACACATAGTAAAGATAAATATGGGATATATCAATGATCACTTAAATTTAATATGATCATAAGGGTATGAGAATATGATAACAACATTTGAAAACCATACCTGGATTATCAAATACCATAATATTGATTCTTGGTATAAATATTGGTAGTTCATGAGATATAAATCATAGAGGAATCAATAAACATGATCCTTGATATCATAGCATTGTAATAAGACATTTAATTGTGTCATTGGTATAGAAAATAATTTCCTTAGTAGTCAAGGATGATTTCCAAGACTATCATAGTGGACTTCGATTAACTCATCATTCCATAATAGTAGTCAATTATCACTCCTAAGACTATCATAGTGGACAAGGTCCCGTATTGAATTGGTTTCACTCTCAATTTTAGTCATATTTATCTCATGAGAAATAAATCATTTCCCAAGGTATTGAAGGGATATATAATTTTGGTCCCACACATCCTTGGTTATAATGTAACTAATGTCCTGTAGGACCCCGGGACACCCTGAGAGGGGAGGGGTGAATCAGGGTGTCAAATTTTTATTTTAAAGTGATGGATCTTGTTCCCATGTTGGTAGGAACTTGTTAAACTTGTATGATGGATATGAACAGAAAGAAAATATTCACATGCATAGAGACGACACAATGCTTTTTACTTGGTTCAACACTAAGGGCTACATCTAGGGAGCATACGCCGATAGGTTGTTGGTCATACCAAATTCCACTAAACTTCACTAGTTGTGGATTACAAAGGTTTGGGCACAGTCACTCTTTCCCAGGATCACTGCCTTTACAAAAGGTTCAGAGATAGCTCACAGCGTCCCTCGGGTCACTCCTGTTGACTCCCCTTGGATCACTTCCCATGGTGTAGTCACACTCAGTTTATAGACGTGAAGAATGCATCCTCTTTTGTATGTATTTGCTCTATTGAAGTCCAACTTTCCCTTGTAGACAATCTAACTTTTCACTGAAGGTATCAGACAATCTTCCAGCTTTCGTGCAGCTCCAAAAAGGACGAGCGTACACCAACCTCACTTGGCGTGCTTCTCCAAGACCGGTGTGAAAGTTTCAAGACCGGTGTGCAAGTCACTTTCACGGTATAAATTTGGCGCGCAGGTGAAACCAACCCACTTGTGAGACACTACCTCCTTCAACTCCAAACTTGCGTGACTCAGCCCCTTTAACTCCCAAACCACTTTGGACACACAGCCAACAACCGGCGCACAACTTCTACTTGCGCGTCCCAATAACCACTTGCGCGACTCAACCACTTTCACAATCAGAGCTCGAAAAATATCTTAGTCTTGAACATAGTTACAAATGAGGAAGGGTGTTCCTCTATTTATAAGAAAACTGGACCCCCTGCACGGTGGTGCGCAAGTGTTCTCATGGTGCGCAAGTCCCAGCATGCAGCTCCAACCTCCCTAGACTCTGTCGACCTACTCACTTGCATGACCACACCAATACTTGCGCGACCCTATTTACTTTGCCAAATTTGGAAGATTTGATCTCGAAGAACAACAGGCGTGCAACTTTCCAACCTCCTAGGCATCGGCGCACGGGTCCTTTATCGGCACGCAAGTCACTTGTGCAACAAGCCCAAAACATGCGCGACCCTTATCCCTTTTCCATTTTTCCATGTTCTGGTCTTGAAAAACATATGGCATGAAATTTTACTCTCCTTCAAGTACACGACACACAAGTCTCTTTTCCAAAAACACTTTTCTCCATTTATCGATTTTCAGGCCCAAAAATTTGGCAAACACTGGAAAATGGTTCCACCTTCAATATTGTAATCTACTTGACCTGTATGAGCACTTTGCTGGAACACATTCTGAACTTCCTCTGACGATTGACAACAAACACAAACCATACTCCAATTCATTCAAAGATGAACATGGTTCCAACAATATCCCCCTTTGGGTTTGTTGGAAATTAGAAAATAAATTCAATAGATCCCCATCCACATTTAAACCAAAAATACAAGAAGAAACTTAGCCAACACTCTATGTCTATGTGAGCAATGATCGATGTAGAAAACAATAGAGAAATCTTGAATTGGGTTCCCGTGTTTTGGAATTCTCAATGATGCCAAGAATTATATGACCAATTAATTCCTTCTCATCCTTATCATCCTATCACTGAAGAACATGCCTGAATTTATTCCTTTCTCCCCCATTGAAAATAAACCCAAAAACCTATAACTTGTTCATTGTTCAGCTCAAACCATACTCCCCTGGATAGTATCTCCCCCAAAAATCGGCATCACACCCATAAACAGATAAAAACAGTTATCATAAATGGGGAGAGGGGAATTTCGTAACCCCTTTATGCACTGGGAGGTGGATGAAAACTGAGGTTCAACCGATGCTTCTCAAACACAGCCGCTGACAGTGGCTTGGTCAGGATATTAGCCACTTGCTCATCAGTTCCCACAAGATCCATTCTAATCACCCATTTCTCAAATTTTTCTTTGATAAAGTGATACCTGATTTCGATATGTTTAGTACGAGAATACTGAACAAGATTCTTCATGAGATTAATTGTTCTCTGGTCATCATAGTAAATTACCATTGGTTGATTCACCTCATCACCAATATATGTAATTTGTTTCTTCATCCATAGCAGTTGAGTGCATGCCTTTGTGGAGGATATATACTCATCTTCATCAGTACTAAGAGAAGTACTTTCTTGTTTCTTGCTCAAACAGCCAACACATTTCTGCCCAATATAGAAGGCTCCACCACTAGTGGACTTTTTGTCTACTACATCACCAGCCCAATCAGTATTAGAAAATTCTGATAATTCACTATCCCTACCTACAGCAAAAAATAACCAAAATTTATGTGTACCTTGAATGTAACTCATGATTCTTTTTACTGCCGCCATATGTTCCTCCTTTGGATTACTCTGAAAGCAAGCCACAAGACATGTGGAAAAAACAATATCTGGTCGTGTTGTTGTCAGGTACAGTAGGCTCCCAATTATCCTCCTGTACATGGTGGGATCTATAGAGGTCTCATCCACATGCTTTCCAAGTTTACTTCCAACTACAATGGGAGTTGACATTGTTTTGGAGTCTTTCATATTAAACTTCTTCAACATCTCTCTTGCATATTTTTTCTGAGAAATAAAAGTGTAATCCTTCTTTTGAATCACCTTTAGCCCCAAGAAATATGTGATCTCCCCAATCATAGACATTTCAAATTCTGATTTCAAGTGATATGAAAATTCATCCATGGATTTCTGCCTGCTGCCACCAAATATGATATCATCATTGTATACTAGAACCATGAATTGATCTTTTGGAGAATTATTCACAAATAGATTGTGATCCACTCCTCCTCTTTTGAACTCCAGCTTCTTGAGATACGAGTCCAGGCGGGAATACCATGCTCGCGGTTCCTGATTTAAACCATATAGGGATTTCTTTAGTTTGCAGACCTTTTTCTCATCAGTACCAAGAAAAAAACCCACTGGTTGTTCAATGTAGACTTCTTCTTCGAGTAAACCATTCAAGAATGTTGTCTTGACATCCATTTGATATAATTTATATCCTCTTTGGAGTGTCATAGAAAGGAAAAGTCTGATTGACTCCATTCTAGCCACTAGAGCAAAGGCTTCATCAACATCAACACCTTCAATCTGGGAATATCCCTTACATAATAGTCGAGCCTTGTTTCTGATAACACTTCCATGCTCATCAAACTTGTTCTTGAAGATCCATTTTGTACCAATCACATTGTGACCTTAGGGTATCTGGACAAGATCCCATGTCTGATTCTTGTCAATCTAATCTACCTCTTTATTCATAGCTTTTACCCAAGATTCATCCTTTGCAGCTTCTTCTAATGATAATGGCTCCACAACTGACAGAAATGCAGATTGCGTGTTATTCCTCATCCTCCTTGTTTGAGTGGGTGCACTCCTATCCCCAATTATGTTAGATGGATAAATCTCAGCTCTATGATTTCTTTTGTGTGATTCAGTTTTATTCTCTCCACCCACAGTTTCTTCTTCAGATTCTTCTTCTGAGTCAACATCATGATGTGACTACTGAGTGTTTTGTACAGCTTCCTCTATTTCTGTATTCGTATTTTCTCCACGTTCACTTTCTTATTCACTTTCTATCACATCAGCATATGACAGTCTTGAAGAATTTGTGTTTTTCTATTCAATTATATTAACATAACTTCTTACCATAATCCTTTCTAATCTCTTGTTGAAACACTTGTAGGATTTGTTGTTCATTGGATAACCAAGAAAAATTCCTTCATCAGCATTGTCACCAAATTTCCCTTGATTTCCTTCTTTATTCTGAATGAAACATTTACTTCCGAAAACATGAAATTATTTCAATGAAGGATTCCTTCCATTCCACAATTCATATGGTGTCTTCGTTTCACCCATATAAAGCCCTGTTCAATTATGAATGTGCACTGCAGCTTCAACAGCTTCCTTCTAGTAATGGCGAGAGATACCACTCTCAACCATCATAGTTCTGGACATGTTGTTGACCTGTCAATTCTGGCGCTCAACAACTCAATTTTGTTGTGGAGTTCTCATAGCGGCTACCTCATGATATATTCTATGTTTTTTAAGGTAATTCTCAAACTCAATGGACGTGTATTCCCCTCCATTATCATATTGCAAAACTTTGATTGTGTGTCCAGTATCATTCTCGGAGATTCGCCAATATGTTTTCATGCAGCCAAGTACTTTTCATTTCCTATGAATGACCATAACACATGTCATTCTACTATAATCATCAATAAAATCGAAAAATTACCTCTCTACATGAGTTCTAGAAACATTTATCAGCCTGAATACATCTTTATTAATTAGATCAAGAATATGAGATGCCCTTTTCTTCATTTTCCAATATGAATTGTAGACCATCTTTCCATGAAATCAAGCATCACAAGATTTTTCATGCTCACGCTTCAGGTTAGGAATGTCCATGACAATCCTCAATTTTGATATTTTCTCCATGTCTTGTTGATTTATGTGACCCAATCTCCTATGCCAAAAAAAAATTTCTTCTTCAACAGTCATGTAGTAAACATTTTCTTTACTATAAACCTGATACATGTTGCCTTCTATTCTGCATCCTTTCATAAGTGAATTTCATGTCTTTCCCTTGATAGTGCAGCCTTTCTGATTAAAAGTAACAATAAGTCCTGAGTCACAGATTTTACTCACGCTGAGTAGATTATGACGTAGGCCAACTATGTAAAGGACTTCAGTCTTCTTTAGCTCTCCATTAGCTAATTCAGTACTTCCACTGCCTTTTATTTTCAGAGCTCCATCATTACCAAATCGAACTGTTCCATCAACCTTCCTTTTGATATCTGTCAACAGGCCATCATTACCTACCATATGGGATGAACAACCGCTATCCAGAATCCAAGTACTGTTGTTTTTTGTAGCATCGAGCGCCACCTCTGCAAGGTTGGATTTCTCAATTTTCTTCCTTTCTTTCCATGAGACATTGGAATGAGTATAGAGAACTGATTTCCTTTCAATTATCTCATCTGTGTACATTGGTTCTTCATAGTTGAAGTCTTATTCGAGAGGAGAAAACCTGTTTGAAAGAGAAACACTATCTTGTTGATGAGATCTGACTTGTCTTGAATTTCGGTGTGAGGTGTCCATGTCCCTTCTCTGCCTGTAATTAACTGCCTTATGACCAAAGATAGAGCAATGAAAACAGTATCCATAGAATCTATTTCTTCTATAAGGTGAAGGATATAAAGTCAATATTTTTTTTTGATGTCCAAGATCTTCCCCATTCAGATATCTCCTTGCCTCTTCGCAATATGACATGGTATGGCCCAGATAGCCACAGAACTAACACTTCATGAGAGGAAATGTCTTCTCACTTGAATTTCTCCTCGTACTCTCTTCCTTGGGAGAATAGTTGGATTGCCTATCATTTCTGAATTTTTTAGGGTAATTTTCATTTCTTCTTTTAGTTTGGATTGAGGGTTCCTTTTTCAGCACTTCAGGAAACGTTTCAACATGTCCAACTTTCATCTTGTCCTTATTTTGGCTCTCTTTACTTCCACCAGTTGATGTCTCAGCTTCACAGCCAATTCCACTCGTTCCCATGAAAGTGGGTCTTTGATCACTCAAGATTTTTCCTACCCCATATGAACCACTCTTGGATCTTGTCAGTAATTCTACATCTGAGAATCTTCCAAACTGTATTTTCTTCCTTTATTATTTTGAAATAGATTAAGTCTCAGGTTTACTCCTAAGAGTAACAACTTCCTCCTCAAGACCCTCAACAGTCTTGGATTTTTCTTCTAGTCTGGAGGTGAGGTCATTGATGACCTTTTCCTGCTCTTCAATTCTCATCTTCAGATCCACTACATCATCAATGCTTTCAATAATTTTAGACTTTACTTTCAGAAATTTTTCCAGTCATTCAATTTCATCTTCAAGTTGATCAACATATTCAGTTGATTATTCTACCATTTATTTCCACTTATTTCAACTCTTACATTTAATATTAATCTTGTTAACAACATCCTTAAGTTGAAACTCGGGATTTGCACTAGTTTTTAACTGATTTTATCCACCAGTATCTTCTAATTTTTCAACGGTGGCCATCATGGAAGCATGTTTCCCAGTTTTAAATTTCGGTTCTTCTTCATCACAGAATTCATTATCATCTTCATCCTCTTCACAGAAAAAACTCTTCCTTAGAGCTTTCTTTCTATATTTGAAGTCTCCTTTCCTAAAAACCTTTTCTGAGGCTTCTCAATGTTTTTAGCATCGCTATCATCATCATCGATCTTTCTTAAGAACTGAGAATCAATGTTCCCGACTTTTCCACAACAAAAGAAAGCTATAGGTAACTTCCCTTTGAATTTCCCTTTTCCCTTCTGGAATATCTTGGCAATGAGATAGAGAATTTATTTTTCCTCATTGTCTTCACCACTACTATCTTTTGAGATTTTCAGTTTCTTCATGGATTTGAATGCTATTTCCTTGCTTACTCGTGTAGTATCATCTTCTAGTTTGACTCTCATTTCATATGCCACCAAGCTGCTCAACAGATCATCCAAAGAATGTTTGGAAAGATCTCTTTCCTCAAGGGCTGAAACCTTTTCATTGTATAGGGGTGGTAGTCTTATTAGTATTTTCATCACAATATCATTTTCTCTGATTTCTTCTCCTAGGCCCTGAATTGCTCCAACCACTTCCATAATTCGATTGAAGAAGGAGTCTGCATTCTCATCAGGATGAATCTTCAGATCATTGAACCTATTGTGTAGAACTTGTAGTTTTGCCTCCTTCACTTTTCTATCACCTTCATAAATATTTTCAAGTTTATCCCACATGGACTTTGCTGAGGTGCAACTCATCACTTTTAGATAAATCTGATCAGAAAGTGTTGCGGTGAGAGCATTCTGTGTGTTAGCATCTGCATCAAGAATTTTTCTATCTTTATCAGTCATAGTCAGCCCTATTGGATCAAAAACATTAATACCTTACACAATGGAAAATAGAACTTCCATTCCAAGGGATCTTAGATGATATCTCATTCTGTTCTTCCAGATCTGTAAATTACTTCCATAGAAGAGAGGGACTCCCATGACATTGACTACATTCTCCATGATGACAAAGTACAGATTCAACACAAGTAACCTTTACGCTCTGATACCACTTGTAGGACCCCGGTACACCTTGAGAGGGGAGGGGTGAATCAGGTTGTCAACTTTTTCTTTTAAAGTGATGGATATTGTTCCCACATTGGTAGGAACTTGTTAAACCTATATCATGGACATGAACAGAAAGCAAACATTCACATGCATAGAGATAACACAACACTTTTTACTTGGTTCACCACTAAGGGCTATGTCCAAGGAGCATACGCTGACAGGTTGTTAGTCATATCAAATTCAACTAAACTTCACTATATGTGGATTACAAAGGTTCGGGCACAGTCACTCTATCCCAGGCTCACTGCCTTTACAAAAGGTTCAGGGATAGCTCACAGTGTCCCTCAGGTCACTCCTGTTGACTCCCCCTGGCTCACTGCCCTTGGTATAGTTACACTCAGTTTATAGACGTGAATAATTCATCCTGTGTTGTATGTAGATGCTCTGTTGAATTCCAACTTTCACTTTTAGAAAATCTCACTTTGAACTGAAGGTATCAGACAATCTTCCCGCTTTCGTGCAGCTCCAAAAAAGGACAGGCGTACTTCAACCTCACCTAGCGTGCTTCTCCAAGACCAGCACACAAGTTTCAAGACTGACGCGCAAGTCCCTTGCACGGTAAAAATTTGGCATGCAGGTGGCACCAACCCACTTGCGCGACACTACCTCCTTCAACTCCAAACTTGCTTGAATCAGTGCCTTTAACTCACAAACCACTTTGGACGCGCAGCCAACAACCGGCACGCAACCTCTACTTGCACGGACGAACAACCACTTGCACGACTCAACCACTTGCATGACGAGAGATAGAAAATTATCTATGTCTTTAACTTCTTTATAAATGAGGAGGGGTGGTCCTCTATTTATAAGAAAACGGGACCCCCTGCGTGGTGGCGCGCAAGTGTCCTCACGGCGCGTAAGTCCCGACGCGCAGCTCCAACCACCCTAGCCTCTGTCATGCTACTCACTTGTGCGACCACACCAATACTTGTGTGACCCTCTTTCCTTTCCCAAATTTGGAAGCTTTGATATCGAAGAACAATAGGCGCGCAACTTTCCAACCTCCTAGGCATCGGCGCGCAGGTCCTATCTCGGCATGAAAGTCACTTGCATGACCATCCCAAAACTTTTGTGGCCCTTATCCCTTTGCCATTTTTTCATGTTCTAATCTTTAAAAACATATGGTTCACAAGTTTCCTCTCCTTCAATTACACGGTGCACAAGTCTCTTTGCCAAAAACACTTTTCTCCATTTGTCAATTTTCAGGCCCAAAAATTTGGTAAACACTGGAAAATGGAGCCACCTTCAATAATGTAATCTTCTTGACCTGTATGAGCACTTTTCTAGCACACATTCTGAACTTCCTCTGAGGATTGACAACAAACACAAACCATACTCCAATTCATGCAAATATGACCATGGTTCCAACACGTCCTTGGTTATAACCTAACCACAATCCTTTGTTATAACATAACCACCTTCCTTTTTTATAACGTAACCACCTATCACATAATTAAAACCATACATATTTGTGCCAAAAGATCATAAAACATTCATCACATCATAACCCGTGTAAAAAAAATGGGTTTCATAAACTTTTCCTCAATTCATCATAGCATAACCCATGGAAAATAAATGGGTTTCATAAACATCATATCAACATAAACATTAACCATCCATAAAAATATTGATAATAGTATCCTTGAATGATAATTAAAATCAATGGAGGTTATCATATATGAAAATTCCTCTAAATGATCACTAAAATGTTTCTTGAGAAAAATAACCTTTCCAATTAAAAATAACATTAAAAATAAAGATATTTCCAAAATAATATGTAAAAAAATTATTAAAATCACCTTGGAAAATTATAAAGTAAGCTTTAAAAGTTTGAGAAATCATGATTGCGAAAAATTTCATTCATTCCTTGGGATTAAAAAACAAAAAATTTATTTTACATTTTTTGGTAAAAAGTCAAAAAGTATCTCAATTGGAAAAAAAGATTCCTTTTAAAAAATTTAAAATTTTTAAAATTGGGTGTAAATGACTTTTAAAAATCATAGTATAATAGTAAAAACCATCTTTAAAACATTTCTATAAAACATGGATATATAACAAAAATATATTTTGACCGAATAGAGAGATGAAGTTGATTTTCCTTAAATACTTAATTTCAGCCTCTTGAGTGCTTAAGGTGAGGAAAATGAATGTTAAACATGTGTTTTAAAGAAAAAAAGTTTATAAAAAATCATTCATTTATTTATGGGTATATTATAGGATTTCATCATTGTAAACTTAATCATAAAAAATCTCGACAAATAATGAGATTTTAATATAAAACCCTTACTACTTTGGTAACTTTTGAATCATAAACCAAGTGAAAGAAAGAACCATATTTGGATATTTATACCCCATAATTTTTATAATAATAATCATAAAATAAATTAATTATTAGTATATAAACCAGACAAAATGAATAATAGGTTAATATGGCATGTGTCCCATGAAAATAAAAGTGAGATAAAAATCCCTTACCTTGGTCTAACTTCCTTTATATGCATTTGAATATCCTACATAATAAATATAATTTTATCAGAAATTTATTCCAAAACCATACACATATATATCAAACCATATATGATTTAAATATAACTATTTATCTCCAATTTTTTAATAATTATTTATTAAAATCTCTCTTTCGTGTGATAACTGTTTCATTTTTCATGTATGTTTTGGTTTGGTAGTTTTGGTCCTTGTAATTTTATCATGGTTACATAATCTACAAGATTTTTATCATCATATAAATATAATATATATATTCATTATATATATATATATATAGATTCATCCATAAAATATTTGGATAGAAAAATGAATTACAGTGTTCAAGGAGATGGTAAGTCGTACGTACGCATGAACGTTGTTTTCATTTTTTGACTATTGGAATAAAGGAAAGGTAAATTTTAATTGACCTTTAATAAATAATTATTATATCATATAGATTATATATATTCATAAAATCTATCCTTATATGTAATATATAAATGAAAATGTAATCACGTAGTGTTGTGGAGGTGGTAGTCCACACAGACGCACGAGCAACGTTATCATTACCCAACAGGTTGGAAGATAATAAGGTATATATGATATTATCATTAAAAAATAATAATTATTTCATAAATATCATATACAAACATTAAACCTATAATAATAACAATTTCTTAAATATGCTGATGGAAAATGATTTATATGGCTACGTGGAGACAGTAAGCCCCAAGTACTCCCTAATGATTCTTTCAATTATCATTTGATGGAAATGGGGTCAATAAAGGTTGTTTCATAATATTAATAACATTTAATAAAATTTAATATACTTAATTTTTATTTTATAAAAAATATAACATATTTATAATAGGTAAAAGAATATTTAAAAATAAAGTGATCAGTTAAGGTAATTACCAGTTATGTGAAACAACTCCTTTAGATCTCTTATTAAGGGATCTAGGGATGTAATTTTGGGAATACCAAAAAATATATATTTTTATATGGGATTATAGAATATAAATTAGAAAATTTTGGTTGATATATAGGGATCAAACTGGCATGAAGAAAATAAAGTAGGGGTGACATTTTATAATTTAGGGGAGGGGCACTCGTGGAATTTCTTAAAATATATTGAAGTCATTATCAATCTAAATGGTTAAAAATGTGCTATAAATGGGAAATGGGTTTAATTTTAGACAATATAGTATCCCCCTTTTCTAATTTTTATATTTTTATGATTTTTATATAATTTTATAATAGATTATATTTATAAAATATCATTATTTCCAATTTAGACACTATTCTTTTAATTTGCCTTAAAATACATAATTAAAAAGTTTTTAATCGAATATAATTATTTAAAATAACACAAATATTTTATATTTATATAAAAATATCTGGTACCACATCAACCCACTCAAATTATATTATTTTTAATATTTTTAAAATCATTTATTATTATTTTTTTAATTAGAGAAATACAGAATTAGAGTTTCATAAGAATTTAAGATCATTATATAAATATTAAAAAATATAAATAAATTTATATCATGAAAATAATTTCATTAATATCAAAATAGAAACATATATTCATCCATAACTTTTTTCCCTATGTGGATACATAAGAGACATTTTAACCTAGAGAGTGACATTTTGTAACTTTCATTGATTTAAATATTATATATGTTGATTTCATGGAAAATTATCCCTTAAACAGTTAAATTTTAATCCTAAGGTGATAAGGGAATAATTAAATTTATAAAATAAGAATAAAGATGAAAAATTATGGCCTTATAACTTATTTTTAACCAATATTAACCTAATTTACTCTTTACCGAGATGATAAATTGTACCACAGTTACTATTCATATTGACCAAAAAATAAAAGGGACCTATTTACCAAATTTAAACCTCCTAATTTCATATATCGAATCCTTTTTATGAAAATAAATTTTTAAAATTGTTATAAATAGATGTTAAAATAATCACTCAACAAATGATGAAAACCGATTTTTAGAAAAATACATATTTAAGCATAAAAATTGGTTTTTTCTTATCTCATACCTATAAAAATGTTAAATAAATATTAAGACATTGGATTAAATATAAAATATATATATTTCATTAAAATAATTAATCATTATTGAATAGGTTAATTTATTAATATATAAATATATTGTGCGCATAAAAATAATTTTTCTGAGAAATATCTCTTTTACTTTCAAATGATTAATTTTATCTAGAAGTAATTAATTCCCAAAGAATTAATTTATAACTATGTAATCATAAATATTTAATAACTTTTTTATTACAATTAATACCCACAAATATTATATCTTATCAATAAAAATATTTTAATAGTATCTTGTGGTTCATTTAAACTCAGAATTTCTTATAACATAAGAAATCAGAAAAATCAAATTTATTTGAAAACAAAATATTTCATAAAATCTATAAGTGTTACATGAATCCTATATTGAAGGGAAAAATCATACCTATAGTGTATTACTCCATATACACCCAAACAATTGAGTTTCTAAGAGAAATAATAGGATTCTTGTTGATATGGGAAGATTGATGTTATAAGAATACAGCCTCTCAAATTTTTATTATAGAGAACTTGTTTACATAGCTCTTCATATTCAGAAAATATTTTTTTTAAGATCAACGTATAACATGACTTACTATAATATTTTTTTAAAAATTAATCCCAATGTGGTCTATATCAGAGTATTTGGTAGTCTTTACCTTATAAAAATTAAAAACTCAAAACAATAAAATTTGGATGAAAAGTATGAGGAGGGTGTTTCTTTGGGGTATTTATCAAGTGGGAAAGGTTATAGATATTGGAACAAGAGGATTAAGAAATTTATTGAATGTTTTGATGTAAACTTTTTTGAAAATAATCCTACATCTAATTATCTAGATATATCTATTTGTATGGTGCAGATAAAAATAGTAATCCAAATTATGAAGGAGAAGGTGTTGTATTAGAAAATCATAGAATATAGATTGATGAAGCTATGTTAGATCAAACTATTGATGTGGAGGAAGTTTTCTTTAAATAAAAATAAATGTTTTAAAAGTTTAAGAAACATGTAGAGAAATATAATATCATTTGAAATAATTAAGCTACCACAAAAACTAATAGAAGGCTCTAGTTAGAAAGTAAAATAGTTTTAATCTTATGGAGTAAACCAAATTTATTGGTTGAATCCATTCAACATAGGTAGTGGATTTAATATATGGATGATGAGATAAATCATATTAAGAATAATTCTACATGGGGTCTTTTTCCAAGACCAAATAAAAAATATCATTTAGAAGATCGGGTTTTTAGGAAAAAATTGAATGACTAGGAAAAAGACATCTGGAACAAGGTTGGACATGTATACAAGGGATACTCTCAAGTTAAAGGTATTAATTTTGATAAAACCATTCCTCCAGTTGTAATATTTAATTCTATGATAATGTTCCTTTATATTTCAACCAATATAAAATATAAAATCTATCATATTTAGGTCAATTCTACCTTTTTAAATAGTGATCTTGAATAATAAGTGTATATTGAGAAGCTTGAGGGTTATATGGTTGATAGTGATAAATCAGGGGTGTATAAATTAAATAAATATTTATATGTCATAAATCAAGTCCAAAGGTCCTGGTCTTTAAAGCTTGATAACTATTTCAAAGAGATGATAATCACTAAAGGGAAAATTGATAGAAACTTGTACATCAAAGAAATAGAAACATGTATACTTATTATTGTTTTTTATGTTGATAAAATCATCATTATAGGTGAAAAAGAAAATGGTTGTCAATTTTTTCAAATCTAATGAAGTAAAAAAATTGATATGTCTATGATGGGTGAGTTGAGAAATTTATTTGGATTTCAAGTGATACAAAAAAAAATATTGTTTTTTATCCCAATAGAAGTATTTTAGATAGTTTTTAACGAATTTTGTGATAGAGGAATCAAATCCAATGTCTATATCCATTCAAGTGGGAATAAAATTATCTAAATATGATGAATTTGATAGTGTAAATCAAAGACAATTCAAAATATTAGTTTGGATTCTACATTATCTCACAGTCTAAACCATATATTATATATGTAGTGAGTCATTGTGCTAGATATCAGAGTGGCCCAAAATAATCCCATATTTTGTCTACCAAAATATTTCTTAGATATATCAAAGGGACTATGAGTTTTGGGATATTTTATATAAATTTAAATAGATTGAATCTATCATGGTTTATATATGTTGATTGGGAGAGTGATTGTGATGATAGAAGTTCCACTTCATGTGGAATTTTATTCTTAGGATATAGTTGTGTGAGTTGTCACACTAAGATATAGAACTCAGACACACTCATTCCCACTAAGGTAGAATACATTACTACTAACAATAATTTCACTAAAATTATTTGGATAAAGGATCAATTTGGTTATTTGAGGGTGGAAGTTTACATAGCTCTTAGAATTCATTATAACAAAAAAAGTGTTATAAAACATTCAAAAAATCTATTATAATACTCATTATAGAAGCATATAGATATTATATATCATTTCATTAAAGATGATTTATCCAATATATACATCAAGCTAAAAAAATTCCAACCTAGGACTAGTTGGCTAATATTTCAATCAAGGTTATCCCAAAGGATGGATTTGGGTACTTGAGGTTGTACATGGGTGTTCATATCCAAATATATCATTAAGAATTCTCAAGAGTACCACAAAAAATAATTATATTATGTTTTCAAAGGGGTATAATTATTTGAAAAAATATTTATTTTTAATCTAATTTTTTTCATTTCTTTCTTTATCTTCCAGTGGATTTGTTTATTGTGAAAAAAATATTTTTTTGAAGTGATGAGTTCAGGGATTGAGGGGTAGATAACATAATCACTAGGATAAAATATTTCTTATCATAGATAGAGTGAGTTATCTTAAAAACATTAATCTAACATGTGGTGTGTATAGAAACCTAGGATATACATGCCTTTATCTAACAATATTTCCTTAAGGTAAACATTACATCTAACAAATAATCAAACAATCCAAAGAATAGATTGTTTTGTTCCTTTTAGGAATAGATATATAAGCAGATTTTTTTAAAACCATTATGAATATTTCTCCATAATTGAGACATTATAGACTCTCTTTCATAGTGATTATGTGTTATACTCAACTTAATAACCTAGGGAAATAAAAAATATAAGAAATGGGTGAGCTCATACACTCAGTAAGGGAAAATATAAGCGATGAAAATAGAATATCATTACTGAATATAGGATGATAATATTTTGATAATCAAGATACATAATAAAATTCATACCCAACAAATAATAGATCATAAATCATGGAATTTTACTTAGCATAACATAATACATGATATAAATGTTTTTGGAAAACTAGATTCAATAAAAAAAATTGTGATATCATAATATAGTTATGAGAATAAGAATAAAACTATGTAACATCTTTTAACTTTTTCATAAAAAATAGTATAAAGAACATTACTTTCATGAGCCACACCATCAATAAACACACTTACAAGCAACTAAATTTTAATTGTGAATACTTTATCTCATGAGATGTATAATTTTAACCAATTCATTGGGGGTGATATAGGACCTCACCTATCATCGTCCATTCTTTTCAGTTTCACTTAAAATCAATCACATATCACATCACAAGGAAACCATATAAAGATAATGGGTTTCATTCAACACATCATAAAGAACCCATGGATATAAAATCGGTTTCATATCCTTTTCAAATGGATTCATATAATAAAATAATTTATAATTCTATGAATAATCAATACATGATAAACCCATGGAAAATAAATGTGTCTTTAATGATATAAATTATAATTATCCGCAAATTCCATTCAATAATTATTATAAAGCATATGGTATTTACACCTTATAGATATAGAGTATATGGTTAAGATAATTATTTCACAAATCAATTGATTTATGGAATCTATGTGAACACCCTTCAATCAAAGGAATAAAAAATAGGGTATTCATAGAGGAAGTAATATGAAGAAAAATTGTGGTTATACACCAAAAATTTTTATGAAAGACAAATTCATTGATGGAACATTTCTCCAAAAGAGAAGTTCATTACATAAACCAACCATAGAAATGATTTGGATGGTTTAATTTTAATAATATCCTTATTCAGTCATAATATATGTTAAAATTCAATGATTTAAAAGAAAAATACTTTTCATGAGTTTCAAGAAAATCACTTTTTAAATAAGAAATAATCTTGATCTTTTGAAATCACTATAAGATATATATTTAAAAAATATAGAATAAAAAATTTCTTTTATAACCCTTGATAACATAGTGATAATGTGTCATATAAAATGATAAATGTGGTGAAATGAAGTGTTCACATATAAATGTTAAAAATAGAATATTTTCACATTTTTATGAAAAAAACCATAAATAAAATATTAAAAATTTATATTAAACTTTTTAGAAAAGGGTAAAGTAGTAAGAAATGGCCTTAATCGATTATTAAAGAATATATAATTACACATATAAAATCATCTAATGGATAAAAATATGGAAAAAATTAAGGTTCCTGACTGAGAAGAAGATACGGGATCATTTTCACTTCCCAGAAAAACTTTTAGTAAAATGTAATTCAATGGAAAATGAAATATAAAGGGATTATATAAAACCCCATGAATATATTAAATAAATTTCGAGAGGTTTTATAAAGAATAAAAATTCCCTAGATTTATTATCTTTAAAAACAATATCAATTTGAAAATAATATTGGAAATAAAACCCTTATGGTGTGAGTAACATTTTTTATCAAAACAACTTTCATGTTTGGTATCTTTTGAATCAGTTTAAATTAAAAGAAGGTACATGACATGGATATTATAACCTTTGCAATATGGTAAAAAATTAATTAGTTATTAATCACGCCATATTAATGTTATCATGGTTCACATTAAGTAATATATATCATGAAATTAAATTTTAGATAAAGAACCCCTTAACATATTTTCCCACTTAGTCTAATGCAATTTAATCACATTTATAACAAACATAAATATCTTAATTACTTATTTAAAAGAAATATCAAAAACATAACTATTTCATAGACAAAAGGGGCGTGGTTTAGTACTTATGATTGATTATGGTGGATTTAGTATGGTTTGGGAAATAATTCTTCTCTAGTTCACCATCTTTGTTTCTATGGAAACTTCGAATGAATTCTATATATGTAATGAGCTATGGGAATGCTTTCTAAAGGTATGAGGTTATTGGGTGTCCTTAGTTCAACACTTAGGTACTCACATTGGTTGAGAGTATGAGTGGTTGGGATCATCACACCCTATGTTTTGGGAATTATTTCCTACACTATGACTCTCTTATGAATTTAAGATATGTTCATAAATATTTACCAGATCTCAATATGGTATTTATTACCATTATTTCCTACTTTGGGACTCTCTTATGGATTTAAGATATGTTTTTAAATCTTAACCAGATCTCAATAAGGGACCGATTACCCTGTTAACATGTTAACGGTCGATCATTGACTATTAACATGAAATTTTTCACATATCAAAGGTATCATATTAACATGAACATCTATATGTATCAATGGTTCTCTATATTATTTTAAAGGCATCTAGTGTATAAATATTGATTTTATTTCCATATAGGAAGGTGGTTGTTGTTATGGTGTTAGGATCAAACCCATAAAGAGGATTCCTATATATCCTTATGAAAATAATCAAAACCTGTATAGTTTAGTGCCACTTAACATGAAAAATTGTACCTTTAAAGGTCATTTGAAAAGGACTAATCCATATATTTTAACATCATGCAGTAAGGAAGACTAGAATAAAGGTGTTGAATAATGATTGTGGTGGGATATTTCACATGAGAAGACCTTTTTGGTTAGCTTGGAAGGTAATATGAACTAATGAGGGTGATTTGGTTCCTTAAGGAATGTTTCACTATGAAGGTGATCCCCGTTAGAAGTATATCCCAATGAGGATGGATTGATTTCACATGGAGTATGTACTCATGAAGATGTTCCCCACCAATAATATAGTCTAATAAGGATGATATAGTGGGTCTTAAAAAGAATATGTCCCTCCAGGTGTGGGAATGGTTCAATTAATGAATATGGACTAATAGAAAATCATTTATTGGGAATATTGATCAGATGAATCAAACATCCAAGCTTGTGGTAGAGTGGTTGGGTGATGGAAGTATGTGAATGATCGCATGAGGGATAAAGACTAATGAGACTAATGACGAAAGGTTAATGATGTTGGGTTTGAACCTTAGTGAGGTGCCCTATGTGTCCTATTAAGATGATAATAGAATAACTTTAAGTTCAAATTTCATAGTTTAAGGTCATATGATAGGACTATACCATTCATTTTAACATCATGTTGTGAGTTTGTATGTGGGGACATTTTAATATGGTATATGGGCGTTCGAGTCTCAAAGAAGTTACCTATATATCCTTTAGAGATTGGAATATAATTTCACATAGTTTTGATGATGAATTTATATGTGACTTAAAAGTTTTGATAACATTGTTTTTAGTGGGTATTATTCATAAAAAACTTCCCTAATATGCTTCATTGGTATTATTTCCCTTTGGAAGAATGGAATATATATTTGGGAATAACACATAAAGAGGAGGACCATATTAGATGTATTTGTATCATGATAATAGAATGATCATTGTTGGTGTTTAATATCAGGTGATCCATTCTTGGTGTGATAAATAAGTGATAAAAATAGATTAGACACATTTCATATGATCATAAGATTGAATTTGAATAGGTATTACTCACTAAGGCTACCCTAAAATGCTTCATTGGGAGTAAGTCCCTTTGAAGGAAAAGAGAATGCATTTGGGAATTAAACCTAAGGAGGATCCGCATGTTGGGGGTATTTTTTATGCTAATGGCATGATCATTGAGAATATCTAAGCCCACATGATTCATGATCTGTGGGAGAAAAAGAGATTGTAATATATTAGAAACATTGCATATGAGTATATGATTTAGTTTGAATGGGGATTACACACAGAGGATATCCTAAGGGAAACATGGTTATGAATCCCATGGAGTATATAGTTCAAGGATAAAATATATGACCTTTCACAAGAAGTATTATAATGTGAAGGCTATATTATGGGTATTGTGGTCTTTATATGGAATATTTACACATGAAAAGACAGATGAAAAATATATATGAGGGAATTGATATGGATCACAAGCATTAAAAGGTGTCCTATGTATCCTATTTGTAATAGGAATCAATGTCCTTGTATTTTGTATATTCTTTTCCCACTATGGAGTAAGGAATAATGGTTAAAATCATAGGGATATTAACCATGAATATGGGAATATTAAAATGGATATTAAGGGTCATAGCCGTATAGGAGAAGATAGCAATAGGGTCTTGGGGGATTTGAGTGGAATTTCTAGGATTTAGGAGATCACATGAATGATATGGGGTCCTACACTTTTCATAAAAGAAGTGGGTTTATGAAATTCATGGGAAATCAGTAAGGTCATGTAGTTTTGAAAAGTCATGAGGGTCATGTGATCACATGAACTAAAGATCATCATGTGATTGAATAACCTATAATTCATCATGTGATCGCATGACGGAGAGGTTGTCATGATGTTTATCCAATTCATTCATGAATAGTTTATGGGTCTTTATAACCCATTATATCATTTTAAGTTTACTAATCTAATTTTCATATAGTATTCTTCGAAATCATAATAATATCCCTAGCTCTAGAAATTATGATATCTCCACATATCAAATTCCTCCTATTTCTATTTTTTTATGGTTTCAATGGGGTTTATAGATGTCACCACTCTTGTATCTATTCAGAGTTTTAGGGAAAGTGTGTTGTGTAACTAGTATTGGGGTGGGGGAAGATTATCAATATAAGTCTGTGATGTCTTGTGTTCCTCACATGACTAGATTTCATGTCATTAGTGATGTCTCCCATTGTATCTCATGAAGAACAGTAACCATGTGATGCCCCCATCATAAACAATGACCATGTGATTCACCCATTCAAGATCTTAGCACCCTACCAGATTCTATGGGGATGGATAGAGTACCATAATGGTGGTAATAAATTTATCAATTTTCAAAATATTCCAAATTTTTAGTTCAATCCATTTCTGCAAAACCTTAATGGGGTTAATCCTACCACCTTGAAGAATTGGTAGATACGGTGTAGGCTAAATGGGCATGAATAGTTCATCTTCAGGTCATATGGGGTTCCCAATTGTAGAATCCATGAAAATGGAAGGGTTTTTCTCAAGGCCCATCTCCATCTGATATCAATATTTTATGGTTCCCCCTCTACTTAAATCAGTGCCAAAATCTTTTGTGGGTCGTATGCGCCCTTCCAATTCGGGTAGTAGTTTTAGTGTGTTCAGACTAGATATCATTCTCCTCCCCATGTTTGGTCAGAGAAGTATTTGATGGTGGATTACCAATTCTACTTTTTATTATCTAGGGAGGATATTCATGTTAGTATGACCTTACCCCAATCCGATGTGAACATTGGTCTCTCCAAATCCTACAATGATGCTTAGATCTGGTCATACCCAAACTCCTAATTGAATAAATTAGTTATTATTCTATAGAGATACCAATAGTGGAAAGGGTGAGGTAGTAGAGAATCTAGTGTAAAAAAAACTGGATTCTTATAAATTATCCATCATCTAGAATAATTTTGGCTCTAGAGATTAGAATTATAAGAGGGATTTTGAGTTATCTCTATCCTTGTGAAAAGTTCCAATGAAATCAGTGATAGTGGGTGAAGATCCTATGAGAAATGTGTCATCCAATGGGTCACCAAATTTAGTTATGGATTCATTTTCAATTACATTCCTATAATCGGATGATTTTAAAAATAATACATCTATTTTTTGGGATTTTGGGGTGTCGTGTAAGGAAGAGATAGCACTGGAGGGTTTTGGGATTATCACCGCTCTTGAGGGGATTTCCAATGAACAGCAGCCGGATGTAGTTAAGGAATTCCTATAGTACCTTAACAGGGAAATATATTACATCAAAGTCTAAATCCATTACATTACCTAGGTGTGAAGGAAGATGATTCCTAGAATAATAGTGGCTGGTGAAGATATAGGGGGCTAGGATGGATCAAGTGTAGGGGTAGGATAAATTACTTCATTACTATCATATATTCTTTGATTATTATCAAAAACTAGGATAATATTCTTCCTTTTGGATATTTTATGAATCTATAGAGATTTGGTAACCTCTCACCTCCTCGGTATATTCTCCTAGGGGAACAGTGGATGAGGTTGACTAAAATAGTGATCGGGAGGTCGATAAAAAGGGATCCCCTATTTTGATGGAAATGATACAGGTAGTGGTTACTAATCTAGAAGTAACACTACATGTGCCTCCATCAGTTCCACGTTAAGTTACTATCTCTTCTAAAGGTCCTTCCTTAGGGAAAATTAAAAATAGTAAATGAGTAGGTTCAGTGAAGCAACCTCGCCGGAAGTCAAAAAGTGAGTGATTTACTTTTTAGACGTTCCTTTTTGTTTATTTTTTTCATTGAGTTTCTCTAATTTCTTATCTTGACATTCTTAATTGTGCAATTCCTCTCCAAGTATGCCTAAATATAAAAAGATATGTGGAAGGTAAAGAAGGCATGCCTTCCATTCCCCCAATGGGACCTCTAATATTTGATGAGGTTTATCGAGTGATGGATGTGGTTGGGTTCCAAGAAGGGTCAGACTCAGTGTCTATCACTGATTCACTAGCGCTCATGCCCTTCGAACCAACACAGATGAGTGTTCTCCTATAATAAGTTGATGTCAAAATATATTATTCTATTGACCTAACCATGATGGAAGCATCATTAGGTGATGGTAAAATTTTCTTTAGAAATTGGATACACCAACAATTCTGTATCATGTTATCTAACATCTTCTTATGCCCACAATTTTTCAAGGTGATATGCAAGCTATTTCAGTATAATGTACATCATTGGTTCCTCGATATTGTCTTCTATAGGGAGATACTTACATCACCCAGGAGGTTGAGGTTGAGGCAATTGAGGTAGCTAGTGATGGGGTTGAAAAAAGTATATCCTTGATGATTAATTTCTAGTGGTTTTATGATATTATTCAAATTTTTTAACCGATAGAATATATGCTTGATCACAATAGATCCATCTCATAGCACAGAAGTCCTGGATCCTTCAACTTTAGGATATCACCCCACTAAAACCATTAAGGTACAAGCCTACCCTATACCAACCTTTTTAAGGGATGTGAGTACATGTTCATCACTCAATGGATTGGTCCCAGAATACATCCATGTTCCAGGACTGGGATTTGATCGAGTCGTAGAACACATAGCATTTCATCAACAATTTTAGTGTCGAGTGTGGGGAACATCTATAGCCTAAACATAGAGGGGCCCACAGAATAGTCTAAGGACTGATTGGGACACCTTTGATACATGTTCACAACCCAATGTTATAGAGGGGTTGACTATTAGGCTCTAATTCCGAGGTGAATGAGGTTGTTTCAATGAGGGAGAAGAACAGGGCCCTCCACTTGAGACTATCAGTGGAAGAGGCCTTATCATAAACCGAGTAATATCAAAATTAGGGTTTAACAAAATCATCCTAGCACGTGACATAAGTAAAAACCCTCTAAGATTTATTCAATGCTAGGAATTATGATATTGAAAAGCTCAAATTTGAGTTTTCCCATCCACACTATATATTTAATAATATGGATAATAAAGTGGAAGAGTAATATGGACTCATTATCATGGAAAATAATTCTATTTTGAAATTTTTTCTAGGGTGGAGGAATTATAACATACTAAAAAGTCATAGACTGAATCAGTAGGTAAACTATACCAATCTATATTCAACCTAGAATATAAATTAGTGGATCTTAAGGGGTAATCAAAGTAGCTTCTGTAATAGTTTGTTACTTTTAGAAGCCTCATTTTATAGCGGGTTTATGGGAGAGACTCTAAATTATAGAGATTCCTCCCAATTTTTATATTTATCAATAAATAAATATTTCAAGATCCATGTGTTTTCGTAAATACTTTTCTCTCTACTAATGAGATATTGATGATTTTGTATATAAATTATTAACTCACAATAAGTTAACTTCTTTTTTTAGAATATTAAATCAATAAAATTCCAAAAACACTTACGTCAAAATAAAATTCTTCCTAGATATGGATAATCAATTTTTATCAATATAAACACCATCCTTGATACATTAGGGCTAGTATTTTTGGGATTGTATAGTTAATAGGGGTTACATATTTAAGTATGTCATGAAGAAGGATTTCTCTACTTTTCCCTAATCTAGGGGTATAGTGATCATAGCTTGACTATTTTCAGAGCTATATAGTGGACCCCACATTCTTTTTTTCATTTTATATTATCTCCATTATTATTTCATAAGAATAATATAAAGAACAATCTCCAGGAAGAGTCTTGAATTTTTCATAGTCTTCTCTTTATGGTTTTTCAACCTAAAACATTTTATGTTGCTTTCTTTTTATTTAATTCTCGATTTTACCTAGCTCGTGAGGGATGTGTGTCTAGTGAGAAGAGACATGAATTTTTCCCAGAAATCCATTTATGGGTTTTAAATCTGATAATTACTATGTATCTTTCCTTGGGTAGTTTCAGGTCATGAATGTTAGAAATATGATTTTATGGTGTTTTAGTTCAAGCATCTTTGACCGAAGAATGCTAAAGTTTAAATTCATATAGCTTAGACTAATATGTCAATGTAGTTTAAATTCATATATATTATACATTTTTGACATAGTTTAAATTCATATGGATTGGAAATTTTTATTTTCTTATTTTCAAGTAGTATTGATTGGACCTTCTTGTTATTTTAGTTTAATTTCATATTGTAATAACCATGACCCTAGTAGCCCGAAGTCAGTGCCTTACTTTATTACATTGGTACTATAAAAAAATTTCATATCCCAAAGGACCAAATAGTTTAGTATATTTGGAAAACCATGTTAAAAAAAAATTGTTACATTGGAATTTTAAAGTAAAAAAACAAAAAAAAACTCCTTTGGAAACACCAATAAACTCCTAGATTATCCCTTCAAGTCATTCGTAATAAAAATCTTCTAATTCTGGGGAAAAAGATTAGAAAGGGGTGATATAAGATACTCAGTAATGATAAGAAATATAGTGTAATTTAAAATAAATAATAATGCATGATGAATAAATAAAAACTCATTCCATTAAACAAAATCTTGATCATAATATGGAAATAATTAAAGTTGATTAATGGTCAAGGCATTAGAAAGTCCGTATCATTTTTCTCATGAGACCTACTGATGCATCAAAGGTCTATAGTGGGCCATGAACATATATTAATAAGTCTAATTCATTACTCATATGAATGGTGTGAAACATAAACCACATATACATATGAAATGTAAATATCGTTCCCTAATCAGAAAACACAATCACTAATTATTATGATTAGTATGGTGAATAGTAACAAGATAGCACATCCACAGTCAAACTGATCATAAAAAATTTAATAAAATATGGTAGATGATATCATAAAATATCAATCCCAATAAATCATAAGATTAAATAGAGGGTGTTGAAAAATATGAAAATACTCTAATAAAATCATCAAGCAATTCTTGAGAGAAATACCCCTTTTTACTTTGTAAAGAATAGTTCTTTTGGAAAAATAATTTTTATTTGTCATAAAATCATATTATAAATATGAATATACCAAAAACATAAAGGTAATTACAATGAAATTATGTTTTATGTACAAATTATTTCCAACTAAACTGAACACATATAAAAATAGTTTTTAAGAAACTTTAGAAACGGGTCACCTTAAAGCGGTTTAAGAGAAAATATAAGAGTCTTTAAAGCCAAAAAAGGATAAATTGTTTACATAAAACCATAAATTAACTAAAAATTTCATTATAAAAATAGTGATTTTAGAAAAATATTTGTGGCTTAAAAATAGATTAAGGATGGTGCCTGAAATGGGTAAGAAATCAAGAAGTTCCCTTTAATCATGCTTGATTATCAGGAAGAATTGAGAAGGGGACCTTGTAAAACATGTATTTTACATCAAATAAAGATGAATTTATATAGATAAAAGATCTTGGAACATATATAGATAATTTATAATAATTATATAAAAATAATGAAGAGTTATATTGGGGTAAAGAGAGGGAAACCATAACCTGAATGGAAAATGGAGGTTTGGGAAGAAGCTCATACCTAATGTCTAAAATAATTATTCTATTATACATAACATCATGGATAATGAAATTATATTCATTAATAAACTATTTAAGAACATAATTAACATGTATTTTATTTATTTTAAACTTATTATTTTCATTTATTTCCTTTTTTATGAGTTATAAGATTTAATTCTGTCGTTCAGGAGTGTTTCTTTTCCTTGGTTTTCATGATTGGTTCATTTTATACATGTATGAAAGATCATATAAAATTTTAATAGTTATCTAGAATTTAAATTATATGTTATAAATGAAAATACATAATATTAAATGTTTATATAGTTCATTTGGTTATTTGGGTTGAGGATGGATCATTTGATAAGATGTTAGCAATAATCGTTTAGATTATTTTGGCGGTTTTTTATCATCCCAAATAGTATTGTTTAATTAATTAATATTATTTACACATAATAGTTATATAAAATTAAATAAGTTGTAATACATATATTATAATATGTTTTAACCATAAATTTTTTTTATTACCAGTATTGAAAGTAGAATTGAGAGATGAAAATGTGACATCCACGAAGGCGTCAAATTGGCACCTCACGGATGTTGTTTTAATTTTTAGAATAAAAGGAAGAGAAGAAGAGAATTGATGGTGGATTTTCCATTAACATAATAAAATTACAATATATATAAGATACTAAAGTTATCATTCCTGATTGTATAGAGGAGGTGAGGAAAGTATAAGAAAAGAAAAGAAAATAAAAAAGAAGAATAATGAAAATGAAAGAGGATTTTAGCTCTCAAATTCTTCTCCTTAAGAACCTCCTTAGGGAATTTTTTTTGGGTATTTTGTTGAGAACAAAACCTCATGGACATGGGGAAGAGGATCTTAAGAGGTGTCAATAGAATAGTTAGTGAGGGGTGGTATTTAAAGTGGAGGAGAGGGGTGTTTTTTATTATTTTATTCATTAATTTATTATTTTTCCTCAAGAAAACAAATAATGATGATTACATGAATAAATACAATAAATATAGAAGGATATTTGTGATTATGGTGCTTACATCAGAGATGACTCACGGAATAGTACATTTAACTTATAATTTATATATATTGTATATTACTATTCACCAAAAATTCAACAATTTTAGAAAAATCACAAAAAAAATAACCCTAACCATTTTTCAAGAAATTAGAATTAAAAAATAAACTCCATTTTATGAAAATAATTTTATAAATATGAGAAAATTAATATTTAATTAAAATAATTATTTATTTTACATTTATATATTTTAAAATTATAACTCGTTTTAAAACACTTTGAAAAATTATTTATGGTCTCATAAAATTATCTTATAATAATAAAGAAAAAAATTCTAATTTATGAGTCTCTTTTATGAAAATATATTTTCTTTTAAATCATTTTATTAATTAAAAAAAATCAATAAAATATTTATGACCTATAAAAATAAAGACACATAATTTATCATTTTGAAAACATTTCTTTACTTATTCCATGATATAAATATACCATATTTTAATTTATAAGATACATAAATTTTATTTATAGTTTCATGGGTGAAGTTACTATTATATTGGTCATATTATTATTCCTAATGTTCACATTAATATTCCAAAAGTCATATTTAATAGTATATTGAGATTTTAAACTTACTGTTGTGTAAATCATTAACTATCAAAGATTATAAAATTTAAAATAGAAATACCATAAGATCTTGGGGTGTTAAATTCTCCCCGACTACAAAAATTTCATCCTCTACATTTCTAGAATGTCACCTCATAAAAATATTTCGGTAGTTCATCATTATAAATTCCTCTGTTTCCCATGGCGTCTCTTTAATGTTATGATTTTTAAAAATTACCTTTACCAGTAGAGTCTTCTGATTCCTCAACACCTTCTTTCAAGTGTCCATAATCTAGATAGGCTCTTCATAGTAAGATAAATTATGTTCCAATTCTATTCCTTTATGAGTGAGTACATGCGTTGGTTCTGGCATGTACTTCCTTAACAAAGAGATGTGGAACACATTGTGTACTTCGGAAAGGTTATGTGCCATTATCAAATGATAATCCACAGCTCTAATTCTATCTTGGATTTAAAAGGACCAATATATAGGGTCTTAGTTTCCCTTTCTTTCCAAATCTTATAACACCCTTCCAGGGAGATACTATTAAGAAAACATGATCTCCCACCTGAAATTCTAAATCCTTCCTTCGATTATTAGCATATATTTTTTTCCTAATTTGAGTTGTTTTGATATGTGTTTGAATAGTATTTAACTTTAATGCAGTTCCCTCTAAAAGATATAGTCTTACAATCTTCTTTTCATCAACTTAATCCCAACAAGTTTGTGTATGACATATCTTCCCATACAATGCTTCATATGTTGCCATTAGAATTATTAAATATAAATTAATGTTGTATGAAAACTCTACCAAAGGTAAATTTTAAATGCCTCAACCCTAGTATCTCTACATCGGTGACTTACATAATTACATTGTCATAATAAAAATT
The DNA here is from genome assembly GCA_963277665.1 of Viscum album. Lineage (NCBI taxonomy): Eukaryota > Viridiplantae > Streptophyta > Magnoliopsida > Santalales > Viscaceae > Viscum > Viscum album. The sequence continues at coordinate 490,265,438 of OY728120.1, forward strand.
TAATTAATACCCCAAAGGTCTTAATAGTTTAGTAATTTTGGAAAACCAGATGCAAAAATAAGTTTTATGTTACAAATTTGAAAGGAAATAAAATATAAAAATTCCATTGGAAACCCCCATAAAATTCTAGATTTTCCTATAAGTCATTGATAATATTTATCTTCACATCCGAGTGAAAAATAAAATGAAATAAAGGGATCATCTTGGGTTCTTAGTAAGGGTAAGTAATATAGTAGAGGCATAGATAATAAGGCATTGTGAACAACTAAAATTACACAAACCATTAAAACGTAATCTTGAGAATAATAAGGCGGGAATAAAAGATAATTACATAATTACATAATAAAACTTAACCATGGATATTCTAAAATTCAAATAATCACATGTAATATCAATTACTAGTTTCATAATGAGGTAATATATAAGGTCGCACATCATAAACATACAGTCAAGGCCTCATCTAAGACATCATACATAATGGGTAAAAACCTAGTCTAGTTTGTCTCATAAGACCTACTGATGCATAGAGAGGCTATATAAATCCCCTCCCACCAATTACTAAGGCCAATATATTCCTCATATTAAAAGGGTGAAACATAAACAACATAAACATTCGTATTGAAAAACTAGCATATGAAATGTGAATACTTTAATTATAACCCATGAATGGTATCAAATTAGGATATCCATAGTCAAACTGGTCATCAATAATTTAACAAAATATGTGATATGGTATCATAAGAGATAAAACTCAATTTATTACCAGATTAAAAAATGGATTTTTACATAGATGAAGTTACTTTTAAATGATACCATTGAAAATTTCTTATGGAAATAATATTTAAACATTACAAAGTGTATCATACCACTTTGAAACATTAAATAATAATCCATTATAATATCATGATAATAAGTAAAATCTTTATATGATATATAAAAGGTTAGTAAATACACCACACATAATTAATAAGTTTTGAACAAGGAATATATCGCATAGAAAAAACTTTTTTTAATTTGGAAAGGAGAGTTTTTTTGGAAAATCATTGGTATTTTTCATGAAATGAGACTATAGATATGAATATCCGAGAAAATAAAAGGTAAGGAAATTGGAATAATATTTTAGGAATAAATTAGTTCCTACTTAAGTTAAATCATGTAAAAAGAGTTTTTAAGAAACATTAGAAATAAAACATTCTATTGTGGTTTATAAAAAATATTAAATATATTTTAAATAAAAAATGAATGTTTGTTTTCATAAACTCATAAATTAAAAAAGATATTTTTTCATGATAAAATTAGTGATTTTATAAAAATAATTGTGAATTAAAAAATATTTTGGAGCGCACTTGAAAACTGTTAAGAATTCAGGAAGTTCCCTTGATTTGGGCTTGCTTATCGAGAATAATTGAGAAGGGAAACTTGTAAAACAAGTATTTCCCAAAAATGAAAGATGAAATGATCTAGATATATTATTTTAGAACATATAAATATAATATAAAGTAATTAAACAAAAATAAAAAAGAATTACATTGGGGTAAAGATAAAGAAAGAGTAACTTGATGGAGAAAATGAAAGTTCGGGTAGAATCCCATACCACTATGTATTCAATCAAATCATATGCCCCAAAATTAATAATCATCAAATGGTACATTAAATACCACATAAATAAATATATTAATGATATGATATATCAATGGGCATTATACATACACCATACCTAAGAAATAGTAGTGAATAAAAAATATCTCACAAAAATTGAAGTGAGATGAGAAAACCCTTACCTTGTGTTGAAATGTGTTCTTCACTTGATCTTAATATCCGGTAAAACAAAATTAAATAAATAAATAAATAAATTTAGATCCTTTGATATATTTATTTGATTCATTATAGTTTTATTAAGTTCATTTATGGCCTTATTAATGAGTTATAGAGTTTAAGTTCATCGTTCAGGAGCATTGGTTTTCTAGATTTTTATGATCTGTTTACTATTATATGAGTATGGAAGTTCATTTTGATTGGGTAAAATTATCTAGAATTGAATTTATATGATATTAATGAAAATAATTAGTATTAAATGATTATATGATTCATTTTTTATATGGTATGAGTATGATTCATTTTATAAAACATTAGTGATATTTATTTGGATTATTTTGGTTGTTTTTCAATCATCGTGAACTAGTATTATTGTATGAATTAATATTATATATAAACTAGTGATCTAAAATTAAATAGGTTTTAATAAATATATTATATTCTATTTCAAGAATACAATTTTTTTATGACCATCATTGAAGGATAAATTTAATAATGAAAATTTGTTATCTATGAAGGTTGTAAATCGGCACCCCACGTACAATGATTTCATTTTTAAAGAGAGAGAAAGAAGTAAAGAAAGTAGTTTGATAAAGAATATACAATTAACATGATATAATTCCAGTATATAGATGATTCTAGAGTTATCATGCTCATTTTTATAGAACAGGTGAGGAGAGTATGAGAAAAGAAAATAACTTGAAAGAAATGTAAATGAAAAGGAAAGAGGTTTTTAGCTCTTGATTTCTCCTCATCGAGAACCTCCTTAAGGCACCTGGTTTTTGCCTTTCGTATATACAAGTGGGTCTGGGATATGAGGAAGAGGCTTGGAAATAGTATTTAGAAAATTTTGGATAGGTCCCAAAGCATGGAAGTTATGAGGAGAACGGGTGGTGAGAGGTTGTATTTATAGTGGAGGATAGGGGTGTTTTTTAATATTTTAGTCATTTTTTTTATTTTGGATAAAGAATATGAATAGTTTGAGAATTATCATCAAATATATTAAAATAATGAAAGATATTTTAAGATTATGGGCTTAAATTATCCATACATCACCTATGAATCAATAATTCATTTATTTAAAAAAAATCGTAAATTATTGTATTTTACTATGAACCAAAAATTCATGTATTTTAGAAAAATCCAAAAAATTCACCCTAAACATTTTGCAAGATGTTAATTTCAAAAATGCACCCCATTTTATATGTGAAATGTAATTTTTAATTAAATCATCATTTACTCAAAAAAATACAGATTTTAAAATTATAACTGATTTTATAACACTTCGGAAAATTAACAACGAAATCATAAAATTTTCCTAAAATTATAAGACAAAAAAATATTAATTTATTAATTCATTTTATGAAAATAAATTTTCTTGTAAAAAATTTTATTAATTATAATCTTGTAATTAAATATTTATGATTTTAAAAAATACCAACACTTAATTATTAATTTTTAAAATATTAACTTAGTAATACTATGATATAATTACATCATAACTTAATTTATAAGATGCATAAATTTTATTTATACATTCATGGGTGAGGTTACTATTCATTTGTCTGATTTACTATTCATAAGGGTCAATTATTATTCATACAGGTAACATTATTATTCCAAATAGTCAATTTACTATTCACCAAAAAAAATTAACTTAATCCTGTTAAACTCTAAATATTTTATTGATCGCAACATTGTATGCCCTTTTTTCAAAATTCAATTCACAGAAGTAGAAAAATTATGTTTAATGCTAATCTTATAGGTGTGGTGAGAAGTCGGCTAAAAAGAATATTCAAAAGTTCAATAAGTCTCTATATCTAATTTGAATATAAAAATTATTCTAATGATCTATATTGGATTAAAATCTGTATATTTAATCTATTTTTAATTTTAAAATAAATTTAAATTATAATAATTATTTAAAAAAACAAATTTTTTAAATAAAATGCAGTCTTTTCACTATTCATTAAAAAATGAAACTTCTCTGAAAATACAAAAAATTTACCAAAAGTTAATTTTGAAAAAAAAAATTATTATACCAAAAATTATATATTTCATCATAAATATTTTTTATTTATTTGAAACTATTATAAATAACCTTTAATAATTGTTATTACCGTTAATATTTGTATGCTTAACGGCTTGGATATAACTATCTTGTTTACATAATTATAATAAAAAAGTGTTTTTCACAATGAATTATTATTGCATGCATTAAATTCTATATTAAATTTATTTGTAAATCCTTGGGGTGTTACATTCATCACTCCTTTAATAAATTGTATCCTTGTAATTTTGTATTCCACTTTGAAAAAAAAGGTTTATTTTTTAAAATTCCTTTGGGGGAAACCCATATCAGAAATAGGGTTAATAAAACATCCACTTAATAAGAAGAAAAGTGGAAATATGAAGGTCACAAATATGTTATACTTTAAAATTAGAGAATATTAGTTGGAATTTAAAACATGGGCATGAAAGAGAAATCTAACCATTAATTTCTTATGGATAATGATAAAGGGCATGGTTATTATAAATTAAATCATAAAAAAACTTTGAATCTTATAATCGGTTAAAAGATCAATGATCTCTTAGTAAGTAAAGTTAATATATAACGGTTTTTTTCAAAATAATTTTCCTAGAATTGAGGGATTCCTTTACTATCTAGTTAATCACTTGATAAATTAAACATACTTCATTACTTTCTATTTCATAATAGTAACATCATCCTTTGTTTGTGCTTTGATCTATTTTCACTTCATTCCTAATACCTAGAAATGAACGTTCAGTTGAGTTTTTCAATCCTGATGAATTCCAATAAAATTCTAGGAATCATATATTTAATGTCTCGTATTTTCTATGTGTTATTTTAAAATATTATATAGAGTTATTACAAGGTCATTCTTCTTTATGGAGTGCGATTCCGAGGAACGGGGTGCCCAGAATAAATTTTTGAAATAAATTAAACTTTTAAATAGTAGGCATGAGAGGTTTTCCTAAAAAAGTGGAATAACTTTTAAACAGGTTCTTCAATCAGAAATCTGATGATACTGTTGTGTTCAGAGCAGCATCTTTACCTTAGGTGGGGCCTAACATCGACCGGCAAGGATCGGGTTCAAAAGTTATTTTTTGGATGTTTTAAAGGAAATAAAATAAATTAATAAATTATTATTTTTAAATGTTTCCATAATGCAGCGATACATTATTTTGTTTCAAAATAGAATGAGTCTTTGGTTAGGCTCATAACCCAAGAGAACTCCCTAAAATCCTCTAGAGTATTGGATATAAGCCAACCTTCTAGAATTCTTGACGAATGTCGACGAATTACAAATGTGTGGATTTTTGTGAAGTGAGATTGAATTCCAGCTGACAACCACTCTTCCTCTTCATTAACGATCGGGGTAGGGGTTTTTATTTATATTCTTCTTTTCCCCAATCATGGATTAAATGACGAACGCCAATCAACCCAAAAACAAGTTGACCCATGGATCGTGTGTTCTTCCTAGAGTAGTTTATCTAGTTATTTTGTGGAATGAATCTATGCTAGATGTAAGTCTTTGTTTGGATTTCCTCTTTTTGATCCTACTAATGGTAGAGGAACAACGTCGTGACGAACGATGGTGGAGGTTCATTCCTAGAATTGATTTTGGATTTCTCCTCCCCTTTTTAACCCCATGTTCTTTGTTTTATTTGTAGGGTTATGAACAACGGATCATTTCACATCTATTTATCAATTCAGCGATCCCAAATTGGAGATCTGATTTTGTGATGACTCAATAGAGGTGTGATGGTGATGGAGAAAGATGAATCAAAATGGTTCGGAAGAAATCGTTCTTCACATAGATGATAAAAACAAGTTTTTGGGGACTACATATCCCCTAAAACCTCCTTAAATGTTTATGGTATAGTAGGTAAACCTTGGATCTTCAGTTTTGAGATGATCGGTTCGCTGGATCGAAGACTGGAGAAGCAAATGGGGTGCGGCGGCGACGAATGCCAATTCTAGAAAATCCCAATCAACATGGAATGTGTTCTGAAGAAAATGCCATGTGGGGTTGGCATGGCGGTGTCTAGGGTTTACACACTATACATGGTGAAGAAAAGCAGTGTGCTCCTGCGAGGACACAGCGAGTGGGTCCCACCCATTGGCGGCTGGTGTTCCGGACGACAAGAAGTATAGACATAGTGTGTGACCATTTTCACACAATGTGTGGGTCCTTACATGGACCCTACAAGTATCTCGAGAGATACATGGACACGAGGTAGCATATACGGTATATACTCCACCACATGGCTAGACCTAGCTGGATACACAGACCACCGCATGTGCCGATACGCAGTCTGGGTATGCGGTCATTGTGACTAACCTCTAGACTATGGGTTTGGGTTTCAAGTGTATCTGGATGTGTTTCTATTGATATATGTTCAGTATAAATATACTATGTAGAGTTGATTGTACCTTTACTTTTTTTATTTATTTGTGGTTGTTTGGGTCCCCTGCTGAGTATTGTTATACTCACCCCTGCATGGGATTTGCCCGCATGTGTCGTGTCTTGTGCAGATGAGCGGCCTTTTGATAGAGTCTAGGGAGAACCAAGACCAGACTGAGTTTTCGGAGTTCCTTACCGGCCGAGTTGTTCCTGGGGACATAATTAGTATTACCAGTACGTACTTTATTTCTTATAGGTTGGACTTCGTAGTTTTTAGACTCTTTATTTTGGTGATCTTGTATTCTGTCCTAGTTTACATTTTGTACCAACTTTTCGTTATGCTCTGTTGGTTGGGTTTAGTTGTATGCATGAATTTTGTTCCTTAATGGTTTTTAATTTTCATCATTTTTAGGTTGATGATTTTTTCTTGTGTATAGGTACTTAGGAAATGCCTCCCATATTAGTGATATGCCTACTCGGTGCTAGTCACCAGCCCCTGGCCTGTTGGAGGTGGGCTTGGGGAGTCGCGGTGTGGGCCCCAATGGGACGGGTCATGAAAGAGTGTTATCAGAGGTGTTTGGTTCTACCTTAGGACAAAGAGTATCTGAGATTGTTTTGGGGAAATAGTGTCAAGTTTTCTGAGTTCATCTTTTAGGCCAGGGACTCTAGTGTTGGTGCGGGCAGCCGACGTATCAATCCATCAGGACTCTGATAACCTACTTTTCAACTCGTTACATGAAAGCACTAGTTGTGGGGAAATAAAAGAATTTTAAGTGCATCATATAGGAATGGGTTGTGTTTTCCATGTCTTTTAATGTCAGCTATCTAGATATACTCTTGACCATGGTACATCTTGTTTCTTACAGAATGCCTCTATGACGCATACCCACTAGGATTCAATTTCTCAATCACGAGGATGACCCCCTTAGTGACAAGGCTTCGATACAGGGGCCAATTCCTCAGATGTTACCCTCAGGTGGTGCACCTTCTATACCACCACTAATGGAGAAGTACATGGTACCTACTGTACCAACAGACGAAAAGAACAGGCTGATCGCGCACCATGAGTTTCAGAAACAGAGACCCCTAAAGTTTCGAGATGAGCCCGACCCTCAGAAGGAAAACGACTGGCTTGAGGTGGTGACCATATATTTTCATCTAGTGAGGACACTAGAAAACCATATGGTGATCCTAGGAGCGAGCCTTCTTTAGGGTTCGGTGGGAATATGGTAGAGTTTGATCGCGCAGACTCACGAAGAGGATACTCTTTCATAGATGGAGTTTGAGATATTATTTAGGGAGAGAGTTATATCTAGTTATGGTGATAGAAGTGCATATCCACAAGCTCTTTTATCTATAATAGGGCAGTTTGACGGTGGTTTAAAATTCTTCTAGGTTCACCAACCTCTCCAGGTACTCAATAGATATGGTTATGGATCAGTACTTCAGATCTCAGACCTTTGAGAAAGGTCTAAAATGGGACATCCAAGCTAGTGTAGTTCCTCTATGAATTTAAACTTATGTAGGAGTTATTGAGTTTGATTTGGTGTTCCAGAGCTTCTTAGCTGAGCAGAGATAGCCAGTGGCAGTCAGCAGCAAGCAAACAGGTTCATAGACCTCGGCAGCAGGGATCCGACATCAGACACAGGGATCAAAACATGGGAGACGTCACAAGAGGACCCAAGATAGAGGATCGACAGTCCAGGGCTCTCAGGATTGATGCATTTATCATAAGGAGAGGTGATTATATTCATGTGATGGTAGAGGAAATCTCGCTAGATACTGTCCAACCATTCATATTTTTTAAAGGGGGTGGTGGATGGACCACTGAGGTAGAGGTAGAGAGTGGAGCAGGCAGACCCGCTAGGCGACGGACATGGAAGAGAAGCAGGGAGAGTTGTAGGTTGGGGCATATGCTTTGATCTACTTCCACCACCACCCCTAGGAGGTCCGCACCAGGCGTAGGGAGCTGGGGGACAAGGGTGGGGAAAACTTCATGCAGTCAAGGTGTACAACCCAGGGACTCCAGGAATGATATAGGGAATGGTCTTTGTATTTTATACCTTATCTAACATACTCATAGACATAGGTTCCAGTAATTATTTCCTCGCTACATGTATTTTGTAAATCCTTGAGATCCTGGTAGAGCCATTGACTTGACCCTTATGCTTGGGGACACCTACAGGAGGAGACTCAATGATCACGCATCTTTGAAGATAGTGTGATCTTTCCCTTGGAGGTGAGAGTTTTGGTTGGAACCTCTTGGTGGCAGTGTCTAGAACTTACGATTTCATTCTTAGTATAGATTGGTTATCTTAGGTCTATTCTCAAATTGACCACTTTAGGTTAAGAGTGTGGTGTGTTTTCAGTGATGGGATGTGGTTTTTCTTTGTTGGTGAAAAGGAAACCCAGGCACCACAGAATAGGCTCATGCATAGGAGGGTGCATCCAATCACTCATGAGTTGGTTAGCCTTACCCTCGGAGCAGTAGATGTCGTGATCTTTTAGTTCCTAGCTGTAGTGGAAGAGTACAAGTATGTATTTCCAGAATTGTTTCCAATATTACCTCACTACTTGGACATCGACTTCTGCATCGACTTACACCCTAAGACAGCACCAATATCCTCACCACTGTATCAGATGGCTCCCGCAGATATTCACGAGCTTAGGGTTTAGTTAGAGGATTTGTAGAGAAAAGGATTCGTAAGATACAGTGTTTCACCCTGGGAAGCCTCATTTTTTTCAAGAAGGAAGACAGGAGTTTGATGTTGTGCATGGATTACCAGTTCTTGAATCAGGTAACTATGAAAAATAAGTATCCACTGGTGAGGATCAACGACCTCTTTGATCAACTGAGAGGGGGAAAATGGTTCTCGAAGGTTTACCTTCGATCGGGTTACCACAAGTTACAATTACGAGATGAGGATATACCAAAGATGGGTTTCTGATGCAACTACGGTCACTACGAGTACTTGGTGATACCCTTCCACGTGACGAACTCCCTCGCAGTTTTCATGGGACTTATGAACCGGATCATTTATACAAACCTAGACCAGTTCATAGTGGTCTTCATCAATGACATCCTTGTGTACTCGGTGTTAGAGGAGGATCATGTGAGACACCATCGGATGGTTCTATACATACTCTAAGAGAACCAAGTTTATGGGAATCTCTCTATGTGCTAGTTCTGGATATAAGAGGTCCACTTTATATTACATGTTATCTCAGAAGATTGAGTAGCGGTGGACCTAGTCGAGGTCGAGGTGGTGCGAGTATGGGAGACTCCTCGGAGTGTGACAGAGGTACGGAGCTTACTTTGGATGGTAGGAAACTACAAGAGATTTATCCCTAATTTATCTTAGATGTCAGCACTGATGATAGCCTTGAAATGGAAGGGGCAGTCTTTTTTATAGACAAAGAACTAGCAACAATATTTCTAGAAGTTGAGGTAGATTTTGATGAGGGAACTAATCTTGAGATTTCCAGAAAATGGTGTCAAGTACGTAGTTTTATATAATGCATCAGGGACCAGTATTGGATATATCTTGATACAGAGACAGGTGATGATTCCTTATGGTTCGTACCAGATAAGATCTCCTGAGAAAAACTATGTGACCCATGATCTTGAATTGGCAGTGGCAGTCTTCGCTTTGAAGATGTAGTGACACTACCTGATGGTCAAACGGTTTACCATATACCCTGACTACAAGAGAATAAAGAACATTTTATGACATAAGGATTTGAATCTGCAACAAAGGTTATGGGTAGAGATCCTACATTATTATGACTTCAATATAGTCTATACTTCTGGGAAGGGAAATTTTTCGTGAAAATGCTATCAGTAGGAGATCAAGTTTGTAGCTGTTGAGCGAGGAGTCAGAACAGTTGGCCTCTCTACAGTTTTCCCTCATGGATGGAGATGATACAGCGTATCACCATTCAATGGTTGTTACCCCTCCACTCTTATGGTGAGTCTAGGTGGCATAGTTAGGGGATGTCGACTATGAGACTTTACATGATCAATTATACATAGGACATGATCCTGATGGATATTCTCAAGTTGGAGAGAACGTAGTCCTTTTTAGAGGGTGTGTAGTTGGACTGGTGGCATTACAAGAGGAGGTTCTGAGGGATTTTCATACATCCCCATTGGTGGAACATCCTAGAGTAGTGAAAACATACCAGGATCTCCGACATCAATTCTGGTGGATAGGTATGAAGAAGGCAGTAGCAGAGTTCATTTTTTGATGCCTTGTGTGCCGACAGGTAAAGTCTGACCACCAAGTTCTCGTAGGGTTAGCTCACCCCCTGTAAGTTCTATAGTGGTAGTGGTATAGAATATAAATGGACTATTTGATGGGCTTACCATGAACATCCAAGGTACAAAATTCCATCTGGTTTATCATTAACAGACTCACCAAGTCAGTCCACTTCCTAGCTATCAATAAGCAGAGTTCCATAGCGAGCATGGGATGCCTCTATGTTCAGGTGATAGTTATGAATCATGGCTTCCTTTTGACGATATTCTCGGATTGAGACGCACACTTCACATCCCAGTTGTGGAAGGGATGATAGGAGGCTTTTGGGACTGAGCTACACTTGATAATGGTGTTCCATCCCCAGATCGATGGTCAGATGAAGAGGACCATCCAGGTTCTTGAGGATATATTACAGACTTGTATCTTTGACTTTGGTCGTAGTTGGGAGGACCAACTACCACTAGTATTGTTTTCATATAATAATAGATTCCTCTCCACCATTGGCATGGAACCGTTCAAGGCCTTATATGGATGACCCTTCTGGTTACCACTCTGCTAGACTGACCTCAGAGAGTCAGCACTCAAGGTTCCGGAGCTGGTGTGATCTACCAATGAGAAGGTACAACTCATCCATGAGTGAATGAAGACTATATTGAGATGGCATAAGTCTTATGCTAATAGATGGAGGATACCACTTGAGTTTGAGGAGGGAGACCATGTCTTCCTTTGGGTCTCCCCTCAACGATGATTATGGAGATTTTTATGGGGTGGCATGTTTTCCCCAAGGTTCATCGGCACTTTTTAGGTACTACACTGAGTTTGCGAGGCGGCATGCTGCCTAGATCTATCACTGCAGTTGCACCGGGTACATGTCGTCTTCCATGTATCATAGTTGAATAAGTACGTGCATGATCTTCTCACATCATCAACTAGGGAGATCTAGAAATCGAGGATAAAGAGACCTTCACAAAGTACCCAGTGGATGTTGAGGATTGGAAGGAGATGATACTTCATGGGAGAGTGATTCCCCTAATTCATGTCTGGTGATAGTAGGAGAATCTTCATCAGAGCACGTGGGAGCAGGAGGATCATATTCGTGTGCATTACCCCCCATATTTTTGAGTATCCCCCCCCCCTTTGCTTTGGAATTTTGGGATGTAAATTCCTAAGTTGGGGAGAATATAATGTCTCAGATTTTCTGTGTATTATTTTAAAATATTATATGGACTTATTATGTGGTCATTCTTTGTGATGGCATGCGATTCTGAGGCACGGGGTGCCCGAAATAAATGTTTGAAATAAATTATACTTTTAAATAGTGTGCGCAAGTGGTTTTCCTCAAAAAGTGGAATAAAATTTAAAGGAGTGCCTGAATCCTAAATCTAAGGATGTTGTTGCATTCAGAGTAGCAACTTTACCTCCAATGGGGCCTAACATCGACTGGCACGGGTCATCTCTAAAAGCTAGTTTTTGGACGTTTTAAAAGAAATAAAATAAATTAATAAATTATTTTATTTTAAAAGTTTTTATAACACATTGATGATTTATTTTATTTTAAAAGAGTTGGAGTCTTGGTTTAGGCTCATAACCCTATAGAACTCCCTAAAATCATCTAGATCTTTAGAGAGGATCTAACCATGCATAATTATTAACAAATGCTGACAAATGACAATTGCATGGATCATCGTGCCATGAGATCGAATTCTGACTGATGATCGATCTTCCTCTCCATTGGAGATCAAGGTAGGGGTTGTTATTTTGATTATTCTTTTCCCTGTTCGTGGATTAAATGAAGAACGTGGATCAACCCACAAATAGGTTGACCCGCAGATCGTGCATTCTTATGGGAGGGTTTTATCGGGTTATTTAGGGGAATGAATCCATGCTAGACTGAATTCTTTGTTTGGATTTTCTCCGTTTGATCATAATAATGGGATAAAATCAATGTCGTGATGAATGACAATGGAGGTTCATTCTTTGAACTACTTTTGGATTTCTTATCCCCTTTTTAACCCCACATTATTCAAGTTCTTTGCGGGGTTATGAACAATGGATCGTTGCACGTCTTTTTCACAATGTAACAATACCAAATTGGAGATCCGACATTGTGACAACTCAATGGAGTTGTGATGGCGATGGTGGTAGACAAATAGACATGGTTCAGAAGAAATATTTATTTGACCGTTATTCGTGAAAATGAATGTTTTCAGGGCTGATCAAACCCAAAAAACCTCCCAAAACATTAATGGTATAGCATGGTAACCTCGGATCTTGAGTATCGATCCGATCAGATGGTCAGATCAAAGACCGAAGGGGCAACCGGGGCACGGCGGTGAAAAATGTCGATTCTGGAAAATCCTGATCAACATGGTGTGTGTTCCAAAGAACACACTGTGAGGGGTCGACATAAAGATATCTAGGGTTTCCATTCTATACACACTAAAGAACACGACGTGCTCCTAGGAGGACATGACATGTGGTTCCCACCCAACGATGACTGGAGTTCTGGGCAACAGGAAGCATAGACATGGAGTTTGACCATTATCACATGGTGTGTGGGTCCTTACGCAGACCTGGAATGTATCATGGGAGATAAACGAACACAGGGTGGAGTACACGGCATGTACTCCACCGCACAACCAGACCTGGCCAGATACGCGGACCACCCTGTATACCGGTACATAGTCTGGGATACACGGGTTGAAGCCGTGTGCAGGCACCTGGCCAGCGTACATGGAGAGGACCCTGGATACTTAGAAATGGGGTGTGATTTTTCCTACATGTCTTGTATATACTTTTTTACATGACATGTTCTCCAAACTCCGACCGTTCTACACGGGCAATACCTAGAGTTGAGGGACACTACGTGTGTTCCCTTCTACACGCAGTGTACCTTTATACACATGGATTGATCTTCTTGTCCATCATTCCATGGAAAAAAATTGGGTTAGTTCCCCTTTGTTCATTCCTTTGAATTTCAGGTATCATTTCCATCCACTGGAGTATGATCCCTTCAGTAGGAATTTCCCAGATAGAGTTAGGTATCCCTCGGATAGGCCCGCATTGAGATGCTCTATCCATTCTTAACCCTAGGTAGAGTCAGGTATCGATGTGACTAATCCTATAGGACGTAGATCCTCTACTTACCAGGTGAATCTGGATGAATCATGGTATCCACCAAGGCCCTGTTAGTGATCCTTATCCGTGTATCGTAATCTTTTCTCACTCAAGAGTGTGTTCTCCTAGAATGATTGTATATGTTCTTTCTTCAAATCTATTAGTTCATCTATCTCTCTCATAGATTTTCCCAAAAAATATTACTTCTCGGATAGACGTCATCAGATCTATCAGACTCATGGATTGAGTTTTCCTGGAAAAGTGCTTTGTGGAATCTTCGAACTGAATCCCTAGAGTGGGTATGTGGTCGTTGTTACTAACCTCTAGACTAAGGGTATGGGTTTCAAGTATATCTGTATGTGTTTCTCTTGATATATGTTCAGTATAAAAATTTTGTGTAGAGATGATTGTACCTTTACTTTGTGTGTTACTTTGTTGTTTTTGGGGTCCCCTACTGAGTATTTTTATACTCACCCATGCACTGGCTTTTCCCATACCTGTCATGTCTTATGCAGAAGTGGGTCCTTTTGATGGATTCTACAACGGACCAGGATCGAACCGAGATTTATTAGTTCCTTTTAGGTTGAGGTATTCCTACGACTATGAGTAGAAGTCCCAGTACCTACTTTCTTTATTACATGTTGGACTTTGTATTTTTTAGACTCTTTATTTTGGGGGGCTTGTATTCTGGCCCAGTTTACTTACCGCACTTACTTCTGTTGTACTCTGTTGGTTGGGTTTAGTTGTATGCTTGCATTTTGTTATTTAGTGGTTTTTACTTTTCAGAATTTGTGGTCTTGAAGATGTGTGCATGTGTACATGTACTTTGGAAATTCCTCCCATGTTAGTGATATGCCTACTCGGTGCTAGTCACCAGCCCTTGGCCTATTGGAGGCGGGCTTCAGGAGTCACAGTGTGGGCCCCACTAGGACGATTTGTGACAATAGATCCAAAACAATTATAACTATCTATTCATCTTGTCTTTATACATTAACCAAATCCAAAATGTTTAGGATAAGATAAGATAATTTCACAAAAATAATAAACATTTATATGATAAAAAAACAACTTTAATCTCCAAAATTCAAATGTAAAACTCAAATTTCAACAAAGATCCTTTTGAAAATTTATATTATTCCTAAAAAATATTCTAGACTATGGCCCAAAAATCATAATTATTTTTTAATATATTCTTCCAAATGACATTGATATCTCTTAATTTCTTATACCAAAAATTTCATTGTCCATATCATATAATATCCAATACATTATATCTATTTCCATAAATAACATGGATCACCATAATCCTACAATAAAATAATATTTGACTCCAAATTAAAATTCAACATTTATTCCTCAAAATATTATATTAACAAAAATCTTATAGGCTTCCAAAAATTGTGAATGTATTTTGAAATAACATTAATCACTTAATCACCAAATAATTTTCCAATCCCAAAGTTATCAATTTAATTAAAAAAATTCCATAAAATCAACATAACATTTATCCACTATATTTTTTAACAAAAAAATCATGATAACCAGGACTTCTTGTAGGAAAGTGGTAGGGGTTGCACCCTTTTTTCCCTTCAGTTGTGGTTTCAAACCTTGCGGCTTTTCTAGACGTGATGGGTGGTCCTTTTTCTAAAAGCATATAACTTATAAAATAAATATGATGGACTTCCTTGAAATAAGGTCATTCACTAAACATTCTTTTAACTTGGAATTTCAATAAAACCTCAATACATAAATATATCTTACATTTATTTCCACATAGGTCTTTCTTTAGTCTATAGGTTATCATGTAGAATAGAGAATTGACTCAGGTAATGCATAAGTCGTCAACATTTAAGGCAAATAACTATAAATGGATTCTTAATATCATTTTTATTTCCTTATATTTTACTTTTCATTTTTTCTAGGAAATTATTTTCTTTGTGTTCTTTACCACACATAAATAATTTATCCAATCCTTTGATACACTTTACTTGGTGTATCCTTCTACATTTCTTGAATGATGGAAATCGAGCCTTCTTTTATCCATGGTCTCCACCACTAGAGTTCTTAGAATACTTCATTCTTATCTTATTTGGTGGGTTATAGAATTGGTTAAGGTATATGTTGTTAATAATATTTTAGGAAAACTAATTATGAATGAACATGATATCTTTTACTCTATCAACATCCCATTTGTTTGCCCATCACCACCACCTTTTCCATCATGTTCAATGTTAACATGACTCCTTCAATTTCTTTCCATTGTCTAAAACTAAGAAGCATAGTGTGAGTAACAATAGTCATAGTTAGAAAAATGTATAATCATTTATAGAATATCATAAATCCTTATTTTTAACCTAAAACACCTTAGTATTAACTTAGGTTATTAATTTTCAGTATATATTCAAATCCTTAATAATTTTTTGTAATGAAAATTTGAATTATCCTAATAATATCCCTCAGGATTGTCAAACCAGGTGCGTAGTAAGGCCCATTGTCATATACCAGGTTACCCTAAGTCGGGCCTCAGACACCTTGTCGGAGTTATTACTTCTAGGTATATTTCTTCTAAAACCAGTTCCACCTGTAGTATCCGAACAGGGATATATTTCTAGGAAGACACACATAATCTTTACATTACCAAAATTCTAGGATTTTAAAATTATCTTCAAATTCAATCTTAGGGTTATGTTCACTAATCTACATTTTCTAAATCTAGTTTCCATGTTTTCAAAAAAACTTCCTTTGATAACAAATAAAAAGAACCAGACCCCAGTAACCTGAAGTCTGTTCCTCACTTCATTACATTATCATAATAAACTAGAAATTTGTTTCCAGAAGAACCAAATAGTTTACCAGTTTTGGAAAACCAGATACAAATATAAGTTTTACATTACAATTTTGAAAGGAAATAAAATATATAAATTCCATAAAAAACACCCATAAACTATTAGATTATTCCTATAATGAATTCATGATATTAATCATCACATCCTAAGGAAAAATAAAAAATAAGAAAGGGGTGAGATCATGTTCTTAGTAAGGGTAAGTAATACAACGTAAGCATAAATAATAAGGCATGGTGAATAAATAAAAGTACACATTCCATTAAAACATAATCTTGAGCATAATATTTTAGGAATAAAAGATGATTAAATAATTCCATCATAAAATATAACCATGGATTCTAAATTAGTCTAATAATCACATGGACAATAAATTAATAGTTTCATAATGAGGTAAATCATAATGATGGACATCATAAACATATCGTCAAGGCCTCATCCAAGACATCATACATAATGGGTAAAAACCTAGTCTATTTTGTCTCATTAGACCTATCAATGCATCTAGGATCTATAAAGGGACCCACCCATCACTTACTAAGTCTA
This sequence comes from Viscum album, assembly GCA_963277665.1. Taxonomy (NCBI): domain Eukaryota; kingdom Viridiplantae; phylum Streptophyta; class Magnoliopsida; order Santalales; family Viscaceae; genus Viscum; species Viscum album. The sequence goes on from OY728120.1 coordinate 490,282,448, forward strand.
ATACATTCCTCATATGAAAATGTTGAAACATAAACAACATAAAAAATTCATATTGAAAAACTGGCATATAAAATGTGAATACTTTAACTATAACCCATGAATGGTATCAAATTAGCACATTCATAGTCAATGTGATCATAAATCATTCAATAAAATATGGTAGATGGTATCATAAGAGATAAAAATCAATGAAGTACAAGATTCAAAAAAGGATATTTACATATATTAAATACTTTTAAATGAAACCATATAAAAAATCTTGAGGAAATAATATTTAAACATTCCAAAGTGTCCCATACCACTTTGAAACATTAAAAACATAATACCTTAGAATATAATGAGAACAAGTTGACTCTTTATATTATATATCAACGGTTATTACATACACCACACACAAGTAATAAGTGTTGAACAAGTCATATATCTTATATGAAGTAAAAGTGGGATGAGAAAACCCTTTTCACTTAGGAAGAAACATTTCTTTTAGAAAATCATTTGTATTTGTCATGAAATCAGATTTTAAAAATGTATATCTCAGAAAATAAAATTTAAGGACATAGTAATTGTATTTTAGTCATAAATTATGTCTCACTGAAGAGAAATCATATAAAAAGAGTTTTTAAGAAACTTTTGAAATAACACATTTTAGTGTGGTTTAAGGAAAATATTAAAGAGATTTTAAAGAGGAAAGGCATGTTTGTTTTAATAAAACCATAAATAAAAAAATACATTTTTTAAGATAAAATGAGTTATTTTATTAAAAATAATGGTTTCTTAAAATATATTTTGCAGTTCACTTGAAAACAGATAAGAAATTGAGAAGTTCCCTTGATTCAGGCTTGTTTATTAAGAATGTTTGAGAAGGGAACCTTGTAAAAAATGTGTTTCCCATAAACAAAAGATGAAATGATATAGATATATGAGTTTTTAACATATAAATATAATATACAAGAAGTAAAAATTAATAAATAATTGTTAAATTGTGGTAAACATAGAGAAAGAGTGGCTCGAAGAAAAAATGATAGTTCGGGTAAAATCCCTTACCACTTTGTAATCAATCGAATCATATGCCCCAAAATTAATAATAATAAAATGGTAAATTAAATACTATAAAAATTAATTAATTAATTATATGATACATCAATTGGTTATATACATACACCATACACAGGAAATAGCGGTGAATAAGGAATATCTTACAAAAATGGAAGTGAGATGAGAAAACCCTTACCTTATGTCTGGATGTGTTTTGCACTAGATCTTAATTTCCTAAAAAATAAAATTAAATACATTAATTAATTAATTATGATCCTTTTATATTTTTATTTTATTCATTATAGTTTTATTAACTTCCTTTATGGACTTATTAATGAGTTATAGAGTTTAAGTTTATCGTTTGGGAGCATTCGTTTCCTGGTTTTCATGATTTGATTACTTGTATATGAGTGTGGAAGGTCATGTGGAACGGATAAAATTACTCAGAATTTAATTTATATGATATTAATTAATATAAAAAATATTAAATTGTAATATAATTTATTTTTTATATGGTATGAGGATAATTCATTGAATAAAACAATAGTGATAATCATTTGGATTATTTTGGCGGGTTTTCAATCATCACGAACTAGTTTTTTAGTATGAATTAATATTATATATATACACATTATAGAACATTAAATTGGTTTTAATGAATATATTATAGTATATTGTAAACGTAAAAATGGTTTCATGACTATCCTTTAAGGAGAAATTGAATAATGAAAACCTTTCATCCACGAAGGTTGTAAATCGGCACTTCATGGACGATGATTTCATTTTTAAAATAAAAGAGAGAGAGAAAGTATTTAGATGAAGTATATTCCACTAAAATGACATAATTAAAGTATATATATGATTATGGAGTTATAATTCTCATTTGGATAGAGTCGGTGAGGATAGGATAAGAAAATAAAGGAACTTGAAAGAAATTTAAATGAAAAGGAAAGAGAATTTTACCTTTTGTTTTCCCCTCATTGAGAACCTCCTTAAGGCCCCTAGTTTTTTCCTTTTAGTGATACCAATACATATTGGATGTGGGGAATAGTTTTTAGAATTTATAAAAGTCTCAATTCTTGGAAGGTGTGGGGAGAAGGGGTGGGGAGGTGTGGTATTTATAGTGGAAGAGAGGGGTGTTTTTAAATATTTTATTCATTTTTTTATTTTGGATCCAGACTATGAATAGTTTGTGAATTATCATAAAATATATTAAAATAATGAATTATAGTTATGTATTTTGGGATTACATCATCCATACATCATCTATAACTCAATAATTCATGTATTTAATATTTATCGTAAATTATCGTAATTTACTATTCACCAAAAATTCAAATGTTTTAGAAAAATTAGAAAAATTCACACTAACCATTTTTTGACATTTATAATTAAAAATGAACACTATTTTATGAAAATAACTTTACAAATATGATAAATTTAATTTTTAATTAAAATCATCATTTACTTGGAAAATATATATTTTTAAATTATAACTGATTTTATAACACTTTGAGAAATTAACTAAGTCCTTATAAAATTATCCTAAAATCATAAGACTACAAAATATTAATTTATAAATACATTTTATGAAAATAAATTTTCTTTTAAAATATTTTATTAATTATAATCTTGTAATTAAATATTTCTCACTTTCAAAAATACCAACAATTATTTATTTATTTTTAAAATATTCAATTACTTATTCTATGATATAATTATATCATACCTTGATTTATAAGATTCATAAATTTTATTTATAAATTCATGGGTGAGGTTAGTATTAATTTTGTTAATTTACTATTCATAAGGGTTAATTACTATTTATAAAGGTAACATTACTATTCTGAAGGGTCATGTTACTATTCACCAAAAAATTAAGTTGATCCTGTTAGACTATAAATATATAAGTGATTGCAACCATTTATGATAATTTTTTAAAATTAAATTCACCAAAGAGAAAAAATTATGTTTAATTCTATTCTCGTATGTGTAGTGAGAAGGCGGGTAAAAAGAACGTCCAAAAGTTCAATAATTATTCATATCTAATTTCAATTTAAAATTGATTCTAATCATATAAATTGTATTAATATATTTATAATTGATCTATTGTGACTTTAAAAATAAATTTAATGTGTAATAATTATTTAAACAAAAAACCTAGTTTTTGAGTAAAATGCAGTTTTTTCACTATTCATAAAAAATGAAACTTCTCATAAAAATATTAAAAATTCAACCTTAGTTAATTTAAAAAAAATGATTTTTTTTAACAAAAAAAATTATATTTCATTATAAATAAGTTTTATTTATGTGAAACCATTTTAAATAGCATTTAATAGTTGTTATTATTATTAATATTACTATGTTAAACAGCTAGGATATAACTATCTTGTTTAAATAATTATAATAACAAATTTTTGTTTCATAGATACTCAGTGTTGAATGCATTGAATTGTATTTAAAATTTATTTGTAAATCCTTGTGTTGTTATATAAATATTATTCCCATATGCCTTGAAATTCATGTTAGCATAATCTCAACAAGTCTTCTAATGTTTGGATCATCCTTTATGATTGCCCGTGAGTTTGAGGGTGATAAGCAGAACTCAGTTGAAGATCAGTATCCAAATATTTAAAAGGACTTCTCCGAGATTTTTATGTAAATAATGGATCATGGTTATAAACAATTTAAATCATTACATGATGAAGTTGTATAACTTCATTAATATAGAATCATTCAAGGCGCTCTGGTGGAAAATCCTCCCTTATAGCGAGGAAATGTGCATATTTGGTAATTTGATCGACAATTACCCATATTGCATCATTATTTCTTGTAGTTTTTGGTAATCTAGTGAAAAAAATCAAAGTAATTTCATCCTAGTTCCATGTAGTAATATGATTAGGTTTCAGGACTCCCTTAGGATGTTGTCTTTCACCCTTCACCTATTTAGAGACTAAACATATTGATACAAAATCAGAAATTTTTTGCTTCATATTATCCAAACAAAAATCTTCCTTCAATTCTCTATACATATTAGTTATAGCAAGATGTATAGAGAATTTTTTTCTATGTTAATCATCCAATAATTCCATTTTTATCACGGCTATAGAGGGAACAAAAAGTAACTTCCCAAATTTTATAATTCCATCCTCATACATGAAGTCTACTGACTTCCCATCATTTATGGCTTTAATTATCCTTTTAAAATTCTCAACTTTAGACTAAGAACTTTTAATAACTTCAAATAAATATGTTTGGGAAACCATTTGAAAAAGTAGTGATGTTTCACCTTTCTTAATCATTCCCATATCCATATTCACTAGATCCAAGAACACAGGATCCCTTTTAATCGTCATTTTATTTAAAACTCCATGATACTTCCTACTCAATGAATTTTATACCTTATTTTCCTTGCCTAGGTGATAGTGTATTGAACAATAATAATCCTTGAGTATCTCAATCCATCATATTTTCCTCATGTTATGTTCTTTTTATTAGAATATATATTTCAAACTCTTGTGATTTGTATATATCTCACATCATTCTCCATAGAGATAATGTCTCCATATCTTTATAGAAAATATTACCACTGCTAAATCAAGATAATGAGTTGGATAGTTCTATTCATGGGTTTTTAACTACCTTAATGCATAGGAAATAACTCTATCATTCTGTATAAGGACACAACCAAGTCCTTTCTTTGATGCATCACTAAAAATCACAAATACACCATTTCCGAATTGTAGAGTCAAGATTAGAGTATTCACTAATATCCTATTAAATTATTCAAAACATTATTCACATTATTTTATCAATATTAAATTAATCCCTTTATGAGTAAGCTTGGTTAATGGGTTATCAAATCAGGAAAAATTATGAATGAAACACCAATAATAGCTGGCTAAAATAATGAAACTATATACCTAGATTATGTTTGTTGGTATTGGCCATTGCTGGACTACCTTTTTATTCATAGGATCAACTGAGATTCCATACTTAGAGACAATATGTCCAAGAAAAGAAACTTTTTGAATCCAAAATTCACACTTTCTATACTTACCATATAACTCTTTTCTTTAGAACAACCTGCAAGTGGTTCTCATTGTCCTCATCACTTTTGGAATATATCAAGACATCATCAATAAATACCACAAAAAATTTTTAAGATATTCATTGAACACTTTTTTCATTATATCCATAAAAAATAAGGTTAATTAGTTAGTCCAAATGGAATTACTGTAAACTCATAATGTCCATAACGGGTTAAAAATGTTGTCTTTGGAATATCTTCAATCCTCACACTTAATTAATGATATTCATATAGAAGATCAATCTTCAAAAAATATTGATCTCCCTGAAGTTGATCAAATAAATCATCAATTTGAGATAGAGGATACTTCTTCTTTATTGTAATAGCATTGATTTCTGTATAGTCAATGCAAAACCTCATTAATCCATATTTCTTCTTGACAAAGAGAATAGGGGATCCCCATGGAGAAACACTAGGGTGAATAAATACCTTATCAGTCAATTCCTCTAGTTGTTTCTTAATCTCTACTAATTTTCCAGTGGTAATTCTATAAGGAGTCTTTGATATAGGTCTTTCTCTATGAATTAAATCAATAGAGAAATCAACTTCCCACTCTAGAGGATGTTCAGGAAAATCCTATGGAAATAAATCAATTTATTCTTTCACAATAGGTACATATTCAATTTAAAGATTTATTTTCTCATCCATAGATTTTTTTTCTCTTCCTCCATGAGAATTTCATATATAAGATCTATAAGAGTTGGATCTAGATATGAATCAGATGATTAGGTCTCCCCTATAAAGATGATAAATTACATACATTCATCATAAATCATAATTTCCTTCTCTTTACAATAATTTTTTTCATTATATTTCGAAATTAATTCCATTCCAAGGATTATATCAAAATAAACAATAGGTATAATGATAAAATCAGAAGTTATAGGACATTTATGTGTCATAGTAGGAACTTCTCAACACATCTTTGTTTTAATAAGGTTTCCAATATGAGCCTTTACTGAAAACTCCTTTTTTAATGTGAATTGTAAATATATAATTTTTAAAGAAATATGGGAATATATAAGGGAATGTAATGATCCAAAATCAAATAAAGATTTAGCTAAATTTTAGGATACGGTCAAAGTACCTTCTACCTGTTGGAGTTGGTTTCCTAGAACCAACTAATTATTTTTTTTATGATAAACTTCTATTCACGGATTTTAATATTAATAAATACCTTATAACATATTGATTTTTCTTCTGCAAGACAACACAAGTGATAATGTCATGAGGATGGTTGTTGCACTAATGGGTCATAGTGGATCTCTATTATGATGAGAACTCAGAAGTGCCATAACTCTCATTCTTGAATATATGTTATATAGAGGGATGATGTTATTTTAGGGACACAAATAATACAGGAAATTATGGGTGAGGACTCATAAAACTTTGAGGCACCATCTCATGGTGTCTTCCCTTGGTAATATCTAAGAGGATATTATGAGAACGAGACCTGCTAGTAGAAAATCCGCATTTCAAAGTGTCATCGGATGTTCCAATATGTGGACGTGTGTATTGATCCTTGGATATTAAGATTATTATTAATAGGTATTACAACTCATGAACTTATATTTTTTGACAGAAACTGTGATGACATAATGTTCGTAGCGAGGTAGGATATGTTGGGTGACTCACAAGTAATACCGCATTAATACATAATGCGGGAAAGGATTTGTCCCTTCTGTTCCATAACAGAATTTTATATCTCATCCCTTTGGTGTAATTGATATAACCTAAATAAATCCATGGATGTGGTGAGGAATGGTAAAGTTCAATTCTAGGAAGTCAATGAAAGAATAATCAAACACATGGGTTGATGGCACTGACATGCAACCCGCATGATTAGAGATATCGAGACAAAGGTATTACATTACTTGGTAAGAGTTTGTATGAGGTGACCCATCATTGCGGTGTTAACTTATTTCTCTATGTTTTCCTTGGCGTGTTTCTAGATGTTAACCTTGGACTTTAGGTAGGGTCTTCCCAATTCCACTGGTAAAAAAGCCTAGAGGGTCACACACTAAGTGTATCCAAGTATCTTAGTTAAATATTCATTTAAAAATTTGAATAAATATTATTCTTGATTGTGGATTAGTAATTATTCAAGGATTCTTGGTCAATTTTATTTCGACACTAGTTATTCAAGAAAATATATTGTGGGTGAAATAATATATTTATTAGCGAATAATGCAGTGATATTTATTTAAGAAATAAATAGTCATTATTCAAGGTCTAATAAATATGGTGGAGTAAATAAAAAAATAGAAAAACAAAAGTACACACCATGTATATTAATATACACTCCATGTGGTTTTTATGGGAATTTTTGAGAAATAATATTTTTTATTTAATTAAATAATATTAGGTGTAATTTTTTGGGTGCATGTAAAGTACTAATAATAGTCAAACTCTATAATTAGACATGGGTTCTTACTAATAATTAAATGTAATAAATAATTACCTATGGATAATTATTCTATTTTATTATTTTAAGTATTATAAATCCCAATTACATTGTTCTCATTAAGTCGATCCATTATCTGTTGTTGTGCACAATGAATCTGGAGAAAGCTCTCAAGACAAGAGAGAATTTATTTCCTCCAAGAATGCTCTCAAGTTACGAGAGAGATCATCCTCCACTGGATCAAGGAGAGCATTTTGAAAGCGGCTCTCAAGGTGATCGAAGGTGGATATCGCAAGCAAAGGTGCTTCCGCGCTATATCCCAGATATCCCTTCGGCAATATCCAGAGATATGTGGGGCACGTGTGGATCACCACTAAAGGAATCCTACACTTGGATTCTACGATACAATGAGGGATCACATTAGATCATAACTGGAAACATCAACAGAAATATAATTCCATCAAGGTAATTCTTATATTTTAATTAAATTAATTATATCCAACATATTGTGATCATATCCATGGTTTTGGTACTTCTCTCTTTCCTTTTCTTTCTTCGTTCTATTCTGAAAATCTTTCATTTTATCATCATGATGGATCTCAGATTGATCGTTGTTAACAGTAAAATTAATGTTGGGTACACCCATCCATGCGCATCCACTGTGCCTAGAACCTACAAGTGGTATCAGAGGGGTCATATCATTGATTATAATTATATAGTATTTTTGTTGATGATTTACGCATTTAATAATTTAGTAGTTTCAATTCATGTTAATCTTTCTGTAAATATGAATCTCAAGATTTTTTCCTCCTATTTCATTTCTTGTTTTCCCTATAGAAATGATATTGTATTTTAATTTTGATTAAAATAAAAAATAGAGGATCTCATCCAAAGGTTCCAAAGGGTCCAAAGGTTCCTGGCCATACAAAAATAGAACACATAGTGTGTCAGTTGGACTCACACACCCTGTAGTTGGACTCACACAACGTGTATTCTGCCTCACATGTTGTGTAGTCAAGGTTTAATACATCGGTACTGGTCCTCCAAACCAAGCCATTTGTTTTAGTATATATAAGTATTTATGACTCTTTTTGTTGACCAAGAACATGTGGCACATGGTTTCTGGATTACACAATGTGTTTACCACTCTACATGGTGTGTAGTCCCTTCAGGTTAGGGTTGGACCGTGTACCCTGTACACGGATTTCCTGGATGGAGACCATGTAACACATACACTTTATAGTCTGTTCCCACAGGACACGTTGTGCACTATGAATAATTCTGAAGTACATTAACACGTCGTATCCACAGGCATGTACTTCAGATAAACGGTGAATGATAGTACACACCATGTAGTCGGAAGTACACATCGTGTACTTGTCAAAATTACGCAGATTTATTAAAATTTGATATTATATTATACAAACGCTTGAGATGTGTACCATGGTGCGGTTGTAAATTTGGGGTATAAAACGCGATAGGTGTTTTATACATATGTGTTTAATTTAACTTTTTTGTAGTGTTCATTTCTACTCACTCGGAAGTTATGAATGGGAATTCACCAGGTTTCCTAAAAGGTACAAGTTACATATAAAGATAATTTTAAATGAATTTATTTGATTAAAATTAGTATGGATGATAATCTCAAGGAAAATCATAAAAAAATTTAAGATAAAAGGATTGATTAATTAAAGAAAATAATTAATTGATTCGAGGGTCATTTATCTTAACCAAGAATGATTAAATAATTGAATGATAGTTGTATTTATGTCTAAATATCATTTCATGTATGGATAATAATGATCTAGACAAGGACCTATGTGTGTGGATGTTTTCTTTTAACTTATTTATTCAAATTAAAATTGTTGGAATGTGAGCCTTCTTTTCATTAATATGTAGGGTCTTCCTGCCCAAGGTTTCTTTTACAAAAAACCCCATTTTACCCCTCACCTGTGTGTGAGATAAAATCATATGTAAAGGATGGATCTCCGAGGCTAGTGGAGGTGGTTGAATTTCGGAGTCAAGGTGAAACCAATCCAAAGAGATACAAAGGTGGACAGGTGGAAAGCAGTAAACACGAACCCAAAAGTTTCAAGGTGTTTTCACCCCTAGGTCTTGGTTTAGTTTATCAAATGTTATATAACCTAACCAATAGAACAATCTCATGATCATACCATTTATTTTATTTCTGTCAGTTTCATGGTTTATTTATTGTGGGTGTGTTTTCATGATCACACAATTAATGAATTAAACAATCATGGAATATGGAACTAAAATAAAACTGAATTATGCGTAAATATTATCTTATACATGGTTAATCACTTAAGTATATCCCACATAACATTAAAAATTATGTATAAAGATAATAAAATGGAAATTTACATATAAGGATAAAATCCCTCAAGAAAATATCAAGTCAGTATACCATTTCATAATATAGGTTAGAATTGAACCATAGTTCAAAGTGTTTGACCAACCCTAGTTGGGGTGCTTTCAATTATTAGGGAATTCTTGTTCAAGGTTTTGTGTTGAATTTAATTGGTTCATATCAAGGTTTGACTTCCACCGCAAGACTTGGTGTGACCAAGAGGAAAAGGTTGATAAAATCCAAAATAAAAGGATTTCAGGATTGGGGAGCCCACTCAGCAGATCAAGGATCCGCGAGTTAATGTAGTTGGCATTTGGAATTCCTACCTAAAACCTTTCAAGTTTCTTGACCAACCCTATATTGGGTAATGCGATGGGAAATATGGAACCTTTATACTAGAATATTTAGGATATAGAATATTCTGAAGTCAATGGTGAGGGATATTAGATTTCTATAAAATAGTGGGAGACTAATAAGTATTAATTTATTTATTTGTCTTGGTATTATCATGATAATGTACTAAATCTTTTCTCATGTTAATTTTTAGAAACATAAAGAGAAATGAATTCAAACATATCATTGTGAACCACAATCGATAAGTAAAACCTTCTCATCGGCACCAATTTCTCAGAGTGGCCGAGGGGTTTAGGCGTCATCATTCACCACGAGAGGAAATTGTATGTGCTATAGGAGCATATTCCAGTTGCACCTAGAAACGAGGCTAGTGATGATAAAATATCTCTCTCTATGAAAAATTTGGATGATTCCACAGATGTCCAATGTTTTATTCTATCGTCCATGTCTAATGAGCTCTTGAAGCAACATGAAAAGATGGATGTGTATAGCATGATGCCTCACCTTAAAGATTTCTATCAAGAGAATGTGAGACGGGGGAGATATGAGATCTCTAACTCTTTGTTAACAACTAAGCTTAGAGTGTTTGCACCAGTTGGGCTTCATGTAGTCAAGCTTGTTGGCTACATTTAAGGCATGGACATATTAGGGATTAAGTTCCTGGAAGAGTTGCATAAAGATCTCATCCTATCATCACTACCCAAGACCATCTCTAGCTTTATTTTCAACTACATCATGAGAAATAATGAAAAGTGTCTATCAGAAATTATATTGTTGATTCTCCAGGAAGATAACGTCATGGGGAATGAAAAACTCAAAGTCCTTATGGTGAATAAGAAGAGGAAGGTCAATGTAAAGGGTCCAAGGATTTATAAATGTTATGAATCCCCTAAGAACTGCCCCTCCAAGAAGGGGATGATCCAAAGGCAGGGCAAGGAATGGTAGGTAGAATGTTTTTCTTGTGGCTAGTCAGTCCAATGGAAGTGGAACTGCACCCAGAACTGTGGAGATGATAAAGGTGAATTTGTATGATTAAGGTGCATTTGTTATCAAGTATAATATTTATATTTCTACACAATGGGTATTAGATAGAGTATGTGGGCATCATATATGTATTTAAATGAAAGAACCAATTATATTTAGAAATATTTCCAGAAGAGAGGTGGATCATCGAACTACTAATGGTGTGAGGATAGCTGCATTGGCCATTGGCGATTACCATCTCTCATTTCCAACTTGAATGATTTTGGTTTTACATAATTTTTATTATGTTCCTAGTGTTACCAAGAACATAATTTCCATATCATTTTTGGATATGGATGGATTTATTTTCAAGTTTGGAAATAATGGTTGTTTATTTTATAAGAACAATGTATGTTATGGTATGTCACATTTAAATAATTTTTTGTATGTATTAAATTACAAAAACCAAGTGTTGGAAATTGATAATGAAACAAACTCACATGACTCATAAAAAACCCAATTGTGGTATCACATTCTTGGTCATGTAAACAATAAGCACTTGACAAAGCTCTTCCAAGATGGTTATTTCGACTCTACAAAGAAAAAAACACTTGATAGATATCACGCTTGTTTACAAGGTAAAATGACCAAGCTGCCTTTCAGTGGATAGGGAGAATTTTCTATAGATCTTCTAGGATTGGTACACACGGATATGTGTAGACCATTTCTAATAGAATCTAGAGGTTTATAGTCTTACTTCATTTCTTTTACTGATGATTTGAGTAGATCTGTCTATATCTACTTAATGAGGTATAAGTTAGAGTCCTTGGAGAAATTTGAGGAATTCAAAAATGAAGTAGATAATTAGCTTGACAAGAAGATAAAGAAGCTTCTATCATATTGAAGTGGAGAAAATATGAACCAAGAGTTCATCGATCTCTTGTTAGAGTCTAGGATTCTATCTCAACTCACTCCTCCTTATACACCATAGTGTAATGGTGTTAGTGAAAGGAGGAACCGCTCCTTATTGGACATGGTGAGGTCGATGATGAGTCAGGAAGATTATCTATTATCCTTTTGGGGATATTCATTAAAAACTGAAACATTCACATTAAATTGAGTATCAAATAACACAGAAAGTGGAATTCTGTTTGAGTTATGGAATGTAAAGAAGATCATTTTTTCACACACACATGTGTGGGGATTGGAGGAGTTTGTTAAGGCCTTCTTAGAAAAAAAATAGCACCATGGGGAATGAGGTGTATCTTTATAGGATATCCCAAGAAAATGAAAGGATACTACTTACATAATCCTTCAGAAAAGAAATTGATTTTTTCCAGACATGTTTTATTTCTTGAGAGGGATCACATCCTCAAAAAGGATAGTGGGAGAAATATTGACCTCAACAAAGTTGATACTCAAGATACATAGAAGTTGGTACAGGAAAAAGTTCCACAGGTCCCTATGGAAGATATTCTAGAAACACAATTACTGAATTGGAGCTCAAGGGAGGTAAGGGAACCAGAGAGATTTAGTTTCCTAGTCACCGAGGATGGTGAATAATTATTATTGGATAATGATGAAACTCTCTCCTACAAGGAAGCAGTAGAGATCTCAGAAGCTTCAAAATGGCTAGAGGCTATGAATTCTGAGATGGGTTCTATGTATCAGAACAAAATATGGGTTTTGGTCGATGATCCAGTTAATGTAGTTCTTGTTTGTTGAAAATGGTTATTCAATAGAAAGATGAACATGGAAGGTAAAGTAAGCGCCTATAAAGCAAGGCCAGTGGCTAAAGGATTCAGAAAACTTCAAGGAGTTGACAATGATGAAACCTTCTCACAAGTTTCCATGTTTAAATCTATAAGAATAATACTTTCCATAGCAGCTTACCATGACTATGAGATTTGGGAGATGGATGTCAAAACAGCATTCCTTAACATGAATCTTTAAGAAGATGTATATATGACACAACTAGAAGGGTTTGTGACACCATGTGAATCCAAATGGGTTCTGAAGTCATACAAATCTATTTCTAGATTAAATAAATCATCTAGATCATGGAAAATTCAATTTGAAGAAGCCATAAAGGAATTTGGTTTCATTAAGAACGAATGTGAGCCATGTTTTCATAAGTGGTTTAAGGGGAATGCGGTTGTTATTCTAGTAGTATATATTGATGGCATATTACTTATTGTAAATGTCATACCAGTCTTACCGTCAGTTAAGGATTGGTTGAAGAAGTGTTTCTCCATGAAGGACTTCGGGGAAGAAGCCTACATTTTAGGCATAAAGATCATTCATGACTGATCCAAGAGGCTTCTTGGACTAAGTCAGGGTACATACATTGACCAGATACTAAATAGAATTAGTATGGAACAATCCAAGAGGGTATTGGTTCTAGTGTCACATGGTCCATATCTTTCTAAGAGAATGTGTCCCCAAACACAATAGGAGAAAGATAGGATTATAAAGATCCCATACGCTTCAAATATAGGATCCATCATGTTTTACATGTCATGTACTAGGTTTTATGTTGCATATGAATGGATCATGGTAGGAATATATCAAGAAGCTCCAAGAGAATAGCATTGGACTACTATTAAGACTATCCTTAAGTATCTGAGAAGAACTATGGATATGTTCATGGTGTATATATGAGATTAGGATCTTGTCATCAGAGGGTGTGTTGATTCTCATTTTTAGATAGATCAGAATGATATAAAGTCGCAATTAAGATATATTTTCTATCTCAACGGAGGATCTGTGAGCTGGAAAAGTTTAAAGAATCTAGTTGTTGTCGATTCTACCATGGAGACTGAATATATAATAGCTTATGATGTAGCCAAGTAAGACATATGGATTCGTAAATTTTCCCAGGAGCTTGATGTGGTACCCAGCAGTAAAGATCCTATCACATTATATTGTGATAATACTGCAGCAGTGGATCTTGAAAAAGAACCAAGGTCACGTCAACGGACAAAGCACATTATCTAGAAGTATCACCTATTAAAGGATTTCTATCAAAGGGTTGAAGTTGTAGTGAGTAGAGTTTCCACGGAAATGAACGTGGTGGACCCCATGAAAAAAGACATATCTGAGTAGAAGCATGAATATCATGTGATAGATAGCGGGTTAAAGGATATTAGCAGTTGGATTTAGTCCAAGTGGGAGTTTGTTAGAGTTAGTGGCCTAGAACCAACTACTTTTTACTTTATGATAAACTTGAATTCATGGATTTGAATATTAATAAATACATTATCACATCTTGATTATTAGTCTACATGACAATTCATGTGATATTGTCCTAAGGATAGTTGTTACACTCAAGGGTCATAGCGGATCCCTGCTATGATGAAAACTCGGAAGTGCCATAACACTATTCTTGAATATATGTAATATGGATGGATGATGTTATTTGAGAGACATAAAAAATATAGGCCATTAGGGGTGAGGACTCATACAACTTTGAGGCACCTTCTCATGGTGTGTGCCCTTATTAATATCTAGGAGGATATTATGTGAATGAGACCCACCGGTAGGAAATCCATATTTCATAGTGTCATTGGATGTTCCTATATGCAGACATGTGTATTGGTCCTTGGACTTTAAGATTATTATTAGTGGGAATTACAACTCATCAACTTAGTTGTATTGAAAAAAATTGTAAAGACACGATATTAATAGAAAGGTAGGATATCTTGGGTGCGTCATGAGTAATACCACATTAATATATAATACAAGAAAAGATGTGTCCCTTCTATTCCATAATGAAAGTTGATATCTCAGGCCCTTTAATGGAATTGATATAACCTAACTAAATACATGGACATGGTGAGGAATGGGAATTTTCAATTCTGGGAAGTCAAAGAAACAGTAATCAAGCATACGGGTTGATGGAACTAGCATGAAACCCGTTTGATTGGAGATATCAAGACAAAGGGATTACATTACACGGTAAGCATTCGTATGAGGTGACACATCATTACAGTGTTAACTTCTTTCTCAATGGATGCCTTGGCATGTTTCTAGACACTAACCTTGGAATTTAATAAGGCTCTGCCCAATGACACTGAGAAAGAAGCCTAGAGGGTCACACACTAAGGGTATCCAAGTATCTCAGTTAAATATTAATTTAACAAGTTGAATAAAGATTGTTCCCAATTGTGGTTTAAAATTTATTCAAGCCTGATCGCATTTATTTTGATACTAGTTATTCGAGAAAATATATTGTGGGTGAAATAATATATTTATTTTTGAATAAGGAAGCAATATTTATTTGAGAAATAAATAGTCATTATTCAAGGTCTAATAAATGTGGTGTAGGAAATAAATAAAATGGAACAAAAGTACACACCATGTATATTAATATACACGCCCTGTGGTTTTTCTTGGAATTTGTGAGAAATTATATTATTTATTTAATTAAATAATATTAGGTGTAAATATTTGGGCATATGTAAAGTAATAATAATAGTCAAACTCTATTATTAGACATGGATTTTTACTAAGAATTAAATAAAATAAATAAATACCTATGGATAATTATTTTATTTTATTATTATAAGTATTATAAATCCCAATTAATTTATTCCCATTAAGATGAATCATTCTCTATGGTCGTGCACAATGGATCTAGAGAAATCTCTAAATCCAAGAGATAATTCTTTTCCTCCAGGAATTCTCTCAAGTTACGAGAGAGACCATCCTCCACCGGATCAAGGAGATCATTTTGGAAGTGTCTCTCAAGGAGATCGAACTCGGACATCCCAAACAAAGGATATTCTATGATGGAACTTAGAGACCCCTTCGAAAACATCTAGTGATACGTGCAGAACTTTTGGATCATAGCTAGAGGAAGCTTACACTTGGCTTCTTCAACGTAACAACAGATCAAATTTTGATCGTGATAGGAAACATCAACAGAGATTGAATTCCATAAAGGTAATTATTTTATTTTAATTAAATTAATTATAACCAGTTTTTGACGCTCCTTTCTTTCACAGAGTCTAACGACTGAAAAAGGATAATACCTTAGCACAAAGAGATTCATCCTTTGAACAAAAATCAAAAATTGATAAAGGCATGAACAAGGATTTGTTGAAAGATAGGCCGCGCAATTTTCATCATGGTCATGCAAGTATAATTGCACGCCACATATTGGGTGTGCAGGTGACTTGTGCACCCTATTTGATTTTCATACAAGGTCTTCAGTAGCATATAAATACCCCTTGTGGGCCCCCCATTTCAGAAACGGAAAATTCCAAAAGTCAGATTTGAGATCTCGGCGCCCTAGTCTCTACTTGAAGTCTTCTGAACACTTATAAGGTAATTTCTTACCTAGAATGCAAGATCTAAAGATGGGGAACAAGTCCTAAGTGTTGAAATTCATCAACACTTGCACGCCTAAGTGTCTAACCCTTAAGGGAAATGAAGACACTTGCATTCAACCTTATCCCTTCAACAAAACTTGTGCACCACACTTTTGGAAGCCTCTAGGGATAATACTAAGGGCTTGAGCCAAGCCTCACCCAAGTATTACCCTATGGGTTAACCATCGCGCAAGTACACATGTGTCATGCAAGTATACTTGCATGACCAGTACTTGTGCGCCTACCTATTTTTGGGTGCCCCTCCTGCTTATTCAACTCGTTTCTTCTAATCCACCTCTCCTCTTCAAGATTTAGCCTTCAAAACCCTCTTCCAAGTCATTTATGACATGGTTCCTTTGTTGGATTCCTTATCTGAAATAAATTCTATGGAAAATCTCTCAAAACCTAGTTATTTACATATCTTTATGTCACTAAGGTTTGGTATTTTATTCATTCAACCTCATTCTTTAAGATGAGAAGTTCCCTTAATATGGGAATCCTCCTTAGGAGTAAGTCCCAAGTCTTAAATTCTTTTGATATGGGCCTCCTTTTCAGGATTAATCCCCTGATCACAAGTCCCCTAACCTGGGCCTCCTTTTCAGAAGTATGCCCCAGTAATAATTCCCCTAACCTGGGCCTCCTTTTCAGGAGTAACCCCCAGTCCATGTTCCCTTGAAATGGGCATCCTCCTTACGAGTAAGCCCCAATAATAATTTTCCTTAACTTGGGAATCCTCCTCAAGAGTAAGCCACAATCTCAAATTTCCTTAATATGGGCATCCTCCTTAGGAGTAAGCTCCAAGTTCCCAAATATGGGTATCCTCTTTAGGAGTAAGCCCCAGTCTTAATTTATCTTGATCTGGGCTTCCTTCTCAGGAATAAAACCCGATCATAAGTACCCTCTAATTTGGGCATCCACCTCAGGATCAAGTCCTAAGTTAAGTATCCAAATCTTCATAAATCACACATAAATTTATGGACCTTTACTACGGGCTTCTTCTCCTAAGTATGTCCCGATCTTCATCTATCTGGGAAGTCATACATACATAATCCCCAAATCATTCTTTATGATTGCATCTTTCATGGAACAATCATCAGGTTTTATTGATACCTCTTGTTTCTCACACCGAGTATGACTCACGTGAGCTTAGAGTGTCAAAGTAATTATGACATCTTTCTTTGGGCCAACAATTATGCATAAACCTCATACTTCGTTACTCTAACTACGTGGGTTCTGATTCCTTTTATAATAAGGATATGTAGGTAGCCCATCTTTGGGGACGATCCCAACTTTGAAATAATCCATGTCCTTATGAATGACAATAAACTTAAAGTCACCACTGAGTGGCTTTAAAACCAATATAGTTATCATAATGACCAAGATATTTCTATATAATGTGTTGAAGGGTCTCATTGACTAAGAATCTCTAACAAATACAGATGATTCTCTATCGATGTAGAACCTCAAATACATATAAAAAATTCCCAAAACTCATACATATCAATCATTGATTGTCAGATCTAAAGGAAAGCTCATTTTCATACTTGGTAATTTAATAAGGATTCACAAACATAACATAAATCTATAAAGAGAGTACCGGAGTAGACAATAATTCCCCTCAAAAAGGTGTGATGAGTCTGACATCCCATCCTCTCGACCAATCCAAATTATTAAGCCTCATCGATCCACAACTAATGAGCACCTACCTTTGGAAAGTATGTCCAAATGGATATAGAATCCTTGGATGTTTCCGGTTCTATGAATAAACCCGTTAGAAACTGATTGTAATGTTTGAACCTTAAACAAATGAGGTTATCCCCATTTCCAGAGGAAAAAAATGGTGAACCCGATGTGAATACTTAACCAAGTTAAATGATGTTTTACTTATTTGTTAGTACCCTATTTAACTCAATTTGAGGGCAAACAAATCAATCAATAACATATGTGTTCATCCAAAAGATGTAGCGGCTGAGCTTATCTTGATTATATCTGTTATATCAAACAAGCACTCATTTTTCAAGATCTCTCTACATTACAAAAATGGATTCTCTAAAGATCACACTTGTGAATGCATCTGCTGCTACTGTTGGATATCTGTCCGCTCTGAGGATGACATCACCTACTCAGCATCTGCAACGCTGTGTTTCAAATGCATTGGTTAAGGAATACCGTCAAAATGGTACTATTCCAACTCTAGAGGCTTCTCGATAAGCCCTCAAGGTTAATAACTCACCCTGGTTGTCCGGACAGTGACGACCAGTGATCAAGAAGCAGGCGGTGCTAACCACCGCCTCCAACCATTTCAGGTCATTATCCCCGGAGCGCAACAACCAATCCCTCTCATAATACAGGGAGATAAATGAATAGGTCACTCAATGCCTTGATTCAAGAAATCATGAGTCCTTCCTGAGGGCTCCCATCAACATTTGCTGCCAGACTCGTGTGGCAGTGCGCCCTCAACATGATGAGGGTATCACCTTTAGGGGTTCGGCTCAGGTTCCTCAGACCCGAGCACGCAAGACGAACCGCAAGAGGTGAAATCCGGCCAACAGGGAGCAGGTTCTTACCTCTACCCCCTCCGGAGAAGTCCATCAACCTAACTTGATGGAAAGAAACAAGCAGGCACATACACCCGTCCGTTCTAATCCCATTGTCCAGTAGAATCATCTGGTAGCAACTCACCAATCCCGCTAGGAAATTCTGGTGGAGTATTATAGGCTGGCATATACACCTGTTTATAATTCATTAACCAGTCAGCAGGGTCATTTGACTGTACCCAAAGAAGCTCACCAATCTAATATGGTGGCAACTGATAAGTAGACACATACACCTGTTTACAATCAACAATTCTGTCAGCAGTCTCGTCTTCCAGTATTGAAGGAAAATCGTCAGCCATAATTGATGAATAATACACAGCAGGCACATACACCTGCCAATGTTTCTCAAGCCTGCCAATAGTATCATTTGGTAGCACCCAGAGAAGTCACTCGGAAAGCTCCGACGACAAATTTGGAGCAGACTCAACTCTCTGCCCTTATGCATAAGTACTGTCAGAATTAACTGACAGGAAAAGGAGGACAGGAGTAGGAATACACACCTACTCCAAGCACGGAATGGACATATATTCCCATTCCGATGACTGAAGTCACCAAGAACATTCTGACGATGGTGAAAGAGTAGAAGAAAATCCCTGCTCATATTCTAGATGCCTGTCAGAATATTATAATAGCTTCAGCAGCATCACAGGGAAAGAAATGAAAATCTATCCCAACCATTGGAGTGACACATGAATATATCACTCCGGAACAGATACATACCTCTGTTCCAGTCCAAGAGGGTTGTGGGGAATACTCCCCCATATCATACGGACAATCAAGTCATGAACATACACCTGATTTGAATGGAGATAATCAACCTAACTTGACTGTTTCTCCAGAGAAGACATATACACCTACCCATAATAACCACTTTCGTCAACAAGTTTTTCCTCAAGTGAGTAAGAAGGCGTCTAAGAATAAGACTTGCTTAGCACGGTCAGGAAATCAAGAGCCAATCTATAATAAGTCCTTGCTCGATGCTGGAGTTCTTGATGCACTCAGACAATTATTTGTTGCAACTCAAAATTCTAATCTCTCATTTGCCAATAGTGGGAACATTAATTCTGAATGTCTGCATCAGACACTTTTTCATGAAGGCTTGATTCATGACAGTTCAGTCGATCTCGAAGTATCATCTTCATATGAGAGTCACGATAACCCTCTGTGTGGCCAGAAGATCAAGGAGAAAAATGTTTCATCTTTTGTGGTAACCCACCATGGTGGTCATCCCCATGATGAAGAATTTAGCTATGAAAGTCCTCTCCACAGTAGTAATTCGTATTTCCTGGAATATTATTCAAATGAGAATGCAGTAACGAGAAAGCCCTCTTATCTTGAGGCACTTGAAAATGTGAAGCCAGTCATGTCTGATGCTTTTGCGCTAGTAGGTGAAATATTTTCTCAATCAGAAGATAGCATGGGGTGTAGGTCATTCTCCGAACCACCCCTGGTTCATTCATCTTCTAGTTTGATAAATGAATTCTCTAACAATCTTGTTGAATATTATGAAGCAACAAGGAAGAACCATCTCTGGTCTAATCAGGTAGAATAATCTTCATCGAATGATAAAGAGTAAATGATGAATATGAGGAAACAACTGATGAAAGGTGAAGTACCAGTCATGTTTTGGCCTTTGGCTGGCTCTCAATATGACATTCCAGAAATATTGACGGAAGATTTTACTCATGATATTCATCTCAACATGTGGAAAACTATTTGTCAATTGAAAAAGAAAAGAGTATCTTATGATGAATATGAAAATCATGTAAAAATAATAGAATGGTTACAATACCAAATTGATTTGGAATCTCTTTCAATTTCTTGATATCCGAAGGCAGAAAAGAAGCAGAGAGACTTTCAGCGTTCATGCCTTGGCGCACTAAAAAGGTTGCTCCAGTTAATCGCCAATTCCACATCTGGTATTCATATAATAGGATGGGGTGTTCATGAAGTACTGAATTTCACTGTACTCTCCTGCCAACAAATCCCACCAAATGTGGTCTCATGTAATGTTATTGCCAACGGTCGTCCACAGTCAATCAGTTTTGTTTGTAATCAAAGGCTTGCTCAGGAACATGCCTCAACTAGTTCTTCCCAAAGTCAGGAATATAGAAAACAAGTTGTCAAATTACTCTTGTATCAATAAATTGAGAATATAGAATAGGCTTCTATTTTAGAGCAGGCACATCATCAAGTGACAGAAGTGTCAGAAATCATCCAACGGTCATTTGAGCTAGGTGATTTTAGTGGATGTAGGTTGATGAATCTTGCCAATTTCCGGACTAAAGTCCGCAAGATCAGGAGAGATTTTAAGAAATTATTAGATATAGAAGCTCAAGAACCACCCCATCTTTCTAGACTGGGGACTCCTTTCACCCAACCCTCAGAATCAAAAAATAGGATTCGAGGAGTTGAGCAGGAACAGCCCCAGTCCACCGGACTAGGGACTTTTTCAAATCCTCAATCTCTTCCTCATAAAAATTCAGTCTTCTCTCGATTAGGGAAGAAGCCACAAGAGGAATGAAGAGCTGAATTTTCAAGAGTCTCCCTTCAAATTATGGTTTGTCAAGAAATTCCTAAGGGATCAAATCAATAAAAGGCAGTGTCTCATCAAGGACATGGAAGAAGACAATATCACCGAAATGTTGATAGAAGAGATTCAATGCATTATGCATCAATAAATGTCATCAATTCCATTGTTTCTGATCCTACAGAACATGAGGCTCATTCAGAGGGATCAGATGAGGAAGTTCCTGCTCAAGAGGTTGTGCACACAGAGGCAAATAAAGAAGGTGTGTGTAAATGGAATCAAAGGCTTACCCAGAATTTAGGTGTTCCTTCCAATAACCAACTACCCCTCTTCAAAAGGAATCCAACAAGGGGAAAGGGAAGAATCATGTTGCATTCAACCCTACCTCTAGAGAAGTTCAATCACTCTCATTATAGGAAAGGTTCGCACAGTAAGAGGCAGAAATGAAGGAGTTAAGGAGGTTGAATGCAGAACTACTTCAAAGTAGTCTTCCTCCTAAGCGTGATGGAGTCAGTTAGTCAAGGGAATTCGTTGCAACAACTGGGATGGATCAAGAATATCATCCTTTACCAGTACACCCTCACAGGTCTAATCCTATGGGTTATATGCAACAATAACCGGCAATACTACCATCAGTGGCAGTCCCGGTTGCCACACATGTCCAAACTCCAGTTCTTGCACCTGCACAGGTCCAATCTCAACCAGATGTTTCTCAAAAATTAATGACTACCATTGAGTCATTAACAGCTCTGTTGAAATATATGGAAGGAAAGCGTGCACCGGTTCAACCTGAGAAGAGAGCTTACCATTAATAGGTTGATGCACTTCCTCCCCGATCAAATTTTGCAAGTACCACATTCCCAATTTTTAATGGTTCGGGAGACCCAGAACAACACTTAACACTTTTTTTTTCTCGTTGTGATCCTATGATGGGAACTCCTCAATAATAAGAAGAATTTAAGCTCAGGTGTTTTTTATAGTCATTACAAGGGCCTTCCTTTGTCTGGTATACAAGCTTTCAATCCCGGTCAATTACTAGGTGGGAGGATCTCTGTCAAAAATTCCTTCTTCAATTCAACTCAACATTGCCAAAGACAGTAGTTTTTTATCTTACAAATTGTAAGAAAAGGGAGAATGAAAGAGTTTCAGATTTAATTTCTCGTTGGAAGGGATTAACATAATCCTTAAGCTTAGCACTCCCTCAAGAATAATTGTTACCAATCTATGTGGAAAATTTTCATGATGAATTACGCACACCGTTCATCCCTGTGAAATAAATAGGATGGTTTTGAGACCTTACATCAATCACTCAACTGATTGAAAACTCTCTTAAAAAGACTAAGGATAAAACTCATGTAATTCCACCAGCTCCAAGAAGGAGAATGGTTAAAGAAGTAACTGCTACAGTTACGCTTAAACAAGCACATGTACCTGCTTCTACTTCAAAACCTTCATCTTATAGAAGGGATCTACCTCCTCAGCATCAACAACAGAGGTCGTTTCATCAAGATGATAAAAGTGATCAAAGATGGAAAAAATTTGAGGATTTAAAGAGAAAATTTTATTCTTTCCGAAATGAACAAGTTCCTGGTTACTTCATTTCAACTCTAGAAAATAATTTGGTTCAATTTCCAAGGTATAAAAGGCATAAAAATGAAATAGATGAAGAACATCCCAACTATTTCCCATTTCATTAGATATATTGGGGCATCCCATTCAGGAGTTTTTTGTCTTGAAAGACCTCCTGCAAAAGATGGTGGACTCAGGACAGGTCAAACTGAAAGGTTCTTCAGCCCAGGTAGCATGTGTTACTGCTACATATCCAGAGGAAGAAGGCAAGTGGAAAAAATTAAAAAGCAAAAATATGCAGAAATATGATGATTGGATGGTTAGAAAAATGATCAACCGAACTCATACCATTTTATGAACGTAATTGAAGAAAATAATTGTGTCTTCTGCTATGAATGCCACAGCAAAAACCTCTTCATCAGAGGGAAAATCCTCAAAGAAGGGGAAAATTTCCAAGAAAGAATAGCAGTCAAAAGAAGAAGAGATCATGTCAAAGCTCAAGTTGTCTTTAAATCTGGATGATTTTATGACATCTACTTCAAAGCTATGGGCACCACCCCACCAAAGGGCACAACCTAAATTGGATAATAAGGCAGAGTCTTCATCATATGAAGAGTTGATCTTTGGATCTATTAACATGATTCATTTAACGGACCCCTCTGCCTAAGATTGTGACAAAGTGGGAAGGAACTTACTCAATACATAAGGTCTACTCCAATGGAGCTTATTCTTTAATCTCAATGGACGGAGAACTCATCATGACTCCAACCAATTTCAGATTTCTGAAGAAGTATTTTATGTAACACAAATACTCTTAAATGTCCAGCATGACGTTAAATTGTGTTGTCCTAGCTACATGATGCTAAACTGTGTAGCATCAGTCCATGCATATGACCTTAAACTATTCACACTTACATCCAGCAAGACGTTAAACTGCATAACCATCATCCTAGCTATATGACGTTAAATTGTGCACTTCTTCGTCCCATAGGATGTTAAATTATGTTGTCCTTACTGCATGACATTAAACTGCACAGTTCCCAAATTCCTTACTACAAGACTTCAAACTGCATAATCTTCTCTTTTTTCCTTACTGCTTGACATTAAACTGCATAGTCACCCCCCATGTCCTTACTGCATGACTTTAAACTGCACAGTCACTCCATTTTCCAACATTACATTAAACTGTGTTCAATCCCTTATACATCCAACATGACGTTAAAATGTGATGTCCTAGCTTCATAACGTTAAACTGTATGGCACTCATACGTCCAACATGACGTTAAACTGTGATGTCCTAGCTTCATGACGCTAAACTGTATAGAACTCATACGTCCAACAAGACGTTAAACTGTATTGTCCCTCTTACTTCCAGCAAGACATTAAACTGCATAACTATCGTCCTAGCTATACGAAGTTAAACTATGCACCTCTTCATCCCACATGACGTTAAACTGTGAAAAAAATCCCTAAATTGTCCAACATGACATTAAACTATGTCCCCATTGTCCTCACTACAAGACATTAAACTACATAGTCCCCTCTTTGTCCAACATGATGTTAAACTATGCATCGTTAAGGTTTTTGATACCTCTTATTTCTCACACTGAGTATGACTCACTTGATCTTAGAGTAAACTTCAACCATAACACCCTCTCTGGGCCGCTAACCATGCGTAAGTCTCGACACCATTCTTTAGGTCGTTGTCCTCAAGAACAACTTGATCACCAATTCATTCTTTAATCGAACTACACAGGATTTGATCCTTGATTTCTAGGCTGGGTACATGGGCAACCTCCTGAGGTTCAAGCACAAAACCAATCTCTTCACATCGATTCACCTCCATCTCATACGATGTTTATTCATGAAGCCACCCCCAGAACCAATATTTTTTTACATTGGTTCGCCACTTTCCTTATTATATGACGTTAAAATATTCGCACTTTTTGTCCTGTACGACAATAAACTAAAATATTCTTTGACACCCTTACCTAAGAGGGAATCATTATTTACATTGATATCCAATCATGTTATATTCCAAAGACTATGTGCAAACATGGAAATTCCTGAATCTTTAATATTCGGTCAAACAATCATTTCACTAAAGTCCCCTTTCACTTAGGCGGCCTTGCATAAACAGTCTACATAATGGACTTGTCAGCCAAAAGATACTATTATTTGACTTTGCAGCCAATGCCCTTAAGCAGCCCTGCATAATTCAACCCCCTAACGGGTTTTTCAAATAGTGGTAACTTCATTCTTGGGAAGAAAACCTCTTTTGTCCTAATTTGTCTTAACGAAAATATGTAGGGATCCGCAAAAATAGCCATCCTTAACATATTTTTCCCATACTCTTTTTCATGATCTGAAAGTATTCAATTCTATGGTTTATATTTCCCTTCCCTACATTTGGGTTAGACCTTCGCAGGAGTGACATTCATACAATTATTTGATAATATTGATTGGAAATATCCTCTTTATATTCGAGTACCTCTCTCCATACAGCAGACTCTGTGCTTTGAAAAATTTGAATCTCCATAAACTTTCACTGGATTTTTAGCAATAGAAAAGTAAAATTTTTGATATTTCTTTTTCCTGACTATGCATCATGTTCCCTTAGGCGGCCTTGCATAAGTTGTCTACATAACGGACCTGTCAGCCAAAATATGTTATTATTTGACTATGCATCCAATGCCCTTAAGTGGCCCTGCATAATTCAACCCCCTAATGGGTTTGTTAAATAGTGGTAACTTCATTCTTGGGAAATACTTCTTCTAATACCTTTTAGCCCTTTTTTCATGTCATTCCTCAGATTCAAAATTTCATAAGTCATAGTTTACATTTTTCCCCCATAATTGAATACGGTAATATGTTTTCAAATAAATTATCAAGGAATTGAGTCAATTATAATTCATTTGTTCAAAGCTATTTCGACCTTAAACATTAGCCTTTTTTATGTCTGACGTGCATGAATTTAGACTACCCACGAAAGACAAGGGAACTCTGAACAAAAGTCAAGTCCCAGCTCACTAAACATACATTTTGTATGATTTAGGTAATATTGGGAAGTAAAAATATTCAATGTTTGTAGGGTTGTTTTTATAATCCTATAAAAAATAAAACTATGCTTACTAAGACCATTGGCTTAGGTAAAAATTTAAAGCAGGTAGAAAAAGAAGGCATGCACAAATGATTAAAGATAAAAGTGTTTTTCATTTGATGCCCGGAAGTTAGAAGGAAATCCATAGACTGGAGTCTCTTCTCTTTTTTCAGGTATTACAAGATACTTTCAACATAAGTCTTCATTTGATTTACAGTATCCCGAGCTTCATCAGCAGCCACTTGAAGTTCATGCACTCGACCAACTTCACTCTTTTTAGCTTGATGGAGTGGTTTCTTGGCTTCAGTGATGGCTCTCATACCATTTGTTTGAACTCCTTCTAGTGAATTGTTAAGCTGGTCAAGTCCCCCAGTAACCGCATCTAAATGTTGTTGGAGGTGCATATACTGAACAACTTTCTCCTTGATCTTATGCTTCAACTCCTTCAACTTGGCAGCATGATCAGCCTTAACTCGGGACACCACAGCCTCAAATTCGCTGATATTGGCCAACAACCTTCCTCTGGTTAAATCTTGATGGTACTTTTGCTCCTACTCCCTTCTTAAAATGACTTGTTTCACCACGGTATGGATCTCTTTATATCCAAAACTGCAAAGTCCCAACATGACGAATAGGGATGATAGTCGTGGGATCTTCAAATACAGCTCTTCTAGAGGCACTTCAGATATGATCTTCCATATGTTCTATCATTCCTGGCATCGTGAAAATTGGAGTGCCTTTTGTACATCTAGGTCTGATTTGGCATCACTATCACAAGGGGGAATATAATCTGGAATCAATGCACTTAAAGAAGTTTCATGTTCTGCTCCTTCCCCCCTAACCCATGTTACTTCACTTTCTATTCCCATTGGGGCGAAGGCTGAGGCTTCACCTCCAGATCTAGCCACTGAAATTGACGGCCCTGTATAGTCAATTAAATGTTTTTGGTTAGTTTCGAAGGATGAAAAAAGTTGATTAAGTTTTCCTGAAAACTAATTACAGCCACAAATATTGTTATCTCTTACCCAATGGTAGATCAACAGTAAGAGAAGGCTCCTCCCCGTATTTCCAAGCTTCAACGGGATTTTCAGGACGAGTTTCAGGAATCTCTACTAGGTTCAGATCCACTTGATCTAGTGTCTCTGCAATAATAGGGTTGTTCATACCCCCTTCAGTCATTGGCAGTTCAGTAGCTTTCTTAGATAGAACTGCACATTTTTAACCAATCATGTTCAGAGATGTAATAAGAAGTTATTTTAACAGGATGAAGGATAACAATCATGTTCAAAATCTTTTAAATTACATGTTAATTTAACATGATCTAAAAAGTCTTCAAAAGATGTGCCAAGTTTCATGATTTCATCCAATGATATCTCAGATTCCTGGTTAGTCTCACCAGTGGGAGAATTCGATGTATCTTCTTGGCAACCCTCATCCTGCAACCTCTGACCCTAGACATTTTCTTCAGATAAAATTATGGCATCAGTTGCAGTGGCCGCAAAATGTTCGGGTGTAGGTGTTGAACCTAAAGTATCAGAGAATGAAAATCAGTTTATGTTTTCATTTCAACATTTTATGAAGAATTGTTAAATTACCAGAAGCAGGCTCTTTACTCCTTGCAGTAGCATCAGGAGTGATAATGGGAATAGTTTTTGGATCTTCTTTAGGAGTAGCCAAGTCAGCATGAACTTGTGATTGTTCACTGTCACCCTCCGTCGTCCTCAAAGGAGGGCCAGCCCTCTTCCTCAAAGGGGAAATTGAAGAATCCCCTACAATCCCAAGAAGTATAAGCAATATTTTCATGGGTCAAAACTCATGACTATCTGAAGGACTTACCACTACTGATGAAGCATTTAGCTGTGGACTTCTTCCTTCGATGCCTTTGTTTCTTCGGGTTTTTGGGAGTGATGACATCCTCATCTCCAAATACAGGAATTAGAGAATGAAGAGTCATGTCTAACTCCTCCTCCATGGCCTGCTGGCCTAGAGATACCTCACCAGAATCATGATGAGATTCATTAGCCCCGATGGTAGTACCACCAGGGCTATACTGTGGTGAAGGAACCTCAAGAGTTCCTTTCTTTTCAAGCTTTAGGATGAAGAAAGTAATATCCTTGAGTAACAAAGCTTTAACTAAAATCAAGTTGCAATGAAAATAAGGAAAGAGACTTATATCTTCAGGAGCGACATAATCATGCCACTCCTCGTCTCTGAAAGAACCAGTCCCCTCAGTGGTGCCACGATCTATCATTTCCTTCACCCACTTGGTGACAGGAATGGAATCATCGGTGGCATATATGAGCATCTACAGCTCTCTAATGTAAGCCCGCACTTCATCGGGGTTATCCTCGAAATAGATATCAGTAGAGGCCCAAAGTTTCCCTATTCCAGGGATGTGTATCCCCTCGCATAGGTTTGACCAGGCAGTTTCAGCATCGCAATATAAACTCCACCATGTTTGGATAGCCTCTGGTCATAGATATTCAGCATGTATACCACAAGGCTGCGAGGAGGGTCCTACAATCCTAGACTTCAGCTTCTTCCCAGCTCCTGCAACTACAGATAGAGAATAAGAAAATGAAACTTGTTTCCTTATAAAGTAATGGAGATTAAATTTCCTCAATAAAGTAACTCACTAGGAGTTGATGGAGTGGGTCTCTTGATTCTGACAGGAGGATTATATCTGGCACGAGGATGCTTTGCCGCATGTTGTGCCTCATCATCCCCATCTTGGGAATCCGGCGAGTCATCCCTAGGTGAGGAACCTAGTGAATCAGCTTCATGTGGGAAGAGTCACATTCCATATGAAGGGTTTCTTTCTCTACAGTTCTTTTCATTTTCCCCACCTAATAAACCGGATGATATCGTACCCCTTCAGGGTATGATTCTATCCAGTTCTCGGCATACCATGTAGTCAAGTTACTCACGGCTTTAGCAACTGGTAGATCAAAAATTTCCTCGGTATTCACTATAGATGTCAGCAACCATAGTTTCCGGGCAACCATCAGATGCTGCTCTGACCTGACATGCATAGGAGGGGATACAACAGTCTACAGCAGACACTTGAATTGGCGTGCAAATATGTATGGAGCATAGGCCTCACATATAATGTCTCTGTCAATCCTGGTGTCCAATACACCATCTCTACAAGCTAGCATGTATGACCTCAGTTCCAGGACGGTTGTTCCATCATCAACAAACCTCCTAGTTGGTGGGTTTCCATAAGGAAAGAAATTGAATTCCTGTAACATGCTCAGCCTCACCTTCATATCATAAATGTTGAGAGCTAATAGAGAAACTCCAGAAAATGCCTGCACTGATGGCCTGAAAGAACTTCCAGGAACCTGTACTCTGTTCTGTACAGCATATGTCCTGAAATGAGTGGCTATCCATCCCCCACAAAACTTTTAATGGTCCCACTATTCTCAAAGGAGACTTACCCATAAAGACATGGAGTAAGATCCTGTGAATCTTCACCAAAATGGTTGTGGCCAACCCAACCATTTTCTTCTCAGCCAACTTGGCTACCACAAAGAAGGTCCATGGCCTAACGCCTCCCTTTGAATCCCTGACTGGAAGAAAATAAACACTGAGCCACAAGGCTAAGAAGTCTTACAGATGGGTATTTTTTAGGATTCTCTGATCCACTTCATACCCCCACTTCTCAAATTCTCCTGATTCTAGAGTCGGCCAGAATGTGCCAGAAGCACCCCTCTTCTCTATTCTGGGGCAGGTAGTAGGACGAGTATAGGTGGGTCCCTTCACCTTCTTCTTGGTAAGAAACATATCCATCCACTCCTCTGGATTAATATCCTTTCTATAATGAGTTTTGGAGGTCTTTGAGTTCTTGAGCTTGTAGAAAATTTTCAATATCTCCCGAGCCAAAGCCGGATTCTTCTCTAACGCATTCCAAGTCGCCTTGGGGGGGATGAATTCATCATACATATCGCCCAAAATTGGAGCCCTCGAGATCTTATAGACATCCCACAAATGTATCCTTACTTCTCCATGAGTCAGATGGAAATAATTGGTTTCTGGGCTCCAGCAGCTGATTAGCTCCGGCACAAAGTCGCCATTTTTGTAGACATATGTCTGCCCAGCCCAAACGGCTTCATATATTGCAGATCCTTTCAAATCCTCAAAAAAATATACATAGTTTTGTCGCACCCAATATTCCCACATCCAAGTTGGCTTTACACCTCCTCCAGGAAGGAAGTCCCAACTCTTCTTCCAGCCTTTGCATTGATCCATCTGAGAATTTCAAAATATTGAAGGATAACAATGTGGTTGCAGCTCAGGTTTGTGAGGTTTCAGATCTGGGGCATGAGGGCTATGATTCATTATATAGGCCTTCTCCATTGTTCCATTATTTACAAATGATCCTCCCATTGAGACATTTTCTGAAGCAAAACTAGTGTAAGTCTGAAACCAAGAAGGCGGAAGATAATTCTTTGCCTCCGGAATGTTGACTTCTTGCAGATGACCTTGCCCATACAGAGGCAAGTAGATGCTCTGTGGAAAATTAAGATGATACTTCTTCAATTACTTGGCCAAATTTGGGAGAGTGAACTTTATATATCATAGTAATCATGGCCAACAATGTTCATCATATCATCAATTCTCTTGCTAGCCAGTTCATCAGCCGTTCCAATTCTTCTGGGGGCCATTTAATCCGCACAAAGTTTGAATAATTAACTCTTAAGTAAGTTGATTTTTCATAAAATTTGTGAAGAAAAGTGAAAAAATGTCTAAGTAATTAAGGCACGCAAGTCCAATGTTGGCGTGCAAGTGTAACTGGGTCACGCAAGTTTGGGTGTGCAGGTATCACCGCGCAAATCAAACTACCTCTGCAGAAGCGCGACACGAATAGAAGCAATGAAACCACAGAAAATCAGTATACTTGCGTGACGAGAGCAACCTGCATGGCGAGAGCTCATAAGTGTTCAAATCCAAGTTCTTTGTGCGAGAATGGGGCGCATATTTATAGTCAAGTCCGAACCCCTGCGCGACTCTCACCTGCGCGCCACTACCTGCTCGCTCAAAACTTGTGCGCCCTCCTTCCTTGGTTTTCTCCTTTACCTCAGAGTCAAATCCTCCTTCCTTTCGCATCCAAATCTGAGGGGGGGACTTTTGTTGACTCTCCTTTCCATCACAGAGTCTAACAACTGAAAAATGATAATACCTTAGCACAAAGAGATTCATCCTTTGAAAAAACATCAAAAATTGACAAAGGCATAAACAAGGATTTGTTGAAAGATAGGTTGTGCAAGTTTCATCATGGTCGTGCAAGTATACTTGCGCACCACATATTGGGCGCACAGGTGACTTGCGCGCCCTATTTTATTTTCGCCCAGGGTCTTCAGTGGCATATAAATACCCCTTGTGGGCCCCCTAATTTGGAAACAGAAAATTCCAAAAGTCATATTTGAGCTATCAGCTCCCTAGTCTCTACTTGAAGTCTTATGAACACTTCTAA
Organism: Viscum album; assembly: GCA_963277665.1. Lineage (NCBI taxonomy): Eukaryota > Viridiplantae > Streptophyta > Magnoliopsida > Santalales > Viscaceae > Viscum > Viscum album. The sequence goes on from OY728120.1 coordinate 490,314,306, forward strand.
GGTAATTTCTTACCTATAATGGAAGATCTAAAGAGGGGGAACAAGGCCTAAGTGTTGAAATTCATCAAAACTTGCATGCCTAAGTGTCTAACCCTTAAGGTAAATGAATACACTTGCATGCAACCTTATCCCTTCAACAAAACTTGTGCGCCACACTTTTGGAATCCTCTAGGGATAATACAAAGGGCTTGAGCCAAGCCTCTCCCAATTATTACCCAATGGGTTAACCATCACGCAAGTACACATGTGTCGCGCAAGTATACTTGCGCGACCAGTACTTGTGTGCCCCAACAGGACTTGAGAGCCTGCCTCTTTTTGGGTGCCCCTCCTTCTTATTCAGCTCTTTTCTTCAAATCCACCTCTCCTCTTCATGATTTAGCCTTCAAAACCCTCTTCAAATTCATTTATGACATGGTTCCTTTGTTGGATTCCTTATATGAAAGGAATTATATTGAACATCTCTCAAAACCTAGTTATTTACATATATTTATGTCATTATGGTTAGATATTTCATTCATTCAACCTCATCCTTTAAGATGAGAAGTTCCCTTAATATGGGAATCATCCTTAGGAGTAAGTCCCAAGTCTTAAATTCTTTTGATATGGGCCTCCTTTTCAAGAGTAAAACCTAGATCACAAGTCCCCTAACATGGGCCTCCTTTTCAGGAGTAAGCCCCAGTCATAATTACCCTAACATGTGCCTCCTTTTCAGGAGTAATCCCCAGTCCAAGTTCCCTTGAAATGGGCATCCTCCTCAGGAGTAAGCCCCAATATCAAATTACCTTAATATGGGCATCCTCCATTGGAGTAATCCCCAAGTTCCCAAATATGGGTATCATCTTTATGAGTAAGCCCCAGTCTTAATTTCTCTTGATCTGGGCTTCCTTATCAGGAATAAAACATGATCATAAGTACCCTCTAATTTGGTAATCCTCCTCAGGATTAATTCCTAAGTTAAGTATCCAAATCTCCATAAAGCACACATACCATTATGGACCTTGTCTCAGTGATTCTTCTTCGAAGTAAGTCCTGATCTTCATCTATCTGGGCAGTCATACATACAAAAGCCCCACATCATTCCTTAGGATTGCATCTTTCATGGCACAATCTTCAGGTTTTATTGATACCTCCTGTTTCTCACACCGAGTATGACTCACGTGAGCTTAGAGAATAAAAGTAATTATGACATCTTTCTTTGGGACATCAATTATGCATAAACATCATTATTCTTTACTCGAACTAAGTGGGTTCTGATTTCTTTTCTAATAAGGATACGTAGGTAGCCAATATGCGGGTACGATCCAAACTTTGAAATAATCCATGTCCTTCTTAATGACAATAAACTTCAAGTGCCCCACTGAGTGGCTTTAAAAATAGTATGGTTATCGTAATGACCAAGATATATCTATATAATGTGTTGATGGGTCCCATTGACTAAGAATCTTTAACAAATACAGATGATTCTCTATTGATTAAGAACCTAAAATACATATAAAAAATTATCTAAATCTCATACATATCAATCAATTATTTTCAGATCTAAAGGAAAGATCATTTTCATACTTGGTAATTTAATAAGGATTCATGAACATAACTTAAATCTATAAAGAGAGTCCCGGAGTAGACAATAATTCCCCTCAAAAAATTTTTATGAGTCCGACCTCCCATCCTCTCGACCAATGAAAATTCTTAAGCCTCATCGGTCCACAACTAATGAGCACCTACCTTTGGAAAGTAGGTCTAAATGGATATAGAATCATTGGATGTTTCCGGTTCTACGAATAAACCCCTTAAAAACCTATTGGAATGTTTGAACCTTAAACGAACGAGGTTATCCCCATTTCTATAGGAAACACCAGCATATGATGATCCTCTCCATGGTTCTAGTATGTCCCTCATTCCTTTTATTTCTTCGTTCTATTCTGATGATCCATCATTTTATCATCTCGATGGATCTCAGATTGATCATTTTTAATGGTAAAATTAAAGTTGGGTACACCCATCCAAGAACTTATGCTACGTTCGGAACCTACACTACCACATAATTTGGAACTTCAACCTCAGATATTCTGATCACATAAGCTTGTCCTTTATCCCTTGACCTTTTCTGAGGAAATTTTCCTTGATGCTTCGGAAAATCATTTTCATAGTGTCCCATCTCCCTATAATTGTAGCATTGAACATTGGTAGCTTCTTTCTATCCCTTTAAATCATGATCACAGTGGCCTTTCTTTCCACACTTATAGAAAAATCATTTTCCTTTTAAGTAGGTACCAAGGTCCTTCTTTCCACAAGTATCAAACATTGTAAAATTCCATTTTTTATTCTTCCCTTTATCCATTATTTTCTCCACCACCCTCTTCTTCTCTTTTTTACCCTTAAATTCATAAGTCTTATAGAATTATTTCTCTATCTTTATATCACACAACACTATATTTTTTTATGATGATAAAGATTGGGAGACCAGTGCCCTTAAAAGAAATGGTTTTAACCCATCAAATAATCAAAAAAATCTTTCTATTTGGATTAATTACATAATCCATAGCATGCCTTGCTAACCTGGTAATGTTTCCATCACACTTGGAAATGTTCTTATCCTATTTTTCCTCAGATTCAAGAATTGACTCTCCATATCCACCCACTCTTCATGAGAGAAATATTTTTCTAAAAAAAATTCATTAAAATCCTTCCATTCCATATTTTCAATTTCTTTCTCATCCTTTTTGTTTTAAATTAATTATCACTATTTATTTGTATCTCCTGATAGAAGATAAACTTCCATGATAACCTTTTACCTTTCCTTACTTTACAAAGTGAGAAATATATTCTATAAGGAACTTATTCGCTACTCAGATACAAATGGGTTTGTAGTCCCATTGAATATTGGAGGTCGGTGTCACATAAAATGGTCTAACATTGTTGCACCGCAAAATGGATTGGGCTGCTGTATATGAGTAAGGTTATTGCTCATAACCAAAGTCAGTTTTTTCCAATAGAGTTATAAGTTATTAAGCTCCAGTTGTAGCACCATCTCCAACATCATTATCTTTCATAGGAGGTAAATATCTACATGGAGTACATGTGTTGATACTGTTTCCATTCATTCCAATAGGCTCCATTTCTAAACAATGGAATACACTAAATAAGATTATTAATAAAAATTCATAATTTCAAACTAGTAACACTTAGAATAAATTGAAAAATTTATGCGTGGAAAATTTCATAATCATAAACATGGTTTCTTTGGGGATATATTTACTTTTAAATACTTCATAATTGTTTTTAAAAAAATGTGAATTATCTTAATCATATCCCCCAGGAGAGTTAAACCATGTGATAAGTAAGTCCCATTGTCGTGTACTAGGTTATGCTCAGTCAGGCTCAACACACCTTATCAGAGTTTTTACCCTTCAGTACATCTATGCCAGAACCACGTCCACTTGTAGTATTCAAACATTGATTTATTTCTAGAAAGATCCACATAATATCTGCCTTACCAAAATTATGGGACGTTCTTATATGGTTATCCTAAAATTATATATTAGGGTTATTTTCCTTAATTTACTTTTTCTAAATAAAATAATAGTATCTTTTGGCTGACAAGTCGAATATATAAATGTAATTTATAAAAATTATATAAAAATAATGAATAATTACATTAGGGTAAAGAGAGAGAAATCAAAACCCGAATGGAAAATGGAGGTTTGGGAACAAACCATTATCATATGTCTGAAAGAATTATATTCTTGTACTTAATGTCCTAGATAATGAAATTAGATTCATTAAAAAATTATTTAATATCCTCATTAACATTTATTTTATTTATTATAAACTTTTTATGTTCATTTATGGCCTTTATAATGATTTATAATATTTAATTTCTTCATTCAGAAGTGTTTCTTTTCCTTGGTTTTCATGATTGATTCACTTGTATACATATACGAAAGATCATGTAAAATGGGAATAGTTATCTAAAATTCAAATCATATTTTATTAATGAACATAAAAAAATTAAATGGTTATATAATGGAATTTTTTTGTTTTGGGTTAGCATTAATCATTTTATAATACGTTAATGATGATCGTTTAGACTATTTTGGTGGGGTTTTTTATCATCGCAAACTAGTTTTGTTTCATAAATTAATATTATGTATATATAATGGTTATACAAAATTAAATAAGTTTTATTAAATATATTATAATATTTTTTAACCATTAAAATGGTTTTACGGCCATCCTGGATGGCATAATTCAAAAATGAAAACACGTCGTCTATGAAGGCGGTAAATCTACACCTCACGGATGATGTTTTTATTTTTATAATAAAAGGAATAAGATAAGAGACATGATGGTGAATTATACATTGAAATAATAAAATTACATTATATATAATATATTGGAGTTATAATGCATGTTTGGATAGAGTACGTGAAGAGATTATAATAAAATAAAAGAAAGTGAAAAGAAAAATAGAGAAAGTGAAAGAGGATTTTACCTCTTGAATTCTTCTCCTTGAGAACCTCCTTAGGGAAATTTGTTTTGGTATTTTGTTGATAAAAAAGACTCTCAGATGTGGGTAAGAGTCTTGGGAATAATATTTGGTAGAAATTTGAAAATCATTGAAGCTTAAGAGGTGTGAGGAGAAGAGGTGGTGACATGTGGTATCTATAGGGGAGGAGAAGGCTGTTTTTTATTATTTTATACATTAGATTATAATTTTGGCTCAAGAAAAGAAATATCTAGGATTACATGAATAAATATAGTAATTAGAAAATTATATTTTGATATTATGTTGATTACATCATCACTGAATCAAGTTATAGTATATTTAACTTATAGTGTATATAGACCGTAAATTACAGTATTATACTATTCACCAAAAAATTCAACTATTTTAGAAAAATCCCAAAAATTCACCCTAACCATTTTTAGATGTGTAGAATTAAAAAATTAAATCCATTTTATGAAAATAATCTTATAAATATGAGAAAATTAATTTTTATATAAAATCATAATTTATTCAAAAAAATACATATTTTAAAATTATAACTGGTTTTATGACACTTGGAAAAATTAATTTAGGTCTCATAAAACTATATTATAATAATAAGATAACAAAATAAACTTTTATGATTCTATTTTATGAAAATATATTTTCTTTTAAATCATTATATTAATTATAAAATTGTAATTAAATATTTATGACTTAAAAAATATAAACACTTAATTTATCATTTTTAAAACATTTATTTACTTATTACATTATATAAATATACCATATTTTCATTTATAAGATGCATAAATTTGATTTATACTTTCATGGGTAAAGATTCTATTTTATTGTTCATATTACTATTCCTAATGGTCACATTACTATTCCAATGGTCATATTTAATACTATATTACGGTTTTAAACTCGGTGTTGTGTGAAGAATGAACTATTGAAGATGATAAATTTTAAAAGAGACATACCATAAGAGCTTGGGGTGTTACACATATATATTGTACCTTTTTTCTATATTTTAAGGTTATATAGTTTTAGTTCATATCGCACAGACATTACATTGAGAGAAAAATATCACATGTTGAATGCTGGACTCGTGAAAAAGGAAAATTATGTCTCAAAGAGCTTGAATCAGGGTAATGAAATATGACAGACATGCCAAGGATGATCATGAATTGCATTGGGGTGATGAGTGTAATGTCTCGTATTTCTTCATATTTTATTTTTGATATTATATGGGAATTCTTTTGAGACCAGGCGATGTGATGGCTTGCAGTTCCGAGGCCCAGTGAGCCCGGAACAAATGTTTGAATTTAATTTAATAATTAAATAACACGCGCATATGGTTTTCCTGAAAAAGTGGAATAACTCCGGAATGGGTGCTCGGATCAGAAATACGAGGGCACTGTTGCATTCAGAGCAGCGATTTTACCCGAGGTGAGGCCTAACATCGGACGGCGCAGGTCGGTGGTGAAATCTTGTTTTTGGATGTAACAGTACTAAAATATTTAATAAAAATATTTTAATAAATCTTGTTTCAGCGGATATCTTTTATCATTTTTAAATAAAGGCTTGCGCAGGGGTCCAGGGTTATAGACCTCATAACCCTGAAACCCATGGAGGCTCTGGGAAAGCTCTGGAGGAAACCCACAACGCAGCGATGATGTTCTTGATGAATTTCACCGGTAATGATGAAGATGAGGCGATCGGATCTTTGCCAACGAACGCCGTGAATCCAGGTAGGATGTTTGATTTTTTATTTTCCTTTCCCCGTTCTTGATTCCTACGACGAATGCGGACTAATCCACAAACAGATTAGCCCGTGGATCGATCGTATTTGTGGGATGGGATTTTGCAGGGATTTTGGGAATTTGATTCTTGAGTTAATTTGGTTTTTGTTCAACCTTCTAACGGTGATGAACCAAGATCGACATGAATATGGATCGAAGTTCATCCCCCTCGATTTGTTTTGTCTTTCTTCCCAGATTTCTTGTGTTCTTCACGGAGGCATGAATGACGGATCGTTGCACATCCATTGTTGGACGCAATGATCCCAAATTGAATATCTATCATCGGAACAACCCCACGGAGTTGCGATGACGGTTTTGGCGGATGGATCGAAGTGGATTAGAAGATATCTTTCTTCGAATGATTCCCACACGGGTGACCGAAATCGGATTTCGGAGCCGATAGAAGGCCTGAAACCCACAGATTCAGAATCACAATGACGAGGAGACCCCTAATCTTGAGTTTAATGGCAAAAGGACCATGGAAACGGAAACCAGAATATCGGCCGAGGTGCGAGGAGTAAGATGGCGGTTATGGAAATTTCCCGACTACACGGCTTATAGTATGGGCTACATTGCGTGTGTTCGTCGGCGGACTACCTGACGTGTACTCCGAGAGTACACGGACACGGGTTGGATAAATGGCCAAGGACACGGCGTGTATACCCTTCCCCAGCCAGACCCGGCCAGATACACGGGATACCCCATGTACTAGTACACGGGCAGGCGACACGGACAGAGACCGTGTAAGGGAACATGGCCAGCATACACGGAATGAACCCCAAGTGTTCGAACATGCCGTGTAATCCTACTACACGTCATGTAGTTTCTTTTTATATGGAAACTTCCAATGACACGGGCCATTTACACGGGTAGTACCCGGAGTCAAGGAACACGGCGTGTGATCCTTCTACATGACGTGTAGTTGAGTTTTACACAGCTTTGACGGATGACACGGGCCGTTTACATGGGCAGTACTCGGAGTCAAGGAACACGGCGTGTAACCATACTACACACCGTGTAACCTATTTTACATGGCTTGATCCTTTTGTCTCCCATGACTTGGACTAGCTTTCTTAGGGTTCGTACCCCTGGTCTTTCCCTTGAAGGTTCTAGTATCATTTCCTACGTAGAGGAGTATGATCCCTTCAGCAGAACTTCCTGAATAGAGTTGTTGGAATCCCCTCTCTGAGACTTAGATCCAGATCCTCTATTCATTCCTAGAACCCTAAGTATAGTTCTTGGTATCGACATGACCAACTTTACCCGGGTGTCGATCCTCTGCTTAGCGGATTAGTTCAGATTGAGTTTTTGTAATCACCACATAGCTATTGGTTGTGATCCTCATCTGAATATTGTATTCTCAAGTACTTGTGGAGTGTGTTCTCCTAGAATGAATACTTCGTATCTCTCTCTTCAGACCTAGGAGTGTGTTCTCCTTGTTATGTGCTTAGTGGAATCTTCAAGCTGGATCTTAGTGGTGGTTTCACGATGGTTGATCATGTATGAGTATATCCGTATATTCTTGTTATATGTTCTGTAAACATATACTATGTAGATCTGACTGTATCTTTTCTTTGTGGTATTTTTCCCCTTTGTAGTATTCCTTTGTCATTTCGGTGTATCCTACTGGGTATTTTTATACTCACCCATGCACGGGCTTTGCCCGCACGTGTCGTGTCTTGTGCAAATGAGCGAGCCTTTGACAGGATTCTAGGTGGACCAGGACCGGACGGTGCTTAGTGAGATCAGGTAGGCCGAGGTGTGTTCCTATAGCTATGGATTTCAGTCCTGGAACCTTTCTTTATAGGTTGGACTTGTTGCAGACTCTCTTTTGGTGGGCTTGTACTTTTGGCCCAAGGTTTTACATTATTGTAATTTACTTCCCTGTCGTACTCTGTTGGTTGGGATTTTAGTGTATGCATGCTTTTCCATATTCAGTAGTTTTTAATTTATGAGCTTTGTGGGCTTGGAGATGTGTGTGTGTGTATAGGTTTATAGGAAATGCCTCCCATGTCAGTAACATGCCTACTCGGTGCTAGTCACCAGCCCCTAGCCTATTGGAGGCGAGCTTGGGGAGTTGCGGCTCGGGCCCCACTGGGACGGGTCGTGATAGAGTGGTATCAAAGGTGGTCAGTTATAGCTTAGAACCGAGAGTCTATGAGTTGGTTTGGGGAAATAGTGTTAAGTGTTTCGAGTTCGGCTTTCAGTCCAGGGACCCAAGTGTTGGTGCGGGTGGCCGACGTATCCATACACCAGGACTCTGATAACTTTCTTTTCGACTCGGAACATTAGAACACTAGTTTCAGAAGAAAATAATGGTATATGCATCATATAGGAATGGGTTGTGGTTTCCATGTCTTTATTGAGTCAACTCTCCAGATATACTCACTGACTGTGATACATCTTGTTTCATTACAGGATGCCCCCGCGATGTGCACCCACTAGGATCCGGTAGCTCGATCACGAGGATGACCGCCTTAGTGATGAAGCTTCAATACAGGGACCAGATCCCCCATTTTTACCTCCAGTGGTGTTCCAGTTGTTCCGCCACCTGTGGAGCAGTGTTTAGTGCCTACTATACCAGTACAGGAGGAGTGTAGGCTGAGCGCACTCCACGAGTTTCAGAGATAGAGACCCCTTAGGTTTCGAGGTGAGCCTAGCCCTCAGGCAGCAGAGGACTAGCTTAAGGCAGTGACCAGAGTCTTCCATTTGGTCAGGAGACCAGCAAATCAGACGGTGATCCTGGAAGCGAGCCTTCTGCAGGGCTCGGTAGGACGATGGTGGAGTTTGGTTATCCAGACTCACGACGAGGCGACTCTTGCGTGGTCATAGTTTGAGCATCTCTTCATAGAGTACTTTTCACCGGTTACCTTGAGAATAGTATGTATATAGGAGCTTCTTCAGCTCCAGTAGGGAACCATGATGGTGGATGACTACTCATCGAGGTTTACCGACCTCTCACAGTACTCGATAGATATGGTTAGGGACCAGTACTTTAGAGCTCAGACATTTGAGCGAGGCTTGCGTAGAGAAATCTGAGCTAGCATCATCCCTATGAGAATTCCTACTTATGTTGGGGTGCTTGAGAAGGCATTGGTGGTAGAGAGCTTCTTGGAAAAGCAGAGACAGCCAGCAGTTGTCAGTAGTGAGCGAGCTGGAGTAGAGACCTCGGCAGCAGGGAGCCAACGTCAGGGACCCAGGCGTGGGATACATTTTCAAAGGAGATCCCAGGACAGAGGATTTGTCTTACAGGGTTCGCAGGGTGAATCCAACCAGCCTCAAGAGAGGCAATGCTACTCATATGATGGCAGAGGACATGTCACTTGAGATTGTCCAACCCATCGTACTACTGACATGGGAATGGTGGATGGACCACTGAGGCAGAGGAAATGTGTGGAGCAGACAGATCCATGGGGAAGCGGACGTGGTAGAGGAGCTGGGAGAGCATATGGAGGTGGTTGTCATTTTGAACTTTTATCACCACCACCCCCAGGAGGTCCACCCCAGGTTCAGGGAGCTGCTGGACAGAGGCAGGGACAGCTACAGGAAACAGAGGCTTATGACCCAGGTACTCCCAGAATGATTAGAGGTACAATCTGTGTATTTTTTACTTTGGTTTCCGTACTGATAGACATAGGTGATAGTCATTATTTTCTGGATTCTTATCTTGTTCGAGACCTTGAGATTCTAGTTGAGCCATTGACTCGACCCTTATGCTTAGAAACACCAACTAGATAGATCACACACCTTTGTATACAGTGTGACCTGACCCTTGGAGGCAAGAGTTTCAGTTGGAACCTCTTGGTGGTAGCGTCGAGGCCTTACGATGTCATTCTTGGTATGGATTGGCTATCCACAGTTCATGTCCAGATTTACGGTTTTAGGTGAAGGGTGTGGTGTGTCCGCAGTGATGGAATGAGGTTCTCCTTCATCGGTGAAATGGAGACCCAGGCAGCACAGGATGGACTCATGCGTAGGAAGGCACAATAGATTTCATATCAGTTGGCTAGCCTAGCCCTTGGCGCAGCAGATGTTACGAGTTTCCAGTTTCCAGAAGTAGTGGCTGAGTATGAGGACGTCTTTCCGGAAGATGTCCCCGGACTACCTCCCCGTCGAGAGATAGATTTCTGCATTGAGTTACAACCCAGTACGACACTGATATCAGCATCAGCATGTCGGATGGCTCCTGCAAAACTTCGCGAGCTGAGAGTGCAGCTGGAAGACTTGTAGAGGAAGGGCTTCGTGAGACCCAGTGTTTCACCCTGGTCATCCCCAGTATTGTTTACCAAGAAGGCATACGGGAGCTTGAGGCTGTGTGTGGATTACCGGCGCTTGAATCAAGTGACCGTGAAGAACCGGTATCCACTACAGAGGATCTATGACCTCTTCGACTAATTAAGAGGGGCACAATGGTTTCCGAAGGTTGATCTATGATCAGGCTATCACCAGTTGCGAGTACGGGATGAGGAGATATCGAAGATGGATTTTAGATGTCTCTACAGTCACGATGAGTACTTAGTGATACCCTTCGGTGTGAATAACGCCCCGGCAGTGTTTATGGGACTCATGAACTGCATATTTCACCTCTATCTAGATCGGTTCGTAGTGGTCTTCATCTATGATATCCTTTTGTACTCTGCGTCTAAGGAGGAGCACGCGAGGCACCTAAGGATGGTTCTGGACACACTCCGAGAGCACCAGTTGTACGGGAAACTCTTGAAGTTTCAATTCTGGATATAGGAGGTCCACTTTCTCAAACACGTTATCTCAACAGATGGTGTAGCAGTGGACCCATCCAAGGTAGAGGAATTGTTATCATGGGAGCCACTCCAGATCGTGACGGAGGTACGGAGTTTCCTTGGGTTGGTAGGCTACTATCGGAGATTCATTCTTGATTTCTCTAGGTTTTCATCACCCATTACAGCTTTGATCCGAAAGGGGTAGCCTTTCATATAGACTGAGAGATGCCAGCAGGCTTTTCAGTAGTTGAGATAGAGTCTGACGAGTGCCCCGATCTTGAGACTACCATAAGAGGGTTTTGAGTACGTGGTGTTCTGTGACGCATCAGGAACCAGGCTTAGTTGTAACCTGATGCAGAGGAAAGCGGTTATTGCCTATTTCTCACATCAATTGAGGCCACACGAGCAGAACTACGTGACCCATGATCTTGAGTTGGCAGCGGTATTCTTCACGTTGAAGATGTGGAGGCACTACCTTATGGGCGAGCGGTTTACCATCTACTCTGATCACAAGAGTCTCAAATATATCTTTTCTCAAAAGGATCTGAATTTGAGATAGAGTTGGTGGCTTGAGTTCCTCTAGGATTATGACTTTGAGATCATTTATACTCCTGGGAAGGGGAACGTTGTGGCTGATTCTCTTAGCAGGAAATCCAGTTCACTGTTGTTGGATGAGCCAACGAGGGAGTTGGCCTATTTACAGTTATCCTTCATGGATAGAGATGAGGGAGCTCACCTTCGGTCGAAGGTTGTTACCCCTCTACTCTTACAGCGAGTCAGGGAATCACAAATCGAGGATGCTATCTATGAGACTCTACGTGCTCATATATCGGCAGGTGATGTTTCCGAAGGATATTCAAGAGGTGGGGAGCATGTTGTTCTTTTCATAGGGCGCACAGTAGTACCAGTGACTTTGTGGGAGGAGGTTCTGAGGGAGTTCCATAAATCTTCTTTGGCGGTGCATCCAGGCATGGAAAAGATGTACCAGGACCTTAGATGTCAGTTCTGGTGGCCAGGAATGAAGAAGGGTGTGGCAAGGTTTGTTTCTCAGTGCCTTACTTGTTAGCAAGTAAAGGCTGAGCACCAGGTACCAGTAGGTTTGACTCATCCCCTTGAGGTTCTAGAGTGGAAGTGGGATGGGATATCCATGGACTTTGTGACGGGTTTACCACGTACATCCAGGGGACACAATTCCATCTGGGTGATCATTTACCGACTCACCAAGTTGGCCCACTTCCTAGCCATACGGGAGCAGAGTTCAGTAGAGAGCTTGGGACACCTCTACGTGTAGGATATAGTTCGACTTCATGGTGTTCCATCCATGATTGTCTCAGATCGTGGTGCTCATTTCACATCCCGGTTGTGGAAGGGATTACAAGAAACTTTTGGGACTCAGTTAAGCTTGAGTACAACGTTTCATCCTCAGACTGATGGTCAGCCAGAGTGGACCATCCAGGTTCTAGAGGATATGATATGAGCTTGCATACTTGACTTTGTTCGTAGCTGGGAGGATCACCTACCACTGGTGGAATTTTCTTATAACAACAGTTATCATTCCACTATTGGTATGGCACCATTCGAGGCATTGTATGGGTGACCTTGAAGGTCACCAATTTGCTGGACTGACCCAGGAGAGTCAGCACTCATGGGCCCAGAGATGGTGCGAGCTACTACGGAAAAGGTTCATGTCATCCAGGAGTGGATGAAGACTACATAGAGTCGGCAGAAGTCTTATGTCGACCGGAGACAGAGGCCCTTGGAGTTCGAGGAGGGAGACCATGTGTTCCTTCGGGTCTCACCTCAATGGGGACTGCAGAGATTTGGCCGAGGCGGCAAGCTATCTCCGAGGTTCATTGTATCTTTTTAGATTTTGATTAGAGTTGGAGGGGTGGCATACCGTTTGGCTCTACCTCCATAGATGGACCAGGTACACAATGTTTTCCATGTGTCGTAGCTGTGGAGGTACGTGCATGACCCATCGCACGTTATCAACTGGGGCGAGCTGGACATTGATGATGGAGCGACCTTTGTTGAGTACCCAGTAGAGATCGAGGATCGGCAGGAGCATATCCTTCATGGGAGAGCCATTCCCTTGGTGCATGTGCGGTGGAAGTACGGGAATCTTCAAGAGAGCATGTGGGAGTGGGAGGCTCAAATTCGTGTGCAGTACCCACATCTTTTTTAGTTGCCCTTGTTTTGGCTTTTCGGGGATGTAAATCTCTAAGGTGGGTGTTATGTAATGTCTCGGATTTCTTTGTATTTTATTTTTGATATTATATGGGAATTATTTCGAGACTATACGATGTGATTGTGTGTAGTTCCGAGGCCCGGTGAGCCCGGAACAGATGTTTGATTTTAATTTAATAATTAAATAACACGCGTGTATATTTTTCCTAAAAAAGTGGAATAACTCCTGAACGGGTGCTCGAATCAAAAATTTGAGGGCACTGTTGAATTCAGAGCAGTGATTTTACCCTAGGTGAGGCCTAACATCGGACGGTGTAGGTCGGTGGTGAAATATAGTTTTTTGGACGTAACAGTAATAAAATATTTAATAAAAATATTTTATTAAATCTTGTTTCATCGGATATCTTTTATCCTTTTTAAATAAAGGCTTTCACATGGGTCCCGGGTTACAGACCTCATAACCCTGAAACCCCTGGAGGCTCTGGGAAATCTTTGGATGAAACCCCCAATGTGGCGATGACGTTCTTCAAAAATTTCACTGGTGAAGACAACGCGGCGACTGGATCTTCGCCAACGAACACCGTGAATCTTGGTAGGATGTTTGATTTTTGATTTTCCTTTCCCCGTTCTTGATTCCTATTATGAACGTGGACTAATCCATGAACAGATTAGCCCGCGGATTGATCATATTTGCGGGATGGGATTTTGCTGGGATTTTGGGGATTTGATTCTTGGAGTTAATTTTCTTTCATTCAACCTTATAACGGTGACGAACCAAGATCGACACGAACATCGATCGAGGTTCATCCCTCTCGATTTGTTGTGCCTTTGTTCCACAATTTCTAACGTTCTTCATGTGCGTTCTACGTATTCTTTGTGGAGGTATGAACAACAGATCATTGCGCATCTGTTGCACGATGTAACAATCCCAAATTGAAGATCTAGCATCGGAACAACCCCACATAGGTGCGACGACGGTTTCGGCGGACGGATCGAAGCGGATCGGAAGATATCGTTCTTCAAACGATTCCCGCACGGGTGACCGAAATCGGATTTCAGAGCCGATCGAAGGCCCAAAACCCACGTATTCGGCATCACGACGACGAGGCGAACCCCGATCTTGAGTTTCGCGGCAAACGGACCATGGAAACGGAAATCGGAAGATCGGATGAGGCGCGATGATGAAGACGGTGGTTCTAGAAATTTACCGACTACAAGGCGTGTAGTATGGGCTACACGGCATGTGTTCGTCGGCGGACTACCTAACGTGTACTCCGGGAGTACACGCACTTGGGTTGGGTATATGGCCAAGGACATGGCATGTATACCCTTCCCCGGCCAGACCCTTCTATATACATGGGATACCCTGTGTACTGGTACACGGCCATGCGACACGGACAAAGACCGTGTACGGGCACATGGCCAGCGTAGACGGAGTGAACCCCAGGTGCTCAGACACGGAGTGTAATCCTACTACACGCCGTGTAGTTTATTTTTATATGGAAAGTCCCAATGACATGGGTCGTTTACACAGGCAGTACCCGGAGTCAAGGAACACAACGAGTGATCCTTCTACACGCCGTGTAGTTGGGTTTTACATAGCATGGACGGATGACACGGGTTGTTTACACGGGCAGTACCCAGAGTCAAGGAACACAGTGTGTAACCATACTAAATGTCATGTAACCTATTTTACATGGCTTGATCCTTTTGTCTCCCATGACTTGGACTATCTTTCTTAGGGTTCATACCCCTGGTCTTTCCCCTAAAGGTTCTGGTATCATTTCCTACATACAGGAGTATGATCCCATCAGCAGGACTTCCTGAATAGAGTTGTTGGAATCCCCTATATGAGACTTAGAGTTTGATCCTCTATTCAATCCTAGAACCCTAAGTAGAGTTCTTGGTATCGACGTGACCAAATTTACCTGGGTGCTGATCCTCTACTTAGCGGATTAGTTCAGACTGAGTTGTTGGAATCACCCCATAGCTATTGGTTGTGATCCTTATATGAACATTGTATTCTCAATTACTTGTGTAGTGTGTTCTCCCAGAATGAGTACTTTGTATCTCTCTCTTCATACCTAGGAGTGTTTTCTCCTTGTTACGTGCTTAGTGGAATCTTCAAGTTGGATCTTAGTGGTGGTTTCGCGATGGTCGATCATGTAAGAGTATATATGG
Source organism: Viscum album (assembly GCA_963277665.1). NCBI lineage: Eukaryota > Viridiplantae > Streptophyta > Magnoliopsida > Santalales > Viscaceae > Viscum > Viscum album. Next base: position 490,329,707 of record OY728120.1, read on the forward strand.
ATACTCTTGTTATATGTTCTGTAAACATATACTGTGTAGAGCTGACTGTATCTTTTCTTTGTGGTATTTTCCCCCTTGTTTTATTCCTTTGTGGTTTCGGGGTGTCTTACTGGGTATTGTTATACTCACCCCTGCACGGGCTTTGCCCGCACGTGTCGTGTCTTGTGCAGACGAGCGAGCCTTTGACAGGATTCTAGGTGGACCAGGACCGGACAATGCTCAGTGAGATCAGACAGGCCGAGGTGTGTTCCTATAGATATGGATTATAGTCCCAACACCTTTATTTACAGGTTATACTTGTTTCAGACTCTCTTTTGGTGGGCTTGTACTTTTGGCCCAAGTTTTTACATTACTGTACTTTACTTCTCTGGAGTACTCTGTTGGTTGGTATTTTAGTGTATGCATGTTTTTCCATATTTAGTAGTTTTTACTTTTTCATCTTTGTGGTCTTGGAGATGTGTGTGTGTGTACAGGTTTATAGGCAATGCCTCCCATGTCAGTAACATGCCTACTCGGTGCTAGTCACCAGCCCCTGGCCTATTGGAGGTGGGCTTGGGGAGTTGCGGCTCAGGCCCCACTGGGATGGGTCGTGACAATGAGTTCCACTAAAAAATTTCTAGGTCTCACAATGATCAGATTACCTTCTTACATAGAAAAGATGCATCTTGTTGATAGGTCATAGGCTCGTATACAGGATCTAAAGGAATATTTTCATAGTTAAATACACATTCCCTTAATGATGGGTATGATATTTTACAAGGTCCATAGAAGATTTTATGGGGGATTCAGACACTCAATACATGAAATGGGTCATTAGGGATGAATATTCATAAAGGGTTCTGGCACCTAGCATCCTTTCTTCAAAATGAATATTCAAGAAGGTTTTTTGGAAACCTGCATCATTATTTCAAATAATGGGTTTGGTATACAAACATTAAAAATGTAAAATTTTCTTGTATAGTTGTATTATGGGATCTATAAATCACATATCAAGGATTTCTATCAAATAGTTATTAAATGGGGTAGATATTCTGGGGATATACACAGATCACTCGGAGGTTTCACATTTCACTGCAACATTTTCATGGATCATAAGGATTAGAGGTATTTTTTCATGGTAAAGAAATATCTGGTTGACAGGTCAGGGGATCATATGTAGGATTTAGGGGAAGACATTCATATTCAAATAGATGGTCCCTTGAATCTGGATATGCTCATTTCTAAGGTCCATAGAATATTTTCCTATATTCAAACACTTGATAAATAAAGTAGAATATAGAGAATAGGGTTATCTATGTGGGGTTTTGAAACCTTGGAGATAGTTTTTACATTAAGTGAATAGTAAAACTTAACATGAATGAAAGTATAATTGATGGTATATACTGCCTCACAAAAGGGGGAATTCTATTTATAGTCATTAATCTTGGACTGTTAGTCATGTTATTTAAGGTCACTTGATTAGGACCACTAAAAGGCTCAAGAATGAGGTTTTGTATCCCTACATTGATAATGGGTACAATGTATGGTGACATAACATCAATGATATCAAATCCACTTGAATAATTTCATTATGGGTTTTGTAAATTATGACTCAAAGAGTTTGAATTGAGTATGATGATATGGAATAGAATTGCTGAGGGTGATCCTGAATCGCACTAGGGTGACAATATCCACTAAAAATTATTAGGTTTCACAAGGATCAGAGGACCTTTATTTAGGTTAGACATGCAACTAGTTGATAGTACAAGGGCTCATTTGTAGGTCTCAGTGACTTGTATGAATAGTCAAGAAGAGGATCACTTGAAGTCAGACATGATCCTTTCCAAGGGCCATGGAATATTTGAAAAGATTCAAACACTAGAGCAATGAAGTAGGTTATGGAGAAGATATTTATCCAACTAGTGTTCTAAAACTCTAAAATTTTCATTTTTGTGTACTGAACATGTTACCAAGGGAAAAGGATATGATAAATCATTACCCTAAATTTTTTATAGACTAGAAGGACCCACTGATCATGGATCATCTTTTACTAGGGTCATAATATTGACCCTAAAAGCTTTGCAACTCTTTCTTCACTCTAACCTTTATCTGAGATCCATTAATGGAGAGATTAATGGGTGAAGACTTTACTTCTACTCATAACACTATTTATAGGTTTTTATTCTTACAAGTTTTATGACTCTTTCACTAGAGGTTGAGGGTCTTGTGATCTAGACCCTCAAATTCTAGAGTTTAAGGTCATATATCTTTGACCAAAGAGCATATAGTTTATGGTCATGGATAATAGAACATTTATCATAGATATGTGTGACACAAAAACCTAATTAGGGCTCACATGGTTGAGAGTTCTCCAACACCCTTTAGAAGTGGAGATTATGATGTTGTAAATCATGGATTAAGGTACTTGGGTCATGAGTAATGGCATGTGACAAACATGTAAGGGATTAACCACAAATCGCTATGGGGTGACGTAATTTTTTCTCATGTCATCCCGGCTCACAAGGATTAGATTACCTTTTTAAAAGGTAAAGATGCATCTGGTTGATAGGTCAAAGGCTCATATCTAGGATCCATAGGTAGACATTCATAGTCAAATAGAGGGTCCCTTGAAGCCAGATACACCCTTTTATATGGTCTGTAGAATATTAGTGGAAACTTGAGACACTCAAGAGATGAATTTTTAATTATTTGTTGAGGTTATCAAAAATATGAAGGAATCATCTTGAACCTTGGTTGACCATGGTCAGGCTATTGTGGTCCTTTGATAAGGAATAATGGTAAATGATGGTTTGTGCAGTTTTACATCATGCACAAGGACACAACTGTCATGTATTTTAATGTCATTAAATAAGGTATCAAGTGGTCTATGGTTATGATCCATGCAACAATAAACTAATTCTATATATTTTAACAACATACAACAAGGATAAGATGTATAGGGAATTGTATTTTTGTATAATTTTGTGTAAAATGTCTGTATGCTAAGGTCCTTATATAGATCTAGATCATACATTAGAAAAAGGGTAATATATGACAATACCATTCTTGAGAATTTTAAGGTCTTTCAAGGTTTGCCATTTTTATCTCCCATAATTGGTCATAATGCCCCAATTTACACCTAATGGGGTGATCATCCCAAACCTTTAAGATCATGTGATTTATGTTCAATGTGAGAAATGAGAGGTAGTCAGAGAATAACCCATAATGTATTGACTAGGGGTGTACAACAAAACATAGAAATTATAGAGGTTATTTTACCACAACATTGGTCCACCAATGGGGCAACCCATACTGAGGACTCTCGTGTAGATATGGTTTATACACAGGAGGAGGTCCTTTTCTAGTTTCTGATTTTTCATGGCAATGAATTATGCATGATATAAAAGAAACTCATCATGGAACGTATAATAGATGATACTCATCATGGATGATGGGTGATTTGATTAGGTACCAATATGATTTGGGGTCATTTTCCATTTCTATGGATTGATCCACTTGTGTTTCCCTCTGTATCCTATAAGGGAAGTAATCAATCCCTGGACAACATTTTTTTAGAGATGATCCTCTACATAGATCTAGATCATATACAAATATGAGGTCATTTTTTAGAAATTTTAATTGAACCCAAGTCTAAAGATTTGGGAATCACTATGTATTCAATAAAGATAATAATTAATCCACATGTAGTTCTTATATTTCCCCTACATAAATATAACTCATACGTAGGTAGAGGAGAATTTTGTGTAATCCATACACAATATTGGTGAGGTATCCTCTACACAAATCCTACTCATGTTTTGGGAAAAAGTAAAAAAAAAAAGTGGTACCTTATCATGGTACCATTAGTGTATTGAAGTATCACCATGAATATTAAAACACTAAGGTGATAGGGGTTATATCATAGATTTGTGTTTAGCTTTGGGATAGGTGATCTAAGTGTCTCTATGTTTTCTATGCTGACAAGAATCAAACCACATTTAGTTCTTGTATATAAATGTCCCCTGAATAGATCTAAATAATATTCAGGGAAAATTTAAAGGGTTTCTCCTTAGCATATGGACATTAAATAATGATATGAGGCCAAAAAATTGAGGTAAAAGGGGGAATTTTCATGATTTATCTTTCTGGTAATGATACATGTGGATATAGAAATCAATCCATGCTTCCCTGAGTAGATCTATCTCATATACAGGGAATAAGAGAGGGTTTTATTTTAAGGATCATAGTTAGGACTAGGATATAGAATCTGAGCATCACAATATATCCTATAAAGATAGGAATCAATCCACATATATTTCTTAGAGATATGGTTTCCCTCTATAGATCTAACTCGTATGTTGGGGAAAGGGGTGTTTTATTCCAAAAAAGAGGATTCACTCGCTAAATTTTGTGTGTATGATATCTAACTATTTTGAAGTTCAATATCTCTTATATTGGGATAATCTTTCACTTGTGGTGGAATCTTCACAACCATGCAGCCATACATGGGTGACTTCTTTGAAAAAAACCAAACACTGGATAGGATTATGATAGTTATAAACCTATAGTTATTCCAAATATAATATTCTCTAGTGTTTCTATATATCCTAAAATATTAGTAATCAATCAATGTATAGTTATGGAAATTCCCAACACATATCAGGTTCTCGAGTAAGGGGAGGGAATTTTTTGATATTGTGTCTAAGCCTGGGATGTGAGATCTAGTCATCACTATGTATCCTATATATGTATATGAATCAAATCATATATAGTTATTGAAATAAATTCCCCTACACTGCTCTAACTCATATTTAGGGGAAGGGGTATTTTACTTTCAACATGGGTACATAAACAAGAAGACCCGTTTCAAGGCCTCCTACACCGATCTAGATCCTTTATGAGGAGGGAATTTTTATATTATGGAAGCTAAGCCTATGGTAGAGTATCTGGAAAACACTTTGTATCCCATAGTGATAGGAATCAATTATACACATAATTATTAGATTTAATGATTTCTTGTGTAGATCTGGATCATGTGTAGGGAACAAGGGGTATTAATACTCTAAGTAATATGTATACCATATGTTATATAATTCTACATGTATTGAGCTCTAATGTAGGTAGAGAGAATTCATCAAGGAATAGGCAACTCTGATCAGTTTAGAGTCATATAGGATATACTTCCACCTTAAATTTTATCTTCATGTGGTGGGGATGGTAATCATGTAGTTTAACATAATATGATAAGTATGTATATGTTATGTAATTTAGAAACTTTCTTTTTGGACTTTTGATTGGTTTAACATGGGTATAATCCACATGTGATGTGTAGAAACCCAACCTCTGTGTTGATAAAAGACCCAACATAACCAAGTGAAGTGTTAAACAAAAAGACAAGGTTTTGGGCACATTAAATTCTACTGTGAATAGAGGGAATCTTATTAGAGATTCTTTTCATTGTTTCTATATGGTCCTAGAGTAAAACATCTAGACATCACTATTTATAAAAAAAATGGTAATCAAGCCACCCAAATTCATTTGATATAAAAATACTCATACTGATATGGATCATATGCAGGGCTAGCTAATCTATTTTACATGGATTAGGATCTAATGAAAGTCATGGGTCCCATAGGATATTCTACTCTGGGAAATTTTAGGCCCTGTGGGATGGACCATGTGTCATATAATTTAACTTAATATTATAAAAAAATAAATAAAATTTAGTATAATGTCTTTTTTCTAGTAATTAGGTGTTATGAAGTTTAAATTATTGTTCTTATAACTTGTGTTGGGCAGTTTAATGTCATACAGTTTGGACTTGCACTGGGTAGTTTAAATTCATGCACCTAAAAATTGTGTCGGGCTGTTTAAATTCATAGAGATCAGACTTTCACTGGGAAGTTTAAATTCATTAAGATCAAACTATGATCATTAGGAAATTAATAAAATTACTTCTTTATAAACCTTACATTATTGTGGGTGTGATGTGTTCCCCATCCATTACAGCTAAAGAGTACGCTCCATTGGAATAGACCTTGTGTATGAAGTAAGGTACTTCTCACTTTGGTTCAAGTTTTGGAGGATTAGTTCATGGTATAATTATGGTTTTGAGGACCAATACCATATCCCATAGAAAGAAAGAGTAGAGGTGGACCCTTTGGTTAAAGGATCATGCAATCTGATTTTTATAGACTTCTAGTTTGTACAATGTATGAAACCTCTTCTCATCAATCCATCTAACTCATTAAGCTACTTCTATGATTTTTCATATTCTAAGAATTAATCACATATTATGATTTAGAATGAGGTTAAATGGACTTTTATGGGCACCACTACCTTTTTCCATATACAAGTGAATATGGGGTTGCCTATGTGGTAATGCGAGTTGTAGTAGGATAGGCCCAAATGGTGTACAGAAGTTTATCTGGACAATATTTCTTGTCTTTTTATACCATTTTCTGAATTATTTTTGGTAATGTCTTATTGAAATCCTCTATCTACCCATTTACCACTACATAGTAGAAATATGAATGGTTAGACATGAAATTATACTCTTAGTATATCCATTTCAACTCAAATAATAGAAGTTGGTTCTATTATCTCTTGATATTTTCTGAGGGACACCAAATCTGGTGATGATTTTTGGCTTCAAAAAGTTGATGATGTTCTTCATCATAAATTAATTGAGTGATATTTCCTCATCCCATTTGTAAAATAATTCTATATAAATAAGACTATATTTAAAATACTTGGTTGTAGTTGGGGGATATGGCCCCATGACATCCATTCCCCATATGTAAAATGACCAGGAGTATTTGGAAGTATGTAATATCTCTAGAAGATGATGGATGAAGTACGTTTTCATTTGACAAGTATGAAAATTCTTGGTGAATTCCACGCAGTCTTCTATCATTGTCTTCCAAAAATAACCAAACTTCCTAATTTTTTGGGGGATCCTAGTTCCTGACTGGTGGTCACCGGAAGAGCCTGGATAGAATTCTTAAATTGAAGTGAGGGTATCTCCTTATATGATACTTCTGAGGAGGACTTTATTTAATCCTAATTTATAGATAAATTTCTATTCAGTTAGACCATCATAGATGGTGAAATTTGGTACCCAACATCGGATCTATTTCTTCTTGTCTCAATCCAATGATAGGGTGATGTTCTAGAGGTATTACATTATAGGGCTCATATATCCGATAATAAATATTGACTCATCATATTATGAGGTAGCACTGATCTAATTGATCTCCCCTATGTCATAAATGATGACCTAGGAAACCACCCTTTAGAGTGAAATGCATAATATTTTCTCATCTTTATCAATATCATCTAGGGTTGTGGTTATTCTATCCAATGTATCATCATGAGTATTCTGTGAATGAGGGATGTGATGAAAAATTATTTCAAAATGGAACTCTTCCATAATTCCCCTCACTTAACTAGTGAGAGTGTTTAATTCTTCTTTCTTGATAGTGTATTCATTATTGGTCGGCATAATTAATAGCTCTTAAATTCCATTAAAATTTAGATGGTTTATCTATAGCTTCATGTTTATCTACAAGCCTATAGTGTGGGATTAGTATTTAGACTTATTGTTTTTGAAACCTTTAGATAGTACAAAGTAACAGAGAAGTATTTCCTTAGTTTTGGGAAAAAATACAATCCCTAGGCTACCCAAATTGAGTTATAGTAATTCCACTCTTTTCTTAGCCAGACTTCAAGAGGTCCCATAAAATTAAATCTCCCATGTTTGAGGAGTTTAATGGGTATATAAAACCACTTCATCCAAGAGATCAGTGTTTACTTTCATCCTTTCCAGGGAATGATGCATAATAATAAAATTGGCTAGAAACTTTCCCTTTGATTTCATTTTGTGAAAAGAATTGAATTTCATATTATTTTAGGATGACCTCCCATCCGGAAAAACCCTCATTCGGTATAGGGAGGTTGTGAATATACTTGAGTGGGTCAATACAATAGACCAAGTTTAATTTTTGGGGATACAATAGTGTATCAACTTTTGTACAATGAAGATAAGTGTTAAGAAGTACTTTTTATATTATAAAATCGAGTATCCATATCTATCATTGTTATAATGAGATAGTATAAACTGTTTTCATTCCCCTCATCATTCTTTTGTGTGGTAGGGGAACTGAGAAATAAATCCTTAGAGACCACATATAGGATGAGTGAAATCCCTTCTACTGGTGGCATTAATAATGGTGGGTGTAGTAGATATTTCTTGAGGTTCTCAAAGGCTTCCTAGAAATCTTCATCCCATAATTAAGTGACTCCCTTATTCATTAAATTACTGAAGGGGAGTAATTTTCCAACCAGTTTGGATATGAAACTCCTAATATAATAAAGGATTCCCTCGGGCCTTCTCAACTCTTTAAGATTTTGAGGATACAGTATTGTGAGGATCTCACTGGTCTTCTCTAGGTCAACCTCAATGTCATGGTGGTTTACTATGAATCCATGTAATTGTACTCACATTACCCCAAAAGAAAACTTTTGAGGGTTCATATTTAATTTTCTCTTCTATAATTTTTCAAATATTTTTCAAAGGTCAGCGATTTGGTCATAATGTTATTTGGATTTAACCACCAGTTCATTGATGTAGCACTTTTTGATTCTTCATAGGATGGATTAAATATGTGATTCATAGTTCATTGGTAAGTGGATTTAGTATTCTTCAAGACAAAGGGCGTGACCTAGTAGAATAATATCTCTTAAGGTTCTATGAAAGTGGTGGTTTCCTCATCTTTAGGGGCCATCTTTATTTGGTTGTACCCTAAATACCCATCCATTGTAGTTGTATTGATGAGGAGTTCCACGATCAGAACTAGTATTTCATTCTACATAAAATCAGAGTATAAATCCTTAAAATCAATATAGTCTATGTTTTTTCTATTCTTATTCTTAATTGGGGTGATGTTGGATATCAATTTTGGGCATTGCACCTCTCTAGTGAGGATGGATTTGATAATATTTACAATTTCATACTATACCTTGGAATCATATGAGGGTTGAATTATCATGGATACCTATTTTAAACCTTGGTTGTTTTCTAGAAAGCACATGTGATGAGTATACACATCGGGGTCCAATCCTGGAACCTTCATATAGTTCTAGGTGAACACAAAATAGTTCTACTTTAGGAATGAAATTCACATATCCTACTCCTCTGGAGGCATGGATACACTGATCAATATAGGTCACAGATTCTCTTATATTCCCAAATTTACCTACTTGATCTCATCAATGGTGGGGGAGCTACCTCCTCAAATATTGGAGGCGTGTCTCTAACGTCATCTTCTTCACCTTCCATTTCTATTTCAACAAAAGATTCCCCAGGACTAATAGATAAAACAAGAGTTCCTCTTTCCCTAATGAGGGATAAAAGATCACCCCTAAGCACTAGGAGTGTCAACATATAGGTTTCATAATTATGAGCATTTCAGATATGCTTATTTTCCACTATGTTATTATTTTGGAAAGAAGGAGTATGGACCTCCTCAGTTGTGAGAGATTTTATAGGGGAATTTTTAATTTCCATTGAAGGAACTATGAAATTTTTGGACCCAGATAGTGCATGATCAAATATCCTTTTAACAGGCCCACTACCTTGATCAATTTTATGGATATTATATAACAATTATAGAGTATTCTCCAAGGGCTTGTAGGGGTCGTTCCAAAGACATTGGGAGTGGTAAGCCACATTTCACCCTCTGTCATCTTATTTTTTTCCTTCTCTCTTATATAAAACCACCATAGCATACTAGGATTCACAAGATTCAAAAAGAGTGTTATCATTGCATAGCGCGCCATATTTCCATTAGTGGGGTATTTCATGAATTGATATAATGTTGATGGAACTGCCACATGGATATGAAACCAATGTGTCTTAATAATAACATTGTAATTCATGTATTTTTGGATAACCATGAACTTGGTATTAGACACTAGGTCCCTAAATTGGGATTTGGTCTTGATATTTCAATGGAGATTCTTCTCACTCTTATCATAACATTGAATGGTTAACTTCATGGGAGATAAATCATCATCATTATATACCAAACATTGGAGATATTAAAGTGGGATGAGACTAATCTAAGAGTTATTTTAAATTTTATCCCATTTAATTTAAACATTATCGAGTTTTCCTAAAACATACAAGGGTCTGATATTCCCATAAATGTATTTTTCCAAATCTTTCTATGTGACGTAGATAGTGGCATAACATTTTACAGAAGCAGTTTCTACTCGATAAACCTAAACTATAGTGACTTCTGTCTCAAAATCTTGGATACTTTGTAGGTCCTCAACATGTTCCTTCCTAAGTAGTTTTTAAAGATGAATATTATCTAGGATTGAGATCTTTTCCAGGGTTATAGCTATCAATTTCAAAAAAATGTACTTTTATGCCAGTGGTTTGTACTTCCCAGTATGGTGTTTATATTTAGAATAATCCTTAGGGGTTGAAGCACTCAAGATGGATATATTTGGTACTTGAATAGAAGTTAAGGGCATTCATGTAATTAGTGGATTGGGTTGATCTATTCTACCCACTCATTAAGTCTAATCAGATAGTTTTACATTAGTTTATTGATCATCAAATATAATTGGGTTTAGAGGACTCATGGAGGATTCTGAGGTATCTCCATATTCTTGATGAGATCATTTAAGTGTCTTCCCATGGTTTTCGGATTCATATAAGGATTCGGTGGTAATTTTTATGGGATATTGTTTTTATCCAGGATTGTGTCTTCTCCTATTCCCCCAACATTTTTGGCCTCTTACCCCAGTTCCCCTATCAGGTATGGAGAACACTGGTTCATATGTATATTCATCATTGAAAAAGGGGTCCATTAAGTGAATAGTGTTAATATGATGAAATAAAAACTCTTCATATGATGAGGATTCCATTTTTATGGGCTGGTGCTCATGTAATGGAAAATTTGGGAAAGAAATCCATGAGAGTCAGGGCTAGTTTGTGTCTTTGATAAGACTCATTCAATGTCCTGTCCAACTTCTGATAGTTAGATATTCCTCTAGATGATGATTTTTATGGAATCCATTTGGATGATATAGGTGTTTCCATATCCACGATTGGCTAGTGAAATTGTGTTACAAGAATGGAATAATACCAATCAACTATATTTCAGCTCATCTAGTCGTTGAACATTTGTTTACGCCTAGACGGAACTTCTTCTGAGTCACCTTCTTCTTCTGATTGGGTAGTAGACACATGGGCCACAAGTGATGGGTGTTTTGGTAGTGTAACCTATATAGAATCAATGATACTATGGGATATTTACTTGAATAAAAATTAGTATTATATTTTGTGGACTGACCTTTGATGAAGGGGTAAATAGTCGGGATGAACACTAAGGCTAACCTCATTTGGTTTCCTAGGCTCAAGTAGCTTGAAGATATCATTTTCCATGGTAGTGAGGAAATAACTAGGAATTTATTATTTTTGGAAGGAATATATCTTGTTTTTATATGCATAAAATCATAAGTGGATATGATATATCTTTTCTTGGGAGTGGTTTTTCTAATGTTTCCAGTCAGTAGGTGGAATTGGGTGATGCAAGGCCTATTTGGTACTCTATTTGTCACTAGCACTAATTTGAGTGTGACAAAATTAGTTTCTACATTTTAGAACATTTCCCTTATTTCATGGGTGTGGGATTAGGTTTTTTATTGGTATGTCTAATGGCATCCTCCAATCATTGGGATGTGTCTAGAAACTCTTGAAACCTACTTAGATATTTAAATGAGATTAGCGATGTCTGCAGTTCATCATGATGATTTTATACCCACAATTCCATAAATTGTGCATGTGGGAGAGGGATGTTGAGTAAGTATGTTAGGATATTCAATTTGAATATTAAGTTGACGACTCTTACTTTTTTTTAATTTTTTACAAATCATGAGGTTAAAGATCATCATACTCCTTAATATAGAGCTAATTTGATAGAGTAATTTGAAATTAATTTATTCCCAACCTATGATAGACCCTGATGGGAGGCTACTCTCTAGATAAAGGTTTATCCTACTATAGTTTGTACAAAACACCTCAATTTTTCTACCCCTTCCTAATCTTATGGGCCCATCATGGGGTCACATCATGACATGAAATATATGAGATGCTGATTCAGATCACCCATGTCATAAAAGGTTGAGAAGGTAGAGTTCCCCAAATTTGGTGTGGTAGAGTGGTGTCCACCAATTCGGGATATTTCTTCCATATCGTTCCCATTACCTTTGGGGGAATGGAATCAATGGGGTGGAAACCCATCATTTGGAGGTTCCAAGTTCTAGTTATTCCTCTAATTCTAGGTATGTGTATCCTTGGTTTGTGCATTGGTGAAACCTACCTATCAGTGTACCGTTTTTTCATTTCATCCTTCAGAGACCTCAACCCAATCTATATCATCTACCATACTAAAAATGATGGAATTTACTGAGGACTATTAGGAAGAAAGAATAATATCTTTTTCTTTTGAGTAATGGAGTGATGTTGCACCTCCCATATCTCCTTTGAGTGCTAAATCAAGGTATCCTCCCCAAAAATGTCCCTTATTGTGTCATTTTGGATTGTGACCTTGGTGGGGATTGATCTTCTTTATCTGTTGTTCCTTGAGTTTTCATCCATGAGTAGTGACCTTATGGGAACCACTAACTAATCTTGTCAATATATTCGCGAATGAGATGGGTTTTTTCATGGTGGTATGAGTTGTTGCGGTTCCAGCTATTGGTGGACACCAACCAATCACAAGAATTCCTGTTTTCTTAGAGGATATGGTAATAATGCCCCCATATTTGAGGGATGGGACTGACATTGGGCCTCCATGGGTGACTCTCAAACCTGTTGATGATTTGATGAGCCTTAGGGTGTCATTCATAGTAAAAATTACCCTAGCCATATGGGATAGGTTTGATTTGGAGTCACCACTGATTTCTTCTGGACCCACTTGAGATTTGATTACCCTGGGGTGGAGGAAAAGGTAAATATGTCACCATCCTTACAGGATGGTGTTTCCCTTGAATATATTTCATGTTATATACAAATGTAATATTCTTCATTTTGTGCATTTTTACTCATTCATGATATGGGTGTAGCGCCTTATAAAAATGTCAGCTACTTGCTACATCGAGTTTCTTTACTGCCTAAGATTTCATCCTTATTACCTAATGAGTTTTATTTACTTGTCAAGAGGCCAAGATTAGAAGGTTATATGTGGCCTACACTATCTATTAATGGGGATTTTTTGTCTTAAATATTGAACTATTTTGTTGGATTGACCGATTAGAACACGTGTTATTCAGGCCTATAACCTCTCCCATGGAAATGACATTATAGGACGTCATGTCAATTAAGCTTTTTTATCCTAGGTACAAGGTGAGATTTAGTTCTCCATGCTTGACCCATCCTCAAATGTATATATTCATCATGGATTTAGAAACTATTTTTTAGGGACATGCTAATTTGTGCAGGTAGGCATGGCATAGGCTCACACAATAATTTTTTAACCTTGGGTCTCAAGATAAAAGGAATGTTAAAAGGTTCATCTGGTAGCAGAGAGTGTTCATGTCATGAATATGATCCTCATATCCATGATAAGGGTGGTTCATGGCCTTTATTTGTTAAAATATCACCCATAGGTTCTAGCATGTGTAAGGTATGCACTTCCTCTTTATATGATGTAGGATGTTATAACTAGAATTGTTGATGGGACAGAACATAATTGAGAAGATGTTATTCATTAATTCCTTCCATATGTTCATGCCATCTTCTTCCTCCTCGGAGGTGTATTACTTCACTTTTTCAGACCAAAGACGTCACTTTTATATGGATAATGAATCAAAACCTATAGAAGGATGGGATGGTTGTTTCCACTCTAGGTTATCTAATTTCAAATATGAGGTGTTTTTAGTGGTTTATTGGGAACTATATATAGTTTTTTGAGAACCTATCTATATGAAAATTCCTTAATGAGGGTAGGATGTCCTATCTTCGGTGAGATATCACTATAGAGAGGTTATACATAGAGGATTCTAGGGGTAGGATCCCTGTAAACCATCTCTATATTACCATGAGGATGAATATAATTGTAAGTATCTCCTTTTACTTCAGATGAATATGTAGGGGATCCTTGAGATACTTCAGGTATGCATTGTATAGCCTCAAGGATGTTGGCATTGAGAAGTGTGGGATTATGAATATCATCCTACATCATGGTCAAAATCTTCCAACTTTCCATCTAGGTTTGAGTAGTAGTATGATCGAACTGTGTGGTGGTCATTGGAGTATGTCAACGACCACCTTTGGTTCCTATGAGAATACGGGCCTATTGATGGGAATATATTGGAGTATACTTATGAGATTTTGTATTTTCATAAGGAATACGATCCAGAATTTGAGTAGCTATAAAAATATGTCAATCATCCTTGGTTGATGTAGGAATATGGGCCCAATCCATATGTACATTCCCTAATAGAATATGTTAATTGACCTCTAGAATGGGAGAAGAGATATAGGCCTCCTCCTATAATGACTATGGAAAATGTTGATGCAGTCCTCCATTAGTGGGAGTATGAATATTCATCTAGATACTGTTATATGTTATAATATGTTGAGTATCTTTTTTGGTAGGGGTATGATCCTTTTCTAAGGTGACTACCAAAATATGATAACAAACCACAATTAGAGTAGGAATATGTTTTTATTCCTAGTTTTCCTTTGGAATATGTCATTTTACTTCTTACAAAGGAATATGAACCTATCCTAATGTTATTTCCAAGATGGATTAATGAACCCCATTTAGAATGGTGATATGAGTCTAGTGATGTGCCTCGTCCTTTACCCGAATATGCTGATAATACTCCTATATTGGAGTAAGAATATGTGCTTACTTTAAATTATCCATATGTTTATGTCGAGAATTCTGATATATCCACATGACAGTTGGAATAAAAGTATGTTTTTCCCTTGTATCATCGTTAGAATATGCTGAAAAACTCCTCATTTTCTAATAGGATATACAGGTACTTAATAAGGGTATGGGATGTAATATAATCCTATATATGTTCAATATTGAGGATATGATGGAGGGCATCTTCAATTGAATAGGGGATGTATTCCCACTTTTATCCTCTATTTTCCACCATAATATGTTAATAGGCCTCGTACATGGGTGTGGGAATATGCACTTTCCCTCTATTTGTAGTTGAGATATATCGATAGACTTGTAGTGTGTGAGAAGGGATATCATCTTGCTAAATGGACACCATTATAGTATGTTGGTGGACTTGGTATGGGTGATCAAGGATATGGGATTGATTATTGATTACCACCATTATATACTGGAAGGTATTCATTAGATAATGTAGGGATATCATCCCACTCCCTATGGTATGTAACTTTTCATGCCTGGAGAGATCTCTTAGTTTCCTAGTTCTAAGTGTATGTGGAGGCAACCTATCAGGAAACCCCCTCATTAGGTGGTTTAGGGTCAATGGTAGGATGATGCTAGAAGCCATAGATAGGATCCCTTCTGGGTAACTCTTAAACCATGTTGGAGCTATAGCTGACTCCCTGATCCACCTTCCTAAGGTAAATAAGGTGCTAATCGTCATACTCTATGGTTAGGATCCTAAAGTGGTTGGATGTGGAAATTGGTGTTACTAGATTCATTGAGGATTTTCTTAAATTGGGTGGTATGATATGCTTTAGTTCCTAGAGTACCTTTCATGAAAAATCTAGGGTTGGAATGGTTCTGTTCTCATTATATTCCCTTACCATCATGTTTTCCACCTGGTTTGGGGGGTGTTACATAGGTGATGTCCTCTTTCAACTCACAGATACAGTGGATCTCATGAAAACTCTGGTATCAAAGTGTTTTCCTAATGATGATACCCTTATATTCTGATCAAAGGGAGATTGTGGGGAAATTTATTTACATCTATAGAGACCACAAAAATAAGGATACCAATCAGTGTAGCATCACAAGTAGGAAACATGTTTAATTAGATATTCATAATAAACTCAATGTTTTTTCTTATTGATGAAGATCTACATTAGGTTTTTCTGTGTAGAACATGGAAAAAATAGTCCTGGTGTTTGGAAACCCAGTTATTATTTCTTTTATTATTGAAATATTCTCATCGAGTGTAGTTTTTTTGTCTCTCTGGAAAAAAGGGGTATCGTTTCGGCTCGAATATTGATTGTGGGGGGTTTAGTATGGTTTTCAAAATCATTCACATCAGGTTTTCCATTTTTTAATGAAAAATACTAACATATTCTATATCCATAATTAGATACATTCCAACTTTCCAAGGTTATGAAATCATTGGGGTTCAATACCAATTATTCTTAGGAACACACATTGGTTGAGAGGATATGAGTTCAAGCACATTACACCCTATTTTGAGGGAATTATTTCCCAATATAGGATTCATTTTTATATTTTATATATGTTCATGAATATTTTCTAGATCCCTTTGTGATACTGGTTACCCTAATAAAATTTTAACAATAGGTTGTTGGCTTCCGACGTGAATTTATAGATATATAAGAGGTATCAAATTAACATGAACATATGTATGTATCAGGGGTTTTTCATCTTATTTTAAATCCATCCCAATGAGAACTCTAAAATTTATATCCATATAAAAATTTTATTGGTGTTTATCCAATAAATATTGATCCCATAAAAGGTAATTCTTATGTATCCTTATAAAAGGAATAAAAATCCACATAGTTCAGTTCCACATAACGGAGGACGTTGTGCCTTTTAAGGTCATGTGATAAGAACCAATCTATAATTTTTAACATTATTTAGTAAAATTGACTAGATATAAGGTGTCTATAAATTGTTAGTGTAGGGATTATGCATGATCGGACCTTTCTATTTCCTTCAAAAGTAATATGACCCAACGAGGGTGAGCTGGTTTCATAAGGAATGTGGCCTTATAAAGGTGATCCCCACTGATATTATGGCCCAATGAGGATGGATTGATGTTACAAGGAGTATGACCTTATGAAGATGATCCCCATTGGAAAGCTTTGTCCAATGAGGATGATATAATGGGAACCAAAAGGAATATGACCCTTTAGGTGGGGGTATGGTTCTATTCAGGAATATAGATAGATTGAACATGGTCTATGGGGAATATTTCCTAGATGGATAGGACGACCAAGCTCATGGGAGAATGTCCAGGTGAGGTAAGTAAATAAATGATCTCATGAGGGATATGTTTTGATGAGACTGAAGTTGAAAGGTTTATGATTTTGGGTTTAAACCTCATAGATGAGTCCTACATATCCCGTTAATATGGGAATCAAATCCCACATAGTTTGAATAACACAGTTTAAGTTCATATGGTAGGACCATAACATGTAGTTTAATGCCATGAAGTGAGGATGTAAATGGGGACATTTGAATATTAGATATTGGGGAATAAGCCTCAAAGATTCATCCTAATATATCTTGTGGATACATTAATCAAAGTCCACATAGTTATGATGTTGAATCCATCTATGTTTTAATATGTGGTACAATATAGGTTTTTGTGTGGATTATACATATAGGCTTACCCTAATATACCCTATTTGGTGCATGGACCTTTAAAGTAATGGAATATATATTCAATCCTTACACCTAAGAAGGAGGACCATGTTTGAGGCATTTTTATGTTGATAATTGAATTATCATTAAAGATCTATAATCTCATGTGATTTGTTCTTAGTACTACAGACAAGAGATAGTGAGAGATTAGACACATTTCGTATAAGAATAAGATTGAATTTGAATGGGGCTTACAAACTAAGGTTTCCCTAAGATACTTTATTGGGGGTATATCCCTTTTATTGAAAATATAATGCAATTGGTGCTTACACCTAATGTGGATACCCATGTTTGGGGGTATTTTTTTTAAACTAATGGAATGATTGTTATGAATCTATATGCCAGTATGAGTCATGATTGGTGTCAAAAATAAGAGAAATTATGATATCAAAAATAATAAATATGAGCATAAGATTAAATTTGAATGAGTCTTACACACTTAGGTATACCTACGGGAAACATGGTTATGAGCCCCATGTAGGATATGGATCCATGAGAAAAGGCGCAAGATTTCACAATAAGTATTATAATGTGAAAGTTGTATAGGGGTATTATGGTCTTTATGGGGAAGATGGACATGTGAAAAGACCAATGAAAAATATATATGATGACATTGATATGGATCATGATCCATGAAAGGGTTTCTTATATATATTATTTTTAATAATAATCAAATTCATCATAGTTTGTATATTCTTTTCCCGCTAGTAGGTAAGGAACCATGGTTAAAATTATAGAGATATTTACCATGAATAAGGTAAATAGAAAGGATATTAAGGGGTATAGACTTATGGGAGGATATGACAATAGTGGATTAGGATATTTGAGTGTCATTTTTTGGAGTTAGGTGATTTCATGAAGGACATGGTTCCGTGCACTTTTCATTAAGGAAGGGGGGTCATGCGCTTCATGTGAAAGAATAAAGGTTGTGTGGTCATGCAAAGGCATGAGGGTCACATTGTCTGGAAGGTTTTATAGACATTAAACCTCCTTTTTTTACATCAATTTGTAATAAAAGTGAGTTATTTTTTATAATTAAGGTGGTGGAATATTTTTCGCATAATTTGATGATGTATCGTGTGCCTCACATGTCTAGATCGCATTTCCTTAGTGATGTCTCCCAGTGCATTACATGAAAAATAGTAATGGAATGATTCCCCCATCATAAATATCTTCACATAATATATTCATGTGATTGGTTTTTTAAGGTCCAAGTGCATGAGTCTAATAGGGGCGTCATTTAAAGGACAATGACCGTGAGACCCTCTGATCTTAAACAGCTTTGGTTATGTGATAACATTGGTTTTAGGAACCTGTGTATTCCCAAGAGGTATTGTATAAACCAACTAGGGTTACATGATTGTGTAACCTGATTTCATGATCATCAATTGGTTATATGATCCTGGTATAAAGTAATATTTCTCTTTTACTTTACAAAAAAATAGAACTTGTGTTTTGGGAATTTTCCCAAATCGAATTTTTCCAATGTTCCTCTAGATGGAATTAATAAAATCCTTTTATAAAATTCATTTATAATTATTATCTACATTTATATTAGTTATTTATTACCTATTTTTGATGTGGGGTGTGGGTAATCATGATCATTTTGAAATAGTTTCGTAATAACGGTGTTGTTATTCGTTCTTCTCCCAAAGTTCATTATTCAATTTTTTTAAAATTTACCATAATGTGTGACTTATGATGATATATATAGCTTAAATTTCCTTATATGGGTACTTAAGTCTTTATCTTAGAAGAATAAATCGATAAAGAACATTTTTCAGTGTTTTTTAACCTATGAAGGGTATTCTCAAAATTAATGAGTTGAATATTAATTTAAATTTTTTAGAACCAAAAAATAATTATTAAAATATTTATATCATATTATACCAGTGATGAATTTTTAATAATCATCCCTGATATAATTTCATATCATTGTTTAAGTGGGTGGTAAAACTGACTCAAACATGAACATATCTTTCCTAATGAATGATTATGATATGATTTAGTTGCAGTATCATTACACCATTAACAGAATGATATCATTTTTTTATGAGTGTGATATATCATAATTATAAAGGAAGTATAATAATAATTAATGGATATGAAAATATTACATAATTTGAATTAAGTATGTACCTATTAGTATGCTTGTTTTAAATGATTAAATTAATAATAATCATTTGTTGATCATATATTTAATATCATATAAAATTTATTATACCAAAACCTTAAAGATATAAAAATTCATATTTATCGAATTAACCCGTTATCATGACCATCCATGTAAGGATGTGATCAAAGAAAAACAGAAATCAGTCATCTCATGAAGGTAGTAGTCTGCACGTACTTATGGTTGACAATTTCATTTTCCATAGAATATAAGAAATGAATAATATTTATTATAATTTAAGAATATAAAATAAGTTTTAAATATATTACTTATTTATCAAATTAAATATTAGTACCAGTTGTGTAGATTGGTTAAGAAAAACAAAACCTGACACTTTGTGGAGGCGGTAGTCCATGCACACACACAAATGTTGTTTTCTATTTTCTTAAGGGGAAAAGGAAAATTTTTATTAACTATTATTATCATAGAATAATAAAATTCATTATATACCCAATAATTATTTCATTACATAGGTATTTTAAATTTTTAATTGTAAAATAAAATAAAAAAGGAAAGAAGTTAAGTAAAAATGATTACTCACATTGATCACTTTGAGATTTTCTTAGAAACTCCCTTGTAAATGGATGAGATAGGATAATATCTTGTGAAAATAAGTTAAATATATTAAAATAGAATTATATGGGAATGTAAAAGGTTTTATGTTTAGGGGAAAACTTATTTTTAGGAGTTCCTTGAAGGGGTGGTGAGGGGCCCCTTTTATAAGTAGTGAGAATTGAATTTTTTGTAAATATTTCAACTTAATATAAAGGGAGCACATGTCAAACATGTCAAGTGGACCAAAAAATAGACACTAATTGTTTCAATGGTGTGATAAGTTTGATAATATTTCAACCACTCAATTATAATCATGTTTTAAACATGTTTCAATACCTTTATCCCATGGATTATTACTTTTCCATTTAAGCTTTTATTGTGGGAACTTGCTTTGGTCAAAGGTAACATAGAATTTATGCCAAAAAATAAAGTGATCCTTATTAGATAATTTGGACCTACTAATTATAAATTTTAAATCCATTTTTTATTCAATTTCTAATATTTTTAAAATTTAGTTTTAATGTAATAAATGTATAATTTATTAAAACCATTTTTTATCTCTCTTTTTCCCCACTGTTGGTAGTGCGGTGGTAAGGGTTTGGATGGGGTGAGGAGCAGTTCACAGGGTCAAGTCCCCAGATCTTTGATTTGCTATAGTTTTCTTCCTTGTGTTGTGTTCCATGGTGGAGGAAGTAATCGACCATGTATTGAAACAATTTTTGAGAAAAATATTACTTGAGTACTAAAATATCAATCATAGGTTGGTAAACTATAATAAATATTTTAAAATCATTAATTTAAGTTATAAAATACATATTTATTCAAGAAAAAGGTTTTATAAATTTCTAATTCATATCTATATACTAATAATGACATAAAAATCGCAGTATTGGTATGTTGCACTATTCATCTAAAAATAATTTTTTTTAGAAAAATATCAAAAAATCAAGCTAAGATAATTTTGAAATTGTAAATCCAAAAATTAATTTTTAAACATATAACTTAGACTCTAAAATTTATAAATTTATTTTTTAAATGAATATATAAAATATAAAGAAAAAATACTTTTATGAAAAATTATATTTTTAAACATTAAGTGTTCTTAATATTATTTTATATAAATTTATAATTTAAATGATGGTATTATGTAATTTCCTATATAATAATATTTTTAAAGTTTTTTATTTAATATATTAGTATAAAATATACAATACTTACCAAAAAATAAATATTAATTTTATACTAAATGTTCTTTAATAAATACCAATAAAATTAATTATTTATATTCTAAAACTTAATTTTACTAATACATTTATATTATGATAATTATTTAAATTTTATATATGCATCATATCATATTTTAACAATAATAATATAAATATATATATGTAACACATAAATATATATATATATATATATAATATTTGAATATCATATTTTTATTTCATTGTGAGTTATATTATTTTGAATTTACTACTTAACAATAAATGAATTCAGTATACCTATTGGATATATGACCAATGAATATATTCTCAATAACCATATTTTCAATGATCATATTTTCAATGACCATTTTTATAATGGCCAGATTCCATTCCTCTATATAGACTTACTAAATCATTTTTTAATTACATTATCACTTTTCAGGGTACAGTTCTTATTTCATATTGTAGATTTTTCATAATACTTTCTTCTTTCATGGTGCTCTTCCCCATTGTAGGTTTTGTTTGGCTATTGTTGATCCTTAAGGTTGAATAAGATCTAGGATATTTTCTAGTCATGAATATTTTATTTTATTTTATCTATTATCCCCTATTATTTTATGCACTTTTAATAGATGTATTTCATCCATAATGAGTAATAATCCATGGTGTCCAATGCTTAGTTTTATGTGATTTGTTGTAATTTCCCACTTATGAAATAATAGTTTTTCTTTAGTTTGGTTTATATCTTGTAGGGAACATTTTCTAAACATGTTTCAATACTTCTGAATAAATAAATAAATGTTCTTTAAAATTATGGGCATAAATAATAATAATAACAATATCGGATCTTAAAACCCATGGCATTATATTATCCCCCTTGAATAAATTGTGTTTTCGCAATTTTAATTATCTCATGTCAATATAAATATCTAAGGGAATCTAATTTATATAGAAGAATTGGGATATAATTTCTAGAGATATATCATCCTTATAAACTTGGGAAACATATCCCTTTCCTCAGAATAGGTTTATCTTTAATATCGTGTTTTTCTCCAACCATTTCGACCAAGATTATGTTGTTATTTGGTATCAAGACCCACATAATAAATTTTTTTCTAGAGGTTGTTTATTATTATCCTTTCATTGATAAAATATCATAGGTTAATATGAAATTTGTTTTTCTTACTCTATATATGTTTTCCTCTATGTATAGGGAATCAATACATCATTAAAATCATGTTAAATTTATATAAATGAAGGAGGATAAGATTTCCACAACGTAAATTACTACATGATTTAACTTTAAAAATAGTAATTATACCACTATAAGATTTATTCAACAATCAAATCATCAGGGTGGATAATTAATGATCTTATAAAACATTATAGATATACTAGAGTTACTTGATTCAAATTCCAATGAGATGTCTTTAAATCTGAATTGGAGGGTACGTGTACCTTAAATATCATGTTCCACTTCAATAATTTCCTTTTATAAGAATTCCATTATCCTGTTGATCTTATAGGATATTTATGATCATCATATTAGTTAGTATTCTATTTAGGGAATTGATGTAACGTCGCGGGTCCGGGTTCCACTCAATGGGTGCCCCGAACCCAGTTCGCCACGTGACCTCAAGCGAATTTCCCAAAACGCCAGAGGCTTTTGACTAGCAGCGAGGGCCCAGGTCTGATAGTGGGGAAACTATTCCCTCATTTGTCAAAGTGTACCGCAGCAGAGTACGAAATAAAACATACAACAACAGCGGAAGCAATAAACCATACACAACTGAAATAAACAACTGCAAAAGTTATAACCAACCAGTATATAAATGTCGAGGCAACATGCCACAAGTTCTAAGAAAGAAGTCAGAACATGTTACATAGAAGTGCAATACAATACAAAGTACAACAAACCAAAAACAAAACAGCCGGTAGCATAGCAAGCCTAAGCCCGGTCCCATTCTCCCCTACTCCTCAGAAACAGTCAAGTACCTATATAGGGAATCTTTCCCCTATCTACACCTGAAGAAACGTAATGTGTTTGGGCCGAAAAGAATGACCCAAATAGGGTGTGGGAAATATATCTCAGTAGGCACCCACCAAAGGCCCGTGCTCAACTGTGTGTAGAACATGCAACAAGTGTGCAGTAGTAAAATGAAAATAACTAAGAAGTACTAAAAAGTAACTAACTTACAAGTTATATTTCCATTTAATTATTCATTTAACCATTCAATTTAGTAACATTCTGTGCTCAACGGCACCAAGCCCTCAGGACAACCATAACCTTGCCCTCATGTTATACAGAATCTCTCCCTCAGGCATTTCCCTTAGGCGTATAAGAATCTGCCCTTAGGCATATGAAGTGTCTCCCTCAGGCACAGAATTCAAGCCCTCAGGCACGAAAGGTTTCCCTCAGGCGAAATAGAACATTTCCCTCAGGCTAATACAATCATGCCCTCAGGCTATAGAAAAACATCTCCCTCAGGCATAAGTAATCTGTCCATGCCCAACATTTAAAAAAGAAGTAAACAAGAAATTCCTCTCGAGACAATTCTATAATTACTACTTTAAAGGCATACCCTTGGGTATCCTGGCCAAATGGCTAAACAGAGTAATGCACCCCCGGGGTGGTCCTGGATCCAAGCACTGATCCCAAACAACAGTTTTACAACTTTATTTAATCACCTATACAATTATTGGTATTAAAATAGCCACGGCCTCAGCCACACGACACCCCAAATATGGGTTCGTGGCACTAAAATACACAAAACACACAGCAGTTGGAAAATAAACACCAAGCCACCTACCTTATACGCCAATGAGCGTTATACACGAACGTCAGTTCCAGAAACGCCCAAGAACGACGTAGATATGAAAAATAATTAAACCCTCTCAAACATAAATAACTTCCATTAAGGGAAGAATTGGTAAGAAAAGCTTAAGGAGAGAGGAGGTCTTACCCGTGTGGTTCCAACGAGATCGTCTGAGGCGGAAATGGATTCCAGACAAAAACTTGGCGGATCTTCAAAGGTTCAGTTGTCCCCTCCCGCTCCTTCCTTCAGTTTTAAGCCTTCCCTGTGAACAGGGGAGACTACTTCCCATTTTAAGTGAAAAAAACAAAGTACACGGCGTGTACTTCCAAGTACACAGTGTTCACTTCCTTCATTTAACTGTTCCTCTGGCGGCACCGCCTCACTGTTCATCCGTCGACATGAGTACACGGCCAGTACTCCCGACTACATGGCGTGTACTATTGCCCAGTTGGCGGCTTCTCCACCGCCTTACTGTTTTGGCCTGCCGACTGACTACACGGCGTGTAAAGGACCACTACACAGTGTGTAGTTGGTTCCTACACCATTCGTCGTCGACATGGCTACACGCTCCATGTACCCATTCCACATGGACAAAAGTACATGGAGTGAGGAAAAAGTACACGGCGTGTACTTTCCAAAATTTAGGATTTTTTCCCATTTTCCATATTTTCTTAAAAACACTTAAGGAAAGGAGAAAATAAGAAACCCATACCTCAAGAATAAGAACCGGGTTCTTTCAAAATTCCCCCCTTAAATCAATTCATCCCAAAATTTCCCTTCCAAGGGGGGCGAAGATATATCTGAGAATAACTCTGGCCACTGAGCATGTACGTCGGTCTCCCGCTCCCAAGTTTCTTCATGCACTCAGCCATGCTGCCATAGCACCCATACGAGAGGAACTGACCAGCCTCGGAGAACCTTCGTGCTCCTATCAAAGATACGTATCGGATTCTCCTCGAAGGACGCATCTACCTGAAGCTCAACCTCCTCTGGATGAAAGGTGTGAGACGGGTCTAAATGATAGCGGCGCAACTGAGATACATGGAAGACGTCATGCATGGCCCGGTACCTCTGAGGTAACTACAACTGATAAGCAACCGTCCAGACTCTCTCCAGAATCTCAAATGGACCCACATACCTCGGTGAGAGTTTACCCTGTCTCCTGATCCACTTATGTCCCAGCCTTGGTGAAACATGCAAGAAAACCTGATCCCTGACCATGAACTCCAAAGGTTGTCTACGGCGATCAGCATAAGACCTCTGACGAGACTGTGCGGTAGCCATCCACTTCTAAATCAACTGGACCTGTTCCGAAGTCTCCTTCACGAGACGTGGTCCCAGTAAAGCTGCATCACATGCCTCTAACCAGCACAAGGGTGATCGGCATGGCCTACCATATAAATCCTCGTAAGGTTCCATCATGATAGTCGCCTGAAAACTATTATTGTAGGAAAACTCGACTAGGGGTATGTGCTTCTCCCAAGAGCCCCCAAAGTCTATGACACATGCTCGAAGCATCTCCTCTAGCACCTGTATCATATGCTCTGACTGGCCATCGGTCTGAGGATGGTTAGCTGTGCTCAGAAGCACCTGTGTACCCAGTGCCCTCTGAAAACTCTGCCAGAAACGAGACATAAAATGGGCGTCCCTATCAGAAATGATAGAACAAGGAACCCCATGAAGATGCACGATCTCTCTGATATATAGCCTTCTGAGCTCATTAACACCAAAGGTATCCTTGATCGGCAAGAAGTGAGCTACATTCGTGAGTCTATCCACAACAACCCACACAGCGTCATTTCCATGAGGTGACCTCGGTAATCCAGTCACGAAATCCATTACGACATCATCCCATTTCCACTCCGTAATGGGTAACTAATGTAACAATCCAGCTGGTCTCTGATGCTCTGCCTTCACCTGCTGACAGGTGGAACATCTCGTAACATAACCAGCTACATCTCTCTTCATACCCGGCCACCAATACTGACGTCTCAAGTCACAGTACATCTTGGTTACCCCAGGATGAACTTCCCAAACTGAAGCATGAAACTCTCTCATCAGCTCCTCACATATATACCCTGGAACCCATAATCGTCCATGGAAACGCAGAACCTCGTCTTCTCCTATCGTCCAACTAGGAGGAGGGTCCTCACTTTCCATCGACTACCGTAGAACTAGGCCTTCTGCATCAGATAGTTGTCTCATCCTCACTCTATCCAGGAGGGTAGAAGTCACAGCTAAAGAGGAAAGATAAGTCTTCCCCTGACTATCATGCACCTCCAAATGCATCTCAGAGAACAAAGCTATGAGCTTCCACTCATCACTAGCCTCCTGAAGAGCCTGTATTTGAGTCTTCCTGCTCAGTGCATCAGCTACTGCAGTACCTTTACCAGGTGTGTAGGCAAGCTCAAAATCGAAGGACTGTAGGTATTCGACCCACATCCTATGCCTCAGATTCAAGCCACACTGAGTAAAGATATACTTGAGACTTTTGTAGTCGGTGAAAACCACAAAACTTTCTCTAAATAGATAATGGCTCCAACAGCGCAACGCATGCACAACTGCAGCCAACTTGAGATCATGCGTCGGGTAATTCCTCTCATGTGGCCTCAACTGCCGAGACCTGTACGCAACAACTCAATCGCCCTGCGTCAACACTGCTCCCAGCCCAATACCTGATGCATCACAGTAAACTGTATAGCTTTTCCCCCGCTTTGGGTGTATTAGGATCGGTGCTGATGTCAATCATCCCTTCAGGTACTGAAAGGTTGTCTCGCAATCTTCTGACCAAACGAACTTCACACCCTTCTTAGTCAAACCCGTCAATAGCGCTGCTAAGCGGGAGAAGTCCTGGATGAAACGTCTGTAGTAACCAGCCAGCCCTAAGAAACTCCGTATCTCAAACATGTTCTTAGGATGCTCCCAGGAAACTACTACTCTCACCTTCGTTGGGTCTACTGAAACTCCTTCCTTTGAGATGATATGACCCAGGAAGTGAATATGGTCCATCCAAAAGTGGAACTTAGAGAGCTTATCATATAGTCGATGCTCTCTCATTGTACTCTATACGATCTCAAGATGGGTGGCATGGTCGTGTCGAGTGTGAGAGTACACCAAGATGTCGTCTACAAATACTACCACAAAAGAGTCCAGATAAGAATGGAACACACGATTCATCAGAGCCATAAAAACTGCTGGCGCGTTCGTGAGTCCGAAAGGCATAACCATATACTCTTATAGACCATACCTGTTCCTGAAAGCTATGAGAGGTATATCTGATAGTCTAGCGCGCAGCTGATGATATCCTGATCTCAAGTCAATCTTAGAGAACACTCGTGCTCCACGAAGTTGATCAAAAAGATCATCAATCCTTGGAAATGGATATCGATTCTTAACCGTCAACTGGTTCAGCTTCGGATAATCCGCACAAAGTTGGAGGGTACTGTCTGCCTTCTTCGCAAAGAGAACCGGCGAACCCCAAGGAGAAGTACTGGGTCGGATGAAACCCTTTTCCTTTAACTCCTATAACTGCCTATTGAGCTCCTGGAACTCAGGTGTAGCCATCCAATAAGGATAAATCGACACCGGTGCTGCTCCTGGCACAAGCTCAATAGAGAAATCCACCTCATGCTTTGGAGGAAGACCAGAAAAGTTGTCTGGGAAGACATCCCTGAAACGATCAACCATTGGAGGGAAATCTACCTGACAAGTCCCCCGATCATCCAAATATAAACTCGCAATCTGGTTTGTGACTCCACCTCGCCCACGATGCTCTGGTCCATCTCGACTCGCCTGAACATCCCATTCACCCTTGTATAGAAACTCTCCGCCCTCTGGTGACGTGAAACGCACCCTGCGGCGATAGAAATATACAAAGACTCGATAGGGAACCAACCAATACATCCCGAGAATAACGTCATAGCTCGTCATTTCTAAGACATAGAGGTCCCAAAGGAAGTGAAATCCACCAACCTCAAGGGGGCACTCCTTGCACTGACGCACATCGGCCGTTCTAGTACCCAACGGAGTGTCTAGCTTCATGATATCAAAATAAGTAGAAACACAGAGCCCAAGGATCTCCACAACGGGTAAAAATATGAAACTATGCATAGCACCCATATCAAAGAGTACTGAAGATAAGACAGAAGATACTAGAATAGTACCTCTGACTGTAGAAGGTCCGGGATCCTGCTCCTGCTGGGTCTGTAGCACTGCATATGCCTGCCCAGTACCGCGGCCCTACGACATAGCCTGGCTACCCTGAACTGTCCCGTCCTGCTGCCTCTGAGATCCTGGTGTGTGGCTACCATGGCCACGACCACCATCTCTACCTTCATACCCTAATGTATTCCAGTTCCCTGACTAGTAAGAATCCATTGGTCCTGCTTCCGCACGCGGAGTCTGTACAGAACCCCTCTCACTAGCCACTGGTGGAAACTCCCTGCAAAAGCGTTGAAGATGACCCATCATACCGCAAGCTTGGAACTCCACTGGGTCTCATGGACACTACGGTCTCTTGTGCCCCTCTCTACCACACTAGTAGAACCAGATTGGGCCACTCAAAGAAATTGTCTGGCTGGTACTGCCACCCCGAGAGAAATCCATATGTCTCTTCCTCTTTCCAATAGAAATGGTACCAGTAACTGGTGCTGAACCACCCTGGCCCACACCACTAGCTTCCCGCAGGTTCCTCTCTGAAATCAGTTCCTGGTTCACAATAGAGTGTACTGAAGGCAACCTGAAAACATTCACCAGTTCTCAGATGTCCTAACGAAGAACATCCTCAAAACCTCTGGCTCTCAACGTCTCATCACCCACCACCACGGGTGCGAAGCGCTGAAGCTCGGTGAAACGAGCAGAACAGTCCATCACCGAAATAGCGCCCTACTACAGATTCATGAACTCTCATGCTCTATCTGCCCTCAGCGTATCTGGGAAAAAGAAGTCATAGAAGACTACATGAAAATCCCCCCACTCCATGTCTCTGTGATGCTCTGACTGGGTGGTAACATCCCACCACCTCTTGGCATAATCACATAGCATGTAAGTCGCGAGCTTGACCCTCCTCCTTGGAGGCGTATCAAGATGCTCGAAAATAGTCTACATCAATCCAAGCCAAGACTCCACAGCCTTTGGTCCACCATCCCCTGAAAACATAGGCGGATGCTGCTGCTCGAAGATACGATTCAGCTCGGCCATAGATGTGGCATCCTGCGGTGCTCCCTGAAAGGTCTTCATGAACCGCATAAAGCCTTCATGGAACTGCACCTCCGCGCCTGTGTCCGGTATAACAGAGGGTGCCACATCTGGATCTGCTGGAGGATCCATTGGTAGCCCATGGACCACCATTTCTGGAGTATACTCGTCACTGCTCTCCTAGAGAACAATGCGTGGTATTCTAGGCGGCATGACATGACAAGATCAAAAGAACGCCTTAGATTAAGATTTATCAAAACTGAAAGCGAAGGAACCACAAAGGGAACAAGAGGAAGAAGGAATTTCAATATTTGAAAAACAAGACTACACGGCGTGTATTCTGACTACTCGGTGTGTACTTGACTTCCCTTCCCCTGCATGGGTCCTTCTGCACGGCTAAGCCACACGGATCCCGTTTGAACAAAACTACACAGTGTGTATTTTAACTACACAGCATGTATGGTTAAATTTTCCAATTGCCTGTGTCGTTTGTGAAACGGACGACTACTCGGCTTGACACCACACGGCGTGTTACACCCACAAACGGCGTGTACATCACCCTATTTCCCATTCACACGGCTAACACCACATGTTCTATCCTCGGAAAAGACTACACGGCGTGTCCCAGAGGTACACGGCGTGTTCAAGGAGAGGTGAAACCGACCCGTGTTGTTAGTTACATGGTCGATTCCCCATGTCACACTACATGGTATGTTCATCATTGACACTGCATGTTCTGTATAGGAGTTCTCTGACCTGTGTTGTTATTTTCACGGTCGGACTCTGGGTCAACACTACACGGCATGTATATCAAGTACACGACGTGTTTTACCCAAGATCTTCCCTTCCCCGTGTCTCCGCCCACACGGTTTGTGACACGGGTAGAGACTACACGGCGTATACTATGGGTACACGGCGTGTACTCAAGAAGTTTATTTTTCTTCCCGAACAGAAGAACATGCACGGTGTGTATGGGGTAATTCACGGCGTGTATACTGGGTTTCCGGACAGTATGCCTTAGAAACTCCTCCGGAACCCAGAAAACACTGAAAAACAAAAACTAAGTGCCAAATTCCGATCCATGAGGGCCCATACTCCTCATGGATCAAATTATGGCATCTTATCTATGTTATAACAAAATAAAAAGCTAATGATCCACCAAATTCCGGTAAATAGGGGCCCATACTCCCCAAAAACCAAAGTATGGCGTCCAATCTATAAACAGGATCTCACAAGAAAGTACCCTAGCAGAGAGCACGTATTTATCAAGCAGCTATCACAACAACATGCTTTTCTAGCACAACAACTATCACAACAACATGCAATTTATAATGCACCTACATGGCATGGAAACTATGCATGGAATGTAATATATAGCATGTACCTATATGATGCATGAGATGGAATACCCTCATCTCATCGGGTTGCAACTAAAAATAACCCATAGATAAATTATAACTGCACAATCTCAAGTGTGTCACCCAACGGTGAAATCAAGTCAACTATAAATTGAAAAATAAATAAAATTGCAATACGAGGTAAATTGTCTTTTCCCTATACACGGGTTAGCTACTCCCGGGCACAACTTATTACCAACTACCATTCGTCCTATCCCTAACTATGACTCCAAATAGTAAGTCAAATAAAATAACCCCTTTGATACCACTTTGTAATTTCCAGGGTCCGGGTTCCACTCAACGGGTGCCCAAACCCGGTTTGCCACGTGACCTCAAGCGCATTTCCCCAAACGCTAGAGGCTTCTGACTAACAGTGAGGGCCCAGGTCTGATAGTGGGGAAATTATGCCCTCATTTGTCAATGTGTAGCGCAGCGGAGTACGAAATAAAACATACAACAACAGCAGAAGCAATAAACCATACACAACTGAAATAAACAACTTCAATAGTTATAACCAACCAGTATATAAATGTCGATGCAACATGCCACAAGTTCTAAGAAAGCAGTCAAAACATGTTACATAGCAGTGGAATACAAAACAAATTACAACAAAGCAAAAACAAAACAGCTCGTAGCATCATGAGCCTAAGCCCGGTCCCATGCTCCCCTACTCCTCAGCAACAGTCAAGTACCTGTATAGGGACTCTTGCCCCTATCTACACCTGTAGAAACAAAATCTATTTGGGCTGAAAAGCATGACCCAAACAGGGTGTGAGAAATATATCTCAATAGGCACCCACCAAAGGCCCGTGCTCAACTGTGTGTACAACATGCAACAAGTGTGCAGTAGTAAAATGAAAATAACTAAGCAGTAATAAAAAGTAACTAACTTACCAGTTATATTTCCATTTAATTATTCATTTAACCATTCAATTTAGTAACATTCTGTGCTCAACGGAACCAATCCCTTAGGCCAACCAGAACCTTACCCTCAGGCTATACAGAATCTCACCCTCAGGAATTGTCCTCAGGAATATCAGAATATCGCCCTTAGGCATACGAAGTGTCTCCCTCAGACATAGAAGTCAATCCCTCAGGCATGAAAGGTTTCCCTCAAGCGAAATAGAATGTTGCCCTCAGGCTAATACAGTCACGCCCTCAGGCTATAGAAAAAAACCACCCCCAGGCATAAGTAATTGGGCTATTCCCAACATTTAAACAATTAGTAAACAAGAAATTCCTCTCGAGGAAATTCTACAATTACTACTTTAAAGGCATACCGTTGGGTATCCTGGCCAAATGGCTAAACAGAGGAACGCACCCCCGGGGTGGTCCTGGATCCAATCACTGATCCCAAATAACATTTTTACAACTTTATTTAATCACCTATACAATTCTAGGTATTAAAATAGACACGGCCTCAGCCACACGACACCCCAAATATGGGTTCATGGCACTAAAATACAAAAAACACACAGTAGTTGGAAAATAAACACCAAGACACCTACTTTATATGCCAACAAGCGCTATACACGAACGTCGGTTCCAGAAACACCCAAGAACGTTGTAGATCTGACAAAGAATTAAACCCGCTGAAATGTAAATAACTTCCGTTAAGGGAAGAATTGTTAATAATGGCTTAAGAAGAGCAGAGGGCTTACCCATGCGGTTCCAACAAGATTGTTCGAGGCAGAAACGGATTCCAGATGAACACTCGGCAGATCTTCAAAGGTTCGGTCATCCCCTCCCGCTCTTTCCTCCGGTTCTAAGCCTTCCCTATGAATAGGGGAGGCTACTGCCCATTTTAAGAGAGAGAAAAAGTACACAGCATGTTACTTCTAAGTACACAGCGTATAATTACTTCATTTAATTGTTCCTCTGATGGCACCGTCTCACTGTTCATCCGTCGACATGAGTACACGACATGTACTCCCGACTACACGGCGTGTACTGTCGCCCAGCTGGTGGCTGCTCCACCGCCTTACTATTTTGGCCTGCCAACTGACTACACGGCGTGTAAAAGACCACTACACAGTGTGTAGTCAGTTCCTACACCCTTCTTCGCCGACATGGCTACACGCTCCATCTACCCATTCCACACAGCCAAAATTACACGGCGTGTGGAAAAATTACATGGCGTGTACTTTCCAAAATTTAGGATTTTCCTCATTTTCCATATTTTCTTAAAAACACTCAAGGAAAGGAGAAAATAAGAAACCTGTACCTCAAGAATAAGAACCGATTTCTTACAATTGACTTGCCTAATGCCCATATTTTCCACACTTAATATAATGGACTAGTATCAATGCTTTTGGAAACACGTTTTCCACTCCCATCATGATAACTAACCTCTTCATTTTCCTATAATAGTTTCATTCTCTATTACCCACTATTATATAAGTAAATAATCTTCTAGTTTCTTTAAGGAAATTCCATTGGTGTTTCTTCCAACACTATATATATATAGGAAATTAAACATTCATTTCTTTATCATCTTCATCACTTGATCTTTCGTGGGACTCCATCATTCTCTTATTTGGTGTGTTTTAGACTTCTACCATGTTCACATTATTAATCATATTTCATGATATTTATTTTAGTATGATCATAAGGTTTCTCATTCCATCTCCCATTATGATGGGATTTTCATTGCATTAATCTCCACATTATCCCCCACACTCATGGCTCGTTCTAGTTCCATCCATTAATAAAACCAAAAAGGGTTGACATGAGTGAAAAAAATTAACAATATAGGAAAAATATTATAATCATAAAAGGAATTTAAACCTTAATATGACTTATTATTTTATATTATCACATTGCCTTATATTTCCTTTAGTTAAACCTTTATTGTTCTTAGTTTAACCTAGGTTACTTTAAGTTGTTTTATCTGATACTTCTAAACCTAATCCCTCAAAGTAACTAGAAAATAAATCCATCATAATAATTCATAGAGGGAATGTTATTAACCTGATCATATCCCCTGGGAGTGCTTATCCATGTTCACAGGCTTAGGCCCACTCATTGTGCATCAGGATAATGATCGATTCAATTCTTAACCAACCCTTTTCAGGTAGATTACCCCTAGGTAAATATGTTTCATAGTTGTGTCCACTTTCCAGTATCCACACTGGTATTTTTTTCTAGGAAAAACAATTACTCAAAAATTTATGAATATTTCTTAATACCATCTTATATTTGGAATCGGCTATAGGGTTTTCATTAAGTTTATATAATCCTAATCCCCGGAATAACTAAACTAATGCTCGAAAATATCTAAAACCTAATATAATGTCAACTATAGTGACCCAGTCTATACATGCCTATATCTTATATAATTTCCATGTAAATATTATATCTCACAAATAATTATGTAATACTAGTAATGAAAGTTTTATTGCCTTCGAGGGATAGTTACACAAGAAATTTATTTTACAACCCTTGTGAATATTTCTCAATAATAGAGCCACACTACACTACATCCTATAATTTTTATATGTTATACTCATCTTCATAACCTAGGGAAATAGTAACATAAGTGGTGACCACAGATTCTTAATAATGGTAATCATAAGTAATAAAAAATTAAATATCATAAGTGAATATAATATGCTAATATAGACATAGTCAAGATACATAAGAAAAATCATACCCAATAAATCATAGATCATAAATCATGGAATATGAATCTGCATAACATAATACAAGAATTAAAAGAGTGTGAAAAACATGATTCAATAAAAATGATCCATGAGATCTTAACACATGAATGAGAATAATTATAAAATGATGAAACATATTTCAAATTTACACAAACATTAGAATTTGAGACATTAATTTTATGAGCCACGCTATGAGTGTCCACCCTTATGAGACACTAAAATATACTCATGAATATTTTATCTCATGATATATATACTTTAAAAAAATAAATTAGAGGGAAATATAGAACCTTACCCATATTCATCCATACTTATGGGTTCCACTTTAAATAAATCATTTATCACATCATAAGGAACTCATGGAAAGAAAATGGGTTTTATCCAACCCATCATAAAGAACTCATGGATATAAAATGGGTTTCATATCTATTTCAAATGAATTAAAATAAGGAAATCATTAATAATTTCATCAATACTCATAACATGATAAACCCATGGAAAATAAATGGATATTAAATGTAATAAAGAAACATTATAGGTAAATACTATTAAATCAAGATAATAAATAATATGTAATTTACACCATATAAATACAGGGTATGTGGTTAAGAAAATAATTTCCCCAAACAATTGATGTATGCATCTATGTGAGCACCCTTCAATCAAAAGAATCAAAAATAGGGTATTCATAGATTAAGAAATTAGAAGAAAAATTATGGTTATACACCAAAAACAATTACGCAAGACAAAGGCATTGATGGTTCATTTCTCCAAAAGAGAAGGAAATTATATAATCAAATCCGATAAAGGATGTATATAGTTATATTTGACGAATATCCTTGACCAAGTATAATATATTTCAAATCATAATTATTTAGATAAAAATTATTTTTAAGATTTTTAGGAAAGTCACTTTTCAAATTAGAAATATCCTTGATCTTTTGAAACCACTTTAAGATAGATATTTTATAAATATAGAAAAATAATAATTTTTTTTAGAACCCATGAAAATAGAGTGAGAAAGTAAAATATAAAATGTAAAATGTTGAAAAAGTAGGTGTTAGCATATAGAAATTAAAAAGAGAATTTTTTCAAATTTTGATGAAAATTACCCATATGGAAAATGTTAAAATTTCATTAAAGCTTTTAAAATAATTTCAAGTTATAGGAAATGACCTTAATAAATTATCGAATCATAGATAAGGACACATACAAAAGAATCCAATGAATATGGATATAGAAAAAGGAAGTGTATCACCCTGATATTTTGTGAAATATTTTCTTTTTGAATAAATTTAAAAATTTTATATTTTCATGACATGAAATATTGAGTTTAGAATTCATTACTTGCAACACCAAGTTAAACAAAATGTGACATATTATTAAAATATTATTATTTAATATGATAGTTACCACCTAGATGATTGAATAGTGGGTATAAATAGTATTATCTGATTTATGAAAATATATGGTTTACACATGAATATATAATGAATTCCTTAGTGACCAATTAATTATAAATGAAAATAAAAACCATATGAAAATAAAGGAAATA
This sequence comes from Viscum album, assembly GCA_963277665.1. Taxonomy (NCBI): domain Eukaryota; kingdom Viridiplantae; phylum Streptophyta; class Magnoliopsida; order Santalales; family Viscaceae; genus Viscum; species Viscum album. The sequence continues at coordinate 490,365,893 of OY728120.1, forward strand.
TTTTTCGGAAAAAAAACTATTTTTATGTGCACAAACATATTTTATCCCAATAAATTAAATAAATATTTTTTTTTGAAATATTTTAATTAAATTTATATATTATATATTTAATCAAATTTTTAACATTTATTTTATATTTTTTATAGACAATAGATAATAATAAATCCAATTTTATGATTAAAAATATATTTTTCTAAAAAATAGTTTTGTCGCCTTTTGAAAACATATTTTAAAATTAATTTTTTCCAATTTTAGAAAATTTATTTGAAAATATGAAATTATTTTTTAAAATAAACATGAAAAAAATCATCTTAAGGTAAATTTCTGATAATTTTCAAAAAAGGTAAATTTTTTGATCAATTGTGAAAAATACCATTTTTATTCAGAATTTTCATTTCAATTAAAGAATTTAAAAACTTAAAAAAACTAATATGGTTTTATAGGTAAAATTGGTAAATATATATATAAATTAATCCAATTTATTTCATTGGAATAAATTTAATATTTAATTTTGATATAAAAACATTTTAAACTTTTAAACATTTTCTCTTCAGAAACTCACTTTCTCATCACACTTGTGGAACTAATTTTAAATTAAAATTTGATAATTTGGAAAATTTAAATTGGAAAATTTTATTCCATATTTAGAATCATCATAATTTATGTTATCTAATAAAGTAAAATTAATTTTTTACCATAATGAATAGTAAAAATAGTAAAAAAATGTTTATAGTGGTTAAGGTAAAAATAAGTTTACCTAGGGGTAAACTAAAAAGATAAGTGTTGAAAATGATCCAAAACTTGTAAATAATCCATTTTATAGACATAGTTCTACATTATATCTTATATTTTCGATAATTGTCCAATTAATATCCTTTTTTCTTAATAAAAACATGGGTAGGCCTTTTTCTTTACAAAAATTTCAAGTGTGTCACTCACCTCACTTATAAAGGCCACCCCCTCTCCTCTTCACAAATAAAAATTCATTTAGTTATTAAAATACCTACCCAATTAACTTCCTTAATTTCCTCATATCATCCTATAAGCATTATTTTTTTCATAAATAAAAACTGGGAAGGTTTTTTGGTGCAAACCAAAAGTAGTTGTCCGAAGAAGAGGTAACGTCCCTAACCGAGTGTTTTATTTTATTTATTCCTCCACATCCTTCAATTATTATTACTAAACCATGATTATATAATAAAATAATTATACTAAATATAAATATATGTTTTATGTTAATTTCATACCCTAAATCCTTCTCCTCTTCCATCAAATGGGTTATGAAATCATCATTTGTGTGTACGATGGGCTACCGCCTCATTAATCGATGTTAATTGTTTTCCATCACCACATCTCAAAGACAGATATAATTATGGATTTATTATTTATATATTATATTTATGATATAATAATAATTTTTTATTTATTATATCAAATATACCTTCTTACATTCCATTTCTTGGGGGATACAATAAAGTCGTTCGTGTATAATGTGGACTGCCGCCTCTCAAAGCGATGTGATTCATTTTTCACATACTCTTTATATGGAATGTAATAAGGATAGGTTTAAATAAAAATATTATATATATATGAAATAAAAATGATTCTTTAATGGTAATATATCATTACCCTTATTTCTTTATTTCCATCAACAAAATGTAAACATCATTCATGTGTACATACAACTTACCATCTCCATGAATGAGGTATTTCATTTTCAATATATAAATTTTTTGTATTATGATAAATTCATATAAAATAAATAAATATGATATTTATATCATGGTTAAAATTATGGATATTAAAAAATCATGATCAAAATAAGATGACCAAAAAATAACAAATCAAAACATACATGAAAAACAAAGAAATTATTACCTGAAACATGATTTTAATAAGGAATTATTGATAAACAAGTAACAAAAGTTCATAATTAAATCATATTTGGTATGATACATATGTTTTTTTGTTCTATGATAGATTAATAATAAATTAATATTTATTATATAGGAGTTTCAAACATGTATGAAGGAACTCAAAACTTAAGGTAAGGGATTTCTAGTCTCTCTTTTATTTCTGGGAGACATATGAAAATTCACCACTCATTTATTTTGTGTTTTTTATATACTAACACTTTGAAATTTTATTTCATGTATATCCTTATTTTCATGATATTTAAAGTTTCATTTTATGATGTTCCAAAATATTACTAAAGCGGTGAGGGGTTTTTCATCTCACTATTATATCTGTGAGATACATGCCATATTCACCACCTGTTTATTATATATGGTGTATATAATATCCATTAATGTATTTTATATCAATTATCATTAAAATTATTTGTATTTAAATATCCAATTAAGGATATTCCTTTAATGGTGTTTATAGTTCAAAAGATACCCAAGCAGTAAGGGATTTTTATCACAATTTTCCTTCTTTGAGACATATGTCATGTTATGAACCTATATTAATTTATGAGGTGTATATACAGCCACTTTGATAAGTAATATCATGAATTTATTTATTATCATGGTATTATAAGTTTAATTTAGCATTATTATTCCATTGGTATAATGATTCAAAGTTACTAAAGTGGTAAGGATTTTATGTAACAATCTCATCGTTTAGTAAGATTGCTTGTGATTATGCATCTAATGAAGTAATATTATGATTTACCTCTCAATAAACTCATTTATTTTATTATACTATGGTTATTTTTAGAGAATTAATTTTTTCCTTCTATTTTCCTCTCTTTAGGTACTTACAAGTTCAAAATAATTTTTGTAATACAATTAAACGTTATTTATCTCTTCGGTCGAAAACCACTTTTTCTTCGAAAGGCATTTTTTCTAAAAATGTTTTCAGAAAATATTTTTAAAATTCTCCAAATAATTTATTAAATATGTAAAGACCTGAATTTTTTCATGTAAATTTTTCTTTTAATTATATGGAAATATTACGAGTCTGCGAAAATTAACGGCGCGTGATTCAGAGGCTCGGTGTGCCCGAAATTAATTTCTTAACTTTTTTTAGGTGCGTTCAGTAAACGAGCGAGCTGCCTTTTGTAACTTTTGAATTGGTACTCGGAATCGAAATATTAGGACACTATTGAACTCACGGTACCGATATTCGCTTAAGGAGACCTCCACTACGACCATAGTAGGTCGAGGGTGGAAGTTGGATTTTCAGTTTCTCATGGGAGAAGAAAAATAAAATAAATAACTTTTTATTTTTATTTATTGAAACCTCCAATTTGAATCTAGGTGGTGGGGACCACATGAAATCCTATTTTATTGTGAGTTAACCCTTATAATTCCCCCAATTAAAGTGCCAATATTAATTGAATTAATAAACGTAACTCAATTAAAGTTGGCTCCTCACCTCTCATGGTTGGGAATCGTTAGCAAAGAGAGAACTTGGGGAGTGACCTTGGAAAGTCATACTTCAATGAAGAACCACCCCCAAAGAAGAATGAGGAACTGACACCCAAGCCCGGATCGAAATCATGTTGCGGGAGCGACGAACGTTGGTGTCCCTTTCAACATCTTCATCTCCTTCCTCACGCCACCTCCAATGAGAAAATGAGGTAGGGGTGTGATTATGTTTGTTCTTCGTTATTTTTTACGTTGAATATTTCTCTTCGAGCCTCTTTCTATTAGTCTAACACGGAGGGTACGGTTCAAACAAACATGGCCCTATCCCTCCGCATCTTTATTATTGATGTGTTCATCGTGGGCAAAGCGACGGGTTGAGTGGAGCCGACCACGTCGCCGGTGACCGACGTTGGCAAGGTTCAGGTGGCGGCTGGCACATAGGCCAGTCGTGATGGTGGCGACGGTGCAACCGCACCACCGAAGTAGGCTGAAGCCCATCGGTCACGGTGGTGGAAGGTGGCAGTTGGCACACCAGTTGGCCGCGTGCAGGCAGGGTGACGCGCGTCCGCACCGCCGGTAGGGGAGGAGGTCATTGCTGCTTCGCCGCGGCGGTGCACCGGAGGGCGACCGGCACCAGTTCGTCCATGGGAGGACAGTGGCGTCATCGCGCCACTGGGAGAAGAACTGTCATGTCGAGCAGGACCGCTCTAGTAGGTCCTGTGTGCCATTAAGCGCCATCTGAATGGTCAATTGGACCATTTGGAATACTGGCGGGCACCTCCCCCCCCCCCCCCCCCGAGTAGCAGCTAGGGAGGGCCCCGCCATGGAAGACCGCACCCAGCCCCGCGAGCTACGCCCAGCGCGGGTCAGTCCAGGTTGAATTGAACCTGTTCAGGTCGGGTAGGGTCGTTCCAACCAGGTCGGACCGAACCCAGGCCTATATGGACCCAGACACGCCTTTTTGGCCATATCTTGAGAATCGGGCATCCGTTTGACAATGCGTTTGTGGAACCGAAATCCTTGGATAAAGAATGTACTTTTGGTATACTCCACTTCATTTTTGGATAAATTTGGAGTATGGTCGGGTTGGATCGATCCCGAATCCAACCGGGCCCTCGAGACAAAAAGGATAATAACTTACAGACCAGGCATCCGATTGACATGTCGTCTGTCGCGTTGGGTCCCATATGACATGGTGGACCTTCATGATACTTATTCATGGGAATTTGTGGTAGTTTAAGTATCTAATTATTTCTTGGGGAGTGGAACCTCCCGGAATCAAGCATGCTTAGTGCGGGAACCTTGTGGCTAACTATACTTGAGGACTCTTTAGATCATGTGTGGGTCATCTTTGGATCATGTGTGGGTCAGTGCTTAGCGATCCTGTGTGGGTCAGCACATATTGATCCTATGTGGTTCATCTCTATATCCTATGTGGGTCATTTATAGATCCTGTGTGGGTCATCTTCGATCATGTGTGGGTCAACAGAAGAGCTTCTCAACTAAGTAAGTTGATCTAGCAATACAACTAATAAATTATACTCATGTACTCAAGTTATACCTGGTGTGATATGAGTCTTTACCTTTGAGATACACTTATGTGTGGTGATACATTCGTGGTATTCTTCTGTGTGGCGTTACTTTTGTGGTACATACCTTCATTGTGTTACCTTTTTGGTACTTTTATTGTTGTGGTGTTACATGTGTGGTACTTATACCTTTGTAGTGATACCTTTGTGGTATTCTTCCCTCACGTGTGAGGTGTGTGTATATTGATAACTTATGAATATGTATGGGCATATACCTAAGTAGTGTTGATGACTATTTCTTTTTGATTTGAGATTGAGTCCATGCTTTGTGGTTTATTCTTTCTGGATTTTGGGAGAACTTCAGGGGTCTTGAGGTCCCTACTGAGTATCGTTATACTCACCCATGCACAGGCTACACCTACACCTTGATTTCTTATGTGTAGACGACAGACAATATTGATCGAGGCTGAGGGTGCTGGGAATAGATGTTGCTCAGATGTGGACCATAAGATGAGACATACTATAGATATGATCATTTTTGAGTTGTACCTACCCTTCAGGTAGGATCCTTGGCGGGTGTTCACAGAAGTTTTTTTTAGTTTTACTTGTACTTTCCAGTTGGGATTTATTCCATCCCCCTTTATTTACTGTATACACCATGTTTACTATATAGTTTACTTTGTCCTAGTATCTTGTTGTGTTCTTGGTTAGTGTGATTTTACAGAATTAAAGGTAATGTCTTCCCGGTTTTTGGGATATTCCTTTCTGGTGCTAGTCGCCATCCCCTGGCCTATGGAAGGTGGGCTTAGGGTAGTCACAAAAAAGTCCCTATGGGATGATTCGTGAAAAATTGGTATCAGATGAGTTTAGTTCTACCAGAGAACTTCGACTCTATTATTTTAAGTGTAGCAATAGTGTTAAGTGTTATGAGTGTGGTTTTCAGTTTGGTGAGTCCAGTGTTGGTATGGTGGTCGATGTATCCATACATCAGGACTTTGACTTCTGATTTCTGACTCACTGCACGAAAACACTGATTGCGTGTCTGTCTTTGAAATTTTTTCTCTGTGATCTCTTTGAGTCAACTCACCAAGTATAACTTATTTACCATGGTGCACCTGTTTCTTTCTAGGATGCCTCGAGGAAGATAGCCAGCAAGGGTTCCAGGTAGAGTACGTGATGACAGCCCACCGAGCGACGAGGCTTTGGTGCAGGTCCCCCTTTCAGTAGTAGTACCATCGGGTGGTGTACCAGAAGCACCACTACCCATTGGGAAGCCGATGCCACCAGCCTCAGTATCATAAGGTGTATGCCACTTCAGGGAATTGCATGAGTTCCAGCACCATAGTCCACCAAGGTTATAGGGTGAGACGGATCCACAGGTGGATGAGGACTGGCTGGAGGATGTGGTAAGAGTTTTCTGACTGGTAGGGACACCAGCTGATCTAATGGTGATCCTTTCAGCCAGTCTTCTTCAGACAGTAATAGGTAGATGGTGGAGTTTGATGCTCTAGGTTCACGATGAGGTCACTCTCATCTGGGCGGACTTCGAGAGCCTTCTCGGGGCAGAGTTCATCCCAGCGACCTTACGCTATGTGCGTATACAAGAGCTTCTCCACTTGAATCAAGTTAGCATGACTGTGGCTCAATATTCAGTGAGTTTCACCGAACTCTCGTGATACTCCACTAAAATGGTGTGGGAACCTTTCTTCAGGGTACAAACCTTCAAGTAGGGGCTCATATGGGAGATTAGAGCTTCGATGATTTCTCTCAGCATCCTGATGCAAGCGGGGTGTTGGAGCGAGCACTCTTAGTGGAGAGCTTCCTTGCCAAGCAGTCACCAGCAGTGAGAACCACCATCAGACATCACGTAGAAGAGTCATCTGCAGCTGGTAGCAGATAGATGGCGCAGAGGTCCAAGAGGACAAGACCTACAGGTGGACGACCGTAGTATAGAGGGTCTGTTGTGTGAACCTCTTGATACAGAGTAGGACAGGCGAGGAGCAGGCAGTGTTACTCGTGCAGCGGGCAGGGTCACATGGATTGAAACTGCCCAACCCATTGTATAGATGACCAGTAGACAGTCGAAGGACTGCCTAGGCAGAGATGAAGATTTGATCAAGGAGGTCTATAGGCAGGAGGTAGACATGGCATAAGATATTTTCATGCAGCAGATGGTGGGCGGTGATTCGAGGTTCTACCGCAACCACCTCAAGCTGGTCCACCCCGACCAGAGGGAGCGGGTGGACATGGATGAGGTCAGCTCTAGGCTTCTGAGGCCTATGACTATGGCACTCCATAGATGATTGGATTTATGATATGTGTCTACTCCACCTTCACTGCAGTACTTATAGACACAAGTTCCAGTCACTCTTTCATTTCCATGACCCTCGTTCGGAGCTCAGATATTCTGGTGGATCCGTTTGCTCGATCCTTATGGATAGAGACTTCTACGTAAGAGTATTCGACGATTACACACTGGTGCCAACAGGGTGAGCTTACTCTAGGAGGCGAGAGCTTCAGCTGGGATCTTCTTATAGCGGCATCGAGACCTTACGATGACATCCTGGGTATGGATCAGTTATCTACATTCTATGCTCAGATCAACTGTATTAGGTGAAAAGTGCGTTGTTCCCATGAGGATCGGAGCAGGTTATCCTTCACCTGAGAGAAGGGAACCTTTGCATTACCGGATGGACTTACCCAAAAGAGGGTGTAGCCAATCACACATCATTTGGATAGCCTTACCCTCTGAGTAGTTGATGTAGAGAGTTTGAGCTATCCTATAGTGGTGGACCAGTGTGTTGATGTTTTCCCTGATGATGTTCCAGGTCTACCTCCTCGTAGAGAGGTGGAATTTTACATTAACTTTTACCTTCGGATGACACCGATATCTACACCAGCATATTGGATGGCTCCTGTGGAGCTTCGAGAGCTTCGAGTATAGCTAGAGGACTTGCAGAGCAAGGGGTTCATTAGGCCCAGTGTTTCTCATTGGGTAGCCTCGATTTTGTTCTCCAAAAAGGTGTATGGGAGTTTGAGACTCTGTGTGGACTATCGGTGCCTGAACCATGTGACCGTGAATAACAAGTACCCACAACCAAGAATTTATGTTCTTTTTGATCAATTGAAGGGAGCATGGTGGTTTTCAAAGATAGACCAAAGATCAGGATATCACCAGCTTAGGGTACGAGACAAGGATGTGCAGAAGATGACCTTCAGATGTCGGTATGGACACTATAAGTTTTTGGTTATGCCATTCAACGTGACCAATTCCCCAGCAGTGTTCATGGGACTCATGAACAGGATATTCCAGCCATACCTCGATCTCTTTTTTGTAGTCTTCATTGACGACATCTTGATATACTCAGCTATAGAGGAGGAGCATGCCTACCATCTATAGACAGTTCTGGACACACTCCGAGGGCACAAGCTTTATGGTAATCTCTCGAAGTTCTAGTTCTGGATCCGAGAGATTCAATTTCTAGGACACGTCATCTCGGAGGTTATAGTTTCAGTGGATCTAGTGAAGATTGAGGCTTTGCTTTCTTGGGAGCCACCTTGGAGTGTGACGGAGGTGCGGAGTTTCTTGGGTTTCTCTGGTTACTACCGGAGTTTTGTGCCTGACTTTTCTAGAGTTGTGGCACCCTTATCAGCGTTGACGAAGAAGGGGAAACCCTTCATGTGGTCGGATAAATGTCAGCGGAGTTTCCAGAAGCCGAGGCAGAGACTAAGGAGTGCCCCCATATTTAGGTTACCAGAGGAGGGCGTTAGGTACGTAGTCTACTACGACGTATTAGGGATTGGTCTTGGATGTGTCCTAGTTCAGGAGCGAGCAGTGATCGCGTATGGTTCTCGACAGCTAAGACAGCATGAGCAGAACTATGCTACCCTTGTCCTTGAGTTAGAAGCAGTGGTCTTCGCCTTAAAGACGTGGTGAAATTACTTGATGGGTGAACATTTTACAGTCTACTCTGATCACAAGATTCTCAGTTATATCTTCTCTCAGAAGGGCCTAAACCAGAGACAGCGACGTTGGCTTGAGTTCCTCCAAGACTATGACTTCGAGATAGTCTATAATTATGGAAATGGGAACAGAGTAGCAGATGCACTTAGTAGGAGATCTGGTATACAGTTGCTGAGTGAGGCAACGGAGCATATGGCCACTTTGCAGATATCCTATGTGGATCGAGATAGAGCATCTTACCTTCAGTCTCTAATAGTCACTCCACCACTCCTTCAGTGAGTCAAGGAGGCACAGCTTGGGGACAATGACAACGAGGCTCGATGTGCTTAGATATCCATAGGATAGGAACCTAATGGATTTTCTGAAGGTGGGGAGTGTGTCATCTTCTTCATAGGGAGTATTATGGTACTAGTGGCACTACAAGAGGAATTGTTGAGGGAGTTCTATAGGTCCCCCCTAGAGGTACATTCAGGAGTGGATAAAATGTACCAGGACCTTCGGTGTCAACACTGATGGTCGGGAATGAAGAAAGAAGTAGCATAGTTTTTCTCTCGGTGCCTCACTTGTCAGCAATTGAAGGAAGAGCATCAGGTTCTAGTGGGATTTGTTTAACCACTAGAGGTTCCAGAGTGAAAGTGGGATGGAATCTATATGGAATTTTTGATAGGACTTCCATGCACATTCAGGGGTCATGATTCAATTTGGGTGATTATTGACTGACTCACTAAGTCGTCCCACTTCCTACCTATCAGAGGGAATGGATCAGTAGAGGGATTGGGACACCTCTATGGGAAGAAGATTATATGGCTTCATGGAGTGCCTTCGACGATTGTCTCCGATCGTGATGCATGTTTTACTTCCAGACTATGGAAGGGGTGTCAGGAGGCATTTAGGACTCAGCTTCGATTGAGTACCACCTTTGATCCTCAAACAGAGGGTCAGACAAAGCGGACCATTTAGACCCTTGAGGACATGTTGCGTGCTTGCATCCTTGATTTCGTCCATAGCTGGTAGGATCACTTTCCCTTGGTGGAGTTTGAATACAACAACAACTATCAATCCACTATCGGTATGGCACAATTTGAGGCATTGTACGGTCGACCTTTCATATCACCTCTATGCTGGACTGACCCAGGGGAGTCAACACTCATGGGTCTAGAGATGGTATGGGCTACCACGGAGAAGGTACAGATCATCCAGAAGTGGATGAAAACTACACAGAGCAGGCAGATGTCTTATATTGATAGGAGACAGAGACCTCTGGAGTTTGAGGATGGTGACCACGTATTCCTACGGGTCTCACCTCGACGAGGTTTGTGGAGATTTGGTCGGGGTGGCAAGTTATCTCCGAGGTTCATAGGACCCTTTCAGCTCCTCAGCAGGGTTGGAAAGCTGGCATACCTCCTAGATCTTCCCCCTTAGTTTCACCGGGTGCCTGACGTCTTCTGCGTGTCCTAGATTAGGAGATACGTGCATGACCCATCTCACGTCATCGACCATGGAGAGTTGTACTTAGACGATGGGGTGACGTTTTCGGAGGTTCCAGTGGAGATTGAGGATCGACAGGATCAGGTCCTTCATGGGTGGTCGATACCTCTCATGCACGTACGTTGGTAGCACGGGAACCTCCAGGAGAGCACATGGGAGTGGGAGGCACAGATTCATGCTCAGTACCCCCACTTGTTTTCCTAGTTTGTGTTGTGGATTTTGAGGACGCAAAGCCTTGAGGTGGGGAGAATGTAAAGATCTATATTTTTCAGTGTAAATTTTTCTTTTAATTATATGTAAATTTTATGAGTTCGTAAAAATTGACGGCGCGTGATTCCAAGGCCCGGTGTGCTCAGAATGAATTTCTGAACTTTTTTTAGGTACGTTCAGTAAACACGCAAGTGGTGTTTTGTAACTTTTGAACCGCTACTCAGAATTGAAATCTGAGGACACTGTTGAACTCACAGTGCCGATATTCACTTAATGAGACCTTCATCTTGAGCACACTAGGTCGAGGGTGGAAGTTGGATTTTCAGTTTTTTGTGGGAGAAGAAAAATAAAATAAATATTTTTTTATTTTTCTTTCCTAAAACCTCCCACTTGAACCTTGGTGGTTGGGACCACCCGAACTCCTCTTTTAATGTGAGTTAACCCTTAACATTCCCCCAATTAATGTTCCAACATTAATTGAATTAATAAACTTAACTCAACTAAATTTGGCTCCCCACCTCTTGTGGTTGGGAATCATTGGAAAAGAGAGAACATGGGGAGAGCCTTTGGAAGATCATCCTTAAAAAAAACAACCATCCCCAACGATGAACGAGGAACCGACACCTGAGCCTAGATCATAAGCATGTTGCTGGAGGGATGAATGTTGGTGTCCCCTTCAACGTCTTCATCTCCTTCCCCACGCCAACTCCAACGAGCAAATGAGGTAGGGGTGTGTTTATGTTTGTTATTCATTATTTTTTACATTGAATCTTTCTCTTTGAGCCACGTGCTATCAGTATAACGTGGAGGGTACAGTCCAAATGAACACGGCCTGATCCATCCACCTTATTTATGTGTTCTTTGCGGGTGGAGCGACGGGTTGAGCGGAGCCCAACCACGTCGCCGGCGACCGACGACGGTAAGGTTCAGGCGGCGGTTGGCACACCGGCCGGCTGCGATGGCGACGGTCGTGCAACTGCGCCGCCGAAGTAGGTCATGGCCCGTCGGCTGTGGTGGTGGAATGTGGTGGCTGGCACATTGGCTGACTACGTGGAGGCAGGGCGGTGCGCATCCGCATCGCCGGTAAAGGAGGAGACTGTGGCTGCTTAGCCGCAGCGGTGCATCGAAGGGCGGCCGACACCCGGCCGGCTGCGGGAGGACATCAGCATCATCGCGCTATTGGGAGGAGAACCAACACACTGAGCGAGACCGCTCTGGTGGGTCCCGCATGCCACCAGGTGCCAGTCAAACAATCCATTGGACCATTCGGAATACCGGGGGGCGCCTCCCCCCCAGGTAGCGACAAGGGAGGGCCCCGCCACTGCGGACCGCACCTAGCCCGGTGGGCCACGCCCAGCGCAGGCTGGGTTGTGCCCAGCGGGTCGGGTCACCCCTTTGCAGGTTGGGCCGAACCCAGGTTAGGTCGGCCCAGGACTGGTCAGGCCGGGTCGGACCGGACCCGGGCCTATCTAGACCCCGATGCGCCTTTTTGGCCATATCTTGAGAACCATGCATCCGTTTGACGAACTGTATGTGGCGCCGGAATCCTTCAATCGAGACAGTCCTTTTAGTATACTAAATATGATTTTTGGATAAAGTTGGTGTAACACCCTGAGATTTTATGAAAAATATTCTTCTTAATTTCACTAATGTCTTGTGTTGTACGCTACACCAAAAGGAGCTTGCACAACACGCATCCTTGATTTTCCTTGCATTACACGCAATCGCGACCTTCCTCGATAGCGTGCGTAGTACGCAATAACGAGTTTCACTAAACAACAATATGCTATTAAAATATTATTAAAACTAGCCGTTATGAATAGTAATAACCACCTTTTGAAATTTTGTAATTTTATTTTTCAAATTGGAATTCATTTTTGGATTCGTAATATCGAAATTAGCTTAGGGTGAAATTTTGGTGATTTTCGGATAACTTTCATATTTTGATGAATAGTGAAAATTACTAAATTTTAATTAAAAACAAATTTTTCAATCGAAATAATTAATAGTGATAAATTATTAATTTGAGTGGTTTTAAAGTATATTTAGAATATATTTTTACAATTTAATACAATTTTGTTCATTGGATGTAATTTCACATTTAAACCAGACATAAACAAATGTCAATCTTTTGATAGTTATTATCTCTTAAGAACACGCTATTTGTTTTGACGACGGGAATTAATTTTTAAATTAATTAATGAAACTGATATGTTTTGAATTTGGTAAAATAGAAATCATTTTTGAGTTCATAATATCAAATATTGCTTAGGCCTAATTTTTGGTATTTTTCTGAAAACTTTCAATTTTTGATGAATAGTGAAACCACTAAGTGGTAGTTAAAAAAACTGAATTTTTCATAAAACATAATTTTACCGCTTCTGTGAGTGCAATTTCAAAAATCCGAGAGACACGGTTGATGTCATTAAGTAAAATTTGGTTCAATGAGATGAAAATAATTTTTGGTGAATAGTAACATTTTACTTTTATTTACCACAGTTAAAAGTAAATAGGGTAATTAAGGGAGGCAATGATATTATTATTACCCTAACACATGTCCTAATTCTATTGGACAAGTGTAATTCGACCAAAAACAAACTTAGGAATAAAATATGACCATTTAGGCCCACTTGGATTAGATTAGGACACTTATTATTAATTAATTTAAAGAAGGGTTAAAAGAGTTAAAATCAAAGTTTATTTAATAAAAAAATTTAATACAGGGTTATACATAAGATAAATTCGATTGTAAATATTAATTAGAAAGATAAAAAGATTTCCTACATAATGGTATTTTATTTGTAATTTTTAGACATCAAATAATTTAATTTATTTATGACACAAAGATGATGCAATAATTATCTTATTAATGAAATATTGACATAATTGATGTTATAAATACCAAAATAAATGTAATTTAAGACTTTTTATGAATTACACTAATTTTCTAGGTTAATATGACATGTTAGTATTGATTTAATTAACTTTTTTCGAACTTATCATTCTGTTATGATTTTCACAAAAATCAATTACTAAATAGTGTCAAAATTGACATAAAATAGTTTTTAAAACAAATATTATATTATTAATTGTTATTTTATTCCTAAAAATCTAAGGTTCGTCCAAATGACTTAGATAAGGTTATATATATTAATAATAAACAATTTGGGGTTCGTTTGGATTCTTATAGTAAGTTTATTAACCTTATAGTATAAGAACACAAGAAGACACGGTAAAAGTAAAATTATTTAACTTAATGTTAAATCTAAATGATAAGGTTAAAATAGGAACCTAAACTTGTCTAAATTCTATTGGATGAGAGGATTTCGACTCATCCCCACCTTAGCATCGAAATAAATCAATTTGGAGCTATTTAAAACCGAACTTGACTTTATAATAAAATAATATGTTTTGTTATTCCAAAGGTGCCCCTCTCCTCCCTTATAAAAGGGCACCTCCTCCCTCTCTTCCTCACACAACATTGAGCCTTCAAGCTCGTCAAACCCCTGTCAAATTATCCTCTCCACTTCCCTAGAAACATCCTAGAGGTTCTGGTCTTCCTCAAAGACCAATTTTGGTACCCTAAGAGGAGGTCTCAAAGAGGTGCTTCAAATAAGAGGAGGTTCGGACACTTACAAAGCAAGTCGGACATAAGGTAAGGGAAATATCACAATCTCATTTTTATCTGAGATTGTTTATACTTTGGTATTTAAAGGGGTGTATTTTATCATCCACATCCATGTTTCCTCAATATGTAATATTATTTCCATCCACCTACAATTTTTTAAATCCAATTTTACCCTTTGGTGAGTTTTTAGTAAAAGATATGAAAGGAATCTTTTGTCGTTTTTTTTGTACGAGGTACTTTTTGACTTTTCCGACAAAAGTGCGAAGAATGTTTTTTTTAACTTATAAGACATGAATGGATTTTTAAAACCTTATTTCCAAGAAGCTTCCTTTACAAGTTTTCAAGTTTATTTTTAATCAACTTCTTTTAGTTTAAAGTTTTATGACATGTTAAGAAAGGAAAAATGTTTTTGAAGAAGAAAGGATATTTTCCTCAAGAATGGAGTTCAAGTGTTTTATCAAAATTATTTTCCATCTAAGATAATAAATGGTTCTGTTTTTATCCCTATTATTACATTTATTTGATTATGTTGTGATGGAATTATTTTTATGAATTCCTTTATCTTATATGAATTGTTTTATGATGTCATGATGTCTAAGAATCTCATTTTTATTACATGGGTTATGCAATGATGTATGTTTTAAGATTTTGTGGCACACATAAGAATGGTATCATTATGATATGGGTGGGACCTATATCTCCCTCCAATGCATTGGGTAAAGATTTTATATCTCATGAGATAGACATGGCTGGAACGGTAGGTTATACCGGTTCAGTGAAACAGGACTGAAACGAGGGTGACTCGGTTCAGAAAGGGACTTTGTCCACTAAGATAGTCTTGGAAATGAGTCTTGACTAGAAAGAAATGATTCTCTATGATTATGTGTGTATGACACAAAGTTTCAAGTTTTAAGTTATGATTATTGTGATTACATTTCACTGCCATGATTTATCCCATGTTATGAAATTATGATCTCTTTTGCAGGTTATGATTTCCAAAAGTTATGTGCTTGTGTATACGATGTGATTGATATTTCTTTTGTTTACCCTTACTGAGCATTTGAGCTCACCCTTTTATGTTTATTTTTCCCCAGGATATAAAGAAAGGTTTTAGGTATAAAAAAAAGAGGAAGATCTTTATGAGAGATGTTGAAGATCTTTCACCAGGATTAGAAGATTATATTCCGAGTTTCCAAAGACACTAAACTATTATGATCCTTGTGTGTGTGTTTTTGTTATGTACTAAGTATTCCTCAAATGTAATGTAATGTCAATGTACGTCAAGCTTTGGGTCTCTACAGTTGGTATCAGAGGAAAGGTTTAGTCAACCTTTGGAAACTAGGATGCGAAAACGTTAGTGAGATCCCTAGAGATATTTCTAAGGTATGTCTAGGGATGTCCCTAAGGTTAAGTATACGTATAGGTTATATTAATAGAATTACGTTAACAATCATAGAATTAAACCTAAGATGTTAGATATTGAAGGTACTCCCCCTTTATTATGTTGTTTTCCCTAGCATGATTTTTGCCTCTCACACTATTCTTTTTGGGTTTTTGACGATGGTTGGAACCCGAAGGAACCGTGTTGATCAATGCAATGGAAAATGCAATGATTGCCCTCCTGAACAAACAAATGTTATGGGAGATGGAGTGCAAAATCTTATTGCTATACTTACACAAGCTATGAATCATTCTGGACTTCCAAATGAGCAGAGAAGGGAACAATATTCTATTGAGTCCTTCATGAGGCAACGTCCACCTTCTTTCAGTGGGTCTTCCGATCCAATTGTTGCTGAACAATGGATCAGTACCACTGAAAAGATATTTTCAGTTATTCAATGTTCTGAGAATGATAAAGTCATCTTAGCAGTATATCGTTTGGAAGGTGAAGCTGATCAAAGGTGGAATCTTATCAAGAATACGAGGCCAAGAGATGAAATTGAGTCCATGGAATGGGACGAGTTCAAGAACTTGTTTTTTAGTAAGTACTTCCCTCGTATTATTCGAAAAAAGATGGAAAAGGAGTTTCTTGAGCTGAAGCAGAAGGATGATGAATCTGTTGGTATATACGAAGTGAATTTTACAAGACTTGCAAGGTATGCATCTGGCATTATCATCCAACCTGAAAGTAAAGTTGATCGATTTTTCAGTGGATTAAAACCAAGTCTTCGAAGGGCATTATCTATAAGAGACTTCAGTAGCTATGAAGAAATTGTGCGTTGTGCTATCAAGGTAGAAATGGAAGTTGGTGTTACATATCTATCTCATGATTTTGACAAGAAACGAAAGATTGAGTTCAAGGAGAAATCTCAGAATAATGGTGAAAAGAAGATGAATGTTTCCTTATGCACAAAGTGTGGAAAGAAGCATGGTGGAGATTGTATTAAAGGGATTAGAAAATGTTTTAAGTGTGGAAAAGAAGGTCATCGAGCAGCTGAGTGTCGAAGTAATGTAAAAGGGGTTTCTAATGATGTGAACAAAGCAAACACTGCAGAGAACGCACCACCAACACTTCAATGCTTCAAGTGCAAGGAAATGGGTCATTATGCTAATAAATGCCCTAATCCAAGGGTTAGTGATGATCGACATGAGCAACCGCTTAAGGAAAAGGAAAAAGGGAAGTCACATGCGATCACTATTGGCGATGTTGAATATGACAACGATGTGGTGGAATGATTAAGTGTTTATGTAATGGGATTCCAAAATAATGTTGTATCATAGAGTATTGGAATATTTATGTATTGGTCTAATGTGTTATTCAAAGTGATTGAGATATTTTTGGAAATAAGATGATATGCACATAATGAAGGGAAAATGAGAAAATGAAATGTTTAACAGTATTCATGAGCTCATGATTGATATAAGGACTAAGTGATATCATGGTTTGAGTATATAGAATTTTGAGGATTTTGGTATGTGGAAGGTGTTAACTTTTAACTGCATTCATGTTTTCACTAAGGTTCAATGGGTATTCATTCTTCAAGAGAATACATGATTAAGGTATTCACATGTTTGTAATTTGACCAGCAAGATATATCTTATGATATATGGGGGATAAATGATGGCATTCACATGATTGTTCTGTGACATTTCAAGTAACCATTTTCTTTATACTATGAGCTTGGACCGAATTATTTTAGATAAGATTAGAATGGATTATGTTAGACATAAGTTAGGATAAAACGTTTTTCGATATTATTGATGGGATTTTATAGTAATATAGCTTTAGAAAAAGGACAACCTGCAGGATGGGCGACAGCCCATCGCGTCGGACAAGGCTGTGGGAATCGAACCCACAACCGAAGAGCGACTGGCCTTTATAGCCTACCACTGGCCTACAGGAAGTCCCTGTTTAGTAGAAACTAGTTTTATTATATTAAGCAGTCTGATATATGAAGTATAAGTCCATTTTAGGAACCATATATGATTAATCTCACTATAGAATGACTTATGTATATTTAATAACTTTTGCTAACCTTTTGTTTGAGACAGATGGAATGGCCCGTCATTCTATCACATGATCTACTAACACTTCACGAATAACAAATTCAACTTCATTTATTTAAGAGATGAAGTGGAAATTGTTCAAGTCACGAACAACAGTGAGATTGTACCAAAATAAAGTAAGTATTTATTCTAATTCAAATTCTTCAACTTTAGGGAAACGATCTTGAAAACCAAAAATGTTGTCCTAGTACTCTTATATCTGATTAATCGGATGGTACCTTAGATCGTCATAAATTTATGGATTTGTGATTTTTGGTTTTTCCATAGCCATGTTCTCTACCACTCTCCATCAGAACATGATGGTTAGATTTTTCTTCCATATCCATATTTTCACCTATGTGGAAACCCAGTGATTTGTTTATTTGGGTAACCATTATGTTTCATACTTTAATTTTTAAAGATTGGTTTTGGTATTCCTTTTTATGATGTGGGTTTCTATTAAAGAAACTTTATAATTGTAAACCATTTATAACCCCGACGAATTTCGAGGGCGAAATTCATTTTAAGGGGGGTAGAATGTAACACCCTGAGATTTTATAAAAAATATTCTTTTTAATTTCACTAATGTCTTGTGTTGTACGCTACACCAAAAGGAGCTTGCACAACACGCATCCTTGATTTGCCTTGCATTACACGCAATCGTGACCTTCCTCGATAGCGTGTGTAGTACGCAATAACGAGTTTCACTAAACAACAATATGCTATTAAAATATTATTAAAACTAGCCATTGTGAATAGTAATAACCACCTTTTGAAATTTTGTAATTTTATTTTTCAAAATGGAATTCATTTTTGGATTCATAATATCTAAATTAGCTTAGGGTGAAATTTTGGTGATTTTCGGATAACTTTCATATTTTGATGAATAGTGAAAATTACTAAATTTTAATTAAAAACAACTTTTTCAATCGAAATAATTAATAGTGATAAATTATTAATTTGAGTGGTTTTAAAGTATATTTAGAATATATTTTTACAATTTAATACAATTTTGGTCATTGGATGTAATTTCACATTTAAACCAGACATAAACAAATGTCAATCTTTTGATAGTTATTATCTCTTAAGAACACGCTATTTGTTTTGACGACGGGAATTAATTTTTAAATTAATTAATGAAACTGATATGTTTTTAATTTGGTAAAATAGAAATCATTTTTGAGTTCATAATATCAAATATAGCTTAGGCCTAATTTTTGGTATTTTTCTGAAAACTTTCAATTTTTGATGAATAGTGAAACCACTAAGTGGTAGTTAAAAAAACTGAATTTTTCATAAAACTTAATTTTACCGCTTCTGTGAGTGGAATTTTAAAAATCCGAGAGACACGGTTGATGTCAGTAAGTAAAATGGGGTTCAATGAGATGAAAATAATTTTTGTTGAATAGTAACTTTTTACTTTTATTTACCACGGTTAAAAGTAAATAGGGTAATTAAGGGTAGAAATGATATTATTATTACCCTAACACATGTCCTAATTCTATTTTACATGTTTAATTCGACCAAAAACAAACTTAGGAATAAAATATGACCATTTAGGCCCACTTGGATTAGATTAGGACACTTATTATTAATTTATTTAAAGAAGGGTTAAAAGAGTTAAAATCAAAGTTTATTTACTAAAAAAAATTTAATATATGGTTATACATAAGATAAATTCGATTGTAAATATTAATTAGAAAGATAAAAAGATTTCCTACATAATGGTATTTTATTTGTAATTTTTAGACATCAAATAATTTAATTTATTTATGACACAAAGATGATACAGTAATTATCTTATTAATGAAATATTGACATAATTGATGTTATAAATACCAAAATAAATGTAATTTAAGACTTTTTATGAATTACACTAATTTTCTAAGTTAATATGAAATGTTAGTAATGATTTAATGAACTTTGTTCGAACTTATCATTCTTTCATGAGTTTCACAAAAATCAATTACTAAATAGTGTCAAAATTGACATAAAATAGTTTTTAAAACAAATATTATATTATTAATTGTTATTTTATTACTAAAAATCTAATGTTCGGCCAAATGACTTAGATATGGTTATATATATTAATAATAAACAATTTGGGGTTTGTTTGGCTTCTTATAGTAAGTTTATTAACCTTATAGTATAAGAGCACAAGAAGACACGGTAAAAGTAAAATTATTTAACTTAATGTTAAATCTAAATGATAAGGTTAAAATAGGAACCTAAACTTGTCTAAATTCTATTGGATGAGAGGATTTAGACCCATCCCCACCTTAACATCGAAATAAATCAATTTGGTGCTATTTAAAACCGAACTTGACATTATAATAAAATAATATTTTTAGTTATTCCAAAGGTGCCCCTCTCCTCCCTTATAAAAGGGCACCTCCTCCCTCTCTTCCTCACACAACTTTGAGCCTTCAAGCTCGGCCAACCCCTGTCAAATTCTCCTCTACACTTCCCTAGAAAAATTCTAGAGGTTCTGGTATTCCTGAAAGACCAATTTTGGTACCCTAAGAGGAGTTCTCAAAGAGGCGCTTCAAAGAAGAGGAGGTTCGGACACTTACAAAGCAAGTCGGACCTAAGGTAAGGGAAATATCACAATATCATTTTTATCCGAGTTTGTTTATACTTTGGTATTTATTGGGGTGTATTTGATCATCCACATCCATGTTTCCTCAATATGTAATATTATTTCCATCCACCTACAATTGTTTAAATCCAATTTTACCCTTTGGTGTGTTTTTACTAAAAGATATGAAAGGAATCTTTTGTCGTTTTTTTTTTGTATGAGGTACTTTTTGACTTTTCCGACAAAAGTGTGAAGAATGTTTTTTTTAACTTATACGGCATGAATGGATTTTTAAAATGTTATTTCCAAGAATCTTCCTTTACAAGTTTTCAAGTTTATTTTTAATCAACTTCTTTTAGTTTAATGTTTTATGACATGTTAAGAAAGGAAAAATGTTTTTGAAGAAGAAAGGATATTTTCCTCAAGAATGGAGTTTAAGTGTTTTATCAAAATTATTTTCCATCTAAGATATTAAAGGGTTCTGTTTTTATCCCTATTATTACATTGATTTGATTATGTTGTGATGGAATTATTTTTATGAATTCCTTTATCTTATATGAATTGTTTTATGATGTCATGATGTCTAAGAATCCCATTTTTATTACATGGGTTATGCAATGATGTATGTTTTAAGATTTTGTGGCACACATAAGAATGGTATCATTATGAGATGGGTGGGACCTATATCTCCCTCCAATGCATTGGGTAAAGATTTTATATCTCATGAGATAGACATGGCTGGAACGGTAGGTTATACCGGTTCAGTGAAACAGGACTGAAATGAGGGTGACTCGGTTCAGAAAGGGACTTTGTCCACTAAGATAGTCTTGGAAATGAGTCTTGACTAACAAGAAATGATTCTATATGATTATGTGTGTATTCCACAAAGTTTCATGTTTTAAGTTATGATTATTGTGATTACATTTCACTTCCATGATTTATCCCATGTTATGAAATTATGATCTCTTTTGCAGGTTATGATTTCCAAAAGTTATGTGCTTGTGTATACGATGTGATTGATATTTCTTTTGTTTACCCTTAATGAGAATTTGAGCTCACCCTTTTATGTTTATTTTTCCCCAGGATATAAAGAAAGGTTTTAGGTATAAAAAAAAGAGGAAGATCTTTATGGGAGATGTTGAAGATCTTTCACCAGGATTAGAATATTATATTCCGAGTTTCCAAAGACACTAAACTATTACGATCCTTGTGTGTGTGTTTTTGGTATGTACTAAGTATTCCTCAAATGTAATTTAATGTCAATGTACGTCAAGCTTCGGGTCTCTACAGTTGGAGTACAGTCAGGTTGGATCGAACCTGAATCAACCGGGCCCTCTGGACAAAAAGGCTAATAACTTACAGACCGGGCATCCGATTGACACGTCGTCTGTCACGTTGGGTCCCATATGATTTGATGGAGATTCATGATACTTATTCTTCGGAATTTGTGGCAGTTGAATCATCTACCGATGTCTTGAGGAGCGGAACCACCAGGAATCAAGCATTCTTAGTGTGGGAACCCTATGGCTGATTGTACTTCAAGAGTCTTCAGATCCTGTGTGGGTCATATTCGAATCCTTTGTGGGTAATATCTCAGCGATCCTGTGTGGGTCAGAGCTTACCGATCATGTGTGGGTCATCTCTAGATCCTGTGTGGGTCATTTCCAGATCCTATGTGGGTCATCTTCGATCCTCTATGGGTCGACAGCAGAGCTTCTCAATGAAGTAAGTTGATCTTGCAATACAGCTAATAAACTATACTTTTTTACTCAAGTTATACCTTATGTGAGCTAAGACTTTACCATTGAGGTACACTTCTGTGTGGTGATACATTCATTGTATTATTCTATGTGGCGTAAATTTTGTGGTACTTACCTTCATTGTGTTACTTGTGTGGTATTTTTATCTTTGTGGTGTTACATGTGTGGTACTTCTACCTTTGTGGTGATACCTTTGTGGTATTCTTCCCTCATGTGTAAGGTGTGTATATATTGATAACATAGGTATATGTATGGTCATATACCAAAGTAGTGTTGATGACTATTTCTTCGTGATTTGAGATTGAGGTATTGCTTTGTGGTTTATCCTTTTTGGATTATGGGAGACCTTCAGGGGTCTCGGGGTCCCTACTGATTATCGTTATACTCACCCCTGCACAGGATACGCCCGCACCTTGCTATTTTATGTGCATAAGACAGAAAACATTGATTGAGGGTGAGGCTTCCAGGACTAGAGGTTGCTCGGAGGTGGACCATTATACAAGATGTATTGTAGAGATGATCGTTCGAGAGTTGTACCTACCATTTAGGTAGGATCCTTGGTGGGTGTTCACAGAAGCTGTTTTTAGTTTTACTTGTACTTTCTAGTTGGGCTTGTATTATGTCCCCATATACATACTGTACACACCCTTTTTACTATATATTTTACTTTTTTCTTGTATCTTAATGTGTGCTTGGTTAGTGTGAGTCTACAGTTTTAAAGGCATTGCCCTCCCAGTTTTAGGGATATGCCTTTTTGGTTCTAGTCACCAGCCCCTGGACTATGTAAGGTTGGCTTGGATTAGTCACAACATGGCCCCCGGGGGACAGGTCGTGAAAAAAATAAATTTTTACCCATGTTTGAATTTTTAAAAAATGTTTTGAAATGAATATTCATGTCATTTTCCAAGAAATGCTCGATTGGATTTTAATGAAAATGTAAAAGGAATGTTTATTTTAACATGTACAGCAAGAATAGAATTTCCCAATATCTTGTCCATTATTTTATTTGAAGGTTCCTTTATAATTTTTTTAAGGTTAATTTCAAAGAAAAGTATTTTCAAAATATTTTATATTTTAAAAATAATTTTTCAAAGCAGAAAGGATTTTTTCCTCAAGAAATTTTTTAAATTATTTTTAAATATTTCATTATAAGATTTCTCAATTTATTTTAAAATAAAAGTATTTTGAAATTTTTTATAAATTTTTAGTTTTAAAATTTTATTTTTAAATAAAAGTAATTTTCCTCAAGAAATGTTGTAAGTACCTTTTGAAAATAATTTTCCTTATAAGATAACATCCACTAATGTCACTTATGCCTTACTAAGGAAATGATACAAGAATATTATTCTAATTATTTATATAAATGGTTTGTATTTATGATGGAATTATTTTTATGAAACCACTTCTTTTTGTGGGTTATGCTATGATGAAATGATGAAATTATTATGAAACCTATCTCTTTTCCAGAGGTTATGATATGATGAAATGTTTATGAAACCCATTTCATTTCATGGGTTATGATATAATGAATGCTTTATTATTTTTTGGAACACATACGTATGATTTTCATTATATTATTTGTGGGACCTATATCTCCCTCAAATACATTGGGTGAATATTTATATCTCATGAGATAGACAGGAATGGAATAGAGAGTAAACTCGATTCAGTAATGGATATTGTTTGATAAGATGGTATTGGGAGTGAACCATGAATACTATGATAGTTTGGGGAGTGAACTCATTCTACTATGATAGCCTTGGAAATGATCCTTTACTACTATGGAAATGATTTTATAGGCTTATGTGTATTCTAAAATTCCATGTCTTATGACAATGTTATGCTCTCACGGATCATGTTCTTTGATTTCCTTATGATTCATGTCTTATGAACTGCCTATATTTATTCCATGACTTAAGATTTTGATCTTTTATATTTAAGGTATGGTATTCATATGGTATTTTTACATTATCATACCCTTATGCTTGCTTTATGTTTACGTATTTTTCCTTATTTATCCTTACTAAGCATCTGAGATCACCCTTTCTTATGTTTCTTTTCCCTTGGTTATGAATAACGGTTTTAAGTAGGGTATGTCTATAAAGAGTAATAAATGGGAATATCTTTTTGGAAATATTGAATATCTTTCACTAAATAATAATATTTTGTACTTAGTCTCTAAATGAACTAAACCATTACAATCCTTAAGCTCCTGTTTGTGTGATGTATTGAATATTAATCTAAAAAGGGATAATATCCATGTATAAAAATCCTAGTTCACTGTAGTTGGTATCAGAAGGCAGGTTTGGGTAACCTTTGGAAACTAGGATAAGAAAACTTTAGTGATAACTCTAAGGATATGTTTGGGGATAATTCTAAGGGTGATTCAATTTATAGGAAAATATACTTTAATTTTGGTAAATGATATAGAGAGTGGTTTCCATGAAATTACATCCCTATCTAGATACTAAAAGTGGAATTGGCTCTATCGCAAAGCTACCTTGGGGTAATAACTCGAAAAAGGAGCATTTATGTGGACTCGATCATCACCTAGTGCATGAAAAAATGGCTTGTTGCACTCCTGGTTTGACACTATTTGGGGATATTCCTTAGAAATTCATAAACTCTATACAAACCATCATGAAGGATTTGAATAATGACCATAAATGACCTAGGTTAAGCCTAAGGTGTCATAAATTTAAAAGAAGGTGTCGTGATTTAGATGCCCTATAAGTAATTTTTCTTGATTATGTTATTTCCCACTATGATTACTATTTCTCATACAATGAGTTTTGGTTAGTGTCTATGGTAGGAACTAGAATGAATCATGTTAACATTGAATCTGATAGGCAATGCAATGACTTTGAGCAACCAAGATGGATGATGACTCTAGAGATAGGTATTTTTATTATAACTAATCATATATCATGATATATGATTAACAATGTGAACTTAAATGAGATTCCTAAAGCATAAAATAAGTGGAAGATCAACTTTTATAAAAAAAAATTGTGGTAATGAACATAGAGGAAATAAGATTCAGCTACCTATATGTCAAGAAGGTGGTAAGAAGAACCTCAAAGAATATCTCAAATGTAGGGGAAGTTGTTATATGTGTGGAAAATAATTTCATAGAGTGAAAAATTGTCAATGAGTTCAATGTAATATATATGGGGAACTTGGTAATTATATGATTCAATGATCTAAACTAAGTTTTATCCCCTAGACCATAGAAATAAATGTGGTATTCCATCTAATGAATTGTAAGGATTGAAGTGTGTATGTATTTAGATTAATGAATTATGTTATGGAAGTATTTCATTAATAGTATTTCAGTTATAAGAATCAAGAAACATATCTGGATTATGTTAATTATTTAATCATATATGTCTTCATGTATGATTAAATTCAGAGTTATAGATACCATCATGGGTTTATGAGTTTAAGTTTGATCATAATTTCAAAGTCATTGACACTCCTTTTAGGGTTTTAAGTAATGGTATTTTATCAAGATTAAGGATGTTTTAAGTTTCATTTATGGAAATAAAATCCTTTGGTTTTGTATATGTTTTAGTGATAAATTTTTTTAAGGAGTAATGCCATTACACTTTTTGGAAATATGATTAATTGTATTGGTAACCTTTATGTTTTATCTTATCTTTTATTTTTAGGTAATAATGGGTTCTATTTGGTCACCGTACAAAGTCAGCACACATAATTACTATCAAAGAAGATTTCAATATGGATCCTCTTCCCAGAATATACATTAATAAATTGGTAATGTTTCATGGAGTGTAAAATTCAATTGTATGTGATCTAGATACTAAGTTTACCTCAAAGATTTTGCGAAGTTTTCAACAATATCTTGATATAGAGTTCAGTTTTAGCACTGTGTATCATCCCCAGAAAGATGGTCAATCTGAGAGAATAATTCAAAACCTATAAGATATGCTAAGATATTTTTCTATGGATTTAAAAGGTATTTGGGATCAAAAAAATTCTCAATTTTAGTTTTCTTTCAACAATAGCTTTCAATTAGCATTCACATAGCTCCTTTTGAATCCCTTTATAGAAAGAAGTTTAGAACACCAATTTACTGAAATTAATTTGTAGAAAGAAAGAAATTGGGACCTAGGTAAGATGATAAAATGGTAGAGAAGGTTAGAGACATTAACAAACATGTAAGGACAGAAAAAAATTTACAAAAAAATTATGGTGATAATCATCAAGGCGGTCTATAATTTGAAGTTTATGAGAAATAATTTCTATGAATTTCCTTATGGAAGAAATAAGGGAAAACTAAGACCTGGTATATCGGTCCCTTTGAAATAATTGATCGTATTAGGATAGTAACTTACTATTTAGTCCTTACACTAAACCTATATCAGGTTTACAATGTGTTCCATATACCTATCAAAAGGAAGAACATACCTTATCCTTCACATGTTGTAACAACCATGACCCTAGTAGCCTAGAGTCGGTGGTTACATTATTTCATTGGTATTAAATACAACAAAATGCATCCTAATGGACCGAATAGTTTAGTATTTTAGAATATTAATATACCTACATGGTACCCTTATTATATATATAACTAAACATATAACATAACAGAGGAAATTAATTTTCATCCTTGAGATCTTTTAATCATTTAATCTTCATATCCTGGGGAAAAGTAGAATAAATAAAAGGGTGATCTCAGATGCTCATTAAGGGTTACATATAGTGGAATATATCTTGAATCAATGAAGCATAATCAATATGAAATGATAAATAACTGAAAAAAACATTCCATTTAATAAATTATTTTTCTACCAAGATAGGTTAACTAATAAACATTATGGTGATGTAAATAATTTGAAACAAATGTCATCTAATCCATAACTTTTTCACAATCTAAATCCACAAACAAAATCATGGTGAAAATCAAATGGATAAAAAATAACTAAAATCTTACTAAAGAAATGATTACTATTTCATTTCAATATCTCATATATCATGGTATATATACTATCAAAACCTTTCACAAGATAGGTTAATCATTATGGGTAAACCCCATTTAATTTGGCCAACTTATTCATTTCATGAAACTATTGATGCATCAAGGAGCTATCTATAACCGAGACCCACTCATGCCTACATGTAAAAAGAATTACTCATAAATAGAAATGATCAATTTAATTCAAGAATAAATATTACTTGTTAATAAATAATAGTATTGTGTAAAATAAATAAATATAACATTATTTCCCTGGTTAATCAAATAACTTTAAAAGTAAACACCATATGTAAAAATTGTACACAAATTAGAAAATAATCATATCGATGATACAAGAAATATGGATATTTAATTAATTATTCAATTAATTGTGATCATAAATTAAATGTGCAGAATATATACCATCTAAAATAAATATGAGGTATAATATTAAAATATGACTCAATTAAGTAAAATTGAGACGATGTCCCTTACCTCACGCTTCATTTTGGTTGTACATGATTTAACCTTCTATATAATGGTATAAATAATTTTATTAATTTATAATAGGACCATTTTAATATTTATGAGATCTTAGATGATCCTCTTATATCATCTGATCACCTATTTGTTAATAATATTTCATTATTACCCTTGTTTCGGGTGTTAACTGTTTCATTTTTCTATGCATGTTTTATCATATAAGTCACCATTCATGTAAATAGGATATAGTTCTATCATATCCATAATAATATTAAGTTCATATATAACATATTTATTCATTATATATATTTTTATAATCATTTTCGAATAGTGAACATGGAAAATGAATCACATCGCATCATGGAGATAGTAAGTCGTACGTACACACAAGCGGTGGTATCATTCCATTAATAGTGAAAGGGTAAGGAAGTAGATGGTATATTAATTTTTAAAGAATAAATATCAGGTCATAATTATCATATATATCAATTATTTACATCATTTTATCCATATAATAAAAGTGGTGAAGAAAAACAAATTACACCACGGCGTGGAGATGGTAAGTCGTACATACACATGTGCAGTGCATCCATTTTTCATAGGATGGATAAATCATAGAATATGGGGCTCCCATAATCATAATAAAATATAATAATATATATTATACATTATTTATTACTTTATCGTTGAAACAACTCATGAAGAGGAAGTACAAGAATAAATAAACTTGAAAGAGTCGATAAAGATGACTACCTCTTCTTCAGTGGACTTCCTTTATAACTTCCTTTAAAAAGGATATGGTAGGTATTTTGGAAGTAAAATAACCTCAAAAACATAACTAGAGATTTTTAAAATATAAATGTTTAGATTTTGGTTGATCTATATGGCTGAAATTTGCGTAAATAAGTTAAGAAGGAGGTTCCCTTTTATAATTGAGGTGAGGGGAACTTTTGGAAACTATCAAAATATTAAATTAATATAAATTAATTTTCAATTAAAAATAGCTCCAAAATTATTTATTTCAAATATAATAATATTATGGGTCTAAATAGCCTCATTAAATAATTTTTAGACAAGTTTAAGTAACATTATTACCCATATCTTTTACTTTTGACCCTTATTTAATCCTTTCAACTCTTATTGTGACAACATGGATTTTTACACTTTGAGAGTAGATATTGTAACTATAAAATGACAAAATAACCATAACTGAATAATTTATGAAATTTTATACCTTATACCAATCATTTTTATGAATTGTATATTTTTATAAATTTTCTATCATTTAATAAAATATTATTTATTTTAAAATATCATTAATGTCAATTTTGACACTATTCATTGCTTGACTTTTAAAAAGAATAATACACCAAAATATCTTAATGAAAAATATTTTAATACATCCCTTATAAGTTAAGTAAATATATAAAATTCTTTAATGACATTATTTATCTCAAATTATATTTATTTTAGTATTTTAAATATCATTTATTTGATTTTTCTATTAATTTAATAATTATTGCATCATTGTTGTGAAAGAATTTAAGGTAATTATTTATTCCCTAAAAATTAAAATAAAATTACCATAATGAATATAAATATTTTATATTTAAAAATAATATTTATGGTCTAACATATCTTTTGGATGACCATATGTTAAAAAAAATCTATACTTATTAAAAACATTATCGTGACAAGTTTGACTTTTCTTAAAATAAAATACTATAAGGAGATTAAAGTCATCCAAGTGACTCCAATAGGTCATAAATTTGGCCCAAGGATGATTTTGGTATAAAATAAGTCATAAAATAAAATTATTATAGGTTTTAGGGTAATTTTCTAATCCTTATCATAATTATTTTTACCCTTAATTACCAGATTTACCCTTATTTGTAGTAATAAAAATTAATATGTTTACTATTCATATTGTCCAAAAATAAAAATGGACTATTTACTAAATTTTACTTTATGATTATAAATATGGAATCCATTTTTCAAAATTAAAAACACATAAGTGTCTAAAATTAATTTAAAATTAATCTCATAGATGGGATGAGAAAATGGGGTTTTAAAGTGAAAATGTTCAATAGCTTGAATGTTTTAACATCCAAATTCAGCATAAAAAATATTAAAATCAAATTAATTGGTTTAATATATGCATAATTGATCTAATTTTATGAAAATAAATATTTCAATTATAATTAATCATTATAAATTATTTAGATGAAAAGTTGGTTTTCAATTAAAATATAGTATTTTTAACTATTCATCAAAAAACAAAACATATCAGAAAAATATCAAAAGTTCATCAAAAGTAAATTTTGATATTTCGATTTAAAAAATTACGTTTATTTTTTAAAACATAATTTATAAAATTGTCAAAATTTATTTTTAAAACAAGTGTGTCATTAAAAGGTAAAAAAACTGACTTTATAAAAATATAGATTTGATGCATAAAATTGGATTTATTCTTATCTTATTCATATCAAATATTTTAGATGATTGTCAAAAAAAATTATTGAATATATAACATATAAATTTCATAATTTTGTTAATATTATTCATTCCTACCAATTTAACAGTCAGGTTATAATATTATTTCATTATTTGTTTAATATGGGTGTTGTGTGCAATGTAAGCTATCAAAGAAACTGAATTTATTTAATAAGATACATATCATAAAATATTGGGGTGTTATATTATTCCTTCAATACAAAAAATCATTCCTCAAAATTTTAATGAATAATACCTTAAAACATATTAGGGTGGCTCTTCTTCATAACTTCCTCAAGTTCTTACATTGCTTCTTCTATTTTATGGTTTCTCCAAAGAAACTTTACTAGTCGAGTTGTCTGATTCCTCAATAATTGCTATCTAATGTCAAAATCTCAATAGGATCTTCACAGTAAGATAGATATGGTTCCAGTTATATTTCTTCATAGGTGAGTACTGCATTTGTTCTGGCCTCTAATTCCTTAACAATGATATGTGGAACACATCATAAACATTAGAGAGACTTTGTGGAATTGCTAATCAGTAAGCTACAGCTCAAATTCTTTCCAGAATTTTGAATGGTATGATGTACCTGGGGCTAAGTTTTCCTTTCTTACCAAACTTTATTACACCCTTCCATGGATATACTTTCATAAATACATAATCTCCCACTTCAAATTCCGAATCCTTTATATACTGTTCACAATAACTCTTCTTCCTACTTTGAGCTGCTTTAATATGAGTGTAAATAGTCTTTACCTTTTTCATTGTTTCCTCAATGAGTTCTAGACCCATAATTTTCATTTCACTAAGTTTATCCCAATAAGTTGGAGTATGAATTCTATTTCCATATAATACTTCATACAATGCTTGTTGAATACTTTAATTGAAACGATTATTATAGGAAAACTCTACCAAAGGTAAATAATTATCCCACATACATTGAAAGTCAATTAATCATAATCTTAACATGTATTCTAATGTTTGAATAGTCCTTTCAGACTATCCATCAATTTGAGGATGATAAGTTGTACTCAAATGAATCTTAGTATCTAGAGTCTTCTAAAGTTTCCTCCATAATTTTGATATAAAATGGGGATCTTGATCATACAAAATTGATAGAGGTGCACCGTGAAGTATTATAACTTTACTAATATAGATTATTTCTAGGTTCTCAAAAGAAAATCTTCTCTTAGAAAAATAAAATGTGTTGATTTGGTAGGTGATCAAAAATAAACCATATTGCATCATTCTTTTTGGGGGGCTTTCACTATTGAATATTTAGTTATTTTTTACAAGTCTTTTGTGATGGACCATTGAAAAAAAACCATATTTGGGATGGAAACATTGTTCATCGCAAATAGCTAACCCGTGGTATTTAAAATATAATTTTTTGCGACGAACCCGTCGCAAAAAAGTATTTTTCACATGCCCATTGAAAATTATTATTTATGATGGGCTCATCACAAAAAACTTTAAAAAAATAAAAAATACTAATACAAATAGAATTTAATAAAATAATATCACTAATAATAAAATAATATTAATAAAATAATATGAAATAAAAATAATAATAATAACAAAATAACACTAATAAAATAATAATAATAATAATTAGTAATATTATAAATAAAAAAATAATAATAACATTAATATTAATAATACTAATAATATAAATAATAATAATGATAATAATAATAATAATATAATATTAATAATATTAATATTAATAAGAATAATGGTAATAGAAAAATAATAGAAACCTCAATATTCACAAAAATATAAAATAATAAGAATAAAAAAATAATAATAATAAAATAATTTTAAATAAAAATTCTAAAAAATAATAAATAAATAATAAAATAATTAAAATAATAAAAAAAATAAAGTAATAAAATAATAAAAAATAATAAATAAAAAAAACACAATATTCACAACAATATAAAAAACGCACTATATAGAAATGTAAATATATAATATTAAAAACAAAATGATATTAAATTATTTTATTATAAAATGTAAATATATCACTAGGGTGTCTTCTGGAGGATTTGACATCACTAGGAGGGTCTTGAGGAGAATATGACATCACTGGGGGTCTTTTGGAGGAGATGGAGGAGATGGTGGAGGTAACTCCATCCCTAAACCATGATTCAAATCACGCATGTACTTTATCATCTACTATTGTTGTTGTTGCTGCCATCGACGTATCTCCTCCTGTTATTGTCAATAGATCTCTTCTGGATCCCTATACATGCTCTCTATAATCTCACTCTAAGCTTGTAGTTTCTCTTGATAATGTGATGTATATGATGAATCTCCATGATCTCCTCTCGAGCTGGACGCTGACATCACAGTGGTCCCATAATAACTCTCAGGAGTCAATTCATAGTTGATACCAACAACTTATCCTTTCTCAAAGCCACACTAGGTCGCATGCATCCATGTTGCCTCGTCAAATCGGTGGGCACTGGTATGACCCTCAATTTCATCCAGAATCTCAGTCTGTGTCTAAGATATCATGGCCTCATATGACTCCTGAAATTGAAATTTAAAATAAAAAATAGTTAAAGTATTATTCCTTATTAATTTAAAAATTAAAAACAAATTACACTGACCACAATCTGACACTAGTGATCACCTCTAATCTCGCCAGTTATCGGATCACTGTACATCCTTCTATAAACATTGAACTATGTAATATCCAGCTATTCGAATACCTATATGAATATAAAATAAAAAAATTACATTTAAAGTTATATAAAATATTTAAAAAAGGTACTTACCATATGTTCCCTATGTGTACTGAATGTACGACTACTGGCTCAATGTGTCACCTCCTGTCTCTCTTGGTTTTTTCAACCTACTGATGATCTCCTCTAAAAACAATCACTCATCCAGTGTGAACATAATTCATCCCAAACCTGAGATGAAAAGTAATCAGTTCGGTGGGAGAGACTGGACTCATAAAACTCTGTCACTCCTTATTTATTCATTGCCTTTCTTGTTAAATTGTGCAAAAACTGATGGAAACTCTCACACATAAACTCTTCTCATGACTTCCAGATAGCATCGCAAATTTTCTCATCGATGGGATACCATAAACTCTACAAATAAATTATAATATCAAGTTATTAATTAAATAAAATTCAAAATAAATATTATTTATTTATGTACCATCCAATTATCGAACATGCGGTGTTGAACATCAACGGGAATCAGATCTCATGTGACCCATGATTCAAAACAATAATTGCACAAAATATTTCACCCCTTTTAAATAGATATATGTAAAAAGGTGTGAAAAAAAATAACCAAAAAAATACAATATAAATAAATTAATGAAAACTAACTAAAATAAACAGGTAAACATAACTCTACATGTGTGGATCAAAGCCTAGGTGTGGACATTGCTCTGGGATAGGGTCAGGAATCACCAATTGGTCAAGACCATGCCCCCTCCGAGTTTTCCCTGAATGACCAGCATTCTAAGGGTTAGATGATCCAACATCCTACTTGTCCAAAGGTAGATCAGCCTTCTATAATTGACGAAACATATCCTCGTCCATCTGAAATGTGGAATGACTATTGTTATAAAATAGTTAAAAATAACTATTATATATATATATATATATTATTTGATTATAACCAACATTTAACCATTTCAATTTTCATCCTCATCCTCATATTTATATATGATGATGTCAATGTCTTCATATTCCTCCTCGGTATCATCAATTTCTATATGATTTTCATTTTTATCATCTTCAGTCATTTTAAATTCATTTGTAACATCATTAACATCATCATCACCATCAATCCTTAACTATGATGTTTCATCATTGATATTTGTTTCTCTTTATGAAAAATATGGATTTAGAGTATTCTCTTGAAAATTTTCAATTCCTTTCACTTTAACAGAACCACATTCACTTTGAGTAAACTTTTTTTCCCATGATTTCATTTTTATTATGCTTCACCAATTACCCAACTCTCTTGAAGTACCACAACAATTTTCATAATAAATTTTATGATCCTGATGAGACAATAAAAATATTTTATTTACTATAAGAATAATTTTATATTTAATATCAATAATTCCATGACTCGAATGAACATGAAATCCTCTCTCAGTATCTAACCACTGAGATTTAAGCATTGATATGTAATTTTATCCAAAATAAAAAAGTTCGATAATTTCATCCAACATTCCTTAAAAGTCAACTTTAGTTTCTCTATCATGAGATCCTCACAAAAAATATCACTATTCGTTGTTTTTTTTATTCCTCATATGCACGTGTATGAAATCGAAAACCATTCACTACATATGCATTATAAGATTTAACCATTTTGGATGGTGGGTTACTCAATACACACAATAGATTAATAATTTTATCAGCATGTTGAGATACTTGAATTTTTTTTAAAATAATTATAAATATAATAAGTAATAAATTTATTGGATATGTTATACCATAAATAATCAATGTTACCAGTTTTTTACACAAGTAGGATTAATTATTTTGTCGATGTTATTCAAGAGCAGCTGTTGTAATTTGTGGAAGTTGTTTATTGATATGATTATCATATAAACTAAAAATAAAATAAGATTTATTTACTGTAAAAAAGATTATAAAATAACTTATAATATCACTCACAGTAAAAATGGTTTCATTTCTTCACAGTTAATCATAACATATGTATGAGCTCTATGATTTTTATCATCTGAAATCCATCGTTCATGAA
Source organism: Viscum album (assembly GCA_963277665.1). Classification (NCBI taxonomy): domain Eukaryota; kingdom Viridiplantae; phylum Streptophyta; class Magnoliopsida; order Santalales; family Viscaceae; genus Viscum; species Viscum album. The sequence continues at coordinate 490,400,610 of OY728120.1, forward strand.
CTCCACCAAATCCAAGTTCATGATAATTAAAAACTAATAATTTATTTCTCATTTCATTATCAAAATTTCCCTCATTATAGCCTAAGTAGTTTTTTTAGGGATATATAGATTGAAAATAATGAGAGCAGAAAAAAGAAATTTCCTCTTGAAAATAAGCTTCTACAATTGAGACTTCAGCTGATGCTTTATTACATTTTTTTTATTCAATTTCTAAATGCATCTACAAAATGGGTACATCCATTAGAACTATACTATGCCTCCATATCTTTATTCATGTGGGAAACGTAATATCAAATGTTTCATTGAGTCAAAAAAAGTCGGTGGGAAGATTTTTTCTAGTTTACAAAAAATTAAAACAACATCTTCTTGCAGTCTTCTTAGTGCATCATAGTCTTTTGTTGTCACACAAATGTCTCAGAAAGAATATGATATGTCTATTATCACATCCCAAATAATAGAATTCAACAAACCACTTAATTCAATTAGCATAATCCTTTCCATTATAACATGAAAGTCGTGACTTTTTAATCCGGTGATATGACCATTTCTCACACATCGGCCCAAATTAGAGTCATATCCATATATAAGTCTCATATATAAAATCCATTGAAAAAATAATAATCAATTTTCTTTGGAAAATGTATAAGATACTTTTGGACTCATTAACTTATGTGATCTAAAATTTTCAAACTGTTCACGTTCCAGTCACCTGAAAATTTGGGAAAGATTTAAGTGTAACTTTAATTGTCTTTTGTCTTATCTGGTGTATCCAAAACAGTATGAAATAAATTATCAAAATAGTTCTTCTCAATGTTTATGACATCCAACATGTGACAGACCAAAAAATTAGACAAATATGGAATATCCCAAAAAAATCTCTATTTAATCCAATTGTGTTCTTTCCCAAAGTCATCAATTTTATATTGGTTTATTGTTGGTCCAAATGTTATGGGATGTAATGAAGAGACAATTGATTTTAACTTTGTACCTGAGATCATTTTTGGAAGTCTATCTCTTTTAATTGTGCCTTTTTGGAAATGATATTTGTTCTTCCAAAAAGGATGATTGTTTGGAAGGAATCTATGATGACAGTAGAAAAAACAAGGGTTTTTTCATTGATGACCATAAATTCTTTGTTGTCTCTCATACAGTATGAACATGATTTTTCACCATGTGTACTCCAGCTGGATAACATTCCCTATGCTGGGAAGTCACTAATTGTTTATATCAATGCATATTTCAGTAGAAAATTTTGTTTTTCAGTAACATCATATGTACTGACACCATTACTTCACAATGAATTTAACACATCAATCAATGGTTTCAAATAAACATTAATATTCTTTTTTGGATGTAAGGAAATTAATAAAGTCAAAAATATATATGGCTACTTCATCAACATCCAAAGACGTAAATTTTATAGAGTTATAAAGACATTCCAACCTGAATACTGACTACTGTAAGAACCAAATGGATAGAAACCATCAGTAGAAAGACCTAATCACACATTTTGGGATTCTAAATAAAAAAGATAGATGCACTTGGAAAAATGTTTTGATGAATCACCATCATAGTTATGATTTAATATTTTACCAGTTGAAATATTGGCTTTGTGTAATGACATCAATGTTGATGTTTTCAAAGATATAAATAAACGTTGTAATCTAGGTGTAAGCAGGAAATATCTCAATTGTTTTACAAGAATAAATGCAGACTTTCCTAGTTGAGCATATTTGTACCTTGATTGTACAAATGTGGTACAACTTTCCAACGACTCATTTTCACCATAATATAAGATGCAATCATATGAACATTCATGAATATTCTGTTAACCAAGACCCAGATTATGAACCAACATCATGCTCTATTAGAAATTTGTAGGAAACACATTTCCTTTAGGTAACAGTGTTTTAATCGAAGAGAATATTTGATCAAAAAAGATATTTTAAATTCCATTAACTGATTTAATAGCCATAAATATTTCAATTTCTTTAATTTTCTTATCTTACATCCAGGATAAAAGGCTTCCTCAATAGACCTCAAAAACTCATAAAATTGACATGGTTCTAACTACTGGGTTAAATTAATATCATTATAAGATTCATTTTGTTGAAAAGATAGACATGCCACATCATGTACTAAATTTTGAAACTATGATAGATCTGGAAGAAAATTATTAGTATCTTATCTAAAACTGCATTCACTATGTTGATTCCAAAAAAACATAATTTGGTTGAAAACCAAAACATAATAAATGACCCCCAACATTATCAAATGTGCCAAACATACTCAGAGCACATTTTTCACAAGGAAACTTAATTGTCTCTTCTGAAAAAAATTCTAGTTTTGATGATTCAAATGATAAGAAAGCTTCAACACCCTCAATATATACAGGATTTAAACCAAAACCATTTAGATTCCTATTTTAATTTATCCAAGCGGCATCATCTAATAATGAAAATTATCAACTTCCTTGTTCCATATGTCTCTAAAAAAATATAAAATAATTATTTTTTTAATAATTTGATATAAGGAAAACACTATCCAGAAAAGAGAAGAAAATTAAATTCACTTTTTTATAAATTTATAATAATTTATATTATTTCATGGTTTTTTATAGTTTTTTAAAAAATTATAATAATATGCACTAATTTATAATAATCTATACTAATTACCACAAATTATTAGTAATTACAGCTAATTGATACTAATTACAGGTGGCACAATTTCTAGCGAATTGGAGAAATCCCTTTTTCTTGACAGCTCATCTCCTTACAATTTTCTCCAACTAAAATCACTATAAAAAACAATTTTGACGTATACATATCCATTTTCATAAGCAAGATAATGGAGATTAGGGAGGCCTCACCTTTCTTCTCTCCATTATCGTGCATATGAAAATGGATATTCAAATTTTGGAGTATATTTTTCATAGTGATTTTAGTGGGAGAAAGTCTCAAGGAGATGAGGCATTAAGAAAAAGATCCTCTTTTTCCTGATGGTTCATCTCTTTCAAACATTCTCTAATTGAAATCAGTATGAAAAATCATCTCAAACCTATGCATATCCATTTTTTTATGCACAATAATGGAGAGAAGTGAGGCCCCATTGTTATTCTCTCCATTCTCATGCATATGAAAATAGATATCCGTATGTGGGAGCAGATTTTCCACAGTGATTTTAGTAGGAGAAAGTTGCAAGGAGATTAGTCTTCGGGCAAAAAATGTCGCCAATCTGATGGAAATTGTGCCAATTTATTATTAATTATTACTCCACTGAAAATTATGTTGATTTATTACTAATTATTTCTATTTATTTCTATTTATTTTTAATTGCTGCTAATTATTGCTAATTATTTCTAATTCTTTCTAATTATTTCTAATTATTTCTAATTATTGCTAATTATTCCTAATTATTCCTAATTATTCCTAAATAATGCTAATTATTGCTAATTATTTCTAATTATTACTAATTAATACTAGTTATTACTAATTATTGCTAATTATTGCTAATTATTACTAACTATTACTAATTAATGCTAATTATTACTAATTATTACAATTTTTTACTAACTATTAATAATTATTATTATTTATTACTATTTATTACTAATTATTCCTATATATTCCTATTTATTCCTATTTACTCTTATTTACTCCTAATTATTACTAATTATTACTAATTATTCGTATTTATTCATATTTATTACTATTAATTACTAATTATTACTGATTATTACTATTTATTACTATTTATTACGATTTATTACTAATTATTAGTATCTATTACTATTTATTACTAATTATTCATATTTATTCCTATTGATTCCTATTTATTTCTATTTATTTCTATTTATTTCTATTTATTTCTATTTATTTCTATTTATTCCTATTTATTCCTATTTATTCCTAATTATTACTAATTATATCTATTTATTACTATTTATTCCTAATTATTCCAAATTATTACTAAATGTTACTAATTGTTACTAATTATAACTAATTATTAGGAATTCTTACAGATTATTGCTGATTATTAATATTTTTTACTATTTATTACTAATTATTACTATTTATTTCTAATTTTTACTAATTATTACTATTAATTACTAATTATTCCTAATTATTCCTAATTATTACTATTTATTACTATTTATCCCTATTTATTTCTAATTATTACTAATTATTACTAATTATTACAATTTATTACTAATTATTTCTATTTATTACTATTTATTAATATTTATTACTAATTATTACTTATTATTACTAGTTATTCCTAATTATTATTAATTATTTCCAATTATTACTGATTATTACTATTTATTACTATTTATTACTATTTATTTCTATTTATTACTGTTTATTACTATTTATTACTAATTAATAATAATTATTACTATTTATTACTAATTATTAGTATTTATTACTATTTATTACTATTTATTGTTATTTATTATGAATTATTACTAATTATTACTATTTATTAGTATTTATTATTCAAATTATTACTATTTATTACTAATTATTACTAATTATTAATAATTATTTCAAATTTTTACTAATTATTAATTAATTATTACTAATTATTACAATTTATTACTAATTTTTACTAATTTTTACAATTTATAACTAATTACCACTAATTGTTACTTATTCCTGCTAATTATTACTAATTATTACTAATTTCTAATAGTTATTGATAATTATTACTAATTATTTCTACTTATCACTAATTATCACTAATTATTACTAATTATCGCTAATTATTACTAATTATGACTAATTATTAATAATTATTATTAATTATTCTAATTAATACTAATGACTACTAATTAATAATAATTAATATAATAACTATTAATTAATACTAATTATTACTAATCACACGTAATTATTTGTAATAATAACTCAGGAAAAACGAAACGATCTAATTCTAATGTAATTTAATTGTGGCTAATTAACAATAATTATAACTAATATAAAATAAAATTAATTAACTAAAAAATAAACGAAAAATATAAATACCTTTAAACTAAATCTTCTGTAGGATATAAGACTTGAATATTGATCTGATGTAGAATCTTAAGCATTTAAAAAAAAATGAGTGGGAAAATATAAGTAGAGAGGGAGAGAGGTGTAGAGAAAGGAGTGGAATGGGAAAATTGGATGGGGTATATATAGGTTAGTGTTGGAACCAAGGTTGTTCTTTCCTAGAAATGGAGTATGGTTTGTGTTTGTTGTCAACCCTCTAATGGATGATCAGGGAGATTACAAGGAAAGTGATCATACAGTCCAAGTGTTGATTGCATGAAAACCTATCGACGAATCACCGAGAATGATACTGGATAGAAGATCAAAGTAATGATGTATGATAATGGAGGGTAATACACGTCTATTGAATTTGAAAAATACCTAGAGAAGTATGGGATACAACATTAGGTGGATACTGTGAGAACTCTACAACAAAATGAAGTTGTTGAGCACAGGAATCGATAGGTACACAACATGTCCAGAACTATGATGGTTGAGAGTCGTATTCCTCGACATTACTGGAAGGAGGCAGTACAAGTTGTAGTGTATATTCAAAATCGAACAGGGCTATATATGGGTGAGACAAAGACACCATATGAATTTTGGCATGGAATGAATCCCTATTTGAAATATTTTCATGTTTTCGAAAGCAAATGTTTCATTCAAAACAAAGAAGGAAATCAAGGGAAGTCTGGAGACAATGCAAACGAAGGAATATTTCTTGGATAATCAATGAACAACAAAGCCTACAGATGTTTCAATAAGCGCTTAGAAAGAATTTTGGAAATTAGTGATGTTAAGATCATTGAAGAGAAAAACATGAATGCTTCAAGGAATTATTACGCTAATGTGATATAAGATGGGGAAGAATGTGACCATGGAACAAATGCCAATACAGAGGTATAGGAAGGTGTACAGAACTCTTAGGAGTCGCATCATAATGTTGACTCAGAAGAAGAATCAGAATAGGAATCCATAGTTGGAGAGAATTTAGTCAAACCCCAAAGGAGAAATTGAAGAGCAGAGATTGATCAGTCCAACATTATCGGGGCTCGGAATGCTCCTACACAAACAAGGAGAATGATGAATAATGCACAATTTGCAGTTCTATCAGTTGTGGAACCATCCTCATTTAAAGAGGCAACAAAGGATGAGTCATGGCTAAAAGCAATGAATGAAGAGTTATATCATATTGAAAAAAATCAGACTTGGGATCTTGTAAAAGACCCGAAGGTCACAATGTGATTAGTACGAAGTGTATTTTTAAGAAAAAATTTGATGAGCATAGAAATGTGATTAGAAAAAGGTGTGCTTGGTCTATAAAGGATATTCACAAATCGAGGGCATTGATGTTGAGGAGAAATTTTCTCGAGTAGTGAGACTACAGTCAATTAGGCTATTTATTTCCATGGAAATCCAAATAGGTTATAAAGTGTATCAAATGGATTTCAAGACATCATTCTTTAATGGAGTCTTGGAAGAAGAAGTTTACATTGAACAACTCATGGGGTTTTTTATTGGAAATGATGTACTGAAGGTTTTCAAATTAAATAAATCTCTCTATGGACTGAAAAGGGTACCATGAGCATGGTACTCTCGGTTGGAATCCTATCTGAGAAAACTTGAGTTTAAAAGAGGATGATTGGATCACAATCTCTATGTGAAGAATTATCCAAAGGATCAGTTCATTGTATTGGTATATGTGGATGATATTATTTCTGGTAGAAGTAGGTAGGGATCAGTGGATGAATTTTCTAGTCACATGAAATCAGAATTTGAAATGACGATGATTGGTGAGCTCACATACTTCTTAGGGCTGCAGGTGATTTAGAAGAAGGGTTACACTTTCATTTCTTAGGAAAATATGCAAAATAGCTGCTGAAGAAATTTAATATCCAATATTCCAAACCAATGGGGACTCTTATTGCGGTTGGAACAAAACTTGAAAAGCATTAGTATGGGACATATGTGGATCCCACAATGTATAGGAGAATCATTAGAAGCTTACTATACCTGACAATGACACGACTAGATATTGTCTTTGCAACATGCTTGGCAACCCGTTTTTAGAGTAATCTGAAGGAAGAACATATATAGGTAGTTAAAAGAATCATGAGGTATATTCAAGGTACTCATAATTATGGGTTATACTTTGTTGCAAGAAGTTATAGTGAACTATCATCATTTTTTTATGCTAACTGGGCTGGAGATGTAGTGGACAAAAAGTCCACCAGTGGTGGAGTATTCTATATTGTTAAGAAATGTATGGACTATCTGTGCAATAAATAGGAAATTACTTCTCTTAGTACTTGCTAAAGTTGACTATATCTATGCGAAAAAATTGTGCACTCAGTTACTTTAGATGAAGTAGTAACTGGCTAACATAGGTGATAAGGTGAAACAACCAATGGTGTTTTACTGTGATAACAAGAGCACAATTGACCTTATGAAGAATCGTGTTTAGTGTTATTGTACGAAGCATATTGAAATTAGATATCATTTCATCAAGGAAAAATTAAACCAAGGCCTGATAAAAATAGACCATGTGGAAACCAATGAGAAAGTGGCTGACATTATGACCAAGCCACTATCTGTGGCTATGTTTGAGAAACATTGGTTTAACCTCAGTGTTCAGCCACCTCCCAGTGCATAAGGAGATTATGAAATTCCCATATCCCTAGTTTTTTTAATTTATTTAATTTTTTTGTATATGTGATGTAGGTTTATAGGGGAGATATGATCTAGGGGTAGAATTTTTTTGATCTCTACAAGTCAAGATTCAGTTCTTTGGGTTTATTGCCAATGGGGGATAATGTCTAAATTCAAGATAGAGAATAGAGGTTGAGAATAGATAATTTAAAAAATGTTACAGTGGAATATAATTATGATTTACAAACACACGAGAACACAATTCATGTCTTCTCTCTTTTTTTCTACACCAAGAATTTCTCACATAGACTTAGTGTGTTGGATGAGTTGATTCTTACATCTCAGGTTTTAATAGTGGCTGGTGCTCTATTTAATTTTTCTACATATTTCAAACAAACCCAAAGGGGGAGATTGTTGGAACCAAGGATGTTCTTTTTTGGAAATGGAGTATGGTTTGTGTTTTTTTTAAATCCTCTAATAGATGATCACGGAGATTTTAAGGAAATGGATCATATAGTTGAATTCATAAGCTGTATTGAAGGTGGCATAGTTTCCAAGTTTTTTCCAAATTTTTGGGCCTTAAAATCATAAGTTTGAGTTGGAAAATGAAGGTTTTTTCACATAGTATTGAATGGTATGCGAAATAATAAAGAAAATCGTAAAAATAAGAGGACTACATACCTCAGAACAGGGACCACATACCATGTTCTGAGAATGGTTTGCAGTTGTGTACCTAGAAGAGGGAATGGTATGCAGAGTAGTTTATGAAACTGAAAATGGTTTGCGAAAACGATCTTCGGTGAAGGTGTGCAGTATGCCGAATACTGAAGGTTCATGGGATTGTAGTGGTTAGAAAAATAGGAGCGGTATGCAGTGGAGGATATACCAAAATCAAATATTTGGTAAGTATTTGTTTAGTGGACTTTTCGGATCCATTAGTGCCTATATAAGTAGCAGTAATCCCCTTCGTTAAGTAGTGGGATTAGAGATTAAAATTTTTCAAATAAATCCAGTGAACTCTGAAGTGGTTCATGGAGGAGAAGATGGTATATAGAGAGAACCATCCGCGTAAGGAAAAGCAGTCCGTAGAAGAGGGTGTTGTTCGTGGAGGAAGCTATCACAGTACGTGGCAGATCAAGGCAGTACGCGGAGTAGGATAGTGCGTGGAGGAGCTGAGCAGTACGCAAAGTAAGGCAGTATGCGGAGTAGGTCAGTTCGCAGAGGATATGGATAGTACACAAAAACTAAAGTGGTACATGGAGAAGGTGATCTGTGAACTGTACACCCTACTCAGTACACAGAGGAGGTAAATCGGTACGCAGAACACCGAAGGAAGCATGAAAATTTCCCAAATCAGTTTGCGAAATTAATTATCATAACTTATTAGTGTGTGAGAATGTAAATTACATCTTTCAGTGATAACGGGACCTCAATAGAGCATCCATTTATAGTTGAGGATTCATGATTTAATGATAAGACATTGAAGTGACCTTCCAGTCGACAAACTAACTGAATATTCTTCCAATATAGTGAGCAAGGGGCAGTCAATGGAAGTGATCTGAGGGACACAGTGCACTTTCCCTAAAACCTTATGAAGGTAGTGCACCTAGAATAGAATGACTATGATAAACACTTTTAATCCAAAACTTGTGAAGATTAGTGGTTTTTGGTATGACCCACACATTTAAGGAATATTCTCCTTAGACGTATCCCTTAGTGGTGAACCATGTAAAATCACAGTGTCATTGATTTTCATGTGATTTGTTGTTTTCTGTACTTCCTCTTTAGACATGTTTAATAGGTTCCTACCAATGTGGGAATAGAATCCATCCATTTAAAAGAAAATTTTGACACCCTGATTCACCCCTCCCCTTTCATGGTGTTCCGGGGTCCTTCAATTAGAGTAGTTATGGAGGGATTATTTTTTATGGGAGGCCCATCTGAAATACCAACCCAGCTATTAATTTGGTTTGGTGGTTAAAAGAGTATTTTTGATGGGTCCCATCGTAAATACCCTCTGATTTATATACTATTTGAGATGGGAGATAACCATGTTTCAAATACTAAAAAATGTCATCTAACATTTGTGACGGGTACAAAAACCCATCAGAAATACCCTTCCCACGTTTTGGCGTGCAACCTGCACTATACGTTTTACGACGGGAACCCAATTCTTATCACATATAACTACTTATTTTCTATGGTAATTCGGTCTCATCGCAAATAGTCCCTCCTAATGGACTATTTTATATGGAACCCCCCCCCATTGAAAATATCCCATCACAAATATTCTTTTTTCCCATAGTGTTTGGTAATCTAGGGACAAATTCCACGTTAATGTCATTCCACTTTCACATAGGAATAGGTAGAGGTTGCATGACTCCTCTAGGATGTTGTCTCTCATATTTAACTTTTTGAAAAACTAGTCATCTTGACTCATAGTTAACAATTTATTTCTTTATATTATCCCACAAAAAATGTTCCTTCAGATCCCTATACATCTTGGTACTACCATGGTGTATAGATAAATTTGATCTATGAGAATCATCTAACAGTTCCCTTTTTAGCTTAGCTATTGATGGAATATATAAACTTTTTCCAAATTTCAAAATACCATCTTCAAAAAAAACTTCAAATTTTCCATTATTCAAATATTTAATTTTATTATTAAAATCATCATCATCAGGTTAAAATATTTTTATATTTTCTAATAAATATAGTTTTTCAATCATTTGAAAAAGTAGTGGTGCCTCCCCTTCCTTAATAATTCTGATATCCATCTCTACTCAATCCATGAACATAGGATCTCTCTCGATCCTCATTTGGGTCATAATTCTGTGATATTTTTTACTTAATGAATTTTCTATCATATTTTCTTTCCCTGGGTGGTAGTTTATTGAGAAATCATAATATTTTCATAACTCAAGACATCATATTTGCCTCATGTTGAGTTATGTCTATGTAAAGATGTATTTAAAACTCTTTTGATCTGTATATATCTCACATATTTCACCATAGATATAGTGTCTCCATATCTTCATAGTAAATATTTGGGCTACTAACTCAAGATCATGAGTTAGATAATTTTTTCAGGATTCTTCAACTTCCTTGATGCATATACAATAACTTTATCATTTTTCATAAGAACACAACCCATTCCTTTCTTTGATACATCATTGTATATCACAAACCCATCATTTCCTGATGGTAGATTCAAAATTGTAGAATTCACCAATCTTTTCTTAAATTATTCAAAACATAGTTCACATTATTTTCCCCATTTGAACCTAAACCCTTTATGTGTGAGGTTTGTTAATGGGTTAGTTAATCAAGAAAAATTCAAAAGAAAATGTTGATAGTAACCTTATAAAGCAATGAAACTAAGTTCCTCAGTTATGTTCATTGATTTAATCCATTCCTGGACAGAATCTTTCATCACAAGATCAACTAAGATTCCATTCTTAGAGACAAAATGGCCAAAAAAATGAAATTTCATGAAGCTAGAATTCTCACTTGGTAAATTTACCATATAACGTTTTCCTTCTAAGATTCTCAAGAATAATTTTCAAGTGATTCTCATGGTCTTTATATCTTTTAGAATAAACCATAATATCATCAATGAATACCAAAAAAATCATTAAGATATTAATTGAATACTCTGTTCGTTAGATCTATAAAAACTTAGTGTGCATCGGTCAATCCCTGTGGCATTACGGTAAAGTCATAATGTCCATACCTCATTCAAAAAGATGTATTCAAAATGTATTCCTTGTTTACTAGAAATTGATGGTAAACATAATGAATGTTAATCTTTCAAAAATATTGATCTTCATGAAGTTAATTAAAAAAATCATCAATTTCATATAGAGGACACTTGTTATTTATCGTAATATCATTTATTTATCTATAATAAATGCACAACCTCATGGATCCATATTTCTTCTTAACAAAGAGAATAGGGGATCCCCCAGGAGAAACACTAGGGATAATTAATCCCTTATTACTCAAATCCTCTAGTTTTTTCTTTAACTCCACTAATTCCACAATGTACATTCTATAGGTATTCTTTGATATTAGTATTTTTTCAGGGATTAAATTAATGGAAAAATCAGCTTCATGCTCTGAGGGTGTCCAGGTAATTCCTTAGAAAATACTTCAATGTATTCTAGTACAACAGGTACATCCCAATTTTAAAATTACCTTTTTCATCCCTAAATTTCATTTTCTCTTCCTTCGGAATAATTTCATTCAGTGGAGCTACTGGCGGTGGATCTATATAAAATTCAAACAATTAAGTTTCTTCTCTAATGATAAGGAATTCAAAATCTTCGTCACAAATCACAATTTCCTTCTTGCAATAAATTTTCAGAACATATTTTGAAATGGAGTCTATAAAAAGCATTATATCAAATTAAACAATACGTATGATGATAAGTTCAGAAAATAAATCAGGTTTATGTGTCATAATGGGGACTGACCGACACATCTTTGTTGCAATGAGACTTCCCTTAGGAGTTTTGACTACCAAATATCTTATTAAATAAAAATATAAATGTCTTATTTTCATAGAATACTGAGAAGATATATAAGAGTGTGATGATCCAGAATCAAATAAATCCTTGGATAAATTTGAAGATAAGATTAATGTACCTTCCACTACATCATTGGGTACTTCTACCTCAGCTATAGTAATCACATAAGCTTTTCATTCTCTCCTTATCCTCTTCTATGGTAGATTCCCTTGGTTCTTGGGAAATTGGTTTGAATAATTCACCATTTATTTATAGTTAAAGCACTGGATATCATTATTTTGTTCCCCCTTACACTCAGGAGAGAAAAGACCCTCTCCTCCACACTTATAACACACTCTTGTTTCATTCAGATATTTCCCAAAAAAAATCTTCCCATAAATTTCACAAGATTGAAAATGCATCATTCCCTTGATCTTATTTGGTTCTTTACCTTTCTCATGGTTATCATCCAACCTCTTCTTCTCTTGATTTACTTTGAATATATAATATCTAGAAAATTCATTCTCTATTTTGGTTGAACAAATTACTATTTCATCATATGGTGAAAAGTTTCAGGAAACTAGTTCCCTTTGAAGTTTTTGATTAAGGCCTTCAAATAAATGATCAATATTACTCTCTAGATTACATATATAATTCATACCATACCTGGATAGTCTTTTAAAAGTATCCCAATATTTCACAACACTTTTAACCTCATTTTTCTTTAAGTTAAGGAACTTCCTCTTCATCTTAGTTTTTTTTTCATGGGAGAAATATTTTTTGAATAATACTACTTTAAAATATCTACACTATATATGTTCTATTTCTTATTCTTACTTAGTATTATAGATTAAGGACAACCATTGATGAGCATCTCCTCTAAGACAGTACAATACTAGTTTAACATTTTCCCTTTTGTTGCATCTCAAGGTTTGATATATCTTCTCAAGGGACATAATCCATTACTCAAATACCATGGGATTAGTAGTACCACTAAATTATAGGGTATTTTTTCACATGAAGTGGTCCAATATAGGAGAATATTGTAGTGGAATAATAGGTTGCTCCATTCGGGCAAGGTTATTTGTCATAACCTGGTTAATATTTTCTAATATAGTCATGATCTGATCAGTTCCAACACCAACTATATTGGATTAATTAGTAGGGAAATCCCTAAATTGTCCAAAATTATTGATTCCCTTCCTTTAATTAAGTGCCATCACTTAATAATGGTACAGATTGAGTTATCCCAAAATCATCAAGAGTATTAATCCAAAAAATAAAAATTCCTCTAAAGGTAATTTTTTCTAAATACTTTAAGGAATTATCATAGTTATCATGTTGGTTATGTTTATTATAAAATATAGTTCCCAAGGTTTTCTACTAAACATCCTATAATACCAACTGTAACAAACCCAACCCTAGTATCCTGAAGTTGGTGGTTACTTTATGTTATTGGTATTAAATAGAAGGAAATACATCTTGAATAATTGAATAGTTTAGTAGTTTTAGAGAACAAAATACATATGTGTACCCTTATTACATCAGTAATTAAACATATAACATAACAAAGGAAATTAATTTGTATCCTTGATATCATTAAATAATTTCATCTTTATATCATGAGGAAAAGTATAACAAATTAAAGGGTTAGATCAAATACTCAGTAAAGTTTACATACAACATAATCTTCCTTGAATCAAAAAAAAGTGTAATCAATATGGCATGATAAATAATTGAAAACACATTAAATTGAATCAATAAATTTTTTATCATGATAATATAAGTCATAAACATTTTCGCAATGTAAATAATTAGAAACAAATTCCATTTAATCACTAACTTGTGCACAATCTGAATCCACGGATAATATCATAGTGAAAATGACATGGATAAACAATAACTGAGCTCTTACTAAATGAAATTCATATTATTGGATCACACGATCTTATAAATCCTTGTATCTATACTTTAAAGACCTTTTAAAAGATAGTTGGATCATTATGGGTAAAACACATTTAATTTTTCCAACTTATTCGTCTCATGAGACTATCAATGCATTGAGGGGATATATCTAACTAGGCCCCACCTATGTTTTATTTTCCAAGTCATTCATAAAATATATAAATGGTAAATTTAATTCATTGATCAATTCTTCTTATAAATAAATATCTGTATTGAGTAAAATACATAGATTTAACATTATTTCCCCAGCTAATAAAAAAACATTCAATGTAAACAATGTGTCTAAAAATGGTACATGTCTTAGGAAATAATCATATCCATGATACAATAAATATATATTTTTAATGAATTCTTCAATGAATTATGATAATAAATGAAAGGGGTGGTATATACACATTATAAATTAAAGTAGGTGCATAATATAAAGTATTACTCAATGAAGTGAAACTGAGATGATGTCCCTTACCTCACACTTACTTTTGGATGTACATGGTTTAACATCCTGTATAATGGTTTAAATAATGTTATTAGTTTATAATAGAACCATTCTAATATTTATGATATCGTATATGATCCTCTTATTTCATCTTATCATGCATTTTTTAATAATATTTTGTTATTACCCTTATTTTGAGTGTTAACTGCTTCATTTTCCTATGTATATTTTGTCATGTAAGTCTAAATTCATGTGAATTGGATATAGTTACATCATATATATAATTATATTAAGGTCATAGATATCATATTTATTCATTATATACATTTTTATAATCATTATTTAATGGTGAACATGGAAAATGAATCGTATACAGTCGTGGAGATGGTTGGTCGTACGTACACGTGTATGAATGTATCATTCTCTTAATGGTGGGTTAATAAATTTGATGGTATATTAATTTTTATAAAATAAATATCATGTCAAAATTATCATATATATCCATTATTTCCATCATTATACACATCCAAGTAAATTGGTGATGAAAAAAATTACACCACATCATAGAGACGGTAAGTCGTATGTACACACATGTGGTGCTTTCCTTTTTCATAGGATGGATAAAATATATAATATGGTTTTACCATAATAATAACAACACATAATCATATATATAATACTATATTTATTACTTTATCTTGGAAACAACTCCTGAAGAGGAAGTAGAAGTAGAAATAAACATGAAAGAGTCGATAAAGATGATTACCTCTTCTTATGTATTTTGGAAAGACCATAACCTAAATAACATAACTAAGGATGTTAAGAAGTGAAATAGGTAGAGTTTAGTCAAGCTATATTGTGACGCCCTAGGCCCAGATTCCACTAAGAGGTTCCCCAAGCCCGGTGGGACAAATGGACTCAAGTGCATCTCTCCAAACACTAGAGGCTTTTGAAAAGCAATGAGAACCTAGGGCATGTTTGTTGGGATACTATTCCCTCATTACCAAAGTATCATAGAAGTACAATCAGTAGATAAATAGAAGAAGTTGTATAATAATGAATAAGAAGTGAAAACAAATGTAAATAACCAAGCAATAGATATCAATAAGCTAAATTATTAAACTAAATCATATATAGAAGGATGATAATGTATTTCATATATTTATAAAGTAGGAAAACATGAATAAAAATAGTAGACAATAATATTATACAAAAAAGTACAAAAAGGGGAAATATATCCCAGTATCCTGAGCTCCAGCCTAGTCATCTACTACTAGCTACATCGTAAGTCATTCCATAAGTCACACATCTGTAAGAGGATTCTCCCCTTATCTACACTTACAATCATGAATTCATCTCAGGTTCCCTAAGTGGACCGGATATGATGTGAGATAAATCTCAGTAGGCCAAAACCAACGATCTATATAAATATCCAGTCTGTGTATACAATATGACATTGTGCATGTATAATAATGTAAATTGGTAATAACAACTATAAATGGGTCAACTCTGGTTCCTGAAAGGAAACTAGCCCGACACTACCTACTTTGGCCCATGCATAAATAACTTGGAATAAGTATCAAGGGATGAAAGGCCCAGTATCACATTTATAAGGGACAACATGCCTAGTATCACATTTATAAGGTACATCATGCCCAATATCACATTTATAAGTGACTCCATGCTTGATATCACATTTCTAAGGGATGTCATGCCTGGTATAACGTATAGGGTCACCATGCCTGATATCACATTAAGGTAATTCATGCTCATATAGTATCACAAGTGATTTCATTCCTATAAAGTATCACATGGGGCACCATTCTTGTAAAGTATCACAAGGGACTCCATGCCCGTAAAGTATAACAAGGGACACCATGTTCGTATTAATATAACATGTTAAGGTTCATCATTCCTATTTAATATAATTATTAAGGTTCACCATTCCCATTTGGTATTAAGCATCAAGGGTCACCATGCCCATTTATATTAAACATGCATAAGGTTCTTTATGTCCATTAATTATAATTCACAAGGTCCATCATGCCTATTCATTATGTTTATTAAGGTTCTTCATGCCCGTATGTATTATAATTAACAAATAACCATCATCTTTAATACAATCCAAGGTATAATCCATTCGCTACTAAAAAAAGTCCTTTAACAGTGCTAGAATATGAATTTATCAGCACTGAAAAAGAGCTGATAATTTGAGCATGGTTAAAAGCCTGTAACTTTTATCAGCACTAAAAAAGTGGTGTTAAAGGCCCCCTTTAACAGTGCTAAAAAAGAACTATTAAATGGACCCTTTGACAGTTATTTTTAAGTATTGTTAAAGGGGCAATTTAATAGTATTTTTTATCGGTTATAAAGTCATCACTATTAAAGGGAGTAAAAAACCATATTTCTGTGACATCTTACCCCTTTATCAGTGCTTCCACAACCCCTTTAATAGTGCTCCAGCCCCCCCCCCCATCATCAGTGCTTTTTGAATTTCCAGCCTCATGCGCAGCTGCCTAGATTCAAACCATGTGCCTCTCCTTCGAAGATAGAATGCATTTTCCACTACACGATGTTGTTTTACTATCTGTTTAAGTATATATTTTCTTATTTAAATATATTTGCATATATTATATAATAATTTTAAAATAAATTTATACAATATATGTCATGAACCAGATCTGGTCACCATCAAAATGGCACCCATCCTGGCCAATGGAAAGGCCCAAAGGGAGTTCCCGATCCCCACAGGCTGGAACAAGTTTCCGAGTATCATAAAATGAAATTTGGGAACAATTTACCTGAGTTTATAAACATAAAACAACAAGTGAATCCCATAAAATGAATCTGTATTTTTCAAACCAAAACATCTTTTTCTAAATTTCAGAATTAAATTACACAATTTAAGACAATGTTTAAATACTATTACAAAGGAACAAAACCAAAAATTATATCCCAATAACTACCTCATGACAAGAGTAAATTCCCATAATCCATCTTCAAAACACCGCATCACGAAGTACCTCTAGAATCCCGGACCACCGGCACTAAAAGCTTTATCCAAACCTCCGACAAAAATAACCTTGTCTACTTACACCCAAAGGTGTAAGTAGGGTGTTATAAAAATAACCATATTATTCCACCACAAAAATATTCAATGTGATAATCATTATAATACAAAAAACTTTCAAGTTTTGTAAACAATAAATGCAAGTAAAAATCATTTGAAGATGCAACTTTAAATAAAATTAGTTTTCAAGTGGGATAGTTTAAAATAAATCAACACTTTTAAATAGAATGAAAAATCTTCTGAATTTATCAATCCAAACATACCATATTAATATGTTAAGTATAAAATATTTAATGAGCATTAGAAATGGTAAAACAACCATAGGTACTAGCTCACTGTGGGTCCTAGGTACCTCGTACTCGGTGAAAGTAACCATATAAATATATATTCTCATGGACACGAGCCACTAGTAGGGATCTTACACATAACCTAGTGTTCCCCAAACATCATCATCATCATATTTTAGTTAGTATTGTCATTGTCAAACTTTTTACGTGAAATAGGGTCCAAACCCCACTAGATCACAAGAATACTAGTACACATCCACCCACCTAAATACTCAAGTTTTCCCTCTTGTACTCAAACAAATTTCAAAATACATGAAATACAATTTCCACATAAAAATACCACTTACAAGTCACACACAAACCAAACATCCCACACACATGTCACATGATCTTTTTTTTTCATTCAAAACCATTTTGGAAATCATACTCACACCAAAACATCCCACAACACATTTTACCTCTCTTTCACACTTCAAAAAATCCTTTAAATTTTTTAAAAAAACCTTTACAAGATAGTAAAAATCACATAACAACAATTTCACATTAAAATATACTATTTTAAAAGTACACTCCTTCCAAAAAAATTTGGCAACATAGTTACACCTCTTACATAAATCAAGAAACCATTTAAAACCTTCACAAAAAAATTCCAAGGATTGTAACCATGTTTTTCACTTAAAATCCTTCTAAAAACCCTATTTTAAGACCAAAATCATACCAATATCACATAATTATTGAATTGGAAGCCATAAAATCATTTAATAAAACTATTCCATGAATCATTAAACAATCCCAATAAACACAATATGGAATACACAGAAAAATTATTCATTTTTTACAAAAATGACACTTAAAAACCAACCAATTAACAAATGAAATCAATTATAATTTTTTTCAGAAGAAAAAATGGAATAGAATAATTCTAAAAATATAAATCAATCAAAACTAACTCATCCAATAATTTTTACACATGGAATCACCTACCATTTGTTCCAAAGACTCCAAACCATTGTGTGAAACTTCAATCGCAACACCGCTACATCATAGGGAAGTGAAATCAAGCCCTAATCCACAATATTTCACCAAAATGACACAAAATAAAACCCTATGTATAAACCATAGCTTCTGGTCATTTTTGAACCTTAAGAAAAGTGGAAGAAACCCTAAGAAAATGGGAGGAACATGAGGGGAAACACACTTACTTGAGATATCTTTAATAAAATGCCACAAATACACTAGTAGATGAATTTAAAAACATAAAAAAATGAAAATTAAGTTATAATAAGGCTGATGAGGTCATGTAGGAACTAGAATGGGGGGAAAGAGTGAAAAATGAAATATTTATGAAGGAAACAAATTTCCACTTCAAATCTGGAAGATTTGATAAATCTTGAGAATTTTTTCCAAACTCTATGATGGAAATGAGATCTGAAGAGGGATACACAAAAATGGGGGCACGCCTAGGGTTGTTTTATTTGGTTTTAAGGTGGAATCAATGAAAAAGAGTAAAAAAATAATAATATAATAAATAAACAATTTAAAAAAACTGGAAATGGGCTTACGGGTTGGCCTAATTCCTTAAATAAAAACCCAAATACACCATGATTATGGATTCCTAGAGGATCCAAATTAATATGGTGGTGTTGATAGGTTAGAGTAAGCCATGTCTGAAGTGGAATGGGTCCAAAATTTTGAAAAATTAAATATTTATAAAAGAAATAAATTGGTTTTTAAATCTGGAAATAGGCTCACAGTTTGGACGAAATCATGAAAACTCACCCTTTCCTCTAAAATGTATGGGAAACCCCCAAAAAAAGAATGAATGGAAATTAAATTAAAAATACCTGTAAAATAAGTCATGGATGTGAAAATTCTCCCCACTATAAAACTTTATTCCCATAGAAAAGTACAATAAGGCCAAAAGTAAAAAACTAAACCCAATCGAAAGGCCGAAATGGACTCCTTTGGAAAGTTTCACCCTCCCCCAGAAGGCCCAAAACACCTCCAATTGAACAATATAGGAAGGAATACTCTCACCAACCAAACCATACACCAATTCTTGAAATTATAAAGAATATTCATACAACATCCCAAAACCAAACACCTTAAACACTATCCAAACAGGACTCAAGAGACTTACCTAGAACGAAAAACAAAAACGAACAAGGTAACCATAGTGTTTCTTCAACAAAACTATTGGGCGCACTCCAATCCCAACATTTACTCAAGGAGGAACTTGGTGGTTAAATAACTCCAAATTAGACTACATATTTTCATACCAAAACTAGGGATAAAACCAAGTTACTGATAAGGGTAGACACAAACAGACTCCCCACTATAAGGGGAAACTCAATTTTTTCCAAGACAGAATTAGGACACTAAGAGGGGGATACCCAAACAGACTCCCAGCATAAGGGGTATAATTTCATTATACTTTTCCAAAATAACTAACATGAGACCCATAGTGGGTCTCCCCAATAAAATAATCAACCACATTAACGACTAGAACGGGCCGGCATGAAATGACCCCAAAATTTAAAGAGTTGGCACGACGATACAGTTAGTTCGCATAGTTTGGGAAACCGTGGGATAAACATGTAGAGAATTATGTCCAAAGGGGAAAATTTACATGGTTACATGGACCAAGGTTAATGGCCATGTGGATACTATACGATAGCTACTGTCTCTTATCACCTTGTTTCCTAGGTTGGTGCACATTTACTAATAATTGTGTTCAAACCGTGCACTACCATCTGCCTAGCCCAATTTTCAAACTTTTCACAAAAAACTCAAAGGATAATATGGGGGAAAATAATGAACATAGGATATAAGTTGGTAATTATATTCCCCCACCTCTTTCCACTGATCGAGAAAAACTGGACAAAGACGACAATACCATAGGTTCAAATTGTTCCCATATTTCATGTCGAGGATGGGAATTAGACCAAAAAAATTTAACGGCCCTAGGATTTACCTAACTATGTTCCAGATTCACTCTAGAACCTATGGATGGATCTCAAATGATCGTATTATCATCGGCCCCGCAATTAGGCCTTAGGAAACCCTTGAATGGAACTTCTTCTTTCAATGCCAAAAATAACTACACTGTGATCCCAAATGGGTTCAACAAGATGCCACACACTCCAAACTCACTTTACCAAAACCTAAAATTTTACCAAAAAATAGATTAGAAGATGTGCACACATCACTCCTTGTTTCTTTGGATGAAAAATGGAAATAGGGAAGGATATATGCAAACACCTTCTTCTAAACAGAGGATGTCAAGATTTTCTGAAGTGGGGCGCACTTCTGACAAAATATAGACCCTTAGAAGATTGCACAACCTTCACTTTTATAGTCAAACTTTTACATGACATCGCAAGGTGTCACCAAACATAACCCTTACAACTGATAGAAATAATACATGGAAAGGGACATTATGTTGAGTCCCCACACAACACACAATTCTAGCAAGTGGCCATAATATCCTCTCATGATCATATTTCATACGCTGGTGGTTTAACATGATCCCCTGGTTTGAAGAGACTACAAAGGACCTAGAGGACCTCTTAGACACCATCCACACTAAAAACCCCAGACTACTTTCACCTTTGATGAATCAGGTAACTTAAGAAACTAAGGCCTCTTTCAACCTTCCACGAGTACACTCCTACTAAAAGAGGATCCACAAAACCAAGAAAAGAAATGGTGTAGAATCAACCTCCAAATCTTAATAAAAAGACTCCTTGTGTTAATGTACTGAATGACTTTCCAATGGAGAAAAAATCTAGGATTCACTTTATTCATTCATTAAATCTTTATGGGAGAGTACCATATCCAACAAGAGAACTCAAGGACCCAACCAAGCTGGTCTATTGGTCAAAAAATATCACTATTCAGAACCAAACACATGAGTGAATCCACCACAAGGGCCTCCTAAATTTTTCTCATAAGGGAACACTAACCATCCCTTCAACCCAACATACTGACCAAATTCAAACCAAAAAACATCATTCAAACAATAGGGGTTCTTGAAATCAAAATATCCCACAACAACAACATTTCCAAAAACACAGAAGACACACCACCCAAAATGGTCCTCAAAACATCAAGTTTTCCTTTAAAATAAGTCACTTCATTGAAAATAAATGGGTTGGTGGTTAGCATACCCACCAATGGTATCCTATGGGCATCACACATGCATGTTTTTGTGCCACACTAGGCACCCTCCTCAAATCCATTCCATCAATCATCCATTTATTCCATTAGCCATCCAACATCCCATATAACCCCATTCATGTGGTCGCTCACGGAAATACCAAAGGTTACAAAAAAAATTTATTCCACTTTTCAAAATTAAAACATTCAACCAACACTTCCCTTTTTCTTAAAACTGCTAACCACATAATAAAAACCTAATTTACATATAACCAAAAATTTCAGAAATCCCCAATAATTCAAATAAAAACTCACATTCGATCCATAAATTAATTTCAAAACATTTCATACCATTTCAAAACACTCCCTGTTTTATGAAAAAAAAAATCCCTTTCATCAACACCCATTGATTTAAAAACCCATCTATTCTTATTTAAACAAGATTCCAATGATTCATAAAACTTTTCAAATGCTTACTAGTTACCAAATCAAAATTTATCTTAAAACCCCACACATAAATTCCCAAAACACTTCATTAAACTCAAAAAACTTGTCAATAGTTCAGCAAAGTATATTTGGAATAGATTTTCAAAACCCACTCTAACATAATTCACACTTCGAAAAAGAGGTGTAAACATACCATTTGAAAATTCAAAAAAGTTTTGTAAATTCATTTACACCCTTTTATAAATCAATCCACTTCCACTTTACTAAAAAATTATTTCATAAAAGTTCACATTTCTTAAATAAATTATTATTTATAATTTTAAAACCAATATTCCAAGATTCCAAAACAAAAGGACACAATACAATTTGAGATAAAACTAGATTTTGGTGGTGACTTAGAAATATAGTTGGCAACCATATGCCAATAACTTCACCATCACAAAGAGTGTTCTAGGAAAATATCCTCGAATCCACATGGCTTGCAAGGCCCTACGAGCTCACTAAGACCATTGATCCAAATCTCTTTTCATTTCTACAATCATCGATGACCCATTAAAAAAAGGACTCAGATAAAACCTAAATTCCCCTGGTGACTTGAATCATGTCATGAGATGTGCTGTCCAGACACCCTACTCGTATTCGGAATGTCAAGACTCGACAATCCTAACTCTGGACTATCCTGACTCTTCCCCAAATAACATGACACAAAGAGTGAACCTAACCCCTTTGATACCATTTTGTCATGAACCAAATCCAGTCACCATCAAAATGACACCCAACCTGTCCTGTAGCAAGGCCCAAAAGGCGTTCCTGATCCCCATAGGCTGGAAAAAGTTTCCAAGTGTCATAAAATGAAATTTGGGAATTATTTACACAAGTTTATAAACATAAAACAACAAGTGAATCCCATAAAACAAATCTCGATTCTTCAAACCAAAACATCTCTTACTAAATTTCCGAATTGAATTGAAAAATTTAATAAAATGTTTAAAGACTATTACAAAGGAACAAAACCAAAAATGAAAGTTCGAGAACCACCTTATTACAATGGTAAATTCCCATAAGCCATCTCCAAAACACCACATCACTAAGGACCTCTAGAAACCCAGACCACTAGCACTAATAGATTTATCCAAACCTGTGACAAAAATAACCTTGTCTACTTACACCCAAAGGTGTAAGTTGGGTGTGATCCAAATCCCATTAGTATTACACCACAAAAATGTTCCATGTGATAATCATTATAATACAAAAAACTTGCATGTTTTGTAA
Source organism: Viscum album (assembly GCA_963277665.1). NCBI lineage: Eukaryota > Viridiplantae > Streptophyta > Magnoliopsida > Santalales > Viscaceae > Viscum > Viscum album. Next base: position 490,424,438 of record OY728120.1, read on the forward strand.
ATAATAAATGATAGTAAAAATCATTGGAAGATGCAACTTTAAATAAAATCTGTTTTCAAGTGGGATACTTTAAAATAAATCAACACTTTTAAATAGAATGAAAAAAGATACTGAATCTATCCATCCAAACATACCATATTAATATGGTAAGTATAAAATATCTAATGAGCACTAGCAATGTGAAAACAACCATAGGCACTAGCTCGCTATGGGTCCCAAGTACCTCATACTCGGTGAATATAACCATATAAATACCGGTTCTCGTGCACATGATCCACTATTAGGGATCATAACCATAACCTAGTGTCACTACTGTAAATTTCACCTATTCCAATGGTTTAAAACCATTGGAATAGCCCCTGGAACTATTGGGATATCCTATCCCAATGGTTTTAGGAACCGTTGGTATGCGGGGCGTTGCAGTAGCTCTATACCAATGGTTTCTCGTGAAACATTGGTATAGGTGGTCTGAAATTAATCTTCCCCAATGGTTTAATTAAAATTGTTGGTATATATGTGTACCAATGGTTCAAGAACTGTTGGTATACATACCATCCAGCATACATACCAACGGTTTTTGAACCATTGGTATATATTCTATCCCAACGTTTTCATTGAAACCGTTGGAATATATGTTGTCTAGACTGAATACCAATGGTTATGTGAACCGTTGGTATATGTTGTCTAGAATTTGAATAGCAATGGTTCTGTGAACCGTTGGCATATTTTGTCTAGGATATTGAATACCAACGGTTCTGTGAACCGTTTTTATATCTTCTACTCCCCATCTAACATCAATGTTGGGCAGAGGACATAAACCAAACCTGTAAACCCACATCGAGCAGTAAACATGCACCTCTAAACCTATAAAACTGACACCTCTAAACCTATAAAACCTGCACCTCTAAACCTGTAAAAACTACACCTCTAAACCTGTAAAACATGAACCTATAAACCTGCACCTCTAACAGTCTTCAAAATCACCTGTAAACCTGCACCATCAGGCACATCATATGGAAGTAGCTTCACATGATGATTGGGAAAAGTCACTAAGTTTTTTCCATCTTGGTTTAGACTATTCAGAGTCTAAAAATGTTGAATATGATGCTGGAGAGCATAGATATTCTTTGGGTGTTTTTACCTTGGTAGAGGATGAGGTGTCATGTAAGGGGGATCCCTTCTCTAGTTCCAAATTTCCTAGACTATCATATACAGACTCATATGGAGATAGTGATAGTGATGACCATAGTATTCCACCAGATCATGGTGGACCTACTATCTCATCTAGATTTGGGACAAATCCTAAGGTTTCCTTAGTTAAGTAGATTGACCAAGCAGGTGAGCTTCAAGCTTTTCCCTTAGATGTACCTACCAAAACATAACCTGTAGAGGCTATTTTACCTAGTGTTGATAGAGTTTTTTTTCAGTGACTTCAGATTTTGTATCCATAGTATATTCATAATATTTCATAGAAAGTCTTATTTTAGATTTCAGTGGAATTTTGAGTTATCAGGAACCTCCTATTGTTGCATCAACATCTAGTGCTCCACCTCCCTTGGCTTTAGTTGATGATGATTTGATCTAGTCTATAGTCAAATAGTATCTCCATGTTATTATAGGTGATGTTCATTCATCTCATTAGGATTAATTGAGGCATATTCTATAGAATGGGTCTTCAAGGATTAGGTTGACCAGTTGAAAGTTATGACAACTCGCCTCAAGCTATTCATGAAGGAGAAGATTTCATTAGTAGTATGGTGATATGAGGAAATATTATTATAGACTTTTTCAATCTTATGAAGCCTTTACAATATGTATCCAATACTCTAGTGGCTTTCATCTAAAAGTCAAAAGTGCAATAGTAAAGTGGACTCCAAAGTTTGCACTACTACACCGATCCAAAAATCTCCCTTGTTACATCCCTTAATGAGAAGGAGGTTAAGAGTGCCCTTTTTTCTGAGTGTGGCTGGTCCTGATGGGTTCACAAATAAATTATTTATGCTCTACTAGGACATAGTTCATGATGAGATCCTTAACTCTATGAGGGAGTTCTTTAACCATGCCCCAATTCCCTATGGAATCAACTCCAATTTTATTTCCCTGATCCCAAATAAGGAAAATGATGTGGATGTAAAGGATTTCATACCTATTTCTATTGGGAATACCTTTCCAAAAATCATTAGCAAAATTATTTCTATGAGGTTAGGTCCCATTGCTTGTGGGATTATCTCTTTAAATCAACCCCCTGCATAGCCCTTGGACACCCCCTAGACAGTCCCCCAAGACACCCCACCTGCACCCTGCCCCCTACCCTATAACCCCCCCCCCCCCCCCCCGTGGACAACCCTTGGACACACCCCCTAGACAGCCCCTCCTAGACACCCCCACCAACACCCTCCCCCTGCCCTGCAGACCCCCTGGCACCCCCTCCCCCCCCTCGCCAGACAGCCCTTGGACACCCCACCTGCACCCTGCCCTGTAGACCCCACTAGACATCCCTTAGACACCCCCCTGGACAGCCCCTCCTATACAACCCACCTGCACCCTCCCCGCTGCCCTACAGACCCCCCCCCCCCCCGGACAACCCTTGGACACCCCACCTGGAAAACCCCTCCTAGAAAATTCTATAGCCATCGGTACCTTCAGTTCATTATGAATGAATTATAAATGAAAAATTCCTTGAAACTTTTCCAACAATAGTCTTTGTCTGGCATAGTCTGAATAATAAACTTCCACCACTTATAACTCGAACCCTCTAGTAGGATGGTTACAAAAATAACCTTAAGGGACTCATAAATCTAAATGTGGATAAAAATATCCTCAACTACCAAAACCAATTCATCCTAAGAATATTGTTACCCAAGAATTATTGTGGGGTTACCATCTTGATTATGGGGTTCCTAGGTGTGCCTTCAAGATCGATTTATTCAAGGATTTTGATTCAGTCAGGTGGGACTTCTTATGGGATGCTTTGGATCTGCTCGGATTTCTATCTAGGTTCTCGTCTTGGGTTAAAAGATGTGTCACTACCCCAATGTTCTTTTTGAACATTAATGGAAGTTTATGTGTCTACTTTTCGGGGAAAATAGGGCTCAAGCAAGGGGATCCTCTTTCGCCTTTCCTTTTTGTGATTTGCATGGAGTTTTTCTCGCACATCCTAGACTCCCTTATTTCATCTTCATATGCTTACAAGTTTTATTGGCGATGTGGTAAAACCTTTATTTCTCACCTTTGTTTTGAAGATGACCATATCTTATTTTATTATGGTGATTTGGATTCAGTTTTAGTCTTGAAGCATGCTTCAGATCTTTTTTCTTCCCAGTCTGGATTGAATGTTAATATTTCTAAGTCCCTAATGTCTATGGCTGGTATTTCCCCTGATGTTTGTGATTCTATTGAGGATGTTATGGGGGTTAGGAAGCGGTCTCTTCCTCTTTGTTATCTAGGAGTTCCCCTCATCACTTCCAAGCTTATAGCTTCTGATTTTGTGGTCTTGGAAGAGAAAATTATTCGAAGAGTTAAAGTTTGTACTAATAACACTATCTCCTATGATGGGCGGTTACAGCTTGTTCAATCAGTTCTTTTCAGTATGCAAGCTTATTGGTGTTATCACTTCATTTTACCCAAGAGAGTGGTCAAATCCATTGAAGCCACCCTTAGGAATTTTCTTTTGAAAGTTCATTTGTTGGCTTCCTCTGGGGGTGGCCTACTATTTTTTCTGTGCTGGAGGTGTGGTTTGGATGGGGGATAGAGTGCTGGTTTTGAAGGCTGGTTGTTTTGGTTGTATGTAGTGGAAGTGGTTTTATGGTGGATGGGGTGCCGGTTTGTTGTGGAGGTGGGTGCGGGCTTGTGGTGTGCATGGGATGGGGTTTTTGGATGCTATGGTTGGTGTCTATGTCTGGTTTGGGCTAGAGTTTCTGGTGTGGATTGGAATACAGGTGGAAGGGGGCTGGCAGGGGGTGGTGAGGTTTGGAACAGGTGGTATGGGGTCGTTTTGTAGGTGGAATGGGGTTGGTACGGGCTAGAATATAGGAGTCTGGGGGATGTTTCGGTTGGAACAGGTGGTATGGGGTTGTTTTTTAGGTGGAAGGGGGTTGGTACGGGCTAGAATACATGAGGCTGGGGGCTAGTGCAGGCTGGAGTGGTTGGTGCAGGTGGGAAGGTAGGCGGCAGGGGGATGGAAGGGGGTTGGTGTGGGCTTGAATAGGTGGCAGGGGGCTGGTGTGGGATGGATTGTAGGTGGCTAGGGGATTTTGGGAATGTGGAAGGGGCTGGTGTGGGTTGGGATGTAGGAGTTCAGGGTCTAGTGAGGGATGGAACTGGTGGTTGGGGTAGTTTTGCAGGCAGCAGAGGGCCGACATGAGTGTTTTTTAGGAGTCTGGGGGTGGGGGCTGGTGTGGTGGCTGGTGTGGGCTGCATTGCAGGTGGTTGGGGGCTGGTACGGGCTTGAATGTAGGTGGAAGGGGGCTGGAATTCTGGTGGAAGGGAGATGGTTGTAAGTGATGGGGGGATGGTGTGGGCTGATTCGAAGGTGGCGGGGGGGAGGGGGCTGTTGCGAGATGGAATGCTGGTGACAGCGAGCTAAAATGAAGGTGGAAGGGGTTGGTGTGGGCTGGATGTGGCAGGAGTAGGGCCAAATAATGGCATTACTGTGGTGTGACCGCGGCCTGACTACGACGTGACTGTGGCAAGTTGTCCCGGTCCAAAGACATTCGCGGGGCAGCATCTTTCGTCCAGGAGCGAAGGGAGTGGGAGGAGGCAGGGAAACATTTCGGTTATCGCCCCACCAGAAGAAATTGTGATTAGTCAGTCTCAACATTGATCACAAGACACATGGAAAACTATCACTGTGAACCGCCACGGGGTGTTTTCCTAGAGCAAGACCAAATCACGGCATTTCTGCGGCGTGACTGTGACGTGACAGCGGCGTGATCACGGTGTGACTGCGGTGTGACCGCGGCGTGACCACGGCATGATCGCGGCATGTTGGTCTAGTCCAGCGACATCCACGGGGAAGCATCTTCCGACGAGGAGCGATGGGAGCGGGAGGAGGCAGGGCAACATTCCGTTCATCTCCCCATCGGTAGAAATTGTGATTAGTCAGTATCAACATTGATCACAAGACTCATGGAATACTATCACTATGAACTGTCACGGGGTTTCGTCCTGGAGCAGGGCCAAATCACAGAATTACCGTGGCGTGACCATGGCGTGACCTCATCTTGACTGCGGCGTGACCCCGGTGTGTTGGCCCAGTCCAGTGACATCTGCAGGGTGGCATATTCGGCCAGGAGTAAAGGGAGCGGGAGGAGGCGGGGAAAAATTCCTATCGTCGCCCCGCCGGCAGAAATTTTGATTAGTCAGTCTCAACATTGATCACAAGACTCGTGGAATATTATCACTACGAACCACCGTGGGGTGTCGTCCTGAAGTAGGGCCAAATCATGGTATTACTGTGGCATGACCGTAGTGTGACCGCGGCGTGACCGCGGCTTGACTGCGGCATGACCGCGGCGTGACCGCGGCCTGTTGTCCTGGTCCAGCGACATCCACAGGGAAGCATCTTCTAGCCAGGAGCAAAGGGAGTGGGAGGAGGTGGGGAAACATTACATTCGTCGCCCCACCGGAAGATGATAGAACAAATCAACTATTTAATATTCTATAATAAGGGATCGCCATAAGGTTGTAGCAAGTGGCACAATGATGAAATGTATAAAGGGGAACAAAATGACGGAAAATAATCATACACCCTACACAAACCATTTACAAATTCATTCACTTTTCCTAAATATGGAAATTTTATTTATAATATTCAAATCCTGAAAAGGAAAGTGTCATGGTCAAGGAATATTCCTACTCGAGAAATTCCATTTGAGTTAAACGAGTATGATAAGCCAATTTATATTATTCAAAGAAAACAAAAACTAACTAGCCAAAAACAAACACCAATAAGAGGCATATGAAAGACTCAAACCAAATCTAAACATGATACAAATAATTATCACTACTCTTTGGTTTAGAATATTGTGCACCTACATTGGAGGGGTTTTATTATAAAATCATGGCATTGATTTATCTCACAATTCATTTAATTATATTTAACATTTATTCTAAAACTCATTCATCACAAATCAAATGCAATAATTTAAGAAACTAGATCAACATAACTATCACTGTGAGTTTTCACAGACAGTGCACCTTCATTGGAAGGGTTTTATTATAAAAACTTGACTTTATTTATCAAATGAAACAATTATATTAAGTAACACTTATTAAAGATATGAAATTCAATATAATTAAGCAGAATTAAGAAAGAAGTTAAATTCAATTTAAAGCATTCTTGAATTAAAGATGCTAGAAGAGGGATCCTGCCTCAAGGTGGAACCAAACCGTCCACTTAGGCTCTTGGAGCTTTCTAACAAAAACTTTCTGCTCCCCCACTGGGTATATGCACCTTCACACACATACAAGGACACCTAGCCCCTATGCACACACCTTAATGGCCATGAGCATGTGCAAGGGGATCCTTACACATATACTTATATGCATATACTAGTCTCCACTCACCTGTGTATGCATTTATATATATATATATACATGGGAACACATAGCCCCATACATGCATAATCACTGCCATGGTTGACTATACACGTAACAGGGGAAACCACATACATATACTTTCTTACCTATGCGCACGCAGGCGAGTCACCCTTAACTTTTCTACTCGAAACCAATGACTAGGGATCAACACACTACACAATGGATATCAGGAACAATAAAACACATAAAGGATGCTATATAACCAGTGAGAAACCAACCAACGGCATTAAATCCTTTCCTCGATTGGGAGAACCAAATCCACCCGAACCAACATGAAATGATCCAATCCCCTACTGAAAACATAATATGGAGTCAAAACACTTAAATCCCCAAATACATGAGGTGCGAGACAAGTAGTAACCATATAATCTTACCTCGGATCAAAGTCGGCAGAATGAATCAATTTGAACCCCATTTTCCCCCCTTCGTAGAATATAACTACCCTTTGTCCACATAAAGAAGTAAAATACCTAAGTGGCCAATGCAATAAAGAAAATAAAATAAAAACTAAACTAAAACATACTCGTCTCCTGTGACTATACACGTCACCGCCCAATATATAAGAACCACAATGCCCCATGGATCAAATCATGTTCTTGCAAGCAAGGGGGAAATAGATCCATGTTTCAAAATGATACTATCAAATAGTACATTCCTATTAATTAACAATTATTCTTCCTGTTAATGGTATATAATTAGTTTGGCTCGAGTTTTAACTTAATTTGGTTATGTTCGATACAAGTTTTTATCCCACCCGAAAATAAAAGTTTACTAGAGGACACAATTTCTAATCAAATAGAATATATCATAACAAAGAATGGATCCACACCTATGAAGAAGTTTGAACATGATAAGAAAGAATGTTTGATCATATAGTCTGATGAGTTATAAAAGGATTAACCAAAAAAACAAAAAACATTGAGAGTTCTATAATTGCTCAAGTGAATATGCAATTTTCAAATAATAATAAACATGTGAAAGAATAGAAAACCATGTTTCCTCACCATAAATGTTTAGAATGTGAGAAATAAGAAAGTGAAAAGAAAATCAAACACTTTTGAGATACAAATAAAAGTGCTCCAGTGTTGAGAAAAAAGCCTAATAACTTAGAAGTTGATAAACCCACCTTATTACCATACTTTTTGATATAAAACAACACTCGAATGGAAATGTCACATAACACGCACTTCACATATATATATTTTTTTGAAGGAAAATAATTTTGAAAAATGAATCCTTCATATAGTGTTATTATTCCATTGAAAAAAGAAACATGGAGAAAATACGAAAATACATTTTTGTTCATCACATCTCTAAAAAAGTTTCAACACATTTCCCATGAGTTAATGCCATATTTATAGGGAACTTTTCCTATAGATAAAACTTTATAATTTAATAAAATATGGTTACCCATTCAACTGTATGTGAATCCAAAAAAATAACACATTTATCCATAAACCAATTTCCCTTCACATGCATCATGAACATATTAAAATAGTATGCATTATATAACATTTTCATTTTCAAATTATAACACTCCATTAATATGACAACTGCATCCGCAAAGCATCAATGGTATGAATAATTCTATACATAAAATATTCTTAACATTTTTATGAGCTCCAAATGATTTCACATAGAATATTATATTCTTTATGAAACTAGAAACACATCATATTTTGTTCACCTAAATCGAAAATAAATAATGTTCTCATGGTATCTTTTATGTGAACGTCTAATGATTTATATCTACAAACACTACAATGATAACTATTTTTATGTTTTTAGAAAACCAAAATCAATCATATATCACAGTATGATATTTATTTTCATGAATTCATTAATTTAATGTTGAATATCAAATTATCCTGCCAACACTCGAGCTCTAGGTTGACACCCAGGGTATACCAAACTTGATTAAATAGAGTTCCATATATGTATGTCCATGCCTACCATTATCCAGGATGTTTTCCTTGACAAGGTACATTACCCATTCCATGGACCACTAACCTAACACACATTACCAATTCCAGGGCTATCTCTCATCTCCCATGGGTTAATGGACTTTCTGTGAATTATCATTATAGAAAAGATTACATTCCAAAGGAGACTAAATAATGATAAGTGTGGAGTAACCATTCCAGTTATTATATAACCATGCGTTAAGAAAAACCAAGAGAAAAACCCCTAACAAAACACCAAAACATGAAAAATATTTTGACATATAAAACATTTTTTAATTCATTAAAATTACCAATTCTCATTCCTCATATTCCATTATGTAAAATATCATTTCTTGTCAATATAACATTGTGTATTTTCCAATTTCATACCAATTATACAGTTTCATGCTACATTATCAATTCACATTTCAATTGTGTCAATTCCAATTCACATACGGATAATTACAAATTCTAATTCACATGTCATGAGAAGAACAAATTCAATTCACAATTATATTCATTCCTTAATCAATTTCACATTCCACGTATAAGGCACTAGACTCATACCATCCATGCTCTAACCCAAGGTTATAGATAACAACACCTATTTGGTGGCCAAAGTATCATTGTCTTCATCACCAATGGACCCAACAAGATATGTGGAAGGTCTAACAGTGAGGAATTGAGAAATTTCCATGTATTCTAAATAGAAGAGGTCACACAAACGGCATGATGACACTATTATACATGATGCAGATACTATAAAACCAATGAAGACATTATCGAGATTTTTCAAATCATCCACCTCAATACAAATTATATTAATCCGAAAATATAAAATTTTTATGAATGTAATCCACCATAATTCCATATGGAAACTGATAAATACACCACATCAAGTCCATTAGAAGAATATCAAAGTGGAAAATAAAAGTAATTCAACAATTTCGAGCAGAACATAATGAATCAAGATTTTTGAATTGAAGAATTGATTGAGAGATATATGATTTAAGGTATCATACAAATTAGGTATACATGAATTAGGGTTGAAATCCTAGAGAGATCCGTTCCAGAGAAATTGAGATCGCAAAGGAGGAAGTGAGCTCGCCAAGTAGGGTTCATGCTCGAGCGGTAGGGTTGGAGGGGAGATCTTATTGGAGGAGGAGATCTTATTTAGTAGAAAGATCTGTATGAGGATAGATTATGTTCGATAGAGGAAGTGATCTCATGGGTTCGTGCTCGGGAAGTAGGGTTTGATGGAGGAGAGATATGTTCAATAATGTGCGGAGAGATCTGTTCGCGGGTTAGCTATGATTATTTGGGGTTTTTTCCCAAAGGTTTCTAAAACCGTAGTTAGATATTATTTGGGGGGGTTCCCTACGGTTTCTAAAAACTGTAGGAAAATATTGTCTAATGTAATCCATTCCCAACAGTTTAATAACACTGTTTGGAAACACATCAAATTATTACTTAAACCAACGGTTTTTTCAAACTGTTGGTATGCAGGTGTTGGTATAAGTGGGATTTCCACCAGTGTGTTCCCCCAACATCATCATCATCATCATATTTTAGTTATTGTTGTCATTTTCAAACTTTCTACATGAAACAGGGGCCAAACCTCACTCGATCACTAGCATACTAGTACACATCCACCCACCCATATACCCGAGTTTTCCCTCTTATGCTCAAATAAGTTCCAAAAGCCATGAAATAAAATTTCCACATGAAAATAACACTTACAAGTCACACACAAACCAAACATCCCACACACATGTCACATAATCCCCTTTTTCATTCAAATTCATTTTGGAAATCATACTCACACCAAAACAACACACAACACATTTCACCTATCTTTCACACTTTAACAAATCATTTAAAAAAATTTACAAAAACCTTTACAAGAGAGTAAACATCACATAACATCAACTTCATATTATAATAGACGATTTCAAATGTACACTCCCTCCAAAACAGTTTGGAAACATAGTTGCGCCTCTTACATAAATCAAGAAACCATTTAAAACCTTCACAAAATAATTCCAATAAGTGTAACCATGTTTTGAATATAAAATCCTTATAAAAACCCTCTTTGAAGACCAAAAGCATACCAATATCACGTAAAAATAGAATTGGAAGCCATAAAATCATTTAATTAAACTATTCCATGAATCATAAAACAACCCCAATAAACACAATATGGAATACACACACAAAATATTAATTTTTTGTACAAAAATGACACTTAAAAACCAACCTCTTAACAAATGTATCAATTATAATTTTATCACCAAATAAAACGGAATAGAATCATTCTAAAAATATAAATCAATCAAAAATTACTCATCCAATAATGCTTACACATGGAATCACCTACCATTTTTTCCAAAAACTTCAAACTGTTGTGCGAAACTTCAATTGCAACACCGCTACATTACAAAGAAGTTAAATCAAGCCCTAATCCAAAATATTTCACCAAAATAACACAAAATAAAACCCTAGGTATGAACCCAAGATGCTTGAAATTTTAGAACCTTAAGAAAAGTGGAAGAAACCCAAGGAAAATGGGAGGAACATGAGGGGAAACCCACTTACTTGAGATATCTTTATTAAAACGCCACAAATACACTAGTAAATGAATTTACAAACATCCAAAAATGAAACTTAAGTTATAATAATGTTGATGAGGTCATGTAGTAACTAGAATGGTGGAAAAAGAGTGAAAAATGAAAGAGTTATGAAGGAAACAAATTACCTCTTCAAATCTGGATGATTTGAGAAAGATCGAGAAGTTTTTCCCTAATACACAATGTAAATGAACTACAAAGAGGGATAAAATAATATGGGGGGTGCGTCTAGGTCTGTTGTCTTTGATTGGAAGGTAGAATCACCTAAAAATAGTAAAAAATGAATACGATATTAAATAACCATTTTTTTAAAAATGGAAATTGGCTTTGGAGGTAGCCCAATTTCTTAAATAAAAACCCTAATCCACCATGATTATAGATTCCTAGAGGGTCCAAATTAATATGGTGGTGTTGATAGGTTAGGGGAGGTCATGTTGGAATTGGAATAGGTTCAAAATGTTGAAAAATGAAATATTTATAAAAGAAACAAAATTGGTTTTTAAATTTGGAAATGGGCTCACGGTTTGACCAAAATCATGAAAACTCACCCTTTCCTCCAAAAATGTATGGGAAACCCCCACAATAATCAAATAATGGAAATTAAATGAAAAATACCTTTAAAAGAAGTTATGGATATGATAATATATGTGGGTGTCTGATATATATATATATACTTATATTTATTTAAATATATTATATATTATATTCATTTACATATACTAGAATATAATATAAATATATTTAACAAAGTAAATTATAAATAAATAAATGATAAATAATAAATAATAAATAATAATGGAATAAATAATAATAAATATATATATAATATATAATATATAATAATAGATAATAGATAATAGATAATAAATTAATAAATTAATAATAAATTAATGATAAATAAATAATAAATGATAAACAATAAATAAATACATACAAAAAATCCTAAAACATTAAGAAACTCTAAAAACCCTAAAAAACTAAAATGATCATAAAATATGATCTAGGAGTCCTTTTTCAACTCCACAACTAGTAAAATTGAAGATCATAAAATGAGATTCAATATGATATGTGGTAAAGGCCGAATGGACCCCTAGATCAGAAGTTATATCCCTTTGAATTTTAAGAAATCAAGGTCAGCGACTAAAAACTCTATTTTAGAGGCCTTTTGGGCCTTTCTGGAGAAAAAAGGGGACAATGCTCAAAGAGATGGTCCCAAACCTACATAGTGTAGAGCTCATCATAGGCTTCGATTTGATATGTTGTAGATCCCAAATAGACACCTGGATCAAAATGTTATGGTTGTTCAAATCTTGAGTTATGTTTTCAACTTATTTTATACCTTTTATTGATTTTTTGATTTTTTTTATCTTTAAATTGATATTAAATGACTATTACTTAGTAATAATAACCAAATTATTAATTAAAAATATTATGCTTTTTATTTTATAATCGATTTTCACTAAATATATTATATATTAAGTGTAAATTCTTATTTACCTTATCTAAAACATATTTTAAAAAAAATATTTTATATTTATGTCATTATAAATATATTAATATATTAATATATTATTTTTAATGAAATGTAATTTTTTTTTGAAGTATAATTTTATCAGCACTTTTTTAAAAGCACTCATAAAGTGTGGGCCTTTATCAGTGCGTGTAAAAAAGCACTACAAAAGGTCCCCCTTTCACATCACTTTTTTTAGCACTGTTAAAGAACCCCTTTAAGAGTGCTAAAAAATGTTGTTAAAGACCCCCTTTAATAGTGCTTTTGTTAGCACTGACAAAGGGGGTCTCTAACAACATTTTTAGCTAGCACTGTTAAATACCTAGCACTTGATAAACCCATTTTATAGTAGTGATTTCTCGTTATCATTTAATATCAATAAGTGTGTAACCATTGTTCAATTTAATAATAGGTGATGTGGGCTTACCACTCAACACTATTCAATTCAATTCTTTATAGACTGTTATCCATGCTACAACATTACATCCATCCATTTCATTTATAATATCACAATATATAAGAAATACAAACACTAAAATGGGTGATTGGGCTATATACTCAATGAATACATTTAGGAATATAATAGGGCACACCCAAAGGGTTGGATCCATGTAAGGTAGTTGATCTTAATGGGTCTAATAAGATCATTAGGTTCCAAACATGGCCACCGATTTAAGGAAGATTCAATTTAGGAGAAACACATGGAGAAACTAGAATGTGGAATAATGAAACATATTATAAAACATCAAAACTTGAGGAATAATTTATATACCACCTACCTCATACTCATATGACAATACTCATCCAGTATCAGCCATTAGTTCAACTTGGATTGGAAGAAGCATAAATAACGGACCAACGCCCTGAAAATAGCGCATAAGATCCTACACCTTGATAACTTTATCAAGGAGAAAAGAAATGAAGAATGACTAAAAAGTAATTAATCTCTTATCCAACAAGACTAATAAAATTTGAATCAGACACCGGATCAAGAAGTTATCAAGAATCCTGACTTTAGGTGGAGGAGAGATCAAAATGGGAGAAAACCCTCACTACATTATGGAGAATGAGGAAAAATAATAGTGGTAGGGTTTAAACATATCATTAAGGGAAAATTTTTAATTTTCCAAATTTTATTGGGTTTCATGATTTGGATGCATAGTTATCCAAACCATGAACCCACGATACATCTCCCACTACTTAAGGAGGGAACCCACATGATTAGGCCACACAGCTAGGGAAAACATTCTTTAACAATTAAAATATCCTCTACTAAAAACTATTGACATTCCACATAGTCATGAGGCACCTGAAACATGGTTAGGGAAAATCGTGCACCATGCTTGGTCCTTTTTCCACCCCCACAAGGTTAGAGATAACCATGCATATTTCCCCGCATGGTTTCTCTTAACCATACAACCAGACAATTTTTTCCTAGCAGCCAGTGTTCCATGCTTTGAACAAGACCTATACACCACCATAACCTATGTGAACTCATTGGTCTTCCAAATTAGTTCCATAATAAATAATTAGACTAAATTTAAAATTATTTTTACCTAAAATAAAAATCGGGTTCTTATAGTCCACCACATTTAAAGGAAATCTTCCCTGAGTTCACCTTCCAAGGGTGGAAAAACTTCATCTGAGAATAATTTTGTCCACTGCGAAAGTACATAGGCCACCCACTCCCAATTCTCATCCTATACCTGGTCGTGCTACCATATCACCGTACTAAAGAGAAAGACTAGCCTTAGAGAGACTTCATGATCTGATCAATGATGCATATACGATACTCCTCAAAATAAGCATCAGCAACTTACTAAACATCTTTAGGATCAAAAGTATGAGATGGGTTGACATGATAATGGTGAATCTGTGAAACATGGAAGATGTCATGCATGGAATGATACCTATGAGGTAATAGAAATTGATAGGATACAGGCCTAACTCTCTCTAGAATTTCAAACAACCTGATAAAGCATGGTGATAGCTTCCCTTACCTTTGAACCCATCTATTCCCAAGTTTGGGTGATACCCTCAAGAATACTCAATCCTCGAACTCAAACTCTAAAGTTAATTGGAGGAGATTGGAATAAGATTTCTATCTAGACTGAGATCTAGACATCCACTTCCTAATCAGCTAAACCTACTACAAATTATCTTGAAAAAGATGAGGACTTAGTAGAGCTATCTCTTTTTCCACTAACCAGTACAAGGGTGAACGGCATGGCCTACCATATAGGACCTCATAGGGATCTATCTATATCATCGCCTGATAACTGTTATTGTAGGAAAACTCAATGAGAGGGATTTTCTTCTCCCAAAAACCATAAAAAACAAGGACGTATGCTCAGAGCATGTCCTCTAGAACCTATATCATCTATTTTGACTGACCATTGATTTGAGGGTGAAAGATTGTTCTCTGAAGCACCTATGTATATGTATCCTTCTACAACACCTACCATAACTTTGATCTAAAGTGAGAATCTCTATCCGAGATAATTGTATAAGGGACCCTGTGTAGTCTTATAACCTCAAAGACATACAATATTCCCAACTCATCAACTGATAAAGTCTCTTGGATAGGAAGGAAGTGGGATAATTTTGTCATCCGGTCAATGATTACCCAAAATGTGTCGCTACCATGAGGAGACCTTAGTAATATGATGAAAAAAAACTTTGTAGCATCCTCTTATTTCCATTTCAGGATATTTAATGGCTATATAAATCCTACGGGTCATTTAATCTCATTCTTCACCTATTAATAGGTGGAAAACCTAGTGATAAAGCATGCTATCTGAAGAATTATCCCTATCCACCAATACTATCGGCACATGTCAAGATACATCTTGGAGATACTCGGGTGCACTGGCCACTAAGAAGTATGTAACTATCACATCAACTCCTCTCTCATATTTGTGAGAACCCAGATATGCCCATGTATATGTAGGATGTTGTTATCATCAATGATCCAATCTAGAGGGGGGTTCTCACCAACAATACTCTCTTGTAGGACCAAGCCCTATGGATCTGAAAACTGACTCATCATTACCTTCTCCAAAAATGAAGAGGTCACTGATAGCGATGCAAGTAAAGATTGTCCATGAAGGTCCTAGACATCTATATACATCTTAGAAATAATATCCATAAGATTCCATTCACTACTGGCCTCCAAAAAATCCCAAGTCTGATTCCTCCAGCTCAGAGTGTCGGTAATAGAATTTCCCTACCCGGGCATATTAGCTAGAAACAAATAAAAGGACTACATATATTCTAACCATCTTCACTACCTTATATTTAAGTCTTTTGTGTAAAAATATACCTTAGGATATTTTTGGTCTGTAAATGACACAAAAAACTCTCACAATAGGTAATGATTCAAACACTATGAGGTGTGTACAACAGCAGCTAACTTGAGATCATGCATTGGATAATTCCACTCAAGAGGCCTCAACTGTCATGACTCGTATTCAATGACTCAATCTTCCTACATCATAACTATTTCTAGACTAATACATAATGCATCACAACAGACTACATAGATCCTGCTCAGCATTGGCATAATCAGGATTGGTACTGAAATCAATCTCCATTTCAACTCCTGAAAGGTTGTCTCATAGGATTCATACCATATAAACGTTATGTACATCTTACTCAAGCCCATAATAGGTTCTTCTAAGCATGATAATTCCAGTATAAAACTCTTATAGTAACTGACTAGCCCCAAGAAACTCTATATATCAAATATGTTCTTGGGATTCTCCTAATTAACCCAAGCTTTCACCTTCTCTGGGTCAACTAAAAATATTTCATATGAGATAATGTGACCCAAAAGTGCACTTTTTTTATCTATAAATTACAATTACTAATCTTATCATATAGTTTGTTCTCTCTCGGTGTATTTAAAATAATCTCAAGATGGGTGGCATGGTCACTCCAAGTATGATAATACACCAAGATGTCATAAATGAATACCATGATAAAGTAATGCATATAGGCATGGAAAATCCTATTTATTAAATCCATGAAGATGGTAGGAACATTTATAAGATCTAACAGCATTACGAGATACTCATATAATTCATACTGACTATGGAAAGTTGTACATGGATTATCTAAAGACATGACTCAATCCTGATGATATCCCAATATTAGGTAAATCTTTAAGAATACTCTCAATCCTCTGATTAGGTCAAAATGATCATTTATGTGATGCAAAGGATACTAATTTTTCATTGTAATCTGATTCAACTTTTGGTAATCCATGCAAATCCTGAGGGTTTAGTCTGCCTTCTTGGAAAAAAGGATCAGTGAACCCCATGGAGAAGTAACGGACCGTATAAAACATTTGGCCTCTAAATCTTCCAGATTCCTCTTGAGCTCCTGAAACTCAATAGTATCCATCCTGTAATGAGTAATGTATATTTTTGCAGCTCTATTAACTAGATTGATAATAAAATCTACCTATTTCTCATGAGGTATCCCTAAAAATTCATTGAGGAATAAATCCCTGAATCGGTCGACTATGGGAGGGAACTCAATATGATATAGTCCTTGATCATTCATATAAAGGCTAGAAATATGGGTGGTCACTCCACCTATACCAAGATGTGTTGATCCAACTCTACCAGCATGGACATACCACTTACCCTTGTGAATGTAAGTTTCACCATCTAGTGATGTAAATGGCACCCTTCGGTGATAAAAATCCACATAGGAAAGATAAGGAACCAACTAGTCCATTATGAGAAATATTTCAAATCCTGAAATATTGAGGACAAAGAGGATCCATAATAAATTTTGGTTTTCTACCTTAAGAGGATAGTCCTAGCACATTTTTACACTCTCTAATCATATACCCAAATGTGTATCTAGAATCATCCCGCCACAAAAGTACTCAACATGAATTTTGAGACTCTCCATAATAGGAACATATATGAAATAATGTGATGAACCAGTATCAAATATGGAATAAAAAATAGTATAGGCTACTAGAATAGTACCTTGAATAGTATATGGCCTAACATCCTACTCCTCTGATATAGGCAGCACTGAATAGATATGGTCTAATCCCCAACCTTGTGCTATAACCTAAATACCTGGAGTGGTCCCACTCCATTATCACTGAAAATATGAAATCTGGATACCACATACATGACCTCCTCCTCTACCTATATGGCTATTATTACTCTAGATACCTCTCTGTAAAGGTGCTACTAAAACTACTCCTGAAGGTGGATCTACAACATATCATATCCCACTTGGAATAGATGGGAATGTCCTATATAATCACTAAATATAACCCAACCTACTACAGTCTTGACACTCGACGAGGTCTCTAGGACACTAGGGCCTCTTATTCTTAGGATTCACACACTAAGGACATAACACGTAACTGTCTGTGGGTGTTAACTAGCTACCACTGCTCATGCACACAGTCTCAAAGCATCACTTTCAACCAATAGTAGAACCACTACACTGTTTAGATTCTGAACGACCATGGATCGCACTATCTTCTTACGTCAGGTTTTTCTCAATGATAAGGGTTCGGTCCATTATTATAGATATAGTAATAAACTAGGAAACATTTACCCAAGAATGAATAGGATGCCTTGGACCATCCTCAAATCTTCTCTCTTTTGATGGCTCATCATCCGTATAAGTAATCTCAAAGAACTGAAGCTCTATAAATGAGATGAACAATCCATCACTATTATTAAAACTTGTTATAGGTTTATGAAATCTCTAGAATGATCATCTCTTAGGGTCTCTAGAAATAAATAATCAAAGAATCTTGACTATTAATCCCTTTATGTCGCTTCTTGGTACTAACTAGCCTAATTTATAATATCCCTCCAGTGTTTGTAGAATCCTAGTAGCTTATAAGTAGTGAGTTTCAATATCCTCTCAGGAGGTATCTACAAATGATCTAATATAGACATAATAGTCTTGATTTGTAACGCTGCATCCTATGGTCCACTATCCCCTAAAAATGTTGGTGGGTGCTACTACTGTAACTCCTGAGTTAAGTCTCCAATAGAAGGGGCAGAGCGCGAAGATCCTTTTAAGGTATGCATAAGCCACAGGAAAGTCTCCTCAAAACTAGGCATCATCACCCATGATGTGAATAATAATAGGTGACACATGAGGCACTAAAAGAGGTATAATTGGAGGATCAAGGCCCACTAACTATGGTTCATGGTCATCACTGCCTTCTGGGCATATGATGGGAGGAAGTCGTGGTGACATTGGTCTACAATTTCCAAAAACATTCCTTAGATAAATCATGATAATAGCATAATCGACAGATATAGAACTAGAATAGGTAAAAATATTTTCTATGAAATAGTCTTACCACTCTACCAGCTCAAAGAATCGGGTATGGGTGATAGGAACATTTATATAGAACAAAAGATACACTACCTACTACCAACTACTAAGGCCAAAACTATGTCAAGCTCTGTGTTTTTTAATTTCAATTTTATTTTAAATTCATATTTATATTACATTTCTATTTAAATGGTTGAACTAAATGTTTTAACACATCCAATCCATAAGTACCATGCAACTTATGATACAAAATGTGGCGTTCGGTCAATCTATACCCAAGCATATTCTAGACCATCCGACCAGTGGTCCATGAATCAACATTTCATAGTTGACTACTTAGGGTGTCTACCATATCCAAATCAGGAAAACACTATTTAGGTAATGGTAGGTATTATAAGTACCAACTATGTTTTCCCAATTCCCTTTAAGAATCATTAGCTGATAACAATTCTATTTATAACAATCAAATCACTCATGGAAATCACAGGAAATGTAAACAAAACAATTCTCCAATATGGCATGGAGTGTGAATTCCCTACAAGGTTCCTAGTATGATGCATGATCAATGCTTCCTTTCCCTCATCTCAGTGGTCCAAGGATAAAAGAGAAACCTCAATCATATTAATAGTAATATCATAATTCATTTGAATCACCAAAAAGTAGAATCAAATAAGCTGTAATAATAATAAAGTAGTAAATAATAATTTCAATTTGGGGAAATTTGGTTTTACATTGTACATGGGTTAGCTACACCCAGACATAGCTCAAAACTAAACTCCGTAACCTTCAAAATCTACTAAATGTTGTATAAAAATCGTAAAGAAAAAAAAATAAAGTGCTCTAATACCACTTTTTGATATCCCGGGCCCAGATACCACTAAGAGGTTCCCCAAGATCGGTCATCCACATGGCCTCAAGTTCATCTCCTCTAATTCCAGTGGTTTCCAAATAGCAGTGAGGGCCTAGAGTGTGATTATGGGGAGACTATGCCCTCATTATGAGAGCATCATTGCATTACAATTAACAGATAAATAGCGTAAGTCGTATAACAAAGAATAAGAAGTGGAAACAAATGTAAATAACCAATAAAATGATATCAGTGATAAAAATTAGTAAACTGAAACATATATAAAGGGATTATAATGTATGTTATGTATCTATAAATCAGGAAAAATGAATACAGACAGCAAGAAGCAGTACTATACAAAAAGGTAAATCAAAGGAAAAATCTATCCTAGCATCCTGAGATCCAGTTTGGTCATCTTCTACCAACTCATCCTAAGTCATGCTAGAATTCATGTATCCATAAGAGGATGTTTCCCTATATCTACAACAGTAATCATGAATTCTATCCGGGTTCTATAAGCATCTTGGATAGGGTGTGATATAAATCTCAGTAGGCCACCACAAACAGTGTTTATAAATATCTAGTATGTGTATACAATATGATAGTGTATAGTTATAATAATGAAAATTATTAATAAAAATCGTAAATGGGTTGTCTCTAGTTCCTGAAAGGAAATTAGACTGGCACTACCTACTCCAGCCTATGCTGAAATAACTCTAAATAAGTATTAAGATACGCAGTGCCCACTATCACATTTATAAGGGACAACATGCCCTGTATCACATTTATAAGGGATTCCATGCCCAATATCACATTTATAAGGGACATCATGCTCGGTATCACATTTTTAAGGGACGCCATGACTTGTATCATGTATATGGTCTCTATACCTAGTATCATAGTAAAGGATGCCATGGTTGTTTATTATCACAAGGGATTTCATGCCAATAAAGTATCACAAGGGATTACATTCCCATAAAGTATCACAAGGGATTCTATTCCTGTAATAATATAACATTTGAAGGGTCTTTATGCCCATTTAAGATAATTATTAAGGTTTTCCATGCCCATTTGGTATCAAGTAGCGAGGGTTTCCATGCCCATTTATATTAAACATTAATAAGAGTCCTCATGACCATTCATTATAATTCACAAAGTTAATCATACATGGTCATTATGTTTATAAAGGTTATTCAATCCCTTATTTCATATAATTAATAAAAAACTATTGGTTTCAATACAATCCAAGGTATAATCCCTTTCACATTAGAATTTAATATCAATAAGGGTGTAACCATTGTTCAATTTAAAAATAGTTAATGTGGGATTAACACGCACCACTATTCAATTAAATTATTTATAAGAGTTTTATCCATGATACAACACATCATCCATACATTTCATTTATAATATCACAATTTATAAGTAAGACCAACACTACAATGGGTTCTTAGGCTATATACTCAAGGAATCCATTTAGGAATGTAAGAGGGAACACCCAAAGGGTTATATCCATATAAGGTATTTGATCTCAAGGGGTCTAATAAGATAATTAGGTTCCAAACATGGAAACCAATTTAAGTAATATGAAATTTAGGATCAAATCATGGTGAAACTAGCATGTGGCACTATGGAGCATGTTATAAGACATCAAAACTTGAGGAATAATTTATAGACCACCTACCTCATAATCATACAACTACCCTCCTCCAGTATTATCATTTAGTTCAGCCTAAATTGGAAGAATAGGACATAAGATCATTCACCTCAATAACTTTATCAGGGAGAAAATAAATGAAAAACATCTAAAAAGGAATTAAGATCTTACCAGCGGGGATCTAGTGAGACCGACGGAAGATGAATCGGACACCACATTGAGAAGTTATCAAGAAGAATAACTTTAGGTGTAGGAGAGATCGAAATTGTATAAGAGACCATTGAATTCTATAGAATGAGTAAAAAGAAGAGGGGTAGGGTTTAAACATTTCATTAAGGTTAAAATGGTAATTTTCCCCAATTTTCATGGGTCACGTGGTTTGGCCGCACGGTTGGAAAAATCATGTGCCAAATGTGTGCCTCCCACTAATTAATGAGGGAACCTATATGGTTAGGCCACACAGTTATGGAAACCATGTGCTAACTATATTCCAACCATGAAAATCACCTCTGCTAAAAACTACAAACATTCTGCTGGGCATGCGGCCCCTGGCACACGATTAGGGGTTATCTATAACTGGGCCCCACACATGTCTACATTTCCAAAGTATTCCTCATATATAAAAATGATTTATTTAATTTATGAATAAATATTCCTTATCAAAAAATATCTATATTGAATAAAAGATATGAATTTAACATTATTTCCCTAGTTAATTAAATAATATTCAAAGTAAACACTGTATGTAAAAATGGTACATGATGTTTAGTCAATAAGGTTTTCCTTATGAATTTTCGATTCCTTCTTTCAAGGGGGAGATTGTTAAGTCATTAAGGCTTTCTTTATGACTTTACCATTCCTCTTGTTTTGAAAATCACAAACATCTTATCTCAAGGCAATTTTTTTTTTACTTCTATAAGGAAAATTTCCTTCCCCAAGGAAATTTATCCTTACCTTGTTTCATTGTCCATATCATAATTTTTCTAAGTGTAAAATTTGGATTGATACCAAAACCTCATAATCATATAATACTTAGATATGAAGCATTCTGTTTAAGACTTCAAATTCTAGATATGAACTCTCATGAAGTTCAACTCTGAATTCTGGATACGAACTCTCATGAAGTTCAACTCCAAATTCTGGATATGAACTCTCATTAAGTTCAAATCTGAATTCTGGATACAAACTCTCATGAAGTTCAACTCGGAATTTTAGATACGAACATTCATGAAGTTCGACTCTGAATTCTGATTACAAATTCTGGATACAAAATTTCTGAGTTCTAACTCCGAATTCTGAATACAAATTCTGGTTACGAACTTTTCTAAAGTTCTGACTCTGAGTTCTCTGTATTCAGACTCCGAACTCTTATGAGTTATGACTCTGAATTCTCATGAAGTCTAACTCCGAACTTTATAAGTTCAGGTTCCGAATTCTTGTGAATCCAGATTCTGAATTTCCTTGAAATTCAGACTCTTGAATTCTCTAGAATTCAGGTTCCGGATTCCTAGAAAACAGAATCTGAATATCTTTTTACTATAGACTCCGAATTCATTTTTGGTTAGACTCTGAACTTTCATATTTACCTACATTCCAAATATCATATTTTGGTTATACTTACACTCATTTTTTTATAAAACTATGTCATGCTTTTAGTTATCAACTAACTGTTGTTTGAGTGACACGTGTACAAGTCCCTCTGAAATTCAAGGAAAAATATGACCGTTGGAGGAGGGAGCCGACTGTTGAATTCGTGCCTATAAATTGGGGATCATTTGAAAGATAACACTCTCTTTTAGAGAATAACTTTGACAATTTTGATTACATTCTATTGAAGTGATTTCTAGAGAGAGAGGCTCTTATAAACTATCAGGCTTTATGCAGAAAGTTTGAACGACTTATTCAAACTTTTCTTCATGCAGATTTGCTTAGTGTCGAGGTTCGATTTCCTTAAAATTTGAGACCTCGGGTTGTGAAGTCATAGGTTCTGATTTCCTTACAAATAGAGGGCTTTCAGGGATAGCAAGATAGATACCGATCATCAGATTGAGGTCTTACCTGAGTTTTCGTAAGACATACTTTCTTGAAAGTATAAATCAAGGGACCTCTTATCCAGGGTTGTTGGATACCCTCCTCTTTGGGTTAAAAGAGTTTCTAATTGTTACTTTTAGTGTTACTACTTTGTTTTCCTTTGTGAATTTGTATTTTTAAGGAAAGTATAACTTTCTTATACTTCCTTAAACTTGTACTCTGATTTTTTTAGATTCTATATGCTTTAAGGTAGAATCTTAATTGTTGTAAACTTTTAATAAGTTTCGTTTTCAGAATCAATTTTCCAGTATCAAGCAAGTTTTTAGAATATAGAGGTGTTGTGAACTTTGGTTATGCAGAATTTCCTTAGGTATTTTTAAAGTATACAATTCACCCCCCCCCCCCTCTTGTATTTGTATCTCATTTTACATATTCGATCCTACATTTGGTATTACAGAGTATATCATACTCAGACATACCATCTCAACACATAAATTAGGCAATAATAATATCTATGATATAATAAATATGTATATTTAATGAATTATTTAATGAATTATAATCATAAATTAAAGGTGTGGTATATATACCATAGAAATTAAAGCAGGGTCATAATATTAAAATATGCCTCAATGAAGTGAAATTGAGATGAAGTCCCTTACCTCACACTTTCTTTTTCTTATATGTGATTTAAACTCCTGTATAATGGTATAAAGTTTGTTATTAATTTAAAAAAAGAACCATTTTCATATTTATTATATCTTATATGATCCTCTTATATCATCTTATCAACCATTTGTTAATAATATTAATTTATTACCCTTATTTCAGGTATTAACTGCTTCATTTTTCTATGCATGTTTTTGCATATCAGTCTCAATTATTGTGTATAATATATAGTTCTAGTATCTCCATAATTATATTAAGATTATAGATATAATATTTATTCATTATATATATTTTTATAATCATTCTTTAATGGTGAACAAGTAAAATTAATTGCATCATCTCATGGAGATTGTAGGTCGTACGTACGCACGAGCGGCGGTATCATTACCTTAATGGTGAAAGGGTAAGAAAGTGGATGATATATAAATTTATTCAGAATCAATATAATTTAATAATTATCATATATATCTATTATTTACATCATTATACCCATCAAATTAATGTGGTGATGAAAAAAAAATTACACCACGGTGTGGAGCTGGTAAGTTGTACATACGAACGCATGGTGCTTTCTTTTTTCATAAGATGGATAAAAAATAGAATTTGGTTTTCCCATAATAATAATAACATATAATAATATATATGATGCTATATTTATTACTTTATCATGGAAACAAATCATTAAGAGTAAGTATAATAAGAAATAAACTTGAAAGAGTCGATAAAGACGATTACCACTTCTTCAATGAACTTCCTTTATAACTTCTCTTAAGGGACCTAGGTTAGGTATTTTGGTAGGAACATAACCTCAATAACATAAATAAGGATGTTAAAAAGTGAAATATTCATATTTGTTTCGATCTTCATGGCTCAAAGTGGTGTAAATAAGTGAAGTAGGGGGTTCCCTTTTTATAATTGAGGTGAGAGGCACTTTTGGAAACTCTCAAAATTTTATATTAATATAAATTAATTTTCAATTAAAACTAGCTCAAAATGATTTATTTTAAATATAATATGATTTTGGGTTGAATTAAACTCATAAAATAATTTTTATATAAATTTATTTTATATTATTACCCTTATCTTTTGGTTTTAACCCTTATTTAATTCTTTTAACTCTTATCGTGACAACATAGTCTTTTACTATTTGAGGGTCAATATAGTTATTATAAAATGCCCCAAAAATATAAATGAATCATGGATGAAATTTTAAACCTTAACCCAATAATTTCAATAAATTTTATATTTATATAAATTTTATATCATTTAATAAAATATTATTTATTTTAAAATATCATTAATGTCAATTTTGACATTATTCATTACTTGACTTTTACAATGAATCAATAAAACAAGATATCTTAAAAAAATATTTTAATTCATCTATAATATGTCAAGTTATTATATAAAGTTTTTTTATGACATTAATTGTCTCAAATTATATTGATTTTAGTAGTTTTAATATCATTTATTTTATTTTTCCATTAATTTAATTATTAATAAATCATCATTGTGAAAGCCTTTATAGTAATTATTTTTTACCTAAAATTTAAAAATAAATTACCATGATTAATATAAATATTTTATATTTAGAAATAATATTTACGTTTTATCATATATTTTTGATGAACATATATTAAAAAATTATACTTATTAAAAACACTATTGTGACAAGTTTGACTTTTTTTAAAATAAAATTCTATAATTGACTTAAAGTCATAAAAGTGGCTCCAATAGGTAATAAATTTGGAAAAAGGATGATTTTGGTCAAAAATAACTAATAAAATAAAATTATTACAAGTTTTAGGGTAATTTTATAATCCTTTTCATAATTATTTTTACCCTTAATTACTCGATTTATCATTAACCATAGTAATAAAAATTACTAAGTTTATTATTTGTATTGTCCAAAAATAAAATGGAAATATTTAATAAATATGTACCTTATTATTAAAAATATACAATCAATTTTTAAAAATTAAAAACATATAAGTTTATAAAATTAATTTAAAATTAATGTTGTAGATGAAGAGAGAAAATAGGCTTTTAAAGTGAAAATGTTCACAAATTTAAAATGTTTTTATATCTAAATTCAATATAAAATGATTCCAATAACCTTAATTGAATTAATATATTTATAATTGATCTAAATTTACATTAAAACCAATTTAAAATATAATTTATCATTATAAATTATTTATATGAAGTTTTTCACTATTCATAAAAAATAAAACATATCACAAAAATACAAAAACTTCAACCAAAATAAATTTTGATATAAAATTTTCAAAAATAATGCTTTATTTTTAAAATATAATTTATAAAATTGTCAAAATTTAGTTTTAAAACAAGTGCACCATTATAAAGTGACAAAACTGCTATTAGAAAAATATAGCTTTTTATGCATTTATTTTCATTTATTATTATCATACTCCCATCAAATATATTAGATTAATTTAAAAACTTTTTATTGAATATATAATATATAAATTTGATAAATTAGTTAATATTTTTCATTCCCATCAATTTAATAGCTGGGTTGTAATAATATTTCATTGTTCATTTAAGTTAGGTATTGTGTTCCACATAAGCTATCGAAGAAACTGAATTAATTTAAGAAGAGACATACCATAAAATATTGGGGTTCTATACATGTACTAAAATCAGGGGTCATAACAATAGAGAATGATCATTCTTATAACAAAGAATTAGTTGGTATTATATATCACAAAGAGAAAGTTCTATGGAACAAGACCACTCACCTGGTCAATTTTTTGACAAAACAACCATCTTGAGGAAACTATGTGGGAACCTCATGATGTAATGAGGTAAAAGTATCCACAGTTGTTGGTACCAAAGTGATGAATTTTGAGGGATAAATTCATTTTAAGTGGGGTAGTATCTAACACCCCAAGATTTTGAGAAATATTTTTTTGAATAAATTTTATCTTTTCAATATTTTATGTTACACACAACATCGATTTTAGCATGAATTACACACAAATCCATGTTTAAATGAAAGGTGAAATATTATTAAATTGTTAATATTTAATATGATATTTTACACCTAAATGTTAGAATAAAAAGTATTAATATGATTAACTAAATTATGAAAATATATGGTTTACACATGTATATATAATGAATTTCTAGATAACCAATTAATTATAAATGAAAATAAAAACCTTTTAAAAATAAAGGGAATCATTTTCTGAAAAAAAAAACTAGTTTTATATACACAAACATGTTTTATATCAATAAATTAAGTAAATCACTTTTGGTTATTTATATTAATGAAATTTATATATTATATATTCAATAAATTTTATAATATTTATCTTATGTGTAATATAGACAATAGATAAGAATAAATCCAATTTTATGCTTTAAAACTGTATTTTTTTTAAAAAACAATTTTTTCACCTTTTGTGAACTTATTTAAATTTAATTTTTTTTAAATTAAAAAATATATTTTAAAAAATTAAATTAATTTTTTAAATCATCGTGTAAAAATTATTTTAGGGTAAATTTTTTATAATTTTCTAAGAAGATATATTCTTTAATGAATAGTGAAAAATATTGGTTTTTATTAAGAATTGTCGTTTATTTTAAAACATTTAAAAACTTAAAAATTATTTTAATATGGTTTTGGAGGAAAAATTATTTCAATTATATATCTATTAATCCAATTTAGTTCATTTTATTCAATTTAATATTGAATCTTGATATAAAAACTTTTTAAACTTTTGAACATTTTCCCTTCAGAAAATCTCTTTCTCGTCGCATCAACAGGGTTAATTTTAAATTAAACATTGAAACTTTTGTTATGGTAAATTGTAAAAATGGATTTAATATTTTGAATTGGAATAATTTATATGATATTATAAGTACAACTAAATTTTTTACCATAATTAGTAGTAAAAAGAGTGAAAAACAGTTACCGCGGTTAAGGTAAAATTGGGTTTACCTGGGGGTTAAACTAAAAATATTAGGGTTAAAAATCAACCAAAACTTATCCAAAACTAATTTTCTGTCCATATTTCTATCTTATATCTTCTATATTTTATAATTTACCATTTCGGGTCCTTTTGTCATGATAAAAAACATCGGTACATATTTTTCTTTTAAAAAATACTCATCTCACTTATAAAAGCCCTCCACCCCTCCTCTCTTATTAAAACATAAAAATTAATTTTTTTAAATACATGATAAAATAAATTAATTAATTATATCCTATCATCTTATAATCCTTATTTTTTTTATAAAGTCAACCTAGTAAGGCTTTTTGTGCAAACCAAAAGTAGTTGTCTGAAGAAGAGGTAACAACCTTAATCGAGCATTTTATTTTATTTCTTCCTCCAACTAATTCAATTATTATTAAACCGTGATTATATAATAACATAAGTATGTTAAATATATTTATATGTTTCTATGTTTATTTCATAACCTATATATTTCTCCTCTTCCATCAAATGGGTTATGAAATCATTATTCATGTGTATGGCGGGCTATCGTCTCACAAATTGATGTTATTCTTTTTCCATCACCACCTATCACAGTTGGATATAATTATTGATTTATTATTTATATATAATATTTATGATATAATTATAATTTTTTAATTATATTATCACATATAACTCTTAATTTCCATTCCTTAGGGGATACGATAGCATCATTTGTGTGTACAGCGGACTACCGCTTCGCGAAACGATGTGATTTGTTTTTTATGTACGCTTTACATGGAAGGTAATGATGATAGGTTTAAATAAAAATATGTGATATATATTATATAAAAAAAATATTATATTTTAATATATCATTACCCTATTTTCTTTATTTTCTTTAAAAAATGGAAACATCATTTATGCATAGGTACGGTTTACCACCTCCATGAACATGGTATTTTATTTTCTATACCTGAATTTTAGGGATGGTGAGAAATAAATATATACTAAATATATATGATATTTATATCATGTTTAACATTATGGATAATAATTAAACATGATAAAATTAAGAGGACCAAAAAACACAAATCAAAACATACACAAAAATCGAAGGAGTTTTACCCAAAATGTGATTTTAAAAAGGAATTATTGATAAATGGGTAATAAAAAGTCACAAGTAAATCATATATGGTATTATACATATGTGTTTTGTTCTATAATATATGTATAATAAATATATATTTATTATACAGTAGGTTTTAATATGTATGAATATATTTTAGACGTAATATAAGGGATTTGTTGCCTCTCTTTTATTTATAGGAGACAATTGGAAATTCACCACTTGTTTATTTTTAGTGGTGTAAATAATTCCTATTTGGCATTTTATTTCATGTATATCATTATTTTTATGATATTTAAATTTTCATTTGATGTTATGACCTATCGGGGCTTATGATTCAATATATTACTTAAGCGGTAAGGGATGTTTCATCACACTTTTATATCTATGAGATACATGCCATATTCACTACTTGTTTCTTATATGTGGTATATATGATTTACAAGAATTTATTTTTTATTTATTCTAATTAAAATTATTTGTACTTTCATATCCATTTTATTATCTCTCTTTCATGGGGTTTACAGTTCAAAATATACCCAAGCGGTAAGGGATTTTTTGCTCAATTTTTCTTCTTTGAGACATATTTCATGTCATGCATGTATCTACTTTTATGAGGTGTATATGAAGACCCTTTTACATGTAATATAATGAATTTATTTATTCTCATGATATTCTATGTTTCAATTAATGTTATTATTTCATGGGGGTTACGATTCAAAGTTACCAAAGTGGCAAGGATTTTATGTTAAAATATCATCATATATCAAGATTGCTCATGATTATGCCTCCAATGATGAAATATTATAAACTACCTCTCAATAAAATCATGTGTTTCTTATTATCTATTTATTTTTTAGAATACATTTTTCCCTTCATTTTTCTTGATTTATATTCTCAAGAGTTCAAAGGAATTTTTTTACGATAAAACATCTTTATTTCTCTCTTCAATCAAAAACCCATTTTTCTTCTAAAACCATATTTTATAAAAATGTTTCCAAAATTTTTTTTTAATATTATTAAAATAATTTATTTAAGAAATTTTTACCTATGTTTTAATTTTTACAAAAAGAAATAAAAAGAATCTTCATTTTGAAAATGCATGTTTGACTTTTACTTAAAATGTGAATAGAATATTTTTTTAACGTGTATGACATGAATAGAATTTACCACCATAATTACCATTATTTTATTTGAATATTACTTTATAACTTTTCAAGGTTATTTTCAAAGAAAATTATTTTCAAAAAATTTTATATTTTAAAAAAAATAAAATAGGAAAGGATACTTTCCTCAAGAAATGTTTTAAATGGTTTTTAAATATTGATTTTTAAGTTTTAAAATTTTATTTTTAAAGAAAAGGATATCAAAAATGTATTATGGATTTTTGGTTTTAAAAATTAATTTTCAAAGAAAATTTATTTTCCATAATAAATGTTGCAAGTGTATTTTCAAAATCTTTTTTGACCTAATATTACATCCCTTGATTTTATTTATGCCTACTAGAGATATGATCCAAGTATACCATTCTTATTCTTTATATGAATGGTTTATGTTTATGATGGTATAATGCTTATGGAACCTACTTATTTTCATGGGTTATTCTATGATGAAATGATAAAATGGTTATTAAACCTGTATCTTTTCTATGGGTTATGATAATATGAAATGTTTATGAAACCTATTTCATTTAATTGGTTATGATATGATGAATGTTTTATGATATTATGGAAAACATACATTTGATTCCCATTATTTGATTAGTGGTACCTATATATCCCTCTAATGAATTGGGTTAATATTTACATCTCATGAGATAGACAGGACTGGAATGGGGAGTAAACCTAGTTCATTAAGGGAATTTGTCCACTATAATGGTCTTGGGAGTGAAACTTGACTACTATGATGGTTTGTGGAGTGAACCCATTATACTATGATAGCATTTCTAGTGAATTTTGACTACTATGGAAATTATTTTCTATGATTATGTGTATGGAACAATTCCATGTATTATGTCAATGTTATACTCTCATGGATCATGTTATTTGATTTATTTATAATTCATGTCATATGAACTGTCAATATTTCTTCCGTGACTCGAGATTTGGATCTTTGATATGTAGGGTATGGTTTTCATATATTATGCTCACATTTTCATACCCTTATGGTCATGTTATGTTTACAAATTTCCACTCATTTAACCTTAATTATAATCAAAGAACACCATTTCTTCTATTTCTTTTCACCATGTTATTAGTAAAGACTTTAAGTAGGGTATGTATATAAAGATTACTAAATGGGAAGATCTTTGTGGAAACATTGAATATTTTTTAATAAATAAGAAGATTGTGTACATAGTATCCAAAGGAACTAAACCATTATGGTTATTAGGCATGTGTTTGTGTAATTTATTGAATATTCATCTAAAAAGATGTAATATTTATGTATGAAAATCTTGGGTTGTTATTGGAAGGTTCTCGATCGAGAAGAGGATATGGGGTCGATTTCACTTACAAGAAACACTTTGGGTAAAATATGAGTCAAGTGGAAATGAAATATTGAGGGAAAATATAAAACCCCATTAATATAAAACTATGGATTATCTTTCAAAAACAATCTTGATTTGAAAATAATATTGTCAATGAAACATTTACAGTTTGAGTGATATTTTGATAAAATCCACTTGTAAGTTTGGTATCTCTTAAATAGATTAACATTTAAATAAGGTACATGATATGAATATTAAAACCCCATGAATATGGTAAAATAAATTCATTATTCATTGATCACACAATATTAAAGGTATCATGGGGTACATTAAGAAATATGCCTCAAGAAATTAAATTTTAGGAAAATAACCCCTTACCTTGTTTCCTCGTTTAGTCGAATGCACTCTAAGATCCAATATAAAAAACATAAATATATTAACCATATATTTACAAAAAAAAATCATATACATAACCTTTTATAAACTTTATTTATAATTATTCTTTATATTTATATTAGTTAGTTATTACCTATTTTCGATGTCGGATGTGGGTAATCTTGATCATTTTGAATTAGTTTCATAATAGAGGTGTTGTTATTCATTCATCTCACAAAGTTCATAATTAAATTTTCACGAAATTTACTATAATTTATGAATTATAATTATTTATGAAGTTTAAATTTCCTTCCTTGAGTACTTTATTCTCTATCCTAGAATAATAAATCGACAGTGAACATTTTTCAGTAACTTATAAAGGATGTTTTCTTAATTAATGGGTTAAATATTGATATATATTTTCTAGAACAAAAAAATAATTATTTACATATTTATATCTTATAATACCAATAATTAAGTTTTCATAATCATTCATGATATAATTTCTTATCATTGTTCAAGTAGGTGGTCAAACCTTCCAAAATAAGAACATATCATTCTTAATGGATGATTATGAGGAGATTTTGTTACAATATAATTAAACCATTAGAATAATGATATAATTTAGTGTTTATTAGTCTCATATATCATAACTATAAATAAATTACAAGAATAAATAATTGATATGAAAATATTATATGGTTTGAATTAAAGATTTTCCTCTTAGTATACTTATTTTAAACAATTGTAGTAATGATAATAATTTATTGATCATATCATTAATAGTTTCTATAATTTTTTATAAAAAATATTAATTATGTCATAAACATAATATTTATCTATTAGAACCATTATCATTTCCATCCATGTAAGTACATTATGAAAAGAAAAGTAGAAATCAATTGTCTCATGGAGCTGGTAGTCCACATGTACGCATGGTTGACGATTCCACTTTCTATAGAACGGGAGAAATGAATAATATATTTTATAATTTAATAATATAAAATAGGTTATAAATATAATAATAATTTATAAAATTCAACATTATTACTATTCTTGTAAGCTGGTTAAGGAAAACGTAACATGATGCTTTGTGGAGGTGGCCGTCCGCGCACACACACATGAATGTTATATTCACTTTTCTAAAGGGGAAAAGAGAAAAGGTGATTAATAATCATTCCCATATAATAATAAAATTAACTATATAATCAATACTAATGTAATTTAATATTTATTTGAAAATTATAGTTGTAAAATAAAAATAAAAAGGAAATAAGCTAAGTAAAAATGATTACTCATGTTGAGCGCTTTGAGATTTGTATAGAAAATTCCTTATAAATGGATGACATAGGAAAATATATTGGGACCATAAGAACAATAGAGTAAAATTTTATTACAGTAAAAGGAAATAGGGTAGTTCCTAATTAGTAAACTAACTTTTTAGGATTTCCTTGAAGGGGTGGTGAGAGATCCCTTTTATAAGTGGTGAGAATAGCATTTTTTGTAAATATTTCACCTTAATATAAAGGGAGAACATGTTAAACATCTCAATTTTATCCAAAAATAGAAAATAATTGATTGGAGGGTTATATAAGGCTGATAATATCTCAAAAAATCAATTATAAACATGTTTTTAACATGTTTTAATCTCTTTACCTCTTGGATTATGACTTTTGTCATTTAAACTTTTATCGCAGTAAGTAGATTTTACCTAAGAAAACTTAACCTTTATGCCTAAAAATAAAGTGGTGTTTATTAGATAATTTGGAAATAATAATTATAAATTTTAAATCCATTTCTTTATGATCCAATTTATAAAATTTTTAAAAATTAATTTTAATATAATAATTGCATAATTTATTAAAACATTTTTTAAGAAAAATATTACTTGAGTTCTAAAATATAAATCATATGTTTGTAAACTATAATAAATATTTTAAAATGTATAATTTAAATTTTAAATATATTTTTTAAATAATTTTTTTTTTAATTTCTAATTCATACATATATACTAATAATGGCATAAAAGTCATAGTATTAGTATATTGCACTATTCACCTAAAATCGATTTTTTTAGAAAAATATCAAAAAACAATGCTAAGATAATTTTGATATTCTAAATATAAAAATGAAATTATATTTATCTTATTTATATTCTAAAACTAATAAATTTGGTTTTTAAATTAAAATAAAAAATATAAATAAAAACTTCTTTTATTGGAAAATGTTGCTTTTAAACATTAAGTATTTTTAATATTATTTAATGTCAATTTCTAATTTAAAAGATGTTAATATTTTAGTTCATATATAGTAATATTTTAAAATAATTTTATTTAATATATTAGGATATAAAATACTTAACAAAAAATAAATATTACTTTTATACAAATTTTTCTTTAACAAATACCATTAAAATTAATTATTTATATTCAAAAACTTTATTTTATTACTCCAATGATATTAAAATAATAATTTTAATTATATATATACATTATATTATATTTTAATAGTATTAATATTAATATGTAACGCATATATATATATATATATCATATTTTAATATCATATTTTTATTTCATTATGACTTATATTATTTTAAATTTACTACTTAATAATACACACTTTGAGTATACCTATTGGATATATAACCAATGAAAAAAATTTCAATGACTATATTTCCAATGATCATATTTTCAATGACTATATTTATAACATCCAAATTTCATTTTTCTATATAGAATTACAAATCCATTCATTCCACTCTCACTTCATGAGGTACAGTTCTTATTTCATATTATATATTTTTCATAATGATTTCTCCTTTCATTATGCTCTTCAAAATTATAAGTTTTGTTTGGATATTGGTGATCCTCAAGGTTAAAGATGATCTAGAAGATTTCCTACTCATGATGATTTGTTTTTATTTTTCTATCCAGTATTCCTTATTTATTTATTAACTTTAAATGGATGTATTTCATCCATGGTGAGTAATAGTCCACATTGTGTAGTACTTAGTTTTATGTGATTTTTTTGTAATGTACCACTTATTAATTAATAAAGTGTCTTTAATCTATTTCATATCTTGTAGGGAACATTTTCTAATCATGTTTTAATCCTTTTTAGAGAATAAAAAAATGTTCCTTAACATTTTATTCATGAATAATAAAAATGATAATGATGATAATGATAATAATAATGGCTCCTAAAACCTAGGGTGTTACCTTGTGGTGTCAAGATGTTATTTTTTAAAAAATTATATGATTCATTTTCTCATGAATGAGAAGTTGAGTTTTAAGATGATGTTTTGAAAAGTTGCATGGGTTTCCAATCAATCCAAAGGGGAAGATTGTATTTCCCTTATAATTTTTAAAGAAGTTGTATTTATTTCTACCCTATTTGTAAAATCTTATAAGATGTTTGAGAATTTTTTTGAGATACTTATAAGTGAGGTAAAAGTTTTTTGGAGGTTTACAAGTTCATTTTAGAATAATTTTAATATATTGTATGAGATCTACAAATTTATGAAGTAAATTATCCTATTCATAGGATAATTTACCTACTCATAAGAAATTTCTTCTACACATATGAGTTTTGAGAAAATTTGAAAAGGGATTTATCCTACACGGGTTTCCCATAAGACAATTTACCAACATGTAAAGGATTTCTCAGTTCATATGATATTTTATTGAATTTTATAAAATGTATTAATCTTATATGGTCCACCCAGGAGATAATTTACTTGAACATAATCGATTTGAGATGTCTATAAGATAATTCATTTATATTGAAATATTTTTAAATATCCCTAAAATGATTTACTTATTCAAAGAATATTTTGGGCCCTGTAGTAGAATTCATCTATGGTGAAGAGAAGTTGTCATCTTGTATGATATTTTAGATTGACGTAAAGGTAACTCATAACTTCTAAAAGTAGCATCATGGTCACATAGAGCTATATAAGGGTATCACTAATGAAAAAGGTCCTATATAATGATATTCTAAATATTTCTCTACCTACTTAAAGGTAATCAAAATATTTTTCGATGTAAATTAGTACCTATATAAAGGTAACTTTGATTATTTGGGACCTTTATAAATGTAATAAAGAGTGTTTATATAATTAAAATTCTTAACTAGAGACTAAATCTGGGAATGATTTACTATTTTAGTATTTCTAAATTACCATGTACTTATTCAATAGTCATACTTTAAGTTGTGTTTCAAGGAATTTTGAATTTAATGAGATATAATGTGAATATATTTCTTGTATATTTCAAATTAAAATATTTGAAATTATTAATACTGAAAGTTTCCTCTATTTTTCAAGGAGACTTTGACCGAGAAAATTGATTCATCTAGAAAATAAGTACTTTCCAAAAATCTATTTGGAAACATTTTTTATATTCAAATTGTGAATATAAAAATTATAAATGAAGAAAATAAAAAAATTTCAAGAATTATCAAGAGAGTTCAATAAGTTAATGTATCAAAGAGTGATATTTTTATAAGATCATTAAACTTCATGAATATATAATTTCTATATAGTTTAAAACAATATATATTCCAATGTTGTTGATTTAGGTGCTTTCTATTAAGAAGGAAGATGAACATCTCCAGTATGTATCCTATCATACATGAGTTATTTATTCTGAACTAATGGGAGGGAGATAAATCTACTAGTACTTCTTTTATACTCATCTAAAAGTCGAATTATTTCTTAAAGAATATCTATTCTTTGATGTTGAGGAATCTTATCATTTCCTAAATATCTGATTCAACCAAGAGCGAGAAGAAAATATATAAAGTCTAGTGGTACCTGGATAAATAATTTTTTTTTATTTTCTATTACAGTATATGTTCAAGGATGTCACTTTACCTTACTTTATACTATATTTTGGTATCTTATCAAGATTCAACTATGTATAGTTCCATAATCATGTAATCAGTATTGTATTAGTGATAATCAATGTTTCAGAACCCGGAAAAAATATTTTAAGTATTAGGTTGAATCTTGTAAAATAATTATTCAATAATTGTTTATTATTATCTTTTTATATAGGTGAGGAATATATTTTAATATTGGATCATGAATAAATGGGTTTTTTCTTAAAAAAAGAGAATTTGTAAAAACAAGCACCATTAATTAACCCCCCTAGTATTGTGATAACCGATCTGGGTACTTCAGTCTATAGGAGATTAACTTATTACACCATCATTCATAGCCTATTATTAGCCTTTGTGTAAGATAAACATAGTAAATGGTTGGTTGTGTGAGAAAAAATTTTCATACAACAGTCTAGATAGGATTATATCAGTGCTCATTTGGTGGTATAAATAAATCATACTTGGAAATAATATTCTATTATAGCATCAATATTTATTAAGTGATTCAATGCTCTATTCTATTTCAATTATTTGGTACCATAATATAATATAGATATACATATCATATAATATGTTATATTGAAAAACTAAAGGATTGTGTTTTTTCATTGGTTGTGATATCTTATATTGTATAGTGTGACTCAATCACAACCTATAATATCTTATATTGCAAGATAATCAATAGAAAAAGGTATCTATAATATTTTATGATATATATCATGCAATTAATACAATATATATATTTTTATTTATTTATTGATATGATATTTAGAATCAAGTAACATAGAAATTATTTAATATTGCTTATGGGTTTAAACAGATCAAATAAAAATCCTTCAATACAATAGAAGTAAATAGAAGCCTCGGACCCCAAGATCAACCATTAATGAAACCTAAAACCTTATATAAACATGAAATAAAGAGTATATGTGTACCGTATATAGAATAGATTTTTTTATTTTATTTATCACAGTGGTTTGATAAAGAGGTCATAGAGTTATCCAAAAGACTCCCACATCTATGGTGTATCCATGGGATGATATAAATCTACCAATAATCATGTGTGATTCACCGTATCTCCATGGTATGGCAGTACCTATCAATTTAAATGATTAAAAATAATAGAGCTTAAAGGTAGAGATAATTAGTATATAAGATGATATAGTAATTTCATACAGAAATATTAAATCATTTTTTAGGAATATTCAATAGATATCACAATAATACATGCCCTAGTACCATAAAATTTTTGTATATTTTAAGATCATATACATGATAAAATTATTTAATGATTGATATTAAACATATCATAAAAATTTCTTCTCATATAATACCCTTCTTAAACATTTTGTACTTAAAAATTTTCTCTATAATCTGGGGAAATGGAAACATAAGAAAGGGTGATCGTAGATGCTCAGTAAGGGTAAACATGGGATATATCAGTTAATGAACAAATGTGAGCATAATATAAGAATAAGGGTATGATAAAATGATTATAACTTATAAAAAACATACAAAATCATTCATACATAAAAAAACATGAGTCGTGGTATAAAACTTTATCATAAAAAATATTTAAGTCATAAGAGTGTAGAATCATTGATAATCAATCATGAGCCATGAAATGCTATCATAAGCATAAGAATGTATCATGGGAGTGTGGAAAAATCATTAGAATATAAAATCATTTCAATAGTCAAGAATTTTTTTCAAGACCAACATAATATAGTGGGTAGAGTCTCATAATGGATTGGGTTCACTCCCTATTCCATTATTATTCGTAATGGATAGATTCCCATATTGGATTGGGTTCACTCCCCATTCTCTTACATAATATCTCATGAGATATAAATCTTTACCCAATAAATTTTTAGGGACATATAATTTTAGTATTACCCATTACATAATGAATACCATACATATGTGTGCCAAAATATCATAAAAACAGTCATCATTACATCATCGCTTAATTTACTCATAGGAAATAAATGGGTTTCACGAAAAAATAATTATCATAATCCATTAGGAGAAATAAAGTGGATATTATCATTATATTATACCTCCATTAAAGTATAATATTCCTTAAATGTTGTTGAAATAGATAAAAAAATATTTTTATAAAAGTATTTAAAATATGATTTGAAAAACTAGAGGAAACACCCTCTTCTATTGGTAACTTTTAGAAAAACTAAAAATTGCAAGAAAAATGGGAATATTATTTTCTTTATGAACCATTTAAACTTTTAAAGGAATATTAAAAATACATAATAGTATTGATGTAAAGAAAATTGTTTCATTTGGTAAATGTTAAAATGGATTTTTTCAATACTTTTGTAAAAAGTCAAATATAACCCATACAGAAAAAATTTTAAAGATTCCTTTTTAAATATTTAAAAAGAAATTAAAATATGGTTCAAAATGAATTTAAAAATAATTTTATATTATAAAATAACATTCTTTAAACATTTTAAATAATATGGATATTGAATAAAAATATTCTCTAACAAAAAGGATAAATATGGTCAATATTTTTTAAAAACATTCTTTTGGTATTTTTGAGTACCAAAGAGGGTAAAATATAAATAATATTTTAAAAAAATTTAAATAAAAATATTATGATAAAATATATTTGGTTTAAGAGAGATATATCATATAATTTCCCCAATTGAGATTTAAACCTGAACAGTTCTGATTAAAAATGAGATTGCAATATAAACCCTTACCTCAAGTCCCGACTTGGTTCGTACATAATCGTATATCCTGTATAATAAGTTTATATTTACTATAAATATATATAAACACCATATTCATACTTATTTTAATAGATATGAGTCATTCATAATTTAAAATCCCCCATTCATTAATGATTCTTCACTAAAAATCGGTATCCTGAGTGTTCATTGTTTCAATTTTCATACATGTTTCAATTTTTTGATTTCAGTAATTTCAAATTAGTCACGGTTTAATAATCTCTAAAATCTTAATAATTTAAAATTTTAAATATTTATTCAATATATAAACTTTTAAAAAAATCATTTAAGTCAGTGATGAAAAATGAATTACATCACTTCATGGAGGCAGTGGTATGCACGTGCGCACGGGTGATGTTTTCATTTTTAAAATAGAAATAAATGAAGGTAAATAATAATATATCTTTATATAATCATAATTATATAATAAATATCATATATATTCATTAAATATATCAACATAACCATCCATGTTATGTGTTGATGAAAAAAGAAAACATTTCACTTCATGGGGATGGTAGTCTTTAAATACACATGAGCAAAGCTTTCATTTTCCATTGAATGGAAAGGGTATAGAAAATGGTTATACTATTAGCATAAAAAAATAAGTATATTAAATATATTTATTTCACTATATTAATATGTTTATATAATATTTTTAAGAGTTATAAGAAGAAGTAAACTTGAAATAACTTGGTTAAGATGATCACCTCCACTATGTGTATCTTCCTTTGGATTACACCTTAAGACTTCATATAATGGTATTTTGGTGATACCAAGACCTTTATAATGTGATAAGGAAAGTTTTTAATAGATTTTTGTAGGTACTTTTTGATATAGACTTCCCAATGTGTTTGAATTATTTATAGGAGTAGGTTCCCTTTTATAATTGGGGGGAGTGGATCCCTTGTAAATATTCAAAGTTTTAAAATAATGTACAATCATTTTCTTGGAAAAATTGTACAAAATAGAAATTTTTTAGAGAATGGGATAATTTGATGAAAAAATAAATGCAAAAAAATATATTTATACAAGTTTAATTGATGATTTAAAACTTATATCTTTGTTTAACACCCCCCCCCCATTAACCCTTTTAACCCTTACCATGGCGATAAGATTTTTAGCATGGTAACTTTAGTACCCCCCCAGTTTCAGGTACATAACCCCTTTTCTTACATTTTTTTTAATTGTTGTGTCTTTAATAGAGAGTTTCCAAAAAATAGAGAGTTTTCATAAAATAGAGAGTTTCCATAAAATAAAGTGTTTCCATAAATTGGGTTGTTTCCATAAAGTGGGGTGTTTCCATAAAGTGGGGTGTTTCCAAAACGTGGGTTGTTTCCATAAAGTGGGGTGTTTCCATAAAGTGTGTTGTTTCCATAAAGTGGGGTGTTTCCATAAAGTGGGATGTTTCTATAAAAAATGTTTTTCCATAAAAAGGGTAAAGGTGAAGGATGGGAGATTTGGGGGGATTTATAAAGAGTTTTGGGACCTAAAGGAAGGTCGCATGATCCATACATAGTTGGCCCAAACTGTGTGGTCAAACCTTGCATAGAGGTCAAATCTAGATCTTATTTTCTAGGAGCTTACTAGTTTTTTCTCTATATATTTTGTTTTGGATTAAAAACACCCCTATTTAGATATCACTCTCCCTAGAAGGCTAGATAACCCTCCCCACATGAGTTGGAGCCAACCCAGAGCCTTCCCTTGGTGATTTCGAGTCTGATTCTTGAGGTATGTCGCCATTCTTTCCCGATTTGTCATCTTTTCTTAGATCTACTTAGATCTACTTCTCTGATCTCCATTATTTCTCAAATATGAACCTATAGTGGGTAGATATATATTTTTAGATTCCAAATAATTCAATGTTGATTCATGATCTTGGTATTATAAGAGAACTAAGGATGTTCTTGGAGAATCGACCCACTTTCTTGTGCGTTCTTCGTCTGTTGTCAAAGTTTCATCAAAACCTTCAAGGTAGGTGGCTTCACTCTCATCTCCTCTTGCTAGAATTTATTGTATTATATTCAAATTGGTTTATTTTTTTTAATTTATGGAAAAATCTTTATTTGTGATGATTTATGGTTTTTGTGAAATTGTGTGATCTTGGTGAATAGTTGTGAAAAAGGGCGTTCAGTTTCATGAATTTAAAATGATGATTTTAAATTATGGATTTTATGGAATTTCTAAATGGTTGATGAAAAATATATTTTAAATATAAATGGTTTTCAATAAAAATGTAGTTTTATTAAAATGGTTTGGAATTGAAATGGATTGGCATTAAAATGGTTTTGACATAAATGGTTTTCAATAAAAAGGTGTTTTTATTGGAAGGGTTGTTTTGGCGTGATCGTTGGGAATATGTGATGTGTGTTCTATTGCATATACAGGGCTTGGTTGAAATATGACCTTGTGCTCGGTGCCAAATGTTTAATGTCACATGGGAATTTCATACACGGGGCTTGGTTGAAATACGACATCGTGCTCGGGGCCAAAGGGTTAATGGAACATGGGAAACAATTACCATGTGACGACTGGGTAGATCGATGAGAAACTGCTCATGAGTATGGAACTGTCATAACGTAGCATTCATGGTTGGTTTCATGGGTTTTAGGAATGGTTGGGTATGCTGATAAAGGGATATTGTGAAATGGTTGTAAATATTGTTTAGTTATTTTTCTGGAAAAAATATCTTTCTGGGAAAATTAGTTTCAATTAAACTTGTATGATTTTGGTAATGAATGGTTTTAAAAACTTGTTTATATTTAGATATAAACTGTTTTGGAGGGATTTTTTTATATAAACTTTTTTATATAATTTTTTCTAACTCTTCTATCCTAGTGGCGTGAGTAGGGAAGTCATTGAGTAAAACCTACTAAGTTTTATACTCACCCCTGCTTGGGCACTTTGGTGCTTTTTCAGATGCTATCTTTTGAGACAAGGGAAAAGGTAATGTTTCACACGTTTTTAGCACCACCTCATGATGTTTGGTCTGTTCAGAGATTTTGGAGCTTGGATCTTGTGGACCATGGAGTCTTGAGGTCTTTGGAGAGTCTTGTGTAGTCTATCCGTTGTGTACTTTGATACTTGGTTATTCTTCTTTTGTTTATTAATTTGATGTGATTGTGAGATACGTGAAGTTTTTGAGTTGTCTTCTATTTGTTCATGCATCAGATAGTGAATTTTTGGTTATGGTTAGTAGGTTTATTGGTTTATTTCTTAAAGGGTAAATCATCCCCCACATGTATTTGAAACCCTTAGGCATTTATTTCCAGCCTTTGGCATCTTGTGGATGTCTCTTAAGGCCTAGTAATGACTCGTTGTACTCTAAATACAATGATAATTGGTGGGTCATTACAAATGGTATCAGCTTGTTCGGTCCTTGCCTAACAAGTAGTCATCAATGTTCCTAGTTTTGGAGATGAAATCCCATCTTGTCTATTCCTTGGATGGGAATCTTAGAAAGGAGTAGGATTGTCAGAACATGAAATGTATAGCATAAAAGGATGTAGCTAACTCTTTTATGATGAACTTCAAGTTACCAGGGATTTGGCTAAATAAGTGTTTGTAGACACTTCTAGAATTTTGAAATCTCATTGTCATGGGTTTAGCCAATGAGACGAGCAAGACATGCATTGTAGAGGAATGAATTCCCACTATGAGTGAAAACATCATTTTGAGGAATGATTCATGTTGTGAAAAAAAGTGTTAACTTTTGAAAAAGAATGGAATTGGTTTTTAAATGAATGATTTTGAAAAACTGAATGCTTATCATATTTTTAAAATGGTTTAATTTTCAAAATCATGTGAAGTGTTTTCAAAAAAAATGGTTGAACATGGGAAAAAGGATGTTTTGGAAAACAATGTTGTAATAGTTTATGTGATAGCATTTGAAATGCTAATCCAACAGTTTCTAGAGAGTGAGATTAACGGAGTTTGTTGTTAGTTTAGAAAATGGCGCCTGGTAGGCGTCGTCGAAACCAACCTGAAGAAGCTGCAGAGAATGTGGTTTCACCTGAACCACATGTGAACCAAGAGCTGGTTCAGAATACTGTCCAAGGTTTTCAAGCTTTGGAAAGAGGGAACAAGAGGAATGAGACACGACATGTGGATCATACCATCCAGTTCATGAAGTAGAATCCACCTAATTTTTGGGGTGATTATGAACCCGAGAAGTCAAAGGTGTGGCTATGTAGGATGAATCGTATCTTGGACTTCATCAGCACACCGGTAGAGCTAAAGGTAAAACTGGTGATGTATATGCTTGAGGGTCTTTCATGTTAGTGGTGGGATTTAGCAGTGCAGGCAAAATTGGATGAGGAACTTACATGGGAGGATTTTGAGGAATTTTTCAACAAAAAATTCTATCCTCACACATTCAAGATCCATAAAACGACAGACTTCATCAGCCTGAAACAAGAGTCTCTCTATCATAGAGTATTCAGCTAAGTTCATAAACTTAGTACGCTTTTCACCAGAAGTTTTGACATGTTCCTCTTTGAAGGCATGCATCTTCGAATCAGGGCTGCGATAGGATATTCGATCAAATATTTCAGTACTTTTTATTATAGATTATACAGAGATGGTGAACAAAGAGACTGTGGATGAAAATGGTATCTCGAAATCTATGGGAGGAGGCATGATGATACCTATAGGAAACAGTGGGAACTCAACCACTGGGAACAAGCGGAAAAGGGACACCAATTTACAAAGTACAAGTGGAAATCAGAACCAGATAGATGGATCAGTAAACCATCCTCCATGACCACAGAGAAAAGCAGGTTGTTTTCAATGTGGTTTTCTTGACCACATAAAGTGACATTATATGGAACAACCTAGAGCATGTCATAATTTCAACAAGACGGGACATCTTTAGTGCTACTGTCGCAGTGCTCCAAGGTCAGGTGCTCGAGAGACATCTCAGGTGTCGCAAGCATCATATGCTTTGACTGGACAAGGAAAGAAGAATCAATCTCGTAAGCAGAGTAGAGCTATCCATGGTGATTATAGAAATACCATGACTCCTCAACCAGGGAAACCTCATCAAGGAAGCAAGGAGAATATTGTAGT
This sequence comes from Viscum album, assembly GCA_963277665.1. Lineage (NCBI taxonomy): Eukaryota > Viridiplantae > Streptophyta > Magnoliopsida > Santalales > Viscaceae > Viscum > Viscum album. Next base: position 490,469,289 of record OY728120.1, read on the forward strand.
TAAGAAACAATTGTATGGATCTGATCAGATGATTGTTGATGATCAGGTTGGACCATCTATAGTGAGAGGTACGATTATTTTGAATTCTACCATTGTGAAAGTGTTTTTTGATAATGGTGCATCACATTCCTTCATTTATTATTATGATTTTGACTTTATATGTTTAAACCTGGAAATTATGCCTTCTGTTTTCAAACTGCAAACTCTTCTTGATGAAAGAGAATGTCAAGACTTTGTGTGTAGAGCATGTGCTATAACTTTTGATGGAGCTGATCTAAAATGAGACTTCTTGATGTTGGATATGGATGTCTATGATCTAATCCTGAGTATGGATTGGCTGAAAATGTTCAAGGATCAAATCGATTGTTATGGGATAATAGTTATTTTCATGACTGAGGACGGCATCGAGCATCTATTTAGATGAGAGAGGATTGTAAAGAAGGGTGCAAAGAGCTTATTGGCACCAATGGTGGGAACGATGTCTTACCAATTGGAATCTTTGAATTTGGAATCAATGGAAGAGATTGAGGAAAATAGTTTTCTAGCTGTTTTTGATCAATTTATAGATGTCTTTCCCAATAACTTCTTGAGGTTACCACCTCTAAGGGAAGTGGAGTTCATGATTGATCTCCTTCCGGGGACCAGTCCTATTTCCCTTCCATATTATAGGATGGAACCAAAAAAGTTATGAGAATTCAAAGTGCAGTTAGATGATCTAGAAAGTAAGGGTTTCATTTGACCAAGTACGCTCCATGGGTAGCACCGGTTTTGTTCGTGAATAAGGCAGATGGAACTCTTTGGTTGTGTATTGATTATCGTAAGCTTAACCAAGTTATGATAAAGAATAGATCTCCACTTCTACACATTTATTATCTGTTCGATCAATTAATGGGATCTCAGTGGTTCCCCAAGATTGACTTGCGATTAGGATATCACCAATTAAGATTTCGGAAAGAGGATATTCCAAAGACAGCTTTTAGAAGTATATATGGCCACTATGAATATATATTCATGCCTTTAGGTCTAATAAATGCACCATCGGTCTTCATGGAATTGATGAATCGGATATTTCAACAATATCTGGATTATTTTTTAGTGGTTTTTGGGGATGACATTTTGGTCTATTCAAAGACAAGGGCTGATCATGAGGTGCACCTGGAAACAGTGTTACAAATCCTGAGAGATCATCATTTTTATGCCAAATTATCAAAGTGTGGTTTTTTTATACAAGAAGTACATTTTCTTGGCGATGTAATTTCTGAGAAAGGTGTTTATATTGATCCTAAAAAGATATAAGTTGTTATCTCTTATCAACCACCGAAGAATGTTTTTGAGATACGAAGTTTTCATGATCTATCTTGTTACTACCGATGCTTTGTGCGTGATTTCTCATGACTAGCTTCACCAATGATAGCTCTGACAAAGAAGAATGGTCCATTACAATGGACAGAGGAAGGTCATAAGTCTTTCTAGGAACTGAAATTTTGGATTACATCGGTACCTATCTTGATCTTTCCAGAATCAGGACATGGGTATGTGGTGTATTGTGATGTTTTAGCATCAAGTTTGGGATGTGTTCTCATTCAAATAGATCATGTGGTTTCTTATGGTTCAGGGCAGTTGAGGGTACATGAGAAGAATTACCCAACACATGATTTAGAGTTAGCTTCAGTCGTCTGTGCTTTGAAAACATGGAGACATTATCTATTTGGTGAGAAATTTACTGTGTTTATGGATCACAAAATCTTGAAACACATTTTCTCACAGAAAGATTTGAATATGAGGTAAAGGAGATGGATGGAGTATCTCCAAATATTTGACTTTTACATGATGTAAACACCAGGGAAAGGAAATTTGGTGGCGTATGCATTGAGTAGAAATTAATATGCTTAGTTGGCGAAAGAATCTTCATATGAATGGCAGTTGATGTTGGTCTTAGCCGACATGCATGTGGAATGTGAAGACCGAGGTGATGTTGCGGTTTTATTTTCAATTACACTTGTTCTTGATTTAGTAAAAATGATCAAAGAGGCACAAACATATGTGAATAATGTCTGGTTGTAAGTTCAAAACTCAATGGTGGGGAGACCATTGAGGGCTGGAAACTTGATGGGGGTTCAATTTTGTGTTTTAGATATCGGATGGTTGTACCTATGGTTTGTCAGGAACAACTTCTTCATTCTTAACACTATTCCTGATGGGTTGTACATCCAAGTACACAGAAGATGTATAAGGCATTGAAGGCATAGTTTTGGTGGAGCGGCATGAAAAGAAAGTTGGTTGAGTTCGTCTCACGGTGCTTAACTTATTAGCAGGTTAAAGCATAGCATCAGAGACCAGTTAGTATGTTACAATCATTTCCCATCCTAGTGTGGAAATGGGATCATATAGAAATGGATTTTGTTACAGGTCTTCCAAGAAAAATCCAGAAACACGATTATATTTGGGTGATAGTGGATCGTCTAACCAAGTCGGCCCATTTTATACTTATTCATGAAACTCATACGGTGGAGGATCTTTCAAAAATCTATATCTGAGAAGTGTTAAAGAGGAATGGTGTACCAGTGTCAATAGTCTCAGATAGGTATCTGAGTTTCACGTCTCATTTCTAAAAATCCTTAAAGCAAGCCCTTGGGACTCAGTTGACTATGAGCACAATGTATCATCCTCAGACAAATGGGCAATCCAAGCGGATGATAAAAACATTGGAAGAAATTTTGCGGGCTTGTGTAATGGATTTTGGTGGCTCATGAGAGATTCATATACCCTTAGTGTATTTCTCATACAATAACAGCTATCAAGCCTCGATACACATGGCTCTGTTTGAAGCATTGTATGGGCGTCCTTGTCGTTCTCCACTATGCTGGGTGGAAACGGCTGAAACATCACTAGTCGGTCCAATCCTTTTCCAAGAAACAACAGAGATAATCCAATTGATTAGAAAGAGGATGGAGATGGCTCAGAGTCTCCATAAATCTTATGTAGATCATATTCAAAGACCGTTGTCATTCACTGTGGGTGATCATGTCTTCTTGATGATCTCTCCAAGGCTTGGACATCGTTGCTTAGAGAAGCAGGTCAAGTTATCTCCTTGATACATTTTCCATTTTGAGATACCGGAACGTGTTGGAGAGGTGGCATATCGGTTGGCATTACCACCACAGTTTAGTTCGGTTCATAATGTGTTTCATGTATCCTAGTTGAAAAAGTATCACCCTAATCTAGACCATGTGATCAAATGGGATCAAGTTGAGCTAGAACTAGATGCATCACTGATACATATCCCAATACGGATCAAGGATAGATAAGATAAAGTCTTGTGTGGGAAAAGTATCAGCCTAGTGCGAGTTTTATGGAAACATGGTCAGATTCAGGAAGAGACATGGGAACGTGAGAAGGAAATGAAAGAGTAGTGGATAGAACTCTTTTTGGTCAGTGAGTTTTTTCTACCTTCCAAGGATGGAAAGACCAATAGTGGGGAGAATGTAGCACCCCTGGTTTCAGGTATATAACCCCTTTCCTCATGTTTTTTTAAATTGGTGTGTCTTTAATAGAGAGTTTTCATAAAATATAGATTTTCTAGAAAATAGAGAGTTTCCATAAAATAGAGTGTTTCCATAAAGAGGGTTGTTTCCATAAAGTGGGGTGTTTCCATAAAGTGGGTTGTTTCCATAAAGTGGGTTGTTTTCATAAAGTGGGGTGTTTCCATAAAGTGAGATGTTTCCATAAAAAATGTGTTTCCATAAAAAGGGTAAAGGTGAAGGATGGGAGAGTTTGGTGGTTTTATAAGGAGTTTTTCAGCCAAAAGTAAGGTCACACGATCCATACATGGTTGGCCCAAACTGTGTGGTCAAACCTTGCGCAGAGGTCAAATCTAGATCCAATTTTCTAGGATCTTACTCGTTTTTGATCTATATAATGAATTTTGTCTTTAAAACTCCCATATTTCGAGATTACTCTCTCTATAATTCTGTAGAACCCTCCCCACATGAGTTGAATCCAACTCAGAGCCTTCCCTTGGTGATTTCGAGTCCGATTCCTGAGGTATGTCACCATTCTTTCTGGATTTGTCATCTTTTCTTAGATCTACTTAGATCTACTACTCTGATCTCCATTATTTCTCATATCTAAACCTATAGTGGGTAGATCTACGTTTTTGGATTCCAAATAATTTGATGTTGATTCGTGATCTTTCTAGTATAGGACACTAAGGTCATTCTTGGAGAATTGACCCACTTTCTTATGCATTCTTCATCTGTTATCAAAGTTTTGTCAAAACCTTCAAGGTAGGTGGCTTCAATCTCATATCCTCTTGCTAGAATTGATTGGATTAGATTCAAATTGTTTTATTTATTGTTAAATTCATGGAAAATCTAAATTTGTGATGATTTATGGTTCTTGTGAAATTTTTTGATCTTGGTGAATGGTTGTGAAAAGGGGGGTTTAATTTCATGAATTTAAAATGATGATTTTAAATTATAGATTTTCTGGAATTTCTAAATGGTTGGTGAAAAAGATATTTTCAATAAAAATGGTTTTCAATAAAAATGTATTTTTATTGAAATGGTTTGTAATTGAAATGGTTTTGCATTGAAATTGTTTTGACGGATGTGTTTTTCAACAAAAAGGTGTTTTTATTGGAAGGGTTGTTTTGGCATGATTTTTGGGAATATGTGGTGTGTGTTCATGTTTCATATACGGGGCTTGGTTGAAATGTGACCTTTTTCTTAGGGCCAAAGGGTTAATGGCACATGGGAAACAATTACCTTGTGACGACTTGGTAGATCGATGAGAAACTGCTCATGAGTATGGAACTATCATAACGTAGCATGCATGGTTGGTTTCATGGGTTTGAGGAATGGTTGGGTATGTTGATAAAGGTATATTTTAAATGTTTGTAAAGATTGTTTAGTTATTTTTCTAGAAAAATATCTTACTGGGAAAATTGGTTTCAATTTCACTTGTATGCTTTTGGTAATGAATGGTTTTGGAAACTTGTTTATATTTAGTTATAAACTATTTTTGAGAAATTGTTTTATATAAAATTTTTTATATAATTGTTGCTAACACTTCTATCCTAGTGTCGTGAGTAGGGAATTCATTGGAAAAAACCTACTGAATTTCATACTCACCCCTGCTTTGGCACTTTGGTGCTTTTGCAGATGTTATCTTCCAGGACAAGGGCAAAGGTAATGTTTCACATGTTTTTAGCACTACCTCATGATGTCTGGGATGTTCAGAGATTTTGGAGCTTGGGGCTTGTGGAGCATGGATTCTTGAGTTATTTTTAGATTCTTGTGTAGTCTACCCACTGTGTACTTGGATACTTGGTTATTCTTCTGTTGTTGTTTACTTTGATGTGATTTTGAGATACATGAAGTTGTTGAGTTGTCCTCCATTTTTTCATGCATCATATAGTGAATTTTTTGTTATAGTTTGTAGGTTTATTGGTTTATTGGTTTATTTCTTAAAGGGTAAATCATCCCCCACATGTATTTGAAACCCATCGACATTTATTTCCAGCCTTTGGCATCTTGGGGATGTCACTTAAGGCCTAGTAATGACTCATTGTACTCTTATGTCAATGAGAATTGGCGGGTCATTACAGTAACTATGAATTATGAATAATAATTAAGTTGAACTTATTAACTAATATTGATTATTATAATTCTAATTATGTAATACATTTTTCAATATTTAATTCCTATAGGTGGTGGAAATTGATTCTAATATCCACGTACAAAATGCATAAAACCCATTTTTAGAAGAAAAAAATGTATTTTTAAGCATAAAAATGATTTTAGTATCAATCCTTACCAATTAAAAACCCTTATATAAATATTAATTTGTTTTATTTAGTATATTATATAATAATTTAATTAAAATAATTCATAAATAGTGATTAATTTAATTTATTAATATAAAAAGACATTGTGGGCATAAAAACGATTTTTGGAAAAATATCTCTTTTTACCATCAAATGATTTTATCTTCATTTGTAACCATTTGATAATAAATATATGAATTTTCACTAATTTATATACATTCTTAAAAATAATTTTACTTAATTGTAATACTAAAAATAAAATAAATTTACTTTTAAATAAAACATATATAATAAAAATAATGTTTATGAAGAAAAATTCCCATTTAGTCAAGAATTGGTATACTAACATTCCTTATATATATTAGGTTAGTGGGAGTAAAATTAAAATGAAACACACACACACCACACATGAATAGGATGTAAAGGTAGGTCATAGCCTCCCCAATGGATAGCCTACACATCAAGCCCTTTATTTATATATTAGATATATACAGGTCCAGAGACCCTTTTAGTTCATAGACAATTGGCCTATCGTTGGATGGATAAAATTCCCCATCATTTTATGTCCTAAGGACTTTCTTATATTAGCATGGACATGGGTCTACACCCCTTTTCTGCATCATGCTTTCATCAGTGTCTGCCCGCATCATGCATGTGTCACTACCCCTATGTCAACGCCTGCATCATAAATCCCCAAAGTGACTTGAAAAGATTTGAAACCTGGTATTTTGGACGTAGGGTTATGAGGTCTACCACTAAATCAACACCCCAAATTCTTATAATTTATAAATTATTTCATTAATTTCATTACTTTATTTTATTTCTTAAATTTTATTAATTTCATTTAACTATTTATTAATTTATTTTATTTTATATTTTTATTAATGCATTATTCACTTAAAACTGGGTGGGGGTTTTCTGATTTACTATAGCAGTAATATAGTAGGTATTGTATAAGGAACTGTAGTGGTACTATAGCAGTTGAACTATTCACCCAAATTGGGATTTTAGGCCACAAAACTGGGCCTACATGCCATAGGGACTTTGGCTCATAGGGAATTCAAGACATCATCAATGGGAGTCCTTCGGTCCATGGGGCCTCTGAGTTAGCACCCATAGGTAGAAGGTAGAGTGACAAGGACCAGGTGGATGGATCAGCATAATAGGAAGGTAGTGTGGGTAGGAACTATTTGGTTGGTGGCCTCAATTAGGGTGATAGGTGTGACGATGATTATCATTCAGGATTCTATACCCATGGAAAACCAATGTTGGATGGAGGAGTGCCCTGCCACATAACCATATACACCTTGGACTAATCTGAGGATACATAAAAATAGATAGGTGAATCAAGAAAGGGCCATGTAGACATCACTGGGTGGGTAACTTTGAAGAGTGATAGATGTGTTGACACCAATCATTCATCCCTCCTCCCACACCATGGATTAGAGGTTTGACAAGACATGATGCATTAGTAAAACATGATGTAATGATTCATGGAAGGAAGAAATGAAACTTTTAGAATTGGATTATAGTGTGATGATTATTAGTATGGGTTAGCGTGATGTATAATTGGTAACATGGAATGATGTATACTATTCAATCAGGTTCATTAGGTCATGTATAGGACTTCATACCGCTAGGCCTTTGGGATAAATTATAATGGGCCTATGGGGAACTAAGCCTTCAGGTTATGTAAAGGTTACCCCTCAACCTAGTTAAAAAAGGTATTTATTTCCTAATAAAAAGGTGTCTCAACCTCAACCTATTGAAAAACTTAAATTTGGTTTTGTGTACATCACATGCTATCAAACACATCAAATTTATTAGAGAGATATATTCTAAAATTTAGGTATGTTACATTCTACCCCATTATAAGAATTTTTACCTCAATATTTTGGTACTCTAAAGAAGAAAAATTGGGATAACACCACCCCATTACCTCCTTGGGTTCCCATATAGCTTCCTAAAATTTATGATTCCTCTAGAGAACATTAACCAGGTGAGTGGTCTTATTCCATAGAACTTTATAACTACAATCCAAGTTTTCTATCGGTTTTTCCTCATAAAAAAAGATCATGATCTAATGGTACAACCTTTGAATTAAGTACAAGTAAAAGATTAGGTATTTACTTCCTCAAAAGAGATACATGAAACACATCATTAACTTATAAGAGGTTCAATGGAAGCACCAAGTGATATGTTATCACCCTTACTCAATCAAGAATCTCAAAGGGACCAATATACATATGGATCTTCTTACCCATCATTAAAAATCTCATAACCTTACTCCATGGATATATCAGTAATAATACCTTGTATCTAACTTTATATTCCACATTTCATAGACTATTATCGGTATAACTCTTTTACTGATTCTGATATTCCTAGATGTGTTATTTAATGGATCTAACTTTTCCTATTATTTCCTCAACTAGCTCAAGTCCCAATTACTTTCATTCCCTAACTTCATCCCGATATGTTGGAGTCATTTACTTATTGTTATATATGAATTTATAAGGATCCATTTAAATTCTTGAGTGAAAGTTATTATCAAAGGAAAATTCAAATATAGGAAGGTGATGATCCCAACATTATTTGAAATCCAAAGATCATGATCTCGATATATCTTATAGGGTTTGAATAGTTATCTAGAAATTTGAGGTAAACCTTGGATATCAATAAAATTTGATAGATATTAGTACTCCAAGTAACCTTACCACTTCCTTGATGTATATCCTAGCAATTTGGTAAAGTGAGAAATCTTCTCTGATAGTAATAAAATGTGATATCTATTTATGGTAACTGAATGAAATCCAATTTTTATTATAGCCTTTAGATTTCATGGGGAGTCCTATGATGAAATATATGGTGATATTATACCATTTCTATATAGTTATGGGTAATTTTTACATCATCCCCATGGATTTATGATGCTCATCCTTAACTTGGTAACATACTAGGCATGAGATACATACTCAAAAATACTACTCTTCACGTTTTCCCACAAAAATACTCTTTGAGATCTCTATAAATATTTATACTATCAGGATAGATGGATAATAATGAGTTATGTGCTTTATCCAATAGATCTCTGTAAATTTTTTTATTTGTGGGATGCATACTCAATTCCTAAACCTGATCATTCCATTACAATCATAGTTAAATTTTGTAAAATTCCTTACCTTATTTTTCAGCTCTAAATACTCTTTCTATGCCACTTTAATATTTACATAAATGGATGGTTGAACATTCATTTGAGAAATATATGATTTATATACTTATATAAGGATTTAAAGATCCATCCTATAAAATCATATAAATTTTGGGTCTTTTGAATCCTTATCATGGACAAGATGGAATAGTTAATCACTATATATATCACACCTTTTAGCATAAAGATAATTCCTTCATATCTACAAATAAAAAATTACCATTGTCATCTCTAAATCATAAATTGGATAATTTTTCTCATGAACCATCAATTGGAAAAAATAATACGCTAGAACCATGTCATTATTCATGATAACACATCTCAATCCCTTCTTTGATGCATTACTATATATCACAAACCCTTCTCTGTTAAAGGAAAGTGTGAGAATAGGTGAAATAGACAACGTTCTCTTTGGTTCCTTGAAATTATATTCACATCCATCAGTGATGAAAAACAATTTTATTGACAATTTTATTGATAATAAATGATATAATTTCCTCAAATGATGCTAAATATGATCAATTATGAAATATTTGGGATTAGATCATTCATTTGTAAATATGATGAAAAATATAGTTTAACCCTTTTACAATTCACTGTAGTATTTCGGGAATAAATATTGTTATGTAAAATATTTTGACTTAAAATTTTTTAAATGTGTTCTTGGATTAATGGGATAAAAGTTTTATGTAGGACATGGGAGCTGGATCGTGCATTTGAGTGGAGTAAATGGGCCATTAAGACAAAGTTGGACTGAACCATCCATATTGGACACCACTTCACTATTTGGGCCGTATCTTCTTCATTCGGACTTTTATTTTTCCCAACTTTGGAGGGAATCTTGGGGACATAATTATAAACAAATAATACTTCTATAATTCCGGCCAATTCACTCGTTTTGGAGGTCAAATATGTGGTTAAACTTGGAATAAAATATTTGGCCGAGTTTTCATTTCACATTTAAAAATGTTATGTATCCCTAGCCCTCAAAAACTCTATTTAAATTGGGTTTTCACTATTTTGGAGGGATGGTAGAGGATTTGGGAAGGTTTGGAAGAAAGGGTATCTCTTGGGAGGCCCTCAAAACTCTTGGAATAAGTAAGGCTTTGTGCAAACATCTCTTCCAAAAAGGCTCTCCTCTCCCACCTCCTCTTTGTATTTCTTTTCTTTCATGTTTGTATCTTGAATTTTTCTTCAATTAATCTTCTGTGTTCTTCCCTTTTCTTCTTCTATTAATCTTCCTAATTGGGTTGGAATCAAGAGTGGAGATGATATGGGGTTCTACCCTTTCAATCCTTGCTCATGAAAAATGTCTCCATGATGACCACACCGCCCATGGAAGAGTAGTTTTCTTTGTGATCGATCAATATTCTACCCTATTCATTTAATTATTTTGAATCATTGATCTACTGTAATTAACTTAGTATGATCCATGAATTTAGTTTTTAAATTATAAAAAATAAGCATACAGTTGAACAATTAACACAAAACATGCGAGGTCGAGATTTTGTGTAAATTGTGAGAGTGCGATCTTAATCGGTAATACAAGACCACGTGAGATAAATTTGTAGAGTTCAAATATAATCCCTAAAAACAAGTCATCTTCATTTCCAAAATGGATATGTGATATAATTAACCACTGACCATAATCTAACCTTATAACAACAATCAAATCAGGGTGTTGTGATTGCGTGTTCAGAAGCTAACCTAGGGTTTAAGTAATTTCATCTTTGTGCTCAAGTTAACTCTCGTAGGGTTTGAGGGTTAACAAATTAAGGGATAATAATTAAGTAGATATTGATTTAAATGATAATTATTAATAATTAAATGAATATATAGAGTTATATCGATTACACCTTTTAAAATATATTCTAAAAAACATCTTCTTGTAGCGTCTTTTTAATCGAACTTCCTTTCAAAATTAAAAACAAAAAAAATGCAATCTTCTTCCAGAAAACTTCTTCATGTTTTATAAAAGATAAAAAAACCCCACATCCTTTCAATTAGTGTTTTAATTCTATTATATTTTATTTTTATAATACCTTTAAGAAGTTGTTTTAATTTACTTCCTCCTTTGAGAGACGACCTTGGTCAGCCACTCTACTGCACCTAAGTACCCAAAAACCACTAATCATTTGAGGGTTCCCACGACAGAACCTTTCAAATTGGCATCGTTTCTAGGGAGGCCAGTAATTATTTAAACTAATTATAGGTATTTATTTTATTTTAAATTTTATTCTCTCTTTTTTTCTTCCTTATTTACCCAATCTGAATTTTTATTTTCTTCTTCTTTTATTTTCTTCTATTTATTTTTGGACCATCAACTAAAACTTCTCATTTTTATTTTACTATGGTACACTTTTATTATTTTTATTTTTATTTGATTTATGACACGAACTAATCCCAAATATCTCTTAGATCTTGACCTAGAGATTAAATGCAGCATTAGGGATCGAATCAGACATTCTCAGTCTATGGGAAGTTTCAACATTCAAACTGTTGGAAAATTTCTCCACTCCAAGAACATTGAAATTGGTAACACTTCTAATTACAACATAAAACAATAACCAATGGATGAAAATAATGAAAATGAACTTAATAGAACTATTCGAAAATTGGTTGCACCAGATATTAACTATCAACCAATTGTATTGCATACCCGAATCTTGAATCGGACTTTGAACTAAAATATGGGTTAATTAATATTCTTCCAAAGTTTCATGGATTATATGGTGAGGATAAAAACAAAAATTTGAAATAATTTAATGTGGTTTTCTCAACACTTAAACCCTAAAATGTTTCTGAAGATATAATAAAACTAAGAGCATTCCCATTCTCACTTGATGGAGCTGCGAAAGATTGGATGTATTATTTACAACCTGAAGATGTAACTTGTTGGAATGATTTGAAATGTATTTTCTTACAGAGATTTTTTTCCAGATTCAAGGACCACATCCATTCGAAAGGAGATCTCAGGGATCAAACAAGCCTAAGAAGAGTCAGTGTATGAGTACTGGGAATGATTTAAGAAGTTGTGTGCAAGCTTCCCACATCACCAAATCAGTGATAAACTCCTCATCAAATACTTCTATGAAGGACTCACACCTATGGAGACAATCATGGTGGATGTTGTGGCTAGAGGATCATTGGTGGACAAGACATCAATAGTTTCACGTGTGTTGATTGAAAAAATGGCCCAAAACTACCAACAATTTGGTGATCTAGGTACACCACATGTTAGGGGAGTACATCAGGTAAGTCCATCTTCTCTTGAAAGTAATTTGATTGATAAAAAGTTGGAATACTAACAACTATTGTGAGACATATTTCTTTGGATCAAAAGAAATCTCAACCCCCTCCTTCAAGGCCTTGTGGCATTTACACTGAGACGAGCCACCCAACTGACTATTTCTCACAACTACAAGAGATAGAGGATTGTGTAGCAGTATTCCCAAGGATACCATATTAGTAGAAAAAATAGACATACCCCCAAAAAAAGTTTGATTCATTTTCTCCAACATACAACCAAGGGTGGAAGGATCAATCGGACATGAGGTATGGCTCTGGACAACAACAAAGTCCCCCTTTTCAACAAAACTTACAGCAGCCTCCACCTTACCATCAGGGTTTCCAACAACCCCAAAGGATATTTTAAACCCAAACATCAAGAAGCCAACAACAAGGCAATCCCCCATCCAAGGTAGATTCTAACACTGATGACCTTTTGAAACAAATTGTTATTAATCAACATAATGAGATGAAGAGTCAAGGTTCAGAGCTGAGGGAGTTGAAGACTCAAATGAGCTAGATTTCCACTTCCCTCCATGAACTGGTAAGTAAGAATTCTAGAAATATACCATCCCAACATACTTTAAATCCCAAGGGGAATGTCAGTGCCATCACATTGAGAAGTGGGAAGAAAACAACTAATACATCTGCACCTATCGTTTCACTAGGATTCACCTCAAATCTGGAGAAGCCGCATTCCATACCAACTGATGAGAAATCCAAGGAGAAAGATAAAGGTATGAAAAATATTGATGAAGTTCCACTACTGGAAAATAAGGGTATACCAACGGTTTTAAACCGTTGGTATAGGCTGGAAAACAGTTGGTATAGCCTATACCAACGGTTCTCCAAACCGTTGGTTAGTAAGCCGTGAGGAAAGCCTTATACGAACGGTTTTATCTAAACCGTTGGTATATTGTTTTATTAAATTTCTCTCAATGTATACCAACGTTTTATAACCGTTGGTAATGCATTTTTGAGAATTGTTATACCAACGGTTCTAAACCATTGGTAATGTGATTTTCAGAACACCAATACCAACGGTTCAAAACCGTTGGTATTGTGTTTTTCCAGAATTCCAGAACACATATACCAATGGTTCTGAACCGTTGGTATTGTGTTTTTTTCAGAACACATATACCAACAGTTCTAAATTGTTGGTATAGATGTTTTTCTAGAATTCCATCACTCTTATACCAACGGTTTAGAACCGTTGGTATTGATTTTTCCCAGAACTGCTACACAGCAGCCCCTCCAGTAGCCCCTCCACTATACACCTACACCTGCATAAAAAATATCACAAAAACCACATAAAAACTTAAAACAGTATAACAAACACCTAAAATAGAACAAAAAACACATAATACCATCAAATTCTTCCAACCATGTCATGTACTACAATTCCCTATTTCAATCTTCATATGATAACAATCATCTGATAGTAATTCACCTCACCACTGCACAACCCCCCAACTAGCACAGCCCCCCCACCTCCCCATCAAATTCTAATAGGCAGAATAGTATGAGAAATACCTATTAGAGTTGAATAAGAGTTTGAAATTGGCTCATATCCCATTTTTTTCTGATCATAGATTTGGGTATGTAATGATTTGTGATGAATTTTGCATTGAACTTGTATTGTTTATAATATATGGTGAAAAGGTATTTTTTTAGGAGTCTCTTCACTTATGACCCCATGATTGAAACTACCCAACTCATAAAAAAGAGTTTGTGACTATCATTGATGAGTGTAAATTTCAGTTGTATTCACTTAAAATGATGTCCTTTTCAAACAAAAGAGAGACTTTGAGTGGTGTCGTCCACACCGATCCTTGGATTGAGGCGGGGTTGAATCATACACATCACATATGACCCATGGATCGTTTTCCTAAAGTTTCAATAGAATCTGAATGCATTTGGTCAGTTTTCCGTATGTTAGTAGTTTTTTTCACTTAAACTGTTGTCCATTTCAAATAAAACTGAGACAATGTGAGTGGTACCGGCCACACCGTGCCTATGATTGAGGTGGGGTTGACTCGTACACATCAGAAATGACCCATGTATACTTGTACTAAAGTATCAACAGAATCAGAATGCGTTTGGTCCATTTTCCGTATGTCAGTTGTTGTTTTTACTTAAACTGTTGTCCATTTCAAAGAAAAGTGAGACACTTTGAGTGCTGCCGGCCACACCGCGCCTCGGATTGAGGTGGGGTTGACTCGTACACGTCAAAAATTACCCATGGATCGTTTTCCTAAATTATCAACACAATCCGACTGTGTTTGGTCTATTTTCCGTATGTTGTTTATTTTACTTAAAAGCGCATCCATTTTAAACAAAAGAAAGAAACTTTGAGAGGTTCCGTCCACACCGCACCTCGGATTGAGACGGGGTTGACTCTTATACGTCACATATGACTCATGGATCGTTTTCATAAAGTTTCAACAGAATCCGAATGCGTTTGGTCAGTTTTTCGTATACCGGTAGTTGTTTTCACTTAAAATCCTGTCCATTCCAAATAAAAGTGAGATAGTTTGAGTGGTACCGGCCACACCGTGCCTCAGATTGAGGAGGGGTTGACTCGTACACATCACAAATGACCCATGGATACTTTTCTTAAAGTATCAACAGAATCCTAATGCGTTTGGTCTGTTTTCCGTATGTCAGTTGTTGTTTTGACTTAAACTGTTGTCCATTTCAAAGAAGAGTGAGACACTTTGAGTGGTGTCGGCCACACCGCTCTTCATATTGAGGCGGTGTTGACTCATACACGTCACAAATGACCCATGGATACTTTTCCTAAAGTATAAACAGAATCCGAATGCGTTTGGTCTATTTTCTGTATGTCAGTTGTTGTTTTGACTTAAACTGTTGTCCATTTCAAAGAAAAGTGAGACACTTTGAGTGGTGTCGGCCACACCGCTCCTCGGATTGAGGCAGGGTTGACTCATACACATCACAAATGACCCATGGATCGTTTTCCTAAAGTTTCAATATAATCCTAATGCGTTTGGTATGTTTTCTGTATGTCAGTTGTTGTTTTGACTTAAACTGTTGTCCATTTCAAAGAAAAGTGAGAAACTTTAAGTGGTGTCGGCCACACCGCTCCTCGGATTAAAGCGGGGTTGACTCTTACACATCAAAAATGACCCATGGATCGTTTTCCTAAAGTATCAACAGAATCCAAATGTGTTTGGTCGGTTTTCTGTATGCCAGTAGTTGTTTTCACTTAAAATCATGTCCATTTCAAAGAAAAGTGAGACACTTTGAGTGGTGTCGGCCACACCGTGCCTCGGATTGAGGCGAGGTTGACTCATACACGTCACAAATGACTCATGGATAGTTTTCCTAAAGTATCAACACAATACTAATGTGTTTGGTCATTTTTCCCTATGTCGTTTATTTTACTTAAAAGTGCATCCATTTTAAACAAAAGAAAGAAACTTTGAGTGGTTCCATCCACACCACGCCTCGGATTGATGAGGGTTTGACTCTTACACGTCACATATTACCCATGGATCGTTTTTCTAAAGTTTCAATAGAATCCGAATGCGTTTGGTCGGTTTTTCGTATGTCGGTAGTTGTTTTCACTTAAAATCTTGTCCATTTCAAGTAAAAGTGAGACAGTTTGAGTGGTACTGGCCACACCGTGCCTCATATGGAGGCAAGGTTGACTTGTACACGTCAAAAATGACCCATGGATACTTTTCCTAAATTATCAATAGAATACGAATGCGTTTGGTCCATTTTCCGTATGTCAGTTGTTGTTTTGACTTAAACTGTTGTCCATTTCAAAGAAAAGTGAGACACTTTGAGTGGTGTCAGCCACACCGCTCCTCGGATTGAGGTGGGGTTGACTCTTACACGTCACAAATGACCCATGGATACTTTTCCTAAAGTATAAATAGAATCCAAATGTGTTTGATCCGTTTTACGTATGTCAATTGTTGTTTTGACTTAAAGTGTTGTCCATTTCAAAGAAAAGTGAGACACTTTGAGTGGTGTCGGACACACCGCTCCTCGGATTGAGGCGGGGTTGACTTGTACATATCACAAATGACCCATGGATCGTTTTACTAAAGTTTCAACAGAATCCGAATATGTTTGGTCTGTTTTCCGTATGTCAGTTGTTGTTTTGACTTAAACTGTTGTCCATTTCAACGAAAAGTGATACACTTTGAGTGGTGTCGGCCACACTGCTCCTCAGATTGAGGCGGGGTTGACTCATACACGTCAAAAATGACCCATGGATCGTTTTCCTAAAGTTTCAATAGAATCCAAATGCGTTTGGTTAGTTTTCTGTATGCCAGTAGTTGTTTTCACTTAAAATCCCGTCCATTTCAAAGAAAAGTGAGACACTTTGAGTGGTTTCGGCCACACCGCGCCTCGGATTGAGGCAGGGTTGACTCGTACACATCACAAATGACCCATGGATCGTTTTCCTAAAGTATAAACACAATCCGAATGTGTTTGGTCCATTTTATATATGTCGTTTATTTTACTTAAAAGAGCATCCATTTTAAACAAAAGAAAGACACTTTGAGCGGTTTTGTCCACACAACACCTCGGATTGAGGCAAGGTTGACTCTTACACGTCACATATGACCCATGGATCGTTTTCCTAAAGTTTCAACAGAATCTGAATGCGTTTGGTCAGTTTTTCGTATGTCGGTAGTTGTTTTCACTTAAAATCCTGTCCATTTCAAATAAAAGTGAGACAGTTTGAATGGTACCGGCCACACCATGCCTCGGATTGAGGTGGGGTTGACTCGTACATGTCAAAAATGACCCATGGATACTTTTCCTAAAGTATCAACAGAATCTGAATGCGTTTGGTCTATTTTCCGTATGTCAGTTTTTGTTTTGACTTAAACTGTTGTCCATTTCAAATAAAAGTGAGACACTTTGAGTGGTGTCGGCCACACCGCTCCTCGGATTGAGGCGGGGTTGACTCGTACACGTCAAAAATTACCCATGTATACTTTTCCTAAAGTATCAACAAAATCTGAATGTGTTTGGTCCATTTTCTGTATGTCAGTTGTTGTTTTGACTTAAACTGTTGTCCATTTCAAAGAAAAGTGAGACACTTTGAGTGGTGTAGGCCACACCACTCCTTGGATTGAGGCGGGGTTGACTCGTAAACGTCAAAAATGACCCATGGATCATTTTCCTAAAGTTTCAATAGAATCTGAATACGTTTGGTCTGTTTTCCGTATGTTAGTTGTTGTTTTGACTTAAACTGTTGTCCATTTCAAAGAAAAGTGACACTTTGAGTGGTGTCGGCCACACCGCTCCTCGGATTGAGGTGCGGTTGACTCGTACACGTCACAAATGACCCATGGATCGCTTTCCTAAAGTTTCAATATAATCCAAATGTGTTTGGTCAGTTTTCCGTATGCCAGTAGTTGTTTTCACTTAAAATCCTGCCCATTTCAAAGAAAAGTGAGACACTTTGAGTGGTGCCGGCCACACCGCACCTCGGATTGAGGCGGGTTTGACTAGTACACATCACAAAAGACCCATGAATACTTTTCCTAAAGTATCAACAGAATCTGAATGCGTTTGGTCCATTTTCCGTATGTCGGTTGTTATTTTTACTTAAACTGTTGTTCATTTCAAAGAAAAGTGAGACACTTTGAGTGGTGTCGGCCACACCGCGCCTCGGATTGAGGCGGGGTTGACTCTTACATGTCAAAAATGACTCATGTATCGTTTTCCTAAAGTATCAACACAATCCGAATGTGTTTGGTCTATTTTCCGTATGTCGTTTATTTTACTTAAAAAGCGCATCCATTTTAAACAAAAAAAAAAGACACTTTGAGAACCAAATGCATCCGCAACGAAGACACCCTCCCCTCCCCTTCCCTACCCTCCCCTCCAACATGCCCAGCCCATTCCCCTCCCCTCCCCCCTGCCCCTCCCCTCCTACCCACCCTTTTCACCCAGTAGGCCCATCCCCTCCCCTCCCCTCCCCTTCCTTCCCTACCCTCCCATCCAACCTGCCCAGCCCCTACCCCTCCCCTCCCCCCTGCCCCTCCCCTCCTTCCCACCCTTTTCACCCAGGATCCCCCTCCCCTCCCCTCCCCACCTCCCCTTCCCCCTCCTGCCCACCCTTTTCACCCAGGAGCCCCCTCCCCTCCCCTCCCCCCTCCCCTCCCCTCCCCCCCCCCCTCCCCTCCCCTCACCTCCCATCCCCTACCCCCTGCCCACCATTTTCCTCCAGCAGCCCCCTGCCCCTCCCCTCCTGCCCACCCTTTTCACCCAACAGCCTCCTCCCCTCCCCTCCCCCCTCCCCTTCCCTCCCCTCCCCTCCCCCCTGCCCACCCTTTTCCTCCAGCAGCCCCTGCCCCTCCCCTCCTTCCCACCCTTTTCACCCAGTAGCCCCCTCCCCTCCCCCCCCCCCCCCTGCCCATCCTCTTCCCCCAGAAGATCCACCATTACTAAAACAAAAGTCATCCCCTGAACAGAATGGAAATTCAAAAATAGCACGATTCACTTCAAAATCACAAAAATAAGAACATAATCAATAATGTACAATTACTACTTGAAAAAGCACATGTATTTGCATGTGATTATTCCACGCATGTTACTATCAGGCATAAAACTATCAGCCATAAATGACATAAAATGCAGTTCTATGGGAAAATGACATAAACATGAAATACATGGCTAACTAAGAAAGCTAAGTAATAAAAAATAGAAAAATGGGTATCACAGTACCAAGGAATACTAAAGGTCTAGGTAGTAGACTAATCATGCAATAAGAATCAAGTGAAAAAAAGAGATCTGATAACAACATCCCTATGAAGCAGAGGAAAACCCCAGAGTGGAAAACCAGGTTCAAAAATATAGAGTTATACATAATTCAAAAATGTAATGGATCAATCTGTCCCTGATCACCATCACCATAACCACTGTCATTGTCGGCCTCATCCTCGCCACCATCTCTGTCCTCGTCATCATCCTCGTCATCATCCCTATGCTCATCGTCGGCCCCCTCCTCGTCCTCGGCCCAATCCTCGCCCTCAGCCCCATCCTCTCCCTCGGCCCCATCCTCGCCCTCAGCCCCATCCTCGTCCTCGTCCTCATCCTCATCCTCACCCTCGTCCTCTTCAGCATCCTCGTCATCACCAGGAACGTCATCATCTTGACCGCCACTAGAGCTGCCACCTGTTGCATTGTATAATGCACCCATCGATGACATAAATGTCTGACAAGCCGCGCTAGCCTCTGGTGGAAGTGATGAAGATAAAGCTTTCATCAGTTTCACAAATTCTTTGTCCCTCGTTTGAACTTGTACTTCCAACTCTGTGGCCCTTTTATTAGACTGTCTTGCATGATCCTTGACCTGTTCCAACTCGGTGGTACTAGAATGGATGCCTGGAGAGTACCAATACCTCTTTGGGCTATATTTTTACCAGTTCGGCAGCGTACTCGACCAGAGTGCTTCTCTCCCAAAACCTGATATAAATGATCGTGTGGCCCAAAATTGTCAGGCTCCTGGGCATCAAGAGCCTCTAAAGTAGCCTGTTAAAAATATTAATAGATTAATAACTTTTAAAATAGATATTAAACTTTGAAATAAACAAATAAAAACTTATAATCTTTTCTTGGGTTGATTCATTTACCGCAGTTCCATCTTTTTTTCTTCTACTTGAGCAAAACAATTTTGCTCGAGGGATATGTCCTTCAATATTCAACTTGTGATTCTGTAATGACATTGAAACAATATAAAGGGAAATTATAATCATATATTCAATATTCAATAAATCACATAATTTTAGTAGGAAATAATAAAAAGGGAAAGTCCTAAAAAAATTATAAACAACTATATCGTACCAGCTGCCTCTCATGATCTGACATAGTTGTGTGCCCCAAAGTGTGGAGGTATTGCTTTGAATCAATGTTTTTCTTGTTTTTTCAGAAGATTCTTAAATAATGTTTAATAATAAATAAGATTATATTAATGCAAAATATGAAAACTATCATTTAAATACCTCAAATGTGATTAATACCTTAAATTTGGCAGTCGCCCAATGGGTAATCATTTCATGATATTGCTCTATCGAGCAGTCATCCACGATAGGTAATGTCTCTAACTCCGTGCCCACTCTCTCACACCAGCCAACATATAGGTCATTCTTATAATCTCTCCAAAGCTCTCCTAACTCTTTTAAACGTGCTGGTCATGCACCTTCGCCATCAGGGAAGTTAAACCGAAGCTGAAACCCAATAGATTAGTTCATACAAATACAAAAAAAAATACTATATTAAATCCAATAGATTTTTTACCCATATTTGTGCCCATGCATTATCTTTGACTTCGTGTGGCAGATGTCTCCAAGAGAGAGGGCTGACCGGAATGATATCGGAGTATTTTTCTAGCGTCGCCAAAAAACCCCGACATTCCTACCCAGATTTCTCAATCATTTGTCCATCAACATTATATTCAACCATCAACTGTGTCTGTAGGTTCCATACCGCACACAAGCGAGTACACCCCCTCCCCCACCTCCTATCTGTAGATGAATCTATTATTAAAGAAAAATAATATTATTACAAGTTAAAATAAATTAAATTTTGGTATAAAAATTTGATATTATATAAATATACCTGTGGTAGTTGGATCAATGGGCGTCACTGGATGTGAAAAAGCTGAAGGAATATCCTGTACAGGTGGAGTGTCCCTCAGTGTATGCTCCTCATCCATATACTGTGTCACAGCAGGAGTCAAAGAAGGTGGAATATAATAGCTCGGAGATAATGAACCAGAAGCAAAAGATGATGGCATAGATGTCTGGCCAACTGGTAGTGTAAAAATCGGAGGTATAAATATCCCGTGTGTCCCTGAACACACACCAGGATCAAAATGGGGCGAAGAAGATACGTCTGTGGTAGTGGATCGTCTAACTCTCTCCCCACAAGTCCTCGTACCACCGGCCTCAGTACTGGGACCACTAGATGATCGTCCATCTCTGACACCACCCCCCCCCCCTTCTACCACCAGCCTCTCTACTGGGAGGAATATCAGGCTCCTCGTCAGATATCTCTCATCTAGGGGGTCGATCCTGAGAAAGTTTAACACAAAATTAAACACATGATCTTATAAGTTAATTTAAATATTTATATTTTAAATAAAATACTCACAATAGGGATGAGTGGAGGAACACCCATCTGTACCATGTGACGATTATTATCTGTCATCTTTTTCCGTCGCCTCTATTCAATGGGTGTCATTTCCTGCAATGAAAACAAATATGGAAGTAATTAGAAATAGATAACTAATGTTTAACCCAAAAAAATATAGAAAAACCATTCTGATAAAAAAAAACATAAAGTAAAAGAACATTTATGGTTGTTTAAAGGTAAGTACTAGGATACACACTCTGAATGATGTAGGTGAAACATGTAGGTGAGAACACAACTGTATGATTCTATATATTTCCCACCACAACTTCAGGTTCACAATCAACTCTGACAATTGAGATATTGGTATCATCATAAGTAATAAACGGATTGCTTCCAATTGCAGTAGGGATAGTTTCAATTTCATCATCACCATCAACAAAAACATGTCTGGGATTTTCTTCAATAATTACACCGAATTTAGGATGATGATGATCTTTGAAATAAAAAACTTGTTTCACCATTGATGCCAATAAATATGGTTCATCGGTGGCAAGAGTGTGAGTCATGTCAATAACTCGAAATCCACAATCATCAATAAAGGTTCCTTGCCTCGTCATTGTCAAACCATTGACATTCCATCACCGTGACTCAACCATGCGAGTAATAATCCAAAATTATTATTTTCTCCACGACTCCATAATAAGAAACATTTTCAGAACGAGGTCTAGTATCTGATGAATTGGCATAACAGTTTGTTGTGGCAGTTAGCATAACACCATTATGTTGTGTTCTCATGTTTCTTTCTCATTCAGTGATAATAAATTTGTATCCATTGATCACAAGTGATTTACAAGCACAAACCATGGTATTATGACCAAAAGCCAAAGCTCTTATTTCCTCAGAAACAGAGTCTGCAGGCAAACTCGATACCTAAAATATAAACAAATAGTAAAGTTAATTAAATATTATTTTTATTTAGTTATTACAGAAATATTTTTACCTTCAATTTCAACCAAGTAGAAAACCCTTTGATATGAAAAGTCTCTTTCCTTCTCAAAGATAAAGAACGATGCTTTCTATATATCAATTCTTTATGTTCCTTATAGATAAAAATAATAATAGTTTAACAAATATTTAAAATTACAAGAGATAAGATAAGAGATACATGTACAATTTACTTACTTGATATACTCATCGAACAAATCACAATTGAACAACACTGTGCGATGTATCATCTCTCACTCTTCAAGGCTTAATGTTGTCAATGTATGTGATCCCTGAATTACTCCTGTCTGAGGAAGTGATGGAAAACTAGGTTCAATTTTCCCATATTGTTCTTCTTCATTTCTCATTGGTCTGTTTATTCTCATAGTAAGATTAGACAAATACATTGCACAGAAATCCATACATTCTTGAGCCAAGTAACCATTCACAATAGAACCTTCGGGATAATTCATGTTCTGAACATATGATTTCAATGTTCACATGTTTCTTTTAGTTGGATACATCCAACAGAAAGCAATGGGTCCTCCAAGAAGTGTTTCGGTCGGAAGATGGATAGTCAGATGCAACATGCATGTAAAAAATGATGGAGGGAATATTCTCTCTAACTCACACAAAATTAAGGGTGTCTCTGCCAACAATTTTTTCAAGAAGTATTTGGACAACCTCTTAGCACAAATATCTCTAAACAAATAGCACAATCGAATAACTGAGACTCTAACATTATTGGACAAGATATGACGGATTTCTATTGGAATCAACGCATGCAAAAAGACGTGATAGTCATGAGTCTTCAAATTTTTCATCTTCAACTCTTTTCTATTGACCCATTTTGATATATTGCTTGAATATCCATCAGGAACTTTAATAGTCTCTAGCACTTCCAAAAATTGATTTTTTTCAGCAGGTGTCATCACATAAGAAGCACATGGAACTTTCCATTTATTTTCACTGATACAGACAAGATGCAATTCTGGTCTGATCCCCCAATCTACCAAGTCACGCCGAGATTGTAAATCATCTTTTGTCTTCCCCTTGACATTTAGAAGAATCAAAAGCAACATTTCACATATATTCTTTTCAATGTGCATTACGTCTAAGCAATGACGTAACAAGTTGGTTGACCAATACGACAACTCAAAGAATATACTCTTCTTCTTCCAATTGTAAAAGGTATCATTGGAAACATTTTTCCTCTTTCTAGATTTCATTACACCCTTCCCAAATGAATAACTGAAATCTTTCAATTCATTAAGCACATCAGTTCCAGACATACGCTAAGGTGGATCGTCATTCTCCATGGTATTGTCAAATCTTTGACGATTGTTTCTATATGGATGGTTCATTGGCAAAAATCGTCGATGTCCCTTAAAACTAAAACTATGACGATATTTCAGTCTTCTCAATCTAGTATTCTTCATACAAATAGGACATGACAATTTTCCTTTTGTGCTCCATCCAGACATCATTGCATAAGCAGTAAAATCATTGATCGTCCACATAAGCGCAGCACGCATCTGAAATGTGTCTTTCGAACATGCATCGTATGTGGGCACACCCACATCCCAAATAAGTTTCAACTCTTTTATTAAAGGTTGTATGTATATATCTATATCATTTTTGGGATCAGAAGGGCCATATATTAGTATACTCAAGAAAGTGTAAGGCTTTTTCATACACAACCAAGGGGGGAAGGTTATAAATGTGTATGAAAACCGGCCATGTGTTGTGCGAAGTAAGCATCTGCCCAAATGGATTAAAATCATCACATGAAAGACCCAGTCTCACATTACGCACATCAGCTGCAAATTCAGGATATCAAGCATCAAAACTCTTCCATGAAAATCCATCTGCAGGGTGAACCAACTCTTCATTATTCTTTTTTCTCTCAGTGTCTTGCCATCGCATTTTTACGGATATTTCATCAGTCATGAAAAGGTTCTGTAATCTGGGGATCAATGGAAAGTGCCACATTACTTTTTGTGGCACACGAGATGGTGTTCCATTATCTTTTGGATTCCATCGGGAGGTTCCACATTTGATACAATCATTTCTTTTAGCAGTTTCCTCCCAAAATAAGTTGCAATCATTCGGGAAAGCATGAATTTTTTTTTTTAGAATCCAAGTTCATCAACTAACTTTCATGCCATATAGTGGTTTGAGGGAATATCTGCATCATCTGGAAGTAAGTCCTTCAAGAAGGTAAGAATGTAATCAATTGCAGTATTTGAAATCCCATACATAGTTTTCCCATGAAACAATCGGATTAAAAATTACAAATTTTTCATTTTACCACATTGCCGATATACTGGAGTCGTCAGAGCATCATTCAATTTTTTCACCCTATCAACATCATCATTTTCATTGGACGCATCATGTGTGCTTGTATCGAAATCTTGTTGGCTGGACATCCTTTCCTTCTCATGATGCCGAATAAATGGAAACTGATCATATATCAAACTCTCCAATTCATTCCTATCATTTGAATCATCAACATTTTGAGATTCCATTTTCTCTCCACTATGATACCACACATAATAGTTTGTTTGGAAACCATATTTGGTTATATGATAGCTAACTGCTTCACGACTCAACCAAGGTCTTCCAACACAATTAAAACATGGGCAGTGTATGCGACCACTATCTTAAGCCTTGTCAAATGCAAAATCTAGAAAGCTGTTCAAATTATTTTGAAAATTAGTTGAAATCCGATCAGTTTCATACATCCAACTTCTGTCCATTCTATAAAAAAAAATTGCAATAAGTCATTTCAAAGAAATTCAATAATATTGAAGTTTAATCAAAAAAGTATTTAGGTAAATGACAATTGTTTACTTTATATAAAAGCATAACTGACACATTACTCTATGTGAGAATCATATTAAGAAATACAACAAAATACAGTGTATATAAGAAAATAAGATACAGAATTTCTAATACCTATATTCAAGGATTTCCCAGTAAGATATTGGAAGTGGATCAAGGAATACATAATCCTTAAGGATATTGTTGGGAGTACATGAGTTTTATACTTTAACTTCTTCAGGGAAATCAGGATGAGGAGTAGGATGAGGATCAGGGGAGTGGCGGGACTATCCAAGGGGGGTGCGGGGTGTCCAGGGGGGTGCGGGGTGTCTAGGGGGTGGTGGGGCCGTCTGGGGGTCGGAGGCGTCCAGGGGGTGGGGGCTGTCTAAGGGGGTCGAGGTGTCCAGGTGGGAGGGCTGTCCGCGAGGGTGGTTAGGCTGTCCAGGGGGTGGGCGGGCTGTCCAAGGAGGTGAGTGGGGTGTCCAGGGGGTGGGTGGGGCTGTCCGGGGGGTACAGGGTGTCCAGGGGGTGGTAGGGCTACCCACGGGGGTGGCGGGGCTGTCTAAGGGGTCTGGGGTGTCCAGGGGGTGGGTGGGCTGTCCACGGGGTGGGTGGGCTGTCCACGGGGGGTGGTCAGGCTGTCCACGGGGGTGGCGGCGTTGTCCAGTGGGTTCGGGGGGGGGGGGGGGGGGGGGGTGCTTTCCAAGGGGTGGGGGCGTCCGGGGGGATGGGGGCGTCCGGGGGGATGGGGGTGTCCGGGGGGATGGGGGTGTCCGGGGGTGGTGGGCGGGTGTCCGGGGGTGGGGTGGGTGGGTTGTCAACAAGGGTGGGGGGTTGTCCAGGGGGTACGGGCTGTCCAAGGGGAATTGTCAAACCTTTAATAGATGAGTTCTTTTGAAATAGCATAGATTCTCTTACTGGCATGTCAGCATTAACCAAACATAATTTCCTACTACCACAGAACCCTATGATAAATCTAGATAAATCAGGGAATTAAATCCTAATTATTGAATTCTTTTTAATTTTTTTAAGTATATTGATATTAAAACATTATACTTAATTTATAGTAATGAAATGCCTCAGAATTATTATTACCTATGGGTATATCACACACTCAAATCCTTAGAATATTTTTGGGGATCAATGACAACCTATAAAAAGGTTTTATCATCATCATTGTCTGAATGAATTGGATTCCTAACTGATATCATCACAAGCTATAATAAAATGTTTTAACCATATTCTATTGATTTTTTTGGTTATGATCCCTCAAATGAAAGGATTCACTAGTACACATTCTATAGAACATTACCTATATTATAAGTGACTTGTTCTTCATTTACTAGGGAGGATAACTCATCCCAAGGTGCACACTCAACCCACTATTGAAGATGAGTTGCAGATGTAGCCAAAAAAATACATTTACCAGGCACCAAAATGAATATAGAGGAGAATGAAACAACTTGAAATTATGTTAAAATAGATTTACACTAGATGTATGTGTGATGATGTCTCTAGTCACAGTCACACACTTTATTGGAAATAGTAATATTTTATAAAAAATAAATTAATTATTGGTGTTAAATGACATGGTCCTTTTGTAATGTAATCCCCCATATACCAGAAAAACTATGTATTATCTATACATTTAGGCCATTATAAATTATAAATAACCCATGAATGTCATTTTACATCTCACATATAAAAAAATTCTACCAAACAAATATAATTCATTTCAATAGTTTAACAACATGATAGGTGCCACATGAACAAATGTGTTTTAGCTCTATATTTCACTATTATAGTTTCACACCAATTAGTAGATTCTATTGGATCATCATCCCTATGAAGCCAAGTATATAATATCCCATACAAGTAATTTTCTCTAGAGTTTTATTAACTCTTATGACTATTAATCTTGCTAATGACTTATTGATTCATTGATAAATGATTAATAATAAGGTTCATGTAACCTTCTATATTTTCAACCATTCCCTAGGAATGTATAACTCACAAAATCAATGAATTCCATGAAGCTATAACCATTATATAGTTTCAATTTATAAAAAGAGGACCCATAAATCATTGGTGTAATTTTATAAAAAAGAACTCCCACATGGTATAAATGGTATCATAATGACACCTATATGTTGAAAATATTCATATAGAATTAGAAATAATTTTATGTTATTAGGTTGATAAATCTACCTATAGAATAATTTAATCATACCTTAAATGAAGGTCAAAACAATGAAAGTCGCGTTATGGTTTTAGCATTGACATTATAACACAAATGATATTCCATGGGAAACTAATTAATTAACAAAATATTGGTTCATTTCCCTATTTTTCACGGTGAAATCACATCAAAATAAAAACTTAAAACTAAAATATTAGATCAATAACAATAAAAACAAGGTAGCATATGTGTATAAAGAATAAAATACCTGATTTGATATGATTGAGATGGTTTTTCACCTGTTCGGATGGGGGACTTCGCGAGAGGAGCAGAGCGCCGATTGAAGTTAGGGTTCTGTGAAGAATGGGGAATAGAAGCGGCCCGACTGGTTTTGGGGAAAACCTTTCCCAACGATTTTTAAAAACCTTTGTAAAAGGGTTCTTGAGGCAACCCTTTCCCAACGGTTTCATAAAACCATTGGGAAAGGGTGACTTAAACACCCCTTTGCCAACGGTTCACTAGAACTGTTGGAAAAGGGGTACCCTTTCCCAATGGTTCTAGTGAACCGTTGGGAAAGGGTTCCCTAAACCATCTTTACCAACGGTTTAACCAAACCGTTGGTAAAGAACCGTGGGTAAAAATGCCATTTCCAGTAGTGTTCCTCCTAAACCCCTTCCATTTCCAAATATAGTTGTACAGACCAAGAAGATGGCTGAAGATGTGATGCAAAAAAAAAGTTTTGGACACATTCAAGCATGTGGAGATAAACATCACTTTACTTGAATCCATTAAACAAATACCAAGGTATGAATAATTCTTAAAAGAACTTTGTACCAATCGAAGAGGGATCAAGGGAAATGAGAGGATCAATCTTCGAAGGAATGTGTCATCACTCATTACACCAACTCTATCAATGCCTACGAAGTGTAAGGATCCAGGGACATTCACCATACCATGAACCATGGGTGAGTTTCACTTTTCTGATACTCTTTGTGATTTCGGAGCTTCCATAAATGTGATGCCTCACTCTGTATTCTCTTCTTTGCAGGTTGGTGAGCTGAAGCCGATGAGAGTAGTGGTGTAGTTGGCGAATAGAGCTATAGAATATCTAGTGGGAGTTCTTGAGGATGTACTTTTTTGGGTAAGAGAAATTATATTTCCAACATATTTCTACGTTCTTAACATGGAGGATGATCAGGTAATTTCTCATTACCCCATTAGATTAGGTAGAACCTTCCTCAAAACTGCAAAAACTATCATAAATGTCAATGAGGGTACACTTTCCATGGAGTTTGGATATGAAGTTGTGATATTTAATATTATAGAATCCATGAAGTACCCCTCAGAGGAACATTCTTCATTTTTTATCTCCCATTTTGAACCACCAAATAAAAACCCCATAGAATTTTATTGTCCTATTCTTAGGTAGATTATGGGTATTTGTTCTAGTTTAATTTCTAAGAGTACATCCACACCTATTTCTAATGCACAAGACTCTCTCATATTTGATTTTGAAATTTAATCATATTCTAATTTTGATCATGTGAACTCTGATTATGACATGGATTTTGAGTATGCTGATGGATTTGATGTTTTATTCTCTGATTTTGATGATGTATATTCTGATACTTATGTTCATTGTGCACATATTTCAGTTCCTTCAATTTCTCAATCCATACATCACCCCCTATATTGGAACTCAAGCCATTGCCTCCTAATATCAAATACCCATACTTGTTAAGTATTGAAACATTACTTGTTATCATTGCTAACAATATCCTTTTTGAACATGAAGAAAAACTTTTGAATCTTTTGAGGGAGAACATTAAGGCAATCGAGTGGACCTTAGATGACAAATCAGGTATTATCCCCTCCATTTTCATGCATAGGATTCACTTGGAGGATGGAGCTAAACCAGTTAGTCATCCACAAAGGAGACTCAATCCAACCCTTCTGGAAGTTGTTAAAAAAGAAGTTGAGAAATTTATCGAGGCAGGTATAATATTTCCCATTTCAAATTCTCAGTGGGTAAGTCCTATTCATTTTTTGCCTAAGAAAAGTGGTGTTACAGTTGTTAAAAATTAGAAATATGATTTAGTTCCAATGAGGGTGAAAAACAGTTGGTGTGTGTGTATTGATTATAGGAAACTAAACCAGTCCACTCACATAAACCATTTCCCCCTCCCATTTATTGATCAGATTCTTGAGAGACTAGCTCGTAAAACACACTATTGTTTCTTGGATAGATTTTTTGGATATTTTCAGGTTCCTGTAGCTCTGGAGGATCAAGAGAAGACTACATTCACCTGTCCCTTTGGCACGTTTTCCTACCGAAGGATGCCATTTGGACTTTTTAACGCCCCAGGTACCTTCCAGAGATGCATGGTGAGTATTTTTTCTTATTTTATTGAGACCTACATGGAGGTATTCATGGATGAATTTATAGTTTATAGGTCTTCATTTGATGAATGTCTAAGTAGTTTGGGAAAGGTGTTGAATTGTTTTATTGAGAATAATTTGGTCTTGAACTTTTAAAAGTGTCATTTCATGGTAGAGCATGGCATTATCTTAGGTCATGTAGTGTAAAAACATGGGATAGAGGTTGATAGATCTAAGATAGACATTATTTCATCCTTACCATATCCTTCATGTGTGCGTGATGT
Organism: Viscum album; assembly: GCA_963277665.1. NCBI lineage: Eukaryota > Viridiplantae > Streptophyta > Magnoliopsida > Santalales > Viscaceae > Viscum > Viscum album. The sequence goes on from OY728120.1 coordinate 490,499,393, forward strand.
TAGATCTTTACTAGGGAATTCAGGATTTTATCGGCACTTCATCAAAGATTTTAGTAATATTGCTCTTCCTATGTCATGATTACTTCAAAGGGATTCTGATTTTGTGTTTGACGATTCTTACAGGACTTCCTTTGATGATCTAAAGAAGTGTTTGACCACTCCACCAATCATACATCCCCCATGGTGGGAGCTTCCTTTTGAGCTTATGTGTGACGCCTCTAACTTCATGGTTGGAGTTGTCTTATCTAAGAGGGTGGAGGGATGTTCACATGCGATTGCCTATGCATTGAGGACACTAGATTCATCCCAATAAAACTACAAAACCATGGAAAAGGAGTTTCTTGTTTTCATATTTACTCTAGATAAATTCCATTTATATTTATTAGGCTCTAAAGTAGTTGTTTTTTCTAACCATGCAGCTCTGAGGTACCTCTTGAAAAAGATAGATGCAAAGCCCAGGCTAATACGATGTATGCTCCTTCTTCAGGAATTTTACCTTGAGATAAAGGACAAAATGGGGTCAGAAAACTTGGTGGCGGACCACATGAGTAGGCTTACTCACACACTATAGGATGACACCTTGGGCCAGGTACCACTTAGGGACACTTTCCCCGATGAGCATCTTTATTCCATATTAGGTATGCATCCTTGGAATGCAGATTTATTTAACTACCTTGTTGCCTCTGAAATCCCTACAAATTTAAAGAAACATCAAGTCCAAAAAATTAAAGAGTGAATCAGGATTTTATGTTTGGGATGATCCATACTTATGGTGCATGTGTAGTGACCAAGTTATTAGGAGGTGTGTTTCTGATCATGAGTTTGAGTTTGTTCTACAATTATGTCATACACTTGCTTGTGGTGGACACTTTGGACCCCAACGGACATCTAGGAAAGTTTTAGACTCAGGGTTATATTTCCCTAGCTTAGTCCATGATTCTCATGTATATTTTAAGTCATGATCACATTGCCAACACAAGGGAAACATTTCTAAGAGACGTGATATGCCTCAACAACCCATATTATTCTGTGAGATTTTTTATGTGTGGGGCATCGATTTTATGGGTCATTTTCCTAGTTCCTTTGGTTTTTTTTGTATATTTTGGTTGTTTTTGATTATGTGAGTAAATGGGTGGAGTCTAAGACCACCAGAACTGATGAAAGCGCAGATTTTTTGCAGGTTTAGAGTACCAAAGACCATCATCAGTGGTCAAGGGACACACTTTTGTAATCGTAATCTTTCTTCCCTTCTTTGGAAGTATGGGGTGACACACAAAACATCAACACCATACCACCCCCAAACAAATTTCCAAGCTGAGGTTTCAAATTGTGAGTTAAAAGAAATTTTGGAGAAAACTCTACAGCCAAATAGGAAGGATTGGAGCAATCACTTGGATGATGCATTATGGGATTATAGGACATCATACAAGACACCCATTGGTATGTCCCCATTTCAAATTGTTTTTGGGAAAGCGTGTCATCTCCCCGTGGAAGTTGATCATCGGTCTTATTGGGATATAAAGAAATGAAACATGGATTTCTCCCAAGATGGAATCCAAAGGAAGTTGAAAATTCAAGAGCTTGAGGAGATTCGATTGTCTTCATATGAGAACTCAATGCCCTATAAGGAAAGATCAAAATCGTCTCATGACAAGATGATCCAATAAAGGTAGTTTCATGTTGGATAAAAAGTCCTTCTATACAGTTCATGGCTGAAGCTGATGACTGGTAAGTTTCATTCCAGATGGTTGGGTCCTTATATTGTATCTAATTTTTTCCCATATGGTGCAGTGGAGATCACGCAAGAGGATACTGGAAGGAGCTTCACAGTAAATGGGCAACGCTTGAAGAAGTACATTGAGGGAATTTCTACTAATGCAGTGGATTTCATCACACTACATGACCCCATTATTACTTGATCATATCATACTATTCCAAACCCTTTCACTTTTAAATTATTTTTCCTATTTAAAATTATTCTTTCCATGTACACATATCATCTCATAGGTTCACATTGAGGACAATGCAATATTTTAAGTGTAGGGGAGGGGACAACATTTTGGGGTAGATATTTAGGATTTTCATTTGTGTGTTTTGTGCAAATTTCTATTATGATTTTAGTTAAAATTTTCAAAAAAACCCAAAAAAACAAAATAAAATAAAAAAACAAAATATCAATATATATATACATATATCATATAACATTATCATGTGGAACATATGAAAAATGCATGTTTCAAAATTAATTAGTAGAATGATGAGAATGAGTAAGATATCATCATCAAAGGTTGATTTTTATAAAAAATGAAGTCGTCGATGATATGAATGGTTGTGTCATTACAAAGCCTTTTAGATTTTGACATCATTGTTTGGGATATTTGTTCATGGAAAATTGTTTCATTGATTTCTCCACACAAATTTTCACTCAACCATGACTTGTGAAATTTTTCCTACTCAATTAAAGGTATATCCAAGTAAGGTAAAAAAAATCATTGGTTTATCCATATGTTCATTTCTGTTCTGATTGGTTTCATTACTGTACCGAATTAACCTATGCGTGTGTACCTATTATCCGACTGTTGTACACCCTCAAAAAAATGGGTTGTGTCTTGGACAATTCAAAAACCACTTTTCCTCGACCTTTGATCTTGTTATAACTATTAAAATTAGTGTCGTGAGGAGATAAAACATGGGTTGAGAGTTGAGTGTAATATTTATTCCAAGAACAACTTAAGAAAACAAAAAATAATAATAATTAATGAGGGGAGTGATGAAATGTACAACATATGGGGATATCTAGGTCGGGAGCTTATGGTTTGACTTTCGGGAATGCTTAAGTGAGTGGGTCTTGAAATTCAATTGCAAAGGAATTTATAACAGGTTTAGGGAATTAAACCAAGTAATAAGAATTGTTTTAAATGACCTGAATATACCAAATAAAGGGTGGATTTATGAGCTTGGATTGGTTGGCACACACACATGTGGAGAATTAGTGGCATGGTAGACCCATAACTTGTTTCACTATGATTAGTGTTATGAATCTCACGAGATTTTGTTCTGACACAATTTATGAGACAATGACTATAAAATTTATTGAAATTGATTCTTGATGGGATTATTACTTTTCCTACATTTCCACTGTGGATTGAGAAATATGAACATGCATATCTTGTGACAATTTTCTTGAATTCATGATATGAGGTTTTGCTCAGGAGTGCAAAATGGTAAGTGTGGGGGAGTTGATAAAACAAAATTTTATTGACTATTTTATTGATAATAAATGATATAATTTCCTCAAATTATGCTAAATATGAACAATTATGAAATATTTGGGATTAGATCATTCATTTGCAAATTTGATGAAAAATCTTGTTTTACCCTTTTAAAATTCACTGTAGTATTTTGGGAATAAATATTATTATATAAAATATTTTGACTTAAAATTTTGTAACTGTGTTCCTAACTTAATGGGCTATAAATTCTATTTTGGACATAGGAGTTGGATTGTGTATTTGAGAAGATTAAATGGGCCATTAAGACAAAGTTGGATAGAACCATCTTAATTGGACACCACTTCACTATTTGGGCCTTATCTTCTTCATACTGACTTCGATTGAGCCCAAATTTGAAGTAAATCTTGGGTAAATAATCAGGAACAAATAATCCTTCTATAAGGATAGAAACTTCACGCGTTTTGGAGGTCAACTATGTGGTCCAACTTGGAATAAAACATTTTTCCGAGTTTTCATTTTACCCTTAAAACATTATGTAACCCTAGCCCTAAAAACTCTATTTAAATGGGGTTTTCACTATTTTGTAGGTCTGGTAGAGTCTTTGGGAAGGTGTGGACGAAATTGTGTCTCTTGGTAGCCCCTCAAAACTCTTGGAAGAATTAAGGATTTGTGAAAACATCTCTTCCAAAAAAGCTCTCCTCTCCCACCTCCTCTTTGTATTTCTTTTTTGTCATGTTTATATCTTGAATTTTTCTTCAATTAATCTTATATGTTATTCCATTTTCTTATTCTATTAATCTTACTAATTGGATTGGAATCAATATTGGAGACAATATGGGGTTATACCCTTTTAATCCTTGCTCATGCAAAACACCTCTACGATGACCACACCGCCCATAGAAGAGTAGTATTCTTTGTGATCGATCTATCATATACCCTCTTCATTTAATTATTTTAAATCATTTATCTACTGTAATTAACTTAATATGATCCATGAATTGAGTTTTTAAATTATAATAAACTAAGCACACAATTGAACAATTAACACAAAAACACGTGAGGTCAAGATTTTGTGTAAATTGTGAGAGCGCGATATTAATCGGTAATACAAGACCACACTAGATAAATTAGTAGAGTTAAAATATAATCCCTAAACACAATTCATCCTAATTTCCAGAATTGATAAGTGCTCTAATTAACCACTGACCATAAGCTAACCTTAGAACAATAATCAAATCTGTTTGTTGCGATTGCGTGTTCCGAAGCTAGCCTAGGGTTTAAGTAATTTCATCTTTGTGGTTAAGTTAACTCTCATAGGGTTCGAGGGTTAAAAAATTATGGGATCATAATTAAGTGGTCATTAATTTAAATGATAATGATTAATAATTAAATGAAGATTTATATTTAGATCGATTACGCCTTTTAAAATATTTTCTAAAAAACATCTTCTTGTTGCCTCTTTTTAATCGAACTTCATTTCAAAATTAAAAAACAAAAAAAATGAAATCTTATTCCAGAAAACTTCTTCTTGTTTTATAAAAAATAAAAAAACCCCTCCCCATCCTTTCAAGTATTGTTTTAATTCTATTCTATTTTATTTTTATAATACCTTTAAGAAGTTGTTTTAATTTATTTCCTCCGTTTAGAGACGACCTTCGTTAGCCACTCTGTTGCACCTAAGTACCCAAAAACCACTAATCATTTGAGGGCGCCCACGATAGAACCTTTCAGTCGGTTTAAATGAACTTAAATCCTATCTATGTGAAATTGCTAATTGTATTTGATAGTCTTGAGAAATTTCTCAAAAATCATCGATAGTATCCATCCAATCCAATAAAACTGTGGATATCAGCCACTATGGTTATTCTACCCTAATATTCAATAATTTTTATCTTTGAAGGATCCACCAATATTCCCTCACTTGTAATTACATGACCCAAGAATGATACTTCCTGTATCCAAAATTCACACTTGATAAATTTAGAAGATTATTTCTCCTTTATTATGGTCTTCAACATAATCCTCAAATGATCTTTATTCTCTTCCTTACACTTGGAATATATCAAAATATAATCTATAAATACTAACACAAACTGATCGAGTAAATATATAAATACTATATTCATTAGATCCATGAAGATAACATAGGTATTGGTAATTCCAAATGGAATCACTATAAATTCATAGTGTATATACCTCATACAGAAGGATATATTAGGTATTTACTCTCTTTTGATCTTTTACTGATGATATCTAGATTGAAGATAAATCATGAAAAAGTATCGATCCCCTCATAGTTTATCAAAAAAATCATCAATATGGGGTAGAGGATACTTATTCTTAGTTGTGATCTTATTAAGTTCAAGATAATTGATACAAATACACATTGAATCATATTTATTTTTAATAAAAAGAACATGTTCACCCCATGGTGAAGCACTTGGATGAATGAATCCCTTATCTATATTCTTCTAGATTTTATTATTTAATTACTATAACTCAATCGGGGTTATTCTATATGAATTATAAAATATTTTTAGCACCAGGTATGATTTATATTGAAAAAAAAACTTTGAGATTCAATATAAGACTATGAAATTCTTTAATAAATACATCAACATATTCCTGAATAATTGGAATATATTCAATATTGAGTTTCTCCCCAACTATTTAATATAAATAACCCACATAAATAGTTAATAAGACCCATATAATGGAACTAATTTATAATGTAAGTTCATGTTCATCCTTACACTGATTGATGATCAAATTTTGATTTGGAATATCAAACGTGACTGACCTTACAAATTTATATGGTCTATATATAGATAGATTCAATCCATGCCTAAAATCATTTCAAACTAAAATGGTGGAATAATAAAAAGATTTTTATGAATCAAATTCCCATTAATTTCTATTGGAGAGGATCTATATACTTGATATGAAATCATCGTACCATTAATATTTTTCACCAGTAATTCAATATATAGTCATTCAGTTAGTGATGTGATACTTTTACAAAATTATTTAGATATAAATGAGTGGGTATTTTCTGAATTAAATAAGAAATTTGAAGTTATAGAGTGGATTATGGGTGTACCTTTCACCACTTTGTTCTCATGACCCACTTTAGTGTTTGTGGTTACATGATCTTTCCATTTTTTCCTTGGATTAAGAGGTTGTTAACACTGATTTACATCCTTAACCCTTGGATTCATGCATTGGTTTTCATAATGAACACACTCTTTTTAATTAAAGTATTGGATTATGGGAGGTGAATTTGTTTTACCTTTCTTCTTACCTTTGATCATTATATTAAAGTATCTTTGGCATTCATTGTCTATATGGGTATATTTCCCACACTTAAAGTATTTACCAATTCCCTTAAATAATTTTACCCCATGCTCTTTCCATATTTTCAACATGAAGGGAGATTAATTTTCTTTCTTCTATGGATTTTATTATTAAAATTTCCTAAAATATCCATATTTCTCTTTTTATCCCCAAAACCATAATAATAATTAGAGTCTCTATTCTCTATTTCTACCTTGAGATCACATCAAATTATTTATTCATTGCTAATAAATTCCCTTATGGATAATGCCTTTGGATACTTGGTTTGAAACCACTAAAGAATCAATAAATTTTTATTTTAGTTTTGATGATGAAACCATAATTTTACCTCATAAGTTTTGAAAAAAATTCATCATAGGTACCAATAGATTCATTATCCTTCAAATTTAGCTTAATTAATTCCTTTTACTTTTTCATATTATGAGTTTGGGGAAATTACTCACTAAAAAATAACCTCTTAAAACCCTACCATTCCATGGATTCAATTTCTTTATCCTGACTCATATTCTTAATAAGGCCATTCCATTGATCTACTTCACCTTCTAAATGAAAAATGGTCAATAAAATTTTTTCATGCTATAAGAACTGGATAACAGAAAATATATTTTCGGTGGTACTGATACATTTCTTGGTAATTAGTATATCAGATAACCCTTTAAAGTAAGGGGAATTTTTTTACATGAATGACTTGATGGTATGTTTCTATTTCATTTTATTGTTTGGAAGCTCAGTATCATTCATATCTTGAGAGAGTTTCATAATCATAGGAATAATATTTTTCATTACTACCCCTTTGTTTTTTGGTTTCTCATGATTATAATCATTACATTACCCACCACATTCATTTTTAACATGATTCCTCCTAGTTCAATCCATTGAGTAAAACCAAAAGGAATAGCGTAAGAATCAATTGTAATGTATCAGATTTTCCATGTATTATTTTTAAATGTTATATGGAATTATTACGATACTAGGAGCAGAGACGGAACATCATTCCAAGTCCCGGTGATCCCGAAATGGTAGTCCAAACTTTTTTTAAGTTAAGTGAGTCGGCACTTGTGAGCGGTTGTGTCAGTTTCCAAACGGATGCCCGGATTAAAAATCGGAGGGCACTGTTGCGTCCGAGATGAAAACTTTATCTATGAACGGGTTTAACCTCGACTGGCGTGGGTTGAGGGAAAAAGTTAATTTTTGGACGTTTTTAGTAAAATAAAATAAAATAAATTAGCCAAGTTTATTTTAATTTAATTGGAAACATCCACTGCAGCACAGCAACGGGGCAGTTGTTTCCTTAGTTAATGTCATGTCATAATGACTCTAAAAAAACAAAAATTTTGACTCATTAATGCCGCAATATGACGGAATTTCCAAACATGCTTCCCCTTTTTATTGGGTTAATCGAACGATGGTCGTTGACAGAAAACTCAGTGAAAACTCTAGAGAAATCGTTGAGCCTTGGAGAAAACTCTCGGAGAAGAACAAGGACGAATCAAAATTGCTACGCCAAAAATTTGAAGGATCTCAATGATGATGGAAGAACGACCCCTTCATCAACGATTGATCCCTTTTGAGGTAGGGGTTGTTATTTTGATTCTTCTTTCCTCGTTTTTGAATTTAAACGACAAATGCAGATCAACCACGAACATGTTGATTCGCGGATTCGTATGTTCTTGCGGGAGGGTTTTATTGGGATGTTTTTGGGGATTAATCCACAATTATTATTTATTATTTTGATCCTACTCCATTTGATCCTACTAACAGGAGCGGATCAATGCCGTGAAGAATGATGACGGAGGTTTGTTTCTCAATTTCTTTTCTGGATTTCCTCCCCCTTTCTTATCTTGAGCGTTCTTCACGTACTTTGTGGGGAGACGAACAACGGATCGTTGCGCATCCGTTTTGCGACGCAACAATCCCAAATTAAATATCCGACGTCACGATGGCCTAGCAGTGGTGCGACAACAATAGAGGATGACGAATCAGACTGGATTGGGAGAGATCATTCTTCGACCGTTCTTCGTGCGGGTGGATCAAAACGTGTTTTCAGAGCCGATCGGAGGCCCGAAAACAATGGAGATGACCTCAGGATGTTGGGGTGACCAAGATTCTGGAGTTTTGTGTTGAACGGATGGCCGTATCGATGAATGGGGCACCACAAAAAGGCAGGATGGTGGAAGCCCTCAATTCTGTAAATTTCCAGAATACACGATGTGTACTTCCGAAGAACACGCAATGTAATACCGGCAGTGGTGGCTAGGGTTTTAGGGGTCAGAGAGGAATTACACGGCATGTGACCCTGGTCACACAACATGTTGGACTTTCCCCTAAGCTCGGCGTGTATTTTTTAAAGTACACGGACATGGGATGGACTACAAGGCTTCAGGACTCGGTGTGTACTCTCTACGCAACATAGAAGAGGCAGCTACGAAGGACTCGGCAAGTATCCAGGGGATACATGGACACGGGATGGAGTACACGATCGTGTACTCCATCACATGGCTATGTGAGCCCAGTAACACAGGGCACCCCGAGTACCCAATACACGGGTTGGCACACATGGGTTGAGGTCATGTACGGGCATATGGCCAGTATAGACGGAGCCAACCCCAGTCACTCAGACACGGCGTGTACACCATACTACACAGTGTGTACTCACTTTTTCTACATGTCCAGCCTTATGACAGAGGATGTTGTACACGGGCAGTACCCAGGGTCAGATGACAAGGTGTGTAACTTCTCTACATGTTGTGTACTTTTTGGAAAATGGCATGGTCCTCTTGTCAACCGTATCTTGTACATGTTTCGTTTGGGTTAGCACCCCTTCTTCTAGTTCCCCTGAAGGTCAAGCATCGTTTCCTTCTACAGGAGTATGATCCCTTCAGCAGGACTTTCTGTGATAGAGTCGGCATCCCTTCAAGAGGCCCGGAGCGAGATCATCTATCCTTTCCTAACCCTAGGTAGAGTCAGGCATCGACGTGACCAACTCTACCAGGTATTGATCCTCTACCTAGATAGTGAATCTGGATGAGTCGCGGTATCCACCGTGGCCCTGATAGTGATCCTCATCTATGTATCGTGATCTTTCCCACTCATGAGTGTGTCTTCTGTAATGAGTGCATCTATCTATCGTGATCTTCCCCACTCAGGAGTGTGTTCTCCCATAATGAGTGTATCTACCTCTCGTGGCATTTCCCAACAAATAGTACTTTTTGAACGGATGTCATCAAAACTACCAGACTCATGGAGTGTGTTCTAACAGAATTAGTGCTTTGTGGAACCTTAGAACTGAATCCCTAGCGGGGGTATGCAGTTGTGTGACTTGTTTCTAGACCACGGGTCTGAGTTTTGGGTATATCTGGATTGTTTTCTCCTGTTATATGTTCAGTAGGCATATACTGTGTAGAGATGACTATGCCTTTTCTTTATGTATTGCTTTGTGTTTTTCAGGGTCCTCTACTAAGTATTGTTATACTCACCCCCGCATGGGCTCTGCCCACACATGTCGTGTCTTGTGCAGACGAGCAGCATTTTGATAGAGTCCAGGGTGGACTGAGACAGGACCGATCTTTCTGAGTTCCCTACAGGATGAGGTGTTCCTTCGGCTATGAGCAACAGTCTTAGTACCTATTGTGTTTATAGGTTGGACTTTACAGTTTTCAGACTCTTGTTTTTGGTGGGCTTGTATTCTGGCCCAGTTTACTTTCAGTACTTTACTTTCCGTCATACTCTATTGGTTCGGTTTAGTTGTATGCATACATTTTTTGTTCCTTAGTGGTTTTTTACATTTCATCATTTGTGGTCTTGGAGATGCGTGCATGTGTACTGGTTCTTAGGCAATGCCTCCCATTTTAGAGATATGTCTAGTCAGTGCTAGTCACCAGCCCCTGGCCTATTGGAGGCGGGCATGGGGAGTCATGGTGCGGACCCCACTGAGACGAGTCGTGACATAATTCATCATTAATCATAGTGAAAATAATATATTCATGAAAATTATTCCTAATAAGACCTAAATTATGACACCTAATAAACATATGACACTTTAGGTTCATACCATATCACTTTCATTTCATTATAGTTTGTCTTAATTTCTTTAATCATATTATTTATAATTTAATATCCAATAATAATTAAACCCTACTTTGATACCAATTGTGGTGACCCAAGAATTTAATATATAAATAATACATCATTTTAGATGAATATTTAATACATCTCACAATAATGCATTACCATAACCATAAAGGTTTAGCTTCTTTGAAGACTATATACACAATCAACTTATTTAATGAAATATCTTCAATATCTCCCATAAAGATCAACCCACATACTACCCTTATTATATATGTCCTACTTAAAATCTTTCTTCAAAATATAGGGAAATGAAAATATAATAAAGGTTGATATCATATAATTTATAAGGATAAACATTGGAGATATCAATTAATGATCATATGTGGTCATAATATATGCATAATGGTATAATAACATGAAAATAACTTATGAGTACATACCCAATATTTCATAGATCATAAATATTTATTCATGAAATAAAAATTTTTCAAAACAAAAGACATGAGTCAAAAGAGTTTGGAATCATTAATAATAAATCATGAGACACTAGAGCGTATCATAAGAATAAGAAAATTTCATAGGATTGTGGCATAATCATAAGCATACAAAATCATTTCACTAGTAAAGGATCACTACTAAGACCATCATAACATATTGTAAAGAGTCTCGTAGTGTATTGGGGTCACTCCTCATTCCCTTTTAATTCAGGGTGGATAGAGTCTCATATTAAAAATGTGTTCACTCCCCATTACCTTTAATATTATCTAATGAGATATAAATATCTACTAAATTAATTATAGGGATATATAATTATTGTTCCACACATTATATAATCAAAACCATACATATTATTTCCACAAGATCATGAAAACATTCATCATTTCATCATAACTTAATTAAACCATGTGAAAGAAATGGGTTTCACGAAAAAAAAAATTAAAACATCATCATCATAAGGAATATAGAGAAATAAAGTGGATGGTATTAATAGAGAATATCCCCAGTGAAGTATAAGATTAATTAAATCATATTTAGATAAATGAAAATACTTTTATAAAAACATCTGAAATATGCTTTTAAAATCAAGAGGAAACATATTCTTCTTTTGGTAACTAAAACTAAAAATTCCCAAAAAATGGGAATATTATTTTCTTTATAAAGACTTGGAATTATTTAAATGAGTTTTAAAAACAAATAATGATTATTAAGGCTATAAAAAATTTTCATTTAGTAAATGTTAAAAAAATATTTTTTTCACACTTTTATAAAAAGTCAAATATAACTCATATGGAAAACATTGTAAAAATTAATTTTAAAAAATTTGAAAAGAAAATCCAATATATTTTAAAATAAATTAAAAAAATAATTATATAATATAAAATAACATTCTTGAAACATTTTTAAGAATATGGGCACAGAAGAAAAATATTTCTGACCAAAAAGGATAAATAAGATCGGTGTTTCTTAAAAAAAATCTTTTGGTATTTTGTTTACCAAAGAGGGAAAAAATAGAAAGAATATTTTAAACCCAAAAATATAACTAGAGATTAATAAAATATATGGTGTTTTATAGATATAGATATAGTTATAGATCATATAATTTCCCCATTGGATATTTAAATATGAACAATCCCAATTAAAAATGAGATTGCAACATAAAGTCTTACCTTAAGTCCCAAATTGCTTCGTACATGATCTCAACTCCTATATAATGAATTTATACATAATATAAATTTATATAAAAACTATATTTATACTTATATTACCATGTATTATTCATTAATATTTTTTAATCTCTTATTTATTAATAATTCTCCACTAAAATCAATATTCTTGGTGTTAACTATTTCTTTTTTCATACATGTTTCAGTTTAGAGATTATAGTATTTTAACATTATCCATGGATTCATAATATAAATAATATTAATAATTTAATAAATATCATATTTATTCATTATATTCACTTTTATAAAAATACATGTAAGGTGGTGATGACAAATAAATTACATCACTTCATGGATGTGGTACACATGGGTGATGTTTTCATTTTTCATTGGATGGAAATAAAGGAATTTAAACAATAATTTATCTTTATAGAATCATAATTATACCATAAGTATCATATATATTCATTAAATCCATCTATATAACCATTCATGTAAATTAGTGATGAAAATTGAAACACGACACTTCCTAGAGATAGTAGTCTACATGTACGCATGAGCAACGCTTTCATTTTAATTGGATAGAAAGAATAGAAAATGGTTGTAAAATTATCATAAAATTTTAAGTACATTAAAGAAACTAATTTTAATATATTAATATAGTTATAAAATATTTTTAGGATTTTGAAGAATAAATAAACTTAAAAGAACTCGGTTAAGATGATTATCACTTCTTAGAGTAACTTCATTTTCCTTAAACGATAAGCCTTCTTAGAATGGTATTTTGGTGATACTAGGACCTCTAAGATGTGTGTGGGGAATTTTTTAAGATATTTGGGTAGGTAATGGATGATATAAAGTTATTTATGTGTGTGATTAATTGAGAATAGGAGGTTCCCTTTTATAATAGAGGGAAGTGGTGTCCTTATAAATATTCAAAGTTTTAAAATAATATAAATTCAATCCCATGGTAAATTTTAAAAAAATGGAAACAATTTAAAATATAGGATAGGTTGAGGTAAAAATCAACCCATAAAATAATATTTAGACAAGTTTTAGTGATAATTTAAGACTTATCTCTTAGTTTAACCCCCACGTTAGCCCTTTTGACCCTTACCATTGTGACAAGATTTTTACCATGGTAGTTATTCATTATAGATAAAAAATAGGTTTAAATTATTAACTAATATTTATTATGATTATTAAAAGTATGTAATCAATTTTTAAAGATTAAATTCCTAGATATCAAATGTATTAATTCTAATATCCGCACACAAAATGCGTAAAAATCATTTTTAGAAAAAAAAAAGCTATTTTTAAGCATAAAATTGATTTTATTCCCATTCTTTTACTAGTAAACCCCGTTTTATGAATATTAATTTATTTTATTGAATATATTAACTGAAAATTTAATTAAAATCATTCATAAATAGTTATTAATTCAATTTTTTAACATAAAAACACATTACAGGTGTAATGACCCAATGTTTTATCAATGGAAATTTCCTTCTTATAATTATTTAATATAATAACATGAAATCACAACACAATTACTATGTGACCTTTAAACATAATATTGTCACTTCTATGATTTGAATTTCAAAAATCTGACATACACGGTTGCGTTCAGGGTGTTTTTTGCGGTCTAATGCAACAAACTTATTTTTTGGTGAATAGTAAACTACCCTTATGAATAGTAATATACCCTTATGAATAGTAATATGAACCTTATGAATAGTAAATTGTAAAAAAGAATATTAATCTCACCCATGAATTTATAAATAAAATTTAGGCATCTTATAAGTGACAGTTTGACCATAGTAAAAGTATTAGTATTTTTGTAAGTCATAAATAATTAATTACAATTAACTAATTGATTTAAAAGAAAATTTATTTTCCAAAAAAATTTTCATAATTTAAAATTTTATTTCTTCTGGTTTTAAGATAATTTTATAAGACCTTATGTAATTTTTTAAAGCATTATAAAATTAGTTATAGTTTTAAAATCTGTATTTTTTAAGTAAATTATGATTTTAATTAAAAATTAAATTAATCGTATTTAGAAAATTATTTTTCAAAAATGGAGTTTATTTTTGGATTCTACGCAACTAAAAATGGTTAGGGTGAATTTTTTGGATTTTAATGAAGTACATGAATTTTTGATGAATAGTAAAATACGATAATTCACAATAAATACTAAACCCTAAATTTATGCATTATGCTTGAGTCATGGATGATGTAAATGGACATTGGTTCTAAATAACATGAAAATATTACTATTTTTTCACTATAATCATTACTATTTATTGCATTCTGGAAAAATAATAAACTAATGATTAAAATATTAAGAAAACCCTCTTCCCCTCCACTATAAAAACCACCCACACTCCCCTCTTCTCTTCACTCCTCTAAATCCTTGTTCCTTCCCTAAATTCTTCCCAAATATCTCCCCAAGATACTCCCCTAATTCCATCATCCCTTGGGATCCTCAAAAGATCAAATCCTCTCCCCTTAAGAGGCTATCAAGGAAGATTAAATCAAGAGGTAAATTCATCTTTTCTTTTCTTTCATTTTCTTTTTATGTTCCTTTGTTCTCTTTTCTTTACTAACCTTTCCTCATACAAATTCTATGAAAAATATATTACCATACATGTAATGTAATTTTTTATTCTAGTGGGATAATTCATTATCATCTCTCCTTTCCCCCTCTTTTATACGAAAGAAACGAAAACATCGTCCGATATGTGTTAATTTATCACATTCAAGGATGACGGGTTATCAATTTCTATTACCATCTTCAATTCTATAAATGAAAACATTTTTATGTTTGAAATAGGCTATTAAATATTTCTTTTAACGTGTGTGATTTTCTTTAATTCTTTTTTACACATGATATAAAATAATAATATTAAACAAGTTAATCATGAGAAAAATCGCCAAATTAATCCAAGAATTTATCATTAATGATTTATATAATGATTCACCTTCACTCCAAATAACAAAATGAATTTTACCACTATTTAATCTTATTTATGTTCACTAATTTCATATAAATTCGATTCTGGACAACCATTCTCATCACACATGTTTATCCAAACATGAATATAAGTGAATCGGTCATTAAAACCGGGGAATAAAATGCTCCCAAACAATGAAATTGAACCTCTTAAATCAACAAAAAGGAAACATATGAACTTAATAAGGTTATAATAAATCAATAACATGTATTTTATATTCTGTAATTATTAATTAATGAACCTAATTTTATTATTCAAGTCATTAAGATCAAGTGAAGAACACCATCGGACTTAAGGTAAGGGATCCTCCCTTTCTCACATTTATTCAAGAATATCCTCTATGTTATGTCCTTTTATGTGTAGTTAATAATGATGGGGTTTGATTTCTCACATCCCCCATACTTCCATAATGATTTACAAAATAATATAAACCACTTTATCTATCATTAATCCCTCATAAGTACACCTGGAACCATGTCGATATTCCTTAAGGGATTCTGCCCGAACCTCCAATATTCAATCTAGTTATTCTTACTCTCTTATTACCCAAATTAAATCCAATATTATTCTTATTTAAATATTCTAATTTATTTTTATATTTAAAAACTCGTGTATCAATATCCATCAATCATTCTCTTTTAGGGATATACATACTTTTAAGTGATTCCCTACTCAATACTTCTCGATAAGCAAACCTGTTTTAAGGGAACTTCCTAAATTTGTACCCAATTTCAATTGAAATATACCATATGTTTTAAGACACCATTGTTTTTATAAAAAAAAAATTATTATGAAAACCATTTTGGGTCACTTATGGTTTTGTAAAAAATATTGTTCCCTTCTCTATTTTAAATGATTGTTAATGTTTTCCTTAAAATCGCACTAAAATGTTTTAATGCTAAGAATTATTAAATACTCTTTTTACATGTTGTCACTTATGTTTGAGATAACATACCATGATATATTATTGTTTTACCTTATTAATTTCCAAGTATGTTCTAATTACTTTCTTTCATGGACACTTTTATGATATGCCTATTCATTATGCTTTATGACATGATTGTTATAGCCATTTATTTCCATCGGTTCCCTTATGTTTATGATTTTTTATGTATGATTATATATTAGGAAATAATATTCATGAACATGTTAAGATTATTTTTCCTAGATAGTTCTCCAATTAATTAGGTAAATTTGAGTCTCATGAGACATTATGTGCAACGATCTTGGCGGTTAGCCTTGACTCATGCTACCATGTGAAACGGTCTTGGTGGTTTACCTTGACTTTTATTCCTCTATGTGCATTGAGCCTTGACTCATGATAAAGTAATGTTTTATGTTTTTTCCACATTACTATGAATTCATGTTTATATGATCCCATGTTTATTTGTTATGATTCCATTCCTTCCATGACTTTTATTTTCAGTATTCCATTCCTTTTAACCCATGTGCTAAAGTTTTACTACTATGATTTTTCCCTTAATGGGATTTTAGCTCATCCCTTTGTTCATGTTATCCCTAGGTTACCCTATGAAGATGTATGATAATAATGAAAGTTAGAAGCTCTTTATGAAGATTAAATAAATAAGTGTTTTATTTAGTCCCATGTTTTATGTTTTATGTACCTAATTTTTCAAGACACTATATTTAATGATCCTTGGATTTTAATTTGATGTTTTATTATGCTTAAAACCATGTAATGATATGTGTAGAAGGATAGGGTTTATATAGTTGGTATCAGAGGATGGTCTAGTATTTTTGGAGATTAGGAATAGAGCACTTTAGTGAGAACTTTAGGGATAAGACTAAGTATAAGAAAACATCCCTAAATTTTAAAGTATAATGTAAGTGTTTTATCAATCATATGTGTCTCTCCCTAGATACAAACAGGTAGAGGTGGCTCTAGTACAGATGCATCTAGAGGTAAAACCCAAAAACACCACTTTCATCTATACTCAAATGGGAACTAGTGCATGACAACGGGTCTTGATTCACTCTTAGTCTGACACTCCTAGGGGATATTCTTTGGTAAATTCATGAGCTTGGTACAAACCTTTATTAAGGGAATGAAAAAATACCATAAGAATATAAGTTAAGAAATAGATCATGGATAACCTAGATTGAAACTTAGGGAATCACAAGTTAGGATATACTTCTCCTTTACAAGTTTATCCTCTTATTTTCAAATTTTTCTTTTTATCTCAATGGCTAAGTATTAAGTACCTCTAATTGTACATTATTTTTCTGAGTTAATGGCGGGAAATATAAGAAAACATTCCAACAATCAATGTGATAGGGAATGTGAATATTTCCCTAATGTTATTCCTGGTATGATGGGAATAGGTGCTCAAAACTTCATGATAGTAGTTACTCAGATGTCTTAAGATATGAATAATAACTTGAATCATGTAGAAAACCCTCCTCCACCAATGAAAGAGAAATTTGTCATTGAATCTTTCATATTGAAAAGGCATCCCATGTTTATTGGATCTTCTAATCCCCTCCTCACAGAATAGTTTATTAACTCCATTGAAAAGATATTATATGTCCTCTAGTGCTCATAAGAATATAAAGTCATACTGGTGGTCTATCATTTTGATGTGGAAGCTGATCAGTGGTGGACACTAATCAATAATATGAATACCCAAGAGGAAATTGATTCCATGGATTGGGAGGAATTAAAAAAATGTTTTTCAATAAATATTTTCCACAAACCCTTCGTCTCGAAATGGAAAGATAGTTCCTCAAACTCAAGAAGAAGGTAGATGAGTCAATTGGGGTGTATGAAGTTAAATTTACAAGGCTTCCAAGGTACACCTCTATCTTTTTCATGAACATTGAAAGCAAGGTGGATCTCTTCTTTAGAAAACTAAAGTTGATTCTACGAAAAGTGTTGGTGATTTGAGACTTCGAAAAATATGAGGAGATTGTCTATTGTTCCCTTAATTTTGAAATGGAGATTGAATACTCTCAGTGGTATCATGAGCCCAACGAAAAAAAGAAGAAAATATAATCTAATTTGGGTGGTTCTGAAAATAAATTCCATGATGGAAAGAATCCCAACCATCCCACACGTAAAAATTGTGGGAAGAAGCATCCAGGAAACTATCTAAAAGGAACTAAGAATTTCTTCAAATGTGGAAATTTGGGACATATAGCTAAAAACTTCTAAAGAGATATGAAAAATCCCACTAATGTGGAAGAAGAATGTTTAGATCAATACTCAGCATGTAGTGCAGTGTTACAACTACAAGGAGCATGGGAATTATGCCAACAATTTCCCTAAGATGAGGGTTCTCAAAGGTAATAAACAACAACCTCCAAGGCAACAAGGAAGGTATTATTCTATCACTACTACTTATATACAGTCATAAAATGATGTGGTGATAGGTATGCTAGTTATTCATTCAAGAATAGGGAACGTACTATTTGATTCTGGTTCTACACATTCTTTCATATCTTTCAAGTTTAGTAGAATTATTCAAAAACCACCTCAAAATTTGGAGGATAAGTTATCTGTGAGAATAGTGAATAGGGAAATTATTGTGTCCATGGTTTATAACTCCTCCCTAATTAACGTTTGTGGACTGAACCTCCTAGAAAATCTCATCATACTTTCTTTAGTGGAGTTTGATGCTATCTTGGGGATGGATTAGCTATCTTTATACAAATCCAATATCAATTGTTGAGAAAGGGATATCACTCTTCACATCATGAAGCATCCTCCAATTATTTAAAAGTGTAATGAGGGAGATTAATCTCCTTTAGAATCATTGTCTCAAGTGTGGATATTAATTCCTTATGAGCAAGCATGTCTAGCTCAAATTATTGAGAAAAAAGAGAGAATAATTCTTGAAGACATGCCCATCGTGAGGGATTACACTGATGTATTCTCCGAAGAGTTGATTGGTCTTCCTCCTAATTAAGAGGTTGAGTTCTCAATTGAACTTATTCTTGGATCTCTAGCTATATCAAATACACCTTATAGAATGGCCTCTATAGAGCTAGAGAAGCAGAATAGTCGGTTACAGGAGAATCTGGAGAAGGGTTTTATATGCGTAAGTGCTTCACCATGGGGTGTGTCAGTCCTCTTAGTCAAGAAAAAGGATGGATCAATGTTCCTCTGCATTGATTATCATGATCACAATAAAATCATGATAAAGAAAAAATATCCCCTACTATGGATAGATGACTTGTTCAATCTGCTTCATTAGGCCAGTAATTTCTCTAAGGTGGACCTTCAGTCAGGATATCACTAATTAAAGGTGAGGAAGGAAGATATTCCCAAGACTACCTTTCAAACAAGGTATGGACACTATGATTCCCTAGTGATTCCCTTTGGACTCGCTAATGATCCATCAATTTTCATGGATTTAATGAATAGAGTCTTTAGAAATTACCTCGATAAATTTGTGGTGGTCTTTATCGATGTTATTCTAATATACTCCAAGAGAAAGGAGGAACATGAGGAGCATATGAATAATGTGTTAAATACTTTGAGAATGGATAAGATCTATGAAAATTATAGTAAATGTGAGTTCTAGAAGGAGGAAGTATCACTATTAAGGAATATTATCACCAGAAAAGGGATATCTGTAGACCCTTCTAAGACAAAGGCGATTGAAGAGTGTCCCAATCCAACAACTGTAATGGATATCTGTAGATTTTTGGGTATAACTTGGTATTATCGATGATTTTTGAAGAAATTTTCATGATTTTAAAACCTAATGACAAAGTTGACATAAAATGGAGTAAAGTTTTTCTAGACTCGATAATGTGAAGATTGTTTTAAGGACTTGAAAAAGAGACTAATCACTATTCCAGTACTCACACTCCCAACGAGTGGAGAACTATTTGTGGTGTATAGTGAGGCTTCAAAGAAGGACTTAGGCTGTGTACTGATGAAAAATGATAAATTGATATCCTACACCTCAATGAAATTGAAAATAAATGATCAAAACTATCTTACGCATGATCTGGATTTAGCGGTTGTGATTTTGTGTTAAAAATCTGGCGGCATTATCTCTATGGGGAGAAGCGTGAGATATATACTGATCACAGAAGTATAAAATATATATTCACACAAAAAGAGCTTCATATGTGCTAGAAAATATGGATATATATCATCAAGGATTATTACTTCACAATCCACTACCATCCCAGTAAGGCAAATAAGGTGGGGGATGCTCTAAGTAAAAAGGATCATGCATTGTTATCAATGATGAGATATGAAAAAGATACAATATTCTTAGATTTATAGAGGATGTACATGGAAATAATTAAGGGAGGAAAATCATAAATCCTTTCTCAAATGATTTCTCAACCATCCCTCATGGATAAAATAAATGATTCTCAAAGAAAATATGTGGAAATTCAGAAAAGGGTGGAATCTATTAGTAATGGGAAATACTCTAATTTTATGATTGATGAGGAAGAAGTTGTAATATTCGGGTCACGATTATGTGT
Organism: Viscum album; assembly: GCA_963277665.1. NCBI lineage: Eukaryota > Viridiplantae > Streptophyta > Magnoliopsida > Santalales > Viscaceae > Viscum > Viscum album. The sequence continues at coordinate 490,520,198 of OY728120.1, forward strand.
AGCATCTGATCCAGAGATAAAGAAGGATCTTTTTAATGATGCACATAGCTCAACCTTCTCTATTCACCCAGGGAGCACAAAGCTGTTTCAAGATTTCTGAGAGAAATTTTGGTGGGACAATATGAAGAAGGTGATTTCTGAGTATACATTAAATTTCCTAGTATGTCAATAAGTGAAGGCTGAAATATAGAAGTCAAAGGGGATGATGAAACCAATACCCATACCAACATGGAAGTGGGAGAACATCACCATGGACTTTGTCACTGTACTTCCAAGTACATCCAAAGGAAGATATTCTACATGGGTCATTATGGATCATCTTACAAAGACAGATCACTTTATCACAATTCAAGAGGACTTCTCATTAGATCAACTTGCATGGATATATATCAAATAAGTGGTAAGGATTCATGGACTACCACTATATATTGTATCTAATTGAGATCCAAGATTCACCTCGAAGTTTTTGAAAATTCTCCAACATGCTCTAAGCACTGAACTAAACATCAGTACGAACTATCATCTTCAAAATGATGGCCAATCTGAGCAAACTATTCATACACTAGAAGATATATTGAGAGAATATTCTATGGACTTCAAATGAGGATGGGACCAACAACTTCCATTGGTTTAATTATCCTACAACAATATTTTACATTTGAGTATCTGAATGGAACCATACGAAGGCCTTTATGGTAAAATGTGCAGAACAACAGCATGTTGGGATGAATTCGGTGAGCGTAAGCTACTAGGACCTAAAATGGTCAAAGAAACGGTGGATAAGGTGAAAATAATTCAGTAGAACATCAAGAAAGACCAAAGTCGGTAGAATATTTATGCATACAATCATCAATGAGACATTGAGTTAAAATTTGAAGACATGGTATTTCAACACATATCTCCATGGAAGAAGGTAATGAGGTTTGGGAAGAAAGGAAAGTTAATTACCAGGTACATCGGCCCATTCAAGATTCTTGATTGTGTCAGGGTTGTGTCCTATCGACTAGAACATCCACCTACCATGTCTAAAGTACACGATTTCTTTCATGTATCCTTCTTAAGGAAGTACATACCAGATCCTTCACATGTACTCTCTTCAGAGGTGGTACAGTTGGAGAATGATATTTCTTATGTGGAGCAGCTAGTGAAGATCTAGGATCATAGAGATAAAGTTATACGTAAAAAGACTACTCACCCGGTCAAAGTACTATGGAAGAACCATATGTATGAAGAGGCAACATGGGAACTAGAGGAGGAAATGAAGGAAAAGTACCCACACCTATTTATCGATTAGAATTTAAATCAAAATTTCGAGGGTGAAATTTCATAATGGGGGAATAATGTAACAACCCAATATTTTATCAATGGAAATTTCCTTATTATAATTATGTCATATAATCACATGAAATCACAACACAATGAACTACTAAGTACTATGTGACCTTTAAACATAATATTTTTACTTTTGTGATTTGAATTTCAAAAACCTAACATACACGGTTGCGTTCAGGGTGTTTTTTGGGGTCTCATGGAACAAACTTAATTTTTGGTGAATAGTAACCTACCCTTATGAATAGACCTACCCTTATGAATAGTAATATGACACTTATGAATATTAAATCGTCCAAAATAATAGTAACCTCACCCATGAATATATAAATAAAATTTAGGCATCTTATAAGTGATAATATGACCATAGTAAAAGTATTTGTATTTTTGCAAGTCATAAATAATTAATTAAAATTAATTAATTAAATTAAAAGAAAATGTATTTTCCTAAAATATGTTCATAAATTAAAAATTTTATTTCTTCTGGTTTTAATATAATTTAATAAGACCTTATGTAATTTTTGAAAGCATTATAAAATCGGTTATAGTTTTAAAATTTGTATTTTTCAAGTAAATTATGGTTTTAATTAAAAATTAAATTAATCATATTTAGAAAATTATTTTTGAAAAATGGAGTTACTTTATGTATTATACACATAGAAAAATGTTTAGGGTGAGTTTTTGGGATTTTTCTAAAATACTTGAATTTTTTATGAATAGTAAAATATGATAATTCACCATAAATGCTAAAACCTAAATTCCTGCATCATGATTGAGTCATGGATGATGTAAATCTCCATTGTTTAGAACTCACATAAAAATATTACTGTTTTGGTTCACAATAATCATTACTATTGATTGTCTTATAGAAAAATAATAAACTAATGATTAAAATATTAAGAAAACTCTCATCCCCTCCACTATAAAAAGCACCCACACTCCCCTATTATCTTCACTCCTCTAAAGCCTTTTTACTTCCCTAAATTATATTCAAATATCTCCCCAATATCCTCCCCCATGTTCATCATCCCTTGTTTTCCCCAAAAGACTAAATCCTCTCCCCTTAAGAGGCTCTCAAGGAAGATTAAATCAGGAGCTAAATTCCTCTTTTCTTTTCTTTCATTTTCATTTCATGTTCCTTTGTTCTATTTTCTTTCCTAAACTCTCCTCATCTAAATGGTATTTAAAATCTAGTACCATAAATGTATTTAAATGTGTTTATTCAAATTTTATAATTCATTATCATCTCTCTTTTCCCCTTCTTTTATATGAAAGAAACAAAAACACCATCCGAGATGTGTTAATTTATCACATTCAAGGACGACGAGTTATCAATTTCTATTACTATCTTTAATTATGGTAATGAAAGAATTTTTATGGTTGAACTCAACTATTAAATATTTATTTTATCTTATGTGATGTTCTAGAATCCTTTTTCACACGTGATATAAAATAATAATTGAAAATAAGTTAATTATGAGTAAAATCACCAAATTAATCCAAGTGTTTATCATTAATGTCTTATATAATGACTCGCCTTCACTCAAAATAACAAAATGAATTTTATAACCATTTAATATCTTTTATGTTCACTAATTTCATATTACTTTAATTATATATAACCATTCTCATCATACATATTTATCTGAACATAAATATAAGTGAACTGATCAATAAAACCAAGGAAGCAAACGCTCCCAAACAATGAAATTGAACCTCTTAACTCATCAAAAAGTAAATGTATGAACTTATTAAAGTTATAATAAATCAATAAAATTTACTGGAAATGTTTTAATTATTAATTAATGAACCTGATTTGATTATTCATCTCAATAAGATCAAGCGAAGAACACTATCAGACCTAAGGTAATGGATCCTCTCTTTCTCACATTTATTCTAGAATCTCCTCAATGTTATATAATTTTATGTGTAGTTCCTAATAATAGGGTATGATTTTTCACCTCCAACATAATTCCATAATTCTTTATAAAACAATATAAACTCATTTCTCTCCCATTAATCCCTCCTAAGTATATTCGGTACCATGCTGATATTTCGTAAGGGATTCTACCCGAACCTCCAGTATTCCTTCAGGTTATTCTTACTCTATTCTTACCCAAATGAAAGCCTATATTATATTTATGTACATTTTCTAATTTCTTTTTGTATATAAAAACTCATATATCAAGATCCATTAATCATTCTCTTTCAATGATGTATATGCTTTTAAGTGATTCCCTCCTCAATACTTCCTGATAAGAAAACTTGTTTTAAAGGAACTTCTCGAATTCATACCCAATTTCAAGTGAAATATACCATATGTTTTAAGCCACCATTGTTTTTATAAAACCATTTTTTTATTATGAAAATATTCTTGGGTAACTTCTAGTTTTTTACAAAATATTATTCCCTTTTCTGTTTTAAATGATTGTTAGTGTTTTCCTTAATAACGCACTAAAATGTTTTAATGCTAAGAATTATTAAATACTATTTTTACATGTTGTAACTTATGTTTGAAATCACTTACCATGATATATGCCTATTTTACCTTATGAATTTCCATGTATGTTCTAATTCCTTTCTTTCATGGACACTTTTATGATACGCTCATTCATTATTCTTTATGACATGATTGTGATACACATTTCCTTCCATGGGTTCCCTTATGTTTATGATTGTTTATGTATGATTCCATATGTGGAAAGAATATTCATGAACATGTTAAGATGTTTGTGCCTAGATATCACTCCAATGCATTGGGTAGAGTTGAGTCTCATGAGATATTATGTGCAATGGTCATGGCGGTTAGCCTTGACTCGTGCTACCATGTGCAATAGTCTTGGTGGTTAACCTTGACTTGTGCTACTTTATGTGAAATGAGCCTTGAATCATGCTAAAGTCATGTTTTATGTTGTTGTCAAATTACTATGAATTAATTTTTATATGATCTCATGTTTATATGTTATGATTCCATGCGTTCCATGCCTTTTATATTCATTATTCCATGCCTTTAAACCCATGTGATAAAGTTTTACTAATATTATTTTTCCATAACTCTGATTCTAGATCATCCCTTTGTTCATGTTATCCCTAGGTTACCCTATAAAAATGTATGAGAACAATGGAAGTTAGGATATCTTTATGAATATTAAATAAATAAGTGTTTTATTTGTCCCATGTTTTAAGTTTTATATACCTAGTATTCCAAGACACTAGACTTCACGATCCTTGTCTTGTAATTTGATGTTTTATTATGATTAAAATCATGTAATGATATGTGTAAAAGGATAGGGTCTCTATAACATGCAAGAAATAGTTTTCTAAAAAATATCTCTTTTTACCTTCAACTGATTTTATCTTAATTTCTAACCATTTTATAATCAATGTATCAATGATTACTTATTTTTCTACAGGTGTAAAAAATAATTTTATATAATTTTAATACTCAAAATAAATAAACTTTTAAATAAACATATATAATAAAAAAATGTTTGTAAACAAAATATTTTTATTTATCCAAGAATTACTAAACTAATATTTTTTATCATTTGTAAACTACTTAATTAATGTAGTTACTTAATTTTATTATGTAAATTTTATCAATTTAATTTAACAATCCATCAATCTGTTTTATTTTATATTTTAATAAGGAATTATTTACTTATGTTAATTATTGTGTGCATCAAAAGCTATTAAACACATCTAATTTAAGGGAAATTAATTCTAAAATATTAGGGTGTTACAATATGAGAATGGGAACACATAAACATTATTTTCATAATGGAAGTGGATCCCTTATATAGAGCTCATAAAAATCCCAAGTATTTATGCATTAACTCATATGTTATGAAATTTATGATTTATGCATGTGGTTACAACACCTTGTAACTCATGGGTATCTTATTCCCCCAAAATTTCATCTTATGAAACATTTAATGATAGATTACATGGATTTAGGATTTCATAATTAAAACTTGATGTTTGATAACTTTATTAGTCATAAAATGTTATATTAATCATACCATATGATTAAATCACATTATATAATATCCAAGTCATACAATAAGATTAACGAGCAGTGAAATAATATCAATATATCATATTTTATGATATACCCATATTATACCATACAATATAGCTAAAATATACATAATATATATAATGGATTTAGGAAATATCTCCTTTACACATAACAACCAACTTGGTATCACATCCTAAGTAATCATCAACGGGAATAACATCCTTTCATATTATAATGACTAATAATTAGGCAATTTATCCCTATAAAATAACCAAATCAACCATTATAATATACTAGGGATAACATGATCATAAATACAAGGATGTTACTTCCCTATAACATAGCCATAATTATGGGCATAGAATCCTAGATCCAACGTATACAAGAAAGAATTGTGTTAGGGTGACATCATCAAGATAGGGCATAGTATCCTTGTATATGAGCATAATCACATGAGGGTTACGCATCCCAGATCCAAGGAAACATCAAAATAGATGGTGTCACATCTGACCTTCAACATTATCATATGGGTATGACATCCATTTCCTTGTAAGTGTCTTGGTATGGGTAGTATATATTGCTTCCAAGGGTAACCAAAAATAGTTGGGGACAGCATTCCATTACCAAGGGAATAGTATTTTGGTTATGAATATATGAAATAATAGGCATAATTTCCCTCATCATGAAATGAATGATACAAGTGGGTTGTAAAAAACCAACTCGGGCTTCCACCTGAACTGGAACCTAACCTAGCTCGCCATAAGGTGTGAGGCATGTTCACGATCGCCCCGAGCTGGAAACAAGTGAGAGCATGGGAACAATTTCACTCTAAAGGAGATAAAAATAAATTTTGGGTTCCAACCAAGAACCCAACATGGGTCTCATTGTATTGTAAAATCATGCTAAAGTAAATAAATAGTTCTAAAATAATAAAATCCAAATATTCCATACTAATAACAAATGATCCCAAAATATTTTTTCAAAAAAATTAAATATTAATGAAACCATTTTATTCAAAGATTTTACATTCCAAATAAGGAAACAAAACTAAAAAAGAATTGAAGGCCAGAGAAGACGATAAAACACACAAATCAAATAGGTCTAAAAAACTCAGGATTAAAACCCCACCATCATTATGTGACTCTCAAGTCACCACCATGAACCAAACATCATTGGAATCCCAAAAGAGAATGGTAACAACCTAATTCACATTCCAAAACCTAAAAACCAGCATAATGCAATAATACTACTTACCCACCATCATGAGTATGTAGGATATGATCCAACACCTAGTGGGATACCACCAAGAGTCCATTTGATTCATTTTATTAGAGAAACCAATAATTCCAGTTCGAAAATAAGTGATATAAAATAATGTGATCATTTTATTTACATAATTTGGAATATATATAAGATAATTCAGTGTATGATTATTATTTTTTTTCAAAGACAATTTTTAAATATATTATAAAAGGATAATTAATATAATTATTGAATGATAATTTCAATATTATCAAAGGTGAATTATAAATATTATTAAAACGATAATTGTGAGTTTATCAAAGATGATTATTCTGATTGATAAATGCAAGCACACGAGTTGATCTAACGATAAACTGAATAATTTTTACATGATAGATAAATTATCATCACATGTGATAATTTAAAACAACAATCCAGAGATTATCCTAGAGAGAGAAAATTGTATCACATGTAATATTTTTAAACGATAATTTGACGATTATCTAGGAGAGAGAAAATGTAATCACATGTAATACTTTACTTCCTTGTGAAATAAAATAGATGTTTTGGTCCTAGGACACCTTGATGAACATCAAACTTTGGCATGTCGAAGTTTTTATTATTAAGGCCGTAATAAGGTGTATTGAACCACGCATAGTGTTTTATCTTTTTTGATGACATCAACGACCTTGAGGTAGGTGGTTCTGTTCTGTTTAGCCAAATTGATTATCCTTGTATTGCTTGATTTATTTCAATTGATGATTTAAATTAAATTGATTAAATTTGTTTTCAATTAAGTTGATAAAAACCCAATTCCAATGAATCGAGGTATTTGAAATGGTTTTTTCATGAAAATTTGGAAAAACCCCAATTCCATTGAATTGGGTGTGTTTATGGAAATTGTCTAATTTAAATTATTTAATTTTTATGGAAAGGATTTTAATTAAATTGTTGAATTTAATTGTGGAAATAAATTGTGTAATGATGGAATTGGTTTTGAATGGATTTCAAACTGGTGAAAATGGCTTAAAATGGTTTGATAGAAAACACATTGGTTTTATTTTATGAAAAGGCATGTTTTGAATAAAACCTTTTTTTGGTTTTAAATAGAATGAAATTGGCACTTTTAAAATGAAAGAATGGGATTGATCATATTTTTAAGAAGTCTTAAAATAATTCACCCATCATGTAAGAGCACACGCAAGACTTAGGTAGTTAGTGAGTTATTCGGATACACTCTACGCTACGACAACGTTCTAAAACATACTTGTGGTGGGTCACATCCCCGACGGGTTAGTGACGAGTCTCATTTGGCCAGTGTCCTAGGGACGTGTGTATACACATTTTGCTGAGTTCACATAGAGAGTGCGGAATCCTATAGATGGTTAATACTATTGTACCTTTTGGCAAATGACTATATTGCTCTCTTTTTTATTTATATTTGAGATATAAATGTATGCCAATGATTTTGAACTGATTTACATGCCTGCTGGATTTATATAAACTGTTTTATATAAATCTTTTACTTAAGACATTGTTTTAGAAATATTCTATCATTTGTTAAAGCATTGCTTAAACTGTTTATTTCCATCATTTGTTAAAGCATTTCTTAAAATGTTTGTTTCCATCATTTGAAAATGTATAGCATGTTTTGTTTAAATATTCTTTTAGAATTGTCAAACCTGTTTATTTGAAAATTGAAAGCTTTTATTTGTATAATCTATTTTTGGAATATGTTACGGAATCTTTGGTGGTATCCTACTGGGTTTAGGCTCACACCCTACTTTTGCCTTCGGGTGTTTGTAGACTTTCTTCTTCCAGGATCGAGCAAAGGAAAGGGATCTCTTGGAGGTGGATCCAGTTGTTGATCTTTGATCTTGGTGAGTTGTGTCCTTAGGGACCTTGGGGTTGTTTCCCCATTTTTAGTACTTCGGTTGTAGTACTTTGGGCTTTTTATGTCATGTTGTATTCTGGTACATCACTCCCAGTGGAGTTTCTTATGTTATTCTTACTGCTTTTTTTTCTTTTGCTTCCGCATTCTTTTGGAAAAATCGTTCCCACTTGTATGTTGTACGATGCCATGTGATAGTCGCCGACCCGTGGGGATTGGGAATGCCCTTCGGGCTATGTCAGGGCCAGCTCGGTTATCGGGTTACCAGGGTACCCGGTCTAGTTCGTGACAAAACCAGCCTTTTCCTTTTTCTATGAAATATAGATTTTTAAAAAAACCATCACATGGTTCAAAAACATTGTAAAGGCATCATAATAAAGCCTATACCTTTGAAAACACATCCCCTTATTTACTTTAAAAACCTTGAATGGACTCCTAAAATATGAGTAAGGAGAAAGGGTAAATACATAATATAATATAAATCCATGGAAAGTTCATAAATAATGGTAATAATAAAATATAAAAAACCATCCAACATTGATGATAAATCACAAAGTAAATCAAGTCATAAAATTATACTCAATACTAGAAATAAGTAGGTCATATGAAAATAAAAAATGAATAGTCATAACATACATACATATCATGAGGAAATGTCATTGGGACTAATGGGGAAATAGTTTATGTGCATAGGTGGAACTAACTGCTAACAAATTAACGATTACACATCTCATCACCTAAATCATTCTCACTAGCCTCATTGTGACACATCCCCTAGACAAGTCATAACATTCACCCAGGGGCTACTATCCAGTTCATAACTCTTAACTAATATAGTAAAAGGACCTTTTATCTCCCACTTAGTATCCTATGTTTCCTTATATAATAGCTAATGGAGGTGGATCACTATCAATCCAATGTCAATAACATGAAAACCACATGTCCCAAAGGAAATGTAATCACAAAAATCATATACATACCACCTACAAATTACCCCCATTAATAATAGTCTCCATTCATAAACACATAAAAATGAATCATAATTCATTTAATCATTAACATGTCCATACAAGCATAAACAACACGGAATAATAGGACTCGACAAGGATATATCCATAAATCGATAAAATCTTCCTTATGTAAGGTTCCAAATGGTACTTTACTTAATACTTAGTAAGTATATGTTTGGAAATCCATTTATAGAACCACTTGGAGGCCAATAAAGAACAAATCCCATTTAAAACAATAAAAACTCCCTTTAAAACAATTACATAAATCAAATACACCCCCATTTAAAATATAAAAACCTATTTAAAATAATAAAACACCCCTATTTGGAAATAAAACTTGGCACAAAAGATCAAGAAAAAATCATTTTTCTTGAGAAAAACCATCCCTAGGATATTATTAAATATTTAGAATGCATGAAATACCATTTGAAATAAATGTGTCATTGAACTATGAAATTCATCAGTTTTTTTCAAAGGAAAACCCAAAAAAGCATAGAAAAACTTCAATAATATCAATCTAGATATCATATACTTCATTACTCTAGTTATAAAACACTTTTAAAAAATCAAGTTTCTAGGGAAATCTTTAATAAAAGGAAAAAAAATGAAAACACCTACCTCACCCAGTGTAATCATGTTGTTTTCAGTGAACGCCACCAGATTATGTATTAAGAGGGGGATTTCACCCTTATAAACCAAAACCCCCAATTTTAGAATATCCCTAGACATTGAAATAATCCAACACGGAAACTAGGGTTATATAATATGGGATAAATATGGATAAACCAAGAATAAAATGGATGATAATCCCTAACCTTTCAATACATGGAATAAACCACCAAGGAACCACTTAAATCCCACTATATAGGTTTTTTTATTGGGAGGTAGAAGCCTTAGGAGGTGCCTAGGTTGATCCCTTTGAGTGGGTGAAAGAAATGCGGGAGACACCAAGTAAAAAAATGAAATGAAAAATAAACCTAAAACTGGTCAGGTTTCATGGTTCACTCACAGGATTTACAAAACCATATGGTAACCAAGTGATCTCCACTTTCCAAAACTATAGATGGTGCACTACTATATGGTTTCCCAAATCATGTTCCTAACTATAAAGATCAAGAATAACCACTTATTTTCCATATAATAGTGGATCAGTCATCCCTACATATTTCTCATAGTGTATTGATCATATCAACTCATTTCCCATAATTATCTAATGAGATATAAGGCTTTACCCAATTAATTAGAGGGCTATAATTAACCCACCTATCACATAATAAAACCCATACATATTTGTGTGATAAGATAATAAAACATTAAACAATTCATTCAATCATAACTCATGGAAATAAAATTATTTTTATAAAAATTTAATCATTTCATCATAGAATAACCCATGGAAAAAATAAATGGGTTTCATAAAGATTTCATCATAACTTAATTAAACCATAGTAAAGGAATGGGTTTCATAGAATAAACCTTAAACCATCATCATTATAAGACACCCATAGAAAGATAGTGGATGGTTTCATAATATAATATCCTAGGTGAAGCATTAAAATCCTTAAAGTATGTTTACATATATTAAAAATTCCTTTAAAAGTTCCTTCAAACATTTCTTTGAAAATAGGATAAAATATCATTTTCTTATGATAACATTTTAACTAAAAATTCCAAATAAAGTGAGAAAATATTTTTATTTGAAAATAACCATAGAATATTTTAATGTAATATTAAAATAAAATAATTTTTATGATTTAAGGAAAATCTTTTCAAGTTATATATGTTAAAATAAAACATTCCCTTCACACTTTTTTTAAAAAGTAAAAAATGACTTGTTCAGAAAAAAATTTATTTAAAAATATTTATTTTTAAACCTTTTTAAATAAATTAAAATGTATTGAAAATAACCTTTTTAAAATTTTTCATTTATAGTTAAGAACATTCATGAACAATTTTTATTATTATGGATATTGAAGAAAAAGTTCATCGACTTAAGAAGAAATAAGATTGGATTTTCTTTAAAAACATTTTTTCAATCATTTTAAGTAACAAAGAGTGGAAAATGGTACTATCAATTGAAAATTTCATTAATAACTGGAGTAGAATAAAATATAGGGCTTTTAAATCATAATATCTATAAAATTTCCATCAATGGAAAATTTAGCATAAACAATCCTGAAAAAGTAATGAGATTGTAACATAACCCTTACCACTTTGGTAACTTTTGAATCATAAGACCCATGAAAGAATAACATCAAATGAAAAATTAAATATTATGAAAAAAATGATATTAATGTTTTAAAAATTAAAAGGGGATATATATAAACCTCATAAAAAAAATAGGTTCATAATATCAAACATGTCTCAACAAATAATATTGAGACGAAGAACCCTTACCTCAAGTATCTTCTTAATTTATTCACATTTGATCCTTTTGTATAATAAAAATAGATTTTTTATAAATATATTTCCAAAAAATAATAATATATATCATGATATATATGATTTACTTATAAAATCTTATCACCCATTTATTAACAATTCTTTATTAAAATTACTGTTTCAAGTAATAATTTCTTCATTTTTCATGCATGTTTTGGTTTGGTGGTCCCGATCCTTGTACTTTGATCATGGTTTCATAAACTCAATAATGTTAAATTTTATGATTATAATATATAATAATTACATACACTTTTATAACTATCTATATAAATTGGTGATGAATAATGAATTGCATCACTTTGTGGAGATGGTAGTTCATATGTATGCACGAGTGATGTTTCCATTTTTCGATGGAAGGAATGAAAGAAAGTTAAATAATAATTCACATTTATTGAACCATAATAATATAATATATATAATATATATTCAGTAAATCCATAATTATAACCATAAATGTAAAATGGTGATGAAAAATGAAATGCATCGCTTCGTGGAGGTGGTAGTCAACATGTACACACAGGTGATACATTCATTTCCCATTTGATGAAAAGTAGGTGAATAATGGTTGTTACCTCAACATAATAACAATTAATTATATATAATATAATTAAGTCATTATTTTATAATGGATTCCATATATTTATAGAAATTAAAATAAGAAATATAATTGAAAGCACTCAGTTAGGAGTTATACCTCTTCATTGAGAAACCTATTTTTCCTTAAACCTTAAGCCTTGAAATGATGGTATTTTTGAAATATAAGAAGCTCTAGGATATGGATAATGAAAATATAAAGTTATTAGGGTATTTATTGATTTATATTTAATTCTAAAACATTGTGAATAATTAATAAGAGTAGGTTTCCTTTTATAAGTGAGGGAAATGTCACTCTTGGAATTACTTAAAATATTAAATAATGTATATATATATATATCATAATCATGTAAATTGGCACCAAGGAACCCCCAAATTATAAGATAAGATGTTATAGGGTCAAAATAAACTCAAAAAAGCACATTTTTACAAGTTTTAGATACATTTTAAGCCTTATCTCCTAGCTAAACCATTTTAAACTCGTTTTAACCTTAACCGTGAAAACTTAAATTTTTATCATGATAAATTAATTATATGAAAAAAATGGGACTTAAAATAAAATTTGAATATGATGATTCCAAATTTAGAATCCATTTTATTCGATTCAATTTCTATATATTAAATAAAATAATTTTAATATAATAATATAAAATGCATGAAAAAAATAGTTTTTAGAAAAATACCTGATTTAAGCGTAAAAATAATTTTACATTGAAATAAAGTAAAAAAAGTAAGATTCCATGATTTTTATTTGGTTAAATAATAAGAAAAAAGGTTTTTATAATTTTTGATCAATACAAAACTGAATGCCATCTTCCAACCATTCCATTAAATGCAAATACCCAAAAATTGTTTTTAATTTGAATATGATACAACTTATCTTCAAAAAAGTCAAGCTTGGGTTCCAAATTTCAAAATAATGTTTTAAAATAAATTATTTAACTCTTTAAAAAATATTTTTTTCAAACACCACTCATCCAATAGGATAAAGGAATGTGTTATATAAATTTTAAATCATTACCCCATATTTTTAACTCAATTTTACATCTTTTTCTAAGGTGAAAAATACTTACCACAGTTATTATTAATATTAACCAAAAAAGAAGTTGAACCTATTAAATGATATTAATTATTATGATTCCAAATAATGTATAAATTTTTCAAGATTCAAATAGTATAAGTGGAAGAAATCAATTTTAATATAAATGCATAAAATGCAATAAAAAATAGTTTTTTACCATAAATATTTATTTTTTGTATTTTCCATAACCACTTTATGGTTGAGTGGGAACCGAATAAATTCAAAAATAGATTCAAAAACCATGAAATGCACTTTAAAATTTTCAATATGGTCACATGCCAACTATCAGGATACACCAAATTCAAAATTAGAAAATTTCATGACACTGCCTCGGGCCGCAAACCACGAGCTATAGCCACGAGCCACGAACCCTAATACACCCAATCACTCATAATCATCCATATTACTATAGATAACTTCTTGTTGGAGACCAGTCCCTCCTCATCATTGGAATCACTTCATACATGCCTGTAAAAACCACAATAATCACAATCGCCAAAAAATATTTCAACCTTCACAAACCAAACTAGAGGAATCGTCATCACTTCACCCCTTTCATCACCATTGATGTTAACTCCATCACCAAACCAGAAATGATAATCACTTAACTAGATAAAAAAAATCAAAAACTTCATTGAGTGAGCATAAAACAAGAACTCTCAAAATAACAAAAAAACAAACATTGATAACTTAGAATAAGAAACACCAAGAAGATATGTCAAACCTGTATCCATATTCACAAGAGAATATCGATTCAGGTCATTCCTTGAGCCCCAAAGGCCACTGCACCACAGATCCCAAAACTTCAAATAAGCCACTGCACCAAATCTGAATGGGAGAGGTTTTGAGGAACACAGGTTCAGAGCCGGGCTTTGAGAATCTGAGGCCTCTGAACACCACCATTATCGAGAAGGAAGAAACCCAAAATCAGAAAAAACAAAAATGAACCGACTCTCGTAGTGCCTAGAAACCCGTCGTCCACCGAACTACAAAACCCAAAACCTTATTGTAACCACCACACCAACTCTGACTAGGAGAGGCACACCAGAGCAGGGTTAGAGCAGCCTAGGGCTTCCACAGCACACAACCTTTGACCATGATAGGTGAAGAGTCACCTTAAAATTGATTAATTATTTATTATGAATTAATTAATATATTTTAATTATATAAAAAATTTATACATATTTTTTATAATGTATTAATTCCTATAAAAACTAAAAATTTAATAACTAGTTTATAATTATCATATTTAAATAAAAGTATTTTTAGCATAGTTTTCTTAAAGATTTGTGTTTCATGTTAAGAAAGATATTGGGTATAGTATTCTTTTAAAAAATTAGGGTGTCGCGTTCCCACACCCCTTAAATAAATTGTGCCTTCTCAATTTTTATCTCGGTAATCAAGGGTTTAATATTTTAAAATACCTTTGTTGAAATCTCACATCATAAAAAAGAATAATAAAACTTCCTTTGAAAAGGGGAAGTGGGAAACATAAAGGCTAACCAAAATAACACATAATAGGGTTCCAAAATAATTATAACAATATAGGGAAGTAAAAATATGCACATAGAGGAGAAAAATAACATCTTAGTAATACTAGAGAGTTATAGAAAACATAATCATGAGAAAGTTAATGGACACAAAATCATAAATCATTAAGGGATAAAGAAGACCATAAATTCATCATAAATGAAGGTAAAAGGACAATATTTTTATTTTAAGACTATTTTACTATATTATTTTATCTTTCATATAATAATTCATAAATCCTAAAAACTAAATAAACCCCAAAAAACAAGATTTTGTCCAAGACATACATGGGTATAAAAACCATGTTTTCAACTAGGGAATAGTTGTTTATATTAATAAAAATTGATCGATGTATTATAATTATAACTATATTACCATTAGGTGTTTTGATTTTAAATTATTTTCTTATAGGTTCAAAGAATTATTCGATATCCATGAAACATATAAAAGAGTTTGTAGGTATGGAATAAAATAAAGCATGATTTCACGATAAAAGTAATTATTATCACAACTTAAAGGATTTCAACTTCATCTATAGTAATTGGATAATCTTGACCTTTATCCCTTATCCTTTTCTAAGATAAATTCTCTAGATTCTTGTAGAATTCATTTGTTTAGTACCCCATCTCCTTAAAGTTGAAACATTGTACATTGGTGGCTTCTTTCTTACCCTTACACTCATGTTCCTAATGGCCTTTATCCCCATACTAGAATAAATATCAATTTACCTTAAATCATATACCAAGTTATTTATTTACAAAATTATAACATGTGGGAAGTTCTATCCTTCCCTTATTTTCCCTCTCCTAATTTATTTTTTCTTGGTGATCAATCGTTCTCTTTTTCTCTTGATTTCTTTTGAAAATATATGACTTTGATAATTTTTTCTCTATCCTAAAAACACTTGATACTATATCATCATATGATTAAAATTTTTGAGATAATGGTTCACTTAGAAGGATTATCTTAATCTCATAAAATAAATAACTAAATTTACTTTATGTATTACATATGCAGTCCATAGCATGCCTTGCTAATCTTGTAAAGTTTGTCTCATACTTAGTAATACTTTCCTCTTCCTTCTATATTGGATTGAGGAATTTCCTTTCCATATTAGCTCATTTCTCATGAATAAAGTATTTTTTGAATAATATATCCTTAAAAATAATCCATTTCATTCTCTATATCTCCTTCTCATCCTTTTTATTTTGAATTTATGACCATTATTGATCAGCATCTTACTTTAAACAATACACTTCTGGAATAACCTTCTCTCTTTAATTACTTCTCAAAGTAAAAAATATATTTTATAGGGACTTGATCCACTATTTTAATATCAATGGATTAGTATATCCATTAAAGTATAGAGGTTTCTACCTAATAAAGAAGTCACTACTAGAAAAAAAAGGTTATACCAATGTTTTCGAACCATTGGGATAGCCCCTAAAACCATTGGTATAGCCTATACTAATGACTTCATGGACTGTTGGGTGATTTTCCATTTATATAGACCTATACCAATTATTTGAACAAATAGTTGGTATAGGAAATCTCAATCGAAGGACTTATACCAGTGGTTTGTTCGAACCTTAGGTATAAGTCTTCGATTGAAAAAAAAAATTAGTGTTAGGTATTGATCCCACAACCTCCACCTTATATTACAAGAACTTTACACTATCATACAACATGTTTTGTGTTATTATATACAAAAATATATATATTTATAGAAAATTTATTAATATTAAAGTATTTATTGTTATTTTGATTAATATTTATAAATATTGACAACACCTATACTAATGGTTTACCCAATGTGTTGGTATAGATGCCCAGAATCAACACCTATACCAATGGTTGGACCAAAACCATTGGTATAGGTCTCCAGAAACAATACATATACCAACATTTTGTGAAAACCATTAGTATTGATGTACAAAATCAATACATATACCAACGGTTTGGTCAAACCATTGGTATAGGTGCCATATACCATACCTATACCAATGGTTTGGGAAAAAATTGGGGTAGGTGTCCATAATAAATACATATACCAATGGTTTGGGAAAAATATTGGTATATGTGTCCAGAATCAATACCTATACCAACAGTTTGGTCAAACCATTGGTGTATTTCTGATATACCATATTGATAGCCCCATGGGTGTCATTAATTCCACAGGGATACCAAATTTAGAAATTTTTAACACAAATAAAACAAACCACTAAACTAAAAGGTAGTATAGGATATGAAAGTCAGAGGTCAAACCCACATAGACAGGGTAAGAGAAAATATTAATTTATTAAAATAAACCTAAAATATTTTATGAAATAAACCAAAACTAATTTATTTAAATAATATATTACAATTGATTTATATTTTAATAAAATAGAAAAAACTTACTCAGATATTTAAAATTAATTATTTATTGGGGATAAAATAATGAAAAATAAATCATAGGTGTTGGAATTGATTAGGATGACTCCAATGGTCATGGTAGACAACCCCTAAAATCACTGATGGTCCCTTTTCATAATGGTTATGTTACTTTGAGTATTAAATGACTTGGAAACTCAAAACCATTTTTAAATATATAAAATAATACACTCAATAGTAATGGTGTGAATCATTCTCTAGTCAATGTGTTAAAATAATCACTCCCTCAATGATTACGCAATGGTTATGAATAACAAGAAAAATAAGAGATTTAATAAATTAGGGTTGTAATAAAAGACCCAAATGAGTTACATTTAAAAATAAAATACCTTAAACAATCAATCCCCCATTCATCACAATTTCTTCTCACAAGTTATACCCCCTCATTCAAGTCATGGGGGGCAGGAAAATAAAAATCATATTTGACGTATCATGTCAGCAGTGGTCCTTGATCACAGTAATGGTGGCTCTCTGAATTATATTTTGAGTGGTACCCTAGACTTTTATCTATAGACTTCCTCGGGGATCGGGTAGTGATTAATGATATTTAGGATGGGTCAAAAAGTGTTCATAGGTGGGTCTCGGGTCATAAAAGAGGTAAAAACTTGAAGATACATCGAATATGGCCATTTTTTTCTATCATGACCTTTACATGTTTTTTAATGATTACACTGCGTATAAATCTCACACCACATATAAGAAACTCATGACCTGCTATCTTTTTGGTAATTAAAAGTATGTGTCATAGAATGAAACATATGTTTCATGTCGTGACACATGTTTTCTTTACTCCAAATTTGTTCCCTTCACTTTTCGACTTGTATTCATTTCACGACTTTCACCAGTTTATGATGTGTAATGATTACAGGACATGTAAAGTCATTTTTCAGTTCCAAAAGCCTCGTTTTTTCTTATTTATTCAATTTTATTCCCTAGAAGTTCTCTATGATCATCCTTCTTTGTGGAAACCCTTCTTTTAAGTGGGTATATTTTTCATTTCCACACCTTTTATTCATCTCCCATAACTTATATCATCCTGAAAAAAATGAAGAAAACATCAAGTGTACAGGTATACATTAATAATTAAATCATCGAAATCACTAAATTTTATTATAATAAATGTATACAATATATGTACTTATCACATACCTATACAAATGGTTTTCCCAAACCATTGTTATATGGTTCATATACCAATGGTTTGAAAAACCATTGGTATAAAACCATTGGTAAAGCTTATATTTCTAGTAGTTTGTCTAAAATTAATGAATCATATAGTGAAGTAATAGGTTTTTCTATATGAGCAAGGTTATTAGTCATAACTTGAGTCAATTATCCTAATATAGTCATAATTTTCTTAGATCCAACACTAGTAATGTTGAATTTCTATTGAGGTAGATCCCTACATTGATTATAGGTGTTGACATATTTTTCGTTCCTTCTTCTAGGAACCATTTATAAACAATGGAATATACTAGATTAGACCATAACATTATGAATCATAATTTATAATTAAAAACTAATGAAACACTTATCATAAATTAAAAATTTATGCATCACTAATCTCAAATCATAAGTTTGGTTTCTTTGGGAATGTTTACAAATCATAAAAATATTTTCAAATCTTTCATAATGGTTTTTAAAGAAAATGTTAATTAACCTAATAATATCTATTGGGAGTGTCAACCCAGATGCTTAGTAAGGTATAATTCACCCTACACCAAAATGATGTTCAAGATATACTCAACCAAATATTTTTAGGGTTATTACCCTTAGATGAATTTGTTCCAAAACTACGTCCACTTGTATTATCCAGATAAATATGTATTTCTAGGAAAACCACATAATCTCTACCTTACCAAAAACTTTATGATATTATCCTATAATTAGACATATACTCAAGTTCATTCATAGGGTTATTTTTCATGATCTATATTTTCATAAATATAGTTCTCAATATTTCTACCAAACGTTCTCTGATGCCAAATGAGGTAACCAAAGCATAACAAACATAGATATTATATATTTTCGATGAATATTAAATAATTCTCATAACATTACATACCTCAGAACTATAAAAGGTTTAGTTTACTTGGAAACTATATACATAAAAAACTTATTGCATGATATATATTCAATATCTCCCATAATTTATTTCTCACATTATACCCTTCTTTGACATACCCTACTTAAAAAAATTCTTCATAACCTAGGGAAAGGAAACATAATAAAGGGTGAGCTAAGATTATCAATAAGGGTAAATATGGGAGATATCAATTGATAATCATGTGAAATAATAAGAACAGAATAAGGGTATGATATTATGATCATAACTTAAAATTTTCATACATAATCTATTATATCTCATAAACATGACTCATGGTATAAAACTTTATCATTTCAAAACACATGAATCATAAGAGTGAAGAATCATCATAAATAAATCCTGAAAAATAAGTTAAAATCATAATCATAAAAAACATGTCATAAGAGTGTGGAACTATCATAAGTATAGAAACTATATCATATGTCAACGTTAACTATCAATACCATCATATCATAGTGGATTAGGAATCAACATTTATTTCTCATATTATAGCGAATCAGGCATCACCACCTATTTATCATATCATAGAAGATCAGAAATAACCACCTATTTATTATATCTTAATAGACTAGGAATCCATACCTATTTCCCATATTGTATTGAGAACATAAAATCATTTTCCATAATTATCTCATGATATATAAGGCTTTACCCGATGCTTTGGAGGGTTATAACGGACTCACCTGTCACATAATGAAAATCATACATATGTGTGCCATAAGATCATAAAACATTCATAAATTAATCATATAATAACTCTTGTAAACAAAATGGGTTTTATAAATATTTCATTGTTTCATCACAGCATAGCCCATGGAAAAGAAACGGGTTTCAAAAAGATTTCATCCTAACATAATTAACACATGGTAAAGAAACAGGTTTCATATAATAAACCTTAAGCCATAAAAATCATAAGTCATATAAAGAAATAAAGTGTATAGTATCATAGATCATATCCCTAGTTTAGCATAAAAATTCTTAAAGTATGTTGACATAGATTAAAAATACCTTTAAAATATATTTTAATCATTTTTCTGAAAACATACAAAAATATGGTTTTCTTTTGATAAACTTTTAACAAACAATTCCCATAATATTGAGAAAATATTTTTCTTTGAAAATAACCATGAAAACTTTTAAATTAATATTAAAAAAAATTTAGTTATTGTGGTTGTAAAATCTATTTATGTCATATACATTAAAATAAAACATTCCTTTAACGATTTTATAAAAAGTCAAAATCAACTTGTTCAGAAAAATAATTCTTTAAAAAGATTACTTTTTAAACCATTTTAAATAAATTAAAAGTTGGTGAAAATTACCTTTTTAAAAATTTTAAATTATAGGTGAGAAATTTTATAAATAATTTTTAAGAGTATTGGCATAGAAGAAAAATTTTGTCGACCAAAGAAGAAATAAGGTCGACTTTTCTTTAAAAAAAATATTTTCTCAATCATTTTAAGTATCAAATATATAAAAATGGTAAAATTACTTGAAAATTTAATTAATATCTATAATGTAAGAAAATATATGAGATTTAAAGGATAATATCCATAAAATTTCCTTCAATGAAATTTAGCATAGATAATCTGGAAAAGCACTAAGATTATAATATAACTCTTGACACTTTGGTAGATTTTGAATCATAAGACCCGTGAAAAAATAACTTCAAATGAAACTTGAAATATCATTAACATAAGTATATTAATGATATAACATGTAAATTTTCTGGATATATGGATCATAAACATAAATACGTGCATAACATCAAACATGTCTTAAGGAACAATATTGTGGCGAAGAAGCCTTACCTCAAGTCTCATCTTACTTTGTTCACATTAGAACCTCCTATATAATAAATATATATTTATTATAAATTTATTAAAAAACTATACTCATATATATCATAGAATATATGATTTAATTATAACAAATTATCACCTATTTATTAATAATTCTTTACTAAAATCATTGTTCTGAGTGATAACTACTTTGTTTTTCATGCATGTTTCGATTCGGTAGTATCGATCCTTATGATTTATTCATAGTTTCATAATATCTATAATTTTAATCATCTCATTATTATAATTTTTAATAATTATATACACTTTTATAACTATTTATATAAATTGGTGATGAAAAATAAATTACATCACTTTATGGAGATGGTAGTCCATACATACGCACGAGTGGTTTTCCCATTTTTCGATGGATGGAAAAAAAATAAATTTAAATAAAATTTCACCTTTAAAAAAATTAATAATATCATAAATATAAAATATATTTATTAAATCCTTCATTATAACCTTCAATTTGAAGTGGTGATGAAAAATGAAATACATCAAGTCGTGGAGGTGGAAGTCCACACGTACACATAGGTGATACTTTCATTTCCCATTTGATATAAAGTAGGTGAATAATGATTGTTCAGCCATCATAATAACAATTTAGTATATTAAAGATACTTGATTAATTATTTTATAATGAGTACCATATATTTATAATAGGTAAAATGAGAAATAAAATTCAAATACTCGGTTAAGAGTTACACCTCTTCATTGAGAAACCTCTTTTGGATTACACATTAAGCCTTGATAGGATGGTCTTTTGGAAAGAAAAAAATGTTATAGGACATGGTTAAGGAAACTATAAAGGTATTAGGGTAGTTATTGACCAATATATAAATATCAAACATTGTGAATATTGAATAAGAATAGGTTCCCTTTTATAAGTGAGGGAAATGACACACTTGGAATTACTTAAAATATTAAATAATATATATATATTATAATCGTGTAAATTAACATCAAGGAACTATAAATTAAAATATAAGATGTTATAGGGTCAAAATAAACTCAACCAATCACATTTTGACAATTTTTTGTTACATATTAATCCTTATATCCTAGTTAAACCACTTTAAACCCATTTTAACCTTAATCATACTAACGTAACTTTTTATCATTATAAAATAATTATATAACCCAAAAAAGGGGGAATTATAACTAAATTTTTATATATTGATTAAAAAAATGGAATACATTTTATTGGATTAAATCTTTATAGATGAAATAAATTACTTTTAATATAATAATATAAAAAACATAAAAAACATTTTTCAGGAGAATATCTCATTTAAGTGTAAAAATAATTTTACATTGAAATAAAGTAAAAAAGTTAGTTTACCTGAATTTCTTTGGTTAAATAATAATAAAAATTAATTTTTTTTTACTTTGAAGTAATATAAACTTTAATAACATCTTACAACCATTTCATTAAATGTAAGGACCCAAAATAGTTTTTAATTTGAATAAAATATAGCTTAGCTTCACAAAAGTCAAGATTAGGATCCTAATTTCAAAATAATATTTTAAAATACAATATTTAACTACTTAAACATATATTTGGTTAAAAATAACTCATAAAATAGGATAAATCCATGTGTTATAGAGATTTTAAAGCTTTACCCCATAGTTTTAACCCAATTTTACCTATTTTACTGAGGTGAAAAATATTTATCATGGTTACTATTTATAATGACCAAGACAAGGGGGTATTATGTAAAAACATACAAAAAATTGATATAAAAATAAATAGACCATGTAATCTTCTTGGGTATTTCAATTCTATCCTCAATACAGATGGAAAGGTAAGATTGGTGAGTGATTCTACCTCAATCAGAGAGTTTAAGGCTTTAATTGAAGATAGGAACTTTTTTGAAGTGAACTTAGTGGGTGATAAATACACTTGGTGCATAATGAACCTAAATAAAATGGTGTCTAGAAAACTGAATGGGGTTTTTTTCAATGTGGATTCCCTTGATGTGTGGGACTCTATTTCTTGTACTACCCTTACAAGAATAAATTTAGATCATCCCCCAATTTTGGAAAAAATCACAAGAGAAAGTGAACCCTTCTTTTCTATTACAATTCAATAATGATTGGGTCTCACATCTAGATTGAAAAAAAATGGTTCAATATAGATTGATCTCTTTCAATTAAAAATATGATTCCTTATCTTTGTCTTTAAAGTTGAAACTACTCAAGAGGAAGATGAAATATTAGAGTAGATATTTCTTCTGTTCTATTGAAAATAATATTGATAGTCTTTAATATTATCTTCATATTATTCAATAAAAAACACCTATAGTTATTTTTATGTAGGTATTTATCTATAAAATATGATCTATAATGACATAAACAATCTTCTAAACCTTAAGGATTTCATGTGCCAAAAAACTTTCAAAGTGAAATGGATTAAGGATGGTGAAAAAAATTATAAATTCTATAATTCTCTCTAGAGATTCAGGAAAGTCAGCAAACTTATAGCCATTATAAATAATGATAGAAAATATATTGATAAGAGGAATTATCTTACTAACCATTTTTTTCTTTCTATAGGAAACTCTTTAAAAAACCCTTAACCAACTCTGATTTTCTAGAAGATATCATCTCTAGGCTTGTGAGACAGGAGGATAATACAAAACTCGCTTTGATTCCTCTTGACTTTGAAATCAAAAAAGTTTTATTTGGATTAAATACTAGGATCTCTCTTGGTCTAGATGGATTCTCTATTTTTTTTATTCCAATCCTATTAAGATGTTATCCATATTGATGTTTGTATACTTTTTATTTGTTTTTTTAAAGGTTTACATCTCACTCACAGTATCAATGCTGAATTCCTTGCCCTTATTCCTAGGGTAAATAATTAAAATAAAATTCACCACTTTAGGATTATAGCACTTGTCAACCCAACTCAAAAATCATCAGAAAAGTTCTAGAAAAGAGGCTCGTTAGCATTGATAATAAGATTGTTTCCCATAGTCAGTTTGGATTTATCAAGGGAATATCCATTCAAGATCGCCTCATCAATGCCTCTGAATGTGTCAACCTTATAAGGAGAAAGAAAACGTGAGGAAATATATATTTGAAACAAGATGTTAAAAATGCATTTAATATGATGGATTGGGTATGTATATGTAAATCCCTTAGCTTATTTTGTTTGGATAAGCCTTTTATTAAATGGGTCAATATTCTATTAAGATCATCCCAAATTTTAGTGCTTATTAATGGTTCTCCTGAGGGGTACTTCACATGTTACAAGGGTGTTAGAAAAGGTAATCCTATATCAGCTATAATTTTTTCCATTATAGAAGACTATTTGAGAAGACTTATTAAAATGGTGGAGAATCACAATATTAAGCCTACCAGAGCTGGTATAGGCTTAGTTTCCCCACTCAATTGTTGTATTCTAATGACATTATTATTTTTACTCAAAGGGACAAGAAAAAAAATAAATACTATTAAATATGTCCTCCTTCACTATGATAAATTTTCAGGGAAGGAAATTAGTTGGAAAAAATTATTTTTTACTTTAGAAAGAACATCTCTACTGCTAAAAAAGTGGACATTATTAATGATCTTGGAATCAGAAAATATGTGTTACCTTTCACCTACCTTAGTGTCCCTATGTTTTGGGTAAGACCTCATGATTTTCAATTTACTCATATTATTTACCATATTAGAAATCAATTGGATTCTTGAAAAGGAATTCAATTATCAATGGTTGGAAGGGTATTTCTTGTGAAGGAAGTTATTGTTTCCAAACTTGCTTATTCCTTTATGGTCTATAAATTTTTGGCTTCTCTTATTGATAATATCAATATGTTCATTAAAATTTTTATTTGGAGCGGGAGAATCTTGAAAAATAAAATCATTACTATCCCCTATAAAAAATGTTTCCAACCTACTAATCGATGAGGTCTTGGTATTATAAATCTATGAAATTTATATCTTTCTCCAAAGGATCATTTTATCTGGAGGCTTATTAATGAGAAAACATTTTAACTTTGATTTATTAGAACCATATTTATTGGCATGATAAAATCTAGAAATTATAAATATATGGATTCTTCCTTATGTCCTGCTATTAGAAAATATTTTTATAATATTTCTACTCGATATCATTTATTAGTCAATTTGAATTCCTCTCTTAGTTTTTTGATGGATAACTGGAGTGGTACACCTCTCAAAAATATCTTAAATTATTATAAGAATTTATTATATAAGAATGTTTCAACTAAGAGTAAAATGGATATTTCTCTAGATGCACTTCCTACTAAGGTTAAATAATAGTTTTTCGATTATAATTCCATCATTGGGGATGACATGATTATTTGGGAACCTACTTCTATTAGGAAAATCATATTTAAACTCATGTGGAGGTCGATTCACTCTAAACTCACTATAGATTCATGCCTCTAATCTTTTGGTATTTTTTTATGCTCAAAATGTGTGCTTTACGATCAACACAGGGAAGATCTCACCCATTTTTTATTGAGTTTCAGTAAAGATGTAGCACTTTGTAATTTCATTACTAATATTTTTAAGGTTTAGATACTAACATTCCTACATGTGTTGTTTAATTCATGCAGGATATGGTCAGATTATAATTTCTTTTTATCCCAAACTACACTTGATACAATGACATAGTATAGTGATAGTAAAAGGTCAAAACCATGGGGAAATTTTAGTGGACAAAGAACTAGGACTTAAAACCCTTTTTGTATAAGTACTCATGAATTGTTTTGGGTTTGGAATTTGATTAACACTATTGAGTTCGGTTTAAGATTTGGGAAGAAGGTAGGGATCAAGGTCAATTTCAGGGTTTAGTTAAAAAGTATCATCTCGGTATTAACTTGGAATAGTCCTATGGATTAGGCTAAAAAGTGGTGCATATAGAACTTGTTGATTATGGTCAAACAAACTAGATCTATCTAAGAGGAAACTATTACTTGGTCCAGATATAGCTAACAACCTAGATGCATTAAACCTAACTTCTATGAAAGAAAGTGTCATGGGCTAATGGTCATATCCTACTCTACTCTGATCTGGTTATGTTCATTCATTTAAACTTTCCATGGTTAGTATTTCCTAAAATAAATTAATAAATAGTTTTTGTGTAACCTTATTACTAGCCATAGGGTTACCAATTTAAAATTTAGAGATTCATTAAATTCAGAACATCCCTACTCTCAACCCTTACCCTAAGTAGTTTTATCCACTCATGATGGTAATAATCAAGATTGAAGAAAAATTTGGATATATACTTGTAAAATTGATAAAATAATTGAAATATGATATTTTGAAATAAATGATTCAATAATCAAGAAATTCAAAATTAGATTAATCAATAAATCAATCAACCAATTACTTTAAATAGTAAACAATCAAGAATATATGGTGATGCCACTATCAAATGAAAATATAAATGGTATATGGATTTTAGAACAATAAACGATAAACAAAAATATATAGAACGTGTGAAGAACAATAAAAAAACTTATATTCAATCAAAATGGTAAAATTAATTGTTTATAGTTGAGTTGGGAGAGAAAATAAGGGATAAAAATGAGAGAGAAGGAGAGAACATTTATAATAAGGAATTGTTATGCACTTTTGTGCGCACTCTAGAAACATATAGTCAGGAAATTACATGATATGTAAACTTATCATGTCATTTAATCTCGATCTGTGGTTTTCTCCATGTATTTTGGATCTATCATTAATCTTGTCATAAATATTGGGGATTAAAATATTTGACTCATCCCACTACATGTAATTGGAACTCACGACATGCTTCTTCTCATGACTTGAACATTAAGCAAGAAGCGCCCTTTGAATCATACACGATGTGTATTTTAGATTCACATCGTGTAATATTTTCATGACTTTTAATTTATTCATGACTTGTGACATGATTTAAATGATTCCTAAACATCATGTAAGTGATTCATGATGTGTAATTTTCACTTTTGGCCAATTTTCAAAACTTTTCCTTTGGAGTCTTGGAAACCTATTCTCTGCAATAATCAATAGATACCTGGTGAATTATCAAATAAAATATGAATAATCATTAATTAAATGACTCTAAATTGTATATAGAATTTCAACTTATCAAATTCCCCCACACTTGAACAAATTCTTGTCCTCAAGAAAAAAAAATCATCTCAATAGTGATTTCAAAAGAAATAATTTTTAAAATAAGAAAAATTAATTAAAACTAGGAAAATAAAACTAAGTGTAAGAATAAAAAGTCATTATTCCATAATCCTATAGAGAAAATAAATCATGCCTCATAGTTCAGTTCTATATTCAGATTCTCAATCTTTTAATTACAATCTCAAAAGCTGTTTCTTAAATTCTATACCCATTTTTATAATTTACTCCACAATGAATTTTCTATCATCACTCAGGGTAATATTTAACTGAATTTATGCTCATAACCTGAATACATATTCCTAACCATAGGTTTGCATTGGTTCTATCATCTCCACTTCATAAATACAAGTACAAAATTAATCATGAGGGATTCATAAAAAAGGGTTCAAATGAATATGAGGCTAATGGCGAGTAGATATAAAGTGAAAATAAAACTCAAAAAAAAGGTAAGATCTAAATTTTAATGCATGATAAATGTTAAAAGTGAAGTGTTGTGTCTTCTTCAAAATCAAAATGTTTCCATGCTCCAAATAGCTCAAACTAGATCTATAAGTGTTTCAATTGCGTAAAAAATGTACTATGTTCCATTATTTTTATTTTATTTTTCTATTTTTTTTTCAAAAGTCGTGTTTAAGATAGATCTCACAGCCATCCCCTGACCACATATGATCCTTAAGGTAATTCATTGGATCATAAAAAATCAGTCTATTAAAGTACCACAATACATATTATCAATAAAAACATCTCATGTCCATCAGTCGAAAATTCCCCCACACTTGTTCAAAGTATAATCAAGAATAAAACCAAGAGTAGGGTAAGAAGTGATAATTTTATTGGAATATTTGTATCCTAAATAGGTCATTCATGGAAACTACGGGCTAAATGAAGGAAAAATATAAGGTGGATCTCCGGAAAAAATGGCTCATCAAATATTTTCTTAATAATATTAAAATGTTATTTATTTATTCACATCATCATTAAGATATCAATGCATGTTCTGATAGGTTTAGATGTCCCAGGTGTCACTCAATAAATATACTCAGAAAAGAAAATGAAATTGTAGGCTTAGAATCCTCTCAATAATGGTATTATATAAGAAAAACTAGCATCCACTCATGGTATAAAATCAAATAATAATTCAATTAAAAGTAATTTCATAAATTTTAAATTTGAATTAAATTACTAAACTCAATAATCATTCTAAAAATCTAAACATTAATAAAACATGGATTTAAAAAATTAATAACTTTATCTTTATCTTTTATTTAAATGGTTGCAATGATTTTATAGGTTTAAATCATGCTTATATTGAAAAATTTATCCTAGATAAATAAAAATAAGAAAAAAATCCAATTTTATCTACAATGAAGCTCTAAAAATACTCCCCCACACTTAAAATGAAATAGTTTCCACACTATCCTAAAAAGTACAATGGAATAGATATCACAAATATATCATAGAAAAAATGAAATGGAAAATTTTTAAATTAATTTTAGGGAATCTAGATATCCTAGTAATGAGTGCCATGCCATGGGAAAACTTGGTGAATTTTGATGCAAAATTGGGATACCTGCATAAGGTGTTAGAAAGAATAATCCTACACTAGATAAAACATTAGTCCACAAGGTTTAAATATTTTTAAAGAATTGATATGGGTAGATTAACATAATTAATAGTAGTTAAATACATCTTAGATATATGCATATAGTTGGGTACAATGTAATTCAAAGAGACTTATGATAAAAAAATAAGGTGACAAAAATAAACATACAAAATCCTAAGTATAAGACTAAAAATGAAGAAAACAAATGAAATATGGGTTTCCTACTATAAAGCGCTAAAAAATACATCATCATCCAAATGTATGGACAAAATAATCAATCAAGTTCCTTCTATCTTCTCAAAAGCGTGATGCCACCTACAAGAACTGATGGTTGTGTCATCAATCTCATGTTGATGCTTGGTAGGATTAACCACCATCAGAGTGTACTGAGCATTAATATAGGGAGTAAGGAATATAATTCATGCTCATAATGGTGGTGACTATTGATGAGCACATATCTCTAGTGATATCTTTTCAAGATGGTGCTCGACATCAGCTAGATGTTGATTCATCCATAGTAAAAGGTAATATGGTGATGAAACAGGTGCATTGATGACCATATAAGAGGAAAAAGATCTAGACATGGCTAATATAATAGTGTAATTAAATGAAAAATAATCCAAGAAATATTGAGGAAAAAAAGTATCCCATGTTTATAATTAGTGCAATGATATATCAGTGAGATGGAATACAGATAGTACAAAAATATGATCACCCAAGAAGAGTAAAAATGGAGGAGGGGACTAGGATATACTAATATTAATCAAAATCGTCAAGATTATCATCTAAATTTATCTCTTGAACAGAGGGTGTATGCAGCTGGCATGCCAGATCAATAGAAGTAATGAAGGAAGGGTCTAGTGGATCAACTGTTGGAGTGGGTTTTATGGTGTTGGTAGTTGTATTAGTGGCTGGTGGCAGTGAAGTGCCAATCCTAAGTGTGTCCATGAATTTGGATTTTGGATCAATTAAAGGTACCTCAAAATATGACGGAGGAGAAGAGATATTACCACTATAGGGATACTCTTCTAGAAATTTTTTCTGGGCAGTAAGAACTGTTAGATTGGTTGGTAGGTTGGTAGAGGTTTTGGTGGGAGCGGGAATGGTGGAGGATGAAGGGTCTACTGGAGGTGGAGGCTGAGTAGCCATAGGGTATGATGGGGATTAAGGGTTAGTAAATTATTTAGAGTCTATGAATGATATTTCTAGGTGAAAACATATCTTTTGAAGGTTCACCAGAATATATTGGTGAGAAAGCCATAGGCCAGCAGATCTGGTTGGGGTGGGTATGGTAATGGAAGATGGGGAAGTGAAGTGGGTGTGAGTAAAGGAAGGCATGGGAGATAGAATGGTGGTAGTGGAGGGATGGTATGAAATGGAAGTAGTATTACGGGTGGGACCATGTGTAGTAGGATTAGGTTTTGGATCAGCAGCATGATCTTCAGGTGCCTCTTCATCACCCTCAAAGCATCCTGGAACCCAATGATAGATGTCTTCATCCTTTTTCAGAAGTTCAATCTTGTGAAGTATGAGGAAGTTGATCGAATCCATTGGGTCGAGAGAGGTGAGGGGAAGGTCAGTGTCGAATATGCTGAGATGTCAATCCAAATGGATGATGAAGGACCCAACCATTAGCATACCTCATGTTTGTTGCACATGTTCCCTGAAGTAGAATGTGAAATGAGATACCATGTTAATAGAAGTTCCACCGATGGAAGAGGCAAGGATAATTATTTCTAACTGACTAATGCTACCGTGAGACTCTACATGAGAAAACCGGGCATGATTCGATGCCCGATGAAGAATCTGGAGCACTAAAACACTAAGCATTGTGGATTTTTTTAATATGAGGATCGTTATTTCTGTGAGTGTCCCAAGCAATCATCCTCTAGATTTTTTTCATCTAACTTTCATTCCTAGAACTTCAAACTCGATAATACCTCGTAAGTGGTGAAGTTAGTAGAATAAATACTGATCCTTATGTCAAACTCTACGAATGAGATCTTGTGTGGTCTTTTGCATATCCATAATCAATGGTTGTTAATAGACACCTCAAAAGTGACCAATAACTTGAGTAATACCTCCATATAGGTCTCCTCATGAACATCGACACTAGAAGTGATTTGTAGGTGGTCAAGGATGTGGCAGAACTTCTAGATGATGTGAAGATGTGAAAGAACTATCAAATCCAATGTTTTGTTGGTCTGCATGGGCTTCACCTACAAATGGATTAGAATGACATGGTGATTTGGGTTGGAAAAATTAAGTATGGGGTATAGGTGGGGGAGGGAAGCATCTTGTAACCCATTGGATGATGAGTGGGAGTCCTTAGTGTCCGATGATGCTATAGAGGCCGAAGTAGAGGTGGAGGTGGATGATACGGGGGTGATGAAGGCACGAAAACCCTTCGGTGCTTAATCAGAGGTAGATCCTCATGCTCAGCCACGGTATTGGAAAGAGGAGTGTGTATTGTCTTTTTGTGGACCATTTCTGGTGCAATGGACTCAACAGAAAGGGGTGAATGAAGAGGAGTCGTGATTGAGGAGTAAGATCAGTGAGGGAGGTGGAGCGATAAGGGAGGTTGGTCACATAGGAGAAGAGGGGCATGTGGTTATGTGCAACATAATAGGGGAAGGGTAAATGGTTGTGGGGCTTGAGAATCATTAACCCTAGGTTCACAACATAAATAATTCATGAAATTAAATGAAATTTATTTTAGTAAATTATGTTTAATTTGTGAATTAAAATGTTTTAGGTTGTGAACCGCACATGTCGTGTAGTTGATTACAGGACATGTAATTGTGGATTTTTGCATATTTGTGAACCAAATCCTAGTCATTTTCTCTTACCATGTCCCAAGATACCCAAACCCCTATTCTATCATATTCTAGACTATGGTTATCTATCATGTGTTTCCTCCCAATCAGAACCTCATTTAACATTGAGATATAGACTCAGTGGTGCTCAAAAGAATTTCAAAGTGATGAAACACCCCTCACGGAATGGTTCCTGATAAATATTCAATATTTCACCATGTAATTTGAATGGGTTTTCTCATCCTTTTTTAATTTTTATGGTCCCATATGGTAATACTTTGATTACCATAAAGGGTCCTGGCCATTTGGATTTTAGCTTCTCAAGGAATAGTTTTAATCGAGAGTTGAATAATAGTACCTTATTACTTGGTACAAAAATTCATTATGTGATGCACTGATCGTGCTATTTATTGGTTTTATATTTATAAATATTTTAATTTTCATAGAATTCCTTTATTATTTCTTCCATTTCATCAAACTAGAGCATCCTAATTTCCCCAACTTTTGAGAATCCAAATTCAACTTCTTAATTTCCCAATACGAGCGATGCTCTAGTTCTACGAGTAAATGGAAAGGCTTTCCATACACTAATCGGAAGAGGGTGGTGTCGATGGTTTTTTTATACATAGTGAATTATTCCTATAGTTCATTATCAAACATGAGGCTCCAATCCTTTTTATTTATGTTCACAGTCATCTTGATGATTTTTTTGATTTTCCTGTATGCAAATTCAACTTGGCCACTTGTTTTTTGATGGAAGGGAGTTACCATGTTATATTTTATTTTGTACTTCCACGGTATTCCTTTTAAATCATTATTGATTAAATTTTTTCTCTGGTCACTAATGAGTATTTGGGTAAATATGAATCTTTAAAACACATTTTTCTTAATAAATTCATGACCACTTTTGTTGTATCATGAGTGGTAGCTTTAGAATCTACCCATTTCGAGATGTATTCCATGACAAAAAGGATATAGAACTTTTCATATGAATTAGGGAACGTACCCATGAAATATATTTCCCATACATCAAATATTTTAACTTCCATGATCGAGTTTTGGGGTATTTCATTTATTTTCCCAATGGTGTCAGTTAGTTGGAACCAATCACAGGTCTGACAATAATTTCTTGCATCTTAGTGGAGTGTGGGACAAAAAAGACCACTTTGTAGGAATTTTTCAATTGTGCATTATGGTTCATGATTCCCTCCATTTTGTTATGTGTGACACATATTTAACACACTTTGGAACTCATCTTCTTGGATGAAGCATTTCATTAACCCATTAGCACAGTTCTTAAAAATTAGTGGCTCATCAGAGTAGTAGTGTGAATTCTTGACTAAAAATATCATCCTTTGCTGGTAGAAGAGGTTTGGGTAAAGGGATCTCTTGGTGAGATAGTTTTCAATGTTGTAGAAATATGGGCATGCCTTCTTGTTTAGGATGAAAAGAGTTTCATTGGGGAATTTGACCTCAATGCCTAGATTATCATCTTAATTAATGAGGGGTAGTGGGAGTCTGGATAGATGATCAGTGACACCATTCTCCATCCATTTGGTTTCTTTGATGATGATTTCAAATTCTTGTAGCAATAGGATCCACCGTATAAATATTGGTTTGGAATCCTTTTTACTCATCAAATATTTTAAGGAAGCATGATCAATGTAAAAAATCACCTTTGACAAAACTAAGTAGGGGAAAAACTTTTTGAATGAAAATATTACTACCATGAGTTATTTTTTGTGTTTATTTAGTTTACTTGAGAATCATTCAAGGTGTAACTGGAATAGTAGATGGGACAGAAAATATGGCCAACCTGATATCTTAATACATCACCTATAGTGAAGTTTCTTATTTCTCACATTAACTCAAAGTCTTTGTCCCAATCTGGTGGAATTATAACAGGATAGGCTGGTAGGAATTTATTTAAAATTATGAATACCCATTGACAATCTTTAGTGAACTCAAAAGGGGTTTCCTTTACTAATAGGCATTCAATAGGGTGAGAAATTTTCAAAAAATATTTTATGGAGTGATGGTAGAATCCTACATGGCCTAGAAAGGTCCTTATACCTTTAACAGTTGAGGTCTTAGTTAAATCTTTTATCACCTTGATTTTTTTGTGGTCAACTTCCATTCCATCCTTAGGGATATTTTTTTCGAGGACTATTCCTCCTTGAATCATAAAGTTCTATTTTTTTAGTTTAAAACTAAATACTTACCTTCATAGGATTTCAGGACTATTTCAAGATTTCTTAGGCATATATCGAAGGAACTTACATAAACTAAAAAATAATCCATAAAAATTTCCAAAAAATCTTCCACCATATCTTGGAATATATGTGTCATACACCTTTTAAAGGTCTCTGGTGCATTACACATAACAAATGACATGTGTTTGTAGGTGAAGGTACCTAATGGGCATGTGAATGTTGTTTTGGAGTAATTAGTTGGGTCAACTGCAATCGGATTGTATCCTGAATATACATCCAATAAATAGTAGAATTCATGTTTTGCGGGTCTCTCCAACATTTGATCCATTAAAGGTAGGGGAAATGATATTTCTGAGTAATTTTCTTTAAGTTTTTGTGGTCCACCCATACTTTCCATCCAGTGATAGTGTGATTCAAGGTCAATTCATTTTTATTGTTCTTTACAATTTTGATTCCACCTTTCATTGGAACTAATTATAGTAGACTCACCCACTCATTATCAGAGATTGAAAAAAATATTCCATCATCCTAAAGTTTCAATACTTCTTTATTAACCATCTCCTTCCTTGGTGGGGTGAGTCACCTCTAGGGATGGCATTTGGGTTTCACACTTTCTTCTAATAAAATTTTATGAGTGCATAATGTGGGTTTTATCCCTTTAATGTCATCCACCCCCCCAAACAATTGAATTTTTATGTATTTGTAGGACTTTGATCATCTTTTACTCTTATGGATATGTTAGTTATAAGTTAATGATGACTGGTAGTGCCATTATAGTCTCTAGAAAAGAATACTTGAGTGTTATTGGGAAATTTTTCAGCTCCAGCATTGGTGGATGGATTACTAATGGTATGAAAGGCAGGATTGTGTCCCTTGTAATAGGTTCTGTATAATTGTTTTCCTCAAGGTCATACTCCTCCATTTCAGTCAGAGATAGTTCATCACTATCGTCCTTGATAGACATTTATTCATTCTTCTCTTTGATTCAAATCAATAAGTTCCTTTATAGTGGTTAGGAATGCTCTTTATAAGATAATCCAAACATCTCCTTCTACTTCCATGTCCAAAATGAGGAAGTCTATTGGGAAATGAATTTATTAATTTTTACTAGAACATACTCAAGAATTAATCGAGGATACTTAACCAATAGGTTAGCTAATTGGAGTGCCACTCTAGTCATCTTGAGTTACTCAAGTCCCACCTTATGAAATACACTCATTGGCATAAGGTTAATGGTGGCTACTAAGTCACACAGGGCTCTTCTGAAGTTTCATTCTCCTATGGTGCATGGAATTGAGGAGATCCTAGGATCTCTCATTTTTTGTGTAATTTTATACTGAAAAATATAATAGAACTCTTAATTTAGGGAAATGACTGCTACTCCTTCCATATTCCACTTGTTGGAAAGTAGTTCTTTGAGAAATTTTTCATAGGTAGGCATTTGGGAAATAGCTACATCAAATGGGGTATTGATTTTTAATTTATTTAACATCTCCCAGAATTTATTATATTTCCCTTCAATCCTTCCTTGTCAAATTTTTTCTAGGAAGGGAATAGTTTGTTTACAAGATGGTGGTGCAATGAAAATATCCTCATTGGGTTTCTCTTGCATTGGATCTTTTGAGGGAGTTAGTAATTATAGAGGTTTCTATTGATCATTTTTATTTGTTCATTCATTTTCATTCTCTTCAATGAATTTTTTAGGTTTCTTAGGTTCCTCATAATTTTTCTCTTATCCTATACATGGTTTCTAAAAATCCAACACTTTTCTGCTCCTTGGTACCACTTTATTTTCCTCTTCCATTGGGTATGTATCAATATTACCAGGAAGCATACATAAAAATCTATCATACAAGGTCTTTGAGATTTGACTCATTTGATGTTCTATATTTTAGAGGGCATCCCTTTGATTTTTCATTTCTGTTTCATGGGTGTTCATCCTCTAATATTCATTTTTAATGAAGGTTGTGAGAATATTTTCTAAATTTGACTGAAGAGGTATAGTCGGTTGTGGTGTTATTTTCAGATTTGATTGAAATTGTTGGTGGCCTCTAGGAGGGGAAGTTTATTGGGGGCACTTTTTGAGTTTTCCTAGTAATAGGATTCATAGGTGGATATCCTGGTGGTCCTTGGTTCTTGAGTAATGATTGACCACTTATTTGTGCATATTACCCTTTATTGTTTTTTTTGCGACTATTGAGACAACCTTTGTTGATAATATTGTTGTGATTACTGATATTATTGGTCATTATAACTGTAATTAATGTAAATACAATCTTGTATTTGTTGTTTATCTACTCCCGCCCTACTTTCTTGATATAACTGAGGACCACTGCACATTTAATAGGATTGAATCTTCATTATAGGAGCATAAGGGGGAGGTGGTGCAGTAGATATTTAAAAGGATTCCATCTTCTTAGTCAAGTCCTCTACTTGTACAGTTAGAAAGGTGTTTTCTTCAACTTGGTGGATTTCATACTAAGGCATTCCAAAATCGCTCTTCCACATAATAGAATTATAATATACCTCACCTAGTAGTATTTGGCATACTTTAGGTGTTTTCAGCATTATTCCACCATCATCGGAAATATCTACCACTGTATAAGTGGCGGGTTGTATATCTTGATATAATGTATGCAGTTATATGCACACATTAATTCCATGATGTGGTAATTTTCTAGTAGGTTCTTTAAAGTGGTATCATGCCTCCCATGATGATTCTCCATCTATTTGAGCAAAATTTTCGACTTCATTCTAAGTTTTACAAGTCTATATAGGTGGAAAATATTGATCCAATAATTTCTTGGCTAGTTCATCCCATGTTGTGATCAACTCTGGAGATTGACTTTTTATTCAATCCTTGTCTCTACCATGAAAGTATAATGGGAATACCCATAATTAGATTTCATAATAGGATACTCCCTAGTTGCTAAAGGTATCACAGACTTCCAGGAAGTTGGATATGTGTTCATGAGTATCCTTTCTCTGAAGTCTGTTGAACCGACCCATGTTATGGATCATATTGATAAGTCCAGGTTTGATTTGAAATGTATGTGCCTGGACAGGAGGGTGAACAATACTGGGCATGAAACCATTGATTGATGGAAATAAATAATCCATAATTATGCACTCCAGATGCTTGTCGGGTTAATCTCCTTGAATTAATGGTGGAACATATTGCATGTTGGGTGGGTTGGGAACTATAGGATTGTTGTGGTCTGCCATAATTTAATGGCAGTGT
The DNA here is from genome assembly GCA_963277665.1 of Viscum album. Classification (NCBI taxonomy): domain Eukaryota; kingdom Viridiplantae; phylum Streptophyta; class Magnoliopsida; order Santalales; family Viscaceae; genus Viscum; species Viscum album. The sequence continues at coordinate 490,557,751 of OY728120.1, forward strand.
GAAGAACGGTACCTTTCAATTTCAGGGATAAAGGTAAGAATTTCTTGGGTTTCAAGGATCCTTTAATGGTTTAGGGATCCCTAACACAAGCACTAGGATGGAAAGAAGAATCACACAATGGTTTTCAAAATAAAAATGAATGAATGAAAACAGAAAGGGGTGGGTGAGGTAACCCTGGGTTCATGTCGAAGGTTCACATGCCTAAGCATAGTAAAACAATCCCTAGAAATGGTGCCAAAATTTGAAATTACTGTATGCATAATTTAATTAATATAGTTTTTGATCATATTTTAATTTCTTTTTATCCAATACTGTACTTGATATAATGACATAGTATAGTGATAGTGTGGGGTTGAACCCATGCGGAAAGTTTAGAAGACAAGGAACCACAACTTGAAACCCTTTGTGTATGAGTCCTTATGAATTTTTTTGGGTTTGGAATTTGATTAATTCTATTTATTTTGGTTTAATATTTAGGAAGAAGGTAGGGATGAGGTTCAATTTAAATGTTCAGTTAAAAAGGATAATCTTGGTCCAATCTTGGAATAGTCTTCGGGCTTAGGTTGTGAAGCGGTCCATAGAGCACTAGTTGATTATGGTCAAACCAACTAAATATATCTAAGAGGAAACTATTCCTTTGTCTAAATATATCTAACAACCTAGATTCATTAATCCTAGCTTCTATGGTAGAAAGTGTTGTGGGGTAATGTTTATATCCTACTCTACTCCAATTAGATCAGGTTCGTTCATTTAAACTTCCCATGGTCGGGGTTTCCTAAAAGAATTTAATAAATAGTTTTTTTGTAACATGATTACTAGACTTAGGGTTACGAAGTTACAATTTATAGATTCATTAAATTTAGACCACCCTTACTCTAAGTGGTTTATCCGCTCATGATGGTAATAATCAAGATCGAAGAAATAATTGTAGACATGCTTGGAAAATTGATAAAATGTTTGAAATACGATAGTTTTAAATTGATGATTCAAGAATAAATAAATTATTAATCATATTAATCAATAAATCAATTATCCAGTTACTTTAAATAGTAACCAAGAAAGAACGTATGGTGATGTCGCTGTTAAATGGAAATTGGGTAATGGTAGACAAATCTCAGAATGGTAAATGGCGATGAAAAATATGTATAACACATAAATATCAATGAAAGGCACTTGGATTCAATCAAAAAGGTAAAAGTAATTATTTAGATCTGATTTGGGAGATAAAATAAGAGGTAAAATGAGATATAATGAGAGAAAATTGAGAAAAAGGAATTATCATGCACTATTATGCACACTCTGGAAACATATAGTTGAGAAATTACACGATGTATAAAATTATCACATTGTGTAATCTCAATAAAAGGTTTTCTACATGTATTTTGGATCTAGAGAGAATCTCATCCTAAATATTTGGGATTTTTATATTTGACTCATCTCACAACATATAATTGGAACTCACGACATGCTTCTTCTCACCACTTGAACTTTAAGCAAGAAGTGGCCTTTGAATCTTACATGACATTTATTGGAGATTAACTTCCTGTAATCTTTTCATGACTTGTAATTTCTTCACAAATTTTTACATGTTATGAATGATTTTTACATTTCATCTAAGTGATTCATGACATGTAATGTTCAATTTTGTCCAGTTTTCAGATCTTTTCCTTTAGAGTCTTAGAAACCTATTCTCTGTAGTAATCAACACATACCTAATTCATTATCAAATAAAACATGAATAATCATTAATTAAATGAATCTAAAATGTATATAAAATTTCATATTATCAGATACCCAATATGGTCAGCATTCAAGAACATATTGAATCATCCTCCAAGATTCATCTTTCTTAGCATCTCTCTAATATGTTTCTTGTGGCTTGTTTATAAGTGGTTCATATAATATGGTAGAGTAAAAAAGATAATACATGAGAAATTTTCTTTCTATATTTAATTATAAATTTTCCAAATTATGGTTTTTGTAAAAAAAATTCCACTCCCCTTAGAAATGTCCATTGAAATAACTTTATTCATGATTTCACATCCTTTAAGCATAATGGAATTGTAGGTAATTATCAACCTACATATAGAACTCTTAAATTGTTTTAGATTCCTCCATTATTTGGATGGATTAAATGTAACATAGATGAGGCATCCAGGGGGAATCCAATACCTTATGGATTTAGAGATTTTTTCAAAAATCACAATGGAAAAATCATGGGATGTGTCTATGGGTTGTGTGGATCCACCACTTCTCTTTATTCTGAAATGTTTGGAGTGATCAATGTGGTTAAAGTTTAAATAAAAAAGTTTGGTATAATCTGTGGTTGGAATTTGATTCTTCCACTATTGTGTAATCTATCAAAAATGGTTCTATTCATCTCTCCTGGAAGTAGACATCCAGATGAATCAAATGTATGGAATCTCTTTCATACAAAATCTATTTTATCACATATACATATTGTGAATCCAAATTCCCATTTTATGGTATTGAAAATAAAGGGGTGAAAATTGGTGAAAAAATTTGGTACAATGACTTACCATATGAGTTCCTCTCTCTTTTTCAAATATATTTTTTTAAAAGACCCAATTTTACTCTCCTGCAATTTTATTTTATTTTCAATAAAGGAAACTTGTCTATCTGGAAAAGTTCTCATTCCTCTTGAAAAAAAATTAGATTACTTCTAATTAAAGGAGACTTATTTAAATTTATGAACAAATTCAAAAAATAATGTGACTTTTAAATTACTTATTTTAATGAAAATTGATAGTTTTACAAAAATCGGTATTTTCGTTATTCACTTAAAAATAAATAATTTCAGAAAAATCACAAAAACACGACATAATATAATATTTACATGTGGATTTCAAAAATTATATTCATTTACATAAATAAAATTTCTAAAAAATGGTAGAAAATAATTATAATGTTCATGCACAAAATGAAATAAAACCATTTTTGAATAAAATGTATTTTTGAAGCATAAAATGACTTTACTGAGAATTGAGTACTTATTTATAATGAATTAATCAATAAATTTTAATTATATAAAACCTTCATACATATTTTCATAATTTTATTATTCTTATTCATATCGTTAATTTAATGGATAGGTTTTAATGGTCATGTTTAAATAAAAATATATTTATAGAAGTTCATTTAAAGCTCAGTGCTGTGTGTTAAACAAGCTATCGATCATAGTATTATTTCAAATGAAATTTTTAGGGTGTTATGGGAATATCATATAACATGATTTAAATCATTTTTATTTCAGTCTATTCACAATCAACCTAAATCCATAAACACAATTGAGGCATAACCAACCCTGTTTCACTAAATAATAGGGGAGGAACTCTCACCCCCAACCTAAACTAGACCAAGGTTAAAGGGAAACTCACTAGATCCATATAAGCCAAGCCCAACCCAACCCTTTCAATTTCCATATTACTCTTAACTCCAAGTAGGCTAAAAGAAACCAAATCATGGCCCTATAAATTTTAGCATAACCCAGGGAAGCCTCAATGGGTATCGAGTAAATACACTTCAAGTCAAGAGCATGGAAATTGATGATAATTTCATTAGTATATAACAACTAGAGGGTTCATTGTGTCCATAAAGTTCCTTACCCACATCACACGGGTCGAGGGAAACCATTTCAGATTAATTATAGGCCAATCATACATGGGCGATGACATCATGTAACACATTTCACATGAAACGATCATGAACCATCAAGATTATTTGGGGACCACCTACCTTAGTCTAATGGAAACCCTCTTACTGAGTATCTCCAAATGAATCATCTCCAAACAGTAAAAATCAAAAAACATGAAAAAATACATGAATTTAGGTGTAACTGACATTAACCACTGAAATCACAATAGAAACAACTAAGAGATGAGAGACGATGAATAAACTCACCTCTGGAAACTCCTAGGGACCAACAACACTTAAATTAGGCAAGGACTTAAGGAGGTGAGGTTCTTAGAAGGAAGGAGGAATATGGAGAGGAGGGGATCGTGGTTTATATTTGACAAAAAATTATAATTCCTTGTTTTAATAAAATAATAACAATTAATTGATTTTTTTAATAAAAATACTCATTAGGAACCTAGTGGGTACCCACTATCCAACCATCAGATGCTCGGTGGACATTAGATACTCACACAAGGGTCATAATCCACCCAATTTCCAATATAGAGGTATTAAATCTACTATTTCATCCATTGGGTACCTAGTATTAGTCCATTGGGTACTTGATTGTATCTGTCAAAGAAAAAATGTCCTGACACCCAATCTGTTTTCACAAAACAAACCCCTAAGCCCCTGGAAACACCTAGAACACTCATAATTCGTCAAAATACATGATTTTTGATGAAAATTAGATTAAATACATACATTTTATGTATGCGGGTTGTTATAATTTTCTCTATAGTTAAATAAAATGAAAAAATATATCATGGTTTTATTTTGTTATTATATTTTTCAATAAATATTTTTTATTGTTTTTATTATAATTTTCATATAAATTAAGTATAAATATATTATTATGTGTTTTTAATGTTATAATATTTTCAATTTTTTGAATTTAAATAAAATAAACAATTTTTTTATTTTAAATAAAATCAATCATTATGTGTGTGTAGGTTTATTTTCTAAGTTATTAAAAAAATGAAAATAAGTTTAGGTTTAAGTTTTTTTTGAAAAATAAGCCACAATGGAGTGTCATTTGGTAGAGGACAAAGGCTTTTAGGGCCCTAATTCCTTTTCCCAAAAAAATTGGGAGAATGTGGTAAAGGCATTAATTCCTTTGTCCAAACAAAAAAAAATATATACTTTTAAATTTATATGTTTTTATATTTAAATTTTTTATTTTTATTTTGTTTTAAATATATATATATATACATATACAAAAATCAAAAAACATAGAAAAATTAAATATTATTAAATATTCAGCATTATTACAATTAAAATAATTTGGAATTATGAAAAAAAAACTCTCACACATAAATCCCTTTTATAGAGGGGTCTTCCTTGTAAATCCTTATAGATTTCCAATGTGGGATCCAATTTCCTCTTTTCCTATGTATAATTAATAATATATTATTATTAATAATTATTAATTAATTAATAATAAATTTTCATTAATAATTAATTATTAATAAACAATAATAATATCTAAATAATAATTGACTGTTAACATTTACTATAAAATATTAATAATATTAATAAAAATATTAATAAATAAATCACACATGAGTGCTTGTTCAAGTGGAAAAGGTGGTGTCTATTGTGCATCTTTTGGGGGTTTAAACCCCCAAATGTCTACTTTACCCCATTTAAATTGGGGGAGGCGATGTTGGATCACATGTCATGTGGGGCGGTGCAGCCGGTTGGAAAACCGAAGGAAAGTGGGGACAACAAACGTTGTAAGTGGTACAGTAGTGGGGATGCTTCAGGGTGCGGGTATCAAGGAAATCTAGCGGCGATCGGTGTTGCAGTTTGCTAAGGTCAGTGGTTGGCTTCAAGTGGTGGTGATGGAAGGACGACAGTGGAGGATGGAATCGGCATCCACCAATGCGACTATGGAACCAATGCATATGGTGGCCTCCCATTGGTACATAGGTTGGACACTGACAATGGTGGAATGGCATACGATGGGACTCCAGTTGTATATGCACATTGTCCTTCAGGCATAGGCCTACGAGCCTTGTATCTTGAGCCTTTGGTCCCCTTGGTCCTTGATGGACTTCACTACTGCATATTTTCCCTTTAATATCATGAAAAAAGTCTATTTATAGTGATAAAAGTGCTAATAAAGGGGGTCCTTTATGAGCACTAGAAATAGCGCTGATAAAATCTTAGCCTGCTGCAGTATGTTGTTTATATAACAGAACACCCAGAAAATACTTGTAACCTTTGTATGAAATGTGTATAATTTAATTGAAATAAATTTCACATCATGAATTCAAAAAAAGCACTACTATATTAATTTCAAATAATGTTTTATATAATTACATTTTCAATTATCCACAAACATTTAAAACATTAATGTTTTATCTTTTGGTGCCTATGATCCCCTGTCAAAAATGTTTGATCATGGTATCAGTTGCCGAAAAAATCATCTCAATGTGAGAAAAAGAATACATCTAAACAAGAAAACAAATATTATGTTTGTAATACTATAAAGAAATAAATTAAATATTAATATGGAATATTATATTAATAAAACGTAATTTTTTAATAAAAAGACACTTATAATTATACCGGTCACACTATGCATCTTATTGAGGTGTGGTTTATTCCTACACGTCACAAATGAGTTATATATCATTTTCCTAAAGTATCAAAATAATTTGAATGTTTTTTCTCAGTTTTGAGTATGTCATTGGTTCATTTTACTAAAATTAATGTCAATTTTAAATAATGACATGCTTTGAGTTATACCGATCACACTGTGCATTGTATTGAGGTGAAGATGATTCCTACCCATCAAAAATTACTTATGTATCATTTTCCTAAAGTATCAAAACATTCCTAATTCGTTTTCTCAATTTTCAGTATGTCAGTTTTGTTTTGTTTTTTTACTACTTTGAACCATATTGGTCGCATCATGCGTCAATTTGATATGTGACTGCTTCATACATATCTCAAATCACTTATGAATCATTTTCCCAAATTATCAAGATAATCAGACTATGTTTTCTTATTTTTCAGTGAGTGACATTCATTTTGAAATAAAATGTAAATTTTAAATAGATAACAAACACTTTGAGTCATATCATTCACATTGTGCATTAGATTGAGGCTCAATTGACTCCTACACGTCAAAAATGATTCGTGGATCATTTTATTAAATTATAAAAACAATCCAAATGAATTTTCTTGGTTTTTAGTATGTCACTTGTTCTTTTTAGTAAAATTAATGTCAATTTTAAATAAAAAGACACACTTAGATTCATGTCAGTCACATCGTGCATCGGATTGAGGTGTGGTTGACTCCTACACGTTAAAAATGACTTATGGGTCATTTTCCTAAATTATCAAAATAATCTAAATATGTTTTATCAGTTTTAAATATGTAACTTTTTCTTTTTACTAAAATTAATGACAATTATAAATAAAAAGATACACTTTGAGTTATACCAGTCACACCATTCATCGTATTGAGGTTCGGTTGATTCCTACATGTCAAAAATGAAATATGAATCATTTTTCTAAAGTATCAAAACAATATGAATGTTTTCAATTGGTTTTCAGTATGTCACTTGTTCTTTTTACTAAAATTAATGTCAATTTTAAATAAAAGTACACACTTAGAGTTATACCAGTCACATCATTCGTTTTATTGAGGTTAGGTTGATTCATAATAGTTATAAATGACTTATGAATCTTTTTCAAAAAGTATAAAAACAATCCAAATGTGTTTTCTTGGTTTTCAGTATTTCACTTATTCTTTTTACTAAAATTATTGTCAATTTTAAATAAATAGACACATTTGGAATTATATCAGTCACACCATGCATCATATTGAGGTTTGTCTGATTCTGACATGTCACAAATGACATATGGATCATTTTCTAAAGTATTAAAAAAATATGAATGTGTTTTCTTGATTTTTAGTATGTCACCTTTTTTTATTAAAATTTCATTTGAAACTAGGAAAACTCACTTTAAGTCATATCAGTGACATCGTCTATCTTTTTGACATGAGAATACTTGCTACATATCAAGAACGTATGGAAATGTCACTATCGAATGGAAACGGAAATAGTACACAGACGTCAGAATGGTAAACGGTGATGAAAAATATGTAGAAATCGTGAATAACAATAAAAGTCACTTGGATTCAATCAAAATGGTAAAATTAATTATTTAGAGTTGATTTGGGAGATAAAAGAAGGGAGAAAATGAGATAGAATGAGATAAAATTGATAAAAAGAAATTATTATGCACTGTTATGCACACTCTGGAAACATATAGTTGGGAAATTACACAATGTGTAAAATTATCACATTTTGTAATCTCAATACATGGTTTTCTCCATGTATTTTGTATGTGGAGTGAATGTCATCATAAATCTTTGTGTTCTTTATATTTTAATCCTCTCACAACATTTAATTGGGACTCACAACATGCTTATTCTCACGACTTGAACTTCAATCGATAAGTGGCCTTTGAATCATACATGATGTTTATTGGAGATTCACATCGTGTAATATTTTCATGACTTGTAATTTCTTCACGACTTTTGACATGCTTTGAATGATTCCTACATGTCATCTAATTGATTCATGACATGTAATGTTCACACTTGGCCAGTTTTCCCATCTTTGCCTTTAGATTCTTGGAAACCTATTCTCTGCAATAATCAACAAATACATGGTCCATTATTGAATAAAACATGAATAATCATTAATTAAATGAATCTAAAAGGTATATAAAATTTCATATTATCAAATACCTAAGATATTCATCAATCAAGAACATATTGAATCGTACTCCAAGATTCATCTTTCTTAGCATCTCTCTAATCTGTTTCTTGTGGCTTGTTCAGAAGTGGTGTATATTATATAGAAGTGTCAGAAAAAGATAATACATGAGAAACTTCCTTTCATATTTAATTATAAATTTTCCAAATTATGGGTTTTGTAAAAAGAATGCTAGTCCCCTCAGAAATGGTCATTATAATAACTCCATTCATGATTTCACATCCTATAAGCATAATGGCATTGTAGGTAATTATTAACCTCCTTATAGAACTCTTAATGTGTATTGTATTCCTACATTATTTGGATGGATTAAATTTAACATGGATGAGGCATATATGGGGAATCCAATACCTTCTGGCTTTAGAGCTGTTTTCAGAAATCACAATGGTTAAATCAAGGGATGTGTATATGGGTTGTGTGGATCCACCACTTCTCTTGATGCTGAAATGTTTGGAGTGATCAATTTGGTTAAAGTGGAAATAAAAAATTTTGATATAATCTTTTGTTGGAATTTGATTCTTCCACTATTGTGTAATCTATTAGAAATGGTTCTATTCATCTCTCTTGGAAGCTAATAGCCTGATGAATCAAATGTATGGAAGCCTTTTCATCCAAGAGCTATTTTATCACATATACATATCGTGAATCCAAATTCCTAGTTGATGGTATTGAAAATAAAGGGGTGAAAACTTGTGAAAAAATCTGTTACAATGACTTACCAGATGAGTTCCCCTCTCTTTTTCAAATATATTTTTAAAAAGACCCTATTTTAGACTCTTGCAACTTTGTTTTATTTTCAATAAAAGAAACTTGTCTATCTATAAAATTTCTCATTAATCCTAAAAAAATTAGATTATTTCTAATTAAAGGGAACTAATTTAACTTTATGAAAAAATTCAAAACATAATGTGACTTTTAAATTACTTATTTTAATGAAAAAATGAGATTTTAAAAGAAATCGGTATTTTTTCTATTCACTTAAAAATAAATAATTTCAAAAAAATCAAAAAAAGTCACCCTAATATAATATTGACATGTTGATTTCAAAAATTATATTCATTTACTTAAATTCAATTTCTAAAAATAGTAAAAAATAATTATAATGTTCATGCACAAAATGCAATAAAACTATTTTTGAATAAAATGTATTTTTAAAGCATAAAATGACTTTACTGAGAATTGAGTACTTATTAATAATGAATTAATTAACACATTTGAATTATATAAAACCTTTATACATATTTTTCATAATTTTATTATTCTTATTCATGTCGTTAATTTAATAGATAGGTTTTAATGTTTATATTTAAATAAAAATATATTTATAGCAATTCACTTAAAGCTTGGTGTTGCGTGTTAAACAAGCTATCGATCATAGTATTATTTCAAATGAAATTTTTATGGTGTTATAGGGATATCATCTAAAATGATTTAAATCATTGTTAGTTTATTCCATGCACACTCAACCTAAATCCATAAACATAATTGAGGCATAACTAGCCTTATTTCACTAACTAATAGGGGAGGAACTCTCACCTCAACCTAAACTAGTCCAAGGTTAAAGGGAAACTCACTAGATCCATATAATCCAATCCCAATCCAACCCTTTCCATTTCCATATTACTCTTAACTACAAGGAGTCTAAAAAGAACCAAATCATGGACCTATGAATTTTATCATAACTCAAGTAATTCTCAATGGGTCTCAAGTAAATACACTTTAAGTTAAGAGCATGTCCATTGATGATCATTTCATTCAGATATAGCAACTATAGGATTCATTGTGTCTATAAAGGTCCTTACCCCCCTCACATGGGTCGAGGGAAACCATTTCAGATTAATTATAGGCAAATCATACATGGGTGATGAGATCATGTATCACATGTCGCATGAAACGATCATAAACCATCACGATTAGTTGGGGGCCACATATCTCAGTATAATGGAGTCCCTCTCACTAAGTATCACCAAATTAATCGGCTCCAACCAATAAAAACCAAAAAACATGAAAAAAACATGAATTTAGGTGTAACTGACATTAACCACCGAAATCACAATAGAAACAACCAAGAGAGGGGAGATGATGAATAAACTCACATGTGGAAACTTCTAGGGACTAACGACACTTAAAATAGGCATGGACTGAAGGATGTGAGGTGCTTAGAAGGAAGGAGGGATATGGAGAGGAGGGGGATCATGGTTGATGTTGGAAAACAAATGATAAGTCCTCGTTTAAATAAAATAATAACAATTAATTGATTTTTTTAATAAAAATACTCAACATGAACCTAGTGGGTACCCACTATCTAACCATTAGATTCCAAGTGGACATCGGGTACTCACGCAAGGGTCACCATCCACCCATTTTCCAATATAGAGGTATTACCTCTACTGTTTCATCCACTAGGTACCCGGTATTAGTCCATTGGGTACACAATAGTATCTCTCAAAGAAAAAATGTCCAGACACCCGATCTATTCTCACAAAACACACCCCTAAGCCCCTGCCAACACCTAGTACACTCATAATTCATTAAAATACATGATTTTTGATAAAAATTAGATTAAAAACATACATTGTATGTATGCGGGTTGTTACAATTTTCTCTATAGTTAAATAAAATGAAAGAATATATATCATGGTAGTATTTTGTTATTATATTTTTCAATAAATATTTTTTATTATTTTTATTATAATTTTCATATAAAATTAAGGATAAATTTATTATTATGTGTTTTTAATATTATAATATTTTCAATTTGTTGAATTTAAATAAAATAAATCATTAATTTTATTTTAAATAAAATCAATAATTATGGGCGTAGGTTTATTTTCTAAGTTTTTCAAAAAAAATCGAAATAAGTTTATGATTAAGTTTTTTTGAAAAATAATCCAAAAAGACTTTAAGAGAATTCATGCTTTTGGAGTGTCATTTGGTGGAGGCCAAAGGCTTTTAGGCCCCTAATTTCTTTTCCTAAAAACTTTGGTAAAAGGGTGTGATGGCATTAACGCCTTTGTCCAGACAAAAAAAACTTTATATACTTTTAAATTTATATGTTTGTATATTTAAATTTTTTATTTTTATTTTCTTATATATATATATATATATATATACATACACATTTACAAAAAACAAAAAAAATAGAAAATTTTAACTATTATTAAATATTCATAATTACTGCAATTAAAATAATTTTTAATTATGAAAAAAAACTCTTGCACATGGATCCCTTTTATAGAGGGGGCTTCCTTTTAAATCCTTATAGATTTCCAATGTGGGATTCAGCTTCCTCTTTTCCTGTGCAGAATTAATAATATATTATTAATAATTATTATTATTAATTAATTAATAATAAATATTCATTAGTATTTAATTATTAACAAACAATAATAATAGATAAATAATAATTAACTGTTAACATTTAATATAAAATATTAATAACTAACAAATTAATATTAATAATATTATTAAAACATTAATAATATTATTAAAACATTAATAAATAACTCACACATGAGTGCATGTTTGAGTGGAAAAGGTGGTGTCTATTGTGCATTTTTCTGGGGTTCAAACCCCTAACTGTCTACTTTACCCCAATTAAATTGGGGGAGGCGATGTTGGATCGCACGTCATGTGGGGAAGTGCATCCAATTGGAACACCGAAGGAATGTAGGGGCATCCAGCATTGCAAGTGGTGTAGCAGTAGGGACGCTTCATGGCGCGGGCAGCAAGGAGGTCCAGCGGCGATCGGCGTTGCAGTGTGCTAAGGTCGGTGGCTAGATTCAAGTGTCGGTAATACACAGGCGACAGTAGGGGACATAATCGGCGGACTTCAATGCGACTATGGAACAGATGCATATGCTGGCCTCCCATTGGTGCATAGGTTGGACAATGACAATAGCAGAATGGCGTGCGATGGAACTTCAGCTCCATATGAACATTGTCCTGTAGGCATAGGCCGATGAGGCTTATATCTTGAGCCTTTGGTCCCCTTGTGCCTTGATGGACTTCAGTACTACAGATGTTCCCTTTAATAGCGTGCAAAAAGTCTATTAACAGTGCTAAAAAACCACTGATAAAGGGGAGCCTTTATCAGCACTAGAAATAGCGCTGATAAAATCCCAGCCTACTATAGTGTATTGTTTATATAACAGAACACCCAGTAAAAACTTGTAACCTATTTATGAAAAATTTATAATTTAATTGAAACAAATTTCACATCATGAATGAAAAAAAACACTACTATATAAATTTCAAACAATGGTTTATATAATTACATTTACCATTATCCACAAATTGAGGCTTTGGCACCAACATTTTAAAAAAAAATTAATGTTTCATCTTTTGGTGCCCGCAATCCCCTCTCAAAAATGTCTGATCATGGTATTAGTTGCTGAAAAAATTATCTCAACCCGACAAAAATAATCCACCTATATAAGAAAACAAATCTTATGTTTATAATACTATAAAGAAATAAATTAAATATTAATATTAAAGAATATATTAATAAAATGTAATTTTTTAATAAAAATACACACTTATAATTATACTGGTCACATCGTGCATCTTACTGAGGTGTGATTTATTCCTACACATCACAAATGAGTTATGGAACATTGTCCTAAATTATCAAAAAAAAATTGAATGTGTTTTCTCTGTTTTGAGTATGTCACTTGTTCTTTTTACTAAAATTAATGTCAATTTTAAATAATGACACATTTGGATTTATATTAGTCACATTGTGCATCAGATTGAGGTGAAGAGGATTCCTACCAGTCAAAAATTACTTATGGATCATTTTCCTAAAGTATCAAAACATTACAAATGTGTTTTCTCAATTTTCAGTATGTCAGTTTTGTTTTTTTAATAAAATTTATTTTCAAACTCGAAACACACAATTTGGATCATATTGGTTTCATCGTGCATTAATTTGATGTGAGACTACTTCATACACATCTAAAATTACTTATGGGTCATTTTCCTAAATTATCAAGATAATCAGACTACATTTTCTTGTTTTTTAGTGACTGAAATTTTTTTTGAATTAAAATGTAAATTTTAAATAGATAACAAACACTTTTAGTCATACCATTCACATAGTACATCAGATTGAGGTGTAGTCAATTCCTACATGTCAAAAATGATTCATGGATCATTTTCCTATCAAAAAAATTCGAATTCATTTTCTTGGTTTTTGGTATGACACTTGTTCTTTTTACTAAAATTAATGTCAATTTTCAATAAAAAGACACACTTAGAGTCATATTAGTCACACCATGCATCGTATTGAGGTGTGGTTGAATCCTACGCATCAAAAATGACTTATGGATAATTTTAATAAATTATAAAAATAATACGAATACATTTTCTCAGTTTTAAATATATCACTTTTTATTTTTACAAAAATTAATGTCAATTTTAAATAAAAAGAGACACTTGGAGTTATACCAGTCACACTATTCATCATATTGAGGTTTGGTTGATTACTACATGTCAAAAATGACATATAGATCATTTTTTTAAAGTATAAAAACAATATGAATGTGTTCGATTGGTTTTTAGTATTTCACTTGTTCTTTTTACTAAAATTAATGTCAATTTTAAATAAAAAGACACAGTTAGAGTTATACCAGTCACATCATGAATCGTATTGATGTTGGGTTGATTCATACAAGTTATAAATGACTTATGAATCGTTTTTATAAAGTATCAAAACAATATAAATGTATTTTATTGGTTTTAAGTATGTCACTTATTCTTTTTACTAAAATTAATGTCAATTTTAAATAAATGGACATACTTGGGATTATACCAGTCACACCATGCATCATATTGAGGTGTGTCTAATTATGACACATCAAAAATGACTTATGGATCATTTTTTTAAATTATCAAAACAATTCAAATGATTTTTCTTGATTTTTAGTATGTCACTTGTGTTTTTTATTAAAATGTCATTTGAAACTAGGAAAACACACTTTGAGTCATACCGGTCATGTCGTCTGTCGGTTTGATATGAGACTACTTAATACACATTGAAAATGACTTATGAATATTTTTCATAAATTATCAACACAATACAAGTGAATTTTCTTGGTTTTTAGTAAGTGACACTTTTTGAACTAAAATGTCAATTTTAAACTAATAACATACACTTTGAGTCATACCGGGCACATTGGGTATCAAATTGAGGTGAGGTTGATTCCTACATGTCATAAATGACTTATGAATCATTTTCCTAAAGTATAAAAATAAATGAATGCATTTTCTCAGTGATGAGTATGTCAGTTATCTTTTTTTCTAAAATTAATGTCAATTTTAAATAAAAAGATGCACTTAGAATCATATCGGTCACACCGTGCATCGAAATGAGGTGAGGATGATTCCTACACATCCCAAATGAATTATGGATCATTTTACTAAAGTATCAAAAAATCCTACTACTTTTTCTTGGTTTTGAGTATTTCACTTTTCTATTTTACTAAAATGTCATTTAAAACTAAAAACACGTACTTTGAGTCTTACTAGTCACATAGTGTGTCTGTTTGACATGAGACTAATTCCTAAATATCAAAAATGACTTATGAATTTGTTTCCTAAATTATAAAATCAATATGAGTGTGTTTTATTAGTTTTTAGTAAGTGACACTTTTTGAACTAAAATTTCAATTTTAAACTTATAACAAGAAATTTGAGTCATACCAGGCACATCATGTATCGGATTGTGGTTTGGATGATTCCTATACATCACAAGTGACTTATGGATCATTTTACTAAAGTATAAAAATAATAAAATGGTTTTTTCTCGATCTTGAGTAGTTCGGTTGTCCTTTTTACTAAAATTGATTTTAATATTAAATAAAAAGATGCACTTTGAGTCATACTGGTCACACCATGTGTCAGATTGAGGTGAAGCTACTTTATACACATTGAAAATGACTTCTGGATCGTTATCCTAAAGTATAAAAACAATACGAATCTTTTTGCTTAGTTTTGAGTATGCCACTTGTCTTTTTTACTAAAGTTTCATCTTAAATTGGAAACACACACTTTGAATCATACCGATCACATCGTGTATCGGTTTGATGTAAAACTGATTCATACACATCAAAAATAAATTATGAATCATTTTCCCAAATTATAAATAAAATATGAGTATGTTTTCTCAATTTTCATTGAGTGGCACTACTTGAACTAAAATTTCGATTTAAAAATGATAACAGAAACTTTGAGTCAAACCGGGTACATCATGTATTAGATTGTGGTACGACTAATTCTTATATGTTAAAAATGACTTGTAAACCATTTTCTTAAAGTATCAAAACAATATGAACAGTTTTTCTCAATTTTAACTACGTCATTTTTCTTTTCTAATAAAATTTGTGTTGATTTTAAATAGAAAGAATCACTTTGAGTCATACTGATCACACTGTGTGTCGGATTGAGGTGAGGCTGAATCCTACACATCCTAAATTCACAAAATAATCCTAAATACCAATCTTATCACAATTTTCATTACCTTTATTTATCTAATAGCCAACACTTCATATTGACACGATGTTCTTAGCTAAAAAAATCTCATTATTGAAATCTAGGAGATTATGGGAAGCTCATGAGCCCATTATATCATGATAAGTCACCATAATGAGCACATGAGCTTCCTATACTCTTCTGGATTTCAATGAGAAAGGTTTTTTGGATAAGAATATCGACTCAATATACAGTGTTGGCAGTTCGACAAAGAAAAACAATGGAAAGTGTAAATATCTATGAAAAAATGATTATTAGATAAAAATGATAAAGAAATTAACTTAAAAATAGTATATAAAATGATGAAAAATTAATTAAATAAGTAGTCTAATATCTCACAAGCATGAGAATCTTCGAAAATTCCACCCCAACTCGTATAAAGTAATCCACCTATATAAGAAAAAAAATCTTATATGATTAATAATAAACAGAAATAAATTAAACATAAATATGAAACAATCCATTAATTCTATGGAAGTCACATATTCATGCTATTTTGTACATTATTCAATCAGGTATGTTTCCCATTTGTTTCTAAGAAAATTTATATTGTCCTATGAATAAAATTTTTTTGGAAGTCATATTAGTAATAGAAAAATATAAATACACAAAGGATTAATAAATATTTTAAATTAATTAGTAATTATCATTGAAAATATCTCTTTAGGGATACTAGTTTTTTAATGGAATATGACCTCTCTCATAAATTTACAAACATGATAACCATAATATTTTCCATTTTTTTGTTTTTGGACACTACATAAACATTGAGAAAAATAAGTAATTTGTTTTTATATGTGTTTGGATAGTGAAATGTAATTATATATACCATGATACTTGTCCAGTTTTAGAACTTTTTAAGCTCCTTTTTCTTAATGTCTGTCCTCATACTATGAATTTCACGATATTTAAACACCACCCTATCATAATATAATTCTCATTAAAATATAATATAAATCATATAACTTGAATTTTAGTTTTAAAAATTTTATATGTAATGTATTAGAAATTGAAAAATTCAATCATGTGTGGTCGGTTTGTTGGGTATCCATACAGTGAATCTAGGAAATAAACATTTGGAGTATCAAAATTGACCACAATGAGAATCCACTATTTCTTAAAAACAAAAAAAGGAATAAGTAATGAATTA
The DNA here is from genome assembly GCA_963277665.1 of Viscum album. Lineage (NCBI taxonomy): Eukaryota > Viridiplantae > Streptophyta > Magnoliopsida > Santalales > Viscaceae > Viscum > Viscum album. The sequence goes on from OY728120.1 coordinate 490,574,923, forward strand.
AATAAAAATATATTTTATATGATTAAATTGTATATTTTTACCCCTAAATCATTGGTATTAAGAATATTCTATCATCCATAAGTTTTCTTTCAAATGATTTATCCATTTTTATCATTATTTCATTAATTTTTATTAAATATATTTATTTTTTATTTTGTAGAAGTGAAGTGAGGACTAATGGGTCCAAATTTGTGTTCATAAGGTAATCCCTTCAATTGGTATTGATATATACCCCTATAAAAAATATGAAATGTATTTATTCATAATTAACATATTATATCAGCTTTTGGAAAAACAAATCATGAAAACATACCTCATTTATACATGTACAACTGAGCCTCCCAACCATTCAAAGTTGAATATTTCATTTACATTCTCAAGATAAATTTAGTCTGTAACGTCATCTTAGTACATTTTTTATTCAAAATAAACTATGTGATTACTACCATTTTGTAACTTTGTATTTATATGAAGCTTCAATGTTAGTAAATTTTAATATTTAATGGGTGGGGTAAAGGTGAATTCTAAAGATATTTTTGATCGGTTGGTTTATCCTTTAGATAGTTTTGAGTTGACCTTTCATTTCACCCCTTCCCTTGGTCCTTCTGTATTAACATTCATTGGTTCAGACATTTTTTCTTTGTTCTTTTATAATAAAATTCATCAATTTAGACCTTTTTCATTAATTATTAAAGGTTTATCATGAAAAATAAATTGGAAATGAATGAATCCTTATCAACATGTGCTTTTATAAGATCTAACAGTCATGCAATGAATGTTCCAATAGATTGGTCGATCATATGAATATCATCTTCATCAAGTGGAATAGGTATCTCGGCACTTGAATCATGAGCTACACTAATCAAAACTCTCTCATGACCTGTTGGAAGTGGTCTATTGTGTAGATAATCATATTAAATATTGAAGTTGTAGCCTTCTCTACAAGGAAATGGGTGGGTGTTAATAGATATAAATCATAGTCATTTTCACCCTATATAATATTAGTATAGTAAAGGTATCAATGTATTTATGATTCACATTTCACATAAACAATTATTAGAATATTTATTACCTCAACTAATACAAATCTTTGTGGGGAATGGATCACCTCAAAACTTGTGGGGGTGGGGTGGGATCATCACAAAATGGTTTTTCTTGAGTTGTTTCTTCTCTTTTCTTCCCCCCATAACATTTTTTGGCAACTCATTCTAGCAATAAAATTGTTTTTCAAGAGAATATAATCTATTTTTCATCTCTATCATTTATTTATCTTTATCCTCTTGTTTTTTCCTCAAAATATGTTTGGGGTGTTGCCCCAAAACCCACACCTCTAATGCGTCCATACTGTTTTGGATGCTTCAAGGACACCAGTAGTATGTGTTCATCCGGTACAGGTGTTGATGACTCCTGTAACTAATTCAAATAAAAAATATAGGGAAAAAAATAATCATTGTTATGTAATAGTGATTTAAATCAAAATAAATTTTTATTATGTCATACTTACACATGTTTCTCACACTTTTTGTGAGTTTTCATCTATTAGTATCCCATATTTATTTACGTGTGCCTCCTTTTATAGAACATGAAATGGGATGGAAGTGTATTTGAATTTGGATTCATCAATTTGTATATAAATAGAGGAACGTAATTATGGTGTTGTTTCATATCACATAAAAGTATTATGGTAGATTTAAAATGCATACCATTTTTTCAAGTGAAGTGTACCCTGTACTTGGTTTATGGTAGGGGTACGTTGGTTTTGTTTCCCGTTATTATTTTCATCACTCAGTTATTGTTTCATAAATAAAAAAATCTCAATCAAAGTAATGAATACATGTATTGTCAAACAATTTATTACCAGCCATAATGTACCTGAAAATACATCTCTGCACGATGGCCAGTAAATGAAAACCATGATTCTTGGGTTATTAGGTGTGTATACATAAGCAGTGGGTTCGGGTTTATTTTCCCTTGAACATCTTTAAGATTAATCTCATTAGAATTGTGAGAAAGCCTCTATGAATCCTTACAGTAAGCATTAATTCATATTTCTTATGGGATTCATCGACTATAAATGCACTCTGAAGGGGATGATGAAGATTAAGTCAATGTTTCATTATTTTATTTTTTAGTAAAATAAATAAATGATATCATAATGTTACCATAATCTCTTCCCGTGCAAGTTCCTTAAACGTTGACACAACATGATGCCATGAATCGACATCAATTAGCATACATTTTCAAGTGATGATTCCAATGTAACTACTAAACATGGACTTTTTGGGGTTAACATATTGACCCTCCACATTTCAACTGACCTCAAATTTGATGCCTTTTCATTTCACCTTAATGATTTTTTCTAACACCATCAAACTATGATGAGCCTTTTTTTGCATCATCGGTCCTTCATCCCCTACCATTTCCTCATATTAAATAACATCAATATGGTGTTCCTATAGATCGGTAGCATTGGAATGTGTAGAAGTTCATTATACCTCTACACTAGGATCAGTATCAAGTTGAGAAAGTTGTTGTTCCTCGAGATTGGGAGCACCATCACATGAAGAAGGACATTGTTCCTCTACAATAGGAGCAGCAGTAGGTTGAGAGACCTATTGTTCCTCAATATTGGGATCACTAGTATGTGAAGAAGTCATTATATGAATAAGTGGTTTGACATTTAATTTAGATTACATAAATGTAGTACTAAATAGATAATAACATTAGGTAACACAATGTATATTATAAATAATATATAACCTGATTATTGAACTCTCTTTTTTTAAGGCTAAAGGGATTTGACCCCTCTATCGAGTATCCAAATCCTTTCATTGTGGTCTCCTATGACAGACAAAACATCATCTACATTGGGACTGCTATGAAATGATTACGACATCCCAATGAAAGGGTCATCCTCAGTTGAATTTTCATCTGACCCTGCAGTGGTTTTAGTCGATAACAAAATAATTAACAACTTTCAGTTTTTGGGATCTGGAACATAAAATACTTGTACTGTCTATAATGCCATTATAAACGGTTTGTCTTTGTACCCTTCCTTACTGAAATCCACTTTAATGACTCACATTTAATCTATTTTAATAGCACTCATGTTATTAACCTGCTTGGATTGAAAAATTGGCACATTGAATGTTATATAATCCAACTCCCATATATGTTTGATGATGGAAAAGTATGAAATATTCACATTAATTTGATTTTTTCCTTAGTACTAGAAACATGCATTACTTTAACCATAAGTGTAACTCTATTATTTTTCATGGTACTACCATCATCATGTTCATTTGTATAGAATGTATAACAATTAATTATATAACCATTTTAAGATAATACATACACACTTGGTCCTTTGTCTATCCATTGAAGTCATTCTAAAATTAAATCTAGATTTTCATCTAACTCCTTAAAAATGTGGTCTTGAAACCATCCTATAAACTATTTATTATGTGTATTTGATATCCATATTTCATGACTTGATAGATTAAAATGCCTAAGAATTTCTTTATGGGTATCAACATATGGGGAAACCGCCAAACTATTATATAAAACGTAAATTTGGTCCTGTTCCTGATCTATAATATTGATTGTGACAACATCTCTTCCAAAAATTTCTTCACCCAAAAGCTGCCTAGTGTGAAAATATTTCAGTAGACCAATGCTTTCCACACTGGATAGGTAGTCGGTATATAATTCAATGATTTCCTCAACAATATATCACTCTGTAATACAACCCTCTGGATGAATTCTATTTTTGACATACCCTATCAAAATATTTATATATCATTCAATGGAGTACATATATCTATAGTGTATAGGACTACATAATTGAATCTCTCTCACCAAGTGAAACATCAAGTGAACCATCATATCAAAGAATACTAATGGGAAGAACATTTCCAATTCAAATAATGTGATGGCAATTTCCTTTTACATAGTTGAAAATTTATATGGGTCTATAACTTTTCTACATATAGCTCTGAAAAAGAAATAGATCTTAGTTAATGTATGATGGAAATTCTTGGGAAAAAATCAATATAAATCTATATGAATTAGATCTTGCATCAGAATATGGTATTCATGTGATTTTAAATGCTTTAACTTTAAATTAGTCATTGATACGATATTCTTGATATTCGATGAATACCCCTCTAGAAACTTTACTTCATTTAAGAAGTTGAAAAATTGATATCTCTCCTATCTAGAAAGAGTATAAGCAGGTAGAGGAAGAAATTTTTTTTTAATCCTTCACTAGTGAAAACTCTTCCCATATTCTCATGTCAACCATGTCTAACCTAGCCTTAATTCCATCCTTTGTTTTTTCACATTCATTTAGTAACGTTCCAATTACACTATCATGTAAAAAAAATCAATATGCATAAAATCAATAAAATGTTTGATGTATGGACAATTATAGTATGGTAATTCAAAAAAATGGTCTCTTTTTCCAACCTATTTTCCTAAGGTTTTTTTAAAACAGTTTACCAAAATCATTTTCCACGTATTTTACTTTCTCAAGAAGTTGATCACCTGTTAGTGGTGATAGTGTTTTATATTCTTCTAAACTTATATAGAATGATGTTGACCAAGATCTATACTTATATTGTCAGAGTATAAATATGCAATTTCCTAGAAATTTATTCTTCTATGAATGTTTCAACCTAATTGACTATGTACATTGTTCACAAACGGTACACCCTTCAGTTCCTTTAATGTTATATCCTGAAAAAATTCCATAAGTAGAAAAGTCATTTATCATTCCGTACAACATGTATCTCAATGTGAAATATTTATTTCTATAATCATCATACAACTTAACACCTTAATCCCATAATAATTTAAAATTCTCAATAAATGGATCCAAATAAATATCAATATCATTACCCAGTTGTTTTGATCCTGATATAATCATAGATAACAAGATGTATTTTCGTTTCATGCATAACCACGGTGGAAAGTGGTAATTTACCAACATAACTGGTCATGTACTATGAGTTCTAATTTTAAAACCAAAAGTATTCACTCCATCTATAGATAATTCAAGGTGAAGGTTTCTTGGCTCATTTCCAAATTCAGTATACTCACGATCAATTTTCTTCCACTCAGGAGAGTCTTTTGGGTGATGTAGTTTCCCATATTTATGTCTTGTATTTTCATGCCATGTAAATTTACATGTAGTCTCCTCACTTACATATAGGTTCCTAAACCTTATAATGATTTTAAAGTGTCATACAACTTTCTTGGGACCTAATTCATATTTCTTGTATCGAAAATCACTACACTTTGGGAATTCATTAAGTGATTTATGGTCCTTGATAAATAGTATAAAGTCATTTAGGTGGGAATGTATTATTTCAGATATCATACCCATCAAACATAGCATTCGTTTGGCATCGTTTTTTCATCTAGGGATATCATTATCTTCTAGAAACATATTATAGTGACCCAACTTTTATTACATGACTATTACATCATTTTAAAGATAAAAAACATAATAGTGCTTCAAAAATGGGATCTAAAAGTTTAGTGTTCTGGGAAAATTAGTACTATACATAAATTTTACATGATAAAACATAAACATTTAATTAATTACTCCTTATATAGATTCTTATTGTCCCTCATGTTTTCCTTATAACAAGTAATCACTTGAGGATATACATCAAATAAAGGGGTGATCTAAAATCCTAGTAAGAGGATAGATAAAGAAATGAATAAATATAACATGGGTGAGCATAATAATTATAATAACATCATAATCATGATAGGAACATTATATGAAGGCAAGAAATTTGGTAATACATAAAAATGAAACATCATATCTTAGTGGTGAACCACCATGCATAGTTGTGAACAAAGCTAGAGTCATTTTCACGCATAACATATGTGCATAATCATAACATAATCATTTTGAAAAAATCTAGCATAATTTTCATGAATTTGAAAATTTCTATCATCATAAACATCACATTACCCAATTCATTGTATCACTACATAATTCAAGGAGCACCCATCACATCATAACATTTACATAATCATGCATTCCACATATAACATATAACAATATTTTCAATAAAATAAAGTGTGGAAAGGAAATGGGTTTTATGAGAATTTCATATAGAATAATTTCATGAATAAACATTGTAGTTCCCAAAATAAAAATGGAATAGAATACTTGGTATAAGAATCATCAATCTTTAGTGAAGAAGAAACAATCTCAAGAGAAGTAAAACATGTGTTTTTAGAAGGAAGCGTAATTTGGGAAAAATCCTTGCATTTGTCATAAAACCATATTTGAAGTATGTATATCCCAGAAAATAAAAGGTAAGTAAAATAAATTATATTTAAGGAACATCCATACTAAAAATGGAGTGATAGAGGGAAAACCCAAAGGAAGAGAGTTGGGTTTGAGAATCCCCTTACCTTATGTATGAATGATTTATTCACTTTAATGTCCTATATAATCAAATTAGATTCATTAATTAATAAATAAAAAACCATTTATACATATTTTTTATTCATTATAATTTTATTAAGTTCATTTATATTCATTATGATGAGTTATAGTTTTCAATTTCATCGTTCAGAAGTGTACGTTTTCTTGGTTTTCATGATTGGTTCACTTGTATACATGGATGGAAGTTCATGTAAAATGGGGATAATTATCCAGAGTTGATATTATATGGTATTAATGAACTTAAATAATTTTAATTGGGCTTATATATCATTTTTTTATATGGTATAGGGACTAATCATTATATAAAACTTTAATGATAATCATTTGGATTAATTTTCTGATTTTTCGAACATTGTGAGCTTATATCATTATGTTTATATATATATAGGTTCTAGAATATAATATTACTTATAATATGTGTAATAAAATATTATTTAACCATAATAATGATTTTATGACTATCCTTTAAGGCGGTAATAAAAATTGAAAACAAATCATCCACAGTGGCAGTAAATCGACACACCGCGGACAATATTTTCATTTTTAGAATAAAAGGAAAATAGAAGAGATTTGAAGGTGAATTATTCCATTAACCTAATAAAATTCTAGTATATAAAATATATTGTAGTTATCATTCCACTTTTTTAAGTGTATGTGAGGATTAGATAAGAAAATAAATGAAATTGAAAAGAAATTAAAAGGAAAAAAAGAGGATTTTACCTCTTTATTTTCTCCTCCTTGAGAACCTCCTTAGGGGAAAGGGTTTGGTCATTTTATGATAACAAGGGATCCTAGACATGGGGGAGGTGATTGGAAAGAGTAATGAGTAGATCTTGGACAATTTTCAAGTCTTGGAAGGTGTGAGGATAAGACGTGATGAGGGGTGGTATTTATAGGGGAGGAGAGGGGTGTTTTCTCATTATTTTATTCATTAGTTTATTGTTCTGGATCAAGACTATGAATAGATTGAACGTTATCACTAAATATATTAAAATAATTAAGGATAGTTCTATATTTTTGGTTTATATCTTCCTTACATAAATAATGGCTCAAAAATTTATGTATTTAGCTTTTATTGTAAATTATCATATTTTACTATTCACCCAAAATTCAAGTATTTTAGAAAAATCCCAAAAATTCAACCTAACCATTTTCTGATGTGTATAATTCAAAAATAAACTCCATTTATGAAAATATTTTTCTAAATTTGAGAAATTTAATTTTTAATTAAAATCATCATTTACTTAGAAAATGTTGTTTTAAATTTTATAACTGATTTTATAACACTTTGAAAAATTATTTATGGTCTAAAAATTTTATATTATAATAATATGAAAAAAAAATTAATTTATGAATTTATTTTTTGAAAATTAATTTTCTTTTAAATAATTATATTAATTATAAAATTATAAATAAACATTTATGTTTAATAAAAAAATATCAACACTTAATTAATAATTTTTAAAATATTTAGTTACTTATACCATGATATAATTATATAATTTATCATTTATAAGAAGCTTAAATTTTATTTATACTTTTATGGATGAGTTTACTATTCTATTGGCCGAATTATTATTCCTAATGGTCACATTACTATTCCAAAGTTCAAGTTACTATTCCAATTGTATAAGTTCCTTAATTTCTAGAAATACCTCTTATTTCATTCATTCTTCATTTATAAAGTTTGTATTGTTTTATCTATGAGATTTTATGTGATTTATACTATATTAAATAATTATAATAAGGGGATTTTCATTGATAGAGTTATGGTTCGTTACATTCTTCTCCCTAATGATATTTTTCCCTCAAAATTTTGTTTTGTATAATATAGTGAAAACAAGTGAGGGTACTTCTCCTTTATCACTTTCTATGGTTCTCATGGTGCCTCTTTGTACTTATGGTTTTGTCATGGTACTTTGACCAGGTGAGTAGTCTTGTTGTGTAGATATTTATCTCTATGATCCAAGATCTTCACCGGCTGCTCCTCATAAAAGTGATCATTTTCCAAATGTACCCCCTATAGATTTATTATATGTGAGGGATCTGTTATATACTCCCTTAAGAGGGATACGTGGAATACATCTTGTTCTTGAGACATGGTATGTGGAAGTTCCATTCAATAGGCTACATCTCTAACACGATCAAGAATATTGAAGGGGTATATGTACCTAGTACTCAACTTTCCTTTCTTTCCAAATCTCATTATCCTTTTCCATGGAGATATGAAGAGGAATATCATGTCTCTGACCTTAAACTATAGGTCCCATCGATGATTATCTACATAGATATTTTGTCGACTTTTTGATGCCTTGATGTGATTCTGAATAGTTTTCACCTTTTCCACCATTTCTTAGACCATTTCGGGTCCTAGAAGCTTGTGTTCACCAACTTCATCCCAGCATGTTGGTGTTCTACATCTTTTCCCATAAAGAGCTTCATATGGAGTCATTTGGATGCTCGAGTGGAAACTATTTTTATAAGAGAACTTGGCCAGAGGTAGATGTTGGTCCCATACTCCTTTGAAGTCCATAGAACATTCTCTCAACATGTCTTCCAATGTCTGAATTTTCCACTCAGATTGGCCATCAGTTTGAGGATGATAATTAGTACTGAAGTTCAGTTCAATGTTTATAGCATGTTGGAGAATTTTCCATAACTTGGAGGTGAATCTTAGATCTCGATCAGATATAATTTATAGTGGTACTTCTTGCAGGCTTACCACTTCTCTAATGTATATCCATGAAAGTTAATCTAGTGAGAAGTCCTCTTTGTATTGTGATAAAGTTATTTTTCATTGTAATACGGTCCACAATAATCCATATAGCATTGTTTCCTCTAGATGTCTTTGAAAGTCTGGTGACAAATTCTATGGTGATGTTTTCCCATTTCCATTTTGGTAAGGGTAATGGTTTCATCATCCCTTTAGAATTTTTCCTTTCATTCCTCACTTTCTCACCTACTAGTCATTTTTATATATACTCTGTGATCACCTTCTTCATATTGTCCCACTGATAGTTCTCTTAGAGATCTCAATACATCTTTGTGCTCCCTAGGTGAATAGAGAAGGTTGAGCTATGTGTGTCATTCATAAGCTCTTTATTTATCTCTGGATTGGATGGAATACATAGTCATGACCCAAATATTATAACTCCTTCCTCATAAATTTTGAACTATAAGGATTTCCCCTTTCTGACAGTTTCCACCTTCTTTTGAATTTCCACATCATTTCTTTGAAAATCCTTTATTTTCTCTATGAGGGATGGTTGTGAAATAATTTGAGAAAGTATTTATGATGTTCCTTCCATAATTATTCCCATTTCTATTCATTGAAAATATAATAATATTGGATTCTTCTCAATTTTAATCATTGATAAAGTTATAGGATCATTTCTACTTAGAGCATCCGCCACTTTATTTTCCTTACCAGGATGGTAGTAGATTGAGTAGTTGTAATCATTAATGAGATCTAACCATATTCACTGGTGTATATTAATCTCCTTCTATGTGAATATATATTTGAGGCTCTTATTATTAGTATATATCTCACACTTCTCCCCGTAGAGATAATTCTTCCAAATTTTTAATGTGAAGATCACAACTATCAACTCCAGATCATGCGTAAAATATTTTTGCTCATGAATTTTCAACGTCCTTGAGGTGTAGGATATTACTTTATCATTTTTCATTAGAATACAGCCTAATACCTTCTTTGAAGTAACACCGTATTCCAAAAAGTGTTCACCACTTATCGGAAGTGTGATTACGGGAGTGGTGATAATCCTCTTTTTTAACTCTTTGAAGTAGTCTTCACATTCACTAGTCTAGAAAAACTTTTCTCCCTTCCAATTAAGCTTAGTTAGTGGGTTTAAAAATTGTGATAAGTTCTTCAAAAATCATCTATAATACCTATCTAGACCAAGGAAATAATGGATCTCTATTATAGATGTTGTCTTGGGCCACTCTTTGATTTCCTTTGTCTTGGAAGGGTCCACATATATTTTTTTACTGGTGATAACATGCCCCAAGAATGATACTTCCTCCATATAAAAATCACATTTACTATACTTTGCATAAATTTTCTCCCTTTGAAAATTCTTCATCACAATATTCAAATGCTCCTTGTGTTCCTATTTTCTCTTGGAGTATATTATAATATCATCTATAAAGACTACCACAAATTTTTTGAGGTAATATATAAAGACTCTATTCATTAAGTCCATGAATACTGCTGGAGCATTAGTGAGTTTGAAAGGCATCAATATGAACTTATAGTGTCCATACCTTGTTCAAAAGATAGTCTTAGAAATATATTCCTTCCTCACCTTTAATTGGTAATATCCTAACTAAATTTCTACCTTAGGGAAATACATTTCCCCACATAGTTGATAGATTAAGTCATCTATCCATATAAGGGGATACTTGTTGTTTGTCGTGATTTTATTGAGTTCACAATAATAAATGTAGAGGTGCATTGATCCATCCTTCATCTTGAAGAATAGGATTGGTGCACCCAATAGTGAATCACTCGGGCATATAAAACCCTTGTCCACATTCTCTTATAACTATTTATTTAGTTCCTACAACTCAATGGTGGTCATTCTATAAGGTGTTTTTGATATAGACAGAGATATAGGAATAAGTTCAATTGAGAACTCAACCTCTCGGTTAGTAGGAAGACCTAGAAATTGTTTGGGGAACACATCAGTGTAGTCCCTAATAATGGGTATGTCTTCAAGCATGATTCTCTCTTTTTTCTCAAACATTTGATCTAGATATTCTTACACATAATGCAATAATATCCATACTTGTGATGATAGCTCTAAAAAAGATTCATCCTCCACCTCACACTTGTACAAAATTAGAGGATGCCTTGGGGTGTGAAGAGTGATCTACCTTTACCAAAATTTGATGTTGTATTTGTATAAATATAGTCATTTCATTCCCAATATAGCATAAAACTCCACCAAAGTAAGTAAGACAAGATTTTTTTGGGAGGTTTAGTCCATAAACAATAACTGGGGAGGAGTTATATAATTTGGATGCAATAATTTCCCCATTATCTATTCTCATAGATAACACAACCTACATATTTTGAGGTGGTGTTTTAATAGTTCTAATAAACTTGTAAGATATGAAAGAAAGCATAAAACCAAAAATCAAATAGTTTGTTCTCTAGTATTGAATGAATAACTAGCATACTTGTCCCCACATCATTGTTGGGATCCAGCTTAACATTAGTTATGGAATAATTTTTCCTTTAATCCTTTGTATTTGGTGGTTGTTTATATTTACTACCCTCGAGGAATCTAGGTTTAGTGCACTGGCTTGCATAGTGCCTTTTCTCCCTATAGTTGAAGCATTGAACCATAGGTGGTTCTCTCCTTTCATCCACCACATTTTACAGCTTCCTCATGTCTCTTCAACATTCATGATCTCAGTGTCCTTTTCTCACACACTTTAATAATTTCCCTATCCCTTTGAGGCAATTCTCGTGATTCTTCTTCCTAAATTTTTTACATGTGAGTGGTTGAGTTTTCTTTCCACCTTTTTCATTAGATCCTCCAGCTTGAAACTTCATCTTTCATTTCACATCTCCATATCCATGGGTCCATTCTCCAAAATCCATATCCACTTTGAGAGCACATCAAACAACTTCTTTGTAACTCCCAAATTCATAGATAGCTAGAGCCTTTTGATGGTGTGGTTTTAAACCACTAAAGAATATATTTAGTTTTCTATAATTATTGATAAAAAACCTGAAACATACCTTGAAAACCATGTGAAATTTTCTTCATATTCTTTGATAGATTCACCTTCTTTTTTATTTAGCTCTAATAATTATATATCAATCTTCATATGAAAATTTAAAGGGAAATACTTGTTAATAAATATTATCTTAAATTTTCCCCACTCTATCTCTTCAATTTCATTCTTCAGCTTTGTGTTCTTAATCAATTCCCACCATTGGTCATCATCTCCATCTAGATAATAAATGGCTAGAGTCACCTTCTCCATCTAAGAATAGTTAATCATAGAAAATAACTTCTCCATTGAGTTGACCCATTATTCTATGACTAGTGGATCGGAATATCCACTAAATGTAATTGGTCGTTTCCATATAAAAGACTCAATAGTCAGTTTATCCCTCTTAGTTGAAGGAGGAATTTCCACATTATTCATGTTATTGTTCATATCCTGATACATCTAGGTAATCATATCCATGAAATTTTGAACTCCACCTCCCAAGGCATTGGGGATGTCATTTGGGAAATCACTTCATTGCCCCTCGCATGGGTTTTTGGCCTAGTTTCTCCTGGTTCCTACCATTTTCTAAAATAGAAAAGTTTTGAACAAAACATAAGTAAACAAGTAATGAATAAATAAATAATTCCTTTGTGCAATTAACTTTAAATTCATATCTTTTGGGATCCCTATGTATAGCATTTTCTAAAACAAAGCTTCTTGGGTGATTACATATACTCAGTCTCATACTAAGGGTTTTCACTAAGGCTCTCTAATACTAATTCCCAAATTAACTAAACCATACTCTAATACAAACTATAGAGACCCTACTTTTCTTACATGTCTATTACATCATTTTAAAGATAAACAGCATAATAGTACTAAAAAATGGGATATAAAGGTTTAGTGTCTTGGTAAAATTAGAACTATACATAGATTTTACATAATAAAACATAAACATTTATTTAATTCATTCTTATCTGTATTCTTATTGGCCCTTGTGTTCTCCTTAGAACAAGTAATCACCTGAGGATATACATCAAATAAAGGGGTGAACTAAAATACTAGTAACAGGATAGATAAAGACATGAATTGATATAACATGGGTGATAATAATCATCATCATAACATCATAATCATGATATTAAAATTAGATAAAGGAATGGAATGTGAAAATTCATAAAAATTAAACAGCGTATCTTAGTGGTGAACTACCATGCATAGTTGTGAACAAAGCTAGCATCATGTTCATGCAAAATATATGTGCATCATCATATCATCATCATTGTGAACAAAGATAGAATCATGTTCATGTATATTGCACATTATCTCATGATTTACATCACATTACCCAATTCATTTGAGATTTATATAATTCAGGGTGCACCCATCACATCATAACATTTACATAATCATGCATGACACATAGTACGTATAACAATCTTTACCATAAAATAACCCATGTAAAGGAAATGGGTTTTATGAGAATTTCATAAATAATAAATTCATGAATAAACATTGGTGTTCCCAAAATAAAAAGTTACTAACATGCTTGGTATGAGAATCATCAATCTTGATTGAGGAAGAAACAATCTTAAGATAAGTAAAACGTGTGTTTTAAAAGGAAGATTTCTTTTGGAAAAATCCTTGCATTTTTTATAAAACTGGATTGGAAGCATGTATAGCCCAAAATATAAAAGGTAAGTAAAATAAATGATATTTAAGAAACATTAAGGTAACATCCATATTAAAAATGGAGTGTGAGAGGGAATTCCCAAAGGAAGAGAGTTGGGTTCGAAAATACCATTACCTTAGGTATAAATGATTTCTTTACTTTAATGTTCTAGATAATAAAATTAGATTCATTAATTAATAAATACAGAACCTTTTATAATTTTTTTTTATTCATTATAATTTTATTATGTTCATTTTTTGGTTATTATTATGAGTTATAGTGTTCAATTTCATCGTTCGGGGGTGTTCATTTTCTTAGTTTTCATGATTAGTTTACTTGTATACATGGATAGAAGTTCATGTAAAATGGGGATAATTATACATAATTGATATCATATGTTATTATTGAACTTAAATAAGTTTAATTGGTCTTATGTATCATTTGGTTATATGGTATTAGGATGAATCATTAGATAAAACATTAATGATAATCATTTGGATTAATTTGGAATTTTTTCGACCATTTTGAGCTTATATCATCATGTTTATATATATAGGTTCTATAAAATAATATAAATTATAATATGTTTAAGAAAATATTATTTAACCATAATAATAATTTTATAACCATCCTTGAATGTGGTAGTGAAAAATGAAAACACATCATCCATAGTGGTGGAAAATCAACACGCCACGGACAATATTTTCATTTTTAGAATAAAAGGAAAAGGAAAGAGATTTGAAGATGACTTATTCAATTAACGTAATAAAATTCAAGTATATAAAATATACATTAGTTATCATGGAACTTGTATAATTGTAGGTGATGATTGGATAATAAAATAAATGAAATTGAAAAGAAATTAAAAGAAAAAAGAAAGAGGATTTTACCTCTTGATTTTCTCCTCCTTGAGAACCTCCTTAGGGTAATGGGTTTGGTATTTTGATGCAACCAAGGGATCATGGATGTGGGATAGGGGCTAGGGAATATTATTGGGAAGATCTTGGATAAGCTTAAAGGCTTGGAAGATGTGAGGATAAGAGGTAGTGAGGGTTGATATTTATAAGGGATGAGAGGGGTGTTTTCTCATTATTTTTTTCACTAGTTTATTATTTTGGCTCAAAACTATGAATAATTTGACCCTTATCAGTAAATATATTAAAATAATGAAGGAGAGTTTGATATTTTTGTCTTACATCATCCTTATATCAACAATGGCTCAAAAATTCATGTATTTAGCTTTTATCATAAATTATCATATTTTACTATTCATCAAAAATTCAAGTATTTTAGAAAAATCCCAAAAATTCACCATAACCATTTTTTTATGTGTAAAATTAAAAAATGAAATCAATTTTATGAAAATAAGTTTCTAAATTTGATAAATTTAATTTATAATTAAAATCATCATTTACTTAGAAAATAATTTTTTTAAAATTATAACTGATTTTATAACACTTTGAAATTTTAATTAAGGTCTCATAAAATTATATTATAATCATAAGAAAAAAAAAATTAATTTATGAATTTATTTTATAAAAAATTAATTTTCTTTTAAATTGTAACGTCCTGGGACCGGGTGCCACTCAACGGTGCCCCGAACCCGGTTCACCATGTGACCTCAAGCGCATTTCCCCAAACGCCAGAGGCTGCCGACTAGCAGCGAGGGACCAGGTCTGATAGTGGGGAAACTATGCCCTCATTTGTCAAAGTGTAGCATAGCGGCATACAAGATAAAACATACAACAACAGTGGAAGTAATAAACCATACATATTTAATATTAACAACTGTAGTAAATGATAACCAACAGTTATATAGATAAAGAGGCAACATGTATCAAGTTCTAAGAAAATAGCCAGAACATGTTACACAACAATACAACACAGTACAATACAGAGTATAGAAAAACTAAACAAAACAGCCGGTAGCATCACGAGCCTAAGCCCGGTCCCATGCTCCCCTACTCCTCAGCAGCAATCAAGTACCTGTATAGGGACCCTTTCCCTCATCCATACCTACAGAAATGTAATCTGTTTGGGCCAAAAAGCATGACCCAAACAGGGTGTGAGAAATAATCTCAGTAGGCACCCACCAAAGGCTCATGCTCAACTGTGTGTAAACATGTAACAATAGTGTGCAAAATTAAAATGTAATAAACCAAGCAGTACTCAAAAGTAACTAACTTTACCAATTATATTGCCATTTTATTATTCATTTAATCTTTCATTATAAGGAAACCACTACAGTGAATTCTATGTGAATAGTCAGCGTCCTCATACACGCAAACCTTTACCCTCAGGTAATTAGAAACGTAACCTGCGGGTGATTGCCCACAGGAATAACATATATTTCCCTCAGGCGTACAAAGTGTTACCCTCAGGCACAGAGTCTATTGCCCACAGGCACGGAACAAGTTGCCCACAGGCTAAGTAGTACATTTCCCACAGGCTAATCACAACACTGCCCTCAGGCTAAACAAGTAATCGGGTCATTCCCAACATGTAAACAAGCAATATACATGCAATACAAATGCAATTCCTCTCAAGGAAATTCTATAATCATTTTTATAAAGGCATACCATTGGGTATCCTGGCCAAACGGCTAAACAGAGGAACACACCCCCGGGGTGGTCCTGGATCCAAGCAACGATCCCAAACAACAGTTTATTATCCCATTTAAATTACCTAAAAAATTATCGGTATTTAATTCAACAAGGCCTCAGCCATACGACACCCCATTAATGGGATCATATCACAACGGTACACAAAACGCACATCCGTTGGAAAATTAAACACCAAGTCACCTACCTTAAACACCCACGAACGGTATATGCGAACGTCGATTGCAGAAACGCCCAATAACGACATAGATATGACGTAGAAGAAAACCTGTTCAAACTCAAATAACTTCCATTAGAGGAAGAATTGGAAAGAACTATGCAAGGATATGGGAGGGCTTTCCCATACGGTTCCAACGTGATCGACGGAAGCAGAAACAGATTCCCGATGCTCGATCTGGAGGTCCACGAAGGTTTGGTCATCCTCTCCCGAGCTCCAGTCCGGTTCTAAGCCAATCCTATGAACAGGGTTGGCTACTGCCCATTTTAATCGAAAAAAACAAAGTACACGGTGTGTACTTTTGTCTACATGGCATGTACTTCCCTCATTTAACTGTTCCTCTGGCAGCACCACCAAACTGTTCATCCTTCGACATGAGTACACGGCGTGTATTCCCGACTACATGGCGTGTACTATCGCCCAGTTGGACACTGCCTTACTATTCGTCTGCCGACTGACTACACGGAGAGTAAATACCTATTACACGGCGTATAGTCGGTTTTTACACCTTTCATCGCCGACATGGCTACATGCCCTGTGTACTCATCCCACAAGGCCAAAAGTACATGGCGTGTGGAAAAGTACACGGCGTGTAGTCCCAAAATTTAGGATTTTTCACGTTTTCCTTATTTTCTCAAAAACACTTAAGGAATGGAGAAAAGAAGAAACTTGTACCTCAAAACTAAGAACCGGGTTCTTACATAAATACTTATATTAATTATAAAATTATAAATAAACATTTATGTTTAATATAAAAAATTCCAACACTTAATTAATAATTTTTTAAATATTTAGTTACTTATACCATGATATAATTATATCCTATTATCATTTATAAGATGCCTAAATTTTATAATTTCATAGATGATTTCACTATTCTATTGGTCGAATTACTATTCCTAATGGTCGCATTACTATTCCAAAGGTCATGTTACTATTCTATTTGTATAGGTTCCTTAATTTCTTGAAATACCACTTATTTCATTCATTATTCATTTAAAAATTTTGTATTATTTTATATATGTTATTTTATGTGATTTATACTATATGAAATAATTATAAGAAGGGGATTTACATTGATAGAATTATGGGTCATTACATATATCATTCAAGAGAGAAAGTAGTTTAGTAAAACTAGCAGTACTCTATTTGTTTCCTACTTTCAAATTATATAGTTTCAGTACGGCTAAAAATGTTGTATATTTAGTGAAACCAGCATATAATGGAATCTTTGTACAACTCTTTAACTTCTCAAATAATTTTGGGTAATCATGAAGTTCATCTTCAATTTTCCTTGTCATTTCCTCAATATGATCTTTATTATCATTCAAACTTGTAATCACATCATTGATATATTCTTCTTCATTGTACACACTTGTAATCATATCATATGATCTATAAAACACCGTGTTATCCCAGTCACTAGCTACATTCACTTTTTTCCCATATTTATTCCAACATTTATAACTTCGATCAATTCTATGACATATCAAGTGTTCTTCTGACTCCTCTATACTATTTATTCTTGAATAAAAATAGCATAAACATGGACAAATAATTTGAGAAGGGTCATATGCATGATCATTTGCAAACTTGATGAACTCTTTCACTCCATCTTCATACTATTTTTTCATACGATTTTTATCAATCCATTCTTTATTCATATCCATCCTATTTGATTCGGTAATATTAATATTTAACAAAATAAACACAAAAAATATGTTCAATTGAAGATGGATCTCATGAATTTCTTGAAAGAAAATAGAAAGATTAGAAAATGGTTTATCATCCCACATGATCAAAAACAAAAACTTATTTAAGTAAATTTATAAATACTATTATTGAATGTAATAATTGAAATAAAAAAATAAAAGTTATATTATTTGAAAACCCTTTTCATAATAGAAAATAAAGTTATTGAATATAATAATGGTTTCACAAATAAAAAAAATAAATTATTATATTTTTTAAAACAACAATCCATACCTTTGAGAAAATCAGGGTTCTTACATGAGAGTCAATGGATTTAAAATAGCAATGTGATTAAATTTTTTTTAATGGAAAAAGTGACTAGATTTAAAATGTTGTGTGTAGACTAGAATTTGAAATTTAAGAAGGGGTTTTGAATTGTAATTTTAAATGGATAGAAATAATTCTCTAACTCTTTTAGGAAGTTAAATTTAAATTTTATGGTTTTGAATAAATCTAGGGAAATATTTTATTTCTGAAATTTTGGGATATAAACTGAGAATTTTAAATGGGTGTACTTTATTAAAAATCACGAGGAAGATCTGTTTTATGAAAAATCTTAGGATACAAAGGTACTTTTCAAAAACCCATTGAAACTTCCCAGATTAAAATATAAATATTCAATTCAAGATATTGGAACTTTCCCA
This sequence comes from Viscum album, assembly GCA_963277665.1. Lineage (NCBI taxonomy): Eukaryota > Viridiplantae > Streptophyta > Magnoliopsida > Santalales > Viscaceae > Viscum > Viscum album. The sequence continues at coordinate 490,594,046 of OY728120.1, forward strand.
AAAAAAAGTTATATATTCATATTCAACTAGGGTTACCACCTTTCTTACCCATTTCACCACATGTTCTCATCTTAAAGATTATTATAAGACATCTATTTTTGGATTATATGGTAATGACCTCATTATTTCACACATTGGGTTGCCTCCTATAATTCCTCTCTCATTAGTCTAAGGAATGTCTTTCTTAGTGTCCATATGAAAATTCTTTCACCATTCAGGTTGACTCATATAATTCCACTCTCAGTAGTGTTTGATTCCATCGGTTCTCGTTTCCAGCCTATAGAGATTGAGAACACACTTCAGTCCTTGGGACAAATCGACTCGGGTGACATGGAAAGTTGACCCGAGTTGGTTCATTACATTAATTTTGTAGTTTTGTTTTTCATTATAGTAATGAAATAAAAGAAAATGTATTGTACAATGTCTATTATAATGAAGTGGTTATTATAGTGAAATCTTGAGTCTTACACTATCCATGTGATTTTCATTTTATAAAATAAATTCATAAAAACCTTGAATTCCTTATAAGTCTATTAAATAAAACACAACCTTCCCTAATCATTTGAAAATAAATCATGAAATCCACCTTAAAACTTTATGATTTTACCTTTCATATTCATTTTAAAAAGAATTATATTTTCCAAAATTCAATTTATATTTTAATTTAAAATATATTTATTTGTCCATATTTTAAGGAATGAAAGTGCTCACCATTACAACACGATTATAAAATCATTATAATTAAAAAAAGTAAGAATTATGAGATGTTTTCCAAAATACATGATTTAGATTATAAATCGGATAAATTGAGCACTAATTGACAAATAACCTCTATAGTGAAATACATAGTTTGGGCAACCATGCATTTATTTAAAATCACCCATTTTGAGTTAGTTTCTTTAATTTTATATTGAATCTCCTTTATGAAATTACTAATACCAAAAAGTATCTAATTATGGTGTGTTAGAAACTTTGGATTAATATGAATTGGACTATTATAACCATATTAAAATTATCTTTTTCCAAAGCTGGACACATACCAAAAGTAAATAAGGACCCACCCAAATGAAAAACCAAGAATTTACCTAAATAAAAACAATTATTCCATATTATAAAATCCAAAGAGAATTTTGATTTTTTATCATAACGAATCTAGGGTACCCTAACTCACAATTCCCCCTACACTGACTAATCCTTCAAAACCAATGACTAACAAAATTAAAAAAATTCAATGATTTACCATAGGAATATATAATCCATTACTAAATCATAGAAACATAAACTGTTATCAGAACACTTCCCCAAAAATTCCAATGAATTCTCATCCTCACCTCTATCGCTTGAACGAACCCAAATTCCATCACTACTATATTAACACTCAAACTCCTTCCTATAAAAATTTTTATACTAAAAGATTATTAATTATAATTATATTATGTAAAACTACCAACAGAAAATCATGCATGCTATAAGAAACTACAAATAAACCCACTGGCATGGGGACTCGGTTGTGAGACCATGTCCCAAACCCTATCCCACCCTTAGCGCCCTAGCTGACCATGGGGGGGAGATCATTAATTACACCCAAAACATAAAATCCAAATTTTGGTAGATTGTATTCATCGCAACTAAATAAAACATTTCCAAAAAAAATCTATCATCACATAACTAGACCATATCAATTTACTAAAATCATATTTAACTTTCAATAACCTAAGACCATAACTAGAGACACAACAAATTTCACAAAAATAACATAAAGGGGGTGTAACACACACTATTGTTTGAGAATAACAAAAAAATGAACCATGAAGAGAATTAGCTGAGAAATACATAAAAACAATATTTGAATAACATACCTTTAGTTTTGAGGGTCTTGATTCATCAAAAATGTTCAAAAAAGTCACGACAGAGATGCGCCAGTAGTGAGGTTTGGTGAAGCGGCAGTGGGATTCGGTAAGAGCAACAGCAGTAGGAATACAGTTCAGTGAGAGTGGCAGTGCAATAGCACTAGTGCGTTTCGGCGAGAGTGGTGAAGCAACGAAAGGGCGGAAATGGGGTTTGGAGAGAGTGGTAGTGTGGCAGCAGTCTACTTCAGTGAGAGTTTGAAAGTGTGAAAAAGAAGGCAGTCAATTAGGGTTCTTTTAAAAAAGAGGATAAGGATTTTATCAATGCTTTCAAAAAAACTGATAAAGAGTGGTTTTATAAGCACTAAAATCAAAAGTGTCGCTAAAACATCTCTTTATCAGTGCTAAAAAAACATTGATAAAACGTATCTTTATCAGCACTAAAATTATAGCGATCATAAAGAATAGCATTATCAGTGCTTTTTTAAAGCTAATAAAGGGATATCTTTATCAGCACTAAAAAGCGTTAATGAGGATCTAATATTAATAATTTATTTATATTATTATATAAATTTATAAAATTATATATATAATAAATATTTATTTATTTATTTATAATTATATATATAATAAATATTTTTATAAATATTTTTATATATTTATATAATTATATATATTTATAAAATTATAAATAATATAAATATATTTATGTATTTATTTATAATAATAAAATTATAATAAATATATTTATTATAATTATAATTATAAATATAGATAAATATAGATATATTTAAATAATTATAAAATTATAATAAATATATTTATTATTATTTTATTATTATTTACATAAATTTATATTTATTTAAAGTTATAATTATAAATAAATATATATTTATGTAAATAATTATAAGATTATAATAAATATATTTATTATATTTATAATTTTATAATTATATATAATAAATATATTAATTATATACATTTAAAAAATTATAAATACAATAAATATATTTATTATAATTTTATAACTATTTAAATAAATATTTATTTATTTATACTTATAACTATAAATAAATAAATATTTATTTATAATTATAAAATTGTAATAAATATATTTATTATATTTATAATTTTATAATTATATATAATAAATATATTTATTATAATTTTATAATTATTTAAATATATATATATATATATATATAATTATAATTATAATTATTTTTATATATTTATAAATATATTTATATAATAATATATATTTATAAAATTATAATTATAATAAATATATTTATTTTAATTTTATAATTATTTAAATATATACATTTATTTATAATTATAATTATAATTAAATATATTTATAAATATTTGTATATGATTATAAATATATTTATATCTATATATTTATTAATATATGAATATATATATATTTATAAAATATAATAAATATATTTATTATAACTATTTATTATTTAAATATGTATTTATTTATTTATAATTATAATTATAAATAAATATATGTATATAATTATAAATATATTTTTATATATATTTATAAAGTAATAATCACTGTATTTATTGTAATTTTATAATTATTTATATATATTTAGTTATATATATAGTTATAATTATAATTATAAATAAATATATTTAAAAGGAATTTATATGTAATTAAAATTTTATAATTATAAATAGTAGTTGGGGGCTTACCTGAGGGGTAAAGTTTCCCCATAATCTTGCATCCGACCCAGATTCAGATCCAGGTGTGAGCGAATTTCCACTGGCAGGCATGACATAGGCAGGCGGTGACGCAGACATATGGTGATGTAGACATGATGTAGACATGACACTACACTGGGCCTTCGGGCCATTTTGTGGGCCTTTGGGGCATATTATGGGTTTCTTGACCACTGGGTCTTTGGTCCATGTATTGAATAAATAAGGTTTGATGAGTATGTTATCCCTTATGGGGGTTATGGCCTGCCTTTCTAGTCTGTGTGTGTGGTGTGTGTGTATTTAATATAATTATACCCTCAAACACCTAATATATATAATTATAAATATTATAAATATATTTATTATTTAAATATATTTATTGTAATTTTATAAGTATTTATGGGAACATAATAAGTTAATGGATATAACATGAATGAATCATACCTAATAAGGTATAGATTATATAAAATGGGTCATCACATATATATGGAAAACATGATTAATAAGGGTGTCAATGTATAAATGAACATTCATGAGTCATAAATACATAACATATGCATGTGTCATCATAATATAGGTAATCTTAACATTTTGAACATGACAACCCACAATTATGTTCACAAATAAACTTATGATCATATAACGTCAATTATACATACTTACACATCAATGTATGAACATAAATAACGTCAATCATGCCCATGAATATCCTCATTATCTCTTGATATATATATTTATTTACCAAATTCATTGGAGTCATATATTTATTTAAATATATATTTATTTATATAATTATAATTATAAATAAATATATTTAAAAAGTATTTATATAAAATTATAAATATAATAAATGTATTTATTATTTTAAAAAATTATTATAATTTTATTTTTATTTAAATATATATATATATTTATTTATTTATTTATTTATAATCTTATAAGTACTTTTTTTAAACGTTATATATATATATATATATATATATTTGAATTATTAAAAAAATATTAATCGTAAACATGCGTTTTTTAATTAATGTATATAAATAATAATTATTTTTTAATATAAATATAATAATTATATATATATTAATAATGTTTTTTATTAAAAACTTTTATGAGTTCTTTTAACTAGAGGTGATAAAATTGAGGCTTTTATCAGCGCTTTCTGCTTATCACTGATAAAAATCGGCGCATCCCTTGCCCGGATCTATGGTAGTACTTGGTGGCAGCAAACATTGTTGGTAGTGCGGCAGCGAGAACACTTTGGGACATAGGCAAGAAGGAAGTCGCCTTGTATCTTTGGCCTTGGTTCCCCCGATCCTTGATGGCCATGGTGACAGCGAACGTTGTGGCTGGTGCGGTAGCAGGAATGCATCAGGGCGTAGTCAAAAAGGAAGTCCATCGGCAGTCAGTGATGCAGGGTGCGAAGGTCGGTAGATGGATTCAGATGGTGCTGATGCACGGACGACGGTGGGGGTGGAATAAGCGGTCTCCAATGCGACTGTGGGAGCCAATGTAAATGGTGGCCTCCAGTTGATGCATAGGTTAGACAGTGATGATAGCATAATGCCGTGCGACAGGCCTCCAGTGTCAGATGCATATTGGTCTTCGGGCATGGGCCTACGAGCCTTGTATCTTAAGCCTTTAGTGCTCCTGAGCCTTGGTAAGCATGTAATGGGGTCCCTCTACTCAGAAAAAAAAATTCATTTCCTGGTTTAACAAAAAGGAGGGGCTTCCCTCCTACCTGTTTAAAAAACATTAATAAATAACTAATTAATTATTAATAGTTAATAATTATTAATTGATTAATAATTAATTATTTAATATTAAGAATTATTATTAAACAATTAATAATAAATATTTAAAAATATTATTTAGTTACTGACTATTAATAATAATGATTCACGAACGACAACAAGGAAAGAAATCAGCGGCCTCTGATGCGACTGTGGGAGCTGATGCAGACGATGGCCTCCCATTGGTGCACAGGTTGGACATTGACGACGACAGAATGGTGTGCGACGGACCACCAATGATAGATGCACATTGGCCTTCGGGCATGGGCCTATGGGCTTTGTATCTCGACCCCCCTAGGCTTTGATGACTTTAGTGACAGTGAACGTTGCGGGCGGTGCGGTAGCGAGGACGCTTCGGGGTCCATGCAGCAAAAAAGTTGCCTTGTATCTTGAACCTTTGGTGCCCATGGGCCTTGATGGCCTTGGTGGCAGTGAACGGTGTGGGCGGTGCATCAGTGGGGATGCTTCGAGGTGTGAGTAGCAAGAAAGTCTAGTAGCGGTTGGTGTTGCGAGATGCGAAGGCCAATGGTGCTGATGCACGAGCAACGACAGGGGTGGAATTAACATCCCTTGATGCAACTGTGGGAGTCGATGTAGATGGTGGCCTCTCGTTGGTGCATATGTTTGATAGTGATGATGGTTGAATGTCGTGCGATGGACCTCCAGTGGCAGATACACTTTGGCCTCGGGCATGGGCCTACGGGCCTTGTATCTTAGGCCTTTGGTGCCCCTAGACTTTGATAACCATGTAATGGGGATCATATACCCTAAAAAAAGAGACATTTCCTTATTTAATAAAAAAGGAGGGGGTTCCCTCATAGTTGTTAAAAAAAGACAAACATTAGTAAGTATCTAATTAATTATTAATAGGTAATAGTTAATAATTAATTATTAATTAATCTATTAATTATTAATTAATCAGTTAATATTAAGAATTATTACAAAACAATTACTAATAAAAAAAATAAAAATATTATTTAGTTACAATATTAATAATAATGAATAAATTATTAAATTACTAATTATTAATTAATTAACTAATTGTTTCGAATTTGTAATTATTAATTATTAATTAATTACCAACTATAAAGTAATTGTTTTTTAATTACAAATTAAATGATTTTTAAATTATTAATTAATTACTAACATTTATTTATTATTAATTAATTAATTAAAATTCACTAATAATTATTATTAAAAATTATTAGTTATTTTTATTTAGTGTATTAATAATTAATAGTTATTAATTAATTAAAAATATTTATTTCTTATTAGTAATTAATCACAATTCGTTAATAATTATTAATAATAAATAATATTTATTTTTATTGAGTTTATCAATAATTATTCATTATTAATTAATTATTAATTAAATAATAAATATTTTTAATAATTAGAAACTGAATAATTAATCATAATTATTATTATTAAATTATTTAATTATTAATTATTAATTATTTTCAATTCATTAATAATTAGTATTTTTTACTAATTTTATTAATAATTAATAGTTATTAATTAATTTATAATTAAATGACAATTGTTTTTAATAAATAGAAACTAAATAATCATTTTAAATATAAGTAATTGTTTTATAATATTTATTAATAATTATTAATTAATTAGTAACTAAACAGTTAATTAATAATTAATAATTATATTATTATTATTAATTAGTAACTAAATAATAATTTTAAATATTAACTATTTAACAATATTAATTTGTAATTAATATTAATTAGAAATTGATATTATTAAATAGTAAATAATATTATTTAATTACTAATTAATTAATTATTGATAATTATTAGTTTTTCAATAGTAATTATTAATAGTAAATTATTATTTATACTATATGTAATGGCTCGGACCTCTCCGATCCATTCCTTTGTGAAAATCTTGTGTTTGAGGTGTTCTGAGATGTCAAGGTGACTTATTTCTAACAATGCCAAATTTCTAGTTCTGTGAATAGTGTTTTCAGGATGGTAGGTCATCTATTGTTAGGTCATCTATTGTTAGGTCATCTATCGGTAGGTCATCTATCGGTAGGTGTATAGTGTTTCTAGATCGGTAGGTGTACAATAATTCTAGAATGGTGAGTCGCATCGGTGACTCACGTCAGTGAGCTGCGTCGGTGAGTTGTCGGTGAAAAGTGTTTCAAGCATCCTACAATTCCACCCCTTTGATGTTATCTTTGACATAAAATGCATTTAAATCCTTATTTTAAGGGATTTAAGGTCGATTCAAAGCCAATAAATCCAATTTAAATTTTCCTAAGGGTCCAGGTGCCTTTACTCAGTCAAAACACGTAATCTCGACCAGATCCACCTTTAATGGAAAATCTAAATCGAATCTAAACCAATGCTCTGTTTATATTTTCAAAAGGCCGAGATACCTCTCGCCCTTATTCTTCCTTCTTGTTTTCCTTGGTATGGGACGCCTAGAGTTCTTCCTCCTGTAGGAGTCGTGCGATCTAACTGCAATCCTTGGATCGTTTTCCCTTGAAGTTTTCATGTTGCATGTGCACCCCCTGTTTTGGTGCAACTAGGAAGTGTCGATCCATCTTCGATATAAAGTATTTTCTACCTTCATTCTTATGGGTTTCTCGATTTGTTTCCTCTCGTTTCTCCTTGCCATGTGATGGCATGTGATCTCCATGTTTTTAATGGAGCTTTCTCAGTTATTGGTTGGTGCAGTTGTGTGGCAACATCTTTGGGTGGATGTAGTTGTTGTTGGAGAGGTGATCGTGATTCGCTATGTTGGAACATTCTCGTGCAAAGAACATCATAAACCTTTTGAGGTAGGGGATTCATAGCTTATCTTTTTTATTTACGTGCAGTCATAGAGTTAGCATGATTTATCCCACTGGATCACAATAGAATTGACATAATAAATATTTGAACCGGATTAAAGAATTGGTATCAATTACCTAGCAATATTATTGCCTCTTGATTTTCTAGATAGTGTGATATCTATATTTTTCTTGTTTAGCATGTTATTCTTGATGGAAATTGGTAAATAACGTAAATCTGGTATTAATCGATAATTAATTGGTTAAAGATAAAGTGGCATGTTTAATGAATCTATTTGTTGTTGTTATAATTTGGTGATAATAAAATTGATGTAGTAAGCATGTTTAATTGAATTTATTGATAAACCTAAATTATGTCGATGCTTGTTGATTAAAAACATGTCAAATTAATTGTTTAATTAATTGTGATAGATTGAGATAGCTAGTTGTTTAAGTTTACCATAGTTGGAACCTTTGATAATGAATCGGTAAATTCAAGATGGAATAAGAACCGATTGTGTGATAAAAGATAATGCCTTTATAGGGCCTGAGTTTCATGCTTGATTATAATGGCCAAGTGCCTTATACTTTGGAGCCATGAGAGCTTGTTGTATGTGAAGACTGAATTCCTTGCTTTGGGGACAAGAACTCATTGTTATGTTTGTTCTTACAGCTTGTGATGTGCTCTAGATACAAAACTTGTGATTGTGGGGTGAGGAGGCCCAATTGTGACATGAGCCTGGGATGGATGAGCCTGGAGGGATGTTATGGTATGTGGGCAGGGAGGCTCGGTTGTTGTGGCAGCATTTGATGCCTAGAGTGGCAAGATGCATCGGTTTATGCATATGGGTGTCAGGGAGGACACCGAAGATAATGGAACCGGTTGAAGATGGGCTTACTCATTGATGTGAAAGTGGTTTCTATTGAACTTGTTGTTTGTTTATTTGTTTTACCTTCCCCTCTTCTTGAGGTAGATGGTCTTGCTTTCCCTCCTTACAAAAGGGGAAAAGACGCATGGGGTATTCCATGTGCTTTCCATGTTTATCTTCTTGAGGATGGATGGGTCTATGATCCTTCTATAGGTGGAAAAGACTTGACGGGTAGTTCATCTACTCACTATGTTGAGACCCTTGTGTTTAGTAGCTTAGAATGCTTTCTTAGAATACCTGTAATTATGTAAAGTGAAGATGTTATTAATAAATGATTGAATAAATGATTTTGAACCCATGGGGTTGGAGTTTTCTGGGATGCAATGCTGAGGTTGTGACTTTGAGAAATCATGGACTCAGTTTGGTTATGCTTAAAGGGCATAGATCTTAGTTGGAATGATAACTATATGTAATGTGGAAATCATAATGGTTAACTAATGTTTAAATAATTAATTAACATAAAGTGAAACTAAAAAAAGGATAAAGTAACTTAATATAGATCTTTAAATGGTTGTGTGCTTACAGGATATCTAGTCTTAGTAGTGGCATCTGGGAGTATGATAGACGTTAGTTACAATTGAGTCTAAGACTAGGTTTATCCCATAGTGTGGTTGTTAGTTATATTATATTCTGTACTTTTTTGTGTTTCTATACGATACCCCACCCTATCGGTTAGGGTGACTGACACCCCATATATTCTAAACCCTGGGGGGGGGGGGGTTCCCCAACATCCCAATGGGAGGATGGATGGACAACTACCCCTTTGGCCCCGCTCTATTATCTTGGTAGTTACTTGTGATGGTATGCATGATGGTTAGTTTTCCCCATATATGTGTGTAGAGGGATGTAATGGCTTATGGTTATTTCACACACATATATCATGGATATAGTTTCCTAATGGATACTATAGGTATGACGTGTATAGGCTTTGATGGCTTGAGGGTCCTTACTCAGTGTATGGGTTGTAATGTTTTGAGGTATAATACCTGATGTATGATACACATTATACTGGGTTTGGTGGCTCTTAGAAACTACCTGGTTACTTTTGGTTATATAGACTTGGTAGTTTTTGATTCATGAGGCTCATGTTGTGGTCCTTCTCCCAGGTGTCTTCAGGCTAGCCTTTTTGGAGAGAGATGCTCAGGACGTGCAACATTGTGGAAGAGTGGAAAAACAGAGGGGAAGTAGTAGTGGGGTACCCTTGATATTCTTTATTATATTATATACTCTTGTATGTGATACTTGGTGAGAGTATCCATGGTGATTCTAGGAACTTAGTATACCTATTTAGGTGATGATTTAGTTTCACTTGTTGTTCACTATGCACTTGGATTTCTTTTACTTTGTGGTCTAAGCAGGATTTGGCTGGTTTCTATATTATCTCTCTCTTTCGCATGTGTTCTCTTAGAGGGTAATACCTCTCATCTGTGTGTTTACTATACCCTCAGTGCCTGTCGCCGACCCAGGGCCTACTGGAGGTGGGACTTAGGGGTCATTATTTCTCTTCTCACATTGATGGCCAATGAGGGGTACTCTTTGTGGGGGGGGGTCATGACAGAGTGGTATCATAGGTCTGGTTGAGGGATAGGATGGAGTTTGGAGTTAGTCACACATTAGGTTTCATGGGTTGGTAGTGAAATTGTGTCAGTCAAGTTCATCAAGCTTTGTAAACACTAGATACCGGCTGAGGCATAGGTATTTAGGGACCCCTGTGATCTAATACATATACCTTTGAGTTTATAGTGGCTACTAAATGAGGTGATACTTATTTCAAGGTAGATATCTAGGAAAGGATCATGCATCATTCTTCTTTGCACCTATGTTTGAATGGGTAGACCATGGTATATGTTCACCTAAAGTGAATAAAAGAAAACAATTAATTAATGTTATAGTATTCCATATTCTAGGTTTAAGAGTTCTAATTGTTCGTCCTTTTGTAGGTATGGCTCATGTTCGACGTCATCATCAGGTTCACATAGAAGATGTCCAGCAGGTTGCGCCAGCCGATCGTCGCAAAGTAGAGGTTGATGATGACGACACTTAGAGGAGGAAACTCTGAGAGTTTTAGCGCTAGAGTCTGTATAAGTATGAGGGATATGTTTCATATGCAGTCGTAGAAGTCTGGTTTGAGGAGGTTGAGATAGCCTTTAGTTCGATCTGTGCTCGGAAGGAGCACTGGGTTTCATTGGTGGTGACGATGTTTCTTGGGTGGTAAGGTAGTAGTGTTTCTTATTCCTCGTGGATCGCGAGGAGTCAATAGTCTCATGGGAGGAGTTTTGAGACCAGTTTAGAGTAAAGTTTATTTCTTTGACTGTGAAGGCGGATAGTCTCCAGGAGCTGCTTACCTTTTGATAACGGAGCTCCAGTGTGTGAGAGTTTTTAATACGTTTCAGGAATCTTTTGTGATATGCTTCTAACCTATTGCTAGATGAGGAGACCAGGGAAAGTAATTTAGAGGAGGCTTTGCATCTAGAGATCCAGCACCAGGTCACTCTGTTTATGCTGAAGACATATCTCGAGGCGTTGTCGAGGGCAGATGTCATCAAGAGAACATTATCCATAACCAGATCATCATGAGAGGGGAGTCTTCAGGATTCCTCATGAAGTAGAGCTACGGTCTGAGGTTCCCGGTTTTCTGGGCAGAAGAGTTTATGTTCGGTCAGGGGTAAGTCCCAACCCTCAGTATCTCATTTCTTCAGGGGAAGTGGATCTCAGGCCTATGCAAAGGGATCAAGCACTTGTTTTTCTTGTGAAGGATGAGGTTATCAATAGTGATAATGACCGACCTTTCTGAGCAGTCAACGTGCATCAGGTGTTCCACTTCAGGTTTTTCTGTTGAGGCAGTTTTAGCTGAGGTAGCAGTAGCGGGTTGCACCAGTTTTGGATCAGTAGAGAGAAGATGGGGTAGGCAGAGGATAGCCCCAGGATGCTCTACATCCTCTAAGAGAAGAGCGTGTCCATGGAGGTGGTCTTTTTTAGGGTCAGGGAGGTCATGGAGTAGGTCATGGTTAGCTTCATGTGTTAGCATTTCCAGCACTATGCGATCTAGACATCGTTCGAGGTACCCTTTTCTTGTTTTCTACTTGGTTGCATGCTGTGTTTGATTCAGGAGCGATGCACTCCTTCATATCACCTGCCATTTTCCATGATTTGAGACTTAAGGTAGAGAGGCTTTCATTGCCCTTGGCATTGAATATTCCAGTTGAAAGTAGAACTGACTCATTTGAAGTATGTAGAGATTGTGATCTAGTGTTGGGGAAGCACCACTCTTGGGGAGATTTTCTATGTTTACAGATACAACCATATGATGTCATCCTTAGCCTAGATTGGTTGTATTCAGTGTAGGCTATCATGGATTTCTACCTGATTCAGGTGTTGTTCTTCGATTCTAGTGGAGATCCAGTGATGTTTGTTGGTGATTGACACCCTCAAATGGGTCAGAGGCTTGTTATGTCCTTGTCATCCTTGATGGTTGAGATGATGCTAAGTTCATCGGAGGTTCAGCAGTTGCGGTTTCCCAGGGTCGTATAAGAGTACCCAGATGTCTTTCCAGAAGAGGTTGTAGTGTTACCCCCTTGACGAGAGATCGAGTTTGGTATAGAGCTACAGCCAAGCATGTCTCCTATCTCGATGTCTCTATATAGGATGAAACCTTCTATGTCACGAACCAACCCGGGTCAACCCTAAACCGGTCACCTGAGTCGGTCCGCGACATGGCCCGAGAGGCGTTCCCGATCCTCCCGGGCTGGTGAAAAGTGCCAAGGAATCAACAGAGAACAACAGGGGAATGATTTTGCCCAATAAAAATGAATAAATCAGTGGAAAGAAAATAGAACAACGCAAAGTAAATAAACAACACGAAAGAAAGAATGATCAACAACAACCAACTAACCTGGCCATGACCAAAACTCCTTGTGACCTCGAGAGTCACTATCCAAACCACAACCAAGTCTCACCCACGGCGAGCAAGCTCGAGTCAAACCTGCACAGAAAATAAAAACAGGAAAACACTATAGGCGTGAGTATTAAAACTTAGTAGGCGTGTCCAACAAACTATTCTCAATGCACTTCCTTTAAATGAAGAATTTACTAATTCCAGGTTTGAACTAAATTATATAAAATATTAGTCTCCACACACGCTTTCATTTCTAAAACAAGTAACAGTCCATTGCCCTTTTTAATTTAAAGACAAGTTTAATGTTTGAAAGGAACAGGTGCATTGCATTTAAAAAAAATTGAGAAAAATTTAGAAATCCAAATTCTAGTTGTTATTAAAAAAGGAAAACCACACACACAACACACAAAACACACTAAGGGAAATGGAAAAGAAGTGGAACACAGGGGGCAGCAACTAAACTAGACCTCTCAATCATCCGCCACATAAAAATAAGCACTAAAAGAAACATGGGTTGAACCAAGGAGCTCGTGAACAATCCAAAACGTACTATACATGTGACTCATCCTAAAGGCATGCCTACTCTCGATGAAGTCATAAATCCCTAATGTCTGGTGTTTCCCTACATGGCCTAACCAAGGGGACCAATCCCCTAGCAGAGTATAATCCATACTAAGGGCCACTAGCCAGTGTGTAATCTAAACTAGTGCAGCAATCGTTCTCAGAAGATTCACTTACTATGTCAGGTTCCTATGTCAACACGTGTAATAAAAAGGAAAGTGGTGAGTCAACAAAGTCAATCAATTAGCACAAACATCACACACAACTCATGCAGTCAACATACACCAAAGATCACCCCTGAGTCACCCCAAAGAGAGTTTTCCAAAATAATTTATTTTATTAAAGTGTCAAACGGGTCTTCACCAATTTTAAAGAAAATCCTCATTTCTCAAGAGAACCAAAACACTTTTTCATGCTTCAAAATAAATCATTTATCAATAAACCAGAAATACATTTGAAATTCCGTGAATTATGTTTAAAGGTCAAACGGGTATTCTTTCACTACTGGGTGTTCGTTCATTAAGAAAAATTTTCAAGTATCGTGTATAAAATAAACGGCTCTTTTTACACCAAATAATCATTTAAAAATTAATTATCTTATATTATTTCCCATTTATTAAAATTAATAAAATATCATGCAATTAATAAATTCTGAATTTAAAGGTGAGTGCAGTAGGGGACCTACCTCGACTCATAGACCAATCGCGACGACGCAACACACCTCGCGCAGGCGCATAAGCACAGGCATTCCAAAGCCTGCAATACCATGGAAATACCTTGCTGATGCGCTAAAACACCTGCAAAAATAAGTAAAAAAACAAAAAAAAACACTAATTCACAACATTCCAACGAGGAATTAGCGCAAACTTCACCTCGGCGTGGAGACGTGCTCGATCAGCGGAGTCGCATGATAGTCAAAAAGGGATGGCGAGGACATCGGAAGTGGGTACGGTCCAGTTGGAAGATTGTGCAGTCGTCGGACATCCGGGGCATTGGTCGGAAACGTGCATGTTGCATTGGCAAGGTCAACTGGACGGTGCGTGGTGGGTCAGAAGGCGCGCAACCAAAGGACGTGTGGCCGGAAGGATGTCAAGTGGGTGTGTGGCTGCCGAAAAGAGGTCCACAGTCAGTGCAGTGAAGGGGAAAGTACCGAGATGTTGCGCCACTACTGGTTGGAGGGGAGGCGGCAAGGCGGTTCGTCGCTGTCGGAGAGGGAGCGGACAGTGGAGGGCATTGCGGTTCTGGTCGGGGCTGTTGCAAGGAGGGTTCGGTCAGGCAAGAGGATGCGCGATAGTGGGAAGCAGGGTTGTGGGTTGAAGTCGAGGCACGCCAGGACGAAGCTGGCTGGAGGGAGAGAGTGGCGACTCGTGCGTACAGCCTGCTCGCGATGAAGGGGGTCGGGGTCGCGACCAGGTAGCGGGGTTACATGCGGGCTGCGCGCTGAGGAGAAGCTGACCGCGCCTGATGTGCGAGGCCAGTGGGAGGGCTTTAGTAGGAGGGGGTTCACCAGGAGGATCAAGATAGCAGCGGGAAAGAAGGATAAGGTAGGGGTCAGACAGCATGTGGTGTAGGGAATGGGTTTCGGGTTGGTGCGGCTCAGTAGGGAGGAGCGCACAAGGGACTGCCAGATCTGGAGGGGAGGCGCACTGGTGTAGGGAGCCTGCTGGACAGTGAGTGCGAGGCGAGAAAAGAGGGTGGTGGCAGGTGAGTAGGAGGTCGATGGGAGGCAGGGTACTGGAGCGCGCACGGCTGGAGGCGGATCTGGAAGCATCGACAGGAGAACAGGCAGGGGCAGGCTCGTTCAACCGATGCAAGGTGGGGCGCGGGGTCGGTTGGGTGCGTGTAGGAGGAGCGCGGACAGGAGGTAGTGGGCAGGGATGCGCGTAGCTGGGCGGTCCATGGCAGGTGCGCGGGATGCCGATCGTCGAGACAGGGAGGGATGAGGGAGGCTGGTTGCCGCTGGTGGCTGGCGGCCTGCTCGGCTGAGAGGGAAGGCGAGCCAGACAGGAGGAGATGGGGGTGGTGCACAGCAAGGGTAGAAGAGAGGGGTGTGGCGACACTAGAAATTAGGGTAATGGGGAGGTCACGATGGGGAGAGAGAGAGGAGGACATGAATAGGGTAGCGGGAGAGGAAAAGAAATAGAGAAAAAAGAAAAAAAAGAAGAAAAATTAAAACAAATAAAATAATAAAACTTTAATCTATAATAAATATACATCCATAATAACCTCAATAATTATAATTGTAATAATAAAAAATTAATAATATTAATAATAACAATAATCATTATTATAAAACTTTATTAATAACAATAATACTAATAGAACTTCTATAATAATAATTTGTATCAAACTTTAATAATAATAATAATGATTAAACATTGATAATAATAAAAATAGCACACTCGCTAACAATATATATATATACATATACCCATATATATACATATTTACTCGATGTCTCATTTATTCACTATATCGCTGCTTAACCAATTTGTTTAATTACTCTCAAGGGTGGGCGACTGCTCAGTCGCCCCACACGGCTCATTTGACCGTGTGCGGGCCATGCGGTGGCCCATGCTCACTCTAGAAGTGATTGCACGGGTATCCAAACTGTCTGCATGACTTCTGCTAAGACGCATAGTGTTCGCGCACCAGCCTAAAACCCACAAACCTTTCCAAACTTCAAAAATTTGAACTGGGACTCACCGGAACTTCGGCAAGACACCCGATGCCAAGAAAGAAAGAAAAAGAGATAAATTATTTGAAAAAGGCGGGTGTGACATTCTAAGTTGCAGGAGCTGCGTATATAGCTCTATGGTCTATTATAGTGTGGTTTTTTTCGGCCGAGTGTGTCACCATGGGGTGCACCAATTTTTTTCATGAAGAAGACTGATGGTAGTTTTTGGTTATGTGTCAATTATCATCACTTGAACTGAGTGATAGTGAATAACCGATATCCTCTTACGCAGATTGATGATTTATTCGATCAACTGAAGGGTCAAAGTTGGTCCTCAAAGATCGATTTGTACTCAGGATGTCATCATATACATGTAAAGGATGGTGATATCCTGAAGAATGCTTTCCATTGTCGTCATGGGCATTACGAGATCATTGTGATACCATTCGGTGTGAAGAATTCTCCAACTATGTTCATGGGTTTGATGAACACTATGTTCTGTGAGTTCCTGGATAAGTTCACAGCGGTCTTTATCAATGACATTCTTGTGTACTCTGCATTTGAGGAGGATCATGCATAGTATCTTCATGTCATTTTTTGAGTTATTCATCGACAATATCTATTTGGTAAGTTGTTGAAGTGTGAGTTTTGGGATCGATAAGTCCATTTCTTGGGGCATGTTGTATCCCAGCAGGGATTAATTGTGGATCCATCGAAGATAGATTTAGTTTTGTCTTGGGAAGCCACCAAGATAGTGGTAGAGGTGCAAAGTTTCTTTGGTCTTGTAGGATATTATAGGAGGTTCGTAGTCGATTTCTTTCAGGTTTTCACTCCTTTGACATCATTGACCAGAAAGGATCAGGTGTTCGTATGGACTGATCAGTATCAGACAGCTTTTGAGTATCCAAATGATAAGTTGGTCAGTTCTCTGGTTCTTTTTCTGCTAGAAGAAGGATTTCAGTTTGAGGTTTTATGTGATGCTTTGCATCTAGGGTTAGGATATGTTCTGATGCAGTAGAGATCAGTCGTTTCTTATGGGTTTCGGTAGTTACGTCCCTGTGAATGTAACTATGCCACCCATGATATCGAGTTAGCAGTAGTGGTTTTTGCCCTGAAGTTGTGGAGATAGTATCTCATTGGCGAGCATTTTTTGGTCTTCACCAATCATAAGAGCCTGAGGTAAATTTCCTCCCAGCGTGACTTGAACTTGCGACAGTGTCAGTGGATGGAGTTCTAACAGGATTACGACTTTGAAATTTTGTATACACCTGGAAAGAAGACTGTTTTAGCTAATGCGCTGATCAGGAAGTCATGTAGTGATGCAGTGCATGAATCAAGTGATTCCTAGAGGGTGATGGAAGAGATTTCAACATTACATCTGGATATGAGATGGGGGCAGAGGTTGTCTTTTTTAGATAACTGTGCAGTCATCTTTGGTGCAATAGGTTGAAGAGTCCCAATTGGGATATATTGAGGTGGAGGTCTGTAGAGACTGAGTTGTTTGTGGTGAGTCCCCTGATGGTTGGTCTGAGGATGAACGACATCAAGTGTTGTTTTAGGGAATAGTTTTTATTCCTTTGGTGATGTGTGAGATAGTTCTCAGAGAGTTCCATAGTTCTCCCTTAGCGGTACATCTTGGCGTGAAAAAGATGTACCGAGCTTTGAGGAGTTAGTTTTTATGGCCTGGGTTAAAGAATGTAGTTGTGGAGTATGTGTCTCGATGTTTGGTCTTCCAGAAGGTGAAGGTCGAGTACCATGTTCCTGGTGGTTTTCTCCAGCCATTAGATGTTCCTCAGTGGAAGTGGGAGGACATCTCAATAGACTTTATTACCAGTTTACCTCGATTTTGGGGAGGCTATGACTCTATATGGGTGGTAGTGGATCATTTTATGAAATCATCCCACTTTATAGCAATCAAGGAGTCAAGCTCAGTAGAGGTTTTATCAAGGAAATATATGGAGGAGGTGGTGAGACTCAACGGAGTCCTAAGGATGTTCATTTCCGATCGAGATCCTTGTTTTAACTCTAGGGTGTAGAGAGGTCTCCCACGTAAATTTGGTTCTCAAATATTCCTTAACACTTCTTTTCATCCGTAGATGGATGGTCAGATAGAACAGACCATACAAACTCTTGAAGACATGTTGCACTCTTACATCCTAGATTTTGGAGGTTCGTGAATGAGGCACTTACCCTTGGTGGAGTTCACTTACAAAAAATGTTTCCACTCCACTATCGGTATAGAGCCGTTTGAAGCCTTGTATGTATGACCTTGTTGTTCTCCATTGTAGTGGACTGGGGTCAGAGATTCAGCAATTATTGGTTCGAAACTGGTACAAAATATGACAGAGATGGTTCGGGTGATTCGTGATCGGATTAAGGCATCTCAAGATCATCATAAATCCTATGCCAATTATAGGAGTGGACCTTTGTAGTTTTTCATTGGGGATCACATGTTTCTGAAGGTGACTCTCAATCATGGGCAGTGAAGGTTTGGTCGTGGGAGTAAGCTTTCTCTCAGGTTTGTTGGGTCTTTTGAGGTGTTGGCCCATTGTGGAGTCATGGCGTATTGAGTAACACTCCCCCCGAAGATAATCCGGATACATGATGTTTTCCATGTGTCGCAGCTCTGTCATTATCTTCATGATAACTCTAATGTCATCGATTTGGGGTGAGATCAATGTTGACTATGATGTGACCTTCGAAGAGTGGCATGTAGAGATCCAGGACCGCAAGGAGAAGGTGTTGCACGGGCGCGGGCATGATATACCCTTAGTCTGTGTCTTGTGGTGGCATAGTGGTGTGGAGGAAAGTACTTGGGAATGTGAGTCACAGATACGTGCTCAGTACCCTGAGTTGTTTGATGTTTAGATATTTTCTTGTAACGATGTTTGTTTTTTGGTTGTAGACCTTTCATGTTTATGAGATGGATTTATCTTGTTTCTTGTTGTGGATTTCTCTCTTTTAAGAGGTATCTTCCCCAGGAGATTGGTTTATGAGCTGGTTGTAGTTTTCGCGTGGTTTCACATTCTTCCTTTGATGAAGCGGTCGATCTCCTGTGGTGGCGAGAGCCTTGAGAGGTATCTTGATGGATGGTTTCTCGGTCCCCTTTTTTGTTTCCTATCTAGGTTGGTTTTAGATTCTTGAGGACAAGAATGTTTTTAGAGGTATCTGATGTAATGACTCAGACCTCTCTGGTCCATTCCTTTGTGAAAATCTAGTGTTTGAGGTATTCTGGGAGGTCAATGTGACTTATTTCTAACACTTTGCCAAATTTCCAGTTCTGTGAACAGTTTTTTCAGGACGATAGGTCATCTATTAGTAGGTCATATATTGGTAGGTCATCTATCGATAGGTGTACAATGTTTCCAGATCGGTAGGTGTACAGTGTTTCCAGAATGGTGAGTCACGTCAGTGAGTCGTCGGTGAACGGTGTTTCCAACATCCTATAGTTTTTCCCCTTTGACATTATTTTTGACATAAAATGCATTCAAACCCTTATTTTAATGGATTTAAGGATGATTCAAAGCCCATAAATCCTATTTAAATTTCCCTAAGGGTCTAGGTGCCTTTACTCAATAAAAACGTGTAATCTCGACAAGATCCTCCTTTAATGGAAAATCTAAACCATATCTAAACCGCTGCTCGGTTTAGATTTTCAAAAGGCCGAGATACCTCCTACCCTTGTTCTTCCTTATTGTTTTTCTTCTTACAGGATGCCCAGAGTTCTTCCTCTCGTAGGAGTCATGCAACTGAACTGAAATACTTGGATTGTTTTCCCTTGGAGTTTTCCTACTGCATGTGCACCTCCTGTTTTGGTGAAACCAGGAAGTATCGATCTGTCTTCAATATAAGGTATGTTCTACCTTCGTTCTTCTGGGTCCCTTGATCTGTTTCCTCCCATTTATCCTTTTCATGTGATGGCATGTAATCTACATGTTTCTAATGCAGTTTTATCGGTTGTTGGTTGGTGTGGTTGTGTCACGGCGTCCTCGGGTGGATGCAGCCATTGCGGGAGAGGTGATCATGATCTGCTGTGTTTTCCCATTCTCATGCAAAGAACATCAAAAACCTTTTGAGGTAGGGGATTCATGGATTCTCTTTTTTATTTACGTGTAGTCGTAGATTTAGCATGATTTAGCCCACTGGATCACAATGAAATTGACATAATAAGTATTTGAACCAGATTAAAGAATTTATATCAATTGTCTAACGATGTTATTGCCTATTGATTTTCTAGATAGTGTGATACCTATGCTTTGATTGTTTAGAATGTTTTTCTTGATGGAAATTGGTAAAGAACTTAAATCTAGAATTAATTGATAATTAATTGGCTAAATATAAAGAGGCATGTTTAATGAATCTGGTTGTTGTTGTTGTTGTAATTTGATGATAATCAAATTGATGTAGTAAGCATGTTTAATTGAATTGATTGATAAACTTGAAGCATGTTGATGCTTGTTGATTAAAGGCGTGTCAAATTAATTGTTTAATTAATTATGATAGCTTGAGATTACTAGTTTTTTAGATTTTCCATAGTTGGACCTGTGATAATGAATCAGTTGGTTCAAGATGGAATAAGAACCGATTGTGTGATAAAATATAATGCCTTTGTAGGGCCTGAGTTGCCTGCTGGCTTGTAAAGGCCAAGTTCCTTATACTTTGGATCTGTGAGAGTTCGTTGTGTGTGAAGGCTGAATATCTTACTTTGGGGTTGAGAAACTGTTTCTATGTTTGTTCCTACTGCTTGTGATGTGCTTTGGATATGAGACTTGTGGTTGTGGGGTGAGGAGGTCCGATTGTGATGTGAGCCCAGGATGGTTGAGCTTGAAGGTTTGATGTGGTAAGTGGGGCAGGGAGGCCCGGTTGTTGGGGCACCAATTGACGCCTAGAGTGGTGAGATGCATCGCTTTATGCATATGGGTATCAGGGAGGACACCGGAGATGATGGAATGGGTTGAAGCTAGGCTTACCCGTCAACGTGAAAGTGGTTGTTGTTGAACATGTTATTTGTTTATCTGTTTTATCTTCCCCACTACTTAAGGCAGATGGTCTTGTCTATCCTTCTTCCAAAAGAGGTGAAGATGTGTGGGGTATGTCGCATGTTTTCCATGTTTAGATTCTCAAGGATAGATGGGTCTATGTTCCTACTATAGGTGGAAAAGACTCGACAGGTAGTTCATCTACTCATCGTGTTGAGCCCCTTGCATTTGGTAGCTTAGAATGCTTTCTTAGAATACCTGGAATTATGGAAAGTGAAGATGTTATTAATAAATGATTGAATAAATAATGTTGAACCCATTTGGTTGGAGCTTGTTGGGATGCAATGCTGAGGTTGTGACTTTGAGAATATGTGGACTCGGTTTGGTTATGCCTGGAGGGCATGGATCTTGGTTGGAATGATAACTATATGTAATGTGGAAATGATAACGGTTAATTAATGTTTAAAGAATTAATTAACATAAAGTTCAATTGAAAAAAGGGATAAAGTAACTTAATATAGCTCTTTAAATGGTTGTGTGCTTATAGGATATCTAGTCTTATGAGTGAAAGTCGGGAGTCCGAGAGACGTTAGCTGCAGTTAAGTCTAAGACTAGGTTTTTCCCATAGTGTGTTTGTGAGCTATATTATATTCTATACTTTTTGTGTTTCTATACGCTACCTCACCCTGTCGGTTAGGGCGTCTGACACCCCGGGAATTCTGAGCCCTCGGGGGTGTTTTTCCCAACATCCCGGTGGGAGGATGGATGGTTGACTACCCTCTTTGGCCCCGCTCTCTTCTCTTGGTAGTTACTTGTGCTGATATGCAAGACGGTTAGTTTTCCCCATATATGTGTGTAGAGGGTTGTAATGGCTTGTGGTTATTTCACACATATATTCTCGATATAGTTTTCTAATGGCTATTATAGGTATGACGTGTATAGGTTGTGATAGCTTGAAGATCCTTACTTGGTGTATGGGCTGTAATGGCTTGAGGTATAATACTCAATATATGATACACGTTATACGGGTTGTGGTGGCTCCTGGAAACTACCCGGTTACTTTTGGTTATGTGGACGTTGTGGTTTTTGTTGCATGAGGTGCATGTTGCGGTGCGTCGCTCAGGTGTCTTCGAGCTAGCCTTTTTTGAGAGAGATGCTCAGGAGGTGTGACGTTGGGGCAAATCGGCAAACTAGTGGGGAAGTGGTAGCTGAGTACCCTTGATATTCTTTATTATATTATATACTGTTGTATGCGATATTTGATGAGAGTAGTCATGGTGAGACTGAGAACTTAGTATACATGTTTGGGTGATGAATTAGTTTCACTTGTTGTTCACTGCGCTTTATCATACTTTCTTTACTTTTGCACGAGAGGCTCTGGGAAGGATCCTACTGAGTATGTTGTTATACTCACCCTATGTTATATAAATTGTTTTTTCAGGTCACTTGGAGCAGGTTGGAGATCAAGCTAGTTACTACTAGCTTGGGGTTGCAGGAGCTGTTTGGATTCCGTAGTCGCTGTCGTTTTACTTTCTTTTGGTACTTGCAGTTTTCCCCTCTCAGTTGTAGTGGTTTTTGCATGACATTACATATGTGTACTTGAGTTTCTTTTACTTTGTGGTCTGAGCAGGAGTTGGTTGATGTCCATCTTATCTCTCTATTTCACATGTGTTCTCTTAGAGGGTAGTGTCTTCAATCTGTGTGTTTACTATACCCTCAGTGCGAGTTGTCAACTTGGGACCTACCGGAAGCGGGACTCGGAGGGGGGGAAACTGCAATAGTTAATTATTAATGTTATAAAATGATGTAATATATATGGCTAGGGCAAAGACCTCTTAACGCCTTTGCCCAACTGATGTAATGGGAGTTGACTAACTAATTTCATTTTATGCATAAATCAATTGCGTTTTTCCCCGGGTTTTTATAAAAAGATTTTGTTGGTGATTTTGTTTGATGATTTTTTATAAAGTGCATCCCAGAATCAAATTTACAAATTATCAACTATTTGTATGCATGTATTTATAACTGACCAATTCATTTATTGAAATAAACCTACAACTTTGATTCACCGTATGATTTTTCTTAATGCATTGTTTTAGTTTTTAAATGATGCATGGGCAAGAGATGCTAACAGGGTATCCAAAATCTAACCCATTTAATCTTTTAAAAACGCTTATTTATATCTCGTTTAATTTTTAAATGTATTACTCTAACCTTATCTTATTACATTTTGAAAATACTGGTTTAATTATCTCAACTCTTTTAATTCACTATAAAATTTTAAATTTTAAAATTTTAAAATTCATTTATAATTTTAAAAATAATTGATATCGAATTAAATAAATATATTTTATAATTGTTTCGGGTTTTGTAATTATCTACGGTATCGTTGAGTCTCCGATTAATGGATACAATTACCATATCCATCGAGTATTTTGGATAAGGAGCAAAATCTCTCATGTCCCATCCAAATCATTCCAACCATACATGATGAGAGGGCGAGGTCATTTACTTTATTTTGTATTTCTTTTTTATTTTTTATTCATTTAGTTTAGTGAAAAAATTCTGTAGTGACGTAGTGGTGGGGAAGAAGGGCCATCATCGAATCCCACATAATCCGGGAACGCGCGTCTGTAGTTGCCGACCTTATATTAGAGAGAAAAAGACAGACACTGGTGCGAAGTGAAGCACATTGGACCCGTCACGCCTCACCCACTTATAATCAAATGTAGTTGATAGATCTTTAAATTATTTAATATTATCACACTATAACTATGATCAATGATTCAGTATGATTATACTAGTATTAATTATAAAACAAATTATCGAAAATTTTATTTTTTAGAAACTATGTATTGTTAAATAAATGTGTTCTAATTTTATTTTTAGAATTTGAAGAACGAAGGCTTTTTTTTTTAATTTTCATAAACTAACACATGGTATGTTTTTTTATTAGATTTTTCATGTTAAAGATTGTATGTATTTTTTCATAAACTTTATTTATTGAATTGAAATATTAACCGGGCACACGACACTATTGAACCTGATCAAGTAGAGTTATGGTAGTTGTTAATATGATATTTATAGGGTTAAAACGGTAAAACCCGAGTAATATTATGGTATGGTAGAACCCGATTAAATTAATTATTATAAATTTATTACCTAAACATTTTAAAATAATAATAATATTATAAAATCTTTTTATTTATTTGTATTTTAATTCATATTAGATTTATAATGAAATTTAAATTTGTATCCTATTAAATTAATTGTTATTAATTTTTGGCTATATATATTTTAAAATGAAAATATATTTGTTTAATTTGTCATCCATTTATTTTAATTTATAAATGTTTTCTAAAATTTTGAAATTACAAATGAGTATTTAAATGGGTTAGGGTGCTCAGATGGGTACTTTGAAATACATTAGATAGGGTTAAAGTATGGATGGAAAAAACAAACAAGCTATAAATACATTCAGGTTTTTAGAAATAAAATGAGTCAAGGTTTGAGAAACCTAAATTTCACAAGTACACGGTCTTAATTTTATGGTTTCTTTTGTTGTTTTGCTATATATTTTTGAAAGAACAAGAAGAAAGATGAAGAAGATGACAGAAATTGAATCTTGATGCGTGAACGAAATACACTACCCTAAAGGGTTTGACTCACCCTCGCTTGTTGATACAAGGTTCTTAGTAAAAAATTCTCTCGAGGATTTCACCAAGATGTTGGGAATGCCGAACACCAAATTCTGATAGCATCACAACGTCGTTGTCGGGAGAACATATCCGGAGAATTTCGGATTAAAGTGATTGATCAAAACAATCTCAACATCGCACTTATTCATAGATTAAAACCGGTGTGATTCACACCAATACAATCTCACCATTTCGATCAAAAGACACTTTGATTGGATCGAAACAATGCAACCTTTGGATTGAGGCAATCGATCGAATTTCGAATTTTGAAATCCAATCATCACGACTAATATCTTAATGAGTTGATTTTTATAAAATATTTTATTTGTTTTGTTTTGTTTTGTTTTGTTTTATAATATATATATATATATTTAAAATAAAACATTTTACTAAAAATATATCTATTTTAAAATACTTTTAAAACCATTTTGACACACACACACATATATATATTATGGAAAACCCAATTCCCAATGCCCTTTTTATAAGGGAGGAGTCATGAGAGTTTTAACCCATTTCCAAGGTGCGATTCTATAAGTTTTTTGACCACTTCATCAATCCTCACCTCCAAAACATATGTGTCATGTCCCGGATCCGGGTGCTGCCCAAAGGTGCCCCAAACCCGGCTGGTCATATGACCTCAAACGCATTTCTCCAAATGTCAGAGGCTGCCGACTAGCAGCAAAAGTCAAGCTATGATATTGGGAAAACTATGCCCTCATTGACAAAGTATACGCAGTGAAATCTGAACAGTAATCAATAATGAAAGCAGTAATATCATACAATAGAAGTAAACAACGGAAGACTGAAAGTAAATCCAACAGAAGCCATAATATATATATATATATATATATATGATGCATGACATATGTATCTAAGAAAACAACCAAACAAGTCACAATGTTGGAAAGAAATACAGAAACCAAAGTACAAAAGAAACAAGTAACTCCAACAGCATCGCAAGGCTCGGTTTGGTCTCATGCTCTCCAACTCCAACAACAATCAAGTACCTGATGAAGAAGGGCACTTGCCATTATCTACACCTTCAATCATATAATCTGTTTGGGTCCAAAAGCATGACCCAAACAAGGTGTGAGACGAATCCCAGCAGGCAACCACTGAAAGATCTGTGTCTAACGGTCGGTGAATATATATAGCAGGTAATATGCAAGAATGAAACAATAAACTAGGAAGTACTCAAAAGTAAACAATCCTACAGTTTTAGTTACGTTCATTTAACATTCTTTATTCATCCGTTGAATCATGTAACCATGGGATCTAGCCTAAGCCCTGTATCTCCCGTGTAAAGTAACTAGAACAAACGTCTCATAAGACCATCTAAACAATCAAGAAGACCAAGTCCAAGCTTGTGCTTTGGCTTGACAGATTCATCGCAATCATTCAATTATCCATACACAACCCCTTGGGAAGTTCTCACAATCTATCCCCTCTGGTCTAACATAGCATCAATTCATTAGATAACGACCCTCTGGGAAGCTCTCACGGTCTATCCCATTTCGTCTAACACATCATCAATCAATTAAATAATGACCCTTTGGGAAAACTCTCATGGTCTAACCCCTTTGGTCTAACATAGCATCAACAATTATAAACGACCACCTGAGAAAGCTCTCACGGTCTAAACCCTTGTGTCCAACATTCATTTAATCAAATAATAATGATCACCTGGGTAACTCTCATGGTATAACCCAAACAATTATAGATGACCACATGGGAAGCTCTCATGGTCTAACCCCTTTGGTCAAAGTTCTAAATCAAGGCTCTCACGGTCCTGTGTAAATAGTGTGGAAGTCCCCTCAGTCTTCCTGGTTCAAGGCTCTCACGGTCCATTGAAAAAAGAGCGTGCATATCATATCAAATCATCTCATGTAATCTATAACCACTACATGGCTTAAACATTCACAATGCATATCACAGACATTTCATATAATTAATCAAACTCTATCCTAATCAAACAAGGCATGGAAAACAAGGTATGCCTCATAGGCACCCTAGACCAAATGGTCATAAACAATCAATCAAGGGAAACACACCCATAGGGTGTCCCTTAGACAAGGTATTTAACATTAGGCATAAGCAACAACCCTTATTCAATTAATCGAACCATAGCAGGTAATAAACATGGTTAAATTCCAAACCAAGCAATACCCAAAACGTGGGTATGCAACACTTTTATCATATATAATCCAAAGACAACCAATGAAAGGCACAAACCATCTACCCCGATGTCGTACGATCGATATACTTGAACGTCAACCCTTGAATCGGCCTAGATTGGCGTAGATCTACAAAAAGGTGAAAAACGCCCAACCTTGAATAACTCAAATGAGAGAAGGATCAAGAAGAAAGGCTCTAGGGGTTTTGATAACTCACCGGTGGGATTCCAATGCACCGGATGGTGTCTCAATCAGAGCTCGGATGGAGAATCAGAAGGGATTCGAAGTTCATCGGCCGTTCTGTTGCTCTCTTGTACGAACCACGGGGAGAAGAAGACGTTTACGAACATAAGATGCGACCCCGCTCCGATATATCAAATGAAAAGAAAATTACACGACATGTTCATTAAAACTACACGTCGTGTATTAGTCTCAACCATCCCTCGACTTAAGCGGTCTGTCAGGTCACCACACAACCATGTACTCGGCCGTTACACGGCCAATACGCGTCGGTACGCGGAAACCGGGTACATAGTGTGTACACAGAAGTACACGACATGTACTTAGAAAAACCCCATTTCTTCCTTTTTTCTAAAAAACAACATGAAATCAAGATCCATACCTAAAAAGAAGATATGGGTTCTTACAAACTTCCCCCCTTAAAGCAATTTGTCCTCGAATCTCCCTTCCAAGGGTGGTGAAGAAGAATCTGTGAACAACTATGGCCACTATGATCGCACATCGGTCTCCCTCTCCCAAGTCTCATCCTGCACTCGCCCATGCTGCCATAACACCCACACCAGAGGAACATACCGACCACAGAGAACCTTCATGATGCAATCCACAATCCGAATAGGGTGCTCCTCGAAGGATACATCCACCTCCTACTCAACCTCCTCGAGTTAAAAAAAATGAGACGAGTCTGAAAAGTAACACTATAGATGAGAAACATGGAAGACGTCGTGCATAGACAAGTACCTCTGGGGTAACTGCAATTGATAGGCAACTGACCCGACTCTCTTCAAAACCTCAAATGGCCCGACTTATCTCAGTGAAAGATTCCCCTATCTCCTAATCCTCCTATGTCCCAACCTCGATGTGACATGCAAGAAAACTTGATCTCCGACCTCGAATTCTAGAGGTCACCTCCATCAATTATCATAAGATTTCTGCTAAGACTGTGCAGTAGTCACCCTCTTTCGAATCAGCTCCACCTGCTTAGTGGTATCCTGGACAAGACGAGGTCCGAGCATAGCTGCCTCTTCTGCCTCTATCCAACATAAGGGTGATCGGAATAACCTACCATATAAAGCATCATAAGGTGCCATCTGAATCATTGCCTAAAAACTGCTATTGTAGGCAAACTCCACTAGGGGTATGTGTCTCTCCCAAGAGCCCCCAAAATCTAGGACACATGATCGAAGCATGTCCTCCAAAACCTGAATTGTGCGCTCAGACTAGCCATTTATCTGGGGATGTAAGCTATACTCATAAGTACCTGTGTACCCAAAACCCTCTATAGACCCTGACAGACACGAGAAGTAAACCGGGAATCCCTGTCTGAAACGATAGAGTGAGGAACCCCATGCAAACGTAATATCTCTAAGATGTACAAATTTCCAAGCTCATAAACACTGAAGGTTTCCTTAATCAACAGGAAATGTGAAACCTTCATGAGTCAGTCGATAACAACCCAAACCGCATCATTCCCTTGAGGATACCTCGATAAACCTATCATGAAATCCATCGTGACATCATTCCACTTCCACTCGAGAATGAGTAACTACTATAAAATCCCTACTAGTCGTTGATGCTCCGCCTTCACCTGCTGATAGGTGGAACATATCATAACAAAACCAGCTACATACCTCTTCATACCTGGCCACCAATACTAACGATGTAAATCTCGATACATCTTGGTGAAACCAGGATAAACTTCCCATATTGAGGCATAAAAATCTCACAGTAGCTCCTCACATATGTATACTGACACCCATACGTGTCCATGAAAACACAAAAACCTTATCCTTACCTATGGTCCACCCAAGAGTAGGGTCCTTGCCCCGATACACTCTCCCGTAGGACCAGGCCTTCAGAATCTGATGGCTGCCTCCTTTAGACTCGATCTAGTAGAGTAGAGGTAACAACTATAGAAGAAAGAAAATTATGCCCCTATTTGTTGTGCACCACCAAATATATCTCAGAGAATTGATCCATAAGATTCCACTTACTATTGAACTCATGAAATACCTGTATCTGAGTCCTTCTCAACACATCGGCCACTGCGTTGCCTTTTCTAGGCGTGTAGGCAAGCTCAAAGTCGAAGGATTGAAGGAACTCAACCCACCTTCATTATCTCAAATTTAGATCTTGCATAGTAAAGATATACTTGAGGATTTTTTGGTCAGTATATACCACAAAATTCTCTCCCAAAAGACAATTTCTCCAACAGCGCAAAGCATGCACAACTGCAACTAACTCAAGATCATGCATCAGGTAGTTCCTCTCATGTGGCCTCAACTGCCGAGACCTGTATGCAATGACTCCTTCCCACTATATGAGCACTACTCCCAACCCAATACCTGATGCGTCGCAGTAAATAGTGTAACTCTTGCTTGGTTCCAACAAAATCAGTATCAGTGCTGAATTCAATCTCCCTTTCAACTCCTAGAAGACTGAATTGAAGGAATCTATCCACAAGTACTTCAAACTCTTCTTAGTCAGGCCCTTCAGTGGTGTTTCTAAGCGTGAGAAGTCTTGAATAAAGCATCTGTAGTAACTATCCATCCCCAGAAAACTTTTTACCTCGAAGATATTCTTCGGATACTCCTAGGAAACTATAGCTCTCACCTTCTCTAGGTCTATTGATACTATTGTCTTTGAGATGACATGACCCTAGAAGTGAATCTGATCCATCCAAAAGTGTCATTTTGTGAGCTTATCATATAACTGATGCTATCTTAGTGTACTCAAAACAATATCAAGATGGGTGGCATGATTGTGTTGAGTGTGGGAGTACACCAAGATATCATCCACAAACACTACCACAAAAGAATCCAAGTAAGGATGGAACACTTGGTTTATCAGTGCCAGGAAAACTGCCAGCACATTCGTGAGGCCGAATGATATAACCAAATACTCATATAGACCATACCTACTCTGAAAGGATTTAAGAGGTATATTAGTTGGTTTAACACGCAACTGATGATAACCAGATCTCAAGTCAATCTTCGAGAACACTCAGGCTACTCCAAACTGATCAAAGAGATAATCAATCCTTGGCAATGGATATCGGTTCTTGACCATCAATTGGTTCAGATTCTGATAATCCACAGAAATCCTGAGGGTACCTTCTACCTTCTTCACAAAAAGGACAGGAAAACCCCAAGGAGAAGTATTGGGTTAGATTAAACCCTTTGCCCGAAACTCCTCTAACTTCTTCTTGAGCTCCCGTAACTCTGGTGTATCCATCCTATATGAAGGAATGGACACCCATGCCACTCCTAGAACAAGCTCAATAGAGAAATAAACCTCTTGATCCAGAGGTAAACCTGAAAAGTTGGCTGGAAATACATACCTAAAACAATCCACCACTGGAGGAAAGTCCATCTGTGAATTCCCCTAGTCATCCATATATAAAATAGAAATCTGGGATGTAATTTATCCCAACCCATGATACTCAGGTCCATCTCTGCTCGCCTAGACATCCCATTCACCCTTGTGTAGAAAATATTTTCCCTCTGGTGACATGAAACTCGCCATGCAGTGATAGAGGTCAACAAAGGCTTTAAAAGAGACCAAATGGTCCATTATGAGAATGACATTGAAGCCTATCATCTCTAAGACATAGAGGTCCCATAAGAAGTGACATCCAAAAATATCAAGAGGAAACTCCCTACAATGACGTATACTAGCCTTCCTAATCCTCAATGGAGTGTCTAGCATCATAACATCATCATAAGTAAATATACAGAGACCAATGATCTCCACAATGAAAACCAATATTAAACTATGGGAAACCCCTATATCAAAAAGAGAAGAAGCTAAAACTGAGACAACTAGAATCATACCTCTAAATATAGAGGGTCCGAGATCCTACTCCTATTGAGTCTATTCCATCACAAATGTCTGACCTGTACCGTGGCCCTGTGACCCTACCTGGTTACCCTGAGCTGATCCACCCTATTATTACTGAAAACCTGTCGTCTGGCTACCACGACCACGACCACCTCCTCGGCCTAAATGGAATAACAAACTCTAGTTCCCTAACTGATGAGAAACTGGTGGTCCTAATCCTGAACGTGGATTCATAACAGATCCCCTCTCACCCACTATTGGTGATAACATCTTGAAAAAATGCTAAAGATGACCCATCTTGCCGCAAAATCAGCACTGAATTGGGTATCTCAGGCACTACGGTCTCGTGTGACCACTCTTTCTACACTGGTATCATACCACTTGGATACCTAAAGAAACATCCTTGTGGCGCTTCCTGCTATTGGTCGAATGAGTACCAACCCTGGATGCTGAACTACCCTAGATCACTGCTACAAACTCCCTTAGATTTCACTCGATAATCAGCGCCTGATTTACTATAGAATTCACCGAAGTCAACCTGAAAACATTCACCTGCAATCAAATATCATACCTGATACCATCCTCAAAATTCTTAGCCAGTGATAACTCATCACCCCCCAGAACAGGTGCGAAGCGCTGAATCCCTGTAAATCGAGAAGAGTAATCCATCACTGAAAGAGCACCCTACTCCAAATGCATGAAATCCTAGGCTCAGTCGGCCCTCAACGTCTTAGGGTAGAAGTAATCATAGAAGTTCCTTTGAAACTATTCCCAAGTCATGCCCTGATGACATCCTGCATGTGAGATAACATCCCACCATCTCTTGGTGGAATAACATAGCATGCAAGTCGCGAGCTTCACCCTCCTCTCAGGAGGTGTCTCAAGATGCTCAAAGATAGAAAGAATGGACTCCAACCATGACTCTACAATATAAGAACCCGAATCTTCGTTTCAGGTATGTCTTTACTTTTCTGGAGTTTTTGAGATTTTTTTGAGATTCTGGAAATTTTTGAAGTACACGCCGTGTACTTTCTGAGTACACACCGTGTACTTTCTGAGTACACACCGTGTACTTTCTGAGTACACACCGTGTACTTTCTGAGTACACACCGTGTACTCTTTTCCCGCTCGAACCTGTGTGTTGGCCATGTCCGGGCCACACACATGGTGTGTAGGGGTGACGTGGAGGCCATTTTTGGCGGAGTACGGAAAAACCCACTACACTCCGTGTACTTTAAAAATACACGCCGTGTACTTTAAAAATACACGCCGTGTACTTTAAAAATACACGCCGTGTACTTTTTTTTTCACTAAACGGACCGGGGTCGCGCCTAATTGGCATAATCATATTCTTCTAGGTCTGGTTCGTCCGAGAGCGACCCGTACGATCGGATCTTCCCCGAGATCCCACCTCTCCGTCCATTCCCCGATTCGAGCTCTGTCGATTGCGTTGGAAGTGCAGCGGTGAGTTCTCCTTTCTGCTTGAGCCTTGTTTTCCAATTCTTCCTCTTCCTCAACTTATCTATGGTTGAACGTTTTGTGCGTTTTCTCAGATCTACGATGTTATAGGGAGAATTATCCATCATGGTTCAAGTTTATTGATATCCTAGGATCGAGGTAGGTGGTTTGTGCCTTACCGTTCAAAGTCTCTGAATTTTATGTGAAAATTCCACCAATACCCGTGAACGGGGTATTGCGTGTTTACCTTTTTGCCTCGTTGTTTTCCTGCCTTTCTTGTATGATTGTGTAGAGGTAAATTGAACTTTTTAGAGGATAATTTGTTGTGCTTAGATATATTTTCCCCTTTATTTGTTCTGTTTACGACCTTTGGGTCTCGTTTTCCTTTGGCTGCTACACCTGTTTTCATGCCTTGCAGTTATAGGTTGAAGTGAAATTCATGACATGATTGTTGCCTTGTAGACTATTTAGATAAGTATATCTATAGGTTTACTTTGGTTATCCAAGTATCTCTATAGGTGTACTTTGTACTTATAGAATTATTATGCACAGACTGGCACGAGGCCGAGAGAACATGGTGCTGTAGACTATAAGGGATAGACCGAGTGAGCTTCCCAGAAAGTCTTAGATATTACAGACTACAGAGGGGATGAACCAAGTGAGCTCCCAGAGAGTCTTGGATTTTATAGACTACAGGAGGGTAGACCGAGTGAGCTTCTTCATAGAGTCTTACCTTGTTTGAATCTCTTTAAGAACCTTCCCAGGATAGAGGAGGAATTGACTGAGTGAGCTTCCTTAGAGAGTCTGTGGTATACCTGAGGATATAGGAGGAATTGACCGAGATAGATTCCTCAGAGAGTCTCTAGACCTTGGGGATAAGAGGGTTAGACTACGTGATCTTCCTCAAGAGAGTCCCTAACTACCCTATACTATAAGGGGAATTGACCGAGTGAGCTTCCCCAGAGAGTCTCATAAATTCGTATGACCAAGCCAGAGGGGTTAGGCTGAGCGCACTGCCCAAAGGGTTGTGGTACTTCTTGGATAGGACCAAAGGGGATGGCTGTGAGTACTTCCTAGAGGGTTTTAGGCTTATTAGATGTTTGTTTCACTACTGTTGATTTGTTGTGGATTGATTGCTGCTATGTATCATCCTGTTTTACTGCTTACTGTTTACTATCTTCTGCTTGCTGTTGCTGTTTACTGCTTATTGTACTTTTACCTGCCATATACTCACTGACTGTTAGGAACAGATCTTCGAGTGAATGCCTACTGGGATTTTATCTCACACCCTGTTTGGGCCATGATTTTGGGCCCAAGCAGACTATGCTGTTGTAGGTATAGACAAGGGCAAGCGCCCTTCGACTTCTGGAACTTGATTGCTTGGAGCAGGAGAGCATGGGACGAAGTTTTGGCTCACGATGCTGAGGAGCTGTTTACTTTTATTTTGTACTTGTTTTGGTACTGTAGTGTTTTCTAGCATTTTGACTTGTTTGGATGTTTTCCTAGTTATTTATCATGCATCATTTCATATATACATATGTGCTCCAGTTTGTTGATTTAGTCTTCCACTGTTATATTGTTGGTTATTACTGTTTCTGCTATTGTATGTTTATTATTCTTCCGCTGTGTACTCTACCAATGAGGGTATAGTTTCCCCACTATCACACCCAAGGCCCTCGCTGCTAGTCGGCAGCCTCTGGCGTTTGGGGAAATGCGCTTGAGGCCATGTGACCAACCGGGTACGGGGCGCCTCTGGGTGGCTTCCGGAACCGGGACATTACAAAGTGGTATCAGAGGAATTATTTTCTCTTGCATTACTATTTGAAGACTTTATCCAGGGATAGGACGGATTTGGTAATTGATAATAAGTTGTGCCCGGGAGTAGCTAACCCGTGTACAGGGAAAATCCATACTACCTCGTTTATTTTAGTTTTCTGGTTTTGAGATTTTACGATTGATACAATTTCACCTCGAGTGATTCACATGTTTTGTACTGTTATTTTTTTGATATTACAGTTCTATTTCTGTCCCAACCTGATGATATGAGGGTATGCCATCTCATGCATCATACATGCACTTGTAGAAATCACATGCCATGCATTCTTGCCATGCCATTTAGGGTGCATTGGCGATTGCATGCTGTTGTGATAGACGTTGTGTAGATTATGCATGATGTTGTGATAGATGCTTGATAGAATCTCTACTGCTTGTTAGAGAATTGTTTATGTTGTAATTTGTTTAAATGAACACCAAATTTTTATTCTTGAGGTGTTATGGGCCCTCTTTAATCGGAAATTTGTGGATCATGATCTTGTTTTCTCTTGTACATGACTGTAGGAGATGCCAAGCTTTGATTAATGGGGAGTATGGGCCCTCACGGATTGGAATTTGACACCTCTTTACCTTGTTTTCAGTGTTTCTGGGTTTCTGTGCAGTTTTTGAGCTACTACCCAGAAAAACCCAGAATACACGGCGTGTACTTTCTGGTTACACGCTGTGTAGTTTTTAGGCTGTGTTACTGACTGTGTGTGCAGGAACACGGTATTGTGAAAATAACGTCAGGAGAATGCCGTGTACGGTATGTACACGCCGTGTAGTGTCGATCCTTGTACCCGGCCGTATCACTAACAACACAGGTCGGGGAAGCTCGAGTAGAACACGCCGTGTGGGTGAAGAACACGCTGTGTAGTTCTGTCCAGGAACCCAGCCGTGTCACGAACAACACGGGTCGGCGTGACCTTCTCTAAGACACGCCGTGTTGCTTTTGGAACACGCCGTGTATTCTTGCCCAGGTACCCAGTCGTGTCACGAACAACACGGGATGGTGTCACCTTCTCCTATACACACCATGTTTTTTCGGAACACGCCGTGTAAGGGCCATCCGTGTAGACGGCTGTGTAACTAACAACATGGGCCGCCGAGTCAGTGTCTAGTACACGCCGTGTCCCTAGGGAAGACGCCGTGTAGTCAGAGGTTAGTTTGAACCATGTGAGTTAGTCGTGTAAAGAGACTCGGGCAGGGGAATAGTATTCAAGTACACGCCGTGTGTTGGGTCAATACACCGTGTAGTTTGAGGTGTTACACGACCTGTAGGGCAGGGGTACACGCCCATGTCAGTGGCTTCAGAAGACACGCCGTGTAGTTTTTATACACGCCGTGTAGTAGTGTTTTGTAAACTTGTGTGTTTTTCTTCCCCTGTTCCTGTTTTGTACTCTTGTGTTCTCTGTCCTTTTTTTTTCTGATCTAAGGTATACTTTTGATATTTCAGAGCTATGCCTCCGAGACATCCTCCGGTTGTACGTCTGTTGTCAGGCAGTGATTAGAAGCCATATATGGCTGATCAGGGACTTCATACCAATCCTCCAGTCGATCCAGCCTTGGCACCGTCTGACATACCAGTTGCAGGTGATGATGCACAGTTCAGGGAGGACTTCCTGAGGATGATGCAGACCTTCTAGGGAGCGCCGCCTCCTGCCCCGTCGATGGTTGAGTTGACGCGGGTTTTCCAGCAGCAACAACCTCCTACTTTTTTAGGGGATGGAGGACCCCAGGCTACAGAGTCGTGGATAGAGGCCACACTGACCATCTTTGAGCACCTAGAGATCCCTCCGGAGAAAAGGGTAAAGATGACTACTTATATGCTCCGGGACACCGCCAAGAGGTGGTGGGAGGTGATCTCACGGTCAGGGAATCAACAGGATATGTCTTGGGACGAGTTTCAACGCACCTTCTATGACTACTTCTACCTAGATACCCTGAGGGCCGATCAATCCCGGGAGTTTATGAGTCTGCAACAAGGTACTCTCTCTATTATGGAGTACTCATCTCATTTCACTAAGCTGCAGCGTTTCACACCGATCCCAGCAGGTGATGAGGTGTTCCTTGCTAGGAAGTTCGAGGACGGTCTCAGGTAGGAGATCCATTCCCAGGTGAATATCTTCCAGTTGACTTCGATATCCTCCATCGTCAACTAGGCGCTGATCACTGAGCGCAATCTAAGATATTCTGGAGTAGTGAGCCAGAGCGGTTCAATATCCAGAGATGGTGTTCCTCTTATGGACAGTAGGAAGCGTTGTAGAGAGTCTTCTCGAGGAGATCGAGGTTCGCGGGATGCGTCTTCTGGAAACCAGGTTGTATGCTACCAGTGCGGTAGGAGTGGGCATACTAGGCCTTAGTTCCAGAGGGATCCGATGGAGTGCCGGTCTTGCGGCAAGATGGGCCATCTTCAGCACTTCTATCATATCTTCTCACCATCAGATGGTGGTAGGGTTTCCTCTATGACCCCGCGTTTTGGAGATGTTTCACCAGTTTACTGCCAGTCAGGGAACTGGAGTTCTTCCAGCCATTCAGGACGAGGTGGAGGTCGCGGCCGTGGTGGTCAGTCACCAGGTCATCAACGACAACAGAGTGGATCAGCTCAGAGTGGTCAGCCAGGGGCGCAGGGCCGCGGTGCAGGCCAGTCTTTCGCCATGGAGCAGACCTTTCAAGAGCAAGATCCCGACCCTTCTACAGTTCAAGGTACGATATTAGTAGCCTCATTTTTTTCTTCATGTCTTTTCGATACCGGTGCTTCCCATATCTTTATCTCTGTTGCGGTTGTGGAGAGCCTTGGGCTCTGTATCTTTTCATCTGCCGACTTGTTTACTCTTGACACACCGTTGGGAACAAGGAAATCTAGTGTACGACAGTGTAGAGAGTTCCCTCTTGAGGTTTTGGGGTGTCATTTCTTATGGGACCTCTATGTCCTAGAGATGAAGGGCTATGAAATCATTCTCGGGATGTATTGGTTAGTTCCTTTCCAGGCAATCGTCGATTGCTATCACCGAAGGGTGAGTTTTGTATCACCAGAGGGAAGATCTTTCCTTCATAGAGGCGAGTGGGATGTCCAGGTGGGTAGAGCTGGACTAGAGCATCATGGGATAGGGGAAGTTATAACCTAGATTTCCAGTCTTTATCTGGATGACCAGGGGACTTCACAGTTAGACTTTTCTCCAGTGGTGGATTGTTTCAGGGATGTCTTTCCTGAGGACTTTTCAGGTTTACCTCCAGATCATAAGGTATAATTCTCGATTGAGCTCGTACCAGGAGCGGAACCAGTGTCCATTCCTCCTTATAAGATGGCTACACCTGAGTTGTAGGATCTCAAGAAGCAGTTGGAGGAGTTGAAGGCAAAGGGTTTCATCCGAACCAGTACTTCTCCATGGGGTTCGCCTGTCCTGATTGCGAAGAATCCAGACAGTACCCTTCAGCTTTGTGTGGATTATCGGAAGCTGAACGAGTTGAAGGTC
Source organism: Viscum album (assembly GCA_963277665.1). Taxonomy (NCBI): domain Eukaryota; kingdom Viridiplantae; phylum Streptophyta; class Magnoliopsida; order Santalales; family Viscaceae; genus Viscum; species Viscum album. Next base: position 490,631,932 of record OY728120.1, read on the forward strand.
AAGAACCGATATCCCTTGCCGAGGATCGATGATCTCTTTTATCAGCTTCTAGGAGCCCGGGTGTTCTTGAAGATTGACTTGAGGTCTGGTTATCATCAGTTGCACGTTAGACCATCAGATATACCTTTGACAGCTTTCAGGAGAAGGTATGGTCTTTTCGAGTATACAGTCATGCCGTTCGGTCTCATGAACGCGCCTGCAGTTTTCATGGAACTGATGAACCGAGTGTTCCATCCGTACTTGGACTCCTTTGTCGTGGTCTTCGTGGATGATATCTTGGTGTACTCTCACACTCGACACGACCATGGCACACATCTTGAGATCGTCCTGAGTACACTGAGAGAGAATCAACTTTATGCTAAACTCTCGAAGTGCCACTTTTGGATGGATCAGATTCACTTCCTGGGTCATTTTATCTCGGAGACAGGAGTGTCAGTGGACCTAGAGAAAGTGAGAGCTGTAGTTTCTTGGGAGCAGCCAAAGAACGTCTTTGAGGTGCGGAGTTTACTAGGGTTGGCCGGATACTACAGACGCTTCGTTCATGACTTCTTACGCTTAACAGCACTGTTGACAGGTCTGACCAAGAAGGGGGTGAATTTTTTATGGTCAGATTCTTGTGAGTCAGCCTTTCAGGAGCTGAAAGGGAGGTTGACGTCAGCACCGATACTAGTCTTTCTAGAGTCAGGAAAGGGTTACATTGTTTACTGTGATGCTTCAGGTATCGGGCTGGGATCTATGATCATACAGGGAGATGGAGTCATTGCGTATGGGTCTCAATAGTTGAGGCCACACAAGAGGAATTACCCTACGCACGATCTGGAGTTGGTAGCAGTTGTTCATGCCTTACATTGTTTGAGACACTATCTTCTGGGAGAGTACTTTGTGGTTTTCACCGACCACAAGAGTCTCAAGTATATCTTCACTCAACGTGATCTGAATCTAAGACAGTGCAGGTGGGTCGAGTATCTTTAGTCCTTTGACTTCGAGCTCACCTATACACCGGGAAATGGCAATGCAGTGGCATATGCGTTGAGCAGACGAACTCATATTCAGGCAATTCTGGAGGCCAGCAGTGAGTGGCAGCTTATGGCTCTGTTCTCCGAGATGCATCTGAAGGTGCACGACAGGCAGGGACAGGCTTTCCTTTCATCTGTGGCTGTTAACTCTACACTTGTTGATCGGGTACGAATGAGGCAGCTATCAGACTCAGAGGCCTTGGTCCTGCGGGAGAATGTGTCAGGAGGGGACCCTCTTCCTGGATGGACAGTGGGCGAGGATGAGATCTTGTGTTTCCAGGGATGCGTATGGGTGCCAGCAGACATACGTGAGGAGCTGATGTGGGATTTCCATTCCTCAGTGTGGGCAGTTCATCCTTGCGTCACCAAGATGTATCAGGATCTTCATCACCAGTACTGGTGACCAGGTATGAAGAAGTATGTTGCTGGTTTTATCATGAGATGTTCTACTTGTCAGCAGGCGAAAGCAGATCATCAGCGACCAACAGGGCTCTTACAGCAGTTACCCATTCTGGAGTAAAAGTGGAATGATTTCGCGATGGACTTCGTGACCGGGTTTCCGAGATCACCTCGGGGAAGTGATGATGTTTGGGTTGTTGTCGACAGGCTTAAGAAGGTTGCACACTTCTTTCCAATCAAGGAAACCTTCAGTGTTGATGATCTGGGACAACTGTACATCCGATATATTGTACGTCTACATGGAGTTCCACACTCCATTGTTTCAGAAAGGGATGCGCGCTTTACCTCTCGGTTCTGGAAGGGACTTTAGAAGGCTTTGGGTACATAGTTACTTTTGAGTACAACATACCACCCCTAGACAGATGGCCAGTCCGAGCGTACAATCCAGGTTCTTGAGGATATGCTCCGAGTTTGCATTCTAGACTTCGAAGGTTCTTGGGAGAAGCATATACCTATTGTGGAGTTCTCCTACAACAACAGTTTTCAGGCGACCATTTAGATGGCACCATATGAGGATTTGTACGGTAGGCCATGCCGATCACCCTTGTGCTAGCTAGAGGCAGGAGAGGCAGCTTTGCTAGGACCTCATCTTGTTCAGGAGAACTCAGAGCAGATAGAGTTGATTCAGAAGAGGATGGATACAACACAGTCTCAACAAAAGTCTTATGCTGATCAGTGGAGATGACCTTTGGAGTTCGAGGTTGGAGATCAGGTTTTCCTACGTGTCGCACCGAGGTTGGGACACAAGAGGATTCGGAGATAGGGTAAGCTTTCACTACGGTACGTCAGGCCATTTGAGGTGTTGGAGAGAGTTGGGCCGGTTCCCTATTGGTTGCAGCTACCTCAGAGGTACCGGGATATGCATGACGTCTTCCACGTCTCTCAGCTCCGACGTTACTTTTCAGACCCGTCTCATGTCTTTCAGCCCGAGGAGGTTGAGCTCGAAGCGGATGCATCATTTGAAGAGCATCCTATCTGGATTGTCGATCGCAGTATGAAGGTTCTCCAAGGACGGTCTGTCCCTATGGTACGAGTGCTATGGCAGCATGGGTGAGTACAGGACGAGACTTGGGAGAGGGAGGCTGAGGTTCGATCGCAGTGGCCGAAGCTGTTCGAGGTTTCTTCTTCTACACCCATCTAGGGAAATTCGAGGATGAATTTCTTTAAGGGGAGAAGTTTGTAAGAACTTGGATCTTCATTTCAGGTATGTATTTATTTTTCTAGAGTTTTTGAGAATTTTTAGAGATTCTGGAAATTTTTGAAGTACACGCCATGTACTTTATGAGTACACGCCGTGTACTCTTTTCCCGCTCGAAGCTGTGTGCTGGCCATGTCCGGGCCACACACACGGTGTGTAGGGGTGACATGGAGGCTGTTTTTGGTGGAGTACAGAAAAACCCACTACACGCCGTGTACTTTAAAAATACACGCCGTGTACTTTTTTTTTCACTAAACAGACCGGGGTCGCGCCTAATCACCATAATCATCTTCTTCTAGGTCCGGTTCATCTGAGAGCGACCTGTACAGCCGAATCTTCCCCAAGCTCCCGCCTCTCCGTACATTCCCCGATTCGAGCTCTGTCGATTGCGTTGGAAGCGTAACAGTGAGTTCTCCTTTCTACTTGATCCTTGTTTTCCAATTCTTCCTCCTCCTCAAGTTATCTAAGGTTGAAAGTTTTGTGCGTTTTCTCAGATCTACAACGTTATAGGGAGAATTGGCCAACTTGGTTCAAGTTTATTGATCTCCTAGGATCTAGGTAGGTGGTTTGTTCCTTACCGTTCAAAGTATCTGAGTTTTATGTGTAAATTCCACCAATACCCGTGAACGGGGTATTGCGTGTTTAACTTTTTGCCTTGTTTTTTTCCTGCCTTGCTTGTATTCTTGTGTAGAGGTAAATTGACCTTGTTAGAGGATAATTTTTTGTGCTTGGATGTATTTTTCCCTTGTTTTTTTTGCTTACGACCTTTGGGTCTCGTTTTCCTTTGGCTGCTACACCTGTTTTCATGCCTTGCAGTTATAGGTTGAAGTGAAATTCATGACATGCTTGTTGCCTTGTAGACTGTTTAGCTAAGTAGCTCTATAGGTTTACTTTGGTTAGCCAAGTAACTCTATTGGTGTACTTTGTCCTTATAGAATTATTATGCATAGACTGGCACGAGGCCGAGAGAATCTGGTGCTGTAGACTATAAGGGATAGACCGAGTGAGCTTCCCAGAAAGTATTAGATATTACAGACTACAGAGGGGATGGACCGAGTGAGCTCCCAGAGAGTCTTGGATTTTATAGACTACAGGAGGTTAGACCGAGTGATCTTCCTCAGAGAGTCTTACCTTGTTTGAATCTCTTTAAGAACCTTCCTAAGCTAGAGGAGGAATTGACCGAGTGAGCTTCCTCAGAGAGTATGTGGTATACCTGAGGCTATAGGAGGAATTGACCGAGATAGCTTCCTCAGAGAGTCTCTAGACCTTGGGGCTAAGAGGGTTAGACTGCGTGATCTTCCTCAAGATATTCCCTGAATACCCTAGACTATAAGGGGAATTGACCGAGTGAGATTCCCTAGAGAGTCTCATAAATTCGTATGACCAAGCCAGAGGGGTTAGGCTAAGCGTATTACCCAGAGGGTTGTGGTACTTCTTGGATATGACCAGAGGGGATGGATGCAAGTACTTCCCAGAGGGTTTTCGGCTTATTAGCTGTTTGTTTCACTGCTGTTGATTTGTTGTGGATTGATTTCTGCTATGTATCATCCTGTTTTACTGCTTACTATTTACTGCCTTCTGCTTGCTGTTGCTGTTTACTTCTTATTGTACTTTTACCTGCCATATACTCACTGACTGTTAGGCATAGATCTTCGGGTGAATTCCTACTGGGATTTTATCTCACACCCTGTTTGGGCCATGATTTTGGGCCCAAGCAAACTATGCTGTTGTAGGTATAGACAAGGGCAAGTGCCCTTCGACTTCTGGAACTTGATTGCTTGGAGCAGGATAACATGGGACCGAGTTTTGGCTTACGATGCTGAGGAGCTGTTTACTTTTATTTTGTACTTGTTTTGGTACTATAGTGTTTTCCAGCATTGTGACTTGTTTGGCTATTTTCCTAGTTATTTATCATGCATCATTTCATATATACATATGTGCTCTAGTTTGTTGATTTAGTCTTCCACTGTTATATTGTTGGTTATTACTGCTTCCTCTATTATATGTTTATTCTTCTTCCACTGTGTACTCTGCCAATGAGGGCATAGTTTCCCCACTATCACACCCAAGACCCTCACTTCTAGTCGGCATCCTCTAGCATTTGGGGAAATGCGCTTGAGGCCATGTGACCAACCGGGTACGGGGTGCCTCTGGGTGGCTTCCGGAACCGGGACGTTACATATAGCCTATGGTCCTCTATAACCTGAAAAAGTGGGAGGATGCTGCTGCTGGAACACCCATGTCAACTCTGCCATAGTCGGGGCAGGATGTGGTGCTCCCTGAAAATTCTGCATCATCCTTATAAATCTTTCACGGAACTGTGCATCATCACCTGTGTCTGGTATAATAGCTGGTTCCAAGATGGTCATGATGGGAGGATCTATGGGTAGTCCTTGATCCACCATTTCTGGTGTCTGATCATCACCCTATACCTGGCGTACAACCGGAGGGCATCTTGGTGGCATGACTTTGCAAGGTCAAGTGCACACCTCAGTTCAAGATTATCAAGGACTGCAACTTAGAAGTGCAAGAATGTAACAAGAGAAAGAAAACATTCAAGTCTTATAAAATAGGGTTACATGACGTGTAGAACCACTACATGACATGTTCTCTTAAGCCTTAATCATGGGCATTTACCTCTTCCATCTAGGTCGTGTAACACCCATACACACATTGTGTTCCTCTTGAGACACAATGTGTACTTGAATATTCTCTCCTACCAAGTACTTCTACAAGACTAGAACTACATGGTTTCTCTTGGTGTAGCAATACACGAAGTGCACACTCTAGACACGACATGTACTAAAAAGGTTCCATTCACCCATGTCGTTAGTCACACAGCTAGGCACACAGTTGATTACAACATGACATGTACTCCCAATACACGATGTGTTCTACCAAACCAACCCCATGTCTCTGATCACATAGTCAGTCACACGGTCGACAACTACACATCATGTACATATGGTACATGGCGTGTACTTAAGAAAAGTTATTTCTTCCAGAACAGAAGAACACATGGTGTGTGTTCATAACATCACACGCCGTGTTTTTTAGGTTTTCCGAACAGTAAGCCTCTGAAACTTCTACAAAACCCCCAAAATCTTAAAATTTGTCCAATTCATGCCAATTTACGATCTGTGAGAGCCCATAATTACTTCGAATAAAAGTTTGGAATTCATATTCATATCATATCTTAACCGAATTCAATTAAAGTTCAAACATGATCCACAAAATTCCGTTCCAATAGGGCCCATAAAACCTCAGGGACCAAAGCTTGGCATCCATCCAAATGAAACTTTACATGTACCCATAATCCCATCAAAATAGCAGGTATTTATATCATGTCATCTATCACAACAACATGTATCTCTAGCATGACATCTATTACAACAACATGCAATTGGTAATGCACCCTAAATGGCATGAAAAGAATGCATGACATGTGATCTCTAGCAAGTACCTATATGATGCATGAGATGACATACCCTCATCTCATTGGGTTGAAACAGAATAGAACCTCAATAATATCAATTACAATATCACAAAACAAGTGAATCACCCAATAGTGAAATCAAATCAACCGTAACAATTGCAAAACTAGAAAAAATGCAATATTCGGGGTAGCTTGGCTTTTCCCTGTACATGAGTTAGCTACTCCCGAGCACATATTATTACCAACTTCCCATTCCTTCCTATCCCAATCTATTGGATCCAAATAGTAAGGTAAATCAGGAAATAAAATCCTCCGATACCACTTTGTAAGGTCCCAGATCCAAGTGCTGCCCAAAGGTGCCCCGAACCTGGTTGGTCACATGACCTCAAGCACATTTCCCCAAAAGCCAGAGGCTGCCAAATAGTATCGAGGGAAAAAGTATGATATTGGGGAAAATATTCTCTCATTGGAATAGTATACATAGTGGAATCTAAATACTAATCAATAGTAATACCATACAACAGAAGTAAACAGTGGAAGACTGAAAGTAAATACAACAGAAGACACAGTATATATATATATATATATATATATATATATATATGATGCATGACATATGTATCTAAGAAAACATCCAAACAAGTCACAATGTTGGAAAGCAATACAAAAACCAAAGTACAAAATAAACAAGTAACTCCAATAGCATCGCAAGTCTCAGCTTGGTCCCATGCTCTCCATCTCCAACAACAATCAAGTAACTGATAAAGAAGGGTTCTTTCCCTTATCTAAACCTGCAATCATATAATATATTTGGGTCCAAAATCATGAACCAAATAGGCTGTGAGATGAATCCCATTAGGCATCCACCAAAAGATTTGTGCCTAACTATCAATGAATATATATAGCAGTTAATATGCAAGAATGAAGAAATAAACTAGGAAGTACTCAAAATTAAACAATCCTACAGTTTCAATTATGTACATTTAACATTATTTATTCATCAATTGAATCATGTAACCTTGGGATCTAGCCTAATAACTATATCCCCCGAGTAAAGTAACCAGAACAGATATCTCATAAGACCATATAAACAATCAAGAAGACTGAGTCCAAGCTTGTGTTTTGGCTTGGAAGACTCCTCAAAATCATTCAATTATTCATACATGAATCCTTGGGAAGTTATCATAGTATATCCCCTCTGGTCTAACATAGCATCAATTCATTAGATAACGACCCTTTGGGAATCTCTCATAGTCTATCCCCTTTGGTCTAACACAACATCAATCAATTAAATAATGACCCTATGGGAAAGATCTCATGGTCTAACCCCTTTGGTCTAACATAGCATCAATAATTATAAACGACCACCTGGGAAATCTCTCACAGTATAAAACCTTGGGTCCAACATTCATTTAATCAAATAATAATGATCACCTGGTCAGATCTCATGGTCTAACACAAACAATTATAGATGACCATCTGGGCTGCTCTCACGGTCTAACACCTTTGGTCAAATTTCTACACCAAGGCTCTCACGGTCCTATGTAAATAGTGTGCAAGTCCCCTCAGTATTCACGGTCTAAGGCTCTCATGGTCCATTGGAGAAATATCACGCATATCATATCAAAGTAGCTCATGTAATCTATAACTACTACATGGCTTAAACATTCTCAATGAATATCATAGGCATTTCTTATAATTAATCAAATTCCATCCTAATCAAATAAGGCATGGAAAATAAGGTATGCCTCATATGAAACCTATACTAAACAGTTATAAACAATCAATCAAGGGAAACACACCCATGGGGTGTCCCTTTGACAAGTTATTTAACCTTATGCATAAGCAAAAACCCTTATTCAATTAATCAAACCATATAAGGTAATAAATAGGGTTAAATTCCAAACCAAAAAATACCCAAAACATGGGTATGCAACACTTTTATCATATATAATTCAAAGACAACCAACTAAAGGCACAAACCACCTACCTCAATGTTGTACGATCGATATAATTGAATTTCGGCCCTTGAATCGGCCTATATCGGTGTAGATCTACAAAAAAGTGAAAAAAACCCAACCTTGAATAACTCAAATGAGAGAAGGAATCAGGAAGAAAGGCTCTAGGGGTTTTGAGAACTCACCGATGGGATTCCAACGCACTTGACGGTGTCTCAATCGAAACTTGGATGGAGAATCAGGAGGGGTTTGAAGTTCTTCATCCATTCTATTACTCTCATGTATGAACCATGGGAAGAAGAAGATGTTTACAAACATAAGACACGATAATTCTCCGATATATCAAATAAAAAAGAAAATTACATGGTTTGTTCATTAAAACTACATGTCGTGAATTAGTCTTAATCGACCCCTGACTTAAGCGGTCTTCCAGGTCACCACATGACCATGTACTCGGCCGTTACACAACCAGTACACAGCTGTACGCAGCAACCAGGTACACAACATGTACATAAAAGTACATAATGTGTAATTAGAAAAACCCAATTTCTTACTTTTTTCTAAAAAAAACCCAAAATCAAGATCCATACCTGAAAAGAAGATCCAAGTTCTTACAATATGGGTCCCACAAAAACACTTTTATTTATTTTTTATGAATAAAATTATAACAATCCGTCACTTTTATTCATAAATATTATCTCTTCAGATCACAAGTGAACCATTATAAATAATAAAGGCAAATTTAAAATTAAACATTTACTAAGAATCAACATCTCAAAGTATTATTAGATTTACAAGTAGTCAAAACATTAAACTTATTAATATTTAAGATAAACTAGAGATTTCATATATACAATGATCTTTCCATATAACATACTATTTTTAGCACTTTTATGGCTACATGTTTATATCTTTTTCATAAATTCTATATGGAGCAAACCCATTAACTCCTATAAGAAGTGACACCACTTATAAGTTCATACAGACAAAATATTACAATGTTTTTCCATTATTAAAACAAATAACTCATTGAGTCTTAATAATTTGTTAAGAGTTTATAACTAAACCTCTATTTTAACATATGATATCGACACCAAGTAGTTGAGGTTATAATTATAAATACCAACAATCATTTTCGTAACTTATTTTTACCCATTAAATACTTTGATTAAGATCTACCTAAAGAAAGAGTTGGGCTTCCATTAAAAAAATGATTTATTATATGGATTTTAAGCTCATATCTTCATTAGTTGTATGAATTATCTCTCTCTATGGAGATTTTTTAAATGGACCCGTAAGGTTTTTACATTATCTCACATCGGCAATTGTTATGGTACTGTCTTGTAACAATCATCTCACATAATAATATCTCAAATTTATATGTTTAGACATAATATTGTACATGTAACTATATGTTTTTGATAAAGTTGTTTCACTATCATAATAAACAGAGATAAGAGACATCAGACCATGCCACAATATAATACTCAATAATATATTCCTAATCCATTCATCCTTTTTTCCACATGCTACTAAGGTGATAAACTTTGACTCCATGGTCAAATGTGAAATACATGTTTGTTTCTCACTCACTCAAGAAACAATACAACCTCTAAGAGAAAACAACCATCCAAATATGGATTGATTATCACCAATACTAGTAATCTAACTCGCATTGGTGCATCCTTCTAATTTAGCTGGATAATCATTGTAGTATAAACTTAAATCTTTTGTCTTTATCAAGTATCCAAATATTCTCATTATAAATTTCCAATGATCCACACCAGTATTATTAGTATATATAATCATTTATCATACGATAAAAGCATTATCAGGTTTAGTACAATGAATTTCATACATTAAAGAACCAACTGCACCAGCATACCCAAGTTGTACTACAGCTCTGCCCGTATTCATAAAGTGTTTAACACTAGAATCAAATGGATTATTAACATCATTGAAACCAAGATGATCAAATTTATTTAACATTTTTCTATGTAATGATACTATCTTAAAGAATAACCCCCACTATATTTTCTAACTTTAATACCAAAAATAGTATCAACTATTCCAAGATCCTTCATTTTAAACATAGATGATAAATAATTATTTGTCTCATTTACACCAAATCATATTGGTTCAAAAAATTAACATATTATCCACATATAGAGACACAATAACTCTATATTCTTTTATAAACTTTGAAAAAAAACATTTTTGTGACATCCCAAACCCAGTTCACTCAGAAGAAACTGAACCTAATTGATTACATGGACTCAAGTGCACCTCCTCATACACTAGAGGTTGCTGACTAGTAGTGAGGGCTTAGGGTTTGTCCATGGGGAGACTATGCCCTCAAGTCAGCGTGGAGCACAATGGTAGATGATATATAATAAACCAATAGAAGAAATAATAATAATATGAATTACCAGAAGCAAAAATAATCATCCAGATAAATATCACTAGTGGCATATACAAATGATGTCATGACATGGTAACATACAAAATAAAGGGGAATACTAATGATACAGAGCATAAAACATATACAACATGCTATACAAAAATAAAAAAAATACCAAAAGCTATCTCCAATAGCATCATGAGCATAAGCTCAGTCCTCTTCTCTCGTACTCCATCTTAGTATAGAAAATCAAGCATATATAGTTGGAGTCTTCCCTTTATACCAACTTTCATCCATGAAATATACTCATTAAGCCACCACCAACGACGTCTAGTATGATCTATCTAGTGAATATAAAATGAGAAGTGTGCGTGTATAACAATTAATAAGAAGTAATGAAAACTATAACCTAGTCAGCTCAGGTTCCAAAAGGACACTTGACTAACTCTACCTACTTTGGCCTAAGATGAGATATCTCTATTTATGTGTCACCATGTATGTTAGTATACATATATGTAGATAAGTATGTGTGTATATAAATACTATATATGTAATAAAACACACACAGAGAGATATATATATACACACACATAATTCTAACCAGGACTAGAGGTGTAACTCATCAGGCATCCATACATGAACATAAGGGTCTCATATTTTATACAAGGGTTTCCATGACCAAATGTCTCATAGAATTATAAGGGACACCATGCCCAAGTATCATGAATAATAATAAGGGATTCCATGCCTGAGTATCATTTGTAACGGATTCCATGCCTGCGTATCATCTTGAGTATAATAATAGTAAGGGATTAAATACCCAAGTATCATAATAGTAAGAATTATCAGTCATGATTTAACATAATTCATGTGATAGTTTTTACCATTTTACATTTCATTTAGTCAAGGGAATAATCCACAATTTATATAAGTGTAACATCCCATTATCGATCTGACAGGTATTCCCTTTACCTAATCATGGATTTTCCTTTTGAGTAGGATTTAGAATGAATTGGGAGGATACCTATAATTGTGAAGTTAGAGATTTGTTGTACTCTCAGATTTAATCAATGTTTTCTACAGGCTTCTGGAGGGTTACACGTTGTGTAACCGGGTTACATGATGTGTAATGGTTTCTAGAGGCAATTCGTGAAAGGATTCATGCTATGAAGGTTACACTTTGTGACTAGCCTTCACAAGTAAAGAGTTATTTAATGAATAGTTTTCAATTTAAAGCGACATGTTTTTCAGTGGTTATGAAACTTAACTATTTCACGACGTGAAAGGGTATTACACTTTGTCTTATACCCAGAATTCATTTTTTTTAAATGGGTAGAACAACTGATATCTCTTTTCTCCTCTACTTTAGTTTCTTCTCTATTGACCTAAATCCTTCCCCAGGTGATCTTGAATCTCTCCAACCCTTCCATACCCTTTCTTTTTATGTTTGATCATCGTTAAACTTGTGGTGTGATTCCCAAGTAAGCTTTATCCCTCATTCTTCATCTTTCTCATTTTCTCCTCCTTTGGGATTTCAATATATCATCCTAGAATTGATGGATTTATGCTCCTTGATTTTGGATTTCATTTCTAGGTTGAGTTTCATGGTCTTCTACACCTTCGTTCTTGTTGACAGGTTCCATTGCAAGTGTTTAATTTTGGGAAAAGTTAGGTGATTCCATCCCGTTTAGCAAAAATGATTAACTTTGAATTGATTGATTTATTTCAACTATAGATTTAAATTGTTTTTCTCAAACTTTCTTTTAATTGATGTAATAAAATCCAATTCCAGTGAATTGTGATATTTGAAATGGTTTTTCCATGAGAATTGGGAAAACCCCCAATTCCATTGAATTGGGGTGTGTTTATGGAAATTAGTTGATTTAAATTGTTTAATTTAAATTGGAATTTTTATGTAAATGATTTTAATTAAATTGTGGAAATAAATTGTGAAATTTACAGAATTAGTTTTGAATGGATTACGAACTTGTGAAAATGGCTTAAAATGTATTGATAGAAACCCAGTTGTTTTATCTTTTTAAAGAGGCATGTTTTTGATTAAAACCTATTTTGGTTTTAAATGAAAAAAATGGGATTGAAATTGAGGAATGAGATCTAATTGTATTTTAATCAGTCTTAAAATAAATTTCCCATCATTGATTGTGTAAGATCACATGTAAGCCTTAGGTAGTTTGTAAGTTATTTGGACACACTCTACGCTATTACAACGTTCTAAAACATACATGTAGCAAGTCACATCCCCGATTGGATGGTAACGAGTTGCCTTTGGAAAATGTCTGGGGGAAGTGTGTATACATATATTGCTGGGATCACTTAGAGAGTTCATACTCCTATATCCTGGAACATACATACCTTTTGGTAGATGACCATGTTGCTTGCTTGTTTTATATTTGAGATATAAATGTTTTCCAATGTTGTAAAACTACTTTAAATGACTTATGAATTTACATAAATTATTTTATGCAACCTTTTTATACAAGACATTATTTTAGAAATATTTCATCACTTTTAAATCCTTTACTTAAAGTATTTTTCCATCATTTGAACTGTATAACATGATTTTTTTAAACATGATTTGAAAATGACAAACCTATTTATTTTAAAATTGAAAGAATTCCTTTGGTTAATCTAATTTTGGAATCTTTTATGGAATCCTTGGTGAGACCCTACCAGGATTTTTAGCTCACACCCTACTTGTACCTTCAGGTGTTTTTATAATATCTCATTCCAGGTTTGAGTAAGAAGAAAAGATCTCTTGGAGGTGGATACAACTATTGAACCTTATACATGGTGAGTCGTATCCTTAGGGACTTGGGTTGTTTTTCACTATTTTGGTACTTGGGTTTTAGTAATTTGGGATTGTTTATGCACTATTTTATTATATTACTTTACTTACAGTAGAGTTACTTTTGTTATGCATACCGACTTATCTCTTTTTTACTTCTACAATGCTTGTGGAAAAACTATTAACACTTTCAATTGTATGATTCCAGGTGCCATTCAATGACCCGTGGGGATCAGGAATTTCCTTCAGGCTATGTTAGGGCCAGCTCAGTTATCGGGTTACTAGGGTACCTGGGATGGTTCATGACAAAATGATATCAAAGGAGGTTGTTAACCTTTTGTCTTAAAGTTAGTATGCAGTTGAAATCTTTTTGGGACTTAGGAGGTAGTTGCAATTGAGTTCCTGACCAACTCTCACCACAATAAACCTTAAGTCTCCAGGGTGGTTAGAGAATTATGTATTGTGGATTAGTTGTAGTCTTTTCCCTATTTTTATTTGGATTGAGTGGGATCCAAATCTTATTGTTTCGTATGTTGGAAATAATTTCCATTTTTTCTCAGTTTGAGTGTCATTCTGAAGTCTTCCTTATTGTCTGACGATGTTGTGTAGCAACATGCCTCTGAGAAGATGCAAAAATTAGATCTAGGAGGAAGCTACTATTGGACCGTAGCGAGAAAACCCTCCAGTGGACCCAAATTTAGTTGAGGTGATTGTGTGCACTGCCCAAGCTCTGGGACATGCACCACCTCCAGTTCCTGTATAGGCTCCAACTGTGGTTCCTCAAGGGAATGTTATTCAAAATCATTCTCAAGATTTCATTTTATAGAATCCATAAGTTTTCAAAGGCTCTAATGATCCTCAACATTACAAGGAATGGTTGGGAAAGATAGAACATCTATTTGAGTTCATAGAGACACCGAATGAGATTAAGGTAAAGTGTTCCACCTTCATGTTGGAAGGACCGAGCAGGAGATGGTGGGACATGATGGTGATAACAAAGAAACATGAGGGCTTAGTGTGGAAAGAATTCAGGATTATTTTCACCAACCATTTTTATCCAGATTCAATGATGTTGGCCAAGGCTATGGAGTTTTTCAATCTTGAGCATGCCGATAAAACCATGACTGAGTATTCAAATCACTTTACTAAGCTGATGATTTTTTTTACGAGATTGTATCTAATGAGAATATGAAGGATTGAAGGTTTGAGTTGGGAATTAAATCATATATTCGTTATTAGGTTTTATTGCTAAAGCTTCCCACTTATGCTGATGTATTGGATAAGGCGATGATGGTCGAGATGGTCCTGATTGGAAAGTCAGGGTTATTAGAATTTTATTTCTCTCTTAGTGGTAGTGTGAGTTCCTTCAAGGTAAAATGGAAGCATGATGATTCTTGCAGTAATTATTTATGGCAGAGTCATTCTCGACCTCTTAAATTGCTAAGAGTAAGCCCTTTTATTTGCTACCAGTGTGACAAAATGGGACATTATAAGAGGGTTTACACTGAGGTACCCAATAAATGTAGTTCCTTAAGATGTTCAGGACACTTACTGAGATTATACCATAACTTTTCTACTCCCCATAGTGAGACAGGATCATCAGCTACTCCTAAAACTGTGGGGAAATCAGACGATTCATGTATAAAATATATCCAACCACAAGCATCCAAAACGAAGATACTTCATGCAATAGAAGATTCTCCAGAGTAATCAGGCATGATTCCAACAACCATGAGAGGTACCACCACTATAGATTCATCATTATTTACTACTCTATTTGATACTGGTGCATCTCACTCATTTATTTCAACCTGTATTGTTAATCTCCATAATATTCTTACGGTGCTTTTATCTTGTGAAATGAATATTACTACACCCCTTGGTACAAAGAGAGAATGAGGTATCTATAGTCTCACTTGTGCCTTCTCTTTATCTGATGTCGAGATATCTTGAAGTTTTTTGGTCCTCGACATGAAATCTCTTGATGTCATATTTGATATGGATTGGATCATTTTTAATAAATAACATATTTATTTTTATCTCCAGCGGGCCAACATTACTACACCCAATGGTCTGTCTCTTGTCTTTCAAGGAGAATGGGACCTGAGGTCGAGTGGGGAAAGACCTTATTATTTGGAGTTGGGGAAAGTAATATTAGTGTTTGATTTTGATCTAGATCATGAATCTTTGAGCAGTGATCTCCCTCCAATTGTCATTGAGTTTTTTGATGGGTTTCCTTATAATTTCTTTGGTTTGCCACAAGGGAGGTTGAGTTTCATTGACTTAACGCCTGACACTCAACCGATTTCAATTCCCTCTTACTGAATGACTCCATATGAAATGAAATAGCTGAAGTCACAATTGGATGATATTCTTGAGAAAGTATTTATACACCCTAGTGTGTCACCTTGGGAAGTTCCAATTCTCTTCTCTAAGAAAAATGATTGTTCTATTCAATTATGTGTTGACTACTGAAAACTCAATCAATCTACAGTAAATAAAAAGTATCCGTTTCCATATATTGATGATCTGTTTGATCAGTTGAAAGGGAAAAATTGGTTTTCAAGGATCGACCTTTGATCTGGTTACCATCAGTTGAGGATAAAAGAATCTGACATTCAGAAAACCGCCTTTTGGAGTAGGTATGACCATTATGAGTACCCTGTTATTCCATTTGGTCTGAAAAATGATCCTGTAGTTTTCATGGCTCTAATGAAAAAGATTTTCCACGAGTATCTGGATACCTTTATGGCATTCATTGTGGGTGTCATCCTCATTTACTATAAATTTGAGGAGGATGATGTGCATCACCTGAGGACAATTTTGAGTTTTTTGAGAAATCACAGACTCTACACCATGTTTTAAAAGTGTGATTTCTAGATTCAGAAAGTGAAATTCTTGGGGAATGTGGTGTCTGAACAGGGTATATCAGTTGATCTTGAGAAGTTAAAGGCTATTATGACTTGGGATCAACCATTAAATATCTTAGAGATTAGAAGATTCTTTGGATTAGGTGGATATTATCATTAGTTCATAAATGGATTCTTGAAGTCAGCTTCTTCGATGAATTTTATGACTTGGAAGGGGGTGAATTTTTCTTGGAATGATAAATTTCAGAGTTCTTTTTTTGAGATGATTTTTTTTTTGAAAATACACCAGTGTTGACTCTTCCAAAGGCTGAGAATGACTATGTGATCTTTTTTTTATGCATCCAGTTCAGGCTTGAGATGCGTTCTTATGTAGGGAAATCATGTAGTTGCTTATAGATATTGTCATCTTAGGCCACATGAGAAGAATTATCCTACCCATGACCTTGAACTTTCATCTGTGATGAATGAACTTAAGTGTTGGCGACACTACCTTTTCAGAGAAAGTTTTACTATGTATTCAAATCTCAACATCTTGAGTTATATCTTCTCTTAAAAATATTTGAATCCCCATTAGAGGTGTTAGGTGGAATACCTGCATTATTTTGACTTTGAAATCACTTATACCCTAGGGAAAGGGAATTCCATTGTAGATGAATTAAGCAAGAAAATTTCAACCTAGGTAGTGAAATAATCTCAAGAAGAGTGGAATTTGATGGCTCTCTTGCACAGTTGAATATTGGAGTTCAAGAGAAAGGAGATAAAGTTTCTTTATCCAACATTTAGTTTACATCCACTATTATCAAGATGATTCTTCATGATCAAGAGATTGATGATGAATTATGTAGAATTAGATACTCTATTTATGGTGGGGAGACTGTTACCCTATGGTCATTATCCAAAGAGGGTGTTCTATGTTATCAGAATCACTTTATTGTGTCGTTAGTGGAAAGGAAATCTGTGATGGGGGATTGTCATAATTCCAAGTGGGATTGGAACCCAGGAACCACTAAGATGTTCTATGATATATGGAGGTGGTTCTAATGGCCATGTATGAGATGGGGCATTGCTAAGTTTGTTTCCCACTATTATACATTCTAGTAGGTTAAGGCTGACCATCAGAAACCTTCAGTTTTACTTTAGCCACTTCCAGTACCTACTTGGAAGTGGGATAAAATCTCTATGGACTTTGTGATTGGGTTGCCTCATACCTATAGAAAGAAGAATGTGATACAGGTTGACCAAGTCGGATCACTTTATACCCATTCATGATACAACCAAATTTGAGGAGTTGGTAAATCTCTATGTGAAATAGATTGTTCGTTTGCACATAGTTCCATCTGCTATAGTTTTTGATAGGGATCCTTGGTTCACTTCTCACTTTTGGATAGGCCTTCAAGAGGCACTAGGATCTCAGTTTCGATTGAGCAAAGACTATCATCCATACTCAGATGGCCAGACAGAGAGAGATATATAGATTCTTGAGGATATGATTCGTGCTTGTGTTCTTGAATTTGGTGGGGCTTGGGATGATTATTTGGGGCCGGTTGAGTTTTATTATAAAAATAGTTATCAGTCCACAATCATAATGGAACATTTTACGGCATTGTATGTCCGAACTTGTAAATCTCCATTGTGTTGGTTAGAGAATGGTGAAATTTCCTTAGTTGGACCCAGCATGGTGCAAGAGACGACAATAAAGATTCAGTTAATTTGTCAGAGAATCTTAACAACAGAGAGCCGATATAAGTCTTATGCTGATAATCACTGTAGAACTTTGGAGTTATTAGTTGGTGACTAGGTTTTACCAGATAGTTTCAACCCAATTGGGTCATTGATGGCTTGGGATGCAAGGGAAGCTTGTTCCTTGTTTTTTGGGACCTTTCAAGGTTGTTGAACAGGTGGGGAATGTAACACCCCACGATTTTGGTGATTTTTTTCGAATTAATTTAATATTTTGATATTTTTCACTTCACACAACACTGAAAATAGATTTTCACTAAGTCAAATATTTCTTTCACACTAAACTGACTTATCATATGTTACACGCAATATCGAGTTAGTGTATGATGCATGCAACACTGATTTGGCGTACGATAATCCCAACACCGAGTTTCTATGAAACATATATTTTTATTGTTTTAATTATTTAAATAAACTAGTTGTTAAACTTCGTTATATGAATAGTAATAAATACTTTTAAAATATTGTTTATAATTTTTTTATATAAATAAAACATATTGATAATAAAAGATATGATTCTTGGTAAAATCCTTCTATGTTTAAAAATACCATTTTCTCGAATGAACTACATTTAATGTCCTTTTAATAAAGATAATTTTAGACACTCATGGGAATTTATTTTTGGTAAAATAGAATTAATTTTTGAATTTGGAATATCAAAATTATCTTAGGATGAATTTTTGGTATTTTTCTAAAAACTTTCAATTTTTAATGAATAATGAAAAACACTACATTATTATTAAAAAACCGACTTTTTCATTTAAATAATTATTTTACATTAAATTGATTTTAAAGTCACAATATATAAATAATATATATATTAACCCAATTTGGGTTATTGTAATAATTTTTATAATAGAATTAGATATAAAAATTCATTGAACTTTTTTAAACATCTTTCTACCCACCTTCTAGCCACATTTGTGGATTAGTATTAAACGCAATTTTACCACTTTTCTGAATTGAATTTTGAAAAATAGAAATACATTGTTGTAATATTTATGAAATATGTAGTTCAATAGGATCAAAATAATTTTTTTATGAATACTAACTTTTGAATTTTATTTACCACGGTTAAAGGTAAATAGGGTAATTAAAGGTAAAAATAATATTATAATAACATAGAATTACCCTAACACTTGTAATAATTTCATTGGATAAGTTTTTTTCGACCCAAATCAAACTTAGGTTAAAAATATGATCCTCTTTAAGCCACTTGTGTCAGATTAAGACATTTATTATATTTTATTTAAAGAAGAGTTAAAAGAGTCATATTCAAAATTTAATAAATATATAATTTTTATAAAGGGTTATACATACGATAAATTAGACTATAATTAATTTTAAATATAATAAATTTATCTTAATCATGATAATTTATTTTTAATTTTTATAGAATAAATAACTTAATTAAATACTTGTACAATAATGATGTGGTAATTGTTTAATTAATTGAGATATCAAATAAATAATATTAAAAATATTAAAATAACTATAATTTGACTTAATTAATGACACAAACGAATTTTATAGGTAACTTAGACATTTTAGTGACATATTAGAAGTATTGGTTCGAATTTATCACGTTGTTTTGATATTTTTAAAAATATAAATATTGAATAGTATCAAAATTAACACAAATGATACTTTAAAATAAATAATATTTTATTAAATGTTATAAAATTCATAAAAATATACAGTTCATCCAACTAACTTGGATAGTGTTAAATATGTCATAAATGATCCAATTGGGGTTGGTTTTTTATTTTATAGTAACTATATTAACCCTATAGTGTAAAAAGACAAGTTGTCAAGGTAAGAGTTAAATTGTTTAACTAAAGGTTAAAGCCAAAAGATAAGGTTAATTATATGACCTAAACATGTCTAAAATTCATTGGTTGAGATTATTTTGGCCCATAATCATATAAAATTTTAAATAACTCAATTTTTAGCTATTTTAAATTAAAAATCAATTTATAACAAATTAATAGTTTTGGAGTTTCCTAAAGAGCCCCTCCTCCCCCTTATAAAAGGGCACCTCTCCTTCTCTTTTATTAACACCTATAAATCCTTTTGGATCAGAAAAAAACCTGACCATTAATCCTAAAAAATTACCTCCCTTCCTCTTATAACCCTTCCCTCGGGCAGAAGGAAAATCAAGGAATCCTTTTGGTACAAACCAAAAGGAGTTACCCGATTAATAGGTAATGTCTTCTCTCAAGCTCCTTTCATCTATTTTCCTTATCCACCCCTTCACTCTCTTTATTACATTCCGGTATGAAAAAATAAATATCCTAAATATTATAGGATTTTTTTATGCTCAGGGTTCAACCTACACTTACACACACCTCCATCTAATGGATATTGAGAATACTGTTTCTGTGTACGGTGAACTACTGCCTCACGAAACGATTATTGTTCATTTTTCTTTTACCACCAATCATGGTGGCCATTTTGATGGACACTATGTTTATATATATATATATATCATATATTATATTTATTATGACTTTAATATTTCATATTCCTTTTTAAAACTCATACCATTTTACTTTCCATTTGGTGTTAATATGATAATCTCGTTTGAGGAAGTGTGGACTACCGCTCCCTCGAAGCGATGTGATTCGTTCACACACCACATGGAATGTTTTAATGACAGGTTTAGTGAAATTATATGATATAAAAAATGATACTAGAACAATGATATATACACACACACACGTACATATATATACATATTAAATTTATACACCTTCTTTCAATATGACAATTAAAAACGAAAACAACGTTCATGCGTACGTATGAATTACCGTATCCACAAACGGTGTATTCCATTTCATACTCCATTATGCTATAAATTATTAAAATATAAATATACTGTATATAAATGATATTTATATCATTATATACATTCTATAATAATTATATAAGTATAAGGACCAATGATATAACAAATTAAGACACATGCGAAGAACAAATAGAATATTACCTGAAGTTAAACCTAAACATAGGATCGTTAAAAAGCGAGTAATATAA
Organism: Viscum album; assembly: GCA_963277665.1. Classification (NCBI taxonomy): domain Eukaryota; kingdom Viridiplantae; phylum Streptophyta; class Magnoliopsida; order Santalales; family Viscaceae; genus Viscum; species Viscum album. Next base: position 490,652,852 of record OY728120.1, read on the forward strand.
GGTCATAATCAAACCATATATGGTATTATGTATAAGAATATTATTATGTAAAATATGTATAATAAACTTATATTTATTATACAGGAAGATTGTGTGAGTACGAAGAGAGCCAAGACATGAGGTAAGGGATAATTTCGCAATCTCATTATTATTCTAGATTGTTTATATGTAAATATTTATTGTGGTATATTATCATCCGCATCCATGTTTTTTAAAATGTTTTCATAAAATGTTTAATATTATCATATGGATGTTTAAAGTCATTTTTATCCATTTTTACTTTTATTACATGGTTTTAAAAGAATCTTTCTTTTGTTTTCCAAATGAAGTACTTTTTAACTTTTATGGTAGAAGTATGAGAAGAATGTTTTCTTTTAACTTATATGAAATGGATGGATTATTATGCTTTACTAACTCCTTATTTAATTGAAGTTTACCTTAAAAGTTTTCAAGGTTATTTTCAAAATAAAATGTATACTTTTAAAATTGCATGGAATTTTAAGAAAATTAAATGTTTTTGAAGAAAAAAAGGATATTTTCCTCAAGATTTAATTTAAAGTGTTTTATAAAATTTATTTTCCATATAAGATTACATCCATTGGTGTTACTAATGCCTTTATAGGGTAATTATTCAAATTTTCCCTTCATATTATTTCTATAAATGGATTATGTTTTGACGAAATGATGCTTATGAATCCTGTTTCTCTTTCAAGGGTTATATGCTTTTGAAACCCACTTCGTTTCACAGGTTATGTTTATGATGAAATAATTATGAAATGTTTCTATTTTCACAGGTTATGATATTTTTACATTTTTATGATACCCATTTAATTTCATTGGTTATGTTATGATTTTTATTGATATTGTGGAACATGTATGTATTATTTTAATATGATATGGGTGAGATCTATATCTCCCTCTAATGAATTGGTTAAAGTTTTATATCTCATGAGATAAACTAATATAGTCTTGGAAGTGAACCTTGACTACTATGATGGCCATGGGAGTGAATCATGACTAATAAGATGGTATGAGGAGTGAACTCATACTACTATGATGGTATGAGAAGTGAAACCATACTACTAAGACGGTCTTGGTAGGGATGCCTCATATACTATGGAAATCATTATATGCTTACATTTTTCCACAATTCTAGGTCTTATTCTTATGTTATGATTTCATGGCTTGTGCTCTTTATTTTATATGATTCACGTCTTATGAACTACCAATATTTATGCCATTATTTCAATTATGATCTTTGATATGAAATGAAAAACCCCATGATTCCATGGAATGTTTTTTTAAATAAATTCAATAGATTGTTTTGTACTCTACACCAATATAAGCTTGCACTACACACAACACCGTCATAGCTTGTGCTACACGCAACACTGAGTTCAAGCACACCACGACCTATTAAATTATCCATTTAATAATCTGTTAATAATAATATTAATCAAATTTTGAATTATATATATATTAAATATAATTTTAACATCTATATTATGTGTTTCTTAGACATAATACAAGGACAAATTCAAATTTTCAGAGAAAAAAAGTATTTTTCAAAAAATGCAGTTTTTCTTCCTTTTAATGACAAACCCTTTTTAAATGAAATATTTGACACTTATATATTAAATTTTACAAAATAAAATTTTGATTTAGAATATGGATATAAAAATTTAGTTTGGATGAATTTTTGGTACTTTTCTGATAACTTTTATATTTTGATGAATAGTGAAAAATACAAAATTTTAATTGAAAACAACTTTATTAATCAAAATAATTTATAGTGTTGAATTATAAATTTGAGTAGTTTTAAAGTATAATTAGATTATATTTTTATAATTTAATATAATATAGGTCATTGTAAGTAATTTTACATTTAAATTGGATATAACCACATGTTAATCTTTTAATAGTTTTTACTTCTTAAAAACCCGCTTTATGGTTTTGACTACGAGAATTAATTTTAAATTAATTTATACCAATTATATGTATTGAATTTGAAAAAATGGATTGAATATTTTGAATCATATGGTCCAAAATATGTAAATAGGTACTTTTTTATTTTTGGTCATTATGAATAGTAACTTCAGTAATTATTTTTATTTACCATGGTTAAAGGGTAAATCTGGTAAATAAGGGTAAAATAATAATATTATAATAATATAAAACTACCCTAACACATGAAATAATCCTATTGGATGATATATGTCTGATCATCAGCATCTTTAGGTCTATTTTAGGACCCCATGGAGCCACTTGGGTGTGATAATGACCTTTTATAATAATTAATTTAAAATAAAGGGAAATATAACATAAACATGTATCTCTTAACTAAAACAATTTTTATTTGGTTTATATAAATGAAATATTTGATTATAAATATTCATTGGAAATATAAAAATATTTACCACATCATGGAATTTTATTTTTAATTTTTATACATTAAATAATTAAATTTATTTATGACACAATAATGATGCAATGTTTGCCTTATTAATGAAGGAATCAAATAAATGATATTATAAATATTAAAATAAATGCAATTTTAAAGTTTTTATGCCATAAAGGAATTTTTGGAATGACTATGACATTTTATCTTTTATTTAATTCATTTTTTTCAAAGTAATCAAGTTGTTAAAACTTTAAAAAAAATCAATTACAAAATAGTGTCAAAATTGACACAAATGAGTTTTTAAAACAAACACTATTTTATTAAATGATATAATAGTAATAAAAATTTAATATTCTTCCAACTAACTAAAATAGTGTTAAAAATTTTATTAATTATCCACTTGAGGTTATATTGTCATTTTATAGTAACTATATTAACCATATAGTATAAAAAATACAAGAAGACATGGTAAAAGTTAAACTATTTAACTAAGTGTTAAATTTAAAAGACAAGGTTAATTTTATGAAATAAATATGTCTAAAACCTATTGGTTGAGATAATTTAGACCCATATTCCACCTATCCTTGAAATAAATTACTTTGGATCCATTATAAACCAAAAAACAATTTATAATAAATTAATATTTCAAGACTTTCCTAAAGTGTCCCTCACCTCTCTTATAAAAGGGAACTTCTCCTTATCTTTTATTCACACCACCAAAGCCCTTTGGCTTAGAAAAAACCTGAAAAAACCTCCTCCAAAGTTCCATCACTTCATCCTAGAGTCCACCCTTTGAGAATACAACAAACTTAAGGATTCCTTATGTGGAAATCAAAAGGAGACACCCGAAGAAGAGGTAATCATTTTATCCCTTCTTTCAAAGTTCTTTTCTTCTTCTACTTCCTCTTCCTAAGTTTTTACCATAATAAAATAATAACTCCAGAATATACTATATGATGATATTTTGTTATGATTATGGGAAAACCATATTGCTCCTTTTACCCATCCTATTAAACATAATATCACCATGCATGAATACGTACGGCTTACCATCTCCACGTCATGGTGTAAACTGTTTTTCATCAATACTTAATTTTTATGGGTATAATGATGAATATAAATGAATTAAATAATAAATATAACATTATATTATTTATTTAAAATTCATATTCCATCCAATTCAATACCATTTAACCATTAATTAAATGATACCGTTGCTTGTGCGTACGTACGATTTACTGTCTCCACGATGCGATGAGACTTATCTTCCACATTCACCATCCAAGAATGATTATAAAAAAATATATACCATGAATAATTATGAAATATATGACATAATAATTATAATTTAACAATATATATATATATGTATGTACATATATTTAATCCACTTACTTCTTTTCAATACGATAAGAAAACGGAAACAACGTTCATGCGTACGTATGGCCAACCATCTCCATGAACGGTGTATTACATTTCATATATATATATATATTATATATATATATTATGAATATATATGATATATAAATCATATTATACATTCTATAAGTAATTAAACCATGATCTAAGTAATATGATCAAGAGTAACAAGTCAAAACACGTATGAGAAACAAGATGATTATTAACCGAAATGTTGCATTAACTAGGAATTTTTAATAAAAAAGTAATATAAAGTAATAAACCAATCATATATGATATCATAAATATTATTATGATTCTGTTACAAGTTAATAATATGTTCAAAACCATTATATAGGAGTTTTAGACACATATGGAGAGTATCAGACTTAAGGTAAGGGTTGATTTGACAATATCATTATTATTCGAGGTTGTTGATACATAAGTATTTGTTGGGAAATATTTATAATACATATCCATGTTTCTAATTTTTATTCCATAAAATGTTTTACTATTATCCTATGGATTTTAAAATTCATTTTTAGCTATTTCTGACTTTTTATGTTTTGAAAGGAATCTTTTAGTCGTTTTCCAAATGTGGTACTTTATTACCTTTTCAAAAAATTAATAAAAGAATGTTTTTAACTTATATGGCGCTAGAATCTATTTTTTGCTGTTTTTTCAACTTAATATTTTGAAGCTCCCCTTATAAGATTACAAGGTTATTTTCAAAGGGATTTTTTTTATTTTAAAATTGTACAGTTTTTAAATGATTTAAAGTAAAAAAGGGATATTTCCCTCAAAGAGTTTTAATGAATTTATTAAATTATTTTAATTTATGTCAAAATCCTTTGTTGAATTTTATGCTTGTTTGAGGTTGATTTATTCTGATACAATCTTCCATATTGTATTATAGGTTTTGTGATATATTTGATTATGGATGTACTATTTTTATACCATTCATAGTTTATGGTTAAAATATTAACATTTTGTATGATAGTTTTAAATATGAATGTTTATGTTATGTTTCAACCTTTTCATATGAGGAATTCATTAGACTTAGTAAGTGATGGGAGAGACCCACTATATCCCCTCGATGCATCGATAATTCTCATTAGACAAACTAAATATGGACCTGGTTGAGGCCTTTCCCATTTATTTTCAGATATGGATTTGATTGAGGCCTTAACCATTTATTTTTAGATGTATGGGCCGAGGTCTCGACTGTATGTTTCAGATATCCGACATTATGCCGTCCCTTATTATGAGATTGGTTATTGATTTTACATGTGATTATTAAACTAGTATAATATCCATGTGAATTTTTAAATGGAATTATTTGATTTATTCTTTCCATATTATGCTGAAGATAATGTTTTAAAAGGATTGTGTTTTAGTTTTGTACCTTGCCTTAAAAGTTTATGCTTATTTGTGATAGCTTACTCTATATTGTTTATCCTTACTAAGCATTTGATCTCACCCCTTTCTTATGTTTTATTTTCCCAAGATACTAAGAATTGTTTTATGATTGATATGCAGAGTTAATATAGGGGAATAATGGCGTTCTCAAAGGATTATCTATGTTGTAGTTTGTGTTTTTAATTGTAATGCAAGGTTTATGAATGTAATCTATTTTCCAAGACTGGTAAACTGATCGGTCCTTCGGGACATGATTTCCTTGTATTATGCCAATTTATTAAAATAATTCACTGGATCTAGGATTATAGGGTTAGGGAATTATAGTTGGTATCATAGGAATTTTAGCAACAACCTTTGAAATAGATTTAGAAAACTTAGATTAGGGATCATAACCCTAAGATAGATTTTGAGGATAAGTATAGAAGAACCCCCTAGAATTTTAGTAACGATCATGGATAACCTAGGATTAAACCTAAGATATTGTAGACTGAAAGTACCTTCCCTTGATTATGTGGTTTTCTTCAATGAGATGTGTTTCTCACCCTAATATTTCTGGACTTAGTTAGTGGAGGAAACTAGAAGGAATTGGATTAAAATTGAGTTTGATGGAAAATTTGGTGATTTTGAGAAAAAAAATTAGATAATGACTAGAGAGAAAGATATTGTGATTATACCGAATCAGTTATCACGATATATGATTAAAAATGTGATATTTTATGAATTTCCTAACATATTGCGCAAGAGGAAGATAAATGTTTATAAATTTTGAAATTTTAAGAAGCGTAGAGGAAAGAAGATTTGGTTTCCTAGATGCCAAGTGGAAGGGAAAAAGAACCTTGAGGAATACCTCAAGTGGAAGGGAAGATGTTATCTCTATGGGGAAAAGGGTCATAAAGTGACTAATTGTTATGGAATTCAATGTATCATCTGTGGAATTAATGGGCATTACCCAACTCAATTCCCAAACATAAGAATCTACTTATAAACCAAGTAAGGACCTATTCCATGACAACCATTAAATTATAAATATTGAAGTATTTATGTATTTGGATCCAAGAATTCTGAATTGTGAACTATATAAGGATTATTCAGTTTATGTTTTTCACTAAGGATTTTCAAGAATATATTGAATAGTTGTAATGGAAAAGAAAATTTATTTAAGGGTAATATTATATTTTGAGAACATATGATTAAGGTTAAGATAACCCCTAGTATGCTCATTATGTTAAGATAATTATGTTTGGATAAATATATGTTGGATTTGAATAAGTAAATCGAATGATGCTAGTTTCTTGAGAACTAATTATGGATTTTTTGACAAGAGAGTAATGCTATCATGGATGAAGTATACAATATTTTGGGACTTAATGAATATTACACTATGTTTTGGAATAAGGAAACATTCATTTTTTTAATAAGGATATATGATAATCCAGGTTGTTACCATGACTCAAGAGAATACATGATGAAGGTGTTCACATGTTTGGAATGTGAAAACCAATAACTACCCTATGAGATATGGGAGATAAATGCTAGGACAATTTGGTTAAACTCTTTCTAAAGTTTTAGATTTTCAGTTTTTTGAAGGATTATAATGTTATCCATTTATGGATAGTATAAGTTATACTCTAGTTGAAGTTTGGTAGATTAATATATTATCTCGCTATAGGTGGACTTATGAATATGTGATGAACTGTGCTAACTTTTTTTTGTTGAGACATATGGAATGACCTATAATTCTATTTAGATATCACATGATCTTTTAACACTTCAGGAATGAAAAATTTAACTTCATTTCTTTGAATAAGAGATGAAGTGGAAATTGTTCAAGGCATGACCAACGATGAGATTATACTAAAATCAAGTATTTATTCTCATATTCTTCAACTTTAGGAAAAGGATATTGAAAACTAATTTTTTTTCATAGTACATTATTTTGTGATAAATAAAATGGCGCCTTGGATCATCATAGATTTATACCCTTATGATTGTTAACCTTTTCCTAATCATGTTCTCTATCAATCTCTATCATAACACAATCATTAGTTTTTTCTTACATATCCATATTTTAATACATGGAATCCTAGTATATTTTATCTCTAGTAACCTTCTTAATTTCCTTTCTCTATTTTAAAGTGGAAGTTTTATAGACCAATTTTTCTGATGTGGGATTGCAATAAAGGGATTTTGAATAATCAAACCTTAGTTACTAAACCCAAATTTGAAAATTTAGAGGACACAATTTATTGAAGGAGGGGATAATGTAACACCCCAAGATTACATGGTATGTTTATTTTTAAATAAATTCAATATCTTGTGTTGTACGCTACACCAACATAACCTTGCGCTACACACAACACTGTCATAGCTTGCACTACACACAACACTGAGTTCGAGCACACCACGACCTATAAAACTAGCCGTTTAAGAAGATGTTATGAATAATATTAACCAAATTTTGAATTTTATATATATTATATATAATTTTAACATTTATATTATGTGTTTATTATACATAATACAAGAACAAATTCAATTTTTCAGATAAAAGAAGTATTTTAAAAAAATGCAGTTTTTCTGCCTTTTAATGGAGAACCCTTTTTAAATAAAATATTTGACACTTTTATATATTCAATTTGAAAAAATGAAATTATTCTTTAGAATAGGGATAAAAAAATGAGTTTGGATTAATTTTTGTTTCTTTTCTGATTAATTTTATATTTTTATGAATAGTGAAAAATATTAAATTTTAATTAAAAACAACTTTTTTAATAAAAATAATTTATTGTGTTAAATTATAAATTTAAGTTTTTTTAAATTATAATTAGATTATATTTTTATCATTTAATATAATTTAGTTCATTTTAAGTAATGTCACATTTAAATTGTACATAAACACATGTCCATCTTTTGATAGTTTTTACTTCTTAAAAACTCGTTTTCTGGTTTGGACAACAGGAATTAATTTTAAATTAATTTCTACCAATTTTGTGATTTGAATTTGGAAATATGGATTCCATATTTTTAATCATAAGGTATTTTTTTTAAATAGGTACCTTTTATTTTTGAACATTATGAATAGTAACTTCAGTAATTATTTTTATTTACCATAGTTAAAGGGTAAATTAGGTAAATAAGGGTAAAAAATAATATTATAATAATATAAAACTACCCTAAAATGTGTCCTAATACTATTATATGATATATTAATGACCATGATCATCCTTAGGTCGATTTTAGGACCCCATGGATCCACTTGGGTGTGATAATGACCTTTTATAACAATTAATTTAAAATAAAGGGAAATATAACATAAACATGTATCTCTTAACTAAAAAAATATTAATTTGGTTTATATAAATGATATATTAGACTATAAATAGTAATTGTAATGATAAATATATTTCCTAAAACATGGTATTTTATTTTTAATTTTTATACATTAAATAATTAAATTTATTTATGACATAAAAATGATGCAATGTTTGCCTTATTAATGAAGGAATCAAATAAATAACATTATAAATATTAAAATAAATGTAATTAGAAAGTTTTTATGTTATAATTTTTTTTTATGGATTAATATTAAATGTTATATTTTATTTAATGTATTTTTTTCTAAGGAATCAAGTTGTTATGACTTTAACAAACATCAATTACTAAATAGTGTCAAAATTGACATAAATGAGTTTTTAAAACAAACACTATTTTATTAAATGATATAATAGTCATAAAAATATAATATTTGTCCAAATTACTTATATAGTGTTAAAAATGTCATTAATTATCCACTTTAGGTTCAATTTTAATTTTATAGTAACTATATTAACCATATAGTATAAAAATACAAGAAGACATGGTAAAAGTTAAACTATTTAAGTAAGGGTTAAATGTAAAAGATAAGGTTAATTTTACAACCTAAACATGTCTAAAACCTATTGTTCGAGAGGATTTAGACCCATCCTTATCTTATACTCGAACTAAATCACTTTTTATTCATTAAAAACCGAAAATAAATTTATAATAAATTAATATTTCATGACTTTCCTAAAGTGTCCCACACCTCTCCTATAAAAGGGAACTTCTCCTTCTATTTTATCCACACCTCCAAAGACCTTTTTCTCAGAAAAAACCTTCCAAAACCTCCTAAAAACTTCCCTAAATTAATCCTAGAGGCCACACTTTGGGAATAAAACCAACTTAAGGAGTCCTTTTGTGCAAATCAAAAGGAGACACCTAAAGAAGAGGTAATCATTTTATCCATTCTTTCAAAGTTCTTTTCTTCTTCTACTTCCTCTTCCTAAGTTGTTACCATACTAAAATAATAAATACATCATATAATATATACTGAGATTTTTTTATGATTACGGGACAACCTTATTCCTCCTTTTACCTATCCTATGAAAAAAAATATCACCATGCATGCTTACGTACGAATTACCGTCTCCACACTGTGGTGTAAACTATTTATCATATATACTTTATTTCAACGGGTATAATGATGAATATAAATAAATTAAATAATAAATATAACATGATATTATTTCTGTAAAATTCATATTCCATCCAATTCAATACCACTTAACCATTAAAAAAATGATACCATTGCTCGTGCATACGTACAACTTACCGTCTCCACGATGCGATGAGACTCATCTTCCAAAGTCACCATCCAAGAATGATTATAAAAATATATATATTGTGAATAATTATGAAATATATGACATAATAAGGCTACTAGAATAATATATATATATATATATATACATATATGTCATTCACTTATTTCCTTTCAATACGATAAGAAAATGGAAACAACGTTCATGCGTACGTACGGACAACCATCTCCATGAACAGTGTATTCCATTTAATATATATATATATATTATGAATATATATGATATATAAATCATATTATACATTCTAGAAGTAATTAAATCATGATCTAAGTAATATGAATAAGAATAACAAGTCAAAAAACGTATGAGAAACAAAGCAATTATTACCCGAAATGTTGCATTAACATGGAATTGTTAATAAACAAGTAATATAAAGTCATAAAACAATCATATATGATATAATAAATATTATTATGATTCTATTAAAAGTTAATAATATGTTCAAAACCATTATACAAGAGTTTCATACACATACCAAGAGTATCAGACTTAAGGTAAGGGTTAATTTCACAATCTCATTATTATTCTAGGTTGTTGATACGTAAGTATCTGCTTGAAAATATTTACCATCCATGTCCATGTTTATAAAAATGTTCTCATAAAACGTTTTACTATTATTATATGGATGTTTAAAGTCATTTTTACCCATATTTTACTTTTTATGTTTTGAAATGAATCTTTTGGTCGTTTTCCCAATGAGATACTTTATGACCTTTTAGACAAATTAAGGAAAGAAAGTTTTTCTAACTTACACGATGCAAGAATCTATTTTCTGCTGTTATATCGTCTTACCATTTTTAATCTTCTCTTACAATATTACAAGGTTATTTTCATATGAAATATTTTATTTTAAAATTTCACAGCTTCTAAATGATTTAAAGTAAAAAGGGATATTTCCGTCAAAGAGTTTTAATGAATTTATTAAATTATTTTAATCTATGTCAACATCCTTTGTTGGATTTTATACTTGTTTGAGGTTGATTTATTCTGATACAATCTTCCATATTGTATTTTAGGTTTTGTGATATTTTTGAATGTGGATGTGCTATTTTTATACCATTCATGGTTTATGGTTAAAGTATTAAAATTACATATGCTTGTTTTAACTACGAATGTTTATGTTATGTTTCAACCTTTTCATATAAGTAATGAATTGGACTTAGTAAGTGATAGGTGAGGCCCACTATAGCCCCTCGATGCATTGATAGGTCTCTTGAGACAAACTAGATATGGAATTAGTTGAGTCCTTTCCCATTTATTTTTAGATATGGATTTCACCGAGGCTTTAACCATTTATTTTTAGATGTCTTGGCTGAGGACTTGACAGTATGATTTAGATGTCTGGAATTATGAATTCCCTCATTATGAGATTAGTTATTGATTTTATATGTGATTATTAGACTAGTAGAATATCCATGTGAATGTTTAAATGGAATTATTTGATTTATTCTTGTCAAATTACGCTGAAGATAATGTTTTAAAAGGCTTGTACTTTAGTTTTGTACCTTGATTTAAAAGTTTATGCTTATTTATGATAGCTTCTGCTATATTTTGTTTATCATTACTAAGCATATGAACTCACCCCTTTCTTATGTTTTATTTTCTTAGGATGCTAAGAAGTGTTTTATGATTTATATGAAGGGTTAATATAGGGTAATAATGGTTTTCTCAAAGGATTATCTATGTTGTAGTTTATGTTTTGAATTATAATGTAAGGTTGATGAATGTAATCTATTTTCCAAGACTCCTAAACTGATCGGTCCTTTGGGACATGATTTCCTTGTATCATGCCAATGTATTAAAATAATTAACTGGCTCCAGGATTCTAGGGTTGGGGCATTACATGAAAGGTATAATATTCTATTTATAGGATAACATTCTCATACCATTATACTCATGTTTTTGCTTACATGTATCCCTTATTTACCCTTACTGAACATTTAAGCTCACCCTTTTAATGTTTCCTTTCCTCCAGGTTAAGATGATATGTACTATGATTGATATGTCTAATAAGGGTTCTAGTCAAGAAGAACGTAGTGGGAGATGATGTAGCTCACATATGTACTAATGTTTATGTTTCTATGTTTCCAAAGGCACTATACCAACTATGGTCTTTGGGTGTCTATTTGTATAACGTTTAAGTATTTCGCAAAAGTTATTTAATGTTAATGTTTTGAAAAGTGAGGGTCTATATAGTTGGTATCAGAGAAAAGTTATAGTTAACCTTTGGAAAGTAGGATGATAAAACCTTAATGAGATCCCTAGTTTTATTTATAAGGATATGACTAGGGATGTCTCTAAGGATAATTATAATGATGAGTTAACATTTAGGAAAATGTCCTTGAATTTTGGTAAAGGATAGAGTGAGTGGTTTCTAATTATTACATCCCTCTCTAGATATTAAAAGTGGATGTGGCTCTGACACATATGTACCTAGGGGTAAAAACTCCAATAATATGTTTTGATCTTGACTTAGGGTAATCTAGTACAGAAGAATGGTCCTTACTACACACCTAGTTTGACACTCCTGGGGGATATGCTTTGGGAATTCACAAACTCTTAACAAACCATCATGAAGGACTTAGATATAATTTAGCTATGAATAACCTAGGATAAACCCAAGGTGTTATATATTATAGAAGGTTTCATGATTTTGAAATCCTATAATTAATTCTTTTCATCATTTGGAGGTTTTCTGCTATGATAAGTAATGCTCACACTATGCTTTTGGTTTTAGTCAATGGAGAGAAGTGGAAGGAACTGGATTAATGTTGAATGTGATGGATGATTTGATGATGATAAGTAAAGTCGGATGATCACTGGAGTGAAATATGTTGTGATCATGCCTAATTAGTTTTCACAGAACATGATTAAAAATGTTTACCTTAACCAACTATCGGACTCACCAAGGAAGAGAAAGAAGGATTTTGTTGATAGTTCGGGTAATGGATACCATGTAAGAAAGAGGATTCAGTTTTCTTTATATTAAGAATGTGGAAATAATCACCTAAGTGAATGTATTATAGGAACAAGAAGGTGTTTTGAATATGGAAAAGGACACAAATAAGTGACTGAAAGTGAAAAATGAAGAGTTTAGTTAACGAAATGGATGTGAATTTTGGCCTCCCTAAGTCTTCATCAAAGGTTAAGTGTTTTAAGTGTGGAGAGAATGGTCATTATGAAACCCAATGTCCTAAGAGGAAATTTCCTAAATAGAATTAGGAAGGTGGTATGAGTATTGGTTACATTTTGGATGATTAAGATACTATAGATGAAATGTGAAAGGAAAGAGGTATTATTGTTAATGGGTTAAGGATGAAGTAATTTAAGTATTTATGTTTTTAGATTCAAAAGTTATGAATGATTAAATATACAAGGATTTTTCTACTTATGTTTTTTATTTCTCTTAGTATTTACAAGTTTATGTTGAACCAACGAAGTGATTTAATGATAAGGTGATATTTTGACTAAGGGAAGGTAACCCTTGATATGTTATTTATGTTAAGATAATGTTGTATGGATAAAGATACATGGGATATGAATAAGTAAATTGGATAGTATTGATAACCTTGGAACTAAGTAAGGACTTGTTGATAGTTGGTTTATGCTATCATTGATGTAGTTTACAACATTTTTTGATTTATGGAATTGATCCAAATACATTGGAATCAGGTAGCATGCATGTTTTCCAAAATGATTTATGGTAATTTAGGTTGTTACCATGTTTTAAGAGAATATACGATAATGGTATTCACATGTTTGGAATGTTACAACAAAGAGATACTTTGTGATGTACAAGGGAATCAATGTTAAGATGATTTTGTGAATCTCTTTCTAATGTTTTGGATTTTCACCTTTTATAAGGGTTATAAAGATAACTATTCATGAAAATTTTAAGTTAAACTTCAGAGGAAGTATTTATGCACTGATTTTGTGTTGAAAACCTTGTTAAAAAGGTTAATTAGTGATTAAACTTATTTAAAGTATATTCATATTATATATTATATTAGCGTGGTTTAAAAAAATGACATCATGTATGTCGAGTGACAACCAATCATGTCTGGCAAGGCTGTGGGTCTTGAACCCATGATCAAAGGACGATAAGGACTTCACGCTTACCACTAGCCTACGCAATGTCCTGGTTAATGTATAATTTTTTTGCTGAATAAATATTTATGATGAACTGGTAGTGTTACTTTTTATTTTTATAGATTAATGCATGTTGATTTTTTTAAGAGACAAATAGTTAAACTTTTTATTCTTTTATGGGCCTTAAGATCTGTTAAAAGCGTATTTTAGTGCTTTATTAAACAAAGTTAATTTCTGGACATTCATTCCCTGAGGTAATGGATGTATTATAAATTTTTCAAAGAACAACCTAAGAATGAAATTTTTTATATAAATTTATCAAGAATTACTCAATGTTCTGAATGTGATAAAAATGTCCTAATACCTTAATTTTCGTTGAGCATATGGCCTTTTAAATCATCAAAAATTTATGAATTTGAGGCCCTAAACTTTCCTTTGATCATTCACTTGTTTGTGATTTATGACCTTAATCACTCCCTATAAATATTTATGCTTCCCCTACATGTCCAATCTTTACTCCCAACCTATGTTCTATTATGTGGAAACCCATTTATATGTTACTTTGGGTAACTGTTATGGTTCCAAATTTCCCTTTTTAAGGGAAGTTTTAGTATCCATTTTTACGATGTGAGTTTATATAAAATAAACTTTCAAGTATTAAACCTTTGATAACCTAGATGAATTTCAAGGTTTAAATTCATTTTAAAGGGGGTAGAATGTAGCACCCTTTTCAAATTAATTTAATCTTTTGATAATTTTCACTTTAGAAAACATTGAAAATAGATTTTCACTAAGTAAAATACTCCTTTAATAGTAAACCAACTTATTGTACATTCAATGAAACAATGAGTTGGAGTATGATGCATTCAACGCTAAGTTAGCATACGATACACGCAACATTGAGTTTCTACGAAATATCTATTTTTATTATTTTAATTATTTAAATAAGATAATTATAACCTAGAAATTAAACTTAGTTATATTAATAGTAATAAATACTTTTGAAATATTTTTTATAATTGTTTTATATAAATAAAACATATTGATAATAAAAGATATGATTCTTGGTAAAATCCTTCTATGTTTAAAAATACTATTTTCTCGAATGAACCGATTTTAATTTCCTTTTGATAAATATAATTTTAGACACTCATGGAAATTGATTTCGGTAAAATAGACTTCATTTTTTAATTCATAATATTAAAATTATCTCATTTTGAATTTTTGGTATTTTTCTGAAAACTTTCATTTTTTTATGAATAGTGAAAACACTGCATTATTGTTAAAAAACCGAATTTTTCATTTAAATAATTTTTTTTTTACATTAAATTGATTTTAAAGTCACAAGAGATAAATAATAAATATATTAACCCAATGTATATTATTGTAATCATTTTTATAATAGAATTAAATATAAAAATTCATTGAACCTTTTTTAACGTCTTTTTACCTTCTTTCTAGTCTGTAATGGCCTGGACCCTCCTGGTCCATTACCTTGCCAAATTTCTATTGTTTGGGGTGTCTTGAGGACCATCAGTGACTCATTAAGAAGTTTTCCAAAAACTCGGTTCCACCAAACGGTTCTGTCGAAACAGTGACACCGGTCACGACGACACCATGATAGTGGCACCGTAGCAGTCACATCATCACGGTCGCACACTGAAATGGTGGAACTGTGATGGTGGAACCATAGAGGTCACACCATCACAATTGAACACTGAAATGGTGGCACCATGACAGTGGCACCGTTATGGTGTCTCCCCAAATGGTGTCCCACCCTTTGTTTTTTTCAAGTTTCCGACTATTTCCAGTTCCGCTCCCGTAACATATCTTTTAACGTAAAAGTGTTTTAATACCCCTTTCAAAGCCATTTAAATCACATAAATGATATCTAAAATCCCCCCAAGAGTCGGGCTACCCTTGAATTACCAAAATGTGTGGATTTTTCCTTGGCATCACACCCTTTCCCGTATTTCCTACTTCACCCCTGTTATGTGGGTTTTTTCCCATTTAAAGGAAACGCTTTAACACATAGCTGTTATCACCACCTCTTCGATGAGAATTATTAAATAAAAATTAATTACATTGTGTGTAACCATCCAATCGCATTGTGAAATAATTATCCACCTTTAAAACCATTAAAAATTTCATATCCCATAACTCCAGGATCTTGCCTTTTTTCTCACATAGTTTCTTTCTTCTTTTTGGATAGTCTCTTTTCCTTATCTTGGGGCGTTTGGAGTCCCTCTTCCTGGGGATAGTTGTATGTCCGTAATGGAGCCTTTCCTACTCACTCTTGGAGTCATTGGAGTTCTTCCCCTGCAAGTCACGCATCCTCAATTCTTGGCCCAAGGAGAAAACTTCGATCGTTGATCATCTAGGTAGGGTCTTCCTTCATCTCTCTTTACTGTGTATCATGCAGGGTGGGTATGATAATGTTTCCTTGGGGTGTGTATGAATCACAACCTTAACAAAGATAATAAATGGTTTCTAAATAATGAATGGGGGTGTTTGATGATGATGTTTTACTGTTTTATCTTCCTTCATATGTTGTGAATTATATGGGCTTATGCCCACTGAAAATAGTGACTATTGGTGGTCCTTTATTGCGCACTAATGAACCTTTATTTTTCTATATAAGCTTGTGATTGAATTGATGTAACATGGAAACTAGTTAATCACATATACTCAATTGATTAAATGGATTCCCAGTGAACAAGAATCTTTGTGTGATCACCCTTATTAACCAAACGCAAAGAAAAAACTTGATAAATGGTGTGATTAAATCTGAAAAACTCCCTTGTTTTGTTCTGATAATAAGAACATATGTTCTTCTTGATGCTTGTGGGGTGATGCGAATGGGGATGGGATCCCCTATTGTTCAGTTGTTGGTTTGTGTATCTGAGACCATGTAGATCCATATGATGGGTCTTGGTTTGGTTCCATTACTTCGAGATATCTCATAGATCCCTTTTGTTTTTGTAACTTTACAAGAGAACTGGGTGTGAATGCTTAAATTACTGCTTGGCTGTATTTCCTTCCTTATTGTGTGGCTATGATGTTAGTTTCCTGGTAGTGAAGAATTATTTTAAAAGGAATCACATGAATATGATAACAAGAATGGGTTCAATGGAGAATTGTTTTAAAAGAATGAGTTGTGCTCTAGTTGTGGTTGCAGTTCTTTTGTATGAATGAATAGCAATGAGGGTGTTTGTGTATGGGCTTGCTTTGGAACCCTTAGGTTAGGGGGAGTGCTTGTATACCTATGTGTATAAATTTAGTTCTTTTGTTTCTTATTTTCACCCCACCCATGTTGAGAAATTCATGACGAACACCCCCATTTCATGGGGAGGGTGTTTTTCCCAACACTCCTATGAGTGGTTTGTTATTAGTTCCTTTTCTGCTCTCGCTCCCGAGTAGCTGAAGACTCTTCGGGTATGCTGTGATGACCTGAGGTCCATTATAGCCTAAGATTCTTTATGCATGGTACATTTTGGTGGTTGTCCCATGTGTGTGTGGGAAATATTGTTTCCAAAGTGTCTTTGGGATGAGGCCCATGTGTCTTCGGGTGTGGAAGTGGTTGTTGTGGACTAGGTGTTTGTGGGCGGGGATGTGTGTGGTTGTTGTGGCCCAAGTGTCTGTGGGCGGGATGCGTGGTTGTGGTGGCCCAAAAGGTTGTTGTTGGGGCGGCAGTGGGACTGCAGTGAAAAATTGTGGGGGAGGTCTGTCGGGTAGGATGTCTTCAATAACCAGTGGGAAAGTGGTGCAGGGCACCCAAACATCGATGTGTTATTAATACTACTTTACATGACTTTCATTATTTGGGGAGTGTTCCTTGTTGAGGTTTGGGTGGATAGTTTCCTTGTTAGGTTCTTTGGTTATCTCATTTTCTAACGGGGTATTAGAATGCCTCCCCGCTTGTGCACGAGAGCTTTTGGTTTTCCCTACTGAGTATACCTTTATACTCACCCTATGTATATAAAACTATTTTCAGGTTTCCAGGAGGACTTCGGGGATCGTACAGGACCGTACTAGCTCGGACGTCTTAATAGTTTCCATTGATGTTTCTTTTCTTTTGGTACTTTCCATTTTGAGTTTTCTTGTACCTTTTTTGGGTTTATCTTTGAATATTCATATGGGAATGGGTTTTGGATTTACTTTTACCTTAATTTTTTGGAGTTGTTTGGGTTTTTACCATCGTATCTCCTAATATTACTAAATAAAAAGGGTAATTACTTCAATATCATGTGTGATTCTATACCCTTGGTGCTGGTCATCACTTTGGGGCCTATTGAAGGCGGGACTTGGGGGTCATTATCTTTCCTTTAACTTGAGTAGGGAAGGGTCTGGCAGTTTTCAACCCCTTCCCTCATCTTGGTGAAGGCAGGTCGTGACAGAATGGTATCAAAGGAAATGGTTGAGAGATAGGATGGAATTCAGAGTTAGGAACAGTAAGGATTGCATGGGATGGTTGGGAAACAGTGTTAGACAATCTTGGTGTGTGAAATAGGCCAGGGAATACCGGCTAGGACATGGGATTTTAGGGCCCCCCATGATCCAATGCAAGGACTTTGGACCTACCAAAAGACCAAGTGTGGCTACAATGATTGTAGTGTAGAGACCCTAGGAAAGGTACATGCATCATAATGACTTATGTTCTTGTGGGTTATGGGTGTTCTGGGAATTTAAATAAATAACAAGTTTAAGAAAAATTTAAAAGAAATCTTCTACACTACTCGGGCTTAGGCATTACTTGTTTACCTTACAACTATGGAACCCAGAAAACAACCACAAGTAGTGTGGGAGATCGATCCCCAAGAGGATGGTTTGACTGATCAGAAGAGGACTGATCGAGAGGAGGAGGAAAACCAATGGCAGAATACGCTTCGTGCATTTCATAGGTAGACCCTCAGGAAGTACGGGGGCAACATCTCAGATATGGAGACCAAAATTTGGCTTGAGGATCTAGTGATAGATTTCAACTTGATCTGGGATCTAACATAGTACTGGGTTCCTCTGACTATAATCTAGATATGGAGATTAGGGCATCAGTGGTGGAAAATCTATCTTGGGGAGAATAGGGAGGATGAGGTTTCATGGACTGACTTCAAGAGGGAGTTCCAGGAAGAATTCCTCTATTCCACGATAAAGGCTAAGAAGAGGTAGGAGATACTATCCCTTCAGCAGGGGAGTATGTCAGTGAGGGAGATGGGGATCAAGTTTAAGGATCTCCTTTATTTTTCTCTGGACCTATTTCCGGATGAGGAGTCTCGAGCGATATGTTTAGAGGAGGCACTCCAAACTTCTCTTCAGTATACTATTACTCCATTCACTCAACCGACGTACTTGGAGGTCCAGAAGAAGGCTGAAGTGGTGGAGAGGATGCACACACTAGGAGGTGTACCGTGAGAGGGGATCTAGTTAGGCTCATCAAAGGGGAAGGCCATCAGCAGCAAGCCTCCAACGGCAGGGACTTCTAGGTTTCGGTTAGTGGGGAGCAGGGCCCAACTATTCCAATTTCGATATCCTAGTCTTCAACCTTTTTTTTGGGACTAGGACCAAGATTCTTCATATGTGGAAGCCATGGGAACCTTCAGAATCAGTGCCCGGACCAAGTGCAATACAGTGGGGGTGGGCAGGTTCCGCACCCACCTCAGCAGTAGCAATTTCCAACCAAGCCCTTTCAACAGCAGCAGGGACAGTGAGCTCCCACTCCTCTGAGAGCAGGAGTTGTAAGAGTAGGCCGATCTCAGGGCACTCCTCAGGGACCTTGACCATGGAATGTTTGAGGAGGCGGTCGAGAACCAAGGGGCATAAGATTTGGGTGTGGGCAGTTTCACTCTATAGAGGCAGCAGTTCCAGCAGGTCTAGAATTCATTTGAGGTACGATCAGCTTGTTTAACAATCTTTCATGCACCTTGTTTGATTTAGGATCTTCACAATCCTTTATTTCACCCAGTCTATCCCATGCTCTAGGTCTATACATAGAGAGACTTCTCATGCCCCTAGTTTTGAGTACGCCAGTTAGAGGTCATACCAGCTTGTATTATGTTGGTCAGGGATGCAGACTGAGGTTGGGGCCACATTAGTCTAGTGGGGACCTTCTTTTTCTACAGATGTAGCTGTATGATGTCATTTTAGGCATTGACTGGATGTTCTCTGTGTGTTCCATTATCGACTGCTTCTGAAGAAGGGTCATGTTTTCAGATATGGGAAGAAAATGTGTGACTTTCTTCGGTGAGTAGGGTTGCCAAGAGGGAAACCGGTGAGTGGACACCCTCCTTTACTTGTTAGTTGAGTTGCTAGTGGAGTCAGTATATAAATAGATGGTGGATGTCTCAGGGGTCGTCAGTGAGTTCCTAGATGTCTTCCCTAGAGATGTGGTGACTCTACCCCCTCGATGTGATGTTGAGTTCAGGATAGACTTGCAACCCAGTGTCTGTCCAATTTAGATGGATCCCTATCAGATGTCACCTTCTAAGTTTTGGGAGTTACAGATTTAGATTGATGATCTGATGAATAAAGGTTTTATCTGACTGAGCGTGTCACCATGGGGTGCTCTAGTCTTGTTTGCAAAGAAGGAAGACGTTGGTCTCAGGATGTGTATAGACTACCGAAGGATGAATCAGGTGACGGTCAAGAACCATTACCCCCCCTTGAGGATCTACGACCTTTTTGACTAGTTTAAGGGAGTAGGTTGGTTCTCTAAGATCAACCTGTGATATGGATATTACCAATTGAGGGTGAAGGAGGGTGACATCTCAAAGGCTAATTTCAGGTGCAGATATGGGCACTTTGAGTTCATGGTCATGCCGTTTGGCATTGTGAACGCACCAGCTGTGTTCATGGGGCTCATGAACTCATTTTTCTGTGAGTATTTGGATCGGTTCATAGTCGTGTTTATCAAAAAAATCCTAATATATTCAAGATCATAGGAGGATCATGCTGAGCATCTAAGGACAATTTTATAGGTCCTCCGATAGCACCAACTCTACGGGAAGTTTTCCATGTGAAAGTTTTGGTCATGAGAGGTGAACTTCTTAGGACACATGGTTTCCCAATAGGGAATAGTTGTGGACCCATTGAAGGTCGAGGTGGTTTTTTCTTGGGCAACACCCAAGAACGTAGAGGAGGTTCGTAATTTACTGGGTCTAATAGGTTACCACTGGAGGTTTGTTCCTAACTTCTCTCGAGTTGCATCACCTTTGAAAACCTTGACCGAGAAAAGACAGTCTTTTGTATGGGGTGAGCAGTTCTATGAAGCCTTTAGCTATATAAAGGGGAAGTTGGTTAGTGCCCCAGTGATGAGGTTTCCAGAAGAAGGGGTAGCGTTTGAAGTGTTCTGTGATGCTTCAGGCCTAGGCTTGGGGCATGTGCTGATGCAATAGTGGGGAGTGATCTCTTATGGGTCTAGGTAGTTACATCCTCATGAAAATAACTATGAAACTCGTGACCTAGATCTTACAGCGGTAGTGTTCACACTGAAGTTGTGGCGGCATTACCTCATTGGGGAGCGCTTCGTGGTCTTCACGGATCACAAGAGCTTGAGGTATATCTTCTCCCCGTGTGACCTGAACTTGTGATAGTGGAGGTGGATGGAGTTCCTTCAAGAGTATGAATTCGATATTTCCTACACCTCAGGGAAGGGGAATGTGGTGGATAATTCCCTAAGCAGGAAGTCACAGAAGGATACGGTTCGAGAATCAATATATTCTTAGAAGGTGATGGGGGAGTTAGCTGCCTTGAACCTGGATGCAAGGGTAGAGGATGATAGGGGCTACATGTTCCAGATGATGGTGCAGTCTTCCTTGGTACAATAGGTGGAGGAGTCTCAGTGGGGGGACTTATAGGTTGAAGTGATGTGTGATCGTGTTATCCAGGTCAATGCTTCGGAAGGATGGTCAGAAGACAGATATAATCAAATGCTCTTTCATGGAAAGTTTTTCATCCTGGTGGAAATGCATGAGAGAGTTCTCGGTGAGTTCCACAAATCACCCCTGGTGGTACACCCAGGAGTTTCCAAGATGTACCAGGTCTTGAGGGGTCAGTTTTGGTGGCTCGGAGTAAAGCAGTTAGTGGCAAAGTTTGTGGTGAAGTTCCTTATGTGTCAGCATGTGAAGACTGAACACCACACCCCAGGAGGTCTGTTGAAGCCTTTATATGTCCCCAAGTGGAAGTTGGACGACATCTAGATGGATTTTTTCACGGGACTACCCAGGGTTCAAGAAGGCTACGATGCTATCTAGGTAGTGGTGGGCCGACTGATGAAATCATCTCACTTCCTAGATATCAAGGAGTCGAGTGTGGTAGATTCCTTATCATAGAGGTACGTGGATGAGGTGGTGTGGTTTCATGGAGTTTTGAGGTCCATATTCTCAGATCGAGATACATGGTTTACCTCACAAGTCTAGAAAGGATTGCAACATGCTTTTGGAACCCAACTATGCCTAAACACTGCTTTCCACCCCCAGACAGATGGGTAGACAGAGCAGACCATCCATACGTTGGAGGATATTCTACGGGCATGTGTTTTGGACTTAAGGGGATCATGGGTGCGACACTTTCCTCTTTTAGAGTTTCCCTACAATAATAGCTATCACTCTACCATTGGTATGGCTCCATTCGAAGACTTGAACGATAGACCATTTCGCTCACCTGTGTGCTGGACAGAGGTTGGGGAAGCAGGTGTTCTTGGCCTAGAGGAGGTGCGGAGCATGACAGAGAAGGTTCATCTTATACGGAAGAGGATGAAGGCAGCCCAGGAACGACAAAATTCATATGTCTATCATAGGAGGAGACCATTGAATTTCAAGGTTGGGGACCATGTGTTTTTGAAGTTCTCCCCTCGGCATGGGAAACCGAGGTTCGATAGGGGGAGTAAGCTCTCTCCTAGGTTCGTTGGATCCTTCTATGTGTTGTTGTGGGTCGGTGAAGTGGATTATCAGCAGGCGCTACCACTACCTCTACTGAGGGTTCACAGCATCTTCCATGTGACTCAGCTCTGTTGGTATCTACACAATGATTATCACATCCTTAACTAAGGAGAGATGGATATTGAGGATGATGCAACATTCATGCAGTGACTGGTGAGGATCAAATATCATGAGGAGAAGGTGCTTCGTGGGTGAACCATTCAATTGGTTTGTGTGTTATATAGGCATGGTGGCCTCAAGGAGGGTATATGGGAATATGAGGCATAGATGCGCACCCAGTACCCAGAGCTATTTTGAGTTTTGTTCTATTTTGTTTTGTTCTTGACTGTGATGTAATGCTTGACCTTGTTAACTATGAGGTGGGATGTTTCCCTTGTTCTCTAAATGTGTGTGAAGAGTCTTGACTATGGGGAGGGGGGGGGGAACTTATCCCTAATCAAGATTCATTAAAGTGGATACGATTAAAACTATGCAGGCGAGTCAGTGCTGCCCAAAGCGGATAATATCTTGACATGGAGGAAGGGACTCCCTAATCCATGTGACTGGCCAATATGACCTTTACATGTTTGTGTGGTTTCTTAAGGGAGGGGAGTGGTAGTGCCTCTACAATTGATTAGTATGAGGGAGAGGTGTTCCAACATGTGAAGGAGGTTTACTCCTAAGAGGCATCTTACGAGGTGGTCATTCGACCCCTCTCTTTTCTTCAGGTTTACTCTTGGATTCTGGTGGATGAGAATAGTTGAGGGGTATCTGATGTAATGGCCTGGATCCTCCTGGTCCATTACTTTTCCAAATTTATGGTGTTTGGGGTGTCTTGGGGATCATCGGTGACTCATTAAGGAGTTTTCCAAAAACTTGATTCCACCAAACAGTTCCACCGAAATGGTGGAACTGGTCACGAAAACACTGTGACAGTGGCACCGTAACGGTGGAACCATAGTGGTCACTCTATCACAGTCGCACCCCGACAGGATGGCACTGTGATAGTGGAACCATTATAGTGTCTCACAAAATGATGTCCCACCCTTTGTTTTTTTTCCAGTTTCTGACTTTTTCCAGTTCCGCTCCCGTAACATATCTTTTAATGTAAAAGTGTTTTAATACCCATTTAAAAGAAATTTAAAGCCCATAAATGATATCTAAAATCTCACAAGATTCGGGCGACCCTTGACTTACCAAAATGTGTGGATTTTTCCTCGGTGTCACACCCTTTCCCATGTTTCCAGCTTTGCCCCTATTACATGGGTTTTTTTCCCGTTTAAAGGAAACCCTTTAACTCACAAATTTTATCGCCACCTATCTGATGAGAATTATTAAATAACAATTAATTCCATCATGTGTAACCATCCAATCACATAGTGAAACCATGATCCTCCTTTAAAGCTGTTCAAGATTTCATATCCCATAACTCCAGGATCTCGCCTTTTATCGCACAAAGTTTCTTTCTTCTTCTTGGATGGTCTATTTTCCTTCCCTTGGTGTGTTTGGAGTCCCTATTCCTGAGGCTAGTATTACGCTCGTGCTAGATCCTTTCCTACTCACTCTTGGAGTCCTTGTAATTCTTCCCCTGCAAGTTGCGTATCCCCAGTTCTTGGTGCGAGGAGAAAACTTCGATTGTTGATCATCCAGGTAGGCTTTTCCTTCTTCTCTCTTTACCGTGTATCATGCGTGGTGGGTATGATAATGTTTCCTTGGGGCGTGGAAGAAAACCAACCTTAATGAAGATAATAAATGGTTTCTAAAGAGTGAAGGGGTGTGTTTGATGATGATGTTGTACTCTTTTATCTTCCTTCATATGTTGTGAATTGTATGAGCTTATTCCCACTGAAAATAGTGTCCATTGGTGGTCCTTTCTTGCACACTAATGAACTCCTTTTTTTTAGTATAAGTTTGTGATTGAATGGATATAACTTGGAAACTGGTTAATCACATAAAACCGGATGATTAAATGGATTCCCAATGAACAAGAATCCTTGCTTGATCACCCCGGTTAACCAAATGGAAAGACAAAACTTGATAAATGGTGTGGTTAAATATAAAAACTCCCTTGTTTTGTTCTGTTAATAAGACTAGATTTTCTTCTTGATTCTTGTGGGGTGATGTGAATGGGGATGGGATCCCCTATTGTTTAGTTGTTGGTTTGTGGATCTGAGACCGTGTGGGGCCATATGTTGGGGCTTGGTTTGATTCTAGTACTTCAAGGGAAATCACAGATCCCTTTTGTTGTTGTAACTTTACAAGAGAACCGGATGTGAATTCTTAAATTACTGCTTGACTATTTTTCCTTCCTTAGCTTGTGGCTATGCCTATTAGTTTCCCGGTAGTGAATAATTATTTTAAATGGAATTACTTGAATTTGATAACAAGAATGAGTTCAATGGGGAATTTTTTTCTAGGAATGAGTTGTGATTTGGTTGTGGCTATTGTATTTTTGTATGAATGAATAATAATGAGGGTGTTTGTGTATGGGATGGTTTTAGAACCCTTAGGTTGGGATGAATGATTGTCTACCTATGTGTATAAATTTAGTTATTTTGTTTATTATTTTCACCCCAACCACATTGATCAATTCATGCTAAACACCCCCATTTCATGGGGGATGGTGTTTTTCCCAACACTCCTATGAGTATGTGGTTATTTTCTCCTTTTCTGCTCCCTTTCTTGAGTATCCCAAGACTCTTTGGGAAGGATGTGACAGCCTGAGGTCCATTATAGCCCAAGATTATTTGGGTAGGGTACGTTGTGGTGGTTGGCCCAGGTGTGTGCAAGTAGGATTGTTTCTCAAGTGTCTTCAGGATGATGCCCATGTTTCTTCAGGCATGGCAGTGGTTGTTGTGGCCAAGGTGTCTGCAGGCAGGGATGTGTGTGGCTGTTGTGGCCCAGGTGTTTGTGGGCGGGATGCGTGGTTGTGGTATCCCAAAAGGTTGTCCTTGGGGCAGCAGTGAAAAATGGAGGGGGAGGTATGACATGTAGGATGTCTTCAATAATCATTGGGAAAGAGGCGCAGGGTACCCAAACATCGATGTGCTACTACTACTACTTTACATGACTTGTGTTATTTGGGGAGTGTTCCTTGGTGAGGTTTGGGTGGATAGTTTCCTTGTTATGTGCTTTGGTTATCTTCTTTTCTCATGGGGAATTAGAATGAATCCCCTCTTGTGCATTAGATCTTTTGGTTTTCCCTACTGAGTATACCTGTATACTCACCCTACGTATATAAAACTATTTCCAGGTTTCCAGGAGGACTTCGGGAGCCGTGTGGGACCATACTATCTTGGACATCGGGATAGTTTCTGTTTCAATTTCTTTTCTTTTGGTACTTTACCTTTATAATTTTCTTGTACCTTTTTTGGGTTTATCTTTGAAAATGCATATGGGAATGGGTTTTGGATTTACTTTTACCTTCAGTTTTTTGAGTTGTTTGGGTTTTTACCATCATATCTCCCGATCCTACTAAATGAAAAGGGTAATGCCTTCCATATCACGTGTTATTATTTAACCTTGGTGCCAGTCGCCACTCCGAGTCCTATTAAAGGCAGGACTCTAGGATCAGGATCTCTCTATGAACTTGAGGAAGGAAGGGTCTGACGGTTTGTTGTCCCTTCCCTCATCTTGGTGAAGGCGGGTCATGACATAGCCACATTTGTGGATTGGGATTAAACGTAATTTTACCTCTTCCGTGAATTGAATTTTGAAAAACAAACATACTTGGTTGTAATCATTATGAAAAATGTGGTTCAATAGGATCAAATTTTTTTTTTGGTGAATAGTAACTTTTGAATTTTATTTACCGCGATTAAAAGTAAATAGGGAAATTAAATGTAAAAATAATATTATAATAATAAAAAATTACCCTAACACTTGTCCCAATTTAATTGGATAAGTGTGTTTCGAACCAAATCAACCTTAAGTAAAAAATATGATCCTCTTTAATCCACTTGTGTTAGATTAAGATATTTATTATATTTTATTTAAAGGAGAGTTAAAAGACTCATATTAAAAATTTAATAAATAAATAATTTTTTATATAGGGTTATACATAAGATAAATTTCAATATAATTATTAATTTTAAATATAAGAAATTTATCTTCATCATGATAATTTATTATTAAATTATAGAGAATAAATAACTTAATTAAAGCCTTGTACAATAATGATGCAGTAATTGTTTAATTAATTAAGATATCAAATAAATGATATTAAAAATATTAAAATAACTATAATTTAACTTAATTAATGACATACAAGAATTTTGGAGGTAACTTAGACATGTTAATGACATACTGGAAGTATTGGTTTAATATTATCATGTTTGTTTGATATTTTTAAAAATGAAAATATTGAATGGTATCAAAATTGACATAAATGATAATTTAAAATAAATAATATTTTATTAAATGTTATAAAATTCATAAAAATATAAGGTTCGGCCAAAAAACTTGTATAGTTTTAAATATGACATAAATGATCCAATTGGGGTTATTTTGTAATTTTATAGTAACTATATTAACCCTATAGTTTAAAAAGACAAGTTGTCATGATAAGAGTTAAATTTTTTAACTAAAGGTTAAAGCCAAAAGATAAGGTTAATTATATGACCTAAATATGTCTAAAATTCATTGTTTTAGAGAATTTAGACCCATAATCATATCAAATTTTAAATAAATCACTTTTTAGCTATTTGAAATCGAAAATCAATTTATAATAAATTAATAGTTTTGGAGTTTCATAAAGTGCCCACCTCCCCCTTATAAATGGGAACCTCTCATTCTCTTTTATTCACATCTCTAAAGCCTTTTGGATCATCCAAACCCTAAAAATTTCTCATAAAAACTTCCCTCCCTTCCTATTAGAATCCTTCCCTTAGTAATAAGGAAACTCAAGGAAGCCTTTTAGCACAAACCAAAAGGAGTTACCTGATTAAGAGGTACTGTATTCTCTCAAGCTCATTTCCTTTATTTTCCTTCTCCAACCCTCCACTCTATTTATTCAATTACGGTATGGAAATAAAAATATCCTAAATATTATTGGATGTTTTTATGCTCAGGGTTCTAACTACACTCACACACACCTCTATTTAATGGATATTGAGCATATTGTTTCTATGTACAATGAACTACTTCCTCACAAAACGATGATTATTCATTTTTCTTTTACCAAAAATCATGGTAGCCATTATGATAGACAATATATTTATATATATCATATATTATATTTATAATTTATTTAAGATTTTTTATTCCTTTTTACAACTCATACCATTTTACTTTCTATTTGGTTGTCAATATGATAATCTCATTTGTGGAAGTGTGGACTACCATCCCCTCAAAGTGATGTGATTCGTTCACACACCACATGGAATGTTTTAATAATGGGTTTAGTGAACTTATATGGTATAAAAATTATATTGGAATAATTATACATACATACATACATATATATACACATATGACATTTACACACTTTCTTTCAACACGATAATTAAAAATGGAAACATCGTTCATGCGTACATACGACTTACCGTCTCCATGAACAATGTATTCCATTTCATAATCCTTTATACTATAGATTATTACAATATAAATATATTGGATATACATGATATTTATATCATTATATACATTCTATAACCATTATATAATTATAAGGACCAACTATATAACAAATTAAGTCACATGCAAAGAAAAAAGCGAATATTACTCGAAGTAAAACCTTAACACAAGATCGTTAACAAGAGGGTAATATAAGGTTATAATAAAACCATATATGGTATTATGTATAAAAATATTCTTCTATAAAATATGTATAATAAACTTGTATTTTTCATATAGTAATCTTTAACGAGTATGAAGAGAGTCAAGACATGAGGTAAGAGATAATTTTGCAATCTCATTATTATTCGAGATTTTTTATATATAAATATTTACTATGGTATCTTATCATCCACATCCATATTTTATAATTTTTTTTCATAAAATGTTTAATATTATCATATGTATTTTTAAATTAATTTTTACCCATTTTTGAATTTTACTACATGGTTTGAAAGTAATCTTTCTTTCTTTTTCCAAATGAAGTACTTTTTAACCTTTTCAGTAAAAGTATAAGAAGAATGTTTTATTTTAACTTATAAGGAATGAATGGATTTTTTTTCTTTTATAATGCCTTTTTTACTGGAATCTTACCTTAAAATATTTCATTTTTATTTTCAAATAAAATGTTTACTTTTAAAACTGTGTGTCATTTTAAGAAAATAAAACGTTTTTTAAGAAGAAATGATATTTTCCTCAAGAATTAATTTAAAGTATTTTATCAAAATTATTTTCTCTCTAGGATAAAATCCATTGTAATTACTCATACCTTTATAGGGAAATTATTAAATTTTTCCATTAATATTATTTCTTTGAATGGATTATGTTTTGATGGAATGATGTTTATGAAGCCCATTTTTCTTTCATAGTTTATCTGCTTTTGAAACCTGCTTCTTTTCATAGGTTATGTTTACGATGAAATGATTATGAAACCTATATATTTTTATAGGTTATGATATGTTTACATGTTTATGATACCCATTTCATTTAATTGGTTATGTTATGATTTTTAATGATCTTGTGGCACATTTATGTATGATTTCATTATGAGATGGGTGTGACCTATATATCTCTCCAATGCATTGGGTAAAATTTTATATATCTTGAGATAAACTAATATGGTCTTGGGAGTGAAACTTGACTACTATTATGGACATGGGAGTGAACCATGACTACTAATATGGTATTAAGAGTGAACTCATGCTACTATTATGGAATGTGAAGTTAATTCATACTACTAAGATGGTCTTGGATGCGATGACTTGGATACTATGGAAATCATTATATACTTATGTTTTTCCAAAATTCCATGTCTTATTCCTATGTTATGATTTCATGGATTGTGATATTTATTTAATATGATTCATGTCTTATTTTCTACCAATATTTATTCCATGATTCAGATTATGATCTTTGATATGCAGTGTATCATCTTATATTTACAGGATCACATTCTCATACCCTTATACTCATGTTTATGCTTACATGTATCCCTTGTTTACCCTTACTGAGCATTTTTGCTCACCCTTTTAATGTTTCATTTCCACTAGGTTAAGATTATATGTACTATTATTGATATGTATAATAAGGGTTCTAGTCAATAAGAACCTATTGTTAGATGATGTAGCTCACATATGTACCAGTGTTTATGTTTCTATGTTTCCAAAGTCACTATTACTTGTGGGTTATAGTTAATGTTTTGAAAAGCGAGGATCACTATAGGGAAAGTTTCACACCATTTAGAACTTCCAACATAGCTAATGTTGATACATAACATAATCCATGTATCGTAGCTGAGAAAGTGTTTATCTAACCCATCTCATGTTTTGAGTTGGAGTGATCTGGAGATTGAACCTGATTTATCTTTGACTGAGCGGCCAATCAGGATAGTTAATTATGAGACCAAGGTACTTCATGGGAGGATGATACTTTTGGTTTGTGTGTTATGGAATCAAGGTTATGATAATCATGATATATGGGAATATGAGTCACTGATGAGAGAGTAGTGACCTCATCTTTTTAGCATGGAAGATTCTTTATTGGATTTCTAGGGACAAAAAGTTTTTTATAGTGGGTAGGTTGTAACATCCTGTTACCGATATGATAGGCATTAATTTAACCTTATCATGGAATTTAATTTTCTTTGAATAGGTAGGATTGATAATTATTTTTTATGACACCTATAATGGTGATGATATATATTTTTTGGACTCTCAACTTTAACCGGTGTTTTTTGCAGGCTTCTGGAGGGTTACATGCCGTGTAAAGTTTTCTACAGGAAATTTGTGAAAGGATTCATGCTATTAGGGTTACACATCATGACTATCCTTTAAATATTTTGAGTTATTTAATAAAAAAAATTCAATTTAAAGTAACACATTTTTTGGGGGTTATGAAACTTAACTATTTCTTGACATGAAAGGGTATTACACATCGTGTAATACCCTGAGTGTGTTTTTTTAAATGGGAAGAACGAATGATATATATTTTCTCCTCTACTCCAATTTCATCTCCATTAACCTAAATCCTTACCTAGGTGATATTTAATCTTCAAAAACCTTTTATATCCTTTCTTTTTATGTTCGATCATTGTTGAACTTGTAGTGTGATTCCTAGGTAATATTTATCCCTTATTATTCATACTTTTCTCTTTATCCTCCTTTGGGATTTCAATATATCATCCCGTAATTGATGGATCCATGGTCTGTGATGTTGGATATCATTTTTAAGTTGTGTTTCTAGGTCTTATACACCTTTTTTCTCATTAACAGGTGTTATTGTGAGTGTTGAGTTTCGAGAAAAGGTAGGTGATTCCATCATGTTTATCCAAAATTATTAACTTTGAGTTTCTTGATTTATTTCAACTATTTATTTAATTTTTTTTTCTCAAAATTTATTTCAATTGATGTAATAAAATCCAATTTCTGTGAATTGGGAGATTTTAAATGATTTTGGCATGAGAATTGGAAAAACCCCCAATTCCATTGCATTGAGGTGTATTTATGGAAAATAGTCAATTTAAATTGGAATTTTGATGGAAACTATTTAAATTAAATTGTTGAATTTAATTGTGGAAATGAATTGTGAAATTTATGGAATTGGTTTTGAATGGATTTCAAACTTGTGAAAATGGATTAAAATGTTTTGATAGAAACCCAATGGTTTTATCTTATTAAAGACTCATGTTTTTTTATTAAAACCCATTTTGGGTTTAAATGATTTTTTTTAATTGAAATGGAGTAATGAGATTTAATTTTATTTTAAGTTGTCTTAAAATAAATTGACTGTCATTGATTGTGTAAGAGCACATGCAAGACTTAGGTGGTTTGTAAGTTATTTGGACACACTCTATTCTATTACAATGTTCTAAAACATACATGCAGTGAGTCACATCCCTAATGGGATGGTGAGGTGTCACCTTTGGCCAGTTTCAGGGGGATGTGTGTATACACATATTGATAGGATCACTTAGAGAGTGTGGAGTCCTATATTCTAGAACATATTCACCTTTTGGTAGATGAACATGTTGATCGATTGTTTTATATTTGAGATATAAATGTTTTCCAATATTGTAAAATGAATTTACACATATTCTAAATTTACATAAACTATTTTATGTAACTATTTTATCTAATAAATTGTTTTATAAATATTCAATCACTTTTAAAGCCTTTTCTTAAAGTATTTTTCCATCATTTGAACTGTATAACATGATTTTAAATTTTAAAAACTATTTATTTTAAAAACCAAAAGCATTCCTTTAGTTAATCTATTTTTAGAATCTGTTATGGAATCCTTGGTGAGACCCTACTATTTTTTTAGTACAAAACCTACTTGTGCCTATGGGTTTTTGTATACTATCTCATTCCAAGTTCGAGAAAAGGGAAATGATCTCTTGGAGGTGGATCCAACTATTGAACCTTGGACAGGGTGAGTTGTGTCCTCAGGGACATGGGTTGTTTTTACCTATTTTGTTACTTGGGTTGTAGTAATTTGGGAATGTTTATTCCATATTCTATTCTGGTACTTTATTACAAGTGGATTTTCTTGGGTTATATTTACTTACTTCTCTCTTTTTACTTCCACAATGATTGTGGAAAAAATATTCCCACTTTCAATTGTATGATTCTAAGTGCTAGTCGCCAACCTGTGGGGATCAGGAATGCCCTTCGGGTTATGCTAGGGCTGACTTGGTTATTGGGTTACTAGGGTACCTAGGCTGGTTCATGATAATAATGTTTACATGACATGGTTATACCATTCAATTCTACTTAATTAAACTTATTCATTTCATTTAGAATTAAAGAAAAGACCACTTAGATGGTGGTTTGGTCACATAAACATTTATAAAGTCAAGGGGAATTTTATAAGAAAACCTCAAGAGGTGGAACTAGTTGAAGGGGAATTACTCCAACAAGGAAAAGGGTGTAAGGAAGTATTTCTAACATGTCTAACTATTTAATTTAGGATAATTCATGTTTTTGAGGAAACACACAGAAAGTATAGTTTTAATCATCATGACACATGATATAAAGTAACTCGACTTTAGGGAGAGATACTAAACTTCCTACCTTATAGTGGTAGATGAATCCTTTTATAGTGTTGGCCTCTAACTTAGGATATAACAGAAGAAATAAGAAGAAAAGATGAATAAATAGAAAATCAGTCATATTAGCTTTCAAAAATTTAGCATTACATGTAGAGAAATTAACATATAAAGGAAGGAATTAGATTGAAGAACTTACTGATACGCTTGTAACAATATGAAAAATGAATGAATCTAGCATCTGATGGAGAACCTATCTCAAAGCCTTAGCGATAGACTTTGGGAGAGCTTCCAATAGAGGAGGAGAGGATTCTATGTGTTTTAGGGAAAGAAAAAGGGAGATGAAAGGTTAATGATCCTAAGGGGAAATTTTTTCATTTCCACTCATTTAAATAGGAGCATGGATTTTCCAAACTGTTCCCTAATTGTATGACTCCACTACCTAAGTGGAACTACCCAAGAAGGCTAGGCACATAGTTTGAAAAATTGTGTGAAACCCATTAAGATCCCCTCTGTAATTTATCTAAATCCCCTCACATATTTGTGCAACCCCCTATTAATGGTTAAACTAACCATTCTACTTTATACAAGGGATTCATGGTTACTAATAACTATGCACCAACTGTGTACCTCATGTTGTTTCTCCAAAAACTATAGCTCCAGGCTCTGAACAAGCCCCAAAATCTCTCGAATACTTACTTGGAATCTTAAGAACATTCATTATAATAAAAATAAATTTCTTTATAGGAAATTAAAGTATCTGTACCTTTTAAGAAAAATTGATGTCTTTAAATCTCCCCTCCTTAAAAAACTAATCCGCGAGTTTCACTTTCAAGGGTAATTGAGTGTTGTCTAAGAGCAACTCCAGCCCCTAAGAACATACATTAGCCTCTCACTCCCAGGTACCATCCTTCATACAAACATGCTTCTATAGCATCCTTACCATAGGAACTAACCTACCTCGGAGAGCCTTCATACCATTATCAATGATCTGGATAGGATACTCCTCAAAGGATGAATCGACTTCCAATTCAACATCCTTGGGGTCAAGAGTATGAGATGAATTTGAATGGTAATGGTGAAACTAAGATACATGGAAGGAATCATGAATGGATCAGTAACTATAAGGTAGAGCTATTTGATAGGCCACTAGCCTGACTCTCTTGAAGATATCAAAAGGTTTTACATAATGAGGTGATAGATTACCATATCTTCGAATCTGTCTATGTACCAACCTTGGAGAAACACAAAAGAAGAACCGATGTTCCACCTCAAATTACAGAGGTAGACGATGAATATCGACATAAGAATTATACCTAAAATAAGTTGTGACCATATGTTTTATGATAAGATATACCTACTCTTATATCTCTTGAATGAGACATGGTCCCAATAGTGCTGCCTCACCAACCTCTAACCAACATAGGGGTGAATGAAACAACCTATCATATAAGGCCTCATAAGGATCCATTTTTATAGATTCTTAAAAGTTATTTTTATAATAAAATTTAATTAGTGGTAAATGTTTCTCCTAAGAACCTATAAAATCAAGGACACATTCTCAAAGCATGTCCTCCAATATCTAAATCATACGCTTAGACTGACTGTTGGTCTGTGGGTGATAGGCTATACTTAATAGTACCTGTGAACCCAGATCCTTTTACAATCCCTACCATAACCATGAAATAAATAGAGAATAACTATCTTATACAATAGTATGTGGATCAATATAAAGGAATATGATCTCCCCCACATATATCCTTCCTAGCACATCTATTGAGAAGGTCTCTCTAATTGATAATAAATGTATGACCTTCATCAGCCTATCAATGACCACTCATGCTGCTTCACTGCTCAGAGGTAACCTAGGTAGACCTATCATGAAGTCCATAGTGACATCACACAATTTATACTTGATAATGGGTAGCAGTTATAAAAGTATGATAGATCACTGGTGTTCCACCTTTACCTACTAACAAGTGAAACACTGAGAAATAAAATCCACTGCTTTCTTTTTCATCCTCAACCACCAATACTGGGGGTGTAAGTCATGATACATCTTGGTAATTACAATATGTACTACCCATATAGAGGCATGAGAATATAAATTCAATTCCTCTCATACATCTACAGGAGTAAAAATGTTTCTATGGATGTGAAAGACCTCATCCTCATTAATGACCCAACTAGGATGTAAATTCTCATCTAAAACACCCTCTCTAAGGACTAAGCCCTCAGGATCAGAAAGTCTTCTCATCTTTACTCGCTCCATAAGAGAATATTTCACTACCAAGGGTGATAAAATATGCTACCTATGATACTCTTGAACCTATAAGTTCATTTAATAAAACAAGTCTATCAACTGGCACTCACTAATGGCCTATTAAACTACTTGTATCTGAGTCCTCTATCTTAGGGAATCTACCACCACTTTTCCTTTCTCAGGCATATAAGAAATCTAAAAATCAAATGACTGTAGGTATTTAAACCATCTTCATTATCTAAGGTTCATTTCATGTTGTTTAAAAATTTATTTGAGTATTTTTTGATTCGTGTATACAATGAATCTTTCTTAGAACAAATAATTCCTCCAATAACACAAGGCATGAACCATAACTGCTAACTCGAGATCACGTATTAGGTAATTCTGCTCATGAAGTCTCAAATTAAAATACCCATATTCCATGAATAAATATTACTATGTCAGAACATATCCAAGAACAATGCTTGAAACATCAAAATATACTATATAACTTCTTCCCAGCTCAGGTAGAATCAGGTTTGATGTTGAAGTCAATCTTCCTTTAAACTCCTGAAAGGATATCTCACATGATTAAAACTAGGTAAAATTGAAACCTCACTTGGTGAAGCCTATGAATGGAAATTCAATGTGTGAGAAAATATGTATAAAGAATATATAATACCCATTTAGACCCAAGAAACTCAATATCTCAAAGTCTTTCTTGGGATGATCCCAGGAAAACAAAACTCTAATGTTCTATGGGTAAATGGATACCCTTGATTATGATATTATGTGACCCAGGAAGTGAACTTTATCAATCCAAAAGTGTCATTTTTTGAGATTAGAAAACATATGGTTCTATCTCAGTGTATTCAGTGTGATCTCAAGATGTTTTTCATGGCCATGTCGAGTGAGATAATACACCAATATGTCATCCATGAAGACTACCAAAAATGAATCTAGATTCAGGTGAAAAACTCAATTCATTAGAGCCATGAAAACTACCTATTCATTATTGAGACTGAAGAACATAACTCAATACTCATTCAAGCCATATCCACTAAAAATTGTTGTATGTGTTATATTTGATGGCCTAACATACACTTGATGGTAGCCTGATCTCAAACCAATCTTTGAAAAAAATTGATCTCTTGGAGCTGGTTGAAGAGGTCATCAATATGAGGTAAGGTATACTAGTTCATAACTATAACATGATTCAATTTATATTAATCAATTCAAAATATAATGGTCTCATCCACCTTCTTGGTAAAAAGAACAAGAAAACCCCAAGGTGAAGTATTGGGTTATATGAAACCCTTAGATTCCAAGTTCTCTAGCTGCCTATTAAGCTCTTGAAACTAAGTAGTATCCATCCTATAAGGAGGCATGGATACAATATTCCTGAAAAAACAAGCTCAATAGTAAACTATACCTATCTCTCATGAGGTATCCAAGAAAATTATTCTGGTATGACATCCCTGAAATGATCTACTATAGGAGGGAAATTTTTATGTTATGTTTCCTGATCATTCAGATAAATACTAGAAATATGGGATGGCACTCTACCCATACCACAATGCTTAGGTACAACTCAAATCACCTAGACATCCCATTCTCCCTTTTGAGTATAACATCTTCCCCCAGGTGATGTAAAATACACCCTTCGACGATAGAAATCAACATACCCATGGTAGAGAACCAAACAGTTCATCCTAATAATGATGTCAAAACCTATCATATTTGAGATGAAGAGGCCCCACTTGAAATGATAACTGCCTACCCCAAGGGGGAATTCCTTTCACCATCACACACTTTTTTATTGGACCCCTAATAGGGTATCAA
Organism: Viscum album; assembly: GCA_963277665.1. Taxonomy (NCBI): domain Eukaryota; kingdom Viridiplantae; phylum Streptophyta; class Magnoliopsida; order Santalales; family Viscaceae; genus Viscum; species Viscum album. The sequence goes on from OY728120.1 coordinate 490,689,996, forward strand.
GTGTCATCACCCCAAAAAATACTGAATCTTGTGCCCAAGAATATTCACAATTTCCAAAAATATGAAGGAGTGGGAAGCTCCCATGTCAAAAAATAGACACTATAGTGGAGGCTACTAAAATCATACCTAGAACTATATAATGGATTAATATATACTCCTCGGTTATAGGATATACTACATAAACATGGCCAGATCTAAAACCTTGAGATACAACTTGACTACCCTAGGCAGGTCTGCTCTATTGGCACTGTAAACTCAATGTCTGGCTCCCCTGACCATAAAAATCTCCTCAACTTTAATGACCATTAGTACTCCATCTAACTTCATGGTGAGGAGATAATAATATTGTTATTGTGGGTGGATATGGTGTGGATCCTTTCCCACTAGGCATAAATGGGAAGGTCCTATAAAAATGCTGGAGATTCCCCATCCCGTTGCAACCTCAACACTCAACAGGGTAATTGGGACACTGGGGCTTATTATTCCTTGGTTTTATGCACTAGCGACACACCATGTAACTATTAGAGAGTTCCATATGACTGAAAATTCCCCACATGTATACTTGAGGTGAAATTTCCTTCCAATCAATGAACCACTTACCCGTCTTAGTTATAGATCACCCTAGAACACACCATTATCTTTCCTTAGGTTCCTATCACCAATGAGGGCCTGGTTCAATATCACATAAATATTGGTCAACCAAAATACATTCACCTATGATCATATGTAATATACTATCCCTTTATCAAATCATGTTAATTTCGCCAAATCGTCACCAATAAGAGTCAGTGTGAAGCATTGAAGCCTAATGAATCAAGAAGAATAGTCCATGATGGACATAGTACCCTATTGTAGATGTATAAAATCTATATATTGGTATTATATCAATGTATGAGGGAATACTTATTCATATAAGATTTTCTAAAAGTCCACTCAGACCATACCCAAATGAAAATCAGCCTAAGTGACAATGTCCCACCATCTCTTAGACGAATCAAAAAATATATAAGTTTCGATCTTGAACCTCCTCTTTAGAGTCATCTCCAAATGCTTGAATATAGATATCAAGGCCTCTAGTCATTAATCAGTAGCTTGGGGGCCACCATCCCTTAATAAAGTAGGTGGATTCTACTAATGAAACTCTTGCGTCAACTCTTCCATAGTAGGGGTAGGCTGTAGGGCTCCCTATATAAACTACATTAATCTTAGGAAACCCTCTTGAAACTAGTCATTGGTTCCCATTCTAGGAATAATAGGAGGTCCCTCAAGTGGAACTATGCGAGGTAATATTTCTGGCTTAGGGTCCACTACCTATGGATCATGTTCATCACCACCTTTCTAGTGCATGACTTGAGGCTTCCATGGTGGCATAATTCTACAATTCCAAATGAATGACTCAAAATGGATTCAATAACAAAAATTATCATGTATAACAAATAAGAGAGGTACAAGACTTTCCATGTAAAGAAAAAATACCCCTCTGTCCACTCCTAAAGTTAGGTATGAGTGATATAGAATATCATAAAGGTCACGAGAGACTCTTTCTACTACCCACTAATAAGGTTAGGTTAGGGTCATGGTCTCACATCCGATAACATAGGTCCCAATATATGGAGTTTCAGTTGTAAGGTATAAAGGAAAACACCCTTTATATTACAATTGATAGTTTCATTTAATGGAAACTGTTTCATTTGAAAATTTTAATTTATTTAAGTTCATACTTATTTATATGTATATAAATCATGGTCTAGTTAGATGAGTTAGCATTTACAAGTTTTAAAGGCATAAGCTTTATAAGTTTCAATTGGTATGTCATGTAACTACAACCCGACCCTTACATCTAGTATTAGGATGTACTAATCCCTATATGATTATTTTATTAGATGAATCACCATTCCCAATTTATAAAATTATATTATTTATAATTTAAAATTTTAATTCATGTAATCAAAATCAAATAATGTTTCTACTCTTGTAACCATGGTTACATAGCTTAAACATGTGATAATTGGTTAATTAAGGTTCCACCATCAAGATATATGGGAAAAACCATTTAGGTTGATACAGGAACTTTAATTAATCTATTTATTCTATACATGTAAGAAACATTAGAAAATTTCCAAATATAACACTTAAGGCACAAAAAATATTCAACAGGAAATACGTGTAGTAATATAAACATGGCATGAAATATGAATGGAATGTGAATCCTCAGGTGCCTAAAATGATGCATGAGATACTACCTCCTTGCCATACGAGGCCAAGGATAAAAATAAAATTCATAATGATGATGATAACCTCATAAAAATAATAAATACTACAAATAATGTAGGCATAATCCATAATATCAATTCCCTTCCCAAGAAACTTGGCCTTTCCCTAGTATGTGGGTTGGCTACTCCCAAGAATAGGTTCATTACCAAATTATGTCACTTCCTAGTCTCCTTTATACTATCCAAAAATATTAAGGTAAGGAAAAAAACCCTAATACCACTTTCTGATGTTTTGGACCCGGTTCACTCATAAGTAACTGAACCTCGTTGACCACATGGCCTCAAGCATGCCTACCCATATGCTAGAGGCAACCTACTAGTAGTTAGGGCCTAGGGTTTGTCCATGGAGAGACCATGAACTCTGGTTAGAGTGGCGCACAATAGTAGATGAAAGATAATAAAATAGTAGAAGCAATAATGATAACATGAATCAACGGAATCAGAAATAATCATCCAGATTATATCACCGACGTCATATACAAAATATTTCATGTCATGATACTATACAAAAGATCACAAAATACTCAGGATATAGAGCATCAGGTATATACAACATTCTATAAAAAAATAAAAAAATACTAAAAAATATATCCAATATAATCACAAGCATAAGCTCAGTCCTCTTCTCCCGTACTCCATCCTAGTATAGACAATCAAGCATCCATATCTGGACGCTTCCATTTATCCCTATTTGTATCCATAAAATCTATTCAGGTATCAATCAAAGGCCTGAACAAGGTGTGAGATATACTCAGTAGGCCACCACAAATGAAATATTGTATAATCCAACCAATTCATATAAAATGAATAGTGTTCATGTATAACAATTAATAAATAGTAATAAAAACTATAACCTAGTTTGCTCAGGTTCCCAAAGGACACCTGACTAACTCTACCTACTTTGGCCTAAGCCAAAATATATCTGTTTATGTTCCACCATATATATAGGTATACATATATGTAGTTATGTATGTATATATATGTACTATATATATAATAAAATATATAGACACACACACACACACACACACACACACAGATATGTAATACTAGCCAAGACTTGAGGCGTAACTCAAGCATCCACACATGACCATAAGGGTCTCATATTTTATTTAATGATCACCATTCCCATATATCTCATATAATAATAAGGGACACCATGCTCGAGTATTATGTGTAAGGGATGCCATGCCCGGGTATCATAATTGTAAGGGACTCCATGCCCAAGTATCATAATAGTAATAATTATCAACCATGCTTTAACATAATCCATGAGATAGTTTCTACCATTTTATATTTCATTTAGTCAAGGGAATAATCCAAAATGTACATAAGGGTTACACAACATGGTTCTACCATTAAATTCCACTTAATTCAATTTAGTCATTTCATTTAGGAGTCAATCCAAGACCACTTAGATGTTTTTTTGGTCACATAAACATTTATAAAGCCAAGGGGAATTTTATAATAACACTAAAAGAGGTAGAAATAGTTGAAGGGGACTTCCTACAACAAGGAAAAGAGTGTAAAGAATAATTTATAACATGGATAATAAGTTAATTTAGGATAATTCATGTTTTTGAGGCAACACACGGAAATTCCAGTGTGTGTCCTCACAATGCATGATAGAAAGAAATTAAAATTTAGGGAAAAGTACAAGACCACCAACCTTATGGTGGTAGATGACTCCTCATCCAATGCTGGCCTCCAAATCAGTAATGAATGGAATAAATAATAATAAAAGACAAATAACCTAAAAATAGGTTATATTATCTTGTATATATTTAAAATTCCATACAGTGAAAGTAACATATAAATAAAGGAAGAGGATTGAAGCACTTACCGATGAACTTCCAATGAGATGAATGATGAAGGAATCAGGCATCGAATGAAGAACCTAGATCAAATCCCATGTGATATCCTTTTATAGATCTTCCAATGGAGGAGGAGAGGATATTGTGTAGTTTGGGGGAAGAAAAAGGAAGAGGAAAGGTTAAATATATGAGGGGAAAAACCATTATTTCAACCCATTTAAAAAGGAGCACAGTTTGTCCGCAAGGTTTGGCCAAACCATACGCCAACCATGAAACTTCACTACCTAAGTGAAACTACCCATGTGGCCTAGGTGTACAGTTGGAAAAACCACATTCATCTTGTTTGGATACCCTCTATAATTTCTTTGCATCCCCTCACACAGTTGTGAGGCCTCATTGTAACACCACGTTACCTTTGTATTAGGTATGTTTTAATCTTTTATTTTACTTTCCTTTTTCATTGGGTGAGTATTATTGAATATGAAATTTTGAGGATACCTATAATGGTGATTTAATGTTTTTTTTTGTAATTTTCTACAATAAAAACCTGTGGTTTCTACTGCTCATTGGTTACTGACATGTCATGTAAGTGAAGTACACACTATGTAATGGATGCTGGGTAGAATCTGTAAACTGGGTACATAACATGAATGGTTTACATGCTATGTAATAGGTACATGTAATGTATGTATAAAAATATGGTTTTTAAATAAAAAGGTGATGGTCTTTTCAGCATCTATGAACCTCAAGAGTTAGATGATGTGTAATAGTATTACATGTCGTGTAAATGTCATAGGTGTTAGTTTTAAGAAGGAGGATTGACTGATTTTATATTTCATTCGTCCTGAATCCATCCTCTCTTGACCCATATCTTACCCTAGGAAATTTTGGATGACTCATTTCAATTCAGATCGATTCATTCAGCGATTGATCCCCATTGTGCTTGGATTTATTCTATCCAGGTAAGCATTCCTTCTAGTACTTATTTGGTTTTGGTTGCAGCTATGTTTTGGATGCAGTTTTGTGATCATATCATGTTTTCTATCAATCCTTTTCAGTATCTTTTCATGCCTTGTCTTCCTAAGGTAGATCTTGAGGTTTCCAATCCTTGTTTTAAAAGGAGGTTTGGTTTTCTACACCCTTGAGGTAGGTGGATCTATCTAAGTTTTCTATTTTATTGAATTGCTTATTTTTCATATTGATTCCTTGATATTTTAAATGAAATTACATATTTTTTAATTTAAAAGGACATGTATTCATGTTTTAAAGGGGTTTTTGGTTTGAAAAAAAATTAACTTGATTTGTAAAGAAATGGATTTTCAAACCCTGAAGTGGATTGGATTGGATTTGAAATGGTTTTATAAAAATGTGAGAATGGTTTTTAAAATGAAAATTGATAAACATTACATAGTGGGAAACTTGGGTGAAACGATAAAGAGACACAAGTAACCTTAGTTTGTGTGACACCAATAGGAGTTAAACTCATGTATATCGATGGAAAATGGTGGGAATCGATATTAGTTAGATCCAACCTTATGCCTTTGTAGCCTCATAAGTGTATTGTATGTATTGTCCCATAGTATAGAGCCTAACTAGAAGGTGAATTACTTTTTTAGGTTTTTTATTGTATGATATATTATTTCATGGATGTTGGATTACATGTATATTTTTATTTCAGTATGTTTACTTGCTTTATTCTATGATAATAATGTTTTTGGATTTGAGAAAACATGATATACTATTTGTGGAAAACCCATGGACTGTTTGAGAAATGTTTTAAAATTGTTTTATTTATAAAAATTATTGTAAAACACTTTTGTTTTAAATCTATAACTTTTGAATTATTGATATTATAAATTTTATAGATTCCTTAGTGGTTTCCTACTAGGATCTTTTTCTCACACCCAACTTCCACCTTTAGGTGATTATAAACCTTATTTTGTAGGAAAAAAGTAAAGGGAAGGGAATTATTTAGCATAAATGATTCTATTTAAATCTTTGTTTCAGTTGGGATGGTTTTTGGAGGTAATAGTTGGTCACATAAAGATTTGATAGTCTAGACTTGTCATACTTCTTGGTTTAGCCTGTTTGGATTAGTTGTATCTCCCTTTGTTTCCACTTTGTACTCTGATTTTATGTATTATTTTGCTTATATTTAAGACTAATTTTTTTTATCTTCATTATACCTAACCCTGTAATGGTATAGCTTGGGTGATTGGTCAGGTTGACCTGGGTTGGTTTGTTACAATTTGGTATCAGAGCAGTTACTCAGCCTGAAGTGTGTCAGTACTACTTGAGTTGGTCAGTGTCTTGGGTATGCAGGAGTAGGATTGTCATAATTCAGATAGTAGGTGTGGAAAAGGGGCTTGGCCAGCTCACTCTTGTGACTAAATCTGAGTTTCCATGGGTGGTCAGAAACTTTTTACTAAGTCTGAGACCTGGTATTTAGGATCATTTGAATGAATTTTATGAGAAATATATTTAAATTAGCCTATATACTAAGTTTTGGGACTTGGTGTGTGCAAGGTCATTTGAATAAACTAAGTGGGGAGTTTATTTAGATGTACCTTTTCCTTTCCAAAGATGTTTCCTTTTTTTAGTAGAATTCATAACTGCTTTAAATTCTTGTCTTTTTAAAGAATTATTTTAGATTCTATAATTTGGTTCAATGGTTTTGGAGTTTTATCGTGATTGATTGGATATTGTATTATATTTAATAGATAATTACTCCTAGAAGAGTTCTTCCAAATATGAGAGGGTAAGATGTGAGGAAGGTTCTATAGGAGGATCCTCCAGTGGACACTTCTTTGGTCGAATAAGTTATCTGTACCTTTTAGACTCTAGGTTTGGTGGGTACCATGAACCTAGGATTAGAAGAGGATAATGTCTCAGAATTTACCAAGCAACATCCACCCGTCTTCCATGGTGACAAAGGGACCCAAAAATTAGAGGAGTGGCTTGAACAGATTGATAGGATCTTCAAATTTTTTAAGACTCATAAATAATCACATGTGGGTTTTTCCACATATATGCTCAAGGGTCTAGGAAAACAATGGTGGGAATCTATAGTACAATATAAGTTGCACGAGGGTCTTACCTAGGTTTCTTTCAAGAAAATTTTTAATCAGCAGTTTTATCTTGAGACTTTACATATAGAAAAGTATTTAGAGTTTTTAACCTCAGATAAAGGGGAGAATACCGTTCTAGAGTACTCCAACCATTTTGTTGAGTTATTTAATCTGGCACCAGATCTTCTCACTAATAATTACCTAATGGCTCAAAGGTTTGATATGGGGATCTAGGATGATATTTGATTGATTATAGTTATTATGTGCCTTCAAAAATTTATAGAGGTAGTGGATAAAGTAGCTGCTGAGCCAGACATAGCTAGGAGGATAGGTTTGGGATGATCTTCAGTTGGTGTAACAATTAGTCAAGGTGCTACATCTAGTCAGGAATAGAAGTGAAAGAGTAGTCTATTTTCTACAGGACTAGTTTTAGGAGCTTATTCAAGGAAGCGATAGGTTATATAATAAAATTGTGGGATGCATGGTCCTACTAGGCCTCATTATATGAAGGCTCCTAGGACTTTTCATCTTTCTGGATGATCTGACCATTTGAAATGTTTCTGTGATAGGATGTCCCAAGGTAGTAAGGCGGGATCCACTTTCACCAAGGGATCACAGGTTCGTGTTGATTCTCTAAAGGGTGGTGGGTCTCATTATTAGTCCAAGGGGGATGTATAGGTGTCTAATTTTGGATAAATTTATGCAGTAGAGTGTGTTCTAGAGGAATTTGAAGTAAGGACAACTACTGTTAGAGGTACGATGTTTATTTCAGATTCTATTGTGCTATATTTTTTTGATATATGTGCCACTCATTATTTTATATTTCCAAATTTGGTTTATATATTGGGTTTATGTTCAAATCTAATGAAATTATTATTGGATATTTCTATGCCTTTGGGAAATAAGTCAAAAAAAGGTTTCAGGTGCTCCACACGTCGGGTTGTGATAGCTGAATTTGAGGTGGTTTGAGACTTCTTAGTGCTTGATCTTGACATCTTAGACTTGATTATTGGAATGGATTGAATGATCAGTGTGAAGGCTTAGATATATTGTTATCATCATAAAGTATAGTTCTTATCTTCCGATGGGGTCACTCATGTCACAAACCAGTCTGGGTCGACCTTGAACTAGCCACCAGGGCCACTCCGCGACATGTCCTGAGAGGTATTCCCAATCCTCCTGGGATGGAGACAAGTTCCAAGGGCATTAGTTAGAGTGAAAAGGGAACATTTTCACCCAAAAATAATCAGTAACTAAGTAGTAGAAAGAAAAAAACCTCCCAACATACATTTATATAAAAGTTGAACTAAAAATTAATTTTACATGAAACTAAAAGTACAACTGAAACAGACAACTCAACTGACCAAACCTAACAACCAACTATTTCCATGTAACCCCACTGGTCACTCTCTAACACATCGATCAGACATCTCCCAAGGTAATCAAACTCAATATAAAACATGCACAAGGAATAAAAATAGAAGAAGACTATAGACATGAGTATTGAAACTCAGTAGGTTAGCCCGATATTATATTCCCAATGCACTTCCTTTAAAATAAAAGAAACATAAATTTCAAGTTTGAAATAAAATATATAAAATTATGTTTTCCAAACAAGGTTCCATGCTATAGACATTAAAAAATAAAATTCTTGCAAGTTTTCATAAATAGGAAATGAGAGTAACCAATTTCAAAGAGAGGAAACTTCAAAATGAAAACAGTTTTCAAGAAGACTACTTTAAAGAATGTACAATTTTAAATAGAACACACATGCTACTGAATTTACCAACCAAACACACCATATTCTGACAGTGAGTACATAATATCCAATTAGCACAAGTCACAGGAACATCCCTAGGCACTATCTAGCTGTGGCCCCCAGGTACCTTGTATCTTGATGAAAAGTAACCATAAAAAATATTCATTCTCATGCACGAGCCACTAGTAGGGAACAATACTCATAACCTAGTGGTCCCTGATATCATCATAATATTTTATTTAGTGTTGTAATCATCAAACTTTCTACATGAAACATGGATGAAACCACTCTGGATTAGTAGCATACTAGTACACACCCACCCACCTAGATACCATGGTTTCCCTCTTTGTGCCCAATCAAGTTCCACATGTTATCAAATACACTTTTCACATGAAAATGAATTTTTTAAAATCATACAAACACCAAAAATCCCACAAACATGTTTCACATTTTTTTCATGGATTAATAAACCACATAAAATTTTCATAAAACACTTTTGAGAAGTATAACAAGACTTTGCACATAAAATCCATTCAAAAATGCTCTTTTAAGGACAAACGCCCACCAATACCATATAAAACCATATTTTTAATCCCCAAAACCATTTAACAAATCATTTTCATGAATCATAAAATGACCCCACATGGTGTAAGATGGAACACATACAAACCATTTTCTTAAAAAAAATGCCAAATGGGCCTTTAAGAATTTTACCAAACCAACATATAACAAAGGTAAAAATTTCAAATTTCATAAAGAGGTGTACATAAACCATTAGTAGCAGATTTGTTTTACATAAAACCTTTAAAACATTTAGGTTACACATTCAAATCTCAACCATTTTCATAAAAATGCTGAACGAGCCACTTACCAGCAACTCGTGCCAAAATGTATCGGAAACTAACACCCATATCTTTATAAAACAAAAACCACTTTGTAAAGCCATAAAAGGACCCCAAAATATCACTTTTCATGCTGGAAATACTTTAAAAAATGAAAAAGTCATTTTATATCACATTTATCACACAAAATCCAACTGAGCACTTTTCCAAAAGATGTGTATGAAATATTTAGCAAAACAACTTTTATTTAACACCCTAAGGGATAAAAAACCAAATTTGAATTCCAAATATTTATTATAGTAGTTAAACCAGTTCATAAACATCACAATATATATGCAAAAACTAGTTGAACTTTTATTTGAGCAAGTGGTGTATACTTTTATAATAAAACAACACCATTTTACACAAAACAAGGAATAAATAAACATTTTTCACACCAAATAGATCATAAAAAGGTTGGAGAACAATACTAAACATGTATATAATGTGAGAACAGAAATAAAAATATTAAACTTAAATAATAAAGGCAAGTTCTTTGGAGAACCTACCTCAAAACCATAGCGAAATGGAGACGCACACCCGAAAACACCCACCTCAGGTTTGAATAACATAGATCTGTGAAGACCAGAAATAAACAAAAAAAAACCCATAAAAATGATGGTAAAATAGAAACCTAGGTCTATAATGACTAGGGTAGAAGATAAATCCAATAAAAAATGAAAGAAGAAGGAAGAGGGAAGAGAAAGTAGAAATATTTGATGAAGAAATTTAGAAGAACCACTAACCTTTGGTGATAAATCTCCCAAAAAGAGGCCCAAAATGAAAGAGAACGAAGGGTGAGGTGCCTCTGATCGATATCCAACTGTTATGGATCTATTTGGGAGGTGGAATAACTGAAAAATGTTAAAAAATGAATGTAATATAAAAGAAATAAATTATTTCCTTAAATCTGGAAATAAGCTCATGTGTTGGACCAATGCCTGAATAAATCACTAAAATCCACCACTATTATGAGTTATTAAGGAGTCAAAATGGATATTTTTGTTTTAATAGTTTAGGGGAGGCCAAGTGGAAAGTGTAATTGGTGAAAAAAGTTGAAAACAAGGAGTTATTAAAGAAACAATTTTTTTAAATATGGAAATGGGCTCACGGTTTGGACAAAATCTTGAAGTAACCATCTTTTCTCCAAAAACTCCCAAACAAGCTAGGGGGAACCCATGGTAGGTTGATTAGATATAGATGGAACTTAAAAAATCAACATTAATCTCATACAAAACACATGAAAAGAATCATGATTTTCAATGAACCAGATCAAAACAAAGACATGAAAAACTGGGTGTGACAATTCTCCCCACCATTAAATATTTCCACCCCCGAAAATCCATAACACTTTTCAGTGGAAAGATCAAAACCTAAGGATTCCTTTTCAACATGGACCATAATCTCTATCCAAGGAAATAAAATCCACCATCAATGGAACTTGATAATCTTTACCAAACAAAAGACCAACTCACAGCCACTTCCTGAGAACCAACATAATGATCAAGCCACCACCTCCACAACCAAGCCAAGAACCAGATTATTGGGCCATCTCCCAATGAACCCAATGATCACCCAAAACAAAGTGAACTCAAGAAATCCAATGACTTGGGGGGGGGGTCTGGAATGGGATCCCCACCATTATGTCACAACTACCATATGACAAATCCTTAAAAGACATATCTTTAAGACTCGTAATGTGTCTCCCCAAAATTAGAGACCAAATAGAAATGAACAAAAAAGAATTCAAAATGAACTAGAATGGAGCCTCACCCACACATTCCCACAAAAAATATCCCACAACAACCTATAAACCCAAGTTTATAGGGTTACAACATGAATATTTAAACCACCCACTCCCGAATGGAGGGGAAAAGAACTGGGCCAAAACTTTCATCACAAATACAAAACCCCCACCACTCGAGGTGGGGAGGGAAGGGGAACCAATTGTTGGGCTACTGAAACCAAAAAAATAGTGGAACTAACCAACACTCTCAACCTATGAATAGGTAAAACCAATACTACACCTGATTTTTTTTGAAAGGTGGGGGGGAAGGCCCCAAAATATTTTATTAAAATCAAGGTTTGGAGAGACATCAAGAACAACCAGATACAAAATCAAACAAAACAGAACAATGTTTTCAAGAGTCCATTTTCGGGGGACCGATCTTCTTTCTTATTTTATCCACAATGATCTTCTCCTTGCTCCGCATATCATTCCAGAGATCGATATTGATGCGCCTACACCCAGGCCCACGCCCTCGCCCTCCATTATATTTGGCTTCTATTTCCGCAGCATATTGTAGCAAGGTTTCTAAGTCCTCATCAGAACTATCCTCTTGCGACATCTATCTTCTCTTCTTTTCATCAATTATTTTATCATTATTCTTTTGGCTTCTTTTTCTAACCATCTGCCATGCATCCCCTTGTATCTCATCATTGATATCTTTCCCTTTCGATATCCCCTTATCTTGAATAGATGGGGTGATCAAACCCTGCACACTAACCACAGTTTGGTGATCATATGGGACTTCCAAGGATGTACTCACCTTCTTATCATCCGAAGGTTGTTCAGCCTCCACTTCTGGTAAATCGAAATGTGAATGAGAGGCCCTTTTGGATGAAGTTTCCAGAACCGAGGCATGGTTCTGAACATCCCCAGCCACAGCCTGCGGATCTAAAATCGAATCATCCACTAACCTAGTTTGTGGGTCCACCTGTGTATGACATGAAGTAGGATTTATAACAGGTGTGATTGCACAAGTACGAAAAGGAATATCATGCATAGTAGGTCATGAATATGATGCTAATTCACCATAAGGGCCAGTGTTCATTGTTGCAGGAGCAGATTCAGACAGGGGCCCAGATTGTAGCCGAGTAGAGTCAGAAAAAATAGTAGCTTTGTTACCTTTTTCATTCTGGAGAGAGACAGGAGATGAGGGTTGTCCCTCCTCAACCACCTATTCCCATGATATTCTACCTTCAAGGGGATTCACCATAACAAGTTCATCCTTACTTCGAGGAGCAGGATTGGAGGGAGACAACTCTGCATTCGATTGCTCCAAATGAAAAGTAGTAGGTGAATCAAGAAAAGAAGACTTGGCATCTTTTTTTAGGTGACCAGGCTTCTCCCTCCCTGAATTCAGACATGATTTGGAATCATGTCCACAGAGGGAGCAGCAACTACACACAATAGAACTCGTATAATTTGTAGAGTCATGTCCTATGACTTTACAATCAAAGCAGAATTTTGGAAAGTTTTCATATTCCACTTTCAGTTCAAGTTCTTCCTCATCAGTAGATAAGTAGACCTTTTCAATTAGAGTAGAGTTTAGATCAATTTCAACAAGAAACCTGGAATAATTCCCATATATAGCAGATTCAGTCTCCTTATCCATCCTGATTGGGATTCCAATAGCAAGAGATAGATCATAAAAAATGCGTGGATGCCACCGAATCAAGATTAAACCATAAATTTTAATCCATATTTGCACAGAGGAGTTACCAATTTCTGAAGGGTTGAAGCGTCTGTCCCACTCTCTGATGTGCAAAGCACCTGGTTTGAGAGAAAGTGAACCGAATCCCCAGGCTCGTTGTTTTAGTTCTTCAGATGGAAAAACCAAATGGTAATCTCCCTTCCCGAGCGATACACATTTTCAGGTCTCAAACCCCCAGATGATCGAAAGCCTCAGTGTGAGCTTCTCCATCTTCCATGGCTTCTCCCATTTCGGTAAAATCAACCGAGAAATGATCGAGTGCACTCCCAATTCCATTCTTTCAGAAATTGCAGCCAGATCCGCCTTCATGTGAGCAACAGAATCCCTCTTCCGAATACCAACCCATGTTTGAAGCATCTGTTGCACCGTAGATAAGAGATAAGGATCACAACACCCCATGAAACTCACTTTCTCAACAACACACCTTTATCTAAATAATAACTCATAGATACATAGCACCATTCTCTCTCACTCTGAACAAGGAGCAGAATGGAAAAGGAATACGGTGAAACACATCAACATCACCAAAAACAACTTCTACATCCTAAAGAATTATCACAATAAGAAAACACTTTAAATCAAGCCCAAATCACTCTATATTACATAAAATGATTTGATGCATCATCAAAATAGGTGTATTTAATGTTTGAAATGAATCCTTAGGCTGATAAACTAGAAGTCTTGCCAACGGAGAACCATATGTGGCCACATCACAACATCCAACATATCCTTAGAAACCCAATGAACATTTCTCCAAAACTGAGCCACCAACAAGATCCCATCTCAAGAAACACCAAGAGTATCACTTTCAGATCATAAGGATGCATACCAGACAAACAACACTTCTAAAACATGAAAAATAAACCCACATAAACACCGGTTTACAAAAACATAACAAATTTTTAGCTTAAAACACTTTTAAAAAACTAACTAACTTGGTGGATTTCTACATTCACCAATGGTGTTTCATCAAGTCTCACTCACATTCACATTCCTATGCCACCCCAGGCACCTAACCACTATGCTATATTGGTAATCCATTAATATATCTATACAAAACCATGCATGTGATCACCCATGAAAACACCTAAATCTAAAACAAAACATCCTCATTTTACAAGACAAAAAATTCAAACCATTACAAAAATCATATAACTTCTATAGGAAAACTAACCACCAAGTCAAAAACCATTTTCATATTTCCACACAACAAGCCATTTTACCAAGCTTGAAAAAGAAACCCCATAGGTCTCAATCAAAATCTTCTCCCTTTATTCAAAACATTTTTCAGCATCTCAAAATACCACACCGTTTTAAGAACCATTTTATTTAGAACCCATTTCATTTATTTTAAAACAACTACAAAAACAAGCATTCCATTCAAACATCCCTTTCCCATTTTAAAAAAATTCAGCATGGTCTCTTTTATTAATCTGACAACCACAAAGGACAAAACCCTTTTTAGAAAAACACCAACTGCTCAAAACCAATTATGAAAACCAATTCATCAGATTCAAAAACTATTCAATAGCCCAAAACATCCAATTTTAAAAAAAAATTCAGAATCATATTAAAATAATTCATGCCTTCTAAAAATTTTATTTCAATAAACCATAAGTTTAGTTTAAGGAAATTCGACCTCATTAAATTATTCCACTTTATCCCCAAAAATTTTTTTTCAAAAAAACCCAACATTCTCAAACAATTTCTTATATTAAGCATTAAAAACACACTTCCACAATTCTCACACAAGGATTTTCAAAACAAAATTCTAAATTCAAGAAAGGTCTAAGAGACCCACAAAAGGGAACTATTGTCAGTGGGTGACTTGACCATATAGTTGGAGGCCATATGTCAAACACACTTCCAACATAGAGAGACTTCTTAGGACCATGACCCAACTCCACATGGATAGCCAGGCTCTACGAGATCATGGAGGCCATTAGTCCAACTCCCCTTGTTGTATCCCAATCACCAAACAATACTTATGAACCAAAGAAACTAATAAAACTGGACTTCCCACGTACACCCAAGGATTGGAACGAGAAAGAGTTCACAACAATCTTCCCAAACCAACCCCTCAAGTTCCAAAAATCCTACTCCATATACCTTGGCATCCACCAAATAATAAGGGTGCTCTAAAAAGAAAGGTCCACTAAGAGATGACCAACTATGATGCCATTTTGTTAAAAACCAGTCCGGGTCGACCCAGAACCGGTCACTTGGGATGCTCCGCGACAAGTCCCAAGAGGCATTCCCGATCCTCTCGGGATGGTGAAGAGTGCTGAGGGCACCTGTTAGAGTGACAAGGGAACATTTTCACCCAAAAATAAACAATAACTAAGTATTAGAAAGAAAAAGACAACCCGACATACATTTATATAAAAATTGAACTAAACATTAATTGTACATGAAATTGAAAGTACAACTGAACCAAAAAACTCAATCGACCAAACCTGAAAACCAACTATTTCTATGTAACCCCACTGGTCACTCTCCAACACATCAATCAAATGTTTCCCAAGGTGATCAATCTCAAGCTAAAACCTATACAAGGGTTAAAAATAGAAGAAAAATACATGCGTGAGTATTAAAACTCTATATGTTAGCATGATATTATATTCCCAATACACTTACTTTAAAATAAAAGAAACATAAATTTCAAGTTTTAAATTAAATATATAAAAGTATGTTTTCCAAAAAAGGTTCTATGCTACATACATTGCAAAATAAAATGCTTTTAAGTTTTCATGAACATGAAATTTTAGTAACCAATTTCAAAGAGATGAAACTTCAAAATGAAAATGGTTTCCAAGAAGGCTGATTTAAAGAATGTACACTTTTAAAAAAAACACACATTATACTAAATTTACCAACCAAAAACACAATATTTTGATGATGAGTACATAATATTCAATGATCACAAGTCATGGGAACATCCCGAGGCAATAGCTAGCTGTAGGCCCCAGGTACCTCATATCTCAGTGAAAAGTAACCATAACAAATATCTGTTCTCATGCACGATCCACTAGTAGGGAACAATACCCATAACCTAGTGGTCACCAACATCATCATCATAGTTTAGTTAGTTTTTTCATCATAAAACTTGCTACATGAGACATGGAAAAAACCACTCCGAATCACTAGCATACTAGTACACGTCCACCCACCAAGATACCTGAGTTTCCCTCTTTGTGCTCAATCAAGTTCCACATATCATAAAATAAAATTTTCACAATAAAATACCTTTTTCCAAATCATAAAAACACCAAAAAACCTATAAACATGTTTCACATTTCTTTAACGGATCAATAAACCACTTATAATTTTCATAAAACAATTTCAAGAAGTATAACTTGGCTTTGCACATAAAATCCATTAAAAAAATGCAATTTTAAGGAAAAAAACCCACCAATACCATATAAAAACATATTTTTAAGCCCCAAAACCATTTAATAAATCAATTTCATGAATCATAAAATGACCCCACATGGTGCAACAAGGAACACACATGAAAACCCTTTTCTAAAGAAAAATGCCTAACAAGCCTTTAAGCATTTTACCAAACCAATGTATAACAAAGGTACGAATTTCAAATTTCATAAATAGGTTTAAATACACTATTATAAGAAGATAAAAATTTACATAAACCATTTAAAACATTAAGGTTACACATTCAAAGCTCAACCATTTTCATAAAAATGCCAAACATGACACTTACCAACAACTCATGCCAAAACGTGTCAAAAACCAATTCCCATATCTTTATAAAGCCCAAAAAACTTTATAAATCCATAAAAGGACCCTAAAATACCACTTTTCATGATTCCCATACTTTAATAAATTCAAAAAATTCATTTTATATCACATTTAGCACACAAAATCCAACCTGGCACTTTTCCAAAAACTAGGCATGAAACATTTAGAAAAACAACATTTATTTAGAACCCAAAGGGTTAAAAAATAAAATTTTAATTCCAAATATTTATTATAGTAGTTAAAATAGGTTATAGAAATCACAATCCATATGAAAAACAGTGGAACATTTATTTGAGCAAGTGTTTTGTACTTTTATAACGAAACAAATACATTTTACACTAAACAAGGCATAAATAACCATTTTTCACACCAAATAGATCATTCAAAGGTTGAAAAAAATAATAAACATGTATATAATTTGAGAACATAAAAAAATATAAAACTTAAATAATAACGTCAAGTTCTTGAGATAACCTACCTCAAAACCATGGAGAAATGGAGACGCACGCCCAAAAACACCCACCGTGGGTTCCAAAACACTAGATCTATGAATAACAACCCTAAAAAATAAAAAACCCAATAAAAAAATGTTACACCCCAAGATTTCATAGTACGACATTTCTTCAAAGTAATTCAATAACTTGCACTACACGCAACACCGAGTTCGAGCGCACCACGACTTACCAAACTAGCTGTTCAAAAGCGGTTATGAATAGTATTATCTGCATTTTAAATCTTATATAATCCATATAAATTTTAACATCCATATTATGTGTTTCTTAGACATAATATAAGAACAAATTCATTTTTCAGATAAAGGAAGTATTTTTCAGAAAATGCAATTTTACCGCCTTTTAATGGAAAACCATTTTTAAATCTAATATTTGATACTTTTATATATCCTATTTGACAAAATAAACTTCTTATTTAGAATCGAGACATAAAAATTTAGTTTTGATAAAATTTTGGTGTTTTTCTGATAACTTTCATATTTTGGTGAATAGTGAAAAATACTAAGTTTTAATTGATTTTTTTTAATCAAAATAATTTATAGTGCTCACTTATAAATTTGAATAGTTTGGTAGTATAATTAGATTATATTTTTATCATTTAATACAATGTAGGTCATTATAAGTAATTTAAAAATTAAATTTGACATAAACACATGTCAATCTTTTGATAGTTTTTACTTTTTAAAAACCCGCTTTTTGGTTTTTGATAACGGAAATTAATTTTAAATTAATAAATGTAACTTCTATGTTTTGAATTTTTTAAAATAGACTTCATTTTTGAATTTATAATATCAAAATTATCTCAGGGTGAATTTTTTATATTTTTCTGAAAACTTTCAATTTTTGATGAATAGTGAAAAACACTGCGTTATTGTTTAAAATTGACTTTTTATTTAAGTAATTAGTTATTTTATATTAATTAATTTTAGGTAAAAATGGATAAATAATACCTATATATGTTCAATTTAATTCATTGGAGTCATTTTATAATAAGTTTAGATATATAAAATTTTATTGAACTTTTTACCGTCTTTTACCCACCTTCTAGGAGCATTTGAAAATTTGCATGAAACACAATTTTACCGCTTTTGTGAGTTGAATTTAAAAAATCCTAGAGAAATGGTTAACATCAGTATGTAAAATTTGGTTCAATAAGATGAAAATAATTTTTTGTAAATAGTAATTTTTGACTTTTATTTACCACATTTAAAAGTAAATAGGATAATTAAGGGTGAAAATGATATTATAATTACCCTAACACATGTATTAATTCTATTGGATAAGTTTAATTCTACCCAAAACAACCTTAGGAATAAAATATTATCCTTTAGGTCTACTTGGATTAGATTAGGACATTTATTATTATTTTATTTAAAGAAGAATTAAAAATGTTAAATTCAAAGTTTAATAACTGAACCATTTTTAATATAGGGTTACACACAATATAAATTCAACTATAAATATTAATTAGAAATATAAAAAGATTTCTTAAATAATGGTATTTTATTTATAATTTTTATACATTAAATAATTTAATTTATTTATGACAAAATGATGATGCAGTAATTACCTTATTAATGAAATATTATAATAATTGATGTTACAAATATTAAAATAAATGTAAATTGAGACTTATGATGAATTAAACTAATTTTATAAATTAATCTTACATGTTAGGGTTTATTAGATAATTTTTTTTCGAATTGATAAGGTTGTTATGACTTTCACAAAAACAAAATACCAAATAGTGTCAAAATTGACATAAATTAATTTTTAAAACAAATATTATATTATTGGTTGATATAATATTCCTAAAAATATAAGGTTCATCAAAAGGGATTAAATAATATTATATATGTCATTAATGAACCACTTTAGGTTCTCTTGAAAGTTTAGAGTAAGTTTATTAACCATATAGTGTAAGAATACAAGAAGACACAGTAAAAGTTAAACTATTTAACTAAGAGTTAAATCTAAAAGATAAGGTTAAAATGGTAACCTAAACTTGTATAAAACCTATTGGTTGAGAGGATTTCGACCCATAACCATATAAGGATTGAAATAAATTCATTTAGAGCCATTATAAACCGAATATGATTGCATAATAAATTAATATTTTAATCTTTTCCTAAAGTGACCCTCACCCCTCTTATAAAAAGGTACTTCCCCTTCTCTCAAAATCACACCTCCAAAGCCATTTGGCTTGGAAAAACCCTGACCAAATATCCTCAAAAATTCCCTCACATAAACATAGAGTTCTTACTTTGATCATAAATCCAACCTAAGGAGCCCTTTTGATCAACTCAAAAGGAAACACCCGAAGAAGAGGTAATAATTTCACCACCCACTTTCAAGTTCTTTTCTTCTTCCACTTCTTCTTTCTTTGTTGTTTCCGTACCAAAATAATAATCAAGTACCTAATACATACTGTGATGTTATTATAAATATGTTACAACCATATTCATTATTATATCATTCCTATAAATGACAAAGTCACCATACGTGCGTACGTACGGCTTACCGTCTCCACGTCGTGGTGTAGTTTGTTATTCAAACACTTCATTATTTGGATGGGTATAATAATGAGTATACATGATGTAAATAATAAATATAACATGTTAATTATTATGTATATATGATATAATATCCAATTACATACAATTTCACCATCAATATAATGATATTTTTGCTCATGCGTACGTATGGATTACCGTCTCCACGAACGCGATGAGATTCATTCCACATTATAATCATTCAAGAATAATTTTTATTTTATGATTAAAAATAATATTTAATAACTTAATATAATTCTGTATATGAATCAAATACATACTATCCATAACAAACATGGCTTACGTAACCAATCATATAAAGGAAAACAGATCAGTTAACACCCGAAATGATGATACTACTAAAATATTATTAACAAAGAAATATTGGAAGATCATATATGATATCAAATGTATTTATATGATTCTTTTATAATTTAATAACAATTATTTAGCTATTATATTAGAGGTTAATGCACCCTCGACCAAGGAAAAGTACAAGGTAAGGATTAATTCTTCAATCTCATTATTATCTAATATTGTTTATGAGTAAGTATTTGCTGGGACATATTTATCATCAATGTCCATATTTCAAAAAACTGTTTTCAAAATGAATCATTTAAGGTTTTATGGAAGGTTATATTTAACTATATCATCATTTTAAATGTTTTAAATATTTATTTTTCTAAATATTTTTAATTAATGTCCATGTTTTCAAAATTATTTTAAGGATTTATTTATATGGACATCATTGTTTTAAAATGTAAATTCCTTTCAAAGTTTCAAAGTGGTATGGGAAAATTTGATTCAAAAATGTATTTAAATGTATTCCTTTCTAAATTATATGACTTTTAAATGATTTAAAAAAAGATATATTTCTCTCAAATAGTTTTGATTTCATCTATGTCAACATCCTTTGATAGATTGTACACTTGTTTAAAGTTGATTCATTATGATACATATATTCCATATTATATTGAATGTTTTGTGATATGTTTGACTGTGGATGTGTTATTTTTATACCATTCATGGTTTATGGTTAAAGTATTAATATTTAATATGCTAGTTTTAAAACTAATGTTTATGTTATGTTTCAACCTTTCATATGAGGAATGCATTGGACTTAGTAAGTGATGGGTGGAGCCCGCTATCGCTCCTCAATGAATCGGTAGGTCTCATGAGAAAAATTAGTGTCTTGGCACAAGGCTTTGACAAAATCTTATTTGTAGTCTTGGCATAAGGCCTTGACTATGTGGTTATGAATTCTGGAATTATGCATTCCATCATTATGAAATTGGCTATTGATATTACATGTGATTATTAAACTAGTAGAATATCCCCTTGAATAAGTAAATGGAATTATTTGATTTATGTTTTCCATATTATAATGAAGTTTAAGTTTAAAATGCTTTTATTTTAGTCTTATACATTTCCTTAAATGTTTATTCTTATTTATGAAAGTATCCTTTATATTGTTATCCTTACTGAGCATCTAAGCTCACCCCTTATGTTTTATTTTCCCAGGATTCCAAGAAGTGTATTATGATTGATAAGAAGGGTTAATATAGGGGATTAATGGAATTCTAAAAGTATCATTTATGTTGGGTTTTATTTTCTAATGTGTAATGTAACGTTAATGTTTGTAATCTATTTTCCAAGACTGCTAAAATGATCAGTCTTTTGGGGGTTGATTCCTTGTAATCATGACAATGTATTAAAATAATGCACCGACTATGGGATTCTAGGGTTGGGGCATTATAGTTGGTATCAGAGGAAGTTTAGAAACAACCTTGGAAATATATTTAGATAAACTATAGTTAGAGAACATTACCCTAAGATAGACTTTGAGGATTAGTATAGAATAATTTCCTAAAAGTTTGGTAATGTAGAGATTTTGTGTATTTTCCAAGCAATAAATCCCTGTCTGGATATGATCAGGTAGAGGCGGCTCTGGAAAATATGTACCTAGGAGTGAAAACTCTGAAAAGGAGTTTCAGGCTTGAACTGGGGTATCCTGGTACATGAAAATGGGCCTTGTTTCACTCTTGGTTACGAAACTCCTAGGGGATATGCTTAGGATAATTCACATTTTCATTACAAGCCATTATGAAGGATTTAGGAGTAAATACTTCCTCAAAGAAAACATTTTATGATTATAGATTATATTCATAATCTTTTCAATTTACATTAGGTATTTTACAAGTTTGGAATTATGCATTGTGATTCATAAACTAACCTAGTCCATGCCATTGTTTAGAAATGACGCCTAGTAGAAGGATTGAAAATTCCAACAATATGCATGATCAAAATATTAAGAAGGATCATATCTTTCATGGTATTAATCCAACATTTTAAATGGAAATAGTCTCCCATATATTCTCATCATATGAAGAAATAGTATCATGTGTTAATAAGATAAGTAAAGAATTCTCTGAAACCTATTGCTTTGAAGCGAAGCAAGAGAAGAAAAGGATGGAAGAGAGAAATATAGATAAAGGGAAGAGGGGAAAGAAGGATTTTCCCATATGTGATAACTATGGAAAGAATCACCTTGGTAAATGCTTGAAGATAATGAGAGTTTGTTATAAGTATGGAGAAAAAGGACACCAAGTACATGATTTCAAGGGTAAGAAAAAGGTTTTGAATGTACGATGCTTCATCTGTAAGGAGTTGGGACACTACATGAATCAATGTACAAATCATCAGAGTATACCCCAAATGATGATATTGGATAATAATCAAGTTATGATACTATCGAAGATGAAGAGGAATGATTAGATTTTTTATGTTGTTATTAAAGTATTGTGTCATTTGAGTATTGTATTAATGATGTACATGTTATAAGAATTATAGAGTATATAAGGATTGTACTGCAGGACTATTTCATTAAAGACTTGAGATTGTGTGGAACCAAGAAAAGTGACTCAATAGCAGGTTAATTTTTTTTGGAAAATATATGGTTGAGAGAAAGATAAACCATAATATGGTTCTGATACTAAGGTAGTGATTTTGGAATAATACATGATTGATTTGGATAAATTATATTGGATATTTTTGACTACTTTGAAACTAATTAATGATTTGTATATTCCATCATTGTTGGAGTTTACAACATTTTTAGATAGAAGGAGTATATCCAGTATTATATAAGGAATAAGGGAGAATGAATGTAATCAATAAGGTTTTATGGTAATTTAGGGTGTTATAGTGTTTTAAAAGAATACATGATGAAGGTATTCACATGTTATTACTTGGAAAAAAAATCTTCATTGTGTTTACCTTCCTTATAAATTTTATACTGTGAGTTTGGATAAAAGTATTTTGGATAAGTCTAAAGGTTGGAATCAATTAAGTTTGACATTGGATACTATTGTTAAGGTTAAATCATTTCTTTTGATTATTTTTGGATTGTCATAAAAAGGACAACTCGAAGGTCGGGTGACAACCTGTCGCGTCCGGCAAGGCCGTGAGACTTGAACCCACAACCGAAGGGCGACAAGGGTGGATCACCTACCACTGGCATACATGATGTCCTAGTTTTTATAATGCAATTTTTTATAGTCTAACAAATGAATTGTAAATTCATTATTTTTGGAACCCTATACAATTAGGATAAATATAATATTTTTGAATTCTATTATCTTTTGGAGTGAAAGATGAGTTTATGGTAGGAATTAGTTGAAGGATGAAACTATACTTTTCAAATATATTTTTTCCTCTTAGTATATGAATAAATTAATTCTTAAACTTTAGGGAAGGTATCTTAAAACCAAAAATGTGTTATCCTAATACCTTAAGTTTTGTTGAACCAATAATATTTTAAATCATCATATATTGATGGCTTTAAGGCCCTCGATTTTACACTTGTTTGTGATTGATGACCTAAATCACTCCCTATAAATATTTAATATTTTCCTATAATTATGTGTCTCTAATTTCCACCAATGTTCTCCTAATTGAGATCATAATATGGTAGTGAATTTTTCATTTCCCTTTCCCTCTTATTAAGACTAAATTTTATTAACCCAATTTTTTATGTGGATTTTCCACAAAGGTATTTTTTCTATTTTAACCTTTTATTTTTGAGGAAAAATTTCAAATTGCAAGGACGCAATTTATTTAAGGAGGGGAGAATGTAACACCCCAGGATTTCATAGTACGTTATTTCTTTAAAGTTATTCAATAAATTTCATCACACACAACACCAAGTTCGAGCGCACCGCGACTTACCAAACTAGCTGTTCAAAAGCTGTTATGAATAGTATTATTTGAGTTTTTAATTTTATATATTCCATATAAATTGTAACATCTATATTATGTGTTTATTAGACATAATATAAGAACAAATTTATTTTTTCAGATAAAGGAAGTATTTTTCAGAAAATGAAATTTTACCGCCTTTTAATGGAGAACCCTTTTTAAATCCAATATTTGACACTTTTATATATTCAATTTGACAAAATAAACTTCTTATTTATAATTGGGACATAAAAATTTAGTTTCTATAATTTTTTTTTGTTTTTCTGATAACCTTCATATTTGGGTGAATAGTGAAAAATACTAAATTTTAATTGAAAACAACTTTTTTAATCAAAAAAATTTATAGTGCTCAAATATATATTTTAATGGTTTGGAAGTATAATTAGATTATATTTTTATAATTTAATACAATTTAGGTCATTATAATTAATTTCACATTTAAATGTGACATAAATACATGTCAATCTTTTGATAGATTTTACTTTTTAAAAACCCACTTTTTGGTTTTTGACAATAGGAATTAATTTTAAATTAATAAATGAAAATTATATGTTTTGAATTTGGTAAAATAGACTCCATTTTTGAATTCATAATATGAAAATTAGCTTAGGGTGAATTTTTGATATTTTTCTGAAAACTTTCAATTTTTGATGAATAGTGAAAACACTACGTTATTGTTTAAAATCAACTTTTTATTTAAGTAATTAGTTGTTTTATTTTAATTTATTTTAGATAAAAATAGATACATAATACCTATATATGTTCAATGTAATTCATGGGATTCATTTTATAATAATTTTAGATATATAAAATTTTATTGAATTTTTTACCGTCTTTCACCAACCTTCTAGGAGCATTTGAAAATTTGAATAAAACATAATTTTACCACTTCTGTGAGTTGAATTTAAAAAATACGAGAGATACGGTTAATATTAGTAAGTAAAATTTGGTTCAATAAGATTAAAATAATTTTTGGTGAATAGAAACTTTTGACTTTTATTTACCACGGTTAAAAGTAAATAGGGTAATTAAGGGTAAAAATGATATTATAATTACCCAAAAAAATTTCCTAATTCAATTTTATAAGTTTAATTTGACCCAAAACAACCTTAGGAATAAAATATTACCCTTTATGTCCACTTGGATTAGATTAGGACATTTATTATTATTTTATTTAAAGAAGAGTTAAAAGTGTTAAATTCAAAGTTTAATAACTAAACCATTTTTAATATAGAGTTACACACAATATAAATTAGACTATAAATATTAATTAGAGAGATACAAATATTTCCTACATAATGGTATTTTATTTATAAAATTTAGGCATTAAATAATTTAATTTATTTATGACACAATGATGATGCAATAATTACCTTATTAATGAAATATTAAAATAATTGATATTATAAATATCCAAATAAATGTAAATTGAGAATTCTGATGAATTAAACTAATTTTATAGGTTAGTATGACTTTTTTAGGGTTGATTAAATAATTTTTTTTGAAGTGATAAGGTTTCTATGACTTTCAAAATAACAAAATACCAAATAGTGTCAAAATTGACATAAATTAATTTTTAAAACAAATATTATATTATTGGTTGATATAATATTCCTAAAAATATAAGGTTAGTAAAAAGGGCTTAAATAATATTATTTATTCCATTAATGAACCACTTGAGGTTCTCTTGGAAGTTTAGAGTAAGTTTATTAACCATAGAGTGTAAGAATACAAGAAGACGCGGTAAAAGTTAAACTATTTATCTAAGAGTTAAATCTAAAAGATAAGGTTAAAATGGTAACCTAAACTTGTCTAAAACCTATTGGTTGAGATTATTTCGACCCATAACCACATAAGGCTCGAAATAAATTCATTTGGAGCCATTATAAACCGAATATGATTGTATAATAAATTAATATTTTAATCTTTTCCTAAAGTGACCCTCAACCCTCTTATAAAAGGCACTTCCCTTTCTCTCAAAATCACCCCTCCAAAGCCATTTGGATCGGACAAACCCTACCCAAATATCCTCCTAACTTCCATCAAATCAACATAGAGTCATTATTTTGATCAGAAAGCCAACCTAAGGATCCCTTTTGATCAACTCAAAAGGAAACACCCGAAGAAGAGGTAATAATTTCACCACCGTCTTTCAAGTTCTTTTCTTCTTCCAATTCCCATTTCTTTGTTGTTTCTATAAAAATAATAATAAATCCAGTACCTCATAAATATTGTGATGTTATTATAAATATGGTACAACCATATTCATTATTCTATCCATCATATAAATGAAAAAGTCACCATACGTGCGTACGTACGGCTTACCGTCTCCACGTCGTGGTATAGTTTGTTACTCAAACACTTAATTTTTTGGATGGGTATAACAATGAGTATAACTGATATAAATAAAAAATATAACATGTTAATCATTCTTTATATATGATATACCATCCAATAACATATGATTTCACCATCAATATAATGATATTGTCGCTCGTGCGTACGTACGGATTACCGTCTCCACAAACGCGATGAGATTCATTCCCCATCGGAATCATTCAAGAATAATTTTTATTTTATGATTAAAAATAATGTTTAAGAACTTAATATCATTTTGGATATGAATAAAATACATCCTATCCATCAAAAAAATGACTTACGTAACCAATCATATAAAGGAAAACAGATCAGTTAACACCCGAAACGATGATACTACTAAAATTTTATTAACAAAGAAATAATGGAAGATCATATATGATATAATATTTTTGTATATGATTATTTTATAATTTAATAACAATTATTTAAATATTATAAAAGAGGTTAACGTACCATCGACCAAGGAAAAGTACAAGGTAAGAGTTAATTCTTCAATCTCATTATTATTTGAGATTGTTTATGAGTAAGTATTTACTGGGACATATTTATCATCAATGTCCATATTTCATAAAAATGTTTTCAAAATGAATCTTTTAAGGTTTTATGGAAGGGTCTATTTAACTATATCATAATTTTAAATGTTTTAAATATTTATTTTTCTAAATCTTTTTAATTAATGTCCATGTTTTCAAAATAATTTTAAGGATTTATTTATATGGAAATAATTTTTTTAAAATGTTAATTCCTTTCAAAGTTTCAAAGTGGTATGGGACACTTTGATTAAAAAATGTCTTTAAATGTATTAATTTCTAAATTATGTGAATTTTAAATGATTTCAAAAAAAATTAAGAGATATTTCTATCAAATAGTTTTAATTTCATCTATGTCAACATCCTTTGATGGATTTTACACTTGTTTGAAGTTGATTCCTTATGATATAAATCTTTCATATTGTATTGAAGGTTTTGTGATATCTTTGAGTGTGGATGTGTTATTTTATACCATTCATGGTATATGGTTAAAGTATTAACATTTTTTATTCTAGTTTTAATACGAATGTTTATGTTATGTTTCAACCTTTCATATGAGGAATGTACTAGACTTAGTAAGTGATGGGTGGAGCCCGATATAGCTCCTCGATGAATAGGTAGGTCTCATGAGACAAACTAGTGTCTTAGCACAAGGCCTTGAGAAAATCGTATTTGTAGTCTTGGAACAAGGCCTTGACTATGTGGTTATGAAGTCTGGTATTATGCATTCGATCATTTTGAAATTGACTATTGATATTACATGTGATTATTCAACTAGTAGAATATCCATGTGAATAATTAAATAGAGTTATTTGATTTATCTTTTCATTATTATGATGAAGTTTAAGTTTAAAAGGCTTGTTTTTTAGTCATATAAATTTCCTTAAATGTTTATGCTTATTTATTAAAGTTTCCGCTATATTGTTATCCTTACTGAGCATCTGAGATCACCCTTTTATTATGTTTTATTTTCCCAGGATTCTGAGAAGTGTATTATGATTGATAATAAGGGTTAAGATAGGGGATTAATAGAATTATCAAAGAATAATTTATGTTTTGTTTTATTTTGTAATGTGTAATGTAATGTTCATGTATGTAATCTATTTTCTAAGACTAATAAACTGATCGGTCTTTCGGGGCTTGATTCCTTGTAATCATGCCAATGTATTAAAATAATGCATCGACTCTGGGATTCTAGGGTCGAGGAGTTACAAAAATGTAATGTCCCGGTTCCGGGTGCCAATCAACTGTGCCCTGAACCCAGTTCACCACATGACCTCAAGCGCATTTCCCCAAACGCCAGAGGCTGCCGACTAGCAGCGAGGGCCCAGGTCTGATAGTGGGGAAACTATGCCCTCATTTGTCAAAGTGTACCACAACGGAATACAAGATAAAACATACAACACCAGCAGAAGAAGTAACAGTATATATAACTGAAATGGATAACAGATAACAAAAAGGGAAACCAACAGTCATATATATATAAATATGCAGCATTTCACTATTCTATAAAATAGCCAGAACATGTTACACTGCAATACAATACAATACAACTGAAGTACAAGTACAGAGAAGAATAACAGAACATCCAGCAACATCAAGAGCCAATGCTCGGTCCCATGCTCTCCTACACCTCACCAGAAATCAAGTACCTGTATATGGACCCTTGCCCTTATCTACATCTGTAGAAACGTAATCTGTTTGGGCCAAAAAGCGTGACCCCAATAGGGTGTGAGAAATACATCTCAGTAGGCATCCACCAAAGGACCGTTCCCAAACGTGTGTAAACATGCAACAACAGTGTGCAATAGTAAAAATGCAACAAAATAACCAGTACTCAAAAGTAACTAACTTAACAGTTATATTTACATTTAATTATTCATTTAATCCATTTAATATAAGAAAACACCACGGTGAATTTCTATGTAAACAAAAATCATCCTCAGACAAACAAAATCTCACCCTCAGGAAATCAGAATCCAACCCGCAGGTAATTGCCCACAGGCATAACAGATTTTTCCCTCAGGCGTACGTAGTGTCTCCCTCAGGCACATAGTCTATTGCCCACAAGCATGGAAGAAGTTTCCCTCAGTCTAAGATAATAGCTGCCCTCGGGCTAAGTAAAACAATTACCTCGGGCTAAAGTAATAGGGTCATGCCCAACATATCACAAGAAATTCAAATACAATTCCTCTCAAGGCAAAAGTAATGCAGAATATAAACAAGGCATACCCTCGGGTATCCTGGCCAAATGGCTAAACAGAGGAACGCACCCCCGGGGTGGTCCTGGATCCAAGAAATGATCCCAAACAGCATTTTTATATCACATTCAGTTACCTATACAATTCTAGGTATTTAAAATAGACACGACCTTAGCCACACGACACCCCAATATGGGTTCATAGCTCAAAAACACACAAAACGCACGACAGTTGGAA
This sequence comes from Viscum album, assembly GCA_963277665.1. Classification (NCBI taxonomy): domain Eukaryota; kingdom Viridiplantae; phylum Streptophyta; class Magnoliopsida; order Santalales; family Viscaceae; genus Viscum; species Viscum album. The sequence goes on from OY728120.1 coordinate 490,719,715, forward strand.
AATAAACACCAATCCACCTACCTTAAACGCCAAAGAATGTTATACGTGAACGTTGATTCCATAAACACCCAAGAATGACATAGATATGATGTAGAATAAACTCCTTTTAAAATTAAATAACTCCCGTTAGGGGAAAAATTGGAAAGAACTTCTTAAGGAGAATGGAGGGCTTACCCGTGCGGTTCCAATGAGATCGTCTGAGGTGGAAACGGATTCATGACGTGCGCTCGGCGGATCTCCAAAGCTCCGGCCTTCCTCTCCCGAACCCTCTTCCCATTCTAAGCCTTCCCTGTGAACAGGGGAGGCTACTACCCATTTTAAGTTAAAAAAACAAAGTACACGGCGTGTACTTTCGAGTACACGACATGTACTTCCCATTTTTAAACTATTCCTCTGGCGGCTTCCCGCCAGCATGGCACTGTTCATTTTCCGACATGACTACACGGCGTGACTTATTGAGTACACGGCGTGTTCTGTCACATAGCTGGACACCACTTTACTATTCACCTACCGACTGACTACACGGCGTGTAGGGAACCACTTACGGCGTGTAGTCAGTTCCTACACCCTTCATTGCCGACATGGCCACATGCCCCATGTACTCATCCCACACGGCCAAAAGTACACGACATATGGAAAAGTACACAGCGTGTACTTTCCAAAAGTTGGGATTTTCCCCATTTTCCTTATTTTCTCAAAAACACTTAAGGAAAGGAGAAAAGAAGAAACCCATACCTCAAAATTAAGAACCAGGTTCTTAAAAACTTCCCCCCTTAAAGCAATTCGTCCCCGAATTTCCCTTCCAAGGGTGGCGAAGATAAAGTTGAAAATAACTCTGGCTATTGAGCACGTACGTCAGTCTCCCGCTCCCAGGTTTCTTCCTGCACTCGGCCATGCTTCCATAACACCCGTACGAGAGGAACTGACCGACATCTGAGAACCTTCGTGCTCCTATCAACGATACGAATCGGATGCTCCTCAAAGGATGCATCTAACTGAAGCTCAACCTCCTCAGGCTGAAAAATGTGAGACGAGTCTGAATGATAGCGGCACAACTAAGATACATGGAAGACGTCGTGCATAGCTCGGTACCTCTGTGGCAACTGCAACTGATAGGCAATCGGACCGACTATCTACAGAATCTCAAATGGCCCCACATACCTCGGTGAAAGTTTACCCTGTCTCCTGATCCGTTTGTGTCCCAACCTCGATGAAACACGCAAGAAAACCTGATCCCCAACCACGAACTCCAAAGGTCGTCTATGGCGATCAGCATAAGACTTATGAAGAGACTATGCGGTAGCCATCCTCTTCTGAATTAAATGGACCTACTCAGAAGTCTCTTACACGAGACGTGGTCCTAGTAAAGCTGCCTCACTTGAATCTAACCAACACAAAGGTGATCGGCACGAACTTCCATATAAATCCTCATATGGTGCAATCTCAATAGTTTCCTGGAAACTATTATTATTGGCAAACTCGACTAGGGGTATATGCTTCTCCCAAGAGCCCCTAATGTCTAGGACGCATGCACGCAATATATCCTCAAGCACCTGTATTGTACGCTCTGACTGGCCATCGGTCTGAGGGTTGTATGCTGTGCTCAGAAGCACCTGTGTACCTAGTGCCCTCTGAAAACTCTGCCAGAAATGATATATAAAACGGGCGTCCTATCTGAAACGATATAACGAGGAACCCCATGAAGACATATGATCTCTCGGATATACACCCTTTCGAGATCATCAACACCGAAGGTATCCTTGATTAGCAAAAAGTGAGCTACCTTCGTGAGTCTGTCCACAACAACCCACACAACATCATTGCCTCTAGGTGGCCTCAGCAACCCCGTCACGAAATCCATCACGACATCATCCCATTTCCACTTCGGGATGGGTAACTTCTGTAACAGTCCAGCTGGTCTCTGATGCTCCGCCTTCACCTGCTGACAGGTGGAACACATCGTAACAAAACCAGCTACATCACTTTTCATACCCGGCCACCAGTACTGACGTCTCAAGTCACGATACATCTTGGTAACCCTGGGATGAACTTCCCATGCTGAAGCATGAAAATCTCGCATCAGCTCCTCCTGTATATCCCCTGGAACCCAAACTCGTCCATGGAAACACAATACCTCATCATTGCCTATCGTCCAACCAGGAGGAGGGTCATCACTTGCCACCGACTCCCATAGAACTAGGCCTTCCAAATCAGATAGCTGTCTCATACTCACTCTGTCCACGAGGGTAGAGGTCACAACTAAAGATGAAAGATAGGTCTGCCCCTGATTGTCATGCACCTCAAAATGCATCTCAGAGAACAAAGCCATAAGCTACCAGTCACCACTGGCTTCCTGCACTGCCTGTATCTGAGTCTTCCTGCTCAGTGCATCAGCTACTGCATTACCTTTACCAGGTGTACAAGCAAGATAAAAATTGAAGTACTGAAGGTATTCGACCCACCTTAGCTACCTCAGATTCAAGTCACGTTGAGTAAAGATATACTTGAGAATTTTGTGATCGGTGAAGACCAAAAAATGTTCTCCCAAGAGATAATGTCTCCAACAGCGCAACACATGCACTGCTATAGCCAACTTGAGATCATGCATCGGGTAATTCCTCTCATGTGGTCTCAACTGCCGAGACCTGTATGCAACAACTCGATCGCCCTGCATCAACAATGCTCCCGACCCAATACCTGATGCATCACAGTAAACTTTATAGCTCTTCCCCTGCTCTGGGAGTATCAGGATCTGTGCTGATGTCAACCTTCCTTTCAGGTCCTGAAAGGGCTGTCTCGCAAGCTTCTAACCAAATAAACTTCACACCCTTCTTAGTAAAACCCGTCAATGGTGCTACTAAGCGGGAGAAGTCCTGTATGAAGCGTCTGTAGTAACCAGCCAGCCCCAAGAAACTCCGTATCTCAAACATGTTCTTAGGATGCTCCCAGGAAACTACTTCTCTTACCTTCTTTGGGTCTACGACAACTCTTGCCTCTGAGATGATATGACCTAGGAAGTGAATCTGGTCCATCCAAAAGTGGAACTTTGAGAGCTTAGCATATAGCCGATGATCTCTCAGTGTACTCAATACGATCTCAAGATGGGTGGCATGGTCGTGTCGAGTGTGAGAGTACACCAAGATTTCATCCACAAATACTACCACAAAAGAATCCAGATAAGGATAGAACTCACGATTCATCAGAGCCATGAAAACTTCTGGTGCATTCGTGAGTCCGAACGGCATAACCGTATACTCGTATAGACCATACCTGCTCTTGAAAGCTATGAGAGGTATATCAGATGGTCTAAAACACAGCTGATGATATCCTGATCTCAAGTCAATCTTCGAGAACACTCGTGCTCCACGAAGTTGATCAAAAAGATCATCAATCCTCTGCAAAGGATATTGGTTCTTGAACAACAACTGGTTCAACTTTCGATAATCCACACAGAGTCTGAGGGTACCATCCGCCTTTTTCGCAAAGAGAACTGGAGAAACCCAATGAGAAGTACTGGGTCGGATGAAACCCTTTGCCTGTAACTCCTCTAACTGCCTCTTGAGCTCCTGGAACTTAGGCGTGGCCATCCTATAAGGAGGAATGGACACCGGTGTTGCTCCTGACACAAGATCAATAGATAAATCCACCTCACGCTCCAGAGGTAGACCCAAAAAGTCATCCGGGAAGACATAACTAAAATGATCAACCACTGGAGGGAAATCCGTCTAACAAGTCCCCTGGTCGTCTAGATATAAACTCGCAATCTGGGCTGTGACTCCACCTCGGCCATGATGCTCTCGTCCAGCTCGACTCGCCTGAACATCTCATTCTCCCTTGTATAGAAACTCTCTGCCCTCTGGTGATGTGAAACACACCCTGCGACGATGGCAGTCTACAAAGGCTCGAAAGGGAACCAACCAGTCCATCCCGTGAATGACGTCATAAGCTATCATCTCTAAGACATAGAGGTCCCAAAGGAAGTGACACCCACCAACCTCAAGGGGGAACTCCTTGCACTGACGCACACCAGCCGTTCTAGTCCCCAACGGAGTGTCTAGCGTCATGATATTATAAGAAGTAGAAACACAGAGCCTAAGACTCTCCACAACGGGCACAAATATGAAACTATATGTAGCAACCGTATCAAAAAGTACTGAAGATAAAACAGAAGCTACTAGAATAGTACCTTTGACAGTAGAAGGTCCGGGATCCTGCTCCTACTGGGTCTGTTGCACTGCATATGCCTGCCCAGTGCCGCGACCCTGCGACACAGCCTGACTACCCTAAGCTATCCCGCCCTGCTGCCTCTAAGATCCTGGTGTCTGGATACCATGGCCACGACCACCATCTCTGCCTGAACGCCCTGACGTATTCTAGTTCCCTGACTGGTAAGAAGCTGCTGGTGTTGATCCCACTCGTAGAGTTTTCACAGAACCCCTCTCACTAGCCACTGGTATAAATGCCCTACAAAAGCGCTGCAGATGACCCATCTTGCCGCAAGCTCGGCAATCCACTGGATCTCGTGGTTACTGAGGTCTCTTATGCCCCTCTTTACCACACTGGTAGCACATGACCTGGCCACTTGAAGAATTATTCTGACTGTTACTGCCACCCTGAGAGAAGTCCATCTCTCTCTTCCTCTTGCCAGTATAAATAGTACCAGTAACTGGTGCTGAACCACCCTGGACCACACCACTAGATTCCCGCAGGTTACTCTCTGAAATCAGCACCCGATTCACAATATCATGTACTGAAGGCAACATGAAAACATTCACTAGCACTCAGATGTCATAATGTAGACCATCCTCAAAACATCTGGCTCTCAACATCTCATCACCCACCAGCATGGGTGCAAATCACTGAAGCTCGGTGAAACGAGCAGAATAGTCCATCACTGACATAGAGCCCTGCTGCAGATTCATGAACTCTCGAGCTCTGTCTGCCCTCAGTGTCTCTGGGAAGAAGAAGTCATAGAAGAATGCCTAAAAATATTCCCACGCCATGTCTCTGTGATGCTATGACTGGGTGGTAACATCCCACCACCTCTTGGAGGAATCACACAGTATATACGTCGCGAGCTTGACCCTTCACCCCAGAGGCGTCTCAAGATGCTCGAAAATAGTCTGCATCGATCCTAGCCAAGACTTCGCAGCCTATGGTCTTCCATCCCCTGAAAATGTTAGCGGATGATTCTGTTGGAATATACGTGTCAGCTCAGCCATAGATGTGGTAGCCTGTGGTGCTCCCTGAAAGGTCTGGATAAACCGCATAAAGCCTTAACGGAACTGCGCCTCCGTGCTTGTGTCTGGTATAGCGGCTGGCGCCGCATCTGGATCTACTGGAGGATCCACTGGTATCCCATGGCCCACCATCTCTGGAGTATAGTTATCGCCGCTCTCCTGGTGAACAACGTGCGAACGTCTTGGCGGCATGACACTACAAGGTCAAATGCACGCCTTAGAACAAGATTATTAAAGACCGAAAATGAAGAAACCCAAAAGGGAACAAGAGGAAGAAGGAATTAAAAATTTGCAATACATGACTACACGACGTGTACACTGACTACACGACGTGTACTTGACTTCCCTTCCCTGCCCGGGCCCTTCTACATGGCTAAGCCACACGACTCCCATTGAACAAAACTACACGGTGTGTATATAATCTACACGTCATGTATGGTTTAATTTTCCAACTTCCCGTGTCATCTGTGACATGGACGACTACTCGGATTGACACTACACGACATGTTACACCCGCACACGGTGTGTCAACAACCCCATTTCCCTATCCACATGGCTAACTCCACACGGTCTGTCCTCGGACAAGACTACATGGCATGTCCCACAGGTACACAGTGTGTTCTAGATGAGCTTCGCCGACCCGTGTTGTTAGTTACATGGCCAGATACACGGCTCACACTGCACGACATGTTCAATATACACACAACGTGTACTCAAAGGTATTTCCCCGACCCATGTTGTTAGTTACATGGCCGGGTCCCCAGGTAAGACTACACGGCATGTTCCACAGTGGACACAGCGTGTATGTCTTAAGGTCTCCTCCATCCGTGTTGTTAGTTACACGGGCAGAATCCAGGTCAAAACTACACGGCGTGTACATATGGTATATGGCGTGTTCTCCCCAAGCTCTTCCCTTCCCCGTGTCGCCGCTCACATGGTTTGTGACACGGGAAGAGACTACACGGCGTGTACTCTGGGTACACGGCGTGTACTCAAAAAGTTTATTTTTCTTCCCGAACAGAAGACCATACACGGCGTGCTTAAGGTACTACATGGCGTGTATACTGGGTTTCCAGACAGTATGCCTCATAAACTTCCCCAAAACCCAGAAAACACTGCAAAACAACACCTAAGTGTCAAATTCCGACCCGTGAGGGCCCATACTCCCCACGAATCAAAGTTTGACATCTTATCTGTGTTTTAACAAAATAACAGTCAATGATCCACCAAATTCCGGTAAATGGGGGACCATACTCCCCAAAAACCAAAGTTTGGCATTTATTCTATACCCTATCACATAACAGGTTTTTACTAAGAAGCTATCACAACAACATGCTTTTCTAGCACAATAACTATCACAACAACATGCAATTTCTAATGCACCTACATGGCATGGAACTATGTATGACATGTGATTTCTAACATGTACCTAAATGATACATGAGATGACATGCCCTCATCTCACCGGGTTGCAACTAAATAGAACCCATAGATAAATTATCAATAGTACAATCACAAGTGCATCACCCTTTGGTGAAAATAAATTCAACTATAAAATTGCAAAATCAAAAAATTGCAACACGAGGTAAATTGGATTTTCCCTGTAGACGGGTTAGCTACGCTCGGGCATAGCTTATTACCAACTACCATTATCATCCTATCCCTGAATAAGGCTCCAAATAGTAAGTCAAAAAAAAAAAAAACTCCTCTGATACCACTTTGTAACATCCCGGTTCCAGGTGCCACTCAATGATGCCCCGAACCCGGTTCACCACATGACCTCAAGTGCATTTCCCCAAACACCAGAGGCTTCCAACTAGCAGCGAGGGCCCATGTCTGATAGTGGGGAAACTATGCCCTCATTTTTCAAAGTGTAGCATAGCGGAATAAAAGATAAAACATACAACACCAGCGGAAGTAGTAACGGTATATATAACTGAAATGGATAACTGATAAAAAAAGGGAAACCAGCAGTCATATATATATGAAGATGCAGAATGTCACTATTCTATAAAACAACCAGAACATGTTACACTGTAATACAATACAATACAACTGAAGTACAAGTACAGATAAGCAAAACAGAATAGCCAGCAGCATCGCGAGCCAATGCTCGGTCCCATGCTCTCCTACACCTCAACAACAATCAAGTACCTGTATAGGGACCCTTGCCCTTATCTACACCTAAAGAAACATAATCTGTTTGGGCCGAAAAGCATGACCCAAACAGGGTGTGAGAAATACATCTCAGTAGGCACCCACCAAAGGCCCGTGCCCAACTGTGTGTAAACATGTAACAATAGTGTGAAGTAGTAAAAATGAAAAAAACTAAGCAGTACTCAAAATTAACTAACTTAATAGTTATATTTCCATTTAATTATTCATTTAATCCATTTAATATAAGAAAACACCACAGTGAATTTCTATGTAAACAGACAATGTCCTCAGACAAACAAAATCTCACCCTCAGGTAATCAGAATCCAACCTGCAGGTAATTTCTCACAGGCATAACAGATTTTTCCCTCAGGCGTACATAGTGTCGCCCTCAGGCACAGAGTCTATTGCCCACATGCACGGAAGAAGTTTCCCTCTGGCTAAGATAACAGCTGCCCTCAGGCTAAGTAAAACAACGCCCTCAAGCTAAAGTAACTGGGCCATGACCAACATATCACAAGCAATTCAAATACAGTTCCTCTCAAAGAAAAAGTAATGCAGAATATAAACAAGGCATACCCTCGGGTATCCTGGCCAAATGGCTAAACAAAGGAACGCACCCCCGGGGTGGTCTTGGATCCAAGCAGTGATCCCAAACAAAATTTTTATATCACATTCAATTACCTATACAATTCTAGTTATTTAAAATAGCCACGACCTCAGCCACACGACACCCCAATATGGGTTCGTAGCTCAAAAACACACAAAACGCACGACAGTTGGAAAATAAACACCAAGCCACCTACCTTAAACGCCAAAGAATGTTATACGTGAACATTGATTCCAGAAAATCCCAAAAACTACGTAGATATGACGTATAAGAAACTCCATTTAAACATAAATAACTCCCTTTAGGGGAAGAATTGGCAAGAACTACTTAAGGAGAAGGGAGGGCTTACCCGTGCGGTTCCAACGAGATCGTCCGAGGTAGAAACAGATTCCTGAAGTGTGCTCGGCAGATCTCCAAAGCTTCGGCCTTCCTCTCCCAAACCCTATTCCCGTTATAAGCCTTCTATTTGAATAGGGGAGGCTACTTCCCATTTTAAGCGAAAAAAACAAAGTAAACGGTGTGTACTTCTGAGTACACGGCGTGTACTTCCCATTTTTAAACTGTTCCTCTGGCGGCTTTCCGCCAGCGCGACACTGTTCATTTGACGACATGACTACATGATGTGTCTTCTTGAGTACATGGCGTGTTCTATCACACAGCTGGTCACTGCTTTACTATTCACATGCCGACTGACTACACGGCGTGTAGGGAACCACTACACGGCGTGTAGCTGGTTCCTACACCCTTCATTGCCGACATGACCACATGCCCATGTACTCATCCCACATGGCCAAAAGTACATGGCGTGTACTTTCTAAAAGTTGGTATTTTTCCACATTTTCCTTATTTTCTCAAAAACACTTAAGGAGAAAAGAAGAAACCCGTACCTCAAAATTAAGAACTGGGTTCTTAAAAAAATGATTGAAAAGCAGAACCCTAGGTCGATAATGACCATGGGAGAAGATAATTCCAAGAAAAAATAAATGAATAAGGAAGAGGGAAGAGAAAAGAGATAGATTTGATGAAGAAATTAAGAAGAAACACTAACCTTGGGCAAGAAATCACCCAAAAAGAGGCTCAAAAAGAAGGATAAAGAAGGGAGAGGCACCTCTAGTCTATATCCAACATTTCAGGATCTATTTGGAAGGTGGATTCACCAAAAAAATTTAAAAAATGAAAGTGATATAAAAGAAATAATTTATTTCTTTAAATATGGAAATGAGATCATGGGTTAGACCAATGCCAGAATAAATCACCCAAATCCTCCATGATTATGAGTTTATAAGGGATCCAAATGGATATGGTGTTTTTAATAAGTCAGGGGAGGCCAAGTGGAAAGTGGAATGGGTGAAAAATGTAAAAAAACAAAGGATTTATAAAAGTAACAAATTATTTTTTTAAATTTGGAAATGGGCTCACAGTTTTGACCAAATCTTGAAGTAACCACCTTTACTCCAAAAACTCCCAAACAAGCTTGGGGGAACCCATGGTAGGATTATTAGACATAGATGGAACTTCAAAACTAAAAATTCATCTCACCCAAAACTCAATAAAAGGATCAGGATTTCCAATGAATCGGATCAAAACCAAGAAATGAAAAACTGGGTGTGAAAACTCATGTTTTACAGGGTGAGTGGGACTCTAGATCGAGAAGGGAGAGGCCTACTGTTCCTTATGCCAGTATAATCTCATGAATTTTTTATAAATGTTTCTTGATCTAGTTGAACCTTTCTTTGTAACACCCCAAGATTTCATAGTGTGTTATTTCTTCAAAATAATTCAATAACTTGCACTACACGCAACACCGAGTTCAATCACACCATGACTTACCAAAAAAAAGAGTCATTCAAAATAGGTTATGAATATTATTAACTAAATTTTAAACTTTATATAATCCTTATAATTTTAGAATCCATATTATGAGTTTCTTAGACATAATGCAAGAACAGATTCATTTTCAGTATTGCACTTTTATCAACTTTTAATAGTGAAACCTTTTTAAATACAATATTTTAAACTTTTTGACTAAATGGGGGACATCAAAAAATTTAACATCCCAAGCTTCCACGGTACGCTTTCCTTTAAATAATACAGTAGCGTGTGTTGTACGCAACTTCGAGTTCTAACACACCACAACCAATCAAACTAGCCATTATGAATAGTAATACCTACCTTTTAAAATTTTAGAAATTTTATCTCTCAAAATGGACTTCATTTTTGGATTCGGAGTATTGAATTTAGCCTAAGGTGAAATTTTGGTACTTTTCGGATAACTTTCATATTTTGATGAATAGTGAAAATTACTAAATTTTAATTAAAAACAACTTTTTTAATCAAAATAATAAATAGTGATAAATTATGAATTTGAGTGGTTTTAAAGTATATTTAGAATATATTTTTACCATTTAATATAATTTTGGTCATTGGAAATAATTTTACAATTAAACCGAACATAAAAAAGTGTCAATCTTTTGATAGTTATTATCTCTTAAAAACACGCTTTTTGTTTTGACAGCGGGAATTAATTTTAAATTAATTTCTGCCACTTCTGTATTTTGAATCTAGAAAAATGGATTCCATATTTGGAATCAGGATGTTCAAATTGTGTAAATAGGTAACTTTTATTTTTAGACATTTTGAATAATTACTGCGGTAAATATTTTATTTACCATGGTTAAGGGTAAATCCGGTAAATAAGGGTTAAAAAATAATATTATAATAATACTAAATTACCCTAAAACATGTTTTAGACTTATTGGTTGATACATGTTCTACCATAGGCATCTTTGGGTCGATTTTGGGACCCCATGGGGCCACTTGTAGGTGATAGGGACACTTTATTTTAATTAAGTTAAAATGAATACAAAAATGACACAAGCATATATCTTTTAGAAAAACAATTTTTACATAGGGTTATATATGTTGGATTTTAGATTATAAATATTCATTAGAAAGATAAAAATATTTCCTACATAATTATATTTTATTTATAATTTTTAGACATTAAATAATTTAATTTATATATGATACAATGATGATGAATTAATTACTATAATAGTGAAAAATTAAAATAATTGATATTATAAATACCCAAATAAATATAATATGAAACTTTTAATAAATTAAACTAATTTTCTAGGATAATATGATATATTAGGATTCATGTAATTGACTTTTTTCGAAGTAATAAACCTGTTATGAGTTTCAAAAAAATCAACTATTGAATAGTGTCAAAATTGACATAAAAGAGTTCTTAAAAAAATATTATATTATTAATTGATATTAAATTCCTAAAAATCTACGGTTCGGCCAAGAGACTTATATCATGATAGGTTCATCATTAATGGACCACTTGGGAATCTCTTGGATGTATATAGTAAGTTTATTAACCATATTATATAAAAATACAAAGAGACATTGTAAAAGTGAAACTAATTAACTTAGAGTTAATAATTAAAGATAAGGTTAATATAAGTACCCAAACCTGTCTAAATTCTATTGGTTGAGTTGTTTTAGACCCATCCCCACCTTAAAATTTAAATAATAAACTTTGGAGCCATTAGAAACCGAATATGAATTTATTATAAACTAATATTTCTAGCTTTTCCAAAGGTGCCCCTCACCCCTCTTATAAAAGGGCACTCCTCCTTCTCATTTCTTCACACCTTCAAAACCTTTTGGTTCGGAAAAAATATGCCCAAATACTCTCCCAACTCCCCTAACTACAAACTAGATTCCTTAGTTTGATCAGAAGGCCAACCTAAGGAGCCCTTTTGATCAAATCAAAAGGAAGAACCCGAAGAAGAGGTAATGATTTCACCACCCTTTTCCAAGTTCCTTTCTTATTCCACTTCTTCTTCCTTTGTTATTACCATTATAAAATAATAACTCCAGTATCATATATATACTGTGATGTTATTATAAATATTGTACAACCATATTCAGTATTCTATCCACCCTTTGAATAACATGTCACCATACGTGCGTACATACGGCTTACCGTCTCCACGTCGTGGTATAATTGTTATTCAATATATTATTATTTGGATGGGTATAATAATGATATGTAACTCATTTAAATAATAAATATAACATGTTAATGATTCTGTATATATGATATAACAACCATTTATATATTATTTCAAAAGAATGATATTGTCGCTCGTGCGTACGTACGAACTACCGTCTCCACGAACGCGATGAGATTCATTCTCCATTGTATCCATTCAAGTATAATTATCATTTGATGATTTAAAAATGATGTTTAAGGACTTGATATCATTATGGATATGAATAATATACAACATATCCATTACAAACATGGCTTACATAACAAAACATATAAAAGAAATCAAGTAAGTTAACACCCGAAACAACGATAATACTAAGATATTATTATCAAATCAATATTAAAAGATCATATATGATATCATATTAATGTATATGATTCTTGTATAATTTAATAACAATAATTTCACCATTATACAGGAGGTTAACCTACCCCAATTAAGGAAAAGTACAAGGTAAGGGGTTTTCATCTCACTCCTTATTCCCGTGAGATTCATGCCATATTGCCACCATCACCTTTTGTGTGGTGTATGTACTACCCATAATTATATTATTTGTGTAATACACTCTAATTTATGTGTATTTACATATTCATTTTATGATACCTCTTTCATGGGTTGTATGTTTCATAATTTACCAAATTGGTAAGGGTTATTTCACAATCTCTTCATTATCCGAGGTTATTTATACGTAATAATCTACTGGGATCTCTTTATCATCCACATCCATGTTTCTTCAAAATGTATTTCATAACATTTTTACTATTTACAATAATATGGGTTAAAGTCATTTATACCCTTGTTTGACTTTTTATAAGTGGTTTATAAAGGAATCTTTCCGTCGTTTTCCAAACAAGGTGCTTTTTAACCTTTTCGACAAAATTAAGGTAAGAATGTTTTTTTTAACTTATACGGCGGGTGTGGTTATTTTCCGCCGTTATAAAATCGTCGAAGCTTCCCTTAAAAGCTTATAAGAATATTTTCAAACTGAATGTATTATTTTATAATTATGTTACTTTTAAAATTATTTCAAAGAAAAAGAGAGATATTTCTCTAAAATAGTTTTGATTTTATCTATGTCAACATCCTTTGATGGATTTTAAGCTTATTTGAAGTTGATTTATTATGATACAAAACATCCATATTTTATTGAAGGTTTTGTGATATTTTTGACTGTGGATAAGTTATTCTTATGTCACTCATGGTTTTTGTTTAGAGTATTGACATTTCATAAGTTATTTGTAATCCGAATGTTTATGTCATATTTCAACTTTTCATTCAGATGAATGTGTTAGACAAGTATGTTCCGGGTTGGGGACCGGTAAAATTAAGCCCTCCGGTTTGGTCTCCGGTTATTAGAGGAACTCCGGTTTGGTATCTGGTTATTAGAGGAACTCCGGGTTGGTGTCCGGTTATTAGAGGCACTCCGGGTTGGTGTCCGGTTATTAGAGGCACTCCGGGTTGGGTTCCAGTTACAGTTAGCCCCTAGGTCTTGGGATGAGGCCTTGACAAAGAAATTAAAGTTCATCATTATGCATTCCGACATTATGAAAGTGGTTATTGATATTTCATGTGATTATTCGATTAGTAGAATATCCATTTGAATAAGTAAATGACATTATTTCATTTTACTTTTGCCATACTATGTCGAAGTTCAAGTTTAAAAGGCTTTTGTTTTAGTAATGCATTGCCTTAAATGTTTATGCTTATTTTTGAATGTTCTGCTATATTGTTATCCTCACTGGGAATTTGAGCTCACCCCTTTTCTATGTTTTATTTTTCCCCGAATGTGAAGAAGTAAGTTATGAATGACCTGCAGGGATATTATGAGGGGATAATAGTGTGGAATATGGAGACATTATGTTGTCGTAGTAGTTTTTCACTTTATAATGTAATGTAAAACTTATGAATATATCTAGTGTTTCCAAGGCTACTAAACCAATCGGTATTTCGAGATTTTATCTTTCTTGTGATCATGCCAATGTTATGAAATAATGCACCGACTCTGGGTAACTAGGTTCGGGGCGTTACAGTTGGTATCAGAGGAAGTTTAGTACAAACCTTGGAAGCTAGATTTAGATAAACTCTGATTAGAGCACATAGATTTAAGATGAATTTTGAGGATTAGTATAGAAGAACTTCCTAGAATTTTGGTATTGTATAGATTTTGTGAGTTTTCCAAGCAATACATCCCTGTCTGGATACGAGCAGGTAGAGGCGGCTCTGACACAAATGTACCTAGGGGTAAAACCCGAAAACACCACTTTGAGCTAGACTCGAACGGGAACTGGTGCACGACAACAGGCCTTGCTGCACTCTTGGTTACGACACTCCCGAGGGATATGCTTAGGATAACTCTCATTTTCTTTACAAATCATTATGAATGGTTTATGAGTATATACTTCCTCAAAGGAGACATTTTTATGATTATGGATTATATCCATAAACTATTTAATTTATGTTATGCGTTTTACAAGTTTGGGATTAGGTATTGTTATTCATAAACTAATATAATATATGCCATTGTTTAGAAATGGCGCCCAGTAGAAGGAATGAGAACTCTAGAAATGCACATGATACAAAGAGAAAGATGGATCATATATTTTATGGTCTTAAGACAGAATTTACAATAGAAATAGTCTTGCATGTAATATCATCATATGAAGAAATAATATCATGTGTTGATAAGATAAGTAAAGAGTTTACTGAGTCCTATGGCTTTGAAGGGAAGCAAGAGAAGAAAAGGATAGAAGAGAGAAAGATGGATAAAGGGAAGAGGGAAAAGAATAATTTTCCCATATGTGATAACTGTGGAAAGAAACACCCTGGAACTTTCCTGAAAGGAATGAGAGTTTGTTATAAGTGTGGAGGAAAAGGGCACAAAGTATGTGACTGCAAGGGTGAGAAAATGGTTTCAAATGTACACTGCTTCATTTTCAAGGAGTTTGGACACTACGCGAACCTATGTCCCAGTCATCATACTATGCCGCAAATGATGCTATTGGATAATAATCAAGTTATGATACTACAACAGATGAAGAGGAATGATTAGTGTTCTTATGTTGATTATGTCATTTGAGTGTTGTATCAACAATGTACTTGTTATAATAATTATGGAGTATATAAGGATTGTACTGCAGTACTATTTCATTAAGGACTTGAGATTGTGTGGAACAAAGAAAAGTGACTCAATGGCAGGATAAATTTTTGGAAAATATATGGTTGAGAGAATGATAAACCATAATATAGTTCTGATACCGAGGTAGTGATTTTGGAATAATACATGATTGTTTTGGATAAATTATATTGGATATTATTGACTACCTTGGAACTGATTAATGATTTGTATATTCCATCATTGTTGGGGTTTAAAACATTTTTGGATTGATGAAGTATATACAACATTCTATATGGAATAAGGGAGCATGAATGTAATCAATAAGGAATATGGTAATTCAGGATGTTTCAATATATTAAAAGAATACATGATGAAGGTATTCATATGCTATTACGGGGTAAAAAGGATCTACATTATGTTTACCTTGCTTATAAATGTTGGACTGTGAGTTTGGACAGAAGTATTTTTGATAGTTCTAGTTTGGATTATTTTGGATTGCCATAAAAGGACAACCCGGAGGTCGGGCGACAACCCGTCGCGTCCGGCAAGGCTGCGAGACTTGAACCCGCAACCGAAGGGCGACAAGGGTGTATCACCTACCACTGGCCCACGAGATGTTCTGGATTAAATAATATAGTTTTTTTAAAAGATCTGGTAGATGAATTATAAATTCATTTATTTTGGAACCCTGTACGAATAGTATAAATAGAATTTTTTTTTACGTTCTATTATCTTTTAGAGTGAAAGATGAGTTTTTGGTAGAAATTTATTAATGGATAAAACTCTAATTATAAAGTAAGTATATCTCCTTATGATCTTAGCCAATCTCATAAATAAATTCCTCAACATTAATAAAAGGAACTTAGAACAAAAATGTTGTCCAAGATGGTACCTTAAATCATCACTAATTTATGGCTTTGGGATTGTTGGCCTTTTCATAGCCATGTTCTCTACCACTCTCCATCAGATAATTGATGGTTAGATTTCTCTTCCATATCCATATTTTCCTACATGGAACCCTAGTATGTGTTATTTTCGGTAATCTTCATACTTTCCACTCTTTATTTTTAATTGAGGCCTCATTAATTCATTTTTTGATGTGGGATTTCAACTAAGATATTTTGAAACGTCAAAATTGTGTTATCCCAATACCCTATGTTTTGTTGGACCGATGGTATTTCAAATCATCATAGATTGATGAGTTTAGGGACCTCAATTTTATAATTATTTGTGATTGATGACCTCAATCACTACCTATAAATATTTACGTTTTCCCTCCAATTATATGTCTCTAATTTCCACCAATGTTCTCCTAATCGAGATCATAATTTGGTGGTGACCCTTTCATTCCTCTTTTCCTCATATTAAGACTAAATTTTAGTAACCCAATTTCCGATGTGGGTTTTCCCACAAATATATTTTCTATTTTCAACCTTTTATTTTCGAAGAACAATTTCAAATTGCGAGGACGCAATTTATTGAAGGAGGGGAGAATGTAACACCCCAAGATTTCATAGTGTGTTATTTCTTCAAAATAATTCAATAACTTGCACTACACGCAAAACCGAGTTCAATCACACCATGAATTACCAAAAAAAAAGAGCCATTCAAAAGAGGTTATGAATAGTATTATCTAAATTTTAAACTTTATATAATCCTTATAATTTTAGAATCCATATTATGAGTTTCTTAGACATAATGCAAGAACAGATTCATTTTCAGTATTTCACTTTTATCAACTTTTAATAGTGAAACCTTTTTAAATACAATATTTTAAACTTTTTGACTAAATGGGGGACATCAAAAAATTTAACATCCCAAGCTTCCATGGTACGCTTTCCTTTAAATAATACAGTAGCGTTTGTTGTACACAACTTCGAGTTCTAACACACCACAACCAATCAAACTAGCCGTTATGAATAGTAATACATACCTTTTAAAATTTTAGAAATTTTATCTCTCACAATGGACTTCATTTTTGGATTCGGAGTATCGAATTTAGCCTAAGGTGAAATTTTGGTACTTTTCGGATAACTTTCATATTTTGATGAATAGTGAAAATTACTAAATTTTAATTAAAAACAACTTTTTTAATCAAAATAATTAATAGTGATAAATTATGAATTTGAGTGGTTTTAAAGTATATTTAGAATATATTTTTACCATTTAATATAATCTTGGTCATTGGACATAATTTTACAATTAAACCAAACATAAACAAGTGTCAATCTTTTGATAGTTATTATCTCTTAAAAACACGCTTTTTGTTTTGACAGCGGGAATTAATTTTAAATTAATTTCTGCCACTTCTGTGTTTTGAATTTAGAAAAATGGATTCCATATTTTGAATCAAGATGTTCAAATTGTGTAAATAGGTAACTTTTATTTTTAGACATTTTGAATAATTACTGCGGTAAATATTTTATTTACCATGGTTAAGGGTAAATCCGGTAAATAAGGGTTAAACAATAATATTATAATAATACTAAATTACCCTAAAACGTGTCCTAGCCTTATTGGTTGATACATGTTCGACCATAGTCATCTTTGGGTCGATTTTGGGACCCCATGGTGCCACTTGTAGGTGGTAGGGACACTTTATTTTAATTAAGTTAAAATGAATACAAAAATGACACAAGCATATATCTTTTAGCAAAACAATTTTTAAATAGGGTTATATATGTTGGATTTTAGATTATAAATATTAATTAGAAATATAAAAATATTTCCTACATAATGATATTTTATTTATAATTTTTAGACATTAAATAATTTAATTTATATATGATACAATGATGATGAATTAATTACTATAATAGTGAAAAATTAAAATAATTGATATTATAAATACCCAAATAAATATAATATGAAACTTTTAATAAATTAAAATAATTTTCTAGGATAATATGATATATTAGGATTCATTTAATTTACTTTGTTTGAAGTAATAAACCTGTTATGAGTTTCACAAAAATCAACTATTGAATAGTGTCAAAATTGACATAAAAGAGTTCTTAAAACAAATATTATATTATTAATTGATATTAAATTCCTAAAAATCTAAGGTTCGGCCAAGAGACTTATATCATGACAGTTTCATCATTAATGGACCACTTGGGGGTCTCTTGGATGTATATAGTAAGTTTATTAACCATATTATATAAAAATACAAAGAGACATTGTAAAAGTGAAACTAATTAACTTAGAGTTAATACTTAAAGATAAGGTTAATATAAGTACCCAAACCTGTCTAAATTCTATTGGTTTAGTTGTTTTCGACCCATACCCACCTTAAAATTTAAATAATAAACTTTGGAGCCATTATAAACCGAATATGAATTTATTATAAACTAATATTTCTAGCTTTTCCAAAGGTGCCCCTCACCCCTCTTATAAAAGGGCACTCCTCCTTCTCATTTCTTCAAACCTTCAAAACATTTTGGTTCAGAAAAACTCTGCCCAAATACTATCCCAACTCCCCTCACTACAACCTAGAGGCCTTAGTTTGATCAGAAGGCCAACCTAAGGAGCCCTTTTGATCAAATCAAAAGGAAGAACCCGAAGAAGAGGTAATGATTTCACCACCCTTTTCCAAGTTCCTTTCTTCTTCCACTTCTTCTTCCTTTGTTATTACCATTCTAAAATAATAACTCCAGTATCATATATATACAGTGATGTTATTATAAATATGGTACAACCATATTCAGTATTCTATCCACCCTTTGAATAACATGTCACCATACGTGCGTACGTACGGCTTACCGTCTCCACATCGTGGTGTAATTGTTATTCAATATATTATTATTTGGATGGGTATAATAATGATATGTAACTCATGTAAATAATAGATATAACATGTTAATGATTCTGTATATATGATATAAAAAACATTTATATATTATTCCAAAAGAATGATATTGTCGCTCGTGCGTACGTATGGACTACCGTCTCCACGAACGTGATGAGATTCACTCTCCATCGTATCCATTCAAGTATAATTATCATTTGTTGATTTAAAAATGATGTTTAAGGACTTGATATCATTATGGATATGAATAATATACAACCTATCCATTAAAAACATGGCTTACATAACAAAACATATAAAAGAAAACAAGTAAGTTAACACCCGAAACAACGATAATACTAAGATGTTATTATCAAATCAATATTAAAAGATCATATATGATATCGTATTAATGTATATTATTATTGTATAATTTAATAACAATAATTTAACCATTATACAGGAGGTTAACCTACCCCAACCAAGGAAAAGTACAAGGTAATGGGTTTTCATCTCACTCCTTATTCCCGTGAGATTCATGCCATATTACCACCATCACCTTTTGTGTGGTGTATGTACTTACCATAATTATATTCTTTGTGTAATACAATCTAATTTATGTGTATTTACATATTCATTGTATGATACCTCTTTCATGGGTTGTATGTTTCATAAGTTACCAAATTGGTAAGGGTTATTTCACAATCTCTTCATTATCCGAGGTTGTTTATACGTAATAATCTACTGGGATCTCTTTATCATCCACATCCATGTTTCTTCAAAATGTATTTCACAACATTTTTACTATTTACAAGAATATGGGTTAAAGTCATTTATACCCTTGTTTGAATTTTTATAAGTGGTTTATAAAGGAATCTTTCTGTCGTTTTCCAAACAAGGTGCTTTTTAACCTTTTCGACAAAATTAAGGTAAGAATGTTTTTTTAACTTATACGGCGGGTGCAGTTATTTTCCGCTGTTATAAAATCGTCGAAGCTTCCCTTAAAATATTATAAGAATATTTTCAAATTGAATGTATTATTTTATAATTATGTTACTTTTAAAATTATTTCAAAGAAAAAGAGATATATTTCTCTAAAATAGTTTTGATTTTATCTATGTCAACATCCTTTGATGGATTTTAATCTTATTTGAAGTTGATTTATTATGATACAAAACATCCATATTTTATTGAAGGTTTTGTGATATTTTTTACTATGGATAAGTTATTCTTATGTCACTCATGGTTTTTCTTTAGAGTATTGACATTTCATAAGTTATTTGTAATCTGAATTTTTATGTTATATTTCAACCTTTCATTCAGATGAATGTGTTAGAAAAGTATGTTCCGGGTTGGGGACCGGTAAAAGTAAGCCCTCCGGTTTGGTCTCCGGTTATTAGAGGAACTCCGGTTTGGTCTCCGGTTATTAGAGGAACTCCGGGTTGGTGTCCGGTTATTAGAGGCACTCCGGGTTGGTGTCCGGTTATTAGAGGCACTCCGGGTTGGGTTCCGGTTACAATTAGCCCCTAGGTCTTGGGACGAGGCCTTGACAAAGAAATTAAAGTTCAGCATTATGCATTCCGACATTATGAAAGTGTTTATTGATATTGTATGTGATTATTCTATTAGTAGAATATCCATTTGAATAAGTAAATGGCATTATTTCATTTTACTTTTGCCATACTATGTTGAAGTTCAAGTTTAAAAGGCTTTTGTTTTAGTAATGCATTGCCTTAAATGTTTATGGTTATTTTTGAATGTTCCACTATATTTTTATCCTCACTGGGCATTTGAGCTCACCCCTTTTCTATGTTTTATTTTTCCCAGGATGTGAAGAAGTAAGTTATGAATGACCTGCAGGGATATTATGAGGGGATAATAGTGTGGACTATGGAGACATTATGTTGTCGTAGTAGTTTTTCACTTTATGATGTAATGTAAAACTTATGAATATATCTAGTGTTTCCAAGGATACTAAACCAATTGGTCTTTCGAGATTTTATCTTTCTTGTGATCATGCCAATGTTATGAAATAATGCACCGACTCTGGGTAACTAGGGTCGGGGCATTACATTCTTGGTCGATCAACTATCGGCTATTGTGTGTTCATACCCTAAGGTCTTTTCATATGTTTTTTCTATTTTATATCCAAAGAGAGAGGTTGAGTTTACTATTGAATTTCTCCCTAGAATGATGCCCATTTCTATTCTATCCTATTTAATGGAACATTATGAGTTGGTGGAAATTAAGTTCCAGCTTGGGGACCTGGAAGAAAAAAGATTTATTCATCCTAGTGTGTCACTATGGGATTAACCTGTAAACTTTTCTAAGAAGTAATGCATAAGTATTAGGATTTTTATCGACTATATAAAGTCAAATCGAGCGACTGTTAAGAAAAAATATCCTTTAACCATAATTGATGATAAATTTTATCAGATTAGAGGGTCTCATTGGTTTTATAAGATTTAACTATAGTCTGGGTACCATCATTTGAGAGTCTGAGAGGAGGATATTCCCAAGACAAAGTTTCAGAGTCGATATGGGCATTTTGAGTTTCTAGTTATGCCATTCAGACTAACTAATTCTCAGGTAGTGTTGATGGATTTGAAAAACTAGATCTTTCATCAGTTATCAGTATATTTTGTTATTATGTTTGTAGATGATATCTTGGTATACTTCAAGTCAGAGTATGAATATGTGGTCCATTTATATTTCATTATTCAAACTATGAAAGAACATCATATGTATGGTAAAATTTCCAAGTGTGAGCTTTGGATCTGAGAGGTAAAGTTTCTAGGGAATGTGATATCTAAGAGGGGGTCTCAGAGGATCTGGAAAAGGTACAAGAATTTATTTCCTGGTGAAATCCTAGAAATTTGTTTGAAATCTGAAGATTCTTGGGGTTGGATGGTTATTACAGACAGTTTTTTCAGGGCTTCTCCAAGATTGCATCTCTGAGGACATCTTTGACCTATAAGGGTTTCAAGTTTGAGTGGGATGAAAAATTTCAGATATCCTTTGAAGAGATGAAAGTGAGGTTGACTTTAGCACCAGTGTTGATTATCCCAAAACCAGGTTTATGCTACGATGTTTTTTATAATGCCTAAAGTACTAGTTTGAGATGTGTCTTGATGCAAGGGAAACATGTGGTGGCTTATAGATCCCGATAGTTACACCCTCATGAGAAGAATTACCCTACCCATGATCTTGAGTTGGTAGTGGTTATGAATGCACTTAATATTTGGAGTCAATATCTTTTTTGGTAGTGATTTACAGTATATTTTGATCAAAAAATCTTGAAGTATGTTTTCCCTCATACGGATATGAAATTTTGATAGAGTTTCTAGGTTGAGTATCTTCAGAACTTTTATTTTGATATCATATATACCCCCAAGAAAGGAAACATGATTTCCGATGCACTGAGAAAAAGAGTATGGCCAGTCGTTCCACCGAAGTTATATTATCAGTGTCTCAAATTATAATTACCCTAACAAGTATAACACCAGTAGGGGTCGATCCACAGGGAACTTTAAGAGGTTAATCTTATATTATTTCAACTTTGTTTTTATATTTCTTTTAGTGAAGGCTGCTGAATTTAGAGTCGATCTTGTTGGGTTGTTTTTAAGTACAAAAAGAAAAATTGGTTTTTAAGTTTCTTTTATCAAAGTAATTGTTGTAATGAAAGAAAAGACGGGAAAATTGGTTTTGATGAAAATAAGAATAATAATGCATTGGGGTTATGGATTTGTGATAAGTTGATTATCAAATTGAATTGCTTATGAGGTTGTGTTGTTCATGATAATCCAACACTCTGGATTAAAATTTGTAATTAAGTTTCCTTGGTCTGGATCACTTAATATTAAGAGCTGAAGTAACCAACTCCTTGGTTTGGTAGTTAGTTTTTAACAGATATTTATTTGGATTAGTCCATTTTGAGCTGACGAATCCTTTCAATGGTCATGAAATTATTCATCGTTATTCTTCTTTTGAATCCCTGAAGATTCTTCCCTTGGTCCGGTATAGAATTTTCAATGATAATATGAAGTGATTTAAGAAGAATACGAAGAGATTATTAAAACAAACACATTCACAACAACTTAATTCAAATTACAACTCATCAGTCTCCACAACCCCAACACACTGGGTGTTTAGTTACACATATTGAAAATGACAAACACAAAATTATTAATACCTGATGAAATCATGCTTGTAACTTTGAGGTAGAAATGATTCTTTGGTAGAAGAACGATGGTATTACAACGGTAGAGCGTCTCTCCTTCGGAACTTCATCCCTTGTTCTCCACACCACACCTTAATCTCCACTTCTCAACTCCTTAGTCCAGAGGCCAAGGCCTCCTTTTATAGGAAAAATAAGTACACAACATGTATAGAAAGTACACGCCGTGTACTTTCGTCAATGCGCTTTTGGCTTCCTTTTCTCCACTGTTAGGCGTCCTAACACGCCATCTTTGACTTTGAACACGGCGTTTCCTGGTAGGTGAGTGTACACAACGTATAGCGCCACCGTACAAGGCATGTAGTATCAAAATTTGGCCACCAACCCCTTCTAGAATAGTAGACACGACATGTAGAAATGGAACACGACATGTCTCCTTCAGCGGCCACATGGGCGTGTAGACTCTTCTCGGCCACCAACCCCTTCTAGAATGTCGTACACGGCGTGTAACACCGCCACACACGGCATGTAGTCTTTGGATGGTGACTTGGGCGTGTACTCCCTCCTTTGATCCGTGTCCATGTCTGAATGTACACAGTGTGTATAAAAGTACACGCCGTGTAGTTGCAAATTTTTCACAGACTTCTCTTGATTTGTGAATTTGGATATAAAACTCCTGGAAATAGACAAGGTCACCAAAATCAAAGTATTTTCCATCTAAGAAGTAAGTATTTGGTAAAAAACTTGTTTTTATTGTTATTAAAGTGTTATGAAAATGCATACACAAATTGAGTCTATCAAACTCCCCCATACTTAGTCATTTTCTTGCCCTCAATAAAATCTCAACATCTAATTATCAGAGTCTATAATTTAAAAGTAAGGACTCCAGTTAATCATAATTGTAAATAATAAGTTATAGGAGAAAATTCCAAAAAGAATACACAACAGTTTTAATTCTGAAGATATTCTAATCACGCCTCATATATAATTCAATTAACTATTGTCATCCTCTTCAAAAACATGTTTCAAACTTTCAAAAACAAGCAAGCCACTTGATGATCTACCTCACAAATAAAGAACTCAACACTTGAGAATTTTTAAATAAAAAGTTTTTCTCAATCAAAGAAATATATACTCTATCCATAGGTTTGCAAGAATTATTAGTTCTCCACTTTAGAAAATTTAACTTACAAAAATCATGAGGGATTTCTGAATAGGATCAGATGTTTCTGTGGATAAATTTTGGTAGGTAAAGATGTGAAAAATAATTCCGAGGCTTGAAAAAGGAGGCTAAATTCTTAAATAACAATGCATTATATTCAAAATTAAAATCAATGTAAAAATTTCCTCAACAATCTTAATCAAACGATATCATCACCACCATCTACTTTAGCTGAGTAGGAGTCACAAACCAGAAAGTGTGTATAAGGTCCCTTTTTTGTACCATTTTTTTTCACAAAGGGAACCCTTCTGAATTTCCAAAATAGAGGTTTGGAACTCTTTTCTTTTCTCCCAAAATGATCAAGAGGCACTCCCCCATACTTAATTTCTTGACAATTCACAAATTTATGCCATGTGTTTCTAATCCTTTATTTTAATCTTAAATGAATAATCATGAAAAATCACAAAAGAATTAGGGTAGGAAGGGAAATAAGCTTGTAATATGGCTTCCTATTAAGGCTATTCATGCCTTCTATGGGATTTACGAAGATCAGATGTAGGTTAGGCTCAAGATAAAGGGGTTAACAATCTTATGCCTCAATCATTTTAATGTAATTCAAAAATTCTTCATGTTTTGAAAAGAAAACTTGAAAATTCTGGTAGTTATGTATATTCTATGAATCTCTCAAGAAATAGGGTATTAGAAATAATATGACAAAAGGGTTTAGAATACCTCTCAGGAATGGGAATAAATAAGAGACAATCAGGTCATGACTTGCAAATAATTGATTAGTCTAATCGATGTAATTATCCACAGATTACAAGTTTTAATTTAAATTATATCACCAATCATTTTAAAACACTTAAGAATCAAAATCATCAGGCAAATTTTTGAAATTTTTTTCACCGGTAGTTTTATTATTTAAAAATAAAATTAATCAAAATATCTTCACATTTTTAAAAATATATTTTCTAACAATGATGTATCCTAGATTGATGATAAGGGCGAAGAGTAAAGTGGTCAAGAGAGATGCCCCCCATACTTAAGAGTGCGCGTGGTCCACCAAGTTCCCAAAAAGAGGAACAAAGTAAGGTGGGGACAAAATAGTAGACCAGACTGAGGGGAAGTAACTAAAGTATTAATATCAAGAAAGAAAAGGAAATAATGGAAAAATAAGACTTACCTCGTGTCAAGGCGAAGAGAAACGGTAGGTGGTGGAAAAGAGCATCCCAAAATGTGTCAGGGTACCTGTGATGGTGGGAGAAAGAAAACAAGGAAAGAATACAGAGCATACAAAAAGATGAGAGAGTACAAAAATATATATACAATGAAAATCATATATCTTAAAACCATTCATGGGGTCACCTCAGAAGAGGCATCATCCGGTACAGAATTGGATGGAAGAGACGGCTTAGGATACGTGGAAGCTGGAGGCTCAGACTCAGCGGTGGGATGGGAAGCTGGAGACGTAGGAGTGGCAGGCACCGGACGCGATACGGGAATCTTAGCATCCCCCCTGGACTGGCAGTAGTGGTGGTGGCAGGAGAAGTAGTAGCAGGGACCACAATAGATAGCAAAACGGAATCCGTGGCCAGTGCTGTGAATGGTGGTGGAGCAGCAGCAGAAGGGCCAGGAACCAAGGCAGGGGGCGGGGGTAAAGGAATACCCAAATGTTTAACAATATGGCCCAACAACTTCTCCATGCGGTCCTGGCGTCTGTCTATACGAACTAAATGCTCCCCAATACTATCCTGGTGGATGACTAGATGAACCAACTGTTGCTCCATCACGGATAGGCGGACGGAAAAACCCGAGGGTGCGGGGGTAGGTGGGGCTGGTGGTGGGACAGAAGAAGGAAGACCATAAGAAGTGGGGTCAGTAGGAGGTGGGTGAGGTGGAGAAGTTGGAGGGGGTGGGGAAGGAGGAGCAGGGCCATCATCCAGGGCAGGAGGGTCAGCGGGTGGCTGGGGACGAGCCTGTGCAAGGATGTAGGCACCCCCCTACTTCTAGACCAATCCCATGCAAATGATCATGAGAAAGTCCATCCGCTGGGAAGAACCTAACAGTTCATGGGGCAAGGAAGGCTCGAAAACCCCAAGGTGGTGGGTGAGGTGAGTGGCGTAAAACCCGCCGTTCAGGTTTCCCTGATGGTCGGTAAACATAGAGTGTAAATAGGAGGCGACTAGATAGGGGAGGTCCGGGTAGTCATGCCAGATGACACGGGTAAAAAGCTCCATGTCACGGCCGGTCACAACCCCCATATCCTCATGGCGGGGGAAAAGGATGGCACTGAAACACCGGTGGGTGAAGCGAAGAATGGGGTCGGTGATAAGGGTGATCTTTTGGGAAGTGGGGGAATACCAGTGGTCAGGCCCAATGATCTCCCGCCTCATGGTAACGAGCTCAGAGCGCTCAGGTCGAGTAAAGGTAGAAATGGGGGGTGGGGTGATAGGATGGGGGTATAAGCCACACCCTCGGTGAAACTCGGTCATGGTGAGGGAGAATCATCGGCCGCCCAGCCGGAATCGAACCATGAGCACCGCATCACCAGGTGACTCCTGGTACTCTACTGCATCAAACTCGAAAGAGGCCGCGAACTCCAAAAATAAATCACGGAAGACGGGAGTGCTAACCTAGAAAACAGCGAGCAATAGAGTGTGTCTGAGGAGCTCCTCCAAGTCCTCCCAAATACCGAGCTGCTGCGGAATACTTCTGTCAAGGTAGCGGCCGCTCAATTGTATCAGCCGTTGAGAGAAGTTTCGGACCCTATCATGTGCTAGATCGGTGACCGGGAAGACCATGCATGGGTAAGGAACACCTATAGGTCCCGGTCCAGGTGTAGGTGCAGCAGTAGGAGATGGCTCTGTAGGAGGTGAAGGCTTGGTAGATGAAGCGGTAGATGTGGGACCAGCTACTAATGAAGATGGCACAGGTAGAGTGGAAACTGGTGGACCAGAAATGGAAGTGCTCGGAGGCTCTGTGCTAGTAGGCGGAGGTACATCCATGCTCGACCTGGCCTCTACTAAGGTGGTCAGTGATGAAAGAATGGCCAATGGAGGGAGCTCGTAGACCTGTGCGTCTAGGTCTGGCTCCGTCGGTGGTCAGAGTCGAATCTTCCGAAAAATGGGCCTCTCACCCTCAGTGGCGGAGGCCGACCGCTTCCCCTGAGAAGGATCGCTATATTCCATATCCTGAAAAATAAATAAAAACCAAAAAGAAAAAGAAAAAGAAAGAAAACAAAGAAAATGCGAGAAAACATTAAAAGAAAAGTACATGGAGTGTATATCCAGAGTACACAGCTTGTAGTGAAAAATGTAGAGAATCCTGTATTCTCTGGATAAATAAGCCGAGAGAGTGGGAGGAGACCATGTAAAGGTACATGGTGTGTACCGAACATACACGCCGTGTTCACACAAAGTGTAGGTGGTTGTGTATTACAAACGACACAACCATGTTTTTTTTTTCAGTTCGAAGAATAAAGGACACTCCATGTATGGATCAGACACGGTGTGTTCAAGACTTGAGGAATATGGCCATGTGGTGGTGAGACACGAGCCATCCAAAAGAAATACAAGACACGACGTGTACCGAACACACACGCCATGTCTGGGAACATGGGGTGAGAGGCCGTGTTCTGTGCTACACACGAAGGGGATAAAAAAAATGCTATACACGGCGTGTACCAAACACACACGCCGTGTATGTGAAAATGGTGTGTGAGGCCGTGCACAAAGGGGTACTTAGGCACAAAAGGGAAAAGTACACGATGTGTACCGAACATATACACTGTGTATATTTAAATTTCAAAGTAGTTTGTGTGTAGCCGTGTACAGAAGTACACAACGTGTGTTATTCATTTCGTGGCCATGTACAGCAGAAGCTGAACGATCGGCAGATCCAAAAATCACCCTAAATGAGTCTAAAAATTTGAAATAGAGGGTGTAGAAGGGCGTACCTGGACCGAGGATCGTAATGCAAGAGAAATCAGAGCTCGAAACGAACCAAAATGAAGGATCTGAGAAATGGGGGTTTGGGTGTCGTTTGGGAGAAGAAATGTGAAGAAGGGGAGGAAATGGGGAGGCCGCGCGACACGGGATCAAGCCGGGTGGGCCACGGCTTATATATCCGCGGTGCACGGTGTGTACGTCTGGGCTACACGCCGTGTATTCCCAATTTTTTTTAAGAAAAATAAAATATACTCTATAATAATTAATATTAACTAATTAAAAATAAATGTAAAATAGGTATATATATGTATATAAAAAAATAAAACTATACACGTAATGTAGTGGGAAAATATATGCCGTGTGTTTAAAAATTTTAAAAAGAGAAGTACAACCTTTGGTCCGGTGCTCGGGGTGAGGTTTGAACCAGTGATCGCCCGTTCCGAACGGAAGCCCTCAACCACTGGAGCAAAGGTTGTACTGTTGCCCATATTTATGATATATATATATATATATATATATATTTATTCTATATGGTCTATACCCACGGGAAGAAAGAAAATCACGGCGTGTGGTTTTTAATTATATAAGAAGTGGATGAAGTAGGGAGATTAGATGAGTTCAAACCCAGGTCTTTTGGATCCAGGGCCGAGACTTTTCCAATCTTCCAACTTCATCCACATGAATTTATTTTATAAGAAAATGTTTTTAAATTAGTAAGGAAAATTATGGCACACACGACGTATATTGAAAGACACGTCATGTGGTTTTTTTAAAAGAGTAAATGATGGAAATGTGACGGTTTTCAGGATTCGAACCCGGGTCTTTTGGATTCAGTTTATGATCCTAACCAACCGGTCCATCCCCATCATGGGTTTTCTTATAAGAAAATATATTTAACTATAAAAATTACTATATACGCCGTGTAATAAAACGAGGAACCCCATGCCCAAAGTAGGTCGGGAGGATTCGAACCGGGGACGGCTCGGATAAACTCCAGTGACTTTACCATCGGCACCGGCATCATCCCTGGTAATTTATTTTCTATTATATAGATTTATACTATTAATATTATTAATTAAAAAGATCTGTACATGTCGTGTATACAAGTGGAACACGGTGTGTAACCTCTGGGTTGCCTCCCAGGAAGCACCTTTGTTTTAGGTCGTTGGATCTACCTTCTTACCTTGACTTACCTGAGAGGTGTGGTGGAGATCACTCCCACTGTATCTTCCATGGGATGGTAAATTTTTAGGCTTTGACCGTTCACCTTGAACGGTTGACCATCCTCCTTAGTAATTTCCACTGCTCCGTGAAGGAATACTCGTATGACATGGAACGGTCCCGACCACCTCGACTTGAGTTTTCCAGGGAATAAGCGAAGATGAGAGTTGAAGAGGAGTACCTGATCACCGGTTTGAAATGTTTTTCGAGAAATCATCCGGTTGTGGATGTCTTTTGTCCTCTCCTTGTACAATTTAGCATTCTCGTATGCTTCTATTCTGATTTCATCGAGTTCCGATAGCTGGAACTTACATCTCTCTACGGCCGCCTTCAGATCAAAATTTAGGGCTTTGAAGGCCCAATATGCTTTATATTCTAGCTCCACTGGAAAATGGCATGGTTTTCCATAGTCGAGATGAAATGGTGACATCCCCAGTGGTGTTTTAAAAGCGGTGCGATGGTCCCACAAAGCATCATCAAGCTTTCTGGACCAGTCCTTCCGTGAGGTATTCATTGTTTTCTCCAAAATTTTTCTGATCTCACGGTTGGAGAGCTATACTTGGCCACTTGATTGGGGATGGTATGGTGTACCCATGTGATGCTTCACTCCATATTTCTACAACACTCTTTTCATTAACGCATTGTCAAAGTGAGTCCCTATGTCGCTGATCAGCACATGAGGAATGCCGAACCTGCTGAAAATGTGCTTTTTTAGAAAGTTCACGACTACCTTAGCTATGTCGTGGGCCGTTGCAGTGGATTCTACCCATTTAGAGACATAATCAATGCATACAAGGATGTGGGTATGCCCGAAATAAGGGGGAAATGGTCCCATGAAGTTGATTCCCCACACGTCAAAAATCACGACCTCCAGGATGGGGTGCTGAGGCATCTCGGCTCTTCGCCCCATATTACCTGTACGTTGTCATGGATCACAGCGGGAAACGAAGGCTCAAGCATCTTTATACATGGTGGGCCAGAAAACCCAGATTGCAAAATCTTTTCTATGGTACGATCTGGTCCCTGATGTCCTCCAACGGGTGAGGCATGAAAAAATTCCAGGACCCCTTGGACCTCCGTCTCTAGGATGCACCGTCGGATCACCCTATCTCCACAGGATCAGAATAGGAGTGGATCTTCCCAGAAGTATCGCTTAACATCATAGAGGAACTTTTTCCTCTGTTGGAAGGAGAGGTCAGGATGGATGGAACCTGTAACTAAATTGTTAGCAATATCAGCAAACCAAGGCCTAGGGGACTCAATAATAGAAACAAGATGCTCATCAGGAAAATACTCCCTTATCTCTCGATCCTCCTCTTTCTCTAAGTGCAGAAGCTCCAGATGGGATAGATGGTCAGAAACCATGTTCTCACTCCCCTTCTTATCTCGGATCTCTAAATGAAATTCTTGTAAGAGAAGGACCCATCAGATCAATCAGGGCTTTGTATCCTTCTTGTTTAACAGGTACTTAAGTGCTGCATGTCCAGTATAAAAAATAAATTTAAACAGCACAAGGTAATAACAAAACCTATTGAAGGAGAATACTACTACCAGCATCTCCTTCTCTGTAGTGGTGTAGTTCAGTTGGGCCTCATTGAGTGTCCTGCTGGCATAGTAGATGGGTCGGAAGATTCGGTCCAGCCGTTGACCCAGGACAACTCCTACAACATAGTTGCTGACATTGCACATAACTTCAAATTGTGCCTCCCAGTTGGGGAAAATCATCACTGGAGCTTCGACCAGGCGTTGCTTTAGATGCTTAAAAGCTGAGATACATGCCTCAGTGAATTCGAAAATGGCATCCTTTGTCATGAGATTGGTGAGGGGATGGGCTATCTTTGAGAAGTTTAGGAAAAACCGCCTGTAAAAACCCGCATGGCCCAGGAAGCTGCGGATGGATCTAATAGAATTTGGAATGGGAAGTAATGAAATGACTTCTATTTTTTCCGGATCCACCTCTATCCCCTTTGTTGAAATTCTATGGCCCAGAACTATGCCACTTTGCACCATAAAATGACACTTTTCCCAGTTCAAAACTAGGTTAGTGTTTTCGCATCGCTCCAGTACAAGTTCTAGGTGCCGCAAACAGGTGGTGAATGAATTCCCGTAAACGGAAAAATCATCCATGAAGACCTCCAGGATTTGTTCCACTATATCATGAAAAATGGCCAGCATGCATCGCTGGAATGTGGCTGGAGCGTTGCACATACCGAAAGGCATCCTGTGGTAGGCAAATGTTTCGTATGGGAAAGTGAAATTGCTCTTCTCCTGATCTTCTAGGGAAATGGAGATCTGATTATAGCCAGAGTAGCCATCAAGGAAGCAGTAATATTCATGCCCAACTAGCCTTTCTAGCATCTGATCCATGAAGGGCAGGGGAAAATGATCTTTCCTAGTGGCGTCGTTCAGCTTCCTATAATCTACACAGACTCTCCATCCCATGACTGTTTGAGTAGGGATGAGCTCGTTCTTGTCATTTGATACAACAATGATGCCTCCCTTCTTAGGGACCACTTGTAGGGGACTTACCCACGGGCTATCTGATATAGGGTAAATGATGCCTGCATCTAAAATCTTGATGACCTCCTTCTTTACGACTTCCTTCATAGGAGGGTTCATACACCGCTGGGGGTGTCTAGATGGATTTGCTCCTTCTTCGAGTAGTACCTTGTGGGTGAAAATGGTAGGGATGATACCCTTAAAATCTACAACAGTCCATCCAATTGTCTGCATTCTCTACTTCAAAACTTGAAGAAGTGCATCCTCCTGTTCCTGTGATAGTGATGCACTAAGTATAATGGGAAAAGTATGATGATCCCCCAAATACCCGTACTTCAAGGAAGGTGGGAGAGGATTTAACTCTAGTTTAGGTGCCTTGAGAACTGAAGGTACCAATGGTTGAACTTCCTTCCTCTCTAGGATGTCAGAAATGATAGCTCGTTTCCAGTGGTGGCCACCCTGGCCTTCGATGAATTTCAGGTCCTTTGGCGCCTCATCAGTGGGTATGTCTGGAAAAATCAAATCATCAGAAATAGAAGAACATACCAGATCATCTTCTTGTCTGCTCAGTTGTTCATCCATGGTAGTCAATGCATAGCATCCCTCATGTTCGGATAATGATTCTTGTTTGATGGCCTTTAGAACATTGTAGGAGACTCTTTCTTCCCCTACTCAGAAAATCAACTCCCCCTGATTCACGTCAATAAAGACTTTCCCTGTGGATAGGAAAGGTCTTCCAAGTATAAGAGGTGCCTCCTGATCCTCCTCCATGTCTATGATAATAAAATCTAACGGGAGGATCAATCGTCCCTCCTTCACGAGCACATCCTCCAGTAGCCCTTTTGGATATTTAATGGATCTATCAACAAGTTGAAGGGCGACTCGGGTAGGCTTCAGATCGTGGAGTCTGAGTTTTTGGAAAAATCTGAATGGAATGAGGTTGACACTAGATCCTAAGTCTCATAGATATTTTCCAAATTCACAGGGTCCAATTGTACAAGGGATAGTAAAGATACCTGGATCCTAGAGTTTTGGAGGAATGGAATGTTGTACGACCACAGAGCACTCCTTTGTCAGTGCTATGGTGCCCAAAACCTCTATCTTCCTTTTATTTGAGAGTATTTCCTTCATGAATTTTGCATATATGGGCATTTGATTCAGGGACTTTGAAAATGGGATGTTGATGTGTAGCTTTCTGAATACCTCCATGAATTTTCCAAATTGGTGATCCAGCTTCCTTTGCTTCATTTTCTCTGGAAAGGGTAATGCAGACTTGAATAGTTTGACGATCCCCTTTCCTTTGCTTGGTGGAGCCTCCAGTGATGGATTTTTGGATGAAGAGGGGTCTGAAACTATACCTTTATTGTTAGATGGAAGTAAAGGTGCAGTTGAATGTGATGGTTTCTACTGATGTATATTCTTTCCACTTCATAGTGTTATGGCATGGGCCACATCCTTCGGGTTCTTCTCGGTGTTTCCTGGTAGTGTACCAGGCTACCTTCCTAAGAGATTATTTGATAATTGGATGATTTTGTTCTTGAGGCCTTGAATAGAAGCATCCTGGTTCTGAAATCGG
Organism: Viscum album; assembly: GCA_963277665.1. Lineage (NCBI taxonomy): Eukaryota > Viridiplantae > Streptophyta > Magnoliopsida > Santalales > Viscaceae > Viscum > Viscum album. Next base: position 490,753,274 of record OY728120.1, read on the forward strand.
GTCTCAGCAGTAGAGATGAATTTCGTCAGAAGATCCTATAACCTGGAGGTATTCTCTTGCTGAGGTGGCTGTGCAGTTGGTGGAGGTGATTGCTGCCTTGGCTGCTACGGGTGAGGGTTTTCATACCCTTTATGCTAGAAAGGGACCTATTGGGGCTGTTTCTACCACTGGTACGAGTTCTAATATGGTAGATGACTGTAGCCGGGCGGTCGCTGAGGTGGAGGATTCTGCTGCTGTTGGCCCAGCCTCTGTTCTGGTTATCTCACCTTTCCTGGTTCTGATATTGTTTATACTGGTTCGACCCTTTGTTTTGAGCAACACAGCTCACTTTTATTGTCTAAGGGTCGACTAAAGGTCCCTGGAATTCTCATAAGATGTGGTTGTTTCCACAATCACCACATGCTGGATGGTTCGTCGCATGGATTTGAGGTGTGCCCTTGAGATTTAATTCGTCGATCTTTTTGGATACTGCATCCAACTGGGCATCAAGCATGGTAGTAACATCAGTACTATGCATACCTCATTTTTGGGTTCCCTGCTCAGAATTCCACTAGAAGATGTTGGTAGACATATCTTCCAGTAGTGCAAACAGTTCTTCAGGGGATTTTCTCATTATCGTTCCTCCAACAGCAGCATCCACCACGAACTTTTTATTCATTGTCAACCCACCGTAGAAGGTTTGGACTTGCATCCAAATTAGAAGTCCGTGGTGTGGTCATTTACGTAACATCTCTTTGAAACATTCCCAGGATTCGTACAACGACTCAGAGTCGTGCTTCTAGAAGTTGTGGATCTCATTCTGAAGGGTTACCGTCTTCGATGGTGGGAATTATTTGGATAGAAATGCCTGATCCAACTCCTCCCAGGTGAGGATGGATCGTTGCGACAACCATTTGATCTATTCTTTCGCCTTGTCCCGTAGAGATAAAGGGAATAGGTGAAGACAGATGGCGTCCTCAGACACGCCATGGTACCTGAATGTATCACAGATCTCCAAAAAACTGAAGAGATGGGCGTTCGGGTCTTCACTAGGCAGGCCTCCGAATTTTACAGTGTTCTGGAGCAGCTGTATGATAGTAGGCTTGATCTCGAAGTGTTGGGACTGTACCGGAGGACGAACGATGCCCGTATCAGCTCCGTGGATCGATGGCAGGTCGTACTCCATGAGAGCACGACACGGAGGTGGCTTCTAAGGAGGGATAATCGGCAGGTACTGTTGGTCCTAAGGGGAATAGTATGGACCTAACCTTGGTTGAAATGTGGCATCCGCTCTGGTTGGAATTTTTGGATCTGCGGCGGGCCATATGGTGGTGCAAGAGGAGCTTGCTGGTTCCGGTTGTCATCTGGACCTTACTGCTGTCCATCTCCTTGGACAACAGCTGGATTTCCTTCCTCGTTCTGTGCCGTGGGGTTCTTTTGAGTTTGTTCAGCCATGAGTGTTCGTTGGCGCCTCAAGAACGTTCGTTCGATCTCCGGGTCAGTTGGGAGCAACCCTGATGACTCAATGTTCTTGGAACCCGTGAGGTAGCCGCTCATACCCTTATGGACCTACACAAAACAAAACAAACTACCAAGCATAAATGAGTAAAAATAAGGATAAAGATAAATATGATTAGAAAAGAGATTCGTGTGAATTTATGATTTTTATTTTCACTAAAATGTAATACAAATTGAATTAAAATAAGAATAAAATAACTTTAAAGGTTCCCCAGAAACAACGCCAAAATTTGACAAGTCGTTCCACCGAAGTTATATTATCGGTGTCTCAAATTATAATTACCCTAACAAGTATAGCACCAGTAGGGGTTGATCCACATGGAACTTTAAGATGTTACTCTTATCCTATTTCAACTTTGTTTGTATATTTCTTTTAGTGAAGGCTGCTAAATTTAGAGTCAATTTTGTTGGGTTGTTTTTAGGTACAAAAAGAACAATTGGTTTTTAATTTTCTTTTATCAAAGTAATTGATGGAATGAAAGAAAAGATGGGAAAATTGGTTTTGATGCAAATAAGAATAAGAATGCATTGGGGTTATGGATTTGTGATAAGTTGATTATCAAATTGAATTGATTATGAGGTTGTGTTGTTCATGATAATCCAACACTCTGGATTACAATTTGTAATTAAGTTTCCTTGGTCCGGATCACTTAATATTAAGAGCTTAAGTAACCAAATCCTTCATCTGGTAGTTAGTTTTTAACAAATATTTATTTGGCTTAGTCCATTTTGAGATGATGAATCCTTTCAATGGTCATGAAATTATTCATCGTTATTCTTCTTTTGAATCCCTGAAGATTCTGCCCTTGGTCCGGTACAGAATTTTCAGTGATAATATGAAGTGATTTAAGAAGAATACGAAGAGATTATTAAAACAAACACATTCATAACAAATTAATTCAAATTACAACTCATCAGTCTCCACAACCCCAACACACTGGGTGTTTAGTTACACATATTGAAAATGAAAAACACAAAATTATTAATACCTGATGAAATCATGCTTGGAAATTTGAGGTAGAAATGATTCTTCGGTAGAAGAACGACGATATTACGACGGTAGAGCGCCTCTCCTTCAGAACTTTGTCCCTTGTTCTCCACACCACACCTTAATCTCCACTTCTCAACTCCTTGGTCCGGAGGCCAAGGACTCTTTTTATAGGAAAAATAAGTACACGACATGTATAGAAAGTACACGCTGTGTACTTTCATCAATGCGCTTTTGGATTCCTTTTCTCCGCTGTTAGGCGACCTAACATGCCATCTTTGACTTTGAACATGGTGGTTCCTGGTAGGTGAGTGTACACAACGTGTAGTGCTGCCATACGTGGCATGTAGTATCAAAATTTGGCCACCAACCCCTTCTAGAATAGTAGACATGGCGTGTAGAAATGGAACACGACGTGTCTCTTTCAGCTGCCACATGGGTGTGTAGACTCTTCTCAGCCACCAACCCCTTATAGAATGTCATACACAGTGTGTAATGCCGCCACACACGGCGTGTAGTCTTTGGCTGGTGACTTGGGCGTGTACTCCCTCCTTTGATCCATGTCCCTGTCTGAAAGTACATGGAGTGTATTAAAGTACACGCCGTGTAGTTGAAAAATTTTCACAGACTTCTCTTGATTTGTATATCTGGATATAAAACTCCTGGAAATAGACAAGGTCACCAAAATCAAAGTATTTTCCTTCTAAGAAGTAGGTATTTGGTAAAAAACTTGTTTTTATTGTTAATAAAGTGTTATGAAAATGCATACACAAATTGAGTGTATCAGAGTATCAATCCAATATGATTTTAAAGAGTGGTATTGGATGAGTTTGTTTGCCAAGATGAACTTGGGAGTGAAGGAGGTTGGTGGAAAGGTGTTTTTTTTCTTCGATAAAGGTTGACTCATCTTTTGATGAATGAGTTCAACTTGAGTAGATGATAGACACTGAGAGCCTACATTTAGGAGAAATCCTAAATATTGGGGAGACCTTGGGCGAGTGGTCTTGATATCCCAGTGGAAATTTGTTCTTTTATAGCCAGTTGGTCATTCCTTTTTCCCTGAGATAGGAGTTGTTAGACAATGGACACCAGTCATGTTAGTTTGCGAACAATAAGGATACAAAGATGTACCATGATTTGAGATGTAGATATTTGTGGCTGGGGATGAGGTAGTCAGTTCTGGATTTTGTATCATGGAGTATCAATTTCCAAAGAGTTAAGGTAGAACACCAAAGATCTACATGTTTGTTGTAGCCTTTAACCATTCTGTTATGGAAGTGGGATAAAATTTCCATGGATTTCATTATTGGTTTACCACAGAATCCTAGTGGGAAGGATGCGATTTTGGTGATTATTGATAGACTCACTAAATCATAACATTTCTTACTAATTAAGGAAACCAAAAAAGTGGAATATCTTAGGGAATTATATGTATAAGAGATTGTAAGACTTCATGGGGTTCCCTATATAATATTTTTCTGATAGGGACTTGAGGTTCACATCAAGATTCTAGAAAGGTTTATAGGAGGCAATGGGTTCCTGATTGAAATTAATCATAACTTATCATCCAAAAACACATGGATAGATAGAGAGGGTTATCCAAGTTCTTGAGGATATGTTTCAGGAATGTGTGTTTGATTTTGGTGGATCTTGGGACAATAATTTTCCTTTGTTTGAGTTTTTATATAACATTATTTATTAAGAATCAATCAGTATGACACCCTTTGAGGATATTTATAGGTGGCCAGGTCGATCACACTTGTTTTGGGAAGAGTTGGTGGAGTGGTCCTTAGTTGGGATGAGTATAGTTCAGAAGATGACGAGGATGGTGTAGTTGATCAAGAGGCATTGATCAGAAAAAAGAGTTTCCATAAATCTTATACAGAATGTCTTCTTCAGCCACTATAGCTTGTAGTTGGTGATCATGTCTTTATCAAAGTTTCACCTTACTTGGGATATTATTGGTTGGGTAAGTAGGGTAAGTTTTCACCAAGTTTTGTGGGACCCTTTGAGATAGTTGAGTATAGATACCCTAGACTTTTACACATATCATTACATGATTTTAAGTATAATTAAATATAAAATTAAAATCCAAGGATCATAAATTCTAGTGTCTTATAAGACTAGGTACATAAAACAGAAAACATGAGACTTAATAAAACATTTCTTTATTTATCATCCATTAAGAGATCCTAAATTCCTTTGTTCCCTTACATCTGCATAGGATAACTTGGGGATAACATGAAAAAAGGGATGAGATAAAAATACCAGTAAGGGAATAAACATTAAAATAAAGCTTAGAACATAGGTTATGAGGCATAACATAAATATATATAAAGGCATGGAACATGATTAAACATAAGGAATCATAACATATATAACATGAGATCATATAATCATGGAATCATAGTAATGAGGTAGCCACATAAAAGATGACTTTATCATGAGTCAAGGCTCTTTTCACATAGGTGATCATGAGTTAAGGCTTATTTCACATAGAGGATCATGAGTCAAGGCTAACCACCTAGACCGTTACACATGGAGCATGAGTCAAGGCTAACCACCAAGGCCGTTGCACATAAAATATCACGAGACCAAATATTACCCAATGTATTGGAGCACTATATAGGTTAACCCATCATAACATGTTCATGAATATGCATTCCATGTGAATAATCATACATAAGGAATCAAACATAAACATAAGGGTTACCCATGTGAAGAATTGGGAATCATAATTATGTCAAAAGGTATATAAAAAGGAAATATCATAGTGGTGTCCATGAAGTGATGGATTTAAATTATACATAGACATTTATAAGGTAATATATGTATATATAAAGATAAGTTATGTCAAACTGAAGTTAAAATAGTGTTTAAGAAACTTTATAAATAAAACATTTTAGTATGGTTCAAGGAAAACTTTCAAGACTATTTAAAATAGAAAGGGAATAATTGTTTGTATAAAACTAGAATTTAAGAAAGGTTTTCATGATAAAATTATTGATTTTATAAAAATAATGGTGTCTTAAAAAATATCATTGAGCACACTTGAAAATGGGTAAGAATTCAAGAAGTTCCCTTAAATCGGGCTTGCTTATCGGGAAGAATTGAGTAGGGAACCTTTTAAAAGCATGTATATACCCAAAAAATAAGTATGAATGGATCTTGATAAATTATTTTTTAACATATAAAAAAAATTTATAATATTTACATATTAATAAAATATAATTTCATTTGGGTAAAAATAGAGAAAGAGTATCCGGAAGTAATAAAGGAGGTTCAGGTAGAATCCCTTACCTTAAGTCTGAGGGTGTTCTTCACTTGATCTTAATGTAATGGATAATAAAATTAGATTAATTAATCAATAACTTCATAACCCTGTATACATTTATTTTATTTATTATAACCTTATTAATTTCATTTATGTCCTTTTTTATGGGTTATGAGGTTCAATTTCATCATTTAAGAGTGTTAGTCTCCATGGTTTTCATGATTGGTTTACTTGTATACGTGTATGGAAAATAAGGTAGAATGAGTATGGTTGTAAAAAACTAAGATTATATGTTATTAATGAAATTATAGAATATTTAAGTACCATTTTTCCATAAATTACGACGATTCATTATATAAATCATTAATGATAATTGTTTAGATTGATTTAGTGTTTTTTGATCACAAAAAACTCATTTTGTTTTATAAATTAATATCATGTGTAAAAAATGATTCTTTAAAATTAAATAATATATAATACATATATTATAATCTGGTTAAACCATAAAAATGGTTTCATGATCGGCCTTTAAGATTTAATTTAAAGATGAAAGTACACCATCCTTGAATTTGGTAAATCAACACCTCACAAACGATGTTTTCATTCTTAAAATAAAAGAGACAGAATAAGAGATTTGATGGATAATTATTACATAAAAATAATAAAATTAAAGTATATATATGATACTAGAGTTTTCATTCCACTTGGACAAGGGTATGTGAGAATAAGATAAGAAAATAGAGGAACTTGAAAAGAAATTGAAAGAAAACGGAAGAGGGTTTTACCTCTTGATTCCCTCTTCTTGAGAACCTCCTTAGGGGATTGGTTTTGGAATTTTATTAAGACCAAAATATCTTGGATGTGGGGAAGAGGTCTAGTAATAGTATTGGGCATAATTTGGACAAGAATTAAGGCTTGGGAGGTGTGAGGAGAAGATGTGGTGAGGGGTGATATTTATAGTGGAGGAGGGGGGGGGGTGTTTTTTGAATATTTTAATCATTATTTTATTATTTTTCAAGAAAAGAAATAGTATTGATTATTGAGACTAAATATAGTAATTAGATCATGTGAGTTATATATAATGGTCTTACATCATCAATACATCACCTATGACTCCATTATTCAAGTATTTAACATTTATCATAAATTATCATATTTTACTATTCACAAAAATTCAAGTATTTTAGAAAAATCCCAAAAATTCAACATAACCATTTTTGGGAACATATAATTCAAAACTGAACTCCATTTTATAAAAATAATTTTTTAAATATGATAAATTTAATTAAAATCATACTTTACTCGAAAAATACATATTTTAAAATTACAACTGATTTTATATCACTTTGAAAAATTAAATAAGGTCTCATAAGATTATATTATAATCATAAGGCATCAAAATATTAATTTATTAATACATTTTACAAAAATAAATTATATTTTAAATTATTAAATTAGTTATAAAATTGTAATTAAATATTGATGAATTACAAAAATACCAACACTTAATTAATAATTTTTAAAATATTTATTTAATTATACTATGATATAATTATATCATATTTTCACTTATAAGATGGATAGATTTTATTCATACTTTCATTGGTGAGGTTATTATTCAGTTGGCCAGTTTACTATTCATAAGGGTTACATTACTATTCCAAAGGTTAGGTTTCTATTTCATCAATATAGATTCCTTAACTTCTAAAAATGCTTTTTATTTCATTCATTCATCATTTATAAAGATTGTATTATGTTCTCTATGTGTTTATACCATATAAAATAATTATAAGAATATAATTTATATAGATAAAACTTTGGGTCATTACATTCTTCCCCCTTATAAAATTTCACCCTCAAAATTTCATTTTACATTCTAAGTTGAAAATAGGTGCGGGTTGCTTGATTTGATTCCCATGTTTCCTCTTCATACTTATGGTTCTGCCATTATACTTTGACTAGGTGAGTAGTCTTGTTGCGTATGAATTTATCTCTATGATCCAAGATCTTCACTGGATTCTCCTCATAATAAAGATCATTCTCCAACTATACCACCTATGAATTCATTACATGTGAAGGATCCTGCATGTACTTCCTTAAGAGGGATATGTGGAATACATCGTGTACTTGAGTCATGGTTAGTGGAAGTTCTAGTCGATATTCCACAACTCTAACATGATCAAGGATCTTTAAGGGGCCTATGTACCTGGGATTTAGCTTTCCTTTATTCCCAAATCTCATGATCCTCTTCTAGGGAGATATGTAGAGTAATACCATGTCTCCAACCATAAACTCTAGGTCCTATCGACGATTGTTTTCATAGCTATTTTGTCGACTTTGGGCTGCCTTGATGTGATGCTAAATGGTTTTTACCTTATCTACAATTTCTTTGACCATTTCAAGTTCTAGAAGCTTACGTTCACCGAATTCATCCCATCATGATGGTGTTATGAACCTTTTTCCATAAAGGGATTCATATGGAGCCATTTGGATGCTCGAGTGGAAACTATTATTGTAGGAGAATTCAAATAGTGGAAAATATTGGTACCGCCCCCCTTTGAAGTCCATAGAACATGATCTCAACATTTATTTGTGTGTCTAAATAGTCCACTCATATTGGACATCATTTTTAGGATGATAGGCTATATTGAAGTTCATCTCAGTGCTTAGATCATGTTGGAGACTTTTCCAGAACTTGTAGGTGAATATCAGATCTTGGCCAGATAAAATAGATAGTGGTACTCCATGCAGCATTAACACTTCTTTGATGTATATCCATCCAAGTTGATCTAGTGATAAGTCCTCTCAAATTGTGATAAATTGATCTATCTTTGTAAGATAACCCAAAATAAACCATATAGAATTATTTCCTCTGGATGTCTTTGGAATTCTAGTGACAAAGCCATGGTGATGTTTTCCCATTTCCATGTTGGTATGGGTAATAGTTTCATCATCCCTATAGTCTTTTTTTTCTTTCAGCCTTAACTTTCTTAACACACCAAACAATTTGATATATATTCAATGATCTCCTTTTTCATATTGTCCCACCAAAAGTTCTCCCAGAGATCTCAATACATCTTTGTGATCCCTAGGTGAATAGAAAAGGTTGATCTATGTGCGTCATTCAAAAGCTCTTTATTTATATTTGGATTGGATGTTACACATATTCATGACCCTAATCTTATGACTCCATCCTCATCGATCTTGAACTCAGAGGATTTCCCATTTTAGATAGTTTCCACCCTTTTCTGAATATACACATAATTTCTTTGAGAATCCATAATTTTATTTACAAGGGATGATTGGGAAATAATTTGAGAAAGGATTGATGATGTTCCTTCCTTAATGATTCCCATGTCCACACTTTTCAAATTTAAGAATATTGGATCCTTCTCAATTCTCATCATTGATAAAGATGAAGGATTCTTTCTACTTAGAGCATCCGCCACCTTATTTTCCTTACTAGGATGGTAGTGGATTAAGTATTAATAATCCTTGATCACCTCTAACCATCTTCACTAGTGCATATTAATCTCATTATGTGTGAATATATATTTTATAATCGTATGATCAGTATATATCTCACACTTCTCTCCATAGAGGTAATGCCTCCATATTTTCAGTGCAAAGATCATAGATTCCAACTCCAGAACATGATTAGGATAGTTTTTCTCCTGAATTTTCAACTGAATTTAGGTGGAGACTATAAATTTATCATTTTACATCAGTACATAGCCTAATCCTGTCTTTTAAGAATCACTTTATACCATAAAGAGTTATCCACTTTTCAGGAGTGTGAGTACTAACGTAGTGATAAGCCTCTTTTTGAGCTCTTTAAATCTTTTCTCACATTATTGAGTTCAGATAAACTTTACTCCCTTCCGTGTCAGATTGGTTATTGGGTTTGAAAATTGTGAGAAGTTCTTCACAAATAATCATTAATACCTAGCTAGACCAAGAAAACTATGGATATCTATTATAGAAGATGTCCTGATCCACTCTTCAACTGCCTTTGTCTTGGAAGGTTCCAAAAATATTCTTTTTTTGGTGATAACATGCACCAATAATGATAATTCCTCTATCCAGAACTTAGATGTACTGTACTTTTCATATAGTTTCTCCCTTATAAAAGTATTTAGCATAGTATTCAAATGATCCACATGTTCCTCCTTGCTCTTGTAGTATTTTAGAATATTATTGATAATGACTACCACATATTTTTTAAGTTAATATCTAAAGTCTCTATTCAATAAATACATAAAAATTTATAGAGCATTAGTGAGTCCAAAGGAAATAACTATGAACTCATAGTTTCCATACATTGTTCTAAATGAAGTCTTTGTAATATCTTCCTTCCTCACATTTAATTGGTGATATCCCAACCAAAGGTCCACCTTAGATAATTAAATAGCCCCACATAGATGATTGAACAATTCATCTATCTGAGTAAGGGGATACTTGTTCTTTATCCTAATTTTATTGTACCCATGATAATTGATGTAGGGACACATTGATCTATCCTTCTTCTTGATGAAGAGGAATATAACACCCCATAGTGAAGCACTTGGGTTTATAAAACCCTTTTCCAGATTCTCCTATAACTGCTTCATTAGATCTTCTAGCTCAATGGTGGAAATTCTATAAGGTGTATTTGATATAGTTAGAGATCTAGGAATAAGTTCAATTGAGAAATCAAATTATCAATTAGGGGGTAGACTGGGAAATTACTTAGGGAATACATTAGTGTAATCCATTGAGATGGGCATGTCTTCAAGCATTATCATCTAATTTTTCTCAATCAATTGAGAAATATATGCTTTCTCATAAGGTAGTAATATCCAAACTCAAGACAATGATTCTGATTGAGATTCATCTTCCTCCTAACACTTGTAAATAATTGGAGGATTCTTCAAGATGTGAAGAGTGATCTCCCTTTCCCAACTGTTGTTGGATTTATATAAAGATAGCCAGTCCACGACCAAAATTTCATCAAATCTACCAAAGAGAGTATAGAAATAATTTTTGGGAGGTTCAATCCACAAACATTAACTAGGGAGGAGTTATATACTTTAGACTCAATAATTTCCCCATTATCTATTCCCACAGATAACTCAACCTCCAAATTTTTAGGTGGTGTTTGAATAGTTCTACTAAACTTGGAAGATATAAAAGAATGTGTAGAAACAAAATCAAATTGTACGTTTATTATTCTTGAATGAATAAATTGTGTACCTATAACCACATCATTTTCTGACTCTACATTATAAATAGTGATAGAATAATCCCTTATTTATTTCCATGGATTTTGTTAATGATTGCCTCCGACAACCCTTGGCTTAGGTCTATGGTTCAAAAAATGCCCATGTTCCCTGCAGTTGAAACACTGCACTATTGTATGACCATTGATACAAACCTTCCTTTATTCTTACATGTTATTGGGATTATTCATATCCCTTTAGTAGTTCTTATCCATATTCCCCATCATTCCACATTTAAATAATTTCTTGGTTCCCTTTATACATTTCATAGGATGCTTCTTCCCACAATTTTGACATGTGGGATATTTGATCTTCTTTCTATCATGGTATTTATTTGTTGATCCACCCATACACCATTTTAATTTTTTTTCACTGGTCCCATGAGACAATTAAGAGTCTCTGATCTCTATTTCAACCTCTAGGGAACAATGAACAATATTCTCATAACTATCAAAGTCTCGAATCACCAAATCTTTTCATAGACTGATCTTTAGTCTGCTAAAGAAGTGATCTACCTTGGTTTTGATGTTCATGATAAATCCAGAGGCGTATCTTGAAATCCTTGTAAAGTTTTCTTTATATGCCCTAATAGACTCATCTTGCTTCTTCTTAAGTACGAGGAACTCTCTTTCCATCTTGAGAAGGAGGGTTCAGGGAAAATATTTATTGAATTTTTTTCCCTAAATTTCTCCCAATCCATGGAATAAATTTACTCCTTATACTTCGTATTTTTTATCAGTGTACACCACTGATCATCTTCCCCATCAAAACAATAGACCGCCAACACAACTTTCTCTTCTTATGAGCACTTAAGGATAGAAAATATCTTTTCAATAGAGTTATTACACTATTCTATGAGGAGTGGATCAGAAGATCCACTAAATATGGGAGGCCTTTTTCACATGAAGTATTATATGGAAAATTTATATTTCCTTGTATAAGGAGGGAGTTCCACATGATTCAAGTTATTATTTATAACTTGATCCAATTGAGAAAGTACTATCATGATGTTTTGTGAACCCATTTCCATCATATTTGTCATATCATTTGGGAAATCATCACATTGCCTATCAAATTTATTATTGGCACATGTTCTTCTATTTCCTTCCATTAACTAATAAAATTAAAGTGAAATTAGTTGGAATTCAATACTTAGGTAATAAACATAAAAAGGAAACTATAAATATAAAAGGATAACATCTTAAAGGAAAATTATATCCTAACTTGCGATTCCATAGGTTTAGATCTAGGTTATCCATGATATACTTACTAACATATATTCTTATGGGAATTTTTTAATTCCCTTAATAATGGTTTGTAACAAGCTTATGAATTTACTAAGGAATATCCCCTAGAAGTTTTAAACTAGGTGCGCAATAAGGCCCGTTGTTGTGCACTAGGTTACCCCGAGTCAAGCTCAAAATACCTTCTCGGAGTTGTTGCTCCTAGGTACATCTGTGATAGAACCACATCCACTTGTAGTATCCATACATGGATGTATTTTCTTGATAAACCACTTACTATATACTAACCAAAATTTAGGGATGTTTTCTCATAATTAGTTGTATCCCTAGGGTTCTTACTAAAGTTCTCTATTCCTAGTCTCCAAAAATAACTAAAATTTTACTCTGATACCTACAATAGAAGACCTAGACTTTTACACATATTATTACATGATTTTAAGAATAATTAAACATAAAATTACAATCCAAGGATTGTAAATTCTAGTGTCTTGGAAGACTCGATACATTAAATTAAAAAAATGGGACTTAATAAAACATTTATTCATTTATTATTCATTAAGATATCCTAACTTCCTTTGATACATTACATCTTCATAGGTGAACTTGGGGATAACATGAAAAAATGGATGATCTAAAAATCCAAATAAGGGAATAAACATTAAAATAAATCTTAGCACATGGGTTAGAAGGGATAACATAAATATATATAAAGGCATAAAACATGATTAAACATAAGGAATCATAACATATATAACATGGGATCACATAATCATGGAATCATAGTAATGTGGAAGCAACATAAAACACGACTTTTGTAACGACCCAATCTTTTTGAGTAGTATATTAACTTACTCTTAATGATTTAATAAGATGTTAATGGTTAATGCAGAAAGAGGAGTCGATGGCTTCATCCAGTAGACTCAACCCTTATGAAGCCCACTTATCAGAGCTTGGGAAGGAGGTAGCATCTGTGGGCTTCGCTCTAGACCAAGCCCAAGCCGAACTCCAGCGTGTCAAGCTTGAACGGAAACGCTTGCAGGAGAAGTTCAAGTTAGTGGAGGTTGCTACTAGGGCAATTTTATCTGAGCCTCCCTCAGATTCTCTCACCATAGCACACCTTACACTTAGGTCTTATGCCAGTATTATAAGGTGCTATGTGATGAGACCCTAGTTTCCTTGTGTAATCCTTTCGGGTGAATAAATTGAGATTTCTTCCTTTAGTGATGTTTGTGAAATTTCAAATGTCCGGATAATTTTAGAATGTATTTTATTGATGAATTTTGAAAAAGGGATATTTTGAAATATTTATGTAAACCCTAAATAACTAATGATGTGTAATGATTTTCAAAAACGGTCTTCTACAAAAGTGTTCATTAAGGAATTTGGAGTCTAATAAGATCAACTTAATTTTTGATGAATAGTAAATTATGAATAGTGATTTTACGCTTAGGATTAGTAATATGACCAAATGGATTAGTAATTTCACTCAAAGAAAGTTTTAATATAATTTAGACACCTAGATTAAGTAATGTGATTCAATAAAATGGTTAATTAACGGTTTCATAAATTATTATTCAAGTATTAGTTTTTTCGAATGAATAGTGTTTTTTAATTAAAAATTTAATTAAAAATAATTAGAAAATTATTTTTATAAAAATGACTTTATTTTTGAACTCAGAGCATCGATATTATGTTATGGTAATTTTTGGGGATTTTTCTGAAAAAATAAATTTTCGGTGAATAGTGTATTTATTTAAAAATAAAATTAAAAATATTTAGAAAATTATTTTTATAAAATGGAGTTCATTTTTGAAATCATAGCATTGATATTTGGTTAAGGTGAAATTTTGGGATTATTCTGAGAAAGTTGAATTTTCGGTGAATAGTGAAAGTATAGTTTTTAAGTTACGGGTGTTTAATGACATCATTAAATGATGTATTAAGTATATATTCAATATGGTCGAATTATGAATAGTAAGATAAGGTGTGAGGTGTCCCAAGTGGCCAATACCATGGGCAAATACCATGGGCAAGCCCATGGTTTTTCCAAAACCACTAGTGAGGTGTCCCTTGGCCATTAATGCTTTGTCCCCTCACTTTCCCTATAAATACCCACCCTTTCCTCCTTTAGTTTTGACTCCCAACTCTCCCCCAACGAAGTTATGGTCTTCTTACCTTCCAAGGAGTCCTCCCAAGGTGCCCCCAAGACCTCAAGGTCCAATCCTTTGAGTTTCAAGAGTCACATTTTAAGGTAAGGGATCCGACCCCTCTCTTTCTTTTCATGTAATCTCCTTTATGTCATTCCTTTTCTGCTCCATGTTTTTATGTGAGAGGATGTTATTTTATATTCCTCTTACTGCCCTTTAATGTTTATATGATGAGATATCCCCTCTTACTCTCATCATTTCGTTTTATGAAAGTTTAAGTGACGCCGTTAGGCTGCCGAATTTTTAAGGGATTCTTTCACCCTTCTCATTTTTCAAGTTCGATTTTCATGTCAAGTCTTTCAAGTTCTTTTTTTTATTATGTTGGGGTATGATCTCTATATCTATCATACTGATCTCTTATGATCATATTATGAGAGACCATATTTGATCTTGCAAATTCATTTTTATTGAAGTTTAAGTGACGCCGTTAGGCTGCCGAATTTTCATAAGAGAAATCTAATTTTTGTCTTCCTTCCATGTTTTTCTTTTCAAATGGTATGTCCTCCAAATTTCCTTTCCAGGTCCATATATCATTCTTATTCTTTCACCCTACTGTTTTATGGATCATTTATGAATGGGTGACCCATGTCCCCTCTCATTTCAATGTTTTCTAAAACCCCGAAACTTAGCCGTTATGCTGTAGAATTTTCCCCTCAAAATGCCTCTCTTTTCTCAAAAATTATTTTATGTTATAAAGCGAATACTCAAAGCTCTTATTTCTACAAGGGTATTCACATATATATCAAAATGTTCCATTTTAAATTCTGGGATTTACATACATGAGACCCGCATTCCCTTTCCGTGGGTTTAAAGTGACGTAAAGATCATGTCTTTAAAGCAGTTTTTAAAACGTTATGATTATGAAATGAAACCCATTTATTTTATGCTATGTGGGTTATTTATGAAATGTTTGATGATGATATATGTGACTCACATGATAATAAAGACAAATTAAGGGTGCGCCCTGATAGCGCTCCAATGCATTGGGTAATGATGTAACCACTAGAGATTACAATTTTCACGATACCTTGGTGAATAACCTTGGTAATTTTCAAATGACACCTTGGGGATGGAACTTGGTGATATGTTCATGATTGTCTATGTTAAATGATGTAGCCACATCTTCAAGTTATGAAAAATGTTATTTTTATTATGAAATGCCTCATGATTTCTTTCTCATGCCTTAAAGTTCTTTTCATGTCCTTATTGAAATATCTCAAGTTCACATGAAAAATGTTCCTCTTGTTTCCCTTACTGGGCCTTCTGCTCACCCTTTCTTTTGATGTATGTCCCCAGGTTATGAGATGCAGTAATGAACCTAGAATGAACTTAAGGAGACGCCTTTCAAGTGTTTAAGAAGAATGTTTTATGTTTTTTTTATGTATTATGATCCTTGTTTCCAAGACACTAAACCTTAACGATCCTCAGATTTGTGTAATGTAATGAAAGTTTTTGTTATAAAATGGCGGGATGCTATAGTTGGTATCAAAGGATGGTTTAGTTATTTGTGGAAATTAGGATATAAAAACTTTAGGAAGAACCCTATAGAAAAGTTTAAATATAGGAAAACTTCCTGGTATTTTGGTAAGTATTGAGTAAGTGGTTTATCAAACAAATACACCCCTGTCTGGATACGAGCAGGTAGAGGCGGCTCTGGCACAGATGTACATAGGGGTAAAACCCGAAAACACCGCTTTGAGCTAGACTCGAACGGGAACTAGTGCACGATAACGGGCCTTGATGCACTCTTGGTTACGACACTCCCGGGGGATATGTTTGGTTAATCACAAGCTTTTTATGAATCATTATGAAGGAATTATAGAAAAGTGTAATTGTATAAGCATGAAGTCTTAGTTAAAAGATCCATAAATGAAATAAGTTTCTCACTAAGGTTTTATTCTTTTAGAAAATGGCAGGCAATAGGAGGAACCGTGCTGATGGTGACCGCAATGCACCATGTGCTGACGGCCCTCCGATGGAATCCGGAATGGAAACATTCATGCGAATGATGAACCAACTGACTCAAGTTATGAGTAATAACTTGAATCAAGCTGAGAGGCCGACCTCACCACGAAGGGAACAACTTTCTGTTGAGTCCTTCATGCGTCAATGACCGCCAACATTCAGTGGATCTACTGACCCATTGGTTGCGGAACAATGGATAAGCTCCATTGAAAAGATCTTTTCTGTACTTCATTGTTCGGAACAAGAAAAAGTCACCCTTGCTGTTTACCGCCTAGAGGGAGAAGCTGATCAGTGGTGGTCACTGATCAAAAACACGAAGCCACGAGGAGAGATGGAAGCTATGGAGTGGGAAGAATTTCGGGGGATTTTCTTTAACAAGTATTTCCCTCGTTCCATGAGAACAAAAATGGAGAAAGAGTTTCTCGAGCTGAAGCAGAAGGAGAACGAATCTGTCGGAAGCTATGAGATGAACTTCACAAGGATTTCCCGTTATACCTCAAGCTTTGTCATGGACCCTAATGGTAAGGTTGATAGATTCTTTGGCGGACTACGACCACATCTGCGGAAGAATCTAGCAAACAGGGACTACGATAGCTATGAAGAAATAGTTCGAAGTGCTATGAAAGTTGAACTAGAGTTTGGGGAGACACAATGGTCTCACAAATCTAATGAGAAGAAGAGAACTCTAGAACCAATCCTGGGAAGAAGTTTTGATCAGGAAAGAGGTGGAAAGCATATGCAACATTCCACATGAAATAAATGTGGGAAGAAGCATCCGGGGAACTGCTTGATCGGAAGTGGCAAGTGCTATAGGTGTGGAAAAGAAGGCCATATTTCTTGGAATTGTCGTGGTGATGTGAAGCCTCAACTTCCCAACACTAACGACAGAGGAAAGATGGTTCTGGCCCTACCCGAAGTCACATGCTTCAAGTGTGGACAGCTTGGGCACTTTGCTAATCAATGTCCAAATCCGAGGGCGGTGGAGGGGAATCACCATCAACCTCAGCAGAGGCCAAGGGAGCAAGGTCGTGCTTTCGCTATCACAACAACTGAAGTTGAAGTTCCGAACGATGTGGTAGCAGGTACTCTTGTTGTCCTCTCAAAACTAGCAAGTGCTTTATTTGATTCTGGTTCTACGCATTCCTTTATTTCTTCCAAGTTTGCAAAGAATATAGAATCAATCCCCGAATTGCTTGAGGTAGAGTTGTCAGTCAAGACTCCAAGTGGGATTATCCATGCATCAACAGTGTTTAGAGACTCTAGTGTTTACTTTGGTGAGCACAATCTTATCGCAAATCTAGTAGTCATTCCCATGATGGAATTCGACGTTATACTAGGGATGGACTGGCTCTCAAAGTATAATGCTAAGATCAAATGCAGAAGTAAGGAAATCTCAGTAGTCTTGAATGAACGACCTACAGTTATCTTCCGAGGAGAGATATCCCGAACTGATCCCTATCTAGAATCACCTCCTATAGCTTTCTTTATGGAGTTAATCGGTGATGAGGAAGAAGGGAAATGGAGCATACAAATTGAAGATGTTCTGATTGTTCAGGAATACATGGATGTATTTTCTGAGGAGTTACCTGGACCTCCCCCAGAAAGAGAGGTAGAGTTCTCCATTGAACTCGTACCTGGGTCTCAACCAATATCAAAGACTCCGTATAGAATGGCAAATGTGGAGCTAGAGGAGCTAAAGAAACAACTCCAAGACTTGTTGGAGAAGGGGTTTATCCGACCGAGTGTGTCTCCTTGGGGAGCACCAGTTCTCTTTGTGAAGAAGAAGGATGGATCAATGCGGCTATGCATTGATTATAGAGAACTGAACGGGAATACAGTGAAGAACAGATATCCTCTTCCAAGAATTGATGATTTATTTGACCAACTTCGTGGGGCTCAATTCTTCTCTAAGATTGACCTTCGATCTGGTTATCATCAACTGAGGGTGAAGAAGGAAGATATTCCAAAGACTGCCTTCCGATCAAGATATGGGCATTATGAGTTTACTGTTATGCCCTTCGGCTTGACTAATGCTCCTGCTATTTTCATGGATTTGATGAATAGAGTCTTTAAGGACTACCTTGATAACTTTGTGGTAGTTTTTATTGATGATATTTTGATATATTCAAAAAGTCGTGAGGAGCATGAAGATCATCTAAGGGTTATATTGAAAACTCTACGAAAGGAGAGGCTCTTTGGGAAGTTCAGCAAGTGTGAGTTTTGGTTACAACAGGTGGCTTTCTTGGGGCACATCGTAACCAATGAAGGAATCTCGGTTGACCCTGCAAAGACAATGGTTGTGGAGGAGTGGACTCAACCCAAAACAGTAACTAAGATTCGTAGTTTCCTTGGTTTAGCAGGATATTATAGGAGGTTTGTGAAAAACTTTTCACGGATTTCTAATCCACTAACCAAGTTGACTCGAAAAGGGGTTAAGTTCATCTGGACAAAGGAATGTGAGGAAAGTTTCCAAGAGCTGAAGAAGAGATTGGTTACTGCACCTGTGTTAACACTACCCTCTATCGGAGAAGGATTCGTTATTTTTAGCGATGCATCTCTGAAAGGGCTTGGGTGCGTCATCATGAAAAATGACAAAGTAATTGCTTATGCATCTCGACAGTTGAAGATTCATGAGCAGAATTATCCTACGCATGATCTAGAGCTGGCGGCAGTTGTTTTTGCTCTAAAGATATGGAGACACTATCTTTATGGGGAGAAATGTGATATATACACTGACCACCAAAGTCTAAAGTATATTTTCACACAGAAAGAATTGAACATGAGACAAAGGAGATGGTTGGAGCTTATTAAAGACTATGATTGTTCAATTCATTATCACCCTGGAAGAGCAAACAAAGTCGCGGATGCGTTAAGCAGGAAAGATCCTGTTGTTCTGGCAACAATGAGGATCCTGGGAGATCCCTTGATTAAAGATCTAGTAAAACTGGACATGGGAATTATAAGGAAAGGGACATCATCAACCCTATCCCAAATTATTTCTCAACCTTCATTACTAGAGAAGATCAAGAAGGCTCAAAAAGAAGATCCTTTGCTGCAGGAGAAGTTCGAGGCTGTAAAGGATGGGAAGTTCCCTGATTTCAATATTGATCAAGAAGGTGTATTGAAATTTCGTACAAGACTATGTGTTCCATCTATTCCGGAGATAAAGAAAGAACTGATGGATGAAGCTCATAGCTCTACTTTCTCTATACATCCGGGAAGCACTAAGATGTATAGAGACCTTCGTGATCATTATTGGTGGGATAACATGAAGAGGGAGATTGCCGATTACACTATAAGGTGCCTGGTGTGTCAGCAAGTAAAGGCAGAAAGACAACTTCCTAAGGGGGTGTTACAACCGCTACCCATACCAGTATGGAAGTGGGATAATATCACCATGGACTTTGTAACTGGTCTCCCAAAAACATCCAAAGGAAACAATGCGATATGGGTTATTGTGGACCGTCTCACCAAGACAGCCCATTTTATCTCTATTCGGGAAGATTTCTCTCTGGATCATCTTGCCAAGATATACGTGAAGGAAGTGGTAAGGCTGCATGGGGTACCACTATCCATCGTATCTGATCGTGACCCAAGATTCACATCAAAATTCTCGAGAAGTCTTCAGCGTGCTCTGAATACTGAATTGAATTTTAGTACGGCCTATCATCCTCAAACTGATGGCCAATCTGAAAGGACTATTCAGACACTCGAAGACATGTTGAGATTATGCTCAATGGAATTTAAAGGTGGATGGGATCAACACCTCCCATTAGTGGAGTTCTCCTATAACAACAGCTTCCATGCGAGTATTCAGATGGCACCCTATGAAGCTCTGTATGGAAAGCGGTGTAGAACTCCTACTTGTTGGGATGAAACTGGTGAGAGGAAGCTTCTTGGGCCTGATCTCGTGCAAGAGATGACAGAACAGGTTCATGCCATCCAACAACACATAAAGGCTGCTCAGAGTCGGCAGAAGAGCTATGCTGACAATCGTCGAAGGGACTTGGAGTTTGGTGTTGGTGACAAAGTCTTCCTTCGAATTTCTCCACGGAAGAGAGTCATGCGGTTTGGGAAGAAAGGGAAGCTCAGCCCTAGGTACATTGTCCCCTATGAAATCCTTGATCGCATAGGAGCAGTGGCCTATCGTCTAGCACTTCCACCGAACCTAGCTCAAGTTCATGATGTCTTCCATGTATCTCTCTTGAGGAAGTACATACCCGACCCTTCGCATGTACTGAACCCAGAGGTGGTACAACTTGAACATGACCTCTCTTATGAGGAGCAGCCACTGGAGATCTTGGACCGTAGAGACAAGGTCCTACGAAACAAGACTACCCACCTTGTGAAGGTGTTGTGGAGGAATCATAAATATGAATAGGCGACTTGGGAGCCTGAGGAAACAATGAAGCAAAAGTACCCTCACCTTTTCGACTAGGCCTCAAGTGTAAATTTCGGGGACGAAATTTCTTAAGGGGGGAAGAATGTAACGACCCAATCTTTTTGACTAGTATATTAGCTTACTCTTAATGATTTAATAAGATGTTAATGGTTAATGCAGAAAGAGGAGTCGATGGCTTCATCTAGTAGACTCAACCCTTATGAAGCCCACTTATCAGAGCTTGGGAAGGAGGTAGCATCTGTGGGCTTCGCTCTAGACCAAGCCCAAGCCGAACTCCAGCGTGTCAAGCTTGAACGGAAACGCTTGCAGGAGAAGTTCAAGTTAGTGGAGGTTGCTACTAGGGCAATGTTATCTGAGCCTCCCTCAGATTCTCTCACCATAGCACACCTTACACTTAGGTCTTATGCCAGTATTATAAGGTGCTATGTGATGAGACCCTAGTTTCCTTGTGTAATCCTTTCGGGTGAATAAATTGAGATTTCTTCCTTCAGTGATGTTTGTGAAATTTCAAATGTCCGGATAATTTTAGAATGTATTTTATTGATGAATTTTGAAAAAGGGATATTTTGAAATATTTATGTAAACCCTAAATAACTAATGATGTGTAATGATTTTCAAAAAATGGTCTTCTACAAAAGTGTTCATTAAGGAATTTGGAGTCTAATAAGATCAACTTAATTTTTGATGAATAGTAAATTATGAATAGTGATTTTACGCTTAGGATTAGTAATATGACCAAATGGATTAGTAATTTCACTCAAAGAAAGTTTTAATATAATTTAGACACCTAGATTAAGTAATGTGATTCAATAAAATGGTTAATTAACGGTTTCATAAATTATTATTCAAGTATTAGTTTTTTCAGATGAATAGTGTTTTTTAATTAAAAATTTAATTAAAAATAATTAGAAAATTATTTTTATAAAAATGACTTTATTTTTGAACTCAGAGCATCGATATTATGTTATGGTAATTTTTGGGGATTTTTCTGAAAAAATAAATTTTTGGTGAATAGTGTATTTATTTAAAAATAAAATTAAAAATATTTAGAAAATTATTTTTATAAAATGGAGTTCATTTTTGAAATCATAGCATTGATATTTGGTAAAGGTGAAATTTTGGGATTATTCTGAGAAAGTTGAATTTTCGGTGAATAGTGAAAGTATAGTTTTTAAGTTACGGGTGTTTAATGACATCATTAAATGATGTATTAAGTATATATTCAATATGGTCGAATTATGAATAGTAAGATAAGGTGTGAGGTGTCCCAAGTGGCCAATACCATGGGCAAATACCATGGGTAAGCCCATGGTTTTGCCAAAACCACTAGTGAGGTGTCCCTTGACCATTAATGCTTTGTCCCCTCACTTTCCCTATAAATACCCACCCTTTCCTCCTTTATTTTTGACTCCCAACTCTCCCCCAACGAAGTTCTGGTATTCTTACCTTCCAAGGAGTCCTCCAAAGGTGCCCCCAAGCCCTCAAGGTCCAATACTTTGAGTTTCAAGAGTCACATTTTAAGGTAAGGGATCCGACCCCTCTCTTTCTTTTCATGTAATGTGCTTTATGTCATTCCTTTTCTGCTCCATGTTTTTATGTGAGAGGATGTTCTTTTATATTCCTCTTACTGCCCTTTCATGTTTATATGATGAGAGATCCCCTCTTACTCTCATCATTTCGTTTTATGAAAGTTTAAGTGACGCCGTTAGGCTGCCGAATTTTTAAGGGATTCTTTCACCCTTCTCATTTTTCAAGTTCGATTTTCATGTCAAGTCTTTCAAGTTCTTTTTTTTATTATGTTGGGGTATGATCTCTATATATATAATACTTATCTCCTATGATCATATGATG
The DNA here is from genome assembly GCA_963277665.1 of Viscum album. NCBI lineage: Eukaryota > Viridiplantae > Streptophyta > Magnoliopsida > Santalales > Viscaceae > Viscum > Viscum album. The sequence goes on from OY728120.1 coordinate 490,775,960, forward strand.
AGAGACCCTATTTTATCTTGCAAATTCATTTTTATTGAAGTTTAAGTGACGCCGTTAGGCTGCCGAATTTTCATAAGAGAAATCTAATTTTTGTCTTCCTTCCATGTTTTTCTTTTCAAATGGTATGTCCTCCAAATTTCCTTTCCAGGTCCATATATCCTTCTTATGCTTTCACCCTACTGTTTTATGGATCATTTATGAATGGGTGACCCATGTCCCCTCTCATTTCAATGTTTTCTAAAACCCCGAAACTTAGCCGTTATGCTGCAGAATTTTCCCCTCAAAATGCCTCTCTTTTCTCAAAAATTATTTTATGTTATAAAGTGAATAATCAAAGCTCTTATTTCTACAAGGGTATTCACATATATATCAAAATGTTCCATTTTAAATTCTGGGATTTACATACATGAGACCCGCATTCCCTTTCCGTGGGTTTAAAGTGACGTAAAGATCATGTCTTTAAAGCAGTTTTTAAAACGTTATGATTATGAAATGAAACCCATTTATTTTATGCTATGTGGGTTATTTATGAAATGTTTGATGATGATATATGTGGCTCACATGATAATAAAGAAAAATTAAGGGTGCACCCTGATAGCGCTCCAATGCATTGGGTAATGATGTAACCACTAGAGATTACAATTTTCACGATACCTTGGTGAATAACCTTGGTAATTTTCAAATGACACCTTGGGGATGGACCTTGGTGATATGTTCATGATTGTCTATGTTAAATGATGTAGCCACATCTTCAAGTTATGAAAAATTTTATTTTTATTATGAAATGCCTCATGATTTCTTTCTCATGCCTTAAAGTTCTTTTCATGTCCTTATTGAAATATCTCAAGTTCACATGAAAAATGTTCCTCTTGTTTCCCTTACTGGGCCTTCTGCTCACCCTTTCTTTTGATGTATGTCCCAGGTTATGAGATGCAGTAATGAACCTAGAATGAACTTAAGGAGACGCCTTGCAAGTGTTTAAGAAGAATGTTTTATGTTTTTTTTTATGTATTATGATCCTTGTTTCCAAGACACTAAACCTTAACGATCCTCAGATTTGTGTAATGTAATGAAAGTTTTTGTTATAAAATGGTGGGATGCTATAACTTTTGAATGTGTTAAGGATTATTTCACATAGTAGATCACAAGTCAAGGCTCATTGAATATAGAGGAGCACGAGTCAAGGCTAACCAATAAGACCGTTTCACACGGATCATGAGTTAAGGATAACCATTAAGACCGTTGCACATAACATCTCATGAGACTAAAAATTAACCAATACATTAGAGCAATATCTAGGTGCACCCATCATAACATTTTCATGAATATGTGTGACACATGAAGAATCATACCTAAGGAATCAAACATAAACATAAGGGATACCCATAGAAAGAATTGGGTATCATAATTATGTCAAAAGGAAAATAAAATGGGAATATCATAGTGGTGTCCATGAAAGGATTTATTTAAATCATACATGGAAATTAATAAGGTAATATAGGAATATATCATGATAATTGATGTCAAACTAAAGTGAAAATAGTATTTAAGAAACTTTATAAATAAAAAATTTTAGTACAGTTTAAGGAAAACTTTCAAGATTATTTAAAATGGAAAATGAATAATTATTTGTATAAAAATAGAATTGAATCAAGGTAGTTTTTAATAAAAAAATGAGTGACTTTATAAATACAATGGTGTATTAAAATATATTATGGATCACACTTGAAAATGGGTAAGAATTTGGGATGTTCTCTTAAATTGGGCTTGCTTATCGATAAGAATTGAGTAGGGAACCTTATAAAAACACGTATATACCCCAAAAAAAGTATGAATGGATCTTTATACATGATTGTGTAACATATAAACAACATTTATAATATTTACATAAAAATAAAATAGAATTTCATTTGGGTAGAAAGAGATAAAGAGTATTCTGAAGGAATAAAGGAGGTTCAGGTAGAATCCGTTACCATAAGTCTGAAGGTGTTCTTCACTTGATCTTCATGTCCTGGATAATAAAATTAGATCCATTAATTAATAATTCCCGAACCATTTATAAATTTATTTTATTTATTATAAACTAATTAATTTCATTTATGTCCTTTTTATGGGGTAAGAGGTTCAATTTCATCATTTAGGAGCGCTAGTTTCCTTGGTTTTCATGATCAGTTTACTTGTATATGTGTATAGATTTTTTTTAAAATAATTATATTTGTATAATAGTTAACTTATATGTTATTAATGAACTTATATAATATTCAAATACCATTTTTTTTCCATAATTGAGGATGATTCATTTGATAAATCATTAATGATAATCGTTTAGACTGATTTAGTGTTTTTTGATGACAATGAACTCATTTTGTTTTATAAATTAATATCATGTGTAAAAAATGATTCTAAAACATTAAATAAGATATAATACACATATTATAATCTTTTTCAACCATAAAAATGGTTTTATGACCATCCTTGAAGATGTAATTGAAAATAAAAGCACATTGTCCACGAAGGTGGTAAATCGGCACCTCACAGACGATGTTTTAATTCTTAAAATAAAAGAGAGATGATAAGTGATTTGATGAATAATTATTCAATCAGAATGATAAAATTATAGTATAGATATGATACTAGAGTTTTAAGGCCACTTGGAAAAGGGGATGTGAGAATAAGATAAGAAAAGAGAGGAACTTGAAAAGAAATTGGAAGAAAAAGGAAGAGGGTTTTACCTCTTGATTCATTATTCTTGAGAACCTCCTTAGGGGTTTAGTTTTGGTATTTTGTTAAGAAAAAATATCATAGATGTGGGGAAGAGGTTTTGGAAGATTATTGGGTATAATTTGGACAAGGATCAAGTCTTTTTAGGTGTGAGGAGATGATATGGTGATGAGTGGTATTTATAGTGGAGGAGGGGGTGTTTTTTGAATATTTTAATCATTATTTTATTAATTTGATCAAGACAAGAAATAATATTGATTATTGAGACTAAATATAGTAATCAGATCATGTGAGTTCAAGATAATGGGCTTACATCATCACTACATCACTTATTACTCCATAATTCATGTATTTAGTATTCAACATAAATTATCATGTTTTACTATTCACAAAATTGAAGTATTTTAGAAAAATTCCAAAAAATTAACCCTAACCATTTTTAAATGTGTAGAATTAAAAAAGGAACTCCATTTTATGAAAATAATTTTCTAAATATGAGAAATTTAATTAAAATCATAATTTACTCAAAAAATACAGATTTTAAAATTATAACTGATTTTACATTACTTTGAAAAATTAACTACGGTCTCATAAGATTATATTATAGTAATAAGACATAAAAATATTAATTTATGAAGATAAATTTTATTTTAAATTATTAAATTATTCATAAAATTGTAATTAAATATTCATGACTTATAAAAATACCAACACTTAATTAATAATTTTAAAAATATTTATTTACTTATACTATGATATAATAATATCATATTGTCACTTATAAGATAGATAAATTTTATTCATACTTTCATTGGTGAGGTTACTATTGAATTGGATTGTTTAATATTCATAAGGGTCACGTTACTATTCTAAAGGCCAAGTTACTATTTAATTAGTATAGGTTACTTAACTTATAGAAATGATTTTTATTTCATTCATTCATCATTTATAAAGTTTTCATTACATTTTCTACATGTTTATACCATATGACATAATTATAATAAGTTAATTTATATTGATAAAAATTTGGTTTTTTACATTGAGTGACTTGGGAGGGTGGCCTACCAGTTGGAATTTCTATCAGGTTTGAATTCTGTACATGATATATTTAATGTTTTCCAGTTGAGGAGGTATATTGAAGATCCTTCCCATGTGATTAGGTGGGAGGATATTGATATTGAACCCAATTACACTTTTATTGAGTATCTGGTTTAGATTATGGATTGCTAGGATATGGTAGTGTGCGGTAAAATGATCCCACTAGTTTGGGTACTGTGGTAGTTCGAGTAGAATCACCATAAGATGTGGGAGTGAGATTTATTGACGAGGCAAAAATGAAATTCTCTTTTTATGGATATGGGATATTGATTAATTTATATGGACATAAATATTTTATGGTGGGGATATTGTAACACCATTTTTCCTTTCTTTTAGGTATGTTTTAATATTTTCTTTTTGGTTTTATTTTTCATTGGGTGATTATTGATGACCATGAAATTGGGAGGATATCTATAATGGTGAATACATGGATTTTTTGTAATTTTAAGTAATAAAAACCTGTAGTTTTTGCTGATCGATGGGAACTTACATTCCATGTAATTTAAGTACATTCCGTGTAATGGCTATTAGGAATAATCCATGAACTGGGTACATGGTGTGAATGGTTTACATACTGTGTAATAGGCACACGCCGTGTATGTATAAAACTATGGGTTTTAATTAAAAAGTGACAAGTTATTTGGCATATATGAGCCTTGAGAGTTACACGACATGTAATGGCATTACATGCTATGTAAATATCATGAGTTGTGGTTTTATGTTAGTGAATCAGATTATTTTTTTTTTATTCAGCCTACAACTAGCCTCTCTCGACCTAGATCTTACCCTAGGAAATTTTTGGTAACTTTTTTTTATTTGTATCAATTAATTCAGTGATTGATCATTATTTTTGTTGGATTTCTCATCTATAGTTAAGCATTAATTATGGTTCTTCTTTGGTTTTGGTTGTAGATGTGGTTTGGTTATGGTTTTTTGATTGGATCATGTTTTCTATCAATCCTTTTTAGTCTCTTATCGTGACTTGTATTCTGAAGATAGATCTTGTGGTTTTCAATCCCAGTTGTTGATGGTGGTTAGGGTTTTTACATCCTTGAGTTAGGTGGATATATATAAGTGTTATAATTTATTTAATTTATTATTGATATTATTGATTCCTTGAGATTTGAAATGAAATTTCATGTGTTGAAATTGAAAAGGGCATGGGTTTGTGTTTTAAAGTGGGTTTTTTCTTTGAAAATGGAATTTCCTTGATTTGGAAAGAAATGGATTTTCAAAACCTAAAGAAGATAATATTAGATTTACAATGGTTTTATAAAAATTTTATCTTGGTTTTTAAATTTGAAATTGAAAAACAATGCACTATAGGAACCTTGGGTGTGCTAATAAAGATACATGAGTATCCTTAGTGTGTGTGACACCACTAGGAGGTAACCTATTATATATCGAAGGATTGTGGTAGTACTCGATATTAGTTGGATCCAACCTTATGCCTTTTTAGGCTTGTGAGTGCCTAGTATGTATTTTCCTAGAGGCTAGAGCCTGATTGGAATATGCATTATTTTTTTTGGTTTTTTATTACATGATAGATTATTTCATGGATGTTTTCTCACATGTATATTTATATTTCAGTATGTTTACCTTATTTTTTCTTTTTTTAGAAAGTTTCTAAATCTGGAAAACATTATATGAAATTTGTGGAAAATACAAGGACTATTTTAGAAATGTTATAAAATTATTTTATTTATAAAAATTCTTGTAAAAATATTTTTTAAAGCTATAACTTGTGCATTATTAATATTAGAGCTTGTATAGATTCCATGGTGGTTTCTAACTGTGCTCCGTTGCTCAGTCCCTAATTCTTCCTTTAGGTGGATTTAGACCTTGTTTTGTAGGACACAGGTAAAGTTAAGGAAATTCTATATCATACATGATTCTCTTTACATTTCTATTTTTGTTTGGGATGGTTTTTAGAGGTGACGGTTGGTCACTTGGATAATTGATACTCTAGATTTGTCGTACTTCCTTATTTAGCTTGCTTGACTTAGTTGTATCTCCCTTTGTTTCTACTTTGTACTTTGGTTGTATTTCTTGTTTTTATTATATTTAAGACTATTTTTTATATCTTTTTTATACCTCACCCCATAATGGGATATCTTGGGTGACTGGTCTGGTTGACCCAGGTTGGTCAATTACACTCTTGTGCATGGTTAAACTAACTGTGCTCATTTATATAAGGTTTACATGGTTGCACCATCAGGTTAATATGAACCATATTCCAACCATGAACCTCATTATTTTTCTCTAAAAACTAGATATTTAGGCTCTAAATGATCCTCATATTCTCTTTAACCATTCCTTAAACTCTTTAGCACATTCACTAGAATAAATAGAAACATATAAAAAAAAATTAAAGGATCCATACTTTGTGATAAAGACCAGTATCTTGCACGTTATCCATATTGTTATAAATAAATACATTAGATAATATAATAGATTCAAAATGTTTTTTCCATTTCCCCAAGCTTGTTTAATACCATAAAGAGATTTATCTAGTTTACATTATTTATTTTCATTACCTTTTAAAACAAACCCTTTTGGTTGTTCCATATAAATCTCTTTTTTTAAGTCTCTATTAAAAAAAGAATTTGTAACATCCATTTTATGGTCATAAAAATTATTAATTGAATCTATTACAAACACAATATTTATTTAAGTAATCTGAGCTATAGGATCATATATATCAAAATAATCATTTCCTTTTTTTATGAAATCGTTTAAAAAACAATCTTACTTTAAAATATTAAATGTTACCAATCGAATAACACTTCTTCCTCAAAAACCCTTTTATAACCAATTTGTTTTGAACCTCATTGTAAATCCCTAATGACCTAATTATTATTCCTATTAATGGAATTAATTTCATCATTAATTTATTCTTTCCATAAAGTAACATCTCTAGAAGTCATAGCTTCTTTGTATGTCTTTGGGTCATCTTATATAGTATATAACATAAGATAGTTATTTATAATATTATTATTTTTATCTACCTCAGCAAGGAAAACTATGAAATTGGGAGAAATAAAATATGGATGCAGATGTTTCTCCTTCCCAAGTATTGTACTCTATTTAGGTTCAACTCTAGAATCATTATTACTCTCAACTATCATATTTGAACTACATGGAGTTTAAGAGATGGGGTTATTAGGAATAACCACCACAACATTATATTTATAAAATATAATTTTAAAAAACTCTACATCCCTTGATTCAATAATGAAATTAGTTTACAAATCCACAACTCTATATATTTTTCTATTTTATTTATATCCAACAAAACACCTTTAATCTCTATTAGAGAAATTTATTTCTTTTAGGATCAGGAACTATATAATAAGATAAACAGCCCCAAACTTTAAAATATGAAACATTAGGTCTTCTAGATTTCTTAATTTCATAAGGCGATAACTTATGTTTCCTAAAATAAATCCTATTATGAATATGACATATAACCAATAAAGTACCACCCCATAAATTTAATGGTAACTTAGATTTATTAATCATGAAATTTACCATTTCTACTAAAGTAAAATTTTCCATTTAAGCTAATAAATTTTAAGAGGTGTGTAAGGAGTATTAATTTGATGAATTATACCATTTTATTTAAATAAATCATTAAATTAATTCAAAAATTATTCACCACCGCTATTTGAGTGTAATACTTTAATCCTTTTGATTAATTGTTTTTCAACTTCTTATTTATACATATTAAACATACTAAAGGATTAATATCTTATTCTAAGAATATATATATGTAAATATCTATTGAATTCATCAAAAAAAGTAATAAAATACCTTTTTCCTCCACGAGTTAACAAACCAATTAATTTAATAATATCAAAATGTACTAATTATAATTTATCATAATTCCTATCAATATTTTGAAATATTTTTTAGCTATTTTAGATTCTACATATTTTTCAAATTTATTAAATCCCCTTCCAAAGTTAATTAAGTTTAAATTATTCATTATAATTAACATGATTCAAATGATCATTCCATAAATTAGAGGAATCAATCAAGAAAGAATAAGATTCAATCATATTATTAATATATAGTTGATACATGCCATCAGTTGATAAATCCTTCCCCCAAAACACGCCTCTCTTATCCAAGATAACCTTTTTAGATTCAAATGTAACTCTAAATACCTTATTATACAAAAGATTAATAAATAATCAACTCTTAAGAATCTTGGGTAGACACATCACATTTAGAAGAGTCAAATTCTTGAAAGAAGTAATGTTTAGTTCCATGCTCCCTTGACCAAAAACATTGATACATTCATTATTTCCAATATATACTTCCTTTACAATAGTACCTTCATTAAATGTTTTGAACATTGAGCGATCCTTTCACACATGCATCATTTATCCATAATCAAGCCACCATCCCATTTTCATAAAATTCATATTGAACTCAGATATCATCACAATAAGATTTTCTTCAGTTAGTATATTTGTAGTGGGTTTTTCTATTTTCCTTAATTGGAAACATTCCCTTGAAAAATAAAATGGTTTTCAATATAAAAATTACCCTATTTTATTATTATAAGGATTTACTTTATTCTTTATTTTTTTACCTTTCTTCTTGACATGTAAGGAAGTATTTGGTGGTGAATTTCCCTAAATTATGTTAACCTTGGTATCAAATTTTTAATCCATATCCATGTCTCTTAACATGTATTCTTCTTCAATGTGTTGAAACTTTTGTAATTATTCCAAGGGAATATCCTCACTATTTTTAATGAGTGATTTATTAAATTATTTCCAAATAGGTGTAAATTTAGCAATAATTTCACCAACTTGGAATTTTATGGAATATTAATTTTAAGGGAAAAAATATTGTTTTCTCTAACTTGGATATCATGATATTTCTCCAACATCGACTTGTTATCAATAATATTGATGTTAGGATACTTTGAAATAATAAATTTATGTGTAATTTCTTCCCAAAATTTTTACTTTAATTTGAGTGTATCCCATATCTCTTGAGTATAATTTATTTGGTGAAAATAGTTATAAAGATGATTTGATAACATGTTTAGAATATTTCCTTGACACAAAATATAATCATCTTAATGTTTTTTCATAATTTATTGAATGTGTTTGACTTGATTCACATAAATGGGTGTGCCATTATGATTTGGAGTAAGATCATTGGGAATGAGAGGAAGGTTTGGTTCCAGAATGTAAAAAATATTCAACACTATAAGAAGTAACTTCATCTTATCTTTCCATTGGGAGAATTTGTTTCCATAGAAATGGTAAATATTGACTATGTCTTGGTTCATAAATTTTAGGTATTCAAAATCTATCTTCTAGGATATGCATATTTCAAACCTTTTGATTATTGGAAGAATAAGAATGCAGGTAGAGAAGATGGAATAAATTGAATCTTGATGCGTGAATGAGTTCACTGTCCAAATGGGTTTAATCCACCCCCACTTGTTGGTGTAGAGTTCTTAGTTAAAATTTCCCTTGATTATTTTGTAATGATGTTGGGAATGCCAAACACAAAATTATAAAAGACCCACAACATCATTATTGGGAGAATATATCCAGATAATTTTAGATTGAAGAGTTTGATCAAAATGATCTTGACATCTCACTTATTTATAGATTAAAACCGGTGTGATTCACACCGATTCGATCTTAAGATTTTGATCAAAAGAGAAATTTTATTTGATCAAAATGAGGAAACCTTTGGAGGGAGGCAACTGATCATATTTAAAATTTTAAAATCCAATCATCACAACTAATCTCTTCCTTAGTCAATTTTTATAAAATATTTTTTTTGTTATATATATATATAATATATATAATATTTTTTTACTAAATATATATATTTTTTAAAATACTTTTAAAATAATTATAGCATATATATATATATATATTTTATATAAAACCCACTTCCAATGGCTCATTTTATAAGGGTGGATCCTTAAGAGTTTTATCCCATTTCTAATGTGGGATTCCACAAGTTTTTTTCCACCTCAATAATCCTCACCACCAAAATATAAGGGTCCCAAAAATAACCTTTTATTTATTTTTTATGAAAATTATAACATATATAATATAATATATGTTCCATTATTTTCCTGTTTTTATATTAAAACATGTTTTTTATTATGTTGTTTTTAATGGAAAAAATATGTTATGTTTTTTTATAATCAAACTTATTTTATATATTTTTTATGAAAGGATCTTGAATTTATTGAATTATTTTTTTTATATTTTAATCCTTGAAATTTTTTATTCTTGAGTTTCTTCAGATTGAAAATATTGAATTATTTTTTGAAATTTAATTGATGAATTATACTATGGTGAGAAATTTATTTACAAAATATTCAATTTTTTATTTATAAAAAACTAAGATCTGAAATGTTTTAATTAATAATTTCAAGATCTATGATATTTAATTATATTTTTATTGAAGTCTATAATGATTTACATGAGTGAAATTTATTAACTTAAAAAAAAAATATTCATAAAAAAGGCTCTTAGAGAAAAAATAATTATCTTGAAAATTAAATCTGATATTGACTACTTGATAACATGGTATTGTTTGAGAGATGGTTCCACAAAAAAAATGAAAATTGGAAATTTTGAGTTCTCTATCCCAATAAAATCTTATAGCCCATAAAGAAGGACTAATTCTCCAAATCTTTATGCATTTAAAGGAATGGTGGCATACAGAACATCAAAGCATACCAAGCACAACAATTGATATTGGATTATTGAACCATTTATGTTACCCTCACTATATGTTTTCTAATGTTATTTTGAAAAAAAAATTAAATTTTAGTTTTGTTGTTTTAATTATAATTTAATTATTTTTTTATAAAATTAAATTAAATCCATAATTTATTTTTCATTAAAAAAGTTCTAATAAGGCCACTGTAGAAGTTACTCTCCTTTGAATGTCAGATCGATGTGACACATTCATGGTTACATCGAAATTTACATCAATGGTACATGAGTTATTAGATTACCTTAAAATAGGGGAAACTACATTCAAAGGTGGTGATAGATACAATTAAACAAAAATTATATGTTGGAAATCAAAAATCAAACCTCTTTCTCTTTGAAAATACAATAAGTTATTTCATTGATCAGACCTAAAATATTAGAGTTGATTTATCTATGAATTTTAAAGAAGATATTATTCCTAATAGTTTGATGTGTGTTTCTCAATGTTCTATGTTATTCTAGTAATGACACTATCTATGATAATCACATTGATATTCTTCTTATAAGGACCACATGTAACGACCCAAGTCACCCGCATCACAATATTGTCTACTTTAGGCCATTCATCCCCTGTTAATTTGTTTTTCTCAAGTCCCATCCTGAAAAAGGCCTTATGATAATATAAGTATCCATACATTATTATATGGAGTGATTTTATCCTCTCTTCAAATGATATGGGTTCATGTTCAACCCCACTATATGGCCCAATTCCCATGCTAACACATCAATCTTGGATTATCTCTCCTAGAAAAATAACAGTCCCGACCACCCACACTAAAATACTATTTTATTTGGGCCCTTTCATCCCTCAAAAATTTATTTTTCTCAAGTCACACCATAGAAAAGGTCTTACGATGGGAGAGGTATCCACACCCACTTATAAGTCATGCATCATTCCCCCTCCAATAGACATGGGATCCTGTCACTTAATCAACATTTTCTATGAAATTAAGAACTAGAATATCAAGTAATGGATGGGTTTGTTCCATCTCAACAATCTTGAGTAGACTAATTCTTATAATTTCAAAGGTTTTAATAAATTTTTTTTATCTCACATTCATTGTTTCCCATTCTTGTTTAAGTCTCTGAGGGAAACCTCAATGATTTATTTTATCCCTAGGCACTAGTTTTCCACCTCTAGTGATGAAGGGAATGTGCTTGAGTTCTTGTGGTGATCTGGTTTAGCTCTTAATATTTAGGTCTTTGGGTTAGTTCATTACACCATCACACTATGATAGAGGTTTTAGTTAAATTGTGTGTGTATTATATTGATAAATGGAGTTATGAAACCCCTATAAATGATACCATCCTTAATGGGGTGACATTCCTCCATATCATCGATGAATTTTTGGCACCCCTCCAACTAATACTTTACTCTATTGGGAGAGGGTCCTCTGTATTGATAAAGAATTATCTTATGATGACCAGGGAACATATCCTTTTTATTATGAAGAGTTATAGATTTAGTGGGATGCTAAAATAATTAAACTGAATTAAATTGATTGAACTAAACTTCATTAAACTAGTAACATTTATTTTAAACTTGTTAATCAATGTTTTTCTGTGATGAATATTGTAATTTTTTGTTTTTTAGTCCAATTTGGTTTTGTATACCTTAACCATTATTAACCAAAACTAAATAATTAAACAAGTATATAAATAATTTTTTTATAGTAAAAATTATTATTATCTTTCTATAATCAAAATTTAATATAACACACTTCATTATTTATTTTTTATTATAGTAAAACATGATGGAAATATATGATGTTTAAGTGAATATAAGTCATTAAACCACATTGAAATTTCCCCCACATAATTAAAACCCTTTAAATATTTGTCATTTTATTTTATTAGTTATCAAAATATTTCCATGATTTTAATATTGAATTGATCATTTTTCAGAGATATTCCATCTTTACTGTTTATTATACCATGACATTCATATTATCTTAGAACCTATGGCTTTGAAATTTTAGGTTTTTATACCTTTTTAAAAACCACTTTTTCATCATGTAATTTTACCCCATGTTTCCTTAAACAATATAAACCAGTTTTATCCAATATAAATGAGCTAATTTGGTATATATTGGTTTTAAAAGAATCATTAATCAATTTTGTTTTTCACTTAAGGTATTTTTAATAGGTATGTATAAACATGTGTCCTTAACTAATTTTAACCAATGCACTCCCCTATAAATATTCCTCATGTATATGGGTATGGTATTGATCCCATATATTATTTAGAGTTTTACATTTTAAAAGCCTCATTATTCTAGGAGTGCTAATTCCAACCAGACTTGAGTACAAGTCCTAATATGAGTATAAATTTATAGTTGAGGATTTGATATATTGTTAACTCTAAGTGACGTTGAGCATTGAGATGAAAAATTTATATTATTTATTAGATCAATATGTTATTATGAATATAGGAGTTTGAGATTGGTTATTGTTCAATACTTGGGATGATTAATTTAGTATTGTTATACTCATTCTTGAATGAGAATTTATATAGTGACACACTCATGAATATACATATGTTCTTCATTTTGTAAGTGATCATGGTGATTGTGTTGGTCCTGCAGTTGTAGCAGCTAATTCATTGGTGTTATTTGGAGCTGACTTTCATTATTTTACAAAATAATATGATCACTTTTTTTACATCTTGGTAGATAATTTTTCTTTCACTCAGGAATATTTATTATTATTATTTTGGGTTATTTAAATGATCTGTATAATTTTACCCGCATACATCCATTCGAGAACCAATGTCTTTTTTCATATTTTTATTTTATATATTATGTTCAATTTATTGAAATTATAGATTCATTGGATGGATTTTTTGGTACTAATATGAAAATTTACCCCATATTTTTGTGTATACCCTCTTTTCAAAGGTTTGAATCGTCCCCGGTCCTCTGCTCTATATTTGGGACTATTGAGGGTGCTAAGGAGGATACAATAATGAGTTTATATGGGTAATGTTGAATAGTTTTGTTAGAGGTTGAAGGTGATGTGGTGGAATATATTGTGACATGGTGAGTCTAAGATTTGAGAGGTCATGATACTCATTTACTAGGGATTTGGCATGACCCATTACATATTAGCATGAACCTATTTGTCTCTCTACCTAAGAGTGTATGAAACAAGAATGTTGTACAACCCCATTCCTTTTTTTCATGACTCTCTGTAACTCTTTGGTTAAAAAGGGTGGGATGGGGAGAGTTAGTTGGTGAAAGTCCCATACAAGTGCATGAACCTATTCTTAATTGGAATGACCTATTCCAAACTTCCAATAATTAGATTTTATTTTAAATCTAAACGTCACCTTATACTATTTTAGCACTCTATTTTCTCTCCCAAATCACAGGAGATCAGAGGCTCATTCTTAGTGATCCTTTGCATCAGTGTTGGATATTAGTAAATCACTTTATGTGTATGATCTCTTCTTAATTTGAATGTTTATTTCCTTCCCTCCTCTCCATTCCATTCACCTTACTTTCATTCTTCTTCCATTATCACTTCTCATAAATCCATTATAGAGGTAATTGGTTTGGATTTGATTGTTCTTAGTATAGATCTTGACGGCAGGTCAATGTGTATATGTTTTGTGGGGAATCCTTATATATTGGGTGATATTAGTTCATTGTTTATTCCACATTTTTGTGAAACCTTTATTTAAATTAGGGGATTCAAGATCTATCTTCTTATTATATGTGTTAAATGTGGAATTATCATGCTTTGGTTTTCATTGGCTAAGGAGTTGGAGATGACCTTAAAGAAGATAATAAATGGACTATGAAATTGTAAGGGGAAAGCATTCACATTAAGGTTATTATGAATTTTATGATTCCATGCCATTTATTATATTCTTTTTATAGTTTTATTTATTAACATGTTCTTGTTATAAAAATGTTTTTTTATTGATATGCTACATCATATTAAAAATTGAATAATAATTTAAAGATGGTAAAGAAAGTGGTTAAGTAAATATAGAACCTATTGTTTGATATGTGTTATTTTTATACATGGTTTTTAGTGAGAATTGAAGTATAAATATATGTAGTTAATTGATGTTGTTTGATTCTATGATTAATTTTCTTGTAATGTTTAAAATAAATTTAATATTATAAGTTTGTTATGGTGGAAATAGGGTGTTGGCATGTTTTGTTGTGGTGGTGGATTGACATGGTTGATGTGGGAAGCAATGATTATGTTGAGAAAGTGGTGATAGAATTAATATTGAGGCAATTTTCATGATATGGTGTGGTTATTTAAATTATGATTTGATAATGTAAGAGCCCAGATCTTCCTTTCAGGTATGTTTTCCCTTTTTCGGGAGTTTTTAAGAAAAATGAATTTTCTGGAAATTTTCAAAGTACACGCCGTGTACTTTCTGAGTACACACCGTGTACTCTTTTCCGGCTCGAAGTCGTGTGCTGGTCGTGTCCGGGCCACACACACGGTGTGTAAGGGTGAGGTGGAGGCCGGTTAAAGCGGAGTACGGAAAACTGAAGTACACGCCGTGTACTCAAGAAGTACACGCCGTGTATTTTTTTTCCATTAAACGGACCGGGGTCGCACCTAACCCCTATGGTTCAACCTATAAGTGCTATCAACCCTCTAGGAGGCACACACAGTCTCACCCCTCTGGTTCAGCTATGAAATTAATAGACTCTCTGGGGAAGCACTCACCGTCAATTCCCCGTATAGTCTCGTATCATGCTAAAGGCTCTCTAGGGAAGCACTCAACGTCAATTCCCCCTGTGGCCCGCGTAGAGGATCTACAGACTCTCTGAGGAAGCACTCAACATCAATTCCCCATGTGGTCTCACATCGTAATTAAAAGACACTATGGAGAAGCCCTTCCGTCAATTCTCCATCTGGTCTACTACTCTAGGTTCTCACAATCCTGAGTGAAACTAAACATGCTCAGCGCGCATGTACATCATCCAATTAATCCTCAAGAACTACTTAGCTATCAACTAATGCTCAGCAGCATAACAAGGTAGCAGTTCCACTATCCTATGACTAAGCATGAAAACTGGAAAATGCCAAACAAGAAGAACAAGCATAGAAAACATCCAAATTATAGTAAAGCTACCATAATCACAGGAAAAATATCTAATCTAGAAATCAAGAAAAGCAGGCAATACAACAAAGGAAAAACAGGAACACGCAATACCCCGTTCAAGGGTATTGGTGGAATTTGCACAAAATATTCATCAACTTTCTACAGAAAGGCACAAACCACCTACCTCGATCCTAGTATATCGATATAAGTGAACCACGATGACAAATTACCCTTGGAATGACATAGATTTGAGAAAACATACAAAACGCTCAACCTACGATAACTTGGAAACCATGAGAAATCAAGAGACATGACTCAAGCAGAAGGGAGGGATCACCGATGTGATTCTAACGCAATAAACTGCGCTCGAATTAGAGAACGTACAAAGAGGCAGGAGCTCGTCGAAGGTCCGGCCGTACGGTCGCTCTCAGGCAGACGAAAACTAGAGAAGAAGATGAAATTAGGGGTTAGGAGCGACCCTGGTCCGTTTAATTAAAAAAAAGAAAATACACGGCGTGTACTTCTTGAGTACACGATTTGTACTTCAGTTTTCCATACTCTGCTTTAACCAGCCTCCACCTCAACCTTACACACCGTGTGTGTGGTCCGGACATGGACAACACACGGCTTCGATCCAGAAAAGAGTACACGGCGTGTACTCAGAAAGTACACGGCGTGTACTCAGAAAGTACACGGCGTGTACTCAGAAAGTACACGGCGTGTACTTTGAAAATTTCCATACAATTAATTTTTCTTAAAAACTCTAGAAAAAGGGAAAACATACCTGAAAGGAAGATCCGGGTTCTTACAAACTTCCCCCCTAAAAGAAATTTGTCCCCGAATTTCCCTAACGAGACAGAGAAGAAGAAACCCTGAACAGCTCCGGCCATTGCGATCATACATCAGCCTCCCTCTCCCAGGTCTCGTCCTATACTCGCCCGTGCTGCCATATCACCCATAACAGAGGAATAGACCGCCCGCGGAGAACCTTCATACTGTGACCGATAATCTGGATAGGATGCTCCTCGAATGATGATCCGCTTTAAGATCGACTTCCTCGGGCTGAAATACGTGAGATGGGTCTGAAAAGTAACATCAGAGTTGAGAGATGTGGAAGACGTCGTGCATGGCCCGATACCTCTGAGGTAGCTGCAACCGATAGGCGACCAGCCCAACTCTCCCCAAGACCTCAAATAGCCCGACGTAATGCGGTGAAATATTACCCTGTCTCCGAATCCTCTTGTGTCCCAACCTCGGCGTGACACGCAGAAAAACCTGATCACCAACCTCAAACTCTAGAGGTCGTCTCCACTGATCAACATAAGACTTCTGTCGAGACTGCTCTATAGCCATCCTCTTACGAATCAGCTCTATATTCTCTGAAGTCTCCTGAACAAGACGAGGTCCCAGCAAAGCTGCCTCTCCGGCCTCCATCCAGCATAATGGTGATTATCATGGCCTACCGTACACAGCCTCATATGGATCCATTTGAATGGTTACCTGGAAACTGTTGTTGTAGGAGAACTCCACCGGAGGGATATGCTTCTCCCAATAACTTCCAAAGTCTAGGATGCAAGCTCGGAGCATATCCTCAAGCACCTAGATCATGCGCTCGGACTGGCCATCAGTCTGGGGATGGTATGCTGTACTCAAAAGTACTTATGTACCCAAGGCCTTCTGAAGTCCTTTCCAGAACCGAGAGGTAAAACACGCATCCCTGTCTGAAACGATGGAGTGTGGGACTCCATGCAGACGAACGATCTCCCGGATGTAAAGTCATCCCAGATCATCAACACTGAAGGTCTCCTTGATCGGCAAGAAGTGAGAAACCTTCGTAATCCTGTCGATGACAACCCAAACCGCATCGTTCCCTTGAGGCGACCTCGGAAACCTAGTCACGAAGTCCATCGCAACGTCGTTCCACTTCCACTCCGGAATGGGTAGCTGCTGTAAAAGGCCTGCTGTTCGCTGATGCTCTGCTTTCACCTACTGACAAGTAGAACATCTCATGACAAAACCAACAACATACTTCTTCATACCTGGCCACCAGTACTGGCGATGAATATCCCGATAAATCTTGGTGATTCCAGGATGAACTGCCTAAACAGAGGAATGAAAATCCCGCATCAGCTCCTCGCGTATGTCTGCTGGCACCCATATGCGTCCCTGGAAACGCAAGATCTCATCCTCACCCACTGTCCATCCAGGAAGAGGGTCCCCTCCTGAAACACTCTTCCACAGGACTAATCCTTCTGAGTCTGATAGCTGCCTCATCCGTACCTGATCAAGAAGTGTAGAAGTAACAGCTACAGAAGATAGGAAGGTCTATCCCTATCTATCGTGCACCTCTAGATGAATCTCAGAGAATAGAGCCATCAGCTTCCACTCACTGCTAGCCTCCTGAAATTCCTGAATATGAGTTCTCCTGCTCAACGCATCAGCCACTACATTGCCCTTACCCGACGTATAGGTAAGCTCGAAGTAAAAATACTGTAGATACTCAACCCACCTGCGCTGCCTTAGATTCAGATCACGCTGAGTGAAGATATACTTGAGTCTCTTGTGGTCAGTGAAGACTACAAAGTGTACTCCCAGAAGATAATGTCTCCAATAGCGCAAGGCATGAAAAATAGTTGCCAACTCCAGATCGTGCGTCGGGTAGTTCCTCTCATGTGGCCTCAACTGCCGAGACCCGTACGCAACGACTCCACCCCCCTGCATAAGCACAACTCCCAGCCCGATACCTGAAGCATCACAGTAAACAGTGTAGCTCTTGCCTGACTCTGGCTAGACTAGTATCGGTGCTGACGTCAACCTCCCTTTCAGCTCCTAAAAGGCTGACTCACAAGAATCGAACCATAAGAACTTCGCCCCCTTCTTGGTCAGACCTGTTAAGGGTGCTGCTAGAGGAGAAAAGTCATGAATGAAGCGTCTGTAGTATCCAGACAGCCCTAGGAAGCTCTGTAACTCAAAGACGTTCTTCGGATGCTTCTAGGAGAATAAAACTCTCACTTTATCTGGGTCCACAGATACTCCTTCCTCTGAGATGACATGACCCAAGAAGTGAATCTGATCCATCCAGAAGTGGTACTTCGAGAGTTTAGCATAAATCCGATGCTCTCTCAGTGTACTCAGAACGATCTCAAGATGTGTGGAATGGTTGTGTCGAGTGTGAGAGTACACCAAGATATCGTCCATGAAGACCACGACAAAGGAGTCCAAATAAGGATAGAACACTCAGTTCATCAGTGCAATAAAAACTGCAGGTGCGTTCGTGAGACCGAACGACATGACTGTATACTCGTAAAGACCGTACCTGCTCCTGAAGGCTGTCAGAGGTATATCTGATGGTCTAACACGCAACTGATGATAACCGGACCTCAAGTCAATCTTCAATAATACCCGGGCTCCTCGAAGCTGATCAAAGAGGTCATTAATTCTCGACAAAGGATATCGGTTATTGACCGTCAACTGGTTCAACTTCTGATAATCCACACAAAGCCGAAGGGTACCGTCGTCCTTCTTTACAAACAGGATAGACGAACCCCAAGGAGAAGTACTGGGTCAGATGAAACCCTTAGCCTGTAGCTCCTCCAACTGCTTCTTGAGCTCCTACAACTCAGGTGTGGACATCCTATAGGGAGGAATGGACACCGGTGCCGCTCTTGGCATGAGATCAATAGAGAATTCTACCTCACGCTCCGGAGGCAAACTTGAAAAGTCTTCTAGAAAGATGTCCCGGAAGTGATCCACCACTGGAGGAAAATCTAACTATAGAGTCCCATGATCATACAGATAAAGACTAGCAATCTAGTCCGTCACCCCTCCTTTCCCAAGATGCTCGAGTCCCGCCCGACTTGCCCGAACGTCCCATTCGCCTCTATGTAGAAAAGATTCACCCTCTAGTGAGACGAAACTCACTCTACGACGATAGCAGTCGACAACTGCCTGGAAGGGAATCAACCAGTACATGCCAAGGATGATATCATAGACTGTCATCTCTAGGACATAGAGATCCCATAAGAAGCGATACGTTGCAACCTCGAGAGGGCACTCTCTACACTGGCGTACACTAGATGTCCTCGTCCCCAAAGGTGTGTCTAGTATCAATGAGTCGGTAGAAGAAAAGACGCAGAGTCCAAGGCTATCCAAAACAGCAACAGAGATAAATCTATGCATAGAACCAGTATTGAAAAGGTCTGAAGATAAAACCGAGGCTACTAAAATTGTACCTCGAACAGTAGAAGGGACGGGATCCTGCTCCTGATAAGTCTTCTCCACGGAAAAAGACTGGCCGACACCGTGGCCCTACGCCCCTGACTAACCACTCTGAGCTGAACCTCCCTACTGGTGCTGAGGGACTAGTGGCTAACCGCCATGGCTTCGACCTCCATCTCGGCCCGAACGGACAGAAGAACACCAGTTCCCTGACTGGTGAGAGACTGGTGGGGCTACTCCTGAACGAGGAGTCATGGAAGTAACCCGGTCACCAGCTGCTGGTGAGAAAACCTGACAGAAACGCTGAATGTGACCCATCTTGCCACAAGATCGGCACTCCACGGGGACCCTCTAGCACTGCGGCCTCGTGTGCCCTGACTGGCCACACTAGTATCATGTCACCTAGCTGCCTGACGAGGTGTCTCGCTTCCTCGAATCACCGCACGTAGGCTCCCTACGACGCTTCTTGCTGTCATCTGGAGGAAAACTAGCTCTGGAAGCAGAACCGCCCTGACTCGCAGCTCCAGAGTCTCTCAGATTGTGCTCCGAAATTAGTGCCTGGTTGACGATGGAAGTAATGGAAGTTAGCTGGAAGATATTCACCTGTGAGCGGATCTCCCGACGAGCTCCTGCCTCTTCGTCCATTCTCCGATTCTAGCGCGGTTGATTGCGTTAGAATCACAGCGGTGAGCCCTCCCTTTTGCTTGAGTCTTGTCTCTTGATTTGTCTTGGTTTCCAAGTTATCGTAGGTTGAGAGTTTTGTGTTTTTTCTCCGATCTATGTCATTCCAAGGGGAATCTATCGTCGTGGTTCACTTATATCGATCTCTTAGGATCGAGGTAGGTGGTTTGTGCCTTTCCGTAGAAAGTTGATGAATATTTTGTGCAAATTCCACCAATACCCTGGAACGGGGTATTGCATGTTCCTATTTTGCCTTTGTTGTATTGCCTACTTTGCTTGATTTCTAGAGTAGATATTTTTCCTGTGATTATGGTAGATTTACTATACTTTGGATGTTTGCTATGCTTGTTCTTCCTGTTTGGCGTTTGCTAGTTTCCATGCTTAGTCATAGGACAGTGGAACTGCTACCTTGTTATGCTACTGAGCCTTAGTTGATAGACAAATAGTTCTTTAGGTTTACTTGGATGATGTACACGCACGCTGAGCATGTTTTGTTTCACTCAGGACTGTGAGAACCTAGAGTAGTAGACCAAAGGGAGAATTGACGGAAGGGCTTCTCCAGAGTGTCTTTTAATTACGATGCGAGACCACATGGGGAATTGACATTGAGTGCTTCCTCAGAGAGTCTGTAGATCCTCGACGTGGGCCACATGGGGAATTGACGTTGAGTGCTTCCCCAGGGAGCCTTTAACACGATACGAGACTATAGGGGGGAATTGACAGTTAGTTCTTCCCCAGAAAGTCTATTAATTTCATAGCTGAACCAGAGGGGTGAGACTGTGTGTGCCTTCTAGAGGGTTGCTAGCACTTATAGGTTGGACCATAGGGGTTAGGCTGTGAGAGCTGCCCAGAGGGTTACCTGCTTTCTTTTTGTTGCTGGCTGTTTACTTGTGTACTTTATTTGTTAGAACTGCGGATTGTAGCTGCTTGGGCTTTCCTGTTTACTGCTTATTGTTTTATTACTTGCCTTGTATTCATTGACTATTGGGCACAAATCTTTGGGTGATTGCCTACTGGTATTGTATCTAACACCCTGTTTGGGCCATGCTTTTGGGCCCAAGAAGACTATGTTGCTGTAGGTATAGATAAGGGCAAGTTCCCTTCTAATTCAGGATCTTGATTGCGCTGGAGCTGGAGAGCATGGGACCGAGCCGGGGCTCGCGATGCCAAGGAGTATAATTTGTTTTCTTTTGCACTTGGTTTCAGTTGTACTTCATCACATTGTTGTGTTTTCTTCTTTCCTTGGATACTTGTACCTGCTGCATCATTATCATCATTATTTTATACATTGCTTCTGCTGTTCAGTACAGTTGTTGTATGCTGTTTATTGTTTCCACTATTGTGTCTGGTTGTTCTTCCGCTGTATACTTTACCGAATGAGGGCATAGTTTCCCCACCAACTCACCAGGGCCCTCGCTGCTAGTCAGAAACCTCTTGCATTTGGGGAAACGTGCTTGAGGTCATGTGGAAAACCGGGTATGGGGCACCAGTGGAGGGGCTCCAGATTCGGGTCGTTACAGATAATGGTGATGATTTGGTAGATTATTTAGTAGTTAATGTGGAATTATTTAGGGGTAGGTATGGTCATGTATTAGCTTCCTTGAATATGAATTGACTATAGAATAATGGGTAAGATATGTGATTATATAAATTGTGTTGGAATGAATAAATGAATGAATGGATAATTAAATAAATGAAATGATTAAATTAAGTGGAATGTGATTTTATGGGTTAATTTGTGATGGAAATGATAAATAGAGTATAGTAAAGTGGTGGATATTGAAAAGTGATTAATATATGTATGTGTTTATGTTATGAAGTGGAATATGGATGATATATAATGAGTTAAATTGGTAATAATGAAATCATAGTGTATATATAATTATGGTAGCGAAATATAGTTGTGGTATATTTTAATTTAATGTGGCTAATTATGTTAAGTAGGGAATGTAGATGAATTGGAATGATGAGTTATGAATATGAAATGGGTTAAATATGTTTAAAGGGACGCTTTATAGATAATGTGGCTATTTTTTGGTGATGGTGGTGTTGGTTTATGTTGCATTTAGAGGTGGAAACATTGTTTATGTGTGGTGGAGATAGTTATATTTGTAGTTATCTAACCATTTTTTAGGTAGTAGAAGAATCTTAGTTTGGTATTGTGTGTATTTTTATATATATTCATTTTATTTTTTGTTATTTATTATGCATACCCACATGATTAAAGTAAACCAACCAATACACATATATAGTTTTAGATTCCATGAGTACCATTAACATCCAAATTGTAGAGGATATGGATTTATGACTACCCCTACTCCGTACTATCTTCCAGATGCAGTTTGAGATATACATGCATGAATTTATTATACTTATAATATGGGTTCATGGTGGTGGTGGTGGTAGTGGGGGTAGGGCGTGAAGGGATGAACACAAGATTTATTTCCTTTATGTTTATGTTTACCTACAATTATGTGTTTGTGATATGTTGATGTGTGGTATGTGGATATGAATATGTAGTATGTGTTTGTGGATGTGATTTGAGTATTTGGTTATGTGGTATGCTATTATATAGTTTATATAAGGGATGATAGAGTCAAGATGTGAGATTCTAGGGCGTGAGAGTGACTAGTTTAGTGGGGAAGTGGATACAAGGCACCTTCACTTATATTTTCATAAATATTATATTACTATACTTGAGTGTGATATTGGGTGAATGATCTTTAGTAAGGATGGATACTTAGTTGACTTGGTATAGATAACATTCTGGTTTCACTTTTTATTCATTAAGAAATTATTATGCTTCTTACATATTTGCATGAGAGGCTTTAGGGAGAATCCTATTGAGTATACTTGTATACTCACCACTATATATATATATATATATCTATTTTTTGGTATATAGGATGATATTATTGAATGATCTAGACATTACTAGCTTATGGTGGTTGTTTGTACTTGTGGGTGTTAATGGAGTTGATTCTATATAAGTGTTCTCATGGAATTTCATTTAGATATTTTGTTTATGTGTTACATTACATGTAATTTGGGATTTATTTATTTATTATATTATAGAATTTATTGGTAGTTATTCTTTTATTCGAAGGATTTATGTGGGTAATTCCTCTCATACATTTGTTATATACCCTTAGTGTTAGTCTCCAACCCATGGCTTATTAGAGGTGGGCTTCAGGGGTTACACTTGTCTTCACTACTATCCTAAGAGGGGTTTTGGTGGGGGTGAATTGTGAAACTCTTGGTGCTAGTATCCAACCCTTGACTTATTTTTGGTGGGGTTGATATAACACTCTTGTCCTTATCACCAAATTGAGTGGGATCTCAATAGGGCCATATAATGTTATTTTATTCATTTTTTCATATAAAATATAAAACCTAATATCTTATATGTATTTTCTTTTTTATCATGAGCAACGTATATTTTTTCTTTTATTTTATATTTTCCATTAAACACAACATAAAACATGTGGGTTATGGTTTTTATTTTCTATTTTTTTAAAAATATAGTTATCTACCTTTTTTAATAAACTTTTCATATAAAATAGCATACTATTTATTTATTTTAATTAAAATGAAATATGTATTTTGTGGTTTTTTTAGTTTTTTATTATATATAATAGAACATATGTCTGTTGTTTATTTATTTTCATTTTTTATTCTAATAAAATATGTTTTCAAGTTTTTTAAATTTTATGATTTTATTAATTACATAACAAGAATTTAATTTTTTTGTTACTTTTTATAATAAGACAACTTTTGTGTATTTTATTTTAATTTTTATTTAAAATAGATAATAGTATATATGCTTTTTTGTTATTTAGGTAATAATTTTATTGAAATAGAACATGTTTTTTTATGATTTTTTATATTTCAAATCATATGTTATTTTTTTTTATTTTTTTATTTAAATGAAACATGAATGCTACTTTTTTCTATATTTTATTATTTTTAAGGAAAAACTATATACTTTCTTATTTTTCTAATAAAACATGTTTAATATTTTTTTATTTGATTTTTCATATAAAATAATAAAAAGAACACATTTTCTTTGTTAGTGTAGCATTTTAAATTTTCTTAATAACGACTTTAATTATTTTAGTAATCGAAGCCCCATTTTTGTTTTGTTGTCTTGGTGAGTCATGAAAATGTCTCTTAAAGAAAAAAATCAGATATCTCTCAAAATTAGTATCAAATTGAAAACCAGTTTGTGTTGTAGCGACCCGGGTTTTGACCCTGTTAGACTATGGAATATTCCTATGAATAATTATAGAGCTAGGCGCGAAGACAGCGTGTGATTCTGAGTCCTGGTGTGAACGAAATTAATTTTATAAAAATATTAAGTATTTTTATACTATGCACATGGTGGGGGTGCGTTTTCTCCTAAACGGTAGCTCAGAACAGAAATCCGAGGGCACAGTTGAGTCCCGAGCGTGCTGTTTACCCTAAGCGGGGTGTAAAATTTGCGGGCGCGAGCTTTCTATGGAAAATTTTCTTTATGAGCGTCGGCTCGAATAACTCCTGAATGGAGTCTTAGATCACAATTCTGACTGCGCTGTTGCGTTCAGAATGCTGCGTTTACCCTAGGGGTGACCTAATCTTTATTGACGCCGGGTGTCAGGTCGGGGGGCGGGTCAGACCGAGAAGTTGAGTTGATATTTGTTAAAAAAAACAAATATCTAATCTTCTCTCCCTCCCTTTGTACGTGCAGCAGCCCTCTCCTCCTCTGTTCTTCGCCGCTGATCCTCCAAATCGAGCACACTAAGCGCTGTCGGTCTCGGATCTTGACGGCGGACGCTCCCGGATTGTGCAGCAGCAACAACGGGTCGTGCAAAGCATTAGTGTTCCGAAAAAAGGTAGGCAGTTTGAGTTTTATAATCCCGTTTTGGTGTTGTTTTTCTTTAAAATTTCGTAAGGGTTGTGTAGTTCAGGTCCCGAGCTATCCGAAACATGTTTTAGATCTGAATTTGGAGCACCGGGGTACTCCCGGTGGCTCCAGGAAGTTTTCCGGCGGTGAGGGCGGCGGCCTTGGCGGATTCTGGTGAAGCGTCGGCAGTGCAGCGATCTCCGGCAGTGGCGCGGTGGAATCTGGTGGTGGCGCGGCGGTTTCCAGCGGCGGTGCGGTGGTTTCTGGTGAGGCAGGCGGTGGTCCGGCCATATTATTCCGGGGGTTTTTAAACCCCTGTAACTTGCAAACCGGGAGTCCGATTTGAGAGCCGTTTGTGGCGACGCGAAGCTTGTGTCAAGAAAGACCGCTTGAGATTATTTAGGTAATTTTGTTAGTTGGGTTTTTGGCCTGGGGACATGAAACATTGAAAATAATAATAATATTTTATTATTTTCAACTTCGATCCGCCATAACTCCTGCACGGAGCATCCAATGACGTGCCGTCAGTAGCATTGAGACCATGATGGTACGATGGACTTTTAAAGATAGTTTTTTGGGTGTTGGGACCGAGAACAAGGTGTGGGCCCCACGAGGATGGGTTCCGATGTTTATGGAGAAACGTGAATTTTCCACAGGGTGTCCGTTTTGGACGATCGAGTAGTCGATCCCGTGTGTTTTTTCGAGGGGATCACAATGGTGTGACCCGATTGACGAGTTTCGAGATCATGGTGTGGGCCACACCTAGGATGGATATGGTGAATAGTACCTTTTTCACCGGGTGTCCGTTTTGGACAATCGAGTAGTCGATCTCGTAGGTTTTTCCGAGGGGATCACAATGGTATGATCCAATTGATGAGTTTTGGGATCATGGTGTGGGACCCACACGGGCTGTAACACCCCAATATTTCATTGTACGTTATTTCTTCATAGAAATTCAATAACCTTCACTACACGCAACACTAAGTTCAAGTGCACCATGACTTACCAAACTAGTCGTTCAAAAGCGGTTATAAATAATATTAACTGAATTTTGAACTTTATTTAATCCTTATAATTTTTAAATCCATATTATGAGTTTCTTAGACATAATGTAAGAACAAATATATTTTTTTCCGATAAAAAAAGTCTTTTTCAAAAAATACACTTTTACAACCTTTTAATGGTGAACCCTTTTTTAAATCCAATATTTGAAAATTTTATATATTAAATTTGAAAAAATAAACTTCTTCTTTATAATTGGGACATAATAATTTAGTTTCAATAAATTTTTGGCGTTTTTCTGATAACTTTCATATTTGAGTGAATAGTGAAAAATACTATATTTTAACTAAAAACAACTTTGTAATCAAAATAATTTATAGTGTTGAATTATACATTTTAATGGTTTGGAAATATAATTAGATTATATTTTTACCATTTAATCCAATGATGGTCATTGTAAGTAATTTCACTTTGAAATTGGACATAAACAAGTGTCAATCTTTTGATAGTTATTATTTCTTAAAAATACGCTTCTTGATTTTGACAACGGGAATTAATTTTAAATTAATTAATGAAACTTCTATGTTTTAAAATTGGTAAAATAGAATTCATTTTTCAATTCAGAATATCAAAATTATATTGGGGTGAATTTTTGGTATTTTTCTGAAAACTTTCAATTTTTGATGAATAGTGAAAACACTTAGTTATTGTTTAAAACCGACTTTTTATTTAAATAATTATTTATTTTATTTAAATTTATTTTAGGTCAAAATAGAAACATAATACCTATATAAATTCAATGTAATTCATTGGAGTTAGTTTATAATAATTTTAGATATATAAAAATTTTATCGAACTTTTTACCGTCTATTACCCACCTCCTAGGAGCATTAACAAATTTACATAAAACTTAATTTTACCGCTTTTGTGAGTTGAATTTGGAAAATCCGAGAGACACAGTTAATATCAAGGAGTAAAATGTGGTTCAATAAGATAAAAATAATTTTTGGTGAATAGTAACTTTTTACTTTTATTTACCACGGTTAAAAGAAAATAGGGTAATAAAGGGTAAAAATGATATTATTATTACCCTAACACATGTCCTAATTCTATTGGATAAGTGTAATTCGACAATAAAAAACCTTTGGAATAAAATATGACCCTTTAGGTCCACTTGGATTAGATTAAGACATTTATTATTATTTTATTTAAAGAAGAGTTAAAAGAGTTAAAATCAATGTTTAATAACTAAACCATTTTAATATAGGGTTATACATAAGATAAATTCTACTATAAATATTCATTATAAAGATAAAAATATTTAATACATACTTTTATTTTTTTTATAATTTTTATATATTAAATAATTAAATTTATTAATTCCACAATGTTGATGCAGTAATTACCTTATTAATGAAAGAATCAAATAAATGGTATTATAAATATTAAAATAAATATAATTTCAAAGTTTTTATGACATACACAAATTTTATAGGTGAATATGACATGTTAGTATTTATTAAATGTATTTTGTTTTAAGTAATCATGCTTTTATTATTTTATCAGAAAACAAATACCAAATAGTGTCAAAATTGACATAAAATAGTTTTTATAACAAATATTATATTATTAATTGATATAATAATCCTAAAAATCTAAGGTTAGGCCAAAAAACTTATATAATACTATATATGACATTAATGAACAAATTGGGGTTCTATTGGCATTTTATAGTAAGTTTATTAACCATATAATATAAAAATACAAAGAGACATGGTAAATGTCAAACTATTTAACTAAGAGTTAAATCTAAAAGTTAAGGTTAATAGGGTAATCTAAACCTATATAAAACCTATTGTTTGAGTTTTTTGGACCAATAACCACCTTATATTTTAAATAATTCATTTTGGAGTAATTAGAAACCAAAAATGAATTTATTATAAAATAATATTTTAAGTTTTTCCTAAGGTGCCCCTCACCCCTCTTATAAAATGGCACCTCCCCTTCTCTCAAATTCACACCTCCAAAGCCATTTGGCTCATACAACCTCTACCCAAATATCCTCCCAACTATCCTAACTTCATCCTAGAGGTCTTCCTTTGGTCAGAAAGCCAACCTAATAAGCCATTTTAATCAAATCAAAAGGAAGAACCCGAAGAAGAGGTAATGATTTCACCACCCTCTTTCAAGTTCTCTTATTCTTCCAGTTACTCTTTCTTTGTTGTTTCCATTATAAAATAATAACTCCAGTATCTTATATATTCTGTGATGTTATTATAAATATGGCACAACTATATTCATTATTCTGTCCATCTTATGAATGATAATGTCACCATGCGTGCGTACGTACGACTTACCGTCTCCACGCCGTGGTGTAATTTTTTATTCAACACTATATTATTTGGATGGATATAATGATGAATAATATGTATATAAATAATAAAAATAACATGCTAATGTCTCTGTAAAATTAATATACCATCCAATTCCACACCTTTAAGGAAATGATATTGTCGCTCGTGCGTACGTACGGATTATCGTCTCCACGACGCGATGAGATTAATTTCCACATTCACCATTCATCAACGATTATAAAAAAATATATTACTAATAAGTAAGTAATATATGACACAATAATTCTACTGGATATATATATATATATATATATATTTACTTACATATATCTTATTCACTTAGTTCTGTTCAATACGATATGAAAACGTAAACATCGTTTATGCATACGTACGGACTACCATCTCTATAAACGGTGTTTTTAATTTCATATATATATCTATTATACATATTTATATTCTAAATATATATGATATATTAATCATTTTTTATATTCTATAAGTATTTAAATCTTGATCTAATTGATACAATCAAGAGTAACAAATTAAAACACGTACGATAAAGAAAGCGATTATTACCAGAAATATTAATTTAACATGGAAATTATTATTAAATGGGTAGTATAAAGTCATAAATGAATCATGTATGATATCATAAATATTAATATGGTTCTGGTATAATTTAATAACATACTATGATCTTCATACAAGAGGTTAAACGTACCCTCGACTAAAGGAAAGTGCAAGGTAATGGTTAATTCCTCAATCTCGTTATTATCCGAGATTGTTTATGTGTAAATATTTACTGGGAAATTTTTATCATACATGTCCATTTTTCATAAAAATTATTTCAAAATGAATATTTTAAGGATTTGTGAAAGGTACTCTTTATCAAGATCAAAATTTTAAATGTTTTGATGATTTATCTTTCTAAATATTTTTAATTAATGTCCCTGTATTCAAAATGATTTTAAAGATTTTTTATATGGACATGAATGTTTTGAAATGATAATTATTTTCAAAAGTTTCAAAGTGGTATGAGAAACTTTGATTCAAAAACCAATTTTAAATTACTTCCTTTATAAATGTGTGACTTTTAAATGATTTTACAAAAAGGATATTTCTCTCAAAATGTTTTACTCATCATTCTCAACTATGTCAGCATCCTTTACTGGATATTATTTTTGATTGAGGTTGATTTATTATAATACAACCTTTTATATTGTATTGAATGAGTTATGATATGTTTGACTGTAGATGTTCTATATTTATACCATTCATGGTTTATAATTAATGTATTGACATTTCATATGCTTGTTTTAATACAAATGTTTAAGTTATGTTTCAAATTTTTCATATGAGGAATGCAGTGGACTTAGTAAGTGATGGGTGGAGCCCACTATAGATCCTCGATGCATCGGTAGGTCTCATGAGACAAGCTATTGTCTTGGCATAAGGCCTTGAAAAAAAATTTAGTTGTAGTCTTGGTACAAGGCCTTGACTATGTGGTAATGATGTTCGCTGTTAGGCATTCCCTCATTATGAAATTAGTTATTACATGTGATTATTAGACTAGTAGAATATCCATGCTCATCTTTATATGGTAATGTTTGATTAATTTTTTTTTCATATTATGTTTATGTTTATTTTTAAAAAGGCTGTTGTTTTTTCACACATCTTTCCTTAAAAGTTTATAACTTCCCCTAAATTATTTACCCTTACTGGGCATCTGAGCTCACCCCTTTCTTATGTTTTATTTTCCTAGTATTCCAAGAAGTGTATTATGATTGATATGCAGGGTTAAGATAAAGGGAATAATGGTGTTCTCAAAGAACAATTTTTTTGTATTGTATGTTAGAAAGTGTAATGTAATGTTCATGTATGCAATATATTTTCCAAGACTTCTAAACTGATCGGTATTTTGGGACTTGATTCCTTGTAATCATGCCAATGTATTAAAATAATGCACCGACTTTGGGAATTTAGGTTCGGGGCGTCACACGGGCAGTCTATGATGAATAGAACCTTCTTCACCATTTTTCCATTTCGAGCAAGTAAATAGCCTATCCTGTGTGTTTTCCGTGTAGACCGTGATGGTGCCCTCGATATCGGCCTAGGAGGAGTGTAGTGTGGCGACGTTGTGGGTCTCTTAGGTTTGCGACGTTTGGACCAGTAGTGGTTGAGGGTATTCCTTTGGTTCGCTCATATGAGGGTTTGTGCGGCATCACAACCGTGGTATGGGTTTGTGATCCCCTCGATAGGATCTCTAATCTGTTAGAGTTGTGGCATCCCTCCAGGGGGCCCGAGGCGGGATCCTCTAGCTTCACTACCCTAGATCGGGTTATTGGTGTCACTGTGACCGCTTATCCATGGGAAATTATCCCCTATCTAGTAGGTTAACCCTCATAGGGTTTGTGGAATCATCGGGAATATGATCCCCTACGCATTGGGTCGTGCTCAGAAGGGTTGTGGCATCATCGGGTAAACAATCCCCTACTCAGCATGTGGTTTATAGTAGGGTTACGGCATCGTTGATTATACGATCCCCTACTCAGCACGTGGTTTTGGTAGGGTTTGTGCATCGTTGGTTCGATCCCCTACTATGAGAGTTATACTAGATTGGGTTTCGGTATCATTGTGAGCACCTTGACGGGCGATGATCCTCTATCTGAGTGATGTGACTCTATGGAGCACTAGATCGGGTTGTGGTATCCTCAGCGGATCTTTGGAGTGATCCCCTATTTGCGAGATCTTTGAATACCAGATCGGGTAGTGGTATACCTCCATAGATCCTGGGAGTGATCCCCTATATGCGAGATCTTCGAATACCGGTGTGGGTTTTGGCGTCCCCTTGTGGACCCTAGGAGTGATCCCCTATCCGAGGAGTTTGGTGTTTTTGCTGTTTCAGCGTGACTTTCTCAGTGATGATATCTGATGAGCGTGATCTCTCGGGTGAGCATCTGGGATGTTTGTGTGGGACCCGATGAAGTGTATCTCTCAAATGAGTGTCATCTGGATGACAGTGCCCGTGGAGAGTGTTCTCCTGGTTGTGAACTGTTTCTAGTTATGAGGTTGGTACCTCTTGTGGCTTGGTGTGTGCATCAAGTATATTTGGATGTTTATGGTATATGTGTGGACGTATATCTGTGCGGATGCTCCTAGTATATGTATGGGTGTATACATGAGCAAATGTTCATGATATATGTATGTGTGTATACTTGAGCGGATCTTCAAGGTGTATGTATGGGCATACACCTGAATTGAGCTGACTAGTTGTGTTAGCCGGGGATGGTCTCGAGATGAAGTTTCTATCTCGTCTGGGTTCCCTATGGTTGGGATGAGCTGATTGTTTCCTTTCAGTTGATCTCTTTTTTTTTGGGTTTTTGGGGTGCCTAATGAGTATTTTTATACTCACCCCTACACGGGCTTTTCCCGCACATGTTTGTGTCTTGTGCAGACCACATGCCTTTTGACGGAGTCCCAAGAGGACCCAGAGCAGGCGGAGCTTTGTGAGAGAGACTGAATGGGGTGTTTACCGGAGCTATTCCGAAGAGCTTAACGGTGGGTTACTTTGACAGAGATCCCCTCCTTATGAGAAGGTTGGATGCTTTTGCAGTTTTCTTTTGTTGGGACCTATTTTTTTTCCATTTTGAACTTCTGTTGCACTCTGGTTTGGGATAAATGTATGCATGCATTTTATTTTTAGTTTTATATATCTCTACACTATTGCTTTGAGGTGTATGTGGGTGCGTGGTTATAGGAACCTTAGGCTAATTCCTCCCATGAGTGTGATAGCCTACTCGATGATAGTCTCCAGCCCCTAGCCTATTGGAGGCGAGCTTGGGGAGTCACGACTCAAGCCCCGTTGGGTCGGGTCGTGACAGAGTGGTATTATAGCATGTTCCACCTTTGGGATCTCTAAGTGTAGGTGGTATAGCTGTGAGTTTGGTTTGGGTTGCATAACGGAAGTGTTAGGATGTTTTGAGTTCAGATTTCAGGACAGGGAATCTAGTGTTGGTGCAGAGGCCGACATATACATTCACCAGGACTCTAATAACCTACCTTTCAGCTCAGGACATTAGGACACTCGTTACAAGGACATAATGGTACATGCATCATATAGGACCGGGTTTTGGGTTTTCCTTGTTATTCTTGAGTCAGCTCCCCAAATATATTCATTCCATGGTGTGTCTTGATTTTATTTCAGGATGCCTCTATGATGACAACCAGCGGTGGTTCCACAGCAGGATTGTGGTGATGATCCGCCACATGTTGAGGTTGTAGACCAGGGCACAGGTTTTGAGGATAGACCTCCAGGTGGTCTGCCAGTTGAGCCACCACCTGTCGAGCAGCTGGTTATTCCGGTAGTGCAGGATGAGGTTGCGCGCAGGCTGAGTGAACTACACGAGTTCCAGAGGTAGCGACCTCTGAGGTTCCGGGGTGATCTAGACCCTCAGGCAGCTGATGACTGGCTCAAAACAGTCACCTGTGTTTTCTTCCTGCTGAGGACACCTCCATATCAGATGGTGGTTCTAGACGAGATCCTTCTGCATGGTTTGGCCGGGCAATAGTGGAGTTTGGCGATGCAGTCCCACGATGAGGAAATGATCATGTTGATAGAGTTTGAGCGACTCTTCTGAGAAGACTTCTATCCGGTGACACTAAGGTCAGTGCATATCCATGAGCTTCTGTATCTTTGATAGAAGGACATGACCATGTAAGAGTATAAGGCCCCCGCCTTAAACATTACTTAATATTGAATTAAATGAGTAATTCACATTGAAGATATTTTCAGGTTTAGAGTTTTAGAGAATTAGGACATAACTATTACATCTCAAAAGATTTAAAAGTAGTCTCTTCTACTAAATTTCCATAAAATAAAAACTCTTAAAAAGAAACATGTATAGTTCCATGTTTTAGGTAGCATGACTTTCCCTTGATCCCATCCTTGACCCTATTCCATGCTAAGTCCTATGAAAAACATTTCAAAAACTTGGAATGAGCATAAGAAGCTCAGTAAGGGACACACAAAGAATGAAAACTGTTAGTTTTTCAAAACAACAAGTAAACCATGAATAATTTATCAATGTAATACTTTTCACCTTAATGAATTAGTAACAACTCTTCACTGAAAAAAAGTATCATTACTTACATTTTTGTAACCAAAAGATTACCATAAAACCCATATAAAGAACACATAACATATATAAAGGTAACTTGGGACATAAACATACTTAAGTGGAATAACCATACGGTTTACTTCCACACATATCACTTAATGGAATATCCATACGGCCAATTTCCATACATACTTAATGGAATAGCCATACGGACGACTTCCATACCCAATGCATTGGAGGTTATAACATAACCACCCGTCATGGTATTCACGGCACCACCCGTCATATGGTTTATCACGTAACCACCCGTCAAATGTCCAAGTACCAATATAAAATCATAAAACATAAAACCAATATAAAGGAATGATAACATTTCCACATTTCAATCACAATATATCACAATAGAATCCTTTATCAAAACCATTTTCAATACCAAAATACATAAAAGAGTATAAGGTATTTATTTCATTTTAAAAACATAACGGCTTGTTGAGGAATCCAAAGACCAAATAATACTCGCGGCGGCGGAAAAGGTCATTGTCACCGTGTACATTAAAAAAAAACATTCCTTTTTGTCGTTTAGTAAAATGATTCGTAGAAAAAGATTCCTTTTGTATAAAATTAAAAGTCAAAGGGGTTTATACACTGTATAAAATAAAGTTGTGTATAAAACAAAATATGTCTCAATGAAAGGAGATTGAGACGAAGTCCCTTACAAAGACGATATCCTTGGTTTAAGGATAAATCAGTTGCATAATTATGTGTGACAAACGAATACACCAAATATAAGTGGATATTAAGTGTAAAACAATCAGAGATTATTCACACATATTCATAGAACGACATATTCAAGGAGTACAAGTTTATCCCAAAGAATCAAATTTGGGCTAAGAAGTTCCCTTGAAAAAATTTGACAGCCTAACGGCGTCACTTCAAAAATTCAGAAAATGAGTTGATGAGAGATAAAAAGGGAATCTCATCACTTGGACATAAAATTTACATCAATCAGGATATATAAGAACATATCCCAACATAATAGTATGTGAATTAAAAGACATAACAAACGAAGTCTTTTAAAAAGAGGAGGGTGAAAGGTTCCCTTACCGACTTGGGTAACTTTCGAAAAGTACACCCCATTGAAGAAGTGTCATACAATGAATATGTAAATACCCATAAATGGAATTATATTACAAAAGGAGTGTAATATTGGGCAGTACATAAACCACTCAATGGAAATTGTGGAAAATGTAGAATAAATCTCACGGGAATAAAAGTGAGATGAAAAATCTCCTACGAAAACTCGGCAGCCTAACAGCGCCACTTAAAACTTACAAAATGGATTGATGAGAGGAAATGGGGTCTCTCATCACATCAACATAATGTTTACAGAAAGAGGAATATAAAAGAACACCCCCCTAACATAACAAATAGGAGATTAAAAGAAGTGACATAAAGGAGAGTACTTTAAAAGAAAGAGAGAGGTTAGATCTCTTACGAAAATTCGGCAGCCTATCGGCGCCACTCAAAACTTCCCAAAATGGATTGATGAGAGAGAATAGGGTCTCTCCTCACATGAACATAAAAATTACAGTAAGTGTAATATGAAATAACATCCCAATAACAATAAAGATGAGCTTTAGAGGGAATGACATAAAAGAGTGTACTTAAAAAGAAAGAGAAGAGTAAGATCCCTTACCTCGGGTCCGACTTGACTCGATCATTCTTTAACGTCCTGAATAATAAACTTGAGTTAATTTATACTTGATTAAGAACCTTTTTAATGTTCATTATTCCTTTTATATCACTTATTTCCATGTTATAAACATTATGTAACCATTTAAGTTAATAATGTTTGTTTTGTCAAAATTTGGTTCTTAAGTCGAAAGTGGACTTCTTACAATTACATGTTGTTCATGTGGTCAAAGGTTATTTATATCCAGAATGAAATTCCTGATTTGGATATCATATATATCATATATATCCAGCATATACATGTATTTATAATATTACATAATCATTTAGAGGTAAGAAATGAAATGCACCGTTCATGGAGACGGTAAGCCGTACGTACGCATGAACACTACTTTCATTTCTATTTTGTATTTTATAGAATGTAATCATAATGATATAAGAGTATATTTTAATTCCAGTATAATAAAATATATAATATCATTAACTTTATCCTTTACACATCCCACATATGGTATTAACGAATCAAATCACTTTCAGGGGGCGGTAGTCCGCACTTCCTAAAATGAAGATATCGTGTTTACCAATAATGGAAACAATAATGGTATGCCATAAATTAAAAATACAGAAGCTTAAGGAAAGAATAAACATATTATATATCATATATAAAAATAGTTACATCATAATGGCCACCTTTGAAGGTGTTAAATGAGTATTGAACAATCATCATTTCGGGAGGCAGAATTTCGCCATCCACGGAAACCGTATGTTCTTTAACAATTTGATGTAGTTGTGTGAGAGTGTAGCTAGAATAAATCTTATAACAACATACTAGTATATTTAAGATACTGGTGTTGTCACAAAAGAAGTAAATAAAAAGAGTTTATGGGGTTAGAGAAGCAAAATAAAACGAATGAACAAGAGAGAATGAATTACCTTTAAAAGTGTAACTCCTTTTGATTTGAGTCTAAAGGCTTCCTTTGAATGGATTATGCCCAAAGGGAATCCTCTAGGATGAGGAGAGGGATGTGGAGAGAGTAAATGGGCAGGGGTTGGCCGAGAAAAAGGCTTTGGGAGTGTGGGTAATGAGGTAGAGGTGGGGGCCTTTTATAAGAGGAGAGGAGGGGGACTTTTGGGATGTAAAGAAATATTACTTTATTTGAAAATGAGTTTCGGTTTTAAAGGGTCCCACATTGATATAATTCGAGGATAAGGTGATAATGTTTCTAAATACGCCCATCCAATTGGTTTTGGACATGTGTAGGTCTTAGATTTTGCATTATCTTTCTATTTTATTTAAATCGTTAAATAATGAGCTCATCACTGGTTCATCATGATGTCGTAAATAATTTAATTTATTTAGTGTATAAAAATTATAAAAAAACTATTATGATGTAGGAAATATTTTTATCTTCCCAATGACTATTTATAATCAAAAATATGATCTTTATAACCCCATGTAAAAATTGTTTTCGTAAAACATATTATGTTTGTGTCATTTTTACTTTTACATTAAATAAAAAGTTATTTATGTCATTTCTCAACCAAAGTAGATCCATGGGGTCCCCAAGTTGACCCATGGCTTGTATTGGTCGGCCATGACACAAACAATGAGTGTAGGACATGTGTCAAGCTCATATCATTTTATTAAAGCATTATTTTTGCCTTAAACTACATTAATTACCACTAATCACGATTAAAAACTTAATAAGTTACTATTCACCAAAAAATTATTTTTATCCCATTGAACCACATTTTACTTCTTAATGACAACCATGTATGTCGGATTTTTGAAATTCAAAACACAAAGATGAAAAAATTTCATTTAAATGGAAAAATCAGTTTTTATAAGTACCACTTAGTGGTTTCACTATTCATCAAAAATTGAAGTTTTTCAGAAAATTACCAAAAATTCACCCTAAGATATATTTGATATTCCGAATTCAAAAATGAATTCTATTTTACAAAATTCAAAACATATAAGTCAAATTAATTAATTTAATAATTAATTCCTGCTGTCATGACAAATAGCGTGTTTTTATGAAACAATAAGTATCAAAAGATTGACACTAGTTGAAGTCCGATTTTAAAGTGAAATTAATTCCAACGACCACTATTAGATTTAATGGTAAAAATATATTATAATTTCACTTTAAAACCAATTAAAAAGATAATATAATCATATAAATAAATTATATTAAAACGAGGTTTTGAATTAAAATACAACATTTTACACTATTCATTAAAAAAAAGAACTTTATCGGAAAGATACCAAAAATTTACACAAAGTAAATTTTGATGTCCCGATTCTAAAGAAGAGTTTTATTTGGTCCAAAATAATGTATAAGAGTGATCAAAACTATATTTAATGACAGTTCGCCATCAAAAGGCGATAAGTGAACCTTTAGTGAAAATTAGGGTATAAAAGCCTAAAATTGAATTCTTTCCGTATTTTAAGCCTTTATATTTTATTGGATAAATGTAAAAACATTTAAAAACATATATAATCATATTTTAGTTATTTCTATCCATTCCCGCCAATACAACGGCTACATGTTAACTGCCATTTAAAATAATATTATTTTATTATTAGAGTGCAACGTAAGATTCCCAAGAAACTCGTTGTTGCGTATTGGGTACGCCATCGAGCATTACATCCCCTTTAAAGTAATATTAATATTTGATTCACAAATATGGATAAATATAAAGATGTTATATTATTTATTTACCCGGGGTGTTACATCCTTCCCCCCTTTTGAGAATTGCGTCCTCACAATTTTAAAATTGCGCTTGGAAACATCCTTGAAAGTCCCACATCGGAACAAGGGTCGGTAAAACAATCAATTTAAAATAAAGGAAGCTAAGTACAAAGGTCACCCGAGTTAACCCATACTAGGATTCCAAGTATGAAAATATGGACATGGAGGAAAAAACAAAGGGTCATGTTCTGATGGAGAGTGATAGAAAACATGTTTAGGAGAAAGTTAACCATAAGAAAATCACAAACTTGAGATGGGTTAAACGGTATTCGATTCCCCAGTAGGAAAAGTTAATAGACAACATTTTTGTTTTAAGTTACTTTTTATTGAGGAATTTATTCATAAGGTAACATAATCACTTATCATGTTGACTTTCAACTTTTATTAGATTCCTTACACAAACTCATATTTTCTCCAAAAGGTGAGTATTTAGGAAGACTTGTTCACATTAAGAGTACTATAATAAACTTCTAGAGAATCACCTAATCCACAAAAGAGAACTATATACTTCCCATGTCTTTAGACTTTAACCAAAACCAAAACCAAAAAGGCTAGTATAAGATCAGATAATCCAGAAAAGGATAACCCTTTATAAAAAGAAAATCTATTCTTAATCTCCAAAATTTGTCCAACAAAACCCAAAGTTCAACGAGGACCATTAGATAAACAATTTTTCCATAAAATTCTTCAAAGTAAACCAAACTAAGATTGAAACCCAAATATTTGAAGGATTTAGTCACATAGTCTTCCAAGTTAAATCGTAACATTTATCTCCAAACAAAATCAGTTTCTCTTAATGTCTCGTATTGAAAAGTAATTAACCTAATTACATATCCTCCATGATAGGTCAATCATTTTCATAAATAACCCAAAATAAACTTACTCGTAATTCATAAAATCATATATCTAGAAAGAATCAGTCAAACTAACCAGGGACTTCACGTAGTCCAGTGGTAGGCGATAAATACCAGTTGCACTTTGGTTGTGGGTTCGATTCCCGCGGCTTTGTCCGACGCGACGGGTTGTCACACGGTCTGCGTGTTGTCCTTTTTCCAAAACAATATGATTCTTAAAACATTCCCCAAAATGAGATAAAATCTTCAAAAACAATCATAACATATTTTAACCTCAAGTTTATCTCATTCCTTTCATTTTCCATCATATCATAGAGTAACCCATAATTACCTAAAAAGTAAGGATCATATAAACCCTAATGGTTACCTTTTTAATTATTACCTGAACTTCCACATCGATTGGTCATCTCGTACATGATGCATTATAGAACATACCAAGGTTCACGTGGTTGATCATGACTCCTTGATAGTTGGTTTAGAACAACCACGAGTTTCCTCATTGAGTACCCCATTTCATCGATTCTCTTAATCAGTGAACCACCACAGTTTCCTTCAAACCAATTGTCACTTTGGTGCCTGCGAGATCCAGCCATTCACTAAAAACAGAAATGTCAGTGTGAGTATATCAACAAAACCATCATGTACTAATGAGGAAGGTAAACACTAAGATATACTTACTCATTCACTTTATCTAAAACTAGGACTCTTTCTAAAGTCCTAACCATTATGATAATGTCACTTATGCTTAGAGAATACCCTAACCTCAAAAGTTATCTAAACCGACCTTTGATACCAACTATAAGGCCCCAACCTTAAACCTTACTTAATATTGAATTAAATGAGTAATTCACATTGAGGATCTTTTCAGGTTTACAGTTTTAGAGAATTAGGACATAACTATTACATCTCAAAAGATTACAAAGTAGTCACTTCTACTAAATTTCCATAAAATAAAAACTCTTAAAAAGAAACATGTATAGTTCCATGTTTTAGGTAGCATGAATTTCCCTTGATCCCATCCTTGACCCTATTCCACGCTAAGTCCTGTGAAAAACATTTCAAAAACTTGGGATGAGCATAAGAAGCTCAGTAAGGGATACACAAAGAATGAAAACTGTTAGTTTTTCAAAACAACAAGTAAACCATGAATACTTTATCAATGTAATACTTTTCACCTTCATGAAGTAGTAACAACTCTTCACTGAAAAAAGTATAATTACTTACCTTTTTTTAACCAAAGGATTACCATAAAACCCATATAAAGAACACATAACATATATAAAGGTAACTTGGGACATAAACATACTTAAGTGGAATAACCATACGGTCGACTTCCACACATATCACTTAATGGAATAGCCATACGGCCAATTTCAATACATACTTAATGGAATAGCCATACGGCCGACTTCCATACCCAATGCATTGGAGGTTATAACGTAACCACCCGTCCTGGTATTCACGGCACCACCCATCATATGGTTTGTCACGTAACCACCCGTCAAATGTCCAAGTACCAATATAAAATCATAAAACATAAAACCAATATAAAGGAATGATAACATTTCCACATTTCAATCACAATATATCATAATAGAATACTTTATCAAAACCATTTTCAATACCAAAATACATAAAAGAGTATATAGTATTTATTTCATTTTAAAAACATAACGGCTTGTTGAGGAAGCCAAAGACCAAATA
Organism: Viscum album; assembly: GCA_963277665.1. Classification (NCBI taxonomy): domain Eukaryota; kingdom Viridiplantae; phylum Streptophyta; class Magnoliopsida; order Santalales; family Viscaceae; genus Viscum; species Viscum album. The sequence goes on from OY728120.1 coordinate 490,816,883, forward strand.
ATACTCGCGGCAACGGAAAAGGTCGTTGTCACCGCGTACGTTAAAAAAAATTCCTTTTTTTTGTTTAGTAAAACGCTTCGTAGAAAAAGATTCCTTTTGTATAAAATTAAAAGTCAAAGGGGTTTATACACTGTATAAAATAAAGTTGTGTATAAAACGAAATATGTCTCAATGAAAGGAGATTGAGACGAAGTCCCTTACAAAGACGGTATCCTTGGTTTAAGGATAAATCAATTGCATAATTATGTGTGAAAAACGAATACACCAAATATAAGTGGATATTAAGTGTAAAACAATCAGAGGTTATTCACACATATTCATATAACGACATATTCAAGGAGTACAAGTTTATCCCAAAGAATCAAATTTGGGCTAAGAAGTTCCCTTTCAAAAATTTGACAGCCTAACGACGTCACTTCAAAAATTCAGAAAATGAGTTGATGAGAGATAAAAAGGGAATCTCATCACTTGGACATAAAATTTACATCAATCAGGATATATAAGAACATATCCCAACATAATAGTATGTGAATTAAAAGACATAACAAACGAAGTCTTTTAAAAAGAGGAGGGTGAAAGGTTCCCTTACCGACTAGGGTAACTTTCGAAAAGTACACCCCATTGAAGAAGTGTCATACAATGAATATGTAAATACCCATAAATGGAATTATATTACAAAAGTAGTGTAATAGTGGGAAGTAAATAAACCACTCAATGGAAATTGTGGCAAATGTATCATAAATCTCACGGGAATAAAAGTGAGATGAAAAATCTCTTACGAAAACTCGGCAGCCTAACAGCGCCACTTAAAACTTCCAAAATGGATTGATGAGAGGAAATAGGGTCTCTCATCACATAAACATAATGTTTACAGAAAGAGTAATATAAAAGAAAATCCCCCCAACATAACAAATAGGAGCTTAAAAGAAGTGACATAAAGGAGAGTACTTTAAAAGAAACAGAGAGGTTAGATCTCTTACGAAAATTCGGCAGCCTATCGGCGCCACTCAAAACTTCCCAAAATGGATTGATGAGAGAGAATAGGGTCTCTCATCACATGAACATAAAAATTACAGTAAGTGTAATATGAAATAACATCCCAATAACAAGAAATATGAGCTTTAGAGGGAATGACATAAAAGAGTGTACTTAAAAAGAAAGAGAAGAGTAAGATCCCTTACCTCGGGTCCGACTTGACTCGATCGTTATTTAACGTCCTGAATAATAAACTTGAGTTAATTTATACTTGATTAAGAACCTTTTTAAAGTTCATTAGTCATTTTATATCACTTATTTCCATGTTATAAACATTATGTAACCATTTAAGTTAATAATGTTTGTTTTGTCAAAATTTGGTTCTTAAGTCGAAAGTGGACTTCTTACAATTACATGTTGTTCGTGTGGTCAAAGGTTATTTATATGTAGAATGACATTACTGATTTGGATATCATATATATCATATATATCCAGCATATACATGTATTTATAATATTACATAATCATTTAGAGGTAAGAAATGAAATGCACCGTTCATGGAGACGGTAAGCCGTACGTACGCATGAACACTACTTTTATTTCTATTTCGTATTTTATAGAATGGAATCATAATGATATAAGAGTATATTATAATTCCAGTATAATAACATATATAATATCATTAACTTTATCCTTTACACATCCCGCATATGGTATTAACGAATCAAATCACTTTCAGGGGGCGGTAGTCCACACTTCCTAAAATGAAGATATCTTGTTTACCCATAATGGAAACAATAATGGTATGCCATAAATTAAAAATACAGAAGCTTAAGGAAAGAATAAACATATTATATATCATATATAAAAATAGTTACATCATAATGGCCACCTTTGAAGGTGTTAAATGAGTATTGAACAATCATCGTTTCGGGAGGCAGAATTTCTCCATCCACGGAAACCGTATGTTCTTTAACCATTTGATGTAGTTGTATGAGAGTGTAGCTAGAATAAATCTTATAACAACATCCTAGTATATTGAAGATACTGTTGTTGTTACAAAATAAGTAAATAAAAATAGTTTATGGGGTTGGAGAAGCAAAATAAAACAAATGAACAAGAGAGAATGAATTACCTTTAAAAGTGTAACTCTTTTTGATTTGAGCCTAAAGGCTTCATTTGAAAGGATTATGACCAAAGGGAATCCTCTAGGATGAGGAGAGGGATGTGGAGAGAGTAAATGGGCAGGGTTTTGCCGAGAAAAAGGCTTTGGGAGTGTGGGTAATGAGGTAGAGGTGGGGGCCATTTATAAGAGGAGAGGAGGGACACTTTTGGGAAGTAAAGAAATATTACTTTATTTGAAAATGAGTTTCGGATTTAAAGGGTCCCACATTGATATAATTTGAGGATAAGGTGATAATGTTTCGAAATCCACCCATCCAATTGGTTTTGGACATGTTTATGTCTTAGATTTTTCATTATCTTTCCATTTTATTTAAATCGTTAAATAATGAGGTCATCGCTGCATCATCATGATGTCATAAATAATTTAATCTATTTAGTGTCTAAAAATTATAAAAAAACTATCATGATGTAGGAAATCTTTTTAGCTTCCCAATGAATATTTATAATCAAAATTCTGAACTTTATAACCCCATTTAAAAATTGTTTTCGTAAAACATATTATGTTTGTGTCATTTTTACTTTTACATTAAATAAAAGGTTATTTATGTCATTTCCCAACCAAAGTGGATCCATGGGGTCCCCAAGTTGACCCATGGCTTGTATTGGTCGGCCATGACACAACCAATGAGGGTAGGACATGTTTCAAGCTCATCTCATTTTATTAAAGCATTATTTTTACCTTAAACTACACTAATTACCACTAATCGCGATTAAAAACTTAATAAGTTACTATTCACCAAAAAATTATTTTTATCCCATTGAACCACATTTTACTTCTTAATGACAACCATGTATGTCGGATTTTTGAAATTCAAAACACAAAGATGGAAAAATTTCATTTAAATGGAAAAATCAGTTTTTATAAGTACCACTTAGTGGTTTCACTATTCATCAAAAATTGAAGTTTTTCAGAAAATTCCCAAAAATTCACCCTAAGATATATTTGATATTACGAATTCAAAAATGAAGTCTATTTTACAAAATTCAAAACATATAAGTCACATTAATTAATTTAATAATTAATTCCTGCTGTCATGACAAATAGCGTGTTTTTATGAAACAATAAGTATCAAAAGATTGACACTAGTTGAAGTCCGATTTTAAAGTGAAATTAATTCCAAAGACCACTATTGGATTTAATGGTAAAAATTTATTCTAATTTCACTTTAAAACCAATTAAAAATATAATCTAATCATATAAATAAATTATATTAAAACGAGGTTTTGAATTAAAATACAACATTTTACACTATTCATTAAAAAAAAGAACTTTATCGGAAAGATACCAAAAATTTACACAAAGTAAATTTTGATGTCCCGATTCTAAAGAAGAGTTTTATTTGGTCCAAAATAATGTATAAGAGTGATCAAAACTATATTTAATGACAGTTCGCCATGAAAAGGCGATAAGTGAACCTTTAGTGAAAATTAGGGTATAAAAGCCTAAAATTGAATTCTTTCCGTATTTTAAGCCTTTATCTTTTATTGGATAAATGTAAAAACATTTAAAAACATATATAATCATATTTTAGTTATTTCTATCCATTCCCGCCAATACAACGGCTACATGTTAACTGCCATTTAAAATAATATTATTTTATTATTAGAGTGCAACGTAAGATTCCCAAGAAACTCGTTGTTGCGTATTGGGTACGCCATCGAGCATTACATCCCCTTTAAAGTAATATTAATATTTGATTCACAAATATGGATAAATATAAAGATGTTATATTCTTTATTTACCCGGGGTGTTACAAAGAGTACTTAGCGAAGTTTACAAACCTATCGTGCTACTCCCTGGATATAGTTTGAGACTCGTTTTTTAGGGCTCAGACCTTCGATCAGGGCTTACGCAGAGACATCTGGTAAGGTGTGGTTTCCTTATGATTACCCACATATGCTGGAGTACTAGAGCGAGGCTTGGTGGTGGAGAGCTTTCTAGCTGAGCAGATTAATCCCGTCAGTGTTGGGCATGTGGTAGTTGAGACTTCGACAACTGGTATCCGGCAATAGGCGCAGGGGTCTAGACATGGCCGATGTTTCATGAGGCGACCCCAGGATGGAGGATCTGAGGCTCATGGATTACAGGGATTGCAAGCCAGTTTTGGTCAGTCGTAGGAGAGGCGGTGTTACACTTGCGATGGTCAGGGACATCTTGCTAGAGATTGTCCGACCCATCGTGCTACTGAGAGGGATCCAGTCGATAGGCCCCCTTGGCAGCGACAACGTCTTTAGTTTGGAGGTCCATATGGCGGCGGACGTGGCGACAGAGCTGGTGCAACAGTTGGAGGTGGTAGGCGGTATCAAATTCCACCACCACCACCCCCAGGTGGTCCACGCCGAGCTCAGGGAGCTAGAGGTTAAGGGAAAGGATAACTGCATTCCCTAGAGGCTATTGACCTAGAGGCTCCATAGATGGATATAGGTACACCTTGTGTCCTTTCTACTTTCTGCAGTAGTTTTGATTAACACTGTTTAGCGGTACTCTTCCCTTTCTGTTGCTTGATTGAGTTTTTTTTTCAGGGTGTTGGTAAAACCCTCTGTGGGTGTTGTTCGGTGTGCTTAGAATGCTGAGGAAGAGGGATCCTTCCCCCACTGAGACATGTTTTTGTGATACGATTAAAACTGTACAGGCGAGTCAGTTCTGCCCAAGGCAGATAGTTTTGAGGTGTGGTGGATGAGTCCCTCAGACTTATGTGTTCGGGCTGGGGTGTTTGTTGGCGAACTCACTGGCATGGGAGACCCAGTTGAGAGTCCAGTTTCTTTCCTTGTGCTTATGGATTTTTGAGGATGAAAAGTTCTAAGGTAGGGAGGATGTAGCGACTCAGGTTTTGGCCTTGTCAGACTTTGGAATATTCCTATGTATAATTCCAGAGCTAGGCGCGAAGACAGCGTGCGATTCTAAGGCCCGATGTTCTCGAAATTAATTTTATAAAAATATTAAGTATTTTTATAATATGCACGTGGAGGGGGTGCATTTTCTCCTAAAATATAGCTCAGAACAGGAATCCGAGGGCACAGTTGCGTCCAGAGCGTGCCGTTTACCTTAGGCGGGGTGTGAACTTTTCGAGCGTGAGCCTGCTATGGAAAAAGCCACCAGGGGAGTTTTTGTAAATAAATGGACAAGTTTCTTTAGGAGATTCAGTTCGAATAACTCCTAAACAGAGTCTTGGATCACAATTCTGAGCATGCCGTTGTGTTCAGAATGTCGCGTTTACCCTAGGGGTGACTTAATATTTGTTGGCACCGGGTGTCTGGTCGGGGGTCGGGTCGGATCGGGAAGTTGAGTTGATATTTGTTTTGAAAAAAAAACATATAATCTTCTCTCCCCCCTTTGTACATGAAGAAGCCCTCTCCTCCTAATTTCTTCACCGCCGATCCGCCAAATCGAGCAAACGAAGCACCATCGGTCTCAGATCTTGACGGCGGATGCTCCTGGATCGTGCAGCAGCAGCAACGGGTCGGGAAAAGCGTCGGTGTTCTGCCAAAAGGTAGGAGGTTTGAGTTTTAAAATCTCGGATCCCGTTTTTGTGTTGTTTTTCTTCAAATTTTCGTAAGGGTTGTGTTGTTCGAGTCCCAAGCTTTCCGAAACATGTTTCAGATATGAATTTGGAGCACCGGGGTGCTCCTGGTGGCTCCTGAAAGTTTTTCGGCGGTGAGGGTGGCAGCCATGGTGGATTCCGGTAAAGAAGTGGCAGCACAGCGATCTCTGGTGGAGGCACGACGGAATCTGGAAACGGTGCGGCAGAATCCTGCGACGGCGCGGCAGTTTCCGGTGGTGGCGTGGTGGTTTCCGGCGAGGCAGGCGGTGGTCCAGCCAGATTTTTCCCAGGGTTATTTAAACCCCTGTAACTCGCAAACCAGAAGTCCGATTTGAGTGCCATTTGCGGCAACGCGAAGCTTGCATCGAGACAGAACTATTGAGATTCTTTAGGGAATTTTGTGAGTTGGGTTTTTGGCCCAGGGCCATGAAACGTTAAAAATAATAATAATATTTTATTATTTTCAACTTCGATCCGCCATTACTCCTGCACGGAGTGTCCAAATGACATGTCGTCAGTGGTGTTTAGACCTTGATGATATGAAGTAATTTTAAAGATAGTTTCTGGGTGTTGGGACCGAGAATAGGGTGTGGGCCCAACGAGGCCGGGTTCTGGCGTTTACGGAGAAACGTGACTTTTCCGCTAGGTGTTCGTTTTGGACGATCGACTAGTCGATCCCATGTGTTTTTCCGAGGGGATTGCAATGGTGTGACTCGATTGATGAGTTTTGGGATCTTGGTGTGGGCCCCACCTGGGATGGCTATGGTGAATAGTACTTTTTTCCCCGGGTGTCCGTTTTGGACGATCGAGTAGTCGATCTCGTAGGTTTTTCCAAGGGGATCTTAATGGTGTGATCCACTTGATGAGTTTCGGGATCATGGTGTGGGCCCCACACGGGTAGTCTATGATGAATAGTACCTTGTTCACCGGTTGTACGTTTCGGGTGAGTAAATATCCTATCCTGCATGTTTTTCCGCATAGACCGCGATGGTGGCCTCGGTATCAGCCTAGGAGGAGCACAGTGGGGCGATGTTGCGGGTCGCTTTGGTTTGCAATGTTTGGACTAGCAATGGTTGAGGGAACTCCCTTGGTTCGCTCCTACGAGGGTTCGTGTGCCATCACAACCGTGGTATGGGTTTGTGATCCCCTCAATTGGATCTCTAATCTGTTAGAGTTGTGGAATCCCTCCGGTGGGCCCGTGGCGGGATCCTCTAGCTTCGCTACCCTAGATCAGGTTCTTGGTATCGCTGTAGCCGCTTATACATGGGTGGTGACCCCTATCTAGCAGGTTAACTTTCATAGGGTTTGTGGCATCATCGGGAATATGATCTCCTATGCATTGGGTCATGCTCAATAGGGTTGTGGTATCATCAGGTATACGATCCCCTACTAAGAATATGGTTTATAGTAGGGTTGCGACATCATTGGTTATAAAATCCCCTACTCAGCGCGTGGTTTCGGTAGGGTTGGTGCATCGTCGATTCGATCCACTAAAACGCGAGTTATACCAGATGGGGTTTTGGTATCTTCATGACTGCCTTGATAGGCGGCGATCCTCTATCTGAGTGATGTGATTTTGTGGAGCACCAGATCGGTTTGTGGTATCCCCAGCGGATCCTGGGAGTGATCCCCTATCTGTGAGATCTTCGAATACCAGATCGGGTTGTGGTATCCCCCACCGGATCCTGGGAGTGATCCCCTATCTGTGAGATCTTCGAATACAGGTGTGGGTTCTGGAATCCCCTAGCGGACCCTAGGAGTGATCCCCTATCTGAGGAGTTTTGTGTTTTTGCTGTTTCAGCGTGACTTTCTCAGTGATGATATCCGACGAGAGTGATCTCTCTGGTGAGAATTTGGGATGTTTGTGTGGGACCTGTTGGAGTGTATCTCTCAGACGAGTGTAATCTAGATGATAGTGCTCGTGGAGTGTGTTCTCTTGGTTGTGAACCATTTCTGGTGATGAGGTCGGTACCTCTTGTGGCTTGGTGTGTGTATCGAGTATATCTGGATGTTCATGGTATATGTGTGGACGTATATCTGTGTGGATGCTCCTAGTATATGTATGGACGTATACCTGAGAGAATGCTCATAATATATGTTTGGGCGTATACCTGATCCGATGTTCAAGGTGTATGTATGGGAATACACCTGAATTGAGCCGACTAGTTTTGTTAGCTGAGGATGGTCTCAAGATGGAGTTTCTCTCTCGTCTAGGTTCCCTCTGGATGGGATGAGATGACTATTACCTTTCAGTTTCTCTCTTTTGTTTTGGGTTTTGGGGAGCCTACTGAGTATTTTTATAGTCACCCATTCATGGGCTTTTCCTGCACATGTTTGTGTCTTGTGCAGACCACAAACATTTCGACGGAGTCCCAGGAGGACCCAGAGCAGGCAGAGCTTTGTGAGCGAGACTGACCGGGGTGTTTACCGGAGCTGTGCCGAGGAGCTTATAGGTGTGTTCTTTTGACAACGATCCCCTCCTTTGGAGAAGGTTGGAGGCTTTTACAGTTTTCTTTTGGTGTGCCCTATTTTTTCCCTTTTTTACTTCTGTTGCACTCTGGTTTGGGATAGATGTATGCATGCATTTTCTTCTCAGTTTTATATATCTCTACACTGTTTCTTGGAGGTGTATGTGGGTGCGTGTGTACAGGTACCTTAGTTTAATGCCTCCTATGTGTGTGATAGCCTACTCGGCACTAGCCACCAGCCCCTGTCCTACTGGAGGTGGGCTTGGGAGTCACTGCTTGAGCCCCGTTGGGTCGGGTCGTGATAAGTGTAATATTTATTGAGAAGACATGTTTCAATGAATGGTAATGTTTAGTATTTTCAGGTTCTATATTACCAATGAGATACATTACCCTATAAATACGTGTAATCTTTCCTCAAAATTTTCATTTTCATGAAAATCAAAGTAAACTATGCGTGTGGATAATATATGGAATCTCATAAAGAAAAGTCAGTCCATCAAGAAGGTGGGATTACTGAGCATGTTTTCAAGATTACTTTATAAATTTTATCCTTTATGGGTTTATCTTATGATATGTCAATTTTTGGTAGAAATATATAATAAATCCAAACCATGGAATGGTGGTGTAAAGACCCGGAATTTCCGTGGAAATGTTTTTCTTAAATACAAGGGAATTTTGCGAGTCCGCGAAAATTTACGGTGCATGATTCCGAGGCCCGGTGTGCCCTGAATCAATTTCTAAAGTTTTATTTGGGTATGTTTAGTAAATGTACGAGTGAGTTTTTATAACTTTTGAACCAGTGCTTGGAACTGAAATCCGAGGGCACCATTGAACTCGCAGCGCCGATATTCGCTTAAGGAGACTTTCACTTCGATAGCAGTGAGTCGAGTTTAAAAGTTAGTTTTTGAGTTTTCATAAAAAAATAATAAAATAAAGTGAAATACACTTTATTTTATTTGAGCTGCCATGTGGGTGAATGGTAGTTGAAACCTCCTATTGGAAGTTGAGGGTGGGACCACCGCACCTTAACCTCCCATGAGAGGTTATGGTGGTGGGGCCCACCCGAACTCAACCTCCCATGAGAGGATTAATGTGGTGGAGACCACCCGGGGTTTTAACCCCTTGAAAATCCCCATTAAAGTGGAGAAACCCTCAAGAAAAAATTAATATAGGGGAGCCTCTTCAAATCCTCTTTATTTAACTTGTGCTAATCTCCCCTAATTAATTCATGCCAACTCTCATGAATTAATTAGGGGGAGCCTTTTAATTTCATTCAACCCTTTGAATTTCTGTGCCAACGAAATATTAGACAACTCAATCTAATATTATTTTTCACTTGGCATTTGGGTGGAAATTGGGAAAGAGGAGAGCTTGGGAGGATTAGAATTATCCCAACGAAGAATGAAGAATGCGTTTTTCCCATGAAGAACACCGGCGACGATCATTCTTCGACTTCTTCCCTGGACACCTACCGACATGGAGCGACTTCCACGAGCCGATGCAGCTTGGTATTGGAAGCGTGTGGTAGATGCGACGAACGATGATTCTCTTCATCTACATTCCGCGACTCTGTCAAAGAATGACGCCCGATGATTAAAGGTAGGGGGTTGTTTTGTGTATTTCTTCTTTCCTTTTTCTCTTCTTTGAATGAAAGGAATTGTTTCATAGGATTTTTAGAATAATTGAAGTTCAACTTTCTTCCTCTTTGTTGAACCAAATGTTATCACCCCTAAACGTGGAGGGTGTAGGCCAAACTAACATGGCCCGACTCCTTCCGCCAATCTCTTTTTGATGTTTCTTCGGCATGGCGATGAGGCGACGAGATAACGAAGGTGGCGACGACAAAGGCCGTGCTTCCCGTGGCCTCTGAAACCCGCACCGTCCTTCCGCACACCCCATCCGAACCATGTCGAATCGTGCCGGTCCTGCCCGCGCCCCGCCGGCCTGCCCGCGGCCTCCCGCGCGCCCTGCCCGGCCTTCCCGGAGCCCTCCCAGCCTACCCGACGCCCTTCTGGATGCCTGTCGGCCTACCCGGCGCCCTTCTGGCTGCCTGTCGGCCTGCCCGGTGCCCTCCCGGCCGTCCTGCCGGCCTGCCCAACCCTCCTTTCGCCCTGCCCGGATGCCAGCTGGCTACCCGGCTGGGTACCGAGCCAGCCCGGCCGAACCGGCTGAGGCCCCGCGCCCCTCGCAGTGCTCCGGGCCGAACCAGCCCCGACCTTTTAGGGCGAGCCACCCGAACCACACCTCTCGTGGCGCTGACCAAACCAAACCAGCTGTGTTCTTTAGGGCGAGCCACGCCCCCCACTGTGACCTCCGGGTTGGGCCGCTCTCGTGGTCGGCTGGGCTGGGCCTAGTGGGCCAGGCCGGACCCATCGGGTTAGTACGGGTCGACCCGAATCGGGTCAGCCTAGACTAAGCTGGGTCAGGTCGGTCTGACTGGGTCGGACTGAACCCGGGCCCACTACCGACCCTTTACTTCCTTTGGACATGTCTTTGGCACCAGACGTCCGTTTGACGAACCGTCAACGGTGCTGGAAATCTTGGATTGTAGCCGTCCCTTTGAGTATACCCCACCGGAGTTCGAGGTAAAGTTGAGATACAGTCAGGTTGGATCGTACACGAATCCAACCGGGCCCCGGGACTAAAAGGCTAATAACTCACAGACCGAGCGTCTGATTGACTCGCTGTCAGTTGTGTTGAGACCACTATGATGTGGAGGACCTTTGAGATACTTCTAAATGGGATTTCGTGATAGTTGGAGTATCGACCTGTAGCTCGTGGAGCGGATTCTCTCGGAGACGAGCGAGCATAGTGCAGAGACCTAGTAGCTTGCTGAGACCTGATGACTGCTGACCAATTTGACTCAGAGGGTTTCGACTAGCCCACTGGGGAGAACCTTGGTGTCGTGACAGACCCACGGTGGGAAGTGCCTCTGTGTGAGTACGAAAGACCCACGGTACTCGACAGAAGGAGTAGCTCAGCAGGCTACGAGGGGGAGTGCCTCTGTGTGACGCGGCAGATCCACAGTGGGGAGCGCCTCTGTGTGATGCAGTAGACCCATGGTACTCGACAGGAGGAGTACCTCAGTAGTCCAAGGATAGTAATAAGCGCCTCTATGTGACGCGGCAGGCCCACTATACTCGATAGAGGAGGAGTACTCCAGAAGCTGAGGTTTCGACAGTGTGACTGGGAATATTACTTGATACTACCCCTAGAATAAAATCCTAGTTTGAGCTGAGTCAGAAAATTTTGTGTTTACCTCATGATTGAGATGGATTACTTGATAACTTAGGTATATGTATGGGCATATACCTAAGTAAGGTTATCTGTAGAGTTCATAATTTTTGGTTTATCCTTGTTGGATTTTGTGAGACCTTGAGGGTCTTGGGGTCCCTAGTGAGTGTCGTTATACTCACCCCTACACGGGCTATGTCCACACCTCATTGTGATGGATGCAGACGATAGACAACATTGAACGACGCTGAGTGTACCAGGACTGGACGATACCCGGAGGTGGACCACACGAAGTGATAGTACACGGAGGAGACGGATGGACGTGGAGTGCTGTGGAGGCTTTCTGTACCTACCCTTCTGGTAGGACTTCCCGTTGGATGACCTAGTAGCTGTTTACCTTCCTTTAGTTGTACTTGTACTTTCCGTTTCCTTGTACTTTACAGTTGGGATTGAATTTCTGGCCCCTTTTACTTTTCAGCACTCCTTTGTACATAGTTTTACTTAGTGTTTTTCTTCCAGCTTGTACTCTATTTGTGTGTGTTTGTAGTTTATAAATGAAATGCCATCCCAGCTTAGAGATTTACGTCTTTGGTGCTAGTCGCCAGCCCCTGGCCTATGGAAGGCGGGTTTGGGGTAGTCACAGCACGGGTCCAGAGGATGGGTCGTGAAAAATTGGTATCAGAGGAGTCAGTTATACCGAAAAACTTAGGACATTGATCTTTCTTTTCTGTGAATAAATATTATTAAGGGTACCAACTACAGTTTTTAGTTAAGGGAGTCCAGTGTTGGTGCAGCGGCCGACGTATCCGTACACCAGAACCCTGACTTCTGATTTCCGACTCAGTGCACGAAAACATTGATTGTGTGTATGTTTTCAAAAGTTTATTTAAGTTAGCTCAACCTGTTCAGCTCACCAGGTATAATCTTTTGACCATGTCGCATCTATTTCATTCAGGATACCTCCCTACAGACGACCAACTAGAGCCCCGAGAGATGTACGCACAGATGCCCACCAAGCGACAAGGCCTCAGTGCAGGGCCCTCTTCCAGCGAAGGCACCAGCGGTACCACAACCCGTTGGGCCACTGATGCCACCATCCCTAGCAGTATACGATACACGCCGCTTGAGCACGTTGCATGAGTTCCAGCACTAGAGGCCACCCAGGTTCCGGCGAGAGATGGACCCACATGCGGCTGAGGATTGAATGGAGGCTGTGGTGAGAGTCTTCAGACTGGTAGGGACACCAGCGGACCTTATGGTTATCCTTTCCATGAGTCTCCTTCAAGAAGAAGTAGGCAGATGGTGGATCCTGATGCTCCAGGTGCATGACGAGATGACACTACTATGGACAGACTTCGAGGGCCTATTTTGGGTGGAGTTTGTCCCAGCCATCCTTCGTGGGGTACAGATTCAGGAGCTACTGCATCTACAGTAGGGTAGACTGATGGTAGCTCAGTACTCAGCGAGGTTCACCGACCTCTCACACTAATCCACAGATATGGTGCGGGACCCATTATTTAGGGCTCGAACCTTCGAGCAGGGGATCAGGTGAGAGATCAGGGCTTCGATGATCTCACTCAGCATCCTGACGCAGGCAGAGGTGCTAGAGAGAGCCATCATGGTGGAGAGTTTCCTTACTGAGCAGTCTCCGGTAGCGGGACCCACAATTAGTTGACATGTAGTGGAGTCTTCGACAGCTGGAAGTAGACAGATGAAGTAGAGGTCAAAGAGGACCAGACCCACAGGTGGACGACCGCATGGCTCAGGATCAGTTGTGTGGGGAACCCGGGGCAGTGACATTCATGTCAGGAGTAGACAATGTTACACATGCGGCGGGCAGGGTCACATGGCTCGTGAATGTTCGACCCGCCATTCAAATGATCAGCAGATAGTAGAAGGACTACCCAGGAAGAGACATATATTCGATCTAGGCGGTCCATAGGGAGCGGGTGGATGTGGAAGATGAGCTGGTTGAGTAGCTGGCAGTGGGTGACATTTCAAGGTGTTACTGCCACCACCACTAGGAGGTCCACTCTGACTGTAGGGAGCAGGTGGATAGGGGAGAGCTCAGCTTCAGGCAGCTGAAGCATACGACCATGGCTCTCTGGAGATGATTCGAGGTACGATCTGTGTCTACTACACCTTAGCTACAATACTTATATACATAAGTGACATTCACTCTTTCATTTCCACTACCCTCGTTCGGAGCTCGGAGATTCCGACGGAGCCGTTGGCTTGATCCTTACGGCTAAAGACTCCTACAAGAGCAGACTTGACGATTACGCACTGGTGTCGGTAGTGTGATCTTACTCTAGGAGGAAAGAGATTCGGCTGGGATCTCCTCTTAGTGGCGTCGAGGCCTTATGACATCATCTTGGGTATGGACTGGTTATCTACAGTCCACGCTCAGATCAACTGTATTAGGCGCAAAGTGTAGTGTGTCTGCACGGATGGAACCAGGTTCACCTTCACCGGTGAGAAGGGAGCCTTTGCAGCGTAGGACAGACTTACTCAGAGGAGGGTGCAGCCGATCACTCATCAGTTGGCCTACCTTACCCTCAGAGCAGTAGATGTGGAGTATCCGAGCTATCCTGTAGTGGTGGACCAGTACGTGGATGTTTTCCCTGACGATGTTCCAGGACTACCTCCTCGTAGAGAGGTGGAATTTTACATTGATCTGTACCCCAGGACGACATCGATATCTATACCATAATATCATATGGATCCCGCTGAGCTTCGTGATATGCAGGTACAAATAGAGGACTTACCAGGGAAGGGATTCATCCGGCCCAGTGTTTCTCCCTGGGCAGCCCTGATTCTGTTCGCCAAGAAGGCAGATGAGAGATTGAGTATTTGTGTCGACTACCTTCGCCTGAACCAGGTGACCGTGAATAACAAGTACCCACTTCCAAGAATTTATGACCTCTTTGATCAACTGAAGGGGGTACGGTGGTTCTCGAAGATAGAACTCAGATCGGGCTATCACCAGCTCAGATTTCAAGACGAGGATGTGAAGAAGACGACCTTCAGGTGTCGGTACAACCACTACGAGTTCTTGGTTATTCCCTTTGGCATAACCAATGCTCCAACAGTGTTCATGGGACTCATGAACAGGATCTTCCAGCTATACCTCGATCGCTTTGTCATAGTCTTCATCGATGACATACTGATCTACTCGACTACTGAGGAGGAGCATGCTTACCATTTGCGAGTAGTACTGGACACACTTCAGAAGCACCATCTTTATGGTAAGCTCTCGAAGTGCCAGTTTTGGATATGAGAGGTTCACTTTTTGGGACATGTCATCTTAGAGGCTGGAGTTGCAGTGGATCCAGTGAAAATCGAGGTGGTACTTGCTTGGGATCCACCCAGGAGTGTGACGAAGGTATGGAGTTTCTTGAGTTTGGCTGGTTACTACCGGAGGTTCGTCCCAGACTTCTCCAGAGTTGCAACACCACCATCATCCTTGACGAAGAAGGGGAAACCCTTCATGTGGTCAGAGAGATGCCAACAGAGCTTTCGGGAGCAGAGGTAGAGGCTGACTAGTGCCCCCATCTTGAGGCTTCTAGAGGAGGATGTAGGGTATGTAGTCTACGATGATGCATTAGGGACCGAACTCAGGTGTGTCCTGATGCAGGAGCGAGCAATGATCACTTATGGTTCTCATCAACTGAGACAACATGATCAGAACTATGCTACCCATGACCTGGAGTTAGCAGTAGTGGTCTTCGCTTTGAATATGTGGCAAGACTATTTGATGGGCGAGAATCTCACAGTCTATTATGACCACAAGAGTCTCAGGTATATCTTCTCTCAGAAGGACCTGAACTTGAGACAATGACGATAACTTGAGTTTCTCAAGTAATATGACTTCGAGATAGTCTATACTCCTAGAAAGGGGAACTTTGAAGCCGATGAACTCAGTAGGAGATCTGGTATACATCTTCTAGGCGAGGCGACAGAGAAGCTGGCTGCCATACAGATATCCTTTGTGGATAGAGACGGAGAATACTTTCTATAGTCTCTTACAGTCACTCCCCCACTTCTTCGACGAGTCAGGGAAGCACAACATGGGGACGCTAACTGCGATACGGGACGTGCTCAGATATCCATAGGGCATGCAACTGATGGATGTTCTGAAGGTGGGGAGCATGTCATCCTCTTCAGAGGACGTACTATGGTGCCAGTGTCACTTTAGGAGGAAGTGTTGAGTGAGTTCCACACATCCCCTTTAGTGGTACATCTAGGAGTGGCGAAGATGTACCAGGACCTTCGACGACAGCACTGGAGGCCAGGTATGAAGAAGGCAGTAACAAAGTTTGTCTTTCAATGCCTCACTTTTCAGTAAGTGAAGGCAGAGCACCAGGTACCAGTAGGCTTGGTTCAAACTTTACAAGTCCCAGAGTGGAAGTGAGATGGGATATCCATGGACTTCGTGACGGGTCTTCCACGTACGTCCAGGGGACATGACTATATCTGGGTGATCGTCGACTGACTCACCAAGTCGGCCCACTTCCTACCGATCAGAGAGCAAGGTTCAGTAGAGAGCTTGATATGCCTCTACATGTAGGAGATTGTGCAGATACATAGAGTAACTTCTTCTATTTTCTCCTACCGTGATGCACAGTTTACTTCTCGGCTATGGAAGGGGTTGCAGGAGGATTTTGGTACACAAATTCATCTGAGCACCGCCTTCCATCCTCAGATAGATGGTCAGACCGAGCAGACCATTCAGACCCTCAATTATATGCTACGTGCTTGTGTCCTTGACTTTGGTAACATTTGGGAGGATCACTTACCATTGGTGGAGTTTTCCTAAAACAACAACTATCGCTCCACCATAGGGATGACATCTTTCGAGGCGTTGTATGGGCGACCTTGCAAATCACCCTTGTGCTAGACAGACCCAGGGCAGTCAGCACTAGTGGGGCCATAGATGGTACGAGCTACCACATAGAAGATGTAGATCATCTAGGAGTGGATGTAGACTGCACATAGTAGGAAGAAGTTGTATTACAGGAGGTGGAGACCTCTGGAGTTCGAGGATGGTGACCATGTATTTCTACGGGTCTCACCCCGACGAGGGTTACAAATATTTGTCCGAGGCGAAAAGTTATCTCCAAGATTCATCGGACCTTTCCAGGTCCTCAGCAGTGTCGGAGAGGTGGCATACCTCTTGGATCTTCCATTTCAATTACACAGAGTGCACGAAGTCTTCCATGTATCCTAGCTAAGGAGATACGTGCGTGACCCTTCTCACATCATCGACCATGGGGAGTTGGACATCGATGATGGGGAGACTTTTACAGAAGTTACAGTGGAGATTGAGGATTGACAGGAGTGGGTCCTTCGTGGATGGTCGATACCTCTAGTGCACGTACGTTGGCAGCACAGGAACCTCCAGGAGAGCACTTAGGAGCGGGAGGCTTAGATGCGTGCTCAGTACCCCCATTTGTTCCCTTAGTTCGAGTTGTAGCTTACGGGGATGTAAAGCCCTGAGGTGGGGAGAATGTAAAGGCATGAAATTTCCATGGATTTTTTTTCTTAATTAAAAGATAATTTTGCGAGTCCGTGAAAATTTACCGCGCATGATACCGAGGCCCGGTGTGCCCGGAATCAATTTTTGAAGTTTTTTTCGGGTACGTTCAGTAAACGTACGAGCATGTTTTTATAACTTTTGAACCACTGCTCGTAACTGAAATCCAAGGGCACTGTTGAACTCATAGCACCAATATTCGCTTAAGGTGACTTTCACTTTGACGGTAGTGAGTTGAGTTTAAAATTTAGTTTTTGGGTTTTCATAAAAATAATAATAAAATAAAGTGAACTACACTTTATTTCATTTGAGCTGCCATGTGGGTGACTGGTAGTTGAAACCTCCACTTGGAAGTTGAAGGTGGGGCCACCACACCTTAACCTCCCATGAGAGGTTATGGTGGTGGGTCCCACCCGAACTCAACCTCCCATGAGAGGATTAATGTGGTGGGGACCACCCAGGTTTTAACCCCTTGAAACTCCCCTCAGGTCAGCACGGGCGACCCGAACCGGGTCGGCCCAGACTAAGTTGGGTCAGGTCGGTCCGACTGGGTAGGACCGAACCCGGGCCCACTACCGACCCTTTACTTCCTTTGGCCATATCTTTGGCACCGGAGGTCCGTTTGACGAATCGTCAGCGGCGCTGGAAATTTTGGAGCGTATCCCTCCCTTTGAGTATACCCCACTGGATTTTGGGGTAAATTTGAGATACAGTCAGTTTGGATCGAACACGAATCCAACCGGGCCGCCGAGACTAAAAGGCTAATAACTCACAGACCGAGCGTCCGGTTGACGCGCCGTTAGTTGCATTGAGACCTCTGTGACATGGCAGACCTTTGAGATATTGCTACGTGGGACTTTGTGATAGTTGGAGTATCGACCTGTAACTCGTAGAGCGGATTATCTCGGAGACGAGCGAGCATAGTGCAGAGACCTAGTAGCTGGCTGAGACATGACGACAGCTGAACGATTAGACTCGGAGTGATTCGACTAGCCCGGTGGGGAGCGCCTTGGTGTCGTAGCAGACCCATGGTGGGAAGCATCTCTGTGTGAGTGCGGTAGACCCACGGTACTCGATCGGAGGAGTACCTCAGCAGGCTACAAGGGGGATCACCTCTGTGTGACGCGATATACCCACAGTGGGGAGCGCCTCTGTGTGACACAGCAGACCCACGATACTCGATAGGAGGAGTACCTCAGCAGTCAAAGGATAGTGGGAAACGCCTCTGTGTGACGCGGTAGGCCCAATGTACTCGATAGAGGAGGAGTACTCAAGCAGTCGAGGTTTCGACAATGTGACTATGAATGTTACTTGATACTACCCTTAGAATAAAATCCTGGTTTGAGATGAGTCATTAACTTTTGTGTTTACCTCATGATTGGGATGGATTAATTGATAAATTAGGTATATGTATGGGCATATACCTAAGTAAGGATATCTTTTGAGTTCAAAATTTTTTGGTTTATCCTTGTTGGATTTTGTGAGACCTTGAGGGTCTCAGGGTCCCTACTGAGTATCGTTATACTCGCCCCTGCACTGGCTATGCCCGCACCTCGTTGTGATGGATACAGATGATGGATATCGTTGACCTAGGCTGAGTGTACCAAGATTGGACGGTACCCGGAGGTGGACCACACGACGTGACAGTACACGGAGGAGATGGGTGGATGTGGAGTGCTGCGGAGGCTTTCTGTACCTAACCTTCAGGTAGGACTTCCCGGTGGATGACCTAGCAGCTATTTACCTTTCTTTAGTTGTACTTTTACTTTATGTTTCTTTGCACTTTATAGTTAGACTTGTATTTCTGGCCCCTTTTACTTTCCAACAATCCTTTGTACACAGTTTTACTTAGTGTTTTTCTTCTAGTTTGTACTCTGTTTGTGTGTGTTTACAGTTTATAAAGTAAATTCTTTCCCAACTTATAGATTTACGCCTTTGGTGCTAGTCGCCTTCCCCTGGCCTATAGAAGACGGGTTTGGGGTAGTCACGGCATGGGTCCTGAGGACGGGTCGTGACAGGTGGCATAAACCACATTATGGTTTGTTCTGGTGTAAACCACCACATATTAAAGGTCACTAGCATGTGGTTTTATGCATGATAGTTCCCATGTTTTGAAAAAACACAAGACTCAACCTCTTTATCCTATGATTAACTATTATGTTCAATTATATCCTCATGAAATTACGATTATATGAGTTTGATCATATAAAATGATTATTTAAAAATTATAAAACATGTGGAGGAACTATATTTCACATTACTAAGTGTTTTAATGGTTTTAAATGTTTTAGAAATGTTTTATCAATTACGAAACATTTTTGAAATGTTTAGAATCTGAAGGAATTTACTTCGTGTCTATAAAAGTAGGTTCAATCCTTTTTCAAACTATTGTATGATATTTAGATATGGATAATAGGTAATAAATACTTGAAATATAGAACATCAATGCTCTCATTTTCATTAATCCTTCAAATGAAATGTTCTAACATGACTTGGAATAAATAAAATCTATCACAAAAATTAGTAGTTTTACATACCCATGGATACCCCTGGTGGAAAGAGTTAGTTATATACTTATAAGTGATCCCCATAAAGATCATGTGGAGTATCTTGGATATACCAAGTTCAATAGAGGAATGATACATGTACTTCATTTATTTTATTTGGTTGAAACATATAGATCTTGTTCAAAAATCAGTTTTGATTGATTATTTCCTCTATGTTTTTTCAAGAATATTCCCCTCTAAAATCCTTCAATTTTAATTTATTATTATATATATATATATATAAATATATATAATTTAAAATAAAATAGTGTTCTACTTATCAACCTATCAATTCCACCGTAACATCACACTAGTGGTATGACTGATGAAGGGACATGAACCGATCAACACCAACCCACCATTGTGCATGAATATCACAAAAAAAATCATATAGTGGTATTTGTATAAATAGAACCATGGGGAGGTGGATATTATGGAGTTAAACTATTGTCTGTACATGTTTTGATCTCTCCATCCATGAAGAATCATGGAAATATATAAATTAACTATGAGTCTACATATCGAATGGAAGTATACCATGGGTTTTTATTGAATGAAGTGGTTGAACATAGGTGTATCTAATCACACTAGGCGTCCAGTAGTGACTGATCCTAAGGGAGGAAATGAACCTTTAAAATGTTTCATTATTTTTTTAAATTAAATTAAATGATAATTATTATTTAATTAAAAAAATATTATTGGAATAAATTACTCTAGATGATGTTTTGGAATTTTTTGGGTTGTATTTATTGATAAACTGGATTGATAGTGTTTTTTGATGAATTAGGTTGAAAAAGTTTCAAGACCAAGAAGACCTTGAAACATTAATGATAGAGTGGATTTTGATGCACTTGAAGGTGTTCAAGAAGCTATTCAAGAAAAATTGGTAAAGGAAATAATTTTGAAAAGGAAGAATTTTTGTGTAGTATTTATACAACTATGTAGGAGGTACATGATGAACATTTCTTGAAGGAGTATTGTATCCATGAATGAAGCACATGATATAATTAATTTTCAAATATTCTATAGTAGCTGTCTAAAAAACACAAAGGAGGGTGATGTGCAAATCTGTGAATGATTTTGATGGACAAAATTTTTAAAAAAGAAAAATATCACATATAATCTATAAAATCATTAAAAGGACCCTAGTGAAGGAAAATAGTTTTTACAAATTGAGGAATTTCTCAAAGGAAATTTTTGAGGTGGACTTTTCATTTGTTTAAGGTGTAAATTCTATGAAAACCATAAATGAAATATCATACTCAAAAGGAGAAATAATAATAATGTTTCTTGAATTTTATTTTGTAAAATTTTCTATATAAAGTATCCAAGAAATTAGTTAAAGGTATCAAAAAAGAATTAGAGAAAAATAAATATAGAGAAGGGGATTCCATGAAGCAGTCACATGGAAATTAGGAGATCATAAAGTAATAAAATTCATAAATCTAGAGAGTTTACGACGTAGAGTAGTTCATGAAGTAAGGTTGTTCATGAAGGAAGTTACTTCTCAAATTAGGAAACTTTTCTAACTAAGGTTTCTTGTAAAGGATGTTAGTTCAAAATGGAATACTATTTTTAAAGGATGATATAATGTTTATGAAGGTATAAAGTTTATAAAGGATATTTCATGAAGTAAGGGATGTTCATAAAGGAGTATATTCCTAAAGGGATTACCTTGGAGTTAGATTTTACATGGTAAATGGGATTTTATCTCATTGATGAGAAAAGAGAATCATGTCGCACCCACAATTTTTGATCATGGTTATAGGAAAAAACAATGGTTATAACAACCATAGGATCCCTAACAATGGCTATAGGCTATTACCATGCTTGAGAAGGATATTTTCATGGTTTTGGAGCATAAAAATATACCAATTTCCTACTAGTGTATAAACAATGAGGCTTTATCAGAAGTGGATCATAAAAAACTATATTCCAATTCTATAAGAATCAACTCTTTAAGGGAATATTTATCCAACATGATCTACATGAATGTGATTTCATATAAATCCTTTCATTCCATGTGGGAAAACCGCTTAATATTTATGAAGGTGACTCAAATATATGATAAAATAAATTTTAAATTTTGTATAACAGGTATAAGGATATGGTTATGTACCCAAATGAATATGTTGATGAATTATTTGATTTATAAAATGTTATTTAGAAGGATATACATGGCCTCATAAAAACCCTCAATGATTTAAATATCGTAAAGTGAATCCTGAGAATATTACCACTTCATTTTAATCCAAAAGTATCTATGCTTGAGGATAAATATCCAAAATATATGACATTGGATAGTCTTTATAGTACTCATGTTTCATATGGAATAAGGAATGATGTTAATAAGGCTATGAAAAAGGTGAAGTATTAATAGGTATCATTTAAGTCAATGAATATGCTCATAATGGAGGATGATCAGGAATAAATAGAGTTTTATGAAGTCATGTAATTCCTATCATCAAATATAAAAGGTAAAAGGAAAGTTCAAAGGTAAATTTCTACTCATGTGTTTTTAATGTGGAAATTTAGAGCATCTTGCAGTAATGTTCCCAAAGAGTTTTCAAGTATATAATGAGTTCCATGAAGTTCTCATGAATAAATCTTCATCTAGTGAGAAAAGTAAAAGGATTAATAAGAAAAATTTCTTTAAAAATAAGAACTTTATTTTATAAGAGGATAATAACTTAGAAAAAAAGAGGTAGAAGAGATTAAAGACTAAAAAGACTCCAAAAAAGATGTTATCATAGCTATTGTAGACAAGTCACAAACTAAGGAATAAAAAAAAGATGGTGGAATAGAGGTATAAGGGATAGTTGATCTTTAAGAAGAGTTGGAGGCTACTCTTGAATAGATAGATGTTTAGAGAGAGAAAAAAAGAAATACAATGGAGTGGTTCATGATTCAAAACACTATATGCTCCAGTAGGAATAAGAGAAGTCCAAGTTGAGGGAGGAAATTGAAAATATCAAACATGAAATGATAGAATGATTTGAGAAGGTTATTGAGGAAAAACCCAAGTTCAAAGAAAAGACATAGTTAATCAAGGATTTGACTAATATAGTGAAATATTGAATCAAATTCATTAATGTGATTGAGGGAATATTCATCAGTTTATGTTGAAAAATATAATACCAAGAAGGAATATTCACTTCTAGTATAACATCATAAAATCAAATTTTATGGTTTGAAGATAAGGTGAAAAATAATGGAGGTCAAATAGGATATTTATATAATTATCCATAGAAGAAAAATTCACATCAGAATAATGAAGCCAGTACGGGTCTTGATCTCAAGTAGAAGGATATAATGGTTGATTCCAGACAAAAAACATCCACTCCAAAGTTTAAGGTTTATTTTTGTATGAATCATAAATAGAATAATCAAAGAAACCAAAATACCACTAGAGCCATATAAAGGACATGAAAGAGTACACCAAAAATTAGGTGGTGTTGTTGTGGAAAGATGAGAATCTCTCAAAATTCATGTTCTATATCGAAGAGATACTATAGAGAACAAAAGAAATGAAGTCAGCCACATAATATCTAAGGTATGTGTTTGATGGAAATTGTTTTTGGTGTGGAATAAATGGTCATATAACTAGGTATTTATCATTGATGAGATGGAGGATTATGCCTATATAGACCGTAGGAGATCATACAAAACATCTCAAAGAATCATAAAGTGAGTTGAAAACCCAAAATAAATTTACAGATTAGTAAGATGATGTTGGCATATTATATTTTAAGGAAGATCAAGAATATCAATCAATAATAGGTGTGATGTAAAAAACATAGATAGAAAATAAAAGTTCTATAAAGGTAATAGTTATATATTTTTCCATGAAGAAAATAGATTGATACATAGTTTAGATCATTGAGAGTAGATGCACTTCTCACATGATAATAAATAAAAATATTTTCAAATGTATCAATCATAATAACAAAAGTTTCATTAGATTTATAAAAGATGAAATAAATGGATCAGGAAAAACCAAATTTTTGGGAAAATAAAGGATATGTGTGGATATATTGTTTATTTATGGTATTGGCCAAAACTTACTAACTTTAAGTCAATTGTGTGACTCAAGACATGAAATGAATTTCAACAAGAAAAATTGTGTCATCAATGGGAAGGATGATATAATTATAATGAAAAGTAAATGCCAAAAGGAGAATCTACACCTTATTAGTGGATAATAAGATATGTTCTTTCTATATAAGGAATAAAAAAAAGTCTATGACATAAAAGGATTAGTCACTTGAGTCAAAAATCCATTGAAGATATGGTAAATAATTATGGATCTCATGATCTCCCTACACTGTCATGTGATCATACACACACATGTGATGTTTTTCAAAAAGGTATGATTATTCAAAATATATACAAATCAAAAGACCATAAGTTATTAAGGGTGATCGATTTAGTGCGTATTGATGTTTTTGAACTGCTATCACAAAGGTCTATTGATAATAAGAGATACAATGTGATGTTTATTAATGATTATAATAATATGGAATAGTTGATGGTTATCTCCCACAAGTCTGAGGTGTTCAGTTTCATTACTCAGTATAATATGAAGGTTGAAAAGATTCTTGGGTATAAAATTATGAAATTCAAAATTTATAATGGAAGATATATTACTAATAGTCAAGTGGTGGATTATCTCATGAAGTATGGGATAAATCATCAAGTATCATCAGTGATAACTCCTCAACAAAATGGGCCAGTTTATAAGTGAAAATAGATCATAAAAAATGGATAAGATGATAATTATTTTGAAAGACCTAACTTAGAAGTTTTATAAGGAATCATTCATGACCTTAGTGTATATTTATATTAGTGATATATTATCTTTTGGGGAAGAAAATACTCTATACAATATGGAAATAATTTTAGTGACTTGGGTTTTCCTTGAACAAGACTTAAACTAATTTTAAATTTTAGAGTTATGATACATCTATTAGGGTAAAAAAAAATTTACCCTAGTAGACATCCTTGAAAAAATTATCTGACTGTTATTTTAAACCTAGGGGTTGTTTTTTACCCTTGGGAAAAGTTGGTGTTAAGTTGTGAGAATTTTATATACATGAAAATAAAATTTTAAATATAAAAATATTATTTTTAGATAGTGTGTGTTCATTTTTAGGAATTATGATTTTCCATCAAAATAAAGTCACAAATGGGAAATATGAGACCACTATTGAGTATGTAATGGTGTGTTTACCCTAGGGTCACTATAATTTATGTTTTTATTGAGGTTTTGGGTTTTATCCATCATTATTTGATAATTAAATATATTAGTTAATTGGAATTATTTTTTATTACTTATTTATTGTACCTAACCCCAATTACCCATATTAACTCAAATTTAACCACCTTCCTCTTGGGTTAGATACAAGGAAACCCATGATGGTATGGGATAGGAATATGAGTGGATCATTGGGTGTATTGTGTTCTTTTAGGTTGAAATCAATGAAACAAACTCTAACTTTGATGTGGATGATGTGATGATAATTCACTATCGAGGTAGGATTTTTTTATTTCATTTTGATTATGTTTTTCCTGAAAATTATTTATCAAATTTATAATTTGTTTTTTGGTATTGAACTTGATCTTGGTGAAATTTATTTTATGGTAGAAATATTTATCTCTAATTAATTATTTAATTTTTTATGGATCATTGTGAGGGTATCATACATCAGATTTTTTTCCACCTCTATTTTCGAGTTGTATGAATTCTTGGTGTGACTTAGACCTACCACCTTAGTTGGTGGAACTGCATAGAGGGGATAAAGAGGAAACATATGGGGAGATCGATATTGGCACATGGGAATCTCGATAGTGTGATATAGGAATATTGAGGACCACTGTAGTGGTTTCCAGTAGCAAAAAAGGAGGATTCATCCATGATTTGGAAAATGAAAATGAGAGGTAGTGTTCCTAGTGGCTCCCATGGTGTGAGTTTGAAGAAAGGGGTGGAGGAACACCAGGGTTTCCCCTTATCCATTAGATATTATAGGATCATATGATGTCCCACATACCACATGGTGCGTGGGGATGTGTTGGGCCTACCCCATTGTGGATCGGGTAATATGGGCTGACCAACCTAGCGTGGGTCCTATTTTATTAACCTATGTGTGAAGAATTCCCAATGGTGGTCACTTTTGGTTGGATTTTCCTAAAACAACATAGGTAGGCACGTGCGGCATGATCAGGTTAGGTTTTCTTGGTGTGTGTGGGTGCCACACGCCAATTCTCATAGGTTCCATGCACCCATTCTCTTAGTCACACATGGGAAACATGCACACACTAGGTCCTACCCACCTCACCACACCACATAGAAGGCCTAAAGTCCACGAAATGGCCTATTTTTTCCTTCATGAATCTATTTTTCATCAGGTTTCCATTTTGAATAAATAAATATATCATCTTGAGTATTTTTTATATATATCACAATGGTGTGGTTTGTTTTTAATTTTAGTCCATTTGTTAGGAAACATAGTAAATTTTTTAATTTAAATCTATGGGTCACATCATAGGGTTTGAACATGAAAACCTAATAATTATTGGGTTTAAATAATTTCCACTTTTATTTTGTATTCTATTCTGCAAGTTTTAGGTTTATCATATTACTACCAAAGTATGTTATCTTCCTCCCACCTATTGTGTTCTACCCCTATCTTCTATATAATTTATATGCACTACTCATGGTGTGGGTCCTTGATATCTGAGGATATATCCTTCCCCCATTTTCTGTGTGTCACTCGAGGTGTGGGTCTTTCACTAGGGTCAGTTATCCCCCTTGACTAATACTTTTCCCATGGTGGAGTTTCTGTCTCCCACTATGATTCATTGTGAGGTGACATGGGTTTTCTCATAGCCTGGGTGATTATCGTAGTAGGGATTGGTTCTCCCTAGATAATATCTATCCTTGTTGTGGGTTCCTATAAGGTTTTTTACAACTACAATGGTATTGGTAGTTGTAGATAATTGGACATGGTACCCCCATTTAACCAACACCCATTCTTCAACAAGGATCTATTCCTCCATTGGTGGTTTCTATTTATACCTTATGGCGAGGTAACCTTCAGAAGTGTCTAGGTTTTAAGTGTTGAAGCTTAGAAAGAACCACCTAGATCTGAGGAATATTCTCACTAAGTTGTTTCATTATAATGATCTATAACCAATATCTTTGATTATGAAAGAGTATTTTCCTTCCCTAAATTTTTTTTACTGATTTTATTTAGTGCTCAGACCTCTGAGATGAAGGATCATGTCGGGGATACTTATTTTATACATGAAGTTATTTTGTGATATTCCTTGTGGAGGAGACCTATATTTCTTCTTTTTATGGATGAAAAGGTGTTTAAGGTGGACATGATATAGTGTCCCCAATTTACCCCTATGTGATACTTAGATCACTTTTGAGTTTTAGAGTTCTAGGACCTCCCTAGGGGTTAAAACAGAAAATTTTCCCCATTAGACAACCTTGTAAAAACTTTCAAATGGTTTCGTTGAACCTGATGTGTGGTTTATAACCTTGGTTAGAGTTGGTGTGAAGATTCAGGCTCTTTTAGATCCTCAAAATAATATTTTATGTATAGTAATATTATTTTTATTCCTTCCCCATGAGGGTTTTCATGAATTATTATTTCCCCCTAAAACTAATCCTTAGATGGGAAATATGAAACTTCCATTGCGTCTAGAATGGTGGGTTTAACCTAGGAGAGCTATAATTTATATTCATATCAGGGTTTTGGGTTTGTGTTCACATAGGTGGAGAATTTAACAGATTAAATAATTGGATTTAATTTTTTTTATTAATTGTCAACTATAATCCTTAGCCCCATAATAATTCATATTCAATTCCCTCTCTCTAGGGTTAGCTATAAGAAAACCCTAAATAGAGGGAGAGAGTAAGATGAGGGGATCATTAGGAAGTTTGAGCTCTTAAAGGACGACATTGGTGAACATAAACCCAATTTTTATGGAGTTGAAGTGATTATTATTATCCATCAAGGTATGATTCATTATTTAATTTTGATTTCATTCTTTAAGAAATTATTTTTTTGGATTTATAATTTTTTGTTTATTCCTAAATTTGATCCTAGTGACATGTATTTTAGTGTATAAATAGTTACCCATAGTTTTTTTATTTTATTTTTGGAGGATTGGCATGGGGACCCTAGTTTCTAGATTTGTTTCCCCCCCTCCATAGTCGAATCGTGTACTTTTTTTTCATGGATCAGACCCACTGACCTCAACTAGTGGAATTAAGGTGAGGGGAGGGAGAGGATACATTAGGGGAGATTTGGTATGATGAATAGTGAAGAGGCATTCCATGATGACATGAGTTGGAAGTAGGGGGAATCTAGGGTTCCGATAACCATCTGATCATGATGGATCAAACAATACCCTACTATCTATGTGGCGGGAGGGGATACTTTAGGCTAAGATAACTAGAAAATCCTAACATGGGGCCCATATTACTATCCTCGATGGGAAATATGCAAGGTGGTGATCTCCTTGATTCAAGTGCACCTAAACTGACCTGGCCAGGTGCAGCTTGCATAGGTACCACATTCCCATGCATGCACTCCTAACCCAATGTACCACATCACATTCCCAGAGGCCACCACATGGCCCGTTTCTACCTTTATGGTGTATTTTTCATATTTTCTTCACTAGGTGTACATTTTAAACAAATAAATAGCCTATAATGAGTTATTATCCATGTATATCACAATAGTGTAATCTATTCATCCATACAATGCCATTTTTGAAGTTAGATATGTAGATTTTCAATTTAGACCTGTGGGAATGATGAAGAGATTTAGGTGTGTTGACCAGAGACTTTTTAAGATCATGTAATACCCCCTCATATTTTGTGTTATATTCAATTAGGTGTAGGTTTTCTGTATTAAAAATAGAGTATATTCACTTCCTCCTACCTACTTTGTGTTACCCCCAACTATTGTGTGCTTTCAGTGGGCATCTCAAGGCTTAGGTGATCTATATATAAATTAAGATCCTTATCCCCATTTTTATGTGATACTTAGGGAGTGGGTCTTTCACTGGGGTCAGTTATCCCTATAGAATGGTACTTTTCCCTTGATGAGGTGCAGGTCCCCCACTATTGTCCACTGTGAGGTAAAGGGGGTTTACTCATAGCCTAGGTGGTTATGGTAGCAGTGGTTAGTTTTCCCCTAGACAGAATCTATACTTGGTGTAGGACACCCTATGGGTTTCTAGAATTATGATGATATTAGTAGTCTCATAATATATGGGAAAATAATCCTTTGACTAATGCTCATTCTTCAGAAAGGATAGGAACCTCATTTATGGTTTTTGGTGGCTGTCTAAAAGGAATGCTGGACAATTCAGATATTTTAGGACTTTGGATTATTCAAACACACTAGCTTACCTTCAAGATGAAATATATAGATAATATATCATCTTTAGACTACATGGTATTTTTGGTACTTTGATAATTTCTATGTTCTTATGAGAGGATCATAATTAACCTTATGTATTGCCGCTAATATAATAAGGACAAACCTTCATGAGTTGGAATTTTGATGACATATAACTCTTTGAGTCCCGATATCTTTTGACTAAAAAGAATATATGGGTTTAAATACCTTGTATTTCTCTAATTATTCCCCTATATCAGTGGAATGAGATGGCTTATTTGTTCATTTTTCATTATGGTTTCAGGGTGTTCTATTGAGTATGTTTATACTCACCCTTACATGGGATTTATGTCCACACGTGTTGTGTCTATGTATTTTATGCATTGGTTAGAGATATTCTTGGTGTAAATGGAGTTGGTATGGATTTTTTGGAGCTAAAACCCATTGGTGAACTTGGTGGATGTGGTATTGAAAAATATTAGTGGTTATAATATTTTCTATTTTTGAATTACAATCTTGTTTGGATCCATCTTGTTTCTTGGAATTAACTTCATCTATTTTATATTGGACACCATTTTTGGATGTTGGGAATGTATTTTCCCCATTTTCATTATATATTATGTACTATATTATACTTTTTGGATCATAAATTTTTTCAAATGAATTATATACATTATAGTTAGTTTTATTTATCCTTCTTTCATTATTATATTCTATGTGGAGATGCACATTGTGCATAGGTTCATTAAGATAATAAATCTTATCATGTGAGATATACCTACTTAGTGATAATCACTAGATTTTGACCTATTAAAGAAGAGCTTAGGGTAAAACACATGGATTACTGATACCCAAGTGGTTTAGGTATTTTCAAAAAGATAATTCTAAAATACATTTGAATTTTCAAAATTAAGTCCTTTATTCCCAATATGGAGAAACATAAGAAGATTGATACTCATGGAGATAAAGGAATTTTCCTTAGATAATCATCCAACATAAAGGAATATAAGTGTTTCTATAAAAATACTAGAGAGATTATTGCAATATAGGATGTTAATGTAGTGGAGAATATGATAAAATCACAATTAAATAGGTAGAATATTTATAAAGATAGTGATGATGAGTTGTATAGCTCAGGGGGAACATAAATAGATGTGGAAAAGTCCAAATAGTACACCAATGATGAGTAGTATAAAGTTAGATCAATATCCTTATATAATCCATGAAGTAGAGTTGAAATCAATGAGAAAAATACTATTGGTGATAGGATATTTCCAATTAAAATGACAAAAATGAAGTATTTCTAGAAAACTTCCCTTTTATATCAAGTAGAGAAATTTTATTTTGAAGTGGATTCTGAATATGAGAATTGGGTTTAATAAATGAATGAGGAACTTGAAAAAATAAAAAAAATCAGATATGTGAGATTATTTTAAGGCCAATAGATAAGAATGTCATAAAAACCAAATTGGTCTTTCATGAAAAAATGAATAAATAAAATATGGTAATTCAGAACAAGTCATGACTAGAGAACAATGGATACTCTCAAATCAAAGGTATCAACATAGATGAAACATTTTTTCCAATGTCTAGGATATAAAAAAATCTATTATTCTTGGACATAATGATGAATAGGTGATTCAATGTATTCCATATGGATATCAAATCAACATTTCTAAATGGATTACTTGAATTATAAGTAGAAAGGAAGCAGCCCTAAAGTTTTCTTATTCATGAATATGAGAATTTTTTTTGACTAAAGAAGGTGTTTTATGTTCTAAATAAAACACTAAGAAAATGATATTAAAGAAAATATCAATTCATGAAAAATATTTGTTTCCAGAATGAGGGAGTTGATTACAAACTCTATATCATCATTGAGAGTTATCAAATCATGATGGTGCTCATAAATGTTGATGACATAATATTTTGAGGATCTAATAAAGAATAGTATAAGTATTTTTCAAAATTTATGATATGTGAGTTTGAAGTGACAATGACCAAGGGGTTAACAATTTTCCTTAACCTACAGGTGATATAATTAAGGCATGACACATTCATCTCTCATTCCAAATATACCAAGGAGTTTTTAAAATTATTTTTAATGGATGATTTCAAATTAATGATAAAATAAGTTTCCACTTGAATGAAGTTATAAAGGGATGATGATTGAAAAGTGGTTAATGTAAAAAATATATGTAGATCATAGGGATCCTATTGTACCTAATAGCAACATGACCAGATATTTTATTTTACACTTGTTAAGATACAATATATAAGAGTAATACCAAATAATTCCAATTCATAGTGGTGAATAAAATACTATGATATATAAAAGACAAAATGTATTTTCATTTTATTTATAATAAAACATTAGAATAAGAGTTTTTGGGATATGTAGATACTGATTTTTCTAGTTCAACAAATGATAGAAAGCCAATATCATGTAGTGTATTCTATATTGAAGGAGTGTTCATTTCATGGATTATCAATAAACAATATTTCATTTCATTGAGTTCTATAAAAGTTGAATATATTTTATCCACTCACGATTTCACTCAACTATTGTGGATAAAGCAACAACTTGAAGATATGGGAGTTAATGTGAAGTATTCAATTTAAATAAATTATGATATTTCAATTACTATAAATATTAGAAAAAAACCATCCATCACTCAAGGATAAATCATATTGAAATCAAGTATCACTTTATAAAAGATAAAGTTGATCATGGGTTGGTGAAATTGGAACATGTGACTACCAAACTTCAATTCATAGATATTATGAAAAATGATTTACTTAAGGAGAAATTTGAGAGGTATTAACTAGATCTTTTTTTTATTTTACACCCACACTTAGTTAAGTGTAGATGTGGGATTCTCACTCCCCATGTTATTGTATGTATTTCCCCATTTTTTTTAATAATTATTATCTCTATTTTAGCCACCAAAGGAGTGACCTTTATGTTCATCAACAATGAGGGAGAGAGATATTGTTCTTTAAATATGGAGATATTCATCAAACCCCTTTAGGGGATGAGTAAATATGAGAAAGGGGGGATATATTCTATATTAAATTAGGGGTTTGAAATATGTAGGGGTATTAGTTAAATATTAAGATGATAAAACTATCATAATATAGACTACATATCATGAAGAGATATCATGATGCAACATGGTTGTGAATGAGAATAAGGTGGAACCCTAGAGTTGAACAGAGTGATTCATTGATGGATTTTTCATGATTCCCTTTTTTCTTACACTCATAATGACTCATTTGGGATTAGAGTATATGTTTAGTTAATCTTTGATCACTATATAGAGTTGCAGAGTGAAAATGGTGTTTCAAGTGGAAAGTGTATGATATTTTTCAACAGGATGGATATGGAATTATAAGTATTATAAACAAAACTAAAGGGATATATTTTGGGAAACAATCAATCTAGATGATGTTTTGGAGTTTTTGAGTTATGTTTGTAGATAAAGTGGATTAAAGTTTTTTATACAAAGAGGGTTGAAAAAGTTCTAGGACTGTGAATAATTTTTATCATTCACGAGGGAGTGGTTTTGGATGAACTTAAAGGTTTTTGGAAATCTATGTATGAAAAATTGGTAAATTAAATAATTTTATAAAGGAAGAATTTTTGAATAGAATTTATGGGACCACATAGGAGGTATGCGGTGATAAATTCAGGAAGAAGTTATTTTGCTTCAAATGAAGCATAATACATAAGTTATTTTTGAAGATGTAGCAAAATAGGTTTGTGAACTATGAAAGGGGTGTTATAAAAAGACAATAATTATTTCAATGAAGGAAATTTTGAAAAGGAAAAAATTTCACATAATAGATATGAGAGATAAAAAAGGACTCACATGAAGGAAAATATTTTTTGAAAATAGTGGGATTTTATAGAGGATTTTATATGAGGGTATTATAATTTTATAGATCCTTAAATACAATGTGAATTACAAATGGGAGATCATATATTAAGTGTGAAATATTAATCCTATGTTTTGTGAATTTTTTGGAGTACTTTGTCTATATAAAGGCCCCTATGCACATAGTTAAATGTACCAAAGATAAATTATGGAAAAATAAATTCAGAGAAGGGGACTCCATAAAGTAGTCATATGGAAAGTACGAGTTTATGGAGTAAGAAAATACATGAGGAAATATAGTCCAGGAAGCAATTAATTTTTGAAGTAAGGTTGGTCATGAAGTAAGTAAGTTCACAAAGCATGAAAATTCATGAAGTAATGTTTTTAATGAATAAATTTACTTTATAAAGGAATATATTTCATAAAGTAAAGGATAAAAATTATCAAGGGATATTGTTCATCAAGTTACATTCATGATGGAAAGGTAGATTGTGAAAGAGGTTTTTTATAAAGGTATTACTTGGGAGGCAGATTTACACGGTAAAGGGGATTTCATCTCATTGATAAAAAATAAGAGTAATTTCATACCAATGTTTGTGAGAATAAATTAATATCTAGTAAATATTATCTAAAAATTATTCTATAGGAGCAGTTAGTTCCTTCGAGTTTGGAGAGTTGTGAGCTCTAGTAACAACATGAGATTTTATTATATATTTATCTTTAAATAAATTTATTTGATATATAGATTTACATGCAACACCAAGTTTATAATAAAAAAATAACTATTGAAATATTATTATGTGAAAATTATATCATTTTTAAAATCATCAGGTCAAAATTATCTTAGATTTATTTTTTTGATTTTTCTTAAAAGATTTATTTTTCAGTGAATATTAAAAATACCAATTTTTGTAAAACTGTCATTTATTTTATGTAAATAAAGTAATTTTAATAGTTATTTTCTATTTTTCATTTGGTATTAATTTTATATAATATAACTTTTTTACATTAGGATCATTATTTTATATAATTTTGATATAATTCTAGTTTTAGGCTTAAAAACACATTTGTCTGAAAAACAGTTTTTCATGGAATTTTATGTGTTTATTTTTAAATTAATTTCTCCAAATTATAGGAATTTAATTTTATATGTTCGATTCCATATTTTTAATTATGAGGTTCAAAATTTTAAAATAATTCCTTTTTATTTTTAGGCATTATGAATAGTAACCATCGTAAAATTTATCACCTCTATTTAGGGTAAATCCGGTAATTAAGGTCATAAATAATATGAAAAGACATTAAAAATATATCAAAATTTTTAATTTATTTCATTTTATGATTATATTACATCCATAATCATCCAAAATTCTAAAATATGGCCTTTTGTTTCCATTTATCTTTGATTTGTAACTTTATGACATTTAAGTAATGGATAAAGTCAAAACTATCACTCTCTTAATTTTAATATATATAATATTTTTTAGAAAGGATAAAAAAATTATTTTAAATTATAAATATTTATTTTAAATATTAATTAATTTTTTTATTTAGGTAATTTATTTTTAATTTTTTACTAAATTATTAAGTACTTTAAATTCTTATGCAAAACCGCAGTAGTATTTATTCCATTAATAGAAAAATAAAACAAATGATTTTATAAATATTAAAATAAATACAATTTGGATTAATTATTACATTCCATGAATTTTAAGGATAAATATAACATATTATTGATGTTTTAAATGATTATATTTGAATTTCATCCTTGTATTGATGTTTTTAAAGTCAAATTAAATTAATAGTGTCCAAAAAATTTCATTAATGATATTTTATGAAAATAATATTTTAGTAAATTATTTAAAAATTATAAAAATATTGAAATAGGAAAATGGGGATAAAATAAAGTCTATAATTTTACCCATTTTACATTTATGGTCAAATTTTCCTTTTATTATAACTTTCATGGATCCTATATTTTAAAAAAACCTTGTTATCACAACAATTGTCGAAAGGGTTGACAGAGGTTAAAAAAAGATAAAAGGGTGAAAACATCACCTAAAATTATAAATTTTTTATTTTATGTTATTATTTAAACTCATACTCATATTATATGTAGATTATATCAATTTGGAGCCATTTTTACATGAAACATAATTTATATTAATTTATTTCTTTATGAAATTCCTAGAATGACCCCCTCCCACTAATAAAAGGAAACCCCTTATCCATTTTATTTAAACCATTTAAACTATCCAATTATATTTAAAACATAATTATACACTTTATATTGGCTATGTTATTCCCTAATAATGAACCTTAGTGTCCCTAAAAAGAGATTCAAAGGAGATTTCTCTAAGAGAAGGCAATCGTCTTAACCATGCTATCTTTTTTTACTTATTATTTTACCACCTTTAGTCATTTCCTAAAAATTAAAATATAATAAAAAAATATCTTCCATATTTAGATATTATTATGTTTATTTCATAATATTTATCCATCTCATTATCTATCAAATGTGAAACGAAACCATCGCTCGTGTGTACGGTGAACTCCCTCCTCACAAACCGATGTATTTTTTTCCATCACCGCCTCACATGGATAGATAAAATGATCGAAATAATTAATATATATTATATTTATGAATTAATTATTCTTCTTAAATTATAATATCATATCTACCTTCTTACTTTCCAACCCTTTTAATGATGACGACGTCGCTCATTCGTACGCGTGGGCTACCACCTCCATGAAGGGGTGTGATCCATTTTTTATTTACACTTTACATGGATGGTAATAAGGATAAATTTAATGAATATATAAGATATATATAATATAAAAATTATATTGTAAAGGTGAATTATTATTTACCTTTATTTAATTCTATCTTTTGAAAAGATAAAGCAACGTTCATTCGTACTTACGACCTACTGTCTCCATAAATGATGTAATTCATATTTCTATATCTACCTTTTATGGATGAATCTAAATATTTATGTAATGAATATATATGATATATATATCATTATTAATATTCTGGATATTATGGAACCATAATCAATGTACAATGATTAAAACAACCGAATCAAAATTCTCATGAAAAACGAAGTAGTTAACACCCAAAACAATGATAATAATAAAAGATTATTAACAAACAGGTAATAGGATGTTATAAATGAATCGCAAATGATATTATAGATATGAATAAGGTTCTTTGATAAAATTATAATAAATTAAAATATATTATACATGATTCTAGAGAATATATGAGGAAATTCAAACTTGTGGTAATTGAATTCATCTCAATTTCCACTCCATTGAGACATATTTGGTATTATGAACTCATTTATTTTCATGTGGTGTATATACTGACCCTTTGATTTATTTCAAATTAATATCTATGTATTTATTATTATTAATGTTTTTTTAAAGTTTATACTTTCAATGGTTTACAATTTTATAGTTACCAAATAGGTAAGGATTTATTTTACAATCTCATTTTTTGGAATTTCTCTTCTTTTCATTAATGGAATATTATATTTATTATTTATAAAATCTATTTATTTTTTAATATTATATATATTTAAGGATTTTACATATTTCCTACAAATTTTCCTCTCTTTGTAACTTGAATATGAAGGTTCTAGGTATCGTAGAAGCCCCATTGGTGGGAAATAAATAAAAAAATAATTTGATTTTGAGTTTCCTGAACCCCAATATATGATATTATATGTGACTTTTAGAAATAATTTATATAGAACTGAAGAAATAATTACCTCATATAAGGATCCTTTTTTCGATTATTATTTTGATCTTCCAAAACCCTTTTGTATTACCTTCATTATGTTGTAAGGATTCAAGTGTAGAATCCCTTTAGTGGTGATCCACACACGATCCTTTGATCTTTGAGAAACACCCATTTATTTTTGGGTTCCATTGTAGTGAATAAAT
This sequence comes from Viscum album, assembly GCA_963277665.1. NCBI lineage: Eukaryota > Viridiplantae > Streptophyta > Magnoliopsida > Santalales > Viscaceae > Viscum > Viscum album. Next base: position 490,853,617 of record OY728120.1, read on the forward strand.
TATCATGAATTTTTCATCTTGATTCCTATAATATCCTTAAAGATTGAAGGATTTATTATCATTTTTGAGAGGAATAGAGTAGTAAATCAAGTGAGAGTTAAGTCTGTTGCGCACAATGATTTTCTATTCTTAATTTTCTTTTAACCCTACACAGTAGACATATCCATCTATTTATAGAGCTAGGGTTTAAGTTAAAATATTATTTAATTTTGTACCAGACCTTAAATAATATAGTATTCTTTAAGAAACACCATTCTATGTAATAATAATAATAATAATAATATTTTATGTTGTGTTCTAACTTGAGAAAAAGATAAATATATTTTTACTGACTGAAAAATTAATATTTATCAACAGATGCTCTCTTAGTCTATTCATCCTTTTTGAAATTTATTTAATACCTGAATAAATAAATAAATAATTTTTTATCCATAAATAGGTAATATATATATATTTTATTAACAATTTAGTGAATAAATATTTATCAAGTATTCACGTAACAAATTATTTATTACCTTACGAATATTAGTGATAGATAAAACTTGAATAAAATTATTCATCAGTCATGAGAATAATATTTATTACAATAATTAAATTCAAATAGAATTTAATCTAGAACAATGGAAAGAATTAGTGTGTGATCCTCTATGATTATTTCTCATTGGCATCTAGTGGGATTACCTAAAGTCCAAGAAAACTATCTAGCAATAGGTCAAGGCACCCAAGATAAAGAATTTAAGATCACAATGTTGACTACCACATACAAACACTTGCTGTGTAATATAATTCCTTTATCTCAATATCTCATCAAGCGGGTTTCATATCTGTGACATCAATCCATATTCTTGATACATATTTCATTGAATATATGAAATACACATATCTTTATACCATGGGAATAAAATTTAATGCAATGGTTATATTCCAATCAAAGGGATGAGATATAAACTTTTATAAAGGTGGAAGGGATAAATCCTTTCTTGACTTATCCATTAATAACATGTTATTCATGATGTACCCAACATACCCTATTTCACACCAATATATATTGTAATGTTTTTGGTCATTAAATCTAAGTGAGTGAGTCATGACCTACATAAATGATAATTTTAAAGTCTATGGACCATCATACATGATCATAGATAAGAATATTTGATGAAACCAAAACATACAGAATTCATACTAGAGGGCCTATTCTCATAATCTCCCATCTTGGAGATTACTAAGTGATAACTTTATGAGAATAAAACTCATCTATTTATGAATACTCACACATAAAATTCTACATACTATGTGTCTTATCATAGTATGTTATCCAACCATATAACTATATTTAAGAATATGATCATAGTAATTCAAGGTTATCATTAGAGAGGGGAACTAATATGACCTTATCCACATGATAGATACCCGAGGGAACTATAATATTAAAGTCATAAATAAAAATCAACAATATATAATAATATATTTTATTAATACTTAATTCATTGAATATAAATGTAATCAAAGTTTAATCAGTTTTTCCTAAAGAACAAACTCCAATACAATCAAGTAAAGAAATATTTAAAAGAAAAGAAAATATTATTTCTCTTTTTGATTGGATATATTTTTCATCCATGTCCATATTTTTTTTCAAAATTGTTTTACAAAATTCCTTTTTTATTTACTCCAATAATTTACTAAGGAAATTTTATGTTATCCTTGAATTTTTAAAAGGTTTTAAAGGAACATTTATAATGTTTTTTTAAAAGGGTCATTTTTAACTTTCTTTATAAAAACTCAAAAGGAATGTTTTTTAATATATACAACATTAACAGATTTTACAACTTCCAAAACTATTTTATGATCTTTTAGATTATTCTATACTATTTCCATGGTTTTATAAAGAAAATTATTTATTGAAATCTATGTTAATGTTTTTCTTCCATTTTTCTTTATTATCCAAAGGACATGATTTTATTATAAAAATAATATTTCTGATAAATTTATGGTCATATTTTATCTCTTATTATTTTTTTGGTTGTCAAGTTTCTCTAAAAAAAATTCACTTCCTTGTGGTCATTTTTAATTATACATTACAATTCTATTAAATATATGTATTATTTTTATCGTGGATATGATTATTTATTAAACCGTATACCATTTTTACATATGGTGTTTTACAATCAAAGTTATTTGATTGAATAGAGAAATCTTAATATTTCGTATTATTTAATCAATATATATATATTTTTTAATAAGGAATATTTTTTTGAATTAAATTGACAATTAAATATATGGGGAATGAATTAGACATATAATGATGGGTGGGGCCTGGTTATAGATTGCCCCTCGATACATCGAAAGGTCTCATGATTCAAATAAATTGTCCAAATTAAATGAGATTATGGTGTATACCTAATCATCGATTAAACTATATTGGTATAAGGATTTGATGATAAAGATATCATAATGTATAAGATCATGATGTCTAATATTAATAATTTTATTTATTTAGAATTTAGTTATTATTATCCATGAGATTACTACATTGATGTTATCCATGGATGCATTTTATGTTCAATTTATTGATTAAATGACATGTTTTTTTAGTTATTAAACATGAAATATTAATTACGACTTATGGATTCATGATATCTTCTACTGTACATAACCCTTAATGAGTATCTGAGATTAAAATTTATTTCTTTTCTTTTCCCTAAGACATGAATAATGATATTTTGAATAATATAAATGATGTAAGAGTTTTTTATGGTATTTATTTTGTATTTCTAACATAATATAATAATCAGGTATATATCTGGTTCTTAAAGACTATAAAACTAACTAATCCTACATGGTGAGATCCCTTGTATCTTTTACCAATGTAATAAAGTGAAAATCGGCTTTGGGTTACTAGAATTGGGGTTTCTATAGTTGGTATTTGATAAAGTTTATCTAAAACCTTGGGAAATATATTTTAAATTAAGATTACTAACATGAGAATTATGAGTATTTGATAACTTTTACCATTATAGGGATTTTTATTTTATGGCTCGATATACCTAATGATTACGATCTAACTCTATGTGTGGCATTATTTAGTGATGGTTACTAATTATTAAAAGTGAATAAACACCCATATACAATGTAGGTATTTCCCTGCTAGGAAATTCAATATAGCTGGCGTTGGAACTAAAAAGATCGTGGCCATATTAGGGTAGCTAACTGATTGTGTAGCGATTCACTATTTCATTTTCACCCTTACACCATTGTACAAAAATAGTTTTATATTGAAAATTATAAAAATAATAACAAATTTAAATTTTATTTTGATTCAATTATTTGGTTTTTATCACTTTTAAAAAGGGAAATGTTACTTATTTTAGTAATTTCATTGTAGGTGGAGGTGATTTGGAGGCCCTAGAGATGATCTAGAAGGAAAATGGGAAAAACTGCATGGGATGCCAATGATATCTATCCAATAATTTGAAATTTTTTCAAAATAAGTGTATCTAAATGGTATGAAATTTTGTAGTCTGATCTAAAACATCATATGATACAACTCATCTCATGTAACATAATCCCCATTCATCCATTATGTGTCCCATCCGAACCATTATTTCAAGGGGATATAATCTGCACGAAGTCAGAAGTTTGGTTGAGTATTATGACAATATCTCCAATTATAGATATTAAATGGCCTCCCAATTTGACCTAGTGATATTCAATATATATCAAAATATCTGTTCTATTTTTTAAAAGTCTAGATAATTCCATATACCAACCCAAAACTGAGGCACAAGTGGTATCACCAAAACTGGGTGCTGAAAACCCCTTACCATTTTAGCTATAAAATGGAACCAAGGGAACCTCATTTGCAAGTTCGAACCAGAATAAAATATCTACAATTTTGGATTCCTAGAGAAGTATCCTCCTCATAATAGATGTTATGGAGTCTCCTATCCTCATATGGGTATCAAGAATTAAGAAGGAGTTCCACCTAAGCTTCCTCCTCATCCTGACGTCGAGCTTAGCAGTGGGTGGTCATTGCGAGGGAGATAAACACTTTAAGAGTGAGTTATGGAACATAATTATATACTAATTTGGTTTATATTGAGGTTTTAATTGTTCTTTAATATTTATCTTAACTTTTTTTTATTCATTTAATTGAAACACTTTTTATTTCATAACCGATAGGTGTGTGATTTTAAGTGTGCATCTTGTGTTGTTCTGATTGGAAAATATAAAACTCCTTTTATTTCCAAAAAATTTGATATTTAAATGTTCATTTAAAACCTTAAATAATTCTAATGGGATAGAACTTGACTACATGATTGTTATTTCAAGGTTTAGTTCTAATCACATCATTTTATGAGGCTTGTGGGTACAAAAAATCTTGGTTAACACTCAACCAAAGGATTAAACTAATACATAATAATCGATTAAGAATAAGGAAATATTAAAGTTCTGTAGTAACATAGAAATTATCACTTATTTATCTCATATTTTTCAAAATTCACTTGTTCTTTCAACTTTACAACTCTTTAAATTAAGTTACTTTCTTGAAACTATTTTCAAAACCACCCCCTCTTTTAGTAATTTTTATTAATAATACACACTCAAAACCTATCAAATATTCTTGAGAGATGACCTAGGGTCTTCCCTAGGCTAAAAAATATTCTTTAAGTTACTATCAATTTGACTTGTCATGAAATTTCGTTCAAATTTTGGCACTATTTCCAGGGAGCACTTTGGGTTTTAGTTCATTTTTTGGTAATATTTTTGTAAATTTTCTGAATATTTATTTGTTTTATCTAATACCTTTACCTATATTTTTGTGTTATGAATTATTTATTTTGTAGGTTCGGTGCATGAATTATTCAATTTTAAGAGACTTACCACATTTTGAACCTGATCCAGAGAGGCTCCTACCACTAAAAAATAATTAGCGTTTTCCAACATGGGTATATCTGTTGGTAAAAGTGCATTTTATGTTGGTAAAACATTTTACCAAAAAAAATTATCCTGTCACTAAACTCTTTGAAAAAACTATGTCGCTAATTGTTATTGTGACAAATAAAATAGTTCTGTTACAATTGTAATAATACCAGAAAATAATATATATGTTGGTCCAAGTGTGTAGAAACATATTCATATGACAAATATATATGTTGGTAATAATATTACCAATATGTAATATCTGTTTATAAATTAAATTTGAACAAAAATTATTAATTTTTATTGATAGTAAAATTTCAAATTATATTAATTAATTTATAATATATTATATACCTATTTTAATTATCAAACCAAAGATGATTTTATCAAATGTTCAAACTTAGAAAAAATATCAATTTTTTTAATAATGAAATTTAATACGAATTGAATCAATACATAGTTAATGCTAATTGATACCAAGATAGAAGGCAGAGCTCCCGATATCCCTCACGACCATGGCGTAACCCTAATGCCTCTTGATTATGCTCCCTCCTCCCAACCGGAGGGGGGGGGGCTCGCGTTCTCAGATTCAAAATAAGGGAGAATCCTTCTTTCCATTCTCAAAGCCTGATACCCTTCCTCTCTTCTCGAAGGTTTTGTTGTCCCCGAAAGTCCATGATCTTTTTCAGGATGCGCCTAAGCTCCCTTTATCCCCAACGGAGCTCACTTGCACCATGGACCTCTATAAAATCACGTTGGTTGCGAGATTCCATCATCATCGACCATCAGTTGATGAATTTGATCGTTTCGTCTTTGGTTCCTGGAAGCTACAAGAGAGTGTAGTGGTTGGGTTGCTCGATCAACACCACATTATGATTCAGTTTTCATTAGATGAGGATCTTACTGTTGCTTGGTCTAGGGTACCCCAAAGATGCAACAAATCTTCCTTCTTGCTCTTTTTATGGTATTTTTATTTTCACATGCAGCGTGACCCATCTACAATCATGATTTGGGTTAGTCTCCCTGGTCTCCCTCTATCTTTTAAAAATCCATCTATGTTGTGTGTTATTGGGAATATGATTGGAAGATACCTTTGTTCTGATCAGAGAATGGAGGTCCTATGTCATCCCGTTTGTCCAAGAATATGTGTTGAGGTTGATGTTGCGAGGCCACCCATTAATTGGGTCTGGATCACGGATGGGGAAGAATTTTGGTGGAAGCAGGAGGTCATCTTCGAGTCTTGGATGAGTTTTTGTGAAAATGTTCGTAGTTTTGGCCATCTTGAGTTAGTATTTCGAAGCAAGAACTTTATCAGATTTTCACAGGAATTGAAATTGGGCACCGGTGGCCTTGGCAACAATGGTATGGTGATGTAGTTGGTGGAGATACAGCCTGGGACTTCTCTACCTGAGCGATCTTCTTTTAGTGCAAACGGGGGAAAGGCTTACCCTCAAGATTTTGTGAAGAAGGATGGAAACGAGGTTTCTTCGGAGTAGGGAGTGAGAGCGGATGACCAGTTTCATTCAATTATGACATGTGATGGTGTACAGAACAATATTGGAGGGGCTACTGCGTATGCAGTTGTTGTAAAGGAAGTTCAACCTTCGTTGAATACTTTTTTGAATCAGGGTTTTGATCATCTAAAATCGGATCTTGGGGGTTGGCAGTGGCCTTTGTCAGATGATACTAGCAGTGGCCCCTTGCAGTTGGATAATGTTTCCATTAGCAATCAGTTCGAGGTTTTGGGGACTGGGAAAGTTTCTCCTAGTGAGGATGGCCTTCAAAGGAATGAATCTGATAATATGCAGCTTGTTTCCTCTTCTATACTTGCCGTGAATGATGATACACGTGGAACATAGTCTCAAGATGGTCATGGAATTGAGGTTCCCCTTCAATGCCTCAAGCCGATTGATGATAAAATGCAGTTGCACTCAGCAGGAGAAGGGTGTTTGAATGTATCAAAGGGTATATTTTTTGGAGGGATTAATGGATAACAAACAGTTGATTCTGTTCACATCAATGGAAAGTGGGGAAATGTATCTTATAGTGACAAAGAAAATGCTAGTGATGCCACCAGACTATCTTATAGTAATGTTGTTCAAGGTGGAAAAAATAAATTGCCTATAAGTGAAGGTGGTATGACTGCTCCTCCAAGAAGAAGGCCGAAGTAGGATTACTCTTTCCTTCCAAATCCAGTGTATACCAGATCATCCTCTAAGAGGGAGAGCTTTTCTAGGACTTACACTAGTTTGAAAAAGGAATTTCAATCTTATAAGGAGTTTCTCTCATTGGAGAAGTTCAATCTGAGAAGGAAATATGCTAAGATCCCGAAACACTATGAAAGCTCAGAGTGGGAATCAGCTACTGCGGATGAATATGGTGATGGGGATGATTTTTATAATATGTAGTTATCTTATTTGGTGTTCTTTACTTTCTTGTTGTACTTTTCTTTTATTTTAATAAATGTTTAGAGGTTTCCTTTATTGATACCAAAAGACCATAAACAAAACAAAAACCCAGGATCCATCTATACAGCCACTACTGAAACCCCCCAAATGAAATATGTGCGTGTCATCTATCGACTATAATCCTCCAGCACCCATCATGATAGAAAAATAGTCACTTCAACCAAATATCTTTCATCACCCCCAAATAGGCCATTAAAAGAGACAAAGTGAACTCTGGAACCAGTGAGGAACCTCAAGTCACTATTATTCCACACCCTTCAGCTCCAAGATCTACATCACACAAAACCAAAGAGCATACCCATAAATTAGGGAAAAATATCTGTATGAATTGAAAAAAAGATGAAAGTATAAAAAAAATCATCTTTATAGAATGAACATTTTTCATTCATCATCTCTATTAACATCTCAAAAAATCAAGTCACCTCCAGTACTAGTGAACAACCTCAAGTCACTGCAATTCCACACACTTCATCTCCAAGATCTACACTACACACAACCAAAGAGAATACCCAAAAATCAGTGCAAAATATCTACATGAATTGAAACCAAAATAGAAAAAAATGAAAATATAAAAAATTTACCTCTATAGAATAGAACCTTTTCATTCATCATCTCTGTTGACATCTCAAAAAATCATGTCACCTCTAGTAACAATGAGGAACCTCAAGTCACTGCTATGTCACACCATTTTTCTCTAAGATCCAAACAACACACAACCAAAGAGCATACCCAAAAATCCGTTGAAAATATCTACATTAATTGAAACCAAAATAGAATAAATGAAAATATAAAAAATGAAGTGAAAGTGAATGATATAATAAGCAATAAAACATTATAGAATGTTTTTATTTACCTAATTGAATGTTTTTTTAAAAGCTAGTGGATACACAGTGTGGGAATGAAAATGTAATTTTAAAATAAATCTAATAAATATTTTTAGTCTTCATTTTATTCATATTGTAATCTATACTAAGTCGATTTGGATTTCCTTTTCATCTCTAGGTTCTAGATGTGAAAACTATTACAACAATATCATTTTATAGAAATGTTTCATTAAAGACTCGAAGAAAATTTCTATGAAATAAATATATTTTTTTTTCTTTGAATATACTAAAGAATATTTTTTGTAAAATATAAGGATAAAACAAATATATGAATATGAATAATTAGATTCCATAAAAATCCTCAATTCTCATAATGTATAACGGGTTTTGAAGAAAATACTTAATTTTGAAAAACCTACATACCCTTTAGAAACCAATTATTTTAATAAAAATGAACAATTAAAAGCTACCAAATTTCTAGTACACTAAATATATGACAAAAACAAAAACATAATAGTAGTATGAAAATCAAGGGTAACAAATATTTGATCTCACCTCATAACATATGATGTTTTTCATGTCCTTGAAAATATTCTTACAAACATTCGTATCTTCATAAAATTCATCATCATTAGATATTTCTTCAAAAATTTTAATTATCCCATGTGAATCTATGTATCTTGAAAATGAATAAATGTATGTGGAGTCTAACATTCCAAATTAATTATCCAAACATTATAACTTCAAAGAAAGAAAATTGAATTGGTAATGAACCATGAGCACATGCAATATGATTGAGGAATCAAATACAATGAGAAACATGAAATATGTAACATAATAGTTTCACCATATGTGGGAGGATAATCAATATTCAAGGAATGATAATGTTTGAAGTTCACAAAAGCTATAAGAGTATGTGTAACCATCAAAATAAAAATGGAAAATTATACTAATTTACTTTCATTGAAAGAAATTAATAAATCAAGTAGATGAAAGTAGATAGTGCTAAAAATTATACATTTCAATAGCTATTTAATCTCACTTGTAGTTAAAATTTTCAATTCTTATTATAAACAATCATGTAGTAATGCATAGTAAAGCTTCATAGTTATATGTAGGCATATTGAAACTGTACATTAAAAAGGCTAATAAATGCATAACATATCGTAGTAGTTAGGTTTAAAGTGCATATTGAACCTACATATTATAGAGTTTTTGAAATTTCATAGTGGTATAAGAAACTATACATGACAAAGACTACTGAATCCAATGTAGGACAACATTTTCTGATGCATAGTATATAAAATCAAGCAGATTGAATGCATGTTGAAACTACATATAAATTCAAAGTGACATAATCTGAATTTGTGCTGAAACTGCATAATTATATATAGATTTTTTATTACATACACTTAATTAGGTATGATATCTACAATAAATTTCTCCACAATAAACATATAAAACAATTAGTTTGAAATATTTAATACATTGAGGTAGAGAAAAGAATACATATATGAACTTAAATACATAACCTCAATATGCATTGATAAATAAAGTTAATAAAGTTAGTGAAATGTGGAGAATCTATGCGATTCTTAGAATTTTCAACATTAATATGCAAAGAAAAAATCTGTTTATGGCATTGAGGTGTAAATTTTCTTGTAGAAATATAGGATAATTTCTATGGTTTATGTAATACTAATAATTATTAGAATCCAAATATTTGTTATCAAATATATGTTATATTTAAATAGTGAACTTCAAAACATACAAGGTAGATTGAATATAGTTATAATCTACCATAAAAGATTTTAACTTTACTATGATTGTATTTTTTTATACATTTTATAGAGAAACTCAGGCCTTTAATTTTGTTTCATAGTTATTCTCAATGTAAGCATCCTGAGCAACCGAGTCTAGCATGCATGTCATAATTTCAATAAAAAATAACAAAAACATCTATACATCATACAATACTAGAACCTGCTTCTAAACCTATTGCATTCTAGATTATTACGAAAAATTTCCTCAAAGGAACACCCCCTTATTCAGTGAAGATATCAATTGTTGCCTCCAATACAGATAAGATAAAACCAACCTTGAATCAATTCCATCTTCATTTTTCCCTATCTTCTTTGAGATAAATGCTTGAAAATTACATACCAACAAAGACTGCATTAAGTATTCCAACCAAAATAATAGCTCAAAACCTTGAAATTCAACACATATTGAAACCAAACTAGACAGACCATGAACAAGTACATCATCATAAAATCTATTTGAATCAACTCATTTTTTTCAAAGAAATAATAGAGAATAAATAAATTAATATATGTTTCATTTCTTTAAGATTTTAATATACTATTTTCTATAAGAAAAACCATAAGAAAACCTACTTATGAAACAATCATTGGATATCAATATCATTCTCCAGAAATGATGGACATGTTTTGTAACCACAACATGCACCTTTACAACACTATTCTAAAAAACAATATCATCAATCCACTTGTACATATAAAATGATTATTTGAGGAAGTTATTATCAAGAATCCATATATGTAATGTCCCATAAATTCCATATTTTTTTAATGATATAGAATTATTTCGAGACCACGAAATCTGATGACGAGCGATTTTGAGGCCCGGAGTGCCCGAAATGATCCGTCGAAGTTTGGTTGAGTTTAAATTAGCATGCGCAAGCAGTTTTCTTTAAAAATTGGAATGACTCTTAAATGGTAACTCAGATCAGAAATCCATGGGTACAGTTGCATTTCAGATGGAAGGTTTAACCTTGGAGTGATTTTAGTTTAGTCGGCATGGGCCTCCTGTGAGAAAACACAAAAATTGCATAATAATAAATAAAATAATTAAATAAATTATTTTATTTTTCAAAATCTTATAACTCACAAATGGTAACTCGAATTGAAAATCTAAGACCAATGTTGAACTTGTGAGGGTATTCTATTTTTAGGAAGATACTAACATTGGTCGGCGCGGGCCACCAGTGAAAGTTAGTTTTTGGCCGTAAATAAAATAATTAAGTGACAATTATTTTATTGTAAAATCCATAACTTTTAAACGGTAACTTGGATTGGAAATATGAGAATTCCGTTGGGTTCATTGGGGCATTTTTTCACTTTGTTAGAGCCTAACCTTGACCAGCACAGGTCGTGGGTGACCTTCAATAAATTTCCAAACTTTTTTCCAGGTACGTTCAGAAAATGCGCAAGCGGCGTTTTATAACTTTTGAACTGGTGCTCGGAATTAAAATCTGAGGGCACCGTTAAACTCGAAACATCAATATTCACTTATGGATACCTTCACCTTGACCATAGTAGGTTGAGGGTGAAAGTTAGTTTTTTTAATTTCATCCGAGAGTTAAAAGAATAAAAATTAAATAAAGAACAACTTTTATGTTATTTTTAAAACCTCCCAATTTGTATATGTAGTGGTGGGGACCACCCGACCCTCTTGAACTCCTTCTTTAATGTGATTTAACTCTTGGTTTCTCCCCCAAATTAAATGTTCCAAATTTAGTTTAATTAATGTTCCAAAAACTAATTGAGTTAATAGACTTAACTCAATTAAAATCGGATCCTCATCTTTTTGGTGGAGATCGTTGGAAAAGGAGATTTGGGAGAGCCTTGGAGAACTGGGATGAACATCCTCCAAATGAATAACCTCTCCAACTAAGAAGCATTATCTGAATCGAGGGATGTGGAACCAACTTCGGGAGCGTGGTGTGGGAGTGACGAACGCCGACGTCATCAAAATCATCTCCTTCCTCATGCCGACAACAACGAGAAATCGTGGTAGGTTTTCTAATTTGAAATATGATTCAATTTATTTGTTAATTATTCATATTCTAGATTCTCAATGACAATGGCCAAAATAACATGGTCATTTTCTCGCACATATACCTTGCCCCTTTTTCTTTTGTTCTTCATGTGTTCTTCGTGCGTTCATCAACCCCAAATAATTAAGCTCACTGGAAACACAATATTATGTGGAACGCAACGTATGGACATGGAGACCTCGACCCGAGGATCGCGAATATGTGGTCGGCATATTTTTCGGGCTTAGAACGAAGATGCGGAAGCCCATGGAAGGGGAGATATGTTGGTGTGATTTATAACGTGTGTTCCGGGCGCAGCTCCGGGCGAGGTAGAGGGTGCGACATGCGGCGGTGGAGGATAGCCGGAAGGAAGTGTCTAGGCGGTGCAGCTAGCCGGAGGTGGTGGCATTGGTTATAGATGTGTGGAGGAAACCAAACGTTTGGGAAAGGAGTTAATTGGAGCATAAGAAAACCGTGGAATAAGAAAGGCTTGATTGGAGAGGGAAAATTACGGAGATGAAATAATAATAAAAAAATAAAAAATCATCGAAGAGTGGAGGAGGCGCCATGTGGAAGCTGTATTCACCAAATGAATTCCCCATGCGTGATTGAATTTGGAGTTAAGGAAATAATTAATTAACAATAATAATAAAATATTATTATTATTACTTTTGTTGATGAAACACTTTTTTGACTATAACTTATCCGTGCGACCTCAGTTTTACGAACCATCAGCGGCAGTACAACCCTGACTTTAAGACAAAAATTATGAGTCCAATAATGGATGTCTTTTTTAGGTTTTTGGATCGGGTACCCAAAATGATCAAATAATAACAATATATTATTATTATTAAATCTTTGACCCTCTATAACTTCTGCGTGCAACATCCGATTGACTTACCATAAGTGGAGACGTGATCCTGACATTAAAATGGTTGATTTAAGTCTAATGTTGAATATTAAATTCTAGTTTGTGGCTTGGGTCCACGAAACACCCAATAATAATAATATTATTATTATTGCGGGATCTTGTATTGGACTTATCTCCCTCATACGGTGTTGAAATGAGGAACCGTATGCGACACTAAAATCCTTGAGACGAGGCAGTCATTTTGATATAATCCACGTAAATTTTAGAGAAAGTTGGTGTTTGGATGGGTTGGATCATACTCGAATCCAATCGGGACCTTGGCACTAAAACACTTATAACTCACAGACTGGGCGTCCGATTGACGCACCTTCTGTTGCGTTGAAACCCCTTTTACGTGGCGGTCCTTTGGGATACTTCTTCATGGGAATTCATGGCAGTTAGTGTATCAACCTGTGAATTGAGGATCAGATCCTCCTGGAATCAAGTGAGCATAGTGCAGGAACCCCGTAGCTGGCTGTGACATGAGAAAGGGATCCTTCGTGGGTCTGATGATGTACTAGGATCTTGTGTGGGTTTGATGATGTACTAGGATCCTGTGTGGGTCTGACGAGGTACTAGGATCCTGTGTGGGTATGAAGATGTACTAGGATCCTGTGTGGGTATGACGAAGTACTAGGATCCTGTGTGGGTCTGACGATGTTTTGACGATGTACTAGGATCCTGTGTGGGTCTAACGATGTATTGATGATGTACTATGATCCTATGTGTGTCTGACGATGTATTGATGATATACTAGGATCCTGTGTGGGTCTGATGATGTACTGACGATGTACTAGGATCCTGTGTGGGTCTGGAGATGTACTAATGATGTACTAGGATCCTGTATGGGTCTGACGATGTACTGACGACGTACTAGGATCCTGTGTGGGTCTGATGATTTACTGAAGATGTACTATGATCCTGTGTGGGTCTAACGATGTACTAACCTTGAACTAGGATCCTGTGTGGGTCAGAAGGTGTACTAGGATCCTGTGTGGGTCTGCAATTTGGGATCCTTCGTGGGTATACCTATTAATATTGTAAGATGAATTAGTAGTTACATCTAATAATCTCTAATACTATACCTAAGTTATACCTAGTGTGAGATGAGTACTTATCTTTGTGGTGATACCTTGGTGGTATTCTTCTATGTGGCGTACCTGTGTGGTACTTACCTTCATGGTGATACCTTTGCGGTATTCTTCTATGTGGCGTTACCTTTGTGGTACTCATCTTTGTGGTGTTACCTTCGTGGTATTCCTTCCTTTGTGGAATAGTTGAGATTTGGGCTTTTGAGTTGGACCTTGTGTTTCCTCATAAATGAGACGGGTATTCTTGATAACTTGGGTCTATGTATGGGCATATACCTAAGTAGGGTTGTCAGATGTTTACATTCTTTGTGGTTTATCCTTTGTGGATTTTGTGAGACCTTTGAGGGTCTCGGGGTCCCTACTAAGTATCGTTATACTCACCCCTGCACGGGGTATGCCCGCACCTTGTTGTGTTTGGTGCAGACGACGAACAACGCTGATTGAGGATGAGAGTACCGGGATTGGAGCTAGCTCGAAGGTGGAAATTAGACGAGATGTACCGTAGAGGCAGCCGTTCAAGTGTTGTACCTACCCTTTAGGTAGGATTCTTGGTGGGTGTTCACAGGATCTGTTTCAGTTTACTTTTACTTTTCAGTTTACTTGTACTTTTCAGTTTTCTTATACTTTCTAGTTAGGCTTGTATTATGGACCCTTTTTCTTATTGTACACACTCTTTTTACGTTGTAGTTTACTTGTGCTCATATCTCTCTATGTTCTAGGTTGTGTGTGTTTACAGGTTATAAAGACAATGCCTTCCCGGTTTTAGGGAATACATCTTTTGGTGCTAGTCGCCGGCCCCTGGCCTATGGAAGGCGGGCTTGGGGTAGTCACGACACGAGCCCTGGGGGACGAGTCATGACAATATCCTTTGGTATTTTTCATCTTCATCAAAAGGTTCTCATTTGATGTTTTACATCTTCTTCAAACTGCAAAAGATCAACATAGACGTTATCATGAGCTATTAATTCATTCTGCATAACTTTCCTAGCTTCAAAATAAATCCCTCCAACAATTAGTCCTTTCTCAAAAAAATTATAGTTTGTTGCAGCATGATTCAAGACACACAGGCGATGGTACATGGTTGGAAATAACAGATCTAGGGTAAGATGGTGGAAATGGCCACACAGGGTGGCTGGCGATTGCAGATGGTGGGTGGTAGCAAATCTAGGCTGAGAGGGGGTGGGGATGATATGAGACGCAGAGTAAGGATATGGTGGCTGTGAAAGGTGGGTTGTGGAAGGGTTCCGCAGAGATGTCGGGGATGGGGGGTGTTGGGATGGTGCAGAAGGAGTGGTCACGAGGGGATGCCAAGGTGCTGGGACACCAAGGACGGAGGGGTCATAGAAGGATTTCGGTCAAGAATAGGTAAGGGGTTTGGGCGATGTCAGCGGGGAAAGCTGGGGATGGCGGAGGATCTAGAGAAGATGCGGGTCACAATATTGAGTTAAATGACTGCGTATGGGGGAGAACAAGGTGGGGTGATGGGATGTGAGGCTGGAGGAGGGAATGAAAGGATGTGAGGTGGGAGAAAAGGATGAGAGGCATGGTGGGTGGAGGCAAGGATTAACACAGGACATGGGGCGACAATGGACCTGAGGAAATTAGGGTTTTATGATATTATGATTTTTATAAAAGTTATTTAAATTTTTATTAAATAAATAATATTTAAAGATATAAAAACAGTTAATATTTTGATAAAATTGAATAAATAATATTGAAAAATATAAAAACATTAAATATTTCAAGAAAATTGAAAATTAAAATCAATTATAATACATTTTTAATAAAAATCCAAGAAATTAATATTTTCTTTGGTCATAAAAATAATATATATATATATATACTATTTTTCTCTTGATTGGTTATTAATAAGATCTTTTTTTGTCATTGAATGGTATATTGTAATTTTTTTATTGATGGAAAAATATTTTTTGGTAATAGTGTTTTTAATTATAGAATTATCTGTTAGTGATTTTTTTTTGTTATTTGTATGTTAAAGTAACATATTAAACTGTTGGTAAATGATGTGTTGGTATTGAATAATCAATATCAACAGGTATATCTGTTGGTAAAAAGAAGTATTGGTATTAAAAATTAATACCAATAAAACATAATATTTGTTGGAGTTTCTCATTTTTACCAATAGATATATTATTTGTCAATAAATTTATGTTGGTATAAGACATTTATTTTACAGTGTATGTTAGCGACACCGAGATAGAGAAGATAACCCTTTGAAGGAGGACATACAAAATATCAACACTCTTCTTGATCCTTCTACTTATTCCACTAAAACACACATTAAAACTAAACAGAACTTGGATAACATTGCTAAAAATAACTGGACATTAAAAGAACTATCCTCACACAATGTTGATATCTAACCCACTTACATTAAAATTCAAGGTGAGGCACCCAATTTTGAACTAAAGTTATGTCTAATTCATTTATTACCAAGATTCCATGGTCTCATGGGAGAAGATCCACACAAGTATTTAAAATAATTTCATACTCTATGTTTGACATTAAAACCTACTAATGTGTATGAAGAACAAGTAAATCTTTGGTAATTTAATTTTTCATTATAAGACACTACAAAAGTCTAGATTTACTATGTTAATTCCCCAATTAGAGGCTGGGCAGACATGAAACATCTTTTTCTTAAAAAATATTTTGCAACCTCTTGAACTGCAACTATAAGGAAAGAAATATGTGGTATAAGAAAATCATAAGGGGAATCATTACATTAATATTGGGAATGATTTAAAAGGTTATGTTCAAGTTTCCCACACCACCAAATAATTGATCAACTTTTAATTCAGTATTTTTATGAAGGTTTAATCCCTATTTATCAAAATATGATCGATGCTGCTACATGTGGTGCACTGGTGGATAAGACCCCAATTGATGAAAGAAACCTGACTGAGGACAGGGAACATAACACTCAGAAAATTTAGTACAAGGTCTAGTGTACCCATTCAAGGTGTCCATGAGGTGTAAAGTATCGAATTTGAGACGGTGGACATAAAATTCAAAGAGGTAAGTACCCTTCTTTGACAACTTTCTCTTTCCCAAGGGAAATCCCAATCTCCTCATCCCATCCATTGTGGTATATGTTCTTCTAACACTCAATACTCTGACTAATGTCCTCAATTGAGAGAAACATCTGAGATTTGTGAGGCAATCTTTCCAGGTCTCCCCTATAACAAACCCTTTAGGAAAGAACCTTACTATCCATCCAAGCTTGGGTAGAAAGACAACCAGGCCTATAGGAAATGAGGTATTGATACCAACCTAAAAAATAATGGAACCAAACCAGGAAGAGTAGTCATCCACTACCACCCATAAATCCTCTACCATAACAAAGTCCTTTGAAAAAACCTCATCCAAAACCCGATCTTAGTCTAGAATACATGATGAAACAAATGGATTCCAAAAATATACAATTCCAACTAACCACCCAAGCTACCATAAAAGACCTACAAACCCAATTAGGCCAACTTTCCAACTCTATGGGGGAAATTCAAAGTCATGGGTTGAGTAAACTACCTTCTTAACTAGTAATTAACCCTAGAGATAAGGAAAATGTTAGTTCTATCACCCTTAAGAGTGTAACAAAACTTAAAATCCAAATGAACCAAACATTAGAGTCATCTTATCCTAAGGAAACTACCATCCCAACTGTTGAAAATGCTCCAAATGAGGTAGAACCTTATCCTGAGAGAAGCACTTCCAAAATAAAGAGTGTGTCTATTAATGAGTAACCTATATCAACCATTCCTCTTCCATTTACCCAAAGGTCCACCCAACCAAGAAAAAAAAAGAAACTGAACTTGAAAAGGAAATATTGAAAATTTTCAAAAAAGTGCAGTTTAACATTCCTTTGATTGATTTCGTGAAGAAAATTCCAAGATACACTAAGTTTCTAAAGGATATGTGTACACACCAAATGTGACTTAGTGGTGATGAGAAGGTGAGTTTGGGGAGGAATGTCTCAGCATTGATAGAGACATCACTTACCACCAAATTCAATGATATGGGAACATTCTCAATTCCATGAACCATAAGGGAGTATTCATTTTATAATGCTATGATTTATTTGGGTGATTCTATAAATGTGATGTCTCAATCTATTTAGTCTTCATTTCAGGTTGGGGAATTTAATCCCATAGGAATTTTTGTTCAACTGGAAAACCGGAGTACTGCACACCCTTCTTCTTTGTTAGAGTATGTTCTTGTGAGGGTGAAAAAATTAATATTTTCTATTGATTTTAATGTGCTAAAAGTGGAAGATGATAAGATGAATAGACATGCCCAGATTATATTGGGGAGACCCTTATTGAAAACCTCCAAAACTATAATTAATGTCCATAATGGTACATTATATATGGAGTTTTTTGGGTACATTTTCCACTTAACCATCCTTGATTCCATGAAGCACCCATCAGAAGAACATTACTCTCTATCTATTAACACTATAGATGTACTACCTTCCCCTAAAAACACTTATTTTCATTACCATGATCCACTTTCTGAGTTTTCCTCATTGGTTGAAATTCTAGGAAATGAATCATGCATAGAATATTGGACCAATTTAGAAAAATTTCATTCATGTTTATTAATTGAGGATTTCTTGAACACTAAGGATCACATGACCATCAATGATATTTCTAAAATTGTAAAAGCTCATTCCTCATCTGATAATGATTCCATTGAGTAATTAAATGAGATTTATGACCTTTCACTTTCACACACACTCCCATAAATCCAAAATCCCCCTGAACTAGAACTAACACAACTGCCTCAAGACTTAAAATATTCATATCTTGAGAATGGAATCAAGTTTCCTATCATCATTGATAGTTCACTCCCTCTTGAGCATGAATTGAGAATGCTTGAACTTTTTAGGGAGTATAAACAAGCTTTGGGATGGAAACATGTAGACATTCCTGGTATTAATCGATCAATTTTCACACATCATATATTGTTAAATGCCGAGGAAAAACTAGTGAGGCAGGAACACCGATGAATGATCCCAAAACTCTTAGATATGGTTAAAAAGGAGGTAAAAAAATTACTGGATGATATAATCATTTACCCCATATCTGAAAATTAATGAATCAGTCTAGTAAAAGTGGTTTGTAAAATACAGGTCTTACGATAATTAAAAATTAAAATAATGAATTAGTTCCAAATCGTTTGTAGAATAGTTGGCGTGTCTGTATAGACTATCATTGACTAAACCAACACTCTAGGAAGGACCATTTCCTATTATCATTAATAGACCAAATGCTATAGAGGATAGTAGGGAAGTACCATTACTAATTCCTTGATCAGTATTCTAGATACTTTCAGATCCATATTTCCCCTAAGGATCAGAAAAAGACATCCTTCACTTTCCCCTTTAGTACATTTACATATAGGAGGATTCCATTTGGACTGTTCAATGCTCTGAGTACTTTCCAGTGACGCATGGTAAATATTTTTTCATATTACCTAGATAATTTCATGGAAGTAATCATGGATGATTTCACTATCTATGGATCTTGTTTTGATTAATATTTGAGAAGTCTTGGTTCTGTACTACACCGTTGTATTGAATAGAATCCCATATTAAATTATGAGGAATCCCATTTCATTGTGCAACATGGTATAGTTTTCAGACATGTCATTTCTAGGGATGGTATCCATGTTGATAAATCAAAATTGGATGTCATTTATTCCTACCATTCCCCAAAAATGTTCGAGATGTGCGGTATTTCCTAGGTCATGCTAGATTTTACCTTTGTTTCATTCATGACTTTAGTAAAATTTCACTCCACTATCATGATTAATACAAAAAGAAAATGAATTTGTTTTTGATAAATAATGTGAGGAAGATTTTAATAAGTTAAAATAGAGTCTCACATCACCCCTAGTAATCCAACCACCTCGGTGGGATTTACCATTTGATCTTATGTGTGAAGCCTCTAACTATGCAGTTGGGAAAATATTATCATAAAGGGTCAATCAAGGTCCACATGTCGTTGTATATTCCTTATGTACTTTAGAACCTACCCAAGAAAACTACACCACAACTAAAAAAAATTCCTTTCCATTGTGTTTTCCTGGGAAAAATTCAGGTCATACCTTTCGGGGTCCAAAGTAATTGTGTTCTCAGACCATGCACCCCTCCAGTTTATCCTTAAGAAACTAGAAGCCAAACCACATCTCATTCATTGGATACTCCTCATTTAAAAATTCAATTTAAAAATTTGATATAAAAAATGAGCAGAGAATATGGTAGCTGACCATATCAGTAGGATCCAACCATCCTTGAACAATGAATCACCCTCTGTATTCCCATAAATGACACGTTTCTTGATGAGAAATTGTATAGAGTGCAATATGATATTCCTTGGTATGCCGAAATTGTAAATTATTTGGTAGCATCGTTAATTCATAAAAATTTCAATAAAAACCAATCCAATCATCTAAAACATGAGTCTTGTTGGTACATTTGGGATGAACCCTACCTTTGGTGCACATATTGTGATCAATTTCTCAGGCGTTGTGTTCCCAATAGCGAGTTTTAGTCCATCCTTAGGTTCTTCCACACTCTTGATTTTGGGGGCCACTTTGGTCCCCAATGGACGGCTTGTAAGGTCTTTGATTCTGGTCTCTTTTGGCCAACAATTGTTTGGGATTCCCATGATTTATATAAATATTATTCTCATTATCAATGAATGGAGAATGTATCTAAAAGAAATGAAATTACACATCAACCCTTTCTCTTCCATGAAATTTTTGATGTTTGGGGCATTGAATTTATGGGACCATTCCCCAATTAATTTTGGAATATTTACATTCTTCTGGAAGTGGATTTTGTTTCAAAATGGGTAGAGGCATGAGCTACATAGATTTATGATTCTAAGGTAGTTGTGGAATTTTTGAGAACCCAAATCTTCTGTAGGTTTTGATTACCTAGGTTCATCATCAGGGAACAAGGTTATAATTTATTCAACAGGACAATGGAATCTATTTTTCATTAGTATGGGGTCAGTCATCGAGTGTCTATTTTATATCACCCAAAAACCAATGGCCAAGCTGAGGTGTTGAATAGATAGGTAAAAAAAATTCTTCAAATAATAGTTCAACCCAATAGAAAATATTGGTGTCTTAGACTTTATGATTCATTATGGTCTTACCATACTGCCTTTAAAACTCCCATTGGAATGTCACCCTATTATCTTGTGTTTGGAAGAAGTTGTCACCTCCCAGTTGAGATTGATCACTGGGCCTAATGGGCCATTAAAAATGGAATTATAATCGTTCTGGTGTAGGTTATCAAAGGATTTTTTAGATTATGGAGTTGGATAAAATGAGAATAGATTCTTATGAGAACTCCCAAATTTATAAGGAGCAAACCAAGGCTTCCGATGACTGTCTCATCCTTCATCATCAATTCCACATTGGGAAGAAGGTCCTCCTCAATAATGAAAGGCTGAATTTGCATCCAAGTAATATTTTCTCCCATTGGTTTTTACTATACATTGTTACTAATATCTCTCAATTTGGAATTTTCTAGGTTCAAAATAAATAAACCAAGTAAACCTTCACTGTAAATGGGAAGTAGTTGAAGCACATTCATAAAGCTATTCTGGAGTCCCTGATGGAGGAAATCCATGTTCAAGAAGAAATCTATGAATTAAACTCATTAGGTTTTATCCTTCCTTACCAAATTATATTTTATTAGAGTGGGGGAAACTACACAATTTAGGTGTGGGGGGATGGGTATATTCTTGTGTTAGTTAGTAATTTTCATCATCTTTCTTCTTTTTCTATTTTGAGCTTGCTAAATAGTATTGGTACTTTCCCCAGTTTCCCTCCCCCTAACCTTTGTGTTGGAATATTAATTTTTTATGCCCACTTTATCATGGAAAATTATACTAGTTTAATCATGGAAGTTATTTAAAATTCATGTGGAATTTTTGTATTTCATGTTTTTTAACATTCAAAAAATAAAATTCTGATGAAATGTGAATTTCAATAAGAATTAAATACTTTGGTGTAAATTTATTTTGAAATTTTGTTGTTTGTAGATGATATAAATGGATGTATCATTTTTAAACCTTTCAGAATAATGATTCCCTTTTTTTGTTAATAGTTTAAAGGAAAATTATGTTATTTAATTTCTCCATCCATCTTTGCACCCAACCATGAAGTGTGAAAATTTCTTACTTAATGGAAGGTAAATATAAGTTGGGTTAATTTTTATCTACCTTCAAAAATAATTTTTCCATACATTCAAATAAGAGGAAGAAAAAAAATCAAATAAGAGGAAGGAAACAAATCATTTTACATTATATAAATTAGGTGAAAAGAAACATCCTATAAAATTCTAAAAAGGAATGAGAGTTTTTTACAAGTGTGGAGACAAGGTTCTTATGGATAATGAATGTAAGGAATAGAAAGAATACACTTTTATCTAGTGCTTCAATTGTAAAGATATGGGGAATTATTCAGACTAGTTCCCCAAGTATAATGGTAAATTACCACAAAAAATACAGGGTGAGAAGGCCAAACATATGGAATTACTATAACTAAACTAGAAGTTCCAAATGATGCGGTGAAAGGTACACTTATCACCCACTCTATAAGTTAAAATGTTTTATTTGATTCATATATTACTCACTCTTTTATATCTGAATAATTTTATAAGGGTATCACATTACCAACTCAATTATTATATGTTGATGTTATCAGTGAAAAATCCTAATAGTAGAATTATCACATATCAAGTCTATAGCTCCTCTTAGATAGAAGTTTGTGGGAATGTGATTAATAAAAATATTATTATTCTAAGTTTAGTTTATTTTGATGTAGTTTTGGGAATGGATTGACTCTCTCAATATAGACCCCATATCAATTTTCATGGAAGTGAAGTTACTTTAAATATTCCAAATCAACCTACAATGGTCTTTTAGTGCGATAATGAACTTGAACTCCCAATGGAAATTACTTCCATCATATGGGTTTTACTACTAATTCATGGGGGATATTTATCTCATATGGTTGGGTAGACACTAAAAAATTTAAGATATTTATATTATATGGGATTTTTTTTATTTCTTTCATGAATATTTTTCTAGTATTCCCCAAAATCGTGAATTTGAGTTTTCAATAGAACTCATTCCTGGTGCTACTCTTATTTCAAAGACTCTATATAGAATAACCCCGATTGAGTTGTAGGAATTGAAAAAGAAACTCTAGGATAATCTAGATAAGGGATTAATTCCTCCTAGTACTTCTCCATGGGGTGAAATTATTCTTTTGTTAAGAAGAAATATGGGTCAACACATATTTTTATTGATTATCAAGAACTTAACAAGATAACTATTAAGAAAAAGGACCCTCTTTCCCATATTGATGTTCCGTTTGATTAATTATGAGGACATAAATATTTTTCCAAGATTTATATTTGATCTAGATATCATCAGCTATGGGTCAATAAGGAGGATATACCCAAGACGACCTTCCATATGAGGTATGATCATTATGAATTTATAGTAATTATATTTGGACTTACCAATGCAACTCATATATTCATAGATTTAATGAATAGAGTATTTAGAGATTACATTGATAAATTTGTGGTAGTATTTATAGATAATATTATTATATATTCAATGAGAAAGAAATAACATAAAGAAAATTTTAGAATTGTGTTGATAACCCTAAGGAAGGAGAATCTATATATCAAATTTACCAAGTGTCCATTTTTGTTACAAAAAGTTTTATTCTTGGGTTATATAATTTCAAGTGAGGCTATATTGGCGGATACTTCAAAGATAAAAGTTATTGAGAAATGGCCTCAGATAAAAATGATAACCAAGATCTATAGTTTTATTAGATTTGATGGACAATACCAACACTTTGTGATAAATTTCTCATGACCATTTAATATATTCACTAAGACGACTCAGAAGGGGTTTATGTTCTTGTGTATTGATGAATGTGAGTAGAATTTCAAATAAATGAAGAGACGGTTGGTCAACGTGCCTATGATTACACTACCATATATTTTATAAGTGTTTGTGACATATAGTGATGCATTATACAAGGTATGGTGATGCATACTCATGTATAATGATAGGGTGATAGCTTATGACCCCCTGCTAATTGTAAAATCATGGCCAAAATTACCTGTCTCATGATTAGTTGTTGAGAACAACAATTTTTGAATTGAATATATAGAGGAGTTACATGTATGGTTAATGGTGTGATATATATTCTAATAATAAAATATTAATGTATACATTTATATAGAAATAATTGAATATACGATAGAGAATATGGTTAGAGTTGATCGAAGATCATGAATTCTCAATACATTACCATCTAGGGAAGGTGAACGAGGTGGATAATTCTCTGAGTCAGAAAAATCATACTAGTTTTTCAATAATGAGGATTGAAAAAGATCTAATATTTATGGATTTTCATAATTTTGATCTTGAAATCTTGAGTAAAAGGTAAAAATCTTATCTTTTTCAAATGAATGTTCAACCATCCATCCATGAGGGGATTAAGAAGGCAGAAAAGGAAGATCTGGAATTATAGAAGAATATGAGAAATGTTCCTGAGTTCAATCATGATCATGTTGGAATGATAATTTTTTTGATATATATATATTTCTCATAAATAACATCGATTAATAAGGATATATTGGACAAAACTCATAGTTCATCATTCTCTATTCATCCTAGAAGTTAAAATATGTATAGAGATAAGAGACAATATTTCTAGTGGGATAACATGAAAAGTAATATTGTTGAGTATGTATACCAATGCTTCGTATGCTAATAAGGTAAGGCTGAGAGGTAGAAGTATAAGGGGATTCTACATCCATCATCATACTAGAATGGAAATGGGAAAACATTACCATGAATTTCATAATTGGACTCCCCAAAACATATAAAGTTAACAATGAAATTGGTTTTTAGTTGACCAACTTATGAAATCATTGTATTTTATTTCTATTAGAGAATATTTATCTCTTGATCAGTTTAGTCAGTTATGCATTAAGAAAGTTGTGAGATTGCAAGGAGTATCACTCTCTGTAAAATCTAATCGGGATATGAGGTTTACATTGAAGTTATGGATAATCCTTTAATAGTATCTGGATACAGAGTTGATTTTTAGTATTACTTATCATCCTCAGATTGATGGATATTCTTAGAGGACTATTCAAACACTAAAAGTCATGTTGAGAACTTTTTTATGGATTTTAAATGTGCTTGGGATCAACACCTTCATTTGGTATAATTTTCCTAAAATAATAGATTTTAATTGAGCATTAAAATGGATCCTTATAAATCCATCTAAGGAAGTGAATAAATCCAACATGTTGGGATGAAGTTAGAGAAATAAAGATATCGGGACCTGATCTAGTAGAGGAAATGGTAGAGATGTTTACATTCATTCAACAACACATAAGGGCAGCTCAAAGTTGAAAAATATGTTATTTTAACAATTATAGATGAGATATAGAGTTTGAATTTAGTGACAAGGTATTACTATGAATATATCCTTGGATTAAGGTCATGATATTTAGAAATAAGGTAAAACTGATCCCTAGATATATTGATCCTTTTGAAATTATTAATCTTATCAGGATATTAGATTATCGATTGGCGCTTCCACTATATTTATCTCAAGTTATGATGTGTTACATGTATATATATTGAGGAATTACAAACCTAATATTTCATATATATTAAACTTATAGGTCATAATGTCAGATGAAGATCTTTCTTATATGGAACAACCAGTGGAAATTATAGATCATTGAGAGAAAGTGCTATGAAATAAGACCACTCACATGGTCAAAGTTTTGTGAAAAAACCATAAGTTTGAAGTATATATATAGGAAAAAAGAACATTTTGAGACAAAATTATCCTCAATTTTTTTTATCTGAGTGATGTAAATTTGTGGGTGAAATTCTTATAAGGGGGATAGAATGTAACAACTAGATATTTTTTGATATATTTATCTCTAAAGATTTTTTTAGATTGCTTTATTTACATGAATAAACAAGTTTAAATAAACTGAGAAAACTTATTGAAATATTATTATGTGAAATTATATATTTTCTTAAATCATCATGTTAAAATTATATTAGGTTGAATTTTCGGTATTTTTCTAAAAAAATTATTTTTGAGTGAATAGTGAAAATACCAATTTTTGTTAAAATGTCATTTCTTTTCATTAATTCAAGTAATTTAAAAAGTTCCATTATATTATGGATTTTATATTAAAGTTTTATAATGTTAATTTGATTTAAATTAGAATCATTATTTTATATAATTTTTATATAAGTCTATTTTTCGGCTAAAAACACATTTTTCTAGAAAACTGTTTCTCATTGCATTTTAAGGGTTTATTTTTAAATTAATTTTTGAAAAGGAATTTAATTTTTTAAAATGGATTCAATTTTTGGAATCAAGAGGTAAAAATTTTATAAATTGGTCCCTCTTATTTTTAGGCGTCATGAATAGTAATTGTGGTAGTATTTACCAACTTAGTTATGGGTAAATCAGGAAATTAAGGTTAAAAATAATGTGAAAAGGCATTAAAAATATATCAAACACTTAAATTTTTTTAATTTGATGAGACTATTTCATCTATAATCATAAAAACTATGAAAATATGACCTTTTATTTCCATTTAGGTTATATTTTTACCTTTGTAATATTTACGTAAAGGATAATGTAAAAAATGTTACTCTCTTGCTTTTAATATATATATTTCGTGACAGGGACAAAAAAAACTTATCTTCAGTTATAAATAGATATTTTAAATATGAATTATTTTTTTATCATGATTTTTTTTTTAATTTTTAGTAATTGAATAATTACTTTAAATTCTTATGCAATGCCCACATAATATTTATTTAATTAATAGAAAAATAAAATAAATGATTTTAAAAATATTAAAAGTAATATAATTTAGATGAATTATTGTATTCAAAAACTTTTATAGATAAATATAACATATTAGTAATGTGTTAACATATTATATTCTAATTATGTTCTTTTATTGATGTTTTTGAAGTAAAATAAAATGAATAATGTCAAAAAATGACATTATTGATATTTTATGATAATTATATTTTATTAAATTATTTAAAAATCACAAAAATCACAAACTAGAATAGGGGGATAATGATTGGTTGAAAATTTTATCCCTTTGACATTTATGTGACAATTTCATTTTATTATATATTTCTCGGCTCCCATAGTGCAAAAAAAAAATCCGTTGTCATGGTAATCTTCAAAAGGGTTAATGGGGGGGGGGGGGGGGTAAACAAAGAGATAAGGGTGAAAAAATCACCTAAAATTTTCCAATTTTTATTGTATGAGAAGTTTTAGAAACATACTAATCTAATATTAAAATTTTATGATTTTTATTCATTTTTCCATGAAAAATAATTTACATTAGTTTAATACTTTAAGAAATTTCGAGAATGCCCTTCCCCTCACTTATAAAAAGACACCCCTTATCTCTTTTGTTTACAAAATTTTGAGTAACATATATAAAAAAAAACTACCCAATTTTTTTTAAAACATCCTTATAAAAATTATTTTAGTTCTATTCTTCCCAAAATACAAACCCTAGTATGCCTAAGAAGAGATTCAAAGGAGGGTTCTCTAAGGGAAGGTAATCATTTTTACCAAACTCTTTCTTTTTAATTCTTATTAATCACTCTCAATTATGCACTAAAAATAAAAAAATAGTTACAATAGTATATTTCATATATTTATATGTTATTATTTTAATGGAATTATATTAATACATCTCTATCTCCATCAAATGGGAAACAAAACCATCGTTCGTGTGAACAACCGACTACCACCTCGTGAACCGATGTAATTTATTTCCCATAACAGCCTCACATGGATAGTTATAATGATTTAACTAATGAATATGATATTTGTGACATAATTATTCTTATAGAAATATTATATCATATGTATCTTCTTACTTTACAATCCTTTAAAAGTTGATAACATTGCTCATGCGTACGTGTAGACTACCACCTCCACAAAGTGTTGTGATTCGTTTTTCATATCCACTTTACATGGATGGTAATAAGGAAAGATTTAATAAATATATAAGATATATATGATATAAAAATTATTCTATAAAGGTGAATTATTATTTTACTTTCTTTTATTCTATCTATTGAAAAGTGAATAGAACATCATGCAAATGTATGACCTACTGTCTCTATGAATGGTGTAATTCATTCTTATATCTCTAAATTTTATGGATGAATATAAATATTTATATAATGAATATATATATATATATTATATATATATATCATTATTATCATTATAAATGTGATAGAACTATAATAAAAGTATAAGTATCAGAACTACCGAACCAAAATTATCCTGAAAAATGAAGCAGTTAACGCCAAAAAAAATGATAATATTAAAAGATTATTAACAAGTGGGTCATAAGATGTTATAAATGAATAATATTTGATATTATATATATAAATATGATATTTTATATAAGTATAATAAATTAAAATATATTATAACAGAGGTTAGGGAACCTATGAGGAAAGTCAAACTTGAGGTAAAAGATGTCATCTCAATTTCCACTCCCTTGAGACAAATTTGGTATTATGAACTTATTTATTTTTGTGTGGTGTATATAATTCCCCTATTATGTATTTAAAATGAATATATATTTATTCATGATGATTAATGTTTCATTTAAAGTTTAATATTTCATTTTTTACATTTTTAAAGTTTCTAAAGAGGTAACGATTTATTTTACACTATCATTGTTTTTGGATTTCTATTATTTTCATTGATGTAATATTATAATTTATCCTTTATAAAATCAATATATTTTCTAATACTTTGGATATTTAAAGAGTTTCCATATTTTATTCAAAGTTTTTATCTCTTTGTAACCTGAATCAACAAAAAAAATATTTAATGGAAAAGGTGATATTATTTCTCTTTTTGATCATGTATATTTTTCTTCCATGTCAATTTTTTTTAAAATTATTTTAAAAAATTTCTTTTTATTTACTCAAATGAATTATTAAGGAAATTTTGTGTTATAATATATTTTTTAAAATTATTTAAAGGAATATTTATATTGTTTTTATAAAAGAATCATTTTTTAATTTCTTTAAAAAAATTCAAAAGTAATGTATTTTTAACATATACAATGTTAATAGATTTTGACACCACCAAAACCATTTTTTTATCTTTTAGATTCTTCTAAAAGATTTAAATGGATTTAAAAATAAAAATATTTAATGAAATATATTTTATTTTTTTTCTTCCATTATCCTTTATTCTATAAAGGACATGATTTTAGTAAAAAACCTATATTTTTGATAAATTGATGGTCATCTTTTATCTCTTATTAATTTTGTGGTCCTTAAAGTTTTCTTGAAATATTCATTTTCTTATGATATTTTTTAATTGGACATTACATTTATCTTAAATATCTATATTACACTAGTGTAAAAAACACCTTTAACCACAATTTTTTTATCTTTCAATGTTGGTTTATAACCGATGTTAATGCAAGTGATGTTGAAAGTGGAACTTTCCACATAGTTTTTCATAAATATATATTGAAAACCCTTACAAAAGGTAAATTATAGAAGAATTTCAACATCATTTTTTTGTAAAACCGATGTGGAAATTCTTCTGAGATAGATTTAAATAAAAAATGATTTTGAAATCATACTGATATCCAAAGGGCTTTCAACATCAGTTTTATAAAAAAACCAACATGGAAATCCACCCTGTTATGATTTTGATGTCTATTTTTAGTAAAAACAAAGTTAGAAAACTTTTTAGGGGGATCTAAAATTTTATTTCTTTATAAAACCATTGTTTAAGGTTTATTTTTTTAAATATTGAAAATTACATAATCCCACATTTGAAAGATCAAGGAGAACCAAAAATAGAAAAAATACAATAAAAATAACACAAAAGTAACAAAACTCATTGAGAACTTTTACAACAATTTTTACAAAATATACAAATAAATGAAACCAAATAAAAAAATTTATAAAAAATTGAAAATATTATACAAATTTGTTTAAGGAGTTTCTGGTTATTTGATGTATATAAAGAACCATCAACAAATACCTAAAAAATAAAGTGTTACAAATTATAAAAATAACATATTTTTTAAATTATATGTTTTATAATGAAAATATCTTTTTTAAAATATATTGTTGTTATAGTTGTGATTATATCATAAATAAATTATAAAATATAATATCCATATTACATATTATCTTTTTGATGATGTAATTTTTTTATGAAAAAATATTTAAAAAATAAAAATATAAGATATGTAAGAAAAATCAAGTATTCCTTGATATAAAATTTACTCACATGAACTTTTACATAATCAATTTTTCTTCTTCCACTATTGGATAATGATCCATATTATACTCAATCCATGACCTATTGAATTTTCTAATAGTAATTATCAAAACCAATGTAAAATAAAAACATTAAGATTAAATAAATAAAATCATGGAATAAAACATACTTCTTTAACATTTTTATAAATCTTATTTGGTTACCACATAATAAAGATAATTTCCAATATGATTTACCTTATTTTTGAAAAAATACACATAACATAAAATGTACAAAAACAAATAAAATATTCAGTATTAATAATAGTATATTGAATAGTTGTTTATAATTATATATTTGTTCTTACCCATCATGGAATGGAAAAAAACAACATGTGATATCTAAGATACATATTCAATTCTGGATTCTTGGTTGAAATATTTCAATTCTTTTGAAATGTATTATGGGATAATAAAACCATAAATAGAAGTGAAATCATATTAGATGAAAAGTATGTAGAGATAAATAATTAAAAAAGTATTTAATTACATCAGTATAAAACATTTTCACCTAATGGAAATTAATTAATAATTGATATTAACTTATATGGAATGAAATTGCTACACAAGTACACTAATCTGATCACCCTTTAAATATCCATGATGTTAGTTTTAAAAATATTTAATGCATAATATCTTCCACATATATCAATACTCATTAGAAAATTATAATAATTAACTAATAAAGGAAAACATGTGATAAATTTTTTACCCTATCATATCCTTGAGGAATATCTGAAGGGAGTAGAACCCATATTTTTTCTTTTCTTTAGAGCGATTCATTTAATATAAAATATTCCTATATATGGTACATGTAAGAAAATATTATAAGTAATCCTGAATTTAATAATAAATAAAAAATGTAAAGAAAATCATACCTCATATGATAGCTAATGAAAAAGATTAGTGGGCCAAATTAAAAAATGTCCAATACTCTATATAACTATGGACACCTCCTCAGTTTGCAGCCACTCTAGAGAATTTAGATCAATAATATCATGTACCACTACTATTAACTAACCTGACTGCATAATCAAGTGATGTATACAATCACCCAGATGATATATAACCCTGTATGTTACAATACGCACATGGGGATCCTCAATATGAAACTCACATCACATAGTTAGGTTTGAATAAGAAGGTTTCAAAACTGGTTAAGAAGGGTACACTGGTTGCATCTATATTATTTCTTATACAAGTATATAAAATATCAATGATTTAATCCTATCCACTATAAACTCATTTAAGTGTCATAAATTATCCATCAAATAATCTATTTATTCCCAGTACTCTTCCCCCGCTGATGTCGAACTTAGGGTGAGGCCAATATTTTTTTAAAGATGATACCCTCCAAATACCCTCTGATGTGACCACGGTGTTCTAGATTTCTTAAATCTATAGTAATAATATCTTTCCTACCCTTAGGGATAAAGTTCCTCTATGCCATTTTCTCCTAAAGGACATACAAATGTAATATTTTAAAGTGTCATATTAGTGAGATAAATTTAATAAATAGTAATATTGATGAAAAATAACAATAAATTACTTACAATATTATTTTCTACTTCCTTTTATGGATCAGTAATATATATTCCATTTTGTGACATTATCACCATTTTCTATTTTTCATGATGAGTGGGAGGATATGGAGGGTCGAGTGGAACCTATTCATATCAACTACTTGACTTGGATCTTAATTTACTATGTTGTTTAGAAATCATTTGATCCTATAATAAAGGATACCCTCCGAATGAAAATGTATATAGGTATAAATTATGTGGATGTATCTCTTGGTGAGTTTTATCAGAGGCTTGTTACATAATAAAAAAATAATTAAGTTAAAAAGTAATGAAAATTAATTAATCAAATAAATTTTACAAATAACAGAAATATACCATAAAAGATTCCTTTTGCTGACTAGAGATAAATTTTTTCCATGTGTCTCTCTATATAAAATCATACTTAAGGCATGTATCTTTATCCTTTTTACTCCAAAAAATACAAGATTAAGTCAACATTGTATTAAAATCTCTCTATCTTATTGTTGTAAAGGATAGAAATTTTTTAATTAATTTTGTCTCTTGGAAGTAAAATGTCACCTATAATTGAATAAATAAAATTTTAAGAAATGTATAATATTTAAACCATTGGAAAAAATAAATATTTTTTGAAATTTTACCATTAGGGACTCCTATAAAAGATCTTTTACTAACTAGTAGACACTCCTCAAATCAGGGAATAAAATAATTATCCTACAAAGACTATGTAAATACAGGTAATTCCAAAACTTTGTGGCATTTGGGCTAGTTTGTAAGTTGTTCTATTCAAATTTAATTATCACCATTTTTTCTCCATTTGTGAGTGCAAGTTTTGGTAAATATGTAATCTCATGCCTACCATCATTAGGTACCATCCTCTCCAGAGAATGAGAATAGATGAAAATAATTTAGAAAAAAATAAGTTTAATTTCATTAAATAAATTAATTATTATAGATATATATATTTAAATGAAAAAAACATACATACCTTAGTTCCCCTACCTCAGTGTCTGTCATTTTGAAAGATGCATGATACCTCAATAAATTATGTGTACATGTATTTGATTAAACTTAAATAACTATAATAAATTAAGATTTGATTGTTCATAATAGATAAAAAAATTTAATATATGAAAAAATAAGAAAAAAATATTTTGATCAAAGACATATTATAATGATAAATAATATATAAATACATACAATTATAAATAAAAATAGATACTACAAAAAAATTACAATCATAAACAATTTATATTCATAAAAAAATTTATAACATTAAATAAAATGTAACAAAAAAATTTATAATTGATAATAAAATTTATATATACAAAAAATTATATGAATGGAATTAATAACTAATATATAATTAATTTATCTTAAAAAAGACATAAATAGATCCTGAATCTCGTTGAACTCACTGAAAGGCGGCGAGAATAGGGAGAATGATGCAAGATCGAAGAGAAAAATATCATCACATATAAAAATAGCTAATTTAAAAGTGCATAAATTTTTTACAAATAATTTATATCTTAATTTTTTTTAAAAAATGAGTTAATTTTTTTTAATCAGAAGTCATTATAACAAAAAAAAATAATTTATAAATAAAAAAATGAATAAAAAAGATCACTTAAAAAATTTGGAGGTCGATAATTCAAAATAGATTATATATATTTATTTGAATAATTAGGAGGGTAATTTAGTGTTACCCCATATCCATTCAACATGATCATTTCATACAACATGGACTATGTCTGCATTATAGTCATTACTATCATCCATAAATTGAATAATAGACAAAGAAACCTCACATAAATCATTAACATCATTATCATCCTCATCACCCAAATAATTTTTTCCCTTGAAAAAATATGGACCACTAACCATTCAATGGATTAATAATATAAAATATTTACTTTTCATGCGTCTCCTTGATAAATGGTTCCTCTTTATAACTAAATCTATTGAAATAAACCAGTTTAAATCCATAATCATCTTGTTTCACACCACTATTATTATCAACCCAGTTACACTTAAACATTGTTACTTTTAATTTATAATAATAAATTTCCCATATATCCTCAAGAACTACAAAATATGTCATTTATGTAGAAATAGTGTTTTTATCTTTGGTACTCCAAAAATATAGTGCTATAATTATGTCTATTACCCCACTATTTTGAATTTTAATTTTTTCATGTTGATTTTTTGTGTGTAAAATGTGTAACCATTAAAATGAAAACCAGAGCATGTGATCACTTTAAGAGATGTCCCCTACCAATAATTTTAATGTTTCTGATACAGATAAATCTGTTTTTACTTTCTATTTAAACCATGAAATAAATGTATTTTTCATGTTCAATCATAAACCTATTTTGATTTATTTTTGTATATAATAACTTTAATCCATCAATATGTGAAGATATTTATGGTTTAACTTCATTGTTGTTGTAAAAAAGGTATAAATATATCGATATCACTTCATTACGTGGAACAAACTTTACCTTTAAGCCATAAATCCCTCTACCATCACTATAAACTGTCAAATGTCAAGATATATGGAGTACAATATGCTAAAATACATATAAATAATCAGTACAGAAACCAATCACCTCTTCCAATACATACTTTTTTAATAATAGAGGCCCCATTTTGATAGGGATTTTTAACATATACCTTCAAAATTTTTATATATCTTTCAAAATAATACATCTAATGTAAATAAATGTGCCCACATATTCTTATTTCACACACTAAATGGATCATTAGATAAACCATTATTTCAAAAAATTTGGTGGGAAATATATTTCTAGTTGATAAAGTATGGGAACAACTTTATTTTCCAACACATCTAAAAAATTTGGATCAATGACTCTATTACAAATATATTTTCAAAAATAAAATAACTTTATGATAATATTTCTAATATGTGTTATAAATATACCACAAGTGGGACTGATAGTAGTTGTTGCATCAATACATGACCATCATGAGATTTCGTACCTATTAATTTAAAATCCTTCAGTGAAACCAAATTATTAACATTTGAAGAATACCCAATGGGTACTTTAATACCATTAATATACTAAAAAATTCAACTTCTCACTCTTTATTAAAGCATGAAAAGAAAGAGATAAATATGTTTCATTTCCTTTAATAGTGGGGGCTAACTCCAAACAAATTCCCATGGATATCAAGTCCAATTTATCATGAAATCCATCATTTATCTTTCCTTTTATGTCTAAAAAAATCCCAATCAAACTGTCAAATATGTTTTTCTCAACATGAATAACATCAATGTTATGTTTTATCTCTAAAAATATCTTATAATGTGGTTTAAATAAGATAGACTATTTATTCCTAATATAGTTTTTGAGGACCAAAACATTCTTTATTTCTAAATGTAAAATTAATATTTTTAAACATGTCATAATATTATTTTGTTTATAATGGATTAGGGAAGAGATTATATTCTTGTAATCTGTTAAATGATTTTTTTAATCTATGATAATTATAATCAATTCATAAAAATCTTCAATGTCCTATGTAGTCTATATTTATTCTATTCTGAAAATGATAATACGAAGTCTCTTCTTTACAAATGGGACATGATTTATATCTTTTAACATTGTATCTTGATAAGTTTATATACGGATTTTTTTTATAGTGAACATTATTATAGAATGAAAAAAAATATTTCTTGGATTCATAAAAAATTGTAACATCTGTCTCCCATAAAATTTTCAAATCATCAATCAATGGATAAAAATAAACATCAATATCATTTATTGGCTACTTGGTCTAGAAATCATCAATCTCATCATAACATATTTTTTATTTAAACATATCTATTGGGAAATGTTTTAAACTACCAAAAAAGGTCATGATCTATGTCAGATACTGAAGATATGATATGGATTTTTTCCACTTATGCACAATCCCATTATGATATTTCTTTCTTCACTTGTAAAATCAGGATTTTTTTATAAAATATTTTCTAATGTGGTGAATCAATTTGCTGACGTAAGTTTCTATCAGAGTTGAAATCATCTGTATATCATATTAAACTTTTTAATCATTTGAATTTTCTAATAGATGCTTTAAATAAGTAATTATTGGAATCTAGAAAATTGATTTAGTAGAAGTTTTGATTCTGGTACCTGAGAATGAATCAGAGCTTAATTTTTCATCCATATTATATCATGATGTCCCAAATTTATAATATTTTTATAACATTCATATTACTTCCTAGAAAACTCAAAATAATTTGGGAAAGCATATATCTTTTTATACCCCAATCCCATTGGTCAGAATATTTTCTTTACATTATAATTTGAATCTAGAAGCTTGATTCCTTTTAGAAGTAGTTCTTTTAAAATTTCATGTAATTTAGAGAAATTTTTATTAATCCAACAATTTCTTACTATAAAATTAACTAATCTTAGAACTGCTAATAACATTGTAAATTTAGATCAATATGAGAATAATGGTTTCTTATAATCTCTATACAATTATCCAAAAATTACTATTTTTATGGTGTTAATACCAAAATCATGAATTAATTCTTCAATGGGATCCTCTGTCTCATTATGAATATCAACATTAAATGTTGAATTTTTAATTATTTCACCATGATAGATTCAACGGTTATAATTATTTCTAATACCATAATAAATGAGATGATCCTTGATTTCTCTAAAATTTATCTTTCTCATATTCAAACACTTCACACAGAGGAAGAAAATCAAATCTTTGTTTTGAAGATTTCATTTATAAAATTCTATGAAATCATACTCTCTTTTTTATATTTATCAGTGTTGTTCGTAAATTTATCCAATGACGATCCATTAATTTCCTTAGATGACAATATAAAAGGTGAATATATTAAAACATATATACATTTAAAAAATAAATAAATATTTAAATTTTAAACATAAAAAATTATAATCAAAACAATAAATTATTGATAACTATTTGATAAAAACACAAAACCAAGCATAATGATCAAAACATATCATTAAAAAAATTAAAATTCAATTGATTAACCATATATAAAAATAAATAATATAAACACGATTTTTTTAACATATAATTTTTCTTTATTTATTTTTTAAATAACTATTTAAAACACAAAAAAAATTAATCAAAAGATATAATAAAAATAAATAAAATTTAAAAATGAATTAAATTAAGGAAAAGAAATATAGTTTCATCCAAAAAAAATTATAATGATAATTTATTTTTAAGTAAAAATAATTAAAAATATAAAAATTTCAAAAAAAAAAAGAAATTACCATGACAAACAATTTATAAGAAAAAAATTTATAACACTAAAAAATTAATAATTTTTTTAATTGATAATAAAATGAAAACAAATAAATTAATTGATGAATAAAAGTTATAAATAATTGACATTAATTTATCTTCAAAAATAAAAAATTAATTGAGAAAATTTAGAAGTCAATAATACAAAATAGATCCTAAATTCCAGAAAAATCACTCAAAGTAAATGGCAATAGGGAAAAATTTCTAGATTGAAGGAAAATGTTTGAAAAAACAATGTAGAAAAAAGAACCAACAAAAACATTGAATTATGGTTGTAATTCAACCAAAATAGGGTTTCCTTGAAGTAAATAATATCAAGGATTATTAATGAATGATGAAGAATGGAAGATGAACTGAATGGGTTATGAAAATCTACTAAAAAAAGATGGATCATCTCTGAGCGACGTTAGTTTCTGTTGGGTTCCATCAAAGGTTAAGAGGTGAAGGGATTTAAATAAAAAAAATTAGGGTTTTGGGTGAGTGCATTTTTTTAAAAATAATTTTAAAATTAGTTTTATTAAAAATAAATGTTAAAATGTTTTTTAAATTACTTTTATCATCTGTTTTTTTTGTAAAAATGATGTTAAAAAACTGATGTTTAACCCTCTATTTATAATAGTGTTATTTATATCATGGATATGATTATTTCCTTAACTATATAATTTTTTTTACATAAATTTAATTACTATCAAAGTTATTTGATTGAACAGAGAAATATTAATATCTTGTATTCATTACTCAATATGAATATTTGTTAATAAGGAATATTGTTTATGAATTAAATTGATAATTTAATGTGTGAGTAATGCATTGGACATGCAGTGATAGGTGGGGCCTAGTTATAGATATCCCCTCGATGTGTTGATAGGTCTCATGATACAAATCCGTTGGCTAGATTAAATAGGTTTTTAGTGTATACCTATCCATTGATTAAACAATATTGGAAAAAGACTTCGATGATATAGATATCATGATGTCTGAGATCTTGACATCCAATATTATGCATTTCCTTCATTGAGAATTTAGTTATTATTATCCATGAGATTACTGCATTGATATTATCCATGGATTCTTTTCATGCTCAAGTTATTGATTAAATGGAATATGTTTTAGTTATTTACCTTACCATATTGATTATATCTTGTTTATTCTTAATATATTCCACTATATGTCACACTTACTAAGTATCCAAGCTCCTAATTTATTTGTTTTCTTTTTCCCCTGGATATAAATTAGGATATTATGAATAATATCAAGGATGTGATAATGTTTTTTATTCTATATATTTTATATTTCCAATGATATATGGGAATCATATATGTTATTGATTCTTCAATACTGATAAAATAATCAATCCTTTATGGTGAGATTCCTTGAATCTTTTACAAATTCAATAAAGTGAGCATCAACACTAAGTTATTGGAGTTTGGGTTTCTATAATTCTCAAAAGTTTAAATGGTTGTAAGCTAAGGGGACAATAATTCATTTTTGAATATTTTAAATAACCATGCACTTTAGTGATTAAATTACAATGACACATTTATTTTATATTCTACTTGAATTAACCCAATTTGGGTGGACCAAGTAAAATTTATGTTTCACTTGTATGATTTAATTTTTATCATATATTTCTGGGAGATAAGAATAATAGAGTGTTTTTTGATGATGAAACAAGATCACAAAGGGGCTACTTTAATCTTTTATACCCTAATTCACCCACCTCTTAGGGTATTTTACCCAGCGAGGACAAAAAATATATTAATATATTATATTTTAATAAAAAATGGTTATCCACACTTAAAATAGTATTGTGTTCTAGGTATTAAGTGGATCTATTCTCCCATTAAAACCAACCCTCATAGTATATAAGGCTATACTCATGTGGGGTTGGTAGTGGTAGACACCTGACCAATGTGTTGGGTATAAAAATGAGGTAACCCATATGAGTAGAAAGGTTAGTTGAACCAGGCCAAGGAATAATTAGGAATAAAAAAACATGGAATGATAGGGAAATATGAAAGTGGATTCCATCCTAGGTGTTACATGCATGAAAACCCATGGAGTGAATGATAAAATGCTACTATGGACCTTAGGCCACATGTCTTCTACTTGAGGTACCATGCGACACACTTATAGACATAACATAGTCCTCTATATGCATAATTTTTAAAATACATCCTATTTTCACTCTATGTCCATTTATGGTCCACAAATGGTCCATTTTAATCATTTTCCTACATGAATAACTTTGGTGATAATATTAAAACTACTTGAGGTCACTTAACCTGTGTTTTATACCTTTTTAAATATTTAGACTCTAAATTTTCGATAATTTGTACTGATAAAAATTTGAGACTACTATTATATTCATGTTCTCTTATATAACATAACTGTATCATTATTCGAATCATTTGTATATCTTAATGTAGTGTTTTGTATAAAATAATATTTGGGATGTGGATACACATGAGTGAAGTATAATGATAATCATAAGTGATGATGGTTCACGAGGGGACATTGTAGGACCCATGGATAAGTATATAACTATTCTGGTCTATTCAAAACGATGATTCAAAAAAATATGATAGTTAAATAATGTGTTTATCCTATTATATACTAATGGTGGGTAGTATTTATGGGGTATATTAACTATATGGGGAGGATTTATCAAAAATTCTTCATGATAGAGACTACATGTATGATTAGTGGATGAAATGTTGATATTTGGTCATCTCGTTAGCCATTAATTTTGTTGGTTTTGGATAGAGTTAACACTTATTCAAAGGTAGTAAAAACAACCACTAAATCTATTACATAAGAACCAACTAAATCTATTTGAATTAAAAATCATAAATATAAAGAACACATATACCTTTTCAATAATGAAGATACTAAACCTTTTATCTTCACCATTAATGAAGCCAAGACCTACTATAAATGTTTGATGAAGTTCTTTTAATGGTAGCATAAGGACTCCCACCTCTAAAGGTATCCATGTATTGAGTAGATAACCAATAACATCTATTTATAGGATTAACATTCACTCAGACTAAGGCCTATATCAAAATAAGAAGAAGATAATGAAAGCTTAAAATTTGAAAGAGCTTTATAGTTTAGAAAAGACACAAAAAACTATATATATTTACCTTTTTTCTACAAGCCTCAAGTTTGATTCTTGTATCTCCATCATAATATTGAGTATTTAATAAATTTTATATTTATGATATATTTCATAATTCCAAATGTATCAATTTTTTGTAAACTAAATGATAAATATATTATCAAAAGTCTAGTGTGAACATGATATAAGTTATATATTATTATAGTGTACAATATAGAGATATCATATAGCACGATATTCATTTATCCAAGGAAAATCGTATACCCTATACTAGATTATCATTAGTTAGGATGTGGTAATAATATAGCACCATTTCTTAGCCTATTATAATTTATCATAGATCTATATCATAATACCATATCATAATGTGTTTTGATACAATGAATAATATTATACAAGTCACATTATAGTTTACAATTGAAATCGGTAGTTGAAAAAAAAGTTAACATTCAGGAATCATCCACATATATCTATCAATGATTATTTTGTTTCATATGTTAAAACTCTAGGAGAATCAGTTGAATAAATTTTTATGATAAATTCAGGCGTGTGGCTAAATATTATAAAATATTTATAATCATTGGAATTACTCGAAAATTTTATAACATTTGAGTAAATTCCATGAAGGATTGGGTAAAATTATTTAGGGATTTATAAATAAGAAAATCCATGAGAATGATGTTCTATCTAAAAATTCATGGTTCCTATACATTCACTTAATTATATATTCTCATTATTTTGTTTTTCTTTATAAGTGTTATCATATCATGGTTTTAAAGAGAACCCACCCAAGAATTGGGTGATTCATCAACCCAAAAATGTACCCCAGATTAAGGATTCCTTCAACCAATTCATAGAGAACCTTATCAAATGTGGGTTTAATAATGGAGGATTTTCCCATATTCAGTTTGAGACAAACAGGTTCTTTATTTTATAATATACATGGTTTTAGATTCATAGAATAATTATCATGGCTTGTTATTTATTATTACCTTCTTCTACTTGAACATGTTTTATTCGATCCTAGGAAACTCATCAGTGGCATAAAATCCTTTCCCTGATTATTTAATTAGTGAAATCATGTTTAATATAAATAAATAATGAATATCATATTCTTTATCATAATAAGTGATATAGATTTTATTTTTGCGTTGTGCCTTAAAATATAAGATATTTTATTTTGTGATATGATCACACTATACAATATAGGATATTATATCCAATGACATAGTGTAAATTAGTTAGTTTCATTATATTATAGTGTATGATATGACTAATCATATAAAATGATAGTGATGATTAACACTATTTTTTACACTGAAAAACCAGGCTTCATATCCTTATTATGATAATGATGTGCATCATAAAATATGACAACCATTTAGACCAAACCATAAATTATGATATGATGATATCTTAAAATATAATAGATAATCTTGGATAATCTATTATAGGCCCTAATGTACATATGATAAACTACGATGTAGGTTTTGAATTTAATCATGGATTACAATATAGAAAATACCATAGTTTACAATAAAAAGAAAAATTTCATTTTTCTATATATTTAATTATGAATTGAATTATATATTTCATATTTTTTTAAAATTATAAAAAGTTATTTTGGGATATATATTTAATTTTAAATTTGGTTATAATTTAATTAATTATAATTTTTTTTTAATTAATTATTAATTTTTTATGAAATATTTAATAAATAAATATCCCTATTATTAATTATTAATATCGTATTACCTTTTTATTTATATGGAATGATGTATAATATTGATATAAATAATTTTTTGGGTCTAATGAAACCTTTGATAAAGCACCAGAAGTCATGCCTCCTGAACATACAAGATGTAAAAAGAGTACCAAAATGAACTTGTGAATTCAATGCACCAGAACTTAGAAGACAACCACACCCAAGCAACTACACTGGATCACAAACCTTTAGAAAGCTCAAATAATAACTTTTAAAAGACAAAGATTGAAATAAATTAAGGAAAAACAAAGAATAAAATATTTTTATGTGGTTCAAACGCAAGTCTTAATCCATAGGGGAACACTATAATATATTTTATTGAATAATGAGAAGATGATTTCAATTCACTCAACCTTACTCTAACAATGTCTCCATGATAGTAAATATAGTAGAAACAAATCAGGGAAACTGGTTACCACTGCCTTGTGATCTTTTCAAGGATAAGTCTATACAACC
Source organism: Viscum album (assembly GCA_963277665.1). Lineage (NCBI taxonomy): Eukaryota > Viridiplantae > Streptophyta > Magnoliopsida > Santalales > Viscaceae > Viscum > Viscum album. The sequence goes on from OY728120.1 coordinate 490,896,327, forward strand.
ATGATCTCCATGGTTATCCCTCTATCGAGTCAAAGTCTTACACCTCCTCAACTATGTTTTCTAGTACAAAATTCCCACTTCTAAAAACTCCAATAAAGAAATATTATGTACGATTTATAAGGATTCTTACATTATATCATTTTCTATAAAAACCTAAGGAAAAAAACTTAAATAACCTTCATAGAAAAAACTTATGAAAGTCATTTGAATCTTGAAACTACATCCATTAGACCAATCAAGGGATAGATTATGATCACTTACTTCTGAAGAAAATTATCCAATCTAAATAATTATATTCATCCTGAATCTAAACATTTGAACATTATTCATTTCAATCCTCTATATTTATCTAACATTAGAAGTTAGCATACCAGAAAAAATCCTTCTCCAAGATCTATAACTAATCTAGAAAATGGTTTTCACATAGACAATCCTAAAAATATCTCACTCGAGAATTATTTTTCAGGATTTATCACAAAGAAATTTTTAATAATTCATATAACACATTTCATTCCTTGTAATGTTTGTTTTCATCTATATGGTTACCTCATCAGGATTTTGCTTACCCCATCTAGATCGAAGCACAACTCTTCCTCAGCACATCCTAGACTACAACCTTTGTTATCATATCTACTAGATTATGAGCTCCATTTATCTTCCATATATAAATAACTTTATCTTTCAATAACTTATAGATAAAGTGATAATTCAACTAAATAAATTTTCCTTAGAATGAAACATCAGGTCATTGGTCAAGTGGATTTCACTTTATGAATCGTAAAACACCATCCCAAATTCTCTCTTTGTTTTAATATCTTCTAACAACACATTTAGTAAAATTAACTCATTACCATATTCAGTTAAAGTAATTTACTCTAATTACATTTTCTAATATTCAAATACCAATTGATGATTCATCATAAAACTCACAATCATACCTTCAAAAGTTAAAACATAGCCCATGTATCTCTTCCATATATCTGAATCTCCTTTGAAATATAATTTTGAAAAAACTTGAATTTATTTATCATTTCTAAATAAAAGAGTTCTAATTTTGGAAAACTTCAAATACTGTAGGATCTACTTTCCTAATTCCCAGTGTTATCTTCTGAGATGTTCCATGAAACTTCTCAATACTCCCACAACTTTCACAATGTTCAGTTTATTGTACACTATGACCTACATCACACTTCTAATTATCGATTCATAGGGAATTATTTCCATGTACTATACCTCATATCTTGTTCCTGGTTCCCTCTATTTGTTCAACTTAAAAAGTTCTGCCATGGTAGTGGTCACTAGTTTCACGTCACTCATACCAAAGAGTTAACCCACCTTTTGGGTGCAATTAAAATAACTTAGGAACAAACTTTTAAAAGTTACATCCCTTAAAATCCATATCCCTAACACCTATTTATTTATACTGAGATCCTTTATCTCAATTCTTATAGATAATTAAACATTTATATAATACATCCTTTCATTTAGAGGACTAGAAATAAGTATTTCATTGAGTTATATAAGTAAAATAATGTATCTCCCATCATCAAATATGATATGATAATATCAATGATATTCATTTAATTGGATGAACTTACACTCATCCATAAATATATTAAATTTTTGGTCTTAGTACCTTGGTTCCCACTTCAATATGTAAAGATTCAATTTCATCTTAGTATTTGAGTTTCATTTCTCTATAAAACCATATAGTTTCTCTATAAAAATGTATTCATATAAGTCCCCATAAAGAAAACAAGTATTCACATCTAACTATTCAAGATGACATCCTTTCATTACAACCATATTGTGAACCATCCAAATATTTATGTATTTAACTACTGAAGAAAATTTATAAAAATATATACTCCTTTAGTTTGTTGAAACCACCTCAGGCATAGACTTTCCATATACATTCATATATTATATGTGTATTACTTCAGTTTATAAACCCATTTATTTTCAATTACATACTTCTCAATATAATTTTTCATTGGATCCCATGTTTTGGACACCTATAAGGAATTAATATCATCCCTCATAGATAACTCCCACTGATTCAAGTCTGTTATATTTATAGTCACTTTTGGGATATCAGTTTTTCCATCATTCATGATGATTATATAATACTAATCACTTCTATATCTCTTTACTTGGCTCCTTACCCTAGTATAACTTTATAACTCCCTCTATAACTTCGATCCTTCTAGACCCACTACTTCTATAACACTATCTTCAAGATCTCTTCCCTAAGAATCCACAGTTCTTGAGCTCTCTTTTACTTATTTTCATAAAAATTCCATTAAAACATAAAATACTTGTAGAACTTCCTATATATTTTTTAGTGTTTATATAACTTATGTACTCCCTAGATTATCTTGAACAACCACAACTTCTGAATATATATTTAGTTGAACCTTAAATTCTAATGAACCTTTTATCTCAATAAAAATATCTACATGGATCTAATATTTACCCAAGATCTATTCATCAAAGATAAAATTTCTATTATTAATAGCCTTTCGAGATTTTTTATCCCATAGTTAAAAACCATATTCTTTTTCTTCATCCCCCATAAGGAAACATGCTTGAGACATAGCCTCTAGATTATACCTCTCCTTGGAGTCAATGTATACATAAATGAGAAAATTGAAGACTTTGATATGGTTTATAACAGTATTCTTTTCGAAATGAAATAATTTCTTCTAGAATTAGTACATCAACATAGAAGGACTATTTTTAGTCAATTAGCTTTCCAAATTTATTGCTTCCACCCAAAACACCTAGAGAAAACCTATATGAATTATAATGATCACAACATTATTGACTAACATCTAATCCATCCTCTCTATGACTCCATTATGTTCTAGAATACCTGGTATTATCTTCTCTATATATATTAATTTTTTCCAATAAAACCCCCAGAACTATCTTTTTCCATATCCCCAACATTTCCATAACTTAATCAATTATTCTTGCATCCAGTATCATTTCCCACTATGTCTCTCCATTAGATGATGGTTCAAAATACATTGGACTTGTGCTTGATAAATAACACCCACACCTTCCATGCCACATTTTTTATAAAGGTAACATAATACAATGACCCTCTATGATAAAAACCATATTTTTCCTCCATAAATCAATATGAACCAACCATATCTTCATATTCATCAAAATCTTAACTTTCATTTGAAAATTCACCTTCCTCTATTTCCTATGGAAATAATCTTCACATATTCCATACTGCATACTTATGATTTTAAAAATTTCTTCAGTAGCTGTGATTTTCATCTATTTCTCACTCAATCATGAAGGGAACAATTTTGGATATAAACTATACTAGGGGGTGAATTAGTGTTGGTGACTTTTAATCATATTTATACCTTTTATCAATTTTGTATTTATCTCTATCACTGGTTAAAGTGAATGGGTAAATTTATTCTCTCTTCTCACTTTCATTATTTCTCAAAAAATAACGAAACACATACACAAAATAGGCAAAATAATTTACAACATTCACCTCTTAGTATTATAAGGATAATCCTTTGTGCAATTTAGTAAAATCTGTGGTCACACAACTCACTAGTAAAACCCTATGAGCCTTGCACTATAGTCTCTTGAAAGTGTAGTGAGTGTATCCCACACACTTTTTGGTGAATCCCACATTTAGGTTCATCTTATAACTTTATGATGAATTATATAGGTAGAAAAAATATATTGTGACACTAATGTATAATACTGTCTTGCTATAGATTCATTTCCTGTTTCGTCTTCTACATCAACTGTTTAATAGAAAACCACCTTTTCTATTTGTATGCATATAACTATATGAAAACTATTCTTTTTATTTAATTCAAAAAACTAATATGCTAATATATCTTCTTCCTCTTATTTCCTATGAAAATGAAAATGCACAAAATTCGTCCACTCTTCTATTATTTTATGAAAACTTGGGTGCACAAATCTCTTCTTCTTGTGGAAAACTTCATGAAAAAATCATCAGATTATTCTCAAACTTACCCTTAATCATCTTATTCTTCTTTTGTGCATGAAAAAATGCACTTATATTCTCCATTTTCCTTTATATTCAACACACATAAATTTTCAAAATAGTATCAAGGTCAAGGTTCTGCTTCCTCTCTTATCACACAAGATATTTTCCTTTGAGAAGATTGTCCAAAACATCTCTTGCTCCATTCATAGAACTGTAAAAATATATATTAAAATAAATTTAGTGTAAGTAACTCTATATCTCTTTTATCTTCATTAAAATATTTTAAAATATATATAAATAACTTGTAATCAAATCTCCCAAAATTATCATATTTGTAAAACTTAAATACAACTCTTTATTTATAACTACAAGAAACCAAATGAAGTTATGCATAAACTTAACTTGTAGTTGGGGTTTGGTTTAGTGGTAAGTACCCCACAATCCTACCTAAAAAATGGGGGTTCAAAACCCATTGGGCTTAGGTCACTATATTAGTACTATAGCAGTAGAGTCACTGTAGCAACGATGAGCACTGTAGCGGCGGTGAGCACTATAGTAATGGAGGGCATTGTAGCAGGAAAGTACTATAGTAGTACTATTAACAAAATGGGCCTTGGGTAGAAACTTTTTGGCCTACTGGCAATGTAATGGGATACATGCCCCCTGGGCCTTTGGGCTACGTAATGGGTCTCCCCCTACCCCGTAAAAAGTGGTATTTTCTTTTCTTTAATAATAAAATGTGGCTTCAGCCTCAAACTTTAAAAAAAAGCATAATCTTTACTAATTCAAACACGTCAAATAATCGTAAATTTATTTCTTATTTACATCCATTAAATATAACTATATTTAAATAAATATACATGCATGAGACTATCAATTTTTAGTTGCAACATTCTTCCTTTATTCTTAGATTCTCATTCTTCTCTCCATGATAATCTGTCTAAAATTACTACACATATAATTATATATTCATTCATGAAACTTCTCTTTTTTATTTATCCATGATAATCATGATGCATAAAAAACATCTTGTATGCATGCATGGAAATCACCATGATCATAGAACCTTCATTTTCAATGAATAATGCTTCCAAAAATAAATCCTATTTTATCTTCATAAATAAACATAAATCATGATGAGGAATTGTCATGACATATTTTTATATTTATGAACACCTCACATGATAACTTTATAATTTAAAATATTCTCATTTTTCTTCTACTCTTTAATTGAAATAGTTCCACAAGAATCATGGAAACCCATTCATGATATTTTTATTCATTAAAAATACTTCCCTTTGAATAAATAGAATCAAGATACTCAAACAAATAGATAAACCATATGACATGAATTCACTTGATCCACCACAAGGCATGAAGTCACTTGATCTACCGCAAGGCATCCTGCCACTTTATCTTATACAAGGCATGTAATCACTCATCGTGTGGTCGATAATCAAACCATGTGAAAATACTACCATGAAGTCGATACCTTGAAATTGACCATCCATTTATCTAGTTTACCTACCATGAGACCCACAACCACTCTTCATACTATGGGAGGTCCATGGTTGATGCAACCCATATACTTCCCCCTCAAACTAATTTTTTCATGACTTTATTATTCAACTTACATGAATAATCAATTCATTAATTTTTACCTCTTTATAATAAAAATCAACTGATCTATTATCTCTTCTTTATCTCCTTATTCTCCCCACTATAATTGGGGAATTTCTGTAATGAGCCGAACTATTATAAATGAAGTTTCCCTTTGTGATTTAATTAAATGTCTTATTATGTAATATGATTATAGAAAACAAATACACTTACATGGTTATATATTTGGATTTAAAATACCGTTAAGAATATTTACATTGTTAATATAGCCGTTAAATAGTGATCACAGGATTAATATAAATATTGGGCATTAAAAAATCCAATTGACACAAACAAAGGAAGTGATGGCCTACTTCAGTAGGATTGTACCTTATGAATCTCATTTATCATAGTTTACAAGGGAGATATCTTCACCGGTCTTTTCCCTTGACCAAACCCAAGATGAGATCCAATAACATAGGCATGAGAAAAACTTTTTATAGGATAAGTTCATGCTCATTGAGATCACATCCCAAACTATGTTTTCTGAATGCCCCCATAAAAGGCTCACCATCACACCCCTTACTCTTAGGGTGTAAGTTGGTGTAATAAAGGGATAAGTATCAATAAATTAATAATACGAATATGTGTATTGTATATAATAATGATTTTTTTTCATTTTTATTGTTACTTTATAAATGATTTTGATTTTGATTCAATTAAACACAAATTGTATTTTCGAGTAATATTCAAATTCATTGAAAATATATATTTTTATGAATTAATGGTTTTTTTAAATAAATTTAATTTTTAAAAAATTATTATTAAATAAGGTTTACTAATTATAAATTTTTATATAATTTTTATGAAGTGAAATGTACTTTTTATAAGGGTTCAAAAACTACTGTTGTAAAAAACCCATCATTTTTCAATAAATGTAAAATGTCATTTTAAAAGTAAAAAATAAAATATTTATAAAATTATTTATATAAAATTAATATGGTTTTTTAATCATAGTGTCTAAATTATACAATGGTGAATTTTTCATAATTTTCTAAGAGTCAAATTTTCAGGTAAAAATTAAATACCTTATAAATATAAAGTGTGTTTTATGACATCATAATGAACCAAAAATGATGTAATAAATACAATAATGGGTATACTAGGAAATATATATGTTTTCAACTTAAAATAATGTGATTTTGAGTTTACTTTATTAATTTTATTAAGCCTTTATGAATTCTCCAAAATATATAATATATTTTATGATTTTAAATTCATTTCTTTAAAAATGTGACTCACCACCACATAAGAATGGGTAATATTTTAATAAGTTCATCCCTATTACTAATAAAATAATTAAAACCTCTCTAATTTTAAAAAAACCATGGGAAAAACCATGTGAAGGTCTGTGTTTTGAAATATTTTATTTTGTAGAGTCCAAAACCTAAATATTAAATAAATCCCTCTCTTTTCCTATATAAAACCACCCAATATCCCACTTCTCTTCACTAAAAATCCATGCATGAACACCTTAATATTCCCTAATCTCTTTATAATCCTCCCAAGGTGATTCCAATCTCTCAATAATCCACTTTCAAGCTTTTAGTGTCAAACTCTTAAGGTAAGGGATCATCTCTTACTCACTTTTATTCAAGAATCTCTTCTATGTTATGCACATTTATTTTTTAAATTTCCTAATGATGGGGTATGTTTTATCACCTCCACCATAATTAAATTATTTTGTATAAATTATTAGAGACCCCTTTATCTCTCATTAAGCCCTCCTAAGAATACCCATTACGATGTCGAAATTTCATAAGGGTTCTTTCCTTTCTCATTTTTTTATCAAAGTTTCTCTATCTTGTTATACCGTTTTATTTTAAATTACTATTGATAGGGTATAGTTTTTCACCACCCTAAAACATCCATTATTATTTATAAATTATTATAAATCCCTTTATCTCTCATTAATCCCTCCCATGTTTACTCGTTACCATGCCAAAAGTTCGTAATCATCCTTTCCTTTCCTTTTTTCTTCAAGATTATTTTATATCATATGCCTTATTTTTCTAATTATAAATAATTGGAAATGTCCTTATATGTCCCTATTAACATAAAATTAATTTATAAATGATGATAAACCCATTTATCTCTCATCAACCCATTTTATGAACTTTTAAGTGACACTGTTATGCTGTTGAATTTTCACCGTGATTTTCCATGCCAAACCAAATATATAGTAAATACCACACACATTTCCTATCAAGGGTGTTCAAATTTATGAATATATACCTTTTAATTAGGGTATGTTTTTATTTAATACTCCTTGATCATGGAATAAATTATGATGATGAATGATTCAATTTTTTATAATATATGTGGCACACTTAAGAATAAGAGTAAAATTAAAGTGACAAGTTCAATCTGAATTATATAGTGATAAAATGCATTATGTAATATTTAGTATAATTATACGTCATGTTGGGGAAGGGGTGTACCTAGTTCCTTTATGGTAATTTGTCCACCATGAAGTCTTGACAGTTTATCCTTGACCTATGATGCATGGTTTTAAGTTGTTTCCACATTCCCCATGTTATGATTATCAAGCTATATCATGCCTTATTATTCATGTTCATTTATGCCACATTTTTATGACCTTTATAACATGCATTATTATCTTCAATTTATTCCATGTTTATTCCCTTATTGGTATTTATGTCTCACCCATTTATTATGTATTTTCCCTAGGTTATCCAATACAGTTTTAAGCTCCAGCATGTTAAATAATTTTTCAATAAAGATGTTGTAATTCATGTTTAATGTTGTAATGAAACATACCTAATTCTAAAAGACACTAGACATATCTATATTTCAGGTTGTATTAAGTTTAACTTTATTTTATTAATTCATGTATTAATGTCTAATAAAAATAAGGGTTTTTATAGTTGGTTTAAAAGTAAAAGTTTAGTTATTTTTGGGATTAGTATTAGAAAACTCTAGAAAAATCATTAGAATTAAGATTAAGTGTAAGAATACATCCCTAAAATTTTGATCAGTATAGATTAAGTGTTTTATCCAGAAAATAAATCCCATATATGGATAATATAAGTGGATGTGGTTCTCAAATATATATACCTAAGAGTAACAACTCTGAAAAGGTGTTCTGAGCCTGACTTGGGGTAACCTGGTACACGACAATGAGCCATAATGTGCACCTAGTTTGAAACTCCTAGGGGATATTATTTTTGTAATTCAAAAGCTCATTATGAACCATTATTAAGGGATTAAAAAAATGCACAGAAGAGTATATTTTAGGAAATAGATCATGGATAAAAAATACTGAAGCCTAGAAATCCATATGTTAAGGAATTACATATAGTTATAAGTTATCCATTTAATGTCATTAAATTACCATTTATGTGTTTAAAAGTTAAAGATACTCATACATAATTTTTTTATTCTATAAAATTGTCTAAAATAGGAGGAATTGAGTAAAAAATCAATGTGAAGAGAAATATGATGAGTTCCCCAATGAGATGCCCAACCCTATGGGAGTAGGAATCGTACGCTTCATGAATGTACTATCTTAGATGAATCCAGTTTTGAATAGAAACCTAGATCAGGAGGAGTATCCAAATACCCTTAAAAAAGAACAAGCCACAATCTTGAGCTTCATGTGACAAAGGCCTCTAACTTTAAATGAATCATACGATCCCTTAATATCTGAACAGTGGATCAAATCCATTGAGAAGATCTTATCCATCCTTCAATGCTCTGAAAAAGAGAAGGTTCTTTTGGATATTTAATATATGGAGGGTGAAGCTGATCAATGGTGGGCATTGATAAAAAAAATAAAGCCTGAGGAAGATATCAAAGAAATTGTGTAGATGGATTTCTGGAAATTTTTTTTCGATAAACATTTTCCCCACACTCTCAGACTTAAAATGGAAAGATATTTCCTTACCCTCAAGCAAAAAGATGATGAATATATTAGTGTGTATGAAGAAAACTTCCCAAGGATTTCACGTTACACATATGTATTTTTCAGTACACCCGAATTCAAGGCTGACCTCTTATTTGGTTGGCTAAAACCTAGCCTATAGAAATTCCTAGTCATCTCTGACTTTGATAGCTATGAAGAAATTGTCTGATGTGACATCAAAGTTGAAATAGAGATTGAAGAATATCAGGGGTATCATGGGGATAAAAAGAGGAAAGTGGAGATCAATTATGGTGGTCTGATAGAGAGATCTAATAGTTACAATAAATTTTGGAATCCCACATTCCAAAGGTGTAGAAAGAAGAAACTTGGAAATTTACTGAAGGGATGAGGAAATTCTTTAGGTGTGGAAAGGAAGGGAATCTAGCTAGTGATTTAAAATAGGAGAAACCAACTATTGTGATGGAGGAAAGGAACACTCCAGTCAATGCTCAACATATTTTTTATTGCTACAACTGTAAGGAACTAGGGATTTTTTCAAACTAATTCACTAAGCCAAGGGTTTTTAGAGACAACCAATAAAATCCAAGGTAGTAAGGGTGAGTTTCTTCCATCACTACTACGGAAGTGAATCTAGAAAATAGAGTGGTGATAGCTACTCTAATTATTCATTCAATAACAGCGAATTTACCTTTTGATTCTGGTTCTACGAATTCCTTCATATCATGGAAGTTCCTTAGAACTATTTAAACACCACAAAAAATATTGGAAGGAGAGATGTCGGTGAAAATAGAAGATAGGGAAATTATTGTATCCCAAGTATATAACTCCTCCCCTATCAAAGTTTGTGGGATAAATTTCCCAGAGAACCTTATCATACTCCCTTTTGTGGAATTTGATGAAATTCTAGGCATGGATTGGATTTCCTTATATACATCCAACATAAATTTATGTGAGAAGGAAATCAATCAACATATTATGAATCGACTCTCGATTCTGTACAAGTGCAACGAGGTGGATGAATCTTCTTTAACACCATCATCTCAAGCATGGATATTATTGACCTATGAGTAAGATTATATAGATCAATTGATTGATTATAAGGAAATAATCATCCTTAAATACATGCCCATTGTGAGGGAATACACTGATTTGTTTCTCGATGAATTTCCTAGTCTTCTTCCTAGCCGAGATGTTGAATTCTCGATCAAGATTATACCCAGTGTGTTTCCATTATCCTAGAATCCCTTTATAATAGATGTTGTAGAACTTGAGGAGCTAAAACAATTATAGGAGAATCTGGATAAAGGTTTTATATGCCCAAGTGCTTCACCATGGAGTGCACCAGTCCTCTTCTTCAAGAAGAAGGATGGGTCAATGCAACTTTTCATCAATTATCGTGATCTCAAAAAGATTTTGATAAAGGAAAAGTACCCTATGCCTCAGATTGATGAATTTTTATATCAACTATGTGGAGAAAAATACCTTTCTAAGGTGGATATTTGGTTGTTATATTACCAAGTTAGTGTACAGAAGGAGGATATCCCCAAGACTTCTTTTCATACAAGGTATAAGCACTATGAATTCATAATAACACCTTTTGGACTCACTAATTCTCTAACAATCTTTAGGTAATTGAAGAATATATTCTTTATAGATTACCTCTAAAAATTTATTTTAGTCTTTATAGATGATATTATAATATAATCTGAAACTAAAGACGATCATGAGGAGCATTTGAATACTATGCTAAAGACCTTGTGAAAGGAAAAGATTTTTGCCAAGTAAAGAAAATGTGAGTTATGGTTGAAGGAATTACCTTTCTTAGGGAATATCATCAAAATAAATGGGATATATGTTGAACATTCAAAGACTGAATCAATTTAAGATTGTACAAGTCCAACATCTATGACATATATCTGTTGTTTCCTTAGTTTATATGAGTATTATCTTCAATTTTTGAGAAATTTATCATGATTATCAAACCCTATTACCAAGATAACCTATAAGGGAGTATTGTTTTCTTGGAATGATCAATGTGAAGAAATATTCAAGGATTTAAAAAAGGAGGATTATCACTACGCCTATTATCACACTACCTATAAGTGGAGATATTTTCATGGTATTTAGCGATGCTTCAAAGAATGGTCTGGGATGTGCGTTGAATCAAAATGACAGTCATTACCTATGTTTCAAGGCAATTAAAATTTCATGAATAGAACTACCCAACACATGATATGGAGTTGGTTGTATTGATATTATATTTAAAATTTTTGTGACATTATCTCATTGGGGAGAAATGTGAAATATATACGGATCAAAAAAATTCTTAAGTATGTATTTAGACAAAAAGAGATGAATATTCACCAATGAATATGGTTAGATCTGATCAAAGACTATGAAGAATCCATACACTACCAACCTGGGAAAGAAAATAAATTGGAATATTCTCTAAGCTAAAATAATATGGAAATTTTTTCATTGATAAGAATCGATAGGGATCCAAACATCTTAGATTTGGAAAGGATAGACATGGGAATCATAAAGGAAGGAAGATCATCAATCCTTTCACAAATGATTGCTCAACTATCTCTTCTGGATAGGTTAGAGGATGCTCAAATAGTTGAAATGAGAATTCAGAAGAAAGTGTAAACTATAAGGAAAGTTAAATCTTCAGATTTCAATGTTAATGATGGTGGTTTTTTGAGATTTGGGTCAAGAAAATGTGTACCACAAAATACGGAGTTAAAGAAGAAGTTTTTGGATGATGCACATAGCTCAACATTATCCATCCACCTGGTAAGAAAAAATATGTATCAATATCTCTAATAACACTATTAGTGGGACAATATGAATAAGAATATCGTAGAATATACATCAATATTTATTGTATTTCATCAAGTGAAAGTGGAACGGAAAAAATCCAAGGGGATGATGCAACCATTACCCATACCTATATGGAAATGGGAAAAAATCACCATGGACATTGTCAATGATCTTAAAAAGACATCAATAAGGAATAATGATATATGGGTTATGGTGGATCAACTTTTAAATATTGCACACTTCCTTGAGATATGAGAGGAATTCTCACTAGATCTACTTTACTGGATATATATCAGGGATGTGGTCAGGATGCATGGAGTACCACTATTGATTGTATTCTATCGAGATCCAAGATTCACCTCAATGTTCTAGAAGAGTATCCATCATTATATGAATACTGAGTTGAACTTAATCATGGCCTGTCAGCTCAAAATAAGGACAAATATTAATGGACTATTCTGAAACTTGAGGAAATGTTGAGATCATGCTCAATAGACTTTAAAGGAGGATGCGATAACCAACTTCATCTGGTTGAGTTTTCTTACAATAACAGTTTCCACTAGAGCATACAAATGGATCCCTATGAAGACATTTACAAGAAGTGGTGTAGGACACCAGCATGTTAGGATGAATTTGGGGAACGAAAACTGGTAGGTCCTAAAATGGTCAATGAAATAGTAGAAAATGTTAAGACAATTCAGTAACACATCTAGGTTGATCAGAGTCAGAAAATGAACTAAGATGACAATCATCGAACATACCTAGAGTTTGATGTTAGAGACATGGTATTACTCTATATATCTCCATGTATTAAAGTGATGAGATTTGGAAAGAAGCTAAAGTTTAGTCCAAAATAGATCAACCCCTTTGAGATCCTTGATCGCATCAGAGCGGTGGCCTATCGACTTGCACTCCCACCTAACCTATCCCGAGTTCATGATGTATTCCATATATCACTCTTGAGGAAGTATATACCTGACCCCTCACTTGTACTCAATCTAGAGGTTATACCATTGGAGAATGATCTTTCCTTTGAGGAGAAGTTGGTGAAGATATTAGATCATGGAGACAAAGTTCTATAAAATAATACAATTCATCTTGTCAAAGTGTAGTGGAGAAACCAAAAGTTTGAAAAAGCAACATGGAAATCAAAGAACATGATAAGACTAAATTACCCTCATCTATTTTAAGGGGAGATGAAATGAAAATTTCAAGGGACAAATTTCTCAAGGGGGAAGATTGTAATTACCCAAACTATTATAAAAGAAGTTTCCCTTTGTGATTTAATTAAATGTATTAGTATATAATATGGTTATAGAAAACATATGAACTTCCTTGGTTATATATTTGGATTTAAAAGACCCTTAAGAATATTAAAATTTTTAATATATCCATTAAACAATGATCAAATTATTAATATAATATAGGTATTTATCAAATCTAATTAACATAGAAAAGGAAGTGATGGCCTCATCCAGTAAGATTGTACCCTATGAAGCCCATTTATTGAAGATTCCGAGGGAGATAACATCACTGGAATTTTCCCTTGACCAATTCCAAGTTGATATCCAACAACTTAAGCATGAGATAATTTACGGGAGAATTTCAAGCTCACTGAGATCACGAACTAAACCATGTTTACTGAACACCCCCATTAAAGTCTCACTATCACACCCCTTACTCTTAGGGTGTACACCAGTGTAATAAAGGGATATTTATCAAGAACATAATAATATGAATATTTAAATTTTATAGAATAATTAATTTTTTTCCATTTTTATTGTTACTTTATAAATTATTTTTCTTTTGATTCAATTAAACACAAATTGTATTTTCAGAAAATATTCAAATTCAATTAATGGATATTTTTTGATGAATTAATAGATTTTAGAAATAAATAATATTTTAATAATATTTTATTATTAAATATGTTTTATTAATAGTAAATGGATATATAATTTTTATAAAGTAAAATTTACTTATTATAAGGATTCAAAAACTTTTATTATAAAAAAACCCAGTATTTTTCAAAAAATATAAAATATAATTTTAAAGTAAAAATGAACATATTTAAAAAATTATTTAGATAAAATGAATATTATTTTTGGAATCATAATGTAGAAATTATCCAATGGTGAAGTTTTCATAAGTTTCTGAGATAATCGAATTTTCAGGTAAAAATTAAATACTGTATAAATATACAGTGTGTTTTATGATATCATAATGAGCCAAAAGTGATGTAATAAATTCTATAATGGGTATATTAGGACAAATATATGTTTTATACTTAAAATAATTAGATTTTAATTTTAATTTATTAATTTTCTTAATCCTTTATGAATCCTCCAAAAAATATAATATATTTTATGATTTTAAATTCATTTCTTTATAAATGTGACTCACCATCACATAAGCATGGGTAATATTTTAAAAATTTATTATCTTTTCCAAATAAAATAATTAAAACCTATCCACTTTGGAAAAAACCATGGGTTAAAACCATGTAAATGTTTTTGGTTTGAAATATTTTATTTTGTAGAGTCCAAAACCTAAATATTAAAGAAATCCCTTTCTTTTCCTATATAAGACCAACCAAGATCACACTTATATTAAATAAAAATTATTAGAGAACAAAATTAATATTCACTCATATATCTATAATCCTCTCAAGGTTCCCACAATCTCTCAATAATCCCCTTTTAAGATTTTGTGGTCATACTCCTAAGGTAAGGGATCCTCTCTTTCTCACTTTAATTCGAGAATATATTCTATGTTATACCCATTTATTTTTTAAATATCCTAATGACAGGGTATGTTTTCAAACCACGCACATAATTCCCTTACTATTTATAAATAATTATATACCCCTTTATATCTAATTAATATTTCTTAAGAACACCCGTTACCATGCTGAAATTTCATAAGGGTTATTTCCTTTCTCATTTTTTTTATCAAAGTTTCTTTATCTTGTTATACCATTTTATTTTCAATTAATAATGATGGGGTATGATTTATCACCTACCCCATACTCCCATTACTATTTATAAATGATTATATACCCCTTTATATCTCATTAATCCCTCTAATGTATATTTGTTACCATGCCAAAATTTCATAAGGATCCTTTCCTCTACCATTTTCTTCAATATTATTTACTATCATATGCCTTATTTTTCTAATTATAACTGTGTGTACATGTAATTCCATTTCCATATTATAGTGAAATTCATTTTCAAATGATGATAGATCTATTTTTCTCTCATCAACCCATTTTATGAACTTTTAAGTGATGCCATTATGCTGCTGAATTTTCATCGTGATTTTCCATGCCAAACCAAATGTGTAGTGAATACCAAACACATTTTCTTATCACGAGTG
Source organism: Viscum album (assembly GCA_963277665.1). Classification (NCBI taxonomy): domain Eukaryota; kingdom Viridiplantae; phylum Streptophyta; class Magnoliopsida; order Santalales; family Viscaceae; genus Viscum; species Viscum album. The sequence goes on from OY728120.1 coordinate 490,912,070, forward strand.
TTCACTTTTATGCACATTTAAGTTTTTATTGGATACTTAAATGTATTTATTCAACACTCCTTGATCATGAAATAAATTATTTTGATTAACGAGTCTATGTTTTATGATCTATGCGGCACACTTAAGCATGAGAAAACAATGAAAGTGACGGATGTGCCCATAATTATATAGTGCTCCAATGCATTGGGTAATATTTATAATCATGATATGTCATGTTGTTATAGGGGTGTAACTTATTCCTTTATAGGACTTTTTACATGATGATTTCTTAGAGTTTTATCCTTGACCTATGATGCAATGTTTTATGTTTTTTCCACATTCCCATGTTATGATTATCATACTATATCATGACTTATTATTAATGTTCATTTATGACTCACTGTTATTCCTTTTCTAACATTTATTATTATATTCATGTTATGGCATGTTTATTCTCTTACTGGGCTTTATGGATCACCCCTTTCTTATGTATTTTCCCTAGGTTATCCAATGCATTTTTAAGCTCAACCATGTTAAATAAGTTTTCAATAAAGATTTCATAATTCTTGTTTAATGTTGTAATTCAACATAACTAATTCCAAAATAAACTAGAATTCTCGTTATTTTGAGTTTTATTAAGTTTATTTTTATTTAATTAAATCATGTATTAATATTTAATAAAATTAAGGGTTGTTATACTTTCTCTATTCATGAAAGGAATTTTCTATCAATATAAAAAATTCCCAATGTTTCATGGTTTATATTCATTTGGGTTACAACGGATCAATTCTTCTATATATGATCTTAAAAATCTTTACAAACATCAAAAAATATTGTGAGATCATAGATCAATATTTTTACAACTTCAATTAAGATAAATATCTTGAGAGTTATCAAACTCTTTCCCTTTACCCATACATAGCTAATGTGATCTTCAAATTACCCCTACATTAGTAGCATGTATTGAGTGTTACACTTATGAAAAAATAAAAAATACCCTTACGTATCATGGGTACTTCCATTATGTAGGTAATGAATATTTGAGTTACATTTATATGATCCTTGTGAAATCCAAATGACATTTATTTATCAAGTTCTTCAAGGACTTAACTTTATGAAAACAGGTCACGTGACATTTACATAGTGACTTTTATAATTACCTCTAGTTATATAGTATAAACATTTAATTAACATTATGCATAAGGTAATTTACCATAATATATTTTCCTATAATAAAATGATACCTTTATGTAACTTCATAAAAATAGAGTAACCTTGACGCAACTCATAAATTTTAAATTTTTATGCTATGTACAAAAATTATGGGATTACTCCAAGGTCTTCTAATTCTAATTTTCTTCAACCTTAAACTCTTCCATTATTATAACTTAAAAAATATTTATCCATATTAATTTTTTATTCCTCCCCAAAAAACACATGAATGAATATTTAACTACCTTTTATCATAGAGAAACTAGAAAATTAATCATTATAAATTGAATTCTAAATGGAACTAATTTGGTATTCATCCAACACCTATTGATGGAACTTTAAATATTAAATCATATTTTCCTTAAATGATAAATCCCCCATAATATTAAAATGAAATAAGTTATTTCTTTTGTCATTATAATAATGATAATTAACTTCAAATACAATATTATAGGATTCTTAATGATTTTAACTCATCTTCTTGGGATATATTCATACTATTCATGGGTTATCATAACAAAACCTCCAAGCCACTTAGTCAGTATATTAACATTCCTTTACCGAAAATAAAACTCACTAAAAAGTGGTAAAAAAAACTCCAAATTTTCATTTATTAGAAATACATTCAAAGTGATATGTTTATGTATTCTTTTCCATTCATTTCTTCTCTCCCCTTTCTTATCAATCATTAATTTTACTTTGTCTCCCCCTTATTGAAAATAAATACATAATACTTGGAAAAGAAGTATCAACTCATACTTATTAAAATTACAATCAACTATTCTACTCTAAGTCTACTAGACACATGATTAGTGTAAAAAATAGGTTTTGATTTAGGAAAAAAGTTGTCTCTTATAAAATAAAAATGATACCAAATGAAAATAAATAACTAAAAAACAAAATTTAAGGGTTGAAAAATAATTTTATACTGTGAAAATTGATACCAATTGAGATAAAAATTTATTTTCAACTTGGATTTCTTAAATCCTCTTGAAAATATATATTAGAACATTCAAAACATAATAGGTTTTACAATATACTTAGAACTTATTCAACCTTCCAATTTTACATAATTGATTTAAATTAATATCAATTCATTAATTTTAGGATTTGCATTTTTGTTACCAAGGATGAGTGATTAATAATTCAATCCTTTTTAATGAAATATTTCATAAGAACTTTCCATAGTAATCAAATTTACTAGAAAAAATAATCATGATGTATTCCTTATTATTTTTCACTTATGTCCCCTTTAATGAGACACTACAAGAAACTTTATAATGATGAATATATTTTAATTTTAAATCACATGATGTTTCATGTTGATAAAAAACCAAAATTGATCTTATTTATGTGGTTGTACAGATTTTAAAATTTCTACATCATTATCAAGGATGATATCCTTAAGCACAAATTATATACAATACTAAATGTGAGATAAAATTGGAATGGTATCTTCTTCACTTTTCTACCAAAATTTAGTAGAAAAAACTTTAACTTCATCAAATATGTTTCTATATCAAAATTTTAGAATCCCAATTCTTAGATCAATATTAGATAACGAGTTCTTTATCTGGGTTGTCCTACATTAATATACATAATTTCTTCTTAGGTTCTCCCCTTGAGAATATGTTTCGTAATAAAATTACTTCATAATAAGAACAAATAAAACACACAATGTTTAAGTGAATAAGGTGGATTTTACTATTCCTAAATGAGAAAAGCATGGTTTAGAGAATTTTCTCAACAATGTTGTTACACTCTATATTATACCATATCTGGTTTTGAGATCTATTTTTATCAAGGGAAGAATGGTACTCATTACACATTTTATTTATTTATGTGAAATGATTGTTATCCCATTATACATAAAATCATATGCAACACCTTGTATAACCATAATCATTTTAGGGATTCTTATTTTGCTATAAATTTTGTTTAAAAAAATCTTGAAGTGTGTCTAGACATATTGTATCTCTCACTCATAATATATTCTAAAAAAAGGTTTTAATTTGTTGACAATCTATCAGGAAACTTGGTATCTTTATATGAGTCATATTCTTTCCCTTCAGAATAATATTTTTCTTGTGCATCTTCTATATTATTAGAACTTTTCAATTCCACTATCCAAATGACTAAAACTTATTTGGGTACATTAGAAGCCACCTAGGTGTAACTACATTAAGACTTGTTGTTGATATTATTTACACCATTTCTTTTGGATGTAACACTCTTCTTGAACTTCATGGATCTATTTTGAAACTTTTATTAATTTTGCTTTTGAACCAATGAAAAATCTCCCTTATTTTAAATATTCTTGGGAAAATTATTGTAACACCCCAAGAATTTACAAATAGATTTATAATAGAATTAATGAAACAATAAGACTCTATAAAACACCACTTTGTTATAACCTAGTCAATAAAACATAAAAATTTTCACCTTTGTGATTTTAATTTTGAAAAATTGACATACACGATTGCGTTTAGTAAGATATTTAGAGTTTGATAAGAAAAAACATAATTTTTGGTGAATAGTAACATACCCTTATCAATAATGACATAACCTTATGAATAGTAATGAATAGTAAATCATATAAACAAAATAGAAACTTCACCCATGAATTTTTAAGTATAATTTAGACATCTTAGAAGTGAAAAAACAATCACACTATAAGTATTGGTATTTTTATATGACATAAATATTTAAATTAAATTTTTTTGATTAATTTAATAATTTAAAATTGAAATTTATTTTAATAAAATGTAATCACAAATTGTTACTTTATTTTCTTATGATTACAAGATAATTTTGCAGCACCTTGATTAATTTATCAAGGTCTTATAAATTGAGTTATAGTTTTAAAGTGGTTTTTTGGAATAAATTATGATTTTATTTTAAAATTATGTTTAAAATATTTTAAAAAACTATTTTACTAAAATGGAGTTAATTTTTTAATTCTAAACGTTGAAAAATGGTTAGGGTGAATTTTTGGGGTTCTTCTATAATACTTGAATTTTTCGTGAATAGTAAAAATACAGTTTTGAGTTTTCGGTAGTTTAATGACATCATAATAACATAATAATTAAAATAAAAGGCTGGTAGACTTGTGTATAGTAACATATGACATGATCTATCCCAAGTGGCTAAAACCATGAGCAAATACCAAGGGAAAGCCCGTGGTTTTTCAAAAACCACTAATGAGGTGTCCCTTTGAAATTATTAAAAAACTCCCTCTCTTTTTCTCTAAATACCCACTCATCCATTCATTTTATCTCATTAGAAATACCTAATCCTATAATATCTAGTGTTTTTACCTCTCTAAGAGTCATCCCAAGGTGTCATTAATCCCCGAAGGTCCCAAACTTCAAGTTCTAGGAGTTACTCTTCAATGTAAGGGAACCTTTCACCCTCCTCTTTTACTCAACACTTATTTTATGTTATCTCTTTGAATTTCCATTTTCATATGTTGGGGTTTGATTTTATGTATACCGATTAATATTATTTTTATTTTTAAACTATGATATAACCTCTTCACTCTCATAAATTCATTTTATGAAATTTTAAGCGATGTCGTTAGGCTGCTGAATTTAATAAGAGATATCTCAGCTTTTCTTTCTTTTTCAAGTTCATATCTTTTCTTTTTCTTTCCTGCCCTCATCTTTAAAAATGACCATTATAACTCCAATATAATCTATATACTGGAATTATATCATGTGAATGTAAGAACCATCATCAATATTATTACTCCCTCCATTTTATTTTAATAAACGAAATCAACATCCATGAGGTTCAAATTTATAACCTTCGTTGATGATGAAGATTCATTCTTCAATTTCTCCTTAATTACTGGTCATGAAACCATTTAGATGATTGAACCAGACTATTATATATGTATTATAACATAATTAATATTTAGGAACCAGTATACATACATATTGTTAATTCAAATGACCAAACTAGTTCCTTATCAAAATACCCCTTAAATAATCTAAGTGAATGTCATTAATATTTCATCTAATGATTCATCCTATATCCATGTAAAAAAATGATATAAATGATCATTAAAACTTATGAATTTTCATAAATTCAACACTGGCGATTTAAATCCATTCCACATGAATTCCATTACTTAAAAACAAGTGAACCGATTATGAAAATCAAGAAAACATACACTTCGGAATGACAAAATTCAATATAATAACTTTTCAAAAAGGATATAAATAAACTAAAAATTATTATGGTAAACTAAATAAATTACTAATAGGTTCTAAAATAAGTTATTAATAAGTCTAATTTCATATTCCGAGACCTTAATTTCAACAGCGCAAGACATTCAGACTTAAGGTAAGGGTTTCTTCATCTCACTTCCATTTTTGTGAGATTTTCCATATTTACTAATAATACTTTTGTATGGTGTATGTTTATTTACCATTGATATAACATATAATTAATATAATTATATTCATGTTATTAAATATATCATTTTAATATTAATAATTTTGGGGCATTTGAATCAATTGCTTATAATGTGGTAAGGGTTTTCCGCCTGAACCTCCATTTTCATTCGGGTTACTTTTATTGTCTAATTACCTCAATGAAACTATTGTGTATTATTATGTAATCATCATAAATTCTGTTTGACTGTTCTATATATGTCCACCAACCAGAATACTTCTTTATTTCAGAGATGGTTACATGTTTTAAAAGTAACTTTCAAAATTGTTTCTGAAATATGAACTTGATTCAAGGGATATTTTAAAATTCTTACCCATTTTCAAGTATACACTAGAATCTATTTTAAGAAACCATTAGTTTTATAAAAACACTAATTTTATCATGAAAAATGATCTAGGATAATTTTTTTATTTAATATAACAAATTTACTTTTCCAATTAAAAAATCTTTTTAATACTTTCTTTAAAATGATCTAAAATGTTTTATTTATAAAGAATCTTCATAACTCCTTTTACATGATTTCACTTCAGTGGAAAATAATTTATGCCTAAAATATAATTTCATTGTCCTAGTATTTTATTTTATGGTATATTCATGTTTAAAATATGATTTCATGAAAAATATAAATGATTTTATAAAAGGGATCTTCTTTCAAAAGTAAAAAGTATTTTTTTCATCTCTCATTAACTGTTATGAGAAATATGAATTGTTCACCACTTATTTCTTTCTGTGGTGTATGTACTACCCTTTGAATATCATATCAAGAGTCTCCTTATTCTCATGATATTCTAAGGGATTATTATTTGAATATTTCGAGGTGGTATGAGACACTTTATAATGATTAAGGATTATTTCCTCAAGAATTTGTCAATGGTCTCATTTAAAAATATATTCATCTATGTCAACATCCTTTGTTGAATCTTGTAATTAATTAAGGTTTATCTATTACGATATCATCCACCATTTTTTATTGAATGTTTTATGATTATTTTGATAAATTTTTAATTAAGAACTTAATTATTCAACGAGGTATGAGACACATTGAGTAAGTGACATTTAATTATTCAAAGTGGTATGTAACACGTTGAATAAAAGACACAATTTAATTATTCAAAGTGGTATGTGAAACTTTGAATAATTGAATTACTATACATATGAGGAATTAATTAGACCTATTATGTGATGGTTTGGGCCCTCTATAGCCCCTCAAGGCATCAGTAGGTATAACGAGACAAACTAGGTCATGACATGAGGCCTTGGCAAAATGGTTATTTATAGTCTTGGCACAATGCCTTGATAGTGTGGTTATAATGTCGAACATATGAATTTCCCCCATTATGAAAATAGAATTGATAGTTAATGTGGTTATTAGAGTAGTATAATACCCATGATTATGTTTAATTATGGAATTATTTTTTTCATCTCTTATTCCTGCCATAATGTGTTCAAGTTTATTTTTAAAGGAATGTGTTTTAATTATTCACCATGCCTAATGTTTATGTTTATGTTATCTTACACTGTATTGTTTAACCATTCTAAGAATTTGAGACAAACCATTTCATTTGTTTTTCCTTCCCTAGCTTATGAAAAAGAGATAATTTATTGAGTTTTCAAGGATACAATTTATTAGCTTTTGTTATGTATCATATTTTGTTTCCTTTAAAAATGTAATATGGATCCCATGTTTATATCAAGTTTCTTCAAGACTACTAAATTGATAGGTCCGTTAGGATTTGATTCCTTGTAATTATGATAATGTAAAATAATGTATCGGCTCTGAGCTTCTGGAGTTGGGGCGTTACAGTTGGTATCAAAGGAAGTTTAGTCGAAAACATGGAAACTAGATTTAGAAAATGTGGATTAGGGAACAAATACCTAAGATATTCAATAAGGATAATAATATAATAATATCATGGTATTTTGGTAAGGCATAGATTATTTGGATATTTCTAGAAACTACATCCCTGTCTGGATACAAACGGGTAGAGGTGGCTCTGGCACATATGTACCTAGGAGTGAAAACTTCCACAAGGAGTTTTGAACTTGACCCAGGATATCCGGGTACATAACAATGGGCCTTGCTGCACTCTTGGTTTGACACTCCCAGGGGATATGATTAGGATAATTCACATTTTATTTACAATAATTTATCCAATGTATTTATTAAAATACAAGGGAAATAGTTTCCAATACCCACATACATATATATTTTTGAAGTAAAATATTATTTTTAGTATATTATTCCAGACACATAGAATTATATTTGATATGTGGTTATTAATTTTTCATTTTTTAAAGATTATAATTGAAGGAAATAATTGATATTTCCTAAACACACAAGAGTTTATGTATTCTAAAATGATATTCTAGAGATATTAGAGTTTCTAAGAGGCTAGTTGAAGAATGTTTAAAATGAGACGAGTTTATAGTATAAAAAGGACATATTATGCCATTTAAAATTCAAAGCAAATGTTACATTATATCCTAAATATGTTTAGGGTATGTTGGTAAAAAAAATATAAAGAGTTACATTTTGTAAATTTGATGATCTTAAAGGAAAATTTTGTGTGGATCTATTCCAAAGATAATTATATTGAAATTATAAAGAGTTCTATGTAGACAATGGAGTTTACTAATATCATAAAAATAGATGTTGTGAATTAATGAAGTTTGATTACCTGTTAAAAAGTAAAAAATTAGGAATATGATATATAGCCTCACCATTATTCAAGAAATATTTCTTCATAGTTGTTAACTATTAAAGGGGTTTAGTGGTATGGTTTTATAATATGGTCACACAGATATGTGATAAATGTAATATAGTGAAATAACAGATTTTAGTAAAACCCACTCAATCATATTAGATATGAGACTAGTTATCATGTGTGATTTTGTTAGCATATTATTATAGTAGTTTAAGAATATAAAAAAATGTATCATATTATACACAAGGAATATCAACTTTAATATTAATTAATTTTGGATAAATAAGTCACATGAAGTGAATAATAATTAACCAATGAAGGTATGAGTTTGATATATCATTAATCAGTGCTCATTATAGAGTATTATAGGTTGGGTTAAAATTTTAATATTAGTATAGGTGGGATTTCATGTCATGATATAAAATATACTGATGAGACACAAATAAAATTTTATATGCTAGATAGATCAAAAAGTATACCATATTTAGTGTCATACACTATGTATTTGTAATACTATAAGTGCATGTTTTATATTTGAATTTCCACATTTCCAAAGTATTGATAATATACATAATACGAGAACATTTGAATTTTGATACCTTTCCAACACCGACATTGAGGCTGAGATAATTAGGGGTGGTTGGGTGTATTGACGATCATGTAAATGATTGAGTTTATTCAATAAGGTATTTTTCCACTTTTATAATGAATATTATATCTAGGCCCTCAATTGAGATAAATTAAAGGAGTGTATGACCTTACCAAGATAAGTGACATGTGAAATGTTTATTTATTAGAATAGGGGTATGTGATGTGCTCATCCATCGATGTGAATAACATGTGATGTGTTCATACATCCATCCTGTATATACCAAGATAAATGAGAATGTATAACTAACTATATGTGAAATATCTAGATATTTTAAAAGAACACTATGTTTGATAGCATATAGAACCCGTAACACCGATCTTAAATGAACCATGCAATATTATAATCTAAATGTTATAGTTATAACCAAGCCATTGAATCAGTGGGTAAAAATAAGATTATATGCATTATAATATATATATAATTTATCTACTCAATAAATATTTATGTATTAACACCTAGTAAATTAGAATTCAATTTCCAGTAAATTCATTTTATTCTTCAAAAATACATTTTCTTTAAAAAAAATTTTAATTATTTTTTATGTGTGATTATTATGAATAATTTATGGAAATTTTATAAAATTTATTTTATAAAAATTATATAATTTTTTAAATCAGTATATCAAAATTATCTTTGTGTGAAAGTTTGATATTTTTATGAAAGATTGATTTTTCAATAAATAGTGAAAAATAACGATTTTTGTAAAACTGTCATTTATTTTCATAAAAAAGTAAAATTATGATTTGAATTTTATCTTAATGTAACATATGTATTATTTAATTAAATATTATATAATTAATTACATTTTAATTAGAATTATACTTATTTTTGGTATATGTTTATTTTTGGGCTTCAAAACACAGTTTTCTAAAAACTGTTTTTTATTATGTCATATGAATTTATATTAAAATTAATTTCTACCACTTAAAAGAATTGAATTTGATAACATGGAAATATTTTTTAGATTAAAAAAATCAAATTTATTCTTAGATAAATTTTTGACATTTTTTAAAGAAGTTAATTTTTTAGTGAGTAGTAAAAAATTACAGTTATTATGAGATGTGGTATATTTATGATATCTAGAAAACATAAATATGATATAAAAATTTGTTAAACTTATGGAAATAATAATTTATGATAATAAAATAAAAATATAATACAAAAGTAATTTGAAAAATTTTAATTTATTTCATGATAAATATGAAAATCATTTTCAGTGCCGACTAGGTGCTTGCACAACACTAGAAAAGTAAAATTTGGTTTCCTAAAGATAATATTTGATAATTAAGAAGTATTAATTAATTTTTTTAATAAATATGAATTATTATTGATGCTTTTAATGGATAGTTTCTAATTTTGGAGTTATATAACAAGTGACTTATACAAATTCTTGTGTGGTGCTTGAATAAAGCTAGAAAAGTAAAAATAATATATTAAATAAGTTATCATGAAATAGACGTTGGTAAATATAAATATTTAATGAATATGAAGGTTTTTATTTGAAATAATTAATTAATTATTATAATTTTTTTTAATTTTTAGTGATGAAATAATTAACTTAAATGCTTACGTAATGTCGAATTAGTGTTTATGAAAATAGTATAAAAATAATGTAAATGATTTTAATAACTATAAAAGTTATATTTTTTGGTGATTTATAGTATCCCAATAATTTTCTATATAAATATAACATATTTTAGATACATGAATTTTTTATATTTTAATTACATTGATTTCATGTTGTTTTAAAAGTCAAATCATCTGAATAGTTCCTAAAATCAAATTAGTAGTATTTTATGTTAAATAATATTTTATAAAATTATTTAAAAATCATAGTAATATTGAAAGAATAAAATTGGGATTATAAATGATCTAAAATTTCATCCATTTTCCATTTATTATCCAATTTTCTCCTTATAAGTTAAATTATTACCTTTTAACATTTAAAGAATCATTACTCCTTATAAGGTTAAAATTGGTTATCTAAGGGGTTAAACTAAAAGATAATGTTTAAAATGAGATCTAAACTAATATAAATATTATTTAATGATTATATTAATTCCATATTTCAAATAAACTTCATTTTTAACAATTTTACAAGATTAAAAGGCATATTATATCATAATATTTCACTTATTTTCAAAAATGACATAAATAATATTTTATAATTAACAATATTTTATTAAATGATTTAAGATTCATAATATTATCTTCAGACAAGTGAATTGGATGTGGTTTAAAATATAAACCATGGTCAATTTATGGGTCATTTTTCCTTTTATATTAACTTTCTTAACCTATAAAGAGTAAAAAATATTGATATCATTGTAATTGTCAAAAGGGTTAACACGGGGTTAAAATAAATAGATAGGGTTAAAAAAATGATCTAAACATTTAAAAATTTTATTATATGAAATTATATTTACCCATAATAATTATATATTCTGAATATATTAATTTGGATCCATTTTAACATGAATATTAATTTATATTAATTTAGTACTTTAAGAAATTCCAAGAATGCCCCTTCCCTCGCCTATAAAAGGGAACCTCGTCTCCTCTTCTCGACACACTTAAAGAGCCATTTGGTTTGGATAATTCCTAAAAAAATAAATTTATAACATTACTCACCATTTTATAGAGGTATTTTTTGGGCATAATTCCAACCTTAGAGGGATAAAGATGTAAAGAAAAAGAAGTTATTAGTAGAATATGTATATCTTTTAATCGAATGTTTTATTTTTATTTCTTATTCTACCTCATTCAGATATTATTAAAACATGATGAAATAGTAAAAAATTATATTAAATATACCTATATTTTATTATTTTAATGGAATAACCTATATCAATATCCACTTCCATCGAATGTGAAATGAATCTGTCATTTGTGTTTATAGTGGACTACCACCTCCCGAACCGATGTATTTATTTTTTCCATCACCTCTACTCAAATATGGTTATAATGATGAATTTAATGTATATATTTGATATTAAAGACATAGTTATCATTATTTAAAGATAATATATCTCTTATTTTCATACCTTTTTATCCATTGAAAAATGGAAATATCGTTCATGCGTACGTGTGGATTACCACCTCTAAAAAGTGGCAATATTCATTTTTAATAACCACATCAAATGGATGATCTATATAAGTTTATTTAAAGAAATTATATTATATTTATTGTTTAATAATTATTATATATAGATAAAATTATACTTACCTTATTTACACCATGTTTTTTGAAAAACAGAATCGTTACTCATGTGTATATACGACCTACCGTCTCCATGATTGTAACATTTCTAATTTTTCATAAACATCATTCATGGTTGGTTTTAAAAGTATAATTGATGAATAAAAATTATAATTATTTCATGATTATTATTTTTTATATGATGTAACAATGATCCCTTTGACCATGGTCAACACACCGAAGTCATTTATAAATTATGAACCAAAAAACCTCGAAACACCTGATATAGACACAATTGATTTTGTAAACAAATATATCATTAAAATATATGAAATAAAAATTTTAAGGATAAGGGATTAATATTGGAAAAGTTTATTAAGAAATAAAATAATTGATATAATTTTATTATATATGAGTTAAAGGATATACATAGAAATTCAGGACTTGAGGTAAGGGATTTCATCTCAATTTTTCTTCATTAAGGAATGTTTTATTGTTGTACAACTAATTTATTATATACAATGATTATATTTACATTTTAAATGTTATATCATGAATAATTCAAACTTAATAGTATTTTAAGATGCAATTCATATTACTTTATCCATTCATGTTACTTTTTTCTAAGGGATTTTGATTGGGAAGTTACAAAAGTGGTAACAGTTTTCTTATCTCAATTTCCATTCATTAAGTTATAATTATACTTCATTGAATTTTTTATTCTATTATTTTGTGCGAAATGATATCAAAATTATTTTATTATATATTTACACTCATTGTTTTGTGGATTTCAATCTATTAAAAATAATTTATCCATTTATTATTATTGACACCTTCTTATTTTAATGATAAAAAAGAATGCTTATTATATTTCTAACAAGTTTAATGTTTTATGATAGTAAATCATTTTCTAAGTAACTTTGTGAAAAAAATTAGTAAAGTGTTGATCTAATATAATTTCCAGGATCCATAGTTTGTTCAAAAATACATCCATTGGTGGACTAATCTTCTATCGACATATCTACCACTATGAAGTCTACCGTCAACACATCTACCACGGAAGACATCTACCGCTGGATTGTGGTACATCTAGCACATCTACTGCTAGAATAGATCTACCTATATAATAGATATACCCCCCTAATATATTTACCAGCAAAATAGATCTACCTCTAGAATAGATCTACCACTAGAATAGATCTACCTCTAGAATATATATACAAAAAATATAGATCTATTACTAGAATAAATCTACCACCATAATAGATATACCACTAGAGTAAATATACCATTTAGTAATCTACTGCCACACTACAACCATTTCCTTCCATACTATTATTCAAATTTTAATATTATAATGGATAGTTTATGGAATTTAATACACTCAAGACACATGTGGATTTATGAATTTTTATCCTTAAACTACCCCACAAATTCATTGAGGACAAATTCATACCTTCTTGATTTTGTGCTCAGTATGAATATTTAAGCCCTAATGGATAATTAGACGTGGAGCAATATAAATTCTATAGAACTCCCTCACGTGCGAAGAAAGTTGTGAAACATACAATCCTAGGGAGCTAATAGTAGTGATATAATAGTAATACATGCATAGATATTACATCCACTATATGACGAATCAACACTATACACTGACTAACTAAAAACCGAAGACTCTCCAGTCATTTACGATGCTCTATTTTCCTACACAATTTAAGGAACCTATTAAATCTCCTTCCAAAGACAGATTTGAGGACATTTGAACATCTGATGCTATTCAGATCATTCAACATCACTTTTTCTTACCTATATTAATTTTTTTATGATTTATTTTTGATTATTCTATTGTCATACTTTTTTTATTTATACACATTGTCTCCTATGTGTAAAGTGGATTGTGCTTGACATACTCTCCCAAACTTCCTCCTTTTTATGCACATGAAAATTTTGGAAGTGGTCATGTGTGATATGTGCTTATTTTCATCCCATGTATAACCATGGAAGATGATTTTTTTCCTGGAATGTCTTGTGTGATGTTGTGTATAAAACATGATCCAGGTTGTGGATCTTGTTTATTATTTAATAAACTATTTGGTAGAAATTTATTTCCAAGTAGAGTGGATTAATTATCACATTGATACTGAACCCCTTGTTTGAATTCTTATCTGTCTTATTAGTTTGTTTTATGTATTTAAATATTTTTAAAATGTATCTTTTTTATAACATGTATCAAAACTTTTACTCTAATAGTTAATATTAATCTGTGTTTTTTGTTGATTAAGTAATTTTGTTTCAAAAGGTAATGTAATTTAAAATATTTCTTTAATGGAGAAGTGATCTCACATTGAGAATATATTTGAAAAATTAAATTATATATTTATACTATTTTTATTGACTAGGATTTTTATTAACATAAAGGATTTAGGTTTTAAATTGTTTTAAATAGAAATTTTAATTTAGAACCCAATTGACCTCCCTCTTGAGTTACTCCGAAAAACATTTGGCATGAAATGTATTTTAAAAAATATTTCCTTACTCTAATCTAGTTGGGATTAGAGATCTTAAATTTTATTTATTTATAAATTTATATATTTATGGATAATAATAGACAATAGGGAAATACCTCTAATAGGACTACTTATTTTAATGTTACAAATTATGCTCAATAGAAGATTAAAATGAAAATGCATATTGAAATCATGGATTCTCAGATTTGGACTACCATTGAAGATAAATATGAATTACCTAAAACTGCTAGATCTGGATGGAGTGATCCTACTAAAACATATTATAAAAATAATTGCAAATTTATGAAATATTTATACAATGATCTAGAAGATGAATAATTTAATATAATTTATGTATGTACCACTTCTTTTTAGGTTTGGGATACCTTGTTTGTTTCTGACGTGGGAACTTCAAATGTCAAAGTAATGTTTTAGGATAAATATAGTATTAATTTTGATACATTTAATATGAATCCTAATGAGTCGATTTTTTATCTGTATCTTAGGTTCAATGAGATTGTGAGTATGATTCATTTGATCAGGTAACCAATTTCTAATAAAGATCACGAGATTCTACTACTAAGATATTTACCAGACATTTGGATAGGAACTTTAGTATCAATTCTAGAATCATTTGATATAATTAAGATGCCTATTAGTGAGATAATATGAAATATTATTATGTATGAAGATTAAATAAAAGTAAACAAATAAAAAGAATATGAACTAAAGAATAAGTTAATAGATTTAAGAAATTATAAATCAAATAAAAATGGAAGATTATATAAGACATGATATGTGATGGAGAGTCATCTTATGAAAATAATGAAGAAATGGATCAATTACTAAGAAGATTCTATTTTTTTAAAAAAAATTAATAAATTAAATAGGAATAAAAATTAAAAAGGAAAGTATGACAATAGAGTTAATTGTAGAAAATAATGAAACAATGATGATTCTACAAATGAAATAATTTATTATGAATGAAAGAGAAAGGGTTACATAAATGCTGACTATCCAAAGTTAATGTTCAAGAAAAAGTATAATGTCAAGGAAAAGAGATATAAGAAATCTATAAAAGAAACCAGGAATTCTTAATAGGATATTTCAAGTGATTCAAAATCAAGTATAGAGAATAAACCTGATGGATCAAAAATTTGTTTTTTGAAAAACATATCTAAGGTTTCTTTTGTTTTTACTGAATATCCTATTAATAATTATAAATTTTATAGATATGAAAATAGTGAAGAAAACATGTCTAATGAATAAATGTTTTAATACTGCAATATGTTGTATTTCACATTAAATGAACTTTAAATAAATAATTTTAAAGAAGTAGCATGCCTTGTCTACTCACTTTAAAACCGATCATAGTATAAATAAAGTTAAAAATGATATTTTATTAAAAGAAAATAGTGAGTTAAAATTATCCAATGAATAATTAAATAAATACATGAAAAAAATTCAAAAAAATGAAATAAATGATTTTACCTAGATTTTTATAAAGAAAACTAAAGAAAAATATAATACTCAAATAAGATATCAGCCTAGACTTGGAAGAATTATTAAAAAAAAATTATTCACAACTCCACTTCTATTAGTTCTATTAATAATACTTATTTTGTTGGACCAAAGAACGTTTTTATTTATAAAAGCTAAAGGTATTATTATTAAAAAATAATGAAATAATTATGGATTCCTAAATATTTAATTACTGACATTTCTGGACTAATAAAATATGGATACCGAAATGATTTTTGGTTTAAAATATATTTTATAGGAAACCTGCTTGAAAATATCTAATAAGAACTTATAGTATCTGGATAGTGGCTGGTCTAGAAAATTTTTTGGAGACTATTCAAGTTTCAGGAACTTAATCAAGATTAATGGTGGACATGTAATATTTGGTGGCAATTCCAAAGGAAAAATAACCAAACTTGATCAAATTCCTAACTCTAGTACTGTTTTAATTTCTAAATTTTTATTTATAGATGTATTAAAGTATAAAATTCCTAGAATCTCACAATTATGTGATGATGGTTTCCATGTCAAAAATTGAAAATAATGCCTGCAAATTTTTCAAATATTAGAATGCCTTATTTTTCACTTATTTGAGAAATGATAATGTATATTATATTTATTTAGATTCCTTGTTTTCTCAAAACATTTTTGGCCTAAGTTCCTTTCATAAAGTGTCTTGGATTTTTAATATTATACTAGGCCACAACAACATACACTCTATTATAAATATCACTGAAAAGGACTGATTGAAGACCAACTTAAACTAAAATTCCTAGATTTTAAATTATGTAACCAATATTAAAAGGGAAAACAAACCAAAATATATTTTAAATAGAAGAAATAATTTTCAAATTATCAACCTTTAGAGTTGGTTCATATGGATTATTTTGGACAATCTAGAGTTTCTAGTCTAAATGGGAAGTAATATGCTTATATTATAGTAGATCACTCTTCTAGATACACATGGGTATTCTTTATAGCTCAAAAAAGTGAAGATTATGCCTTTTATTATAAGTATTCTAAATATGTAGATAATATTAGTGGAATTATAATTAAGACCTTAAAAAGTGATCATGGCTGTGAGTTTGAAAATCAAGATTTTAAATCATTATACTCTCAACATGGATATAATCATAAATTTATTGATACTATAACACCACAAAATAATGGTGTAGTAGATAGGATAAATACAACCCTTTAAGAAATTTCATAAACCATGTTTAATGAGTATGATATAACTATTTATTTTTGGTCATAAGCTATGAATATATCTTGTTAAATAATAAGTAGAGTTATTATGAGAACAATTTTAAAGAAAACCCCATTTGAATTATGTAATGGGAGATAACCAAAGGTTAATTACTTTATAGTTTTTAGTTACAATGTATTTATTCTCAACAAAAAGGATAATTTTTAAAAATTTTCATCCAAGAGTGATGAAGGAATTTTACTTGGACATTAAACAAATAACAAGAATTATGTAAACTCACAAATCTAGATTCCACTGAATTGGTGCTCCGTACCTGGTTGGTCACATGGACTCAAGGGCATTTACCCAAACACAAGAGGCTGCCGACTAGCAATGATGACTTCGAGTGTGATAGTGGGGAAACTATGCCGTCATTGGCAGAGTCTAACATGATGAAATAATAATTTAAAATAGCAGAAGTAAATACCTTAAAACCGAAACAAAAAATAGAAGACTGATAAAAAAGGTAACTAGAAGTCATAACATAAAAAAGATGATGATTCCTGTAATATGTTCTAAGAAAGCACCCAAAATAGGATACACTATTGTTAGAAAAAAATACAATACCAAGGTATATAAATACAAATAAAACATAGAGGTATCGCAAGCCTAGGCTTGGTCCCATGCTCTCCTGCTCCTAAAAAGTAAATCAAGTACCTATAGAAGGGAACTTTCCCTTATCGAAACCTGAAACAAAATAATCTATTTGGGACCAAAAGCATGATCCAAACAAGGTGTGAGAAATAAATCCATGTAGGCAACCACCCACAATATGTGCATATCTTTCAGTGGTTATATGCAACAGGTAGTGTACAAAAAGGAAACTAAGTAAACTAGGAAGCACTCAAAAGTAAAAAAAATCCTACACGTCCTATTTACATTTATATTCAGTTCATGTTAATTAAAAAATTCGATTACATTAAATTTTAAACATCTCAAGATCCATTCTTAGCCTGACAATCCACCATATCAAGTAAGAATAACAGATGTCTCTAAAGACCATCTAAATAGTTATAAAGAAAGACTGAATCCAAGATTGTGCTTTGGCTTGGTAGACGTGACACAAGGCTTTCAACAAGATATTCAGTTCATAACCCCATCCATAGGCATATAAAAAACATTCCCGCATGCATAACACAACCCTGACTGTAGGTATAACCAATCCTCACCTGCAGGCATAACAAATCCTCACCCACAGGCATAGCTATCAAAAAGGATCTAGCCTAGTATTTTATCATTTAAGTATAATAGAAAACACATGTAAATTACAATATTACATGGTTAACATAATAACAACTCACCTGATAATCATAAATAATAATAAAAAATTGAATTAAACTATCACAAGGCTTAAATAGTAATAGGAATAACATGAGAAAATAGGCCAAACACTAATAAAAAATTTCCATTCCAAGGGTGGTGAAGAAAATATTGGAGAATAGATCTAGACACTACAATAATACATCAATATCCCTCTCCCAAGTCTCATCCCATACTCATCTATGCTGCCATAACACCCATACTAAAAGAACATACCAGTCACAAAGAACGTTCGTGCTATGATCTACAATATAAAAATATGCTCCTAAAAGGATACATCTACTTGGAACTTTACCTCCTCAGGATGAAAGGCGTGATAAAGGTCTAAAAATAACATCACAACTGAGAAACATGGATGAATTCATGCATAGCCCAGTACCTCTGAGTTAACTACAACCGATAGGCAACTGGCCCAACTCTCTCTATAATCTCGAATGACCCAACATATCTTGGAAAAAGCATTACCTATCTCCAGATCCTTTTGTGTCCCAAACTTTGGGCAATACATATGAAAACAAAATCCTCGACCTCAAACTCTAGAGGTCATTTGCAGTGATTGCCAAAATATTTATGAAGAGACTGCATAGTAGCCATCTGCTTTTAAATCAACTGAACCTGCTCAGTGGTCTCCTGGATAAGACGAGATCCTAGCATAGCTACCTCTCATACCTCTATCAATCACATGAGTGATCATCATGGATTACTATACCAAGACTCATAAGGAAGAATTTGAAAAGTAGTATTAAGGATATCATTATAGGAGAACTTAACCAAGGGTATGTGTATCTTCCAAGAACCCTTGAAATTAAAAACGCATGCCCAAAACACTTCCTCTAGTACCTGAATCATGAACTCTGACTGGATATCCATCTAGAAGTGGTAATCTGTGCTTAGAAGCACCTGTGTATCCAATGCCTTTGTAGAACTTTCTAGAAATGAGAAGTAAACTGGGTGTCCCTATCTAAAATGATTGATTATGGGACCCCGCGCAGTTGTATAGCCTCATGGATGTACAACCTTAAAATATCATCAACACTGAAATTTTACTTGGTTGGAAGAAAAAGTGAAACCTTCATGATCCTTTCAACAACAACCCACACAAAATCGTTACCATGACCCCTCCACTTTTGAAACCCCCCACAAAGCATGACCCTGTCCATTCTAGTGATGCTACCATCATGATTTTCCTTTAATTAGGTGAATTCGAAAATAACTGGGGTCACACCAGCAGCCTCACAGTAAAGAATGGTCGAACCCCGATCAAACCCATCAAAAGATGTCATGAAACCTTTCCTCAAAAATCATTGTAGACTTTTACACCACACCCACCATAAACTGGTGGATTGTTTAAACCGGTCCATTGGAACCAAACATGAAGAACTGGAAGGATAGCAAGTCAAACCATAATTGGATGAATTATCTTATAAATTAATGGCTTAGAAGGCCAATGTATTGCTATAGAACAAAATGCATACTCCCAAGGTAGAAAATGCCTACAACGATCCTACTCACCGAAGCTCATACCTATCTCTCGGTGACGCTCATTTTTCAAGACATCCCTTGATCAATAAAAAGGTCATGCCACAACATGAGTAAAATCATAATTCTTTATCCACACCATTGGAACCATTACCACGTTTTAAAACATCACATATGATCTAGAATACAAGTATGATATAGCCCCATATTCATTAACCCAGAGTCTACAGAACTCACCAAGGTGGTCCATACTCCTTGTTACAAGTGAGACTTTGGTACAAGGCCAAAAGTCCACATAAGAGAACTCACTGAATCCAGAGCAGCATCGTCCTGGAGGTCATGCTGAATAAAACTATAGGCATACCAGAGTCCATCCAAGGAGTTCCTAAAAAGGAACCCAAGTATAACTTAGTATTAACGAAGACTCATTTAAAACTATGATTCTAGTGAAAAACACAAAAAAGAACATGAACTATACCAATGGATCTCGACTTTAGCGCGATGTATAACTTTCACTCTCTTAGTGATTCCAGGATGATTTCAAGATAGGGTACATGCTCGTATCTTAAGAAATATCACACTAATAAAATTTTAAGGTTTACCAGAGGATAGTTGAACTGCTACTGGCCGACCTCCTGAAATAAAATTTGGATTCACATGTGGACACATAGTCATTTAAGTGATCACAATGCCTTTATCCCAATAAAATTTTATTAAAGATCATTCTTAATCACTGAGTTCCAACCATGATCATCAGTGCCTCATAAGGACTGCACAAAAATCCAAAAAACAACTTTGTTTGGCCAAAAAGGCATCAACATGAAACAATACTAGAAAGCCTAAAGGCATTCAAGTAGAAACAACCATCTCTGAATGGTACTTGATTGTGAACCTTCTACATAGAAGAATGAATTTAAACAGAACTAACATGATGCTCCCCACCTAGGAGTGTCTTAAATGACATGAATAAGGAACAACCATTCTCAAACGTGTGATTTCATAACCAACTTAAACGCACGATTTTCGTTCCACCAACCATGATCACCACGTCATATCACTTGGCATGAAATACAAAATAAAAATGGTTGGCATGTCAAAACACTCATATCTAAAAAAGTATTCCCAAGTAGTGGGACAAACATGGTTCCAAAACATTCAAGTCAATATACTCCAGATATAACTGAGAAAAACAAAGTAGCTCAAAGATCAAAAATTTAACAGAACTTGATGGCTCGTTTTTTACATTTAATACTCGATGGGTACCACGTATGTCAAAATATACTACCCCATTTTTACAAGAACAAACAATACATTTTGGGTAATATTAATAGGCTTTCCACCCTATGGATCCTAGTACCAGATGACTGACATAAGAATTGGCTCAAAATCACATCATCTACATAACCATTTATATAGATGGTGATGTACCAAGTCGCCAATCACTTATGAAAAAAGAGGTTCACATGACCTCATAATTAGCTAACCATTCTCAAGGCATGTCTAACCTAATGAACTGAGCATTCCATAATGTTCATTCCCATATCCAGGGTCAGGTTACAATGATCACCCATCCAAATAAGGGTGTCCTCTTTTGAGACTCAAACGTCCTACTAGGGATAATGACACTTGGAAAGTACCAATGTTGGAAAGATCTACCACATGATAGCCCTTTAGGATGCATAAGAATCATGACACTGAGAGGCATCCTACTCGGGATCCTACAGGTAACTTGAGAGAAGTCATCCAACATTGGATCCTTAGCTAAAAAGGAAAGGGAGGAATCCTACATGGGATCCTAAAAAGATTAAAATAGAGGTATCCTACAACAGGGATCGTCGAAAATGGTTCACATAAGAGAGATCATACAAGGGACTCCCTAGAACAACATATAAGAAATGGAATCCCTTAGGGGATCCTTAAAATCAAAAGGTCTCATGACCTCATAGGCCAGAACGACACGTATCACATGTGAAACATACTCAAAATCATAGGTCGTGAGAGATGGATCACAACTCATCTCGAATCAAAGTTATCAACTAGGTTGGTCTGAACACCCAACTGGTCATTCACACCATGTTCACTCTCAGGCAACAACTGAAAACTGTAAATGGATGAAGAACTCTCTATTTATAAAGAATCCCCAAAACTCCCATTAGGAGTCCTTAGAAATATCCACAGGTTTCACCATCATGATCTCTGCGGAAAACTACTCAGAAAGGACTAATCATAGGTCCAAAAATTCTAAAGGGGAAAACAGGAAAATACCCTCAAAGGGTACCAAAATAGGTGTAAACAGAGTGTAGAAACCATACACAGCATGTAACCTCAATATTTCACATAGGTGTGTACTTATGAAAGCCTTGGCATGTAAAAATCCTAGGTACATGGCATTTCATCCTGACATACAACATGTACTCAAGTTCTCCCTCCCGGCCATGTACTTCCACATATCCAGAGTCACACGAGGTCCACCTAAGTAAAACTACATAGTGTGTATCTACCATACACAACGTGTACTAAGAAAAAAACAACAACCTGTGTTCTCTCTCCTAGGCCTGTACACATAGTCAATTACCACATGACAAGTACTCCGAGTAAACGGTCCATACTTAAGATAATTTCACTATTCCCAAATAGAAGAACACATGAACAATGTTCATATCAACACACATCGTGTTGTTTGGGTTTCTAGATAGTAAGGCTCATTAACAACCAAGAAACCCATGTTTTTTCAAAATAAAGCAATGGTGTGACAAATTTCTATCCGTGGGGCCCATACTCCCCACAAATAAAATATTTGAATCTACATATAGAATATAATAAAACAATCTATATCCCATGGACGAAATGTGATCCACCAAATTCTGATCCAATAGGGCCCATACTCCTCAGGGACCAAAGTTTGGAATCCATCTAATTCAACCATGACATGTACCAATACACCTATCCAAATTGTAGGCATATATATCACGACACCTATTACAAAAACATGAATATGTTTCCCAAAATTTAGCACAACAACATGAAATCATTAATGCTCTAAAATGGCATGGCACGAATACATGCGATGTGATTTTTTAGAAGTGCCTATATGATGCATGAGATGGCATACCCACATCTCATTGAGTTGAAAAAATACAACCACAATAATATAAATAATAAAAGAACAAAACAATTGTGTCACAAAATGATGAAATCAAATCAACTATAATAACACAAAATCCAAAAATCACAAGTTAATTAGAGGAAATTTGGATTTTCCCTGTACATGGGGTAGCTAATCCTGAGAACAGTTTATTACAAAACTCCATTTCCTTCCTATAACTGTCTAATGTTGCTAAAAAATAAGGTAAACTAAAAAATAAAGTCCTATGATACAACTTTGTAACATCTCAGATCTGGATGCCACTAAACTGGTGCTTCGTACCTGGTTGGTCATATGGCCTCAAGCACATTTCCCCAAATGCTAGAGGCAACTGACTAGCAGTGGGGGCCTAGGGTGTGATAGTTGGGAAAATATGCCCTCATGGGTAGAGTGTAACATAAAAGAACAATAATATTCAATAGTGGATGTAGTAAATACCATAAAAATAAAATAAACAACAGAATATTGATAATAAAGGTAAACAGAAGTCATAACATACAAAAGATGATGCTTCCTGTCACATGTTCTAGGAAAGCATCCAAAACAGGATAAACTATAGTTAGATACAGAATACATTACCAAGGTACAAAAATAAAAAGAAAACTTAGAGGCATCACAAGCTTCGACTTGTTCCCATGCCCTCATACTCTTAAACAACAAATCAAGTACCTATAGAAGGGTGATTTCCCTTATTGACACCTACAAAAATATAATCTGTTTGGGCCCAAAAGCATAACCCAAATAGGGTGGGAGAATTAATTCCCAGTAAGAAACCACCCAATATCCATGCCTCTCTATCAGTGGGTATATGCAACAGGTAGTGTACAAAAAGGAAAAGTAGTAAACTAGGAATTAATCAAAAGTAAATAATCCTATACACCATGTTCCCATTTATATTTAGTTCTTATTCATTAAAAAATTTGATTAAAATGAATTGTAAATATCTAGAGATCTAGTATTAGCCTAAAAATCTTCCTTATCAAGTAAGAAAAATATATATCTCAACAGACCATCTAAATAGTTATAAGGGAAGATCAAATCCAAGATTGTGCTTTGGCTTGGTAGATGCGTCAAACTACTTTCTATAAGATATTCAGTTCAAAAACTCACTCACAGGCATAGTAAAAACCCACCCACAGTCATAACATAACCTCGACTACATGCATAACTAATAATCACTCGCAGGAATAAAAAATCCTCACCCACAGTCATAACAATTCCTTGCCTGCAGGCATAATGGTCAAACAGGGTCGATCCCAGTATATCATCATTTTATCATAATAGAAAGAACTTTTAAATTATACTATTATATGGTTAACATAATAAAAACTCACATGGTATGATACATAATAATAAACAAGTGAATTAAACTATCATAAGGCTTAAATAATAATAAGCATAACATAGGCAAAGGGAAAAACCACTAATCCAAATCCCTTAATCCATCCAACTTTAATTTAACCCAATTGAAATCCCATTATAATTCAATTCATTTTTAACAACCCAATAGGAAAATACAAGGCTTGACTTAGTGGAAACCTAGGACAAATGGCCATAAATGACATTTCAAGGGTTATGCACCCATGGGGTGCCCCTAATTCATTGAAATCCACATTATGCATGAATAATAACACAAATTCAATTTCCTAAGCATCATTAGGTAACAACACGAGTCGCAAATAAATCAAAGTGACCCCAAAAAATGAGTGCATGGCACTTAAACACATATATTCATCCTAAAAATTAATGAGAGGCATAATACCACCTACCTTGTCCTCGTGTGACTCTCCTTGTCCAACACCAAACTCAAATTCAGGCTAGAACGAAGTAGATATACAAAAAAAGTTAAAAATATTAAGGTCCAATAACTTCATCAAGAGAAAAAATCACGAATAATGGATCAAGAGGAATCAAGATCTTACCAATTGGGTTCAAACACATCCAAATATGATTGAAATAGAGTTCGTATGGACAATCGGGATCCAAAATGAGCTCTGGCGGTGTTGATCACGATACCCGGAGAGCCCTCTATCCAAATGATAGAAAAATGACGCTACTTCCCATTTTAGCCAAAAAGAGAAACTATATAGTGTGTACTAATAGGCTACATGTTGTGTAAGTACTAAAACTATCCCCCTCTACTGAATCCACTTACATGTCATGTTTAACCATACACGGGCAAGTTACACGTCATGTACTAATAATCACACAATGTGTAACCACCAAGTTTGGCTGTGTAAGGCATGAATCCATCATTTAACCCCTTTAACTCTTTTTACTCAGAAAATAAATGATTCATATGTCAAAATAATAACTAGGTTCTTAAAAATTAAATGGTTTTTAATAAAAATATCAATATTGTAGAGTAATATGTACATATCAAATTTGATAAGAAACATCTACATGAGTCTAAGAGTTATTTAGACCACCATGAAGATGATCTATCTAAAAATAATATAAATTTTAAACCTCATGATAGTTTTATTAAAAAAATAAGAAAAATGTTCCAATTTTGGATGAACTACCTAAACCCAAATATGTATAGTATAATGAAATATCTAGCCCTTATTTTCCTAGAACCATTAAGACTCCTAGATATCATCCCTTAGAAGCTAAGTTAGAGACCAAGAAAGAGGAACACAAACTAGACCTTCTCTTAGAAATCATGTTGAACATCAATCTTTCTTGTCACAACTTAAACCTAAGAAAATCAATGATGCAATAACTGATGAATTTTGGGTAATGAAAATGAAATAATAACTCAATCAATTTGAAATAAATAAAGTTTTGGAATTATTAGATAGAACTAAATATATTCTGACCATTATAACTAAATGAGTATTTAAAATTAAATTTTACGATTTAGGGACCATATTTATAAGAAAATCTAGATTGGTTTCACATGGATATAGTCAAGAAGAAGATATTGAATATAAAGAAAACTTTTCAGTGGTGCATATAATTGAAGCCATTAGAATTCTTCTTTCCTACGTAGCACATTTTAATTTCAAAATATATCTAATGGATTTAAATATTTCATTTCAAAATGGTTATATAGTTAATTATGTTTTTGTTGAATAGTCCCCTTTATTTTAAAATCCTCATTTTCTAAATCATATATTTAAATTTTCAAAAGCATAATATGGTTAAAAAAGATGCTAGAGATTGGTATAATGGTATTATGTCTTTTATTATTTCTAATGATTTTTCAAAAACTATAGCTGCCCCTAATTTATTTATAAAATGAAATTCAAAATATGTTTTAGTATTTCAATTTTATGTTGATGATATAATTTTTGGATTTCTAAAAATTATTTGTGTACTAATTTTTCAAAAAATAATGCTAAGTGAATTCAAAATGAGTTTTATGGGTGAGTTAAAATTCTTTCATTATTTTAATTTTTTTCAAAATAAAATGGAATTATTTTAAATAAAATTATGCATACCAATGACCATTTAAATTTTTTTGGTATGTATAAAACAATGAGCAGTGATACTACCATGAGTATAACTAGTAAAATGGATCTTGATGAAACTATAAAATCAATTTATGAAGACAATTATAGAGTAATGAT
Organism: Viscum album; assembly: GCA_963277665.1. NCBI lineage: Eukaryota > Viridiplantae > Streptophyta > Magnoliopsida > Santalales > Viscaceae > Viscum > Viscum album. The sequence continues at coordinate 490,939,071 of OY728120.1, forward strand.
TTGAATTTTTCTATATTTATCTATTATCTGACCAGATATTATGTTTATAGTATACATGTGTTCCCATTTTTAATAAAATCCCAAAGAGTCACAATTAATTATTGTCAACATAGTTTTTAAATTCCTCAAGTATACAAAAAATTTTGGATTATTTTATCCTAGAGGACATGTATTATATTTAGTGAGTTATTCATATGAATATTTTGGTTGTTTTAAGTTAGATAGAAAAATAAATTCTATAATATTTTACATTTTAGTTAAGTATCCTGTATCATGGTGTATTAATAAGAAAAATTATATGCCATTATCCATTACCGAAGTTGAGAACCTAGCTACAGGAAGTTGTTGTGCATAGGCTCTGTGGATGAAATAAACTTTACTGGACTATGGTTATCAATTTAGACATGTTCCTATAAATTGTGATAATACAACCCTGATAAATATCTCAAGGAATATTGTATCTCATTCTAGAACAAAACATATTGATATAAGAAATTACTTTTAGAGAGATCATTTCCAAAAAAAGTGATATGACTCTTTAATTCATTGGAACTGGACAAAATCTTTTTTACATTTTTACAAATCCTTTGAAGTATGAGAGATTAAGATATATCAAACATGAACTAGGAATGATAAACTTTGGTTAATTATTTTTCCTCAATTCACTTCCTTTTGGTAATCTACTATTGGTAATCCACCGTTGGTGATCCAGCATTGGTGATCCACCGTTGGTGATCCACCATTGGTGATCGACTGTTGGTGATCCACCGTTACTGATCCACTATTGGTGATCCACTATTTTTGATCTGACATTGGAGATCCACCATTGGAGATCTATTATTCTAGTTTTCTAACGATCTTGTTTTTCTATGATTAAATTTTTATTATATTTATTTATCCATATTTTATTATATTTTCTAATTATTAATTCCTAAATGATAAATTGTTCTTAAATCATATTTTGAGAACACTCTCACTCATGTATCCTTCCAACCTTCCATCTTCCTTTCTCTCTTGATTTTCAACCTTCATTTCATTCTCCCTTCTCCCTTAAAAACAATGTGATGGTGAGAGTCAAACCTTCCTAAGTTTCATCTCTTGAAGTACCACATTCTGTGAAGAAATGTCATGAAGAATCATAACTCTCAAACCTAAGAGCTCAGAACTCTCAACATGAGTTGTTGTTTCCAAAAAATAAGTATATACTAAATGGTTTATTTTGTCAAATTAATTAGGGTTGAAAGTGATCTAGGACCAAGGATGGATCAAATAGTTTTTAAGGAATGATTAACCATTCTATCCTAGGTTATTTTACAAGTTTTATTTGTTTACTGAGTTTTGTTTTATTGATAAAAAAGATATTATTAGATGTATGGTTGATGGTAAAAGGTGACTTTATCGTTGGATAAATGGGGAAAATGTCTCAATGTACCATATAGAGGTATTTATGATGATTATCAAGGTTTCATTCCTAGTAATAGTGAGTTTTTCATGTATGAGGATGCCTTTTTGGAGTTGAATGGAAATATTGTTGTACAAATATACATTAATATAGAACTTTTTGTGGAGTATAGATTTCTGTTTAATTTCATCTAAAACATGATTTTTTCTAGAAAGGGTTCCTTTTTTGTCATGAGTTTCCAAGATGTATTCATCATATTTTTTTATAAAAAGAGGAGATAAGATAAATATATACTGATATTTGATGGTCCACATGATGGAGATGAGAGATACCTCATCGAGATCTAATTATATGATATATAATAAGATTATTTTCACTATATTGGAAGCTAAAGGTATAATAACTAAGGAATAAAAAGCTTTATTCAGTTGTGGTGGATTCTGTCTTAGCCAATTTACATAAAAGAGGATGAAAGTAAATTGGAATATTTGGTTGAAGAAATGGGTAGATGAAGTTGATAAGATTTATGATAATTTAAATAATGTGGAACGCCCTTCTAGATCTAGAAATATGGTTGATCCTGGATTATATCTAGATGAAGTTCTTGTTTACTCCTCTTTTGAGGAAGTTGAGGAATAAGAATCTAAAGTTAGATAATAAGAATACATCATTTTAGTAAAGGAACGTAGTGAAACTGAGTGGTCAAAATCCAAATTTTTTCCTATGGACCTGCTAGTCCATATCTTCCACTTTCTTCTAAATAAATTTTGTTACCAGAAGGTGAATATTCTATCGAGACTGAGGTCACTGGTGAAGAATAGGCTGGGAGTTCTTATGATATTCCCAAATAAGTAGTTGATATTTCTAATGGATCTGATGGTAATGATGGTGGTGGTGATGTTATTGAGGTAAATCAGTCACATCACTCTCTTTAAGATTCTACCCAGAGTGTTTCTGTTAGCCTAGGATATGTTCATAGAGATGATAAAGTGTCTTCAGAATGTTAGGCTTTATGATGTGGGAATGTTGGGATAATAGAATCTAAAAGTCAAAATGAAAATAGTGTTGAGACTAAGGATAATAAAAGTAAAAATGGTGATAAATTTTAAGCTTCTAAGATTCATGATCAAGATGATGTTTCTAACAAAAATGAAGAGATATCAAAAACTATGGAGGATAATTCCCTAGGATTTACTCAAATATAGAATGAATATTCTAAATTAGAATTAGAAGATGGTGATAATGGTGATGACCATGGAAGTCCACCTAAGAATGGTGGAATTTCTATTAATGTTAATAGAAAATATCCTAACAGATCTATTATTAAATAGATAGATGAGGCCAAATAACTGTAATCCTTTACTTTTGATGTTTCTACTACTGAATCTAGAAATGTAGAGGATACTGTACCTAGCTAAAAGAGGATTACATCTCTTCAAACTCTTGTTCAGATACCTTCTGATTATTTTTCTAAAGATGATCTATATGTTTTTAGAGTAATTATTATTTTAAATATCAGTGGTATTCTTAGATCCACACCTCCAAATGAAACTAAGTTGAGTAAAAATGATACAAGATGGATATTTAAGTTACTGATTTCTCATATCTTAGCTAAAATGACATTAAAAATGCAATAATAAGATATTGAGAAAATGTAGTTGGCTAATGTTATGGAAGAATTTGAGTTTATCATGGAAGAGATGAGAGGAAGCTATACTACAATCCATACATCACTTCTAGAGAGGTTAGAGTCCTTACCTACATCTAGTGATCCAACTTCCACTACTCCACCTCTTACTTCTTCGGTTGATACTGATGAGATCTATTCCATTGTGTGAGAGGAGCTACTCTATATTATGGGTACTCTTTTTTCCTATCACCAATATGAACTTCAGAAGATAATGTCCCATGGGAATTCAAGGAGAAAGTGAATCAGATCAAGGTTTTTCCCCTTTTCTTATTCTTTTCATGGAGGATAAGAAGGACTTCTTCATGGTGATAGAGCATGATGGAAACATCACAATTAATTTTTTTAACTTTATGAATCCATTATTTTATGCCCCTGGGACTACTATGGTGGTACCTAAATCTACCCCTATGACTTATCTCACCTCCACCCCTTCTTCAGCACCCCTTCATACTCAGTTTCAACCTTTTGGAATGACGCATGTTGAGGTTTTTTGACATCACAGACCATTCATCTTCCAAGATCTACCCCCCCAACTTCTTCTACACTATAAACTTCCACTTCTATACCTCCTATCACCGAAAAAGGAAAATAAAAAGTATCTCCTTCTACCCATTGAGTTGGGAGTAATTCTGAATCCAATTCACTTTGATAGGGATTGTTTTTCCCTTTTATGAATTTTTTAAAATGTAATCATTGACTTAAATATCTAATGATGGTTCTCTGTTTTCATTTTTTAAATCTTTACTTGTCTTTTCTATTTTCTTTTATTTACTTATATTTTTGATAATCCCAAAAGGGGGAGTATAATTAAATGGAATTAAAAAATTAATAATTTTATCAATATTTTAAAATGTTAAAAATAATATTCTTCACATTCCTCTACAATTATTTTGTATTTTTTAAAGACATGGTTATAAATTCCATGATTTGTGATCATAAAAAAGTGGGTGATTTTTAGAACCTTATTATTTTAATGATCAGAAATCACGATTATTATGTTTCTAAAAAGTTTAATATTTTATGATAGTAAATTATTTTCTTAATAACTTTGTAAAAAAATTGGAAAAGTGTTGATCTACCATATGTTCAAAGATCTACCATTAGTTCTAAAGTACTTGTACCGGTGGACTACATCTACCCACTGATAGATCTTCTGCTATCACATCTACCATCAAGATATCTACCACTGAAGGCATGAACCATTGGATTGTGATACCGTCAACTCATATACTGCTAGAATATATCTAATTCTAAAATAGATCTACCACCAAAATAGATCTACTACCAGAATTGATCTACCATTCAAACATCTATCACTATACTATCACCATTACTGTCCATACACTTATTCAAATTTAATATTCCAATAGCAATTTTATGTAATTTAATGCAATCAAGACACAAGTGGATCTAAAAAACATTATCCCTAAATTACTCCATGGATTCATTACAGAAAAAGTCATAACTTCTTGATTTTGTGCACATTATGAGGATTCAGGCCCCAATGGATAATTGGACCTACAACTATATAAATTCTACAGAACTCCCTTACATGTGAAGGGGGGGGGGTGTGAAATGTATAACCCTATAGATCTAATAGCAGCGATACAAGAGTGATACATGCATAAAGGATACAAATATCATATATTTAATCAACTCTGGATATTGATAAAATGAAAAGATAAGAATTTATAGACCTTTATTAAGATCTGTTTTCCGACAAACTTTGAAAAAACATGTTCAAGATCCTTCCAAAGTCATATTTTAGGATCTTTGAACATATGATGCTATTAATATCAATCATCAACACATTTTCTATATATACTCATTTAATCTTTATATTTATGGTTTAATTTTGAGCAGTGTCTTTTATACTCTATTTATCTAAACACACAATCTACTATTCTTAATCAGTAGTGTTATTGACACATTCTCTAAAACTTCTTCTTTTTTTACACCCACCGAAACTGTGGAAGTGGTTGTATGTGACCTATTATTGTTTTAATCCCATGTATAACTATGGAATAGGCTTTGTGAGTGGACATAATTATGCGCTATTGAGTGTAAAACCTGATCAAAGATTCAGATCAAGTTTATTTTTAACAAACTTCTTGGCAACATGTGATATCCAAGTGGAGGGTATTAAGTCTCAGCCTGATATCGAACCCCTTGTTTTAATTCCAACATGTGTTATTAGTTTTGTTTTATGTATTTCAAGGTTTTAAAACATTATTTTCATTATAATCCATATCAAAAATTTTACTATGATATTTAATTTTAATCTATCTTTTATATTGAATTTTTGATCAAGTAATACAGTTTCTAAAAGTTAAAATAATTTTAAATATTTTTTTAATAGAGCATTGATCCCACTTTGAGAATCTATTTGAAAAATAAAATTATATATTTATAATATTTTTATTAACTCGGTGTTTTTATTAATATGGGGGATTTATGTTTTAAAATATTTAAAAAAAATATAATTGATAACTAAATTCATCCCCTCTTGAGTAACTCACTCTGACCAAAAATTAAATCTCTATTTAATGATATGATATTTATAAGGGTTATTCATCTCAAATTATCTTTATTTGGGACATAAAATTATTTTATGCACCTATCTTATTTTAAAATGTGTATAATCAACTCATTTGAAATGTTATATCATGAATATATTTATGTTCATGATATTTAAAGTTTCATTTTAAGTTATTCCTTCATGGGGATTATGATATGAAAGTTATCAAAGTGTTAAGGGTTTAATGTTTCAATCACATTTTAATCGGGATTGTTTATGCTTGAATTTCCATCAAATAAATTATATGATCTTTATTTGATAAACCCATTTCAATTTTCTTATCCTCTATATATTTTTTAATTTTGATGTTTAAGTACCATATTTCTCTCTTTGGTACTCAAAATGGTTTATAAAATAATTTTAAGAAAATCCGACCTCATTTATCCTCTTTTGGTCAGAGTAACTTTTTATTCTATATCCATGTTTTCAAAAATTTTTTTGACTATTATTCAAGGATTGTTTAAATTAAATTTTAGCAATGTTTTACTTTTTACAAAATGGTGTAAAAATAATCTTATTTTCATTTTATGAACAAGAAATGTTTAACTAAAGGTGAGAAAAAAATATTTATTTTAATGATTATGACATGAATGAAATTTCACACCGTCATGAACACTCAATGTTTTGAAGATTTATTTACAATTTTCCATGTATAATTTCAAATAAAGTGTTCATCTTAATATTTTCATTTTTTTTTATTTTTCAAACCTATTTTTAAATCGGAAAAGTCATTTTTTATAAAAAAAAGTTTCATTATTTTTTTATAGTATTTGTCTTCATCAATGAAAATAACCACTTATTTTAATTATGCTCCATCAGGGAATATTTTTTAATAATAATATTCTTATTCTTTATCTAGATGTATTATGATTATTTCAAGGATATTTTTGTAAAACCCATTTATTTTCCATAGGTAAATCAAGTTATAAAAAAATGTGGGATGTTATTAAATGACTGATGATGAAAAAATAAGCTTCCAAATATTTTATTCATGAATGGTACTTGAACAATATAGATGATGATGGGTGATCCTGATTCAACTTATATTAATGGGTGAGACCTATATAACTTATATTAATGGGTGATCCCAATCAATATTATATGATCAGTGAGAATGATACAACCTATATGACATGTGATCCTGATATAGCTCTCCAATTCACCAAGTAATGTTCCTTGTATTAAAAGGAAATAAGTTTGGATTTAGCCTAGGAGGTTTATCCTATAGATTTAATAGGGATCAAGTTATTTCTAACATGGGTTATGAAGATAATGTTCCATTATTCCAACATGTTTTCTTTATGCGTTCTATGGGTTTTAATGTTTCCTTTGATCGAGATTGAAATCACATGGATTATGATTATTGATTCTTATAAATATTTACATGGTTAAATATTTATGACATGTCACATGTTTATTGATCCAAATTTTTATGGGTATGAATTTTATTATTTTATTCACATGAAATTTGATTATATATTTATACCCTTATGCTCATATTATTCTCATTTATGACATCCAATAATAAGGCCTATATTTACCCTTAATAATCATTTGAACTCACCATCCTTATGTTTCTTTTTTCCCAAGTTTTGAATAATGTTTTAGGCATGTTATGACTAATAAGGTTACTATATTTGATAAAATTAATGAGAGATGAAATATTTTTTATGAACTAGTTGTTTAATTATCCATGTTTTTATGAAAGAGTTTTCTTGGTTCTCTAAAATTCTAAACCTAAAAGGTCCTTAAATTTTTAAGTGATATAATATTTAATTTTAAGGTTGAAAGTTTTGGATGGGTAAAATTTGGTTACTTTTATCATTATTAGTCCAAAAATGTAATTCTTAGAGTTTCAACACCAGATCTAGGAGTGCGGGTTCGTGGAAGTTATAGTTAGTATCAGAGAAAGGTTTAGACAACATTAGAGATTATGATGTTTTCATGTGAGGCTAACTTAAGTGTTATGGATAACATCATCAGTTTATAATTTTAAGGTTGTTTATAAGTTCAGTGGTATTGAAATCCCTTTTTTAGTGTTATGTGATGGGATTCTGAAGTGATTAATGATATTTTGGAGATATTTCACTAGGTTGAGGTATATGTAGCCCTTAGGATTAACATATGATTTAACATGACATATTATTTTTAAAGAATACTATTAATTTTTTTGGGTATTTAATATTAATATTATTAGATAAAATTTTACATTAAAATATTCTTTAATGTTGAGGTTATTAAGTTAATTTGGTATGTTGAGTTATTTATTTATAGAATTTTCTAAGTTGAACCTTTGGTGTTATTGGGAAAATTTTAGAGATTAATGTATTATTTTATCATATGAAGGTTTATAAAATTTGTATATGATATTAAATTGTGCTACAAATTTTAAATTTTAATTTAGTAAATACAAGAGGAAAATATTTTTATCCTTTTGTGGATTATTAGATCCATGAGAATTTGATTTCAACTCTTTAGGTATGAAAAATTATTCTTGAATTCTCATTATTTGGAGAAAAAAATTTGATTATGGTGGAAATTGATTAAAGGATGAAATTATACTTGTCAACTAAGTATATTTCCTCATGTTATTAGTGTATATAGTAAATGAATTACTCAATTCAGGAAAACAGATATTGAAACAAAAATTTTATTCTGTTACCTTAATTTCTAATAAATTGATAGTCTTTTTCATTCCTCATTGATTTATAATTTTTGGGTCATTAAATTTATCATGGTCATTAAATTTCTTGTAATAAATGTTCTCTATCACTATTTATCATTATTTGGATATTAATTTTTTCCTCCGTGTCTATATTTTTAATTTCCACTATTGTTATCCTATTTAGAAACTTAGTATGTTTTATTGAATATTACCTTTGTAATACCTTTTCTCTTTTTAAAGAAGTTTTATTAAACCAATTTTTGATATGAGATTTTAAAATGTTATTTTCAAATATAAAACCCTTTATTAATGATATAAAGTTCAAATTTTGATGATTTAATTTATTAATGGTGGGGAGAATATAATATCCTAATATTTTAAAAGAAGTCTATATTCAATATCATATACAACATGCAACACAAAGCATAAACGAACCATGAAATATTATTATTTAAATATTATATTTATAATCCATTCATTAAACTGGATAGAATAAAAAACATTAAATACATTATGATATATATAAGGGTATTACATAACAAAAATGTATTGATTAATTCTTAAGAATAAGCACTTAATTTTCAGTAGTCATTTTATTCTTCATCAATACATTTTTTTTTCAAAAATGGTTTCTATTGATTTATGTGTGTGAATATTATAACTAATTTATGAAACTTTTAGAAACATTATTTGATAAAAATGATATCATTTTTTAAATTATTATATTAAAATTATCTTTGTGTGAAAATTTAGTATTTTTTTTGAAAATATTTATTTTTTATTAAACATTGGAAAATGCCATTTTTTGTAAAATTATCATTCAATTATCATTGAAAATACCCATTATGATTTTAATTTGATAATAAAGTCATATTATTATTCTTTAATTATATATAATATATTTAATTATTTTTTAATCAGCGTTAGACTCGATTTTTTTATGTGAAAAGTTTGGGCTTAAAAATGCATTTTTTCTAAAAAATGTAGTTCATCACATTATACAAATTTATGTTTAAAGTAATTTCTGCCAATTATAGGAATGAAATTTGATGAAATTGAATTAATTTATTTATCCAGTGAGTCAAATTTATCCTAGTAATTTTTTTATTTTTTTGAAAAAGTTAAAATTATGGTTAATAGTAAACAATTACAGTTTTTATGAAATACAATATCTTTTATGATATCTCCAAAACATAAATATGATATCAAGTATTATTAAATTTATGAATATAATAATTTATTATAATATAATAAAAATATCATATAAAAATAATTCAATGCATGTTAATTATAATTTATTTCATGATAAATATGAAAATTATTTTCAGTGCCGATGTAGTGCTTGTACAACAATAGAAAAGTCACATTTTGTGTAATAAAGAAAATATTTGATAATTAAGAAATTTTTTTATTATAAATTTTAATAAATATGAAGTATTATTGATTATTTTTTGTATATATTTTAATTTTGGAGTTATATAACAAGCGACTTTTCCAAATTCTTGTGCAAGGCTTACATAAGGCTAGAAAAGTCAAAATAACATACTAAATAAGTTCCCATGTAATATATATGTGTAAATACACATATTGAATAAATATTAAGGTTTTTTTTAAAATTTATTTATTTATTTATTATTATTTTAATATATTTTTAATTTTTAGTTGTGAAATAATTACCTTAAATGGACACTCAATGCCAACTAATTTCTTGTGAAAGTAGTAGAAAAATAAAGTAAATGATTTTAAAAACTCTTAAAGTATTATTTTTTGGATGATTTGTAGTTTACCATGATTTTTGAAGATACAAATTACATATTATAGATGTTTTAAATGTTTATATTTTAAATAATTTTTTTCATGTTGTTTTAAAAGTAAAATTATGTGAATAGTTCTAAAAAGAAATTAATAATATTTTATAGTGAATAAAATTTTATTAAATTATTTGAAAATAATAAAAATATTGAAATAGAAAAATCATGATGAAAAATTTTCTAAATTTTCATCTATTTTCCATTTATGATCTCATTTTTACCATATAATTAAAATTATATCCTTTTAATATTGAAAAAGTCATTACCATAGGTACATTAAAATGGGCTATCCAAGGGGTTAAACCAAAAGATACTGTTGGAAATGATATCTAAACATGTATAAATATGATTTTGTGATTATATTAATGTTATATACTCCTTATATTGCAATGAATAACATTTTTAATAACTTTACATGAGTTAGAAACATATTATATTATAATATTTCATGTACTTCCCAAATTGAAAAAAATGTCATTTTATAATAAACAATATTTTATTAAATGATTAAAAATTAATAAAATCTAATATTAATTAAATTTAATTTTTGATGGTGTAAAATATCAACCTTGATTCTTTTATGGGTTATTTTTCCTTTTATAGTATCTTTTATGACCCATAAAGAGTAAAAAACATTTATATCACTATAATTGTCAAAAGGGTTAATGCGGGGGGGGGGGGGGGGGGGGGGTTAAAACAAAGATATAAGGATAAAAAATAATATAAATGTGTAAAAATTTTATTTTATGAGATTATTTATAACCATAATCACCCTATATTCTAATTATTTCAATTTTTATCTATTTTTAGAAGCAAATTAATTTATATTAATTTAATACTTGATGAAATTCTGAGAATGTCATTTCCCTCACTTATAAAAGGGAACCCCTATCCTCTTCCCTCCACACTTAAAAATACATTTTTATGGAAAATACCTTCCCAAATACCTCACTAAAATCCCTTAACATATTCTATATATCTTTTTTCATCATAATACCATCCTTAGAGGGTTTAATGTGTAAATAAAAGGTGGTTTACCGAAGATGAAGTATAACTTTTAACCTAATGTTTTATTTTTATTTCTTCTTATACCTTCTAAAAATATTCTTAAAATATGATGAAATTATAACATAATATATTACATATACTTATATGTTATTATGTTAATTTAATAACCTACATCCATCTCCACTTTTATAAAATGGGAAATGAATCCGTTATTCATGTGTACAGTGGATTACCACCTCACGGGCCGATTTAATTATTTTTTGATCACCACCTATCACGACTGGTTATAATTATGGATTTAATTTATATATATATATATTATATTAATTAAATAATTATAATTATATAATGATATTATATTATCAATTTTCTTGTCTTTCTAGACATTGAAAAATTATAACCTCATTATTGCGCATGTGTGGATTACCACCTCCATGATGCGATGAGATTTTTTTTTCAAATCCTTATAAAATAAATGCTATATATAAGTGTATTTAAATAAATGATATTATATTTATGGTATAATTATAATTTTTTAAATAAAAAATAAAAAAATACAATCCTTTTATTATGTTCATTGAAAAATGGAAACGTTAGTCATGCGTATATATAACCTACCGTCTCCATGATTATAACATAGTTCGTTTTTCATAACCATATTTAATGGATGGTTTTCAAATTATAATTTATGTATAAAAATTATAATTAATACCTTATTATAATTCTATAGATTATGGAATAATTATCCCTTTGACAATGATAAACACACCAAAGCTATTTGGAAATTAAGAATTGAACATTCTTAAAAAACATGACATGGATATAATCGATTATGTAGTTAAAAATGTAATTAAAATAAATGAAGTAAATAATTTAAGGATAATTTATTAATCCTATAAATGGTAACTAAGAAATTAAATAATTGATATAACTTTATTATAAAGTTGTTAAAGGACATACATAGAAAGTCTGGACTCGAGGTAAGATATTTCATCTAAATTTTCATTCATCAAGGATTGTTTTAATGTTTTATAAATAATTTCTTTTATATGGAAAACATAATGATATTTAAATGTTATATCATTAATAATCAATAATTCAATATATTTTATGTTATAATTCAGGTTAATTTATTCAAGTGTTTTTTATTAGGAAGTTACCAAAGTAGTAAGAGGTTTCTTAACTCAATTTCCATTCATTGGGTTTTGTTTCTACTTCATTGAATTTGTTAAGAAATTATTATGTGTGAATTTATATATAAATTATTTAATTTTATATTTACATTTTTTATGGATTTAAATTTTTTACACATAATGTCTCCATTTTTTAATTTTCAATTCAATGATATGATCTTTATAAGGGTTATTCGTCTCAAATTATTTTTCTATGTGGCATACATTTATGTTTTATACCTATATTATTTTGTGAGGAATATATTATGAACCATTGACATGTTATATCATCAATATAATTATGTTGATGATATTTAATGTTTTATTTGAAGTTATTCCTTCAGAGGGTTTACAATTCAAAAGTAACCCAAGTGGTTAGGGGTTTATGTCTTAATCCCATTTTAATCAGGATTTTTTGGGATTGAATTTAATTTGAGGAAATTATATGATAACTATTTGATAAACCTATTTAATTTTTATTAATATATGTAAATTTTTGTAATTATTATGGTTAGGTATTATTTTTGTCTCTTTGGTGGCCAAAATGGTTCAAAAAATATTTTTAATAAAAACTGACCATATTTCTCCTCTTCTGATCAAATTTTTTTTCCTCCCTATCCATGTTTTCAAAAATATTATCTATTTTTTGACCACTATTCAATGTTTTTTAAAATTAAAATTTTCCAATGTTTTATTTTTTTATAAAAAGGTTTAAAAATAATCTTATTATTATTTTCTGAATGAGGTAATTTTTACTGAAGGTGTGAACAAAATCTTTTTTTTGACAATTTCAGCATGAACAAAAGTTACCATAATCATGACTACTCAATGATTTGACGATTCCTATACAAGTTTCTATGGTTCCTTTAAAATAATTTTTTTTCTAATATTTTGAAATTTTTTAGTTTTTAAAAGATATTTTCAAATTGGAAAGAGTATTTTCATCTAGAATGTTTTTAATGATCTTTATCTAGTATTTATATTCATCAATGATAATAACAATTTTATTTTACTTATGATCCACTCGGGAATATGTTGTAATGAAACCATCCTTATTCTTTATCTATATGTATTATGATGGTTTGTAGGATATTTTATAGAAATCCAATTTTTTCATTGGTTAAATCAAGTTATAAAGGAAAAAAATATGTTATTAAAAGATTAATGATGAAAATATTATCTTTCAAATGTTTTATTAATGCATGGTAATTGGAAATTATTGATGATGAAAGGTGATCCAAATAAATATTTTATAAACTAGTGAGACTAATAAAATATATGTAAATATGTGATCCCGATACAACTTATACAATGGGTGATCCTGATACAAATTATATTATGGGTGACACCAATATAGCTCTCCATTACATTGGATAATGTTTCTTGTCTTCAATTGAAAAAAATATGGAGTTAACCAGGGAGGTTTGTTCTTATGGAATTAAATTGGAATCATTTATTTATGACATGAGTTATTAATACAGTGTTCCAAGATGCCAACATGTTTTATTTATGCTTTCTATTGGTCTTAAATGTTTTACTTGATCAATATTGACATCAAATGGCTCATTATTATCGATTTATATAATTCTTGAATTTTTTAAATATTTATATCAGGTCACATGTTTAATGATCTAGGTTTTTATGTGTATGTATTATCTTATGTTATGGTCATGCAATTTGATTATTTCATCAGAAACTTATGATAATATTATTATCATTGATAAAATCTAATTGTTAATTCTCATGTTTACAATTACTAATAATTTGAGCTCAGCTTACATATGTTTTCTTTTCCCTAGGAAGTGAAGAATGTTTTTAAGTATGTTATGCCAATGAAGGTTACTAGATGTGATGAACTCAGTGGGATATGCTGTAGATGTTTATGAAATAGTTGTTTATGTATCCAATTTTTATGATAGAGTCATCATAATTCTATAAAACTATAAAACTCAAGTTTCCTTGTATATATAAGTGATCTAATATTTTCTTTTGAAGTTGTTATTTTGGGATGGCTAAAATTGGGTCATGTTTATCAATATCAAGATATAAATGTAAGGATTATGTTTTTAGCACCAGATCCAGGAGTGCGGGTTATGGGATATTATAATATGATATTTATATACTCCAAGTACCATAGTTCCATGAAATATTAAATGAAGGGATCATATGAAAATGTACTTTTATATATGACACAATTAGTATACATAGGTATCAAGATATATGTGTTTTATGAAGATCACGCTAGGTCCATTTGGAGGTTGAGTAATACTAATTCATTATTAAAGGATACTATTTTCCTATATTTATGAATTTTAGGACACATTGTTATTGTAATTTCTATAATGGTTTGTGGGGTCATACTTTTTGGTAGACTGAATGGGGATTAAGTTTTAAAAAACATAGATAGATGTTTTCAAATTATTTTAAATTTTCTCCAAAATGTTTTCTGAATGGATATTCATAAAATATTTTATATGATAACATACATGGTAAAATTAGTGATATATTTCCATAAGTGTTCTAGAGGTAACCAAAATACATTTTGGAAATGATTTCACATGTTATTTTATATGATAAAATTGAAAGTGAAATGAGATAAAGTCTATGAGGCTTTTGTAACGACCCATGTATTTATTGAATAATACATTTTCATATCTATAAATATTTATAAATAAGATATTAATTTTATGTTAAAGAGGACACTTATTCCGATAGCGTACTCGACATGCTACAATGGGTTTCTCCAAAATCTTATATTGCACACAACTTTGAGTTATGCTGAAATACAATACAATAATAATAATATTATTTTAAATGGTAGTTAATGCCTAGCCATTGGAATGATTGGAATGAATAATATCAACTAAATTTTGAAATATGGTTTACACATGCTTAAATAATGACTCATTGGTTACTAATTTTTTTATAAATGGAAGTAAAAACCAATTTTATATAAAAGATGTGTTTTTATGAAAACCTATTTAAAAGAGAATAATTGTGTTTATAAAATCATAACAACATTTATGGATTTTTATTTGATGAAAAATATATTTAATATTTCAATTTAATGTTTTAAATTCATCTTATATGTTTTTTAGATATGATATGAGAACACATTAGATTTTTGGGATAAAATAAGTATTTTTCTAAAAATGCAGTTTTAAAGCCTTTTGATGGAGAACCGTTTTTTAAATCTAGTTCTTGTCACTTTTATATGTTATATTTGACAAAAAAATTATCATTTAGAAGTGGGACATCAAAATATACTTTTGATGAAATTTTTGTATTTTTTCTGATAAAGTTCATTTCTAATAAATAAAGAAACAAATATTGCATTTTAATTCCAAATTTCCTTTTCATATAATTTATTTATATAGTTAGATTGTAATTTTAATTGATTTTAAAGTATGATTGGATTACATGTTTTATGATTTAATTAAATTCTGATCATTTTAAGTAATTTCAGTTTGAAATTGTACATAAACAGATGTCAATCTTTTGATAGTTATTACTTCTTAAAAACCCACTTTTCTATTTTGATAATAGGAATTAATTTTAAATTAACAACTACAACTTCTGTGTTTTTAATTTGGAAAAATGGTTTCCATAATTGGAATTAGGAGTTTAAAATTGTGTAAATTGGTACATTTTATTTTTAAACATTATGAATTGTAACTTGGGTAAATATTTTATTTACCATAGTTAAAGGGTAAATATGGTAAATAATGGTAAAAAAAATAAAAAAATAAAAATATTAAACTACCCTTACATGTGTCATAATCCTATTCAATTAGATATGTCCAAGCATGGGAATCCTTGGGTCGATTTGGGGACCTCATGGAGCCACTTTGATGTGAAAATGACATTTTATAATAATTAATTTAAATTAATGAAAAATGTAACATAAACATGTATCTTTTAGTAAACAATTTCTATAAGGGGTTATATAAATAATATTTTCGACTATAAATAGTTATTAGAAAGATAAAAAAATTTTCTACATCATGTTATTTTATTTATAATTTTTAGACATCAAATAAATAAATTTATATATGACACAATGATGATGTAGTGATTACCTTATTAACGAATGATTTAAATAAATGATATTACAAATATTAACATAAATTTATTTTAAAAAGATCATGATATGAATAGTATAAAAATTGACATAAATGAGTTTTTAAAACAAGTAAAATTTTATTAAATGATATAATAATCCTAAAACTATACGATTCAGCCAAATGACTTAGATAATTCTGTAAAAGTCGTTAATGAACCACTTGAGTTTATATTGAAATTTTATGGTAACTATATTAACCGTATAGTATGAATATACAAGAAGACATAGTAAGAGTTAATTTAGATAACTAAGGGTTAAAGAAAAAAAGATAAGGTTAAAATTGGGACCAAAACATGTATAAAACCTATTGGTTGAGAGTATTTCGAACAATAATCATCTTATATTCAAATTAAATGAGTTTTTATCCTTTTGAAATCTAAATTCAATTTATAATAAAATAATCTTTCAAGACATTCCTAAATTACCCCTCACCCCTATTATAAAAGGGAACCACCTCTAACCCCTTAATCACACCTCTGAAGCCCCTCAGATTTTCCAAAATATTCACAATAAAACTACGAAAATAACTACCTTACTCATAGAAGACTTACCTTATACATAGGGAAATTAAAGAAATCCTTTTAGCATAAATCAAAAGAAGTTACCTGATTTGAGGTAATGTCTTTTCTCAATATTATTTCATATATTTTCTTTCTCCAAACCACTAAAATCCATTTACTCCATTATTTTATAACAACACCAGCATCTTCAATATATTAGGATGTGTTTATGAAAAATATTTTAATTACACTTACACACACCTTCATCTAATCGATACGAACATACTGTTTCCATGTACGACGAACTACTACCTCACGAAACGATGATTGTTCGATTTTCCCCTACCACCTCTCATGGTGGACATTATGATGGAAATGTATTTATATATGATATATATTATATTTATATTTTCTCTATGATATTGTAATTTTTATTTACAAACACACCTTTATTCTTTTCATGATGTGTAAATACGATAATTTAATTTGAGGAAGTGCGAACTACCGCCCACTCAAAGTGATATGACTCATTCATTCCATACATAGAATGTATAAAGGATGAAATTAATGAAATTTTGTAATGTATATAAAAAATAATATTATACTGGAATTATAATATACCTATGTATCATTTAGTCTTAATTCCATTAAATATGAAAAAGAAATGAAAGTAGCATTTAATCGTATATATGGCTTACCGTCTCCATGAATGGTACATTTCATTACTTATCCCCAAATGTTATGGAATATTATAAATACATATAAACTAGATCCAAATAGATATATACTAGATATATATGATATTTAAATCATGAATATGATTTAGGAGTTAATGGAATTTTAACCACATAGACAATTTGAAATTATAACATGTTTTTTTAAACTCAAGTACACAATATCGAAAAAAAACCAATATTAACATAAATAATGATGTAATTTTATAATGTGGTGTTAAGTTATGTAAAATGAATAATAAAATTGAAAAAGGTTCTAAATAAATTAGAAATTAACTTAAGTTTATTATTCAATAAGAACAAGAAACATACGTGATGAGTCGAACACAAGGTAAGGGAATATTTCACCCAACTCTTTTAGCCAAATAATTATTTTATATTTTTTTCCATTTAATTATGTTGGAATATTTTATTATATATTCTTATTTCTGTACATTTTATGTCCATGTGATGAGAGACCCTTTTCTGTCCCATAAACTCAGTTTCTTAATTTTAAAGTGATGTCGTTAGGCTACCAAATTTTCGTAAGGGAATTCGTCTCAATATCCTTTCATTGAGGCCTGTTTTGGTAATATAAACCTCCTTCTTTACATGGTTTATAATAAAAACCTTTAAATTATAATTTCATTCAAAGGTAATCTTTTATCTATGAATGACAAAAGGAATGTTTTTAATGTATGCGGTGATAATGACCTCATCACCGCTGTAATCATTATTGGGATTCCCCTATAAGCCTTAATGTTTTTAAAAGGAAAATAGATCACTTATTCCATTTTTTTTGGTTGTTTTGGTATTACAAATGGTTTTGGAAATGGATTGACTATTTCAATATCTTTAAACTATTTCTTGTGATTGAAAATGAAATGTTATTATTGAAATGTTGATATCTGCAATATTTTATGTGTTATGATTATATAATGGTACTTGGATGTTTGACGGGTGGTTACGTGATAAACCAATGATGGGTGGTTATGTGATAAACCAAATGATGGTTTGTTCCTTGATAAACCATGTATGGGTGGTTAGATTATAACCTCAAATTCATTATGTATGGAATTCGTCCATATGGCTATTCTATTTAGTGATATGTGTGGAAGTCGACCGTATGGTTATTCCATTTATGTTTTTTTATGTCCCATGTTTCCTTTATGTATTATACATTTTTTTGTGGTATTTATGGTAATATTTTGGTTAAAAAAGGTAGGAAATGAGATTATATTCAGTGAAGTGATTTTTTCTACTTCTTAAAGGTTAAAAGTATTAATTTATGACAATATTTTTATGGTTTACATGTTTTTTTTTGGATTAATAGTTTTATTTCATTATATATACCTTACTGAGAATTTTATGCTAATCCCATGTTTTTAAATGTTTTTCACAGGACATAATAAAGAATTAAATCAAGTATGGGATCAAGGAAAAGTTATTATGACAAAACATGAAATGATGTCATATTTCATTTTAAAGAGTTTTTGTTTTATGAAAAAAAGGATAGTGGGTAGAAGTGTCTACCTGTAGTATTCAAGATGTTATGTATAAGTTATGACCTAATTATCTAAAGTTGTAAAACTAAAAATATCCTCAATGTGAAATAAATTCAAATAATTGACTTATCTGAGTATTAAGTAATTTTTATGTCTGGGGCCTTATAGTTGGTATTAGAGGTCGATTTAGATAAATTTAGAGGTTAGGGTGTTATTTAACCACAAGTGACAAAACCATAATGGTTAGAATATTATAGATATTCATAGTTATTTTAGAAAAAATGAATGAGTTTAAGATAACATGAATTTGTATATATTAGTGTTTTGCCTCCTCATAAGACAGTATATGACGATTTTCCTGATATACTCACACCGAACATTTTAGTTTTAGTAAATGTCTGGATATAGCAGACACCAAAGTAATAACAGATGTAAATGAAACTATGGTGATTTTCTAAATGAGAAACCAAATGAAATGGGAGCTATAATGAGAACTCTTGTGGTTATTCTAAACCAATTATCTGGAGTCATGATTGGCCACCTGAACCTTGGTGATTTTTCTAAGGCATCATATATGCGAGAAACGAATCCCAATGGAAGTTCATGTAAAAATCATAAATGTATGTATATTCAAAAACCAATGTGTCAAGGATGTGTAAATAAACACCCAGGAAAATGATTCAAAGGTATGGGATGATTTTATCGATGTGGTAACAAAGTTCATAAATCAATAACCTTCCATGGAAAAATTAATCTTTCAATTGACTCCAAGAAAGGGAAAGAAGTTTTTTCCAAGGGATCAATTGAATGTTCTAAATGTGGCGTTCTTGGTCATTACGCAAATGAATGTCCTACGAATAATGTTCAGAAATGAGATCAGAAGTATCATACAAATATATGTTTACCAATACCTAATTCTGTTCCAATTGAAGATAAGGAACTAGAAAATTACCTGTGAAAGGTATGGATTATTTTTTATCTCAAGTTTTGACATTATTGAAATATTAGTACATTATGAAATATTTTTTTGTAGGAAATATGTATAAAAAAGAATAAGATGGAAAAACATGGATAAAGAATCATATAAAATGTTCAATTATTAAGATGTCAATATTTTAGGAATTCAAGAGTTATGTTAGATATCCGGGTAATGAAATATTTAAAAGTATTGATGCTATTTTGTTTATGGGATTAAATTAGAAGACTTTTTTCTTGTACGTGTAACTATGATGTTTGTTATGTGAAAATTCAATTTTATAAAGAATTATCTTTTCTTTTGTAGATATAGTTATAAAGAACCATTTGGGTTTTTATGATCCTTAAATTTGAGGCAATTATGAGTTATTAGTTTTTGGGATGCAAAATGCGAGGCATAAAAAAATATTTGATGTTATAACATGTTATGGATATTTTTAAGGATTTGATCTCATTTTTTAGTGTTATTATAATTATAAAATTTTTGAAAAAGGAAAACATGCAGACCGTGTGACAACCCATCGCATAGGGAAAAGATGTGGGAATCAAGTCCAGAACCAAAGTGCAACTAAGATTTATCGCCTACCAGTGGACTACATGAAGTCCCTAGTTAGTATGACTTTTTATTTTTAGTTAAAAAATTTTATTGATCAAGAATAAGTTGATTTTTGGAAATTAAGTTTTATTAAATGGATATCCTTAGTATAGGAAAATTATTTTGTGATTAAATGATAATGGTTATTTTGGAAGATGTTTTCTCTTTTGGGAAACTATATTCCTCCGGAAAATAGAATACTATGGAATTTCATTTGTGGAGTAATAGTTGAAATTATATTTTTGGAAGAATATATATTTTATGGTGTAGTTATAGAAATTCAAGTTATTTTTGGAAATTATTAACCTATCTTATAGAATATGTAATTAGGTTAATTACTTTTCAGTATGAGACTTTAAGAGTAGTCGATGTTATTTGGAGATAAATGTTAAGCTTTATTGTGGAAGACTATGTGAAAAAATCCTTATGAATTTTTGGTTTCCATATTTTTTGGATTATTTTGAATAATTTTATATAGAATTTTTTATTTAATGGTCTTTTTTGAACTTTGAATATTTCTTGTTTAATTTTTAAGATTAATAGAAATATTTCTTTTTATAAAGAATTATCCTTTTTGGGGATTATCTGATCTCGTACTAACCATTTTAGTTTTGGTAAATTTCTAAAGATAGGGGAAATATATAGTTCGTCTTTTGTGGATTATGTGATTCTATAGATGTTGATTCTAGTGCTTTAGGTGTGACTAAGTCATCTTGAATACTCATCGTTTGGAGAAAGATGAGTTTCTAGTAGAAATTTATTAAAGGATGAAACTCTACTTGAAAAGTTAGTATATTTCCTTGTGTTCTTATTCAATCTAATAAATAAATTCTAAAACTTTATTAAAAGTAAATTAAAACAAAAAAATTTTGTTCGTTTGATTTTCTTAATGGGGAATTAAAGACTATTTAATCTATCACATGTTTTTGATTTTCTGGAGGTTAAATTTCTCTTGATCATGTTTTCTACCACTCACCATTAGAACGTGATGGTTAATTTCTATTCCATATCCATGTTTTCTTAAATGGAATCCTAGTATGGGTTATCTTGGGTGGCCTTTTTTAATTCTCCTTCTTTCCTTTAAAGTGATTGTTTTATTAACTCTTTTTACGATGTGGAATTTTCAATGATGTTTCCAAGCCCAATTTTAAAATTGCGAGGATGTAATTTCAAAAAGGGGGGAAGGCTGTCACGACCCAGGTATTTATAGAATAATAAATTTTCATATATATTAATATTTATGAATAATATATTAATTTTATGTTAAAGAGGACAGTTCTTCTGATAGCTCACTTGAGACGCAACAACGGGTTTCTCCGAAATCTTACATTGCACAAAACTTTGAGTTATACCGAAATATAATACAATATTATTATTATTATTATTATTTTAAACGGTAGTTAATCCCTAGATGTTGGAATGGTGGGAATTAATTGAATCAAATGAATTTTGAAATATGGTTTACACATGTTTAAATAATGATTCATTGGTTACATGTTTTTTTATAAATGGAAATAAAAACCAATTTAATATAAAGGATGCATTTTTATGAAAACCTATTTAAAAGAGAATAATTATGTTTATTAAATAATAACATTTTTATAGATATTTATTTAAGGAAAAATATATTTTATATATTCAATTTAATGTTTTAAATTTATATTATATGTTTTATCGACATCATATAAGAATAAATTTTACTTTTGAGATAAGAGAATTATTTTTTCTAAAAATTCAGTTTTACCGCCTTTTGATGGAGAACACTTATTAAATCTAGTTTTAGTAACTTTTATATGTTCTATATGACAAAATAAAATTCTTATTTAGTAGTGGTAGATAAAATTTTAGTTTGGATGAAATTTTGGTATTTTTCTTATAAAGTTTGTCTTTTAACGAATAATGAAAAAAATAATGCATTTTAATTCCAAACCGCCTTTTCATCTAATTTATTTATATAGTTAGACTATAATTTTAATTGGTTTTAAAGTATAATTGGAATATATTTTTATTATTTAATAAAATTATGATCATTGGAATTAATTTTACTTAAAAATTGGACATAAACATATGACAATCTTTTGATAGTTATTATTTCTTAAAAACCCGCTTTTTAGTTTTAATAACGGGAATTGATTTTAAATTAATTACTACAGATTATGTGTTTTGAATTTGGAAAAATGGATTACATAATTGGAATAAGGAGGTTCAAATTTTGTAAATTGGTACCTTTTATTTTTAGACATTATGAATAGTAACTTTAGTAATTATTTTATTTACCATGGTTAAAGGGTAATATGGTAAATAAAGGTAAAAATAATAATATTATAATAATATTAAACTAGCATAACATGTTTCATAATACTATTGGATGAGATATGTCCGACCATGGTCATCCTTGTGTCTATTTGGGGACCCCATGGAGCCACTTTGATGTGAAAATGACAATTTATAAGAATTAATTTAATGTAATGAAAAATGTAACATAAACTTGTATCTTTTAGTAAAAATTTTTTTATAAGGGGTTATATAAGTGATATTTTCGACTATAAATAGTCATCAGAATGATAAAAAACTGTCCTATATCATTTTAGTTTATTTATAATTTTTAAACATCATATAAATAAATTTATTTATGAAACAATGATGATGTAGTGATTACCGTATTAATGAATGATTTAAATAAATGAGATTATAAATGTTAAAATAAATGTTTTTTGAAACTTTTTATGACATACAAGAATTTTAGTGATGATTATTACTTTTTATATTTTAATTAATTTTGTTTTTTAAATAATTAATATGTTTTAGATTTTTAAAAAACTCATGATATGAATAGTAAGTAAATTGACATAAATGAGTTTTTAAAATAAATACTATTTTATTATATGATATAATAGTCCTAACAATCTAAGATCAGTAAAAATGAATTAAATAATGTTTTAAATGGTGTTAATGAACCACTTGAGGTTATATTATTATTTTATGGTAACTATATTAACCATATAGTATGAATATACAAGAAGACATGGTAAGAGTTAAATTAAATAACTAATGGTTAAAGCTAATAGATAAGGTTAAACATGGGACCAAAACTTATCTAAAACCTATTATTTGAGAGTATTTAGGACAAAAATAATCTTATCATTGAATTAAATGAGTTTCATACCCTTTTAAATCTAAATTAAGTTTATAATAAAATAACCTTTCAAGACATTCCTTAATTACCCCTCCTCCCTCTTATAGAACGACACCACCTCTAACCCATTACTCACACCTCTGGAGCCCCTTGGCTCATCCAAAATCTTCCCAAAGAATCTCAAAAAATCCATAAATTCTTCCTATAATCCTTAACTTGGGAATAAGGCAATTCAATAAATCCTTTTAGCTTTTTTCAAAAAGAGTTACCTGATTTGAGGTAATATTTTCTCTCTAGATTCTTTCATTTATTTTCCTTCTCCAACCCCCTAAACACTCTTTAATACAATATTTAATAACAAAAATAGTATATTAAATATACTAGGATGTTTTTATGAGAATTATTTTAACTACACTTACACACATCTCCATCTAATTGATATGAACATACAATTTCTGTGTTTGATGAACTACTTCCTCACAAAATGATGATTGTTCGATTTTCCCCTACCACCTATCATGGTGGAAATTATGATGTAAATGTATTTATATATGATATATATTATACTTAAATCATATGTATGATACTGTATTTTTTATTTACAAACATACCTTTATGCTTTTCATGATGTGTAAATACAATAATTTCATTTGAGGATGTGTGGACTACCGCCCCTCAAAGTGATATGAATCGTTCAAGCCATACATGGAACGTAAAAAGGATGAAATTAATGAACATTTATAAAATATATAAAATATGATATTATAATGTAATTATAATATAACTATGTATCATTTAGTCTTAATTATTTTAAATGTGAAAAATAAATGAAAATAGTGTTCATGCGTACATATGGATTACCGTCTCCATGAATGGGGCATTTAATTTCTTATATAAAAATGTTATGGACTATTATAAATACATATATAATGGATCTAAAATAACATATAATATATATATATGATATTTAAATCATGAATACGGTTTTAGAGATAATGGAATTTTGATCACATAGACAATTTGTAATTATAACAAGTTCATTTTCAACTCAAGTACCCAATATGGAAAAAACGACCGATATTAACATAAATAATGATTTAATTTTAGAACATGTTAATAAGTTATGTAAAAGGAATAATAATATTGAAAAAGTTTCTGAATCAAGTATAAATTAACTTAAGTTAACAAGAAACATACATGATGAGTCAGACGCAGGGCAAGGGAATATTTCACCCTCCTCTTTTAGTCGAAGACTCCTTTTATATTATTTTATATTTTCTTATCTTGGGATATGTTCTTATATATTATTATTTCTGTACATTTTATGTCCAAGTGATGAGAAACCATTTCCTCTCCCATAAAATCATTTTCTTAATTTTAAAGTGATGTCGTTAGGCTAGTGAAGTTTCGTGAAGGACTTCATCTTAATCTCATTTTATTGAGGCATGTTTTGATAATATACATATCCTTATTTTAAATGGTGTATAATAAACCCCTTTTAATTTTAATTTCATTAAAATGGAATATTTTATCTACAAAGTGTTTTACTAAATGACAAAAGGAATGTTTTTAATGTATGCAGTGACAATGAACTCTCCACCACCATAATAGTTATTTAGATTCCTCTATAAGCCTCAGTGTTTTTAAAAGGAAAAGTAATCCCTTATTCCCTTTTTCTTGTTGTTTTTTTATTGAAAATGTTTTTTTAAATTTATTGAGTATTTCAATATCTTGAAATGATTTCTTGTTATTGCAAATGAAATGTTGATATTTGAAATATTTTATGTGTTATGATTATATAATGGTACTTGGAAATTTGACTGGTGGTTACATGATAAAATAATGATGGGTGGTTACCTGATAAATAAAATGACAGGTGGTTCCGTGATAAACCAAGGAAAGTGTTTATGTTATAACCTCTAATTCATTGGGTATGGAAGTCGGCTGTATGGCTATTCCATTTAGTGATTTGCGTGGATGTCGACTGTATGGTTATTTCATTTAAGTATGTTAATGTCCCAAGTTACCTTTATATATTATATATTGCTTTCTATGGGATTTATGGTAATATTTTGGTTTCCAAAAATGTAAGCAATGAGCTTATATTTAGGGAAGTGATTTTTCTACTTCTTAAAGGTGAAAAGTATTACTTTATGATAAAGTTTTCACGGTTTACATGTTTTTCAAGACTAAATTTTTTCTTTTATTATCTATCCCTTACTAATATTTTTATTCTCATCCTAAGTTTTTAAATGTTTTTATAGGATTTAATGAAGAATAGAATATATGATGGAATCGGGGAAAATTTATGCTGATAAAACATGAAATGATGTCATATTTCGTTTTAAAGAGTTTTTGTTTTATGAAAATAAGGATAGTGAGTAGAAGTGTCTACTTGTAGTATTAAAGATGTTATGTATTATTTATGACCTAATTCTCTAAATCTCTAAACCTGAAAAGATCCTCAATGTGAATTAAAGTCAAATAATTTACTTATCTCAAGATTAAGTAATGTTTAAGGTTGGGGATTTATAGCTTTAGTGAAAGTGAGAGATTGATGGATATATGACCTAATGAATATTGTCTATATAATACATGTTAGCCTATATAATATTCTATGATATAATAATATCATAAGGTATGATTTATATTTATGCTAGGAAAATCATATGCATTGTACTGGAATATTGTTAGTTATGATACGATGATATCATAGAACCATTTACCAGCCTATCACAATTTAAGACAATGATATAATATAAGATGATATCGTAAAGTGCTATGAAATGATGAATCACACTGTATGATTCAAATAATGGTTAATGATTAATATTGAAATTAAAATGTTAAAATTTAATTATTAAGAATATTTCACACATATATATAATCGATTATTGCATTTCATATGATGGGGAGAGTCATTTGAATATATTTATATGATAAATTAAATCTGGTTTCTGAATGTTATAAAATATTTGTAACAGTTAACATTAATTGAAAATTTTGAAACAGTCAATTAAATTTAATAAATTATTAGGGAACATCCCTAAGGCCTATATAAATAAGATGGTCCATGAGAATGATGTTCTATATGAACATTTATGGTTCCTATTGGTTTTGTTGAATCTTTCTTCTCATACTTCCTTTTCCACTTAGAGGTAATAACATAATGTAGTCATAAGAAGAATCTCACCCAATTATTTTGTAATTCCACTTCCCATGTATAGACCCCAAATGTAGGAGTCCTTTTTATTATTTTATTGGATATTTATACAACATGTTTTTGAAGATAAGATAATTTTTGACAACCTAGGTACTTATAAAATAATTTGTTTTAAATTTGGAATTAAATAGTTAATTTTTTTATAAACGTATAATGAAATAAATGGTGTTTATATAAATTAAGGAATCTATACTAATATAATATTAAACCCAACTATGAGAGTATAAATAAAATTTTTATATCTTATAAGTGAAAATATGATATATTTTCTTCATGGAATAAGTAAATAAATGTTTTGAAAATGATAAATTACGTGTTGGTATTTTTGTGAAACATAAATGTTTATTTACAATTTTACAATTAATATAATGATTTAAAACAAAACTTATATTTATAAAATAGAATCATAAATTATTATTTTATTGTCTTATGATTTTAATATAATTTTATGAGACCTTAATATATTTTTTTAAAGTGTTATAAAATCAGTTATAATATTAAAATTAATATTTTTCGAATAAATAATGATTTTAAATAAAAATTAAATTTATCATATATCTATTTTTTTTAAAAATGTAGTCCATTTTTGAATATATATTTTAAAAAACGTTCAGGGTTAATTTTGGTGAATTTTCTAAAATATTAGAATTTTTGGTAAACAATGAAATACAATAATTTATGGTATATATACATTATTAGTTAAATAAACTATTAATTGAGTCATTTATAATGTAATCATCATAATTTAGAACTCCCATTAATAATTTTAATATATTTTAGTGATAATTCTAAAACTATTCATAGTATTGCACCAAAATAATAAACTAATGAATAAAATATCCAAAAAACACCCCTCTCCTCAACTATAAATACCCCCTCACCACCGATTCTACTCACCCCTCCAAATACTTGATGTTTTTCCAAATTCTATCTAATACTATACCCAAACCTCTCCCCCACTTCTATAAGATTTTGGTCTAAAAAAATATCAAATACAATATCCCTAAGGAGTTTCTCAAGGAGAAGAATTCAATAGGCAACATCCTCTTTCATTTTATTTTATTTTCTTGTCAATTTATTTTATTTTATTATTCTATCATCACCTCCCTTAGTCCAAGTGACATGATAACTCAATTATATTAAATATACTTTTGTTTTATTGTGTTAAAAAAATATCCATCATCAAACCTCTTCTCTTCTCCTCTTATTCTAGAAAATGAAAGCATCATCCAGGATGTGCCAATTCACTACCGTCGTGGATGTTGAACTTTCATTTTACTTTAATAACTTCAAGGATGGTCATAAGACAATTATTATGGTTAAAAAATATTTTAATATATATATATATATATTATAATTTTTTTAATGTTTTGGAACTAATTTATAGACATAAAATTAAATAAAATGAAACTAGTTTGTGATGGTCGAAAAAACACGCAAAACAAATAAACCAAACTTATATCATCAATATTTTATCTATTGAATCATGATAATATTAAAAAAATGGTATAATTTAAAATTATGGAAACATATTAGTAAATTTTTTTTCCACATATAGAGTTTTTATTGATTTTATGAGAAAAACCATAATGAACCAACCATGGAAACCATGAAATAAATGTACCAAAAACGATGAAAACAACAAAATATTGTTAATAAATTGGTGGAATGATGTTATAAAAGAATAATATATGTAAATATAAATATAAATATAGTGCTATAATAAATTTATAACACTCTTTAAAACATTATATAGGATTTATTAACATGTTTTAAGGAAGTAAAACATGAGGTAAGGGACTTTTCTATAAAAATACTCTCTTAAATTTATATTTTTAAAAAATTCAAAAGGAATGTTATTACGATGAAAGTATTCATGTTTTATGATTATGATCTTGTTATTGGGAATTTTTGATTATTACATATGATTTTGTGATAACCCTCCAATTCATTGAGTATGTTTATGTTGTATGTTGGCCATAAGGGTTATTCCAAGTGTAACTGTGATAGTTACATCATAAGGTAGTCATGAGGGTTACATTGTAAGGTATCCATGAGGATTAAAAATCATAAGGTAGGTATGAGGGTTAAAATAATATGTAAGTATAATATGAAAATGATTCCCCAAGTTACCTAGATTGTTTATTTATGTTTACTATGTTTTATGGAAACCTTATGTTTTCACAAAGTAAGTATATGTTACTTTTAAGAGTGAGAAGTTTATCCTTCATTTTTTTGTATCTATGGACTAATGACTTTATTTACTTATTTTTATGTCCCTTACTGATATTTTTGTGCTTATACCTTGTTTTAAAGTAATTTTCATAGGCTTTAACTATTGGTAATAGAAAATAAGAAGCCAAGATGAATGTTGTGAAGAATTTTTATGAAAAGAATACATGTTTTACTAAAAACTTTTATATTATTGAATAAATGGAAATTGTTTTAGTAGTATCCAATTTTTATTCATATGAGTTGTTATTTATGTATTATGAAAAAAATTATATAAATTCCAAAATGAAATGATATTTGGGAACGTAACTGCCTTATTCAGGGGAATTAACTAGATTATGTAATGAATAAGGCCGAGTCCTTATAGTTGGAATCATAGCATGGTTTAGATCAATTTAGGGGTTATGATGATATTAATAGAATACCAAAATAATTTTTACCTTATGGTTCTATTGAAATTATATAGCATTATAAGATTACCATGTTACTTCATATAAGATATGTCTGTTTCAGAATGGGTTTCCACAATAGAAATTGGGAAGCTGAAGTTGGAAGGCATACAGAGAGTGATATCATTACCAATCCAAAACCTGGAATGGTGGGAATTAGAACTTAGTAGTTTATGATAGTAATTTCATAGATGAAACATGCTATAAATGGTGGTGGCATCCATGCTAGAGAACATCCATAGCTACCACAAAAGAACATGACGATAGTGGAACATTTTATAAGGTAACAACCTTGTAATTTTAGTGGTTCTTATGACCCAGTTGTAGATTAAGGGTGGATTAAATCCCTTGAAAATATATTCGATTCCATGGGGTGTTAAAATAATCAATAGGTTAGTCTTTATATTTATTATTTTTAAGGTGAATCCAACAAGTGATGTTCAATTGTCAAGAATGTCAAGGAAAGAGAAGAGATTGTTGCCTTGGAATGTGATGAATTTAATAATATTTTCCCTTAAAAATATTTTACTAAGGAAGTTTGAATTAGGATGGACAATAAATTACTTGAATTGAAACAAAAAGAAGAATATTCAATGGCCATTTATGAAGAAAACTTCACTCTATTATCAAGGTACACTCCAAATCTTATTCAGGATCTTGGTAGTAAATATATCATTTTTCTCAGGATTAATGCCAAGATACTGAAGGACATTGGATTCCCATGAATCCAAAAGTTATGATAAACTTGTTAGATGTGATGGGAGGGTAGAAATGTGTTTTTTGATTAAGACAAGTAATTTTAAAATAATAAGAATACAAGTTCTAGATGGTAAAAAATGGGTAAGAATCAATCAAATAAAACTGATGGTAATAAAGTACAGTTTCTAGTTTATGGAAAGTGTGGTTAAAAGAACCCTAGGGAATGTCTTAAAAAATAAGGGAAGTGTTTTCGATGTGGTAGGTTTGTAAATTTGGATAGATATTTAAATGAAAATGAGCATATATTTAATTATGATAAGAAAACTATAATGTGTTTTAAATGTGGTGAGATAAGGTATTTTGCATATACCTGCCCAATGAATGATTTGAATGATTGGAAGAAACCAAAATTTAAGGAAAATGGTGTAGTGAAATAATTTTTGACTACTTTAGTAGATATTGGGCCATCCAATGAAGTGGTATTAGATATATATAATTTTTTTCTCAGGATTTTATAATGTCTTGTTTGATACGGGGTCTACACATTCCTTTATTTCTAAGAAATATTTAGGTAAATTAGAAATTTCACCTAAATAAATAAAACTAGAACATATGGTACAAACACTAGGGGAAATATTAAGTAAAAAGGAATTATAATAATCTTCCTATTGTTTTATGTGGAAATACATTACCTAAAAACTTTATTCTTTTTCTATTAGTATACTTGGATGTTATTTTGGGTATGGATTGGATTTATGTTTATTATCCTAAGATTTATTGTAGATCAAAAGAAGTTTTTTTTTCAAAAAGTGTTTGAGTTTGTATAAAACAATGAAACCATAGCATTGATAACATATTAGAAAGCTGAGAAAATATTAAAATATGGAGATGAATGTTATTTTTCACATATTGTTGAAAGCAAGGTAAATATTTGGACTAATGATGTTCCCATTGTAAATGAATACAAGGAAGTTTTTTGTGAAATGTTTCCCAGTGTTATACCTAATCAGGAAGTTGAATTTACTATTGAATTAGTTCATGATGATAAGAAAATTTCAATCCCCCTTGTCTAATGGATCAATTATAACTCTTAGAATTTAAAAATTAGTTGCAATATTTTCTTGATAAAGGCTTCATTAGTCCTAGTACTTCACCATGGGGTAATTCTATTTTGATCATTAAAAAGAAATATGGATCCATTAGACTTTAAATTGATTATAAATATTTGAATAAAATTTCTATTAAGAATAAGTATCCACTGCATCATATTGATGAATTGTTTGATCAGCTCTTGGGAGATCAATATTTTTCCAAGATCGACTTGAGATTCAGGTACCATCAGCTGAAGTTGAGGGAGGATAAAATTCCAAAAACAACATTCCAAATTAGATATTGTCATTATTTGTTTATTGTTATTCCTTTTGTTCTAAAAATGGTCCTTCTATATGTATGGATCATATGAATAGAATATTCCAAGAATATTTGGATAAATTTATTGTTGTTTTTATTGTTTTTATTTTTTTTATTCAAAAAGTTATGAGGAACATGAAAAAATATAAAGATTATTATGAAAACCCTTAAATAAAATAAGTTATATGGGAAATTTATCAAATGTAATTTTTGGTTTCAATTGATTTATATTCTTGGTAACATTGTAAATAAGGTTGGCACAATAGTTGATTGCGTAAAAAAATGTTGTTGATGAATGGAAATTACCTAAAATGTTAATGAGATTTGTAGTTTTATTAGATTAGTATGATTTTACTAATAGTTTTCGAAAAACGTTATGTGGTTATCTATCCCACAAACTAAGTTAACATGAAATGAGGATAAATTTATTTGAAAAAAATACTATTTTTCTTGTTTTTAGGAACTAAAAAGAAGATTGGTGAATGATTTAGTTTTTGATATACCTTC
Source organism: Viscum album (assembly GCA_963277665.1). NCBI lineage: Eukaryota > Viridiplantae > Streptophyta > Magnoliopsida > Santalales > Viscaceae > Viscum > Viscum album. The sequence goes on from OY728120.1 coordinate 490,971,464, forward strand.
AAGAAATAGAGTTTTTCATCTACAATGAAGCTTCATTGAAGGGACTTGGTTGTGTTATGATGCATAATGATCAGGTAACTACTTATTCTTTAAGACAAGTGAACCTCGTGAGTTAAATTATAACACACATGATCTAGAATTATTAGCTCTATATTTCACTTTAAAAGTTTGGAGGCCTCATTATTATAGATCCAAATGTGAAACATATACTAACCATAAAAGTTTTAAGTATATATTCACTCAGAAGGAATTGAATATGAGGTAGAGATGATGTCTAGTATTGATAAAGTATTATGGTTACACGATCAATTACCATCTAGGAAAAGTGAACAATGTGGTAGATTATTTGAATTGAAATAATCATTTATCATTAAACATGTTACTTATAGAACATGACCCTTTTATTAATGATTTGATAAATTTTTTCCTGTATGTTGTGCGTGTAGGAAATTTATTTACCTTATTTTAGATGTTTGTACAATAATCTCTATCAAAAAAAAAATTAAGAAACCATATAAGGAAAACTGTGGGTTTTGGGAAAATGTAGGATTGGTTTAAAAGGGTAAGATTCCAGAACTTTACATTGATAAATATTGGGTTTTGAGATTTCAAAAGATATTATGTATGCCTTCTGATTCCCAACTGAAGAAAGAATTCTTATGTTAAGCTTATAGTTCTCTATTTTCAGTTCAGCCCAATAACACTAAGATGTATAGAGACCTTCGATAGTATTACAGGTGGGATAGAATAAAAGTATATATTGTTGATTTTACCATGAAATGTTTGACTTTTCAACAGGTTAAAGTAGAGAGGAAACTACCAAAGGGTATGCTTCAACAATTTCTAGCACTAGAGTGGAAATGTGAAAATATATGCATGGTTTTTTTGGTGGGACTACCAAAGATTTATGGAGGTTACAATGTAATTTGGGTTATTATTGATCAATTGAATAAATATACACATTTTCTTCATACTTGAGATACCATGTATTTGGATCAACTTTCTCGACTATACCTTAAAAAGATATTTAGGTTACTTAGAGTTCCTCTCTAAATTATATATTAACATGATCATAGGTTCACTTAAAAATTTTGGAAAGGATTTTAGAAGTCGTTGGGCACAAAATTAAATTTCAGCACAACCTTTCATCCCCAATCCAATGGATAGACCGATCGATCAATTTTGACCTTGGAAGACATACTAAGTGCTTGTTAGATATATTACCAAGGAAGTTGGGATCAATATATTTTCTCATTTTATTTTTATTATACTAATAGATTTCATTCCAGAATAAATATGGAACATTTTGAGGCATTATATATAAAGAAATTTGGAAATCCATCATTTTGGGATGAATCAAGAAAAGGGAAGTTGATGGGACTAGAATTAGTATAGGAAGTGGACAAGAAATTGAAGATGATCTAGAAACATATGAGGATATATTTGAGCAGGTAGAAGAGTTATATAGATAACTAGAGTGAGGATCTTTATTTCGAGGTAGGTGATCATGTCTTTATCAAAGTTTCTACATGGAAAAGTGTGATGTGTTTTGGTAAGAAAGGGACACTGAGTCCATGGTTTATTAGACCCTATGAAATCTTGGACAAAGTTGGATCACTTTCCTACTGAGTGGCTTTTACTGTGAGTTTTTCCAAAATACATAATGTTTTTCATATTTTGATGTTAAGAGAGTATGTGAAGGATTAATCTAATTTTCTGAGCCCTAATATTGTTTAGTTGGAAGACAACCTTTCATATGAGGAAAATACAATTTAGATTCTTGAATGTGGAGAGCATGTATTGTGGAATAAAATAATTAATCAGGTTATAGTTTTGTGGAGAAACCACATGGTTGAAGAAGCAACATGTGAATCTGAAATTTATATGAGGAAAAGGTATCCTCAATTTTTTAATAAACAAATAAAAATTTCAAGGTCCCAATTTTTATAAGGGGAAGAAAGTAACAACCCAGGTACTTATAATTTTTTTTTTCATTCTGGAAATAAATAGTTAAATTATTTATAAATGTATAATGAAATAAGTGGTATTTATATAAATTAAGGAATCTATTTTAATATAGTAGTAAAATCACCTATGAGTGTATAAATAAAATTTATGTATCTTATAAGTGAAAATATGATATATTTATATCATGGAATAATTAAATAAATGTTTTGAAGATGATAAATTTAGTATTGGTATTTTTACGAAACAGAAATATTTATTTAAAATTTTATATTTTACATAAAAATTTAAATGAGAATTTACCTTCATAAAATAGATTCGTAAAATATTATTTTATTATTTTATTATTATAATATAATTTTATTAGATCTTAATTAATTTTACAAAGTGTTATAAAGTCAGTTATAATATTACAATCAGTATTTTTCGACTAAATGATGATTTTAATTAAAAATTAAATTTATTATATTTATAAAATTAGTTTTAAAAAATGGAGTCCATTTTGTAATTCTACATTTTAAAAAATGGTTAGGGTGAATTTTTGGGATTTTTATAAAATAGTTGAATTTTTGGTGAATAGTGAAATAATGTAATTTATGATATATATACAATTTAAGTAAAATAAACTATTCATCAATTAATTGTTTATTTAATCACCATAATATAAAACTAAAATTAAATATTTTAATATATTTAGTGATAATTATCAAACTATTAATAGTCTTTTTCCATAATAATAATCTAATGAATAAAATATTCAAAAAACACCCTTCTCCTCCATTATAAATACCACCCTCACCACCTCTTCTCCTCACACCTCCAAATACTTGAAGGTTGTCCAAATTCTACCAAATACTATTCAAAAATCTCTCCCCCATGCCCATGATCCTTTAGTCTTAACAAAATACCAAATCCAATATTCATAAGGAGGTTCTCAAGGAGGATAATTCAAGAGGTAAAATGCCCTTTCATTTTGTTTTATTATTATTTCCAAACCTCCACTCATCCAAGAGAAAAGAAAACAACATTATCTTACCTATAATAGATTTTTATTTTTTAACGGAATATAAATCATCAAAACTCTGCTCTTCTACTCTTATTCTAGAAAATGAATGTATCGTCTGTGATGTGTCGATTCACCACATTTGTGGACATCAAATTTTTATTTCCCTTTATTTCCTTCTAGGCTTTTCATAAAATCATTATTATGGTTTAGAAATATTATAATATTTATATTATAACATTTTTAATGTTGTATAACTAATTTATATACATAATATTAAATAAAATTAAACTAGTTTGTGATGGTTGGGAAAACCAGCCAAAAAGAAAACAAACCAAAATTTTTATAATCAATGTATTACCTAATGAATAATCCTCATATCAGAAAAAAATAATATATGGTATAATTAAAAATTAAATATTCATATTAATACAATTTATTTACACTTATTAAGTTTTTCTTACATTTTCTAAGAAAATTCATAATGAACCAACCATGTAAAGCATGAAATAAACAAACTTGAAACAATGAAAATAATAAAATATTGTTAATAAATTTGAGGAATGATTTTATAAAAGGATCATATAAGGTAATATAAATATAAATATAGTTTTGTAATTAATTATTGATACTCTTTAAACCATTATAATGTATTTTTAACATGTTTTAAGGAAGTCAAACCCGAGGTAAGTGGATTTTGTAGAAAAATCCTCTCTTAGATTTATACTTTTACAAAATTCAGAAGGAATGTTTTTATGGTGAAAGTATTCATGTTTTACGATTACGTTCTGGTTATTGGGAATTTTTAATAATGTCAGGTGGTTCTTTTATATCCCTCTAATTCACTGGGTATGTTTATGTTTGAAGTTGACCATAATGGTTTTTCCAAGTGTAACTATGATGGTTACATGATAAGGTAGCTGCATGGGTTACATTTTAAGGTAGCCATAAGGGTTGAAAATAACAAGGTATTCAAAAGGGTTACAATACTATGTAATTATGGTAATAAAATGATTCACCGAGTTACCTAAACGTTTTTTATGTTTTATGGAAACCTCATGTTTTCACAAAGTAATCATATGTTAGTTTTAAGGGAGAGAAGTTTATCCTTCATGTGTTTGTAAGTATTTGTGGACTAATGGTTTTATTTCCTTAATTTTATGTCCCTTACTATGTTTCTATTCTCTGATCATGTTTTAAAATGTTTTTTCATAGGGTTTAAGGATTGTTAAGATAAAAGAAGAAGCCAAGTTAAATGTTGTGAAGAATTTTCATGAAAGGAATTCCTGTTTAATTAAAATATTTTATTTTATAAAATAAATGGACACTATTTTAATAGTATCCAATTTGTATTCCTATGGGTTTTTATGTATGTATGATAAAAAAATTATCTAAAATCTAAATTGAAAATATATTTGGTAATGGAAAAAGTGAATTCTGGGGAATTAACTAGATTATGTAATGAATAAGGCCGGGTCCTTATAGATTTGGACATATTTAGTATAAGGCACACATTCTCTCCATTTTATAGTATATGTGGCATTAGTTTAATAGCATGGTGATTGTGGTTTTTGGTTTATTTTTATCTTCCACATCTTGAATAATCATTATTCAATACTATGAAATGAATCACTATAAAAATATATTACACACACTTTATAAAATTTGACTAAACGTGAATGAAATGTTTAACATTTAAATAATTCATTAAACTCATTTGTATATCATCACATGATATTGAAACTGAAAAATGATATTATACAGTATAATAATCATAATGGTTAAAAGAAATATAATATATTGTATACTATTCAAGATGGAAAATGACATTTCCACTACATTGACCACATCACCAAATACCGCAAAGACAACAATGGGGCCAAAATGCTATCTATTCCCTAAAATAGAAACCACATAGAAATTTTAATGTATGCAATGTTACCCAAAATATGTATTTTAGTATATAAACTCAATTAATATACTGATTACCAAATTTTACAAATACTTTTTTACATTTCACCTAATATAAAAACATATATAACAACTTATGAAATAATATCCCAAAATCCTTTTGGCAATTCTATAAAACTATATTAAGAGAATATATCATTAAAATATAATAGTTTTATACAATAACTTTATAACTAAATTAATTCATATTTACAAAAAAATAAATCCATATTCACACAACCACTCATGTGAATCTGTGGGCCTTTGTAGTATTGAAAAAATTATGAATTCTCTAATTGATAATTGTAAGTAAAGATAAAATACTAAAAAACATTTATAATCAAGATATAATTATATTTGACATGATATATATTCTAAAAATTTATCTCCAAACCACATACAAAAAATATATCACAACATCATGTAATTCATTTCTCAAAGAGATTGAGATATCACGAGACATAGAGTTTGTCAATCATGTGTCGACTTACGCATGATTCTCATTTATCATAGTAAAGAATAAATAAATATAACATACATATCTCTTGGACTTTATTTAAGTGGATGAGAGCATCACATGACACTAAACTAATTAAATAAGCACATCACTTTTATATTTTCTAGGTATGATTATACACTTTCTCAGTTTTTCTTAATCAAGGGCCTTGATATAAAACCAATCATACACGAGGAAAAATACTATCTTGATTAATAAAAACCTACTAAATGTTCATCACCGTACCTAATCATTCCCTTATTATCCCTTCCCAAAGGATATTATAATTAAGGTATCAAATTATGAAGGTTCATCGACAATATTTCCTACTAACCTCAAGTATTAGAGTTTTTTATGAAAATTTTACCCCAATCATACAAATTTCATCGTATATAGTAGACCATGAAGTATAATCATGTGGGTAATACAAAATGTTTTTATACATCATGATATAAATTAAGTATCTCAATGTAATCCCTTACTCAGGTTGAATTTCACATACAATCACAAACCATAAATCTCCATGATGAACATCGATTAAGGATAACTAAAAATCATACATTCAATCATTTAATTAAAATTTAATTTCATGAAATATATTTCCTATAATAATGAATAATAAAACAAAGATGACTTTTAGATAATGTGACACATTTTTCAAAATTTTAAACTTCTTTATCAATACTAACAAAATTACACACAAGAATTAATTTTCACTATATAAAAGGCAATAAGATCTAAAAAACCATAGGTTTTAAATATTTGTTTAGTATTGTTAAACATGTTAGAATTCATTCAAAATTTATAACACCTAGATTCGACCATATGATAAATACTCTCACTAAATCCTCATAGTGAAATATCATATATGATGATAAATAGTTCCAATAAAAATGATATTTAATATTCAAAATCCTTATTTTTAGCATTTAAAAATTATATCCAATCATTTTTTCTTCACTAAATATAATGTTATAAAGTCAATAGATTTTTTTGTTTTCAAATACTAAAGACTCCCCTAAGATTTATATTATATTCAATATTTTCAATGCAATCATTTGGTAAAAAATTTAAATATAACTATTTAAATTATGATCTTTATTTAATAACATATCTTAAATGACTTTATAATATAAAGTTAATTTAACATTGAATTATATTTTTATTACTATATAAATGTTCAATTTTAAACTTATCCAAATTAATATACATGTTCCCCATACTCTTAGAAATTATAATTTTTTAAATCTATATTTCAAATATAGAAAATCCTTTTTTTAAATAAAATAACACTTATTTACTTTAGAATATATTTAATAAAGAAACATTATAAGTATATCTCATATAAATTTTTTATATGTATAAAAAAATATCATTTAAGAGAAATTATTTATTAATTAGAACATATGACTGATGAGAGCGTGTTTTTAGAAATATATCCATCATATTTTAAACAATAATTTGGAAAACAATTTTATTATAGATTCAACTCCTTTTATAATTTTATTTTTAAACATTGCAACAACATATATGAAATCATAAACCTTGTATACAAAAAATAAAATGTCAATTTATTTAAATAAATCATTATAATGCATATGAATTCTCTTATCTTACAATAACAGTGATATAATAAATATTTATGTTTTTCTAATTTCTAAATCAATCTTGAAATAATCTTCTTCATCTCATTTATATATAGTATAAACTCTTTCCACATTATTTTAATACAAGTTTCAATCTTCCTTAATCATTTATTCCTTAGTTTTAAACTTATATATACATATATTTACAATTGTTTTTTGAAATATATTGATATAAATTTTCACTAAATAGAAACTATAATGTATAGATATTTAACATATCATGGTTTGTGTTAAAGAAAATTATGATGTGTTATATATTAATGCATAATGGTTATATGCCTGGAAGTTCATGACTTATTTGATATTTCATATTAAATGTTACTTCTATCCACTATAAACTATCATATATTATTCATAAATTCATCTAATAATGTCTAAAATAGTTTTTTGATATTTTATAAAAATTTTAAAGATAAAAATATTATAGTAAAGGTTAAAACATATTTTTAAAAGAACTAAAATGTATTATAGTATCTAAATATTTATGAACTTTTGAGACATGATTGTTATATGGTCATGACCAATAAGTATCCTTGAAAAAATATAAAAATATGTTAAATACTCATCAATCATTTTATGATTTGATCATTTTGAAATTATCCTTGAGATATAGCTCACATTTCTCACTTATATTTAACTGCAAGTTTTTAATATGTCACAAGTGTGAGTGGAATCCTTTAAAAAGTGTTGATTATTTCATAAAAACCTTATACTATCCTAAGAGAAATGAGTCCATTTAATGATATAAGGGATCTAATTCAATTTCATATAAATAATTTTTTTAAAGTGTGGTATGATTTTGTTTATTTTTATATTTTTTTCAAATTAAATATCAATATATATTGTGGAAAAAAATTAATATTAATTATTACTATATTAGGAAAATCCTTATCCTTAATTAAAAGCCAACATATAGTTTATATTATAAAACCTTAAAAATAATTTAATTTATTTATATAACATTATTACCTAATGTGGATTGTCTATAAATTTTATAACACCCCTTAATATTTTCTATTAAATTATATCCCCAATGTTTAGGCTTGCTATAATTGAAATATTTACCTTGCACATAAACTCCTTTAGGTTTTAATGACCCATGATGATTATTCAACCCACCAATAGTTTACAAATGTTTTTGTATTAACTTTTTACCCTTATATACTATTATTATAACAATATATCTTGGACCATACATGTCTTACTCAACTATACTCAATAAATTAAGAAGATCATGTACAATTTTATAAAACTAATCAATATTATAGTTCAAAATAAATTTCCTGAAATGTTCTAAAAATGATTATCAAAATGATGTATCTTTCCTAATACATCCTTAAATATGTTACCAATATATAAATGTCATTTCCATACCCAATTATATTGAGTATATGAGTTGAGGCTAAATCTCAATATGTTATATTTTATCTAAATATTTCCTTTGAAACTTCATATCTCATATTCCTTGATAGTTATTTGTAGATTCTCTTTATACTATAAATCATCTTTAACTCATCCATGATAACATGTTTCATTTTAACCTTAAATTATTAGGAAATAATAATTATAGAATTTGTATAAATATAATAATTTTGATGTTTTAAATATGAATCTTTAAGTTCAACTATTGGATGTTTAGAAATGGTTTGCTCCAATATATAAACTTTTTCTTCTCTATTGAGAAATTATTTATTTTATGTACTAGTATAAGAAGTTTTTTACATTAAGAATATATTTTTCAATGATTTTCCTTAAATAAAATTTTGGCAATGATTTTGTTTTATCTACATGTTAATCTTATTTAAAAAATATAATCATGTTATATATGTATTTAATAATTAATATTATTAACCAATATCCCAATAAAATGTTTTTTTATTTTACATGATATCTATTAGTGGTATAAGATCTATATTTCCCAATGAGTTAGTTTAACTTTAACTTTTATATAATTGTATAGTCATATAGGTGGACCATCATGTTAGTAATATTATATAATTTTTGGGTTACCCACATCATCTATACCTTACAATATATAATTAAAAAGAATCTAAATTTTGGTGTTACCATTAAAAAATGATTAATTCCTTAACATGTATTCATGTTTGATAGAATTTTAAACTTATTTTTTGGGGGTTCTTAAATATCTCTCCATATTGTATCTTATATTATGTACACGTATACATAGTTTTAATATTTTAGTTTTTTTATCATATACCTTAAATAAAATTAGTATGTTCCAAATATATTAATGTTTAACACTTTATATAACTAATGATTTGTGTTACTCAACCAAAATTAGAGTTTAATTTATATAATACAATGTCTCAGACCCATACTCCTTGATCTCATGATATAACAGTACAAATTCAGTACATAACCTAAAATTTATTATATAAAAATTCTTTACAAAATTAGTGTGATTGGTGTCATTGAGAGATAATACATAATACATGGAAAATAATATATCAACAAAATTTTAAAACATCTTCTTGATATATAGATGACTATGTATAAACATTATTTCCAAAATAGTTTCCATGAAAATAATGTGGTGAGATAAATAGCTTAGTAAGGGTAACAATAAGCATAGTAATATTTCAAAGAATAAAATTTTATATAAAATTATAGAAAACATGTTACTTTCACAAATAATAGTACAAATCATGATATATATGAAATAAATGATACAAAATAAATACATCAAAAATGAATTTTTTTAAACATGTGTCCAAAAGAACCCCAATGATAAGGCTACCCACCAATGTAATGGTATTATAATGGATCCTATAAAAAGACAACATTTCAATAACAATATTTTGTGATCATTCCATATATACAGTATCAACATTGATGAAGTATTACCCAATGCAATATATGGCTATATAACTAGGACTAACTATATAAAACATGTACATTATAAATTGCATAATATGGAATAAATACTTACATGATAGAATAAACATTAAATATTTATAATGTATAACCATGATAAAATTTATCTTATAAGTAATGGATGTAGGAATAATTATACTAAATCCTTAGTTAAAAGATGATATATAATTCTTAAATGAATAAAAATCAAAAAAATAAGAATGTATATGGTATTTATAGTATAGATTATATACTAAAGTTAACATATACAATAATATTTTCAATAATTCATGAATGTTTTTTCAATTTAATAATCAAATACATATCCATGGAAGGAAAAGCAGTATCTGATTGGGTCTTTTTAAGATAATTCATATAATTATTAATCTAGTTATGAAAAATATATAAGGTCTAGTGACCCCTAATTTAATATATTTTTACTTTCAAACTAATATTTCTTAAAATCCCACTATAGAGATATGTTTTTGATGATTTTTTCAGGGTGAACATTTGTTCATGGGGATGTGCTATGTTGTTGCTCCACATTCCCTCTTTCCAAAGGCAGGTATAATCCATCGCTTGTTTAGGGACGTTTTCTCCTTGATCGAAATGGGATGATGGGATGTCGACTCCTCCTTATGTGGACTCCTCCTCAGAATACGTCGACTAGTCCGGGTCTCCCTCATTGATTTAGATGTTGTAAATGAAACTATTCCCCAGTTCCATATATTCATGGAAGTTGGTTAACTACACCTCCTTTTTCAGGACATTCTAAGGGGTCATGTCTAGGAAGAAACCTTCGATCGGGGTAGTTGTCATTTTGGGCATTATTGGAATGTCTGGATGATGAAACACAGATGTGTCTGGGTTTCTTTCCCTTATGATAGGGATTCTTGAGGGAAATAAATCCTGATTCATCCCATTTTGAGTGTGGGGAATTATATACCACAGACATTTTCTTGAGGTTTTCCTCAAATTCCCATGTTTATCATAGGTTATTCCACAACTTTAATGTCTAGGGGAGATGGATCAGACTCATCAGAACACTGATAGGAGTGATCCACAAGGTGTATCCCCAAGAGGGAGAACTTGAGGGGTTTATTGGATGTGTGGATCAAAACATCCAAAGAAGATGGATCCAAGGATTATTGGGTCTCTATAAAGTGGGTACCAAGGTTTACCTTTGGATTGGATTGAACCTTAGAGAGGTTTCCAAGATACCCTATCTTGGTATACAAGGATCAAAACTCACATAGTTCGAAGGGGTGATGAATCATGGTGTGGCCCAGAGATATGATGTGGATTATGCATGGATAACATCCCATAATAAGAGGGACACTATTGATTGTATGGTTATGGATTGTGTAGCAATTATTCATGGTTAGCTGCCCGAATGGATGGCATGATCTCACCAGGATGTGGTGGCCTGGATAGGAATCATGCTGGATGATGGAAGGTTGAATGAAGTGGGTTGTGGATGAGATGGGACCGATGTGAAGATGGTGGTAATGTTAGTATTGAACTTCTAAGACGCTTCCTATGTATCTCCATGGTAGGGAATCAAAGTCTATTTAGTTCGGTGGGGATATGGGACACCTGAGGAGGTGACCGATGAGAATGGAAGAATTGATGGGACCTAGAAAGAGTAGCACCAATAGGTTGGGGCATGACATTCCTAAAATGTAAAGTCTCAAGGGAGAGACCAAGATAGGACCTGGGTGATGGGTTTGAACCTCGTAGAGGCTTCCTACATATCCCCGTGGCCGGGAATCAAAGTACACACAATTCAATATGGGGGAATGGAATCAGGGTGTACACAAAAAATAGTGACCCAACAACATGCAAGGGGTTATTTGTGGTTAGCGGCCAGAGAGTTGGTCAAACGCTGCTAAAGGATGGATCAGGGATATGGTTCCCAACATTGGGGACACCAAAGTTTACCAGTGTTTGGGGTTGAACCTCAAGGAGGCTTCTTATGTACCATTTTTAGGAGATAAGGATCAATACCCATGTAGTTTTAATGCGTTTACCAAATTTTTGGGGTTGAACCTCAGGGAGGATTCTTACGTAACTTTTCTTGGAGATAGGGATCAAAACCCACCTAGTTCAAATGGGTTTACTAGGTGTTTTGGGTTGAAACTCAAGGAGGCTTCCTATGTACCCTGACTAGGAGATATGGATCAAAACCCATGTAGTTCAAATGGGTTAACCATGTGTTTTTGGTTGAACTTTAGGGAGGCTTCCCACGTACCATGTCTTGGAGACATGGATCAAAACCCATATAGTTCTAATGGGTTTACCAATTTTTTGGGGTTGAACCTCAGTAAGGCTTCCTACATAACTTTCCTAGGAGACATGGATCAAAAACCACGTAGTTTGAATGGGTTTACTAGGTGTTTAGTGTTGAACCTCAGGGAGGCTTCCTAAGTACCCTATATAGGGGAAAGGGATCAAAATCTAAGTAGTTCGAATGGGTTTACCAAGTGTTTGGGGTTGAATATCAGGGAGGATTCCTACATACCCTATTGTGGTTACAGGGATCAAAACACATGTAGTTTGAAAGAATACAGTTCAGCGTCATGTGGGATGAAAAGGGGCATACAGTTTAACATCATGCGAGACGAGGGTGAACCGACGTGAAGTAGTCGAGACTGTTGGGTGATGGGATTGAAACTAATAGAGGCTTTCTATATAACTTTCTCGGAAACGTAAAGCATAAAAGTCCACATAGTTTGGGAGAGATTGGAATTGGGATTAAATAGTAAGGAGGCCCGTGAAAATGGACACATGGATGGGAACTCGAGGGAGTGGCACCCTCAGGTTGGGGCATGACCTTCCTGAAATGCAAAGGCTCAAGGGATAGAATAGGATGGGACATGGGTGATGGGATTGAACTTCATGGAGGCTTCCTACATATCCCCATGGTAGGGAATCAAAGTCCATGTAGTTTAGGATGGGGGCATGGAATCAGGGTCTTCACAAAGGACAACGAACCGACAACATGTTGGGGGTTATGCATGGTTAACGACCCAAAAGTTAATCTAACACCACTAAAAAAAGGACTAGGGATGTGGGCCCTAGCACTGGGGACACTGAAGGTTTCCAGTGTTTAGGGTCAAACCTCAGGGAGGTTTTCTACGTACCATGTCTAAGATACAAGGATCAAAACTCACGTAGTTCGAATTGGTTTACCAAGTGTTAGGGGTTGAACCTTAGGGAGGCTTCATATGTACCTTATCTAAGAGATAGGGATCAAAAACCACATATTTCAAATGGTTTTACTAGGTGTTTGGGGTTGAACCTCATGGAGGCTTCCCACGTACCCTGTGTAGAAGACATGGATCAAAAATCATGTAGTTTGAATGAGTTTTCTAGGTGTTTGGGGTTTAACCTCAGGGAGGCTTCATACGTACCCTGTCTAGGAGACATGGATTAAAACCCACATAGTTAGAATGGGTTTACTAGGTCTTTGGGGTTGAACCTTATGGAGGTTTCCTATGTACCCTTTCTATAAGACAGGGATTAAAACCCACGTAGTTTGAAAGCATATAGTTTAGAATTATTTAGGATGAAAAGGGGAATGCAATTTAATGTCATGCGGGACAAGGTTGAACCGATGTGAAGTAGTCAGGACCGATGTGTGATGGGCTTGAACCTGGGAGAGGCATCCTAGATACCTTGATTAGAAAGGGAAAGGTTCAATTTCCACATAGTTTGAGAGAGAGGGGAATAAGGCTTACACACTAAGGCAACCATAGGAGGATTCCATTGTCGATGCTTACTCTAATCCCATGTGAGTCATTATCAGTATGAGAAACAAGAGGCAATAAAGACCAGACAATCACATCATCAAAGGTGAATCTGTGAGGAATAGAGTAGGGCTTACACATGGTTAGCTGCCCATGAAGATGGATATTGGGACTTAATATAGGATGGAGGCTCGATGGTGATAAATCCCAAGGGGAGAGGGATGAGGTATCAAAGGTCCATGCACCCATTTATCCTCTGGAATTTTCACATGGAAGATGAGAGGAGGAGAAAGGATGATACCTCCTCCAAGAAAGGCTAGGGGATTGCACCAATATGGTTTCCCTCCCTTACAGACAGATGTCGTTGCATGTAAGGAGGATCTCATTCCATGTGAGGAAGATCTCATTCCCTTGAAGACTAGTGGGTGTGGAAAATGTACAGGTTGGGGAACCCCATGTATATTGAATGAGGTGAGGCTATAGTTTAATGTCATGTTCTGAGGATGATGATTCTTGGAAATTTAACGTCCTACCACTCAGACGATGAGGATTCTCTCCTCACCCCTAGGACTTACATAACCGGCACACTTTAACCCTTGGTGAATGGAAGGCACTAACAAATCCATGTGGAGACAGGGTTGTGGAGTGATCCATTGGGGGGTTCATGTTAGCGTGGCTATGTGAAGAAGTAATAGTCATTAGAATTCCTATGAAATTAAGCATGAGGCGAAGCAACACAATATGAAGCACCGCCCAAGAGAACTTGAAATCACTTTGTACAAACCTGAAGGGTTGTTCGAGAGAAATATGTGCACAACAGGGGCATAAAACGCAAGAGGGGATCAAACATGGTGCCTTAGGGTAAGGATGAAAAATGGAGCACAAAAAATTGAAGGGGCACATGCAAGATGATGGGTTGCATGCTAGATGAGGGGCTATGCACAAAATGAGGTTTTGTGCACAATATTGTGTAGTTGTGTGCAAAACGAGGGTCTGCTCACAAGATTTTTACGATACAAGGGAAAACTTGTGCTCAAGAGGAATATTTGGCACGTAAATTCCTTAAGATTAAAAGGAAATGGATGAGGATTAATCCCAATTTTTACCACCCGATGGAGGACCCCTAAGAGATCTTTCGTGCATGATCCAATACCTTGAGGACATGCTTTACGCACAGTCGTGGAAGTTGTACCTTTTGCACAGAAGAGCATTGATTCATCTTCCATAACCATCCCCAAAGGGCTAGGGTTATGCTTCTATTTATAGTTAAAAACTTTTGCAGCAACACACAAGAGGAGCTGTATGAAAGAGGCCATTTTACGTCGCATTGGGAGCACAAGAATTTGCACGCATATAAGAATGTTATGCGCATCCCTTAATTCTTGCACGCAACTCCCTCAGTCATTGCATAATTTTCCCTAGATTCCCAAGATGCCTTATGTTTTCTCTATAGTTCCCGTTCATGGAACTATTTGAAATTCGGAATCAAAAAATGCCCCCCCTCAGAATTAGTGTTGATGGTGGACTGGAAGGTTGGATTCTAAGGGTCACACTAAGAAGCGGAGTAGCTCACCGTCGGTGCATGTAAAAAGGACCCTTCGGTGTTAAAACCACTTTTGCGTGCATGAAATGGCTGGTCTACACCTATAATATACTAAGGTCCCCCTTGGTCCCCACTTTGACTTTTCCATACGACATGTGCCTTTTCTCTCATGCTTGAAAAAGTTCCATATCTATGCGCAAGTTCTTGTATATGATCTGAGTTTTTCATGAACTCACAGAATCTTTTGCACCATCATTCCTTATTGAGTGCACCCAATTTAGTGGTATTCTTGTGTGAAATAGACTGCCTAGCGCATCAGTCTTCCATTATTTCATTCACATCCCTTTGCGAATTCAAAAACCCAATGGAAATGGCTTCTCAACAGACCGATGCTGATAGGGAGGACACCACCGTTTCAAGGAGGACTCAAATGACCACGAACCCTCATATTCTTAACATGAGAAGGGTCCTATCTAATAATAAAATGATTTTTTTAATGTTGAAGAAACATTAAAATGATTACATCCTGAGTAATAGTCTACCGATATGGAACTTTGTCTTTTTGGAGGAGGTAATGATGCCAGGATTTGAAACTGATATGCCGTAGTCATGGGTAACACGTGAGGATAGTCTTCCGTAGTTCAACATCATGAAAAACAATCATCCCACTAGAAAAACATAGAGCAAAACCATCTATGTCCTAAATCTGAATACTAGGACTATTGTAGGAAGCGATTTGGTTCTTGAGGAATCTCTAGTTCATTATGCGAGAACTTTCAGAATCATCATTACTGATGAGGAAAAGGGTTGGAAAGAAAGGGACTTCAGGTATGGGGGTAATTTCATGAGTGATTGGGTATGGGTATACTAGGTAGGCCACACATGTGAGGAGTTTGGGGCAGAGATGCGGTCTATTGGGCTTTTTGAAGCTATTTGGACATCACAGTTTCACTTCTACCATCAGTAGGACACGGTACTGAAGCTGTTCAGTAGGTGGTCTCCCAATAACAAAATCTTCCACCTCCACCATGAGGATATTGGAATCAGTATGTGGGACTTCCATTACATTGTGGGAATCCACTTGGAGGGGTACTAATACGATGTGTTCCTCCTAATAGAGGACGTCTGGGGGGATAGGGCGTGCACCCTATTATGACATGGCATATATTGGAGCTAGATAAGGAGAAGATACAGATCAAGTACATCCTAAAGAATATATCTTATTTAGGGTGGTTTATTCTGTTTATGATGCAGGACAACATGGTGAAGATGGAAGACTGAGGAAATCAGTGGACGAACACATCACATAGGGGGAATGTGGGATCATACTAGATGGTCCTAGAAGCAGGTGAATACCAATCCTATGGCTTCAACATAAATGAAAGTTAGGCCCTAAATGTACGATATGCTCGGTTTCTTGCTGCATTTCTAAGTGGGTGTCTTTTTCCAGAGAGGGACACAAGGATGGGGGTCCACCCAGGAACACTATTGATGGTCGAGATCATGGCAGTGAAGAACAAAGTTAATCTAGGGGTTCTCGTATTGGCCAGGATATATAGCATTCTGTGATGCATCTCAAGGGGAGGCACACCCATATGGATATGTGGGCCATTCCAAACCCTCTATGGCTAGGTTTCAGCTCACTACGGTGGGTATGAATTCTCAAATTCCATTGTCCCTCTAAGAAATGGTCTTCCACCATCCCATATGAATATCGTTGGAATCTTCCTGCTTACATTTAGAGAAGAAGGGCTCAACCTAAAAATTGGTTGTCAAACCAAATTTGAATTTCACCCATTTCGGACCCCAGTTGTTCATATGGTAGATGATGGTTGGGGAATATTGGATTAGAGGGAGTAACTACAAAGAATCTGTGGTGGTGTGATGGTAGCCCAGATTGATGAAAACAATCCTCTGCGAACTATATGTGCTGACAAGTTTTTTCCAGGTAGTTCAGGTGCATGTAGCGGATGCCAAAGAAAGTATACATATTGGTTTTGGAAGAGATAAATCCTTGAATTCTTTGATAACTATGGATCATGTTCACAACTGCAAGCTCATGTGAATTCACTCCCTCCCCCTACTAATGTCAATGCTGGCCTATTAATAGTGTATGTCGACCATTAGACAAAAACGTACCCTGAGGCGATTCTATAGAAACACATCTATCAAATCAAGGTGGCTAGCATGAAGCCCAGATAGTGAGGAGGTAGATGAGGTACTATTGGTGAGATGAGACAAAGAATAGGCCAAGTAGTAAGAAAATTATGGGATGAAACTGCATTGGTGGGAGCATTGAGAGGTGAGAACGTGCCTCCACCCTCTGAAGAAGGGTGGTCCCACGGGAAGCCTCGTGGGCCAGCTAGGGAACTCCCTGGGAAGCAAATAAGGCATCTCCTAAAGATGACCGCCGACATTATTGACAGAGAAAATTTATGTGCATATTTTTTACAAAATAATGAATATATTTTACCGTTTTTCAATGATAAACCTCATTTATTTACATTTTTTATTAAAATAATGGGTAATTTGAATTTTAGAATGAAAATGAGCAAAATTGTGAAAAGTGCATAATTCTAGATTTTTGGACAGATTTTGACCACAAGAGTATTTTTGTCTTTTATCATAAAACATATTTCCAAACTTTGTGATTAATTTTTTTAGAATCCTGATTTTATTTCCTCCAATTTTTTCTGCTGGACTAGGTGCTTATTCGGCCATCCAAAGAGCCTAAAAATTCATTGAAGATGGAAATTTATTCGGGCGAACATCGTGGACCCCACCACCATAACATATGCACAATTCGGTCTCCACAGATACAGTTTCGGTGATTCCACCTGGATATGGAAGATGACTCATAGGCGCACTCACCCATTAAATTCCATGGAGGTTTTCAACCATCAAGGTATATATATATATCATTATACATTTAAAGGAAGCTTCCTATAAATTTCATCCAGAAAACGTCTTATTGAATAAAAATTCCATAACTCCTACATCTGGTGGCTAAAGTCTCTGATATTTTTAGGGGAGATAGCCAAGATATTTATGAACATCTTTTATGAAGGAGTTAACTCGAAACAAAGTCAGTTATGATGGATAAAACGCGTCACATTCATAAGGAAGAATTCTTCCTATAAAAGGAGAGGAGCTGTTACCTCTCAATTCATTCCTTCACATCCCATTCCAGCCAGAGACAAGCATCCAAGAGGAGGAGAACATCCTCCTACCTTTTCTTTATTCATAATTCCTTCCTCCATGTTTATTTTTTATTTGAATTCTATGACCCCACCTTGCATGGAGGGGTAGAATATTTTGTGATTGGGTGAAGGGAAGGGGGACCCCATTTTGTGATGTTTGAGTTTCTAAAGTTTAATTCAAAATAATTATTTTCTTTTAAATGAATGATTATAAATTTAATTTTTTGTTGAATTTAAATTAAATATTTTTGTATTTTGATTTATTTTTAAATATTAAATTGTTTTGACTTAAATATTATTCTACCCTTTCTTGATCTATTCATTTTTACACCGATTGGTTAATATATGAATAAAATCAACCAAGAGAGTGATTTTATGATTGCTAAATAATGTGGAGAAATTAAGATAGATTAATTTAATTATTTAGGGAAATCAATTCCAGATTTGGTATTGCCTAAGTAATTAATATTAGTCCATTAATATTTCTACACTTTGAAAAATAATTAAACAAAGGTGAAAAGAAGAAACAATTGTTATTAAATTCACTTAATTATTTTTTCTAAAACCAAAGGATTCATATTTTCTTAAAAACTATGATGACATCACAAATGGGAAAACCAAACCTAAATCCAATCACTTCTTTCACATATTAATTTCATAAACCTTTTTAAGAAAACCTCTTAATTTCTTAAATCCTTCAAATGTTTTATTTTTTAAGTGAAACCAAGATTAAAACACTGATCCTTGGAGAACTACATTCTGGTTACCATTAATACTACACCCTTAGGGGGATTTAATTGTTTTTTCCACACCTCATGACAAGCATGTGTCAAAACTGGTGTCGTTGCTGGGGAGTAAGTGTAAATCTGCCTGACCAGCAACTCTAACGTGGAACAACATGATTTCAACCCTGACATAGAAAGAACATTGTTTAATAGGATTAGAAATATCAATCTTGAAATCAATTTTGAAGAAATAAGTTTATATGACTTAAGTGTCCAATCAAAACCACCAATAATAGCATAAAACCCACGACTAACCTTGAGGGACCTCTGTGGCCCACAATTTTCTAACCAGCAGAATCAGTTAAACATGCCTGAACAACCAAAGGATTTTGAGTTACGAGTAAAAATGATTCCCATGCAACCAAAATTTCATGGCCTTGCAGGTGAGGATCCCACTCGGAACATTCAAGAATTCAGCCATGTGTATTCAACCTTCAAACCAAGAGGAGTAGCAGAGGATCAAGTGAAGTGGAAAGCATTCCCTTTTTCACTTGAGGGAGCAACGGAGGAGTTGTTGTATACCTTTAAACCTAAGGAAATCCAAGACTGGGATGATCTCCAACAAAGTTTCATGCAAAAGTTTTTCCCAGCCTCCCAGAGTAAAAAAATCTAGAAGGAGATATACTCCATTGGGAAAGCTACCAGTGAGACTCTTTATGAGTATTGGGAATGATTCCAGAAGCTTAGTGTGAGTTTCCAACACCAAGAAATAGAGGATCACCACTTCCTTGTATTTTTCTACCAAGGAATCATGGACAGTGATAAGAACCTTTTGGATGCATCCTCTGGAGGAGCATTGATTAAAAAATTACATGGAGAATCCCGACGCCTGATTGAGAAGATCACCCATAATTCACAACAATTCAGGATAAGAAGCACTGGTACAAGAGGGATGAATGAGGTAAAAACTTCTGACTCATATCCTCTTCTTAAAACACAAATTCAAGAACTAACAAGACTTGTAAGGAAAATTTCCATCAATAAGGTGAATGAGAATCCATATCCACCTCAGGTATGTGGGTTATATTCATCACCAAATCATTACACTGATTAATGTGCTAAGATACAGGATTCAAAAATTTGTGCAGCTGCATTCCAGCAAAGGAAATTCCCACAAAATCAACAATGGAGAGAAAGTCAAACCCAATAAGGATACAGAGGACAACAAAACCAGGCTAGGATACCATTTCAACAGCAATTTCAGAACCATACACCGTACAAGCATCCCTACCAACCACAACAATCATTTCAACCACCATGAGTCCAATGAAGGAATTTTGAACAACCTCCAACAAGTTCTGAGAATTTCCACCAAGAAACTAAGATTGAAGAGTTGAAGAAGACTATGAAAAATTTGGACAAAAAGTTTGATAACCTTATGGATATTTTAACCAGGAATCAAGGAAAACTCTCGGCCCAAACGATCCCAAATTCAAAGGAGAATATTAGCGCAATCACGACTCGAAGCAGTAAGGAGATTCCACCACCTAAGCCAAGTTAGTTGGATTATTCCAAACAAAATGCTAAATAAAAACTCATCCACCCCAATAAGAAGTCAGAAACAAAAATTCAAAGGCAAAAAAGAGAGAAAGCAAGAAACAAGGTCCCATTCCCTTCTTCACTAACTCGATCATCAAAGGCTGAAGAAAAACAATTTCAAAAGGAGATCCATGAAACCTTTAAAAAAGTGGAAATCAATATTCCCTTACTGGATGCAATC
This sequence comes from Viscum album, assembly GCA_963277665.1. Classification (NCBI taxonomy): domain Eukaryota; kingdom Viridiplantae; phylum Streptophyta; class Magnoliopsida; order Santalales; family Viscaceae; genus Viscum; species Viscum album. Next base: position 490,992,395 of record OY728120.1, read on the forward strand.
TGCCAAATACTCAAATATTCAATATTTTTGAAGGAAATATGCACCAAGAAAAAGAAGCATGATGGGGATGAAAAATTAGTTTTGGAAAGAGTGTCTCAGCCGTTTCCACCCCACCTTTACCCAAAAAATGTCAAGATCCAAGGAAATTCTCTAATACCTATACAATGGGTTCCTTAGATATTTTTGATGAATTGTGTGACCTTGGTGTATCCATAAATGTAGTGTCTAATTATTTCTTCTCGTATTTGAAAATAGGTGAGCTAAATCCCATCAGAGTGGTTACCCAACTCGCAAATGGATCCACTGTTTATCCAGCTGAGGTTGTGGAAGAGGTGCTAGTAAGAGTTAGAGAACTCATTTTTCTAGCAGACTTTTATGTACTCACCATGGAGGAGGAAAATGCACCAAGACATTCACCCATAATTTTTGGAAGACCATTCCTAAAAATGGAAAAAATAGTCATCAATGTACATGAAGGAACTCTGACCATGGAGCTAGGAGATAGCAAGGTCAAATTCAATGTCCTTGACTCAAAAAGAAGCCCATCAAGCGACCATTCCCTCTTTGCAATTTCCCAGGGAAAATCTAGTGATCCCATCATTGATTCAGAGAGAAATATGCCGTTATAGGAGTTGGAAGAAATCAGAATAGAATCTTTTGCAAATTTGAGGATTTAAAAAGGAAGAACCAATGTGGAACAAGATAGACTGATCCAACCAAATACCTTTCAACCAGGAGACCAAATTCTACCATACAATTTCAGATTGAAGCGAGTTCTAGGTAAGATTAGTTATAAGTGGGAAGGTACATTTCTTAATACTAATATATATCCTTTTGGTACCATTCAGGTTGATAAGGAAGGAGGAAACCCATTTACTATAAATGGGAAAAGGCTGATGAAGTTCTTTAGATGTTTACCACAAGAACCGATGGAGGAGGTCAATCTTCTCCAACCCATCTACTAATTTATTCTCCTGAGGTAATTTCGAGCCAATGACATTAAACAAAGGGGCTTCCAGGAGGCAACTCGGGTTTCATTGTTTTCATACAATTTTGTAGTCAGTTACCTCTTACATCACCCAATTGAGCTATAATGGAATGGTTCTTACACTGGTATGAGTGGTTTTAGTTTTTCAAGAACCATCATGGAAGGAAACGACAAGGAATACCCAAGAACAAGAGGAATATGAAAAAAAGCGTTATGTCAAAAGGGAGTTCACTTTTTTTTATTATAATTTAAACAGCCTTCATTTTTTCATCAAAATCATGTTTTGACCTTTAATGTTGAAATTGCATGCCCACACTTGAATTCATGTTTTACTCGACTTATCTAGGAGACATGAGTTTCTTAGGAATCCTATGATGCCATGTTTTATATTTTAGTGTTGATATTATTAAATGATTAAAATGGAGAATTGAATTTTGAAATATGAAACATAGATATTGAAATGATGAACCAAGATTTGAAGGAATTAATTGATTCATATAAATAAAATTACCTAACCATCTTTCATACTTTGAATATCTAAAATTCATGTGAATTGATTTAATATTTTTAATCATGTCTTGAGTGATTGTACAATGTTATATTTCTCATTACTGAGAGGATTTCTAGACCATGTACATCCTATTTATTCTTGAGAAAATTTCTTGAGTGATCTTTGGACATGTAACTGACCATAACTTGTATTGAAACCTGTCAAATCTTTGACTATGAAAAAAAAACATTTAAAATGATTGAGGCATAATTTGAAAAGACACTTATCCTTAAAACAATACCTTCACATCAATCCTTATTTTATCCCATAGAGACCATGAATGACCTTTATAGGGATGAGCCATGTTTCAATCCATTTTTATCCATTCCTACCCTACTCTGGGTATTTGCATGATATTTTAAAGTTGATGTGTGGGGGTAAAGGGAATCAAGGTGGACAGGATGATACACATTGTGAGGAAGATGTGTGGGGGTGTTATTGTGGGAATTGTAAAAGGTTATGAAATCATTCATTATACTCTATTTTTTTTCCCTCTTGAATTAAAAAAAATGAAGAAATGACAAAAAGATCCCGGAAAATAGAAAAATGGGATTTGATTTGGGAGAACCAAAAATCAACATTTTCCAAACTAACGATCTTATGACCATATGTGGTTAGGTGATGAATGTGAGGTTTGATCTAATCACAAACTTCAAAAAACGAAAAAAAGTACAAAATAAAAAAAATCAAGAGGGTGGACAAATCATTCATTATGCATAATTTGATCATAACCTTTACATTATCTTTTGGGAAGTGAGTGTTGCTACTTTGAAGGGGAGAATTTCATTACACTATTACTTTTGATATCATGCATTGTACTTAAGAGATTAGCCTCCTCCTTAATCCTTAATTTTTAAGGCATCAAATCCTACTAACCATAAGCCTCGGAGTCATTTGAACCTTTATTTAAATTCCTCATGATTTTATGTGTCTTTGTCTTTACAAGGTGGAGAAAGTAGTTCATTTACAAGCTTATGGATAATAATCATGTTGTCATGATATGAACATAACTCTACTTGAATTGTATCATGAGTGATGAGAGAAAAAAAATCAAAAGTGAGGTAAATCATGACTTTTCATGATTAATAATAATTATTCAAGGAACTTGAATGAATTAAAGGGGAAGTTCAATCAATTTTGAAAGGGGGAAAGTAAAATATGTGAATTATTTGTTTCTTTGAAAAATGGGAAATTAAATTGATATTTTATTTAGATTTTTGAATGTTTTATTTCACACTGATTTTTTTTTGATTTTATTGCATTGAAATTTGAATATTTTTAACATTGGTGTCCTCTGATTTCCTTGTTGAGATTTTATGCTTGAGGACAAGAATGGTTTAAGTGTGGGGGTATTTGACAGAGCAAATTTATGTGCATATTTTTGATAAAATAATGAAGATTTTTTACTATTTTTAAATTATAAACCCCATGTATTGACATATTTTATTAAAATAATGGGTAATTTTAATTTTAGAATGAAAATGAGCAAAATTGTGAAAAGTGCATAATTTTATATTTTTTTGACAGATTTTGACCACAAGGGTATTTTTGTCATTTATTATAAAATATATGTCCAAAAATTGTGATTAATTTCTTTTAGAATCCTGATTTTATTTCCTCAAATTCTGTCTTCTAGACCAGGAGCTGATTCTGCCATCTAAGGGGCCTAAAAATTCATTGAAGTTGGACGTTTGTTTGGGCGGACAACGTGGACCCCACCACTGTAACAAATGCACAATTCGGTCTCCACAACTACAATTTCTGTTATTGCACCTGGATAATGAAGAGGACTCATAGGCGCGATAACCCATTAAATTTAATTGAGTTTTTCATACATTAAGGCGGATATTGATCGTTATACATTTAAAGGAAGCTTCATGGAAATTTCGGCCAGAAATGGTATTATTCAATGAAAATTCAATAACTCCTACATAGAGTGGCTAAATTCTTTGATAGTTTGAGAGAAGACAACCAATACATTTATGAACATATTTTATGAAGAAGGAAATGCTAAAACAAGTCATTTATGGGGGATAAAATGAGTCACATTTAGAAGGAAGAATTTTTCCTATAAAAGGAGAGGAGCTCCTACCTCTCAATTCATTCCTTCACATCCCATTCCAGCCAGTGAAAAGCATCCAAGAGGAGGAGAACGTCCTCCTAATTGTTCTTCACTCATAATTCCTTCCTCCATGTTTATTTTTTGTTTGAATTCAATGACCCACCTTGCATGGAGGGGTAGAATATTTTGTGATTGAGTGAAGGGAAGGGGGACCCCATTTTGTAATTTTGTGTTTCGGAAGTTTAATTCAAAGCAATTATTTTCTTTTAAATGAATTATTATCAATTTAATTTATTTTCAAATTTAAACTAAATACTATTTTATTTTTATTTATTCTTAAAAATTAAATTTCTTTGATTTAAATATTATTATACCCTTGCTTGATCTATTCATTTTTACACCGATTGGTTAATCTATAAAGAAATTCAACGAAGGGAGTGATTTAGTGATTTCTAAATCATGTGGAGAAATTAAGATAAATTAATTTAATTATTTAGGGAAATAAATACCAGATTTGGTATTGCTTAAGTAATTAATATTTGTCCATTAATAGTTCTACACTTTGATAAATAATTAAATCAAAGGTGAAAAGAAGAAACAATTGTTATTCAATTCACTTAATTATTTTTTCTAAAAGCAAAGGATTCATATTTTCTTAAAAACTATGATGACATCACAGATGAGAAAACACAACCTAAATCTAATCACTTCTCTCACATATTAATTTCATAAAACTTTTTAAGAAAACCTCTTGCTTTCTTAAATCATTCGAACTTGTTATTTTTTAAGTGACACCCAGATTAAAACACTGGTCCTTGGAGAATGACATTCTGGTTACCATTCATACTACACCCTTAGGGGGATTTAATTTTTTTTCCACACCTCATGAAAAACATGTGTCAATTATCTTCCCATCTCTATGGCCTTCCTCTAGGACACTACGACAATCTATGTCCACTAAAGATGTGGTACAGACTCATGCATACCTGGCTCAACATACTAGACATAGGTCACATCCAAGTGGAATATAGGGTTAAATTTCATCACTGACATGTATACTTGATAGCCATGGATATGTATTCATTTTAGTGAGGGTGGTATGAAGAGCCGCATATCCTGGTGAAAGTGATTCTAGGCCAGGAACATGACCCAAAAAAGCTGCATGCTGTGGATGACAATGAAGGGGAAGAAGAAGAGAAAGGGGAAGAGGAGGAAGAATACGAAGAAGACACAAAAGAAGAGGAAGAAGAGGAGGAATAAGTTAAAGGTACCAAAGGTGAGGGAATCTTAGAAATATCCTCTTTCCAGGGAATCCCACTTGAGAGTAGTGAAATCGTAGGCTCTGATGCCGAACTAGATGAACAGTTCAAGGTGATTTATTAAATCATACCTCCATTGGCCTTTCTCTTTTCACAATTCGAATATAATGACCAAAATATGTCTTATTTAGGAACACATTTAAGATGGTCACCTGTAATCCTTCCCTATAGGGGATGATGATCCAATTAAAGGGCATGAAAAGTGTGGAGGGTGGAGTGATGGGTTGTTCGAATGGAGTCCAACAGTCATGAAATTATGCCACACCAATGAAAAAAAATTAGGTGAGGGAATCAGTATGATATGAGATTGTACTTATTTTGTGAAAGGATCTCTATAGAGAGAACCTAGAGTGGCCCACAGTTTTATGTCATGCCAATGAGGGTGATAGAAATGTTATTTAACATTGTACTAGTGAGGACACCATTACCTAGGATAGAAATGCACGGTGCGATACATATCACGACATGAATGAAGACCATAAGAGCCCACACCACACCACATGTTCCCAGTGGGATTCTATAGACCATATACCAGAGGTGGCCAAACTTGGGGTTGGACCTGAGGGAAAGTTATTGGGCATTCCTACATATCCTCTGAGGATGGGAACCATGACCTACACAGTTCTAAAGTATTCTTGAAGTTTAACATCACATGATAGGATGAAGAGTGAAAAGGGATATCACAAAGGGGGATTATGTGGTGCGGTTATTATAGACCCGATGTGAATAAGGACCAAAGCATTCCATACAATACCACGTAATCCTAGGGGAAATCTTAGGCCGAGAGACTGATGATGGTGAAATTTGGGCTGGGCCAGAGCCAAAGTGTTCAGGCATTTCTACATACCCCATTAGAATGGGAATCAAACCATACGTAGTGCTCAGATTACAGTTTAATGTCATGAAGGGCGAAAGTCATGTTTAGTTCATCTACACTAGTACACATACTACCAAAACCACTAAGTCCATGTGAGTCTTACTCGATGTGGGAAACAAAGAGTAGTGATGTGATTTTCCAAGTATAAGGAGGCACACATTAGGGGAAATGGAACGCTAGGTGAATGACATCCCAATATTGTTGACATGAGCGACACACATAGATGTGAAGAGGGGTAAAATAGAGTGTGTTGGAATTCCACTTAAACATTAGGAAGTTGAAAGATGTGAATTATGTCACCTGAGATCTGGATCACAATGATAGTGGCATGACGAAAGGGGATTACTATTGACCATGTTCGAAACATAGCATCCGTTTCGTGTTATCCTGGCATGGGGACAGACAAATGAGGGTCGATTGCTGACCATGTTCAAAAAATGGGATCTGTATCAAAATGTCATCGGAGGTATTCTAGGGTATTGGCCCAATATGGTAGGTGATCCAATGTGGCATGAGACCAGACCATAAAGGGGTCCCTTCAGACATGGAAGAGGATAAAGATCCACATAAATGGATCATGAACGTGGACACGAAACAAGGGAATGTCCATGTGGAATCCAACACTTTGGGATCTACTCCATGGTGCATTTGAGTAGGCCAATGAGATGTGTTGGATAGAGTGAGTCGAATCCCTTTCTAAGGATGAGTGTCCTGGGGATGAAAACCCATAGTATAAGGTCATAAAGTGGACCATTGAGAGGGTACATGGTTTAATGGAATGTGAATATGGTGGAAAAGTAGAAAAACCTAACGTGAATGAGTACCAAAGAGGAATTCCATCTTATGACACATTCCAGGGGAAAAACCGCACAAAGTTTAAAGTCATGTTTCTTGGACTAAGGTATAAAGTTAAGCATCATGCATGTTGAATAATGGAGGATTCAATGTATTTGGGGATGGACCTGAAGACTAATCGTCTGGGAAATCCTACATATCCCATGAGGACCGGAAACAAGACATATTTAGTTTTAAAAGATCTTAGTTTATGGTCATAGAACTCAGAACAGACTGGGAAGAAACAAGGGAGACACAAGGTGTGGTTGTTTCAAACCCTGGCATGAATGAGGATCCATGAGGTCCTCACCATACTATATGTTTCTGACATAGTTCAGGCCAGGGGGCTAGAAATAGGGTAATATTTGAGATAATTAGGGTTGGACCTAGAGAAAAAAATTTCTAGGAGTTCCTACATGTCCCATAAGTATGGGAATCAAGCCGCACATAGTTCTAAAGTGGAGTGGTAGGGTACCAAGGATAGGGTAAATACTGCTATACAGGTCTAGCCCATGTACCAAAAGAAGTGGAATTTTATGAATGTTGTTTTTTCTTTAGATTGGATGTGTGTTTTTTTGAAAAAAAAACCGAGGATGGGGAATACAGGCATCACTATAGGAATCAGGCCATATGTAGGCCTTAAAAAATGTCATGCTGGATGACCAATACCAACCATGATGTCCCCTCGAGCGAGGACAACACAATGCGATACTATTTTTTATCATGCATCCCGGATGATAGTGTCATAGTTTAGGGTCGTATGATAAGACCAACCAATGCATTTTAATATTGTGCAGAAACGATGCAATAGTTTAATGTCATGTGGGACCAGGGAGTAGAAAAAATTAGAGGATATGGGGCTGGACATAAAGTCGAAATGTCTGAGCATTTTCATGTATCCTATGAGGATGGGAATCTATCCATTTGTATTTTTGAAATATATTGTGCAGTTTAACGTCATGCGACAAGGACATGGGTAGGAGAGACTTGTTTCTAAAGGGGGATTACATGGTGTAGCTATTTCAAACTCGATGTGAATGAGGACATAATCCCACATATGCCACACCATGAAATCCTATAAGAGTTAGGGACAAAAATATGAATAGAAGAGATAATTAGTGGAGCCTAAGATAGACCCGAAGATGAAATGTCTCGGTGTTCCTACATATCCCATAAAGATGGGAATCAACCTGTACGTAGTTCTGGAAAGATTCATGTAGTTTAACGTCATGTGATAAAGATGAGGGAAGATCTTAGCTTATGTTCATAGAGCTCTAACTGAAAGAAGTGAGACTTTTCAAAGTGGGAATAAACCTTGAACAAATCCCTAAACCCATGTGATACACTCTCGATGTGGGAAAAAAGGGTGGATATTAACTTTACAACATGTGGAATACAGATAATGTAGAAACACTACAGAGCCTCTAATGACACTACATTGTGGATTCATCCTCTTAACTTGCATACACGCACTAAGGGATGACTTGAAGAGTGTAAAAATTCCACTTAAACATGATGGAGTGGAAAAATATGTGAATAATGGAACCAATATTTAAGGCTTGATGGAGCTGTTGTAAAGACGGAGGATAACTATTGACCATGTTTGAAACACAACATCCATATCATGTGACCTAAAATTGGAACAAACAAATGAGTATCGACCACTTACCATATTCGAAAAATAGTACTTGTGTAAAATTATTGTTTGAAATCCTTGGGGACGTTGTCCTGTGATGGTAGGAGAGCACTGGGGCCTAGAATCCGTACCGTTTAGAGGTACTTTTGAATGTGAAAGATGATGGAAGACCATATAAAGGGAAACATAAAGCATAGAAATGGATGGAAACATGTCCATATAGGACCCAAAACTCTAGGTTCTAAACTAGAGTGCTCATGAGAATGTTGGTGAATTGCCAATGATGGTTTAGGGGCCCCATTTGAGAGCAGACAACTCAAGAAGATGAGTAGAGGACATGTGGATGGATATCTCTCAATAGGGGAGGTACGTGGTGTGGATGTTACGAACCCGACATGAATGAGGATGAAAGGAGTCCGCACCACACCACATACACCCTTTTTTGAAGGACTTAGGCCAAGTGGTCAGAAGGGAGATGAGGTTTCTAAAAAATGGGGCTGAACCCGAAGACAAAATGTCCAGGCGTTCCTACATATCCCATGAGGATGGGAATCAAGACACACATAACTATGAAGTGGTGTGCAGTTTAACGTCATGTGGTAAGGAAAAATATAGGTGGGGGTATCTCAAAGAGGAATGTGTATTGTGTGGTGAATAACCCAACATGTGTGAGGACATAAGACCACATACGTCACACCATTCATAATTCATAGAAAGAACTCAGACCACATGGTCGAGAGATGAATAGATGAACCCTGGATGGACCTGAAAATGAAATGTTCGGGCATTCCTATGTATCCCATGAAGATGGGAATCAAGATGTATGTAGTTCTCAAGATGGAATTAATTTTAATCTCATGCAACAAGGATAGGGTAGAGCTTTGTTTATGGTCATAGAGCTTAGACCGTAGACGCCCATTTTAATGTCATGTGCGTGGGATAGATGGGTAGAAAGGGTGAATCACTGTTCCTATCATCTAAGAGACCACAAAATGGAAATAAGGATTGATGATAACTACTGACCATGTTTGTAACATAGTACCCCTCTTGTGTGGCCTGGAAAAAGAACAAACAATTGAGCATTGACGGCTGACTATATTCACAACGTGGGACTTGTGTAAAATTGTCATTCAAAACCTTGAGGACATTGGACCAATATGGTAGGAGTTTCCTAATACCTATCATCCATGCAGTTTTTGGGTCCTTTCAGATGTAAAAGATGATGGAAACCCAAATGATGTGATGCGCAAAGCATGGTGGAAACCATGCAGTTTAACGTCTTGCGAATAGGATGATGGATGATGGAGGGGTGTCTCAAGGGGATGTGTGTGGCATGGAAAAAATAGCACAATGTGAATGAGTACATAGATTCCATACGAAACCTAAAAATCCTAAGTGATAACTTGGTCCATGGGGATGGAAAGGTCGAGAGACCCGAGGCTGGGCCACATACAAAAATCCCCAGCCATTTTGTAGTTTATCATCATGCAGGAGGAGTGTTGAGTAGTTTTAAAACCTTCATCCTGGATGGATCACGTAGTTTAACATCGTGTGATGAGGATGATATAGTGTAAAGTCACATGGGACTAGTCAAGAAAATACTTCTTAAGGAATTTTTCACTGATGGGAGGAGTAATACACTCACCATCCATGGTGAATAGGGAGTATGCACCATTTGGGTAGACCTTGTGAATGATATAAGGTCCCTCCCATTTGGGATATATATTTGGTAGATTCCTACTATGTATCATCAGAATTATTAGGGCCAACACTATGTCACCATTTAAAAAAGATCAGAGGAAAACTTTATTGTTGAAATATCTGGATATCTTGTTCTGATGCCTCTCCAGATTGTGTAGGGAAAAAAGCCTATTCTCGTCAAGTGCTTCCCGTTCATCCAGATGGATTTCAGCTTCCTTATCTAGTGTCTTCTGATTTTAGAAAACTATGCGTAATGAAGAAAACTAAATCTCTATGAGCAGGACTACCTCCATTCTGTACACTAGGGAATATGGGGTTACTTGAGTGGAATTACGAGTCGTCGTCCGATAATCCTAGAGAGCATTGGGGAGTTTATCTAGCCAAATCTTCTTGTTATGACCTACCATTTTCTGCAAAATATAAGATAGGGTTTTCTTAAATGCCTCAATATATCCCATTTTCTTATGCATGTGAGCGAGAGGTAAGGTTTGAACTGATGTTGTACGTGGCATAAAACTTCTTCAGCTCATCTTCCCAAATTTTGGTGCCATTATTGGTGAGGATGATGTGAGGGACTCTAAATTGGTAGATTTTATTGGATCTCACAAATTCAATGATAAAATGAGCCTTGAATGCCTTGTGTAGAACTACCTCTTCCCACTTGGAAAATGAATCCCTAGCGGTCAGGATGAACCTACATTGGAAAGCTATCACCGGTCGATATAGTCCCACGACATCGAGTCCCTAGACCGCAAAGGGATAAGATTACTTGGTAGTGTGGAGAGGCTCTAGTGAAAAAAATACCCCAATATATGGATCTGATGAGGGAGTTTCATCCCTGTCTGATGAGCCCCACAGGAACTGACATTAAACTCCTACATGACCTGAGGAATATCACCTCCTTAAATGTAATGGAAGATAATCCCATCAAACCCACATCTGTAGAGGATCTTCTCAAGACATGTACCACTATGGAGGGTGAACTTCAATGAGTTTCTTTGGATTTTATCACTCTTATCTCGATATAATGGGATATTACCATACTATAGATACTTGATAAAGGGGGTCCTTCAATCAATAGTTACTTCAACACTATGACAGGGGGACCTGGGGGTCCTGACATGGAGGCACCAGTGGTAAAGTGGATTACCTGTGGGATATCATTGTCATATAGAGTAATGGGAGTGATGAATCTCTAATATTCCACATGGATAATTAAATCATCATGATCAGGCTCTGAGAGAGATGCTGCCAGGCTGTCCAAGGAGTCGGCTTGACCATTCTGTGAAGGAGGGACATGAGTTACTTTTGGATGAGATGGTAACTGGGCCATTAGCTGTAAGGTACATTCTTACAGTGGTACAAGCTTTGGTTTCCTGATGATATAGTCATCGTTTATCTTCTTGATGACTAGTTTGGAGTCCCCTTTCACATGAAAGTGGGGAATGTTTATCTTGAGGGCTAGCTCAAGACCAGTGATGAGAGCATAGTAATCTTCCTTGTTGTTGGTATAACCTTCTAACAACAAGAATGAATATGGTAAAATAGGTTGCATCAGCGTAATGAAGATGATACCTAGGACCACTATGTTGAGTTTAGTATCATTGAGTCTTTTACCAGTAGGGCTTCAAGAAGCACCATTAAAATGCATTTACCAACACAGAATGGATTGATCTTCTAAGAGGATTTCCTCATTCGAAAAATCAATATCCAGAGAGTGGTCCTTAGGAGATGGATGAGAGGAATGTAAGTTTGACAATTATTTTCCCTTGATGGCCTTTTGGGGGACAAACTTGATGTCCAATTGTTGTAGGATCACTTCCCACCAAGCTAGATGGCCTGTCAACATGGGGCGGTTCAAAATTTACTTAAGAGGATCCAGTCGAGACAATAGTTGTATCTCATGGTGATACAAGTAATGTCACAATTTCTACACTACTAATACTAGCACAATACAACTCTTCTTGTTAGAGGTATATATTGTCTCTGTATTGAGGATCATGCAACTGAGATAGTATAGACTATTCTCCATTCCCTCGTTGTTCTTCTGGGTGAGAAGGGAACCGAGAGATCATTCCAAAGCAATCACATAAAGGACTAGGAGATCTCTAGAAAAGGGTGGTATTCGAACCGAAGGCTCTAATATGTATAGCTTGATCTCCTCAAAAGTAGTCTATCAATTCTCATCCCACTGATAATCATCATCTTTCTTCATGAGCCAGGAAAAGGGCTTACACTATCTAGCTAGATTTGTGATGAATTGGTGTTTATAGGCTATGTGACCCTAAAAGCCTTGGAGCTTCCGAATGTTGCCTGGAGGAGACATCTGACTGATGACATTTGATATTATACAGATCGATATTGATGCCTCTATATATAACAAAGAAGCTGAGAAACTTATTTGAGGTTACCCCGAAGGCACACTTTATGGTATTCATCTTCAGATGGTGGGATTGGAGGAATCTGAACACTTTCTCAATATCTTTGATATGGTCTTGGCACTAGTGAGATTTGGCCACTAGATCATCCACATAACATTCCAACAATGTCTCTAGGATCATCTTAAATATACAAAGCATGAAATGATGATAGGTGGAACTTTAATTCTTTAGACCGAAGGGAATTAACTAGTAGCAGAAAGTACCATGTGGTGCCCGGAATTTTGTAGACTCTTCATCCTCAGGGTCCATTAAAATTTGGTTATACCCAAAATAACCATCCATGAATGAGAGATCCTAGAACCATGCAGTGTCATAGACAATAGTTCTATCGTAGGAAGGGGAAATTCATCCTTTAGGTAGTGAAGGTTGAGATCCCGAAAGACAATGAAGACACTGATCTATCTGTTCTTCTTCTTAATGGGCACAATGCTAGATAACTATTTGGGGCACTTGACCTCCTTGAAGAAGCTAGCTCTAATGAGCTTATCAACCTTGGCCATGACCATGGAACCGTGATAAGGGTTCATATTTCTGGGAGGCTGTTTGAACCCACAATGATTTGTTGGAAGACTGAGGCGGTGGACGATGACCTTGGGATCGAGTCCTAGAATCTCATCCTAACTCCAAGAAAATAAATCATTATGCTGCTTCAAGAAATCCATGAATCACCGTTGCTATTCGATAGTCATAGTGGTGCTGATTAGTATGGGTTTTAGATCTGTCTCGTTACCGTGGTTCACCTATACCTATTTATCGACTGTAGTGAAGACACCCTATTCGAAAGCGGGAGGATCATCCTCCAAATACTCTTATTCATTAATGAAAGAGGGATCCTTGGTGGGAGGCTATTATTTCGAGTTGATAAATCCTGATGGGACCTTGGCAGTAGTCTGAACGGTGGTGGACACCGCATCGAGGAGCTCCTGTACTGGTGAAACCATAGTGATGGAAGATGTCGACCCGATCCCATCAAGCCTTAGACCCAAGGGGCCATGTTTGATCATATGAAAGCAATAATGGCATGTTGTCTTGAGCTAGTTTGTCCTAGTCTGACAAAACAAGAAAGTATGACATATTTCTATTGCCATGGGGAAGACATCCCGATACCTTATGGGAGTAGGGGCTCTGGGATCACCTGGTCCTGATTTTTATAGGAATATGAGGTTATCTTCCAGTGTCCCTTAGACTTGGGAATATGCTTCCCCCTCATCTTAGAGACAAAAAAGAATTTCCCCAAGTTCGGGGTTTGGGCCTCCAATCAGTGGATCGGGAAAATTTAGGCATCATCCAGGCCTATCCACAGGTCGATCACAACTGTAGCATGTTCAACCTTGTTAGCCTGAATCTACTTTTCCTTGACCTTGTTGTAGTTATAATCTAGGTAGAAGACTTAAAAAGAGGAAAAAGGAGACACATCACCTTGGAGTACACCTACTCAACAATTAAGGGACTACTTAGGTCATTAGTGATATGAAGAAAGGGACCGCCGTGTGAAGGTGGATCCATAGCCTACCCATCAACACATTTTAAGGGGTGTCTTGTGAGATAATCAGGAAATCAGGGATAGAAACTAGGCCACTGAACTGGGTCTTCAGGTGGATGTTTACAACTGGTGTCTTCTTTGTCTTGTCATAACCTTGATTTTTTTTGTGAAAGGGACTTAGTTCAGCCTCAGATTTCCCCATTTTTCGAAGTGTCCGGGTCAGGATAAGGTTGATCCCCGAGCCTGTGTCGACAAGACCATGACGAATCCCCCTCCATTGAAATGGACAGTGATATATAGTGGGAGGATGTTACCCTGTATGGGAGAACCTATATCTACTCCATAGAAAGGGATAACGGCCTGGCATTCTGCATGCTCGACTGCCTCAATGTGAAAGGATTAAATGACCGGTACCTCCCTAAAAAATTTAATGGGCTTCTTAAATCCTAAATAATGGATTCACATGTATCCACTAACAGTAAAAGAGACTCGAGGATAGATAGTTTTGTTGGGATTATGGGAAGATGCTTAAGAATATAATAATTCTATGCCAAGTGTGAACTTCTATTGGTAGGGGATGCTTCTGTGATAGGAGTTATGATGGGACCTTTTGGCTGAACCCACATCCGACTGGTGTTGGGAATGTCTGGATTCTCACTTGTCTAAATGAATGGAGTGACTATCAGATGAGGGATATATGACTAAGGCTGATCTGAAATCGAACTTTGCTGATCATAACATGATTATGGTAGCTCTTCCTAATCAAGTATCACAAATGTCAGTGGAGTTGGATCTAGAGAGACAAGATGAGAAGGATGTGTGTGTTGAGCTCTATGCTGGACATGTTCTCTTGTTTTGGTGGAATGCATAGCTTGATTGGAATCACTGACCAATACATCCCAATGAATCATATAACCACCACTCCATTAACACTGACGTCATCTGGGGACATTGGGAGGATCCATCCGGCATAATTCATCATCGGGAACAATGTAGGGGTTTACCAGCTCCACAATATAAATCAAAGAGTACCCTTGGTCGTCACATGAAGAATACCATATCACTGGATGGATTACAGGGGCATTATCCAAATCTGGGGGCATGAAATTTCTGAGAGTACTGGATGACGATGGCATCAGTAGAGGACTTTTTTTCCTTGCACTACCGATGCTTGACCTTCTAGGAAGAGGAAGGCCGAGACATCAATGCAGAAGAATCAACTGTAGGTAACGTAGTGAATTTTGAAGGATCAAGTCAATTAAAACATGCATAGATAATACCATGGGCACAATATATTTCCTAATGAACAATCCGGTCATCGTATTTTTGAGAACCATGGTTTGAAACCTGATGCTACCCACCTTCGCAATCACAGTCACTATCAGGCTTAATGAACACACATTCCACCTGTGCAGGAGCCATACCAAACCTGACAATGTTGTTATAAACTTGTTATTGGATTTAGTCATTAAACACATAAAATTTCTTGAGGGTGATCCCCAGGATCTCGTGATAGGGGTAGTAATTGGGGTGATCAGTGAGATCTGCCTTTTCGGGTGTCCTGCATTCCAGCAACCATAGAATTCTATGTTCCAAGGCACTATAGAAATAACCAAAGACCTGAGCCTCATTAAATGAGTACTTACAGTTCCATCTATCCGGGAGGGGGTGAAATCCTAGCCCTTAAAAGGGGCTAGAGGATCCTGTCAAGGTGGTGGAACCTAATTATCTCACCTAGGCGGCGATGGTATGTTATGTGGGGGCGCTTACTGATTCTGAGGTGGGCACTGCTGGGTCGGAGGCTGTACCTAAGGTGGTGAGCCTCAGTGAGGTTATGGAGGTGGCTCCCTAGGTAATAACTCCAACTGCCTGGGTGCCTCTATTTGTGCTACCATGGTGGGCTTGGCCTTAACTAATCTTCTCGTGGGAACTAAAGGAGGCAACATACATTCCTGCTTGGCCTACTGCAAGGCTTCCACTAGACACCTGGCTTTGTCAGAGAAATCCTGAAATCCCCCTGGTCAGTTCTAAGTGATGAGAGTGGGGACCGATTTAGTTTGGAAATTCCCCTCACACATTGTTAGTAAATGTTCCTGTAACACCCCAAGCTTCCATTGTACGTTTCCCTTTGAGTAATGAAATAGTTTGTATTGTACGCAACTTCGATATTCTAACACACCGTGACCAATCAAAGTAGCCGTTATGAATAGTAATAACTATCTTTTGAAATTTTATAAATTTTAACTTTCAAAATAGACTTCATTTTTAGATTCGGAATATCGAAATTAGCTTAGGGTGATTTTTTTTCACTTTTCTGATAACTTTCATATTGTTATGAATAGTGAAAAATACTAAATTTTAATTAAAAACAACCTTTTAATCAAAATAATTTATAGTGTTAAATTATATATTTGAGTGGTTTTATATTATAATTAGAATATATTTTTACCATTTAATATAATTTTGGTCATTAGATATAATTTTACATTTAAACTGTACATAAACAAGTGTCAATATTTTGATAGTTATTATTTCTTAAAAACACGCTTTGTGTTTTGACAGCGGGAATTGATTTTAAATTAATTTCTGCCACTTATGTGTTTTGAATTTGGAAAAATGGATTCTATATTTGGAATTATCAGTTAATTTTTTTTAAATATGTAACTTTTATTTTTAGAAATTTTAAATATTTACTTCAGTAAATATTTTATTCACCATGATTAAAGGGAAAATATAACAAATAAGGGTAAAATATAATATTATAATAATATTAAATTACCCTAACATGTGTCCTAATCCAATTTTCGGATACATATCCGACCATGGGAATCTTTGGGTTGAATTTGGGACCCCATGGAGCCACATGGGAGTAATAATGACATTTTATATTAATTAATTTAAAGTAAAGAAAAAAATGACATAAACAAATATCTTTTAGTATATAATTTTTTACATGGGTTTATATAAGTTATATTTTCGACTATAAATATTCTTTGGAAAGATAAAAATATTTCCTACTTCATGGTATTTTTTTATAATTGTTGGACATCAAATAAATTAAATTATTTATGACACAATAATGATGCAATATTTACCTCATTAATAAATGATTTAAATAAATATGATTATAAATATTAAAAAAATATTCAAAACCTATATAATTCTTATTGGATTATTTTATTTCTACCATGAGTCATCTTAAGTTTGTTATTAACAATTATTTTACCTTTTTAAACCAAATATGAGGTTATAATAAAATAATTGTTTCAAACTTTCTTAAAGAGCCCCTCCTCTCCCTTATAAAAAGCCCCCACTTCTTACCCATTTCTCACACTTCTCAAGCCTTTGGATCATTCAACCCCTGCCCAAATATCCTCCCAAAATCTCTCAATTCATTCTAGAGGCCTTAATTTTTTCATAAATCCAACCTAAGGATACCTTTTGATCAAATCAAAAGGAAGAACCCAAAGAAGAGGTAATAATTTCACTACCCTCTTTGAAGTTCTTTTTCTTCATCCACTTCCTCTTTCTTTGTTGTTTCCATTATAAAATAATAACTATAGTATCTTCTATATACTATGATGTTATTATAAATATGGTACAACCATATTCATTATTCTATCCGTCCTATTAATGACATGTCAACATACGTGTGTACGTACGACTTACCGTCTCCACGTCGTGGTGTAGCTGTTATTCAAATACACTATTATTCGGATGGGTAAAATAATGATGTATAATTGATGTAAATAATAAATGAAACATGTTAATTATTCTTTATATATAATATACCATCTATTTACATATGTTTTAAAATCAAAATAATGATATTGTTGCACGTGCGTACGTACGGATTACCGTCTCCACGAACGCGATGAGATCCATTTCCCCATCGTAACCATTCAAGAATAATTTTCATTTGGTTATTAAAAATAATGATTAAGAACATAATATAATTCTAGATATGAATCAAATACATCCTATACAAAAAAAATATGGCTTATGTATCAAAACATATAAAGAAAATCAAATCAGTTAACACCCGAGACGAAGATACTACTGAAATATCATTATCAAAGCAATATTAGAAGATCATATATGATAGAATATTAATGTATATGGTTCTTGTATAATTTAATAACAATTATTTCACCATTATACTAGAGGTTAACCTACCCTCGACCAAGGAAAAGAAAAAGGTAAGGGTTAATTTCACAATCTATTTATTATCTGAGGTTGTTTTATACGTGAGTATCTACTGGGACATCTTTATCATCCACATCCGTGTTTTCTTAAAAATGTATTTCAAAACATTTTTAATATTTACTAAACTATGGGTTAAAGTAATTTATACCCTTATTTTATCTTATATGTTTTGAAAGGAATCATTATGTCGTTTTCCAAACAACGTACTTTATGAACTTTTCGACAAAAATTAAGGTAACAATGTTTTTTTAACTTATATAGAGGGTGCATTTATTCTTTGCTGTTATAACATCATTAAATCTTCCCTTACAAGCTTATAAGAATATTTTCAAAATAAATGTTTTATTTTATAATTATATGACATTAAATGATTTAAAAAAGAAAGAGATATTTCTGTCAAGTAGTTTTGATTTCATCTATATCAACATCTTTTGATGGATTTTATACTTGTTTGAAGTCGATTCATTATGACACAAATATTCCATATTTTATTGAAGGTTTTGTAATATGTTTGAATTTGGAAGTGTTATTTTTATTTATACCATTCATGGTTTTTGGTTAAAGTATTGACATTTCGTATGAAAGTTTTAAAACGAATATTTATGTTATGTTTCAACCTTTTCATATGAGGAATGTATTGGACTTAGTATGTGATGGGTGGAGCCTGCTATAGCTCCTCGGTGCATCAGTAGGTCTCATGATACGACTAGACCTGGAATTGGCCGAGGCCTTTCCCAATTTCATATATGGTTTTGGCTGGGGCCTTAATCAATTTTAGATGTCTTGGCCGAGGCCTTGTCAAGATGTTTCAGAATGTCCAACATTATACATTCCCTCATTATGAAAATAATATTGATGGATCATATGGTTATTCGACTAGTAGAATGCCCAGGACTATTTTTTATTATGGAATTATTTACTCATCTCATATTCTTTCCATCAAAGTGTTCATCATTATTATTTGTAAAGGCTTGTGATTTCAATTATTCACCTTGCCTAATATTTATGTTATCTTCCGCTGTATTGCTTACCCTTACTGAGCAATTGAGATCACCCCCTTCTTATGTTTCATTGTCCTAGGATATGAATAAGGTAGTTATGAGTGACTTCCAAGCATAATCTTGGAGGCTTGAATGTTTCTAAGAGAATAAATTAGTGTTGTATTTCTTTTAAAGTTGTAAAGTTGAACTTATGTATGAATCTGGTTTCCAATAATACTAAACTGATCGGTATTTCGGGACATGATTTCCTTGTGATCATGATAATGTTATGTAATAATGCACTGACTCTGGGTAACTGGGGTCAGGGCGTTACTGTTGGTATCAGAGAAAGTTTAGTACAAACCTTAGAAACTAGATTTAGATAAACTCTGATTAGAGAATGTTACCCTAAGATAGACTTTTAGGATTAGTATAGAAGAACTTCCTGGAGTTTTGATAATGTAAATATTTTCTGAGTTTTCCAAGAAATACATCCCTATCTGGATATGAGCAGGTAGAGGAAGCTCTGGCACAGATGTACCTAGGGTTAAAACCCGAAAACACTGCTTTGAGCTAGACTCGAACGGGAACTGGTGCACAACAATGGGCCTTGCGGCACTCTTGGTTACGACACTCCCAAGGGATATGCTTAGGATAATTCTCATGTTATTTAAAAACCCTTATTAAGGTTTTATGAGTATATACTTCCCCAAAGAAAACATTTTTATGATTATGGATAATATCCATAAACTGTTCAATTAATGTTAAGTGTTTTACAAGTATGGAATTATGTATTTCGATTCATAAACTAATATAGTTTATGCCATTGTTTAGAAATGGCACCCAGTGTAAGGAATGTAAACCATATCAATGCATGTAATCTATTTAGTTATTTCCCTCCTACGAAAGATATTTATAGCGGAGCTGGGGATACAACTGGTGCTGATCAGCTTATCACCATACTGGGACAACTCACTAAGGTTATGAATAATAAACATACCCATATGGAGCACCCTGATCTACAACACTAAGGATCAATGTTAGACCTCTTAATGAGGAAAAAACCACCAGCATTCAATGGGTGTACAAATCCATTAGTAGTGAGAAATAGATAAATTCCTTAGAGAAAATATTTCACACTTTGGGGAGTAGTGAAAGGGAAAAAGTCATCATGATAATTTATCGCCTCACTAGAGATGCTGATCAATGGTGGTCATTGATTCAAAACACAAAGAAAGATGATGAAGTATCAAATATGGAATGGTGGGAGTTTAAAGAGCTTTTCTTATAAAAATATTTTCCTCGTGACTATCAAGCGGATATGCAAAGACAATTTCTGAGTCTTAGGAAAAAAGAGGATGAGAATGTCGCAATGTATGAGGATAACCTTACAAGGTTAAAAAGGCATGAAAAAGATTATATACGTAACCCAATGAGTAAGATTGATCATTTATTTGATGGTTTAAAACCATTTCTTCATCGAGCATTAGTCTCACAATCCTTCTTGACGTACGAATATATAGTCTCATGTGCTATCAAGATAGAAAAGGAATTCTCTAAATCTTATGACAATAAAGTAAAACAAGAGAAGAAGAGAATAGTGGAGAAAGAGACAGATAAAGGGAAAAAGGGAAATAAGGTTTTTCCATTATGTGATAATTGTGGGAAGAAACACCTTGTTACTTTCCTAAAAGGAATGGTATTTTGTTACAAATGTGGAGAAAAAGGTCACCAGGCTCGTGATTGTAAGGGAAAGAAAGAGGATTTCAATGTTGAATTCTACAATTGTAGAGAAATGGGGCATTATGAAAATGAATTTCCTAAGCTTCAAGGAAACATACCTCAAAAAACGCCAAGGGATCAAGGCCAAGATTATGCTGTTACTACAGTTGAAGTGGAATAATTAATGTATTTCTATTTTTGGACTCAATTATTATATTCTGGTTATAAGAATAATGTGATATATATAAGGATTGTAGGGTAGTACTTGTTGTTTTCATTAATGATTTAATATGACTAAGTTAATCATATTTTCAGTATGTGACAATAAGATAAACTTTACTTTTTTGGGGAATATGATGTTACAATTGATTTTCGAATTTAGATACCTTTTATAGAGAGTCTGGACAGAGGTATTTTGGATAAATGTAAAGGTTGGAATGGATTAAGTTGTACTTTGGATAGTATTGTTTAAGGTTAAAACATTTCTTATGATTATTTTTATAATATATTATAATACTATAGTTTTAGGAAAAGGATAACTTACAGGTCGGGTGATAACCCATCGCCTTAGACAAAGATGCATGAATCGAACCCACAACCATAGTGCGACCTGCTTTTATTACCTACCACTAGCCTACAGGAAGTCCTTGGTTATTACAAAATATTTTTATTCATTTAAATGGTATGTGTTAATATATGGAACCTTATACGATTAGGATAAATATAATATTTTTGTGTTCTATTATCTTTTGGAGTGAAAGATGAGTTTGTAGTAGAAATTAGTTGAAGGATGAAAATCTACTCGTCAAGTATATATATATATATATATATATCTTATTCTATGAATAAATTAATTCTTAAACTTTAGGGAAGATATATTAAACCAAAAATGTGTTTTCCTAATACTGTATGTTTTGTTGAACTGATGATATTTTAAATCATCATAGATCGATGGCTTTGAGGCCTTCAAGTGTACACTTGTTTGTGATTGATGACCTCAATCACTCCCTATGAATATTTAAGTTTTCCTCTAATTATATGTCTGTAATTTCCAACAATGTTCTTCTATTCGAGATCATAATTTCGTGGTGAACGTTTCATTTCTCTTTCGTCTTATTAAGTCTAAATTTTGTTAACCCTATTTCCAATGTGGGTTTTCCACAATGGTATTTTCTATTTTCAACCTTTTATTTTCAAAGAAAAATTTCAAAATGCGAGGAAAAAATTTATTTAGGGAGGGGATAATGTAACACCCCATGCTTCCATGGTACCTTTCCCTTTTAATAATGCAATAGCTTGCATTGTACGCAACTTTGAGATTCTAACACACCGCGACCAATCAAAGTAGCCATTATGAATAGAAATAACCAATTTTTGAAATTTTATAAATTTTATCTTTCAAAATGGACTTCATTTTTGGATTATTAATATCAAAA
This sequence comes from Viscum album, assembly GCA_963277665.1. Classification (NCBI taxonomy): domain Eukaryota; kingdom Viridiplantae; phylum Streptophyta; class Magnoliopsida; order Santalales; family Viscaceae; genus Viscum; species Viscum album. The sequence continues at coordinate 491,014,630 of OY728120.1, forward strand.
TTATCTTAGGGTGAATTTTTGGAACTTTTCTGATGACTTTCATATTTTTATGAATGGTGAAAAATCTTAAATTTTAATTAAAAATAAATTTTTTAGTAAAAATAATTTATAGTGTTAAATTATAAATTTGAGTGGTTTTAAAGTATAATTAGATTATATTTTCACCATTTAATCTAATTTTGGACATTGGATGTAATTTCACATTTAAACTGTACATAAACAAGTGTCAATCTTTTGATAGTTATGATTTATTAAAAACACGCTTTTTGTTTTGACAGCGGGAATTAATTTTAAATTATTTTTTTCTAGTTATGTGTTTTGAATTTGGAAAAATGGATTCCATATTTAGAATTAGTAGGTTCAAATTGTGTAAATATGTGACTTTTATTTTTAGAAATTTTAAATATTTACTTAAGTAAATATCTTATTTACCATGATTAAAGGAAAGATATAAAAATAAGGGTAAAATATAATATTATAATAATATTAAATTACCATAACATGTGTCCAAATCCTATTGGATGATAAATATAAGACCATGAGAATACTTGGGTTGAATATGGGACCCCATGGATCCACATGGGAGTAATAATGACATTTTATATTAATTAATTTAAAGTAAAGACAAAAATGACATAAACAAATATCGTTTAGTAAATAAATATTTACATGGGGTTATATAAGTTATCTTTTCGACTATAAATATTATTTGGATATATAAAAATATTTCCTACATCATGGTATTTTTTCTATAATTTTTTGACATCAAATAAATTAAATTATTTATGACACAATAATGATGAAATATTTACCTCATTAATAAATGATTTAAATAAATAATATTATAAATATTAAAAAAATATCCAAAACCTGTCCAATTCTTATTGGATTATCTTATTTAGACCATGAGTCATCTTAAATTTGTTATTAACTAATATTTGACCTTTTGAAACTGAAGATGAGGTTATAATAAAATAATTGTTTCAAACTTTTCTAAAGAGCACCTCCTCTCCCTTATACAAATCCCTCACTTCCTACCCATTTCTCACACTTCTCATGCATTTGGATCTTACAAAACCTACCCAAATATCCTCCAAACATCCCTAAATTCATTCTAGAGGCCTTACTTTAGTCATAAAGCCAACCTAATGAGCCCTTTTGATCAAATCAAAAGGAAGAAACCGAAGAAGAGGTAATCATTTCACCACCCTCTTTGAAGTTCTTTTCTTCTTCCACATACACTTTCTTTGTTTTTTCCATTCTAAAATAATAACTTTAGGAACTTCTATATACTATAATGTTATTATAAATATGGTATAACCATATTAATTATTCTATCCATCCTATGTATGACATGTCACCATACATGCGTACGTACGACTTACTGTCTCCACGTCGTGGTGTAGTTGTTATCCAAATACACTATTATTTGGATGGGTCTAATAATTATGTATAATTGATGTAAATAATAAATTTAGCATGTTAATGATTATTTATATATGATATACCATCAATTTACATACGTTTTTAAATAAAAATAATGATATTGTCGCTCGTGCGTACGTACAGATTACCATCTCCATGAATGCGATGAGATTCATTTCCCCATCTTAACCATTCAAGAATAATTTTCATTTTGTTATTAAAAATAGTTATTCAGAACATAATATCATATTGGATATGAATCAAATACATCCTATCCATAAAAAATAGTGCCTATGTATCAAAACATATAAAGGAAAACGAATCCGTTAACACTCGAAACGACGATACTACTAAAATATAATTATAAAAGAAATATTAGAAGATTATATATGATATCATATTAATGTATATGATTCTTTTATAATTTGATAACAATTATTTCACCGTTATACAAGAGGTTAACATACCCTCAACCGAGTAAAAGAACAAGGTAAGGGTTAATTTCACAATCTCTTTATTATTTGAGGTTGTTTTATACACGAGTATCTACTGGGACCTATTTATCATCCACATCCGTGTTTTCTTAAAAATGTATTTCAAAACATTTTTACTATTTACTAAAATATGTGTTAAATTCATTTATACCCTTATTTGATCTTATATGTTTTGAAAGGAATCTTTCCGTCATTTTCCAAATAAGGTACTTTACGAACTTTTCGACAAAAATTAGGGTAAGAATGTTTTTTAACTTATACAGCGGGTGAAGTTATTATCTTCCGTTATAACATCGTCGAAGATTCCCTTACAAGATTATAATAATATTTTTAAAATAAAAGTTTTCTTTTATAATTATGTGACTTTAAATGATTTCAAATGAAAGAGATATTTCTCTCAAATAGTTTTGATTTCATCTATGCAATATCTTTTAATGGATTTTATACTTATTTGAAGTTGATTCATTATGATAAAAATATTCCATATTTTATTGAAGGTTTTTTGATATGTTTTTCTGTGGATGTGTTATTTTTATATATACCATTCATGGTTTATGGTTAAAGTATTGAAATTTCATATTCTAGTTTTAATACGTATGTTTATGTTATGTTTCAACCTTTTCATACGAGGAATGTATTATACTTAGTATGTGATGGGTGGAGTCCGCTATAGCTCCTCGGTGCATCGGTAGGTCTCAGGAGACAACTAGACATGGAATTCACCAAGGCCTTTCCCAATTTGATATATGTTTTTGGCTAAGGCCTTAATAATTTTATACGTCTTGGCCGAGGCCTTGACAAGATGTTTCAGAATGTCTGGCATTATAGATTTCCTTATTATGAAAATAATATTGATGGATCAAGTGGTTATTAGATTAGTATAATTTTCATGACTATTTTTTATTCTGACATTATTTACTCAGTTCATATTCCTTCCATAAATGTGTTCATGTTTATTATTTGTAAAGGCATGTGTTTTTAATTATTCACCATGCCTAATATTTATGTTATCTTCCGCTGTATTGCTTACCCTAACTGAGCGTTTGAGCTCACCCATTTCTTATGTTTCATTTTCCCAGGATATAAAGAAGTTATTTATGAATGACTTTCCGGCATAATCTATGAGGCTTGTATGTTTCTAATGGAATAAATTAGTGTTGTATTTCTTTTCAAGTTGTAAATTTGAACTTATGTATGAATCTTGTTTCCAATAATTCTAAACTGATTGGTATTTTGGGACATTATTTCCTTGTGATCATGCCAATGTTATGTAATAATGCATACACTCTAGGTAACTGGGGTTGGGGAGTTATAGTTCCCAAGTCAACAACATATCAAGGGAGTAGTTCAGGCCTTTCCACCATATAACAAAGTCCTCGACGCACTCATCGACATCTTTTTTTCACTTGAAGAGGTCTGCAATACTCATCTTCCAGGTGGTGGAATTGAACTGGTAAATAAAACACATATGAAGATCCTCCCAGCCAACTACTAACCCAATTGGTAGTTGGATATACCATAAAAATGCAAGCCCTTACAATGTTTGTATGAAACACTGGAGTTTGGTGGCCTCATTCTATGACGGAGTTCCCATCATGGGTCCACACCTTGATATGAAGTTGTCCAGATGCTACAGAAGATCACCCGTCTCATTAAGGGGGGGGGGGGGTAGGTAGGATTTCTGAAACCAAGGGATGCTGGAATATCATCCACCCATGCCAGATATGGCTTGGCATCAAGCAGAATTCCCACGTGTCAAGTTTTATAAGCCTCTCAGTGGGAATGAGTGCTACCATTGGATCATCTGGGTGGGGATTCATATCTTAATGAGGATCCTTGAAAACTAGTGTACTGGAAATTTCTTTATCATGATAAGCAGGCCTAGCAGCTCATGGAGAAGCTGGTGGAATGACCCGCAGGATTGCCAAGGGAATGACCTATGGAGAGGCTGGGGGAACCTGAGCTTGGTCTCGAAGGTCATTTCATAGCTCAGGTGGATTTGGTGATGCATATCATTTTGTATTTCCATAAACTCAAGTTTCTACCCTATATATAAGGGTTGTATGGTCAATGTCACCCAGAGGAAACTCACCGGGGGGGGGGGGGGTACATGTTTCTGCAGCTCTAGTAGAAGATTATCGTAGTCTCATTACCTTTATGTAGCACATTAAATGAGAAGGTCATCAAATATATTTTTATGTTCTGTGAGCTGTTGATGCAACACAACCTTTTAGAGGCCATGTTCAATTTTATGAACTGATCCAGATGGGATAACGAGTTTGACAAACCCGAGATGATCTTTTCCCCTATTGGGATTTCGAACGAGGGCTAATGACTTGGAAGGTGGAGGAATTCCCAGTAAATTTCTCCACTTGTGAGTACATTTACCAATGGATCCAATAGGTGTGGCACCTTTAGGGGGTAATTTCTGTTCAATGACATCTATCTCATTCTCTCCCTTTGATAGGTCTTCCATGTTAACCGCAACTGTACCTAAAGGCATATCCTCAATATCACGTGGAAGGTCAGGCTGGTGCTGAATAGAACTAAATTGAAGGGCCGCATACTACCCCTAAACATGGATCTAATCATGGCAGTAAGACACGTTATTAATTCTATAGAGCACTTTAAGGGTCTTAATGGATCATTACTGGTGGGATCGATGGAAACCAGGCGACTCAGGGAGCTAGGCCACAGGGAGCGCAGCCAGGTCGACCATACAACATTGTTGGACAATATCTTTAAAGTGTTCCAGACACTTGGGGTAAGCCACCTTCTTATGAAGGATATGAAAATGTGTCACCTAGTGGGTTTGGAAAATGAACACGACCTCCGTCTGGGTAAGCAATTTCGATTTACTGAAGTTCGTGTTTGCAACTGGCCAGAACATCTCTGGGAAATGGTCTGCTGTAAGGATACCCCACAAGCTCCTCAACATAAAATTGGGAACTAGCCCTTGGATGCCCCATTCATCGACTGGGGGTGGCTATGGGACTGGTAATGGAACTGAAGTAGACTGTTCATATGATAGACTGGCCGGTAGAAAATAAGACGAGCAAGCTGACAAGAAGCCACATCTTGGGTTGTCATCCGAAGAATGAAATGACTGAGCCACCACATACTGGTAAGATGGACTAGTAGCCACAACTTCCCGCGTAGGGGATGTAGTTACTGATGGTGGGTCAAGCCATTTCTCATTCTCTATTGGTCCCTAGAAAAACTCTTCGTGATCTCTGGCCAATGTAGAGAATGATACTATTGATGATAAGGAGTATTGCATGACTAGGCCCTTGAAAGAGGCCAAATATTCCACCTCTTGATGTATCTTTGGAGGTAGATAGGGATCTGGTGGACCTCATTTTTCGGAAGGATGAGGATTATATGACTTTTTCCTACCTCAACCCCCGATACAAAGGATTGGGGTGAGGGTTCCATTACCAAATCTCATTCCTCCTCAGAATATTTAAAGTAGAAGGTTTTAATTATGGTCCAAAACTTCTCATCATTCTTCCATTGGAGGCGGCTACCCGCCCTCCTACCTCAGGATGGTTCTTCAGGATAGGGTAGGTTTTCGATACAAGGATGAACTTCATCCAAACTGATACCGGGCTAGACTTCTACCTTGGTGAGTTGGGGTGTGAGGAGAACTATGAGAAATTTCAAGAGGAACACAGGGAGGGCCTCCATATAAATTAGCTAGTAGGAAGGGGGGGGACCTCCACGAGAAGTGTCAGAGCACATAGGAGCCTATTGGATCTGGTGGGAGCAAGGGAAGTACTTTCATGTTGGTTTACCTTAGAGGTGATGGTATGAGGGGATCCATTGTACCGGTCGAACTAAACACGGGGAAGACGTCCGCATTAGACACCAATGAAGTAGGGAAGACCCCCTCTTATCTGATCTCCAAGATGAGGAGGACCTTCCACCACTATGGTAAAAAAATGGGGAAGACCAGGAAGACCTCCATGCCGATGGTTGTCCATGTGAGGAGGATCTTCACTTCTACAACCTGTTACTAGAGGAATGACTCTATACCTAGGATCACAAGTGGGAAAGAAAAGTATGTGAAAGATGTAAATGCGGAATGGAGAGACTTCACTTGGATATATGGTGGAATGGGTATGACCTCCATGATGAACTTGGGAGTGGGGAGGTCTTTCACTCTCATTGATGGTGGCATGGGGAGGACTTCCAAGCTGGATGTCATTGCCACAGGTCAACCTGCGATGGGTACTACCTGTTCCAATGACCGATAGTGTCATCCAAACCTTAAAATAGGGTGGTTGTAGCCTCGATCTGGGTCAAGCATTTAAGTGCCCTTGTTTATTATGAATGGGGAATTAATAGTATGCATCAGCAGTGGAATGGGCCACTGTAGCTGTTGATAATGATGCCCCCTAGCCGGTGTACTCCACAGCTTGCACCCAATGTTGGCGTCAGGTTAACCAGACTGGGGCCGGTGGTGCTGGTGTGTAACTTACCTGCTCCTCAGCCTGTGGGACCGGGTGGCCACACTGACATGGCCTGGTGGGATCCCTCCTTGGTGTCCCTCGGGATGGGATCATAATTGGGCAAGCCTGGGCTTCCCTTACCTTGTCAGCGTAGGGGAGCGAGTTATCAAAGCGTTCTGGGGAGAGGCTCTAGAAATGGTTTTAGGTTTGATAGGGTTGAAGTGGATACCCATGAAGCTCTTGGGGGTAGCGGTGACGATGATGTGTAGAAGCCTCTTGGTCCTGTTGATCCATATTCCAAGTTGGGATAATCACTTGTTCCTAATACCGTCGAATGAGGTCGTTGATCACCATACTCTGAACGAATTCATATAATGAGATGGGGAATGGGCATCCAGTAGCCGTGGATGTGTAGGTAATTGTAGAATATATGGATCTGCACATGATTTCCTCATTGGTGTTTCCCCAGTCCCTACGCCAGTGGGTGGGTGGTGATAGGTTTCCTGAAATAGCAGCTTGGATTATGTAATGATGGAAGAGTCAATCATTAGTGCTGAAAGGAGGAAAACGACGTCCTGTGTGCCAACAATATTCCGTCTCCCATGACTGGTAAGAAGGATCCACTCTGACAATGTCACAAACCAGGATTCCCAACATTCAACTTCCCCAATCTCTGGTGAGTTTCACGCCAGTCCCACTATTTTCTTGACAGGACATGACACCGGGTAGTTGCATCCAGCAACACGATTATCCTCTGATGTCTCAAACACTATTAATATACACATTTAGGATAATAATTTAATGGTGGGTTCAAAATTTCTATTTCTGACACTTTCATCAGGGCACACATCCATCCGTGGGGATGTGCTGCACTGTTTCCATGCATTCCTGCTTTCCAAAGGTGGGCGAAATCCATTACTTATTCAGGGAACTTTTCTCCTTGATTGAAACTAGATGATGGGATGTTGGATCCTACTTCCATGGATTCCTCTTCAAAATTATTCACCTAGTATGGGTATCCATCATAGATTTAGACGTTGTTCGTGAATCTCTTCCATAGTACCATATCTTCATAGACACTGGTTAATTACACAGATTCTATCAGGACATTCCAAGGGGTCAAGTCCAGGCAGTAACCTTTTATTGGGAGTGTAGTCATGGTGGATATCACTAGCATGTATGTATGCTGAAACACTGATGCATCTGGGTTTCTTCCCCTTATGATAGAGATTCCTGAGGGCGCAGAAGATTGAGGCATCCCATGTCGAGTTTAGGGAATTATATGCCATAGGCATTTCCCTGTGGTTTTCCTCATCTTCCCTTGTTTAACACATGTTATTCTGTGAATTTAACGTATAGGGGAGATAGATTGGTCTGATCGAAACACTGATTGGATTGGATCGAATTGGTACATCCCCAAGAGGGAGAACCTTAGGGGTTTATTAGATGAGTGGATCAAAAAATCCAAAGAAGATGGATCCAAGGATGCTTGGGTTCATATAAACGGGGTTCCAGGGTTTACTGTTTGTTGGGATTGAACCATAGGGAGGTTTCCTAAGTACCCTGTATCAGGATACAGGGATCAAAACCCATGTAGTTAGAAGGGATGATGAATTGGGGTGTGGCCTAGAGACATGTTTGGGCTTACACATGGATATCATCCCATCGAAAGAGGGACACTCTTGGTGGGATGGTTATGGATTGTGTGGGGCTTATGCATGGTTAGTTTTCTGAATGGATGGAATGATATCACTGAGATGTAGTGGCCAAGTTTGAATCATGATGGATGATGGAAGGTTGAATGAAGTGAGTGGTGAATGAGATGGGACCAACGTGAAGATGGAGGTAATGTGGGGATTGAACCTCTAAGAGGATTCCAATGTTTCCCCATGGCAGGGAATCAAAGTCCACATTGTTCGGTGGGGAGATATGACACTTGAGGAGGAGTCCTATGAGAATGGATGCATGGATGTGACCCGAAGGGAGTAGCACCCCCAGGTTGGGGAATGACCTTACCGAAGCACAAAGGCTCAAGGGAGAGACCAGGATGGGACGTGGGTGATGATCTTGAACCTCATGGAGGATTCCTATGTATTTTGGTGGTAGGAAATCAAAGTCCATGTAGTTCAGGATGAGGGCCTGGAATTGGGGTGTGCATAGAAGAAAGTGTCCCGACAACATGCTAGGGGTAATGCATGGTTAGCGGTCCTAAAGTTAGTCTAAAGCTGCTAAATGAAGGACTTGGGATGTGGGTCCCAATATAGGGGACACCGATGTTTACTAGTGTTTGGGGTTGAAACTCAGTGAGGCTTCCTACGAACCTTGTCTAGGAGGAAGGGATCAAAACACATGTATTTTGAATGGGTTTACAAAGTGTTTTGGGTTGAACCTCAAGGAGGCTTCCTACAAACCTTGTCTAGGAGATAGGGATCAAAATCCACATAGTTTTTATGGGTTTACCAAGTGTTTGGTCTTGAACCTCAAGGAAGCTTCTTACGTACCCCGTCTAGGAGATTGGGATCAAAACCCACATAGTTTGAATGGGTTTACCAGGTTTTTGGGGTTGATCCTCAAGGATGCTTCCTATGTATCCTATCCAGGAGACATGGATAAAAACCCACATAGCTCGAATGGGTTTACCAAGTGCTTGGAGTTTAACCTTAGGGATGATTCCTATGTACCTTTTCAAGGAGATATGGATCAATTCCCACACAGTTTGAATGGGTTTACTAGGTGTTTGGGGTTTAACCTTGGGGTGGCTTCCTACATAACCTGTCTTGGAGACATAGATCAAAACCCACATAGTTCAAAGGGGTTTACTAGGTGTTTGGTGTTTAACCTTACGAAGGATTCCTACATACCCTATATAAGAGATAGGGATCAAAACCCATGTAGTTTGAAATCATACAGATTAGCATCAAGTGGGAAAAAAGGATAATATAGTTTAACATCATGCGGGATGAGGGGGAACCGATGTGCAGTAGTCAGGATTGATGGGTGATGGGCTTGATCGTAGGAGAGGCTTCCTATGTACCTTTTTTTAAAGGGAATTGATAAAAGTCCATGTAGTTCAGGAGAGAGGGGATGTGTCTTACACACTAAGGAGGCTCGTGAGAACAGATTCATGGATGGGACCCAATTGAGTAACACCCCTAGGGTGTGGCATGACCTTACAAAAATGAAAAGCCTCAAGGGAGAGACTAGGATGTGACATGTGTGATGAGATTGAACCTCATGGAGGCCTCCTATGTATTCACTTAGAAGGGAATCAATGTACACATAGTTCAGGATGAGGGCATGGAATCGGGGTGCGCACAAAGGGTAGTGACCTGAAAACATGCTGGGGATTATGCATGGTTAGCGGCCCGAGAGTTGGTCTGACACCACTAAAGGAAAGACCAGGGATGTGGGTCCCAACATAGGGGACACCAAATTTTACCACTGTTTTGGGTTTAAACAATGGGAGGCATCCTACATACCATGTCTAGGAGATAGGGATCCAAACCCATGTAGTTTGAATGGGTTTACCAAGTGTTTGGGGTTGAATCTCAGGGTGGCTTCCTACGTACCATGTCTTGGAGACAGGGATGAAAACCCATGTAGTTTGAATCGGTTTACCAGGTGTTTTGGATTAAACCAAAGGGTGGAATCCTATGTAACCTATCAAGGAGACAGGGATCAATACCAACGTAGTTCGAATGGGTTTACCTGGTTTTTAGGGTTGAACCTCAGGGAAGCTTCCTACGTACCCTGTCTAGGAGATAGGGATCAAAACCCACATAGTTTGAATGGGTTTACCAGGTGTTTTGGGTTTAACCTTAGGGAGGCTTCCTATGTACCCTATCTAGGAGACATGGATAAAAACCCACATAGTTCAGAATCATATAGTTTAGAGTCTTGCCGGAAAAAAAGGGTCACACAATTTAATTTCATATGAGATGATGGTGAACCGACATGGAGTAGTCCAGACCGATGGGTGATGGGCTTGATCATAGGAGAGGCTTACTACGTACCTTGATTAGAATGGGAAAGGATCAAAGTCCACGTAGTTTGGGAGAGAGGGTAATAGGGCTTAAACACTAAGGTGGCCTAGTGACAATTCCATGATCTATTCTTACTCTAAGACCATGTGAGTCATGCTCGGTGTGAGAAACAAGTGGCAGCAATGAAAGAGGGACTTACTCCAAGATGGTGGTCCGATGGAGATAAATCCCAAGGGAAGAGGGATGTGGTATCAATGGTACCTATTCTCATCTCTCATTTGGACTTTGCGTATGAAAGAAGAGAGGATGATAAAGGATTATACCTCTAGCAAGAAAGGTTAAGGGCTTACACCAAGATGGTTTCTCTACCCTACACACAAATGTTGTTCCATGAAAAGAGGATCTCATTCCTTGCGAGGAAGATCTCACTCTTGTAGAGACCAGTGGGCATGGAAAATGTTTGAGGGGGGGGGGGGCACCCCATTTATTCTTCATGGGTCAAGGATACAGTTTAACATCATGCGAAGAGGACGATGATGCTTAATAGTTTAACATTGTACAGCTTGGATGATGAGGATTCAATCATCACCCCTAGGACTTACATAACCGGTGTGCTTTAACCCTTAGTGAAGGGAAGGGACCAAAAAATCCATGTGTAGATGGGGTTGTGGAGTGATCCATTGAGGGGATCAAGTTAGCGTGGCTATGTGAAGAATCAATATCCATTAGTGTGCCTATGCGAAGAAGCATGAAGTGAAGCAACGGAATATGAAGCACCGCCCAAGGGACCTATAAATTACTTCGTAAAAACCTGGAGGTCCGTACAAGATTATTATGTGCATGATAGGGGTGTCACATGTAAGAGGGGATCGAACATGGTAACTTAGGGTAAGGAAGACACATGGATCACACAAAATTGAAGGGGAACACACAAGATGAGCGGTTGTGCACAAGATGAGCGGTTTCTTGCAAAATGAGGGTCTCCGTGCAAGATTGTGTTATTGCACACAAAATGATGGTCTGCGCACAAGAATTTTACAAAAAAAGGGAATAATTGTATACAAGACTAATATTTTTCATGAAAATTCCTTAAGAGTAAAAGGAAATGGATGAGGATCAGGTCCAAGTGGGCCCACCCAAAGGAGGACCCCTAGGAGATCTGTTGCGCAAGATCCAATACCTTGAGGCCATGATTTTCGCATGGTCGTAGAAGTGGTGTCTTTCACATGGTAGAGTGTCAGTTCTTCTTCTATAATCATCCCTGAAGGGTGGGGGTTACACTTCTTTTTATAGCTGAAAACTTTGGTGGTGATGTGAAAGAGGAGCTGTGCGCAAGAGGATTTTTGACGTCACATTGGGAATATAATAGTTTTCATGAGTATTGGAATCTTTCATGCATCCTTTAATTATTTCATGTAACTTCCCTAGACATTTTGGAATTTTACATGGATTCCCAATATGCCTTACATTTTCTCAATAATACATGTTCATGGCCCTATATAAAATTCGGCATCAACAGGATATACAAAGATTGTTATGAAGAAAGGTTTTTATTATTATAAGATTATATAGAAATATATTGGTTGAAAAGATATTATAATTCATGGTGGATAATACTGAGAGAAAATAGTCATTTTGGAGCAATCATGTAATTGACATTTCACATCCAAAACACTACATATACATAAAATTTAGATTATCCTGAAAAAGTTTTATAATTATTAGGATTATTTTAATAAATTATAAACTTATAAAAAAATTAAATGAGCGGTATTGGGTAATATCTCATAGATAATACCAAAAATGGTGTGAGAATTTAAATGATATATACAAAAATATCAAATGAAATTGAAATTTAAAAGGGATTAAAATAAAATTCGCCAAAGGAAAAGAAAGATATAGAGTGATAAGTACCCTTACCTCACTAAAACCTCTTATATTATAATCAAAACTAAAATATTCTAAAACCTTACCAAAATTAAGATAGTTATATTAAATAGACTACATGAGAGATTTATTTAGTGATAAATTCAGATTGGTGTTAGAAGAATTGTGAGGTAGGGTGGATATTTATTGGTGTGGTGAGTATAATCTCATATAAAAATAGTTGATTTTTTTTATTTTTACATTATCTAAAGTTTATCACTTTAACCCATAGTTATCTTCTACACCGTTATGATTTTATACAATAATTAGTTTCAAAAGGGGGAAAATAGAATTATTACAACCTAATTTTTTCATGCTTATTGTAACACCCCAATATTTTAGAATATATTTTTCTTTAATAATTAAATATTTTTGATAGCTTGTGAATTATAAAACAATGAACTTATGTGGAAAATGATTAACAAATATAAAATTAATCATATTATATGGTATTTAAATAAAATATAATAATTTAAAATAATTTCTAATTCATTTTGGAAATACTAATAATCATAAATAACTATTTTAACGTATTTTGTTTAGGAACATTATTTTTATCATCTATGTTTTGTTTAAAAAATAATTAAGACTAGAAAAGTAACTTTAGTTACATTATTTTAGGTATTCCTTGACCTTATTTGATCTCCTTTTAGCTGGGTATTTTTTTGGGGATTTATGGATGGAATTTTGAAAATTTTGGAATCCCTTTAGGTTGTGCATGGTTGGAAAATATTTAGGGAAAACCATGTGGTTTGGCCAAGAAAACCATGCGCCCTGTTGAAATCCACTGGAAGGGGGTGAAAAATTTGTCTAACCATGTGGATAACCCCTCCAGACTGTTCAACCTTAGGACAATGAGGGTTTTTACAGTTGGAAAATGGTTAATAAAAACATGCATCCACACCATGCACCCCATATAGAAGTCCAGTAGGGGCACATAGTTAGGGCACATAGTTTGTCCCACCGTGCGACCATCCCCACGAAACCGTGTGTGAAGTTTTAAATTATTCTTAAATTTATTTTAAAAACAAATCACTCCCCATTTATGATGCCTAATCTCCTTAATTGAACCTAACATGTTTTTTTGGTCCCTATAGGATCTAAATAAGTGATTTTTGATCTTCCAACCTCATCCTTTGGAGAATCAAAGTGTCGATAAAAGATCTGATCACTTTCTGACAAGTGGATATCCTCTTATGTTCTTTCTTCCAACATTCCTTTATCTCATACTTATAGAGTGTTATATCATCATGTTATTTATAGATCTAAACTCCATTTTGTTAAATCTTGATTCTATATTGTGTTCCTAGATCTCTTTCTCCTCATTCTTCATAGTTATTCTCCATTACAGGTGTTGTGCATTGTGATTATTTGATCTAAATGTAGGTGGTTCCATAATTAATTTCCCTCTGATTGAAACCATGAATTGATTTATTTAATTGAAATTACTTTTAATTGATTTTAAAACATGGATTTTTGATGATTCGGTCTTTAATTTTAAATGGGCATGAAAATTGGGAGAAACCATAATTTCATTGGAATTGAAATTTTTGGGATAATTTATGAAGAAAAAATGGCTTGATTTTGGAATAATTCAGTTTAAATTATTTTATGTTGATATTGAGTAAAATGAATTAAATTTTAAAGTGATTTTTAAAAGAATTAAGTTTTGGAAACCGATGATTTGGTTTTGAAATGATAAGGGAATGTTGAAAACAGAAATTGGGATTTTTTATTTTTCAATGATTTGAAATTATTGATTGTCGATTTGATTAAATGAACAACTAATTTATTGAATCACATGTATTCCTGGGTAGTTAGTAGGTAACTGTGAAAATAACACTAGGATCTTTATCCCATATAAAATGGACTTATGGTGAAAATACTAACTAAAAAAATATCGGCTTGTTTTCCTATACTGGCTCCCCTAATGAGGTGTATATTGATTACCTATAGTGGTTCCTTGAATGTGGTGATGATTTGAGTGTGAAAAAATATTTAGATCCATGTTGATAAATGATAAGTGTGATTATCCTATTACTAAAGAAACTAACATACCGTAGGGATCTTTTTCAAGATTCATTCTTTACATGATTTTATTATACATTCCATTGATTTGTTGAATTGTTCTATTCATGAAAATTAATTTTTATGAACTAATTTATATAAAATGTTCATTTAGTACTATTTGAAATATATTGTGATAGATCTTCCATTTATTTTAATTAAATCATGTTTTGTTTTAAAACATGAAAATGAAATTCCATGCTTTGTTTTATTTAAATTAATAACATAATTAGTTAATTGTTATGGTAATGATTGTGGAACACTTAGTGAGACCCTAATAGGATTTATTTTTCACACACTACACTCTCCTTTGGATTTTTGTAGATTATCTATATCTAGGTCTAACGAAAGGAAATGTTCTACTTGGAGGTGGTGGATATTTTTGATCCTATAGATGGTGGAGTGATGATGGTGATGGGTGGAGATATCAACCAATTGTTTCATGGGATTTTTGAGTTTTTATCACCTTAGTTTCCATGTACTATGATAATGTAATGATTTTGGGTTTTTATACTGTTGTTTTTGAAACTTTATCCTTTTTGGAGTTTTGAGAAAAATAACTTGTAATATTATAAATTATACCATTTTGTGTAAAATTAATTCCCTATTTGATAATGCATGATTCTAAGTGCTAGTCGCCAACCCTTGGGAATCAGGAATTCCCTTCGAGCTATATACATTCCTTCATGGGTATCATGTTACAAGGGTATTATGGATAGTTCATGAAAAATTGGCCTCAGAGGTTTGGGTTAAGTTTCTTTCCATGATGTCAGTATATAGTTTAAGTTGTTCTGGTAGATATATTGTTGGATTTTTGGGACTTATGAGGTATTTATGAGAGAGTTCCAATCTGGATATCAATGCAATGAGAATTAAGTCACCATGGGTGTTTTGGGAAAGAGGTATTGAAGAATAATTTGATCCAAATATAGTATTTACCTTGATTTTGATTTGGGTATATTGAAATAAAAATCTTGAAGTATTATCTAATGGAATTGATATTCCCAATGATCTTATTTGAGTTTTTGATACGAGTAGTCTTATAATGTCTTTAGTGTTGTATGTTGATGCTTTGTAGAATCATTCCTCTAAAATGAAACATGAATAGGCCTTAGGTGGATGTTTTCAGATTAACTACAGTGACCAGATCCTCCCATGGACTAAAATATTGTTGATATTGTTGTGTGTGCCATCCAAGATATGTGATTGATGTATAAACCATTCCAGTTCAAGTTATAATTGTAGAAACACAAAGGAAAGAATATCAGAATTGTGATTAAGAGTTTCTTCACTAGAATCCACTTACTTCCCATGGAAATAATGATCCTCAATAGGCTGAGGATTTTTTTAACAAGATAGATCCCCCTTTTTATTTCCAAGAAACTCTTGAAGTTATTAAGGTGAAATGCACTACCTTAAAGCTTGAAGGGACTAGTAGGAGATAGTGGGTTTCATTGGTAATAGTGAATAATCATGATGGTTTTGAGAAAAAGGACCATATATTTATTTTCATTAATCAGTTCTATCTAGAATCTATGGTTCCAAAAGAGGCTATGGAGTTTTTCAACTTTTAGTAGGCTAATAGGACTGTGATAAAGTATGAAAAATTCTTTAACAAGTTTGTGAAATTTTCGCCTAAGATTGTATCAACTAGAAATATGAATGATAAAAGGTTTAAGATGGGTATATATCCTGATATCCATTCATAATAATTAATTTTGAAGCTAACTTCATATGAGAATGTACTGAATAGGGCGTTGATGATTAATCTTGACGTGGATAGTATGTTATGGTTGATGTGAGTTCATTTTTATTATAGTGGTATTTATATGAGTTATTTAAAAGGAAATAGGAAGCATGATGAGTCTTTTAGTGGTTCTTGATATAAGGAGTCCTCTAGAACTCATATAGTGACAAGAAGATGTCCTATTAATTTCTTCCAGTGTGGAAAGGTTGGGCATTTGAAACGAGGTTTATCTAAGGAACCCAAGATATATATTTCATGTGGTCACTCATTCCCTATATAAAAATTATTCTATTTCTTTTCTACTCCACATAGTGGAACATGATCATAAACACTTAAAATTATTGGGGTGAAATTATATAATTTGAGATCTTAGGGGTTCCTGTAGAAGGAATATGAAATAAAGCTTCTTCATACCATGGAAGAGTCTCCAAAGGAAGATGATATAGGTCAAATGGTTGTGAGAGGTACCATCACTATAACTTCATATTTAGAGATTTATTTATTTTATAATGGTTCATATCACTCATTTATATTGACTTGTATAATAATAATTCAAAAACTTCCAGTGAAGATTTTATCTTATGTGATGGATATTAATACACCCCTCAGGATGGAGAGATATAAGGGCCTCCATTATCCAAATTGTATCTTCACTTTATTATAAATCAATCTTAACTAGATGTTTCTGGTTCTAAACATGAAATATCTTTTTATCATTCAAAGCATATACTAGATCATTTATAATAAGTCCTGAAATATATTTTATCTTCTATAGGTCACATTTACTACGCCTGATTGGGTGTTATGTAATTTTCAGGGAGAATGGGACCTGAGTTTGAGTAGAGTCAGATCATATTTTTGAAGTTAAGCATGGTAATATCAATTTTTACTCTTTATTTTCAGTGGGAATATTTTACTTGTTATCTCCCTCCAATTTTCACAATGATTCCCAACTTGTTTCCTTCCAATTTCTCTAGTTTACCATTGGTAAGAGAGATTAGAGTTTTCTATTGATTTAGGGCCTAATACTCAAATGGTGTCTACTCATTATTACTATATGGTACCAGATGAAATAAAAGAGTTTAAGAAATACTTAAATGATGTTTTAGATTCAGTATTTATATTCTTAAGGGTTTCACATTGGGCGGTGTTTATTCTATTAATGAATAAAGTTGGTGGAACACTTCATCTCTATGTTGATTACTAGAAACTCAATAAAGTTATGGTGAATAAAAAGTATCTATTACCACAGATTGATTATTTGTTTGAATATTTAGAGGGGGACAAGTTTCTCTTGAAGAATGATCTTCAATCTGGTCATCACTATTGGATAACAATAGAATCTAACATTTATAATACTACCTTTAGGAGTATTTATGGAAATTATGAGTATATTTTCATTAAATTTGGTCTGACCAATGCTCCTGCAGTCTTCATGGATTTGATGAATAGGATTATCAATGAGTACCTTGACACATTCATGGCGGTTTTCATGGATGAAATTGTGGTTTTATCTAAGTATGAAGAGTATCATGTATGTAACCTGAGGGTATTTCTAGAAATGTTCAAAAATCACCAAATTTTTGCCCTATTATAACAATGTGTTTTTCAGATTTGGTATGTGATTTTATTGGGACATGTAGTCTCTAAACATGGTATTTTAGTTGATCCCACAAATACCAACTCTATTATGACATGGGAGTAACCACAATTTTTTTTCAAGATTCATAGATTCTTGGGATTAGTGGGGTATAATCACCAGTTTTTAAAATTATTTCTCAAAGTTGGATTATATGAAGATTTCTCTCACTCGGAAGGGGTTGGAGTTCTCTTGGGAGGGAAAATATCAGATTTATTTTTCATATATGAAATGTATTTCGAATTCTGTACCGTTTTTGACTCTTCTAGAGTCTAGACAAGGATATATGGTCTTTTCTAATGCATCAGGTTTAGGTTTCAGTTGTTTTTTTGTAGGGTGATCATGTGGTAGCCTATGGTTCTCAATAACTTAGTCCACACATTAATACTTATCTATCCCATTAAATTGAACTTTTATTTGTGATGAAGTCAGTTAATAGTTGGTGAAATTTACTTTTTAGAGACATTTTTACCATGTTTTTCTACTATAAGATCCTACATTGTATATTTTCACAAACATATTTGAACCTTCAATAGAGGTGTTGGGTGGGTTACTTGAATTCATTCGATTCCGAAATTTCCTGTACCCTGAGGAAGGGAAATGTTATTGCTAATGATTTCAGTAAAAAAAATCTGACCTAGTCTATGAAAGAATCATTAGAAGAGAGAAACTTGATGGATATTTTTACAAAATTTCATTTCAGATTCTAGGAAGAAGAGACCAAGGTTTTCTTGAAAAGTGTTTAGATGAAATCCATTTTTCTTGATCTCATTCTCTAGGAGAAACAACTTGATGATGAATTCTATATAATTTGGGAATCTGTTCATGGTGGGGAGACCTCCATTGAGCGAATGTTCACTTTTAGGGAAATCCTATGATTTTGGAATAAGTTTGTTGTGACTTTATCCATATAGAAGGCTATAAAGGGGGATTTCCATAAATCCTAGTGGTAAGTTCACCATATAACCACAAAAATGCATTATGATATTAAAATATGATTCTTATGGAATGGTATGATATGGTACATCATTTAATTTTTTTCGTTGTTATACCTATCAGTAGTTCAAAGAAGATCCCCAAAGACTTTCGGGGTTTTAGCCACTTCCAGTGCCAACTTGGAAGTGGGATGAGATATCTATTGACTTGTGGTTGGGTTTCCATGTACCCCTAAAAATGTGATATAGGTTGTGATTAATCAGTAGACCAAATCATCTCATTTATTACCTATTCATGATATAACCCTAGTTGTGGATTTGGGATGTATCTATGTACATGATATTTTCAAATTGAACACAATCCCTTTTACTATTGTCTCGAATAGGGATCCCCATTTTACTTCTCAATTTTATAGAATCATTTATGAGGCACTGGGATCTCTGGTATGTTTGATAATGACATATCATATACAGACAGATGTAAAGATAGAATAAGCTATATAGATTCTTGAGGAGATGCTTTGTGACTATATCCTCAATTTTTGTGGAGCTTGGGATTTTAATTTGGAACTGTTTGAGTTTTATTATAATAATAGTTACTAGTTTACAATTTTGATGGATCCTTTTGAGACCTTTTAAGGTAGGCCTTTTAAAACCTAGTTGTGTTGGGCAGAGATTGGTGAAGCTTCCATGGTTGGACTATGTTTGGTCTAAGAGATTACTATAAAGATTTAGTTTATTTGACATATAATGTTGAAGAAATAGAGAGAATACAAATATTATTCTGATCTTCATTGTATAACTTTGGATTTTAAAGTTGTTGACTAGGTTTTTATGATATTTTCACCCCATTTGGGTCATTGACAGCATGGAAAATTGGGGAAGTTGGCACCATGGTTCTTGGGACCTTTTTGAGGTTTGTTAATAGGTGGGTAAAGTGGATTAAAATTTATCACTTCCATTATAGTTTATTTCAATACAAAATGTGTTCCTTGTATCACAACTTCAGAAGTGTCTTTCTGACACATATCATGTGTATAGTTGAGAGGATCTTGATGTTGATCCAGATTTACTATGATTGAGCATCCATTCAATATAGATTATTCTGAGAGAAAGGTACTTTATGAGAGGATGAAACCTTTGTTCCATGATCTATGATAGCAATATTACAATTCTCATAAGACTTGGGAGCATGAGTCACTAATGAGAGAGTAGTGGACACATCTTTTTTTTCTATGGAAACTTCTTAATAATCTTTATAGGGATAAAAGGTTTTTAGGGTAAGGAGGTTAGAACATATCATTACATTATTTTAGGTATTACTTGATCCTAACTATGATGTCCTTTTGGCTAGGTCTTATTTTAAGTTAAATTTGGAGAATTTTGAAAGCCCTTCAGGTTTTTCATAGTTGGTTCAGGGTTATGGAAAATCATGTGGTATGGCCCAACAAACCATGTTCCCTATTGAAAGCCACTAGAAGGGGGAACATGGTTTGTCTAACTATGTGGCCTGAATCTATAAACTATTAACCCTAGATTAGTTAGGTTTTTCATGGTTGGAACATGGTTAATCATTCCGTGCATCAAAATTATGCACCACATCCAGAAGTCTAGTAGCGGTGCACGGTTTTCCTAACCATGCGATCCCCCCAGGAAAGAATGCACATAATATTTTAATTCCTCTCAAATTTATTTTAAAAATATTGAACCCCCTGTTTATGATTTTTAATCCCTCCATTAAAACCTAAAATTATTATTTGTCCTTTGAGGCTTTGAATAAGCAATTTTGGCTCCTCCATCTTCCTCCTTTGGTGAATCAATGTGTCAGTGGAAGATTCGATCCCTCTCTGGTAATTGGATCTCCACCTGTGTGTTTTCTTCCAATATTCTTTTCTATCCTACTTATATAGTATTATATCATCATGTTCTTAAAGGATATAAACTCTATTTATTGGATCTTAATCCTAGGTTGTGTTCCTAGAACACCTTCAGCTCGTTCTTCATTGGAATTCCCCATTGAAGGTGTCATGCAATATTATTATTTGATCTAAATGATGGTGTATTTACAATTCCTTTCCCTATAATTAAATTCTTGATTTGATTGAATTAATTTTAATGAATTTTCAATTTATTTAAAAACATGAATTTGTGATGATTTTAACTTTGATTTAAAATGGGCATGAAAATTGAGAAAACCCCAATTTCAATGGAATTGAAATTGTGCGGTGAATTTAATAAAAACAATGGATTGAATTAGAAATAATTTGGAAGAAATGATTTTATGTTGATATTGAGAAATATGGATAAATTGGATGGTGATTTCAAAATGAATGAAATGATGAAAACCTATGATTTGGTTTTTAAATGAGAAAGGCATAAAAAAAGCTAAAATTGTGAAATTTTAATTTTAATTTTTTTGAAATGATTTATTTGTAATTTTATTGATTGAAAAATTTATTAATTTAAGCACATATATTCCTGGGTAGTTAGTAGGTAATTGGCCCCTAGAAACTGGACTTATAATGGAACACTAACTTAACCATGGTTGGATTGATTTCATGTAGTGGATACCTTAATGGGATGTTGATTGATTTACCATAGTGGCTCCGCGAATGGTGTGATGATTTGAGTATTCCCACATATTTACATCCATGTTGATAAATGAGAAGTGTGAGGATCCTATTACAAAAGAAACTAACATACCATATAAATATTTCACATGTCGCTTGCTTTAATTTATTTGATCATACATTCTATTGATTTGTAGAACTATTTTATTCATGCCAACTGATTTATATAAATTTATTTATATGAAATGTTCTTTTAATACTATTTGAAAGTTGTTTTGATATATATTTCATCTATTTGAATGAAAGAACGTTTTGATTTAAAATTTAAAAATGAAATTCCATGGCTTGTATTATTTAAATTTATAGAATAATTGGTTAATTGTTTTTTTATTGATTATGAAATTATTGGTGACACCCTTCTAGTATTTATATCTCACACACTAACTTCACCTTAAAGACTTTTTAGAGTAAATTTTTCTAGGTTTGATCAAATTGAAATAACCACTTGGAGGTAAGAGATGTTATTGATCCTTTAGACCATGGAGTGATGATGGAGACTAGTGGAGATATCATCCACTTTTTTCATGGGGTGTATGAGTTTTTATTTTCTTAATTGCAAAGTAATTTAATGATGTACTACTTTGGGTTTTATTTAACTTAATGTTTATAGAACTTTCTCCTTTTGTAGTGTTGAGAATACTGACTTTTAATACTTTATCTTATTATATTTTGTGGAAAATTAGATATATCTTTGATCATGTATGATGCTAGGTGTTGGTTTCCAAACCATGGGGATTGGGAATGCACTTTAGGGTATGTTAGGTACTGCTTTGGTATCAGTATAACAGGGTATCTGGGATGGTTCATGAAAACATGGTATCAGAGGTTCCGTTTAAGTATCCTTCCTTTATATCACTATATAGTTTGGGTTTTCCTAGTAGATAGAAGGTAGTATTATTGGACCTTATAATTTATTTACGATCAAGTTCCTAGATGACTCTCATCATAATGAGTCTTAATTCATCATGGGTGTTTTGGGAAAAGTGTCTTGAGGAATAATTTGATCTGAATCTAGTATTTTACCTATGTTTGATTTTGGTATGTTGAAATCCAAATATTGAAATATTATCTGATGGGATTGAAATTAACAATTCCCTTATTTGAGTTGTTTATTTGGGTAATATTATAATGTATTTGGTGTTTTCTGTTGATGTAGTGTAACATCATGACTCTAAGAAGAAATGTGAATAGTCCTAAAAAGAAGCTATTGGTGAGAAATAGTGAGTGGATCCTACCATGGAGCATAATATTGTTGATATTGTTGTGCATGCTGTCTAAGATTTGGGATATGAACCTGCAACAATTCCAATCTAGGATCCAATTGTGGAACCTCAAAGTGATGAATCTTATAAGAATGATAGAGAGTTTTTTCAATAGAATAAAAATTATTTATAAGGAACTAATGATCCTAAAAATTATTAGGATTGGATAAACAATATTGAGTGCCTTTTTGATTTCATGGAAATTCCCAATGCTATTAACGTGAAATGTGATACCTTCAAGCTATAAGGTCCTAGAAGTAGATGGTGGAATTTAATGGTTATGATGAAGAATCAAGAGGGTTTGGAGAGAAAGTACTTTAGAATTATATTCACTGATCAGTTCTATCCAGAATCTATGGTATTGATAAAGGATTTAGAGTTTTTTAACCTCTGATAGGATGAAAGGACCGTGACACAGTACCTGAACCACTTTTCGGAGATTGTGAAATTTTCATATGAGATTATATCGAATGAGAATATGAATGCTGAAGGTTATATATGGGTTTATAAAATAATATCCATTTATAGGTTTTCTTATTAAATATCACCTTATATATTAATGTACTGGATAGGGTGTTGATGGTTGAGCTTGACCTGACTAGTAATTCAGTGTTAACAAGATTTCCTTTTTCTTCTAGTGGTAGTTCTATGAGTTCCTTTATGGGAAAGAGGAATCACAATGAGTCTCACTATGGTTACTTATAGTAGGAATTCTCTAGACCTCCTACAATTATTATAAGAGGCCCATGACTTGATACTAGTGTATAAATGTTGGGAATTAGAAAAGGGTTTTCTATGATGAACCCATGTTCTATAGTTCGTGTGGTTACTCAGGAAACCTACATAAATTTTAACATTTATTTTTTACTCCATGTTGTGGAACATGATCATCATAACCTAAAAGTACTGTTGTGAAATTAAATGCTTTGATATCTAAAGGGTTCCATAAACAAGCATCCAGAATGAAGTTTCTTGACATAATGTAAGAGTCTCCAAAGGAAGCTGATATAGGTCCAATGACTGTGAGAGGTACTATCACTATAGATTCATCTTTAGTAGCTGCATTATTTGATACTGGTTTGTATCAATCTCTCATATCGATATGTATTGTAAACTTGCTAAATATTTCTACAAAGATTTTCACTTATGTGATGGAAATTACTACACCCCTTGAGATGAAGAGAGAGCAGGGCCTTTGTTGTTCTATAAGTATATTCTCTTTATTTGTAATTTAGCTTACCAAAAATTTTATGGTTCTTGACATAAAATATACTAAATTCATTCTTGGGATGGATTTGATCATTTGTAATAAGAACTTAATTGACTATTATCTTTTATGGTTCTCCTTTAATATTCACAATGGGTTGTTCCATGTCTTTATGGGGGAATGGGACCCATCATGTTTCATTTTGATCTGGAGTGGTAATATTTGATTGATAATCTCCCTCTAATTGTCCTCAAGTTTCCTGATGTTTTCCTTGTGATTTATCTTATTTTACACTAATAATATAAATATATTTTTCTATTAATTTAGTTCCTAATAATAAATAGGTGTCTATTCCTTCTTACCATATTGAACAAGATGAACTGAATGAGTTGAGGACTATGTTGGATGATCTATTAGAGAAAGGATTTATATTCTTGAGTATGTCAACTTAGGTTGGACTCTTCTATTTGTGAATAAATATGATGGAATACTTCTCCTCTATGTTGATTACTAGAAACAAAATCAAGTTACGGTGCAGAAAATGTATCCATTAACATGGAATGATGATCTATCTGACCAATTGAAGGGGAAAAGTGGTTTTCAAAGATCAACCTTCGATTTGGTTATCATGAGTTGAGAATAAAAGAAATAGATATTTATAAGACCAAATTCAATAATTGGTTTTCACATTATGAGGAACTTATCATGGCAATTGGTCTGACCAATTATCATGTAGTATTCATAGTTTTGATTAACAGACATTTCCAAGAGTACGTTGACATGTTCATGGTGGTTTTTGTGGACAACACTCTAGTTTAATCTTTGTTAGAGGAGGAACATGTGTGTAACCTGAGAAAAGTTATAGAAATATTGAGAAATCACCAAATATATACCAAGATATTGAAATGTAATTTTTGGATTCATGAAGTGAATTTATTGGGACACATGGTCTCTAAAAATGGTATTTTAGTTGATACGAAGAACGTGAAAATTGTTATAACATGTGAGTAACCATAGAATGTTTTTTTAGATTTAGAGATTCTTAGGTTTAGCGGGGTATCATCACCACTTTTTAAAGGATTTCTTGAAGTTGGATTATCTAATGAATGCTCCCAATTAGAAGGTGGTGAAGTTCACTTGCGATGATAAATGTGAGATTTCTTTTTGTTCCAATAAAATGTATTTTAACTTTTATGTTGATGTTGAATCTTCCAGAGGATGGACATGGCTATGTGGTATTTTCTGAGGTATTAGGTTTGGGTATGGGATGTGTTCTTATGCTAGGTGATCATGTGGCAACCTATGGTTATCGAAAACTTAGAACATAGAAAAATAATTATCCATCCCATGACACTAAACTTTTATCTATGATGCATTAACTTAAGAATTGGATGCATTACCTTTTTAGAGAAATATTTACCATGTTTTCTGACCAAAGGAGCTTGAGTTATATCTTCTCTTAAAAATATTTGAACATTCATTAGAGGTTTTGGGTGGAGTACCTATTGTATTTTGATTTCGACATTACCTATACCTCGGGGAACTAGAATTTCATTGCTCTTGATTTGAGTAGGATACTTCTAACCCATTCCATGAAAGAATCATCAGTAGAGTGTAACTTGAGTGATACTTTTTCATAGTTTCATTTAGGTGTCTGAGAATAATATACCATGGTTCTCTTGACATATTTTTAGTTAAACTTCACTTTTCTCAAGATGATTATCTAGGATCTGTAATTTGATGTTGATTTCCCTAGCATTAGGGACTCTCTTTATGGTGGGGAGACCATTAATGAGTGGAGATTCTCTTATAAGGAAATCCTATGTTTTTATAATCAGTTTGATGTACGTTTTTCTGTAAGGAAGTATATATTGGGTTATGTGATAATTTTAAGTGGGTAGTGCACCCTGGAACCAAAAATACTTTTTATGATATGAATTGATTATTATGGTATCATATTATGAGACTTGAAATCACTGAATTTGTTTCACAGTATTATAACTATCAGCCAATCCAAGCTGAGCACCAAAGACCTCCAGGTTTGCTTCAACCACTTATACTTCCAACTTGGAAGTGCGATGATATCACTATATACTTTTTGGTTTGGTTTTTGTATACCCCATAGAAAGAGAATATGATATTGGTTTTGATCGATTAGATGAAAAAATAGAATCATTTTTTACCCCTTCATAATAAACCCAATGTTTAGGATTTGGGATGTCTCTATGTGCATGAGATTATCTGATTTCATAGAGCCCCTTATTCTATTATCTCGGATAGGTATCCCCATTTTACAACTCAATTTTAGATAGGCATCCAAGAGACACTCGGATATCAAGTATATTTAGGCATAACATATCATCCACATATGCATATTCAGATAGAACATGCAATATAGATTCTTGAGGACATGCTTCATGCCCATGTCCTCAATTTTTTTTGGAGTTTGCGGTGTCCAATTGGGACTATTTGAGTTTTCTTATAATAATATTTACCAATCTTAAATTTTGCTAGATCCTTTTGAGACCTATTACTCCAGGAATATTAAATATCCACTGTGTTGGTTAGAGATTGGTGAAGCTTCATTGGCTAGACCGAGTTTGGTCCAACATAAGACAAAAATTTTCATTTGATTTATCAGATACTGTTGATGTCTTAGATCCGATATAAATATTATGATAATCTTTGTAGGTGACATTTGGAGTTTTTAGTTGTTGAACATGTGTTTTGTAGAGTTTCACCCCATTTGGGTCATCAACATCTTGTAAAAAAGGGGTTGTTGGCACCATGATTTGTGGGATTTTTTGAGGTTATTAAACATGCGGGTAAAGTAGACTATCTTTTATTACTTACACCAAAGTTTACATTGATACATAATGTGTTACAGTTATTTTATCTTCTAAAGTATCATTTTGACCCATCTCATGTCTTGAGCTGAGAGGATCTTGATATTGATCCTGATTTATCAGTGACCAATCATCATGTCAGGATAGTTGATTTGGAGATAAATGTACTTCATGGCAGGATGATACCTTTGGTACAGGTAATATGGTGGCATGATTCCGATTCTCATGGGACTTGTGAGTGGGATTCACTAATGAGAGAGTAGTGACCTCATCTTTATGTTATGGAAACTTCTTAATAGGATTTATTGGGACAAAAAGTTTTTATAGTTGGGAAGTTATAACATCTTATTACATTGTTCATAGTATTAATATACCCTTGTTTTAATAGCCTTTTGATTAGGTTTTTTTGGGGAGTTTCAAGTGATATTTGGAGAATTTTGGAATCTCTTTGGACTATGCTTGATTAGCGCACAGTTAGGGAAAATAATGCGGTTTTACCTAGGAATCCATGAACCCTATTGAAAGTCACTAGAAGGGGGTGCATGATTTTCTTAACTATGTAGCCATCCCCTCAAAACCATTCACCCAAGGATAGTGAGGGTTTTTATAGTTATCACATAGTAAATAAAAATTTTCATCCAAACCATTCACCCCATGTAGATGCTTAGTAGGGGCACATAGTTTGGGTGCACATTTTTTCTAACTCGTGACCCTCCCCCTAAAACCTTGTACGTAGTTTTAAATTTTAATGAAATTTATTTTAAAAATAAAAAAACCTCATTTAAGATTACTAATCCACCCATTCAATGATGACATGATTCTTTGGTCCTTGGAGTCTCTCAGGAAATGATTTTGTCTCCCCCAACATCCTCCTTCTAAGAACCCAAGTGCAGGTGGAAGATCTGATCCCTCTCTAATAAGTGGATATCCTATTATTTGTTTTATTTTGACATTTCTTTGTAGACTACATATAGAGTTTTTTATCATCATGTTATTGATGTATCAAAACTACATTTTTTTGGATCTTTATTTTAGGTTGTGTTCCTAGATCTCATTCATCCCACTCTTCATTGGCATTCCCCATTGCGAGTGGTGTGAATTGTGATTCTTTGATCTAAAGGTAGGTGGTTCAATAATTCCTTATCCTATGATTGAAATCTTTAATTGATTGATTTAATTTAAATTAGTTTTTAATTTAATTTAAAATATGTATGGGTGATTATTTGATCTTTGATTTGAAATGGGCATGGAAATTGAGGGAAACCCTGATTTTGATTGAATTGAATGTTTGGGGAGAATTTATAAAAAATTATGGATTGATTTCAAAACAATTTGGATGAAATTATTTTATCTTTATTTTGATAAAAATGGATTAAATCAGAATGTGATTTTAAATGGAATGAAATGATGAAAACGTATCATTTGGTTTTGAAATGAGAATGGCATGTTGAACATTTAAATTAGGCAATTATATTATTAAATTATTGATTTCAAATTTTATTGATTGAATGATTGATTTATTGAAGCACAAGTATACCTAGGTAGTTATTAGGTAACTGGGAAAAGCATTATCAAATATTTAACTCCTAGAAAATGGACTTATGATAACAACACTAACTTAACCAAGATCGTCTTGATTTCCCGTAGTGGCTCCCCTAATGGGGTGCATATTTATTTCCTGTAGTGGCTCCCCAAATTGGGTGATTATTTGAGTATGTAAACATATTTAGATCCATGTTTATAAATGGGACGTGTAAGGATACTATTACCAAATAAACTAACGTACCAAGGTGCTCTTTTTCATGGTTCTTTCATTACTCAATTTTATTATACATGACATTGATTTTTTGATATTTTTTATTCATAAAAACTGATTTATACAAACTGATTTATATAAAATGTTCATTTAGTAATATTTGATAGTTGTTTTGATATATCTTACATCTATTTGAATGAGAGAATGTTTTGGCTTTACATATTCATATGAAAAAACATTCATTTTTTATTTAAATTGATACCATAATTGGTAAATTTTCATGTTATTGATTATGAATCACTTGGTGAGACCCCATTGGGTTTTATATTTCACACCATATATTTTACATCAGTTATTTGTAGATTATATTTTTCTAGGTCTGAGTAAAGGTAAATTTCCACTTATATGGGGTGTTTGTTCATAAACTTTTAGACCATGGAGTGATGATGGTGACTGTTTGAGATATTATCCACTTATTACATGGGATGTTTGAGTTTTTATATTCTCAGTTATTTAGTACTTTGATGATGTACTTATTTGGGTTTTGTTATTCCTATTGATTTAGGTATTTTCTTATTTTGGAGTGTTGAGAATATTTACTTGTAATATTTTATCATCCACTGTTTTGTGGAAAATACATTCCCTCTTTGATAATGTATTATGCTTGGTGCTAGTCACCAACCTGTGGGGATCAGTAATGCCCTTCAGGACATATCAGTGCCGACTCGAGTATTAGAGTACTAGGTTATTTGGGATGGTTTGTGAAAATTATTATTATGAAAAATTAGTTTTTAAAAATATATAAAATAAATTCATTGGTTATCAATTGGTTAGAAATGAAAATAAAACCATTTTAAGGAAAAAGAAATATCTTACTCAAAAGACACGTTTATGCGTTCAATGTGTTTTCTATTAATAAATTAAATTTATCACTATGGATGAATGATTTCAATTAAAGGTGATGGTAATATATTGAATAAAATAATTTATCATTCATTTAATGGTTTTACAAATCATGATATGAGAATAAATTTAGTGTTTTTCTTAAAAAATAATTTTTCTAAAAATGATTTTTTCTGTTTTGCGTAATTATTTTCAAATGAATTTATTCGACTAATAGAAATTAGATTTGATAAATTCGTTTCAATATTTGGAATCATAATATTAAAATTTGGCAGTGATTCCACTTTCATTTTGAGTCATTATAATTAGTAACTATGGTAAATTTTGTTACCTTAGTTAAGATTAAGAAAGTTAAATGAGGGGATAAAATAAATGATAAGGTTTAAAATATCACATAAATTTTTCTAAATTTTACTAGTTGAAGTTATTTTGACCTTAAATTAATTTATATTCGAACCATTGGTAATTTGGTTCCACATTCACTTGATTATGACTTTATTATATTTTTATGTTTTATGTATTTATAAGTTTTTCACCCACCTCACTTATAAAAGGAGGTCCTCTTATCCTCACCCCTTTTCAAATTTTGAGAAATATATTTTATCCAATCCATTCCCAAACACCTTAATAAATTCCATCTCTATTTTATACAGCTTTTGGTATTACCAAATCAAATTTTCTCACCAATATGACTGTTATTTTATTCTAATCTTCTGTTAAAATTTTCCATGGTTATATTAATTTTTTATCATTATTTTAGAAATTTTTATTTTTAAATAAATCATTGTAAAATGATATTTTCCCCTATTTTCCAATAAATGTCACAATGATATTTTTAAAGTATTTTTCATCTAGGTAAATATCCTTTTTTTCTCTTATAATTCAATGGGGATATTATCTAATGAAACCAACCATGTTATTTCTCTAGATGGATTAAGATTATGTGAATATGAAATAGTTAGCAAACTCATTTTTTCCCATAGGTTATGATATGATTAATTAATGAATGTTTTTTTGATTTTTGACGCATATATATATGGTTTTCATTATGTGATGGTTGGGTCCATTAAATTCATCCAATGAATTATGTAATAATTGATATATCCTGAGATAAAATGGACGAGAATTGGGAGTGAAACCAGTTCAATATGGGACTATTTATACTATTATAGTATTGGGAATGAACTATAACTATAATATGTTGGGACAAAGTCGGATGGATAAGAAATTAAGAAGAGTTTTTTGTTACAAAGTGTTGTATTTTGTTGTCAAAGAAGATAAATCAATTCACTTTGTTAAGGACTTGAAAATTAGACGATGCTTCGCTGATTTGTATTTCAATAATATCATAAGTTAGGAGAAATTTTGATGCAAGCCATATGAAGGAAAGGGGGATTAAAATGTGATGCTAGTCATATTCAGTTTTGATTGGAATGAAAGATGCTAGTAAAAGACATGGAAGTTGTAGTACTTCCTGTTGAAAATATGACGATTCTAAAGATGTTCGATCAAAGGAAACATATAATGATAGTGGATTTAGTGATGAAATATGAATAATTGTTATAGGACGCAGCAAAGATAGCAATGGAAAAGGAATGAACAGTATAAAGGCGGCATAGAAGAACTTTTTAATGTGGCACCATTTTCCAGTGTTTGCAAAATTTTAGAGCTTGAAAATCGGGAGATGAAGAATTGTGTTTTTGGAAAAGGATTTTGCATGCAAGTTTGAATATGGATTGGTATGTTGTTCTGAAGTAGAGTTCCATGATTCAAACATCAAAATCCAGCAAAGGAGAGGCTTGTGCGAAAGACTGGTTTTTGCGCGCAAGATTGGTTTTTGCGCGCAAGATTGATGGGAGTTTGGAATGTTGCGTGAAAGGCATGATTCGAGGTATAAATTTCAAAATATGGAAAAGGAATGATGTGCATGAAATATTCAAGAAGTGAAAGAAAGATGAGGTTGGTGCGAAAGAGACTTACGTTCCCAATGCAAGGTCAAATGGGGGTTTGCGTGACAAGTCAGGATCTTGCACAACACATCAGAGTTTTTGTACACGGGGGTTGACGAGGTCCATAAATAAGTGTTTCCACCCTCACATTTTGTGTGCTCGACACTTAGAGAAATACTAAGCTCTGAGGCATGGAAATATATTAAGAAAAGAAGATTGTGAGAAATAAATAGAGTTGCACGCAAGAAGGAGAAGTTGCATGCAAGAAGAGAGCTGCACACAAGGTTGAAGTTGCGTGCAAGAGGTGTTTTTAAAATAAAGTCAAATCTTGTGCACCTGGAATAAAATTTGCATGCAAGACACCTAAAAGGGTGCACACAAAATTTGGGGTCTTTGCATATATTCAGATGTGCATAAGATCGTTCTTACCGGCTTCGGGGTACGAAAGTGAAGATTTGTACTTCAAAGATTTCACTTATTCAATTGTAATGAAGAACTGAAATACTATAATTCCCAATTTGTGCTAAGAGGGTGCACACACACTTGAGTATTGTTTTCCAAGTTCTATACGAGTGTAAGGGTATATCTTACTCATTGTATTCCACATCAAAAGGATTATTTTCTAGTGGATTGTGTGGTACTGGATTATTTCCCCACTATAACAAGGGCGTAGCTACTCTTGTTGAGTAGTGAACCTTGTAAATATTATGTTCCTATGGTTGTGTGTGTTAATTAGGGAAGAAACTATTTAACAGGAGGTGAATGTTGTTCCAAAAAGAAGGAAACATAAAAGGAATAATATTTCACAGATTCACCCCCTCCCCCTCTTAGTGATACTTAGATCCTGACTGGTAACTTCAATTTGTATCAGAGCCAAGTTGTCTTTGTTTTTTCATTTATGAAGTTTTGAAGAGAGGTTTTGATGGAGAATCTGAATTGCATGAATAGTAAGGGGATTACGATATTTTATGGGAAGAACTATCATATCTGGAAAGATAGAATGATGCCTTATCTTATATCTCTTGGATATGAAGTTCATGAAACTACAACAGATGGATTTCTTGATATTAATGACAAGGTTCCTATTAATCCTATTGATAAGAAGTATCTTGAGAATGATGGAAGAGCTAAAAATTAATTACTCTCATCTCTTTCAAAGAGTGAATTTTTAAGAGGTAAAGGTGTTGCTACAACCAAAGGAATCTGGGACAAACTGAAAAACATCTATAAAGGATATAAAAAAGTGAATAAGTCTAAACTTAAAATCTGGAGGCTGAAGTATGAAGACATAAAGATGGGTGAGCATGAATAAGTTGGGGACTTATTTACAAGGATAAACGACATTGTTAGTACAATCAGATGTCTTGGTGAAAAGTTTGAATATTCTACAGTTGTTGAAAAGATCACGAGAATTCTTCCCAACAAATTTGATGCTAATGTTTCGTCATTGGAAGACGGAGATCCAGAAATGTTATCTCTGGATGATTTGAATATCACTCTCATTACTTATGAAATGAGAAGGGAGAAGACTATGAAGAGAAAAGAAAAAGATGATAGAGAAATGTCATTCAGTGAAGAAAAGAAAGAAAAGTCAAATAAAATTCTTGTTGAAGATGATGATGGTGAATCCGACTATGAAAATGAGGTATCTCAAAATTTTGATGAAATATTGTTCTTGTTTTCTAAAAATGTGAAATGTGGAATTTGGAAATACAAAGGGAAACTCTCTTTGAAATTTTTTGAATGTGGAGTTGTTGGGCACTTTGCGGATAGCTTCCCTCAAAAAGAAAAATATAAAGATAGCGATGAAGAAGATAGAAGACCAAGAAGGTCATGTAATAAATAGGCTGGAAAAGATAAATATTTTGGAATAGGTAAGGATACAAAGTTCTTCAAATAAAAAAGAATAACCTTTTTTTAAAAAAATTAACAAGATGATGATAGTGAGACTGAATCTGAAAAATCTATTATTGAGAAAGCTATAGAGATTACCTTTTTGTAATAGTGAATAATGATGATTATGGGAGTAGTAGTACTGAAGAGGAAGAAACTCAACTTGGACAGTATCCAAAAGAAGATCTAAAGGAATGTTTGAGAATGATTAGAAGGCTTGAGAAGGAAATATGGAAATTGACAAATGAAAACTCTTCATCAAATGACCAAGAATGTTTTCCTGACAAGATAGAAAAATTTAAAAAGAGATGGATGATCTGAAAAATTATCTTGAGAGAGAAAAGAATCGTAATGATCATCTGGAAGTAAAGATGAAGGAAAAAGAAGATGAGTTGGAACATGTCCAACATAAACTTTCTAAAGCTGAGGAAATGAACACAATGTTCAAAAATTCTGTTACAGACATTGGTGAATGTTCTGCTAATAATGAGCCTAATAAGGATTAAAAAAGTTGCCTTCAAAAGTTGAAAAGAAAGATGGAATGGGTACTGATATGAGACATGTTGGAAAGGCTATGGATGTGGTCAAAGTTATCAATACTGAAAAATCATAAGCATCTAAAAATCATGAGTCCTAAAAGATTTCAATCACTTCTGGGTGTAGTAAGACTGAAAAGAAATCTGAGCTGAAGAAGAAAGTTAAAATTGAAAATATGAAGGTTGACAGACAACAGAATTCCCGTAAGAAGATTGCTGATAATCATGTTCACAACTCCAGTCATTATGGATTTTTTTTGAGGAAAATATTCATTCCATGGATATTTCTAGTATTTTGGTAGATTTGGGCACATGGCTAATATGTGTTGGTTTAACCAACAAAATTAAAAATATTACACAAGTTTTGGAAGACAAGGATTGAGGGGGAGTAAATCATTTCAAAAGAGAATATCTCTAAATAAATTTCAGATGATATCAGAGAAGGTTGGTTTGAAAGTTGATAATAGGTTCCAACCAATGGAAACTATTTGTGAAAGATGTGATCGACATGGACGTCTTGCTAAGGGCTACCTTATTGTGTTGACAGAGAAAAAAATGTTTCTTAATAATACTCAAAATCTAGAGTTTTTAAAAGCAAAAAGGAATAGGTCTTCTATATTTTAAAATAAATAGTTCATGGTTGCCTGGCGAGAACACTTGGCTAGGAAATTTGAGGAAGCACAACATTAAGTGGAAGGAAAGGAGGTACAAAAATATTTCATTGTTGAAACTGCTTTGAAAGATACAAAATGAGATCATCCATGGATTCTTGATAGTAGGTGTTCCTCTCATATGAAATGAGACTTAATGTTACTAAATAATGTGAAATACTTCAAAGAAGGAACAATAACATTTGTAAACGATGAATCTCTAAGGATCAATGGTGTTGGATCAGCCATTATTGGAAAAGAAAAGATGAAATCTAGGAAAAAACTATATGTTGATGGGATGAAACATAACTTTCTATGTCTGTGAGAGATTTGTGATGAGGGAAACAAAGTTATCTTCAGAAAATATGGTTTTTTTTGGAAACGTGAAAATGATTGAAATATAGTTACAAGAGGCTAACATACAATTGGGAATTTTTTCCAAGTTGGTGAAGTGAAGAACTTTTGTTACATGGGTATGGTGGATGAAAATCAGTTATGACACAAAAGGATAGGACATATGTGTCAGAGAAATATGTGTAATTTATCAAAGAGAGATAGTGTCTGAGATATTCCTGATTTATCAAGAATAAGAGATTGGTGTTGCACTATTTGTGAGAAAGGGAAGATTATATACTCTATGCATAAGAGAGTTGAAATTTTCTCAAAAAGACCCTTGGAACTCATACATTCTGATATCTATGCACCAATGATCAAGCAATCTACAAATGGAGATAAGTACTTCATTACTTTCATTAACGACTTTACTCACATTACATGTGTTATATACATGAGACATAATTCAGATTATCCGAAAATGTTTAAGAGTTTCAGGAGAAAATCCTAGAAGGAATGTGAGTATTCTTTGAAGAAGTTGAGAAATAATAATGGTGGTGAGTATAATAATGAAGAGTTTTAAATTTATCTTGAGAATCATGGTATTTGTCTTGAGTTCAGTTGACCATACACACCTTAACAAAATGGGGTTTCTGAAAGAAATAATCGATGTTTTGTGGAAATAGGGAGAACTATGTTACATGAACATAATATTTCTCATTATTATGGAAGGTGAGCCATGCAAACAGTAGTGTATATTCAGAACCGATGTTTCTATAGGCCAAACTCAGATATGACCCCATAAAAAATGTTCTTTGGAAAGACCCCAAGTCTAAAACACTTAAGAGTTTTTGGGAGTCCATGCGTTATAAAGAAGAAAGGTGGAAACCTTGGAAAGTTTAAGCAAAGAGGAAATGATAGAATTTTTCTTAGCTATGCTGTGGAAGGATTGGGATATAGATTTCTCAAGAAAAAGAAGAACTATTGATTCTTTAGATGTAAAATTTGTTGAAAATATTGATAAATAAAATTAGTCATTTGTTGGTGTGGATGTTGAGCCGAATAGAGAAGATTTTTCTAACGATTCTAATAAATCTTCAGGCTGTGTTAATTGTACTCAGGAAGAGGAATCATACTTAGAAATATCAAGTGATGAGGATGATGTTTGAACAACTCATACTAGGATGAGGAAAAAAATGGTGGCTGAAAACATTATTAGAGATCCACATCAGAGGGTTCAAACAAGAAGAATAACTAATGCTATTACACACACTTATCTCTATTAAAAATTTGAACCGAATGATGTAAATGAAGAATTTTAGCATCCATAATGGGTCCAAGATATGAATGAAGAGCTTTATTAGATAGATAATAATGATACTTGGGAACTTGTACCCAAGCCAAACAACAATAACATTATTGGTTCAAAGTGGGTCTTTGAAAACAAACTGAATAAAGAAGGTGATGTAATAAGAAACAAAGAAAGATTCGTTTTCAAAGGGTATTCAAAAATTTAAGGCATTCATTTTGATGAAACATTTTCTCTGGTGGAAAGGTTAGAAACAATCAGAATATTTATTGATATTTCTACACAATGAGGTTACAAAATCATTTAAATGGATGTAAAATCCTCATTCTGGAATGTTGTCCTTGGTGATGAAGTTTACATTGATCAACCTTGTGGATTTTTTTATTGGAAAGGATGAAAGTTGTGTGTGCAAGTTGAAGAAGGATTTATATGGGATAAAACAGGATCTCAGGGAATAGTATTCTAAATTAGATAGTTTCTTGAGGAAGATGAATTTTTTGAAAGATAGATTTGAAAACAATCATTACATCAAGGAGTGTTAGGAGTTTTCACTGACCGTTATTGTTCATGTCGATGAAATTATCATTTTTGAGAATGATGAAAGATCATGTGAAAGATTTTCTGAGGAGATGAAGAAGTTA
Source organism: Viscum album (assembly GCA_963277665.1). NCBI lineage: Eukaryota > Viridiplantae > Streptophyta > Magnoliopsida > Santalales > Viscaceae > Viscum > Viscum album. The sequence continues at coordinate 491,051,212 of OY728120.1, forward strand.
TTTGAGATGTACATACTGGGAGAAATGAAATACTTCCTTGGGATACAAATTTCACAGAAGAAGAATCACATTTTTTGGTCTCCAGAAAAGCATGCTAAGGAACTTATGAAGAAGTTTGACATGGAAAATTATAATCTAGTGTCCACACCAATATCAGTGGGAACCAAGTTGTCTAAAGATGGAGTAGGAAAGGATGTTGATCATAAATAGTTTCAAAAGCTGATTGGAAGTATGTTGTATTTGAATGCCTCAGGACCTGACAACGTTTATGCTGTCACATTATGTGCAAGAATTCAGAGAACTCCTAAATAATCACATTTTATTACTGGAAAATGAATTCTCAAATATGTCAAAGGCACAAAATGTTTTGGAATCATGTATAATGGCATAAGAAATTTTGATCTATTCGGGTGTTCAGATGCCGATTGGGTAGGGAATGTTGATGATCGAAGATCCACATATAGTAATGTTTTATTTCTGGGGAAAAGTTTTGTTAGTTGGCATACCAAGAAAAAAAAATTCAGTAACTCTTAGCAGAGCTGAAGCTGAGTATGTTTCTTCTACTCAAGCTGCAACTCAACTAATGTGGATGAAGACTCAGTTAGAAGATCTACTTGTTGAAGTAAAGATACCCTTGCTCTTGGGTTGTTATAATCAAAGTGAAATCAATCTTACAAGGAATCTGGCACAACATTCACATTCAAAACACATTGACATAAAGTACCAATTTATCAAAGAGTAGGTGGAGAAGAATTAATTGGGGATAGAGTATGTTCCTACAACAAAACAAGTTGCTGACATATTCACAAAACCTTTACCGAAGGAACCATTCACTAAATTGAGATTGGATATGAGTGTCCAACCTCCTTCTCATCAAGGATGAGGTACATGTATCTATCCCCACTCTCATATTACTTTTGGATAGTGTTTTCAAGGGGGAGAATTGTTTCATAAATCTATCATTATGGAAGCATTCATAAAGGGGGAGTTGTGGGTAAGCTGTGAATCTGACATGTATGTGTGTGAACTATTCTAACTGGTAGTTGGAGTGGTTGTAGGAAACAATGTTTTTGTATTCTATGAATGTTGAATAAGTGAATAATGCTTAAGTAGAAGCTTGAAAGATGTTCTGAAGAAGGATAATGAGATATGATCATGAAATTTCACTGTCCCTGCTTTTGGACAGCATGGTTTTGGATGTCAATAATAATTATTTTTATAATTAGTTGGCTCACATAGGCATAGAATTATTGATAAGTAATCCATTACATGAGGCTACAGAGTTTAGTGATTTATGAATCTCGGTTGACAACAAAATCCAAAGGGGGAGATTGTTTGGACCCAGTTGGATGGATAAGAAAGTAAGAAGATTTTTCTGTCACAGAGTGTTGTCTTTTATTGTTAAAGAAGATAAATTAATTCACTTTGTTAAGGAATTGAAAATTAGAATATGCTTTGAAGATTTGTATTTCAAAAATATCATAGGTTAGGAGAAATTATGATACAAGATGTATGATGTAAAGGGGAAGTAATAGGTGATGCCAGTCATATTCAGTTTTGATTGGAATGAAAAATGCTAGTAGAAGACAGGGAAGTGGCAGCACTTCCCATTGAAAATACAAAGATGCTAAAGATGTTTGATCAAAGGATACATATCACGATAGTGTATTTTGTGATGAAAGATGAAGAATGGTTATGGGATGCAGTGAAGAGAGAAATGACAAAAGAAAAGACAATCTAGAGGTAGAACAAAAGAATGTTTTAAGGTGGATCTGTTTTCCTGTGCTTTCCAAATTTTAGATCCTGAAAATTGGGAGATGAAGAAATGTATTTTTGGAAAAGGATGTTGTGTGAAAGTTTGAATATAGATTGGTATGTTGCGCACAAGTTTAGTTCCATGATCCAAAAAAAATCAGACAAAGGAGAGGCTTGCACGAAAGATTGGTTTTGGCGCGCAAGATTGATTTTTGTGCGCAATATTGAATGGAGTTTGGAATGTTGCGCACAAGGCATGCTTCGAGGTCCAAACATTGAAAAATGGAAAAGGAATGAAGTGCGTGAATGATTGAAGACATGCGTGAAAGATTATGTTGGATTTAAAGATACTTACACGCCCAATGCGATGTCAAATGGGTTTTGCGCAATGCATTCAGATCTTGCACATCACATCAGGGTTTTTGTGCGTGGGGGTCGATGAGGTCTATAAATAAGAGGTGACCCTTTCAAATTTTGTGTTCTCGACAGTGAAAGAATTCCTGAGCTATGAGGTGTAGAAAAATATTAAGAAAAGGAGAGTGCCTGAAATAAATAGTGTTTATTGCAAGAAGGAGAAGTTGTGCACAAGAAGATAGCTGCACACAAGATTTAAATTGCGCGCAAGAGGTGTTTCACAACAAAAGTAAAATCTTGCATGTGTGTCATAAAAGTTGCACGCAAGATATCTAAAAGGATGCATGTAAGGTTTGGGGTCTTTGCACGTATTCCGTTGTGCATAATATAGTTCTTACCAGCTTCTGGGTAATAAAGTGATGTTTTGTACTTCAAAGAATACCTATGTTCAATTTTAAAGAATCACTGAAATACTGTAATTCCCTATTTTTGCAAAGAGGATGCACACACACTTGAGGATTTTTTTCTAAGTGTTACATGTGTTTATGGTCATATCTTACTCATTGTATTCCACATCAAAGGATTATTATCTAGTAGATTGTGTGATACTAAATAATTTCCGTAACATACAAAGGACGTAGCTACTCTTATTGAGTAGTGAAACTTGTAACTCTTTTGTTCCTATGGTTGTTTGTGTTCAGCAGGGAAGAAAATTTTTAATAGGAGGTGAAGGTTGTTTCAAAAAGAAGGAAACATAAAAAGAAAAAGATATCACTAATTCACCTCCTCCCCCTCTCCGTGATATTTAGATCCTGACCGGGAACTTCATAATAATGATGAAATATGGAGTGAACCCAATCCAATATGGGTGTCCAATATTATAGTCTTTGAAGTGAAACTTAAATAATGAAATTATTTTATATGATTATGATTATATGAAAATTCTTATGAAATGTTCTTATTCTTATGATATTCTCTCATGGATTAGGATTGATTAATGACAATTCCTCACTCTTATGACTCTTGTATTTTGAAATAGAAAATATTTATGTCATGAATCCTGATTTATAGTCTATGAATAATTGGTTATGAATATTTTAATTTATAATCATGATATCATTTGTTAAGCATATCTTATTATTGTATATGATCACCAACTGATATCTCCTATGTTGACCCTTATTGAACATTTGTGCTCACCCTTTCTTATGTTTCCATTTTCTCTAGGTAATGAAGAAAGGTTTTAAGTAATAAATGTTTAAAAAGGGTATTATGAGAGAATAAATTTATGGGATATGTTTAATATATTATATAAAATAAGTTGATTATGTATATTGTATCTAAATATGATAAATCATTACTATCCTTGGGTGTGTATAATTGTTTTATGTATTGAATATTCATATAAATTGATATAGTATTTATATATGTTATGATCAGATCAACTAAAATACTAGGTGATAAATAATCACCATTCATCAATCACTAATCCCTAGGAGGAAATACTATGTGATCTATTGTCATCAAGTGAAATTTCCAAACCCTTGGTTATATTCTAGGAGTCCCACAGTCATAATGCGTAAAATCTAGATCCTCAACATACCATATATAACATAAATCTTAGAGGGGTAGAACATCCCTCTCATGACATCTCTTATAGTGAATATCACCAATGTGGGGTTTCTTTTTAAACCCTTGTTGTAAATAATGTTGGCCTCTCAAGAGCATGTCCTATAATCATCATAGCTATAATAGGCTCAAATTACTATTTCAACCTATAAGGTGACACCCATAATCATCACTACCTACATCCTATATACACCCTATCACTAGGGTCAACATATCACTAGGGTACCCACCAAAGTCCCTTAGGTATCATCATATTTATGAAACCCTTTATGGGTCTTGTTATCTCAAAAAAAAATGCCCGAGTCAACACCAATCACTCAAAGGGAATAATGTCCCTCGACATCGTCAAGTCTCATTGAGGCCTATTTGGCCTCCCATAAAAATCCTCAAATCGGAGACGGATAATTCCCATTACCTTCCCATATCATTTTAGTTTGGTCCTCACACCTAATATTACCACAAGTTTCATAGGGCCTACCCACCCAAGTTATCACATCTTAGTGGGGGATTAACACTCTCTAGAATGTCATCTCATCAATCTCGTTGACTTTACTAAGGTTCCCCATAACCACACACTCGGATCAGGTGCTAAAAGGCATACATTAAAAAATTAACATAGACACTAAGTGATATTACCCATGATAAACCTTTAAAATTTTAAAATTAGTATTACATATAACAAACATCTCAAACAACTTAGAGAACCTTTTGGTTTGTTTTCTTTAAAGACTAGTTTCATAGGCAACTTATTTTAAAAAGCTTTTGAATATTTATCTATAATTGAATCATATAACTATTCCAAATAAAATTATCATAGGTAACAATCGCCTTCATAAAATTTGGAATGAATTAAAAAGAAAGGGGTGAGCTTAAAATCTCAATAAGGGAAAACATAAGTGATACTATTAAATGATCATAAGTTAGTATAAGATGAATATATGGGTGAAATAAAGAAACATTAGAAAATTATATTCAATAAAGAATCTATCATAATCATGTAATAAGTTAGGTAATAAAAATAAAATTGTGGAATATCTTAGGAAAGAGAGAAAAAAATGGAATGAATTATATCCTTAAAAGATGTGAATAATAGAATGGTTTCATAAGATGGGAAAAAACTTAAATATATAGGAAAACTAGAACCATAGGATAAATTTGTGAGAAAAATAATTTTTCCGACAAATATGTGAATAATATCATTATTTACATGACAAAAAATGTGATAGAACTCATTATTCTAATGCTTATATAAACAAACTCATTATGTTCATGCCTTGAAATGTGAGCAAACTCATTATTCCCACACATATGTGAACAAACTAATAATGTTTCTTCTTAAATATCTCATGATATATCAACTTAAACCAATTAATTTCCAGATGATATACGACCTCACTAATCATCATCCTTACAAATGTGTTCCATAAGTAAAAATCATTCTTTATAAAGAACCCCTAGAAAAAATGGGTTTCATATCCCTTTTTAATAGAACCATATAAGGAAAACATTAATAATTGCATTAATAATCATAACATGATATACCTATATAATAGAAATGGGTATCTAAAGATATTCAGTAAATTTATAGGTAAATACCATTCAATCGTGATAAAATAGCATATAGTATTTACACAAAATAGATAAAGGGTGTATGGTTAAGTAAATAATTTACCCAATCAATAGTTATATGGAGTCCAAGTGAATTACCTTTAATAAAAGTTATGAATTATAGTGTATTCACAAACTAGGGACATTGAAAGAAAAATCATAAACAACCAATGACTAGGAAAGACAAATACAGTAATGAATTTCCATGAGTTCAATCCAACAAAATAGTATAATGGAATTTAGAGTTTAATTCAATAAAGGAAATTTCAAAGTGAATATTTTTTTAGATGAGGAGGAAAATTTATGGATAAAAATGTTTTTAGAAGATTACAACCAAGTAGAGATTTTATGACTCAAGGATAAATAAATTGACTTGGGAAATATATTATGGCCTGATTGATATTAAAATTTAAACTCCTTGAATGAAATAGAAATAAAAAGAAAAAGAAAAATATCATGAATAAAAGATATTTCATGGAATAATAAATCAATTAGGTAGCTTATAAATTATATAAATAAAATTAGCTGCATAATAAAAATTCACATCAATGAAGGGAGTTTGAGATGAGAAAACCATTACGATATTTTTAAATTTTGTGTCAAAACCTTATGTGAGAAATAACATGGAATAGAAAACTGAATATAATTAAATATAATATAATCATGATATAAAATTAGAATAGGGAAATAATTTCACCATACAAAATAAAATATGGTGTATAACACAAATATGTCTCAAGGAATTAAAATTTGAGACAAATAAGCATGACAATATTAGAAACTTTCAAATTAAAACCACATAAAGAATATGATTTAAAATGAAACATTAAATATCATGAATAATGAGAGGTTAATGATACAAAATATTAAAAGGGAATTAGATAGACCATTATAAATAGAACATGGTATATAATAAGAAATATGTCTGAGGAAAAAAAATTGATACAAGAAACCCTTACCATGTTTCCCCGCTTAGTCAAATACCCTTTAAGATCCTATATATCAAACATAAATATATTAATATTTTATTTCATAACCTTATTAAAGAATATTAGCTTTTATATACTTCATTTATGATAATTTATTATGAATATATAACATACTTATAACTTAGTTTTACCATCGGGTGTTTGTAGCTTCAACTGTTTCACACATGATTTATGTTATCGATTTTAGAACCCATTATTATATAATAGTTTAGAAAATTACTATATAATTTAACAAAATTGAATATTTAATATATATTTATTTATAAGTCCCTTATATCATATCATACATGTATTTTTATGTAATGTGAAAGTGGATTCAATGTAGTCTTATTTCGTGAATTTTAGCGATCGAAGATGATATTTTATTAATAAGTCATTGCATAATATAAACTTTACAGAATCATATTAAAATTATTATTTTCTTATTAAATTATAACTATATTAGTATTTAGTTTCCCATATTCATCCAAGATATATTTTTATATTATTATTTAAGTAGATGGCCAAATCAACTCAAACACGAACATGCTATAAATCGATGGGTGATTATGGTTATGGAAGTTTATAATAACATTATAAAAAAATAATAATGATATTATATAAATGTTTCTATTTTGTTGAATGATATTTGAATAGTCTTTGATAAATAATGAAAATTAGGATGAAAAGAAAAAAAAATATACTTAGTAGAGGCGGTAGTCCGCATAAGCATGATTAACATTTTAATTTCAAAACTAATGAGAGGGAATGAAGGCATATTATAACATTTCTCTTCATAATAATAATCAGAATATATATGTCGCATTTATTCTTCAATTCCATCCTTATAACTAGTGAATAGTAGTGGTGGTGAAAAACAGAATTCATCGATTCGTGGAAGCGATAGCCCATAGAAACACACAATCAAAATTATTTTGTTTTTCTAGGTCGAAAGTAAGAAGTAAATAATGGTTTAAAAATTAATATAATGACACTTTGGTATACCAATGATAATTGTTTTTATTATATTACTATTTTTAGGATAGTTTTGGAATATAAATATTAAGTGGAAAAGGTTAAGGATTATGTAACACTCACATTGGGACCTTGAACATTCTCTTAAAAGATTGCTTGAGTGACCAGAGGATTATTAACTTAAGATCAGATTATATTAGTAGAAAAATTTCAGAGTTTCAGGGATAAATTAAAATGAACTATTGTGTTATGAATTGGTGGACGTTTTCTTCTTTTATAAGTGAAGATAATTGTAATTTTGGGAGTAACCATTACGTTTCAATAATGGAATGTCAATGTTCAAGGGTCAAGGGTTCCAAAAGTTGAAAATAATAAATTTGAAATGGTATTTCTGTATAAAATCCTATCCACCCTTAATTATGAGACAATATTGGGTTATTTTTATTTTTCTTTTTTACTTTTATAACTTTTACCCTTCTGTGATTTTACCTTGGTAATTAATTTTTAACATTGGTAATTAATTTTTTTGGCCAAAATGGAAATTAAAATTATCACCTAATTTATAAATTCTAATTTAAAATATAAAATTTATTTTATCAAATAAAAAATCTAAGGTTTATAAATGTTTATTTCATCATTTACCCACATGGTGTGTGAAAATAGTTTTTATAAAATGTGTGTTTTTATGATTAAAATTTTTATATAGGTTAAAATTATCTACGATATTTAATTTCATAAAATAAATTGGTTTATTATAAAATTAATTAATATTTTTTCTTTCAAATTAATCTAAAATAGTGTTTTACATTAATATTTTTTAATTAAAAGAAAAACCAGAAACTATTTTTTAATTGGAATAAAATGCTACTTGAGTTCTAAAAATTAAACTTTGGTATTATAAGTTAAAGATACTAATTTTTAAAATATATTTTTACTTCTTAAATAAATCATAATTAATTAAAAGGTTTTATAAACTTATAGGCCTTTCTAATATATTGATAATATCATAAAATTTATAATTTTGGTAAAATCTATATATTTCACCATTCACTTAAAAATTAATTATTTCTGAAAAATCACAAAAAATTAATACTATGATAATTATAAAATTATTAATTAAAAAATGATTTTATTTTTATCAAATTATAATTATAAAATTTATATAATTATCTTTTTTAAATTTAAATTAAAATTACCATGAAAAATGTTTTTATTGAAAAATTTCGTTTTTATAGATTAAGTTTTCAAAATATTTTTTCATTCCAATTTATTATTTTTATATTTTTAATATATTAGTTTATATACTAAAATAGTATATATTATCATTTAAAATAAGTTGATTTAAATTATTTTCTTAAAATATACAACACGTTTAAAAAAATTATTTAATAAAGAACAATTCATTTTTATATTAAATCACATTTATCATCTATCCTCTAAATATAGATATATTTTTTTACTAGAGGTTTTAATATTACTTTATTTAAATTATTCATCTAATATATCATGGTGCATTTTACTTCATTGTTACATGTGAAGTAGTTACGAAACAAAGTATTAATTTAGAAAGAAATATATTTTAAAATCTTAGGGTGTTACATTCTACCCCCTAAAATAAATTACATCCTTACAATTTTAATTATTACTCACTGATGAAATTTTTTGATGGTATTCTTAACATATTCATCATTTTTGAAATAAAATATAATATGATATCCACCATTCTCTCTTAGGATATATAAAGTTACTTATCTTTCCCCAAACAAGATTAATCATTCTTATAATCATATACCGAAGAATATATATATATATCATATATTCTCCATAACATGCCTTTCCCAAAACCATTTTATTCTACAAGACATTAAACCATTGTAAAATCACATATTATTCCAAAATTTAACCCAATATTTAACCCACAAATGGTATTAATATCTAGTTTATAAGGTCAAAAACTAGTTAATAATTATCATAATCGAAAAAATGAGACACATTTCACCAAAAATATGATAGATAATTTTTTTTAAATCAATAACCAATTCCATGGTCATCAATACTATCTATATCACTTCTATCAAAATCAATCATCCTTTTAAACCTAAGGGTTATACATCCCTCAACTATGTGATCTTAAATAGTTGTACCAAAATATATAATATTACCCTAAAGTCACTTTTCAAGGTCATTGATACCATTTAATTCATGTTTTCAAACATATTATAAAAAATTACTAGAGAAAAATTCTAATATGTTTCATATAATTTTCATAAATTTTAGAATTTACTAAAATATCCTTAATAAATATCACTAACTAATGAAAATATCTAAGAGTATCAATATTTAATTTATATTAAGATAAAAACTTAACTACCTTTGGTATTACTAGAAAACATATCTTTTCCAACATAATATGTATATACTAATAATATAAACCATTTATGTATCCTACCTTATTCTATTATAAGACATAGTTTTTAGATACATAAAATTATGAGATTAATTTTTGGGATTATATTTCAACTATATAAATAAAAAATGGTTATGATAATATCCAAAATATGAATATAAAAACATTAATCAGAAGATGTATCCTCCCATGAAACCTTCATTTTTAGTATATGGCAATTTCAGTTTAACCTATAATTCTCTTTTTTCAATTAACGATTATTCATTTTCATGTTTCTATTAAGTTATCTTACCAAATTTTTTAATATCATAATCAAATAATTTATAATGTTTTATTGGATGGAATTTTAATTAATTAGAGGATATCCTTCAGGGGTGTCAAATGAGGTGTATAGTTAGGCTTCTTTACCACGAACCGGGTGATAATCAAGTTTATAATAAATTCAAACTTTTTAGGATTAATATCCATATGTATATCAATTACAAATATTATACCCACTTATAGTATCCAGGTATAGATGTAATTTCAAATAGATCCCCAAATCTATACTTTACCAAAATTTCAAGATGTTATCATATACATAGACTTATCCCTTACATTCATACCATTGGTTTTCCTTAAATTTATATTATTCAAATAAAAAATACTAAAATAATACCTGAAAATAACTAAACAATCCATTGATACCAATTGAGGTTACCCAGACTTTCACCCACGAGTTCAGTGCTAAGAACACATACTTTTAAAATTTAAATTTGATACCAAGTGTGATGATCTAAGATAAATTTGCACATATTTTAGATTAGTATTACATATGAAAATAATCTCACATAACTATGATAAAATTTTGGTTTAGTGTCTTTGAGGAATAGTTAAATGGGAAAATTATTTTATAAAAATTAAAAATATTTATTCCTAATAGAGCTACAGTAGACTCCCTTTTAGAATTATCACAGGATAATTTCATCTTTATATCATAAGGAATGAAAAAAATAAGAAATAGGTGGTCTCAAATTCTCAGTAAGGGAAAAAATTAGTGATCAAAATCAATTATCATTAGTGAAAATATGGGTAAAATCATGATGTATATTAAAATCATACCCAATAAATTATAGATAATAAATTATTGAATAAGTCACAACATAACAAAAGTGAAAAATACCTTTAAAAAAGGAACAAACATAGAATGAAACATATAAAAAAACTAAAAACAACGTATAATGGTTGAATAAAATTAAAAACAAATTAATTATATGGAAACACCATAAGTATATGAAAATATTTTGAGAAAACTCATTATTCTCATTCTTATGTGAACAAAATCATTATGTAGATACCTGAAAATGTGAGAAAAAATTATTATTCCCATGACTATGTGAACAAGATCATTATGTCCATGATTAAAAAGGTGATTAATATCATTATTACCACACCTATGTGAATAAACTCATAATTCCAATTCCTAACTATCTGATGATATATTGACTTAAACCAATGCATTGGAGGGGAATAAAGGACCCCACCCATATTCATCCTTACATATCTGTTCCATAAGAAACCAATTATTCATCCTAAATAACCCAAGGAAATAAAATTGGTTTCAAATACATGTAAAATGAAATCATATAAGGATAAAATTAATAATTAAATCAATAAAAAATAATATACCCATGGAAAATAAATGTATATCCAAAGATATTTGGTAACTTTCTTGGTAAATACCCTTCAATCAAAATAATTGGGCATATGGTATTTTAACCATATAGATAAAGGGTATATAGTAAATTAAATAATTTTCCAAATCAATTTATGTATGAAATATATGGGAACACCCTTCAATAAAAGGAATTAAGTATATGATATTCATAGGGGAAGGGAATCAGAAGATAAATCATAAACACTCAATGATTGAGAAAATCAAAAACAGTAATCAATTTCCATATGTTTAGTATCCCAACCTAGTATAAGAGAATTTATTGGGTAATTAAATAATGTAAATATCAAAGTATATAAATATATTTAAGATAAAGATAATATTTAAGGATTAAAATGGCCTTAAAAGTTCATAACTAAGTAGATAATTTATGAATCAAGGAGATTGAATTTGAGTTTGGAAATCTTTCATGGGTCAAGTAAAATTTATATTGAAACCCCCTCAATCGGACGAATATTGAAATTAAACTTGAAATTAAATGAATTGAATTGATTTTATGTAATAATAAATAAAATGGGTAGCATATACACTATATAAATAAAATTAGATGCATAATATAAATACATCTCAAAGAGACGAGTTTGAGTTAAAAAACCCCTTACAACTTTTATAAATTTTGAGTTAAAACCCCATGATATAAAGAACAAAGAATAGAAAATTTAATAGTCTAAAATATAATATAATAATGATATAAAATCATAATTGTGTATTAAGTGTACTATATAAAATTAAACATGATGCATCACATAAATATGTCTCAAGGAATTGAAATTTAAGAGAAATAACCCTTATGACATTAGAAAATTTTGAATCAAAGCCTCTTTATGGATATGATTTCAAATGAAACATTAACTAACATTAATAATGAGAGTATCATGATAAAAAATATTAAATACGTAGTAGATAAACCATTCCAAATAAAACATGGTGTATAATAAGAAATATTTCCCAGGAAATTAAATTTGGGACAAGAAACCCTTACCTTATTTCCTCTCTTAATAAATTCACTATAAGATATAGTATACAAAATATAAATATCATAATATTCTACTTTATAAATTTATTCAAATACATTACCAATATTATAATTCAGCTGTGATAAATTATTATGAATATATTAGTTACTTATATCTTATTTTTACCATTAGGTGTTAATAGATTTAATTATTTCACGCATGCTTTATGATGTCAATTTTAGTACACATTCTTTGAAACCAAATTCATATTTACTAGATAGTTTAAGGAACTTTAATATATAACTTATAATTATTTATAAATCTTTTATCTCATTCAATAAGGGTTTTAGTCTTGTTGCGTGAAAGTGGATTCAGTGTTGACTTTTATTTCTATAATTTTAGCGATCAATGTTGATATTTTAATAATAATATAAATACTTAATAAAACCTTTTTAGAACCATAAAACAATTATTATTTGGTTATTATATTATAATAATATTATTATTTATGTTAACATAGTCATCCATGATATATTTTTATAACATCATCCATATAGGTGGTTAAAAAGAGCCAAACAATAACGCGTTCTGACTTGATTGATGAGTATGGTTTTGGAAGTGTATAATATCATTATAAAAGAATAATAGTGATATTATTTATATTATATTAACTTATTTAATCATATTTTAATATGTTTTTATAAATAATGAATATAAAGGCGAAAAATGGAACACGTTACTTCGTGGGGGTGGTAGTCCACAATACGCATGCTTTACGCTTTAATTTCACAAGTAACAAGAAGGAATGATGGTGGGTTATAATTTTTATCTTCATAATAATAATAATAATAGATAATAACATTTATTTTTAAATTATATCATTATAAATAGTTAATAGAGTTGGTGGTTAGAAACAGAAGACATCACTTCCTGGGGGTGGTATTCCACACTAACACACGATCAACATTCTTTTTTTTCTAAGTAGATAGAAAGGGTCAAATTATAGTTGTTCTATTAGTATTATAAAAATTTAGTATTATAAAAATTCTTATGTAATTATATTACTATTATTATGATAGTTTTGTAATATAATTATTACTATTAAAAGGTAAACGAGTAAGTAAATCTCATTTTGGGACCTTGAACTTTCTCTTGAAAGTATCCTTGGAAATGAAGGGATTAGGATAATTTCATGTGAATATGGGCATATGAAATTATGATTAGATTATATTAGGGTAAAATTAACATTTTTTATTAATAAATTTTATGTAATAAGTGTGGAATGAAGTGGTGTAAGTGCCCCCTTTTATAAGTGAAGAGAAAGGTAATTTTTGTTGTGCCCATTACTTTTTAATAATTAAATATTACTATTAATTGGTAAAAGATACCAAAATAGAGAAATAATGGATTGAAAATATTATTTGGTTCAATTATACTCTCTATAATTCATTTCGTGATAATATTGAGTAATTTTGGGTTTTTTATTTTTTACTTTTTTTTAGTTCACCTTATTACACTTTTACCATTATAATTAATTTTTAACCGTGATAACTAATTTTAATGACCAAAATTGAAATTAAAATGAATTAAAAATTTTAATTTTATAATTAAAATATGAAAAAATGAAATAAAAAATATACGGTTTATATAAGTTTATTTCATCATTAATGCACATGACACATAAAAATAGTTTTTAGAAAAAGTGTGTTCTTTAGTTTAAAATAAATGAAAATGTTAAAATTATCAATGTTATCAACTTACATGAAATATGTTGTCTAATAATAATAAAATTAAATATTTTATTTATTTTTAAGAAATATTAAACCAAATTTAATCTTAAAAATGTTTAACTAAAAGAAAATACCAAAAACTGTTTTTAAATTAGAATAAAATGTTACTTAAGTTCTAAAAATTAAACCTAGGTTTTATAAGATCAAAATAACATTTAAAAATACATTTTCACTCCTTTAATAAATATTTAGTTAATTAAATGTTTTTATAAACTTTCAGGACTTTTTCATATATTAATACAGCCATAAAATCTACAATTTTGGTAAAAATTACATTTTCAACATTCACTTAGAAATTAATTATTTCAGAAAATTCATAAAAATTAAAACTTAAAAGATTTTGATGGTCTAAATTAAATAATTAAGATATTTTTAACAAAATCAAGTTATAAAATTTATATATTTTGTTTTTTAAATGAATATAAAATATATAATGAAAATTATTATTTTTTTTTAATTTTAAAATATCATTTTTTAAACATTATGTGTTCTAAATATTATTACATATGATTTTAAAATTTATAGAATTATAATATTTTATTTAATATAATGAAATTGTATATATTATCATTAAAAATTCATTGATTTAATTTATTAGGATAAAATTATAAATACATTAAAAAATTATTTGAGAAAGAGTAATTCATTTTAATATTAAATAACATTTATAATTTTCATCTAAATGTCAATATATTTTTATTTACTAGACATATTATTATTATTTTATTATTATTACTATTAATACAACTTTTCATGGATCATTTTAGTTTAGTTTTCCATATGAAACAGGCTATTGAACCAAATATAATTTTTTGAAAAAAATATATTTTCAAAATATCAAGGTGTTACATTTACAACATATCATGGTATAAAAATGGCCATTAACTAAGCCATTCATTTAAAATAATCACTCACCTCTTCCAAGAAACAGATATGGGATCTAATTATCCTAATTCTATAATTATAAAGTTTATTTCAATCGACCCCTTTGGGTCTATGTTTCAGAGGGCACACCATTATAATTAGGGTCTCAAGTATCTGTGATTGATGTAATCAAGCTAGTTCATAAGGGTCCATTGTGGCCATTATCATTTTGTTCATACCACTAAGGCATTCCATTTTAAATAATAAATTTTATTTGAAATGTTTATCCCCCTTAGTGGTGATACAATATATCATATTCCATAAAAACATAACATAATACCACATGCCATGAATGAATGACCACCTACCTTAAATAAAATCCTTTTTACCCTTTTAAGTGAAACTAAAAAACATTTCTTGTTCTCATCCAAGTTTTTCCTATCATTTCCCATCCCTATGGGTCCATGTTACCCCCACCACACAAATTCTATAACTAAATACTCATGTAAGGTCTAAAATACACTAACAACACTATCCAATAAAGAATAACTAAAAACATAAAATGATTCAATATCTAAAAAAAATAATTATAATAAAAAATTTTGGAAAAAAATCTAAGGTGAAATACCTAATTGAAAATCCATGAGACTATTATAAGACATAAAATCACGATTCCCTTTAGCTGGGCCACCTGAAGACCCCCAAATAAATGGTGTATTTCACCATTATCTAGTGGGATCATAACCAACACCCTAAAACAAATCAAACTGAAATCAAGGGCTAGAAAAGAAAAAAAAGAACATAGCAAAAAATATAACTATAAACCGTAAAATATGTACCAAAATTACTTAGAAACAGGGAGGAATAATAGAGTGAATTGCGAGAGTAGTTTCTTAAAAAATTTCCTCCTCTCATCAAACGACACCCCCCAAAAACACCAATCCTAATGTCCCAAAAGACCAAAGTACCCCTAATAAAATAACCCAACCAAAACACTTTTATGATGTGTATTTATATCCCATGGTGCATCAAAAAAAATCATGGGCCTTGAATCCAAAGCATGTCTGTTCCACTGCCACTCCTTGATCACTACCTCTACAGGATCCATCATCAAGCATGTGTTGCTCCTCCCAAGCCACACACAATTCACCCTGGGAAATACATATCCGTAATAAAACCCCAAATAAATTATTCCATTTTACCTGATACATTTTTAATGTCTACTCTAATTTAGAGTGACATTTTCAATTTTATTTAAAACTCTTGAGTAATCAAATAATTAATAATTTCTAAAAAACTATCAATCCTTATCCTACACACGAATTCTATCTAATTAAAAACTCAACTGTGTTGTGTGTATCTAATGTGAAATACCTATATATCAACCCAAAGAAACATGTTTATCACCCCATAACAGCTGATCTCTCAACTTGACTCACGCTCCCATGAGTTTCATCTCATTGAACCTAGGCATATAAATATAAACCAGTTACTATACTCCTCTTTTATGTTGATATCCTCTATCCAAAAGGACCCTTAGTACATATCTTAAAAAATGAGGAAATTTAACCATGATTCGGTCTATCACATGATATCCCTCCAACGAACATTGTTTCCAAATCATGAGCATCTACCCAGGATCTCACTACACTCCTGAAAGTGCATCTAGAATCAATCGGATCAGTAATCTAATAGTACTTCCCTTGATACCAAACATTGATAACAAAACAACTATAACTAAAGGCTATTTCATTAAGAAAATCCATGTTATAATAATTCCTACACCACAAATGAAAAAACCTCCTATGAAATGATATCAAGTAATCACACCTATACACATCTTCCCCGTCTAAAAAATATAAGGTCTCCTCTTTCTTATATCCCATATTAGATAGAATATCACATGCATCAATATCCACCTAAAGAATCTTCCCATTTTGTCATTTATATACATTCAAAAGACTAGGATAACCCCTCCCTTGGGTTACCCATGTATATCTCAACCCAACCATGATAATCGACCTAGCACAATCTTGAGGTTAATCTCATGGGTACTAGGATTTCCTTCCTAACCAATAGTTCACACCTTGCATATGTTATAACTCATAAGTAAAACCTCCTTATTTCCACCTCACGTGTCAAACAATAACTGATGCATCCAACTACCCCATTTAGTTTCTCATATACATATAATTATATTTTTATCAAATTCTATACCATTTCATACTAGGGTACTGATTCCCATTGGACATATGTATACAAAACTAACCCTTTAAGAATCATGTAATTTAGATAATCCTCATATGGACTTCATATATGGGAGTAACCCCTTGTAGATCACATATCATTTACTTACACATATATACAACTACATCACCCTATCATGATTTGTGTTTTGTATCCAATTTTTAGATGGTCTAGTTATGTAAAATACCACCAAGAAGCTATATTGAAAAAAAACCATGTAGGTTATTTTTGAATCTTTAAATAATTGGACCTATTTCATTTTAGAACTAGTACCTTAATTAACCACAAGGGTTTTATCTCCAAGAAATATAATTCTTGTACTAACCTACCAAGGTTCTCTTTGAATCTCATTCATCAAGGGACTACATATTGATCATCATCAAGCACCTCACCAAATATACTCATTAATTTTCATCAAAATAAGAATGTAATGTTGTTCAACTAATTATAATTCTATTCCAAGTTATATTAGAAAACACCAAATAAGTTGTTACTAGAATTTAATATAGTTTAACCTGAATCATCGATTATTTCAATCATAAGAATTCAAGTGAATGTAATATAAAAACATGATGTATAAATACTACCCTCTTGCTGATGGGACAAGAGTTAAAAAACAATATAAATCATAAATACAAAAATCATGTTGAGTTATTCTAATTTAAAGTCATATAACTATAAAATTAGAAAGCAATAACTACAGAGCCATATCCCCAGTAACCCTAAATTCCTATAAGTTAATGTATCCACAATGCACTAATTCTATATCCATCACACTCTCTAACACATCATTATATAACCTGTCTATCATCTCCACAAAATAGTAAAAAAAACTATGATAGGTTCAATGATGTTAGCCACATAATGTCTTTGATAACACTTTGAAATGTACATCCACAATTATGTGGCCACTGATAAATACCAAAATTGGGGGAGTCATCATTAGACCTCAGGCATGCCTAATATAGGCCTTTTCCCAACCTGAATTTGTAACCAGCGAGGAATTCTCAAGTATGCAAGTGTCATGACCTATCAAGAAGGGTGCGAGTAAAACTCAGTAGGAAACCAAAAATGTAGTACCATATATAAATAAAAAAATTAGGGTCCATGTCCACATGAAATCATCAAAATGTAAATAAATAATGATGCAGTGTGAAAATGTGAAAAAGAATACACTGCCGATCCTCAGGTTATACGTAACACCCAGGATCGACCCAAACCTGCCCAGATAGTGCCAAGGTGTCTCCAAGAAAGCATTATAATAATAAAAACCAATATTAGAACCAATATACAGATAGAATTAGTTATAAATTCTAGATCCAAGTATCTGGTCTAAGGAACCCCATAGTAGTAGACACCTTTTCTGGATCCAAGGAGCATGTCCCAGGAATCCATGAGAATCAGGTGCAATTGCCGATTCCTAGTGGGTGAATCTGGGAAATGAAGTTACTAGGAATCACCACTATAACCCATTAGGTAATATTGAGTTTTCCATAGTCATCAATCTCTAAGATAATATATATGTGGCAATCACTGGTGATCAATAATCATTAGGAATCAATCACTGATCCACGATAGGTAATAATAGGAGACACTGCTGGAAACCGGGGATTTACCAACAGTTTAAAACCATTGGGAAAGGCTGCCAAACCGCTGGGTGATAAGGTGCAGGTATAGCCTTTTACCGACAATTATTTTTGAAATAGTTTGATTAGACCAGTAAAAAATTCAACTTCCCTATGGTTTTATCCAACTATTGCAATATAGAAGTACCAATGGTTTGAAAACATTGGTAAATGTAACTTTATAACCTATAACTACTATTTAAAAACAGTTGGTATATAGGTTTACCAAAATTTTTCCTATAACCATTGGTATATATTATATGTAGAACCTATATACCAATAGTTACTGAACCGCTGGTATTGTGTTTTACCGTCAGTTTTATCTGAACTGTTGGTATAGAAGGATTATTCAGCTTTATACCAACAGTTTATAAACCGTTGGTATTTATTACTCTTGGATTACACAACAACCCTATTGCCTACCCTATACAGTAGCCTTCCCTCTTGCCTAACATGTACAGCCTATGACGAATTACACAACAACCTACATCCCATCTTTCCTCCCCTCCCTAATATATGGAATTCAACACCAGAAGTTACAATAGAAAATATACAATAATTATCTAACACCTGAAAATACAGAATTTAGAAAAAAACTCATGCCCATGATAAACTGTATAGAATTAAAAAAAACACTCATGGGGGGCTGTCCAAGAGGGTGGGGGTGTCCAGGGGGTGGGGGATGTCTAAGGGGGTGGGGGTGTCCAGTTGGGGTGGGGGACTATCCAATGGGGTGGGGGTGTCCAGGGGGTGGGGTGGTGTCCGAGGGGGGGGGGGGAATCCAAGGGGAGGGGGTGTACATGGGGGGTGGGGGCTGTCCAGGGGGTGGCGGCTGTCCAAGGGGGTGGGGAAGTCCAAGGGGGTGGGGGTGTACAGGGGGGTGGGTGGGGTTGTCTAGGGGGTGGGGGTGCTATCTAGGGGGTTGGGTGATATCAAGGGTTTGGGGGCTTTCGAAGGGGGTGGGGGGTGTCCGTGGGGGTGGGGGTGTCCAAGGGGGGTGGAGGGGGGGTGTCTAGGGGTGGGGTGGTGTCCGAGGGGGGGGGGGGGTGTCCAAGGGGGTGGGGTGTCTAGGGGGGTGTCCAGGGGGTGGGTGGTGTCCGGGGGGGGCATCCAAGGGGGTGGGGGTGTCTAGGGGGTGTAGGGGCTATCCCAGGGGGTGGGGGTGTCCCTGGGGGGGGGGGGGGGGGTGTTCCTGGGGGTGGGGGTGCTGTCCAAGGGTGTAGGGGGTGTCCATGGGGGTGGGGGTGGGGGGCTGTCCATGGTGGTGGGGGTGTCTGGGGGGGGTGTCCATGGGGTGGGGTGGGGGATGTCCAAGGGGGTAGGGGGTGTGCAGGGGGTGGGGGGTGGGGGGTGTCTGGTGGGATGGGGGTGTACGGTGGGCTATCAAAGGGGGGTGGGTGGGTGGGTAGGGGGTGTCGAGGGGGGTGGGGGGATGTCTGTGGTGGTGTCTAAGGGGGGGGGGGGTGTCCAGGGAGTGGGGTGGTGTCCAGGGGGTGGGGGATGTCCATGGGTGGGGGGGGGGGGTGTCTGGAGGGGGTTTCCAGGGGGTTGGGGGATGCCCATGGGTGTTGGGGTGTGCAAGGGGGTGTGGGGCGGGGGGGGGGGGGGGGGTGTCCATGGGGTGTGGTTGAGTCCAGGGGGTGTGGGGATGTTGAAGGGAGTAGGGGTGTCCAGTGGGGTGGGGAGGGGCTTTCCATGGGGGTGGGGAGGCTGTCCATGGGGGTGGGGTGGTGTCCAGGAGTGGGATGGTGTCCGGGGAGGTGGGGTGGGTAAGTGGGGGGGGGGGGTTTCCAGGGGGTTGGGGGGGTGTCAAAGGGGTTAGGGGCTGTCTAGGGGGTGGGGGATGTCCTGGTGGGGGGCTATGCATGGTGGTGTCCAAGGGTGGTGGTGGTGGGTGGTGGGGGGTGTCTAAGTGGTTATGGGTGTCTAGGGCGTGGGGGGGGGGGGAGTTTCCAGGTGGTGGGTGTGAGGGGGTGGAGGGGGGGGGGGGTTCTAGGTGGTTGGGAGGTGTCCAGGGGGGTGGGGTGTGTGTGGGGGGGGGATATCTAGGGGTGGTACCCATCCATGTGGGTGGGGGTGTCCATGTGGGTGGGGGTGTCTGGGGGGGGGTGTCTTGGGGGTTGGGGGGCTATCCTTGGTGGTGGGGGGCTATCCAATGTGGTAGGTGGTGTCCAGGGGGTGGGGTGGGGGGGGGGGGTGTCCATGGGGGATGGGGGGGGAGTCCTGGGGTGGGGGGGGGGGGCTTCCAAGGGGTAGGGGTGTCCAGGGTGGGTGGTGCTGTCCAAGGGTTGGGGGGGGGTCTAGGGGGGATGTCTAAGGGGGTGGGGGTGTCTAGGGGGTGTGGGGGGGGGGTGTCCAGGGGAGGGGCGAATCGGTCATATAAAATCATCAAGTCTTGTTTTATAATTTGTAGATAATAGAATAAAGATAATGTGACCTACCTAATCACACATATATTCCGGAAAAAAATTCTCAAACATTAAATGTTAGTAATATCAGTAAAAAATGTAACAGAAAAATCTGTCCCTCATCACCATCACTATCATCATTATCATCATCATCCTAAACCCCTTCCCCATCATCATCCCCATCATCATCCCCATCATCATCCATGCCCTCCTCAATTCCATCCTCCTCATCCTTGTACTCCGCCTCTCCCTCCTCCTCACCCTCCTTCTCCTCCTCGCCCTCCTCCTCACCCTCCTCCGCCTCAGCCTCCTCCTCACCATCACCTTGACCACCACTAGAACTACCACTTGGTTCACAATCTATAGAACCCATTGAAGACATATATTCATCACAAGTTGTGATGTCATCTGGTGGAAGTATTGGACATAAAACTTCCATCAGTTTCATAAATTCAGTGTTTTCCCTAGAAGATTATTCTTCCATCTCTAGGGTCCTTTTTTCAACTTGTTCTGCCTATGCCTTATAATGCTGGTGCTCAGTGGAACAACAACTCATACCTAATGAGGGCCAATACCTTCTAGGGACTACACTCTTCCCAGGTCAATAGTATACTCTACTAGGGTGCTCATCTCCCAACACATAATGTAAGTGATCATTTAGCCCAAAATTGTTAGGTTCTTGGGAATCAAGGTCCTCTAAAGTAGCCTGTTACATATATAAATTGATTATTATGTTACAAAATAAATATTACAATTTTAAATCAATAAAGTTAAACATCCAATCTACTGCTCAGTCGGCTCATTAGCCACAGTTCCATCTTTCTTCCTTCCACTCGAGCAAAACTGTTTTGATCACGATACACATAATTAAATATTCATTTTTTCCATAAATAATGACATTAAATGTATGAAACCATAATTAAAAATAGGTTACTAATAATTAATTTCATAAATAAAATTATATAACAATTTTATCAATCGGATAAATTATGGAGGAAATAATAGATAGTGAAAGTCATAAAGAAAAATTATAAACAAATGTTATACCCGCTTCCTCTCATGATCTGGCATCGTAGTACATCCCAATGTGTGGAGGTATTTTTTAGCATCAATATTTTTATTTCTTCCATATTATTCCTAAATAAAATTCAATAATAAAAAAGATAGTATTAATGAAAAACACGAAAATTTTCATTTAAATACCTCAAATGTGATTAATAAATTAAACAAGATAGTCACCCAATGAGTAATCATATACCTAAACTGTTTTATCAAAAAATCATCCACAACATTGACCACCACTAACTTTTTTCAAACTCTAGTAGTCCATACAATATACAAATCATGCTTATAGGCTCTCCAATGTTCACCAAAATCCTTTAAACGTGCTGGACATGCACCCTCACCATGAAGGAAATTAAACTGAAGCTCACACCAAAATATTAATTCATCTAAATACAAAAAACAATATAATGCATTAGATAATTTTTTTACCCATATCTCTAAACAAGAATTATCCTTTACTTCATTTGGAAATTGTATCCATGAGAGCGGGCTGACATGAATGATGTCATAGTATTTGGAAATCATCACCAAAACACTCTAACATTGCTACCCTATTGCTTCAATCATTTGGGTGTCTTCATTATAGTCCACCATCAACTACGTGTGGAAATTCCACACCACACACATGTATGTAAACCCCCGACCTTCCTCCTATCATTAGATGTATCTATTATGAAATAAATACAAATATTTTATCAATACATGTTATAATGAAAACAAGTAATGGTATAAAAATTTGTTAGGTTTCGTAAGGGTTCTATAAATATTCATATGGTAGTCTGATAAATGGGCACTGGTGGATCCCCAGAAACTGAAGGAACACTCTGTGCAGTGGAGTGGGTCCCAATGAATGCTCCGTAGGGATAGAATCTAGTTGAGTTGGAGTCAATGAAGATGGAATATAGAAGCTAAGTGAGAAGGAAGTAGAGGTAAAAGAAGATGGCATTGATGGCTGGCCGAATACTGAATGGGGAGTGTGAATCATCATTGGATATGGTAAAGGAGAGTGAGGAGACTCATATTTAAAGGTTGGTGAAAAAATGGTAATCCTAAATATCCCATGAATCCCTAACAATACACTGAGATCAGAATTTGGGATAGATGGTATGTTAGTGGGAGGGGGAGGGTCTAATCAGGTACTCTGTCCAGATCGCCTAGCTCTCGTACCACCCCCTCGTACAAACACCCAGAGTACTGGGACCACTACTAGGATTCTCAAAAAATAATTTTCACCTAATAGGTGGATGCTTAAAAAATGTTTAAAAAAATTAATCAAATGACATTATATATTATTAAAATATATATATTTAAAATAAAATACTCACTATAGGCACTAATGGTGGAACGCCCATCTCAGCCATGCGATGATTATTTTCCATCACCTATTTTCAATTTGTTGCATTTACTACCTTTGAAAAGAAATATGGAAGTAGTTAGAAAAATATAACTAATGTGTAACCTAAAAAAAACAAGATAAATTAGATGGAATAGGGGGATTCATGGATAATTTTACTATCCATTGTTTTAGGCGATCTTGAATAGATATATAATGAATTCAATAAATCATACAAGATGTAATAAAGAAATTTAATTTTTAGTAGGATGGTTATTTACTATGTGTCATCATTCTATTAAAATCACAAAACATTTATTCTGCATCTTTATTTCACTCAAAAACCAAGAGATATAGTATACTAAATTATGCCTCTAGAAAATTCAGAAAAGTATATATTATGAATGATTAAACCCTTAAGAAAGTGGGAAATGATTATATAATGATATGAATAAGGATAATATATCTACCAGATTCATAAGGGGTAAAGAACTTTTTGAGATTAAGGAAAATTTTAATTTATTTAGCCTAGGTAGATGTTGAAGGTTTCTATACATGTTTTACTTAAGAAGACAAACCATCATGTTCATTATCTCGTGAAATATTAAAGGGATGTCTTAGAGTAATTATAATTTTATACATGGTAAATAAAGCATTGAAATGTTCACCAAGTTAGAAATGTCAGTTTTGTAGGGTTGAATACAGTTCAATAACAAATTAGAAAATGCAATTCAAATAAAATTGAAACCAATAAACATTGAAAATTCACATTAAGGTCATTTCGAATTCAACATATTTGTAATAAATATTATTCCAAATTGAATAGTAACAACCTTAAAAACCAAGTCAAGCTAAACCAAATGAATTGAGAACATGGATGAATGATTTTATATATTTCCCACCATAAATTCTAGTTCACAATAAACTCTGATAATTGAGCTATTAGAGTCATCAAAATTAATAAATGGATAATTTCCAATGGTTGTAGGGATGGTGTCAATTACATCACCAACATAATAAAAAATATGTCTTGGAATTATTTCAATAATGAAACCAAATTAAGGTCGAAGAGGGTCTTTGACATAAAATTTTTGTTTCTCCATTGATGGTAATACATATGGTTCATCGATAGTAAGAGTGCGAGACATTTCAATTACTCAATATCCACAATCATTAATAAATGTTCCCTACCTTGTAATTGAATCAAACCATTGTCATTTCATCATTATGACTCATCCATGAGAATAATAATCCAACATTATTATTTTTTCTATGACTCCATAATAACCTAAATTTTCAAATCACGGTCTACTATCTGATGCACTGGCATAACAGTCTGTTGTGGCATTAACCATAAAACCATCATGTTGGGTTCTCATGTTCTTTTTTCATTTAGTTATAATAAATATGTACCCATTGAAAAAAATTGATTTGAAGTCACGAACTATGATATTAAGACCAAAATCCAAAGCTCTTATTTCCTCAGAGACAGAGTTAGAAAGAAAACATAATACCTGAAATATAAATGAATATTATACTTAATTAACTATTTATTTAATTATTTTAAACAATAATATTTTTACCCTCATTTTTAACTAAGTAGAAAACTATTTGCTATCAAAAGTATCCCTCCATATAAAAGAAAAGTAATGATTGTTTCTATTTATAATTTCTTTATGTTCCCTTAAAATAAAAATATGAATATTTTAACAAATATATATTTAAGATATACAGATTCAATTTACTTACCTGATGTAGTCATCGAACAAATCACAGTTGATCAAAACTGTGCGATGTTGCATCTCCCTCTCTTCATGAATTAATGTCGTCAATGTATATGTTCCAGGAATTCCTCTTGTTTGAGGAAGTGATGGAAAAATGGGTTCACTTTTCTCATACAATTATTCTTCATTTCTCATTCTTCTGTTCATTCTGGTAGTAACATCAGACAAATACATAGAGAATAAATACATACATTCTTGATCTAGGTAACTATTCACTATAGAACCTTCAGGATGATTCTTGTTTTGAATATAAGACATTAATGTGTACATATTTATTTCAGTTGGATACATCCAACGAAAAGAAATAGTTCATCCGAGAAGTATTTCTGTTGGAATATGGACTGTCATATGAAGTATGCATTAGAAAAATTATGGAGGAAATATTTTCCCTAACTCATACAAAATTAGTGGGGCATCTACCAATTTTTTTTAATTAAAATCTTGGACAACTTCTTAACAAAAATATCTCTAAAAAAATGGTACAACCAAATAACATCCACCCATAAATTATTGGAAAAAAGATAAAATATTTCTATTGGAATCAAATCATGATGAATGATGTGATAATCATGAGTCTTCAAATATTTTATCTTCAACTCTCTTATGTTGACCTGTTTAGATATGTTTCTTGAATAGCCATCAAGTACCTTAATAGTCTCAAGTACTTCTATAAATTTTGTTTTTTCTATAGGTTTCATCACATAAGAAGAACATGGAACATTCCATTTATTTTAACTGATACGCACATGATGTAATTATGGTCTGATTCCCCAATCCACAAAGTCACACCGAGACTGTAAATCACCTTTTTTCTTTCCCTTAATGTTTATAAAAATCTAAAGCAACAATTAACTTATATTTTTTTCAATGTACATTACCACTATGAAACGACATAAAAAATTGGTTGACCAATAAGGAAAATCAAAGAAGATACTTCTCTTCTTCCAATTGTAACAGGTTTTAGTGGAAACAATCTTTCTCTTTCCAGATTTCATTTGACCCTTCCCGAATGAAAAAATAAAATCTTTTAATTAATTATTCACATTATTTACATACATACGCTGAGGTGGATCATCATTCTCCCTGGTATTGTAAAATCTTCGATGATTATTTCTATATGGATGGTCCATTGGTAATAATTGTCTATGTCCCATAAAACTGAAACTATAGTGAAGTTTCAGTCTTTTGGATCATGTATTCTTCAAAAAAATAGGACATGATTGTTTTACCTTCATGATCCATCGAGACATCATTACATAATATGGAAAATCATTGATCACCCACATAAGTGAAACACACATATGAAATATGTATTTCAAACATGCATCATATGAGCGCACACCCACATCCCAAAGAAGTTTTAAATATCTTATTATAGGTTTCATGTATACGTCTATATCATTTCCAGGATCATAAGGGCTATATATGTGCATACTCAGGAAAGTGAAAGGTTTTTTCATACACAACCATGGGGGAAGGTTATAAATTTGTTTAGAAACCGGCCATGTACTGTGAAAAGTAAGAATCTGTCCAAATGGATTAAAACCATAACATGAAAGACCCAGCCACACATTACGCATGTGAGATGAAAAATCAAGATATCGAGAATCAAATATCTACAATGAAAATCCATCTATAGGGTAAACAAACTCATCATTAGTCTTCTTTCTCTTGGTATCATGCCATCAAATTTTTATTGATATTTCATAAAACATTAAAATATTCTAGAGTATGGGGATAAATAGAAAGTGCCACATTACTTTCTATGGAACAAAGAATAGTGTTCTACCAAATTTTGGCTTCCTGCAGGATGTGTCACATTTGATACGATCATTTCATTCTGCAGCTTCCTCCTAGAATAAACTGTAATCTTTCAGGCAAGCATAGAGTTTATTTCTTCAAAATCTAAATTCCTCAACTAAATTCCATTCCATAGAGTGATTTTAGGGAATATATGCATCATCTAGAAGTATGTCCTTCATGATGGTAAGAATGTAATCGATGGTAGTATTAGAAATCCCAGACATTGTTTTCCCATGAAAAAATCAGATTAAAAATTAAAGCTTTTTCATTTTACCACAATGTCGATATACCAGATTCGTGGAAACATCATTCAATTTTTTTACCCTTAAAAAATCATCATTTTCATTAGATGCTTCATGTGTGCTCATATAGAAGTATTCTTTGGTCATAATACTTTCTTTTTCATGATGAAGAATAAATGGAAATTGGCCATATAACATATTCTATAATCCAGTCGTCTCATTTGGTTCATCAGCAATTGGAGATTTCATTTTCTCCCCACTATGACACCACACATAGTAGTTTTTTAGAAAACCATATTTGGTTATGTGGTAGCTGACTTATTCACAGCTAAACCAAGGTCTCCTAAAAAAATTGTAACATGAGAAGTGTATGTGACAACTATGTGAAGCATTGTGAAATGAAAAATATAAAAGGATATCAAAATTGTTTTGAAAATCGCTTGAGATATGATTAGTTTCATACATCAAAATTCTATCCATTATGTAAAAAAATTATTATAATTTATTTCATCAAAAAAAATTCAATAAAATTGAAGTTTCATCAAAAAAATATTTATTTAAATTAGAATTGTTCACTTTATATGAAACCATAACTGACTCACTAATCTATATGTGAATCATAATGTAAAAGACAACAAATACTATATTTATAACAAAATATCTTTGAAGAACTATACTTGAGTATAGAAGATCATGTACACTTGTGGAGGATAATTATTCTGGAGTTGTGTAATTTTTTTGATCGAAAAATTTTATATTTTAGAAAACTATTTGACTGATCACATATAGTACCTAAGGGGGGTGGGGGTGTCCAGGGGGGGTGTGGGGGGGGGGGGGTGTCTAGGGGGAGGGGTGTTGTCTGGGGGGGTATCCAAGGGGATGGGGGTGTCTGGGGGGGTGTCCAGGGGGTGGGGGTCTGTCCAATGGGGTGGGGGTGTCCAGGGGGTGGGGGTGTCTAGGGGGTGGGGGCTGTCTTGGGGGTTGGGGCTGTCCAGGGGGTAGGGGTGTTTAGGGGGGGTGGTGGGGGGTGTTTGGGGGGGGGGGGGTGATGTGAAATGGGGGATGTACATGGGGGTGGGTGTCCAGTGGGGGGTGTGTGGGGGGGGGTGTCCAGGGGGTGTGGGGGGGGGGTGCCTAGGTGGTGGGTTGGTGTCTAGGGGGGCTGCCCAAGGGGGTGGGTGGGGGTGTCTGGGGGGTGGGGGGGGCTATACAAGGGATGAGGGATGTCCTTGGGGGTGGGGGTGTCCATGGGATATGGGGTGGTGTGTAGGGGGTGGGGGTGTCTAGGGGGGAGGGTGGGGGGGGGGGGTGTGGGGGGGGGGGAGGGTTGGGGGGGTACGACTATCCAAGTTGGTGGGGGTGTCCACTCCCAAACTGGGGTCGTAGAATCCCATCTATATCCAATTAAAGAATGATTTCAAGCCTATTATAGATGACACCGAAGAATGTTGTTGTAAACCATAGATATCATACATATAAATCACAACAAACCTAATAGTAAACACACCTCCAAATATCATATGTGGTTCAGATTTTATTTTCCACTCTAAATATCATTCATGAATTCTAAAAAAACACATAATTTTAAACAGACTTCTAAATTTTTTGCTAGTTATGTGTCTTATTGATTATTTGAGAGGCTAGATAAGAGTTAATTCTAGGTTGTGATACAATGTATTTGTTTCCAAAAAAAAAATTTGTGTGTCAAATATGATCTGATGTATGTTGTTTAGGCATATGAGCCATGTTTGGATGGGACACTACTCATGGGAGTATGAGCCTTGTTATATCATTAGGTGATATAGTGTTGTACGAATGTTAAATATGTATGAGATCAATATGGATAGTGGATAAGAACCTGAGTGAGATTTATTAGTAGAGATCACTTCTTCTTGAGAGGGTAAGAGTGAGTGTTGGTATGGAACTTCAAAAAAAAGTCCTAACATGTGAAGGAAACTATACATTGGTTATACGTGATTCCTATTTTTTGTAGAGTATCAGAGTGGACACCCCACCCCCTACCTTGACCGCCCCACACCCCTTCATCCCTCCCTACCCCCTAGGTAGCCTACCCACCCACATGGATAGCCCCCACCCCACCTGTATAGCCCCCCCACTTGGATAGCCCAGCCCTCCTCCCTGGACAACCCACACCCTCCCTCACCTAGACATCCCACCCCACCCCTGTGGACAGCCCACCCCCGTTGATAGCCCACCCCTTGGACTGCCCACACCCCCACCCCTGCCTAGACAGCCGACCTGTAATGACCCAAAGTTTCATTAATGGAAATCCCTCTTGATATAATTAAATTTCTCTTTATGTTTATATAAAATTTCAACTTCATTGGTTTTATGTTAGGAATTTTTACCGTTGCTAATATAGCCGTTGAATAGTGATCGCATGATTAGTATAAATATAGGGCTTTAACACATCCAATTTTACTTAGAAAAAAGAAACAATGGCCTCGTCCAGTAGAATTTCTCCGTACGAAGCCCATTTGTTGGAGCTCAGAAAAGATGTGGCGTCTTTGGGCTTCGCCCTTGACCAAGCCCAAGCTGATCTTCATCTTGTCAAGCTCGAACGTGACCGTCTACCGGAAAAGTGGAAGTTGATTGAAATTACCACTCGAGCGATGCTATCTGAGCCACCCCAAGAGTCTGTCACCATCGCACACCTTACCCTTAGGTCTTATGCAGCTGTTTTAAGGGGTTATGTGACAAATAATTTGTACTATGTTCATGTACATTATTATTATTTATATAATAATGAATATAATTTCTAGTCATTTTTGATACATTGTAAACAGTTTTTAAAGTACAAATAGTGTTTTTAGTTATTATTTAACTAAGAATTATATTTTATTAAATTAAGGTATTTTTTAATTAAATAATATTTTAATAAAATATTATTATTATTATTATTAAATTAATTTTTATTAAATATAAATGATCTTATAATTTTATGAATGCAATTATAATTTTTATTAAGGTTTGAAAGCCATTTCTGTCCAAACCTGTAAATTTTTGATAAATGTCGGTTTTTATTTTAAAAGTGAAAATTAAAATATTTAGAAAATTATTTATATAAAATAAATTTTATTTTTGGAATCAGGATGTCGAAATTATCCAACGGTGTATTTTTCTTAATTTTCTCAGACAGTCAAATTTTTGAGTAAAAATTAAATACCGTTTAAATATATTATGTGTTTTATGACATCATAATGAACCAATAGTGATGTAATAAAATACTATAATCTTTATTTTCGGCCAATATATGTTTTAACATTGAAATAATGTGATTTTGGGTTTGTTTAACTTACTTTTCAAAGCATTAATGGACCCCTCAAGACTTATCAACACCTTGCCTTTTTAAATTAATTTCCATGGGAGTGTGACTCACCTCCACATAAGAAACCCTAATATTTTAAGAAGTTAGGACTTTGTCCTTATAAAATATTGTTTTCCTCTTCACTTTGCCAAAAACCATGGGAAAAAACCATGGGATGGTTTGTGGTTTGGATTAATTTAATATAAGGGGTCCCAAACCTAAATAATAAAGAATTACCTCACCTTTCCTTTATAAACCCACCCAAGCTCCCACTTACTCCTCACTAAAAGCCTTTGGAGTTCAATCAACCTCTTCCCTACTCTCTCTAGAATCCTCCCAATGTGTCCCAATCTCCCAATAAGCCTCTCACAAGCCTCTCTCTATCCTTTGGAAGCACACTTCCAAGTAAGGGTTTTTTCTTCCGTTCTCATTTTTTTCCAATTTTCTTTAAGTTGTTTTTCCCTTTAATTTCAATTATGAATGTTGGGGTATGGTTTTTTACCTCCCTCATACTTCAATATTTAATTTTTAATGATGGGAGACCCCTTTCTCTCTCATTAAATGCCTCCCATGTACACCCGTTACTATGCCGAAATTCCGAAAGGAACTTCTCTCTCCTCTTTTACATTCAAGCAATATTTTTGTATCATGAATCTAATTTCCATTACAATTGTTGGGACATGTATCTATATGACCTTCTTACTGTCCATTACATGTAAATATGATGAGGAACCCCTTTCTCTCTCATCAACCATTTTTCTGAATTCTTATGTCACGCCATTACGTTGCCGAAATCGCATCGATTTTCTAAGCCAATGTCATTGTGTAGTGAATACCATGCCCAATTCTCCATCAAGGGTATTCACCTTTATGCACATTTACTTATTGATTGTAAATTTTCATGTATTAATTCCACATTCCTTTATCGTGGAATAAATTATTATGTTTTATGAATCCATGTTTTATGATCCATGTGGCACACATATGCATGAAATGAAATCTTTAAGAAGGGTGCGCCCTTATAGCGCTCCAATGCATTGGGTAAAGAATAGTATCATGATAAGTCATGTGCAATGAGTGTTGAATCATTCTAATTCAAGTGAAATGAGGGTTTTCTCGTGCTTTATGTGCAATGAGGATTTTACTCATGCTCCATTTTCAATGAGCCTTGGGTCATGCTAATTCCATGTTAAGTGTTGTTGCCACATTTCCATGTTATGATTATCATTCTTTATCATGCCTTTATGTTCATGTTTCTTTTATGATCTAATGATATTCCTATTGTCTAACATGTATTGTACTCCTCATGTTATTCCATGTGTACTCCTTTACTAGGCTTTATAGCTCACCCTTTTCTTTATGCATGTCCTCTGGTTATCCCATGCAATGCTAAGTACGGGGGAATGTAGTGGTCAGGTAAACGAAGTTTTCAATAAAGATGTTGTATTTCATGTTCCAAGTTTTTATGTAATGATCCTAAGCCCCAAATACACTAAACCTCTCGATCTTCTTGTTGTATCAAGTGACATTTTATGTAATAAATCATGTTTAAGTTGTATTAAAAAGCAGGTTTTTCATACAAACCCACCCCCACGATAGCCCACCGCCTCCCTTGATAGCCCACACCCCACACCCCACACCCCACACCCCCTCCCCCACACCCCTGAATCCCCCTACCCCTGCAGCCACCCTGGAGATCCCACCCCCACCTGGACAGCACCCCCACCCCACCTGGAGATCCCACCATCATCCCCCACTTGGACACCCCCCCACTTGGACAACCCACCCAACCCCCACATGGATGGCACCACCCCCACCTGGACAACCCCTACATAGACACCCCCACCCCATCTGGAATGACCCCACCTGGATATCCCCATCCCACAAGGATAGCACACCCCCACCCCCACCTCACCCCACCCCACCTGGACAGCCCACCCCCACCACCCCCACCTGGACACCCCCACCCTCTCCTGGACACCCCCACCCCTCTCCTGGACAGCCCCCACCTGGAAAGCCCACCCCCTCCCGCACCTGGACAACCCACCCCACCCCCTAGACATCCCACCCCCTGGATAGCCCGCACACCCTCCCCCACCTAGACAGCCCACCCTACCCCCTGGACAACCCACCCCCTGGACAACCCACATCCCTCCACCACCTAAACACCACAACATGAACCCTTAGATAGCCAACACCCCTCCTTGGACAGCCCACACCCCCTTCCCCACACCCCTACAACCCCTACCCCCTTGGACAACCCACCCCACCTGGACAACCCCCTTACCCCCAACATCCCCCCTTTGAGTAATTTTATTTAACACCATTTTATTCATTAAGAAATCAAAACTATCATGCATTATACAATTCATTCAAAACAATCCATTCAATATATAAAAATAGGACAAATCAATTTATAAGGCTCTATGGGTCACTTAGGAAATGTCATTGGTGAAAGGGGAAATCACATACATTATTAATTTTAATTTAAAAGCTGTTCTAAGCACTAAGGTGGGGTGGCATCTGAGGGGGGAGGGGGGGGGGGGGCTGTCCTAGGGGGTGGCGGGTGTCCAGGGGGTGGGGGTGGGGGGTGTTCAGGGGGTGGGGGTGTCCATGTGGTGGGGGTGTCTAGGGGGGTGGTGGGTGGGTGGGGGGTGTCTAGGGGTTGGGGGGCTGTCCAAGGGGTGGGGGTGTCCAGGGGGTGGGGGTGTGCATGGTGGTGGGGGTTATCCAATGGGGGGATGTGTCTAGGGTGGTGGGGGTGGGGTATCCAGGGGGTTGGGGTGTTCAGGGGAGAAAATACCCATATAATACCTTGAAAATTACATATACCCAATCCATCCAATATCAAAATTCCAATCCATCACCTAACCAACTGTTAATTCATCCTCAATATCACTACTCTTACCATTATTCCTTGAAAAAAATATACAATTAAAAAATCTAAATCCAATTTTCAACTAAAATAAAGTCCATAGAATCTACCATATCACCCCACTAAAAAAATGGAAAACCACCTACACCACTGCCCCAACCATCCCCAAGCCCTTCCCATGGAATATCCTTATATCCATTACCCACCTCGAGATCATATAACTAAACAAACCATTTGCCATATTTGAGTGGGGATACATCCCATCAAGACCCATTAGTTCATATGGTTCACTAACTCTACATAGAAGGAGTGACTATAAAGACTTAAAATAAAGGTGATTCACATAATCATGACACTTGAATTGTAGAACAAAAATAAAAAACAAATTAAAGAGTTCGATATACCATGTCATAGACTACACAAAACTCTGGTTTAGGCCAAATCAAATCAGAAAACAAAAAAATAGATGCAGAAAATTAAAACTAAGGTAGAAATTAATGATTTTAAGTAAAAAAGTAAAAAATTTCATGATTGAAGATGGATATATTAGGTAGAAGGAGTTTCACATCCTAGGGTAAAGAGAGAGCTTTGGGAGAGATTCCGATCAGGGCTTGCAATCATGCATATGGGGGAGATGGGATATATTTTATTTGGGGGAAACCTTTCCCCATAGTTTTCAAAAACCATTTGGAAATATATTATTTACCAACAGTTTTAAAGAACCATTTGTATACCTTAGATAAATTAAGTCTTTCCCAACAGTTTGAGTAAACTTCTGGGAAATATTCTATCTAAAAACACAATGCCAATGGTTTCTTAAAACTGTTGGGAAAGGTTGCTGTTTTTACATTATACAAAGATATTTTCTATCTTTTGGTATAAAAGAGTTGGGAAAACATCTATTTTCACTAGTGAGATCCATATTCATCACAGAAAACTGAAAAACCAAAGGGGTTATGATGGGAATTCCATATTCATTAGGAATATGAGCCTAATCCTAGGAATACTAGGTATCCCATGCTTTACATGCATCTGTATGGGGTAAAACGTACCTCCTATGACATATTATAGAATACAACTCACTATGGTAATGTGGGTCATCTATCCAAAACCAGCTCATAAATATGGTCCACATCTCAAGTGCACAACCTGTAATCATCATAGCTACAAATGGCCCAAAAAATTTATCTTTGTTATAAGGTGACACCTAGATTCATCACTACTCACTTCCCATATACACCCTCTCACATGGGTCAACACCACACTAGGTTACCCACCAGGGTACCCTAGGTCTTATTATAGTCAGAACACCCTTTATTGGGCCTATTATCTTAAATATATCTCTCAAGACAACACCCATACCTCAAAGGAAATAATGTACCTTGATATCATCAAGTCTCTTTGAGGCCTTGCTAGACTTCAATAAAAAGTCACATAAGAGAGATGAACTCATTCCCATTTCATTAAAATATCATTATAGGTCAGTCCTCACAAAAAATATGATAAATAAATCCAAAGGGTCTACCCACCTAGGTAGTCACATCTCAACAGGGGAGGAACACTATCCCCATGTTCATCTCATCTAGCCTAATGGAATTATAGTATCATGAGGTCTCTACATGGACAAACTTGGGCCGTCCATTTCAACACATCACTCACCCCAACAAAGAAGTCACTAAGGGATATAAATATTGTGTCATTGAAATTAAAACCATCATTTCCATTACTCCATAAGGTCATAGGTTTAACTAGGAACGTTATTATAATTATGACATTTTCCATTGGTGGCCGAGGGAATCAATCTAGTATACTGGGTGCATCATAGACCTTGGAATTTTATTAAACACATAAAACCATTTCATTTTAAATAAAAAATGTATTTGACATTTTAATAACCCTTTATAATGAGACCACATTTCACTTACTAGAAAAATAAATCATAATAACCCATGTCAGGTATAAAGGATCACCTACCTCAAATCCAAACACTTTTCCCTTTTTAGTGTACGTCAACAACTCTTCCTAAAATCACCCAAGTTCTTCTGACCATTTACCATACATACAAGACCTGATTGGTCACAATGCACCAAAACCAAAACCAAATACCCATATAAGGTCCAAAATTCTCTCATAACATCATCCTAGTAAAGAGATCTAACAGCCGACATTGATTTATTTACCAAATAAATTTAATTTAACACAATTTTTTTTGAAAAAAAACCTTGATGAAATACCTCATTGAAATTATTTTTGATAGAGGGAAGAAATCATATGAGGATTACCTATTTTTGGGCCACATTAAAATAAAATAAAAAATAGATGTTTCACCATGATCTAGTGGAATCAAAACCAAAAACCTATGCTAAATCTACTTGAAATGAAGGGCTATAAAGGTGGAAAAATAATTGAACCAAAAGTTGATGAAACATACCTATGATGATGTAGAATCAAACTCAAAATATCTTATTAATTATGAGGAAAAAGAGGGTAGGAGGATAAAAGTGACTAGCTGAATGACCATCTCCCATCCCATAATAACCTCCAATACTCCTAAGCTCGATGGCCAGAAAAATTCAATGAACCATTACTAGAAAATATCCCAACACACTTTCCTGGTGTTAATCAAGGATTCACCCTAGGAATTATTATGCAAGGATCCTCCATCAGAAGATACCCACATTTCATCACTTAAAACCCCCTATTAAAACCCTTCATTGTCTGAATCCCCATTTACGCCGTTAAAGTAATGTTGTTACTGTTTTTAGCATCCCACACCCCCACAACCCTCCTCTGATGTCGGTAAGAACGCTTGAGGCTTCAAAAATACCTATAAAACCATCAAAAAACATATATTTAGGACTTTTTAACTCTTATAATCTCATTTAGACACCTCATATTTATTATACCATCCACCAAATGAAAAATTCAAATTTCCATTGAAATTCATAACCCGTTCTAATACATGGTATTACATTACTCATCGAAATTCTCATATGGGAAGCATGATTATGAAATAAATATTGCGAAATATTAGATTATCATATCCAAATAGTTTTAGAGAGGTAATTTGAGCGTTGGATTTTTAGAAATAGAATACATCATTATTGAGAGTTAATGATTAACCGAAGAAGTTGAAAAAATGTTTGGAGTATCAAAACAATATATTTTAGTTGTTATGGATGAAGTATAATTTTAAGGAGTAGTTTGTTGATTATTTATTGGAGGTAATGACTATAAATTTTGGGGAATAGATCAAAGTATTATGTCTTTATATGGACCTTAAATTTAAGTATTTTTAGAAAATATTTAATGATAATTATTTCCAGGAAGAGTTTAAGTTATCTAAATATCAATAATTTATGAATATTAATCAAGTTAATATATCTATTATATAATTTGACTAAAAAATTATTAATATTTAGAAATATATACCAAAGTAAGTGGTAAACCTGAACTTTATGGAATATTGATTTGATATGTGACTGTGACTGGTGATATAGATGAGGATTATTTTGATAAAGTCAGCTACTTATGTGGAGGTGGTTAATAGGGAGGTTATAATGGCGGTTGACATGAAAATGAATTATAGTGAGAGAAAATTTATTCCTAATTCAAGTGGAGAAAGAAAATCTATTAGTGTATCGAAGATTAATCCCGAGGTATTCCAAGGGAAATCAATGAAATAATATTCTTATCTTTCCTAGGAAAAGTGATCAATGTATTGTTTATTATGCAATGGAGGGTGAAAAATTAAATAAATGTGTATAACTCCTAATCATCCTTTATTAAAATAATTTAAGGTGGGAATCTTGATGAAATATTGTGTATGGTATTTAAAAATGATTAGTGGAATAAAATCTAACCTAGGCATGGGTCAAATATACATATTTGTGGGATAAGGGTGAATGAGTTCGGGATTCATGGTATATCATGAAGACCCCGTCAAGAAGGTAAGTTAATTCCAAAAAATGGAAAGTTGATATACAATATGAATGAGAATGTATTAAAGGATGATGATACTAATGTAAGAAATTTTTTCATATATGGTACCATTTGGGTTTATTCTATAATTATATTTATATTTTCTGATACTATATCATTATATTCATTCTTCTTAGTTTGACTAGTTTAGTAATTGTTTATTCATGTGGTGTTGATTCCTAATTTTGTAAGAATAGATATTGTATTAGGTGAAAGGATTATGGATAGTTTTAAATGTTTTTTGATCTTGAATATGGTTAGAAACATGGTAATATTTTGGGAATTTTGGTTTTTGATATTAAAATATAGGACTTTATTATTTATATATATATAATGAGTAAATTCAAGACTTAAATTAATAGTTATAGTTAAAGAGTTACCCTCATACAACCATATATAATTATTTGTACATTCAATGTTTATTTGGATATGTAGATGAGTAGTAAAGGATCAATGGATAAAGATACTTGATCCTTATATTTTACATTGAATATTATACTAATTTAATCAATAAAAGGAATAAATCAGTATTCATTTACAATGGTGATGGAATAATATCTAGATATTTTACTATATATTTTTTTGATTTACAAGTTACAATCTGAACCCTTTTGTCATATTACATTGTGTATTTTGGGTTTTAGGAGTCTTTATAAGAGTTTAAGGAAGTTATATGAGCATTTAGAGTTTAAAAAATAACTTTAGGAGGGGATTCATTCCATTAACCACTGATTAATGGTGTTAGTGATGTTTCAAAGGGTGGATTCATACTTGGGAGACCTAGTTTTAGGGGTTTTATATAGTTTTTATTAGTATGTTGATTTTATTTCAATGTTTGAATGTTCATTGTAGAGTTTTTAGTGGTTATGTATTTACAGGTTTAACCACATGAAAGGTTTAATTGATGATACCAAATCCATCTTGGGGTACTTTGATTGAGCACTTTGTTTTTATTAGATGTAAACTGTGGAAGATTTGTGGCGTGAAACAGCCCTTCATTCCTTAAATGGGGAAATATCCATGTTTTCAAAAAATTATGGCCTCAATATAATTTAAAAAATTCTACATTTTCTACTCTTGAAAATTGGGTGATTCCTAGGTGATTTTAGGATCCCAAAGATACTCTGATCTATGGTATTCACCCTTTGATTCCATAGATTCGGTATCAGGGATTTCTAGTGATTCATTATCTTTATCTTTGAGTTACTCCTTATTTATTTAGAAGCATTTCTGTAACTATATTTATTTTATTTTTTAGTTTATTTGGGATGTGGTTTTGATGCGGTATCAATACATTCCCGCACTATTCGAGGATCCCTTGTGTGGTTGTGTCCCCATAGTTTTCCCGTCTTTCTTTGTATTATGAAATCAGTTCATAAATATTATTTTGAGTCAAGGGATTCTAATTCCATCCCATATTATGTGAATCTTTGAGCTTATCATGATTTTTATTTCCATTGGGGGAATGATATGAATTTTTAAAACGATGATATTAAAATAGAGAAATGATACTAAAAGGGTGTGCTGTGAAGAACATGTGGTTACAAATTTTCCATTATATTGTTATTTTTTTTCATACTACATGTGTACAATAAAGTTATGCCTTATAGTTTTGGGTTGATTTAATAATAATATTTTAAATTGTTAAATAAAAAAATCTAGTAAATAAAAATACTATGTTTTATTCCTATTATATTCTATAACATGCGGTGTGTGACTTGGTGGCCTTGGTCACGTGCAGCTAGGTATCCTTGTTTTTTTGTGAGTTGGTAGGCTTGTTTGTGTATGGATTAGTGGAATTTTTTGTCTATGGTTTGGTGGAATTGGTTTTGATCCGGTGTATTGACATTGTGGACAGTTCGTACTGGTTTAGTAGAAATATAATAATATAATATTATATATTAATATAGCAGTGGATAAAGAATTTGTCAGAATGAAATTTATTTATTTTTTAAATTGATAAATCTTTTTGGTTGAATTTTTTAATAAAATAATTTGAAATGGAACCTGTGTTTGGAAATTTGAGTGATGTTTTTTGTTTGGTTGTTCTATATTAGAGGAAATGTTGGGTGGAATGATATTGATAGTTTTCTAATAGTGGTCGTGGTAGTGTTGCTTATGTTAAACCATATGTGTGGGATTTTATGAGATTATTATATACCTATATTCTAATGTGTTTTTACTACACCCCCCCCCCCCCCCCAATTTAGATAATTTTACTGACCCCCAGACACTATTGGGTTGTTTTCCCTAACATCTTGGATGTGGAGTATATATATGGCTAACCACCCATCTCCTCCACTATCCCTTCAAAAAGTTTAGTTGATACCGATGGTGGAAATTAAGACACGTCGTATGGGTCATGTGTTGTTGGAGGAGGGAATGAGGTTGAGTCCCCATGAATTCATGATACAATACTACTCTAGTTATGTGATATGTGATATGAGGTTGGTGACACAATATGTGAAGTGAGGTTACCGCCATAAGAAATGATATACGATTGGTACCATAATTCGAGGATATATAAGGGATATGATTAAATGATGTCTTAATATTGGATGATAGTGAAAAAAAGTGGTGAATTAATTTCATGGAACCTTAATCTATATAATTATTGAATTCATATACTACTCTTGGATGCATTATTTGGTGAGAGAGCCCTAGTGAGGATATGTGGAAATTAGTTGACCTGTGTAGGTGCTAGTTAATTCTGCAATTTGTTCAATATGGAATTAGTATTTTATTTTCACTGTTATATGGTAGACCTTGGTTGTGATCCCATTTAGTGTACATGTTATGATCACCCCAAATATATATGAACTATTTTCAGGTTTCTAGGAGGACTTTGGTAATCAGGCTATATAATGCTAGCATAGAGATTTGAGTTGTTTCAGTTGCTTCCACAAGACTATTTTGGTATTTTTTTTTTATTTTTTTATAAATTATAATATATTTTAAATTAATGAATTTGGGGTTTTATTTTATGAGATTTTGTTTTATTTATGTTTCGTGTTTTTTATTGGTGGTATTTTTTGTATTTCCCTTGGATAAAAGAGGGTAATTCCTCCCATATTTTTGAGATATAACCTTAGTGATAGTCACCAATATGGGGCCTACTAGTTGTGAGACATGGGGAGGGGGGTCACTCCTATTAATTATTTGAATAGGATTGGTACCAATGTACGTGTGGGGGGGGGGGGTCATAATGGAGTGACATTAAAGGTGTTGTTTAAGATAAAAAGTTGAGTTTGGAGTTAGAAACTAATGGGGACTACATGAGGTTGGTAAGGAAAGATTGTTAAATGTACTTAGTATGTGGTGAAAGAAAGATAGAATGCCTATGAAATAAAATTTTAGTCCCCCCTATGGTCTAACGTAAAGACCTTAAGATATCTGAATGTATTAAGAAAAGTGATTCTTTTGTAGGGTAGAGAAAAATGAGAGGTATATGCATCATAATAACTTGAGTTATATTTTTAATGGGGTGTTTCTAGGAATAAATAAACAAATAAATTGAATCTATATGAATTGATTTATATTGGAATTAGGTTTTCCCACTTTCTTTGCATAGATTCAAGTAGGTCACCTCCCTCATGTGGTCTATGTTTTGGAAGTTAATCACACTAACCTTGTTGATCATCGGAGAGTCAATATTGACCATGAGGATAGAAAATGTCATCAT
Source organism: Viscum album (assembly GCA_963277665.1). Taxonomy (NCBI): domain Eukaryota; kingdom Viridiplantae; phylum Streptophyta; class Magnoliopsida; order Santalales; family Viscaceae; genus Viscum; species Viscum album. The sequence continues at coordinate 491,092,605 of OY728120.1, forward strand.
ACATCGAAAAAATTTAATTTTTATATCTTAGAAAAGTATGATGGTTACATTTATAATCTAGAGATAGATCGCTGGATGGAGGATTCAGGGATCACTTATAACAAAACTTATCTTTATTAAACATTAATTCATGAATTATTACATAACATTACACATAATATAACCTAAAAGATAGAGTATTCTAGTGGCATTGGGAATTAGGTAAATTTATAACATTTTTGAACTTGGGATACAACAACATTATTGAAAACTTCCTTAACATTCTTCTAAATTTACATGGATTTTAAAACAAAATGGGATAACTTGAGGATATTCAAAAGAAAGGGATAAGCTATAAATCCCATTAAGGGAATAAAACTGTAATAAGGTAAGAAATGTTAAAAAAGTAATATCAATGGGGAATAAGAGGAATTAAAATAATTAACATGAACAATGAGATATTATATAACATTCTAATCATAAAGGAAACATGAGAAATGTAGAAACAACTTAAATATATGCATCATAAACATAGGTCATTGCTATCTTCCAAGACATCATGATAGAAAAATTACAATAAAGTAATTGGGTTTAGTACCTATTCCAACATGATGTCTCATGAGACTAAACATTACCCAATGCATTGGATCACTATATAATTATCGGTGCACCCATCACCTTCATTTCATGATCATGCTCAAGTGTGCCACATAGATCATACAACATGGATTCATTCATCATCATATTTTAGTCCAAGATCAAGAAGTGTGGAATAAATACATGTAAGTCCCAAGTCAAATAAGTATAAGTGTATAAATGTGAAAACACTTGATAGTAAATGGGTATGGAATTCACTACATCATTATTTTTTCATGAAAAATCGTTGTGAGATTTTGACAGCATAAAGACGTCACTTAAAAATTCATAAAATGTATTGATGAGAGAGAAAGGGGTATCTCATAGTTTAGAAATTAAATATTAAGTAATAGGTAAATGTAAATAAATATCCTAAAATTAGGAATTGTAAATTTGAATCATAATATAATAATGAAATTTGAATAAAGAAGAGAAGGTGAGGATCCCTTACTTGAATTTGTGACACAAAAAGCTTTGGATGAGCTTCTTGAGATATTAGGGTTCCTTGGGAGGACACTAGAGAGGGTATGGAAGAGTATGTATTTTATAAAAGTATTTTTTTGTGAAGTGAAATGGGAGGTTGGTTGGGTTTATATAAGAAATGAGTGGGTAATTCTTTATCATTTCTCAAACTTAGGTTTTGGAATCTATATAATAAAATTACAAAAAACAACAAATATTACCATATTTTTTCCCATGTTTTATTACATATGGGATTTATTTTTATTATTTTATAAGTCCAAGGGCCGAAATTAATAGAATAATACCCTTTCTTATGTGGAAGTGGTTCATACTCTTAAAGAAATTAATTTAAAACCATAAAATATGTTAATGGTTTCAGAGGATTCATAAAGGTTTTATAAAATTAACCAAAGATAAATAAAATAATATTATTATATATGAAAAAATTATATTTTTAATGGATTCCCTATATTATATTTAGTATATCACTTTTGGGTCACTATGATGTCATAATAGAAAACATATATTTATATAGTATTTAATTTTTCCCAAAAATTCTACTCTCTCAGAAAATTATGAAAAATTCACTCTTGGATAATTTCAAAATTATGATTCCAAAAAAATATTCATTTTATCAAAATAATTTTCTAAATATTTTAATTTAGACTTTTGAATTAAAAATAGACATTTATTGAGAATTGCTGGATTTTTTTTGACAATAAGAGTTGTTAAACCCTTATAAAAATTATATTTTCCATTAAAAAGATTATATGATTATTTATATTTAATAAAAATTATTTAATAATAATATTTTATTAAAATAATATTTATTTATTAAATACAATAATTAATAAAAATGAATCCCTCAATTGATTTTGAATATTACCCAAAAATATAATTTCTGTTTTATCGTATCATAATAAAAATAATTTATAAAGTAACAGTAATAGGATGAAAATATATTAATAATTATATAAAAAATAAGGTACATAATTATATCAATGTGGTATTGATACATGTCCCATTAATACACCAGTAAACTTCCAAAGGTTAAGGTGAGTGATGGTGAGACTTTCATGGGGTGGTTCGACATACATGGTTTGGGCCATGATCTTGAAGAGCATAAACTTATCTCATTGACGGTTTCAGTCATGTTTAAGTTGTTAGACATCATATTTGGATTGGTTAAGGGAAAAGTCCTGTGATGTTATCCCACTTTAAATATCTAATAAATGGGCTTTATAGGGTACAATCCTACTCATTAAGGATATCACTTTCTTTGTACGTGTCAATTGGATTTGTTAAAACCCTATATTTATAATATTCACGTGATAACTATAAAAGGAATATAATATCAAAGGTAATGAAACTTAATGGTGTTTTAAATAAAATATGATATAATATGACCAAATAAGTTCATGTGTTTTCTATAACTATATTACATAATAAGAAATTTAATTAATTGATAAGGGGAATTTTATTTATAATAGTTCATGTTGTTATAATCATCCCAACTTCAGAAATTCCCCTCCAAAATTCCGATCTCACACACTAAAATAAATGAGGGTAACTCATTTCATCACCTCCTCCAGTTCCCATACTAATTCTTCAAAATTTTAGTTTCTCCACATCACTTTGACTAGGTGCATTGTCTTATTCTGTAGGATAACTCTAAGATATTATCTGGTTAATCCTCATATGATAGATCATTCTAAAAAAATACCTCATATGGATTAAGTACATACGAGGGTTTTGGTATTTATATTCTCAAGAGGGATATAGGGAATACATCATGTACTTGAGATATGTTAGGTGGGAGTACAAGTTGGTAATACACTACTTCGATGTGACCAAGGATCTAAAAGGGGAAAATCTATCTTGTACTATGATTTACCTTATTCCCAAATCTCATGACATTATTCCAAGGAGTTATGCGAAGGAATACCATGTATCCAACATCAAATTCTAGGTCTTATCCATGATTGTCAGCATAGCTATTCTAGTGACTCTGAGCATCCTTGAAGTACTACTAAATGGTCTTATGTTTTTCCTCCATTTCCTTGACCATTTTAGGACATAGTAGTTTTCATTCCCCATCCTCATCACAACATGCATTCGTTCTACACCTCTTCCCATAAAGGGATTTATAGGGATCCATTTGGATTCATGAGTGTAAACTGTTATTGTATGAGAACTCGACCAGAGGAAGATATTGATCCCATCATACTTTGAATTCAATTGAGTAGTCTTTCAATATATCCTCAAGTTTCTAGATACTGTGATCAGATTTTCCATCAGTTAGAGGGTGATAAGCCATGATGAAGTTCTAATTTTTATTTAGATCATTATGGAGACTCTTCCAAAATAAAGAGGTAAATCTTGGATCTCAATTGGACACAATCCATATTGGTATTCCATGAAGCTTCACAACTTCTCTTATGTGTATCCTTGTAAGTTGATCAAGTGAGAAATTCTCTATAATCTCAATGAAGTGTGCAGTCTTTGTAAGATGATCTGCCACAAATGGAGTCTTATCACAACACCAGTCCTCACACAATCAACAATTGGAAAACTTTTCGTGGTATTCAGTGATGCTTTAAAGAAGATATTATGTTTTGGGTAAGTGTAGAATGAAAACTTTGTAGACTATGATTCAAGGAAGTTGAAATTTCATGAACAAAACTACCCAATGCATAATATATAGTTTCTTACAGTGACCATTGCTTTGAAAATATGGTGTCATTATTTCATTTTTGGAGAAGGTATGGTCATTATGAGTTCCTAGTAATTCCATTTCATAAAAGGTATGGTCATTAGGAGTTCCTAGTAATCCCATTTCTTGTGATAATATTCCCTAAGAATGTAGCTTCCTTCAGACATAACTCCCATTTGTTGTACTTTTCATAAAGCTTATACTTTTATAGGGTCTTTTTCACAGTGCTCAGATGTTCCTCATGCTACTTTTTAGTTTTGTAGAATATTAGAATATCATCTTTAAAGACATTATTTTTGTTGAGGTAATCCCTAAATAATTTATTCATAAAGTCCATGAATATTTATGGAGTCTTTTGTGAGTCTTAATGGCATTAATAGGAACTCATAATGACCATACCTTTTACGAAAATAAGTCTTAGAGATATCCTCCACCTTCACCCTAAATTGGTAACATCCCTACCACATATCCACCTTGGAGATGTATTGTGCATCACATAGATGTTCAAACAAGCCATCAATCCATGGTAGACAATACTTCCTATTTATTGTGATCTTGTTGAGATCACGATAATTAATGAGAGGTCACATTGACCCATCGTTCCTCTTAACGAAGGGGAAGGGTGCACCCCATGGTAAAGCACTTGAGAATATGAACAATTAATATAGATTCTCCTATAGTTGTTTCTTATTTTCATCATGTTCTATAAAATCCATTATATAAGGAGTCTTGGATAATGGAAATTCCCGAGGTATAAGTTTGATTAAAAATTCATCCTCTCGACTAGGAGGAAGACTATGAAATTACACTGGAAACACATCAAAGAATTCCCTCATTATAGGAATGTATTAAAGGATGATTATTTCCTTAGAGTAAATCATTTGATCTGGATACAAATTATCATAGGGAAATATTGTCCATTATTGAGATGTTTGAGCTAAATAATATTCATCCTCCTCCTTTCACTTGTATATAATCAAGGGTTGATTGATGATACAGAGAGTGATCACATTATAGTGGTAGTTTATGTTGGATATATATAAGGAAAGCCAATCCCCACCTATAATTGCATAAAATTCCACAAAATGGAGTATGATAAGGTTTTAATGGATGTTCAACCCACGAATTTTGATAGGGGAGGAGCAATATACTTAGGATTCAATAATTTCCCCATTTTCGTTTTCACCGATAGCCCTACTTCTATGCTTTGTGGGGGTTTTGGAATAGTTCTACTAATGTTTCGTGACATAAAGTAATGTGTATAACTAGAATAAAAAATAAATTCACTAGTGTTTAATGAATAACTATAATACCTATCACCACTTAGTTTTTGGGATCCACTTTAGTTATTATGATGGAAATGAATAAGCCTTACTGCCTTAGAGGTTTTTGGTTGTCTCCAAAAACCCTTGTCTTAGTGCATTGGTTTTCAAAGTAAAGTACTAGTTCCTTGAAGTTAAGTAATGAACAAAGAATTATGGGATGACTAGATCATTCTGTTCCTATAATTAATTAGTGGGTTTCTCCTATTGAGTGTCACTAGCTAGGTTTCCTTTCTTATCAAACCTAAATCATTTCCTTTCCCCCCATAGGCAATTTCTATGGTGCTTCTTTCTATACCATTGAAAAGCAGGATGTTGGAATTTATTTTTACCAATATATTTATCCATCAAAACTCCAAAATTAAACTCCAATTTCTTATTCTTATCCCCATGATACCATTGAGATTCACAGATCCCTATTTCAACTTTCATGGCACATCGAATAATTTCCTTAAAGCTTTCAAAGTCTCAGATCACAAGGGATTTTGTTTGACTAGGTTTTACCCCAACAAATAAGAGTTCAACCTTGTATTTGAGGGTAACAAAAAAACCAAAGGTGTATCATGAAAGTCTTGTGAATTTTTCCTTAAACACCCTGATAGATTCATCATCTTTTTTCTTGAGGGAAAGGAAATACCTTTCATTTTAAGTTAGAGAGTGTTAGGATAATATTTATCAATTTTTTTTTCTATAATTCATTCCACCCCATCGCTTAGATATCTTCCTCAGGATTTGTATTATTTGTTAATGTCCACCACAGATTATCTTCTACCTCCGTATGATAAATAATGAGTAGAACCTTCTCATGCTCAGAACATTTAAGGATGGATACGATCTTCTCAATGGAGTTGATCCATTGCTCCATGACTAAGGGATCAGATGATCCATTGAAAGTTTTAGGCCTTTATCACTTAAAGGAATAAATTACATCTTTTTCATTATTAGGGCGATTTAGGTGATCCTCATTATGTATGTTATCATTCATAATGAGATTCATCTAAGAGAGTATCACCACCATGTTTTTTTATTTCAGCTCCCATTGGGTTGGGTATCTCATTTGTGTAGTCATCACATTGCCTTTCACATTTGGTTTTAACCAATTCCTCATATTTCTAGCCACTGGTTAGAATAAAAGGTAAAATTAGTGATGAATATTTTTAAACTATTAAACAAATAATTTGGAATCCAATAACATTAAAAAGTTAAATTATAAATTTCATGTATTTTCTTAAATTAAGAATTTTTAGGCCTCAATCTATGTTTTATGTTATCCATTTACTAACATAGAATTTTATGAGTATTTTTTAACATAATAATGGTTCATAATGACCTTGTGAAATTACCAAATCATAATCCCCAGCAATGTCAAACTTGGTTTACAACAATACCTGTTGTCATGAACTATTTCCCGGTAGAGTGTCGCTCAACACGAGGTTTTTTGGTTTTACCCCTATGTACATATGTTCCAGAGGCACATCCACTTATTGTATCCAAATATCAATGTATTTTCTAGATAAACCACTTAATATATACTTTCAAAAATTTTGGGATGTTTTCTTATACTTAGTATTTTCCCGAAGGATTTTCTATAGTTTTTTGATCCTAATCCCAAAAATAACTAAACTTTTCCTTAGATAAAAAATATAACAACCTTTATCTTTATTAAACATTAAATCATTATTTATTACATAAAATAACAAATAATACATACAAGTAGATCGATAAGTATTGTGTATTTTATAATTAGGTACTTAGAATAACATCTTGAAAATGAGATATAACAACATTGTTAAAAACTTCGTTAACATGATTCTAAAACTCCTTGGTTTTTAAAACTCTATGAGATAAAATGGGGACATACACAAGAAAATGGTGAGATATAAATCCTTGTAAGGGAATAAACATAGAGTAAGTTAATATATGTTAGAAAATAAGTATATTAATGGTGAATACAAGTAGTTATAATCATAAACATGACCAATGTGACAAGATATAACATTATAATCCTAAATACAACATGGGAAATGTTGAAACAACTTAAAATAATACATCATAAACACTGGTCAAAGGTGAATATCAAGAAATAATGATGTAAAAAGTATCATAAAGGAATTAGGTTCACTCACTATCCTAACATGATATTTCATGAGACTAAACATTAACCAATGCATTGGAGTGCTATATAATTCCAAGTGCACTCATCAATTTCATTTCATTTTAATGCTTAAGTGTGCCACATAGATAACAAAACATAGATTCATTCATCATCATATTTTATTCCATGATCAATAAGTTTTCAATATGTACATATAAGTCCCAAGTCAAATAATTATATGTGTATAAAGGTTAATACCATTGATAAGAAATGGGAATGGTATTCACTGCACAATTATTTTGACATAGAAAATCACGATGAAATTTTGGGAGCATAATGACATCACTTAAAAATTTATAAAATGGGTTGATGAGGGAGAAAGGGGTCTCTCATCATTTGTAAATTAAATGGGCAATAATATGGTAATGGAAAGACATATCCCAACATTAGTAATTAGAAGTAAAAGAATAAGATAATATAGAAAATTGACTAAATAAGAGAATGTCAGGATCCCTTACTTGAGTGTGTGTGTATAAAAGCTTTGGATGAGTTTCTTGAGAGATTGGGGGAACCTTAGGAGGACTCTAGATTGGGTAGGGAAGAGTAAGGGTGAGCTCCAAGTATTTTTAGTGAGGTTTAATGGGAGATTGGGTGTGTAGTACGCCCAGTTTCTAGTATGCAACCCTTACTTGATACTTTAATGGTTATAAAGTGTATGGGTGGAGGTTGGGAGAGTTTGGAGAACTTTAGAAATGTTTTTGGGGATAAATGAAGGTCGCACGAGTGGCACATGGTTTGTCCAAACCATGTTAAATTACTAAGAGAAACTATTCATAGTGTTCTTCAAGAGGCTGTAGCTCTAGCATAGTTTTCCCATAGTTTAGGGAGACCGTGCAAGGGGAGGCTGTGAGGGTAGTAGCTACCCCATGGTTAGCACACAATTTTCCTAACTATGTAGCCTAATAGTATGCAGAGTCAATTTTAGGTCCTTAAAAATATGATCTCTCTCGTTTTTTCCATAACTCTTCATTTTCCCCAAAACAGACCTAACTCATGATTTTTCTTCTCTTAAGGAAAAAAATAAAGTTCTCCCATTTATATGAAGGTGATATGAAGGCCTCCCTTAGTGATTCTGAGCCAGATTCTTGCGGTAAGTGGAGTTCTTCATTGTTCTTTTCACATTATCTTAGATATACTTAGATCTAATTCTATTCTCTTCTCAATTTCTCATATCTACACATGTTATTGGTATATATATGAGTGTTAAAGGAAAATATTATTATATTTGGTCATAGTTTTTTTAGTAGAATATATCTAAGGTGGTTTCGTAGAGAATCGACCCGGTTTCTTGAGCGTTTTTCGTCCATTGTCGGTTTTCTTCAAAACATTTGAGGTAGGTGGATTCATTCTAAACTCTACTTTATAAAACTGATTGTAATGATTTAAAATAGAATATAGTTTACTAAAATTATTTTGATTTCATTTTTGCACACTTTTTGGAAACCTTATTGAGTGACTGTTGTGAAATCTGGAAAATTGGGGATTTTGAATGAGTGTTTTGGTTCTTGTTTTCCAAATATGGATTTTAAAAAGGGTATTTTCTGGATTTTTGGAACATAAATTAGATTATATGTTTTCAATAAAAGGGTAATGTTCAATTGAAATGAAATTTTTCTTTCAAATTGGACATTCTTTGGTTTTCAATAAAAGTTCAGTTTTATTGAAGTGGTTTGTTTTGGTAATGGAAATTTTTGGCATAAATGGTGTTGGTGTGAGTTCATGATTAATGATCCACTAATAAGGGATGAGTACCATTGGGGAACATGGTACATGACCCCATATTGGGGGTGCGTGTCATTAGGACATAGGGTAATTCGAAGAGAGTTCTCATGAGTATGGAGCTATCAAACAAAGCATGCATCTATGGGTGTGTTGTAAAATATGGAATGAGTATTACAAAATAATTTTAAGAATTGGGTTTTATGCTTTGAATAGTTATTTTATGGAAAAAATAAATATCTTGAAATTGGTTTCATTTAGTTTTTTTTCACTAAGTTTTAAATAGTTTTTGGAACATGTTTATATTTTTTACAAGCTATTTTGAGAGATTGTTTTACATGAACTATTTTATGTAATGGTACTAACTCTTCTATCCTAGTCTCATGAGAAGGGAATTCATTGGGGAAATCCTACTGAGTTTTATACTCACACCTTCTTTTCCACATTGGGGATTTTACAGATGCTATATTCTGGGGTAGGGGAAAATGTATTGTTTCAAACATTTTAATTATTACCTCATGATACTTGGTAAATTTGGGGATTGTTGAGATTTGAGCTTGTGGAGCATGGTGTCTTGTGGTCTCTTAAGAGTCTTTTTTTTTGTTTATCCATTGTTGAATTTGATACTTATTTGGTCTTTCTCCTTTTCAAATTTTCATGTGGTTTGGAGATATATGATTTTTTTTTGAGTTTTCGTTCATTTTTTCATTCATATTATAGTGACTTGTTTGGTTAATGGTTTTATTCATAATGGGAAAGTCATCCAACACTTTTATTTGGAACCCTTCGAAATTTTTTGCCTGCCTTTGTCATCTTGGGGATATTTCTTAAGGAAAATTTATGAATCATTTTACTCTCAAGCCAATGATAATTAGTGGTTCTTTACAAATGGTATCACACTAGTCCTTCCTTTGGGGTAAAAATGTTATCATCTTGTTCAGTCCTTTCCTAACAAGTAGTTATCAATGTTCTTGGTTTTAGAGATGGAATTATTTATTGTCTATTCCTTGAGTTGGAATCTTAAAAATGAGTAGGATTTTTGGAACTTTAAATGTATAGAATAAAAGGACGTAGATAACCCATTTATTTTGAACTTCAAGCTACCAGGGAGTTGGGTACATAAGTTTTTAGAGACACATATAGGATTTGGAAATCACATTGTCATGGGTTTTTCCAATGAGATTAGCATCAAATACATTGTAGAGAATTGAATTCCCACTAATAGTTCATATATCATTTCATGAATTGATTTGTGTTGTGTATAATGTTTTGATTTTTGAAAAAGTATGAAACTGTTTTCAAATGAAATACTCAGAAACAATATGGTTGATATGTTTTGAAAATGTATTCATTTTCAAAAATAGGAATAAGAATTTTCAAAAATGGTTGAAATGGAAAAATGTTGTTTTTGGAAAAAAAAATGTTGTGATAATTGATGTGATAGAATTTGAAATGCTAATCCCTCAGTTGATAGAGAGTGAGATTGATGGAGTTTGTTGTGGATTTAGAGAATGGAACCAAGTAGGCATCATCAAAACTAACTTGAAGAAGCTGCAGAGAATGTGGTTGTACATGAACCATGGGTGAACCAATTACTGGTTCAGAGTATTATACAGGATTTTCAAGATGTGGATATGAAGAATTGGAGGAATGAGCCAAGGAATGTGTATTATACCATCTAATTCATGAAGCAGAATCCACCCATCTTCAAGGGTGATTCTGGACCTGAAATGGTAGTTGTGTGGCTAAGTAGGATGAATCATATCTTCAATTTTATCAACACACCATAGGATCTCAAAGTCAAGTTGGTGATCTATATGCTCAAGAATATTGAATGATAGTGGTGGGATTTAATGATGTCGGCTAAATTATATTATGGCCTTACATGGGAGGATTTTGAGGAATTATTTATCAAAAAATTCTATCCTCATACGTTCAAATTCTAGAAAACAATGGAATTATTTATCCTGAAGTTGGATAATATTTCTATCATGAAATATGCAGCTAAATTCTTGAATTTAGTGCAGTTTGGACCGGAATTTTTGGTATGTACATCTTAAAAAGAACACATCTTCAAATCAGGGCTAAGGAAGGAGATTCGATTGAAGATTATAGTGTTCTACATTACTGATTATACTGTTACGATGAATAGAGTGACAATTTCTGAACATGATATCTATGGATCTATGGGAGGAGATATGATGATATGTACATGAAATGGTGGGAACTAAAACTCTTGGAGAAAGAGGAAAAAATACACTTATTTCCAAGGTGGAAGTGGAAATCAGAATTAGATAGCCAGATCAGTAAACCTTCCTCCATGACCCAAGAGAAAAAAAGGCTGTTTCCAATGTGGTTTTCTTGACCACATAAAGCATGAGTGTACGAAAAAACCTAGATCATGTCATAACTACAGGAATATGGGTATTATTTAGCACTACTGCCACAGTTCTCTATGGTCAGGTGCTCGAGACACTTCTTAGGTGTCATAAGCATCATATGATTCAACATGGAGAGGATAAAAGAATCTGTCTCATTAGTAGCGAAGAACTAGCCATGTTGATTCTAGAAATAACACGAATCCTAATCCAAGTAAATATTTGAATGTAAACAAGGAGAATAGTTTAGAAATGATGAAATTTTATGGAGCTGAGAAGATGATGGTTGATGATCAAGCTGGACCATCTATGGTGAGAGGTACAATTCTTTTTAATTCTACCCTTGTACAAGCACTCTTCGATACTAGAGCATCAAATTATTTTAAAGATTCTTGTGCTATTGATTTTCTATGTTTAATGTTGGGAATGATTCCTTCTATTTTAAAATTGCAAACTTCTCTCAATGAAAGATAATGTCAAGCTATTGTGTGTATAGTATGTACTATAACTGTTGACAAAGCTGAGATAAATTGGGACTTCTCGATGTTGGACATGGATGCCTATGATATAATCCAGGGCATGGATTGGTTTAAAATATTGAAGTCTCAAATCAACTATTATAGGAGAAGAGTTAGTTTCATGACTAAGGATAGAATCAAGCATCTCTTCAGAGGATAGAGGATGGTAAAGAAAGGTGCAATGAGCTTGTTGGTACTGATGGTGGAAACGATCTCTTATAAGTTGGTAGCTTTGAATTTTTCATAGATCGGAGAGATCAAGGAAAATTTTTTTCTAGTAGTTTTAGATTGATTTACAGATGTATTTCCTGATAAATTCTCAGGGTTACCATCTATAAGGTAATTAGTGGTTATGATTGATCTCCTTCTGGGGACCATTCCTATTTACCTTTCATCTAATAGGATGTCACCAATAAATTTACTAGAACTGAAAGTGTAGTTGGAGGAGTTGGAAATCAAGGGTTTCATTTAGCCAAGTAAATCTATGTGGGCAGCACTAGTATTGTTTGTGAAAAAATCATATAGGACTCTTCGACTGGGTGTTGATTATCATAAGCTTAACCAAGTTACGATAAAGAACATGTACCCACTTCCACGAATTGATGATCTGTTTGATCAATTAAGGGGAGCTTAGTGGTTATCTAAAATTGACTTGTAATCAAGATATCACCAATTATGATTTCAGAAGGAAGATATTCCAAAGACATATTTCATAAGTAGATACGACCACTACTAATATGTAGTTATGACTTTCGGTCTAACGAATAAACCATCGACCTTCATGTATTTGATTAATTAGATATTTTAGCTATATCTTGATGATTTTGTTGGGGGTGTTTGTGTACGACATATTTTTATATTCAAAGACAAGGGATGACCGTGATAAACACCTCACTAATTTATGGATTAAAGGTTTGAGTGGTAGGTACATTAATAATCTTGCATGATATTGAGCTTGGGAAATATTAATATAAACATTCTTTCATTTTCCTTTTGGCGACCCATCAATTAGACCACATTTGATATTATCTACTCCAAACCAACTATAACTATTTTATCTTCGCTCCTTACATTTTAGTATTTCTCTTTGCTTAATAATTTTTCTAATGTTAATAAAATACATCTGTTTTCATTATCTAGGCAACATTGGATCAAATGGCTCAAGTTATAATCATGTTGTAGGCACTGATGATTCATATGAAAATCCTTCCAAGGCATGATATTTCTCAGAGTAGGCATATCTTTTGTAGAGAATGTTTTTTTATTTATCATCCCCTTGAGGAATAAATATTTTTCCTCGCTATCATCCACTGAAAGTTTATGTGTGGACGAATGCATTTAGGTAGGACTATGATGTTATTTCAATGAATTTCTATGTGGACCTTAGTCTAATAACTTTATTTCAATGATTTGTTAACATTAGTGTAATGATTTGATAAGAAGACTTGTACATGGGTTATCCTTAAACTGGTAAAACATTTACATAGCTGGGATCTGAATGATGCTTGAACCGTTTTCGCATAATGATAAGACGTGTCATGTTATTGGTCTAATGTTCCGATAAATAGACCTATACATGGTCCAGACTTTTCAGGTTAGACCTAGCTTGATAAATCATGCAAACAACTAGGGACTGAACCTGGACTGGCTTGTATCATGTTATTATTATGTTATCCTAGCCTGTTACATTTTATCACGGTTTCTGTTTTATGTGAGGTTTGCTCGGATTTGTCCTAAATGGTCAACCAAACCTAATAAAACATATATAGACATATTTAAGAAAAAATAATATACATAATGAATTATAATTAATAAATAATTCTATAATATAAAAATATATTTTAATCGGACTAGTTAGGCTATGGGCTGCGTCACCATTTTGCAGCAGGGAATCATTATGAGTTTTTATTAATTTTTTACTATAATAAGGTTATATTGTTTTTTTTACTTTGGATATTTTAATATTTTAGAAAAAAATGACCACAATTTTGTAATATTTATTTATCCTGGCAGTTTATAATCATCAAATCATTGGAACTTTAGGATTTAATTGAAATACTTTGTTGAGTCAATAAGGTTTTCCTTATGACTTTTCCATTCCTTCTTGTTTTTAAAATCACAAACACCTTATCTTTAGGGAAATTTATTTTATAAGGAAAATTTCTTTTATAAGGAAAATCGATTTTGTAAGAAAAATTATCCTTATCATATTTTCATCCATATTTTTCCTAAGTATAAAATTCGGATTCATTTCTGTTTTCACGGATTTGTTTGAAACTTTGATAAAAAGTATTCTCTTTTAGGATCCAAATTATGGATAAGATATGTAAGGAAGTTTCACTCCGGATTCCAGATGAGAACTGTAATAAAGTATCATTTTGAATTCCGGTTACAAACTCTGACTAAGTCCTATTCCAAATTCAGGATACGAATCCTTATGAAGTTCGACATGGGATTATCATTACGAATTCTAATGATGAATTCTCATTACGAATTCTGATAATGAATTTTCATTAATATTTATGATGATGAATTCTCATTACTAATTCTGATGATGAATTCTCATTACGAATTCTGATGAGGAATTCTCACTACGAATTCTAATGATGAATTCTCATTCCGAATTCTCATTCCGAATTCATCTGTTAAACAGAATCTTATCATCTCTGTTTTGTACACTCTGATTTATTCAGACTCCGAATTTTTCACTCCGAACTTTCATTTTTCATATGCCTTTATATTTTGACTACTCTTTATTATTTTCCTTACACTCTGAACTTTCACTCCGAACCATCACTCTGAATCTTTTGAGTTAGATTTTAAACGGTGTCGTACATTCTGTTACACTTGTTTTTTTATAAAACGATGTCGTCTATTCTGTTATAAAACTAACCATTGGCTAAGAGACACGTGTACAGGTCCCTCCAATTTTTAAGGAAAATATGACCATTGGGAAGGAGGCCGACCTTACCTATAAATAGGAGCTCATTTGAAAGATCTCGGTGAAAAAAAGGCTGACTGATCTTCGACTCATGTGATTACATGCCTGAAGTGATTTCTAGAGAGAGAGGCTCTTATTAACTCTCAATGCTTCGTGCGAATCCGAATGTTGGTGATTACATTCGAGGACTTCCGGGGATAGGAAGACAGAGGTGCCGACTACCTTGAAGTTCGATGGATTCCTTGCTGAGGAAGATAGAGGTTGCCAACTACCTTGAAGTTGAGGGCTTGTGGGGATAGCAAGACAGAGACACTCCGATCTTCGTATCGAGAGCTTACCCTGGTGTGGGTAAGACAGACTTGCTTGAAAGTATAAATCAAGGGACCTTTATCCAAGGTTGTTGGATACCCTTCTATTTGGGTTAAAAGACTATTATCTTGTTACTTGTAGTTCTACTACTTGTTTATTTCTGCTGCATTTTGTATTATAAGGAAAGTATAACTTTCTTATACTTCCTTACTTGTACTCTGTTTCATTTAGAATCTATACTCTTTATGGTAGAATCTCATATTGTAACTTTTGTTAAGTTTCAATTTTCGGAACCATATTTTCAGAACCTACTTTCGGAATCTCTTTCCAAGTTTGCATTCGGTGTTAGAGGAGTTGTGAATTTGCTTAGTTTAACTTTGTTAAACATAGCCCTTTCCTTTGCTTAAGGAAAACATAGTTATTTGTAACTAAATTTAAAGGTTCCAAAGGAATTTTTAAAGTATACAATTCACCCCCCCCTCTTGTATACTGAGCATCTACATAACTATTTCGATCCTACAATTGGTATCAGAGGAGGTCTCTTAAATACTTATACTTACGAATAAGTTTTTCTTGCTCACTTTATCATTCCGAACTTTTTCATTCCGAACTTTTCCATTCCGAACTTTGTTATTACGAATCTTTTCTACTAACAAGTTTGTGTGCCGAAGGTTATTATAAGTATGGCAGGAATTAATGTTGGTTCAATTGATAATCTAAATCCTACAAGACCACCAATCTTTGACGGTAATGATTATGAGTACTGGAGAGATCGAATGAAGACTTTTGTTATCAACACTGGAGTAGAAAATTTTGTTATGCTTACTGGTGATTATAAAATTCTTGAAAAGGAAGTTAGAACTTTTACAAACCAGGAAAAGAAAGAATATCAACTCAACTATAAGGTACACAATACTCTACTTTGTTCAATGACCAGAAATATATATAGCCAAATTTCTTCTTGTGAAGCAGCTAAATGTATCTGGAAGAAGTTAGAGGTTACACACTATGGAACTTCTAAGGTGATTGAGACTAGGAGAGCTATGCTTAGAGCTGAATATCATGGATTCAACTTTCCTTATGGTGAACCAATCTGTAAAGTTCAACAGAGATTTATGACTATCGTAAACAGCCTACAGTCTATGCGAGAGAAAGGTTTAGATAATGATGCTCTTTTGGATAAGATAATTGATATCATGCCTAATGATTGGGAGTCAAAAAGAACTTCTATAGATGAGAACAGGAAAGTGACTCAGATTTCTCTTGGTGAGCTTTTTGGAACTCTTCTCCAACATGAAACCAGAATGAAGAGAGATGCTGATAACATCAAAAAGAAAAATGGAAATGGTACTGTTTCTTTCACAACAACATCAAATCATATGAAAGATAAGACTCCTGAGAGAGTAACCAGATCTAAGTATAAGAAGATGGTATTTCAGTCAGATTCTAGGGAGAGTGAAATATCAGAAAGTGAATTAGAAAATCTTGCTCGAAGGATGAACAAGATAGCTGGACAGAGAAATTTCCAATCCAAGTATAAGAAAAAGGAAAGGAAAGATAAGAAATATGGAGAAGTTACTTGTTATGAATGCAAGGGAGATGGACATATAAGACCAGATTGACCTATGCTCAAAAAGAAAGAAAGGAAAGAAATACATTCAGACAGGAACAGAAAGAAGTATTATAAAGCAAAAGCTAAGAAAGTTCTGAAAGCTAATGACACCTGGAGTGCCAGTGGTGGTGACTCTTCAGATGAATCTTCTGATTATGAATCTTCAGGACAAAATAATCTTGGTCTTATAGCCAGATTACCTATTGATAATCATTGTTTTATGGATAAGGTACGAAATGCTGAATCATTGACCAATGTTTCTTTAAATTCTAATGATAGTAAGTATTATAACTCTTCTGATGAAGAATAATCTTCTGATGAAGAAAATGCTTTACCTACTTATGAAGAAGTCTCTAGGTTTGCTGAACTTCTTGAGATTGAGAATTCCAAACTCAATAAAAAACTTGATAAGGAAAACTCTGGGAATTATATTCTTACAAAAGAGATATCATATCTTTATAAAGATCTTGATAAGAAAAATGCTGATTTTGAAAGTTTTTCAAAAAATCTTGAGGAAGTATGTTCTGAGGAGAATAAACTTTCCAAATAATTAGAAAAAGTAATTTCTAATAAAAATGTTTTCGAGCCTAGGTCTAGTTCTAAAACTAATGATTTTGAGGATAAAAACTTGGTTATAAAACTCAAGTCTGAAATTTTTTCCTTAAAGAAGTGTTTATCAAACTTTACCCATGGTAAGGAAAATCTTGATAAAATGTATTCCCAAATACGACCTTTAAGAAATAAATCCGGATTTAGTTATACCCATGAAAAACCAATTTTCAGTAACAATTATTTTGTTCCTCAAAGTGCCCCATATTGTACTAAGTGTCAATGTGGTGGTCACTGGGCAAAGAATTGTTCCTTAAACAAAACCCAATCTCTAGGATTTCACAAAGCTTACTTTTCTAAGAAGATGTGGGTACCTAAAATTTTGTTGTCTGGAAATCTCGGATCCAAACAAGTTTGGATTCCGAAAGTCTAATTTTCTTCTTGATTTCAGGAAAATAAAGAGAGTACCAAAAACAATACATGGTACATGGATAGTGTATGTTCCCGGCACATGACTGGTAACAAAAGCTATTTTGAAAAGATTATAAAAATTAAAGGAGATATTATTCTTCAGTTTATCGGAACACAAGATCAACTTGGTGATATTTTCACAAAATCTTTGCCTTCTGATAGATTTGAATACATTAAACAAGAAGTTAGGAATGATAACTATAAGGTAATCATTCTTCATTAACTTTATGTTGAAAAAGTATCCTTACAGCAATAAACTCCTTTTCATAGGGGGAGTACATTTGATTGTTAGTTTAACAAAATTTTTCAAAAACTGTTTTCAAACTTTTCGGAATAAAAATTCCAGAATGGAATTTCTGGAACTAAAACTTTCCAGAATGGATATTTTCGTATAGAATACTTCTAGAATGGATGTGTTCATATTGAAAACATCCGGAATGGAAAATTTTCGTACTGATATTTCATAACGGGATTTTCATACCGAATCTTCCATAATAAGTTTTTCGTTTTCAAAATTTTGTAATGAAATTTTCGTACTGTGTTTTCCGTACTGAGTCTGTTTTTCGTAGTGAGTTTTATGAATTTTGTCTTTTCTTAATAAAGTTGTTTTTCGAAGTTTTCGTAAGAATATTACCCATTACGAATAATCCTCCTAAGCCAATCCGAAAGGTATGATTTCCTTATCCAGGTTTTCGTAGTCATATTTTACATGCTGGAATTTTTTTATATTTTGTTTTCGGATTATAATTTTCCTAATTCTTTGTTTTAATAAAAACCTCAATAGATCAGATTCAAGAGAGAGTACAAGGGGAGCCTCAGTTTGGCTTGGACCCTGCGGAGGCTAAGGCCTTGAAGGAAAGAACTGCGGATGAGCTAGAAAAACAAGCAAAAGAAAAGAAGCTCAAGAAGAAGATGTCTGAGGCTGAGGTAGCTCATGCTTTGTTAAAATTCAATGAGATGATTTCTGCGAACATTCATGTTCCAAGATCCTTTTCATTGGAATCTCTACCTGAGACCCCAGGAAGAGAATTTGTTGCTCCGGAGGAGGCAGTGGCTAAGCCAGTTGAACAAGGTGAGCAAGTTGAGCAAGTGGAAGAAGAAGAAGATGTTTCTGAAGGAAGTGGTGAAACCGGAGATGTGTTGAAACAAGTAGATGATTATAAGGGGACACCTTCGGAACACTTATCACTCCAAACTTCAGAAGCTGAATCTTCGAAGCTAGTTACTCCAGTAATGGAATAAGGGAAAGGAGAAGAAGAAGTATCTTATCATGGAGAAGAAGAACAACTTTTACATGATATTGCTCAGATGGAAAACGTAGAGGTTGGTGTTCAGGAAGTTGCTGATGAGGACGATAATGTTGTCCAAGTCTCTGATAGTGAAAAGAAAACTCCAGAACAGGATTATATTCTGAAAAAAGACAAGGGAAAGAAAATTCTTGCTGATACTCTGAGTTCAGTAGTGGTGAAGAGAAAAGAAGTTGGTAGTTCTTCAAAGAGTAAGCTCGACCTTGTTGAAGAAGAAAAATCTCCAAGAAAAGTTTCGGATTCAGAGTCATCTTCATTGGGGCATGACTTTGTTGTTCAGTCTTTAAAGAAGTTGGTGGGAACCATTACGACCTTCTCAAGTATTGACTCAAGATGTCAGATGCTCCAACATGCTTTAAATCAGAAATCAGACTCCGTATCTATGGTCATGGACAAGTGTGTTGAGATTGAATCTCAGTTCAAAACCTTTTTTGTTGGCTACAAAGCCCATAGAAAATCTTACAAGAGGATGACAAACTGGTCGAGGAAGACTGTGGAAGAAATGAGGTTATTTGATGAATTCCAAGATAATGTTAAAGATGCTATTAAGACTGAGGACAGGAAGATAAATGAGCTGACTTCTTCCTTTGAAGAGAAGCTGACAAATGAAAAGAACTTTCAGATTCAAGAAGTCAGAGATCTGAATGGGAAGCTAAATTCTGTCTCTCAAAACTGGAAGTTTGAAAGGGATCATCGGACTGAGTTTCAAGAAAAGATGAAGGCTCATAAAGAAAAGATCAAAGTTCAGAAAGAAAAGATTCAATCCCAGGAAGAAAAGATTGAAGCTCAATCTGCAAAGATACTGGTCTTAGAGAAGCAAGCTGAAGAAGATCATAAAGACTTAATGAAGATAAAGACCATTCTAAAGGGTCTAATGGCGAAGGAGAAAGATCCCAAATAGACAGATCCAATCTTTTGTTGTACTTTAACTCTTTTTTTGTTGAAATTTTCAATCTTAAAGAAAATTTGTGCTTTCTCGTTGTTTCTACTAATCTTTCAGGTACTTTTTTATATTTTCCATTCCCTTGTATTCTTTTTGAAAATCACAAAGGGGGAGAAGGAAAAGATCTCTAATGAAAGGGAAAAATAATCCTAACAAAGGGAGAGAAAGAAAACAAACTCTAATAAGAGTTTATCTAAGGGGGAGTTTTTCATTAAAGAATACTTTCTTATTCGTAATGAAATGTCACTCTGGAAATCTAGAATATGATCCTTAGAGTTTCAAAGCCTAAGGGGGAGTTAGTCGTATTCATCAATATCATTAAAGCAAAGGGAGATAAGCCATAATGTTTTTCTTTCTTCTTAGAATTTCCTTTTCACGGATGTTTGTGCTTTCCAAAAAGGGGGAGATTGTTGAGTCAATAAGGTTTTACTTATGACATTTCCATTCCTTCTTGTTTTGAAAATCACAAACACCTTATCTTTAGGAAAATTTCTTTTATAAGGAAATTCGCTTTTGTAAGAAAAATTATCCTTATCATATTTTCATCCATATTTTTCCTAAGTATAAAATTCGGATTCATTTTTGTTTTCTCGGATTCATTTGAAACTTTGATATAAATTATTCTATTTTAGGATCCGAATTCTGGATAAGATTTGTAAGGAAGTTTCACTCCGGATTCCAGATGAGAACTGTAATAAAGTATCATTCCGAATTCCGGTTACAAACTCTGATTAAGTCCTATTCCAGATTCGGGATACGAATCCTTATAAAGTTCTACATGGAATTCTCATTACGAATTCTAATGACGAATTCTCATTACGAATTATGATAATGAATTTTCATTAAGATTTATGATGACAAATTCTCATTACGAATTCTGATGATGAATTCTCATTACGAATTCTGATGAGTAATTCTCACTACAAATTCTAATGACGAATTCTCATTCCGAATTCTCATTTCGAATTCATCTATTAAACAGAATCTTATCATCTCTGTTTTGCACACTCTGATTTATTCAGACTCCGAATTTTTCACTCCGAACTTTCATTTTTCTTATGCCTTTATATTTTGACTACTCTTTATTATTTTCCTTACACTATGAACTTTCACTCCGAACATTCACTCCGAATCTTTTGAGTTAGATTTTAAACGGTGTCGTACATTCTGTTACACTTGTTTTGTTATAAAACGATGTCGTCTATTCTGCTATAAAACTAACCGTTGGCTAAGAGACACGTGTACAGGTCCCTCCGATTTTTAAGGAAAATATGACCGTTGGGAAGGAGGCCGACCTTACCTATAAATAGGAGCTCATTTGAAAGAGATCGGTGAAAAAAAAGGCTGACCGATCGTCGACTCATGTGATTACATGCCTGAAGTGATTTCTCAAGAGAGAGGCTCTTATTAACTCTCAAAGCTTCGTGCGACTACAAATGTTGGTGATTACATTCGAGGACTTCCGGGGATAGGAAGACAGAGGTGCTAACTACCTTGAAGTTCGAGGGCTTCCTTGCTGAGGAAGATAGAGGATGCCAACTACCTTGAAGTTGAGGGCTTGCAGGGATAGCAAGACAGAGACACTCCGATCTTCGTATCGAGGGATTACCCTGGTGTGGGTAAGACAGACTTGCTTGAAAGTATAAATCAATGGACCTTTATCCAAGGTTGTTGGATACCCTTCTATTTGGGTTAAAAGACTATTATCTTGTTACTTGTAGTTCTACTACTTGTTTATTTCCGCTGCATTTTGTATTATAAGAAAAGTAGAACTTTCTTATACTTCCTTAATTTTACTCTATTTCATTTAGATTTTATATGCTTTAAGGTAGAATCTCATATTGTAACTTTTGTTAAGTTTCAATTTCCGGAACCATATTTCCGGAACCTACTTTCGGAATCTCTTTCCAAGTTTGCATTCGGTGTTAGAGGTGTTGTGAATTTTCTTAGTTTAACTTTGTTAAACTTAGCCCTTTCCTTTGCTTAAGGAAAACATAGTTATTTGTAACTAACTTTAAAGGTTCCAAAGGAATTTTTAAAGTATACAATTCACCCCCTCTTGTATACTGAGCATCTACATCACTATTTCGATCCTACAATTGGTATCAGAGGAGGTCTCTAAAATACTTATACTTACGAATAAGTTTTTCTTGCTCACTTTATCATTCCGAACTTTTTCATTCCGAACTTTTCCATTCCGAACTTTGTTATTACGAATCTTTTCTACTAAAAAGTTTGTGTGCTGAAGGTTATTATAAGTATGGCCGGAATTAATGTTGGTTCAATTGATAATCTAAATCCTACAAGACGACCAATCTTTGACGGTAATGATTATGAGTACTGGAGAGATCGAATGAAGACTTTTGTTATCAACACTGGAGTAGAAAATTTTGTTATGCTTACTGGTGCTTATAAAATTCTTGAAAAGGAAGTTAGAACTTTTACAAACCAGGAAAAGCAAGAATATCAACTCAACTATAAGGTACGCAATACTCTACTTTGTTCAATGACCAGAAATATATATAGCCAAATTTCTTTTTGTAAAGCAGCTAACTGTATCTGGAAGAAATTAGAAGTTACACACTTTGGAACTTCTAAGGTGATTGAGACTAGGAGATCTATGCTTAGAGCTGAATATCATGGCTTCAACTTTCCTTATGGTGAACCAATCTATAAATTTCAACAGAGATTTATTCCTATCGTAAACAGCCTACAGTCTATGGGAGAGTAAGGTTTAGATGATGAAGCTCTTATGGATAAGATAATTGATATCATGCCTAATGAGTGGGAGTAAAAAAGAACTGCTATAGATGAGAACAAGAAAGTGACTCAGATTTCTCTTGATGAGCTTTTTGGAACTCTTCTCCAACATGAAACCAGAATGAAGAGAGATGCTGACAACATCAAAAAGAAAACTCGAAATGGTACTGTTGCTTTCACA
This sequence comes from Viscum album, assembly GCA_963277665.1. NCBI lineage: Eukaryota > Viridiplantae > Streptophyta > Magnoliopsida > Santalales > Viscaceae > Viscum > Viscum album. Next base: position 491,115,560 of record OY728120.1, read on the forward strand.
ACATTATCAAATCATATGAAAGCTAAGACTCCTGAGAGAGTAAGCAGATCTAAGTCTAAGAAGATGGTATTTCCGTCAGATTCTAGTGAGAGTGAAATATCAGAAAGTGAATTAGAAAATCTTGCTCGAAGAATGAACAAGATAGCTGGCCAGAGAAATTTCCAATCCAAGTATAAGAAAAAGGAAAGGAAAGATAAGAAATATGGAGAAGTTACTTGTTATGAATGAAAGAGAGATGCACATATAAGATCAGATTGCCCTATGCTCAAAAAGAAAGAAAGGAAAGAAAGACATTCAGACAGGAACAGAAAGAAGTATTATAAAGCAAAAGCTAAGAAAGTTCTGAAAGCTAATGACACCTAGAGTGCCAGTGGTGGTGACTCTTCAGATGAATCTTCTGATTATGAATCTTCAGGACAGAAGAATCTTGGTCTTATAGCCAGATTACCTATTGATAATCATTATTTTATGGCTAAGGTACAAAATGCTGAATCATTGACCAATGTTTCTTTAAATTCTAATGATAGTAAGTATTATAACTCTTCTGATGAAGAATCATCTTCTGATGATGAAAATACTTTACCTACTTATGATGAAGTCTCTAGGTTTGCTGAACTTCTTGAGATTGAGAATTCCAAACTCAATAAAAAACTTGATAAGGCAAACTCTAGGAATTATATTCTTACAAAAGAGATATCAGATATTTCTAAAGATCTTGATAAGAAAAATGCTGATTTTGAATGTTTTTCAAAAAATCTTGAGGAAGTATGTTCTGAGAAGAATAAACATTCCAAAGAATTAGAAAAATTAATTTCTAATAAAAATGTTTTCGAGCCTAGATCTAGTTCTAAAACTAATGATTTTGAGGATAAAAACATGGTTATAAAACTCAAGTCTGAAATTTTTTCCTTAATGAAGTGTTTATCAAACTTTACCCATGGTAAGGAAAATTTTGATAAAATGTATTCCCAAATACGACGTTTAAGAAATAAATCCGGATTTGGTTATACCCATGCAAAACCAATTTTCAGTAACAATTATTTTGTTCCTCAAAGTGCCCCATTTTGTACTAAGTGTCAATGTAGTGGTCACTGGTCAAAGAATTGTTCCTTAAACAAAACCCAATCTCTAGGATTTCACAAATATTACTTTTCTAAGAAGATGTGGGTACCTAAAATTTTATTGTCTGGAAATCTCGGATCCAAACAAGTTTGGATTCCGAAAGTCTAATTTTCTTCTTGATTTCAGGAAAGTAAAGAGAGTACCAGCAACAATACATGGTACATGGATAGTGGATGTTCCCGACACATGACTGGTAACAAAAGATATTTTGAAAAGATTATCAAAATTAAAGGAGATATTATTCTTCAGTTTATCGGAACGCAAGATCAACTTGCTGATATTTTCACAAAATCTTTGCCTTCTGATAGATTTGAATACATTAAACAAGAAGTTAAGAATGATAACTATAAGGTAATCATTCTTCATTAACTTTATGTTGAAAAAGTCTCCTTACAGCAATAAACTTCTTTTCATAGGGGGAGTACATTTGATTGTTAGTTTAACAAAAATTTTCAAAAAATGTTTTCAAACTTTTCAGAATTAAAATTCCGGAATGGAATTTCTGGAACTAAAACTTTTCAGAATGGATATTTTCGTATAGAATACTTCTGGAATGGAAGTGTTCTTATTGAAAACATCCGGAATGGAAAATTTTCATACTGATATTTCATAACGGGATTTTCGTACCGAATCTTCCATAATATGTTTTTCGTTTTCAAAATTTTGTAATGAAATTTTCGTACTGAGTTTTCCGTACTGAGTCTATTTTTCGTAGTGAGTTTTCTGAATTTTGTCTTTTCTTAATGAAGTTGTTTTTTTCGTAAGAATATTACCCATTACGAATAATCCTCCTAAGCCAATCCGAAAGGTATGATTTCCTTACCCAGGTTTTCGTAGTCATATTTTTCTTACTGGCATTTTCTTATATTTTGTTTTCGGATTATAATTTTCTTAATTCTTTATTTTAATAAAAACCTCAATAGATCGGATTCAAGAGAGAGTACAAGGGGAGGCTTAGTTTGGCTTGGACCCTACAGAGGCTAAGGCCTTGAAGGAAAGAACTGCGGATGAGCTAGAAAAACAAGCAAAAGAAAAGAAGCTCATGAAGAAAATGTCTGAGGCTGAGGTAGCTCAGGCTTTGTTAAAATTCAATGAGATGATTTCTGTGAACATTCCTGTTCCAAGATCCTTTTCATTGTAATCTCTACCTAAGACCCCCGGAAGAGAATTTGTTGCTCCAGAAGAGGTAGTGGCTAAGCCAGTTGAACAAGGTGAGCAAGTTGAGCAAGTGGAAGAAGAAGAAGATGTTTCTGAAGGAAGTGGTGAAACCAGATATGTGTTGAAACAAGTAGATGATTATAAGGGGACACCTTCGGAACAATTATCGCTCCAAACTTCAGAAGATGAATCTTCGAAGCTAGTTACTCCAGCAATGGAATAAGAGAAAGGAGAAGAAGAAGTAGCTTATCATGGAGAAGAAGAACGAATTTTACATGATATTGCTCAGATGGAAAACGTAGAGGTTGGTGTTCAGGAAGTTGCTGATGAGGAAGATAATGTTGTCTAAGTCTCTAATAGTGAAAAGAAAACTCCAGAACAGGATTCTATTCCGAAAAAAGACAAGGGAAAGAAAATTCTTGCTGATACTCTGAGTTCAGTAGTGGTGAAGAGAAAAGAAGTTGGTAGTTATTCAAAGAGAAAGCTCGACCTTGTTGAAGAAGAAAAATATCCAAGAAAAGTTTCAGATTCATAGTCATCTTCGGTGGGGCATGAATTTGTTGTTCAGTCTTTAAAGAAGTTGGTGGGAACTATTCCAACCTTCTCAAGTATTGACTCAAGATGTCAGATGCTCCAACATGCTTTAAATCAGAAATCAGACTCCGTATCTATGGTCATGGACAACTGTGTTGAGATTGAAACTCAGTTCAAAACCTTTTTTTTTGCTACGAAGCCCATAGAAAATCTTGCTAGAGGATGAAAAACTGGTCGAGGAAGACTGTGGAAGAAATGAGGTTATTTGATGAATTACAAGATAATGTTAAAGATACTATTGAGACTGAGGACAAGAAGATAAATGAGATGACTTCTTCCTTTGAAGAGAAGCTGACAGATGAAAAGAACTTTCGGTTTCAAGAATTCAGAGATCTGAATGGGAAGATAAATTCTGCCTCTCAAAAATGGAAGTTTGAAAGGGATCATCGGATTGAGTTTCAAGAAAAGATGAAGGCTCAGGGAGAAAAGATCAAAGTTCAGGAAGAAAAGATTCAAGCCCAGGAAGAAAAGATTGAAGCTCAATCTGCAAAGATAGTGGTCTTATAAAAGCAATCTGAAGAAGATAATAAAGACTTAAAGAAGATAAAGACCATTCTAAAGGGTCTCATGGCGAAGGATAAAGATCCCAAATAGACAGATCCGATCTTTTGTTGTACTTGAACTCTTTTGTTGTTGAAATTTTCAATCTTAAAGAAAATTTGTGCTTGCTCATTGTTTCTACTAATCTTTCAGGTACTTTGTTATATTTTCCATTACCTTGTATTCTTTTTTAAAATCACAAAGGGGGAGAAGGAAAAGATCTCTAATGAAAGGGAAAAAGAATCCCAACAAAGGGAGAGAAAGAAAACAATCTCTAATAAGAGTTTATCTAAGGGGGAGTTTTTCATTAAAGATGAGTTTCTTATTCGTAATGAAATGTCACTCCGGAAATCTAGAATACGATCCTTAGAGTTTCAAATCCTAAGGGGGAGTTAGTCGTATTCATCAATATCCTTAAAGCAAAGGGATATAAGCATTAATGTTTTTCTTTCTTCTTAGAATTTCTTTTTTAAGGATGTTTGTGCTTTCCAAAAAGGGGGATATTGTTGAGTCAATAAGGTTTTCCTTATGACTTTTCCATTCCTTCTTGTTTTGAAAATCACAAACACCTTATCTTTAGGAAAATGTTTTTTATAAGGAAAATTTCTTTTATAAGGAAATTCGATTTTGTATGAAAAATTATCCTTATCTTATTTTCATCCATATTTTTCCTAAGTATAAAATTTGGATTCATTTCTATTTTCTCGGATTTCTTTGAAACTTTGATATAAAGTATTCTGTTTTAGGATCCGAATTCTGGATAAGATTTGTAAGGAAGTTTCACTCCAGATTCCAGATGAGAACTGTAATAAAGTATCATTCTGAATTCCGGTTACAAACTCTGACTATGTCCTATTCCATATTCAGGATACGAATCCTTATGAAGTTCGACATGGAATTCTCATTACGAATTCTAATGACAAATTCTCATTACGAATTCTGATAATGAATTTTCATTAAGATTTATGATGACGAATTCTCATTACGAATTCTGATGATGAATTCTCATTACGAATTCTGATGAGGAATTCTCACTACGAATTCTAATGACAAATTCTCATTCTGAATTCTCATTCCGAATTCATCTATTAAAAAGAATCTTATCATATCTTTTTTGTACACTCTGATTTATTCAGACTCCGAATTTTTCACTCCGAACATTCATTTTTATTATGCCTTTATATTTTGACTACTCTTTATTATTTTCCTTACACTCCGAACTTTCACTCCGAACCATCACTCTGAATCTTTTGAGTAAGATTTTAAACGGTGTCTTACATTCTGTTACACTTTTTTTGTTATAAAATTATGTCTTCTATTCTGTTATAAAACTAACCGTTGGCTAAGTGACACGTGTACAGGTCCCTCCGATTTTTAAGGAAAATATGACCGTTGGGAAGGAGGCCGACCTTACCTATAAATAGGAGCTCATTTGAAAGAGCTCGGTGAAAAAAAAGGCTGACTGATCTTAGACTCATGTGATTACATGCCAGAAGTGATTTCTAGAGAGAGAGGCTCTTATTAACTCTCAAAGCTTCGTGCGACTCCGAATTTTGGTGATTACATTCGAGGACTTCCGGGGATAGGAAGACAGAGGTGCCGACTACCTTGAAGTTCGAGGGCTTCCCTGCTGAGGAAGACAGAGGTTGCCAACTACCTTGAAGTTGAGGGCCTACGGGGATAGCAAGACAGAGACACTCCGATCTTCGTATCGAGGGCTTACCCTGGTGTGGGTAAGACAGACTTGCTTGAAAGTATAAATCAAGGGACCTTTATCCAAGGTTGTTGGATACCCTTCTCTTTGAGTTAAAAGACTATTATCTTGTTAGTTTTAGTTCTACTACTTGTTTATTTCTGCTGAATTTTTTATTATAAGGAAAGTATAACTTTCTTATACTTCCTTACTTGTACTTTGTTTCATTTAGATTCTATATGCTTTAAGGTAGAATCTCATATTGTAACTTTTGTTAAGTTTCAATTTTTGGAACCATATTTCCGGAACCTACTTTCGGAATCTCTTTCCAAGTTTGCATTCGGTGTTAGAGGTGTTGTGAATTTTCTTAGTTTAACTTTGTTAAACTTATCCCTTTCCTTTGCTTAAGGAAAACATAGTTATTTGTAACTAACTTTAAAGATTCCAAAGGAATTTTTAAAGTATACAATTCACCCCCCTCTTGTATACTGAGCATCTACATCACTATTTCGATCCTACATACTTATTGTGAAATTGTAACAAAAACAACAGATATTTAATCTACACAAGTATATGTTTTTATTATCATTGACTATTAATATAATGACATCATTGGATACTACAATATTGCATTTTTTGGAGAAATCTACATTTTTTCTATGATTATAAAATACATTGCATTTCTTCTTCTCAATCGTCCACTTTTGAAATACATATTTATTATTCAATGGCTTGGGTTTTCTATATTATTATTTTGAAATTATTCGTTAATGTAAAATCATTAGGTAAGACTATAATTTTATTTCAATGATTTTAAGACAATCAATCCTTTTCTAATTGATATTGTCTCTTATCTAAATTGAGTTCATTATATTATTTTCTCTGTTGATCATATTTATGTTTTAGGGCTATTGATCCTCAGTGGGAATGATACGTCTTTGCCACTACTGGTGCTCAAGTGGAAATTAGGGATCACAATATGATTTTTTTGGACTCCGTTTTTTCCCTATAGGTGGTATCGGCTGTGGTGTTTTCTGTTAATTTTATAATGAATAATTCTTTAGTCCTATGGAATGATAATTCTTGATTTTAAATTTAAAAATCTCAATATGATTTCTATAAATTGGCCTGAGCCAGTGTATACATTTTAATTAAGACATGACACTATCCCGTGTGATGCTTGAGATCCTAATGCCTTGGTAACATCCTGAAGATTAGCTCATTGATTTTAAACTATTATGATTCTCCCTCCCCTTCTCTAGATGAATATATTAACATTTATATTTAGTAATATGTAATTGAAAATTTATTTCAATTTCTCAAATAGGTTCATGCCTGTGTTCTTTTAAATTTGTAGGTACCCTACTATCGTATTGATTAAGATCTGTTGAATGGACATCGCTAGCTAGAGTTGGATGGAAAGATGAGGCTCTGGGACCAATTGATAGATGTGTATAAAAGGTTACATACTGGTTCCCAAGGGGGATTGATTTATTAATGGTTACTAAGTCCCAAGAAACACCTTCTAACATGTTAGTGGGAAGACATTCATGTTATGTAGGGAGATGATTTATTATAGCCTTGGAAATTTTTGGAATTGGTTATTAATTTCAATGAAAAAATAAAATTTCTTATCTTGGTTCAACATAGCATACTCCAAATATATAAAATCAGGGATTTCAATTTTATTTGGTTTGAAATTCTCACACTCCACTCTTCATAGATTTTCACACTAAGATTTTTCCACATTAGTTTAATGCTTTGATATGCAGACCTGTACATGGGTTAGGCCTGGCCTACTAAAACACACACATAGCTAGGGGATGAATGATGCTTGAACATTTTTTCTATTATCATAAGTCATGTCAAGATGTTGGTCAAATGTTCTGATAAAAAGACATGTACATGGTTCAGACATGCCAATATGGCCCTGGCATGATTAAATAGGAAACAAACTAACACCTAAACCTGGAATGGCCAATATCATGTTATTTTAATGTCATCCTATCATGTTACATTTTATCATGGTTTGTGTTTGATGTGAAATTTGTGTGGATTTGGCCCGAATGCTCAACCTCTCATTATACAAACTCATATAAACATATTTAACATAAAAAAAATTTAAATAATATAAAATAAAAAAAATAATTATATAATATAAAGCTGGATTATAATTAGGTAATCTAGGCTATGGGCTGGGCCACCAATTTATAGTAGTGAATCATAATGAGTTAGTATTACTATTCACCATAATAAGGTACATTTTTTTTACTTTATATATTTTAATTTATTATAAAACAAGGACCACATTATTGTAATATTCATTTTAACTATGAATTTTAGAGACACCAAAGAACTGGATCTTTTGGACTCAATTGCAACACTAAAGGTGAATTTGATACAACAACTAAAAATATATCATCTACTCATGTTTTTTTATCATGATTGAATATTAATTTCATTAAATAATTTAACCATACAATAATACATTTTTTGGTGACATCTGCATTTTTTCAACGATTACAAAATACATTGCATTTCTTCTCTCAACAATTTCTGTTGGCACTGTTATTTTAAACATATTCTTTAAAGTCAAATCATAAGGTAAAATATTCTATTTACTATGTTTGATGCTAATGATGATGTGGTTCACCAAATTTTACAATGTCTCGATACTTTGTGGCTACATTAATCCATGCCAATGAACTACATCTCCGTTTGAAAGAAAACATAAAGCACAAAGCTTAAAAAATTGACTGAAACAATGTGATACAGTTACAGGGTAATGGAAAAACCCAAATGATTATATTGTTCTTGAATTACCAATTAAATTAGTATTTACAGTATAAAATATACTTTTCATAGAGTTTATAAAATTTCTATCTAACAATGATTTCTTCACAATTTCCCTAGTTCTGATGAAAGTCCCCGCCACTACATATTTCCCAGTATATTATTACTCATTGATACTAACTCCTACAGGGATACACAACAATGTGAACCCAACATCCAGTATAGGGGCTACATTGTAGCAACAACTCACACCTCTACTGTCAGACTTCACCAAATACTGTTAAAAAATATTATGGTGTTATGTAAGTCAACCTTATTTTTTCATAAACAAAGGCTTCTTTGTGGAAATTTTGTAATGTTTTATTTGATTCAATGTAATTTTTTATGTTTCCATTAACATTAAAATGCACCTAATTCAATATTCATTATTATTTTTTCTTATTTGAAATGTATGTTGCTTTATGTATATGATTTCACCATGGTCAAAATAAAATTTCTATCATTTTAATGTCTCTTTTTTGTTTTCTACTATTATGATAATGTCTTATCACATTTTAGAACTATTATAATTATATATAAGGCTATCTTGTAATATTAAAATATTTTAAATTAATTTTCATTCATAACATTTCAAACGATCATTTCCGTTTGAAACTAAGATTTTATTTATAGCACAGAGTGAATGCACGAGCGAGGTACTAGTTAATGTTAATAATAAATTTTTTATTCTTAGTTCTCAAATTTAGGGAAAAAAATGATTTTTCTAATTTTTTCTATATGAAAATTAAATGTAATTGGTTTTAAATTATTTCATGAAATGAATATCCATTTTCAATGAATATATTAAAAAAGGTGAAGAATGTTTTTGTCATGATTTTGATATTAGTGAAGAAATTGAATATGTTCTTCAAATACATTGTTACATACCATTTGTAAAGGGGGATAATCCTTGAAAAGGAAATGGGGAGGTCAATTAATATGGAATTAAAAATGGAATATTATTATGAATCAATGATATATTATTATTCATTGAGTATGTGGGGATATATATGTTATGCTTGGGATTTATTTCATCATTTTTCTTTGATTCCATGTTATTTTATTTTTCCTCATTTTCTATTCCCTCTCAAGAGGCTAGGGTGGCTGTGGAAGGGGTGTGGGGTTCCAATCATGGGGTTGAGTCCACATGCCTTTTTCTTTGAAGTGTGCGTATATAATGGATTTTGTTTTATTTAATAATTTTATGTACATATTATACAATGTTAACTTGTTGCAGAACATGACCTATAAAAATATTTTTTATGAACATTATTCCACAATTAGTAATGGAATTAGTTTTTCCAAAGGAAATTATATTAGAGACATTGATGTGATTCCATTGATAAATACATCCTTGTTGTTACGATGCTTTCTATTATAACAATGAATTATTATTTTTAAATAAATAATATATTAATTAATGTAAGGATGTGAAGTTTTTTAATGTATTGGATAGTTCTAAATTATCATTACCATATAATTTATATTTTATATTAATAATGAGAGGAAATTTTTAATAAATCATGTTCAGATAATTCTTTTAATTGTCATAAAATCAGAATAGAGTAACTAGTTGTTTATATGGTAATTATTGTTATAGTAATATTTGGTTATCTAATAAATATGTTTTTCATTGTGTAATTACTAAATGTATATATTGATTTCGTATAGAAGAGTATATGAGATCATTTTGAGATCATATGAAACTATTTTAAATAAATTATAATAAATAAGACCATTAACTAGTTATATGTGTAAATATTAGAGTCAAAGAATTAAAAAATTACAAGTTCTTAATAATTAATATGGCCATGATACTAATAAAATTATAATTGATGAAATAAGAAAGTGTTTAATATAAAATGTGAATGTTATTGAATGATGATAGATAAATTATCTAATCATGGATGGTGTGACATGTTCACAAACAAATTATAGGTTATCAATAAATTTAATATTTTTAAGGGGAAGTTATTAAATTATTTTTGGTTATCTAATTTTTATGTTTTAATGGATTCATTTTGTATTGATCTTATGTTTTTACATTATGAATATTATTTATTTCTATATTATTTTCGTTCAATATTTGAAAAATTGTATAAGAACTCCTTAATTAATATATTTATTGTTTTAATATATGTTTACATTATTTGTGGATTTGTTTTTTTATTCATTGAAAATGTTTCCTCACAATTTTATTTTAATATGTTTACCTATGTGGTTTGTAATAGATGAAGGTTATTAAAAGTGAATTTTATTATGGGATATAATAGATTATGGTTAACTTTTAATCATAAAATATGGCTATTTCTTGAAGAAACATGCTTTATATTATGTTTCAATGGATCATGGTTCAACATGATGTCATAAATGATATGGATCAATAGGATGGAGTGGTGTGGTGATGTGATTATGTGGATAAATTGGGTGTAGACATATGATGATATGGTTTCACTGGATATAGGGATGTGAGGATGAGGCTACATGGGGTATAGGTATGTGATGATGTGGATGCACAAAGTACAAGGATATGATGATGTGGTTATACATGTTTAAATTATCGTATGATGTGGATAGTTTTGGTGAGGGGTTATGATGATTGAATGATAGATGAATATTGATAGATGTAATTTCATATCTATCTGAATAATTATTTTTATATATATGATATTTTATAGCTTAATTATTCATTTGGTTTACCATATGTTAGGATTAATATATTAATGACTCTTTGGAATTAGGATTTCTTATTCACATTTATGATTTATTAGTTTTATTAGATGGTATGATATCTACATGTGATACCATTGGGAATGAATAATACATGGGTATTACTTTCTTATCAGAATTTTCCAAACCCATTTAGGTAAAACAATTTTTTATCATTTATATATTGAAATTCCATTTATTATTGGTATTTAATTTATTTAAAAAATAATAAAACTAATTATAAAAAAATCACACCCCTCCATTGGTTCTTATTGTTTTCTGAAATGACTGATGGAAATTAGAGCCATTATTCTTGTGGATCTGTTATAATTTCTATATTATTTAGAGTCTCCACTATTTTTCATGTAAGTAACTTTAATTTAATGATATATTATATGTAGTTTACCTTTGATTAATGAAAATAAAAATATCTTTTTAGGATGGTATTTTTTTTGTTGATTGATTTCTCACAATATTATCCTAGGAATTAAGTAGGCAATGCCTCCCATTCATGTGATAGTTCCCATTTGGTTGAGTTTCAAAAAAAATGACTTATTTGAGGTGGCCCGTAGTGGTCACCCATGTATTCTCATCCAATATAAGAGGGTTTTTAGTAAAGGTGACACAAAATAATTTTAAGGAAAAAAGAATAATATTTAATAGGTACAATTAGAAACAATAATGGTAAAAAAATTTTAGTTGATGAATATAGAAAATTTTAGTAAATAACAAATTATTAATATTTTCTGTATATGTTAAAGGAATAAATTATTTTTGATGTGAGTCAGCCATTGACATATATAAGGAAAAGGTGGGTTGATATTTATGAGTTAAATATCATTAGATAAAATATTACTTTTACCCAACTCTAATGGAATAGAGGTTTAGATCTCTATACCCCATTATCATGGGTGTATTCAATATAATTTTTGGATAAAAAAGTATAAATCTTGGGTTAATTATAAGATAAATGATTACGTTCAAATATAGAAAAAAACTAACATAGGATGTTGTGAGATGGATAAATAATTATATTTTCACTAGTATAATGTGTATTTATAAAAAGAGTTTTAATTTTATGGAAATGTAACTTATTGAAAATAATGGTTTGTATGTATATAATTTTATATATTACATTAAATTGATGATAATGAATTTTTTTCTCTATTTACAAGGATATTATTTATTTAACAATTTCTTATAATTTATTCTCAAAGAGGATACTCGAGTTATCAAATGGATGTCATGACTGTATTTATGAATTGAGTGATTAAATATGAAATATAAATTATCAAACAACTGGATATCAAATTAATTATCATTATGGAATGCTTTTTTAAATAATGAACCATGAATTAATGTGAGATTTAATTCATCAAAACCTTTATATAATATTTTCACAGAAGGAAAATGTAATATTGTTTTTTCATGTTAGTGACATTATCACTAGAAAATTTATGATTTAGTTAATGGAAAACTAAGAATGATTAATATGATTAATCCTTTATTTGTCTAGAAAATGGAAAAAAATATTTTTATTGTTGTAATTCAATTACTAATTGGAGTTAAATTTATTTAATTAGGTAAATATATACGTGAGATAATAAATAAGTTGGATATTGAGAATTGTAATAAAATTTCAACTAAAATTGTTGTTAGTTAAATTCCTAGTAATGAAGAAAATACAAATGAAATATATTTAATTTTTTGTATTTGAATGATTAGAAGTCTATTTTATATAGCAGATACATTGAAAAACATATTTTATGGTTTATATGTGGATGTATGTTTTAAATTTAGTCCTAAAGAATAAAATATCATTATGGTGAAATTGATCATATGACACATTTAAAGTATAATATATTTTATCATATTGTCTGGTGTATGAAATTAATTATATTTAGTGAAATATATGGATAAGGGCTACACCCAAGTTCTTATTGATAGAATGTAATAAAGTTATGGGTATTTATTTGTTACGACCTAGTGTGTTGGATTAACATGAATGAAGAATGATATCCCATCACAAAAGACTAAATAAAGAGAATAAATTTTGATTAAAAAAATAATATTTAATAGATACGAATGAAAAAATATTGATGGGATCATGTAGATTATGTGAATAAGAATATGGTGATCTAGTTTAATAATAAATATGAAAGCAATTTAAAGATATTCTAAAAAAATATTCTTTTATGATGAAAAGTGACATAATTATCTTATTTATTACTAATGTGGTGGGTGAATGAATTATAAAGTTAATAAATATTGGAACACATCAATGAGTGGAAAATTTATATTCAAAATCATTGGTGACACAGAAAAATAATGAAACATTGGATAAATAATTGGGGTTCAATTAAATAAAAAAAACATATAGAGGTATGGTATATCCCTTCACCCAACGTTATAGTTTTAAATTTAATGTTTGTATAGGAAATAATCTACCCCTTTGTTTTAGGGGGTGATGAATTAGAAATGGATGAAAATTTTATTATAATTTCATGAAAAATAATAATAGATTCACACTAATGTATAATTTTTTGAGTTTATTTTCTATTGAGGATGAGTTTTTTATAATATATATAATAAATATGATCCTTGTAGAATGGAATCAATGATAAAAGAATGAGGTGGATACATATGAATAACAGTGCAACAAATTTTGTATTTAGATTTGTTAACAAGTAGATATAACTGAATTTTAGAGGTATGAAATGAAGTATAAAATTATTATGTAAACATTAATTTTAATCAAAAATCATTGCTCACCTTGATATATAGTTATTTTTTATGATCATATATTTCTATTTAAATAATCAATAGTTAGAGGATACTTAAATTTATATAATAGTTACTAATAAACCCAATGTTGAAGAATAAATAAAAATTCAATTTTGAAGAGGTCTATTATGGTGAGAAAGTTGTAGTTAATGAATAATTATCATTTTATTCTTTAGTTACATGAAACAAATTTAATTAAAATTTAAAGGATATAATATTTTCTATTCATTGGTTGGTTGAATTACGAAGATGATTTTATATTTCTTTTGAGGTCATGTTAAAGGTGAAAAGTGTGTTTTACAATGGTTTATATCATGCTAAATTTTTATTAAAAAACATTAACTAATTAATTTCATCATCATGGTACAAGTTATTTTTTCGAAAGATTAATTATTAATTGTGTTATGTCCATGAGTTAATAATCCATGGAATGGGTTATATCATGGTTCTATGAAATATGAGGAAGTAATCATCGTCATTTTTGTATTATATAATAATTTTTCTAATGTATGGTTGAAAATTGTGTAGTTTTAGAAGACCACAACATGATGTTTAGCATTTCAATTTAATTAGAATTATTGATTTTGAGTAGAAATAAATAGGGGATATTATATGTTTTTTATGAAGTCTGTATTTCATAGTAAACATGTACTTTCTATTTTAAAATAAAATGATGGTTTTTATAAGAATTAAAATATTAATCTATAATGATTATGATATACATAATGTTTTCTTATTTTTATAACACCACATTAATGATAATTTTAGATAAGTAATATAATTTATGGAATTAATAAATCTTCTAGTATGATTATAGTATAACCATCTTAGTATTTAGAGTAAAATCATTGACAATATGAAAACCATTGTAGTGGAGATGTACATATAGTGGTTTGGTATATTTTCCATAATAAGGAATATTTCATACAATTGTTATTTATAAATAGATATGATTATGTAATGGAGATTTAATTTCATCATGATAAAAACTCGATTTTAATTTTGAGGTGACATGTGGAATTCAATGAATTTCAAATTTGTGATGACTAATTTATGTTATGAATTAGGGTGATATCATGGATTAAAATACACATATCGCTTTTAAATTAATCGGCCGTGTTTATTAGATCAACATATTTTTATGATGTTATAATTCTTAGTTTGAAATATATTGATGATCAAGATATGACTATGTGGTCAGTTCATAAGATATACACTATCATTAAGATGTTGATTGAAATATATTTGTATTAAATAATAAAATATAATTCCTTATTGACTATTTTTCATGGAATTTATTTTAAATAAATGATAAAATAGATAAATGTATGGAGAGATCAATTTTTCAATAGTAGGATATACCAAAATCATGTAATCACAATAGTGTATAATGGTTTTCTTGTTTCGTCGATATGTCACAAGTGTTTTCTCCATGGAAAAAATCATTTTCAAGAAACCGTGTGATATACTCATTTAATCAAATTTATTATTTTATTGTCATTGTTTTAGATCTAATATCATGATTTCTAGGTTTAAGGTTATCATTCTATGAAATAAACACGATATGTTTAATATGAAATAATTTGGACATTGTAATTCACTACATTCAAAGGTTTTATGGTATATTTTTATTTTGATGGAGTAAAATATTATGAATATGGATATTTTCTCTCCAAATTACTATTATTATGTCTCCAAAATATATTTTATATGATAATAATGTAAATTTTCAATGTGTATGAAATTTATGGGAACCAAAAATTAATCGATATTCATTGGTCGATATTCCAAGAATTTACTTTCAAACATTATTGACAGATGTATTAGATAATATACTATTCTTTTCATCTTTAGTTATTCAAAATGATTCTACCTGAATACCCTATATGAAATTATATTTAATCATTCCATTATGTTTTTAAAAATACCCCCAGGAAGACTATATGGAAAATTCCAAGATGTGGGAAAATTTTCAATATTACTTAAATTCATTCAAAAGACTCTATTGACGATTCTCCCTCCTATTGAGTAAATCTATTTACATAGTTGATTTTTCTGACCTTGATTAATAATATCTAATTATTTTTGAAAGTCCATTCATGTTTATCCCATGTGGTTATCATTATAAATTGTAGCTTTGTAACCAATTATTAGATTGATACATTAGTTAAAAATTAATTTCCCTTTTTCATTTCCACATTTCAGGAATAACTATTTCTCTTTGAAGTGTTACATATAAAAAAATTTATAGGGAGGTTCTTTTGTGGATAATCATCATTCACTAAACCAAGGCACCAGATATTTTGGATTGGTTGTTAAAAAATTAGTTTTTGGATCAACGTTTATGGATTTTATTGGTTTTATTTATATTATTGGGGAAACACACATAGAAAGAAATATATATTATCCATGATCTTCATCCTTTTTTGTAGTTATAAAACTAAATTGTTTACTTATCCAATATCATGACTATTAATCTTAGTTTATGATATTTTTTCCATCATTGGTCTCCATTTATTGATAAAATACCACTTTATATTGACATTTAAATCAAGATCTATTATAATAAGTAATCAATGATCACATGAGTCAAGACTTCCAAATTCTCCTTCCACTTGTGATAATAAAATTAGAAATCTTGTATACAGAAAAAGGTTGAAAAATTAAAAATAGAAAAAATAGAACATTTAAAATATTAAATATACTAATAACTATTATATCTAGTTTAATTGTATATTTTGTTCCCTAACAAGAATGCCAACAATTTTACCAGTCCCATGACATATTTAATTCCACTGAATGGTGTCAATTATAAAAAATATATAATTATTAACTATCAAAAACATAACTATAATGGCATAGTAATAATTAGAGTCCATGTTCAATCCACAGGACAATGAAATCACCAAAATGACCTTTCAGTGACTATATATATTATTAAATAAACAATTTCATTAATTAAAAAATGAATTGAGAATAACACCCATTTGAACAACTAGAACATATTATTCAAATAAGTGATAGTAAAAAAATTCTAATGGTAATATTATCTAAAAAAATGATTAA
Organism: Viscum album; assembly: GCA_963277665.1. Lineage (NCBI taxonomy): Eukaryota > Viridiplantae > Streptophyta > Magnoliopsida > Santalales > Viscaceae > Viscum > Viscum album. The sequence continues at coordinate 491,132,058 of OY728120.1, forward strand.
CTTCACATATATATATAATTGTTTTATTTATTTTCATGTTCCCTAAGTATTATCATCTTGTAGATCAGTTCCATTTTACTTTAATTTAAAACATTATATTTTAATGATCAAAATATGATACAAAATACAAGATGAAATATAATTAAATCATAGATGAATAAAATTTAAAGGAGATTCTCATAATAGAAATACATATTTATAATATATTTTCCTTCATTAATAACAATAATTAATTTATTTTTACTCACACAAGATGGGGCGAAATATCATTGTTATCACTAGGATAACTAAATGCCTAAGATTGGATGCTCATAGTAGAACATTCTACCTTTTTTTAGAACCTCATTTAGGCTTAGGGTTATGTGACTAGTGTGTCATCAATTTTTTAATTGGAGGATAGTGGTCACCTCCTTCTTCTCTAATGGGAAGTGGGAAAGAATTGTATGAGGGTTTTTACAATACCCCCTAAACCCACATGGAGGATAGGAGAAACAAATGGGAGTCTTTCCTCTAAAAGGTAAGGGGGTCTACTGGTTTTATCATCTCATCAACTCCAACAAACAGATTTATCATTTTCCTTTAATGTGATATATTTTATGATGCAGATTTAATCATTATTAAAGAGATGTTTTACAGGGGTTTTATCCTTGTAATAGTGTGGGAGTGTAACCCACTTTTACCCATAGTTGTCCTTCTATTTGCACTATCTTTTTATCACTTTTATTTTTTGGGGTTTTCCCTAATACGTCTGGTGTCCTTTTATTTATGCATTTTCAACATTATTTTATATCATGATTACTGTTACAACAATGGTTCAATCAATTGTGGTCCCAAAAATTGGTATTATACCCAGGCAATGGAAGAATGTTGTTCACGTTTTTTGATGTTAATAATTCATTTAAATTTCTATTTTCTCTGCGATTAAGACATCAATTGATATTTCAGATTATAAAGAAAATATTTAAATTATTAAATATATTTTTGGGAAATAGAAGAGGTTCTAGATCATCAACTTGTTTATATGAAGGTGAAATTTGAGATTGAAACATTCAACACGGATAATATATCATTCTAGAAAATGAATCTGCAGGTAGTTCTACAGAAAGATAATTGTCAAATAACAATTGGCGAAATTCCAAAAATGTGATGATGGAGTGTGGATCCAGTGGGATCCATAATGATAACAATGAATAAAATGTGTCTAGTACTAAAGTGAGTGGAGATACAATATTATGTGAAGCAGAAATAAATACTAGAAACATGAAGCATCTCAATAAAGCGTGGATAATTGACTTGGGAGAAAAATGGCACATGATTTCTCATAGGGAGTTTATTGGTCAATAATAAACCATCTAGAAAGAACTTGTGTACTTGGGGAATGACCAATCCTTGGTGATTTTTGGAGTTGGTACTCTAAAATTGAAGATTCATTATGATATTTTTCAAAAAATCCAAGGAGTACGCCATGTGAAGGGGTTAAATAAGAACATATTGTCTTTGTGATAATTTGAGGACATCAGATTCAAGGCTCTCCTGAGAATTGAGTGATGAGAATTTTGAAGGGAGATATTATGATGATGAAGGCGAAAAATATCTCAACAAACCAGTACATGCTTATGGGTGGAAACAAAAAAGAAGTTGAGATAGTTTTGATGTAAACAAACCTGATGGAAGCATTGATGACCATAAAACATCAAAATTTAGTCTGTATGTCAAAATGAGGCATGAAGAGTCTTGTGGATTAGAAGTTGGTACATATTCTTACAAAGGTATCCTTACCATTTTTTGAGTATTGTTTTTTTAAAAATAAAAATAGTTTAATGTTTTGTATGTGAATAGTAAGAAGTCATCAGATTTTAGAGTTGATACTTTAATACATTTTAAAGCACCATTTATATTTTTGGGTGAAATATGTAATTTGTATCATTCATTGAGGATTATTACAGTATATGTTGGGTGTACCCAATCAAGAAAAAATATTTTTTTTAAATTAAAAAAATTCAAAGCATGGAAGGAACATAAATCTCAAATTAAGATCATTTTTCTATGGACTCACAATGGGGGAGAATATAAACACAATGGTTTTGATTTTTTTTACAACATGAATGAATCAAGATATTGTTCAGGTTTGTGTACACTCCCTAGAAAAATGGCATGTTAGAGATGATGAACATAACCCTATTGGATAGAATAAGGGTAATGTTGAATACTACTAGAATATCCAAAACATTTTGGGAGGAGTTAATGAATACCGCATGTTATGTGATCAATATATTGCCTTCACTAGAGAATGATTTAAAGACATTGAAGGAAATATTGACGGGAAATCCCATTAATAATTCTTGGTTTCATATTTTTTGAATTCCATAATATGCATTGTTTAATGACTAGTAATGATTGAAATTGGATTTGGGATCCATGAAATGCATCTTCATGGGCTATGCTGATGGTGTGAAGGGGTATGGTTTTTAGACCCTAGTGCCTGCAAACTTATTGTCCTCAGGAATTTCATTTTTTTAGAAGGGAGGGTGAAAAAAAATCCAATAAAGATATGTAGAAGGGATATACATTAACTAAAATGATTGAAGTAAAGAAAAAATACAAGGAAGAACTAGTTTCCACATAGGAATTACCAGAGCACGAAGATCAAGTACCAGTTGAATCTGGACAATGATGGCCAAATCAAGAGAAAATAACACCAATATGGAACTCATCTTATGTCATCGATTGTAATACTTCTTACTGCTTATTGAAAGGGGATGGAGAGACATCTTTTTTTTAGAGGTGAACCAATGTTTATGTGTATCCTCCTAAGTGGCATCGCTAAATGTTGAAACTGAAGATATCCATAGGAACAAGATTTGGGATCATGTTCTATTACCTCAGAGATAGAATGAAATTCAATAAAATAGGACTTTAAGATCAAGCGACATGGATAGGACTAGGTAGAAAGATATCAGGAATGGAAGATGGTCAAAGAAATATGCTATGAATGAGGGTACTGATTTTAATGAAATATTTTCTCCTATTTTTATACTAATGGTAATTCAGATAGTTCTAGAGATGTGTGCTACAAAAATCTCACATCTAGAGTATCTAGATGTGAAGACTATTTCTCTCCAGGGAGATCTTGATGAAGATAGATATATATGTTCTAACTAGAAGGTTTCAGAATAAGGAAAAGATAACATTGTATTTAGGTTGAAAATATCTTGCTGTTGTCTCAAATAAGAATAGATGTATCAGAACAAGTTATTTGATTCATATATCACAAACCTTGGATCCAAATGACATCATTCATATCCTTATTCATATTTGAGGGGTTCAGATGGTAATAATTTCTTCATTATTATATTTTATGTGGTTTACATGATGGTTATAGTCCCCAACAATGATTATATCTGGGAGAGGAAGGAACAATTGGATATGGATTTTGATATGAAGGATTTGGTACCATCAAAAAAGATTCTTGAGATGAGAAATTACTGATACATAAATAACAGGAATATTCGGCAGTTCAAGAAGAATTAATTATAAAAAAATTGAAATGATTCTACATTAACGTCTATAGTTCAATATCTACACCTCTTCCCATTAATTTCATGTTATCCTCAACGAGGAGGACTACCAGGGAAGCAGGGAGGATAGAGATGTCTTGAGTACCACATGGATTAGTAGTAGTTCTTCTGATATTATCTATGGTTTTTAATAGCCCATACATTACACATGCATTGGGAGTAGTTAGTCAGTACACAAAGAATATAGGATGGGAGCATTGGAGCACAGTGATGAGGATACTAAGATATATCAAGGTGACCACAACTGCGACATTATGTTAAGGAGGATCAGATTTCACTATTAGAATCTATATTGATTTTAATTTCTTATGTGATTATGAATTGTGGAATTTTAATACTCAATATGTGTTTAATATTATAGGAGGATCTATGATATGTATTTCAATTTTATAGTCAATTGTGGCTTTATCCACAATAGAGGCAGAGTACATGGCAGGTACACTAGCTTGTAAAGAGGCTATTTGGACGAGAGTGTTGTTGGAGGATCTCAGACACATACATGAGAATATTTCACTATTTTTTGATAGTAAAATCATCATTAAAATTAAAAGTAATATATCGTATCATTCTAGGAATAACTACATTGGGGTACAATATCACTTTTCTTGAGATGTTGTGGAGGAAGGATGCATATAGATGAAAAAAATCATACTAAAGAAAATCTGGAAGATAACCTCATAAAGGCAGATGAATCTAATAAGTTCATATAGTATAGATACTCATGTGGAAACAGCGAGTCCTTATCAGTTGGTTTTGGAACATAAAAATAATGTGGAGATGTGATTGGTTCTCTATCAAATCTCCAAGTAGGATATGTATTGATTTTTTTTAATTTTATGATAGTGGTTACCCCCTTCTTCTTTCAAGGGAGGTTGGAATTTCTAGTATGAGGTGAGTGGCCATCCCACCAAACCCACCAGCAGGTGGGGAGAAAAAAGTGGATTATTTCCAATAAAAGACAATTTTGTCCCTTGGTTTGGTCATCTCATCATCTATAGAAATGAGCTTCAGAAGTTTCCAATTATGTGTGGTATTTTTTGAGTCAGTTTTCCCCATTATTCAAGAGATATTTTACAAGGGTATTACAATTTTTACAATGAGTGAATGTGTACTCACATTTACCTATAATGATCTTTCTATTTTACCATTGTTTTTAACACTTCTATTTTGGAGGGTTTTTCACGTTACATCTAGTGACCTTTTATTTTAATATTTTTCCCTTTAATTTATATCATAATTATTGAATCATCGGTGGGTCATTTATTTATGGTCCCAAGAAAAACATCCTCATCTTCACCAGCTTCCCTCATTCAAGTTCTTTCCCTAATTTATTTCATTGGACGATGTCTTTATTTTCATGGATCACCTCAGATGGTGTTGATATTATTTTTTGATTGAGTTTAACAGTTGTTTGATATCCATTTTCTAGTATAAATATTGAATTTATGGTACATACAGCTCCCATCCATTGCTAATGTTTGATTTCTTACTGTCATCAAGATCATCATTTCCCATTTTCTATGTGTTCTATACTATTCCCCTAATTCCCTAATTTCATGATGGGGGTTGTGGCTCCAACCCCCTTTTATACAAAATATTTTTATGTGGTTAGTTTTGATGGTGTGTGTGGATAATATGTTCTTTCTCAAGAGATGGTAACATTCATCGTGATTCAATAAATATGATTCCAGGGGGTTTCGATTGTTATAATTGAATCATGTGTGGTATGGGGTGTTTATGTATCTGTCATATAAATTGGTGCATGGTTCTACTTTATTTTTATTACATCATGTTGAATATGTGGTGATTTCATGACAAGTATTTTCTGGTGGATTGCTCAATATTGAGATTGGTGTGATAACTCCAAACATCCTATCCACCATCCACATGTCTCTGTAGTATGAATGGGGTGATCTACCACATTCTATTGGATCATCATGACACATCCTCTTAGATTGGGTAGATACATCCTCATCGACTGGTCTCGATATTGTTCTGTCAGTCATCAGAAGGGATGAGACTTTATTAGTTTATTAAAGAATTTATACTTCTGTCATGTAATGGTTTCCCCATTTTCTCATTCATCAAAATATGTTAAAATTTTGTATCCAATAATTTTTTCCCCTAAAACTATTAGAAAAATGATAATAAAATATAATCAATCATAATATGATACTAATTGAAAAATAGTTCCTAGGAGAATTGAAACATATATTATATATAAACCCATTTCCTAGTAATTTACTTTTCAAAAAGGTTACTACCCACTCAATGTTGATAAAAAATTAACAATCAATGCGTAAATAATCAAAATAGATTTACAATATGTCATTAATGAAGAATATATCATATAATGTAGTTTAGGGAGTTGAGTAAATTATTTTTTTAAAAAATCAATCCATATCTTCTTTAACATCCTTTTTATGTACATGTTATCTGACACTGGAAAAGTAAAGGTTTATAATGGTTCCCTCCTAATTCCAAAGTAAAAAAATGATTACACATGTTGGTTTTGAATGGTAAGATTCATATCCAAATGAAGCAGAAGGGAAAAATAAAAACCTACAATAGAAGTTGTTCAATAAATTTATTTGAATAAAATAAATAAAAGGAGAATATCATACATTATTCTATAATGATTCTTAATATCTATTATTTTCAATACAATATGGATAATTATTAATAAAAAATATTCAATAGACTCATACTTCCAATTATATCAATTTTATATAAAAAACATCACTATGCATGATAAGTTCCCCTAATTAATTGTAATTTCAATGAAACTTTTTTTAAATAGAATTAGAGTGAGGGATCAAGAGTAATTTTACTGTATGATTATCAAAACATTAAAATGATTATAAATCACACATGATATTCCTCTTTATATAACCATATAGGATGAGTATCATGACTTTTAGATATAAAAAATTAAAAACTATGAGCATATATATATATCAATTTAATGATACTCATGGGGTCCCTAAAATTTAGCTTTGTTGAAAGAAACAATTAAGGATATTTTCTTGATATATAAAATTTAAATCATCTGAGACAATATATTTGATTAATTTTATATCTTATAAACAAATAATTTGGATGTTTGTTAGGTGATTATATCATTAATAAGAAATCATTCATGATAACATCTAGTAGGGGGGAAATGAAAAACAATGTTTCACTATATAAAATGTAAACTAATGTACATGACAACATGTCATTGTGACATTCACCCAGACATAGTCATTCACATAGATCTTATTATGAACTGAAACCCCGTTCAATGGTCCTTAATATTGTGAATGTTTCAATCATTCCCTGAAATTAATGAAACCATTACATACACAAGACATAATAATCTTATTCCACATTATATATAACAACTTATGATGATTTAATGAAAAATATGTTTAGATATGTCATAAAAACTATTTTTTTATATTTATCCTTCATTTTAAAAACAAATAAAATCATATGTCAAGGATAAGTTCAGTGAAAAACTAGATCGGCGGAGGGGTCAAGACATGTTGGTTTGGCCCGCACCCTCCGCGTTTAGGGTGGTAACAATTGGTTCTCAAGAAAGAAGTACAATATTCCTCCCGTAAAAGATAATCATCATTGTTCTTCGATTCTAAAAAAAGAACATGGCACTTAAAAGAAAATAAACCACTACCTTTTATTCGCCAGTCGTTGTTCGTTGATGGAGTTGTGGGAAGAAGATGAAGTCATCGTTCGTCACGTCCACCGCACACTTCCACTTCTGAGGTGCGTCGGCCGTGGAATATACTCCATGTTGGTTGGATCTGAGGTAGGAATTCGAAGGATTAAATCATCATCGGCATTCTTCGCATTCTTCATTGGTAGCGTTCTTCGTTGGGAGAACTTCTTTTCTCCCTAGCTTTCCTCCTCCCAAGCTCCACAAAATGCCCAACGAAAATAACAGTGAAATGGTTTGTCTATTATTTTACTGGAACAACAAATCAAAAAGGTGAAATTAATTAACTCGGCTCCACTACATTAATTTCATGAGAGGTGTCACATTTAATTTGGGGGATGTCAAGAGGGGCCCCTTAATTAATTCACACCTGTTGGCGTAGTTAATTAGGGGAGATGGAACAAAATTCAAAAAGGAGGATTTGGAAATTAATTGGGGGGGGTGGCACCATTAAATGCTAGGGGAGTGGGATACATTAAGGTGAAGGGTGGTCAAGGAGTTTCTCCACCTTAAATTGAGAGTTCCAAGAGGTTACAAGCCAGGGTGGTCCCCACCAAAATTGTCCTCCCTAGGGAGGTTAGGTTTGGGTAGACCCCACCACTATAACCTCTCATCGGAGGATAAGGTGTGGTGGCCCCCACCTCCAACCTCCACTTGGAGAATTTAACCACCCAACCTCCACATGGTGGATAAAAAAAATAAAGTGTTAGCTCACTTTATTTTATTATTTTATTTAATAAAAAGCCAAAAACTAACTTTTATTCTTGACCAACTATCATCAAGGTGAATGTATTATTAAGTGAATATCGGCACAACGAGATCAATGGTGCCCTCAGATTTCAATTCTGAGCACTAGTTAAAAAGTTATAAAAACATTCTTTTACGTTTACTGAACAAACCTGAATAAAAATTCAGAAATTGATTTCGGGCACACTGGGCCTCAGAATCAAGCACCGTAAATTTTCATAGACTCATAAAATTCCCATGTATTTATGAAAAAAATTTCTACGGAATTTAGGTTTCTTTAAATTCTCCCCACATTAGGTCTTTACGTCCCCATAAGCTACAACTCGAACTATGGGAATAGATGGGGGTTTTGAGCACGCATCTGAGTTTCCCACTCCCATGTGCTCTCAGGGAGGTTCCCGTGTATCCAGAAAATGTGCACCAGAGGTATCGACCCTCCTCGTAGGACCCGATCCTATCAATCCTCAATAACCACTAAAACCTATGTGAAATTCACCCCATCGTCAACTTACATCTCTCCATGGTTGATGATAGTTGAAGGTTCGTGCACATATCTCCTCAGCTGTGATACGTGGAAGACGTTGTGCACCCAGTGCAACTGTGGTGGAAGAGCCAAGCAGTAATCCACCCTGCCTACTCTGCTGAGGACCTGTAAAGGTCCAATGAATCAATGAGATAACTTTCCGCCTCAGCCAAATCTCCATAGACCTCATCGAGGTGAGACCCATATAAATATGTGGTCACCATCCTCGAACTCCATAGGTCTCCGTCTCCTGTCAGCATATGAATTCTGCCTGCTCTGTGCAGTCTTCATCCACTTCTGGATGATCTGCACCTTCTCCATAGTAGCTCATACCATCTCTAGTCCCACTAGTGCTGAATCCCCCAGGTCAGTCCAACACAAGGGTGATCTGCAAGGTCTCTCATACAAGGCCTCAGAAGGTGTCATCCCTATGGTGGAGTGATATCTGTTGTTGTAAGAAAACTCCACCAATGGAAAGTGATCCTCCCAACTGCGACCGAAGTCGAGGACACATGCACGTAGAATGTCCTCAAGGGTCTTAATGGTCCTCTTGGTCTGACCATCTGTCTAAGGATGGAAGGTGGTGCTCAAGTGAAGCTATTTCCCGAAAGCCTCCTGCAACCCCTTCCATAACCGGGAAGTAAAACGCACATCATGGTCGGAGACAATAGAGGAAGGTACACCATGTAGTCGCACAATCTCCTACACATAGAGGCATCCAAATCTCTCTACTGAAACCTGCTCTTTGATCGGTAGGAAGTGAGATGACTTGGTGATTCAGTCGATGATCACCCAAATCGAGTTGTGACCCCTGGATATACATGGGAGACACATCAAGAAGTTCATGGATATCCTATCCCACTTCCACTCTGGGACCTCTAAAGGCTGAAACAAGCCTTCTGGTACCTGTTTCTCTACCTTCACTTACTGGAAAGTGAGGCACCATGAGACAAACACTTCTACAACCTTCTTCATACCTGGCCACCAGTTCTGTCGTCGATGATCGTGGTACATCTTCACCACTCATGGATGTACCTCTAGAGGGGATGTGTGGATATACCTAAACACTTCCTCCTAAAGTGACATTGTTACCATAGTACACCCTATGAAGAGGATGACGTGCTCCCCACCTTCAAAAAATCTATCAGGTGCCTGCCCTATGGATATCTGAGCACGTCATGTCTCGCAGTCAGCATCCCCATGCTGCACCTCCCCGACTCGCTGAAGAAGAGGGGGGATTGACTATAAGAGACTGAAATAATTCTGATCCATCTCTATCTACAAAGCATATCTGTAAAGTAGCCAGCTGCTCTATCACCTCTCCTTGCAGATGTACACCATATCTTCTGATGAGCGCATCCGAAACAATGTTTCCCTTCCCAAGAGTATATAATATCTCGAAGTCATAGTCCTAGAGGAACTCAAGACAATGACACTGTCTCAGGTTGAGGTCCTTCTGACAGAAGATATACTTGAGACTATTGTGATCAGAGTACACGGTAAAACGCTCACCCATTAGATAGTGTCGCCACATCTTCAAGGCGAAGACCACTGCTGCTAACTCAAGGTCTTGGGTTGCGTAGTTCTGCTCATGCTGTCTCAGCTGCCGAGAACCATAAGAAATAACTGCTCACTCCAACATCAGGACACACCCATGTCTGGTCCCTGATGCGTCGTAGTAAACTACGTACCCTGTGCCTTCCTTTGGAAGCCTCAAAATGGGGGCACTAGTCACCCTCTGCCTTAGCTCCTGAAAGCTCTGCTGGAATATCTCCGACCATATGAAGGGTTTCCCCGTCTTTGTCAAGGATGATAATGGTGATTCAATGCTGGAAAAGTTCGGAACGAATCTCCGGTAGTATCCAAACAATCCCAGGAAACTCCGTACCTCCGTCACACTCCTAGGTGGCTCCCAAGCAAGTCCCGCCTCAATATTTGCTGGATCCACTGCTACTCCAGCCTCCGAGATTACGTGTACCAAGGAGTGAACCTATAGAATCCAAAACTAGCACATCGAGAGCTTACCATAAATCTGGTGCTCTTGGAGTGTGTCAAGTACTACCTGCAAATGGTAGGCATGATCCTCCTCAGTAGTCGAGTAGATCAGAATGTCGTCAATGAAAAATACGACAAAGAGATCGAGGTAAGGCTAGAAGATCCTATTCATGAGACTCATGAACACTGTTGGAGCATTGGTTATGACAAAGGGCACAAACAAGAACTCGTAGTGGCCGTAATGACACCTGAAGGACATCTTCTGCACATCCTCATCTCAAACTCTAAGCTGGTGATAGCCTAATATGAGGTCTATAGTTTAGAACCACCGTGCTCCCTTCAGCTGATCAAAGAGGTCGTCAAACCTCGGGGGTGGGTACTTGTTCTTCACAATCACCTGGTTCAGGCGACTGTAGTCGAAACAGAGCCTCAAGCTCCCACCCACCCTATTGGTGAATAGAATCAGGGCTGGCTAGGGAGAAACACCAGGTCCGATGAATCCCTTCCCATGTAAGTCCTCTAGCTGTACCCTCAGCTCGTGAAGCTCAGCGGGAGCCATATGATATGATGGAGTAGATATCGGTGTCATCCTAGGGTACGTGTCAATTTATAAGTCAACCTATCTACAAGGAGGTAGTCCTGGAACATCGTCAGGGAAAACATCTGCATACTGGTCCACTACTACAGGATATGTCGGACACTCCACATCAACTGCTCCGCGGGTAAGGCAAGCCGAATAGTGAGTGATCAGCTGCACCCTCCTCTGAGTATGTTCTTCATGTTCTGTAAAGGTTCCCTTCTCGCCGGTGAAGGTAAATCTGATCCCATCCATGCAGACACACCACAATTTTCGCCTAATATAGTCAATCTGAGCACAAAATGTTGATAACCAGTCCATACCCAAGATGATGTCATAAGGCCTAAACATCGCTTCTAGGAGAACCCAGTCGAAGCTCTCTCCTTTTATAGTAAGCTCGCTCTTCCAGTACAAGTACGTAATCATTGAATCAACTTCCGTAGGAGTCTCTAGCCATAAGGATTGAGCCAACGGCTCCATTGGAATTTCCAAGCTCCGAACGAGGGCAGTGGAAATGAAAGAGTGACTTCCACATGTTTCAATAAGAACTATATCTAAGGTGGAGTAGATACAGATCATAACTCAAATCATATCTGGAGCACGGTGATCGTATGCCTCAGCAGCCTAAAGCTGAGCTCTCCCCTATCCACCTGCTCTCTATGGTCGGGGTGGGCCTCCTGGTGGTGGTGGTGGTAACACCTCGCAACGTCTTCCACTGCCAGCTGCACGTCCAGCTGCTCTACAATGTCTGAATCCTCCCTGCGGACCACCTCGTTCGAACCTCTTCCTCTACCTGGGAGGTCCCTCAACTTTCTTCTGATCATCTGGACGATGGGTCAGACTATCACGAGCCATGTGACCAAGCCCTACCGCATGAGTAACACTATCCGCTCATGGCATGACTGGACCTGTCTCCACTCCGGGTGCCCCACAAAACTGATCCCGAGTCATGCAGTCAATCACCTGTAGGTCTGGTCCTCTTGGACCTCTATGACATTTTTTTACTGCCATCTGCATAAGACTCTGCTGCGTGTCGGCTAGTGGTGGGTCTCACTGCTGGAGACTGATCAGCAAGGAAACACTCCACTAGGAGGGGTCTCTCTAACACCCCACCTGCGTCGGGATGCTAAGTGAGATAATCATTGCTCAGATCTATGAAGTGAGCCCCTAATCGAAGGTTCTGGCCCTGAAGAATGGGTCCCGCACCATATCTGTGGAGTAACACGAGAGGTCGGTGAACCTCGCTGAGTACTATGCCACCATCAGGCTACCCTGCTGTAGATGCAGCATCACCTGTATCCGTACCGCACAAAGGGTGGCTGGTACAAACTTCGCCCGAAACAGGATCTCGAAGTCTACCCAGAGTAGGGTCGCCTTGTCATGAACCTGGAGAATCAGGATCCACCATCTACCGACTGCTGCCTAAAGGAGACTCACGACAAGGATCACCATGAATTCTGTTGGTGTCCCTACTAGCCTAAAGACTCTCACCATAGCCTCAAGCCAATCCTCAACCGCCTGTGGGTCCATCTCTCCCCTGATCTTGGGTGACCTCTGGCGTTGGAACTCGTGCAATGTGCTCAAGTGGCGTGCATCATATCCTTCTGGGGCTGGTGGCATCGGTGGCCCAACGAGAAGTAGTACCGCCAGTGACTCTACTGGAAAAGGGCCCTGTACTGAGGCCTTGTCGCTCAGTGGGATATCAGTGCATACGACTCTCAGGGCTCTAACTGGTCGTCTGCAGGGAGGCATATTGAAGGAAATCAATGTGACACATTCAAAAGATTTTTTCCTGGTGAGATGACCAGGTTGAGATGACTTAAAGAAAAACTTTTGAAAACATAATAAAATCAGTGTTTTCATGCATTGAGTTGGAAATCAGAAGTCAGGGTCCTGGTGTAAGGATACGTCGGCCGCCCGCACCATCACTGGACTCTGTAAACTGAAAACCACACTTAGTACCCTTAACATTATTGCTTCATAGAAAAGAAATATCAGAGTCCTAAGTTGTGCGGTAGAACTGACTCCTCTGATACCAGTTTGTAACGACCCGTCCATCGGGGGCCGTAGCATGACTAACCCACGCCTGCCTTCCATTAGACAGAGGCTGGCGGCTAGAACCAAAGGTGTAAATACCTAAACTAGGATGACATTTCCTTTATAACTATAAAAAAACACAAAAGAGTCCACAACTAGAAGCAAAACACTAAGTAAAACTGAATACAAATAAGTTCTAGAAAGCAAAAAGGGGCCAGGAATACAAGCCCAATAGGAAAGTACATGTACAACTGAAAATTAAGTACAACTGAAGAAAAGTAAAGAAACTACTGGGTTGTCCTCCGAGGTTTCTACATGAAGGGTAGGTACAGATGGCCTCCTTAGCACTCCATGTCCGTCTGTCTGCTCTGTGTATCGTCCCGTCGAGTGGTCCACCTCCGGGTACTGTCCAGTCCTGTCACTCTCTGTCTCAGTCAGCATTGTCTGTCATCTGCAACCAACACAATGAGGTGCGGGCATAGCCCATGTAGGGGTGAGTATAATGATACTCAGTAGGGACAACGAGACCCTCATGGTCTCAAAAAATCCAATAAGGATAAACCACAAATTATGAAATAAATGGATAAACATTACTTAGTTGTATGCCCACACATATACCTATGTTATCTAGTAACCCATATCAAACATGAGGAAAACAAAAAATTCATTGACTCACCTCAAACTTGGATTTTCATTATTGACACCACGACTACTGGAGAACTCCTGCTCTGTCGAGTAGAGTTGGCTTGTCATGACACCAAGGCGCTTCTCACTAACCTTGGAATTTTGAGGTACTCAACCTGTCGAGAACCTCAGTTTTCCTGCCAACTACCTGGTGCTCCTCCATTGTGGGTCTGCCACCGAATACCAGGTGCTCCCCCTAATAGCCTGCAGAGGTACTCCTCCAGTCATGTACCATGCATCTTTCGCTAACTACCATGCGCTCCTCCATCGTGGGTCTGCCGCCAACTTATAGATGCTCCCCATTGGGATAGTCTAATCACTCCGAGTCGAATCAGTCAAGCAGTATTCAGGTCTTCCAGCTACTAGTTCTCCGCACTCTATCAGATCATCACTGGAAGGTTCCGCTCCACGAGCTACTGGGTAATACTCCAACGGTTGTGTAGTGCCACGAAGAAGTATCTCAAAGGTCTTCCACATCATAGGGGTCTCAACGCAATAGATGACACGTCAATTGGACGCCCGATCTGTTATTTATTAGCCTCTTAGTCCTGGGGCCCGTTTGGATTTGTGTATGATCCAACCTGACTATAACTCAAATATACCCGAAACTCCAGTGGGGTATTCTCAAAGGGATGGATTCATTCCATGAATAACTGTGCTGCTGACAGTTCATCAAATGGACGTATGGTGCCAAAGATATGGTTCAAGAAGTTAATGGGTCAGTAATGGGACCAGGTCCGGTCTGACTCGGTCGGGCCGACTTGGCCCAACCCATTCTGGGCTGACCTGGTCTGTGTCAACCCAGTCAGAATCGCTGGGTATGACCTGGCTTATTGGGTGGGTTGCCTGCTAATTTCTTCCCGGTCCGCTATGCCCCACCCAGCGGACCGCGAGGGCGGTTCGGCCTGGGCTCGGGGCCAGTTCGGCCCAGAGTGCTGCGAGGGCGTGCCCCGGAACGCCTCATCCTAGAGGGCGCGGCTGGGCCGGTTCGTCCAGGGTACCACGAGGGGGCCGGAACACCGACTCGGCCGAGTGGCCACAAGGGATTCGGGACGCCGCGGGGGCACCGGGCAAGCCTTAGGGGCACCGGGAAGGCCATGGCAAGGCACCAGGGGTACCGGGAAGGGCACCGAGCAGTGCATGGGGTAGGGCGTAGCAGGGCGTTGGGGCAGAGCAGGGCGCTGGGGGTTCCAGGCAGGGCACAACAGGGCGTCGGGGGCATCGGCCAGGGCGCAGGGGCGCTGGGCAGCACGCGGGGTAGCTGGGCAGGGCGTCGGCGGGGCTGGGCAGGCCGCAAGGCAACGCACGGGGGTGCCGGGCAGTGCGCAGGGGCCCCGAGCAGCGCGAGGGGCAGTGCGTGGGGGTGCGGGTAGAACACAGGGTCACCGGGTAGGGCACCTATGAGGCCGGGCAGGACTCGGGGTCGGTCGGGGTGCCCACCGGGCAAGGCGTCGGGAGGCCGCGGGTAGGCGGGTCGGGCGCCGCTTGGCCAGAGGTGGTCGGCCGGGAGCACCGGTGCGCCGCGGGGGCGGCGCAATTCACAGAGGCTGTGGGTAGCGCGACCTTTATTGTTTCCACCTTCATTTCCTCTTGATTGATCTCCAAGCCGAAGTTCAATCAAAAAAAGATCGACGGAGGGGTCGGGCCATGTTGGTTTGGCCCACACCCTCTGCATTTAGGCTGCTAACAATTGGTTCTCAAGAACGAAGCACAGTATTCCACCCGTAAAAGATAATCATCATCGTTCTTCGATTCTAAAAAAATAAGAACATGGCACTTAAAAGAAAATAAAACCCTACCTTGGATTCTCCGGTCGTCGTTCGTTGACGGAGTTGCGGGAAGAAGACGAAGTCATCATTTGTCGGGTCCGCCGTACACTTCCACTTCCAAGCTGCGTCATTCTTGGAAGACACTCCACGTTGGTATGATCTGAGAGAGGAAGTCGAAGGAGGAAATTGTCACTGGCATTCTTCGCGTTCATCGTTGGAAGCGTTCTTTCTTTAGGATAACTTTTACCACTAGCTTTCCTCCTCCCAAGATCCACCAAATTCCCAAAGAAAATAACAGAGGAATGGTTTGTCTATTATTTTTATGGCATAAAAATCAAAAAGGTGAAATTAATTAACCCGACTCCACCAAATTAATTGCATGAGAGGTGTCACATTTATTTTGGGGAATGTCAAGAGGTGCCCTTAATTAATTCACATGCGTTGGCGCAGTTAATTAGGGGAGATGACACCAAATTCAAAAAGGAGGATTTGGTAATTAATTGGGGTGGTGGTGGCACCATTAATTTCTAGGGGAGTGGGCTTTATTAAGGTGAGGGGTGGTCAATGATTTTCTCCACCTTAAATGGGTAGTTCCAAGGGGTTACAAGCCAGGGTGGTCCCCACCAAAATTATCCTACCAAGGGAGGTTATGTTCGGGTGGGCCCCACCACCATAACCTCTCATAGGAGGTTAAGGTGCGGTGGCCCCCACCTCCAATCTCCACTTGGAGAATTTAACCACCCAACATCCACATGGCAGATAAAATAAAATAAAGTGTTACATCACTTTATTTTATTAATTTTTTTAATAAAAATCAGAAAACTAACTTTTATTCTCGACCAACTGCTATCGAGGTGAAAGTATTCTTAAGTGAATACCAGCGCTGCGAGTTCAACGGTGCCCTCAGATTTCAATTTCGAGAACCAGTTCAAAGTTTATAAAAACCCGCTTGAATGTTTATTGAACGTACCCGAACAAAACTTCAAAAATTTATATTGGGCACACTGGGCCTCAGAATCAAGCGCCGTAAATTTTCACAGACTCGTAAAATTCCAATGTATTTAAGAAAAAAATTTCCACAAAATTTCTAAGTCATTATAGTTAACCTTATTAATTTTATCAAAAAATGGAATCAAATTGATGGATGATAGGGAAAGAATACTCTTATGGTGATGATTTAGAGAGCCGTCAATATGTTATGGCCTTATTCTTCTTTATTTTTACATTGGGAAACATTAATGTAACCATTATAGGCATAGTGAATCTCTTATCCTTTGTAGGGTATTATAAGTGTGCGTGATGTTCAATCAATTTATTCATATAATCTATAAATATCCAAAAATATTAATTGGATAATTTAAATTTTATTTCAAATGGGATTTGTGGTGATTTACAAAAATGAAAATGAAAATTTTCAATTACTAGAATTGTAAGAAGTAATCCAAATTCTATTAGTATGTGTGGAAATAGAGAATGATTTGATTTTTAATATTTCCTTCGAATTAAAAAATCAATGGAAAATGAAAAAGTATTAAAGTGCGATACTATTTTAAAATATTAATTTTGTTAAACATAGTTAAATAATATTAGAAGATGATATGTATTTTTTAACTGATATTTTTGTTTTTATTTTTAAGGAAATGGTTGGGTGAAATTTTATGTTATGAAATAAATTTATTACAAACTAATTTTGGATACTCTTAATGTTATTTGGAAATTATTTGATGAAAAATTAAATTAATGTTCAACGATTATTTTCTTATTTTCAAATCTATCTTTATGGAAATTATTTTGAGTTTTCTGCAGTAAATATTCCCCAATTTGAGAGGTACATCCAATGTATATAAGAATTGGTTTAATTACAAATTCTATGAGATTTATTACTATTTTTGAGACAAGAATGTTTCGAGAAGATTGTGATAGAATTTTATGAATATTCCAAATAATTTTTTTAATTTTCCTATAGCTAGAGATTCTCTAGGGCTTAATACATTTTATTTATAAGATAGTTTAATTAAAATTATTATTTTAAAATAAATATTACCCTTATCTTAATTTTTAATGAATACTTAAAAATAAATCTATGTTTTATATAGTACAAAATATAGAACACCGAGCGTAAACGAACCAAGAAATATTATTATTTAAATGTGACGATTATAAGATGCCCATTAAATTTGGCGATATGAATAAGATTGACTAATTTTTCAAACATATACATATAATGTTTTCAATAAATAAAAATTTATTTATACATTATTATAAAATAAGAACAAACTTTTTATTAAAGATATTTTCTTTTTCAAACATATATTTTATAAAAAAATAATTTCTATTTTTGTGTGTGCGAATATTACAAATAATATTTATAAAATTTAAAAAATTTATTTTTTGATTTATATATCATATTAAAAAAAACATCAAAATTATGATAGGATGAAATTTTTATAATTTTTTAATAAGAATGATATTTCAATAAATAGTGAAAATACTTATTTTTATTAAAAAATGTATTTCACTTTATAGTATTTGGAATATAATATTATGTTATTTATATCAATAAAAACTAAACTATGTCGTTTTTATTTAAAATAATTAAATTGTGGTTTCTTAATATTTTTATACAAGAAATCACTATAAAAACATTTTTACAATAAAAGGGAATTTTTCTAAAAATCATTTTCATCCCATTTTTTGGTTTTATTTGATATTATTTTCTACCAATGATGTGTTTAAATTTTGAAAAACATATTAAATATTTTTTATTTAGATTTCCAAATTTCATAAATTGAACCTTTTTTTCAATATGAATAGTAACATCATATATTTTTTATATAAAGGTAAAGGGTAAATCAGGTAATTTAATATAGAAATAAAATGATAAGAATTATAAAATGGCCCTAACAAATGCCTTGATTTTATTGGAGGAATATGTCTCATCCATAATCATCAAATATTTTTGTTGTGTGACTAGTTGATTCCATATTGATTTAGATATAACCATTATATTATTTTAGATAACGAAAAGTCAATAATTTCACACTCGTGTTTTTATTAACTATATTATTTTTAACATGAGGATAAAATGAGAACATGTTCATGTATAATTATTAAATAGAAATATAAAAGATTTATCTTAGGTATGGTAATTTAATTTTAATTTTTAATGAAAAAAGTTTTACCTTTAATTCTTACAAGATGTTTATGCAGTAATAATTAATGTAATGGAAAAAAAATCATAATAAGAATATTAAAATAAAAACAATTTGGGAAATTTAATATGATCCATGATTTTCTAGATAATAATGACATGTTTTGGAAAAATGGAAATATATGGCTCGAGTTTTACTTGTTTTCTTTATGTTGTTTGAGTAAATGGAATGCGTTTTTCTGAAAATTGGAATTATAGATATATTATAATAAATAATAATTTATTAAGTTATATAAAATTCACAATAAATTTCAATTAATCCTAGTTATTAGTATATGGTTTTTGATATCTACCGTGATCCTTTTCTGGACTGTTTTTCCTTTCATTATAACTCTCTTTACCCTCAATGAGTAAAAAATGTTGCATTCATGATATGTGTGAAAGAGGATAACGAGGGGTTAAAAAAATGGTAAAAGTTAATATTAAAAAAACACGTCTAGTTTTTATTATATGGGAGAATATATATGCATAATCACCCAATATTAGAAATAAATTTTTTTATTCATATTTTATTGAAAATAAATTTATAATAGTTCAATATTTTTAGAAATTCCTTGAGGCCCCCTCTCTAATATAAGTGAATATATTATTCACTTTATATAAAACGTAATGAAATGTTTAGATCAGAAAATGCATACCCAAATAATAATTTACAATCCCTCCCCTCATTCTAGATGTCTCAGTTAGGCATAATAAAAATCTTATATGGATGAATGGATTTTATAATAGAGACTATAGAAATAAGTTGTATAATATTATCCACATATTTTATTATTATTCATTATTCCACTTCATTAAAATATTATTCATCCATTATTATAAAATAAAGCTAGTATATTTCATATAATAAATATTTTATTTTTAATTTAACAACTTATATCCACTCCTCATCAATCAAATTAGAGATGAAACCATAATTTTAATGTAAAATAGAACTCACAAGACGATGGAATTTGTTTCCCTTCACTATCACTCAATAATGGTTATAATGTGGTATTTAATATATATATATATACATATATATATGGTATTCAAGAAAAATTATCATTTTTAAATTCTATTGTATCATTTATTGTTATATCAATTCAATCACTGGAAAATGATAACTACGTTCATGCGAAGTTGTTGAATACCAACTCCCCAAGGTGATGTGATTCATTTTTTATAACTACATAACATGGATGATAGATATAATTATGATGAATTAATTAATATAATATTTAAAATATATTTTTATCATTCAATAAATATAAAATTTTACTTACATATTTTCTATATTGATTTTTGTAAAATGTAATCATTACTAATGTGTACGTATGTCCTATAGACTCTATGATTTTAACACAGTTAATTTATTATAACCATAATTAAATATTGGACTAAAAATTATAATTAGTGTAAAAAAATGATTATTATTTCATGATTATTATTCTAGATAGGATTTTATAATTTCTTATTTGATGCCTGTAAACCTTCAGATTTCATTTTCCACTTATAAACTGATCATCCTTTAAATACATGACCTGGACATAATTGACAACAATAGTAACTATGTCACCTATAGAAATGAAATAAATGGATTATAGATAACATATTAATCCTATAAAATGTTATTATGAAATCAAATAATTGATATGATATTAATATATTTGAGTTAGAAGGATATATATGGAATGTATTGACTCGACGTAAGATATTTTGTCTCAATTTAATTTATTTTAGGAATATTTAAATATTATGATACACTGATATTATATATGGTGTAAATATTTTCCATTGAACATGTTATATCATTAACCCTTCATAAATCATTGTATTTTATGTTTCAATTTGAATTACTTCATCTAAGGTGTTGTTATTTGAAAAGTTACCAAACTGGAAAAGACATTATATTTAAATATCATTTCTATTCAATATTGTTTATAATCATGTTCCATGGGGGAAATCATAAAATATTATTTTGTTGAATCAAATATTCTATATTATCAGATGTTTCTGCAATTTTTATTTATTTCTTGTTTTCATTTTTCACATTGTAGAATGATGAATCATCGTGAATGTTCTTTTTATGTTATACTAATCTTGTATCTTTTTTTAAATTGGGAATCTTTCTGTTCCATATCCATTATTTATAAACTATTTAAAACATATTTCATTTCAATTTATAAATTAATTCCAAAACATATTTTATATGCTATTTTACCTTCTTTTATATGTTTTTTAAAAATGTAATTTCATAACATCTTATATAAAGGTCACTTTAGAATCCTTTTACAAAATGATTAAAAATAGTGTTTATTTTTAATGTTTACATCTTGAATATATTTTCCATTATTAATTATTTTTTTTCTTAATAATAAATATCTATTTTATAGGCCTATTTAAAATGAAAATCACGCTTTTAATACTGTTTAAATATTTATTTCTTCAATGTGGTTTCCAAGGTGAAATTTATATTTTTATCATTAATTTTTAATGATATTTTAAATTTATTTCCATCCATTAACACAGAAAAAATTATGTTATATATAATCAACTAGAGATATTATTAATGATATCATAGTCATTATATGTCAATATGTATTATTGTTGTTTAAGAAATAGTTCCATTAAAACAATTTATTTTCCACAGGTTAATCATGTTATGAATATAATTGGCTATTTTAACGTATATGGTGAAAAAATCTATTCCCTCAATCATAACTTATATTTTATGTTTAGATTCACATATAGAGATTAAATTTTTTCATGAAATAAAAAAATACAATTTTCTAGATATTTTGGTATTCAAAAAGGGTTTTTAATAATAATGGGTATTTTTATATATTAAATGTGTTCCTCATAGGATTATGAAATTTTTAGTGGTTTTTATTCATAACATGGTGCTTTTACATTATTTATGAATGGTTGAGCCATATAATATCTCAAACGTGAGGTGTTAAATAAAATAAGATTGGTGCACATGGATAGTATTGAGTGAGCCCAATATAGCTTATACGATTGGTCCTCCCAGATTGTATTTCATGGAATTGGGTAATGATTATATTCTCTATAAAATTATATTGTAAGTTATCCATATGGTTATTCCAAATTGAATGGTTATTTAATTATTCTTCGATGACGATATCCCAAGCTACCAACACAATTTCATTATTCATTATATAAGTTATAAACCATTCGGTTAATCAAGGATGAATTCACATTGAACATGATTACATAATATTATGAATCTAGTCATATGTTAACTCGTTATTCCATGTATAAAGATTAATGATCTAGGCATTGATTGATATATATTATCCTATGTTATGATCATGCACATTTATTATTTCATCATACCGATATTCTCATCCTACTAACAATAATGATATTAAATTATTAATTCTTATTGTACCCCTTATTGAGAATTTTATCTCACCCTTCTTATGCTTACATTTTTCGTGGTGAAAAATAATGTTTTCAATTTTTTTTTGTTTTTAAAGGTTACAAATGTGAGTAATTTTATTTGAGATTTTGAATACATAACAAGGAATATGTAAAAAGAGTATAGTATGAGATGATTTTTATTATTATGAATAAGTTGTTTATTAACCTATATGTATATGAGTCATTCCTACTGCTATAAAACATTGAACATAAAAGGAACATTGTTATGTTAGTGGTAAAATATTTATTTTTTATTTTAAAAAGTGTGTATGGAAAAAATTGGACCACATTTATTTGAATCAATGGAAAAAATGTTAATTTTCTGATTTTAGTATCAGATCTAGGAGTGTGGGTTTTGTGGTTATTTTAGTAGGTATCTGATCATGGTTTAGATAAACTTGTAAATTTTGATGTTTTCATGTGAGGATATGATAAGAGTTAATGATACCATCATGGGTTTATATGTTACTGCATGATCCGGAGATTAGAGTCTTAGACACCCCTTTTTAATTTTTTAAGAGATGTAATTTTATGGAGACTACTAATATTTTGGGAGTTGTTTTATTGGGATGAGGTATATGAAACACTTAGGTTAAATATAAAGTATTTATTAGGAAGAAATGGTTGAATTACCCTTTGGAATTATATATGTTCGTAATGATTATTTTTGGTTATTTTTGAATATTATATGATTTGGGTTTATATATTCTTGGGAATATGATTTTATAATAGTGATTGATGTTATATAGAGATAAATGATAAATATTGCGTGGATGGATATGTTATCAAATCCATTTAATTTTTTGGGTTTCAATATTAGTCTGATTTTTTTTGAGGAATTTTATGTAAATTTTTTATTGAATTATCTATGTTTAACATTAAATATCAGTATTTAAATTTTGGAATAAATATAGTTTTTCTTAGAATGAATATTTATTAATTTAGAGATTTATAATAACTTTTTTTATCCATTTTATTTTTGGTTTATGTATAAATAAATGAAGAAAAACGTTTTTCCTTCTATGAATGTTTTGATCCATTATAAGATGATTATAGTTCTTTAGGCATACAAACTAATCATGAGAACACATCATTTAGAGATAAAATTTGGTTTTATGGTTGAAATTAATTAATAAATAATTTTTTCATATAATTAAATTTCAATATGATTTTTGGATAAATATTAAAATAATTCATCAACAATATGAAAATGAACTCTAGAAAAACACTATTCATTAACTATTTTACCAACAAATCAATAGACTTTTAACCAATAACAAATGTTTGATTTTATAATGGTTAAATATCTCATGAATATATTCTATATTACTCTTTATCAGAACGTGGGAGTTATATATTTATTCTATATACATGTTTCCACTTCCCTACAATTTTTTATGGAGTCTTAGTTATTTGTTATTCTAGATGGACTTAATAGATCCCATTTCTCTCTATTCATGTGGATGTTTTATTAAACCAAAATATAATGTGGGATTTCCACTAAGGAATTCTAAATTTTTTAACCCTCTCGTTGTCAATCCCGAGATAAAATTATGAGGATGGAATTTATAAATGTAGGTAGAATGTCATAACCCATGATTTTTTTAAAAATAAAACTATGTTTGTTAGCATACAAGATGTGCAACAACGATCATAAAAAAACATTGTTATATTAATATATAAATGTAACCTTTATAACCTAGAAATTATATTGGACTCTATAAATAGAAATAAATAATTTGGGAATATATAAATATAATTCTTATAATCAATTAAATGTATTGATTAATGGTTATAAAATAAGCCCTCCATTTTTAGTAAATCCAATTTATTCTGAAAATATAATTTTTCATAAAAATTGTATTTATTGGGTTTTGTGTATTAAGATCATAAATAATGTTGGGTTATTTTAGAAATTATATTTTATGAAATAAATTTTAACGTCCTTGACCCCAATATACAGGAGATGGTGCCTTACTGTATTACCTTGGTAGTATAATCCTGAAATGGGATGCCAGTGGAAATAATATTTTAGTAGATTTATAAATCCACATAACAAAATATAGTTTACATTAAAACATTAAATTTAAAACAACATTGATTCATCATTGTAAAAAATATTATTCTCTAAGATTATTCCACTTTGTCAATCAAAATTGATTTCATGGCATCCAGGAGAAAAATAAAACATGAGAAAGGGTTGAGATTTTATTTTCAGTATGGGAAATAATACAATGGATTATATAATAATGGAGTATAAACAATGAGTCATGGTGAATGACTAAAAATACATTTAGTTAATGTATAATATTGATCATGATATGGATGGAATAAAAGATGATAAAATAATTCCATATAAATAATCACATAATAATGAAACATAACAATCGATATTGTACTAGTAGAATAAGAACATGGATTATCAATTATTTATATCATAATTAGGGAATGGATATATGGGAATGACAAACATACCAAACATGATTCAGCCAAGATGTATACATAAATAGATAATTCCTTGGAAAAAACCTCGTATAGTTTGTCTGATAAGACATTCCGATGAATCAATAGGCTATAGAGTGCCCTGATCGAAACTTATTATGTCTAATGAATTCATCATATAAATTTTGTGACTCATATTAATCATATAAATTTGTATTGATACAATAATATGAAATGAAAATAATATTACCCAATCAATAAACCAAATCATAATCTGTCTAGATTAATATGTTAAATGGAATTTGGATAGTATATCCCCAGTAAAAATAGTCATAAACAGTTTAATAAAATTTGGAATATAGAAAAATAATTGATCAATCTCAATTAATGATAATAATCAACACACAGTTTTGAAATAGGTTAAAATAGTCTAATAAAATAATTCATAAACTCTTTAGGTAAATAACCAATTCACTTTGAAAGGGTATTTCTTTTTGAAATTCATTTTTATTTGTCAGAAAATTATATTGTAGACATGCATATAATATAAAATAAAATAGTAGGAATATAATATTATAATTGAGGAATATTAATATTTAAATGAAATGTTTTCATAAATAATGGAATTTTATTTCCAAAAAATGTGAAATCATGTAATATGTGTGTTTGAGAAACATTAGAAAGGAGCCACTTTTGTGCGGTATAAGGAAAAATGTAAAGGAGTCTTTAATTATAGAAATGAAATAATTTTTTTTTTCATAAAACCAAAAATGAACATAGAAAATTTTTCGTGTTGGAATGTGTGTTTCTTAAAATAATTTGGTGACCACATACATATTATAGAGTGTACATGAAAATGTGTATGAATCTGGGATGTTCTTTTCAATCAGGATAGTTTATCGAGAGGATTTGATAAGGGAGAAATATAAAACATGCATTTACCTATAAAATTAATAAAAATTGAGCTATATAAAAATATTGGGAACACATACACAAAATTTAGAAGAAGTAATTAAGTTGAATTGAGAATTAAATTAGGTTAAAGAGAGATAATGTTTTACCTGATATAAAAATTGGCTGTTTGGAGATAATCCCTTACCATGTTGTAAGTAATCAGTCTGTATACCCCATATAAGTTTTAATTATCATTTAAAATAATAAATTCCATGAAGATAATGGAATTAATGATATTATATATAAAATGGAATAATACATACACTACACACAAGGAATAATTTATCAATAATGAATATCTCATTGAAATAATAGTTAGATGAGATAAGACATACCTTATGCGTGAAAGACTAATTCACATGTTCTTATTTTTCTGGACAATCAAATTAGATTCATTAATTACTATATTCAGAACAACTTCTATATTTATTTCATTTATTATAATTTTATTAATTTCATTTATGGTCATTTTTATGAGTTTTAGATTTCAATTTCGTTGTTCTATAAGTGTTCGATCTTTTGGTTTTTCATGACTGGATACCCTGTATACATCTATAAGTTTTATGTAATATAAGAGTAATAAAACATAATTAATGTTACTAATTATTAATGATCATATATATGTTGAAATAAACTTATATATCATTTTTATATATTATGATGACAATTAATTTGATTAAAAGTTAATGAAAATGTTGTAAATTATTTTGACAGTTTTTACGACCATTACAAACATATTAATTTTTTAATGTCATGATTGTAAATTGGTTCTAAAACATAATAAAAATTATAAAATATATAATGAAAAATTATTTAACCTTAATAACGGTTTTATGAACATCAATTATGGAATC
Organism: Viscum album; assembly: GCA_963277665.1. NCBI lineage: Eukaryota > Viridiplantae > Streptophyta > Magnoliopsida > Santalales > Viscaceae > Viscum > Viscum album. Next base: position 491,158,570 of record OY728120.1, read on the forward strand.
AATGGAAACTGAAAATTCATCATTCAAGATGATGGAAAATTGGCACATTATAGACGAAGTTTTGATTTTTAGAATAAAAAGGATAACAAAGGAGACATTATGATGAATATTAAATTATCATAATGAAATTATAGTATATATTTGATAATATATATTTTTCATGCATGTTTGGATATAGGTGGTAAATAGACTATTATAAAATAAAAATAAATTCACATAAAATAAAAGAGAATGAAAGAGGGTTTTTCCTCAAGGAATTCTTCATCTTGAGAACCTCTTTAAGGCACTTAGAAATTATATTTTTGTAATAACATAAATACCACAAGGTTAGGTTTAGTTTATGGATATAATTTTGAAGAATATAAGAAATCTAAATTTCTTAGAAAGTGTGAGGTGAAGGGGTGGTGGGTGGCTAATTTAATAATGGAGGAGAGGGGAGTTTTCCAAATATTTATTTCTTTAGTTTATTATTTTTTCTCAAGACTAACAATACTATTGATTACTATGACTAAATAATGAAATTGTAGAATCTTAGTTTTTCAAAATTCAATCTTGAATCATCAATTATTCATCCATCAGTCCAAAATTAAATATTTTACATACAATATTAAATACCATAAATTACCACATTTCACTATTCATAAAAAATTCAACTATTTTAGAAAAAAAATCATTCTATCCATTTTTTAATGTGTAGAATGAAAAAATGGACTAAAATTTATGAATATAATTTTACAGATATGATAAATTATATATTTAAATAAATTTATCATTTATTAAAAAAATAAAAAATTTAATATTGTAACGGACATTGTGACAAATTAAAAAATTAATTACGCACTCATAAAAAAATTATAATTATAATTAAAAAAAAATTAATTTAAAAATCTCTTTTATGAAAATAATATTTCTATTAAATATTTATATTAAATATAATCTTGTAAATAAACATTTAAATTTTACAAAAATACAAACACATAATTTATCATTTTTAAAACATTTATTTTTTATTTCATCAGATAAATAAAACATATTTTCATTTATTAGACACCTAAAATTTATTTATAATCTCATAGGTGATGTTACTATTCTCTAGGTTGGATTACTATTCCTAATGACCACATTATTATTCAAATGGTCATATTGATATTTTAGAGTATATATCATTTCGTTAAAGCCTACTACATAAGATCTCGAAGATGTTAAATATAAAAGAGACATACCAAAAAATATTAGGGTGTCAGATAAATATTATTTCTCAAATTTTCATTTCAAAAATATTTAGGATGATATTTTGTGATTTTTCTAAAATGATTGTTTTTTTAAAGAATCACGTAAAATAATATTTTTTATTAAAAAGTGTATTTTTATATCTTTTTTAAAGTAAAATTATATTATGGATTAGTATTAAAATTTAATTAGTTCATTTTTATTTAAAATAAAATATCTTTGGAATGTTAAATAGATTTTATACATGAATTTAATATAAAAATAGTTTCAAAATAAAAGTGAATTTTTCAAAAAAAATATATTTTCATCATGTGTAGAAAATTTAATTTTAAATAAAATTATGCCACTTATGAGTTTTTAATTTTCAAATAAGGATTAAATATTTTCAATTATTATTTCCAAGTTTAGTTAATAGTACCCTTTTATTTTTGGTCAATATTAATAATTACCTTCAAATTTTTTGTTACCACCCTATATGGTAAATTTGGAAATTACAATTAAAATTAAATAGATATAGATTATAAACAATCTCTGACACAAAAATTATTTTTATTTAATGAATCCATTTCATCCATAATCATCCATTATTTTTTATATGGACTTCTATTTCCATTTATATGCGACTATAACCATTATGATAATTTACTTAAAGAAATTTCAAAAAATGTCTCAATATTATATTAAATGAATAGAATATTTTTTTCATTGGTATTTCCAGATAATAAGATTGGTTATATATTTTAAATTTAATGATAAAATTATATATTCATCATTTAAATTTATCTTCAAATTTTAATTAAGAAATAGTTTCCTAAGATAAATATAAAATGTTGATAGTTTAATTATACAATTAATATAAAAATAAAATAAATGATATAAAATGTATTAAGAGAAATATATTTTTGGATGATTAATGAGAGAAAATAATTATATATATTAAATATAAATAATAGTAAAATTATAAAATATTATTTTTTAATCTATCATGTTGTCTTGAAGTAAATAGAGTCAAAGTGAAGAGTATTCATAAAAAGTGTCATTAATGTAATATAATAATAAATAATATATTATTAAATGAAGTAAAATTATTAAAACATTATATTTCTAAAATTTTTTATGATATGGTTTATAAGATCATCCATGGTCTATTTATAGTGTTATTTTCAATTTATTATAAATATCATGGTCCTCAAGGAGTATAAATCTTAATTTTTCTGGATTAGATTGAAAGAGGTTAACGAGGGTTTAAAATGATCATAAAGAGGTATAAATGTGCTCAGAACATATATAGTTTTTTATGATATTATTTAGAACCAGACTTATCCCATCCTTTAAATAAATCATATGTTTGAAATTTGGTATTGAAAATATTTTATATTAATTTAATATTTTGAGAAATTCCAAGAGTTCCATGGCCATCTATTATAAATGGGAATCTCTTATCCTCATTACATAACACATTAAAAAACATTCTATTAATCAAATAAAAAATAACTTAATAAATTATCTCTACAAATTCTATATTAATTTTTAGGGATAATACCTACCGAAGAGGAATTATGGTTTTAATTAAAGGATATATTCCTAATAAGAGGTATAGTTTTAAATCCATGTTTTTTGTATTTCATATTCCATATCCTTAAAATTATTATAATCCATTATTATATAAATAATATTATATTTAATTTTCTAGGGATTCATTATCAGAATAAAAATTCTTATATCCATCTTCGTTTATTTCAAAAGGGAAATGAAACAATTTTTCATGCTTACGGAAGACTACCGCCTAACAGACCGATTTATTTTGTTCTCCACTACCTTCTCTAAATAATGATTACTATGATGGACTTAAAAAATATATATGATAAAAATGAAATATTTATCATTATAAAATATTTATAAATAATTTAATTTCTCATATTTCCATTCAATAAAAATTTATAATGTTATTCATGCATAAGTGTCGACTACAACTCCACAAAGTGACGTGATTTATTTTTCATCACCACATCCCATGGATGATAAATCTAAGTATACTTCAATAAATAATATTGTTTTTATTTTTTTATTATAATTATATAAATTAAAAATTATACATACATTCATTCCATAATGATGATTTAAAAATGGAATTGTTACTCTAGTGTATGCATGAAATATGTTCTCCAGATTTGAACATTATCTAATTTTTCCTAAGCATAATTAAATATTGTTTTTAAAAGAATAATTTTTGTATAAAAAATTATATTAATTTCATTTTTATTATTCTATATATTATGGAATAATTACCTATCTGACCTGTGTCATCCTACAAAATTCCATTAGAAATTATAAACTAAATCTCCCCAAAACACATGATATGCATTTAATTAATTAAGATATAAAATATATCATTAAGATAAACTAAGAAATATTTTTATAGATAATATATTAAAATAATAAAATGTTATATGAAAATAAATTAATTTATATGAGTTTATTGTAATGAATTGAAAGACATAAATGAAATGTGTGGACTCGATGTAAGGAATTTCGTCACAATTTATTTTCATTAATGAAAATATTAATTTTATAAATATAATTTATTTCATATGGTGTATATATTAACACATTAATTTTAAATATCATTAATATTTCATAAATATTGGTATTTAACATTTTAATTTTAATTTAATCTTCTAAGGGTAATTTATTTGAAAAATAAACAAAAGTGGTAAAGGATTTATGTTACAATCACATTTATATTTGATAATATTTTTTTTTCATGTTACACTATGAGAAATCCTAGGATATTATTTTATTAAAGAACATATATTTTATTCTCTTCTATGTTTTAAATTTTTAAAAAGTTTTTATCAATTTTTCCTTGACTGAATAAAGAATCATCATGAAATATAATTGTACATGCTAATAGTAGTGTATCTTCTTTTAGACCGGCAATCATTTTCTTCCACATACATGTTTACCAAAATCCTTCATAAATGTTATTATATATATATATATATATTAATTCATATTTTTATTTTACATGATTTTTAACATTCTTAAAAAGTATTTTAGAAATAAAAATTATAATTTTTTTCTAAATGGGTCACTTTAGTCACATTTTACAAAATATTTGAAAAAATGTTTAATTTTAATGACTAAAAAATGAAAGGATTTTACTACTATCAGGACAATTATTTAATTTTAATATTAAATTTTATGTTTCCTGGTTTATTTTCAATGAAATTTTTTTTCAAATTTTTTTTGTAAATTTTTTCGTTTTGAAAGTGATTTTCAATGTGAAAAGGTTATTTTCATTAAAAATAATTTTAATGACCTTTTAGTGGTATTTAAATTCATCAATTCCAAAAAAAACAATTTTATTAATTAGGATCCAATGGATATATTTTCTAATTTTTTTAAAAAATTAATTTTCTGAATGGATTATTATTATGTAAAATAGATTGTTTTGGAATCCATTTATTTTCCATGGGGTTATCATGTTATAAAAGGAATTATGTATTTCAATGTAATCATTTATTGAAAATTTCCCCACCATTGTAACAGTTATTTTATGTTTATATTACCATATAATATTTCATATTTTCTTCATTTTAAAAAATATTTCCTATTTTTTTGTATATTTTGGTATGAAAATATTGTTTTAACGACAAAGGGTATTTTAATATATCATATTTTTTTTCACATGTAATTAATATTGTTTTTCAAGTGTTTTTTTCAGGATATTTTATATAGAAATTGATTATGAATGGTTTATCCTCATTATATATCAAGGATGAACATTTATAGTGTAAATGATAGGTGCACATTAATAGCGCAAGATGAGATTGTTATATCTAATATAATTGGTGCACCCGGATTGCACTCTAATGCATTGGGTAATTATTATATTCACTAGATAATTTCATTTGATGTTTTCTATGTGCTTATTACAACTTTATGGGTTTTATGATTATGATTATCTAAGGCACCGTCATATTTTCATTTTACATTCTATGGGTTATAAATGATTCATCTAATCATGGCTGACTTAACATTTCTCATTAGTATTGATTCTTATGAATCTTATATCATGGTAAATCATTATGACATGTTTCCGGAATAATGATCATGGTATTTATTTCTATTAATTCTCTTATGTAATGGTTATGAAATTTGAATATGTCATCTTACTCTTACTCTCATGTTAATCTCACTGATGATATTCAGCTGTTAATGCTTATGTTTACCCAAACTAGGAATTTCATGTCATGATTCTTTTGCTTACTTTTCCCATTGCAATTAAAAAATATTCTAAGTGATTTTTTAGAAAGTTATCATCTGTGAGTATTTTTATAGGAGATGTTTAGGGATTAAAATGGAATATTAAATTGTGGTTATATTAGGATGTGACGTTGATATTTATAAACCAGTTGTTTATGAATCTTTGTCGTTAAAAGTTCTTCCAAATTATAAAAAACTCAAAACTCCTCCATTCATAGTGTAATCATTAGTTACATATATTTAAGACCATTATCATTCATCTTTATATTTTAGTTCTAGAATTAGTAAATGAATGTTTTTCCATTGATACAATAGGGTAGTTTGAATCTCCCATAATGGTTTGTCTATGTTTTCAAGTGTTGTATATGGGTGGAAGGAATGAATTTAATGATGAATTATTCATATGGAATTGTCATGCCTCACGTAAGAGTCTTATGTTATGGAATATCTCACCTGAATTTATTATCTTAAAGGACAATTAAATTTAGAGAAGGGTAAACAAAATGTTCATTTTTTAGAAAAATCATTATTTTTTCATTCAGTATGTATAAATGTTAATTGTAATTCAAGATATGCATAAGGGTAAAAATTTATACACATATGTATCCACTAATACCTAGGTAAGGTATACTTTTTTAATAGAATTTATATTTTCATTTATTATATTTTTCCACTCTCATACAACATGAAATTTATAGTGAACATTACAATTTCTTATTTATTCACATTGGGATATATTGACTAAAAAAGTGAATATGTTTATTTGTTGTTTTAAATTAATTAAAATTCTTTAAATAATGTGAGTTATAAGATCTGTATAATTAACAATATAAAGAATTGATCTTTAATTATTGGAAGATTATAACAGATATTGGAAATTTAAAATTCATAATTTTATATACTTGGTAATGATAAAATTGTTCCCTCTTCCCTAAATAAATGGAGACTTATTCACTAGAGGTTATATTTTTGAATAAAATAATGACCATAACTCCTGTTTCTAATGGAAACCAAAAAGGGGAATTCATCTACTCTGGAAGGGTGTATCGGGTACTAGTTATTTTCATTTGATCCATAAATTTGGAGTTATTAAACATAGTATGTTCCATTACCTTTATTTATCACATCAATATAAGGTGGAATATAATAAAAATGTGGTTAAAAGATTAAATATATCTATTTATTTAAAAAAAATTATCACTCTATTTATTTTTATAGGATACCTTTTATAATAATATCATTAACGTATACATATGTGTGTTTTTCAATTTATTCTTATAAATTAATCATTCATTAACTTCAATCATATAATAATTGAATAGTGGTGAATCCCAATGACTTTCAGGTATTCCTACATTTTGTAAACACCAATTACTTGTTATGTGGACACCAAATCCATATTTGACATAACTAGAAGTTCTAGGTATGAATTTTTATCTTCATTATTTAATGATTTTTTTACGTAATACTCTATAAACAATTATTAGCATTTTGGAATTTCATATCTGTTGAATTAAAACCCCTAGAATGCAATGAATGGAATCATTATAAATATATTTATTTGAGAAAACTTTTAAATCAATGCCAATTGACAACCTCATTTATTTGTATCAAAATAAACCTAATATTTAAAAAATAATATATTTTAAACCCTTAAAAATTAATTTAGAATATAACCTTTTCAAAAACCTTCAGATATATTATATCTAAAATCCCTCCTATGTCTTAAAGGGATTGAAATAAACTCAAGGGTGTAAGATTATTTATTTATTTTTTTATTTTATTTGTTCTATTACTCTCACTCCTTAATCCTGGTATTATTTTTTTGTATAGGTGACGAGTTACAAAATATTTATAAAATATATTCACATATAAAGAAATCTTAATTCGAGGATGTTTTTTTAAAGTTGTAAATATACACACTTCTATATTTCTATAAAATATATATATTTACTAAAGTATCCTTTTTTCCAACACGTGTTACTCCCACAGCTTCTACGTCCACCCATGGGTACCTAACTAATCTTTTACTAACACCATAGCTTCCATCCACATCACGATTTTCCTCCCTCCACATCGTGATTTTCCTCCTCCGCTACCCCTGTTGCAAACCCTCCGTAGAATTCCTCTTCATCATACGATTCCACTGAAATTGGCATCTCATCTCAAAAAAATTGCACGGAATCTTGCTATTACATCTTCTATTCATCAAACCTCCACACCATCACTCATTACCTACATCATATTTACGTATACTGATCTCCTCCCCATTGCGAAATCAAGATTTTGATTCACGGGTTCAAAAAGCTCCACCATTTTCAATTCATCGTCGTCTGACATCTTCACCAAGAAGATTATCCAAAAACTATGGTCTATATTGACTATTGACACACTACCTCCACCTCTTTTAATATTTGGAATCCATGGATTTAGAACATACATCATTTAGTGTCTAAAACCTACAACCTGCACTTACTACAATAGGAATGTTCTCCTAATTCGGTATAAATATTCACCCTTCTACTGCATTTTGTTCCCATATTTGTGTGAGAAAATTTCATCAGAGATATTCCTAAGTCCGTAGATTCATTATAAAAAAATATCCTTCTGTTTCTCTTTGGTAACCCATCAAATCATTGACATTTGATATTATCTATGGAAAACTAACCATTTTCCTTAATTTCTTCTTCATTTCTTCTAAAATAATTTATATCTATCAATGACACGTTTTCATCTGAGGTGTTTCAGGATATATTCTTCTAAAAGAATTTATAAAAAGATGTGAGAGATGATAAATAATATGAATATAGCTCGACCAAGGATGGAAGTGCTGAGTAGGGGAGCTGCTATGGTAATCCTTTCGATGACTACTTGATTTCAATCACTAAAAACACATCAAGTTATGTGTTTCAGGTGTTTTAAACTATTTTTCAACTAAGTGAATTAATTTTATTGAACTATTAAATATGTTTTTGTAGTGTATTAATTCAATAGTTTTTATCTACATGAAATATAAAAATACTATACACTGTATATGTTCATATACATGATTCACTTTTTAGATCATGTGTTAAAAATTTCAATTCTTGATTTCCATCCCACTATATGAATTGGTTTGACATATTGATGAAAATATAATCATATTTATGTATTATATATCATATATTAGAGATTAGTGCTTGAAATTGCATAAACCAATTCAATCAAATAATTGCACTTTGACAATATATTAACAACTTTAATGGGTTCTACTATGATAAGTTTTCCAAAAACAATTGTTATAACCCTAATATCTGGATTGAAGACTTGAGATGAAGGAACATTAATAATAATTCAAGTTATTGATATGGGGAAATATTAATATAAACTGTCCATAATTTTACATCTGGAAACCCATCAATTCATCTACATTTGATATTATATTCTATAAACAAAATATACTCGTTTTATTTATACTCTTCACGTTTTAGTATTTGTTTTTACTTAATTATTTTTCTAATGTCAATACAATACATATGTTTTCCTAAACAAGGAATCATTGGATCAAATTTCTCATATTATAATCATGTTATAGTCACTGACGAAGTATCTAAAAATCACTCCATGGTAAACTCTTTCTCAGTGTAGGAATAGCCTATTCAGTGAATCCTTTTGTTATTTATCATCCCCTTTTGGACATTGATATGCTAAGGTAAGACTTTCAATGACTTATTGATTTAAATCACTTAATAAACATCAAGTTATGTGTTTCATAGGTTCTAAACTATTTATCAACTAAGAGAATTAATTTTTTTTACTTTTAAATATGTTTTTTCAGTGTATAAGTTAAATAGTTTTTATGTATATGAAAAATAAAAATACTCAGTAGTGTAAAAGTTTAGATATATGAATCACTATTAAGATTATTTATTAACAACTGTAATTGTTTCTTCTATGATAAATTTTCCAAAAACAGTGGTTGCAACCCTAATCTCCATATTGAAGTATTTAGTCGAAGGTAAAATAATATTCATTCAAGCTATTGATCAAGAAAAATATCAATATAAACCATTCTTCATTTAATATATGGTAAGACATAAATTCATCCACATTTGATATTATCTACTACATACCAAATATATTTAGTTCATCTCTAATCTTAAAATTTTATTATTTTCCTTTTATTAATAATGTTTCTTATGTCAATACAATACATATTTTTTCCTCAACCGGGCCACATTGGATCAAATGTATTATATTATTATCATGTTGTAGGCATTGAAGATGAATATAAAAATCCTTAAAAGGTAAGCCCTTTATTAATGTAGGAATATATTTTGTAGTGAAATATTTTGAAATTTATCATCCCCTTGTGGACACTGAGCTACTATGGTAAGGCTTTCGATGCCTGCTTGATTTCAATCACTAAGAAAACATAAAGTTATGTATTTAAAATGTTTGAATCTATTTGTAAACTTATAGAATTATTTTTTAAAACATTTCAATATGTTTTTGCAGTGTATAAGTTCAATAGTTTTTATGTACATGAAAAATACAAATACTCTGTAGTGTATAAGATTAGATACGTGAATAACTTTTTAGATCATGTATTAACAACTGTAATGGTTTATATAATGATAATATTGCAAAAAAAAATGCCCACAACCCTAATTTCTGGATTGAAGGACTGAGTTACATGTTCATTAGTAATATTTCATGTTATTGAGATGAGGAAATATTAACATAAACTGTACAGAAAAGATGTTAAAAATTTAGAGATATCATTGTTTTTATGAAAAATTTTCAAAGTGTTATTTTTTGATATAGGAAGTACATTTTCATGGCCATTTATTTTGTGAGAAATGACTTTCTGTTGATCCTGAGAATATAGAAGTTGTTATATTTTTGAAACCACTGAAGAATGTATTTTAAATATGAACTTTTCTTGTTCTATCTAATTACTAATGATACATTGTAAGTGATTTATCAGGACTACCTTCACCAATTAAAGATCTAACAAATAATAATTCTCTTTCCAATTGACAAAGGAATGCCAAAATTCTTTCTAGGCACTAAAATTTCATCTTACATTGGAACCTATCTTGATTTTTCCAAAATTAGGATAGGGGTATGTGGTATACTGTGATGCTTCAAGATTAGGGTTGGGTTATGTTATCAAGAAAAAAGACCATGTGGTTTCTTATGGTTCAAAATAGTTGAGTTTTATGAGAATAATTACCCAAAACACGATTTGGAGTTAGCTAGAATTGTCTATGGCTTGAAAACATGGAGACAATATCTCTTTGGTGAGAAATTCATTGTGTTCACGGACCACAAAAGATTGAAACACATTTTCTCACTATGAGATTTGAATCTGCAACAAAGGAGATGGATAGAGTATCTACAGATGTTTGACTTTGACTTGATGTATACAATTGGAAAAGGGAATTCCTTGCAGATTCATTGAGTAGAAATTCATATGCTCAGTTAGAAAAAGAAGCTTCAGATGAATGACAGTTGATGTTAGTCCTAGCCGACATGCATGTGGAATGTGAAGACCGAGGTGATGTTGTGGTGTTATTTTTAGCTCCACTTGTTCTTTATTTGGTAAATATGGTCAAATAGGTGCAAAAATATGATTAATAATATCTGGTTATGAGTTAAAAACTCAATAGTGGGGAGACAATTGAGTGCTGGAAACTCGATGGGAGTTCTGTTTTGTGTTTTAGAGATCAAATGGTTGTACCCATGGATTATTAGGAATAACTACTTCATGCTTACCACCATTCAAGACAAACTATACATTTAGGCACATAGAAGATGTATAAGTCATTAAAGGCATAGTTTTGGTGGAGAAGCATGAAAAGAAAGGTGGTCGAGTTCGTCTTGCAATTCTTAACTTGCCAGTAGGTTAAAGTAGAGCATTAAAGACCTACATGTTTGTTGTAGTCTTTACCTATACTAGTGTGGAAAAGGGAGAAAATAGTGATGGATTTTGTTATAGGTATCCCAAGAACTATTTAGAAACATGATTTCATTTGGGTGATAGTGGATCGGCTTTCTAAGTTGGCCCATTTGATCCCTATTCATGAAACTCATATGGTGGAGGATCTGTTGAAAATTTATATCTAAGAGGTGGTAAAGAGACATGGAGTACGAGTTTCAATCACCACAAATAAGTATTCGAGGTTCATGTATCATTTCTAGAAATACTTACAGAGAGCACACGGGCCTTAGTTGAATATGAGCACAACGTATCATCATCAGATGGATGGGAAATTCAAACAAATGATACAGACATTGGAAAACATGTTGCAGGCTTACGTAATGAATTTTGGTGGCCCATGGGAGGAGAAATTACCATTTGGGGAGTTCTCATTTAATAACATCTAACAGGCCTTGATATATATGGCTCTGTTTGAAGCACTATATGAGTGTCCTTGTCGTTATCCACTGTGTTGAGTGAAAAAATGTGAGATTTAATTAGTCGGGCCAAGCATTTTCCATGAAACAATGGAGAAGATCCAGTTGATTTGAAAGAGGATGGAGACAACTCAGAGTCATCAGAAATCCTATGAAGATCACCATCAAAGACCGTTGTCATTAACTATGGGTGATCATGTCTTATTGAGGATATCCCCAAGGATTGGACATCGTCATTTTGGAAATTAGAGAAAGTTATCTCTTAGATACATTGTCCCTTTAGTGATATTGGAATATGTTGGAGAGGTGGAAAATATATTGGAATTACTACCATAGTTTAGTTCAGTGCATAATGTGTTCCATGTATCTTAGTTGAAAAAGTATCATCTGGATCGAGACCATGTAATCAGATGGTAACATATCGACCTAAAGCTAGATGCTTCATTAGAACATATTCCAATGTGGATTTTGGATAGGAAAGAGAATTTATTGCATGGGAAAATCATAGGCCAAGTGTAGATTTCATGTAAGAACGTTTAGATTCACTAAGAGACATGAGAACGTGAGAAGGAAATGAAAGAGCACTGGCCTGAACTCTTTCAGGGAAGTGAATGTTTTCTACTTTTTGGGGATGGGAAGACTAATGGTGGAGAGAATTTAGTACCCAAGTTTTATATTATGTAGACCTTACTTGATACTTAAATTTTTATAATGTGTAAGGGTGGATGATGGGAGAGTTTGTAGTGCTTTGAAAGTGTTTTTGGGGGATAAATGAAGATCGCACAGGTGGCACACGGTTTTTTCAAAAAGTGCATAATTCCTAGGAGAAACCATGCGTAGTTTTCTTCATGAAGAAATATCTCCAACACAGTTTTGGCATATTTTGGGAAGACCGTGGAAGGGGATTCGATATGTGCAGTATCTAGCACTTGGTTAGTGCATGATTTTCCTAATCGTGCGGCCTAATAGTGTGTAGAGTCAAATTTAGATCCTTTGAAATAGTATCTCACTCGTTTTCAGCATAACGACTTCATTTTTCCCCCAAACCGGCCCTAAATTGGGATTTTTTCTTCTCCTAAGTCCAAATATGGTTCTTCCATCAAACCAATGGAAATCCTAAGGCTTCCCTTGGTGATTGAAAGCCATATTCTTCCAGTATGTGACATTATTCATCATTGTTGTAACGTTATCTTAGATCTACATAGATATACATCTCCTCTCTTCTTAGTTTCTGATATCTACACCTATTATCGGAATATGTATGAGTTTTGATTCCAAATATTATTATATTTGATCATGTTTGTGTAAGGAGAATATATTTGTGGCATTTTCATGGAGAATCTAGGCAGTTTCTTGAGTGTTCTTCATCCGTTATCGGTTTTCATCAAAACATTTGAGGTAGGTGGATTCATTCTTGACTCTAATTTATAAAAATGATTGACATGATTTAAAAATTAATTTATTTTGATGAATTGATTGTGATTTGGTTGTTTAACACTTTTTGGAAGCCTTCTTGATTAATGATTGTGAAATCTGGAAAATTGGGGATTTGAATGAGTGCTTTGGTTCTTGGTTTTAAAATATGCATTTTAAAAAGGGGATTTTCTAGATTTTTGGCACATGAATTTGATTAGATGTTTTCAATAAAGTGGGAATGTTTTAATGAAATTAAATGTTTATTTGAAATTTCTTGTACTTTTATTTTCAATAAAATTGCATTTTTATTTAAGTGGTTTGTTTTGGTAATGGAAATATTTGTCATAAATGGTGTTATTGTGAGTTCATTCTTAACGATCCATTAATAAGGGATTCATACTATTGGGTTAAAAGGTAAGTGACCTTGGATATGGTGAATGTGTCATTGGGACCCAAGGTAGTTGGACTAGAGATCATTCATGAGTATGGAACTGTCGAATAAAGCATGCATGTGTGGGTGTGTTGTGAACTATATAATGGGTATGCCAAAATGATTATAAGAATTGGTTTTTAAGCTTTGATTAGTAATTTTATAAAAAAAAACTTTCTATAAATTGGCTTCATTTAGTTTTGTTTTCACTTGGTTATAAATGGTTTTTGGAACTTTTTATATTTAATTATAAACTGTTTTGAGAGATTTTTTTACAAGAACTATTTTATGTAATGTTGCTAACTATTCTATCCTAGTGGAGTGAGTATGGAAGTCATTGGAAAAAACCTATGGAGTTTAATACTCCCCCCTGCTTTATAAATTTGGTGCTTTTGCAGATAATATATTCTAGGATAGGGGAAAAGGTAACGTTTCACATGTTTTTAGAATTACCTCCTGATACTTGGGCAGCTCGGTGATTGTGGAGCATTGAGCTTGTGGAGAATAGAGTTTGGTGGTCTCTTGAGAGTGTTTTATTGTTTATCCACTATTTACTTAGATACTTGTTTGTTCTTCCACTATTTCACACTTTGATGCCGTTTGGAGATATATGAAGCTGTTGAGTTTTCTTTCATTTGTTCAGGAATCTTACAGTGAGATATTTGGTTAATGGTTTTATTTTTAAAGGGTATATCATTCCCCACTTGTATTTGAAACCCTTGAAGATTTATTTAAAGTAATTGGCTACTTGGGTATGTCAATTAAGTCCAAGTAATGATTCACTGTACTCTCAATCCAATGATAATTAGAGGGTCATTACAATGTGGGTTTATATAGGAAATGAGTGGGTAATTCTGTATCATTTCTCAAAATTAGTTTTGGACTTTATATAAACAAATATCCAAAAATAAAATCCTTCCCATGGTTTTTCCCATGGTTTCTGTGAAATAATAGTGTATTTAATTATTTAATAAGTCCAATTTTCGAAATTAATAAAATAATACCTTCTTTTATGTGAAAGTGAGTCATACTCTTAAATAAATGATTTTAAAACTTAAAATATATTAATGGTATTGAAGGATTCATAAAGGATTTATAAAATTAACAAAATAAATGTAAAATAACATTATTTTAAAGGGAAAACATATATTTGGTCATGTATACCATTTATAGTATTTATAACATCACTTTTGGTTCATTAGGATGTCAAAATATACAACGTATATTTATATGGTTTTTAATTTTTACCTGAAAATTCAAGTGTCTCAAAAAATTATGAAAAATTTACCATTGCAAAATTTCAATTTTCTGATTCCAAAAATAATATTAATTTTATCTAAATAATTTTATTAATATGTTTATTTACACTTTTAAATTAAAAATCAATATTTATTTATAAATTTTGGGGTTTTTTTGGAAATAACTGTTTTCAAACCCTTATAAAAATTACAATTCAATTCATAAAAATTATGTGATCATTAATATTTAACTAAAATATTAAAATAATAATTTTTATTAATTGTTTTTATAAAACCCATTAATTCATTAAATTATTTCTTTGATTTAATTTGAATATTACCCAAAATACTATTTGTGTCTTATTGTATAAAAATAAAAATCAATTATAAAGTAACGATAATATGAGGAAAATATATTCATTATTATATAAAAAATAATGGTCATAATCCTATAAATAAGGTCTTTATACATATCCTTTTAATACACAAACAAACACCCTAAGAGTAAGGTGCGTGATTGGGTGACTTTGTTGGGGTTGTTCAATGTACATGGTTTGAGCCACAATCTCGATGAGCTTAAACTTATCTCTTAAATGGTTTCTCTTATTCTTAATTTATTGGATCTCATCTTGGGATTGGTCAAGGGATAATCTTAGTGATTCTATAAACCTCAGAAGCTTCGATAAATGGCCTTTATAGGGTATGATCCTACTGGTTGAGGCCATCACTTCCTTTATCCTTGTTAATTTTATTTGTTAAAACCATTTTTTCAAATAATTATTCCATCACTATTCAAAAAATATACTATCAAAGGAAATGGTACTTAACAATATTTTAAATCCAATAGTATATAATATAACCAAATAAGTTCACATGTTTTCTATAACCATATTACATATTAATACATTTTATTAATTCATAAGGGGAATTTTATTTATAAAACTTATGGTTATTACATCAATTTCGACTTGATTCATGCCCGAGTTGAGTGTTGGGTTCCCTTATTAGTTAACCAGTTGATGAGAGAAGTGCTTTAGTAGTGTTTTCAATATCGCTAGGAATGGGAGGAGACCAATGTATCATTGGAAAAATTCCACTATTATTTTATGGAAAAATTCTTATCGATAAAGAAAAAGGAAGTGAAGAGGTTAAAGTTTCTATCCCTTTTATAGGGGAGAATGAGAATTAAAGATTTGGGGATTAAGTTTATAGAACTTATGTGATATTACACTGATGTGTTTCCATATGAGGATACAAGAGAATAGAAAATGGATGAGGTGTTTTACCATGCCCTTTATTATATTGTCACCCAAATTACATTAGATATATATTTGGAGGTGTAAAATAAAGAGGAGGAAATAGAGATAGTGAATGAGAAGGCTAGAGAACCTCTAGTTGAGGTTTAGTATGGGCCTTTGAGGAGAAATACGTCTCATAGAGGGTCATTGATGTCACACTAGTAGATATTTCGATTAGGAAGGTAGTGACCTCACCATTCAACATCACATTTCTTGAGGGTTGGAAGTTCTCATGCATCTTATAGTTTATCTACCATCATATTATTTGGTTTCATAGGTCCTGGTCATTACTACAGTAAAATTTCATAGTTCTAAAAGAGTGAGTATAGTTAGGGCAGTCAAACCCCCTTCCAGTTGCCGTGGTAGTTTTCGCCGAGGTAGTATCTGAAAAAGCGTCTTCCAACTTTTGTTTAGTATGTTGTTTAGAAAGATTATCCATATATAAGAGGTGATGGAGTTGGTAGAGGTAAACCCCAGAATGTCCTTTAACATAGGAACCTAGTTTATATCATAGACATAGAGGTTATCTGTAGTGAGGAAAAGGATCTGATCGAGGTCAGATGTATGTGATTGAGGCACTAGTTCTAGAGGGCCAATAGTTTTTCAAGGTACAATCTGTTTGTTATCTACCTTGGTTTTTCTTTGATTGGTTCTGGATCTTCACATTATTTTGTGATACCCACTTTGGTATGAGCAATGGGATTGGATGGGAAGAGGTTTTCCACTCCCATAGTGTTATCCACTCTTTCTGTAGGCCAAGGTTGATTTTTTATGTTAATTAGGGATACTGACTAATGATGTGGAAACAATAATCATCAAGAGATTTATTCATGTAAAAAATAAAACCATAATATTGCACTGTTCACATAGTTGGGTTGTATTCCACTCATGTAGTGGTTGACTATTTCTAGAGGGGAGTTGAGATTTTGGATATTGGGGGATATCATGTGGTGTTCATTGAAAAGTGTGGTTTCAAGATGGTTAATAGGAAAGTGAATCGCCTCATTTACTTGATGAATGATTCATTAGTAGATTTAGTGAGGGATCAGGAGGTGGAGGCCCCTAGAGTTATTATGAAGTTTCTGGATTTTTTCCCTTATGAGGTTTCAACACTACCCCCTTGATATGATTTTGAGATTCGAATAAAGTTGTAGACAAGTTTGAGACTAATTTTGATGGATCCATTTAAAATTTTACACATAGATTTATGAGAGTAGAGGACTTATATTGTTGATCTTGAAGTTCTCTTATGATCATTGTATGAGATCATTGAGAGGGGGTTGGGGGTTAATCGTTAATCACTTTTTCTTTTATAAAACATTTCTTAACTTCTTAAGGAAACTTTCTTCCCAACAGAAAAAGTATTATTGTAATGATTCACTCAAATATAAATCTACATATCACCTTTCATATACAAAAACATTTAAGAGGGATCATCACATGATATTTACATGGTTCCCTGAAAATACATACTCCTTTCATTGTTTGTTACCCCCACTAAAATTTATTCTTTTACTAACTTCATTCAAAAATACAAATTCCCAAGTAGAAAATGGTACTAAACCTTATTAATAGTTATCTAGAAAATCATATTTCTACCCCCAGTGACCATAACTTCTGCTATAGTTGGTTATACCCTCAAAAAATACCAACTGTATCCACTATATTCATATCTAGTTTTCCCTAGCCAAAAATCCATTTCAGTAACTAGTTATACCCCCAATTACAATCTTATTTTCATTATTCTTTTCTGAACCACTTTAGAAATTTATTCACTTCCTCCACAAGAAAAACGAACCAACTTTACCTGTGTACAATCTTCAACATCTTCAACAAATTTTTTGATATTATGTTGCATTCAAAAAATCCTCCTAATATATAGTTGATTGGATGTAATCAAACTTAGTTTTTATGAATATTATTGAATAAATCACTCATTAATGGTTCATAAATTCAACCTATATCTAGTAACCTCTATCTTATAGACACTATCTGATGGTCTTTGTATTATACTTATTATTTTTCTTCAATCATACATAATATGTTCATAGTACCTCCTTATGTATTTTTTTTCCAATTTTCTCCAATTTGATGGTTTCATTCATTAGTTATATTTCTAGTGATCCTCATTTAATTTTTGTTTGCCTAGTTACTTTTATAATTACTATGTATAATATATTAATTTGATGTACTCTATCTATTAATGAAAGTATTTCCATGTGCAATTTATACTTTGACTGAGTAGACACTAAAAGATAAAATAACACCTTTCCTTTATAAAAAAACTCTGATATAATTTCCTCCATATGACGGATCTCTATATGATAGCTCAAGTTCAATGTGTAATAAAAATTTGTTGGAAACTCAACATGTCAAAAAATCATTAGAGTGTCAAATTTTGTACATATGAACGTAGTTAAGTAAGTGTGTAATTTCAACCCTTTATATAATTTCTCCCAATGTAGTATTGGAGAGAACTCGATTTCACTTTCCTACTCACTAAAATTCTAATTCTAAATTTCTTAATCATTTGAATTTTGTTGGAATGATTCTTATCACATTTAGAATTTCCTTGAAGATAATTGAATTATAGAGAATCTAAAAAATTCATATAATATACTTAAAATTAATGTTAAGAAACATTGGAATACTACCTTAAAATAATCATGATAATATACATTGAACATCCAACTTTTTCATGAACCCATTCAAGGACATTACATTGTTTATATAAACCTCCTTATAATTTCTATATATCATGTTTGTATGTTCAAACAACTTTTTCAAATGGTATATCCTCAACATGATTTGCATGATGAACTCGAAAAAATTAATCATGTGATTCACCTTAAAATGGTTTCCCTTTTTTAGGAAACTTCTATCCATTAAGCTTAGTGTACCTCCATATGGTGGATCTTTATACACAACTGCTATCAAATGATAGTTTATCTGGTCACAATAAAATATTTCTCAAACATTATACACACTTTTTTGTTTGGATATTTTTCTCCATCTATTATCTTCCATGATATTAAATCTATTGGATATTTCATGTATATGTTCAATGGAAACCGCACTTATAAATTTATATAGATCTCCATCTGATGGAAAAATTCTTATTTTCTACGAAACATTATCCATTAATATCATAAATATTTGTCTGATATCTATTTATCTGATGGATCTTTTTCAGATATACTTGATCCACTAACATTCCTTCAAAAACAATTTTCAAAAACATCATGAGAATGATCTTCATTGTGTCTTCATCAATAAATTTTCATCTTCAAAACTTCTTACAAATTATTTTCTAGTAACTCTTAGATACATTTAAATTCTACACATTTTTATTGGAAATTATATTAAATCTAACATTTCATGCCCTTATCCCCTTTATTGTTTTTGGGAATTATGCATCATATAGGCTTCTCCCATTTTTTTCAATTTCCACATTAATTTCTTTCTCAAAATTTACAAGCACAAAAACTCACTCAAATTTGTCCATTTAGCATCATATAATATTCAATTTTTGGTATGTCTAATAGAAATTTGAAAACTTTCTCACTAGAAGTTTGTCCTGAATGGCTAGACAGTCATGTTCATCCGATATGTTTGGTATGTCTAGTGACTTTGTTCATCTAATTGAAAGTATGAAATATTGCATGAAAAGTCTATTTGAATTAATATTGCAGAAAATTTATCCATAAAACTATTTCTTATAATTTATACAAACTAAAAAATGTTCATCTATCAGCAGTCATTGTATGATCAATAATTTATCAAATTTATTATTAAAAAAGGTTTTTCTAGAAAACTCAAACTCAATTTTAACAAAATCATGTATCATGTGGTTTTACATGATGTTAGAAACATTGAATAATATAATAACACTGTTTGATTTTGCTATAAAATTTCATGTATTCCTCCATAATGAAAATTAATATATCTTATTTTTCAGGGAAGTTTGTCTTCCTTAGGAAAGTTTATTATGACACTTCTTTAAGGAAAATTCTTAAGGGTATTTTTCTTCCAATAAAATTTACCAAATTTCCCCATAAACATTCATAGCCAATAAAAATTGATATATGAACAAAAAATGGAACCAAAACTCATTTAGGCATAATAATCCCCCCATATGTGTTTTTTGTCAAGACCCCCATGAAAGTTGAAATGTATTCATCATCAATATTTTTACTCAATAATTTCTCCCTAGATGATATTTTTATTTACAACACCCATACTTTTAAACTCTCCTTTATTGGAAATTAAATTCAAAGGGTCTATTTCTACTTATCTTTATTTATCTAAAAAACTGAAAACCTTATTCAAGAGAGAAGTAACATCAAAAGAGTATCAAGACAATGATAAATTCTCAAAAAAATATAAGTTTATATAGGTTAAATACGTGTAATAAATATGGAGTAATTAAGGTGGTCAATGTTGACCACAAAACAACTTTCAAGTAATGATTCCCTCATGTTTCATCCATTATATCCGAATTAGGGGTAAACTTAAAAGATTTGTTATGGAAAATCCTGCACCTATGCGAACAGACATATCAAAATATTTCAAGTGAATAAAAATAATATTTCTTAGTATCTTATATTTCTTATCACCCATCCTTTTTTTAATGAAAAATGTGATTTACATACCTTATCATCAGATTTTCCCCCTCAAGGGAAGACAAAAGTTTTCATCATGGTTGAAAATTTAAATGATGGGCCTTTTATTTTACTATAAAACTTCTAAATCACTCTCCAAAATTCCCAAATTCTCCTTTAATTTTTTACAAGTTAGTACAAATAAAAATTATATTAGGAATAAGGATGATCCTTATTAGTTCCTTAAAATCAACATTTAGAATGAGATTATTCTCTCAATATTGATTCCTTCTTCTTCTTATAAGATTTTTAATTAGATGAAATTCAATTTTTTAACCAGTCTTCAAGAATTTAAAAATTAATTTATTCTTGTTTATAGAATCTTCATTTAAATATTTCTAATTTTCTTTAGCTTAAGCAACATTTTTACTACCCTCAGCGTGTAAAATATTTCTCATGTCTTCTTCTTGGGTTAGTAAGATTTTCATACAAGTTTTAGTAACAAGACCACATTTTTCACACATTTTACAATTTGTATGAATTTTAAATTCAATATATGTTGATGAATTTTTATCATATTTGGTCTAATATTAAAGAAAATATTTCTTCCCTTTTTCTTCAGCTTAATTTTTTGCTTCATTTACCTTTATATACATGAAAATTTTATTTAGATAAATAACTAAAACTCTTTCTTTCCCTTATAACATTATTGATCTCCTTTCCTTTCTCATATTTCTCAATGTAATCAAATTTAAACAATTATTAATTTGTATTTATTGAGGATTCGACATCCTTAAATTTATAATCTTTCTATTCATCCTCAAATTTAATTTTTGGAATTTTTTTCTTTTCTAAATTAACATCTCCATTTACTCATCCATTTGATTTTTAATCATTTAGACTAATAGTGAAGCTGATATACACATTTTTTTGTTATTTATTCATAAAGGTTAAGAATTTTTTGTCAGGGAAATACTCACTTGAATAATTACACACTTTATTGAAGGATGATTATTTCTCACAAATTATCCCATTTGAATTTATAGTGTTAATAGAAACAGATGTACATTTTTATTGTTTAGGAATATAAAAAACCTAAAACTATAATGCTCTTTTTCACCATATTGAGAAGTTTGACCATTGAACTCTATTAATTTGGTGAAGTATTTACTAATATTTTATTAAATCACTTTCTTTTTTAAGAAACATTGATTTGGTTTCTAATAAATTTTCTTATTTATTAGCTATTTTTTTAAAATATTAATTATTATCTTCTCAAGTTTAGCTATCTTAAACATGTTATTCTTAATTTCATAAATAAGTTTAGTTTATATCATGTTGATATTTCCATCACTATTTGGTTTTTTCTTCAAAAAATTTTAGATACCATTATAGATCACCATTTTTTATTTTCTAATCCCTAAATTTATTGACGTTTATTTCTTCTATTTTGATTCACTCACCATTTTAAAATGTTATTTCCTTAACTTACTTATTGGACTTATTTATTTCCATCTAATGTTGAGTATTTTCGTTAAGTGATGATTCCAAATTTTTATTTTGAATCCAATAAAGTTATTTCTCTCTTCACTATTATCATCACTTATTGACATAACACTTCTTTTTCTTACTCAAGTAAAGAAATTGACATAATATTTGGATTCATTTTTAAATGAGGAGTAATCCTGATCACTTCTACTTAATAAAATTTCTTTTTTGTTGTAAAGAAAATAATTCTTATTTTTTTTCCCAATTTTCCCCTAAAATTATTATATTATTTATTTTACTCACATTATTAATACTTATTCATAAGAAAATTACATTCAAAATGGACTTTTCCATTACCAATACAATAATTAATATACTCTTTTACCATTTCCTTTCTAATTTACAATGTTTTATATTTTTGAAAGAGGAGAAATGATTGTTTTAAAATCTTATATTTCTTCTTTCGCCTTTTAATCACTTGATTCTTCATAAACATACTTACCTCTATTTTTATATTTTATCAAATCTTTGAAGTCTATTTCATTCTCAGTATTTTTCTAAGAAATTGTTATTTTCCACATATTAAACATCATAAGAATATTATGAAGTTCATCCAAAGATAAATCCTCAAAGTATTCTAAAGATGAAACGTTTTAATCTATACTTGTTGGGATGTTTTTCATATGTTTTTTAACAATATTTAAATCATAATATGTATGATCAAAACCTCTATTGTTCATAATTTTCTAATTAACAATTGTAAAGTAAGTATCAATAATTTTTTAATCATCTATATTAACATATTTAAATAATATTATCTATATTTGTAACATAGCTTCGTTAACTTTAACATTTCATTCATAGAAACTTTTCAAATTTCCCACATTTTCTTAGCTTTTTTAAACCCTATAATATTTTTTCTAAACATTTTTAAGAGAAATAATAATTTCACTCTAAGTTTTTCAATCAACTTCCATGTTTTTGTTATCAATAGCCATCATAAAAACTTCATCAATGGGAGAAAATCACACTATTTTAGCATCTCTAACTTCAAGGACAATAGATATACTATAGGGTAACATCATATTATTCCAAATATGATAATTTATTCCATCATATACAAGAACACCCATTCTATTCACCGAATTGAAATTATCTATTATAAGAGTTGGATCATTCATAGGAAACCTTCTCTGATACCAATTTAAGTTCCCTTAGGATAAATACATAAGATCACTGATTGGGGGATGTGGTGAACCATAGATCACTTTTTTATTACTTAAGAAAGGTTATAAACATCTAATAAGAAATTTCTTAACCTATGAAATATTTTTAGTGTTACGATATAATAAAATATAAACCTTTACCTCAGATTTCGTATACAACACATATATGGAGATAGAAACACATGATATTTAAATGTTTTGGTATAAGTACCTACTACTTTATATGTTGGTTATCAATTCTATCATATATTCATTTTATAACTTCTTCCTAGAATACAAATTCACAAGAAGAAACTTGTTCTAAACCTCTGTAAATTTTCTCCTGCCAATGATGGTTCTACCTCACAATAATAATACCTTATACTGTATTTTGTTCCATCCCAACCGACCCTATATATATCCATTGAAGTCACATTTTTTTACCCCTATACAAAAATTATTTTTAGAAAAAGGTTATACCCTATAGCTTCAATATTTTTCCCCCATTTCTAATCAACATTAGAAAGTTATTCACTTCCTCCAATATCAAGCTTGATCAAATTTACCGATATAAAATCTTTAAGACTTTTAAAAACCATATTAAAAATATTTTTTTCTTGACACCACCTATTAATATTTGGTTTACATGGATAAACTCAAATAGTTTTTTTAACTTTAACAAAAAACTCCATTAAAAAATATTCATCCATTCATCCATTGTTTAATAACCTTTGTATGATGGCCTCTATCAGATGGTCTCCATTTGTTTCTCATTATTTTTCTTCAATCAAACCTACTATGTTACGAGTACCTCCATTCAATGATTTTTTATAGTTTTTCTTTTTCTGATTGCTCTGTCTGTTAGATCGCCTTTTCGGTCTCCAAACTCCACTTTTGTTGAACTTGATACATTAATAGTTACTCTATCCAATGGATTAATCTGATGACCACTTTATATTTAATCATGTCTTAAAGTGCGTTCTTCATAATTTAATAGTGTAGAAACTCAATCAAAAACTCTAACATTTGCTTCATCAAATTGAAATTTGATAGAAGTTCCCATATCCAAAAGATATCTATTCATTAGATTAACCTCAACCTAATAGAAAATGTTGTTGGAGAATAATCATCTCCCATAATCATCAAAATGTTAATTTTTCTTCATGTTAATAGTGTTAGGTACATGTGTACTTTAAACCCTTTAAACATGTTATTCCAAAGTAGAATTGGTGGGAACTCAATTTCACTTTTCCTCTCATTGAAATTCCAAATCCAAATTTCTCAGTCATTTGAATTTCATTAGAATGATTCTAATCAATTATAAAATATTTATGAAGATTCTTTAATTGGCTATAATCTTCAACCTTATTTGAATTTCCTTAAACAGTATTTCAATGAAAATTTTAATTCTTCCTTAAACTCCACTTGATATCAAACTTTGAACACCCATATTCCACATGAACACATTTAAGGACTCTACATAATTTATTTAAATATCCTTAGAATTTACCAATATATTGTTTTTCTTTTGGAACATCTTTTTCCTATGGAATATCCTTAACATACTTTATCCAATTAATTAAAAACAAATCATTTAATGTAACTTCATTCAATTTCCCTTTATTAGAAAACACCGATCCATTAAGATCAACATACTTCTATCTGGTGAATCATTATATGGAACCTATGTCTGATGATAATTCATCCTATCCCTCTAAAATCTATCTCAAACTTCATAGACCCTTTTTTGGATATATTTATCCATCCCTTTTATAAATGATATTCCTTTAGTTGGATCCTTCATGTCTATGTATGATGGACTCCATACAATGTAAATTTATATAGTTCCCTATAAGGTTTTTTAATTATTAATTTATCATAAATGTTTTTCTGGTAAAATCACAAATCGTTTCCTAATATTTTCTTGTCTAGTGGATCTTCATATGACAGAATCGATCCGATGAGTTTACATTAATATCACTTTTCACAAACTTCTCAAAATTTAATTTCATTGAGCCTTCTATAATAAATTTTAAACTTTATAAGTTCATACAAAATGTTTATCTAGTCACTTTTATCTATCTTTGAATTCTCCTAATTTGTATTTAGATGGAAATAAATTATGATTTATCATTCCATGGACTTCTCCCCCTTACCCATTTTTCATTATGCACTTATATTGGATTCTCAAATTTTTTCATTCTTTTACCTATTTAATTTATTTCCAAAATGTCACAAATGCACAAAATAAGGTTCATTAAACAATTTTTTTAAATGTTTAGTGTTTGGAATATCCATTGGAAATGTGTAAAAAATCTCATAATATGTTTTTATATATTGATTTTATGGTCAAGTTCATCTGAAATATTTGGTATGATAATGAATTTGTTCATCTGATTCATAGTATGCGACTTCGAATGAATATTACGTCCCATTTCTTGTTTCTCAAACTTTCTTGGTAAAATCATTTCTCAAACTTTATAAAAACTCCCAAAGGTTCATCCGATTTCTTCCGTATTTGAATATATGAACTTTTTTCCAGTTTCTTCTTAATAAAATTTCATCCAGATAACTCAAAATACATTATACAAAATATTGTATTTCCATGACATTATAAAAATTGAATAATATTATACAATCATTGTATTTTTAAGGAACTTTCATATATTCATCCATAAGGAAATTTCCTACAACTTCTATGCTCGGAAAGTTTGTCTTCCTTAAAAATATTTCTTATGGAACTTACTTAAGGAAATTTCCCTTCTCATAAAATTTTCCTACATTCCCTAGAAACTGTCACATCCAATAAATATTGATATATTGATAAAAAATTCAACCAAAAATCACTTGGTCCAAATAGATTTAATGTAAAAAGGCTGTATCTAGCCTAGTGTGTCACTGTGGGGAGCACAAATTTTGTTCTCCCAGAAGGAGGATGGTATTATGAGGTTGTTTATATACTGAAAAAGTATAAATTAGGTGTGATCAATATTATTTACTGCTATCATGAATTGAGGATCTATTTGACACATTTATGGGAGGTATATGGGATTCTATGACCAAACTATGTTTGGGATATCATCAACTGATAGTGAAGGAGGAAAATATTATAAATAACACATTCTAGTTCTGGTATGGGTACTTTTATTTAAAATTAATGTGATTTGGTGTGATAAATGGACCAGATATGTTCATGGGACTTATTATTTTTGTGTTTCATGAGTTCTTGGACCCTTTTTTAGCCGTGTTCATTGATGAAATTATCATATAATTTAGGTTATAGGGGGATAATTTGATGACTTGAGGTTCATTTTGTAGTCTCTTAAATACGATCAGTTATATGTAAAATTATCTAAGTAAATGTTTTTGAAATTATAAGTACATTTATTTAGACATGTGATGTCTCATCAAGGAGTAGTGGTGGATCTAGAAAAGGTTGTGGTGGTTATTTCTTAGGCATCACCCAAGTATATGGAAAAGAACCATATATTTCATGGTCTCAAGAGTTATTATTGGAGGTTTTTCAATGATTTATATTATATTTCATTCCCATTAACAACCTTGAATATTAATTACTATCTTTTAATTTATACTAACTAGTTATAAATAAAATTCAACCACTTAAATGAGTAGTTGTTCAACTCCCAGGTTCTTTTATTTCCCGAGGAGGGAATGATGTTTTAGATTTTGTTGGGATAGTTTTATCCTGGGAATAAGATTTATTTTTACGAAAAAATATTTAGTGATCTCATATGGGTCTTGGAGATTATTCCACCCTGAGTATAACTATTCCACCCAAGATCTGGTTATGGCATCAATTGTACTTTCCCTGAAGTAGTGACAGGAATACCACATCAAGGAAGTCTTTTTGGTCTCCATAGATCACAAAATAGTAGGGTAAAAATTTTCCAAGGATGATCAAAATATAAAATAGTGAATGTGGATGGAATTTATCAAGGAATAAAATTTTAGTATCTACTATACATTTGGAAAAGGAAATTTCATTGCAGAGGCAGTGAGAAGAAAGTATTGGGGTTATCTTTGTAAATCTAAGGATTTCTAGAGGGTGATGATGGATTTAAATTTATTTCATATTAGTTTAAAGGAGTTTTATTGTGAAGGATACTTATTAAAGATAAAATTAGCGTTTTTTTTTGTTATAGTAGGTGGAGTAGTCTTAGTGGAGAGACCCAGAGGTGAAGGTGTTACATGATTAGATCATTGATTGTGATTCCCCTAAGGGATGGCTAGAGGATGTCCTAAAATTTGTTATACTATAGGAAATTATGTATGTACTATTGGAAATACATTATGGATTCCTCCACTAGTTTCATATATCACCTTTGGATATGAACCGTATCACATATAAAATGTATTACAGAATAAATATGAAGTTTTCATGGTTAGGAATGAAGCAGTAAATGAAAATGTTAATGTTTCATGCGTAGTATTCCAGTAGGTGAATACAAAAAATAATCTCACTAGTGGTTTTCTTAAAACATTTTATATTATTTATTGGAATTGGGAGGATATATTGATGGGTTTTATCTTTGTGTTACCTTGGATTTATGTGGGGATATTATGCTACCTAGGTGAGTGTGGATCAATTGTCAAAAGTTTATCTTACTTTTTGGTGATTTGGGAGTAAATTTCAATAGATGTTCAAGAGAGATATTATGTTTATAATGTGGTGAAGATTCATGGAGCTCCAAGGAACATCATTTATAACTGAGAACCCTGATTTACTTCTTGATTATGGAGGGGATTACATCATGACCTTGGTTCTTAGTTAGGGAATAATAGTTATTTTTACCCCCATATAGACAGATATATTGAGAGGACCATCCAAACACAAAAGGACATGCCGATTGAATTTATCTTGTATATCAATGGATCATATGTATAAAACCTACCATTTTTTGAGTTTAATTATAATAACTTCTATCACTAATCTATTAGTAATACCCCTTCATGTAATTGTAAAAGTGTCTGTTTTGATCCCCATTCAATTGGATTGAGATTGGAGAGGTAGTAATTCTTGTTCATAATGTGGAGTAGGGCATGATGAAGATAATTTAGGTGGTTTATGAGAATATGATAGTGATAGATGATTTCTAGAAGCTTATGTCAATTGGTGATAGATCCCTTTAGAATTTTAAGTTAGAGACAATGTTTTCCTAAAGGCATCAAATTAATATGATAATTAGAGGTTTGGACGGGGAAGAAAAATTTTACTTCAGTCTTTTGGACCTTTCATGGTTTTGGGGAATATTGGTGATGTGGCACATCAGTTGTAGATTCCCTCATAGATATAAAGACTTCATGATGTCTTCCATGTGTCCCATTTTCATGCGTATCTTCACAATTTGTCCTACATAATCGACTATGAGTGGTTTAATATCAGAGACAATGAAAATATCCTGAATAATGGATCAATATTTAAGACCGCTAGGAGAAGGTTTTGGGAGAGTGTGTTGCCCAAATAGATTGAGTCCTATAGACATAGGTTAACATGAAGGAGAGTACTTAGGAATGAGAGTCACATATTCATACCTAGTACCTATAGTTGTTTATTCCTTCATGTTTTGGTTATTTTGATAGTATAATTTTGCGATGGTTTTTTATTTCTTTCTATTATGTTTTGAGATCCTGCTATAATGTTTTGATGTATTTTTTTATCCTTGCTTGAGAGGTATCATATGAGAAGTGTTTGTCGATTTTGGGTGATTAACACTACCTTTTTTGGTTTGGTTTTTATTATTGAGGATGAGAATCATTTGATAGGTATCTTATATAATTTCCCAGATCCTTTTCGCCCATTACACTTGATTTTTGGGTGTTGGAAACCGTAAGATGAGTTTTAGGAAGGAATATGGGGATCTAAAGTTAAATCTACAACCACTGGTGGTGTGTCTAATTGTAAACCATTGATTCATGATGTGAATGACGTTTGAAATAGTGGATTCATGACTGGGGAAACATGGTTTCTAGAGTTTCTATCCGGGTTTGATCATGGAATGAAATGTTTTTCACTATGTGAATGTTTATGGTGATGTTTTCAGTGGTTTTGACATAGAAGGTTTCAAGACACAAAAGGTTTTATTCAAAAAGTGAAATACCACCTAGGCTAATCAAATCATGATACCTTTTTTTCCAGTTCATGTAACATTTTTATGGTTCACAATGTGAACCATAACTTTATTCCATGACTGGGTAAATTTATAGGCTATCTTTAAATTCCATAACCCCTTTTATTTCCATTTTTATCCCATTAAACCTATTTAACTTCAGGTGAATCCTAGGTGAATTTGGGAACCCTATAATTATGAAATCCTTGGAGTTCACCCTTGGATTCTAAGATTTGATATTATGGATTTTGGGTGAGTCCTTATCTTTCTCTCTAAGTTCTTCCCTATTTATTCGGAGGATTCACAACAGTTGTGTTGATTGGAGTTGGGGGTTTATTTGGGCTATGGTTTTGATAAGACATCACTAAATTTTAGTTTTATTTGTGGATATGTCACATGGTTTTATCACCATGGTTCTTTATATATTTATTTAGATTGGAACAATAACATGGGATGCTTATTTTGAGGTATGGATAAGATTTTTCCACCTTTTTATTTGAAATTGTGAGAATATCTTGTTTTTTCTTTTTTTTGGGTGAATGGTATGAATTGGAATAATAAATAAAAAAAATTGGAGTAATAAAACATAAAGGGGATAGTGTGATGTGCATGTGGATTATAGTTTCTCTTGATATTCTTATTATTGATACACGTTACATGATTTCTATAGAATTTTGACTTGTAGAGTTAGATTTATTTGAGAATATATATTAAATGATTAAATACACAATGATTCTAAATAAAAATATTCAGTTTAATATGCTTGTTCTATGCTTAAAATGATGTTTTTAACTTTGTGTCCTTGTTTATGTTTGTCTTGGTAGCATTGGTTGTTTGTCTCTTGATGGCATTGGATGTGTATGGCTTGGTGGCATTGTTTTTTTATGGTTTAGTGGCCATTATTTTGATGTGAAAAAATTGACATTGTGGTTTCTTTTCAGAAGATTGGTAGAAATGGAATAATATCTTCTTATATAGTAATGTGGTAATAGTTAAATAATTCATCAATGTAAATTTAAATTATTTTTTAAATGTATAATGATTGGACGATGAATTATTAAAAAAATAAATTGAAATAGAACGTGGGTTTTGGAACATTGTGCAATTCTTGTGGGTTGGTTTTTTTTGCAAAAGAGGTAGTTCTTTATGGAATGATTTGTATAGTAGTCTAATGATTGATGTGGCAATGTTATTTATGTTAATTAATTAGTGCGGTATTGTGTTAGACAATTATATAGCTATATTATCTTTTGTTTTTTCAAATGCACCCCACCCAAGTTAGATAAACTAATCAAAACTAATATAATCTGGGGGTGTTTTCTTTAACATCCCGGATGGGGAGGATATAGATAACTGACAACCACCTCTCCCCCACTCTTCCTTTATTAGAAACTTTTTGTGATATGAGTGGTGTAAGATGAGATATATGGTAAGGGTCTTGCATAATGGGTGGTGGGAATGTTATTGATGTCCTAAAAATTCATGATACCCCATGGCTCTTGTTATGTGATATGTGATATGTAATTGATGCCGTAGGATATGAGGTGTGGTTGGTTCCATGAGACATGATATATGATTGGTGCCATCATTGGAAGAACTTGAAGGGATCAGATAAAAGGTTGCATTGATATTGGATGAGAGAGGAAAACCATTGGGGAATTATTTTCTTGGAAAAATTATCTATGTTCATATGATATTACCCTACTACTCTTGGATGTGTTATTTTGTGTGAGATCCTTGGTGAAGTTGGGTGGAAATTAGTTGACCAATGTATGTTCTTGTTAGTTTTTCTATTTATTGAATTAGGCATTAGTTTGAATCTTTCACATTTTTATGATAGATCATGGGTATGATCCTACTGAGGGTACTTTTCATTCTTACCCCAAATATATATAAATTATTTTCAGGTTTCTATGGGGACTTTGGTAATTAATCCAGATAATACATGTTTTAATCTTGGAGTTGTTAAAGTTGTTTCCACATTATTCTTTTAGTATTGTTTTTATTTTATAGACCTTTATATCATTTTTCATTCATGAATTTTGGGTTTTCTAGAATATTATTTTGTTTATTTTCCATTCATGGTGCTTGGTTGGTGGTATTTTTAGTATTTTACATGAATATTTGAGGTTAATGCCTCCCTTACTTGTGAAATATACACTTGGTTCTAGCCATCAAACAAGGGCCTATTGGATGTGAGATTCCAGGTTTACTACTTCTCTCCTGTGATCTCCAAGGAGGGGTACAAGTTGGGGGGGGGGTAATGGCATGCCACTAAATAGGGACATGAATGTTTTTATTAACCTAGTTCCTAAGATGAGTTATATTTCTATACCATCATATTTTATAGTTCTAGGATAATTATTGGATATAATGGTTCATTTTGAGGAGATTAATAATAAAGGGTTCACGTGACCATGTCTTTTTCCCTAATAAGTAATAAAATTTATTCTCTAATAAAGTTGAAGGTATATTGAAAATATGTACAAAAAATTAGAATTTGAACAATGAAATGGTTAAAAGAAATATCTATTACACGAAAAAGATAATTTTTTTGATTAACTGAGGAAATTTCAACGGTTTTCCTCGATCTATCTTTATCTTAGGTATCATTAGTTATGGTTAAAAAGAGAATATTTGGGAATGTTTTTTTCCATATATGATATCTCAATTATTAGTTTTCTTGTAATTCCTTTTGGAGTTACTGACACATCTATTGTATTTATATAATTATGAACTAGATCTTCCATAACTATTTGGGTACCTTTATGGTTGTTATTTTTGATGATATTCTTATAAAATCATAATCTAAGTAATATCATGTAAGATACTTACTAATCATTTGAGATATCTTATCTGACCTTATATTTTATTTCCAATTATATAACTATTATTTTCTATTCTTTGTGGTAAAGATTCATGATAATTTTGTTTATAAATAAGAACTTCCATTGATCCAAAACTATTATAAGCATAGATGTATTGAGAAAATCCTAAGAAAATATTGTAAATAAAAAGTATTCTTGGTTTTTAAGGGTATTAATAGAGCTTTATTTATGATATTTCAAGATTTACTTCTCCCATGAAAACCTTGAAATGAGAAGGGGAAATGTTTGTCCAAAATGTGTAGTTTTTTGAGGAATTTAGTTAATTCAATAAGAGATAATGTTTGTGACGTGAGGTTCAAGGAAAATGATAACCAATAATTATAAATACCCTACAAAAGAATTAAAATTAATATTATTGCTAATTTAATGAAGTGTAAGTGGCCTTATTTCCATATATGGAGAATTATAGTGTATACCAATAATAAGTATTTGAAATAAATTTTCTTATAATGTTATCTCAATATGAAGTAGCACAGGATGGTGAAGTATCTTAAAACATTTATTTTTGAGATTATGTATACAAAAAGTAAGTGAAATGAAGTGGATGATTCCTTGAGTATATAAAAATTAAAAAAATAAGTGAAGGATTCTATGGAATAGTGGATGTTGACGAGAATATTAGTAGGAATTTAAATAAACGTGAAGAATACATTGGATGTTTGTTTTTATCCATCTTTACTCTCACCACTACTATAAATTATAGATATTGGCATAATTGTTTTTTATAGTTTGCCAAGACCATGAATATAGAGACCATATTTCCATAGGTCTATAAATTATAGAAATATATATTTTTACCTAATTCCCCATATTATCATTGTTTTAGTGAAATAAGGAAAATAGGGGAAAATATTTCAATAATTTATAATAACTATAGAAATAGAGGAACTATTTAACACCTATCTTCATGTGTTTAGGAATCGCGTAAATATATGAGTATAGGTTCCCCATTTTACTAATTTTTTAATGAACCTTGGAAATAAGGGATACTTACTATCATTGTTTTAATAGATTTGATATTATATATCCCCATTTTTCTTATTTTAGTTAATTTTATCATAATAATATTTAATAATAAATAAAAATAAAATAAATATATTAATAAAAACAAAAACATGTGACTTAATTGAGTGGTTTGGACCCTTTTAAAAGATTTTATACTATTGGTAACAAAACATGGTGTCTGATTTTTTGATTTATTAACATATTTACAATATTTAATAGAATTGAAAATAGGGACACCCTATTTCCACGGTTCCATAAACATAACAATATATTTCCCCTAGGTTTTATGTATTTAAATTTATAATTATAATAATAGTATTTAATATGCAATATATAACATTTATATTTAATTATAAGTAATTAAAAAATTTGATAGAAAAATTACCCACCTTAGTTGAGTTGTTTTGTCCCCATATATGTAACTAGAGGCATGGGGTTCAAAACCCAGTGATAGGGTTATTTTTAATTATTTACATGTTTCCATGATTTTTAAACCACGTTAGTTGAGGGTTCCTTATTCCCACAGTTCGAACACCATGGAAATAGTGTACCAACAATAATGGTTTGTAATAAATGGTAATGGGGGTAAAAATTCACACATAATTACAAAAAACATAAAACCATGATCACCAAAATTGTTAATAGTCCATTTCCATAGATCTAACATATTTATACAGTTTATAATTATGGAAAAAATGTATTTTTTATATAATGTGATATCAATTTTGATGGTTTAAGTAAGAGATTATTTATTATCAAATAATAAATATAAGCGGATAAGGGATACCATAAATGGAAGGGATAACACCAATGGATTTACTATTTTAAAAGATTAAGCCCTTTATTTTAAAGGATTAATGGTAGTTTTGATGGATCCAATGATGATGTTTTGAAAACACATTACCATCCATTTTGGGCAATGCATCTCTAATATTCCATAATAAACCATGGAATCAAATAATAGTTTTTGTTATTTATATTATAGATTTAATTTTATAAATTATATTATCTTTATTTTTTTATATGTTAAAATAGAGTACCAATGATCAATAGGGTTATTTAAATCTTTTCCTTTTCTGGAATGGAAGTGTGAGGGTATTTCCATTAATTTAATGACTAGGTAACTAAGATCACCAAATAATCATAATGGTGTTAGGGTGATAGTTCATTGACACAGTGAATTGGTGTGTTTATTATCTATACAATATTTTTTTGTTTATGACCATGTTATGATTTATTTGATTTTAGTTGTGTGGGTTCAATGTATATTATTTTAGATAGAAATACCTAATTTTTATCTATATTTATAAGTGGTTTATAAATGAAATTGGGATATGGTTGAAGATATATAAAACATATCACTATTATATATATAAATAGAGGTGACTTACAATTATAATTTTAGTGAATTCTTTTAAGGTGTGTGAGTATAATTTTGGGATATTTTAGGAAGAACATATTTCATTAGAGGAGTTCATTGATTAAAACAGTTATCAGTTATTTTTCCACATCAAAAAATTTATGGATATATATTATTTATATCCTTTTTAGTCCCCATTATATTGGGATAATACTAGTGCCAAGATATTTTTAGGGAATAGTTGGTGGAAGATATTACATATAGAGTAAAATTGATTTAGAAGTGTATGATTTAAATTCGAAATTGAAATATTTTTATTCTAATCATCAATGAAGACCACTAAGATTAAATATTGGTGATATTGTGTTCTTAAATGTGACTCCCCAGTTTGGTTATCTATGTCTTGGAATATAGGGGCAATATTTTTCGTGATATATTTAAGTTTTTAAAGTCATAGATTGTTTTTTGTATATTTGATTATTTCACTACTACAAAAGAGGCCTTTAACAGTTATTGAATTGGCCTTTATTAGTAAAAAAATTGATGACTATTGCTGCATGGTTAGAAGGAATAGGGTTTTATCAGTGCTATAGAAGTGATGATAAAGGATTGATTTATCAGTTCTTTTTGAAGCGTTAATAAGAAACCATTTATCAGTGCATTTATTTAGTGCTGGTAAATGGACTCTATTTGTTCTTGTACAAGTGATGATAAATGCATCCTTTATTATTTCAAATAAATGAACTAATAAATGAGACCTTTATACAATCTACTAAATATATTTACAAACGGACCCTTTATTAGTGATTTTAGAAGTGCTGATAAATGATCCCTTTATCAACGCATTTAGTAATGATAATAAAGGGGAATACTACAGTGTGATATTACAGAACACTGATTCACCAGAAATGGGACCTGAAGTGTGCTATAAAAAGACATTGCATCACCAAAAACAACACCAGAAATTAGTAAAATCAGATATAAATAGAGAATTTTAAAGAGATAAAATTTCCAACATAAATATAAGAAAAAACAAAATTATAGTGCAAAATAATGCCAATATATAAATTAAAAATCCCCCACTTCTCAAGAAAAAGAACACAACTATACAAGAATACAATTCATATGTTAGTAATAATGTAAATAAATATATTAAATAAAAGTTTTAATTTTAAACAAAATGTTAATTCATACTAGGAACAGTGTGTATCAGATTGAATTGCGGTTGATTTTTGCACGCCACACGCCATTTATTGTTCATCTTCAAGAATTATCTTTGTAGATTTATAATTCACCCTCTATAACCATTTTTAATATAAGATAAAATTTGTATGAAATTTAATTATGTAATAGAAGATAGAATGATGAGAAAAAAGTGGGATCTTTTTCTCAATTTTGGAGATGTGATGTATATTTTAAACTAAAATGACACTTATATATTGAAAAGACACACTTGGACTCATAAAGATAACATTGTGCATTTAATATAGGAGATGCTGATTTATATATGTACCAAATAACTTATGGATCCTTTTAAAAATGTATAAAAACAATCTGAATATGTTTCCTTAGTTTTGAGTATGCCACTTGCATTTTTTACTAAAATGTCATTTTAAACAGAAAATACGCACTTTGAGTCATACAGGTCACATCATGTGTGGGTTTGACATGAGACTAATTCCTATACACAAAAAATATATTATGAATAATTTTTATAAATTATCAATATAATATGAGAATTTTTGTTTGGTTTTCTGTGTGTGGAACATTTTTTGTATTAAAATGTGAATTTTAAACTGATAAGAGACATTTTGAGTCATACAGGGAAAATCATGTATCATATAGAGGTGAGGTTGATTCATACATATAAAAAATGATGTATTAATATTTTTTCTAATGTAAAAAATCAATCAGAATGTGATTTATTAGTCTTGAGCATGTCAGTTGTTTTTTTACTAAAATCAATGTCATCTTTGAATAAAAAGAAACACTTGGAGTCATACTGGTCACACCATGAATAATATTGAAGTGCAT
The DNA here is from genome assembly GCA_963277665.1 of Viscum album. Taxonomy (NCBI): domain Eukaryota; kingdom Viridiplantae; phylum Streptophyta; class Magnoliopsida; order Santalales; family Viscaceae; genus Viscum; species Viscum album. The sequence continues at coordinate 491,195,562 of OY728120.1, forward strand.
TTGATTCATACATGTCACAAATGACTTATATATCCTTTTTATAAAGTAAAAAAACATATTAATGTTTTTTTTTTCAATTTTGAGTTTTCATGTTGTTGTTTTTTAGTAAAATTAATGTCAATTTGGAATAAAAAAGACACAATTGGAGTTATACTAGTCACACCATGATTTGGATTGAGGTGTGGTAAATTCCTAAACATCAAAAATGAATTATGTATTGTTTTACTAAATTACCAAAATAATATGAATGGTTTAATCAGTTTTAATAATGTCAATGGGTTTTTACAATAATTAATGTGAATTTTGAATAAAAAAATGCATTTGGTTTCATACCGGTCATACCATGCATTAGATTGAGGTTAGACTGATTCATCCACATCCCAAATGACTTTTGGACTATTTTACTAAAGTTTCAAGACAATCTGAATGTGTTTCATTGATTTTTAGTATGCCACTTGTTTTTTTACGAAAACACCATTTTAAATAGGAAACCCACACTTTGAGTCATTATAGTTTCATCATGAGTGGGGTAGACATGTGAATGATTCCTAAACATTATAAATTAATTATGAATCATTTTCATAAATTATCATGATAAGATTAGAATTTTTTATTGGGTTTTAGTGATTTACACTTTTATTGTATTAAAATGTCAATTTTAAACTGATAATGGACACTTTTAGTCATATTGGGCACATCGTGTGTCAGATTAAGGTGAAACTAATTACTATACATAAAAAATTACCTATGAATCATTTTCTTAAGGTACCAAAACAATATAAATGTGTTTCCTTAGTTTTGTGTATGTATATTGTTTTTTTACCAAAATTTATGTTAATTTCGAATAAAAGGATTCACTTGGAGTAATACTGGTCACATTATGCATCAAATTGAGGTGAGAATGAATCCAACACATCTCAAATTAAGTACATATCATTTTACCAGATTATCAAGATAATCTGAATGTGTTTTCTTAGTTTTGAGTAATCCACTTTTTTTTACTAAAATATCATTTTAAACAGAAAACATGCACTTTAACTCATATAGGTATCATCATGTGTGGGTTTTACCTGATATTGATACCTACACATCATAAATGAGTTCTAAATAATTATCGTAAATTGTCAATATAAATTGAGGATGTTTTCTCAGTTCTCTGTGAGTGACACATTTGTATTAAAATTTCAATTTTAAATTGATAATGGACACTATGGAACATCCTTCTTCGATGAACATGGTATATAAATGGTGGTTTTCCTCCAATAATTATATTATACAGTTACTAAATTAAGTGGTTGATTACACACATATTTATTTAAATATTAAAGGTGCATTATATACTTGTTTGATGATTGGGAGTTGTATAGATGTTTCTTCAACAAAACCTGTGGATAAATTGAAGATGCCAACATAGAATAATCCTTCGTCATAGAAACTAAAATGTTTAAACAACCGGATCAAAAAACAGTTAAAAAATAGTCTCTTATTTCATTTTAAATTAGTAAGAACTATGTTGATGAGGTATTGGGTAATGTTATTCCTATTGGTTCTTCTCACTCAATGTCGGGATGACCTTGGTAGTTTAGCACAGAAGTGAAATATAATGGGAGAAATATCACATATTCTTTCCGATCTAGGGAAGAGAATATTATGATTTTTTATTTGATTCCATCCCATTTTCAACAAGTAAAATTTCATCCAGAAGATCACAAAGTCTGCCTCTTCATCAATAATACTCTTGTAGAGAAATAAATCCATAAACAAAATCTTTTTTTTCTTTATTAATGATAGTGATATCATACCATTTAGAGAAGAGTCATCTCTATTTTTTAGATCATTAATTGATTTAGGAATATCAGGATTTTCTTTCTAGATGATCTTATAGGTGGATTACTACCCTATATACAATCACTTAAAGAAGTGGTGAAAAGAATTTTTTCAATAAGCCACAAAAAACACTTTCACAATGGATCTTATCTTAAGTGAAAAGTATTTTCTACACTTTTAAACAATTTTTCTCTAAAAAACATTGGTATTACCCTCACTATATACTTCATTTCCCAAAAATTTTATTATTTGAAAGCCATTACTTCATCTCCTCCCCAAAATCGGTCTCCACCTCTACTTCCTCCTCTACCCCAGCCTTCGACTCTGACTCCACCTCAACCTCCACTTCTTCTATTTCCCAAAAATTTTATTATATGAATTTCACCACTTCTAAACAAATTGATTTCCTCCATTATACTTCTCCTTGAAAAAGTGATCAAAAATAAAATATAATTATTCTAAAACTAATGCTTGACACCCCAAATATATTTATATGTTCGAAAATTGTACAAAATAACAAAAATAGCAGGTAATCAACTTAATTTTTTTGTTAGAATACATTCTAAAAAAAATTACACTACACACTCATCTCTATAAAAATTTACTTCATCTTTTGAGAATGATGGTTGTTGATAATCATGTTAGTATTGAGAAAATATAGACAAACCATTGATTATAAATTATATTTAATGAAATTGTAATTTCCTAGGGAAATTAACTATTGTGGGATGCTGGTATTTTTAGGCTTTATGATCTATCTTATAAAATTTCAAACATAATATCTATAAATAACACCTTTACGTTGATTCAAATACTGCAGAAATATTAATCAAAATAAGCAAATTGTTTTTAATTTTTTTTGATAGTTAAATTTTTCTATATATATAATAATTTGTTTCCATTTTTATCCATACACACACTTTATCTCTTTATACACTAACTTCTTGAAATGAGTTAGCCTATATTTAGAAACTACCTAATCACAATAGTATTATTGTTAAATTAAAGATTAAAACATGTAATTTGATATTTTTTTATAAAATATTCATCATAGAGTATTAAAAAATCACAATAAAAATCATGTGTGGTCACTTGGTTGGATATCCCTGCACTGGATGCAAAAAATAAATATTTGGAGTCCCTATATTGACTATGATCAACATCCAGTGCTCCTTAAAAAATAAAATAAGTAATGCAAAAAATTAAAAATATATTTTATGTGATAATTTTCTATAGTTTTACTTCTGCATTGTAGGTATAAAAAGGAGCGTGTTGTCTAATACATTTTGATCAAACACGTTGAGTAACTCATCTATTCTATTCTCAATTTCTTCATTACCCAAAGTAAGTTTTGGCGTAGAAATGATACAGGGATTAATGAATTCAAATCATTCTTTATAAGATATTCCCATTATATAGTAGTAATATAAACTCATATTGAAAATATGAATAGTTATTAAATTTAGTAAACTTATTAGATCACTATTTGGATAGATGTATTATGAATATGTACCTTATATATATTTTCACAACTAAGATCCCCAACCATTCATGCTTGAGAATCTCATTTAGAGTCTCAAGACCAATTCAACTCATCATGGAAATTCCATACATTTCTTCTTTATGTGGAATTTAAGACATATTTAAATATTTAAATGTGGTCCCTTCATGAAGTTAAAATGATAATAAACGTTTCTCTAGAATTGGTAGGGATAAGGTACTCTTGGAAGGTCATTTTGACTTCTCGGAAAATTCACTAGATTTTCTTGATTTGACATTCCGTTTATCTACCACTTTATCCATTTATAATATCATACCTCCTTTCAGACCTTTTATCATCAAACATTATAGGTTTTTCATATGAAAAATTTGTTAAATACATAACTCATGTATATTTATAAGATTATATATCCATACTATGAATGATGCCATACCTTCATTGACCCTTGTAATATCCAGATCATTAAGTGGAACATGCAATTTTGTAGTCAGCTCATGAGTAACCTCAATCCCCAATCTCATGTGATCTTTTGGGATGTCAATATTGTGTTTCTTATCTCAAGATATATTATATAGTGTACCATTGAAACATGGTGGTGTGTGGGTGTTGAAAGATACCAATCACATACAATTGTACCCTGTAGAATATTTGCAATATAATGTTTTCAGAAGTTATTTGATTCACATATAGGAGAAAGAGAAATGAAAAAAATATTACCCTGTATAAGGTATATGGTTTGGGGGAAAGAATATACTTAAATATAGTTTGATCATTTGGTTCATGTGTGGATCTATTCTCCACCACCATTCGCTTTGATCCTTTCTCATACATTGGTATGTGAAGAAATACTGAACGATAATATATTACAATGAGTCTATTTGTGTCTAAATTCATCTCACCATATTATATATATCCTCATATGGTTTTATCTTTTCAAAATATTTTCAAGGAGAGACTCCAAAACCTAATCCTCTAATGTGACTATATTGTCCATGTCGCTTCAAAGCTACTAAAAGTAGCTTTTTTTGTATGGTCATTAAGGGATCTTATATCTAAAAAATATAAAAAATATGAACATAATTATATATTTTTATGTAATATTGTTATAAATCATAAATAATTTCAATTATGTCATTCGTACACATGTTTTCCATACTAATTTTTTTTTTCACCAACCAATTAACCCATGTTAGTTACACGATCCTCCTTACATAACACATGACATGCTATAGAAGTAGCTTCATATCTTGATTCGGCAATATTCATATAAACAAATTAACAAATGTTATTTATATCACATAATAAAAGTTTTCTATCTGATATAAAATACACACCAATTTTTTCTATAATGAAGCATTCCATATCTTTTCTTTGTGATAGGGGTATATTGGTTTTGATGTAAGCTCTTTATTTTCTGAACTCTTTCTGAAATTTCTTAAATTAAAATTTTAGAATCAAGTTGGATAAAATAAACAATTTCAAATAATATATTATCAACTGTAATGCAACTAAAATTATTTCTCATTGATATAATTGATAAAAGAAATCCATGTTTCCAGCTTTATAATGTGTGCATAACTAACAAGTGGGTGGGGTTTTACTTTTCCCTCAGAATCCCTAAGTTGTAACATCATAAGAAGAGTCTAGAAGCCTCTATGGGATTTTCTAGTGGACATTTGGATAAATTTTTTATGAAAATAATTTTTAAAATAACTGAAATCTGCAAAGAAAAATGAAAATTAAATCAACATTATATATTATTTTTTGGTAAAATTGTGAAAGTATACCATAACATTACCAATATATCTTTCTAAAGGATATCCTTCATTATAGACTGAACATAGTTCCATAAATCAATATCAATCAGAAAATTCATTCTAATTGAGACCTCAATATAACAAATGAAAATTTACGTATTGGGGTCAATAGGTTGTCTGCATTAATTCCAACTGACCTCAAATTTTATAAACTGACTTCTATATATGATAATTTTATTCAAAATTGTGATGGGAAATTATTTTTTTTCATCAACATGATTTTGATCTCAAAATAATTTTTCATTTTCCACATTAATAGTCTATTTTTAATTGGGATCAGACACATCATCAAGTGTAAATGACATTTTTTTCATGAGTTTTAAAACATTCAATTTTTCTTGAATAACAACAACATAAACATGGAGAAAAGATTTGAGAAGGGTCACATGAATACTCTGTTGAAAACTTGATTAACTCTTTAAATCCATATTCACACTCATTTTTCAAAATATTAGAATGCATTCATTTTGAGGGAAATGATTTATTTAATTTAAGAAAATAATTACCACACAATAGTAGGAGTTACCACCTTAATTAATCATGACAAAAAGCTATAGGAAACTCTCATCCTCATTAAATTTATCTCTTAAGCAGTTATTATTGCATTTGGTTTCTTGATACTGATCCCCCATCTCTTGTGGACATACACTTTTGTTTCTTGAGCTAATATGACCAAAATTCATACCATACCCGGTACTGGTGTTTATTTTGGATGACAATTGCTCAATGTAGTTCAAGAAACATAGAAGAGACGGGGGATGAGTCTTCAGAAAAAAATACAATAACAAATATTTTGGGGATAAAGCTGGTGAGGATGATAGTTGTCTCCATAAAACCTTCTAAATTACCACATCTTAATTTAAAATTTAAAATATCATCTTAAAATTATAAACGGTCCCTGATACTTCAATGAGAACATCAACTCATACCCACTAAGTTAAACCGACTCTAATCTATCTCACTAGTCATTTTATCTCACTCGAATCTAAAATATAAGAGATATTTATACAATGAGGTTAAAAAATAACCTAAACTAAATTTTAATTTTGGATTCTAACTTATTACATTTCCAAAAATGAAGGAATGAACATTCAAATGAAAATTGAAATAAATTTAGATTCCAATAATATGTAAAATTAGATATTCCATAATCTATTCATTTTTCTAAATAATTGTTTCCCCCCAAACATAGACTAAATTCTAGCTTCTATTACCCTTTTTGAAAAACGTGTTGACTACAATTTGGTGTCTTTTGGGAAAAAGAAAGTTGTTGAAAATGTATTCAAATTAGCTGAAGGTCAGAATGCTAGATTGTTTTTTTCTTTTTAGTGTCTATTTTTTATATTTATTTGATCACATTTTACACTTTTATATTTTTTATTGAGGAAAAATGATATTCTTTTCTACAAAATAGTATAACTAGAAAAAAAACATGGAAAAAAGTAGGCATTACAGTTGGAAATTGAGGGGTTAAATGGGACATTAAAAGTCATGAAGCACATAGAAGATGACAGTGATGTGGAATTTATGAAAATGATGGAGGGAATCCTAAAGATGTTGAGAGAAAAGAAGGAATACCTTGATGGCCTAGAATCGTTGAATCAAACTATAAATATATAGTCATTATTCAAGTATTGGTAATGTTTGGTTAAATGATTATAGGCCTTAAAGGGATTACTTATTTTCTCTCAACAACTATAGGATTTCATTCATATTTCTTAACTTCCACATGACCTTCATATTCCATGTGCTTCATTATTTTTAATGTCCCATTTAACCCTTCAATTTCCAAATCTGATGCCTGATATCTATCATGTTGTGTATATAGTTGAATTATTTTTGCATGAGGTGTATTGTTTTTTATATCTATCTTACCAAAATGAATGCTTAATCACACAAACTTCTTTGTGAAACCAATGGTCCCTTTTTATGAAATGTTATTTATGTTTCTTATGACTATTATGTGTTGCATGATTCTTTCAATTATCATAAATTAGGAATATTTTCATAAAATAAAAATGAAATACATGGAATTCATGTGGATATGGTGTATGAAAAATCTATATAGAAAACATACCTTATTACTTTAAATAACCACTTTATGTACATATTAGTTCATGTGTAGCTGATGTTTATTTTAGTTAATGGTTTTTAGGAGTGATTATATATTGGAAGGTATAGAGTATTAAATGATATCTAGTGGATACATTTGGTGTTTGTGCCATCAATGGTAGGTTGGTTGTTCCTATTTGATTTTATTTTTTACTTATTATTTAACAAATTGTTATTGTTTTTATTCCTATAGGAATTTATATTCATGGGGCTCTATTGATTACTATTTTACATAGATCCACTTGTCATGTGAGTTGGTTTTTAAAACAATTTACCAAGGATCATATTGAATGCAACATATTTATTACTAATCATGTCAATGTTGGTTGATGGTTCCAAGGGTTGAGAAATTTTTTGATTCAACTTAGGTCAGGTTATGAATAGTTGGACAAGATTTTGATTTTACAGTTTTATAAAAGATAATTTTATTGATAAGATAACACACACACACAAATAATGAAAATAAATTTTATTAAATTAGGTCACTTCATCAAAAATCACTTCATTCCTAGTGTGGAATTTATACATAAAATTATTTTATTTAAAAGTAAACTCTTATAGAACATATTCTATAGATGATGCCATATATAGAGAATCTTCTATTGGAGTTTAATCTTGTGTATTGTGCTATAACATTTTTTTCATTTATAAATGTAAAATAAAGTATACTCAGACCTTATATTCACTATTAGTTAATAAAAATCCAAACATTATTCTAACTAATTATAAATATAAAGGACATGGAAAATTATTGGAAATAATTCATTGATAATGGAAATAAATGCTATATCATTTAACGATCTACCTAACCCATTAAATGTCATCTTATCTCATAACTGTAATGTTTTAGTGAATATATATTATATTAAATGTACTAATATTAAGAACATATCAATCAATTATAAACACACCTCTTGTTGATAAACCATCACAACTTTTGAGTTTGGATCAAATGAAAAATTGAAAAAGTATGCTTATATTTATTTCAAAGAAAATTTAATTAATTTGTTACTTATTAAATGATATGTTTATAACATATTGATAATGTTAACCAATATAAACTTGAAAATTTAATCTTTAGTTCCTTGAATTAGATTAACCCATTCACATTAAAAAAATATGTATATTAACACATGAGCATATATAGCTTTGATAATGTCTTTTAGTTATCATAATAATAACAAGTATCAATGGATGGAAAAATAATGCCACAAATTTACATTTCTAACATCACATAAACATATCATATAAAAAACCAAAATAAATAATCACCTATAGTGTTGTAAAATAATTTAATTATAAATTCATTTGGGAGTTATTTATATTCAATAGTCAATATACTTTTACCCAATTCTTGCTAGTTATAGACTTGTGTATTTCAAATAAATATATGGAATTATGTAGTGTCAAAACATATGACCAGTATATTTTGATCATAATGAAAATAATTATATAAATATGTTTATGGAATTTGATAATAAGTTACATGGGGAAATTATTTCTTCATCTCATGGATGTGTTCCATGTAATGGTGAACATTATGATTTAATGGTCTACTTTGATATATAAAAGAAACCAAAATAATTTATGTTATAAAAAACATACTATATTTTTGAAATAACTGATAGTGTGTTTAAAATAACATATAAAAAATAATGAAACCACTTTATATTATTCATATCAAATAAAATTCCCTCTAAAATCAGTCCAATATAAAGCTAAACTATTTTTCATCTTTAGGTGTATTCCAAACTCTAGAAACAAGATTCAAACAATGAAAATTCACACAATTTAAAAGGTAACAAGAAATAATATAATGAAAACATCAAGAAAATCACTCGTAATAATGAATAGATGTGCAGTTCATAGTGGTCTTATATGAATCTGGAATGATTTTACAGAGTATGGGTGGGATTTTTTAGGTATGGGTAAATGACGGAGAGAGAGAGAGAGAGAGATGAGATGTAGGGTTTATCATGGTTAATAAAATCGCAAAAAACACAAACAACAGACCCAAAAAATAAAACTACAAGAGAGGAAAATGATAAAATAACATATATCTAGAATTCTAGAATTGATTTTTCTGAGAGAACGTAGAGGATAAGCACCGACAACAAGGGAGTTCTGTGTGAACATGAGAATCACAACTGAATGAGTCGTGGTTAGGGTTCTTTTAAATGGATATGGGACACTTTTAGCAGGTCTTTCAAAAAAACACTAATAAAGAACCCTTTTATTAGTGGTAAACTTATAAGCACTGATAAAATTGATCTTTATCAACAGTAATGTTTTACTGAAGATAAAGAACTATTTTATCAGCGTTTTTAGCGATGATAAATCTTTATCATTATCAGCACTAAAAAAGAACTAATAAAATGAACCTCTATCGGCATTAAAACTTTATCACTGATAAAAGATTTATAATTATAATTATGAATAGAAAAACATGTAATTTTTTTAGGTAATTATATATTTTTATTATAATTTTATAATTATTTAAATATATAATTATTTATTTATAATTACATTAATAATTTTTTTTAAATTATTTTTCTTATTAATAATTATAAATATATAATTTTCTAAATATAGTAAATGTACATTAATTAATATGTTTATAATTATATATTTATAATTATAAATATATTTATATCATTATATATATTTATATAATTATATATATTTATTAAATATATATAAATATAAATATAAATATTGTAAATATGTTCATTATTTAAATATATTGATTTTAATTTTATAATTATAAATATATTTATATAATTATATATATTTATTAATTATATATATAATAAATATATATAAATATAAATATATTCATTATTTAAATATATATATTATAATTTTATAATTATTTAAATAAAAAATATTTATATTTAAATATAGTAATAATAATTAATAATAATAATATTTATATACTTATATATTTATATATTTATATTATATATATATCCCTTAGAATGTAGCTTAGTGGTAGCTTCCCCCATGGGTCTTGGCGAGCTATTGAGTTCAAGTCTCGCCGAGTACATTCCTATATTGTATGTTGCCTGTTATTCTTTATAATATAACCCTTTTCCCCAAATAATATTTATTTATTCATATTTGTTTACAAATATATTTTTAGAATTATTAATGCATATATAATCTTAAATACATGCATTTTAAAAATGAGTGAAATTGAATAATTACAAATGAGTACGCTATAAAAAAATTGAAAAAATGGATAAGTTTTATTAATTAAACATAAATTATTAAATAAATATGGGTATACATATTTATGTATATATGAATACATATTAAAAATACTAAAACATAGTAAAATTATATAAATAAATAAATAATAGAAATTGATTAATAAAATAAAAAATAAAAAATAAAAAATAAATAATAAATAATATTTAAAAATGAGTGAATAATAAATAAATTTAATAATATTAAAAATAAATAAATAAAATTGACCAATTAAAAAAATAATATATTAAATATAACATGTTATGATCAAATTCTAAAATATACTGATATTTGAATAAATTACATAAATATTATGTGTATGTGTTTCTATGTAATATATCATTAATTGCATAAATATTTGTGTGTGTGTGTGTTGTATATAAAAATGCATTAATTACATATATGTATGTGAAATTAATGTGACACATGATGTTTGATATTTTTTAAATTGAAAATAAAACAAATTTAAAATTAAACAAGACATCAATATGTTAATAATTATTACATTTTATTCATTTTCTATATATTTATATTTAATATATATTATTTATTATTATTTATAATGAATATATATATAAATATTATACATATTCATTTTTATTAATAATTTTTTCATTAATAAAATTTTAAATAATTTTTTAATTTATTAATTTTTAAATTTTTTTGTCTAATTATTACAATTTATTCATTTTAAAATTTATTGTTTAATTTTTAAAATTTATTGATTATATATATATATTTTTAATATATACTATTTAAAATTATTTATAATCTATATATATGTATATTAAATTTATTCATGTTTCTCAATAATTATTTAACTCATAAAATGTTTAATATTTTTCTTAATTAACTCATTTTTAATGTTTATTTGTTTAATTATTTCATTTTAAATTTTAATATATTTAATTTATACTATTTATTAATTTTTTATATATATATATAAGTATATCCAATTTATTTATTTTTAATAATAATTTTTTAACAAATAAAAATGTTAATATTTATTTTTTATTTTTTTGTTTAAATATTTCATTTTATTATGTACATTCATTAGTATTAAAAGGGTGATGATTAAGGCAACCTTTTATCCGTGATAAAAATAATGTTATGATAAACTGTACCTATTATCAACACTACAAATAAATCGCTTATAAATTCAAATACTTTTAAAGGCCTCTTTTGTAGTCATGTTTGTTGGAATTCCCACATTGTTTATTATGATTTATGATATTTTTCAGAATACTTGATTGAAAAAATATCCACCAGACTAAAATCACATATTATATTAGAAATTAATTGAGTTAAATCCTGATGAATCTTTTGTGAAATAAACAATTTGAATAGTCGATCATGGAGAGAATATTCTTAGAGGAATGTGTATTAATTTAGAAAAGATTATTTGGAAGAAAAGAATGATTTATGGGGTGAGTTAGGATATTGAAACTAAGATTCATTATCTATGGAATGTTTTTTTGTTGATGAGAGTTCTCAGTGACTTTATAGTGACTAAAATTTTTATGGCGGGGTTTGTTGTAACACCCTTTATTTAAGTGGCGTGTTAGTTTTCGATTTTAGTTAATATTATATATAACCTCATTGTTTAATTGAGAATTATTATTTTCATTTAATCTATGAAATAAATATTTAGATGATCTCAAAATGTGAATTTTGACTACGCCTTGGATTCATAATTGGGTGTTTAACTTAGTGTTCACGTTTCAGGAGAAATTTTTTTTTGAAGTTTTAACAAGGTTTGATGTAAAGCAACATGAGTAAATTGATACTGGAAACTGACGGTATATCTTAGTTTTAGAAGCATTGGGATTCTCATAATAACTTATAAGGTAAGGGAAGACCCTCATTTTTTCTCACACATTCTAGGTTTCAGATGGAGTATTTTACATAAAGAATTATATTTTTCTAGAAACCATGAAACCATACCATATAAATAGAACCAAGTTAAATAATTTCACACGAAACTACATTAAAATCCATTAAACTACAAAATTAATCCTATAATAAATCTTGGGTTATTCTTTGGTATTTATATTATAATTTTTAGAGGCTAGTATCTAATTTTTATTAATTATTAATGTGGATTAAAAGTTTGACATCTCATCATGGATAAAATATTGATCTACAATATCTATTTTGAAACCTATAATTTTAATTAGTATATCCAGAATTTGGAATGTTGGATTTATGAATCTAGAGGATTGAATTTTTATTTATCAATCTCCTTGATAAGGATTTTAGGATTGATCCATTAGTGTGTTCTTGGGGAATTCATTTGATAATTCTCTGGAATGATGTATCTAAGTTGGTGGAATCAGTTATTTTCAATGATAATGTTAAATATATTCTTATTTTTTATATTGGTTATCATTAAATAACAATTTCAATATCATAATTGTTTCATTTATATTATCATTGAATCTGTGATTTTGACATGGAATAAGTTATCCCATAATTAATGGTTTTTATATCTATAAAGCTTTTAAATTAAAAATATGGTTATTTTAATATAACCAGTTTGATTTTTTTATTATTTTGTTTTTAATTGGTCATTTATGATTTTTTGATAAAATATATATATTTTAGAATTTTTTTTATTGACATACAATGGAAATGGTTAGATTTTTGATAATTAGTTTTGATATCATTTGGAAATTCTTGCATTATGTGATTGTGTGTGAATAAAGAATTTCCTATGTGAAATACTATTGAAACCTTTAAGGTTCATCCTTGGTAAATTGGAGACATAGAGAGAGTGTGTGAGGATGTGTTATGACTAGTTTGGATGGCGTCCAAGGGGCTTCCCTAAGCTCAAGTTTGGGCATGCATATGGGTGATTATTTGATATAAGTGGGGAAAAAGGTATGTAATGACTCAACTTTAGTTGGGCTAATAAAGATTAATTCTTAGTAGAAAACTATCACTTATTGAATTTATTAGATGGATTTACTTAGTTATCTTTATCATGGGTGGTTTTTTAGGGAACTGAGTGTTTCATGTATAATTTGAGAAAATTTGGGTGTTTTCTAAAATTTTATTATTTATGAAAAAAATTGTTTAATTGTTGATTGGAAATGGTTGGGTTTTCCACTTGTTTAGTAGATAACAAATATTTTTAACTAAATGGATTGACTTTATTCGATATCATGTTTTTGGAATGGTTTTTAATAAGTAAATGTTATTTGGAATAAAAATAAATTTAATTTATCATTATTGGTTGACAGTTTATTTACTGGTTTATTCATGCAAGGTAAAATACATTGAAGTGATAGGGGAAATATTATTGTTTTTATATTCACCCCTACGTGTGAACTCTGGTAGAGATTTATATAATATTGGTCTTCATGTAGGGAATAATATAACATTATTATTTACTAAAGCCATACAATAGATCCATGTTAGTGATATAGAAGGAGGTGTTGAGGGATAAAAGATGAATTTACATTATTTATTTTATGTCAATGTGTTGTCACATTTTTTTTATAAATATTTTCCCTTTAAAACTAAAATCATTTCAATTTTTATTACAATTTTAAATTATTTTATACACATATAGTTTTATATCAACATGAATTTATTTGTTATAGTATATGTATTTGGGTGAATTTTTTTCCTAATAATTTATCGTATTCGTCAACACAAATTTCTATCCTTTGGTAATATAATATCATTATTTACATCACATGAAATGTTTGTTTATTTTATGCGATTCAGTTATCTATATAAGTGTGTTGCATTCACCTTATCTACAATGTCTTATTTCAACTCTAAGGCTCGTAATTTTCTATCTTTATCTTTATCTCAATAATATAGAGTGTAAAATTTATTTCAATAGAGATCCCCAAAAGGTTGTATTTAAAAACATGAATGATAGGTTTTTCTACTTATAAATTCCATAAATGGGATTTTTTATCCTAGTTTGAATTGAACTCATCTAAGAACGAATTTAATATATCTTTCAATTTCTCAGTAGTCTTTTAATATTATATAGTTGTTCAAGTGTGGTAATATATGCTAACATAATGCTCATTACATTGAACTTATTGATGAATCATCCAAGTTATTTATATAAATCAATGATTATGATCATTGATAATAAATACAGGTATTCCGTGATGTGTATCCAATTTAGCTATATTGATCATAGAGAGCAGGTAAATAAATTTCACTTCTATTATTAATATTAATTATGATGACTATATAAATTGGTTAACCAAACCAAAATAATATTATCCATAATTGACCTTGGAATAACACTCATTGGGGTATAAAATTTTCATGATATAAGTCCCATCCCATTTAGGTTCTATTTATTGAGGCTTATTTCTTTTAATCATTTGTTTCTTAAAATATAACAAAATTCCGCCTTGTCTACAAGGAAATAGGTGGAATATCTTATTAAACATTGATATCTTGTTATTTTAGTTGAAAATTACCATAACTTATTTTATTTAATATCATTCATGTCATCCAATAAAATTTATAACCATTCCTCTTTATTCATCTAGTCATAAATAGATTTATTATGTAAGGGTAACTAAAACTTAATAAGTAGCACTTTTTATATACTATACAATATAAAATGTGGATTCACCATGGTTGGGGTGTTTATAGGTGTACAATATATCTATAAATTAAATATGGTTTATAGACCATGTTTTATTTTCCTTATCCATCTTCTTCTATAGGATGCATGACAAGGTCATGTAAAAGGTCACTAACTATCCATTTGTAGCTACATAATAATGAGGGGAGTGATTAGTTTTGTTCTTGGGTTTGGAATAAAAAATCTTCAACTCATATACACAATGTTTTCCATTATGAATGTGGCTAGAATAAAGAAATCAAAACCTAATTGTGACACTAGAATTCAACAAAATTAATATGTTTTTAACCACCTCAAGGGCAACCGCTTCAGAAACTATTCTGAAGAAGTAGATTATAGTGATAATGAAGAAGAATAATTAAATGGTTATCAGAGGAAATGGAAAAATAAAATCAATTCCCCAAATAAAGAATGGGCAGGATAATTTTTATTATATAATATCTCCATGTGATTATGAATGATGTTGAAATTAATTTTTTATACATGAAACCTTTTCAAGAACTCTTAGTAGTTGGGAACCTTGGAAAGGCAAATGTAAAAAATTCACTTTATTTGATGGGAGATACTTGTTCCTATTTGATGGAAATAACACATTCTAATATTGACCCATTTTATAAGATCACATTTGTATCCTCCATCAATTCACCCAAGGATGACCCTCACTAAGCCGTTATTGTAATGCAACTTCATGGAACTTTAACCATCAAAGAGGATGTTGTTTTGTTACCATATATATTTCTACTATCCTTTAGCTTAGATAAGTGTAAGATGTATATTTTAAATATTTTATACTATTTTTGATATCAAACTAACCATTTGGATGACTTGTGGGGAAGGAGCCTGGTTTTGAAACAAGGACATGTTGATTTCATCCACTTCCTCAATCAATTTATAAAAAATGAACCCACCACACTCTAACATGACACAAAAATTATCATTTCATCTTGATCTAGGTTAGAAAGAGAAGATATAAAATGACCCATGCATATTTTTGGACATTATGTTTCCGAAATACATATTAATGAACCTTATAAATGGTAAATCATTCCATTAACTACCACAGTTTCTTGAATAGGGGAACCCATTCCTCTCCTAAAATAATATAGACCTCACTGATTTAATTTACCACCATCTCCAAGTCACCTTTGATTTTAAGCTGAGTGACATGGATTTATAGGTTCAATTATAGACATGTGGAAATTCCATACTATTCAACCTCATTATTGTTGTAATACTAAAAATGGTATAAAGAGAAATAAAAGAGAGACTTTTTAGGGGATATAGAGATAACTCCAAAGAAGACCATGTTTTACATAGGGTTATCCATTATTTTCATCATTAAACTTTGGTAAGATCCACAAAATGAATATCACATATATTGGGTTCTTCAATAAAAGAACATTCATTTTTAATGGAGAGTTTTTCATCTAGGGGAGATTATTTTGGAGTTGGGTGGTCTACTAGGAGGCTTTTGAGTTCTTGTCATTTTTTTCATTCAAAGAAAAACCACTTATTGAACCATTGAATAATGAAAACCCATATTTCAAATTGAATATTCAACATGAAGTTATTAAGAATATAATTCAATGGATTAACATGGGAAAATGTATGGATCTCATGATATTATAGGCACTGACACATCCTTTACAATACAATTCTAAGAGTGATAAAATTCTTCTTCACCATAGCAGATTTAGTTTTGGATTAAAACATCATTTGGATCGGATAGTATCGAAAGTTTTTCAATACATAATTATTAATCTTGTTAAATACAATTCCAATAAATATCTCTATAGTAACCACATAAATATTTAGTGATATTCCTTCTATGGGTGGGATCATGATTGAATGATTAAAAAGGTACTACTTGAGTATACCAAATATTATTTGCAAATACTTGTACCAAGGGAAAGCTAAAACTTTCTTTATCTTTAAAAAAAATTAGACACTTTAAAATGAGGTTTGTAATAAAATTATTATTATATGTGAGAAATCCTTGATATTATCCTAGCATAGGGATATTACATTGAGTGGGAAGGTTAAGGATAATTGTTGTGTGCGTGATCATTACTGATTCCATTATAGTGGAAGAAAATATATTATATTATTTAGATGTTAAATTAAATGATAATTTCAATGGATTAATCAATATTATATACTATCATAACCTATATAGTTCCATCTCTATGTTTTTGAAGTGGGTTTAACACCGATTTTATTTTATTCCTATTTTATCCATATATAACTCAAAATTATTTTTCCTAGGAGTAGATTAAATATGTGTTTCATCACCCTTTGGTAGGTGGACCCAATATTAATTAACATAAAGGGAATCAACTAATAACAATATACTACATGGGGTTCCTTGAAAGATTTTTATTCCTTATCTATATGGTCCATCCATTTTTTATTATATTTATATTCCCAGCCAATAATGATAGATCTTGAAATCCAGTCATCATGTTAATAAATAGATATTTTTATACGAATGAGAAAATTGTCCTATTGGATGTTTTTATTGAGTTAAAAAAACTCTAATAAGTTTATTTATCATTTTATAGGGGATATGTTGGAAAACCATTTATGGTATTGGTCCTCCCAAGGAAATGAAATTTGATCATATTATCTACCTTGTCTTCCAATATGATACTATATAATGAATGTATCCTTTTTTCTATTTTTTCAAAGCTGTGATGATTTTTTGGTTCACCCTGGAAATGAAAGGCCATTTAGGGGTCCAATAATAGTTTGTTTTAAATTCCTATATGAAAAAAATCGTGGTGGTATTTAATGAATACAATATATTTCTCCTATTTATAAGAGGGAATGGTTGGGAAGATTAGGTTGTCCAATATATCTTAATCAGTACCTGTGTTTCTATTCATGAGATCATCAATAATAATAAAACATTATTTAATGGTGGATGGAAAAATTCCTAGATTATATTTATGAGGATTAAGGGAATAAAGAGATAAATTAAACATTCAATCACTATGATATTGAGTATGAATCTCAACCTATTTAATTTGGAGATAATTATTAGGGATGGATAGAGGGTCTCTTTTACTCAATGAAATGATATAAATGATGGAGGGGGTTCCAAATCCCTATATTCCATTCTTGTGATATTCCTTTTTTACTATTAGTTCATCATAGTTGAGTTAACTTGTTTTAAATATAATCCATAATTATATAATCATACATTGAGATAGACATTTTTATGGGATGTATAATGTGATACTTCTCCTCTTCTATAGATGTGGGTGGTTTAAAAATAATATTTGGGAATCCATTATTGAGGAGTAGTCTTTTAGGTAGGGTTATTTCCACATAGCATGGAAGAAAATTTAACTTTATAGGTTTGAGTTTCTTTATACTATGAAAATGGTAGGGATTAGGAGACTTCTTTTCACATAATTCCAATGGTTAGTCAATCAGATTCTATCATATTTGGGGTTACAACTATTGCAAATTCCTTAGTGTGAGGATACTTCCTATGGGGTGACATGTATTTAAACATGATTTAACATTATGAATGGATCCCAGTTTCCCATTTATGGAGTACATTATGCATTGGTGGAATATAGATGAAAGTTATGTACGTAGAAATAACTATGGAATTCCAAAAAAATCATTAAATGTCATATCTTATCTAAAAATCATGAAATTGGTATAATATAAGAGGTATATGAATGAGGCATTTATCTTGATTTTTTAAATGTGATTTCACTCAATTTTATGTTACCCATTTATTATTATGTTAGATAGGGATAAGATATAATCCTAGAATATATGTTAGTGGAGGGTCAAAAATAGCATGAAATTAATCTTGGAGCCATTTTACAGTAAATAATAATGGGTTTATACATAATTTTTCTTAATGTATATATAAAGAGGTTTGATGTGACCATATACCATCTCTCTCTGGTTTTACTCTATGATGGAGATATGCTTAGGGAATTCTGTGAGCTTACTATGGGAATATTACACATATATTAGAGCCACATTTGACACTAATGATTTATTATTTTTCACTATTATATGAGGTATTATCCATGATAATTATTATAACAACCCAAAAATTTATAAATGAAATTCTTTTTTAAATTAATAAATTCCTTATTAAGTAATGTAGTTATAAAAAACTCATGCACTACTTTGGTTATTTTTGACCATTATAAAATATAAAATATAATATTCAAAAGGCTGTTAATAATCATAAATTTTGATAATATAACTATTTTACAGTGACTGTTAATATTAGTTTTCATTAATGGTTATGATAAAGTCTAACTTATAGAAACCGAATAAGTGATGGACATAGATAGTAGGATCATACCTTATGACACCCATTTCCCAAATCTTCTAAGGGAGATGGAATCACTACCCTTTCCCCGTGACTAAGACCAAACTAAAATTCAACAACTAAGACATGAGTGAAACTTTTTTTAAGAGAAGTTATATCTTATCATGTTAATGGACTAAACCATGTCTGCTGAACTAACCCAAGAAAAACCACTATTCCACACCTCACACTTAGGGCGTACATTGGTTTAATAAGTGGAAATGTATCTAGAACCCAGTAGTATAAATATGTATATTTTATATTAATAAATATATTATTGTATTTACCCCTTTTTTATTACATTATATATATATGATTAAATATTGAGTTTGATGAAATATTAGATTTTGATATGAAGAAACTCAAATTGTATTTTTGGGAAATATATAGTTTCAATTAAGACATTCTTTTTTGATAAATTCATCAATTTTTAAGTAAAAGTTATTTAAATTTTTTAAATAAATAATATTTTTTAAAATATAAATTATAATATAATCAAATTCATTCCGATGTAATTTTTTAAGGGTTAGAAAATTGTTAGTGTTGTAAACAATAGTACTTTCTAGTAAATATAGATTTTTATTTAAAAATAAAAACATCTCATATTTATAAAATTATTTTGGTAATATATATATATATATATATTTTTATAATTAGTATGTTGAAATTATCCAATATTTACCTTTTCATAATTTTCGGTGATGTTTTATTTTTTGGGTAAAAATTAAATATGTTATAAATATATGGGTTGTATTACGAAATAATAATGACAAGAAATTGATATAATAAATACAATTAAATGAATAATTGAAAAATATAGAGTTCACCTTTAAAATACTGTATTTGTAATATATTTTGTTAATTTTATAAACCTTTAATGAATCAACCATAAACTAAATTGTATTTTATGTTTTTAAAATGGAATATTTAAAAACAAGTCTCAATACCACATAACCAATGGTATTATTTTTATGTGTTTAGTTATTTTACTTATAAAATATTGAAAACCAATTCTATTTGGTAGAATCAATGTGAAAAAACCATGAGAAGCTCTGTGGTTTTTTTTATTTTATCATATAGATTCCAAAACCTAAGTACATAAATTAATAAAGAATTCACCTATATTTTTCCATAAATACCCACCCAACCTCCCACTATTATTAATTTATAAACTATTGAGTAATAATGTTCTCTATCTATCCCTCTATAAGTACCTCTCAGGGTTTTCCAATATTCTTTAGAAGATCCTCCCAGGCTTTTAGAAGTTCCTTCTCATGGAAAGTTGATCTCCCCCCTATTCTTTTCCATTCAAGAAACTTCTTTACATATAGACTATGGAGTCTCAATTTATTATGTTTTAATTTCATTAAAAATATCTATTTACGATAAAATTTATGTAATATGAATGCGTTGTCATTTACCCCTTATCATTTTGACCTTTACCCAAGCTATTACTATTCTGTAGTATGAGATCGTCTATTTTTTCTTTTTATTTCAAATACATTGTTTGTAATAAGGCTTCATATTTATAATTGTTCATGTTTTATTTTTTTACACACCCATTTAATACCTTTATAATTCCCATGTATTGAGTGAACATAATTCAATCTCATTAAAATCTTCCATCAACCTTTATTTTGACCCATTATGCTATCAAAATTATCCCATGATTTTCCACGTAAAGTTTTATATTGCGAATATCCATACCCATTTAAACTAAAGGGTATTCAACTATATAAACAAATTCTTAATTTATTTTGGACTTCCATTTTTATAAACCACACCCCTTAATCATGATATTAAATTCTAGGAAATATTTCCTTAGGTTTTATAATGTAGGCAGCACAAAAATGAAAGTTTATTATCTGAATGTGATGGGTGAGACCAAGATTATATATCCCTATAATGAACTAGGTAACATTTTTATCTCATTAGATACCATGTATGGAACACAAGAGGTTATCAGAAGAACATTATGATATTATTTATTGGTACTTATCCTAGAATTATTCTTATGTTGTCATATTTCAAGATGTTTCCACATTCCTTTATTGCATTGATGTTATCATCTGATATCATTTTAGATGTTCAATTTTTTGATTCTATCCCATTTTATGTCACTTTTGAATACCTATTGACTCTTACGTATTAATTAATAATATTATTCTTTTATTATTACCTTACTATACTTTATTACTTTCCCCTTTTTATGTACGTCCCTAGGTTATCCTGTGTAGTATTAGAAGATCTATGGTACATAAGGGAATGTTTTGACGTTTTTATATAATGTTTTATATCCATGATTCATGTTATTTTGATTTTTATCTAATTACCCAAACAAATTAGGTCTAATGATTTTTTGGTAATTTATTATCTATATTTTTAAATAGTAAATCATGAAATAAGGTGTATTAAATAAATGGGGTTTCATAATTATATAGAAAATTTTAGAGTTATGTTGAAACTATAGTGATGTGATTAAACACATAAAACATTTTGGACAATGTATTACGATAAAATATTTTTTTATTATATTATGATAGTGGCACAGAAGGTTGTGTTGGCTAAAAAGATGAAACCAATTGGGTTTTACCTGTCAAGGTTATCATAGAATAGTGGTTTGGGAAATTGGGCCCTACTAAACTCTATTGCGGTCTAATTGAATATTATTCATCAAATAAATATCATACAAACAAAATTTGAGAGGGGATATAATTGGAGGTTCTTAGGTTAGACCATTTCTCCAATTGAGTTTGTTAAATAACATTTATCTTTTCTTTTCTAATAGTATAAATTATATTGTTGGAAATGGATTTCAGACATATTGTTATACTTCAAGGATGGATTCCCATTCATTATACACTTCCATGAGAGTTACTAGGATATACTATATAATAAAATTACTCCTTTTAAGAACAAATTTCTATTATTATAATAAAATTGAATTAGGTGAGCTAGAATTATTCATTAAAGGATGGTTCTATTTGTTAGTGTGGTTCTAAGCCTCTTAATGGTGGTGGTATAGATTGCATCTGTGTTTTTGACAATCATGGGTATCTATGGGGGTTTCTCTTCCTATTTCTTGCCTTATTGGAATCTATTTCAACAAATCTTGTCTAGTTATGAAGTATAGGGTCCCACCATTAGGGTAATATGGGGAAATAGGGTCATTACTAGCTAATTTAGGCATGCCATGATAATTTTGTGTTCATGATTAACTAAATTTTAATTGACACAATTATCAAATATTAATACATTATTCTCTATAATTTCATTCCATTCTCCCACATTTATAATGAGAGTGGTAGAAACATAGGTCACTTGACTAGTTTAACTTTCACAAAAAAAATTAGAGGGATTAGAGTGTTTATAGTAGACATTACATATTTTTAGCCAAGGAACAATCGATAACGAGAATTTTTAAATCCATGTTTCTTGATCTAGCAAGATATTTTTCTGATCATTCTCCCTTTTTACTCGAGTTGAATGATATTGGAATGGTGCACCATTTTTTTGACTTCTACAACATATGGATACTGTTAGATGATTATTTTCAAGTAGTCCATCCTACTAGAAATAATTGGTGAATGGATAAAATTGGGATGATCTCTATAGGAAACAAAGATGATTAGATAAATACCACTAGGGATGGGTGAAATAAAGGGGGAATAATTAGAAAATATAAGATATTTGGAGAGTGAAATAAAAATGCTCGATTATATTATAAAAGAAAGATGGGATGCTGATACCTTTTTCTCTCTCATTGATAAACAAAAAAATTGGTAGGTAGGCTCCTGTCATAAGAGAATAAAAACTCGAAAAAATTGAGAAAGAAGTGTCTTAAAGAAGATATAAACACAAATTTTTTAATTATTTCATCATGGAGAGGAAATATATTAGGAAAAATATTATTCAGATGGGGGTTATATTGATCTATAGTGCCATCAAAATTAATTTCCCTATCATGGTGGATCACTTATGTAATACAATCACTAGTTTTTCAAGCTATATGAGAGTAAGAAACATAATAGAGAGTGAGAGTGAATTTTTCAACCTTATCACATGTGGAATTAGATAAAATACATACAAACATTAATAAGAGGTTCCTTCAAAGGAATAATTTAGAGATGTGATAAAAAAATATAAACATAGATAGTTCCCTAGGATATAATAGCTTCTTAGGGTATTTTTTACAATTCTACATAAGAAATCATCCAAAATGAGACAGTTGAGAAAATTTAAGACTACTTCATAGGAGGTTCACTTCATTGAGGATCTTGTGAAACCTATCTTATTCTAAACCTGAATCTAAAGCAACCAATATACTTTAATCAATTTTTTCCTATCTTTATGGGGAACTTATCAAATAAGATCTTGGAAAAACTATCAATGATAGATTGGATGATACTTTTCCATCCATGATTATTGATGAAACCACAATTTCATAATAAAAATATGAGTCCATGATTATATTGGGATGATAAAATAAATCTTCCAAGATCATTATAATAAGTTTTGAGGTTACGACATCATGATTGAATTCTAGTTTGATAAATCATTTGAAAAAATAGAGTTTAATATCCTCATTATAATCATGCTTCAATTTGGTTTCTTCAAGTGGTTCTGTGATATGTATTTTTAATAATATTAAACTCCAGGGATTTCAGTATAACTAATGGGTAAGATATTTAGGTTCTTCAAATGAACTATTTGGATTCATTAAGGAGATACCCTTTTTCTTACTTTATTTTTAATTATAAAGGACTCACTCAGTAGAACTATCTATTAGGAAAACTACTATAGTATCATTTACCTATTTTAAGGGTGTTATGGATTTTGGTGTATCTCTCATCTCGTTCCCACTAAATACATGATACATTTATTTAATAGTAATCATAGATTCATCCTAGCCTCCAAGAAACTCCTTAATAGATATTTTGGGAGGATTCACTAGCCAGTTATAATATATAAAATAAATATCTACATCCCAAAAAGTTCTCAAGAAGACACAAGTATAAAACTATAGAATTGGTTGGGTTTGGTAGGGAGAATTTCCCTATGGAATACATCCCCTAATTTATTCCTATAGGATTAATCATTATTCAATTTTTTTTTTGAAAAAACAATCAATAAAACCACTAATAATATTACAAATTGAATGAGTTAACTCATCTCATCTTGTAGCAGACTAACATTGGTTAACAATGTCTTCACATTGATCCCTATAAGTACCCTTTTGGTTATTAGGGACACCATGGACATTATATGGAATATTGAGAACACGATTAGTGGCTTTATATGGGATTTACAGTAGGAAGTAAAATTCCACTATGTGAGTTACAAATTCTATACTAAACCTCTTGATGAGGGAGACATTTTTTTTGAGGAGTGTCATCATATCCCTAAAATCCATAAAATCTAAAATAACATTGTATTTAATTTAGGGTATCTTATTTTGGGTGTAATAGACCAGAAAAATATGGGTGGGGGATGGATTCCATTCAATAATAGATATCCAATACTTAGCCACTATGAATTGATCTCCAAGATCATATCATCCTTTCCCTAGATCAACAATAATGGTTCATTGGTAAAAGAGATGTATTTTTTTTAAAACCCCACTAACCAAGAATCCTTCTTTATTTACCTAACCATCTGACTCCTGATATGACCTTTAGCGAGGATAGGGTGTTCTACACCCTCATTAACATAGTCCTTAAGAATGAATAAAATAATTACATCATTGGAATTCATATAGAGGGTGGACTAATTGATTAATATTTAACACATCTTAAACATTCATGTTAAACTAAAAAAGATTCAACAAGGTCATCATTGCACATACAATTGTTTGTTTATATATTTACCATTGAATGAATCCTTTTCAATTCATTGAGACCTTATTTTTAAATTATCAACCATATAGAGGGTGGAAAATTGATGGTTGTATGAATTGATCGAGACCTTATTTGAATAAAATATAAATGTATTTAATGATTTTTTCAACTTAAATATAATAACACATAAATAGATTTAAAAATTAATAATGGAAATGTATCAGTGATGTGAAATTTTATAATGGACACTAGAAATAAATCTACATTATGCATAATGTCATTAATAATAAATATCATGTTTGAGATTTAATTATGTTGAAATATACTTGTTCTGATAGGTTTCATTTAATTTATAAAAAATTAAATTGTTGGTTTGATAATTAATTCATGAATTATTTTAGGTAAAAATACTGAAGAGGTGATGAATTCATCCACTTTTCTTAGGATTATTGATTGTAATTCCCTTGGACAAGCTAGGAAACACAATTCAGATCCGATATTAAGTAACAAGTGAATTTAAGATAGACAAATCAAGGGGATTATGAAATTCTAAAATCAAAAACAAAAACACAACAAAAATAAATAAATTACTTGAAAGGTTCATCATAATAATTCATAAAAATAACAAATAAGGGTAATTAAATACTCATAACAAAAATTATGATAAAAAATATATTTTCACTAGTGGGTTTATGTTCCACAAGGTAAAAAAGAAGAAATTACAGTCCACAAAAGTACAATCTATAATAAATCCTTAAAATGGGATTGGAGTACACTCCTACCAATATGGATTACATACCAGATGATTCCTCTAGTTTTAGATTGTCTATAGATCATTAATTAATCAACCTGTAGTATCTAGGGGTGGTTATGTGTCATCATCTTGGGTCAGAATAAGGATTTTCGGGTAGATGGATGGTTTGTCCTTATTTTTTTTTGACTAGTACACATTTAATTTGAATGGTTAGTTTAAACTTGGTATAACAAAAATTTTATTTTTTTTCCTTTATATATGAGTGACATAGTCTATTTTCAAGCCTGAATGTTTCAGTTAACCACGAACATAAAATATTCACAACTTTATATCCTATGGATTTACCTCATACGATTTAAGTGTTGGTCCATACAATTTGAATAACCATATGGAGAGTTTGGGAGTGGGTCAATCTCACATCTTTAGGCCTTTCAAGATTTCCTATGCTAGGGATAATGGTTTGCGTGACTTAGTCGAAACTATGCACCATGTAAAATGGGTATAAATGACTCTAAATTTTTCATTCAAAATTCTTATTTCATAAAAAATATTAAAAATTATTCATAGAATTAAAAATACTCACCTATAAAAACATTTTGAGGATGAATATACATGAATATTGATATTGGAAACTATTTCCAATGTAAATTTCAGATATAAAAATGACATATGCACAGAAGTGTATAAAACTCCCCAACACTTCATTTAAACCCTAAATATTTTTTATACCTCAATTTAATCACCATTTCCCAATTGTTCCAGGATTTTTTACAATATTACATGTTTTTGAAATGGATTGGGGGATTATAGAGTATAAACTAGTCTTAAGAGTGTAATTGGTAAACTTGATACCAAAATTCGAGTTGTTATGCAATAGAGAACTCGACCATTCTATAGAGGAGGAAGCTATGTTGTAATGGTTTTGGATGCACTATAGTGTGTTGAGGAGTTGAGACTTTTCTATTATAGGTGGGGTTGTTCCATAATGGTGTTATTCAAAGGAGGATGCATGTGGTGTTATAGACCACACCGCGATGCCTGTTTTCACATAGGTTATAGATAGTTGGCTTGGAGATTGATATTCTAGACTAATGGATATAAATTAGTCTTTTTTGTTGTAATTATGGGTATAGATTTTATACTTGAATACTGGGATTTTATGAGTCTTTTTTATGGGGTTTCAAACTTAATTAAAACCATAATGAGCCCTGTATATACCTATTCCTCCATCTACATTTGGTATTTCCCTATAACTCTGAAAGACTATAAGAATGCATCCACACCGAAAACCTCGACCCTGCACCACAATTGTTTGAATTCCAGTGCACTTCTAGACCACAATGCTCACCCTAAACCAAACTGGGCTGTGTTGTAGAGTCTTCCTGTGTCATAATATCCCCTTTTTCACCAGGGATATCTCTTCTGAATCAAAACATATGGTGTATTCATTATCCCTACTCCATGTTGGTTGTTTTATATTAAACCTCCATGCTAAAACCTCTACGTTTCACCTTAAAGAACCCTATGTTTACCCATAATATTTCCTCCATGCTTATTAAGAAATGTTTGTGGAACCTATTGATGAAGAATGATATTGGGAACCCATGGAGTGTGATCATATTTTGGTTGTTGTGAGAGTACAGTTATGGTGATGATTCCTATGATGAAACTTTATTTTTATTTTAAAAATTGTGTGGTAGGAAGATCGTTACCTTCATATGATCATCTTTACACGTTTTTCCATGATATGGTTATTTTTTGGAATGATTGATGTGTTTTCTTGATTGTGACTACTTGTGGGTGCATGTGCTTTCCATGAGAACCATTTTGATGTTTGATTCCCTAAATGATACTTGAGTAGCCTGTTTCTATGTATGATTATAATAAAATGTTATTATGTGTTTCTACTTTTTATCATGTTCTATTCCTTCCATGAACTCTCTACCTTGTATATGTGTTAACTTCCTTGAAGATATTGTTATTGGTGTGCATAATTGGTGGTCTATCATGATATTTTTTTCCATTAGAGTGGGGGTTCACTTGACTTATGATAATGGTGATGAGGTCCCTAATTATAAGGTGGAGGTATGAGGTAGCTATGGTAACCATGTTGATGATAAAATTGAGGTATACAAGATATTTCATTACCATGTTCATGAAGGTAGACTAATGGATGTTTTTACATATTTTTTCTCGAATATAGGATGATAAATGACATGGAATACTTGATGACTAAATGGAACTAGGAACCATGTTCGTAGGACACCTTGATGATTCCATACTACGGATAGTTGTGTTACTTCCAACATGTTCTATTATCTATTTAGAATGGATATGAATTAGGTAAAATAGGGGGTTTATAGTGGTTTCATTAACACAAAACCACATGTTTTTTTATGTTATTATGTTTGTCACACATTTACTTATTATTATGGAATACACATGTTATAGTTAATTACACCATGTTAAGGATGCATTGGCGGTGTCCTACAAAGTCTTTTACTCACACCACAATAAAGAATTTTAGTGAACTTGTGGATTTTATGGGGGTTCTGGTGAAGGGAAAGGGACCTATGGTTGATGGATGATCACATGAGTATAGATTAGGTGGTGTACATGGATGGAATTTGAAGGACCCCACTATTTATTTATCTTTTTATTTCCTTACCTGTTACTTTTACAATAGATAGTCTTTGCACATTGGGAGATATTATTATTTGTATGAAACATATGCCATTATCCTTTTTTGTGTGTTTAATCTGGTAAATTTGTATTTTTTTATGATTTTTTATTAATAATATGACCTTTTACTGAGGGTATAATATCTCCATGGAATGACTCAGACCTTCACTGCTAGTTGGTAAACTCTTGCATATGAGGAGGGACACATAAAACCACCTAACCCTCCATATTAGACTAGGTGGTTCATTTAGGGTTGTTAAAAAATGGTATCAAAGCGTCAAAATTCAATATTTTTTCTTTTCCTTAATTTGGGATAGGGTAGAACTGAGATAGAATTATTAGGATTCATGCAGGGGAACTATGATGGTGTCGGGACAAACACTATATAGTGGACCACCTAGTTTCCATAAAGTGGGGAAATTATGTATCGATGTTTTCATTAGTTAAATTCAGAATGACTGATTCAAATGATGTTGGTATGTGATGTATGAGTTTTCAGATTCATTGATGAATCATTACAAGGAACATAGGTTTTCATTCCATATATACATGTTATTGTGTTGTATAGTAGTTATTTTATTAAATTCTTTGATTTGTGATATATGTTTGGTATAGTTTTTTTTGTGTGATATATTTTTGTTTCCATGTTTTTGTGATGTATATTTATTGAAATTAATTAATTAAGCTGAGCATATTGTTTTGTTAGTCTATATATTATGACTGTGACAAATGTATAGGGAAAAGAACAAGGTTATTATTAAGAGGTTATACCTTGGGTTTGGGGGGTAGACTCCTTGGAGAACATCGTGCGATCCATTAAAGGAATTAGGATTTTTTTATATTCATAAAGTTCCTTCTATTCCAGAAGCTGACACATCACATAAATTTATTGGGACTACCAAATGAGTAGGCTTCCCCAGAGCACATTCACACACCATCTCTAATGGTGCATACAGTCGTCCCTATCTGGCCACCATCGTGATTTATGGCTGAATTCAAAAGGGATTTCAAGCTCCATCATCATATACTCATTTATGGAATTGGTATACCACATGACGTCAAGGAACATGTGGGAATCATTGAGAGCATCTTTGACCATGTTGAGATGCTGATGTATAAGAAGGTGAAGATGGAAGCCTTTATGCAATAAGGATCCACTAGGCATTGGTGAAAAGTTGTGGGTCTGTCCATATAATGTGATGGTCTTAGCTAGGAATATTTCAAGGATTTTTTTGGGGTGTTCTTCCCTGACAAGTTGAATCTTGACCAAGAATAGGAGTTCTTGGAGTTATAGTAGGGATCAATGTCAGTATCTCCACATTCCTCTCATTTTACTAAACTTTTATATTGTTATATAATTCTAGAATATAATGAGTATTATAAGTCCTTAAAGTTATAAATATTTCTTTCTCTAAATCCTAAATAATAGGTCTAGAGATTCAAAATATTTTCATAACAAGAGGCTCCATGGAATTCATTGAATATCGAGTGGATCCTAGAGGATAAACGAACGATAGGTATTTTACTACAATTCACTACTCATATGGGTATCCTTAAATTTTTTTTCATGAGTACCATTACTAATGGTAGGAAGAAGAAGGCCAGATATAGAAGTATATTATTAGACTAAATGTATAGTAGAGTCCAATTTCTTTGGTTCCTTTTAGAGGTGACCCATAGTGTTTCAACTGTGGGAAGTTTAAACACTACAATTGAGTATTCCCATCACCCTAGAGCCTGTACCGACATTTCCAAAAGGTAGAAAATCACCAGACGTTTTCTAATAGGGCCTCTTGTAGGTGTTGGATACAACCAAAAACAAAGAACCAGAGGTATGGTCAGGGTCCTTAGTGGCAGAATCTGACCAGTCATATGCCTTAGGATAGAAATGAAGAGCTAAGGAAGGATGCATTCATGATGTGAACCAGACTCTAGAATATGGTGGAGATGGGAGATATATTGTTTGAGGAATGATATATTTATTTTTTCCTCTCTTTATACTATTTTTCTTGATTCCAGTGATTCCCATTCTTTAATATCTACACAATTAGTTTCTATAATTGACCTACCGGTCGAGTTATCCTTTGAAAGTGTATATATTGATACACAATTTGGAAAAAATTTGGATCACATATATTTTACTAATAGAGTGTATTATTTTAATTTATGGCTATATAAATTTGTGGGAGTTTATGAATTATAAATGAAAATATTTGATGTGATTCTAGGCATAGATTGTATACCGGTTTTCAAGTTTACATTGACTACTAATAGAGGTGTATGATATTCATTTCACCAAAGGGAGAAATTTTTCGATTACTAGAGAATGAGAATTGGGATACCTAATATTTGGGTTAGATTTGAGTCATCTTGGGATGATTACAACATATATGGATGGTTTGGATCATATGGAAGGATCACTAACAACCCCCTTGACTCTTCCTCCAGTTATGGATCTTTATCAGGATTTATTTCTAGATGAATTCATAAAACATCAACATGATAGAGGGGTTGAGTTAGAGATAGATCTTGTATCGGGTGTGCAACACATTTTGATACCTCTGCATCATATGATACCATCTAAGATAAAGGAGCTTCAGGTGAAGCTTTATGACTTAGAACATAGGGGATTTATCAAGAAGAGTACTCCACTATGGGGTGCTCCTATGTTGTTCATGAAGAAGGTGGATGGTAGTCTTTGACACTAAATTGATTACTAAAAGATGAAAAATGATATGTTAAATAACCTATATCATTTTACCAGGATCAATGATTTGTTTAATTAGTTATGGGAATCATGTTAGTTCTACAAGATTGATCTTTGATTGAGCTACCTCTTTTTGGGAGTAAGATATGAGGAAATTTTGAATATGGTGTTTAAGAGAATGTATGGGTTGTATAAATAAATTTTAATGATATTCAGAATAATAAACATGTTAGTAGTGTTTATGGACCTCATGAATAAGATTTTACACCCATACATGGACTTGTTCATCATGTTGTTCCTTGAGAAAATCCTTATCTACTCACTGATTCCCATGAAACATTCTAGGAACCTCAATATAATACTTAGTACACTTAATGAACATTATATTTATTCCAATTATTCAAAGGGTGACATCCATATTTGATAGGTTACATTCATAATACATGTGGTTTATGAGATAGGTATATCTTTGGACATAGAGAAGGTTGAGGTAGTCGTGTCTGGGACATGTTTCCGAAACCTGTTTGAGATTTGGAGCTTTCTGGGCTTAATAGTGTATTACTAATATTTTATCAAGGATTTCTCCAAAATATCAGCACCCATGATAGTAATTAGAAAAATAGTGAAATTATAATGGTTGGAATAGTGTGAAGTGGATTCCCATTAGCTGAATAAAAGCTTAACTACAACTTTAGTAGTGATACCACTCAACCTAGGTATCATATATTCCATATACTGTGATGAATTGAGAATTGTTTTGGAGTTTAACGGATGTAGAAATAGTTATTAGAATCTTATGGGTAATTTAATCTATAACCCCATGAATCAAACTACCCTACACATAAATTGAAAATGGAATATGTTGTTCACGCTGTAAAGTGAAGGAGACATTATATATTCGGTGGGGGGATTTGTTGTATACTTGGACTACAAGTTCCTTATCTATATATTCATATAGAGAGATCTAAATTTGTGGTAGAGGAACCATGTTTAGTATTTAAATATGTTCAAATCTGAGAAATTTTTTCACCCAAAAAGGGAAATTTCATTATTGGTTCTCTTAGTCATAAGCCTTAGGCTAAGAAAGAGCTTGATAAGAGGCATTGATAGGAGTAGTGGCTCCTGATGAGTTTGTCAACTAATTAGAGGGTGGATAAATTAGAGGATTAGGGATCAATGTCCTGTGATCCCTTTGTAGTTACATATTATTTGGAAGATAGTCTAAGAAAATACATGCGTTAGACCCAAAGTGTGATGACATGCAAGAACAACTAGATGGATGTAACATGATACCCGTATGGTCAATGAAAGATGGTGATTTGATAATAGTAATTGAGAGATAGGTATTCCCTTCTTCCATTATAGAGGAGAATATTATATATTTTCATACCTCAATATGAGTGGTATATCCTAGAGTAACAAATATTTACAGTGACTTCAGGTGTTAGTTTTGTTGGCTAGGGATTAAGAGAGACATTATTGGGTTTATCCCTCGATGCCTAACCTTCTATAGGGTAAAGCCCAAGAATAAATGACATTGCGGGTGTATTCAGACACTTATTATAAACATATGAAAGTAGTAGGACATCATGATTGAATTTTTTATGGGGTTACCCATGTCCCAAAGGATCCATGACTTTTTCTAGGAGATTTTCAACAGAAAAAAGAAGATAACTCACTTCATACCAATCAAAGTGACCCACTCGATGGAGGATCTAGGAAATATTTATGTTCGTGAGTTCATATGATTTCATGGTGTTAACTTGAGAATTTTATCAAATATAGATTCATGTTTTACATCATGGGTTTGGAAAGGATTTTAGAAATCCATAGGGAATATGTTGAGATTGAACATAGTATAACATCTTTAGTGAGATTGAAAATTTGAGAGGGATGTACACATATTAGAGGATATTCTTCAAGATTGTGTTCCTGAATTCAGTGGAGAATTGGATGATCACCTATAATTTGATGAGTTTATGTACAAAAAAATACCAAGCATTGACTCAGATGACACCTTATGAGGATCTTTAATAGAGGACATGTTTTCACCACTTTATTGGCATAATGGATGTGAGATAGCAGTTTGGGGCCCAATTTAGTTCAAGAGACATCCAAGAGGGTAAAACTAATTCAGAAGAGGTTGATCAACACACAAAGTAGACATAGATAATATGAAGACCATAGGAGGATAGTATTAGAGTTTTCTGTGGGTGATCAATTTTTCTCAAGAGTGAATCCTCAATTATGGAACCAATTACTAAGGAAGCAGGGCATGTATTAACCTTGTTTTTTGGACCCTTCAAGATCACCAAATGGGTTGGGAAAATGAAATTATGGTAACACATAATTCAGTGTTATCATGGAATTCCTGATTGTTTCAACATTTCTTCTCTTCATAGGTATATTATCAAACCTACAAAAGTCATATACTACGAGGATGTTGAGTTGGAGCCTAATATATCTTACACGGTGCATCCAATGTAGATTATATATTAGAGGGAAAAATTCCTTCAAGGGAATATGATACCAATTTTCCTAATCTAGTCACAACATGAAAGGATCCAAATGGAGACATGTGAGAGAGAGGTCGATGATTGAGCTCAGTGTCTTGAGTTATTTGAGTAGGAACCCTAGAGTTGTTTCCCAAGGATGAGAAGTCTTTAGAGGGTGAGAATTGTAAAACCATGAATCGTTTTTTCTTCAATGTAATCCATTTTTCCTAATTTACTCCCTATCGTTGTGTTATCCCATGTTTCTGAATAATATTTTTTTCTTAGAGATGATAATGGGGGCTTAGGGGTATTTTTTAAAAAAAAATTATACCAAAAGAGGGGAGGAAGATTCATAGAACAATTGACCACACCGAAGAGGAGGTGGGTGTACTGTAATGGTTTTGGTTACACCATTTTGTGTTTAGGAGTTGAGGTTAGAACATATTAGGATGGGATTCTCCATAGTGGGGCTATCTGAAAGAGGTTACACTATGTTGTTTTAGACAATGTCATAGTGCAAGTTTCGACATCATTTACAGATGTCTTGCCCAATGCTCTGTCTTTTGGCTGTTTTGGTTTGAGTTTTTGGAAAAAATTTAATATTTTTATGTAGTGTTTGGATGGGAATTTTATAAATGGGTTTTAAGTTGATTTAAACCCCTAATGACCCATGAATATTCCAATTCCTACATATTCATTCAACATTGATCCAAAACACAGTAGGACTACAAGAATAACTATATACCACAAAAATTATCCCTATTCCATAAAATTTTGAATTCTATCATAACACTACACCAAAATGCAAACCCAACACCACATAGGGTAATGATATAGACCAGTTCTACACTCTAGTCTCCCCTTTTCACCATAGCCATTATCTCTATGACATGGTAGTTGTTTTATAGTGCACCTAAATTTCGTATCGTATCCTTACATAATGTATACACCCATATTTCTAGATAATACATCCTTTTACCATCTTAAGATGATTTTTAGGATATGAATATTGAGGACCAATCTCAATATCCCTTGGTGTGTGATCATATTCTGGTTGGTTTGCGAGTGTGGTTTCAGTGATGATGCCTTCAATAAAACATAATTTTTATTTTGAAACCCATGATCTAGGACATTTCCTTCCTTTTGGGAATTGTTTTACACTTTTTTCATTGATATGATTTTTTTTCATGAATGATGATTGTGCTTGATTGTGATCGCATGTGGTTGGGTGTGTATAGCCCATGAGACCCATTGCGATGTTCGATTCCATGACAAATACTTTAGTATCTTATTTCAATGTTTATTTATGATCACATTATGTTATGTCTTTCTACTTGTTCTCATGTACTATTATTTCCATGTATGATATACCTTGTATATGTGTTTCTTTTATTAGAGGTATTTTTATTGATTTTGGGAATAGGTGGGCCATCGAGATATGTTTATCTCTTATAGGGGAAGTGAATATGAATTGAAATGATGGTGATGAGGGACCTACGAATATGATGTAGGTACATGTTATCCATATTTTTTGAGATTAGGATGCAATCCGGCTAGCCTAGTGATTATCAGTACCATGTTTCTAAATGTAGCCTAGTTAATGTGGGTACTTAGTTAATCTTAACTGGAGAGACACAGAGAATAATGGAATACTTAAGGATTATAGGACACCAAGTATCATTTTCACATGATAACTTGAGGAAATTTCACATTACTAGTTTAGTTTCTTCCAACAACTTCTGTTATCCTTCCACCATGAAGATGAAGTAGGTACGGACCGAGATTTATAGCATATTGGTTAGCACCTTATTGCTCAGTTTTTGGATTATATTTTTATTAATTTTACTCATTTAATTATCATAATGGAATAAACTTTCAATAATTGAGAACAATCGGTTAAGGATGAATTAATGGTGTGTTGCAGAGTCTTATACTCACACCCTACTTGAACATTTTTGTGTGCTTGTAGATTTCTTATTGGATACATTGAAGGGAAGAATTCTGAGCAAAGTAGCACAGAGATGGTATTATATCGGGATAGAATCTAGAGGAACTTTATGTTTTATTTAGTTATTTACTTATATGATGCTATTACATTGGAAATATTTCCACTTTTGGAGCTGTTTTTATTTGAATGACATTTATTTCTGTACCATTTCACACATGTCTACTTAGATAAATTTTTATATTTTTTATGATTTATTTTTGATCCTATGACTCGATAATGAGGGTATAGTCTCACCTCATATTGAATTAGAACCTAACTACTAGCCTAAAACCTCTCGCATATGAGGATGCACACATGAGGTCATGCAACCCTCAAGCTTGGACCTGATGGTTTAGGTCAGGGTGTTACACATGATCAATTTTTATTCTAAAAAATAGACTATATAATCATCTCAAACGGACCTTCAATGAAACAAGTATAAATTTAATAGATTATATCAACCAAATAACTATGTGTTTTTAATGAATTATTATTAAAAATCTTACATACATTCTTCAATAATCACAAATACTAAGAGAGAACTAACAATTTAGTTTCAATTCAGAATTTCCAATTTTTGATACTTAAATCATTATTTATTTAAATTTTAAATTCTACCAATTCATTTAAAATAAATTTCATTAATTCATTTAAATCTTATCAAACAATTGGATATGTTAGGGAAATATCTATCCAACAAAAAATGATGGCCTATAACTTTTATAGGCTATAAAACCTCATTGATTTGAAACATTGATGCATGATGGAGGGTCATCAACATACTAGGTATTCGATATGAATATATCAATTATGAATTGATGTGAGATACTAGGAGTTAATTTTAGTATGAATATTATTCAAATAATTCAACTAAATGTATTGTTAGATAAATTAAAGATGTCATATGATTAATACGTAATAACCATGTGTGTGCTATTAAAAATATAAAATCTTAACTTTGAATTATGAATTTCAAGAGGTTACTTAATTTAAAATACTTCACAATAAAATAAATCATAAAAAGAAAAGTTTATGAATGAATGTTTAATGATTTATCATTGAGAATTATAATGATCATTCACATCAAAAATGGTCTTCTCAAAACAAACATATGAGAAATTTCAAAATGATTATTAAAAATCCATTTTAATTTTACTAATACGAATGTGTGAAATATATAATAGCCCACAAATGGTTTATAATAAAAATATTTCATCTTTGGAAAGTTCAAAAAATTAAAAAAATTATTGGTGAAGAATTATGAGAAAGAAATACCCCTAGAGTGGTTTAGAATGATTGGAAATATTATGTTGTGTGAGAGTTCACAGAGTGGAAGAGTGTTCCACGAGAGGAATAAGTAGTCAACCTTATATACCAGACAAAGAAACCTTTAAATGAAAATAAATAACAATAATTTCAAGAAAAATAGAAAAATAAGAGTACCACACAATCTCACTAAAGGAATATATCATATATGGGGGGCATAACATAAAATTTCAAGGGAAATAAAATATTAATTCCATATTATAGGCGGTAAAATTTCATAGGGGTCTTCAAATTTTTCATGGGAGCCCTTATCCCAGGCTTTATCAAAGCATACTAGCTCATAGTCCTTTCCCTTAGTCGTTGGAGGAGTTTCTTGAAATCTCTCTATATGACATGCTGCAACTAGCTCAACTACTAGATAAGAAGCTAAAGATGCACCTTGATGAGATAAATCCCCATTTTATATTTATTAGTAAGGGGGATAGTTGGGTAAGGGGTGGTAAAGTGCAGGAGAAGGGAAATCATGTATACTAACACCCTCAAACTCATAGCGATAATTATCAATCTACCTATCATATATGGAATAAATGTATTGATCTCACTTCCACTGGGGATATGAGTTGAAATATATATTCCTTTGTAAATTTGGGTGGGTTTCATAGTTACATAATATCGGTGGAGGTATGGGAGTCGATGGGTGGTTCAGGTGGACATATTTGATTGTAAATAGGGAATGATTAGACTCCTCGAGAGGAGTGTAGAGTGAAGATGTGGTGTGGGGGGGGGGGGGGATTACCGAGTCTCCACCTGGACTGCCTCCTAAGATCATTTGAAATTGTATCACTTCCCATAGTATTAAAAAAATTTCATATTCCAAAAAATTGTGATATTGAATGGGATATGAAGAGAAAGCTATGTGGAAGAATCCTTATTGAAATGCAGTATAAGATTCTTATCCAAGAGCATAATGTTGGGTTCACCAAATATGTCTCCCTTAGGAATTGTGAACAAGTGCAGAAAATATTGGGTGACAACATAATTAAAATTTATGGTCTACCTATGAATCATGTAATAAAGTAATAATAATCCCTAGAGTGTCATATTCCCCTTGCTATCTAAAGAAGCAGTAAAGAAAGTGGTGAGGACCCGATAAAGGGCATGGTGGGCCAGATGCGTCAATTTTGAGACCTAGGGAGTTTTGGGAACATATCCTCTCCCTTTGAATGCAATGGTTATAATTTTTTTGGGAAATATTAGTATTATAAGTTAAGGAAGCCTCATAATAATCCAAAAGTTTCATAAAATTATCCTCATAGATGCTGATCAGAGTGGAAAAGATCCCTATTTAATGATTGTATTGTTTCTTGAGGAGGTAGAATGACACATCACAATATTGTTTAATCAGTACCTGATCATCATCAGTATAATAATGATCCAAAAAATTAAATATAGTGGAAAAATCAAGCATAATATCTTTTTATGTGTGGTTATGTATGGATAGGGCCTCTGTAAAGTTACTAGTAACAATTTTTATTTTTAGATATTCATTAATTCATAGTGTATAAACATAGTGGGGTTCAAAAAACCATTTGGTGGTGAATTAAAAAGTATAATGGACTTAGTATTGATGATTCTCATATTTATTAGATAATTTCTTCTGAGGGCCTTGGAGGGTTATCTGAGCCTAAACTACAAGCAAGATGGAGGATGAGTCCATGGAGAGGTTGGGAGGGTTACCTATAGGATTTGAAACAAAATATAACAGAAAAATTAAGAAGTAAAATACATATAATTAGATTTAATTTTTTCAATTCATAATTTTAACTAATTGTATCCTTAAACCCATGGAAATGAATGAATAAAAATTGGTTTTTTGGAAAATTGATCATGACAGGTTTATACCATGATGTTGTCAAAAAGATTAGCATTAAAAACCATATAAAAAGAATAAAAATGAAATAAAAATGAAAATTGAAAAGCATATTGGGGAAAAAGAGGTTATATAAAAAACCTAGCGGAAGGAGAAGAATAAAATGGGGAAGTAGAGAAGATGAAGGAATAATTAAAAGAAGTAAAATAATAGGAATAATTAGACATTGGGGATTTGAAATAATGAAAGAGTAAGATATATGGGAGAGGGATGTGAAGTGGAGAGGACAGAGAAGAGGGGTGGGGGAGGTACATGGGATATGTGGGTAAGTGGAATGTTTTTTGGGGTTAATAATGGGTTATTTATATTTTCAATTTTTAAAATTTTGGGTTTTTTAAAAGACACACTGTTACTGCACACAGTTTGTTTTACCGTTCATAGACCATACAGATGCCACTGGAATGGACACACCCTTTCATGGTTAAGGAAATTAATTTATTTAAATATAAAAAACATGTGTGTTTATTTCAAGAATATGAGGGTCCCTCATTCCTAATTATGTTTCATATTTTTTTAACCATGTGTAAACCATGCATGCATGCATGTTTTTGAAAATTCTGGTTCTTTATTTTTTTTAAATTAATTACTATACATATAGTAAAAATTTATTTTCCATAATTACTTCTTAAAGTCATTTTAGCATATCATATAACATATAAATAACTTACATAATATAAATTCAATCATAAATCCATCACAACATATTTATCATATATCTATAAAAAAATTAAAACCCACAAATACGATTTCCTAAGAAAACACAAAAATAAGAAAAATAATTGTTTAAAATTCTATCAAATATATGGTTACCTTCTGATTAGTGATAAATTTAATATCTTAATATATACATACATTTTACTCTTATTTATTTGAGTATAATTGTGAAGACCATTCCCACAATGTCTTTAATTTGATAATATTTTTTGAGTCACTTCCTGTTTACCTTGAATGGTTTTACTAATTCTCCACCAATATCCACTACTCAAATATTGATGAATTTAAGTAATTAAAATGATCTAGACCCTTTGGACTTCAATTTATTGATAAAAATTATTAATCTAGAGTAAAATTGAAACAAATGATCACCAAGTTGAAATGAATTCCAAGAGATCAAGTGAGCATGGAATGCCTTCAATTTTCCTTATACAGCTTGACATTTTCATATGCATCTCATATGATTTCATCATGTTATGGAAGCTTTAAATTCCTTTCCTCCTCATAATTTTTGACAAACATTTATATTATTTAACTTGACAATATACCCTATATTATTACTACACTAATAAGTAGAATTTATTTTTGCAAACCAACTGAAATGGTGACATTCCAGATGAGGTTTTGTAGGCTATTTGGTATTACCACAATAAATAATCCATATTATTTTACCCGACCTTCCTTAATGAATTAACCATACTCTAATATATCTACTTGTGTTCTGGATTAGAAACCTCCACTTTCCCACTAGATTGAGGATGATAAGGGGTATTGGTATTTTACCTCACTACTGACATATTTAAAATTTTTGTCAACATTGAGTTACTAAAATGAGTGTAATGGTCATAGATAAGTACTCATGGAACTCCAAACTCGATGAGAAAATTTTTCTGTAGAAACAAATGATGACTTTTTATGATTTTTGGGTAGTGGATGTGGATTCCACCCACTTTGAGATATAATCAATACACACCGAAATGTAGGTGTTACTTTAGGAAGGTAAGAAAAGGTCCCTTAAAATTGATCCCCAAAACATAAAAGACTTATGCTTCAAGAATCACATACTGTTTCATTTCAAATGACACCTAATGTAACCCATGCATTGTCACTGATGAAAACACACCATAAAATTTTTGGTATCCTTATGCATTATGGTCCAAATGAAACTAGATTGTAACACCATAGTAATAGTGTAGGATTGCCAATGGTGTTCACCAAATAGAGAATAAAGATAGTACAAAATGATTCCTCGAACTTATCATTTAGGCACACAACACCAAATGAAATTTTATACAAAAGACCAAAATAATAGTGGGTTTTCCCAAAAATATTGTTTTTCCTCTATAAAAAATATCGTCTTTTATTGACATGTAAAGTTAGGGTTTATAATCCCCATGGATAAGTAATTTTAAAAATTAGAAAACCATGTCTGAGGTGTTTCCATAGATAAAAAAATGTGTTCATATGAGAAATACTACAAAAATTCTCTATTTTCTTCCACCTCATGTTGAGTAAATCCAAGAGAGATAGGTGTTAAAGGAAAAAAATATTTTTACATCCCTTTTTATCATGAAATTATGGGTTGAATTATTATATAAGGAACACCCATTTATGGAAATTTGGATCAATATCCTTTTTAATAAATAGATATTTGAGAGCTGTATGATCTATGTAGAAAACAACAATGAATAGTACCAAGTAATAAAAAATATATCAAATCAGAATAAAAAATCTATAATTTCATTTTTAGTAGTAGTGTAATTAAGTCGAGCATTAATTAAAGCAATAATTTCATAAAATATTTGTTGAAAGATGAAATTAACCTACTATCAAAGTATTTCCCCCATAGTGTAATCACCAACACTACAAATTAATTTAAAATTCTCATTCAGGTCAAAAGAAATCATAATTGGGAGTTCAAATAAAATATATTTCAATAAATTAAATTCCCTTCTGAAATATTCATCAAATCAAAAGAGAATAACATTTGATAGAATATTATTCAATGGCTTAACAGTTTTTGAAAAATATTTCACAAACCACTGATAAAAATCCTTATGCCTGAGGTACCTTTAGATATCATGGACTGAAGTTGGGATGATATGGTTGGAAATTACTTCAATATTCATAAGTTCAACATTAATTTAATTTTTAGACATCCATTTTCTCAAGAAGATACCCTGTTTCTTAATAAAATGTAACTTTTCCTTGATTAAAAATAGATTTTTCTACTCAAATAATTCCAAAAATATATGAAAATTCATGAAGAATGTGTTGAATGACATTACATAGATATTTAAATCATCTATGGACACCTATAAAATTTTGTCCACTATATCATGGAAAATAAACATTATACATTGCCGAAATATGGTTGGATAACTACACATGATAGAAGATATGTGATGACACATAAATATTCTATATGTTAATATGAAAGTGAAATTTTCTTGATCTCCAAGGGTGATATAAATATTTTTATAACATGTCTAACTATCAATAAAATAGTATAAATCATTCCCAACTAGACTTTTCAGTATTTGATCTAGAAAGGGAAGTGGAAAGTAGAATTTCCATGTGAAAGAATTTAACTTATGCTATTATACAACTTAATCACCATACCACCACAATCCCTATAGGGATAAGAACATTCCCATCATTGGAAACTACCATGATCAGAAATTTCTTAGGAATTAGCTTTAAATGGATCACCCATGGGCTATCCAAGATTAGAAAATGAATTATGGAATCCAGGAGTTTAATCACTATATTTTTTACAACTTCTTTTATGGGAGGGTTGATTCTTCATTATGGTTGGTGAGTTATAATTTATCCTTATTCCAAAAGAACATCATGATTTAAAATTCTATTACTGATTCATTTATGATCATCC
The DNA here is from genome assembly GCA_963277665.1 of Viscum album. Taxonomy (NCBI): domain Eukaryota; kingdom Viridiplantae; phylum Streptophyta; class Magnoliopsida; order Santalales; family Viscaceae; genus Viscum; species Viscum album. The sequence continues at coordinate 491,238,302 of OY728120.1, forward strand.
ATAGTCTAACTGATGGTCCGCTTCATTCTCTTTAGAACTTTCACAAGTTTATCTTATTGATTCGTTACGGGGTATGAATTGAACATAACCATAAATGTATCTTTTTTCCCATGAATCCACACATTAGAGATGAATTAATAAGTTTAAATTCAATATTTATAGCCTTTGTTGTGAATTCAGAATGGGATCAAACTTTTTTCTTTCCAAACCATTCGAGGACACTTCCCACAACTAAAAATGGATGATTTTTTTCAAAAAACATACAGAACCTCTTATCATTATAAAATAAAAAATTCTTCATCATTAGTTTAGTTTTCACATGGTTTTGGAATACCAATATCAATGTCATTACATTTTTACTAATTTTTAAAGGTATAAACTATACATTATATTTTTTAATCTATAAGAGAGGCTTGCTTAGAAATCTTGAGTAATATGTAGGAATCCTTTTCATCATACAAAAAAATTACATCTCCTTGATATAGATTAATAAAAACATTATTAGTCACAATTAGGGGTATTACCATGATTAGTGGTACATCAACATCTTCCTCCATGTCAAGAATAATGAAATATGCAAGAAGTATAAATTTTACAACCTCAACCAAAACATCCTCCAAGAGTCTTTTGCGATACTTGATGGACCTATCAACTATTTAAAGTGACACTTGGGTGGGTTATAGCACCTATAATACTAGATTCTTGAGAACTCCAAATAGAAAAAAGGTATCAATAGATCACAAGTCACAAAGAACCATACCTAATACAAAATGTATGATAGTACAAGGGATTTAAAATCTCCAATGATCATGAAGATTCAATGGAAGAGCATTTTCAAAAACTTCTGAGCATTCATTTTTTTAGTGAAATGCTACCCAAGTCTTCCATATCACTTATGTTGGAAAAAATCTCTTCTTGAACTTTTCATAGGGAGGAATTTGAGTCCATGCCTTAGTGAAAGGAATATTAATATAAATCTTTCAAAATACTAACATTAACTTTCCGAACTACTGGTCCAACTTCCTTTGAATCATTTGATTTGGAAATAGCTGAGGTGGGACATTTGGTTTCAAAAATTCATTCTATTTGTTTTATGTTACTCGCTATATTTTTATTTTTTATTTTTCTAATTTTCGATCATCAATTGTAGACAATTATTCCACCAGTTGAGAGATTCCAAATTGATTTTCTTTCTCTTATTTTATTTTCATGGTTAAGTATGGTTGCTAGAGTTCTTTACCACTTCTCAAGGTAACATCCTTGGCTACTTACGGGGGGTTTTTAAAAGTGTTACCCAATAATTCACCAAATTTCTTTCTTAAATTTGATTTTGAGCGACACAATCTAGTTTTCATTGGTTTAAATGGATTCCTCTTGATTCGATAACCTAGTTTCAGTAGTGGTATTGAAATTCGACATCATCTCTTCCAATTTTGATGTTAGATATTATTGTGGTTGTTTTAATCACTTTTTAATGCTTTTTGATGAGGGGTTTATTCCATATGAGGGTTTTAATACCCTTATTATGGTTACATACATTTAAGATATCAATTTTGACATTATTTACTTGGTTTTGGATTCTAATATTGAAGTATCCCATAACCTGGTGGTTTTTGAGTTCTTGGTTAGGGGTTTTTTGGTAGCTATCCCCTTCCAAAATTTTTATTTTCATTCCATGTATTATTTTAATATTTTGAAAATATGTTTTATCCATGGTTTTTGGAGACATAACTTACTTCTCTTGTAGAGGGGATAACATTTTTCTCGAACATTCACCCATTACTTGGTTTTCACCAAACTCACCACCAGCATGATATTGAACCTCTTGAACTTGAGAACTTATATTAAAATTAAATACTTAAATTTTCCTTGATATACAATATAATTTATTAGTGATTATAATATTGTAATTGACATTGTGGTTGATTTCTTTGAAGTTCCACATTCAAAATTCCATATGAATCTGTTTTCTATAATATCCTCCATTAGATCAAACAATTATTTAGGCATTTTTTCATGATAGTCCCTCCAATAGGTTCATCCATTATTGAATTTTTATTTTTTGTGAGACCTCCATAAAATATTTTAATTTTAATCCCCAATAAAAGTACATGGTGAAGTCATTATATCAACATTTACTTTAATCTCTCCCATGATTCATATAAGGAAACTTTATTTTGTTGATGGGAGTTGTGGATTTAATCCCTCAATGTCATTATCTTGTATGGAGGAAAGTATTTTACCAAAAATTCTGAATCCAAATATTCCAAAATGTGGAAGAAATTCTGTGGCATCTATTTGACCCAATTCTTAGATTAATTACTTAATTGGAAATTAGCGAGACAAGGTCTAATGGATTATTATAGAAATCTATAGGAACATAATGTGTCAAATATCTCAAAATATTTTGAGTGATAAACATTAGGATCTTTTCTTAGAATCCTATAAATTGAACTGTATTTTGAATTAACTTTAGTATGGTAGTATTAATTTTCAAGTGATATTCTTGTATTGGCGTCCTAACAATACTTGTATCAACTTCATGAATTGGGGGAAGTCCATATTCCATAAAATAACATCATAGTTGAAGATATTATTAGGGGTGGTTGTGACATATATGTTTTCTCCTAGGGAAAATATGACCATTGATTCTAAGGCATGTATTATTACCATTCTTTTGGGAGATATTACTATAGATGTTGTTTCACAAAACTAGGTATAGATTGAGCCAGTGGTTATTGATGATTTTGTGACACATACTCCCAAAATGGAGCCAATGAATGTTGAATATTTTCACTATAATTTGTAAAATGTTTTTTTATTTCCTTAATGTAAAAACTATTGTGTAACACCTTGGAAAATAATTGGGTCTTCTACTCTCACGTTTGGTATGAGAGCTTTTAGAAATTCTATCCATTAAGTTCTTAGCTTCTCCTAAATATTGTTTGTCAGATTTGTGGTTTAAAAAATGTGTTTCTTCTAATTCAACAATCTTGGAATGAGTGATTCAAAAACTTATACACCTATGGTCATATAATACACTAAAAAAACCACCAATCATAAAAATGAAAAAAAAATAATCAAAAATAGAAATAGGGTCAAGAAATCAAATTTTTGAATTTTTGATATTTATTTTCACTTAATCAACCAAAAATAATATTGATGTAACACAATTAAATTTTTTCCCTGGATAAAAAAAATCCAAAGTTCTATTTCATTCCAACTAAGTGATAGATCTTAGTGTCCCAAATTGAATATTTTCCAACATCACAATGATCATAGTGAGAGTATGGGGTAGTCCCATGGGGAAACACTGGGTGTTTATTAAAACGAGTTCTCATTTAAGTAATTTAATATTTTAATAAAATATGGTTGATTAATTAATTGTTGCATAATTGTTTGAAGAACATATTTGACCAGACTCTAAATAACATTAAATACTTTTATCACTTAAAATAGAATAACATAAAAACAGATTTGAAACGTGATAATGGAATTGCATTGGAGTTGTGGAATTTGATGAAGTCCATTAGAAATAAATCTATTTTTTATATCATACATTTCTTAATAAATATAATTTCTCAGAGTCAATTATGTCAAAACCTCCTTAGTATGGTAGGTTTTGTTTAGTTTCGAAAAAAATCATCTTCTTATGCCAATAATAAATTCTCGAAATCTTTTATGAAAACAACACATTAGAGATGATGAGTTCACCTAATGTTCATGAAATTTTTAATTTTTATTACTATTAAGATCCTTGTAAATATCATTTTTGATTCAATATAGTGTAACAAGTGAATTAAATAGACAAAACTAAAGGGGATTATAAAATTCTAAAACAAACAATAGAAACAAAATAGAAACAAATCAATCACCCTAAAGGTTATTCATCATCACCCACAACCCCAACACATAAAGGGAATCATATTCATAAAAAATGAGGGAAAAATATCTTTTTACTAGTGGAATTCATTAAAATAATAGAAATAATAAGTAATTATACAACACCCAATAGTAATCGCTAAAAATTATTTATAATGGGTTTCATGTTCTCTCCCAACAAGATGGATTGCTTCCCAAATGAATCCTCCCCTATAAATTAGTCATAGATCATTAATTTCTTCATCCTAAGTTTTTAAGGGTGGTTAGGGGTCATAATACTATGCCAAATGGTGTTTATATGGGTATATGGAAGGTAGGTGGCTATTTATTAAATGGTTCATGATTAAGCTAAACAATTAATTTAACCATGTGTAAACCATGTTGTTTGTTCTATTCCTTCTTCTTTGAGTCACACAGTCTGTTAGAAAGTCCACATGGTTAAGTTAAACATATATAAGTTTTGTGTATAGATTTATCTCCTCTGGATTTACCTCACATGGTTTTAGGGTTGGCCTATACAGTTTGGTGGTGTAACTCGGCACCACGATCCCTAGGCCTCCAGGTCACATCCTCTCCTATGTAGCTATATAAACATAGTTAAGATGCATGGAATATAGTACATGGAAGACATAACCCATCAACTAGATATAATATAGACTCATATACCCACCAAGTTCTCTATTAGTGGATTATATATTGAAAACTAAAATATAACACACCATGACCAGACTCACTATACATAGATATCACAACAAATAAATATCCAAAAAACATCCATGATTTTCCAAATTCCCAAAGGACACAATCCATCTATAATATAATTTTTAGGTCATATTTAGAAAAAAATACACTATAAACCTCTCAAGAAATACATATACCCATAAGACAACTGGAAAATTTGATCATCATTTACATATATTACTAGAACCCAGAATAACACCCTTTTGTCAACCAAACACTCAATACAATATCTAATATTTTTTGTGTATAGAGAACATCCTGAATCCAAGTTAATTCCCAACCTGAACTACCAATATTCAATATACTCACCAAAACCATTAAGTTATTATCTAATAAAACCATAGTTGAGAAGCCACTCAGGCCCATGACTTTGTGTAACCCATTACACTCTCAAAAGAAGGAATTCAGAACCATTAAGACCACACCACCACCACTTAACCACTATTTGAATATTTTATGGTCTATAAAGTGCACCAATGACAATTCCTATATAATTACAATGAATTTATATTTAACTGATACACTAACTAAGATCCTCACCACTTGAGAGTCCTCAACAAAACTCAATAAGGATAATCTTTAGATCATCCTAATTTATTTCATGAGATGAGACTACTTTGGGGGTCCCACAATCATAACTAGGCATCACTCCCATCGGAAAAATAGCCATAAATCCCCTATAAAATCCTCGAACCATGTGGGGAATATTGTATCCACTCCACATAAGCTCTTCCATAGCCTATTAAATAATTATAAACTTTTGGTGACCGTTCAAATAATTTTTTATTCAAGACCCCAATGTATGTTCCTAAAAGATAAATATATATATATACAAAACATGTGGTGAACGTTTAAAGAAACCACGCACCTAAATATTATATGAGTTGGCTCATCTGATATCATGACCAGATTTGGGTATGTTTTACTCAAATATGAGACCACAAAATGGTGTTTATGAAAAAAATTTAGTTATTTTCATGAATGAGTAAGATGAAATATAAGGATTGTTGTTTCATTTCTTATCTGATCCTTCCACTTTAGTCAAAACATTGATCCACCAATAAACCGTGATACAAGATCTTTGGGAGTGGAGAGAATGAGGTAGATAATTTGAGGGGGAGGGGAGCTGGGGTTTTGGTTGTGTGGATTAAGAAAGTGAAATGAGGTATTTTAAGTTAATACAATTAATTAATTATTTTTTTAAAAAAACCACCTTGTCTTCCAATGGGTAACTGATGGATGTCCCCTGGGTAAATGGTTGGCTCCCAAGGGCTATGATTATTCTAGAAATTTTCTAGGTAAAGAACTTTTTTTTGGTTTAGTGGGAACCCTAACAGAGTGACCAAACTCGTATTGAAAACTAAGCTACAAAGGTTATATTTTGATCATTCCAAATTAATTTTAAAATGTTAGAGTCATACACGTTATGTTCTCTACATTTTGTGAAACTAACGCTCTTCCTTGGAAAATATATTATAACATCATTAAATTAATATTCAATCTTTTCCTAGGTTATGATAAACTCTTCCAAGCTAATTTTAAATTCATTAAATCATTGATAAAAAATATGGTGTAATTTGTTGATCAATTCCATTTGATCCTTTTTTTCAAATTTTATAATTATTTAAATCATGTTGACATCCTCATGTGAGTCCTTAAAAACCACAGAATATTCTAACATCTCTTTATTGGAGTGTAATAATAGATTCAAATTAGTTTAGACTCACTTGAATTATCCCATGTGATATGAACCTTATTGGATCCAATTCAGATATTTTGGGATTAAGACAAGTTTCAGTAGGTCCCTCCATGACCATAGTGGTTTAATTATAATTAATTGACTCAAATTGAAGATTAGGATATTGAATAACCAATGAATCATTTATCAGGACTTATTATTTATTGGGAGATTTTACTAGTGTCTTCGATCCTTGATTCCTTCCTGTACTACCATCTCTTGATGGATAGGCCTTTTATTTACCAATTTGAACTAATTTTAACTGACATATAAGTTACATCTTGGACCTTCCCTTGAATATAACATCCTTTACTAGATGATATTGTAATTGGTGACTTTATTAGTGATGCATAGTTCTTCTGTATTTGTGACATATTCGTAGGATTGGTGAATATTATCGAGTATACTATAACATTCTTACCTTTCATGGTAGTTGATCGATAGTATACTTCCACTTGTTACTCTTCCTTGATTATATGGAGACCTCATCAGGTATAAGGTATACCTTGATTAATTACCCAATGTAGTTAGTTTCTTGCGACCAAAGGCTTATCTGCCCCTCTGACAATTACTTGATACCATTGAATAACACTGAAACACACAGACATGTGTAAAAAAACTCCCTAATATATTCTAAATCTTATAATTTCATTTAAAATATCAATTATCAAACAAAATATAATCAAAACTCTAAAAATTTACAATTTTCTCTCATTTCAATAATTCATAACTAGGAATGTAATTACATAGAGTCATATGGTATAAGGATTTTTATGTTATGGTTAATATTGATATTCAATTACCAATTTTCTAATAACTAGTATAATTTTTTTGTTATATGTGGAATTGAATATTTATTATATATAAAAATACGTGGATACATTATTAGGTATAAACCTACCTTTTTTATGTGATTTTAGATCTTTAGTGGTGAAAACTAGATGTTTGTACTTACGCATTGAATGTGCACTTCAGTGGACATAAAAATTCACTTTTGGAATTTTACATGTGATAAGGAACAATAATAGATGTTTGGATACCCATGGTCTAGTTGATATTGATATTTTGTGTGTGGGTTAGGTCCCCACAATGTTTTGAATTATGTGAGGATAATAGTGGTGGGATGATATATTTGTCACATTACTGAGACTGTTTAGCATATATTTGAGTTTATTAGTTTTCCTACTGGTTTTAATTATAAATTTGTCAACATTTTATATATTTTTACCATTCATTGGTAATAATGGTTCACACATACATAGATAAATTTATATTTTTACACACATATTCTATGCACCACTGACATACTGGTAATTCCATACGATGTAAAATATTTGTCCTAAATTTTGGAAATGTATCACATATGGGTGGCCCACACTAGATTTTTATAGAATTTTGGATTGAATGATTTTATTGTTTAAAGGAGTGAAATCATTCCTAGGAAAATATTTCTAAACCTTCAAATTAGTCACCAGCCTCTATCGGTCAAGGAACACACTTTGGGTTAGTCCCATGTCAGTTTGGGTTAATGGAACGTTCATTCTGTGTCATTAAAAAAGAATTATCTGAAAATAACATATCATTACTGAATTATTTTATAGGGGGTATATGACCATTTTTTGAGTGGCTACATAGGATATTATACTAGATCCATTAATAAAACCACTATTGTAACAAAAAAATGAAAAACATGTAATGTACATGGGTATATGATTTATTGGGGAATGAATCCAATGTATTTGGTTTTATCTTAAGAGAAATGTCAGTTTTTGAAATATATGGGTTTTTATTATAAAACATTTCATAGATTTATAATTAATAATAATTTCATATATATCATTCATTCATATGGGAAAGTTTTATTACATGAGAGTTGAATGGTAATTAACACCTCAAGGGAGATATCTGAGTTTTTAATAACCATTTTTCCTGGAAATTCAGGGGAAATGATTGGAAGTTAATATTAGTGTTAAGAGGGGATCCTATAGAGATAAAAAGTTTACTCATGGGATAAAATTGTGGTATATTAACTTTAATGCGTTGATAATTTATATAAAATAAAATCAAACAGTTTTTGTATTTGATAATATTATAGTTGTATAAAATATACTAATCCCTATTACATGAGGTTAATAAGTTACTTTTATTGAAAACCATTGTGCTTTGATTCCACTTTTTTATCAACCCCAAGGCTAATATGATCAAAGGGTGGTTGGGCATATTGTTGATCTTGTGGTCAATTTTTCTTAATTAAGATAAGATATTTCCTCATAATTAACATGTATTATATCAAGGGGTTTGATTAAATTTGACTGATAATATGTATTAACATGGTAATTTAAGTGAAAGTTATTGTGTCGATCAACTTATATGAATTGAATATAGCGTATTTACCCCTTCTTTATCTAGAATCCTTTAGATCCTTTCTTAAGGACCTATATAAATGACTATTTAGAAGAAAAAAACACTAATTCATGGATAGGTATGTTTAGATGATGATTTTTTAGGGTCTGGCCGAGTTATAGGGATTAATGTGGTGTAAATAAGATAAATGTGGGGTGTGGTTTTAAAAGTGGTATAGATGACAAACTTATAATTTCTTAAATGATTCAAATATAATAATGTAATATTTAAGAAAAATACATCCAAATGGAAAGATATTAAAATATAGGCTGTATGAGGTCGAATTATTTCCAAAAAATGGGATTTAGAAAAGTTTAATTGGAAAACATACACTTATCACTTGGTTTAATAACCAATAAACACATTTTCCCCTTAACCGTGTTAACAATTTTTTGTTATTTATACAAATCATTAGGAAAAAAATTATTTTGAAATTATTACCAAATATTAATTATTTTTAATCTAAATATAGATTCCATTTTAATAATATTCAATTAATATAATTGTAAAAATTAAACTTAAAATTAAACTCATAAAACGTGACAAAAAAAGCAGTTTCCTTGAAAAAATGTTTTCCTAAGTTTAAGAAGCTTTTATATCAAAATAAAACATAAAATTAATTCTGATGACCTTTATTTGATTAATAATAATATAGAGGAACCAATTGTAATTTTAAAACTATTTTAAAACAAAAATTAAAGATTATAAATTCTTTAAATAAAAATATTTTTTTAATAAAAATCAGTATTTTTCAATATTCAATGGCAAATAAATCTTTTTCAAAAATTATAAAAATGTCTCTATATTATAATTTGGACATGATTATTTAAATAATTAAATTAATATTTTTCAAATAGATGATCTAGAATCGTAAAAAATTAATTATTTTATTTCTCAAAAAAAGTAATAAAAACCATTTTGAGGAAAAATGTATTTTTGATGAATATAAATACTTTACAAAAAAGTGAGAAAAAAATTATAATTATACTTAATTTTTGATAAATATTTATACATAATTTCAACATGTTGTTATTATTATAAAATAGACCAATTTAAAGTCTATGATATAATGGTATCCTATATCATTATTAATTTAGACTCAGTTTTTCATGTATGACAATATATCAAAAAAATTAATTTTTTTGAAGAGAAATATATTATAAAATATTTTGGTGTAACATTATAATTCCAAAAAATGAGGATATCTCTTTTTCATCATATCCTCACATTCCCCTGTAGCTTCGTCTAATTCCTAATTCATTAAGAGATCATTAACTATGTGAGTATTATTACATAATTTAATATTATGTCATCCATAATTTAAAATGGATTTTTTCAGATGAAAGATCTTGATCTATTAGTACAAGTTATTATTTCAACACATATGAAATATCATACATCTTCTTTCCTAGGAGATATAAATGGAATACATCATGAACTTGAGATAAGTTCATTGGAAGTGCCAATAGATATGCTAACATCCCTCCTTAATGAAGATTCTGAAACAGTAAAATATAATTAAGGGTCAAATTTATCTTTTATATAAATATCATAAATGTTTTCCACGGATAAATTCATAGGAATACCATTTCTCTAACTTTAAATTCTATATTTCACCGATAAATTTCATCATAAATTTTATTTTGACTCTGATCCACCTTGACATGCTGTTGATTAATTTTGACATTCTTTACAAGTTCCAGAGTTAAATTATATCCGAATATTTTTCTTTCTGTAAATTTATCTAGTACATTAGAGTTATAAAGTTATTTTTTACATAGTGATTTACATAGATCCATCTAAATGATTGAGTAAAAGTTATTGTTGTTGGAAAACATGGTTAGAGGTAGATGTTGATCATAACCACCTTTTAAATCAATATAACCAGATCTCAACATATCCTATATGGTTTTAATGGTTCTCACATTCTGAAAAACCATTTACATATGATAAGAAACAACGAAACAGAACTCTGAATCTAGATCCTTTTAAAGACTTCACAAGAACATCAAGGTAAACCTCAGATCCTGATTGGATACAATTGAATATGAAACTCAATGACATCTTTCCCATATCTTAATGTATATTATTTAAATATAATATGGAAATAAATATTAGTTGATAGTAATGAAATGTGATGAGTTTGTAGGTTTATTGAGTATATTTCTGTTAGTATAATGGACTTCATAATTTTTGAAGAGTTGGTTGACAAAATCAGTGGTGACGTTTTCCCATTTTCATTTTGGTATGGGTAATGGTTACAACATCCATTTTGTATTCTGTCTCTCTACCTTTACTTTATATCATAACAAGCACTCAGACACATACTATCCAATATATCTATTCATATTATCCTTCAAAAATAATATTTTAGACATATATACATCTTTATACTTCTAGGATGAATAGATAATGATGAATTATGAGCATCATCCAACAGGTCCTTATTCAAATATTGTAAGGATAGAACACATACTTGGGTTATTAATATTACCATTATTTCAATAGAAAGGTTGAATTCAAGAAAATTTCTCACCTTATTTTTTAGCTTTACATGTTTATTCTTTTCTAATTTTCTTCTTTAATCTCTACTTTGATAGGAGGATGAACAATTATTTTATAAGGATAATATTTATCCACATTATTATATGTTTCTATATCCGTATGTTGAAAATAAATAACTATTTGATCTTTTGTGATCCTTTGTAGAGACAATCTTGAAAAACCCTTTTTACTCAAAGCATCATCCACCTTGTTCAGTATCCTAGGGTGGTAATGTATTGAGAAATCCTAAAATTCAATAAAATCAAAAAACTTCTTTGGTGAATTTTAAACTATTTATAGGTGAATATATACATTAAACTTTTATTATTGGTATATTTAGCACACCCTTCTCCATAAAGAAAATGACTCGTTATTTTTAACGAAAATATTACCACATCTAACTAGAAATCATGATTTGGGTATTTTTTTTATCATGATCTCTTAATTTTCATGAGTCATATGATTTCACCATATCATTCTTCATGAGTTTTCAAAATGAACCCTTATTTGATGTATCACTATATATCAAAAACCCTTCTCCACTACTAGTTATTGCATCCATAGGTTTCTTGGGTAACCTCCTTTTCAGTTCCTTGATTTTTTTTTCATATTCATAAGTTCAAAGGAACTTGACTCCCTTACATGTTAACATGGTGTCTGTATTAGATATTCATGAGAAATTCTCTACAAATCATTGATAATATCTATCTAAATAAAAAAAATTACAAATCTAAGTCACTATGTTTGGTCTAGGAAAATGTTTAATTACTTCCCTCTTTGATGGATATATAGATATAACTTTTCTTGAGATTATATAACATAAAACATGATCTTTTTTCTATCCAAAAGTAATAGTTGGTAAATTTTCTATACTTATTCTTCTTCTATATGATTTTTAGTAAAATCCACAGGTGTCCTTTATAATTTTCTCTGATATGGGAATATATTATAATATCATCTATAAAGACTACCAACAATTGATCAATATAATCTTTGAAGGGTCTATTAATTAAATCTATAAAGATATCAGGGGAATTGGAATGAAAAAATGATATCACTATAAATTCACAATGCCTATACATCATAAGGAAGGTTTACTTGGGCATGTATTTATTTTTAAACATCAATTGATAATATTCATATCAAATATCAATCTTGTAAAAATATTGAGATCCTCATTAATGACCAAACATATCATCATTATAGGAAAGAAGATACTCATTCTTGATAGTGATATTATAAAGTTCCCAATAATCCATTTTTAGTCACATTGATATATATTTCTTATTATAAAAAATAACATGTGATCCCTATGATTTTTCACTTTTCCAAACAAATCACCTATCATGATTCTCCAGGAGTTGATTCTTTTATAGTAGAAACAAAGTTAGGGATATTATATATATATTAATTGAAATAGGTGTTTACCAAGGTATGAAATATATTGAAAAACTAGCTTCATGATTTAGTGAAAGACTAAAAAATATTATAAAAATACGTAAAAAAACTCCCATACAGTGGACATATATTCGATATTGAGTTTCTTCTCAACCATCTAAGATAAACACCGAATTTGAATGGGAACCACGAATCATAAAATGGATATAATTTCCATTGGATTTTCATATATATTGTCACATTATATATATGATCATTGGTTGGTTCGTAATATCAAATGTGACTTACCTTGAAAATTAATGTTGTATTTTTTACAAAAAATCAACTAAATTCCAAAGATAATATCAAATTCATTTAAAGGAAAATAAAAATATTTATAGGAAGAACAATCCCACAAAATTCAATCATAGAATAATCATATACTTGAGATGTGATCATCATACCATTTGGGTTTTTCACTAAAAAATTAATATATAATAATTGAGGATCATAATTAACATTCCTAATTACTTTTCATGATACAGTGGAATTCATATGACTATGACCAAATAAGATACATTGATATTTGTTCCTATCACAAATTCAACATCATTTTCTATCATTATTCCATTACTAAAATTAAACTGGTTAATATAATAATTAAAAATCATTAACCAGATTGAAAAATTATATAATCATAAAAATAATCCATAGGATGTTTAAATCACAACACCGTATTTTAAATCTATGAAACCTTATTTTTATTATAGGAAATTCCTAATCACTATATATTAAAATACTTTATAATAGTTGATAAAGAAAATGAGTGTTACCCTAAACATGCCCCCATGAGTTTTAGACCTGACACGTAGAAAGGAAATACACATTATGCACCAGTATAATGGTAGAGATATACTAGAACAACTATTTTTGGGGTTATTATCCCTTGATACAAATATTACGAAACCACATCCACTCATAGTATATTTACAAGGATATTTTTTCGGAAAAAACAATCTTGTTTATTTTACATAAATTATGTTGTTCTCCTAAACATAGGATTATATTAAGGATTTTATCTAAAGTTCTCTCATCCTAGTTTCCAACGGTAACTAATCATTTCCCTAATACCAACCATAGTGACCCATACTTTTCATACATAAATATTACATCTTATTAGAAGAATATTAAATTATTTACATTATAATCCATGATAAATTATAACGGTTTAATGTATCTAGAATCTTAGATACATAAAAAACATATTCATAAGAGATCTATATCATGTTACACTAAGAGGTTCACAACTATCACCCTTCTTAGACATATCATGCATAAAATATTTCTTCATATCCTTTGGAAGGGAAAAATAATAATGGGTGAGGTCATATGCTTAGTGGGGGTAAAAAAGGTATATATTAATGACAATAATCAAGATTCATGGCATAATTATTGGATTTTCATGAGACATGAATCATAAATTAATCAAATATCATGATCCATGATAGAACAAAATTGTAATAAGTCATAATTTTTTGGCATACACATAATCATAGAAATCATTTCCTTATTCGATTATCACCTCTAAGAATATCATAGTGAATTGGGTTCACTCCCCTTTCCATAATATCTTTAGTCAAGGTTCACTCTGAAGAATATAATATTAGAAAGAGTCCCTTACTAAATTGGGATCACTACCCATTCTAGTCCTTACTATATCATGAGATATACATATTTACCCAAGTAATTTTAGAGACCTATAATTATGGTTCCAACCGTAACATTATCATAATCCCTTTATATGTGTTCTACATGATTATATAAGATTTATCATATATCCTAACCAATGGAAGGGAAATGAGTTTTATAAACATTTAAACATTTCTTCATAGTTACCGATGGAAAATAAAAATGGTTTCATAATAATCTCATCATCATCATAATCATAAAACATCTATAGGATTTATTAAGATGGTACCATTGGATCATAAACCTATTAAATCATAATTAACATCAAATAATGTAATTAGAGATAAAATATTCCCTTAAAAGATCACAATAACATTTCTTGAGGAAAACACCACTTTTTACATGAAATAACTTATTCAATATCTAAAAATTTACCCAATATTAATGAAAATGTTTTATTTGATGGAAAAAATAGATACCTTTCCTATGGTATTTAAATAATTGAGTGGTTATGATGGAGAGAAATTCCATTCACACTGTGCATATAAAAATAAACATTCCTTTAATATTTTTTAGTAAAAATTCAAAATTACCACATTTAGAAAGTGAAAAGAAAATTCCATTTAAACCATTTTGTAAAATTAAATCCTTTGTAAAAATGAATTTAATTTCTTTTTATATTAGTAAAAACAATGTTAAATTATTTTTATAAAAAAGGGATATAGAAGAATAGGTATTTTTTACTAAAGGGAGAGATAAATTTAGTTTTACTTAATCACATTCTTTTAGTCATATAAGTTCATAAAGTGATGAAAAATGAAATGAAAACATGTAATATATATAAATAACCATAGGAAGAGAAAATTAATTGTATTATAGAGGGATATTTAATAATATTTTATTTTCAAAAACCACATCATAAACAATCTTGATAAATAATGAGATTGTAACATAAATCCCTTACCGCTTTGGTATCTTTTGACTCACAATACCCTTGAAAGAAAAAAATTCAATGAAACAATAAATACCATGAATATAAATGGATTCCTTATATATCATATTAATGGGATTTTATATATACCACATGAAATAAATAAGTGGTTTTCATGACAAATGTTTGATGGAAACAAAAGTGAGATGAGAAACCCTTACCTGACGCTCGACTTGCTTCATAAGCACTCTAACCTCCTATATAATAAATTTAAATTTGTTATAATTATATAAAATAATAATTTATTTAATTATAATATAATATATTATTCTCTTATAATATTTAAAAACAATTTTATTGAAAATTCATTACTAAAATTAACGTTTATAAGTGTTAAGTGTTCTGTTCTTCATGAGAATATCAGTTTGGTAGTTATAGTCCTTATAAATTGATAATGATTCCACCATATCTAGAATTTTTAGAATTATATAAATATAAGTTAGACTTATTATGTTTATTTATAGTCATTAATAAAATATATAGGTAGAAAAATGAATTGCACTGTTCATGGAGATAGTTTGACATACGTATGCATAAACACTTTTTCCACTTTTTGATGGATGGAATGAACGAAATATAAATAATAAATAACCTTTAATGATTTATTATTATATCATATATAAAATATATATTCATTAATTCTATCCTTATTACAATTAATGTGGAGTAGAAATGAAAAATTAATCAATTCACTTCTTGCATGTGGTTTTGCAAACATACACACTAACGACATTATCATTTCTTAATGAATAGTAAGGTAAGAAGTTAGACATTGTATTATAATTAAAAATTAAAAATTATGTAATAAATATAATATATAAATACTAAACCCTTCATAATAACCATCCATGTAATATTGTGATGGAAAATGATTTATATCGCTACATGGAGGTGGTAGTCCCCGCGTATGCAAGAGCAATCGTTTTACTTCCAAGTTATTGGTAAAGGGAGTGAATAATGATGGTTCCAAAATTAATATAAATTTTTTATATATTTTTTATACTTAATTAATTATTTTATGATAAATTACATAGATTTTTATGGGGTATAGAAATAAATAAATTGAAATAGGTTAGGTAAAATGATTTTCTATTCTTTATTATGCCTCCTTTAGGTCCTTAAGGAAAATTGGAATGGTCTTTTAAGTGGAACAAAAATAATAATTAATGTATGATTAGGATAAGAGTATAATTGGTTAGTTTTTTTCCTAGATATATAGATCAAATTTGTTTATTTAAAAGAAATGATGGGTGTCTTTTTATAAGTGGGGGAGAGGACATAGTTGGATGTTTTTAAAAGATTAAAATATAATAATGTCATACTCTAGAAAAATGATTATAAATTGATATATATTAAAATTTGGTATATTATGAGGTCAAACTATTACCATAAAATTGTATTTAGACAAGTCTAATTGGTAAACATACCCAATATCTTGGTTTAACCCACAAAACCTTTTCACCTTAACCGTGGTAACTAATTTTTACTATTTTTACTATTCATTATGACAAAAAATTAGGTTGATTATATTATTAAATATTATTTATTCTAATTAAATATATTGACTTAGTTTTATCAATATTAAATTCATATAATTTTTATAATTTAATTTAAAATTTAATCCATTAAACATGATGAAAAAACGTTTTCCAGAATAAATGTTTCCTATGTATAATAATTATTTACAAAAAATCCAACATAAAATTCATTATACTGAAATTAGTTCAATTAATAGAAATATAAATGATATAAATTTAAATTTTATTTCATTATAAAATAAAATAGAACTATGTAAAATCTTCAAATGAGAAGAAATTTTTAAATAAAAACTACCATTTTCACTATTCATTGAAAAATCCATATTTTCAATAAATTATCAAAATTTAACTCTAAGATAATATTGACATGTTGATTTAAAAAGTAAAAATTATTTTTTAAAATAATATTATTAAAAGTGGAAAAAATTAATTGTATTATTTTCTCACAAAAATCAATGAAAACCATTTTTGAGGAAAAATCTATTTTGGAAGAATATAATGAATTTACTAAAAATTGAGTACTTATTTATTAATATGTTTTATTTTTCTAAAATATGATACATAATTTAAAATATTTTGTTATTCCTATTTTAATTCCAATTTAATTGTTTGTTTATAATACTATACTATATTAGGGTTTATTTATACTCTGGTTTTCATATATCCCAAGATATCAATGAAAATAAGTTTATATAAAGAGAAATATATCATAAAATATACGATTGTTACATTTCACCCCCGTTAAAATGAATTTTATTCTTGAAATTTCATCACATTAATACAAAAAATGATGAATTATCTGTTTCCTCACATCTTTAGGTTCCCACATTACATCTTTATGTTTCTGAATCCTCCAGCAAAATTTAACATGGTGAGTAATCTTTTTTAACATCACTTTATTTTTATGATACGAGATTTTTATTGAGTTTTAAAAATAGGGAAGACTATAATTTAGTGGTACAACTTCTGAGTTCAGTACATGTGGAGTCTTAGGTTTGTACATTCTTAGGTGAGATACTTGGAAGACATCGTGACCTTGAGAGCGGTTTAATCGAACTTCCAGGATATAATATACTATCCCAACTCAATCCAAAATATCGATGGGTACAATATAAATACGGATTTTTTTTGAATCTCACAACTTTTTCTTTAGATAAATTTAAAGGAATACATTTTCACCAACTTTTAATTCTATATTTCCCCAAATATTGCTTGTATAACATTTCTATAAACTATATGTTTCCTTGATGTTATTTTGAATGGATCTGATTTTTTATCATTTCCCCATCTTGATCAGGTCCCAATACCTTACTTTATCTAAATTTATCCTATAAACATTGAATTATAAAATTATTTACCTATAGGTACTCATAATAATCCATCTGAATTATTGAGTGAATTTTATTATTATAAGAAATCTCAAATAGTGTTTGGTCTTAATCCCAACCACCTTTGAAATCCATAGAAAAAGTCATGCATATATCCTCTAGGGTATGAATGGTTCTATAAAACTAACCATATACCAAGTAATAATAAGAATTATTGAAACACAAATCTGAATCTAGAACCTACTAAAGCCTTCTTGGGGACTTCAAGCTAATCCTTAGATCCCGATCAAATACAATAGAAATATGCACTCTAGGTAATCTCACCACATCCTTAAGGTATATTCTGGAAAGCTGATCATGAGGTAAATATTCTATGATAGTAATGATTTTTTGGACTTCATAATGAGATTATATACAACCCAAAAAATATTATTGGCATTAAATGTTTTTGAAGAGTATGATGACTAATTCATGGTGATGTTTTCAAATTTTCATCATGGTATGGGTAGAAGTTGTGACATCCACTTAGATTTATGTCTCTTAGTATTAACTTTCTCAAATACTAAGAACTGAGAAACGTTATCTTAAATATCTCTCTTCATGATATCCCACATAAATTACTCTTTTAGATATCTTTACATATATATATTTCTAGTATTAATAGAATTGATGAATTATGAGGTTCATCCAACAAATTATTCTTGAAATATAATATGAAAAAAACATACATGGTTTTTAAAACATATCACTCCATCATAATCATGGTTGAAATAAGAAACCTCTCTCACATTTTTTGATGTTTTATATCATTCTTATGCACTTATTTAATATTTAATTGTATTGTTGGTTGAATATTAATTTGAGAAAAATAACATTGCTCCCCTTCATTCAAGATTTCCATACCTTTCCTTTTTAAATATAGAAATATTGGATATTTTATGATCCTCATCATATATAATCTATAATGATAAAATTGATCAAATCATAAATCACCTTGTTTTCTTTCTCATGGTGGGAATGTGTTAAGAAGCCATAATCTTCAATCAAATCCAGGCGCATATTCAAATGTTTCTGAGTGAATATATACTTTAATCTTTTATAATTGGTATATATTTCATATCTTTATCTATAAATATAATTCCTATTTTTTTTAAATTAACATTTTTAACTCTGAATCATGAGTTGGGTAATTTTTCACCTGATCCTTTAATTTTCATGAGACAGAAGTTATTCCCATATAATTCTTCATGAGGAAACATCTGAGTACCTTCTTTAATTAATAACTATATATCAAAAACCATTCATTACAATAGTTTAGTGTAAGAATATGTGTGCTGACTAAACTTCTTTTCAATTTCGTGGAATTTTATTCACATTCATCTGTTAAAACGAACATAAATCCCTTCAAGGTTAACATTTTTATAGGACTAGATAACTGTATTAATTTATCTAGAAAATATAGATAATATCCATCAAAACCAAGAAAACAATTCATCTTTTCCACTGCTTGGTCTAGGAAAATATTCAATAACTCTCTTCTTTGATGGACCTAGAGATATATCCTCTCTTGAGATTATATGGCCTTATAATGAATCTTTTTAGCCAAAATTTTTTCTTGGTAATTTTTTCAAATAGATTCCACTTCGTTAGTGTCATTAGTACAATCATCAAGTGAAAGTATTGATCTTCCATGATATTGGTATATGAAAAAATATCATCTATAAATACAACCACAAACTGACCATGTTAATTTATAAGGAATATACTTATCAAATCCAATAAGATAATAAGAGTATTTGTAAGTTGTAATGGAATCACTATAAATTCAGGGTCCATACCTCTCATGAATGTTTTTTTGGGATTTCATTCACTTTTAAACCTCAATTGATAATATATATATAACAGATCAATGTTGGAAAAATATTGATATCCTTGTATTTGAATAAAAAACTAACCAACATGGTGAAGATGATATGTATTCTTTATTGTGATCATATTTAGATCCCAATAATCAATATAGATTCTCATTTATCATACTTTTTTCTTAACTAAATGAACTATTTCCCCCATGATGGCACACATGGTAGAATGAATATCTTTCCAAGAATGTCTTGGAGTTTCTTGTTCAATTCCCAAAAAATCCTAGTCGATGCCATTATATATGGTGTCTTTTAAACTTGTGTATCACCTGACATGAGTTATTTTGAAAACTCAACATTAAAAATTGGTGGAAGACTAGTAAAATCTTTTAGAATGACATAAAAAAACTCCCACATAGAAAGAATATCTTTGATATTGAAATTTTCCTCATCCATCAAAGATAAAAAAACCCTTTTAATAATAATACAGAACCATATAATGGATGTAATTTCTATTGGAAGGTTATATATATCATCATACAGAGAGATTATCATAAAGTTTATAGAAATATAAAACTTGACTTCCCTTCCATGACAATTGATAGAGGATTTATATAAAAAAATAAAATCCATTCCTATGATAACATTAAATTAAAATAATAGGGGAATAAAGAGATTTATGAATATCTCATTCATATAAATATCAATCAAATAAAAATCATAGACTTGAGATTCAATCATTATACCAATATATATTTTCACTAAAAATTAAATATCTAATCATTTAGGATATGAATTATCATACCTAGACACTTTTTACGATTTAAAGGTATTCATATGAATGACATCAAATAAGATTATTTGATATTTGTTCCTGTCACCACCTAAACATTATTATTCTATCTTTATTCCCTTACAAAAAAATGGCTACTGTGAGAATTATAAATCATTAACCAAAGTGAAAAATAAAACAATAATGAAAATAGTCCATATGATGACTAAATATTGAAACATTATTTTCAATATACGACCCCTTATGTTTAACTTAGTTTATTCATGATAATTATTTATTTAAATCTGTTATAATGGTTTATAATTGAAATATGAATTAACCCATGAATATCCCCCAGGAGTGTCAAATAATGTGCGCAATGAGGGTACACTCACTAGGAATCAGAATGATTTTCAGGATATAATTGAACAAATCATTTGGTGTTATTACCCCTACATGAATTTGTTCCAAAACCCCATCCAATCATATTAACTAGATATGGATATTTTTATTAGAAAACCCCACATGTTTATTTACCATAACATAAGATGTTCTTCTCTATATAAGATTACCTTAAGGGTTGTCACTAAATTTTTCTCATCCAAATTTCTAATGGTAACTAATCATTACTTTGATACCAACTATAATGATCCAAAAATTTCATAGATAAATATTAAATCTTATTAAATGAATATTCTATAAAAAAATTTATGATCCACTTGAGAATAATATAGGTTTATTTTATTTGGAAAATTGGATACATAAACATTTAGTTCATAAGATATCTACATTATATCCTACTGTTTTCTTTCTAACTAAAACCCTTCTTTGATATATTATGCTTAAAATATTTCTTCATATCATAGGGAAGGGATACATAAGGAAGGGTGGGATAATATTATCACTAAGTGTAAACATTTAATATATCAATGATCATAAAAAAGATTCATTGAATAAATATTTTTAGTTTATAAGACACAAAAAAAGGAGTTAAAGATCATGATCTAGGATAGTACAATATTGGTATAAGAAAAAGTTTTTTGCATACACATAAGTATAGAAAGTAATTTTCTTAGTCAAGTATAACTTCTAGGGATATCACAGTTTACTAGGGTTACTACCCATTCCCTATTATCCTTAGTAAAGTTCCACTCCCCAGACTATCAAAGTGTATAAAGTCTCTTACTGAACTGAGTTCACTTCCCATTCCCGTCCATATTATCTCATGCCATATCCATCTTGACCCAATGAATTAGAGGGATATATGATTATGGTCTCAGCTATACTATAATAAAAATAGAATCATTTTTTACCATAATATTATAAAATATTCAATATATATAATAGCCCATGGAATGTAAACAAGTTTCATAAACATTTCAACATTACATAATAGAATAACTCATGGAAAATAAAAGGTTTTCTTAAACATCTCATTATCATTATAATAAAAAATATATATAAATTATAAGTATATAATCCATGGATAATAACCAAAATGAATAATATGTAACATCAAAGGATGTTAAAATAGAGGTAAAATGCCTTTAAAAGAACACAAAAACATTTCTTGATGAAAATATCATTTTCACGTTGAAATAATATATTTTAAATAAACAAATTTCCAAAATATTATGGAAAACATTTTCTTTAAATGGATCCTTGGAAAACTGTAAATAAATATTGAAGTAATTGAAATTTCATGATGATGGGAAATTCCAATCATGTCGTGTACATGAAAATATATATTCATTTCACATTTTTAGTAAATACTCAAAAGCACCTCATTCAAAAAATTACAAGAAGATTCCATTTAAAACATTTTTGTAAAAATTAAAACATGGGTACAAATTTATTTAAAAAATAATTTGATATTATTAAAAACATTCAATATAACATTTTATAAAACATGTATATGAAAGAAAAATTATTTTCAACTTAAGATAATATTAAAATTTGTTTTATTTTAAAAACATTCATTTGGTCTCTTTAGTTCTTAAAGAGCGTAAGAAGAAAGGAAAAATGTAACTTCTAGAAATAACCATAAGACAAGAAAATACATGGGATTATTATTTAGGGATGTTTTATAATGTTTCATCATTTCAAACTTAATTATAAACAATCAAGATAAATAATGAGATTGTAAGACAAATCCACTTCAAATTTGATATATTTTGAATTATAAACTCTATGAAGTAAGTAACATAAATGTAAATTTAAATAAAATTAACATAAATGGATTTTTTATATTTCATATGAAAGGGTAATTATATTATCCACAAAAGAGAAAAAATTGGTGAATATGACATATGTATCATTGAAACAAATTCGAGACAAGAAACCCTTACATACAGTTCAACTTGCTTCATAAGAACAATAAAATCATATATTATAAATTAAAATTTATCTATTATATAATTATTTAAATACTTATTGTATTATATATTATCCATTTATAATATCCCTACTCCCATTAATTAATAATTCAATATTAAAATCGTTATTTCCCGATGCTCATTAATTCGTTTTTCATGAGAATTTCAATTCAATAGTTATGGTTCATCTAATTTGATCATGGTACCATAATATATTGATTGTTAAGAATAAATATTATATATATATATATATTTATATTTATCCATATAAGGCATTGATATAAAAATTAATTTCGCTGTTCATGGAGACGGTAGGTTATAGGAACATATGAACACTGTTTTTAATTTTTGATAGATGGAATAAAAGAAAGGTAAATAATAATTCACCATTAAAGAATCATTAGTATATATAAATGATTAGAAGGTAAGAAATAAGATATGATTTCATAGATCAATAAACATAATTATTTCGTTAATATTATATTTAAATATTAAACCAATAATAATTACCATTGAAAAAATTTGGTGGTTTAAAATTAATTGTATCGCTACGTGGTGGTGGTAGTCCATATGTACGCGTGAAGGATACTTTCACATCCCGTTTGATGAAAAAAGGGTGAATAAATGTAGTTACATAATACTAATAATTTTTTAATAAATTTTTATACCTACTTTATTATTTTATTTTGAATTCCTTATATTTTGGGGAGTTTTATGTATAAATAAATTAGTAGAGGTTGGGTAATATGGTTACCTCTTCTTCAGCCGACCTCATTTATATCCTTTCATAAACACACTTGGAATATAATTTTAAAAATAAAAAACCTATAATTAATATATTGGTAATTTTATTATATAATTGGATAGGTTTTTGTATAAATATATGGATAAAAGTGGTGTAAATAAGTGAAAGGAGGGGTGACCTTTTATAAGTGGGGGTGAGGGAACACAAGATTTTTTTAAAAAGATTATACTACAATAATGTCTTAATAAAGAAAAATTCTACCAAATGGATTTATATTTGATGTTTGGATAGTATTATTTCAAAATATTTCTATAAAATATGATTTAAATGATATTAATTAAAGAAATACCCTTACCAATTGGTTTAATACCACTTGTAAATTCCTTTTCACCTTAACCGTGGTAACATTTTTTCTTGTTTTTACTATCTAATATGACCAAATAATAATTTTACTACATTATAAATATTAATTATTATAATTAAAAGTATAAAATCCATTTTATCGATACTATATTAAAAAATCGATATAATTTATTTTGAATTTAAATCCCAAAAAAGCGACTAAAAATGTTTTTCAGAATTTTTTCCCTAAGTATAAAAAGTGTTATTACTAAAATACTACATAAAATTAATTATAATGTTTTTAATTTCATTTATAATAATATAAATTAAATTATGTTACTCTTTATGTTATTTTTTAAAAAATTAATCTTTAAATTCTTGAAACAAAATGGCAATTTTCAATGAAGTCACCATTTTTAACTCTTCATTGAAAATCAAATTTTTTTCAAAAAATTACTAATTTTCAGTATTAGATAATTTTTAAGGAAAATTTTATAAAATAATTATATTTTTTCAATTAATTTATATATAATTTTAAAAAATTAATTCTATTATTTTCTCATAAAAAATAATAAAAACTGTTTTGAGAAAAAAATTATTTTTAAAGCATATAAATACTTCACTAAAAATTGAGTACTTATTTATCAATATATTTTCCTTAACTAAAATATTTATGCATAATTTTAGAAATATGGTTATTCCTTTTCACTCTCTTAAATTAATGGCTTGATTATACTGATATACTATATTACAGTTCATTTACAATCGGGTTTTCACGTATCACAAGATGTTGAAGAAATTAATTTTATTTGATGAGAAATATATCATAAAATCTTGATCGAGTTACAAATAATATCATGTTTTATTCTAGTTGATTGTTCTTTATATTATGGAATACTTCATCCAAAATCTTGTACCATCAATAGAAACCTAAAACCTAATTAATATTCCTCCATAACTAAACATTAACTTCCCATTAATTACATATTAAGTTGAACTTCTTCCAAAATCAGTAAAATCAAATTTGAATAGCTAGATCTTCTTGAGTGAACTATCTTCATTGATCAACCTCTATTCTTGTGACATGTCATTGTGACATGTCCTTGTATAATGCTTATAGTATATGGCATATCTTAATTAAACACTTTATATACTCCTTCATTTTATGAGATCAATTTTTTACTAACTGAATATTCTAACTCTTATAATTTCATAGATAAATCATATCAAGATTTTAAAAAACTCTTAACATATTGTAGCGTGGTCTATATATCATGGTGTGGACATAAAAAACTACTATAACAATTGAAAATTGACTTCCTACCTTTATACAAGGAATTATTCTTGAGATGAGATCTTATCTTGATTTTAAATCTTCTAATATGGTTTAGTGCACATGTTTTTCATGACATAGGAACCTCTAAAATTCCAAGAGAACTAAAATCTGTGTTTTCATAATTGTGTTGTGGCATGATGTGCTATGAAATAAAACTCTAAATCTCTAAAGTATGGACAATGAACCTTAAAACCTTAGTAAAAAACCTTATGAGTACTTCTTCCAAGGTGTGGTCAACTCCCTTACAATGTGTTTATGATCCTACTTCTTTCAGAACCCCTTTATCTAACTACATTCCCAATAGACTAAAAAAATCACAAATATAAATTAAATGACTTAAAAGAACTTTCAATTAATAAAAAATCTGACATTAATACCCAATGGCCATGTCATCCTCCTCATTTGGTATTTTTTGTTAGTCATCCATATTAAATTGAAAAAAAAAAAATTCTCACCCTATATGTGACTCCTCAATATAATTATCTAATATTTATCCCCCATTGTCAATAAAATTCAATAGGGTCTCTTATAAACATCCAATTCTCTAGAAACTAAGAAATGAGATATGAAAAATTTCATTAATCCTATGTGAGTAAATAATTAGTGTTCGAAAAAATTGAATGCATTATTTTCCATAATGTTTTTCTTAACATTTAGATCATATCTCCCTCAACTACTAGCTCCCCTAGATTGTATCTCCACTATCTTTGAGACTAAACAGAAAATATTTTTTCCTTTAAGATTTTTTTTCTAGATATATAATTATATATAATGGAGAGAGGGGATATTACAAACGTCCCCATGTATAGGGTGGTGGTTGAACATCAGGATTGAAATGTTGTTTTTTAAATATTGGTGTGGCCAAAAGTGTTGTAATGATATCCAATACTTTCAGATTTATACCCACATGTTTCTATTTGATCATGTCCCTCTCAAGTATTTTTTTAATTAAAAAATACTATATCTCTATGTAATTGTTTCATGATCATTATACCGGATTCATAGTTATATCTACCATAGTTTGGTTTCCAAAATGGAATATCATGGCCAACTTCACCACCACTCAAATATCCTCAAATTGTTGTCTCATCCATGATAATTGTGTGAATGAATTGGTGTTTGAAATATATTATTTACGAACTATATTAATATATGTTCTCTATTTTTTTCCGAGCCACCCAATTAAATTTCTTTCAATGAAAAAGGATCCTCCCCTCATGTATTTTCTATCAAAAATATTTCTAACCCAATATACACTTGAGTACACTTATTGTTCTTTTTCATTTCCTATAAAATATATAAAACCATATTCATGTGGGCCTCTAATATACCTCATGATTCAATTCAAAACTAGAAGATACTTTTCTTTGTTTAAGCTTTTATAGTAGGCCACATATCATGTTGAAAATAATATATCTACTATTTTTGTTGTCAGATAACATATTCTTATAATAATACTTTAGGGAAGAGTTTGATCAATATATTTACCTTCCTCATGCTTTCCTATCATTGTTCTAACCATTATTGGTGTTGAAATCAGCTAGATCTCATGAATCTTGAACTTTTTTTAGAAACTCTTTCCCATATTTAACCCACGAATCAAAAGAATAACGTTCATTTCATAGATAATCTATAACCAAATTCACCACTTCTGAATTTTAGTTTGTTCAAGAAAGTATCTAATTGAGCATACCAAGCTTGGAGTGCTTTTTTAATGCTATAATAATCTATCATTAGCATACACAACTCTTTATCATCATTCCAATTTAGAACACACATAAGTTTTTATGTATATACATCTTCTTTTATAATTATATTTATTAAAAAGGTATTTAAATCCATTTGATAGATTCTATATTTCATTTAGATATCCATAATAAGGAAGAGTATAATTGAATCTTGTATTGCTACTGGTGTGAATGTTTCTTCAATATCAACTCCTTCCACTTTTGTATACACATTACACACTAAAAATGCCTCATTTGAGATCACCTTTCATTTATAGTCATCTTTATTTATGAAAACCCATTTTTTACTTATGAAATTGTGACCCGCTAGCCTAAGAAGGGGTTCTGAATTTTTATTTTTCAAAATTTGATCTAACCCCTCATTTGTGGATTTTACCCATGACTTATACTTATTTACTTCTCCAAATGAGATCCTATCCACTTGAGAAAATAGTGTAGTTCGATATTGATTTTTCATCATTTCAGTTTGTATATATTTAATTTTATCACCTACGATATTTGATTCATCAACTATAACTCATTTTTTCTATATAGATTCACTCATCGACTCATTTCTACAGTTTCTTTGTCCAATAATTCATCCCTTGATTCTTATTTACATGAAGTGTGATGACCCAAATATCTTACTAATAGATAATTTATTTTAATGTTAATTTTATGAATTAATGTTATTTATTATTATAATGAAATAAATAATTTTTTTATATTATAGAAGAATAATAAGATTTTTTCATTTGAAATAAGAATAATTTTTATTTTTAATAAATTGTTCTTTTATATATGTAATTGTTTTATTTAAAAGTAATTTTTTTTAATTTAATTAATTTGATTTGAAAAAAGGGATATATTTTGGTTTTTAACATGTATAAAATACTTTAAGATTAATTTTTCTTATTTTTCAGAGTAATAGATCTTTTTGGGTGAGTTATTAAAAATACAGTTTTTGAAGAATATGAGATACTTTCTAAATTAATTATGACCCAAATATGGATTAATAACTAATGAAACATATGGAATGAATAATACATGATAATATTCTTAAATAATCATAAAAATAATTCAATTCACATATATTAAATTTTATTATGCGATAAATATAAAAATAATTATCGATGCTCACATAGTGCTTATGTAGCTTTGGAAAAATCAAATTTGGTATCCTTGAGATAAAATTTCAGTAGTTAAAAATGTTTCCTTAATAAAAGTAATTAATATTAGGAAAAATTAATTATTTTTATGGATAGTTTTGAATTTTATTTTCAAATAAAAAGTATGTTATCCAAATTATTGTATAGTTTTTACATAAGTTGAGAAATGTAAAAATAACATATTAAATAGTTTTTCAGGATATATATGAGAGTAAATTTATATTTTGATTGAATATATATTACCATAAGTATTTGAATGAAATTATTTTTTTGTTTATAATTGATTTTTAATTTTAAATAACGGTATATTTGTCTATAATGCATAAGCAACACCGATACAACACGTGTACAAGCAATAAAAAAGTTAAAGTAAATGATTTTAAAAACATTAAAAGATATATAATTTATATGACTTTTGGTGTCCATGAATTTTTTATATGATTATTAAGGAAAATTAATTATTTAAGTTTTTATATTAATATTACATTATTGTATTGGTATTAAAAAAATAAAAAATAAAAAATCCTAGAAAATAGATTTAAAGAGTCTTTAATGTAAATAATGATTTAAAAATTTAATATAAAATTATATAATCTTATCTTGACTCAAGTGGGATGGCTACGTTTCAAAAATTTCTTCTATTTTCCCTTTATGAGCCACTTTTCATTTTAAGATTTCATTTTTACCCTTAAATATTTCTCTTTGTGAAAACACCATTAATTTTTTACAGTGAATGGATCTCATTCTACCCTTTTCAAACCACAAATAAATATATGTTCCATCACCTTATTCTATAAAAATACCTCTCTAAACGCCCATTTACACATTTACAAGGCTATATCCTTCCAAAAACCCATCTCTAATGTATTCTGACTCAATCTAAAGGTTGTGGTTCGAGGAGCAGGGTAAGGTTTTCCATGCCCAACTTTTCATTCTTATTTATTGTTCATTATTGAATAAATATTAAATAACTATGATTATTTGGATTATATGATTCTATTTACATGGAAATGGATATTTTTTTATCCAAAATGATGAAAGATCCTCAAATACCTCTCCCAAAACTTTTTTCATAAGCTACTATTATATTAAAATACTGGGTTTTCCAAAAACTGTTTTTTTGTTTCAATTATTCTCTAAATATTTTAAATAAACTTTTTATTATTTAAATTATGGAGAAAATTTTAGTCTAAATTTATCTTTTTTTATAAAAACTACTATAATTATATGAGTTTTCTTCTTTTAAACTATTGTGAAAAATATCACTCACCATTGTAGTTTTACACTACCTATGTGAATAGTGATGTTTTCATAAACTCACAAATTTCATTTATGTTGTACAAACAATATTTTATGATTTAATATAAAAGTTATATTCAATTAATTTGATGATTATGATTCTTATATGACTAAATATCCATCCTAATAATGGAAATAAAAGTTAACAAAAATGCATATTTTTAGAACAAATTTTTTAATGGAATGAAATGGAAGAAATAAATTGTCACATTAGAAAAATATGGAACCATTTTATAATAAACATTAATAGTTATTTATTTAATTAATGTATTTTTTAATAAATAAAACAATCCAAAATGAATAACATAAAATATTTTTGGTTTAGTAAAAAATAAAACATGATAATAAATGAAATAAAAATAAAAATAATTAAAGAATAGACATCAAAATAGTTCTAAAGAATCTAATAAATTAATATAATTTTATTATTTGGAGAGTATAAGTCATATGAAGTGAGTCAGAAATGAAGGTAAAGGATTTATGTTAAAAAATTTATTTAAAATTTTAACAAAACAATATTTTAAAAGAAGATCATTATGTTCAATAGCGTATTTGACATGCAACTCCGAGCATAAATTACCGAAAAAATATATGACTATTATATCCTTATAACATCCCCTAACCCAAAAATCTGGAACATGGAAAAGCCATGTTGGTTATTAGACCTCAATTGTGTAACATCGCGGACCCAGATTCCACTGAACAGTGCCCTGAGCCCGATGGGTCACATAGCCTAAAGCACATCTACCCAAATGCCTAAGGATACCAACTAGATACAAAGACATAGGTTTGTCTATGGGAAACTATTACCTCATTAATAGAGTGGATCACAATAGATATAAATAATAGATACAAGTAGCAGAAGCAATTAACCATATAATAGAATTTAATAATGGAATACTGATAGTATAAACAAGAGAGAAGTCATATAATATGAAATATGATGATACACATCAAATGTTCCTAACAAAATATCCAAAACATGAATACAAGGAAGATGTATAATCCATACGAAGAAGTACCAAAGTCCAAAAGAATCCCAGTAGCATCATAAGCCTCAGCTTGATCCAATGTTCTCATTCTCATTAACAGCATATAAATTACCTATAAGATGGAACATTACCTTATCATTTATTGCAATAATATTATTTTTTGGGTAAAAAAAGGTGACCCAAATAGGGTGTGAGACTAAATCTTAGTAGAAAACCACCCAAGGTTTGTTCCAATCAGTCAGTGAATATATATAGCAGACAGTGTGCAATAGGAAAATAAGTAAGAAAAGAATAACTCAAATGTATACATCATACACACACTGGTTTTCATTTAATATCCATTTTCCATTTCAATTACATTGAAATTTATAAGTACAGGGATCTAGCTCAAGCCTGACATCCCTAATATAATTGGTAGAACAACATATACATCATAATTTCATCTAAAAAATACAAATCAAGACTAAATACAAGATTGTTATTTGGATTAGAAGATGCATCATAAGTCATTTCATTTATAATTAAATTTAGAAGTAGAGTGCATCCTTGACATTCACAAGGTGGAATAAGAGTATCACTCCTGGTGAAATAGGAACCAACACCCTACATTCCCATCCTTAGAGAACCTCTTAGGAAGTCAGTATCACTATAGTTATGGTATAATGTCTCTGCCAATCGAGTAAATCCTCGTTGCACCTCAACATAATCCCTTTTATCACACATAGAATAATTGAAAAATTCCCTTTGAGTATGTCCATAGAATTCATCAATAGATCCATGTATCACTCGTGGCTTAATCACGTTTAACCATTGAGTTCGTCCATGGAATCCTAAAGTGGATCCATGTATCACCCATGGAACAAATTTCAATAGTCACATGTGTTTATCCATGCAATTATTATTTGAACCAGTGTATCACCCATGAATATTTATCATTTAACCAATCCCATTGAATTTAACATTTCAACTAACATGATAAGGTAAAAACCAAGATAATCCTCTATGAAGATCACCTTAAAACTGTATCAATCCTTGGAGAACCTCAAAGGGATTTGAATTTCAATTTATCTTGTGGGGATATTTTTTTAACAGGGTTTAAAGGCATAAAAAACTACTACAAGGCATGGTTATCCAATAAATTTCACGGGAAAGAACTAAAAGTTTCAATTCATTCCTTTTAAAAAAAATTGTATAACAGGGCCAAGCTCAAGGGGTTTTCCTTCAAAAAATCACTTTGAAGTTTTTATCATATCAAACCTAACATGCCATAAAATATACTAAAAGACTTTGTTATCACACCTCTCATGTGGGAAAAACAAAAATTTGAGAAATTCGATCCAATTTCATCGATTCAAACCATAGCCACAACTTTACTAACATAGGTAAGGTAGACATACTTTAAACCATAAAGGAGCACATGGGTCAATGGTAAAGTCATTAATCCCATACCTTTGATTCAATTCAATTAAAATCTAACAATATTGAAATTCCATTTATAACAGATTCCATTTTTAACAACCCATGGAAGGGATAAAGTAACACCATAAGGTGGTGTCTAAGGAATAAATCCATAAAGGTTCATTAATGTCATGTAACCCATGGGGTGTTTCTTATTCAAGGTATAAACCCTGTAACATGCATAAATACACATATTGAATTACCTAAAACACAATAGAACATAATAGGGCTGAATTTCAATTAAGGTGACACCCAAAAAATGGGTGCAAAACACCATGACATATATAAACAGCTAGACTTTCAAAGAAAGTCATTAGACAACCTACCTTAGGCTCATGCTTGATATGTGATCTTGTATTAAGCTCCAATTTGTTCTGATTTGAAATAAATATGAATAATGAATGAATAATGATAAATTATGGAATATAAGCCTAAATCAAAATAGAGTAGTCGATATCCAGAAGAATCAAGAACGTCTAAAAAGGAATTAATGCCTTACCATTTTATATCTAAAGAGATGGACTGTGTATGAATCAATGATTATATATAGAAGAGATATGAAATCCATATTCAGTAAAAGGTGAGATCTTTACAAAGTGGGAGGCTACTGTTTATTTGAAGAAAACCCAAATTAGGTTTAATATGTGGGTTTTATTCTTATTAAAAATTATTATGATCCCAATATAGTAGGGATGACACTGTTTAACTACATGGTTTATCAAACCATGTGAAAACCATGCACGACTTCCTGTAGGCTTGGGGAAGAGAATATAGTTACCCTACACATTTTATAAAATGATCTCAAACCGAGGTAAAACCCTATGTCATGGTCTTATAAAAACTACATACCTACGACTCTACCATGTGGCTCCTCTCACACGATTTACCCCAACCATGCATCATACCCTACATTGTTTTCACTTACCTTGAACCAGGATAATAACACCCAAAATTTGGGTTCAAGGCTCTGAACCAACCATGTACACACCTGAGACCTCCGTGAACCCAACATGCACCCACATTATTCCATATTTAAGAAATTAAATTGAGAATAAATGGAAAAAAGATAACTGTATCTCAAAGAAGAACCAGGTTCTTACAAACTTCCCACGATAAATCAATTCATCACTGAATTTACCTTCTAATGTTGGTGAAACATGATATGAGAAAAAATTCATCCAATATGATTATACATCGAAATACCTCTCTTAGGTCTCATTCTACAATCAGCTATGCTATCATAGATCCCATTTTAACGGAATTGATCAGCCTCAGAGAACCTTCATGCTACGATCCAAAATTCTTATAGGATGCTTGTCAAAGGACCCATATACTTGTAACTGAACATCCTAGGGATGAAAATCATGAACTGATTTTTAATAGTAGTACTAAATCTAAGAAACATTAAATATGTCGTACGTAGCTTGGTAACTCTGATGTAACTACAACCGATATGCTACTGTCCTAACTCTCTCTAAAATCTCAAATGTCCTAACATATACCAATGAATGTTTACCCTATCTACTGATTCTATTATTTTCCAAACACTGGGAAACACATAGAAAAATATGATCCCCAACAAAAAACTATAGAGGCCGTATTCAGTGATAAGTGTATGATTTTTGGATGGACTATGCAGTAGAGATCCACTTCTGAATCAACTGAACATGTTCTATGGTATCCTAGACAAGATGATGTCCAAAGATACCTACCTCTACTAACACCATCCCACACAAGGGTGATCGGAATAGCCAATATACAAAGCCTCATATGGTGCTATCTGAATACTATTTTGAAAGATATTGTTGCAGTTGAAGTCAAAAAGGGGTATTTTTTTCTATAAACATCCCTTGAAACCAAGGGAACATTCAAGTAGCATGTCCGCAAGAACCTGAATCATGTGTTCTAACTATTCATCTTCCTGGGTGAGGTACACCCTTCTCATGAGCACCTAAGTACCCTGTTCCATCTTAAACCTTTCTAGAATCAATAATTAAACCATTAATACCTATTTGAAATGGTATAATATGGGACCCCATGAAGTATTACAATATCAAAAATGTAAAACCTTCCAATCCCATCATTAATGAACATTTCCTTGATCATTATAAAATGATAATCCTTCATGATCCAGTCAGATACAACCCATAAAACATCATTACCTTGAAACTACTTTAGTAAACCTATCATGAAATCCATCACGATGTCATTCCATTTCCACTTAGGAATGGGTAGCTGCAATAATAGTCTAGCTGGTCACGGGTGTTTCACCTTCACCGACTGACAGGTGGAACACCTCTTAAGAAAACTATCTAGAACCCTTTTCATTCATGTCCACCAATACTAATGATGGAAGTATTTATAAATAATGGTGACACCATGATTCATTTCCATAGTTGAAGCATGATTATATAGCACCAGCTCTTCACACAAGTCCATAGAGACCCATATGTGACCATCTACTAATAGGATCTCATCCTTTCAACTGTCTAAACAGGAGGAGGGTACTCACCTACCACACTATCCCATAGAACTATGCCTTTAGAATGTGATAGCTTCCTCATCCTGACTCTATCCAATAGGTCAGAGGTAACAACTACGAATAAATAAATGTGTACCCCTAAATATCATGTACCTCTAAGTACATCTCAGAGAACAAATCCATAAGCCACCACTCACCACAGGCTTGTTGCACTACCTGTATCTGAGTCCTCTTGCTCAATGCATCCGCCACTGCATTTCCTTTACATATCATATAGGCATGATCGATGTCAAATGACTATAGGTACTCAATCCACATTCACTTTCTCAGGTTCATATCATTATGTGTAAATATATACCTATGACTTTTGTGGCATGTGTACACCACAATATGTTCTCCCAATATGTAATGTCTCTGAAAATGCAATGCTTGAATAACTGTAGCTATATTGAGATCATGAATTGGGTAATTAATGTCATTTTCCCTGAAATATTGAGACCCGTACATGATGAATGAATCTACACACTTAAGAATTACTCCTAGATATATACTTGATGCTTCATAGTACACGGTGTAACTCCTACACAGATTTGGAAGAATTTGTATCGACACTGAATTCAATATCCCCTTCAACCTCAAGGGGGGACTACCTAGACTGACACACACATTCCATCTTGATCACTAATATATTATCTAGCATCTTAATTCCATCATATGTATAAACCTAGAGGCCATGTCTCTAAACAATAGGAAAAAATATAAATCTATTTGATGCACCTATATCAAATAGTGATAAAGTTAAAAGGGAGGCTATTAAAATAATACATCTGATAGTAGAATGTCTGAGATCCTAGTCTTGATGAGTATTTTTCACTCCACATGCCTAGATGGTATTGAGGCCCTATGACACTGCCTTTCTACCTTAAGCCGATCCACCCTGCTGTCGCTATGAACCAGGTGTCTGGCTACCATGACCACCTCCCCCACCATGGCTTGATCGGTCTGGGGTACCCTATCTTCCTATCTAGTGAAAGCTACTGACCTTGCTCCTATACATGGAGTTGGTGAAAACCCTATCTCACTAGATGCTGGTCAAAATTCTCTATAGAATCACTTTATATGGACCATCTCACCACATTAACAACACCCAAATGGTTCCCTCATACACTGTGGCATCATATATCCCATCTTACTACACTGGTATCACCTCACCTAACTACTTGACGAAATTTTATAATGTCTAATATCACTACATGGAAGCTCCATACAATGCTTCCTACTACCGGTCGATGTAATACTAGACCTCGGTGCCGAACCACCCTAGCTCGTACCTTGAGATTCCCTTAGGTTTTTCTTTGTGATCTGTACCAGATTCACTATCCCAAATACATTAGTCATCTGGAAGACATTTACCTGTGATCAGATGTAATATATGAGACCATCATCAAATATCATGGCTTTCGATAAATCTTAACCCTTTAGAATAGGTGAGAAGCACTGGAGTGTAGTAAAACTGGATGAATTGTCCATGAATGATAGCGTACCTTGTTCTAGATGCACAAAATCTCGATCTCTATCAACTCTCAACATATCGAGATATAGTTTTTCATAGAATGATCTATGAAACTCCCTCTAGGAAATCTCTTAATGATGGTCAATCTAGGTGATAACATCCCACCACGTTATGGCAGAATCACACAATATGTACATATCGAGAATGAACCTCCTCATAAGAGGCTTCTCTAAGCGATTGAAGATAGATAACATGACATCTAGCACTAAATACATATAATTTGGTCCACCATCCCCCCAAAGTGGGTGGATTATACTATTAAAACTCACACATCAACATTTCCATTTTCGGGGAAGGTCGATGTGCTCCCTGAATGATCTGCATGAACCATATAATATTTTCATTGAACTATACATTAACACCTACATCTGGTACAACAACTGGTGCCTCAGCCGACACAACTAGAGGATCCAATAGTATCCAATGTATCACCACCTCCGGAGTGAGACCATCTCCACCCTCTTTTCGTACAAATAGTGTTCATTTTGGTGGCATGTCTCTAAATTGCTAAACACATGTCTATGATCAAGATCATTATCAAGGTTTTCATATAAATAACATAGAAAAAAGGATAGGTAAACAGAACATCCCTTATGAAAAAACCCCTATTATTTCCCCATGGGTATAGTCTAGGTGTCACACAATATAGAGACACTACCAAAATCCAACTACAAATGTCAGGTCAGGTCAAGTTCTCTTCTACAAGGCATTTCAGTTTCACTTAGGTTCATATTTATTTCATTTCAAACTAAGTTCACATTTCATTTCATTGAATTTATACTCATTTCATGTTTATCACATTTCATTTTAGTGGTAAAACAATGATATACTGAATTCTAGTCAATGGGGGCCTATACTCCCCTGAGATCAAAGCTTGGCATCCACCTAGGGAACATCACAACACTTTTAACTTTAAGGTTGATGAAAGACCAGAAAAATTATGTTCCAAAAGTGACCATACACCTTAAATACCAAATCATGGAATACATCCAATACATACCATAAAATAATCAAATATGACCATCACAACAATAGGAATATCTATCATGACATCTATCACAACCACATGCAATAAGTAATTCACACTAAATTGCATGGCATAATGCATGGAATTTGAAATATAGAAGGTTCCTATATGATGAATTAAATGGAATACCCTCACCTCATCAAGTTTTAACACAATAGAAACCAAAATCATATCATCAATAACATCATAAATAATCTGCATCACCCAACTGTGGAATCAAATCAATTGTAAAATTCAGAATCTAGAAAATATCAATTTAATTCAAGGTAATTTGGCTTTTTTAATGTGCCTCAGTTATCTTGGATTGGGCACAAAAATTACCAAATTTATATCCCTTCCTATTTTTCACAAATAGTAATTCAACTTGAAAATAAATCCCTATGATACCACTTGGAAATCTCCCAAACCCGGATTCCAATGAACGGTGCCCTGACCTCAGTGGGTCACATGGCCTCAAGAACGTATCCCCAAACAGTATAGGTTTCTGACTAGAAGTGACGGCCTAGGTGTGTCTGTGGGGATACTATTCCCTCATTACCATAGTGTATCACTTCAGATATCAAAAAAAAAAAAGCATGAGTAGAAAATCATAGAAAAAAAATCTAACAACGAAAGCCTGATATTTTAAACAATTCAGAAGTCATATCATACGAAAGATGATGGTACATGTCACATCTTCCCAAGAAAACATCCCAAACATGAATATAATTTAGATGTAAAATCCATATAACAAAAGTAAAAAATGCCAAAAGAATCCTAGTAGCATCGCATGCGTCATCTTGGACCCATGCTCTCTTACTCCTAAGCCGCATATCAAGTACCTGTATAAGGGATCTTTTCCTTATCATTTCCCAAAATCATATAATCTATTTGTCTCTAAAAAAGATTATGAAAATAGGGTGTGAGGATAAATCCGAGTGATAATCCACCCAAGGTCTGTTCCAATCAGTCCGTGAATATATATAGTATGCAATGTGAAATAAAAAAAGAAGTAAGAAAGGAACAACTCAAAAGTATATATCCTATAAGCACTAGTTTTAATTTAATATCCATTTACCATTTAAATGACATTTAAATTTATTCATATTGGGATCCAGATCAATCGTGGAATCCCAATTATAACTGGTGGCATAACATTTTCCTCAGAAGATCATATAAACAATACAAATCATGATCGAATCCAAGCATGTTCTTTGGATTGGAAGATGAATCCTAATTAATTTCATTGATAATTAAATTCAAAATCTGATCCCCTCATTGACATTCCTAAGTTGTAATTAAAGTATCTCTCTAGGTGAAATATCAACCAAAACCCTACAATCATGTCCCTGGAAAACCTATCAGGAACCCGATATCGCTCTAGGTGAAGTATAAAGTCCTATCTAATCAAGTCCATCCTCAGTGGTCCTTAATGTAAGCCCGAGTATCACCATGGGAATAATTGTAAAATTCCATTTGAGTCCATCCATGGTAATCCTCAATGGATCCATGTATCACCCATGTCTTAGTCACATTTAAACATTCTATCCATCCATGGATTCCTAAGGCGGATGTATGTATCACATAAGGTATAAAGGTCAATAGTAACATGATTCCATCCAAGGTTTTATAATTTCAAATCTTGTATCACCCAAAGATATTTATCATTTAACCGAAACCATTAAATTTAAAATTTCATTTAACATGCTCAGGTCAAAACCAAGAGCATCCTCTAAGAAGCTCTCCTTAAAGGTGTATCATGCCTTGGAAAACCACAAAGGGCTTTTACTTTAAATTTATCACATGGACATAATTTTTATTACTGGGTTAAAAGGAACCAAAAGCTGCAACAAGGATTGTTTATCCTATAACTCACATGGGAAAACACTAAATGGTGCAATTCAATCTTATTAATGGAATAAAAAAATGAGGACAATATTAAGGGTCTTGACTTCAATTACTCACAATGGCGGTTTTAACATAACAAACATATCAAGCATAATAAGAAACTAAAGGGCTTAGTAATCATATATATCACGTGGAAAAAACAAAAATTTGAGAAATCCAATCCAATCATATCGATTCAAATAATATCCACTAATTTACTCACATGGTCAAGGAAAACATTATTTAAACCATAAAGACCTACATGGGTCAAGGGGAAAATCATTTATCCCATACCCTTACTTGAATTCAATTATAATCTACTAATATTGTAATTCCATTTATAACAGATTCACTTTTTAACAACCTATGAAAGGAACCACCCATGGGGTGGTCCTTATTGAAGGTAGACAACCTATAACATGCAAAAGAAACCTATTCAATTACCTGAAACTCAACAAGAAATAATAGGGTTCAATTTCTATTAATGAGACCCTTGAAAAATTGGCGAACATCACCTCAGAATACATAAATATGATGAATTTCAGTTAAAGGAATGATACCACCTACCTTAGGCTCATTCAAGATAACTAATCCTGTATTAAGCTCTAATTCATCCCAGTTTGGAAGAAATATATAGAAAGGATTATGAATCAGAAATTAGGGGAAATGAGTGTAAATCCAAATAGCTCAATCAATATCCAGAAGAATTGAGATCATCTAAAAAGGAATTAAGGACCTACCATTGTATATCCAAGGAGATAAACCACGTTCGAATTAGAGATTGAATTTTGGATTGATCTGAAATCCTAGTTTAGTCAATGGTGAGAGATTTCCAAGGGTATTTTTCATTTGATGAAAACCCATATTATATTTAATACAAGGTTTTTATTTTAAATAAAAATTATTAAAATTCCAAAAATAGAAGGGCTCATAGTGTTTACCCGTATGGTTTATCAATCTATGAAGAAACTATGCACGACTTTTTGTAGGTTTTTGGCATAGCGCATGGTTACCCATCACTTTTCATAAACCTTTTAAAAACCATGATAAAACCCTCTATCAATGTATGATAAAAACTAAAGACCTACCGCATGGCCATACATATCAACTCATAGAGTGTACCCAAAGCGTGTGGCCTGTAAGCCCCCACTATCCAGCATCGTACGGTTT
The DNA here is from genome assembly GCA_963277665.1 of Viscum album. NCBI lineage: Eukaryota > Viridiplantae > Streptophyta > Magnoliopsida > Santalales > Viscaceae > Viscum > Viscum album. Next base: position 491,278,725 of record OY728120.1, read on the forward strand.
TTCTAAATCATGCAGCCAACCCCACATAGTTTTCACTAAACATGCACCAGGAAAAAAACTCCAAAACATTGGGTTCCAGGCTCTAAACCAGCCCAAGAAACACCAAAAACCTACATGAAACCAACATTCACTCACATTATTCCATATTTAAGATTTTAAACTGAGAATAGACAGAAAAATAGAGATATGTACCTCAATGAAGAACCATGTTCTTAAAAACTGCACCTCCTGTTTTCGAGAGGCTATGAACTACCAGCAGTGGTGTCGAGAGAAAAACGGGGAGGCTAAAATCCAAGATACAGGGTTACAATATAGTATAAATAAATAAATATCATAGTAATAAAAAATATTTGAAATAGTAAATCCAATAATAGGATAATAAAGGATGACATCAAGCACAAAAATAATAAATAAACATATCATATTAGGATAAAATGTAACAAAATGGCATGCTAGAAGTCATTCAAATAAAAGACCATGTTAACAAAAATAAACTCAAAATTACCCACTCTTGAATCACACAGTGGTTCCACATCCAAGAACCAACCCATCTAGAAAAAGACAATCAACAAAAAAGTCCTTTTCATTTATCCAAACCTGCATCCATGAAATCTACTCGGTTACCCAATGGTATCCTGAATAGGGTGTGAGTAAAACTCAATAGGTCGACATACCCATTTCTAAACAAAACTAGTCTAATTGAAAGTGCATGTAATAATGTGATAAAAGGTTATTATTTAATCAATCAATACAACACCTATAATAGACCTACCATCATTTTAATTCTAGCTCGACACCTAGGGACATCAAAACATAATTAAGCCCCATGAAAAATAGTTCTATCATATGGTGAGTTCTCCTAAATCAGGATGGATCACCTATACCATTTCTTAAGAGAACCAAATGGTATTTATGTGAATTACAATGGTGGGGTATCTTATGTCTTTCGTAGTTGAAATACTATGAAAAGTGTAAAGTAACCGTATCATATTAAACTGTATGTGAATTTCCATGATGAAGTCACTTACATCTTTATAGGGAATAACACCATTCCATGTGGAATGTATCCATATCATGCTGAACTCAATGAAAATTATCATGTTGGAGTCCCTTATGTCTTCCCATGTGCACATCATAAGGGGTGAATCTCATCTCAAGCGATGGGTTATCCTATAATAGGAAACACCACTAGTGCCACAACTCATGATACAATGGTCTGAGACCTCATGAATCCAATTATCAACCATATATACAAGAAAACTATGCTTACTATTAATCTACATTCATATCACATTCTTAGTTAGATAATTTATCCCATTTTATTAATTGAGAACATATTCTCAATTGGTAGAGCCTCCTATGACAGGTTGAATCACCTCAATAAAACTATTGCAAGTTTCCATTTATCTCAATTCATTTTACAAAATGTAAAATTCCAAATACTCAATTCACATTGTTGAACTAAAATTTTATAATTAATGATTTATTATAACATCAAGGGAAGGCTCACTGCATGGGTGGCTACAAGACTAGTCTCAGTACCGATGGATCTAATGGGGTCAAATGGAAGCGTTAAGAACTAATTTTCAAAAATAGATTTAATCAATTATTTGTGTTGTGAACACAACATGCTGTTGAAATCACAATAATTATACATACTAAGATAATTGGAAACATACATTAGGGTAAATTTCTAGAACACCTACATTAATCTTATAACAACCCTTCCCTTTTATCACACACTTATACATGATTTATTACATAAAACATTCACTTGATACAACATAAAAGATCAATATTTTTAGTGTCTTTGGGTCTTAAGAACATTACATAACAACTCAAATCATAGAATGACACATCTTATTGAAATATTCATTTACATGACCACTACATTCCCTCGTAATTAACATTGCATGGGATAACCTGAGGACATGCATAAAAAATGGTGAGATATAAAGACCAGAAAGGGAATAAACATGGAATAACATGAGTAATATAATACATTTTAGAAAATAGGCATATCAATGGAACAAAAGAGAGACACAAACATAAAGGCGTGATAAATCATAATAATCATAATATGGAAATGTGGAAACAAAACCTAACATGTAATTTATCATGAGACAAGTCTAATTGTACATTGAGCATGAGTAAACCCTCACTTCACCTGAAGAATGATTAAACACTCCTTTCACTTTAATTATCACGAGTCAACACTCATTTCACATGACGTATCCTGATACTATACTTTACCCAATGCATTGGAGCGCTATGAGGGCACACCCTTCTTAATCATTTCATTTCATGCATAAGTGTGCCACATAGATCATATGACATCATCATTTATTCCATGACAAATTAATGTGGAAATAAAACATGATAATATATAATCAATAAGTAAATGTCTATAAAGGTGAATACCCTTGATACAGAAATGGGCATGGTATTCACTATACAATGATTTTGGCTTGGAAAAACATGGTGCAATTTCAGCAGCATAACAACATGACATAAGAATTCATAAAAATGGTTGATGGGAGAGAAAGGGGTGTCTCATAATATTTAAATGAAGTGGAAAGTAATGGGGTTTTATAGATACATGTCCAAACAATTTTAATGGAATTTAAATTCATGATACAAAATAATTTCTTGAATGTAAATGAGGAGAGATAAATTCCTTTCAAAATTTTGGCGTAGTAACAGGTGTACATGGGAAGAATTTAATGAGATATAAAGGGGTATCTAATCATTAAAAGATAAAGAGGGAAGTATGAGTGATGTGAAAAATCATACCCCAACATTTATAATAGAAAATGAATGGGAATAACAATATTAAGAATCTTGGTTAAAACTGAGAAAAGAAGGAATACCTTACTTGCAAGACTGAACCCAAAAGCTTGAGAGAGGCTTGAGAGAGGCTTCTTGAGATATTTGGGAACATTGGTAGGATTATAGAGAATGGAGGGAAGGGGTTGGTCAAACTCCAAAGGCTTTGGGTGAAGAGGAAGGGGGATCTTAGATGAGTTTATATAGGAAAGGAGAATGAATTGTTTATTATTTAGGTTTGGGACACCTCACAATAAACTAATCAAAAAAAACCAAAACATGGTTTTTGCCCATTTGTTTTCCAAATGGGAGTGGAGAAAAATATTTTATAAGGAAAATGGACAAACATATTTAAATAATAGGGTTTCTTATGTGGAGGTGAGTCACACTCTCAAGGAAAAAAATTTAAAAAGACAAAATATTTTATAAGTCTTGAAGTGTCCACTAAAGCTTTGTAAAATAAATAAAACAAATCTAAAATCAGATTATTTTAATTGTAAAACATAAATTGGCCGAAAATAATGTTTATAGTATTTTATTACATCACTATTGGGTCATTATGATGTAATAAAACCCATTATATATTTAAACGGTATTTATTTTTTACCCCAAAATTCGATGGTCATAGAAAATTATGAAAAATTCACCATTGGATAATTTTGAAATCCTGATTCAAAAAATAATATTCATTTTATATAAATAATTTTTTAAATATGTGAATTTCAACTTTTATAATAAAAACCAACATTCATCGATAATTAATGGGTTTTGACAAAAATAGATTTCAAACCTTAATAAAAATTACAATTGCATTCATAAAATTATATGATAATTAATATTTAATAAATATAAATTTAATAATAATAATACTACTTTATTAAAATATTATTTAATTAAAAAATCCACTAATTCATCAAAATAGATTTCTTAGTTGATTATTAACTAAAAATACTATTTTTACTTTAAAAACTATTTATAAAGTAACAATAATAAAAAGAATTTATATTCTCTATATAAAAATAATGTACATAATTATAGTGAGAGGGTCTTGTTACATAAACCCTTATAAAACCCGCATAAGAATGAAGGGTAAGGTGTGTGATAGTGAAAGACTCTTGGGGTGGCTCCGATAACCTCGCTCTAGTGGTAATCTCAATTAACATCCACTTCTCCTATAGTGGGTTCCACTCAAACTTAACATGTACAAGCTCGGGTTGGGAATGGTCAAGAGTGAAGTCCAATGACGCCACCTCCTTTCTGAGCTCTGAAAAATGGGCTTCATACGGGGCAATTCAACTGGATGAGGCCATCACTACCTTTGTCGGAGTAAATTGGATTTGTTAATTCCCTATATTTGTACTAAACATGTGATCACTATTAAATGGCTATATTATCAATGGTCAAAATTCATAAGGAAATTTTAAAATCCAAAACATAAAACCAAAAAAGTCCATACGTTTTACATAACCGTAAGAAGACATTTAAATAGATAAAGAGGAATTTTCATTAATGAATTTTTGGGTTATTACAATCTTATGCCTTAATTAATTTTGTCCTTGAAATTTCCTTTTCCCACAATAAAATAGATGTGGGTAACTTTATTTCATCACTTCCTCTGATTCCCATGTCCCTTCTTCAAACTTGTGGTTTTTCCACAACACCATAATGAGGGGCATTGTCTTATTTTATAGAACATTTCTCTATGATCTAAGATCTTCACTTGTTGCTCCTCGTAAGAAAGATCGTCATTTAGTTGTACTACCTCTGAAGAGAGGACATGTGAAGGGTCTGGTATGTACTTACATAAGAGGGATACATGGAAGACATCATGTAGTTTAGCCATGGTTGGAGGAACTGCTAGTCGATAGGCCATAGCTCTGACACGATCAATATTCTCGAAGGGGCCGATGTACCTAGGACTTAAATTATCTTTCTTTCCTAACCTCATGACCTTCTTCCATGGAGATATGCATAGAAATACCATGTATCCAACTTTAAACTCAAGGTATCATCAACGGTTGTCTTCATAACTCTTTTGTCGACTCTTGGGTGCCTGGATATGCTGCTGAATGGTTTTCACCTTCTCAACCATTTGTTCAACCATTTTTTGGTCCTAGTAGCTTATGATCACCGACTTCATCCCATCATGTCGGTGTTCTTCACCTCTTCCCAGACATGGATTCATAAGGTTCCACTCGGATTCTTGAGTGGAAACTTTTATTTTAGTAGAATTCAACCAGTAGAAGATGTTGGTCCCACCTTCCTTTAAAGTCTATAGAACACGATCTTAACATATCCTCCCATGTATGATTAGTTCTCCCAGATTGGCCATCTGTTTGATGATGATAGGTCGTAGTGATGTTTAGTTCTTTATCCAGATCATGTTGAATACTCTTCACAAAAATAGAGGTGAATCTTGGATCTCTATTGGATACAATAGATAGTGGTAATCCATAGAGCCTTGCCACTTCTCTAATATATATATCTGCGCCAATTGATTCATTGAGTAATCCTACTGAATTTCAATGAACTATACAGACATTGTAAGATGATCCACAAAAACCCAGATTGAATTTTTTTCTTTAGATGTCTTCAGAAGTCCGATGACAAAGCCCATGGTGATGTTAACCCATTTCCATGCTGGTATGGGCAATGGTTGCATCATCCTCATAGAGTTCTGCCTCTTTGCCTTCAATTGCTGACACACAAGGAACTTTGATGTATACTCAATGATATACTTCTTCATATTATCCCACCAATAATTCCCCCAAATATCTTGATACATATTTAGGTTTCTTGGATGAATATACAAATTCTAACTATGTGCATCAACTAAAAGTTCTTTCTTTAGCTCCATACTTGATGGGACAGATAGTACTTTCCCAAATCACGCAATTAATTCTTCATTAGAATTAGACTCTGAGGATTTCCCTTTTCTCATAGCTTCCACTTTCTTATGAATTCAAAAATCACCCTTTTGGAAATCTTTTAACTCTTCCAAAATAGACGGTTTCACAACCATTTGTGAAAGGATGGATAATGTTCCCTTCTTTATAATTCCCAAGTCCATCTTCATCAAATCTAAGAAGATTGGATCCTTATAAATTCTCATCAATGATAGAATCTCTAGTTCCTTTATACATAGATCATTCTCCACCTTGTTCGCTTTCCCAGGGTGGTAATGGATTGTGCAGTCATAGTCTTTGATCAGTTCTAACCATCTTTGTTGGGGCATGTTAAACTCTTTCTGTGTGAATATATACTTGAGAATTGTGTGGTCCGTATATATTTCACACTTCTACCCAAAAAGATAATGCTGCCAAATTGTTAAAGCCAAGATCACCGCAGCCAACTCTAGATCATGTGTTGGATAATTCGGCTCACGAAATTTCAATTTACTTGAAGAATAGGAAATTAATTTGTCATTTTTCATCAACACATAGTTGTATCCATTCTTCAAAGAATCACTTAATACCACAAAAAGATCTACACTTGTGGGTAATTTGAGCACGGGTGCAGTGTTAAGCCTCCTTTTCAACACATTGAAGCATTCTTCGCATTCATCACTCCATGAAAACATTACTCCCTTTCGAGTTATCTTGGTAAGAGGGTAGAAAAATCATGATAAATTTCTCACAAATAATTGATAATATCCAGTTAACCCTAAGAAGATACGGATATCTTTTACCGGCGTTGGCCTCTTCCGTCCCTCTATTGCAGTTGTCTTGGAGGGATCCATAGATATCCCATTAGTTGTGATGATATAGCCCACGAATGAGACCTCATTATACTAGAACTCACACTTGCTGTACTTTGCATAGATCTTATCCTTTCAAATATTCTCCCGTATAGTTCTTAGATTCTCCCCATAATCCTCCTTGGTTTTGGAGTATATTAGACTATCATCTATAAAGACTACCAAATTTTTTTCAAGTTAATCTCTAAAGACTTCATTCATCAATTCCATGAATATTTTTGGATCATTAGTGAGTCCGAAAGGAATTACTAGGAATTTATAGTGCCTGTATCTTGTACGAAAAGCAGTTTTGTGGATATCATCCTTATTTAACCTTACATGATAATATCCTGAGCATAAATCTACCTTGGAGAAGTATTGTGGTCCACACAGCTGATCGAACAATTCATCAATTCGTGGGAGAGGATACTTATTCTTTATCATGATTTTGTTAAGCTCACAATAATCGACACAAATGCGCATTGACTCATCCTTCTTCTTGACGAAGTGGACGGGTGCACCCAATGGTGAAGCACTTGGGTGTATAAACCCTTTATCCAGATTCTCCTATAGTTGTTTCTTCAGCTCCTCAGGCTCCACAAAAACCATTCTATATAGAGTCTTGGATGTTGGCAATTCCCCAGGTATAAGATCAATTGAGAATTCACCATCACTTCTAGGAGGAAGACCAGGAAATTCCTCAGGAAACACTTTAGTAAATTCCTTCACAATAGGCATGTCTTCTAGGATGGTTTCCACCATAGACTCAATAATCTAAGCCAAATACGCGTGCTCATAGGGAAGTAATATCCATGCTTGAGATGATGGAGCTAAAGAAGATTCATCTTCCTCCTTGTACTTGAACAGAATCGTGCGTCGATTCTCCACATGGAGAGTGATTTGCCTCTCACAACAATTTATGTTGTCCATATATAATGAAATCCAATCAATGCCAAGAACCGCATTAAATTCCATGAGAGGGAGTATGATGAGGTACACCGAGTAGTTAAATCCACTGATTAAGAAAGGGAGGAATTATATTCATGGGATGCAATGATTTCCCTATTTGTCGTACTCACTGACATCATTACTTCTATGATTTGTGGTGGTGTTGGGATTGTTCTAATAAACATTTAGGATATAAAAATATGCGTAGAACCTGAATAAAAAAGTACATTCACTATTATTGAATGAAAAACTAACATTCCTATCACCACTTTGTTGTCGGGGTTCACTTAGGCAGTAGTAATGGAAAAATCTCACCCTTGATGCCTTAGAGGGTGTTGGTTTCCTCCAAAAACCCTTGGATTAAGGCACTGATTTGCAAGATGCCCTGGTTATTTGCAGTTGAAGCAATGAGCATTGTGTTAAGAGTCAAACAGATCGTTCCTCTATTGTGTCATAGCTGAGGTTTTTTCGTGTCAAAAGTTAACGGCTAGGTGACCTTCTCTTCCACACCTAATGAATTTCCTCATCCCCTTCAGGAAATTTCTAAGGTGCTTATTTCTGCACATTTGGCAAGTGGGTTACTAGATTTTCTTAGCACTGTTGGATTTATCCATCAGACCGCCAGAATTGAATTCCACCTTATGCTTCTTATCCCCATGATACCCTTGAGTTTATTCATTTTCAATTTCAACCTTGAGGGCACATCAGAAAAGTTCCTCATAACTGTCAAAGTCACGGATTTCCAGGGCCTTCCACTGGCTAGGTTTCAGCCCACCAAAGAAGTGGTGAACCATGCATTCAGGGGTAATCACAAAGCCTTAAGTGTATTGTACCAACCTTGGGAATTTTTTCTCATCCTCTCTAACAGATTCGTCTTCTTTTTTCTTGAGGGAAAGGAATTCCCCTTTTATCTTAAGCCAAAGGGTTCATGGAAAATATTTATCAAAAAAAAAAATCTTCTAGAAATCCTACCATTCAAGTGCTTCGATGTCCTCCTCAGGAATTTTATTTTTTTATCAATGTCTACCGTTGATCGGATTTACCCTCCATATGATAAGCATCCAGAAGAACATTCTCTTGTTTGGAACATTGAAAGATGGAGAAGATCTTTTCAATGGAGTTGATCCATTTTTTAGAGAATGAGGTATCTGATGATCCATTAAAAGTAGGAGGCCTTAGTCTCATGAATCTCTTGATAGCGACTTGTTCTTTCTTTGGGGGGGGGGGGGGTTTAACGTTCCTATTGAACCATGTTTCTATTAAATTCTTGCTTTAACTGAGAGAGTATCATGACAAAGTTCATGATTCCTTCTCCCATCAGATTGGGCATCTCATGAGAACATTCATCACATTGGTCTTCACATCAGTTGTTAGCCCGAGTCCTCGTATTACCAGCCATTGGCTGGAATAAAATGAATGTTAAGGGTAAAAATTACAGGGTAACACAAAAAATATGACTTATTAATATATTTTATTTCATTAACTTATGAATCTATAGGATTCAATCTATATTATCCATGATTTACATTCTATCATATATTCTTAGGGGAATTTTTTCTATTCCTTAATAATGGTTCATACTAAGCTTGTGAATTTACCCATGCATATCCCTCAGGAGTGTCATAACAAAGAGGGAAGTAAGGCCCATTGTGTGTACCAAGATACCCTATGTGAACCCTAAAACTCCTTGTTAGGGTTTTCACCCCTAGGAACATTTATGCTAGAGCCCCCTCTACGTGTTCGTATCCAGACATGGATTTATTTTCTTGATAAACCACATAAAAAATAATCTCCAAAATGATGGGATGTTTTTATTATACTTAGTCATATCCCTAATTCATTCACTGGGGTTTTCTAATCCTAATCCCAAAAAATAACTAAACCTATCCTCTGATACCAAGTATAACAAACCAGATCTTTTATTACACAATTAAACATGGGTTATTACATAAAAACTTCACTTGATACAACATAGAAGATTGAGAGGTATAGTGTCTTTGGGGGTTAAGAACATTACATAAAAACTTAAAGAATAGAACACAACATCTTATTGGAAACTTCCTTCACATGACCACTATATTCCCTCATACTTAGCATTGCATGGGATAACCAGAGGACATTCATAAGAAAAGGGTGAGCTATAAATCCTATTAAGGGAATAAACAATGAATAATATGAGGAATAAATTACATTTTTGAAAATAGGAATATCAATGGAGCACAAGAGAAACATGAACATAAAGGCATGATAAAGCACGATAATCATAAAATGGAAATGTGGAAACACAACTTAACATGAAATTTTTCATGAGCCAAGGCTCATTGCACATGGAGCATGAGTAAACCCTAATTGTACATGAAGTAAGAGTAAACCATTGTTGCAATTGAATTAGCATCATTCAACACTCGTTGCACATGAAATATCATGATACTATACTTTACCCAATTCATTGGAGCACTATTAGGGCACACCCTTCTTAATCATTTCATTTCATGCATAAGGGTACCACATGGATCATATAAGATAGATTCAAAAAACATCATCATTTATTCAATAATAAAGGAATGTGGAAATCATATATGAAACTATATACTCAATAAGTAAATGTGCATAAAATTTAATACACTTGATATAGAAATGTGCATGGTATTCACTACACAATGACTTTGGCTTGGAAAAACGTGATGAAATTTCGGGAGCATAATAGCTTGACCTATGAATTCATAAAATTGGTTGGTGAGAAAGAAAGGGGTTTCCCAACATATGTACATGAAATGTATAGTTAGGGGGTCATATAGATACATGTCCAAACAATTGTAATGGAATTTAGATTCATGACACAAACTAATTGCTTGAATGTAAATGATGAGAGATAAATTCCTTTCAGAATTTCGGCATGTTAAAAATTATACATGGGAGGAATTTAATGAGAGAGAAAGGGGTATCTAATCATTCAAACATAAAGAGGACAGTATGGATGTGGTGTGTAATCATACCCCAACATTTATAATTGAAAATAAAAGGGAATAACAATATCAAGAAACTTGAAAAAGAAAATGAGAATGGAAGAAATCCCTTACTTGGAAGTGTGATCCCAAAAGCATGGGAGAGGCTTGAGAGAGGTTTATTGAGATATTAGGGAACTTCGGGAGGATTATAGAGAGAGGAGGTAAGGGTTTGGTCGAACTCCAAAGGATTTGGGTGAAGAGGATGTGGGAACATGGATGAGTTTATATAGGAAAGGCGAATCAATTGTTTATTATTTAGGTTTGGGACACCTCACATTAAACTAATCAAAACCAAAAACCTTCACATGGTTTTTCCCATTGGTTTTTCCAAAGGGGAGTGGAGAAAAATATTTGATAAGTTCAATGGACAAAAATCTTCAAATAATAGGTTTTCTTATGTGGAGGTGAGTCAGACTCTCAAGGAAAACAATTTTAAAAGGCAAAATGTTTTATAAGTATTGAAGAGTCCACTAAAGCTTTGTAAAATAAATAAAACAAATCTAAAATCACATTATTTTAATTTTAAAACATAAATTGGCCAAAAAAAAATTTTATAGTATTTTATTATATCACTATTGGGTCATTATGATGTCATAAAAGACATTATATATTTAAACGATATTTACTTTTTACCCAAAAATTCGACTGTCTCATAAAATTTTGAAAAAATAACTATTGGATAATTTAGATGTCTGGATTCCAAAAATAATATTCATTTTATCTAAATAATTTTCTAAATATTTTAATTTTTTACTTTTAAAATAAAAACTGACATTTATAAATAATTCATTGGTTTTGACAAAAACAACTTTCAAACCTTAATAAAAATTACAATTGCGTTCTTAAAATTATACGATAAATTATATTTAATAAAAATTAATTTAATAATAATATTAATATTTTATTAAAATATTATTTAATTAAAAAATCCATTAATTCATCAAAATAAATTTCTTAGTTGAATATTAACTAAAAAACTATTTATGATTTAAAAACTATTTTCAATGTAACAATAATAAAAATAATGTATATTCTCTGTACAAGAATAATATATATAATCATGGTTCTAGGGTCTTATTACATAACACCTTATAGAACCCACATAATAATGAAGGGTATAGTGTGTGATGATGATAGACTCTTGGGGTGGCTCAGATAACATGGCTCGGGTGGTAATCTCTATTAACTTCCACTTCTTCCATAGTCGGTTTTTCTCAAGCTTAACGTGTTTAGGCTCAGATTGGGATTTGTCCAGAGAAAACACCAATGATGATAACTCCTTTCTGAGCTCCTAAAAATGGGCTTCGTACTATGTAAGTCTACTGGATGAGGCCATCATTTCCTTTGTCTGAGTAACTTGAGTTTGTTAAAGCCCTATATTTATACTAATCATGTGATCACTATTCAATGACTATATTAGAAATGGTCATAATTCTTAACGGTATATTAAAATCCAAAAAAAAAACCAAATAAGTGTATATGTTTTACGTAACCATAAGAATACATTTAAATAGACCAAGATGAATTTTTTTAATGAATTTTTGGGTCCTTACACATCCAACGATCAAAGAAACACACACAATGTGAAAAATCCAAAAATAAATAAAGGTGAAGGTGGGAAACAATGAAAACCTAGATCACACAATCATCCAGATAAAAAACCAAATTCAAAAACTTATAGGAGATCACACCTCCATAATTGAGGGTAGTAGAAGACAAGGTAAAACCAATGATTTGTAGCTCACTAGAGATCAAATGCATGATCGAGATGTTCAAATTTTAAGGAATCACCAAAAAATCACATGGAGTCACCCTAGGGTCTGAGAGAAGTGGACTAACCGAAAAATATAAAAGATCCATGCATAAAATGTATTTTTGAACCATTATTTTTGATGAATTCACATTGTGAAACCATTTCATTGCATGTATGCAACATATTCTGAAAACACATCGCCTCTTGTTGAAAATAAATCAACAAAAAATTTCACTACATGTAAAAAATTCATGTATTATAAAACATTAATGTCCTAAAAATAATTTATTTCTTATTCTGAGTGACTGATTTACATCATGTGTTACTTAAAAGCATGAATACATCCTGCAGGAACAAGCCACTACATAGTCTTCCCAAAACATAAAAAAGCCTTCTACTCGACCCTAGCATGAGTAGAATACCTTTTCAACCATAAAAACATTTATACTCAGACTCCATTAATTAATAAAACCTTACATCCCCAAAATTTTAGTCATTTTTAAATAAAGGATCTCCATACCCAAAATAAACTCAGCCATAATAGTTTAAGATAAGAAAAACCCAACAAAAAGTAACTTAACAAAAAAGAGTCAAATAGGGACATACCTAGAAGAATATGGGATCTTACAAGATTCCCACCATATAATATCTTATAACTGGTATACTCAAAACATAATTGTGGGGCCTTGAAAATAATTTTTGACCACTATCCTCACATATCAGATTCCCTCTCCCAGCTTTTCCCTTGAACATGCCCTTGCTTCCACTACACTCATACTAGTGGTATAGTCCTTCCCTAGAGAGAATCTTCACAATGGTCCTTAATTCATATCTAATTCTACTTAAGGGATGTACCTAAAACAATCATGATTCCATCAACATAAACCACATAATATGGGTAAGGATGATATCTTCAATGCTACGATACATGAAACATGTTATTCATGGAACTATAGCACAGTGCAAGTTAAAATCAATACACCACTGGAATGACCCTTTATACTATCTTGATGGACCTAAAAACATGGTTTAAATATTTTATTACTTTATTATATGGTGTTGTACCATCCAAGGTGAAAACCAAATAAAAATATGATGAACCACCTCAAACTCTAGAGGTCATCTCTACAGGCTAGTGTAAGATTGATACCCACTCTCTATAGTCACCAACGAATTCCTGATCAACTGGACATACTGAAATATCTCCTACAAGAAAATATGTCCAATGAGTGCTGACTCACTGACCTCTATCCAATAAATAGGTGAATGGAACAACCTTCCCTAAAAGGACTCAAAAGGTTCCATTTTTATCAATTATTAAAAGATGTTATTATATGAAAACTTCATGAGTTCCATATACCTCTCCCATGAACCCTCTAAATCTAGAACACAGGCTCTCAACATGTCCTCTAGAATCTAAATTGTCTGTTCAGATTATCCATTAGCATGAGGATGATAGGGAGTACCTAGAAGAACCTATGATGCCAGAGGATTTTGAATACCCTACAAGAACAATAACACAAAATGAGGATCTCTGTCAAAAAATATATTCCTCAGAACACCATGCACTTGAACTATCCCCATGTACGTAAAGACCACCTAGATCATAAATGGTGAAGGTCTCCTTAATGGGAAAGAATTAGGCTTTCCTTTTCAATTGATTTATGATAACCAATACTACATCATTATTATAAGCAGTCTTGGGTAGTCCCATTATTATGTACATAGTGATATCATTTAATTTATATTTATCAAGGGGAAGATGCTGAAATATCCCAACATACTTCTAATGATCAGATTTCACCTATTGGTAGATGAAGCATCTTTCTATGAATAACTCTATCTAAATTTTCATTATTGGACCCTAGTACAGTCTACAAAGGTCATAATACATCTTATTCATCCAAATATTTACTGCTTACCTAGAACTATGAAACTATATCATCTATTTCCCTGGAAAGACCACATGAACCCATACTCTGATATAGATAATAAGAAAATTTCTACCACCAAGAGACCATCCGGGAGGTAAATCCCCACTATATATGTTGTCCCTCCGAGCAAAGCCCTCTAGATCAGATAACTTCTCTATCTTGAATTGGTCAAACAATTAAGGGTAAAACAAATGTCTAGGTCAGAGATACTCATCCCCAAGACTTTTAAACACCTATATGCATGTATGTAAAGAGTTCCGTAATCTACCATTCATCATAGGACTCTTACACTACCTCAGACTGCATATTCTGTATCAACGAATCGGTAACAATGTTACACTATCCTAATGTATAATCTAGATCGATGTCTAATGCCTGTAGATACTCAACATGTCCCCTCTAACAATGGTTCAGGTCCTGTTGAGAAAATATGCACATGATGCTCTTATGGTCTGTGTACACCATTAATCTCTCACCCAAAATTTATCATCTCTTGTATCTTAGGGAATGTACCACTATAGATAACTGGATATCAGGAGTTGGGTAATTCCAATCATGAAGTCTTAGCTGTCTAGATCCATAAGATACAACTCAATAATCATAGATTAGAACTAATATGAGTCTAAATCTAGATGCATCATAGTATGAGGTATATTCGTTACCCAATATAGGTAAGGATAGGATTGGTATGATGGTCAAAAGACTCTTCAACTACTGGAAAACTCTCTCACATGCTTCTGACCAAACAAAATTCACCCCTTTCCTCATTATCCTAATCATTGGGACTTTAGAACACGATAATTCTATGATGAAACATCAATAATAACCTACTAAACCCATAAATTCTCGAATTTGGAAGTCCTTTTTGGGCCACACCCTAGAAACTATTGATACAAACTTCTCTAGTTTTATTGACAATCTTGCCTCTATGATGAAATTACCCCAAAATCACCCTTTATCAATCCTGAAACTACATTTAGATATATTGATATAGGGAAAATTATCTCTCATGGTACTCAAGATGATGTCAAGGTGTTGGGCATGATTGATTTCTGAATAAGATTATACTATGATTTCATTTACAAAACCACAAAAAACATATCCAGAAAAGGATTAAATATCAGGTTCATCAACACCATGAATATAACTAGTGTTTTTGAAAAATCAAATGGAATAATCACACACTCATACAATCCATACCTACTCCAAAAATTAGTCTGAGGTATGCCTAATGGTTTCTCTCTCAACAGACGATACCCTTATCTCAATTCAATCATAGAGAAAATTTGGGCACCCATCAACTGATCCAAGAGAACATTTATTTGGGGAAGGGGATACCATTTCTTGACCATAAATTGGTTCAATCTCTAATATTAAACACACAAGAGAAAATTCCCCTGAACGTTCTTGGTGAAAAGTAAGAGAGAACCCCAAATGTGATGTACTATGCAGTATGAATCTCATTACTACTAGATCCTACAACTGATCATTCAACACATGAATCTCTTCTGGTTCCATCATTTAAGGTGGGACTGAAACATGATCTATTCTTGACACTTACAAGATCAGGAACTCGATCTCCCACATGGATGTTACACCATAGGGCATACCAGGAAAAAATTTCATTAAAATGATATACCACTATAGGAAAAATATCATACTTAATTTCACCACAATCTAGATAAAAACGTTTTATCTTAGCCATGAGAAACTCAAATATACACTAAATTGGTCCAACAAGACCAGACTAAAGATCCTACTCACCCAGGTAAAAATAGTTTCCTCATTATGGTCATAAGAATTTTAACTACCCCATAATAACAATTGACGTGAGATTGGTAAATAACTAACCAATTCATACCCATGAATTAAATCAAAACCACTCATTTCTAGCACAAACAATTACCAAAACAAATGGTAACCACCAATTTCTAGAGAACCATCCGGGCATCACGTGATATTTGTTGGCCTCACTCCCAATGGTGTATCGATGGTCTAGACACCTTCCAAGATTTCCATAACCATGAAAAAATGTTTGAGAAAATAGTAGATATAAAGGATGAAATGGGTCTGTATCAAACTAAAGACATGTAAGGTTAGATGATACAATAATCATGCATTTGACTATAAAAGTACCCACTATGAAAATAGTCAGAGTAGAATTCATATCATGTAACTTGAATTTCCCCTCTTCCATTGGGTCCAGTTATTCTCCATTTGGAAACTCTATATTAGTGTTATTATAATTCCTACAATGAATTACCACATTTAGTAAATCTGCTGAAGCATTCCGTGGAACTCCAACTACCAGTCTACAGAGGGGTATCTATGTCCTTTCTAGACATAGGTGCTTGTCTGGATCCCCTAACAATACTCAACATCTGTGTGATCCTACAGAACCTTTGAAGATGTCCAATATTTCCAGAAGAACAAAAATGGAGAATATCTTAAGGACATTTATGAAAATTGTGTCATATATTTCCACATTGAAATAACTCTAGAGGGCCATGATTTTAAGATAGATATCCACTTCCATGAACAATATTCTCATTACTGGCCTGTTAGTAACTGTCGTAATGATGCTTCATGGTATAATAAGAAGAGATTATAGACCATGCTATTGAATGTACCAATCCACTTATTGGGGACTCTTTTATATTACCCTCTATGATGACTGTGACATCTCGAACTCTATTTCGACTCAATGGTTCCCAATGCCTGGTTGGCCACACTTCTTCAAGCACATATAACCAAATTATAGTGGCTTTAAAAATGAAGTGAGGGCCTAGGGTGTGTCCATGGGGAGACTATTCTCTAATTAACGGATTCTAGAACAACAAATAAATATAATAAAATTTAATTATTAAAATAAATACAAACATATGTCACAACAGAAGTAGACATGAATAATAAATAATAGAAGAAACTGATAATAATAATAAAAAGATGATGATGCATGTCATGTATCTACAAAGTTTGAGAACATGAATACATGGTAGAATTAAATACATTCTATATAGAAGAATAAAAATAAACCAAAAATTTTCCAAGAACCCTGAGCTCTAGCTTATTCATTTGATACCGTGATCTATCATAAGTAAGGAAGCTATGATAGATGTCTAAGGAGGGACACTTACCTTTTTCAACACATGCATATATGTCATCTTCTGGGGTACTAATGGTGGCCTAAATAGGGTGTGAGATTAATCTCTGTTTTCCACCACCAATGAAATCTATAACATATATTCTGTGTGTTATAAACTAAAATAGTGTTCCAACATGAATATATAAAAGTAAATCAATATAGTAATATAAATACCCAAGTAGATACTTCATCCTCTGTTGGTGCATTAACATGCAACCATTTCATTAATTATTTATGTTCTAGTTTATATAAGTAAGTCACTTGAGGTATAACCATCACAAACATCCTAACATGATAATAATAATAATGTATCCATGATATAACAAGGTATCCATGGGGATAATAACATTGAAGGGGATCTAAGGTAATAAAAAAGAAATCCTTGAACTCATGGGTTGATCCAAATCCAGGATAACCTGAAGTTTGGCAAAAGGGGAAAGAGTTTAATCAAAGAAGTATTTCCAAAGTCATTCCACAATAATGTGACTCTGAAAGAGTCCAGGGAATTCATCCAACTTAAAAAAATATTAGAAATGATTAGGCCAAATGGTGTATTAATAGAAACTCATGTCCGTAGATATCATGCTGAATCCAAGGATTATACCCAAGGAATCCTATAATAATAATTTATGGTTCCTATGGTGTCATACTAGGCATCTACAAGTAGACAAGGATCAAGTTCCATCATGGGTGTCAACCTTGGAAACCAGTACCCATGAATCATAATGGCGTCCATGTGTGATCAAAGAATTCCCTCAGGAATCCAAGGCTATATAAAGCTTGAATACTCCAGTAATTATGTTAAGGTCCATATACAATTGGAACCATATGATTGATTCATTCATTAATTACGGCCATGTAATACTCTGCCCATTTAACAGTCCATTTGGTTTAATCTGCTACCTTTAATTAGTGTGAAAATGATAATAGGGAATGGATAATTTTTATTCATTTAAGTCATAATCAATTTATTAGGTTTACCCCTCTACCATCCATAATCTAGAAAAGGTTTTCTATGGACGTGAAACCAAGTTCTTAAAGTACATTTAATTTGGCCTAGTCTCATAGATAGTATATTTTATAATTATCTATTTAAACACTCAATAATTTATTAGATAACATAACATAGATGGTTAAAGTGATAACCACATATGTTATATCCATTTAAACATCATTGATTTTTGTAACCACTCAAAATTTTCAAGGTCAAGTTAAGGGATACCTGAATGACAGTGCATATAATCACAAAGAACCACTAAAGGCATAATTATGGATAGAAACCAACATGAGGTGATCTATGTTGAGGTCATGACCTCCAAAGATATATTATATATTTATTAAGGGTCTTATAATATGATTATTATGACTATAATACAGGAACCTGAATTAAATAGGCTACTCTTGATGAAATCGATGAACACGCACAACAATTTATAAAATGGTGAAACCTAAGGGATGATTTATTAACCACCTACCTTTTGATCAGATGGATATACCAATAAATTTTTAAACACTAATTTGTTTTATATTATAATAGATCTAAATAATGTATCAATTCTCTTAAAATAGGGAATATGAGCCTTCATCTAAATAGCGTCATTGACGGGAAGAATAAAGAAGAATGTCTAAAAAGGAATTGAAACCATACCGATGTGCATCCAATGTGAAAAATGGGGATCCAATTGGTGTTTGTACAATGATAAAAGATCAAAAAATATGAAATATCACCTTGGGAGATCAAAATGGTAGGAGGGAGCCTTTTCTATCTGCTGGAGAGAAATGGGAGGAAGGGAGAGTTAAATCATTTAATTAAGGGAATTTTCACAATTGTTGTTCCAAAAATAGGGGTCACACAATTTGGATGTATGGTTAGCCAAAAATATTTACAACAATGAAGATGGAACTGCCTCAAGAGGGGACCCATATAGTTTAGTTTCACGGTCTGAGAAACCTTTCCCCAACCTTGTGAAATAGATTTTCTAAAAACTGAAGACCATCTGCACGACTAAGTAGTTGAATCTGTATGGTTTCCTCAAATTGTGCAGCCTCATACTTCTCCCTGGTAATCCCTACACAGTTATTAGTAACCATTCATCTTAGATCACAAGGTTTCCATTAATCATTCTACTAATATTTTGATCACCGGTCAAGGTTTTGAGCTCTGAACAAGCCCCGAAAACCCAGGTAAACTCTATAACCCCATTAGGAATATGTATTAAGTGAAAAATAAATAATTGGAATAAATTTAAATAGATTCATACTTGAGTGAAAAACCACGTTCTTTACATCTCCCACCTTAAAATAACTCATCCTCAAGTTCAACTTCCAAGGGTGGTGAAACACTTTCAGAGAATATCTTTGTCCAATGGGCACAAACATCGGCCTCATGCTCCCAAGTCTCATCATATACATCACTGTGATTCCATAACAAACATACTAAAGGGAAAAAAAGAACTCAAAGAGAATTTATTATTATTTCAATAATGCTTATAGGATACTAATCAAATGAAACATCAACATCTAACTCAACCTCAAAGAAATCATAATTAAGTGATGTGTCGACATGACACTGATGAAGCTATGAAACATTGAATATGTTGTGCATGGAACAGTAGCTCTGAGGTAGTAAAAAATGATAGAATATAACCGTAATCTCTATATAATCTCAAAAAATAGAACATAATGAGGTTAAAACTAACCTTTCCTCCCTATCCATTGATTCACAATCCTGGGTGATACCCACAAGAAATCAGGATCCACTACCTCAATCTGTAGAGGTCATCAACGATGATAAACATAATATTTCAATCTAGAATAAATAGTAGAAATTTAATTCATGAGCTTCTAAACCTACTCTTAAGTATCAAAAATGATATGGGGACATATTAGTGCAACCTCACCAGACTCTATCCATTACAAGGGTGAATGAAACTACATATCGTACAAGTTCTCAAAAGGATACATCTGAAGTGTCGCATGAAAACTATTACTATAGGAGAACATGAAGAGAGGGATATGGTTGTACCAAGAACCACTAAAATCAAAGATTCATGTTTAGAGAATTTCCTCTAACACCTTTATCATCTTCTTTCACTAACCAACAATCTGGGGGTGAATGGATATGATCAAAACCACCTATGTACCCATAGCCTTCAGAAACTCCTACAAGAATTATGATGTAAAACGAACATCCCTGTCTGAATTGACAGTATGAGGGACCCAATGTAGTCTTATGATCTCATGGACATACAGTCTTCCCATCTCATCACCTGAGAATGTCTCTTAGATTGGAAGTAAGTGAGATACCTTAGTCAGCATTTCAATGACTACCCATAGAACATTTCTTCCTTGAGGGGACCATAATAAGACAACTAAAAAATTCCTAGAAATATATTCCTATTTCCATCCTAGAAATTTTTGTGATTGTAACAATACTTAGGGTCACTGGTACTCCACCTTCACCTACTAATAGGTAGAACAACTAGTAATAAATCTTATTATTTGAAATTTCATCCCAAGCCACCAATATTGGCATCTTATATCTCAATACATCTTGGATATGCCTGGATGAACATCCCACTAAGAAGAATGGGACTCAAACATCAGGTCATCTATAATATCTACATTAAACTAGAAACATAAATATATATTTAGGATGTTGTCTCTATGTATAGAAAAATCCATAGGTGGGTTATCTTATGAAATACTCTCATAGATAACCAAGCCTTCAGGATCTAAAAACTGCTTCCTCTTTATATTCTCAAAGAGGGAAGAGGTAACTATCAAGGGTATAATGTAATATTTCTGATGCCTATCATGAAACTCCATATGTATCTCATAAAATATGTCCTTAGTATATATTCACCATGGGCTTCCCATACGACCTATGCATGAATTTTTCAAATAATCACATCCACTACAATATTGATTTTTGAAAAAAGATAGTAAATATCAAAATCAAAGGATTGAAGATATTCAAACCATATTCATATTACTATATTCAAGTCACATTGTGTAAAGTTATATTTTATGATCTTTTGGTCCATATACAGCACTATGCTCTTACCCATCTGATAGTGTCTCTAGTAATGCAAAACACAGACAACTGCTGCTAGCTCAAGTCCTTTTGTTGGGTAATTTAATTCATGATGCCTCAAATATCGGGATCCATAAATAATGACCCTATCATATTAAATCATCATTGGACCTAGATTAATGTAGGATGCATCACAAAACAATGAAAACCCTCTTCAAGGCTCTGGAATAATCATAATCGATGTTGATACAGACCTTCATTCCAGCTCCTCAAAATATTTATCACATTCTTTTCAACACAAGAACATAAAGAACATATTTGTATGACCATTAACATGTTCAATAAGGCATGATAAGTCCTGTATGAAATGATTTCAATATGAATCCATCCCCAAGAAACTTTTTATATCAAACATATTCATAGGATACTCTAACTAAACCACAAAACATACCTTTTCTAGGTCAGCTAACCCTCCTAATTTTGAAATAATATGAACCAAGAAGTTAAATTTCGAGATTAATAACTAGAACTTAGAAGGATTTGAATAATGATGAAGCTCTCTTATGGATCTCATAATTTTCTTAACATGCTTAGCATGGTTGCTAGAAGTATGAGAATACACCAAGATTTCATCCACAAAGACTACGAAAAAATAATGCAGATAAAGATTAAAAACCATATTCTTCAAGTCCATAAAGATGGTAGTCATATCCGTAAGACCAAACTAAATAATTAGATACTCATTTATAACATACCTGGTATGAAATGATGTACTAGGTATGTCGGATGGCTTGACACACACCTGACGATATCCCGATCTTAGGTCGATCTTAGAAAATGCACTATCTCCTCAGATCTGGTCAAAGAGATCATATATTCGATGTACTGGATACAATTTCTTGACTAGAAGATGGTTCAATTAGCTATAATCCATTCATAGATGAAACATCCAGTCCTCCTTCTTGGAAAAATCATGAGTGAACCCTAAGAGGAAGTACTAATCCTTTTTAAAACATTATCCTCTAAATCCTCCAACTGCTAATTGAGTTTCTAGAGATCTGTAAGTTCCATTCTATATTTAAGGATGGACACTGGAACTTCTCCTATATAAATATCAATCGAAACCATTAACTCCCTATCTGGAGGTAATCTAGATAAATTGTCTCTAAAGATATCCCTGAAAGGATCTATTACTAGTGGAAAAATTTCCAGGTGTACTCCCAACTCCTTCTGGAAGGGACTATAAATCTGGGATGTCACTCCACCTATCGAATGATGATTTAGCATGACTCTTCTAGCCTAGAAATCCCGCTCACCCTTAGAGATAACTGATTCTTTATGGTGATGTAAATGATACCCTATGGTGATAAAAGTCTACAAAGACCTGATATGAGACCAACCAATCCATCATAAGAATGAAACAGAATCCCATCATCTCAAGTACTAAGAGGTCCCAAAAGAAAGGGTAAATACCAAAACTTTGGAGAAATAACACTATATTGGCATATTACCACTAACATTATTAATAATAGTGTATCTAGGGTCATTACACCATAGTAATACTATATTTCCAACCCGAAACATTCCAAGATAGATGAAAGAGCGTTGTCGCACGCGCTCTCAAAAGAACTTCAAAAGTGAGTTACGTTGGATAAAACTCCAAGCACAACACTCTATGAAGCTAATGTTTAGTTTACTTGGTGTAGCATAGGGGGCTAACCAAGGTCGTCTCTCAAAGGAGGAAGTGAATTAAAACATCTTATTAGAGGTATTCTAAAAATTAAATAAAAGAGAATAAAAACACTACTAGAAAAGGATGGGGGTTGTTTATAGTTTATGAATCTAGAAGAAGTTTTCTGGAAGAAGATTGTATTTTTTTTGTTTTTAGTTTTGAAATGAATTCCGATTAAAATAACACAACAAGAAGATGTTTTTTTTAGAAAATATTTTAAAAGGCGTAATCGATCTAACTCTACCTCTTCATTTACATATTAATCATTATCATTTAAATGAATATCCACTTAATTATGATCCTCTAATTTGTTAACCCTCGAACCCTACAAGAGTTAACTTAACCACAAAGATGGAATTACTTAAACCCTAGGCTAGCTTCGGAACATGCAATCGCAGAACCCTGCTTTGATTGTTGTTCTAAGGTTAGCTTATGGTAAGTGGTTAATTAGAGCACAAATCCATTCTGGAAATGAGGATGAGTTGTGTTTAGGGATTATATTTTAACTCTACAAATTTATCCCAAGTGGTCTTGTATTACCGATTAAGCTCGCACTCTCACAATTTGCACAAAATCTCGACCTCGCGTGTTTTTGTATTAATTGTTCAATTGCTTGCTTAGTTTCTTAAAATTTAAAAACATAATTCATGGATCATATTAAGTGAATTACAGTAGGCTCAATGATTCAAAATAATTAAATGAAGAGGGTAGAAGATAGATCGATCACTAAAAATTACTCTTCCATGGGTGGCGTAATCATCGTAGAAGCGTTTTGCATGTGCAAAGGTTTATAATGGGTATAACCCAATATCGCTTCTACTCAAGAATTCCAGCCCCAAGAGGAAGATTAAGGGAAGAATAAATTTAAATAAAACAGAGGAAAAGAGAAGAAATAAAAGAAGAACAAAGAAGTTTATTACACAAACAAAACAATTACAACATGAAGGAGAGAAGGAGGCTTCGATGAGAGGATCCTTGCTTCAAGAGCTACCTCTCTTACAATGGTTGGAGAATTTGGTTGAAACCAATTCTCCTCTGCCTCCAATCTCCCAATGCACGAACCAGCCTCTCCAAATGAGAAAATAACTAATTTATAGAGTGGAGGGGAGGCTAGGTTTAAAGTGGTTTCAAGTGTGAATGCAAAATCTCGGCCAAATATTTTAATGAAACTTGAACCGCCCATTTGACCTCAAAAAGCGTGAATTGACCATCCTTCCAGAAGGATGATTTGTGCCACATCATGTCCCCGAGCTTTCCTCAAAATTTGGGCTGAATCCAAGCCCGTATGTTGAGGATATGGCCCAAATACAGAACCTTCTCCATTCTGGCGAGCCCAGCCCAACTTTGAATTCATGGCCCAATTTCAACAAACAAATTAACTCTTTAGCTTTAGTGTCCTGAATAAAAGTTGTAGATAATTAAGTTAGGAACACTGTTACAAAATTTAAAATTCAAATAATAAATATAAAAATATTTATCTTCGAAATAATACAGTGCACTATTAAGGGTAAAACTGGAATTTTCACCAAATTTTCAAATGAATGATCAAATCCCAAATATTTTATAAATAAACATATTTAACACAATGTGAGGAAATTATATCATTTATTATCAATAAAATATTCAATAAAATAGTGTTTTATCAACTCCCCCACACTTACCCTTTTGCACACCTGGGCAAAACCTCATATCAAGTAAACATCAATATCAAATCAAAACCAATTTTAAAACACATATCTTTAAGATCAATCAATTTCACACCAAGAATAAAAAAGATATCATGCCTCATAAAAAACCTTATTTCAGGTTCTCCATTTATATCATTCAATATATTTCCACTTCATTTATCCACCCATGCACAAAACACTTACCTCGCTTGAATTTTCTCTCATCACTCAAATATCAATTTTTTTTGCAATGTCTTTCTCATCCAAACTCATACAAGGGTCACCATAGGCTTGATAGATTCCTACATCGCTACACGATGTGAGTCAAGGACATATGTTTATCATGAGGACTTTTCAGGGTTGTTCTGTGGCTTTCGGTTGGTAGGATTAAGATGTGAAAAACTCTGAGGCTGAATGAGGAGGGCTTGACTCTTTTAAAGCAAAATTGCATTAATCTAATTTTCACTTAAATATGGTCTTCTCTTCAATCCCCATAGTATCAATTCAACTCCATCATCATGAAAATTCATTAAAGGTTTACACCATTCATCATTTCAGCATAAAAAATGTCAATCTTCTCAAACATGATTTTCTTGAAAGCTCCAGATGGGCACAGCTTTCCACCTCAATTAGAAGCTCCAGAAAAGGCACAGCTTCACTTGTCATGAAAGCTCCAGAAAAGGCACAACTTTCAATATAATGACTTTCTTTAGTAGCAAACACATCTCTTCAGAATTTAATTTTCCACCCAAAGTATCACATAATGTGGTGGCACAACACAAGACAGCTTCCCCCACACTTAAGCTCAACTAGATTATGCAATTTCACTTCAAGAGTTGGTTGGATAGGGAAAATTGGTTTGTAATGTGGCTTAACCTAACAGGATGTGCATGGCTTCTAAGGGCTACAAGGATTAAATATTCAAGGTAGGCCATTATAAAAAAAGGATTCTTTGAAAAGGGGGCTTTAATACCAAACAAATGCCTCAATCATTTAAACATATGTACCTCAAACCCTCAAGTTTTGACAGGAATAGATCAAATTCTGGTTAAATCAAGTATGGTTTGGTTCTCTCAAGAAGTGAGGTGAATGTAAAGAATATGAAAATAATGGTTTAGAATCCTCACAGGAAAGTGATTTCAAATATAAAGACAGTGATATTGGCATGGGATTCAAAATTCAGCGTACTTTGCATGAAATTACTAAATATTTGAACTTGAAACAAAGTCATTTCAGCATTCATTTAAGCTTAGTTTCAAGGGGTAAATTGTTTCACTTATTGATATGGATTTAAAAATGGTGATGAGAATCATTTCAGCTCAAAAGTTTCAAAAACACACAGAAAATTGTAAAATAAACACACAAATTTTGAAAATCACACAATTTTTGTTTTTTGGTTTTTTTTTTAACTGGAAAACAATTGAAATTACTAAACTAAAAGGTTCCCTCCCCCACACTTAAAATATTGCATTGTCCTCAATGTGAACCCGTGAGATGATATATGCACATGAAATGCAGAATTTTTAAATAGGACAAATAATATAAAAGTGAAAGGGTTAGGAACAGCCTGATGTGATCAAGTGATGATGGGGTCATGCAGTGTGATAAAATCCACTGCATCAGAAGGATGTCCCTCAATGTATCTCTTCAAACGTTGCCCATTGACTGTAAAGCTCCTTCCATTGTCCTCTTGTGTGATCTCCACTGCACCATAAGGAAAAACATTAGACACAATATAAGGACCTAACCATCTGGAACGCAACTTACCAGGCATCAACTTCAGTCGTGAACTATAGAGAAGGACTTTCTCTCCAATATGAAACTCCCTTTGTTGGATCATTTTGTCATGAGCTGCTTTTGATCTTTCCTTGTAGAGCCTTGAGTTCTCATATGATGATAGGCGAATCTCCTCAAGCTCTTGAATTTGCAACTTCCTTTGAATTCCAGCTTGGGCCAAATCCATGTTACATTTCTTTATAGCCCAATATGCCCGATGCTCGACTTCCACGGGGAGATGACACGCTTTCCCAAAAACAATCCGAAATGGGGACATACCAATGGGGGTCTTGTATGCTGTCCTATAAGCCCAAAATGCATCATCCAATCGCTTGCTCCAATCCTTCCTATTTGGCTGCACGGTTTTCTCTAAGATTTGTTTCAACTCACGATTTGAAACCTCAGCCTGGCCATTTGTTTGGGGGTGGTATGGTGTTGATGTTTTGTGTGTCACCCCATACTTCTGAAGGAGGGAAGCAAAATTCCTATTGCAAAAGTGTGTCCCTTGGTCACTGATGATGGCCTTTGGTACTCCAGACCTGCAAAAAATCTGTGCTTTGAAAAAATCCACAACAACATGAGAATCGTTAGTCCTGGTGGCCTTGGCCTCCACCCATTTACTCACATAATCGACAGCAACAAGGATATACAAGAAAACAAATGAACTAGGAAAAGGTCCCATAAAATCAATTCCCCAAACGTCAAAAATCTCACAGAATAAAATGGGTTGTTGGGGCATCTCGTGTCTTCTTGAAATGTTTCCAGTGTGTTGGCAACGAGAGCAGGACTTACAAAATACATGGGAATCATGGAATAAACTAGGCCAATATAATCCTGAGTCTAAAACCTTCCTAGCTGTCCGTTGGGGTCCAAAGTGTCCACCACAAGCAAGTGTATGACAGAAATGAAAAACAGACTCAAACTCATGATCGGGAACACACCTCCTAATGACTTGGTCACTACACATGCGCCATAGGTATGGATCATCCCACACATAATACCTAGACTCACTTTTTAATTTTTGGACTTGATGCTTCTTCAAATTTACTGGGATTTCAGAGCCAACAATGTAATTAACTAAATCAGCATACCAAGGATGCTTACCTGAGATGGTATAGAGATGCTCATCGGGGAAAGTGTCCCGAAGTGGTACCTGGTCCAAGGTGTCACCCTCTAGTGTGTGAGTAAGCCTACTCATGTGGTCTGCCACCAAATTCTCTGACCCCTTCTTGTCCTTTATCTCAAGGTCAAACTCTTGAAGAAGTAGCATCCAACGGATAAGTCGTGGCTTTGCATCTGGCTTCTTTAGGAGGTACCTCAAAGCTGCATGGTCAGAAAAAACAACTTCTTTAGAGCCCAATAAATATGAACGAAATTTATCTAAAGCAAATATAACAGCAAGAAACTCCTTTTCTGTTGTGGTGTAGTTTGATTGGGCTGAATCTAGTGTCCTTGATGCATAGGCGATCACATGTGAACGTCCCTCCACCCTCTGAGATAAGACAGCTCCAACCGCGAAGTTGGAGGCGTCACACATAAGCTCAAATGGAAGGTCCCACCGTGGGGGCTGTATGATCGGTGGAGTGGTCAGACACTTCTTTAGCTCATCAAATGATACCCTGCATGAATCATCAAAATTGAAGTCAATATCTTTTTGAAGCAATCGAGATAAGGGTAGAGCGATCTTACTAAAATCTCTGATGAAGCGTCGATAAAATCCAGCATGTCCAAGGAATGATCGAACATCACGCACACATGAAGGGTAGGGTAAGGATGAAATGATGTCTACCTTAGATCTATCAACCTCTATCCCATGTTTTGACACTACATGCCCTAAGACAATGCCATGCTCTACCATGAAATGACACTTTTCAAAGTTCAGGACTAGATTCTTCTCAATACAACGATTCAACACATTTTCCAAACTACTAAGACATTCATCAAATGAAGATCCATACACTGTAAAATCATCCATAAATACCTCCATGCAGGTCTCAATAAAATCAAAAAAAATACTCACCATGCATCTCTGGAAGGTACCTGGGGCATTGCAAAGTCCAAATGGCATCCTCCGATAGGCAAATGTCCCAAAGGGACAGGTGAATGTAGTCTTCTCCTGATCCTCCGGAGCTATAGGAACCTGAAAATATCCAGAAAATCCATCCAAGAAACAATAGTGTGTCTTCCCAGCTAGTCTCTCAAGCATCTGATCAATAAATGGGAGGGGGAAATGATCTTTGCGAGTGGAATGATTTAGTTTCCTATAATCAATACACACGCGCCAACTGTTTTGTACCCTCATTGGAACTAACTCATCTTTCTCATTTTTAACAACAGTAACACCACTTTTCTTAGGCACAACCTGAATAGGACTTACCCACTGAGAATCTGAAATGGGATAGATTATACCTGCCTCGAGCAATTTTTCAACCTCTTTTTTAACAACCTCCAGAAGGGTTGGATTGAGTCTCCTTTGTGGTTGCCTCACCGGTTTAGCTCCATCTTCCAAAAGAATCCTATGCATGCAAATGGAGGGGCTAATACCTGATATGTCAGCCAAGGTCCACCCGATTGCCCTGATGTTCTCCCTCAAAAGATTCAAAAGTTTTTCTTCATGTTCAAAAGAGAGATTGTTAGCAATGATAACAGGTAATTTTTCACCACTTAACAAGTATGAGTATTTGAGATTTGGTGGCAATGGCTTTAGTTCCAGTGATGGTGGCTGCTGAATGGATGGAAGCATGAGTGGCGTAGACATCTGTGCACAATCATACATATCATCTGAATGAGAGAACAATGCATCAAATCCATCAGAAAAATTAGCAGCCATATCATAATCAGAGTATACATGCTCAGAATTCTAATATGATTGGACAAATGAACCAATCCCAAGATCAGAAAGATCATGAATTAAAGGGGATGAAGTAGAATGAGACATCAAGTTGGACCCAATACTCATTATTTCATTAAGAAGTGAATAGTCCCCAAGAGATTGGGAATCAAAAATAGAGGGACTATCACATGGAGACTCAGAATGAGAGAGAAAGAATGCTGAGTGTTCCTCTGGTGGGTACTTCATAGAATCCAGGATTTTAAACCTCACGATTTCATCCCCGAATTCCATGGAAAGAGTACCCTCATGAACATTGATAATGGTCTTAGCAGTTTTGAGGAAGGGTCTACCAAGAATGATAGGGGCATGAGAACTTACCTGGTCATCTTCCATGTTTAGTACATAGAAATCAGCAGGGAAGATCATGTCCTTTACCTTTACCAACACATCTTCAAGGACACCAGCCGGATATGCTGTAGCTCTATTCGCTAGCTGCACCACTACCCTTGTAGGCTTGAGCTCACCAATCTGCAATGAAGAGAAAACAGAGTGAGGCATCACATTTATTGAAGCTCCTAAATCACAAAGAGCATCAGAGAAGTGAAACTCCCCTATGGTGCATGGGATGGTGAATGTCCCAGGATCCTTGCACTTTGTTGGCATTGCTAGAGTTGGTGTAATCAGTGCCGAGACATTCCTTCCAAGGTTGATCCTCTCATTTCCCTTGAGCCCTCTTCGATTGGTACAAAGTTCTTTTAAGAATTTGGCATACCTTGGGATTTGCTTAATGGCTTCGAGTAGAGGAATGTTGATCTCCACACGCTTGAATGTGTCCAAAACCTCCTTTTTCATTGCTTCTTCAGCCATCTTCTTGGTTTGAACAACCCTGTTTGGAAAAGGAAGTGGTTTAGGAGGAACATCATCAATCTTTTTCTTACCTTTATCTTTCTCCTTGGATTGTTCATCAGTTGGTATGGAATGTGGCTTCTCTGAAGTTGAGGTGAATCCCGGTGGAATGGTAGGTGTAGATGTATCGTTCATTTGCTTCCCACTTCTCAATGTGATGGCACTAACATTCCCCTTTGGATTTGGAGTGGGTTGGGAAGGTAGATTTCCATAATTCTTACTCACAAGTTCATGGAGGGCGGTGGCAATCTGACTCATTTGAGTCTTCAACTCTCTCAGCTCCGAACCTTGACTCTTCAGCTCATTCTGTTGATTAAGAACAATTTGCTTCAAAAGATCATCAGTATTAGAATCTAACTTTGGTGGATGATTCCCTTGTTGTTGACTTGTTGATGTTTGAGCTTCAAATCTCCTTTGGGGTTGTTGGAAACCCTGTTGGTAAGGTGGAGGCTGCTGGAAGTTTTGTTGAAAGGGGGGCCTTTGTTGTTGTCCAGAGCCATACCTCATGTCCAGATAATCTTTCCACCCTTGGTTTAATGTTGGATCAAACTTCTTTTGGGGATATGGTTGTTGTTGTTGCTGCTGAAATGGTCTCCCAGGGAACACTGCTGCACAATCTTCTGTTTCTTGGAGTTGTGGGCAACAGTCAGTCGGGTGGCTTGTCTCAGTGCAAATACCACAAGGCCTTGAAGGAGGGGGTAGAGATGTCTTTTGTGCCAATGCAATCTGCCTCACCATAGTTGTCAATTCTTCTAACTTAGTATCAATCAAATGACTTTCAAGAGAAGAAGGACTTACTTGATGTACTCCTCGAACATGTGGTGTACCTCTATCACCAAATTGTTGGGAGTTTTGGGCCATCTTGTCGATCAATGCTCGTGCAGCTACTGGTGTCTTGTCCACCACTGCTCCTCCAGCTGCAGCATCCACCATGCTCCTCTCCATGGGTGTGAGTCCTTCATAGAAGTACTGAATGAGGAGTTGCTCACTGATTTGGTGATGTGGGCAGCTTGCACACAACTTCTTGAATCTCTCCCAGTACTCATACATCGACTCTCCTTGGGCTTGCTTGATCCCCGATATCTCCTTTCGAATGGATGTTGTCCTTGATGCTGGAAAAAATCTTTGCAAGAAAAGACGTTTCAAATCATTCCAACATGTTACATCTTCAGGTTGCAAATAATACATCCAATCTTTTGCAGCTCCATCAAGTGAGAATGGGAATGCTCTTAATTTAATTTGATCTTCAGAAACATTTCTTGGTTTTAAAGTTGAGCAAACCACATTAAATTCCTTAAGGTGTTTGTTGGGATCCTCACCAGATAAGCCATGGAACTTTGGAAGAAGGTGAATTAATCCAGATTTCAATTCAAAGTCCGATTCGAGATTTGGGTATGCAATACAATTTGGTTGATAGTTAATATCAGGTGCAGCCAATTCTCGAATGGTTCTATTAAGTTCATTTCCATTGTTTCCAGCCATTGGTTCTTGTTTTATGGTTGAATTTGAATTGCTTCCAATTTCAATGTTCTGATATTGGAGTAATTCTCCAACTAGTTGAATGTTGAAACTTCCCGTAGACTGAGAATGTCTGATTCGTTCCCTAAGGCTACGTTCAATCTCAGGGTCAAGATCTAAGAGATCTTCGGGATTAGTTCGTGTCATCAATCAATGAAAGATGAAAAGAAGGAAGGTGGACCATAGTAAAATAAAAATTAGAAGTTTGAGTTGATGGTCCAAAAAGAAGTAGAAAGAGATAAAAGAAGAAGAAGAAAGAAAAAAAAATCAGATTGGGTAAAGACGGAAGAAAGAAGAGAGGAAGAGAATTAAAATGTAAAATAAAATAAATACCTCTAGTTGGTTGAAATAATTACTTGCCTCCCCGGCAACGGCGCCAATTTGAAAGAGCGTTGTCGCACGCGCTCTCAAAAGAACTTCAAAAGTGAGTTACGTTGGATAAAACTCCAAGCACAACACTCTATGAAGCTAATGTTTAGTTTACTTGGTGTAGCATAGGGGGCTAACCAAGGTCGTCTCTCAAAGGAGGAAGTGAATTAAAACATCTTATTAGAGGTATTCTAAAAATTAAATAAAAGAGAATAAAAACACTACTAGAAAAGGATGGGGGTTGTTTATAGTTTATGAATCTAGAAGAAGTTTTCTGGAAGAAGATTGTATTTTTTTTGTTTTTAGTTTTGAAATGAATTCCGATTAAAATAACACAACAAGAAGATGTTTTTTTTAGAAAATATTTTAAAAGGCGTAATCGATCTAACTCTACCTCTTCATTTACATATTAATCATTATCATTTAAATGAATATCCACTTAATTATGATCCTCTAATTTGTTAACCCTCGAACCCTACAAGAGTTAACTTAACCACAAAGATGGAATTACTTAAACCCTAGGCTAGCTTCGGAACATGCAATCGCAGAACCCTGCTTTGATTGTTGTTCTAAGGTTAGCTTATGGTCAGTGGTTAATTAGAGCACAAATCCATTCTGGAAATGAGGATGAGTTGTGTTTAGGGATTATATTTTAACTCTACAAATTTATCCCAAGTGGTCTTGTATTACCGATTAAGCTCGCACTCTCACAATTTGCACAAAATCTCGACCTCGCGTGTTTTTGTATTAATTGTTCAATTGCTTGCTTAGTTTCATAAAATTTAAAAACATAATTCATGGATCATATTAAGTGAATTACAGTAGGCTCAATGATTCAAAATAATTAAATGAAGAGGGTAGAAGATAGATCGATCACTAAAAATTACTCTTCCATGGGTGGCGTAATCATCGTAGAAGCGTTTTGCATGTGCAAAGGTTTATAATGGGTATAACCCAATATCGCTTCTACTCAAGAATTCCAGCCCCAAGAGGAAGATTAAGAGAAGAATAAATTTAAATAAAACAGAGGAAAAGAGAAGAAATAAAAGAAGAACAAAGAAGTTTATTACACAAACAAAACAATTACAACATGAAGGAGAGAAGGAGGCTTCGATGAGAGGATCCTTGCTTCAAGAGCTACCTCTCTTACAATGGTTGGAGAATTAGGTTGAAACCAATTCTCCTCTGCCTCCAATCTCCCAATGCACGAACCAGCCTCTCCAAATGAGAAAATAACTAATTTATAGAGTGGAGGGGAGGCTAGGTTTAAAGTGGTTTCAAGTGTGAATGCAAAATCTCGGCCAAATATTTTAATGAAACTTGAACCGCCCATTTGACCTCAAAAAGCGTGAATTGACCGTCCTTCCAGAAGGATGATTTGTGCCACATCATGTCCCCGAGCTTTCCTCAAAATTTGGGCTGAATCCAAGCCCGTATGTTGAGGATATGGCCCAAATACAGAACCTTCTCCATTCTGGCGAGCCCAGCCCAACTTTGAATTCATGGCCCAATTTCAACAAACAAATTAACTCTTTAGCTTTAGTGTCCTGAATAAAAGTTGTAGATAATTAAGTTAGGAACACTGTTACAAAATTTCAAATTCAAATAATAAATATAAAA
The DNA here is from genome assembly GCA_963277665.1 of Viscum album. Taxonomy (NCBI): domain Eukaryota; kingdom Viridiplantae; phylum Streptophyta; class Magnoliopsida; order Santalales; family Viscaceae; genus Viscum; species Viscum album. The sequence continues at coordinate 491,312,532 of OY728120.1, forward strand.
ATATTTATCTTCGAAATAATACAGTGCACTATTAAGGGTAAAACTGGAATTTTCACCAAATTTTCAAATGAATGATCAAATCCCAAATATTTTATAAATAAACATATTTAACACAATGTGAGGAAATTATATCATTTATTATCAATAAAATATTCAATAAAATAGTGTTTTATCAACTCCCCCACACTTACCCTTTTGCACACCTGGGCAAAACCTCATATCAAGTAAACATCAATATCAAATCAAAACCAATTTTAAAACACATATCTTTAAGATCAATCAATTTCACACCAAGAATAAAAAAGATATCATGCCTCATAAAAAACCTTATTTCAGGTTCTCCATTTATATCATTCAATATATTTCCACTTCATTTATCCACCCATGCACAAAACACTTACCTCGCTTGAATTTTCTCTCATCACTCAAATATCAATTTTTTTTGCAATGTTTTTCTCATCCAAACTCATACAAGGGTCACCATAGGCTTGATAGATTCCTACATCGCTACACGATGTGAGTCAAGGACATATGTTTATCATGAGGACTTTTCAGGGTTGTTCTGTGGCTTTCGGTTGGTAGGATTAAGATGTGAAAAACTCTGAGGCTGAATGAGGAGGGCTTGACTCTTTTAAAGCAAAATTGCATTAATCTAATTTTCACTTAAATATGGTCTTCTCTTCAATCCCCATAGTATCAATTCAACTCCATCATCATGAAAATTCATTAAAGGTTTACACCATTCATCATTTCAGCATAAAAAATGTCAATCTTCTCAAAGATGATTTTCTTGAAAGCTCCAGATGGGCACAGCTTTCCACCTCAATTAGAAGCTCCAGAAAAGGCACAGCTTCACTTGTCATGAAAGCTCCAGAAAAGGCACAACTTTCAATATAATGACTTTCTTTAGTAGCAAACACATCTCTTCAGAATTTAATTTTCCACCCAAAGTATCACATAATGTGGTGGCACAACACAAGACAGCTTCCCCCACACTTAAGCTCAACTAGATTATGCAATTTCACTTCAAGAGTTGGTTGGATAGGGAAAATTGGTTTGTAATGTGGCTTAACCTAACAGGATGTGCATGGCTTCTAAGGGCTACAAGGATTAAATATTCAAGGTAGGCCATTATAAAAAAAGGATTCTTTGAAAAGGGGGCTTTAATACCAAACAAATGCCTCAATCATTTAAACATATGTACCTCAAACCCTCATGTTTTGACAGGAATAGATCAAATTCTGGTTAAATCAAGTATGGTTTAGTTCTCTCAAGAAGTGAGGTGAATGTAAAGAATATGAAAATAATGGTTTAGAATCCTCACAGGAAAGTGATTTCAAATATAAAGACAGTGATATTGGCATGGGATTCAAAATTCAGCGTACTTTGCATGAAATTACTAAATATTTGAACTTGAAACAAAGTCATTTCAGCATTCATTTAAGCTTAGTTTCAAGGGGTAAATTGTTTCACTTATTGATATGGATTTAAAAATGGTGATGAGAATCATTTCAGCTCAAAAGTTTCAAAAACACACAGAAAATTGTAAAATAAACACACAAATTTTGAAAATCACACAATTTTTGTTTTTTGGTTTTTTTTAACTGGAAAACAATTGAAATTACTAAACTAAAAGGTTCCCTCCCCCACACTTAAAATATTGCATTGTCCTCAATGTGAACCCGTGAGATGATATATGCACATGAAATGCAGAATTTTTAAATAGGACAAATAATATAAAAGTGAAAGGGTTAGGAACAGCCTGATGTGATCAAGTGATGATGGGGTCATGCAGTGTGATAAAATCCACTGCATCAGAAGGATGTCCCTCAATGTATCTCTTCAAACGTTGCCCATTGACTGTAAAGCTCCTTCCATTGTCCTCTTGTGTGATCTCCACTGCACCATAAGGAAAAACATTAGACACAATATAAGGACCTAACCATCTGGAACGCAACTTACCAGGCATCAACTTCAGTCGTGAACTATAGAGAAGGACTTTCTCTCCAATATGAAACTCCCTTTGTTGGATCATTTTGTCATGAGCTGCTTTTGATCTTTCCTTGTAGAGCCTTGAGTTCTCATATGATGATAGGCGAATCTCCTTAAGCTCTTGAATTTGCAACTTCCTTTGAATTACAGCTTGGGCCAAATCCATGTTACATTTCTTTATAGCCCAATATGCCCGATGCTCGACTTCCACGGGGAGATGACACGCTTTCCCAAAAACAATCCGAAATGGGGACATACCAATGGGGGTCTTGTATGCTGTCCTATAAGCCCACAATGCATCATCCAAGCGCTTGCTCCAATCCTTCCTATTTGGCTGCACGGTTTTCTCCAAGATTTGTTTCAACTCACGATTTGAAACCTCAGCCTGGCCATTTGTTTGGGGGTGGTATGGTGTTGATGTTTTGTGTGTCACCCCATACTTCTGAAGGAGGGAAGCAAAATTCCTATTGCAAAAGTGTGTCCCTTGGTCACTGATGATGGCCTTTGGTACTCCAGACCTGCAAAAAATCTGTTCTTTGAAAAAATCCACAACAACATGAGAATCGTTAGTCCTGGTGGCCTTGGCCTCCACCCATTTACTCACATAATCGACAAAAACAAGGATATACAAGAAACCAAATGAACTAGGAAAAGGTCCCATAAAATCAATTCCCCAAACGTCAAAAATCTCACAGAATAAAATGGGTTGTTGGGGCATCTCGTGTCTTCTTGAAATGTTTCCAGTGTGTTGGCAACGAGAGCAGGACTTACAAAATACATGGGAATCATGGAATAAACTAGGCCAATATAATCCTGAGTCTAAAACCTTCCTAGCTGTCCGTTGGGGTCCAAAGTGTCCACCACAAGCAAGTGTATGACAGAAATGCAAAACAGACTCAAACTCATGATCGGGAACACACCTCCTAATGACTTGGTCACTACACATGCGCCATAGGTATGGATCATCCCACACATAATACCTAGACTCACTTTTTAATTTTTGGACTTGATGCTTCTTCAAATTTACTGGGATTTCAGAGCCAACAATGTAATTAACTAAATCAGCATACCAAGGATGCTTACCTGAGATGGTATAGAGATGCTCATCGGGGAAAGTGTCCCGAAGTGGTACCTGGTCCAAGGTGTCACCCTCTAGTGTGTGAGTAAGCCTACTCATGTGGTCTGCCACCAAATTCTCTGACCCCTTCTTGTCCTTTATCTCAAGGTCAAACTCTTGAAGAAGTAGCATCCAACGGATAAGTCGTGGCTTTGCATCTGGCTTCTTTAGGAGGTACCTCAAAGCTGCATGGTCAGAAAAAACAACTACTTTAGAGCCCAATAAATATGAACGAAATTTATCTAAAGCAAATATAACAGCAAGAAACTCCTTTTCTGTTGTGGTGTAGTTTGATTGGGCTGAATCTAGTGTCCTTGATGCATAGGCGATCACATGTGAACGTCCCTCCACCCTCTGAGATAAGACAGCTCCAACCGCGATGTTGGAGGCGTCACACATAAGCTCAAATGGAAGGTCCCACCGTGGGGGCTGTATGATCGGTGGAGTGGTCAGACACTTCTTTAGCTCATCAAATGATACCCTGCATGAATCATCAAAATTGAAGTCAATATCTTTTTGAAGCAATCGAGATAAGGGTAGAGCGATCTTACTAAAATCTCTGATGAAGCGTCGATAAAATCCAGCATGTCCAAGGAATGATCGAACATCACGCACACATGAAGGGTAGGGTAAGGATGAAATGATGTCTACCTTAGATCTATCAACCTCTATCCCATGTTTTGACACTACATGCCCTAAGACAATGCCATGCTCTACCATGAAATGACACTTTTCAAAGTTCAGGACTAGATTCTTCTCAATACAACGATTCAACACATTTTCCAAACTACTAAGACATTCATCAAATGAAGATCCATACACTGTAAAATCATCCATAAATACCTCCATGCAGGTCTCAATAAAATCAGAAAAAATACTCACCATGCATCTCTGGAAGGTACCTGGGGCATTGCAAAGTCCAAATGGCATCCTCCGATAGGCAAATGTCCCAAAGGGACAGGTGAATGTAGTCTTCTCCTGATCCTCCGGAGCTATAGGAACCTGAAAATATCCAGAAAATCCATCCAAGAAACAATAGTGTGTCTTCCCAGCTAGTCTCTCAAGCATCTGATCAATAAATGGGAGGGGGAAATGATCTTTGCGAGTGGAATGATTTAGTTTCCTATAATCAATACACACGCGCCAACTGTTTTGTACCCTCATTGGAACTAACTCATCTTTCTCATTTTTAACAACAGTAACACCACTTTTCTTAGGCACAACCTGAATAGGACTTACCCACTGAGAATCTGAAATGGGATAGATTATACCTGCCTCGAGAAATTTTTCAACCTCTTTTTTAACAACCTCCAGAAGGGTTGGATTGAGTCTCCTTTGTGGTTGCCTCACCGGTTTAGCTCCATCTTCCAAAAGAATCCTATGCATGCAAATGGAGGGGCTAATACCTGATATGTCAGCCAAGGTCCACCCGATTGCCCTGATGTTCTCCCTCAAAAGATTCAAAAGTTTTTCTTCATGTTCAAAAGAGAGATTGTTAGCAATGATAACAGGTAATTTTTCACCACTTAACAAGTATGAGTATTTGAGATTTGGTGGCAATGGCTTTAGTTCCAGTGATGGTGGCTGCTGAATGGATGGAAGCATGAGTGGCGTAGACATCTGTGCACAATCATACATATCATCTGAATGAGAGAACAATGCATCAAATCCATCAGAAAAATTAGCAGCCATATCATAATCAGAGTATACATGCTCAGAATTCTAATATGATTGGACAAATGAACCAATCCCAAGATCAGAAAGATCATGAATTAAAGGGGATGAAGTAGAATGAGACATCAAGTTGGACCCAATACTCATTATTTCATTAAGAAGTGAATAGTCCCCAAGAGATTGGGAATCAAAAATAGAGGGACTATCACATGGAGACTCAGAATGAGAGAGAAAGAATGCTGAGTGTTCCTCTGGTGGGTACTTCATAGAATCCAGGATTTTAAACCTCACGATTTCATCCCCGAATTCCATGGAAAGAGTACCCTCATGAACATTGATAATGGTCTTAGCAGTTTTGAGGAAGGGTCTACCAAGAATGATAGGGGCATGAGAACTTACCTGGTCATCTTCCATGTTTAGTACATAGAAATCAGCAGGGAAGATCATGTCCTTTACCTTTACCAACACATCTTCAAGGACACCAGCCGGATATGCTGTAGCTCTATTCGCTAGCTGCACCACTACCCTTGTAGGCTTGAGCTCACCAATCTGCAATGAAGAGAAAACAGAGTGAGGCATCACATTTATTGAAGCTCCTAAATCACAAAGAGCATCAGAGAAGTGAAACTCCCCTATGGTGCATGGGATGGTGAATGTCCCAGGATCCTTGCACTTTGTTGGCATTGCTAGAGTTGGTGTAATCAGTGCCGAGACATTCCTTCCAAGGTTGATCCTCTCATTTCCCTTGAGCCCTCTTCGATTGGTACAAAGTTCTTTTAAGAATTTGGCATACCTTGGGATTTGCTTAATGGCTTCGAGTAGAGGAATGTTGATCTCCACATGCTTGAATGTGTCCAAAACCTCCTTTTTCATTGCTTCTTCAGCCATCTTCTTGGTTTGAACAACCCTGTTTGGAAAAGGAAGTGGTTTAGGAGGAACATCATCAATCTTTTTCTTACCTTTATCTTTCTCCTTGGATTGTTCATCAGTTGGTATGGAATGTGGCTTCTCTGAAGTTGAGGTGAATCCCGGTGGAATGGTAGGTGTAGATGTATCGTTCATTTGCTTCCCACTTCTCAATGTGATGGCACTAACATTCCCCTTTGGATTTGGAGTGGGTTGGTAAGGTAGATTTCCATAATTCTTACTCACAAGTTCATGGAGGGCGGTGGCAATCTGACTCATTTGAGTCTTCAACTCTCTCAGCTCCGAACCTTGACTCTTCAGCTCATTCTGTTGATTAAGAACAATTTGCTTCAAAAGATCATCAGTATTAGAATCTAACTTTGGTGGATGATTCCCTTGTTGTTGACTTGTTGATGTTTGAGCTTCAAATCTCCTTTGGGGTTGTTGGAAACCCTGTTGGTAAGGTGGAGGCTGCTGGAAGTTTTGTTGAAAGGGGGGCCTTTGTTGTTGTCCAGAGCCATACCTCATGTCCAGATGATCTTTCCACCCTTGGTTTAATGTTGGATCAAACTTCTTTTGGGGATATGGTTGTTGTTGTTGCTGCTGAAATGGTCTCCCAGGGAACACTGCTGCACAATCTTCTGTTTCTTGGAGTTGTGGGCAACAGTCAGTCGGGTGGCTTGTCTCAGTGCAAATACCACAAGGCCTTGAAGGAGGGGGTAGAGATGTCTTTTGTGCCAATGCAATCTGCCTCACCATAGTTGTCAATTCTTCTAACTTAGTATCAATCAAATGACTTTCAAGAGAAGAAGGACTTACTTGATGTACTCCTCGAACATGTGGTGTACCTCTATCACCAAATTGTTGGGAGTTTTGGGCCATCTTGTCGATCAATGCTCGTGCAGCTACTGGTGTCTTGTCCACCAATGCTCCTCCAGCTGCAGCATCCACCATGCTCCTCTCCATGGGTGTGAGTCCTTCATAGAAGTACTGAATGAGGAGTTGCTCACTGATTTGGTGATGTGGGCAGCTTGCACACAACTTCTTGAATCTCTCCCAGTACTCATACATCGACTCTCCTTGGGCTTGCTTGATCCCCGATATCTCCTTTCGAATGGATGTTGTCCTTGATGCTGGAAAAAATCTTTGCAAGAAAAGACGTTTCAAATCATTCCAACATGTTACATCTTCAGGTTGCAAATAATACATCCAATCTTTTGCAGCTCCATCAAGTGAGAATGGGAATGCTCTTAATTTAATTTGATCTTCAGAAAAATTTCTTGGTTTTAAAGTTGAGCAAACCACATTAAATTCCTTAAGGTGTTTGTTGGGATCCTCACCAGATAAGCCATGGAACTTTGGAAGAAGGTGAATTAATCCAGATTTCAATTCAAAGTCCGATTCGAGATTTGGGTATGCAATACAATTTGGTTGATAGTTAATATCAGGTGCAGCCAATTCTCGAATGGTTCTATTAAGTTCATTTCCATTGTTTCCAGCCATTGGTTCTTGTTTTATGGTTGAATTTGAATTGCTTCCAATTTCAATGTTCTGATATTGGAGTAATTCTCCAACTAGTTGAATGTTGAAACTTCCCGTAGACTGAGAATGTCTGATTCGTTCCCTAAGGCTACGTTCAATCTCAGGGTCAAGATCTAAGAGATCTTCGGGATTAGTTCGTGTCATCAATCAATGAAAGATGAAAAGAAGGAAGGTGGACCATAGTAAAATAAAAATTAGAAGTTTGAGTTGATGGTCCAAAAAGAAGTAGAAAGAGATAAAAGAAGAAGAAGAAAGAAAAAAAAATCAGATTGGGTAAAGACGGAAGAAAGAAGAGAGGAAGAGAATTAAAATGTAAAATAAAATAAATACCTCTAGTTGGTTGAAATAATTACTTGCCTCCCCGGCAACGGCGCCAATTTGAAAGAGCGTTGTCGCACGCGCTCTCAAAAGAACTTCAAAAGTGAGTTACGTTGGATAAAACTCCAAGCACAACACTCTATGAAGCTAATGTTTAGTTTACTTGGTGTAGCATAGGGGGCTAACCAAGGTCGTCTCTCAAAGGAGGAAGTGAATTAAAACATCTTATTGGAGGTATTCTAAAAATTAAATAAAAGAGAATAAAAACACTACTAGAAAAGGATGGGGGTTGTTTATAGTTTATGAATCTAGAAGAAGTTTTCTGGAAGAAGATTGTATTTTTTTTGTTTTTAGTTTTGAAATGAATTCCGATTAAAATAACACAACAAGAAGATGTTTTTTTTAGAAAATATTTTAAAAGGCGTAATCGATCTAACTCTACCTCTTCATTTACATATTAATCATTATCATTTAAATGAATATCCACTTAATTATGATCCTCTAATTTGTTAACCCTCGAACCCTACAAGAGTTAACTTAACCACAAAGATGGAATTACTTAAACCCTAGGCTAGCTTCGGAACATGCAATCGCAGAACCCTGCTTTGATTGTTGTTCTAAGGTTAGCTTATGGTCAGTGGTTAATTAGAGCACAAATCCATTCTGTAAATGAGGATGAGTTGTGTTTAGGGATTATATTTTAACTCTACAAATTTATCCCAAGTGGTCTTGTATTACCGATTAAGCTCGCACTCTCACAATTTGCACAAAATCTCGACCTCGCGTGTTTTTGTATTAATTGTTCAATTGCTTGCTTAGTTTCTTAAAATTTAAAAACATAATTCATGGATCATATTAAGTGAATTACAGTAGGCTCAATGATTCAAAATAATTAAATGAAGAGGGTAGAAGATAGATCGATCACTAAAAATTACTCTTCCATGGGTGGCGTAATCATCGTAGAAGCGTTTTGCATGTGCAAAGGTTTATAATGGGTATAACCCAATATCGCTTCTACTCAAGAATTCCAGCCCCAAGAGGAAGATTAAGAGAAGAATAAATTTAAATAAAACAGAGGAAAAGAGAAGAAATAAAAGAAGAACAAAGAAGTTTATTACACAAACAAAACAATTACAACATGAAGGAGAGAAGGAGGCTTCGATGAGAGGATCCTTGCTTCAAGAGCTACCTCTCTTACAATGGTTGGAGAATTTGGTTGAAACCAATTCTACTCTGCCTCCAATCTCCCAATGCACGAACCAGCCTCTCCAAATGAGAAAATAACTAATTTATAGAGTGGAGGGGAGGCTAGGTTTAAAGTGGTTTCAAGTGTGAATGCAAAATCTCGGCCAAATATTTTAATGAAACTTGAACCGCCCATTTGACCTCCAAAAAGCGTTAATTGACCGGCCTTCCATAAGGATGATTTGTGCCAAATCATGTCCCAGAGCTTTCCTCAAAATTTGGGCTGAATCCAAGCCCGTATGTTGAGGATATGGCCCAAATACAGAACCTTCTCCATTCTGGCGAGCCCAGCCCAACTTTGACTTCATGGCCCAATTTCAACAACCAAATTAACTCTTTAGCTTTAGTGTCCTGAATAAAAGTTGTAGCTAATTAAGTTAGGAACACTGTTACAAAATTTCAAATTCAAATAATAAATATAAAAATATTTATCTTCGAAATAATACAGTGCACTATTAAGGGTAAAACTGGAATTTTCACCAAATTTTCAAATGAATGATCAAATCCCAAATATTTTATAAATAAACATATTTAACACAATGTGAGGAAATTATATCATTTATTATCAATAAAATATTCAATAAAATAGTGTTTTATCAACTCCCCCACACTTACCCTTTTGCACACCTGGGCAAAACCTCATATCAAGTAAACATCAATATCAAATCAAAACCAATTTTAAAACACATATCTTTAAGATCAATCAATTTCACACCAAGAATAAAAAAGATATCATGCCTCATAAAAAACCTTATTTCAGGTTCTCCATTTATATCATTCAATATATTTCCACTTCATTTATCCACCCATGCACAAAACACTTACCTCGCTTGAATTTTCTCTCATCACTCAAATATCAATTTTTTTTGCAATGTCTTTCTCATCCAAACTCATACAAGGGTCACCATAGGCTTGATAGATTCCTACATCGCTACCCGATGTGAGTCAAGGACATATGTTTATCATGAGGACTTTTCAGGGTTGTTCTGTGGCTTTCGGTTGGTAGGATTAAGATGTGAAAAAGTCTGAGGCTGAATGAGGAGGGCTTGACTCTTTTAAAGCAAAATTGCATTAATCTAATTTTCACTTAAATATGGTCTTCTCTTCAATCCCCATAGTATCAATTCAGCTCCATCATCATGAAAATTCATTAAAGGTTTACACCATTCATCATTTCAGCATAAAAAATGTCAATCTTCTCAAACATGATTTTCTTGAAAGCTCCAGATGGGCACAGCTTTCCACCTCAATTAGAAGCTCCAGAAAAGGCACAGCTTCACTTGTCATGAAAGCTCCAGAAAAGGCACAACTTTCAATATAATGACTTTCTTTAGTAGCAAACACATCTCTTCAGAATTTAATTTTCCACCCAAAGTATCACATAATGTGGTGGCACAACACAAGACAGCTTCCCCCACACTTAAGCTCAACTAGATTATGCAATTTCACTTCAAGAGTTGGTTGGATAGGGAAAATTGGTTTGTAATGTGGCTTAACCTAACAGGATGTGCATGGCTTCTAAGGGCTACAAGGATTAAATATTCAAGGTAGGCCATTATAAAAAAAGGATTCTTTGAAAAGGGGGCTTTAATACCAAACAAATGCCTCAATCATTTAAACATATGTACCTCAAACCCTCAAGTTTTGACAGGAATAGATCAAATTCTGTTTAAATCAAGTATGGTTTGGTTCTCTCAAGAAGTGAGGTGAATGTAAAGAATATGAAAATAATGGTTTAGAATCCTCACAGGAAAGTGATTTCAAATATAAAGACAGTGATATTGGCATGGGATTCAAAATTCAGCGTACTTTGCATGAAATTACTAAATATTTGAACTTGAAACAAAGTCATTTCAGCATTCATTTAAGCTTAGTTTCAAGGGGTAAATTGTTTCACTTATTGATATGGATTTAAAAATGGTGATGAGAATCATTTCAGCTCAAAAGTTTCAAAAACACACAGAAAATTGTAAAATAAACACACAAATTTTGAAAATCACACAATTTTTGTTTTTTGGTTTTTTTTTTAACTGGAAAACAATTGAAATTACTAAACTAAAAGGTTCCCTCCCCCAGACTTAAAATATTGCATTGTCCTCAATGTGAACCCGTGAGATGATATATGCACATGAAATGCAGAATTTTTAAATAGGACAAATAATATAAAAGTGAAAGGGTTAGGAACAGCCTGATGTGATCAAGTGATGATGGGGTCATGCAGTGTGATAAAATCCACTGCATCAGTAGGATGTCCCTCAATGTATCTCTTCAAACATTGCCCATTGACTGTAAAGCTCCTTCCATTGTCCTCTTGTGTGATCTCCACTACACCATAAGGAAAAACATTAGACACAATATAAGGACCTAACCATCTGGAACGCAACTTACCAGGCATCAACTTCAGTCGTGAACTATAGAGAAGGACTTTCTCTCCAATATGAAACTCCCTTTGTTGGATCATTTTGTCATGAGCTGCTTTTGATCTTTCCTTGTAGAGCCTTGAGTTCTCATATGATGATAGGCGAATCTCCTCAAGCTCTTGAATTTGCAACTTCCTTTGAATTCCAGCTTGGGCCAAATCCATGTTACATTTCTTTATAGCCCAATATGCCCGATGCTCGACTTCCACGGGGAGATGACACGCTTTCCCAAAAACAATCCGAAATGGGTACATACCAATGGGGGTCTTGTATGCTGTCCTATAAGCCCACAATGCATCATCCAAGCGCTTGCTCCAATCCTTCCTATTTGGCTGCACGGTTTTCTCCAAGATTTGTTTCAACTCACGATTTGAAACCTCAGCCTGGCCATTTGTTTGGGGGTGGTATGGTGTTGATGTTTTGTGTGTCACCCCATACTTCCGAAGGAGGGAAGCAAAATTCCTATTGCAAAAGTGTGTCCCTTGGTCACTGATGATGGCCTTTGGTACTCCAAACCTGCAAAAAATCTGTGCCTTGACAAAATCCACAACAACATGAGAATCGTCAGTCCTCGTGGCCTTGGCCTCCACCCATTTACTCACATAATCGACAGCAACAAGGATATACAAGAAACCAAATGAACTAGGAAAAGGTCCCATAAAATCAATTCCCCAAACGTCAAAAATCTCACAGAATAAAATGGGTTGTTGGGGCATCTCGTGTCTTCTTGAAATGTTTCCAGTGTGTTGGCAACGAGAGAAGGACTTACAAAATACATGGGAATCATGGAATAAACTAGGCCAATATAATCCTGAGTCTAAAACCTTCCTAGCTGTCCGTTGGGGTCCAAAGTGTCCACCACAAGCAAGTGTATGACAGAAATGCAAAACAGACTCAAACTCATGATCGGGAACACACCTCCTAATGACTTGCTCACTACACATGCGCCATAGGTATGGATCATCCCACACATAATACCTAGACTCACTTTTTAATTTTTGGACTTGATGCTTCTTCAAATTTACTGGGATTTCAGAGCCAACATTGTAATTAACTAAATCAGCATACCAAGGATGCTTACCTGAGATGGTATAGAGATGCTCATCGGGGAAAGTGTCCCGAAGTGGTACCTGGTCCAAGGTGTCACCCTCTAGTGTGTGAGTAAGCCTACTCATGTGGTCTGCCACCAAATTCTCTGACCCCTTCTTGTCCTTTATCTCAAGGTCAAACTCTTGAAGAAGTAGCATCCAACAGATAAGTCGTGGCTTTGCATCTGGCTTCTTTAGGAGGTACCTCAAAGCTGCATGGTCAGAAAAAACAACTACTTTAGAGCCCAATAAATATGAACGAAATTTATCTAAAGCAAATATAACAGCAAGAAACTCCTTTTCTGTTGTGGTGTAGTTTGATTGGGCTGAATCTAGTGTCCTTGATGCATAGGCGATCACATGTGAACGTCCCTCCACCCTCTGAGATAAGACAGCTCCAACCGCGAAGTTGGAGGCGTCACACATAAGCTCAAATGGAAGGTCCCACCGTGGGGGCTGTATGATCGGTGGAGTGGTCAGACACTTCTTTAGCTCATCAAATGATACCCTGCATGAATCATCAAAATTGAAGTCAATATCTTTTTGAAGCAATCGAGATAAGGGTAGAGCGATCTTACTAAAATCTCTGATGAAGCGGCGATAAAATCCAGCATGTCCAAGGAATGATCGAACATCACGCACACATGAAGGGTAGGGTAAGGATGAAATGATGTCTACCTTAGATCTATCAACCTCTATCCCATGTTTTGACACTACATGCCCTAAGACAATGCCATGCTCTACCATGAAATGACACTTTTCAAAGTTCAGGACTAGATTCTTCTCAATACAACGATTCAACACATTTTCCAAACTACTAACTCATTCATCAAATGAAGATCCATACACTGTAAAATCATCCATAAATACCTCCATGCAGGTCTCAATAAAATCAGAAAAAATACTCACCATGCATCTCTGGAAGGTACCTGGGGCATTGCAAAGTCCAAATGGCATCCTCCGATAGGCAAATGTCCCAAAGGGACAGGTGAATGTAGTCTTCTCCTGATCCTCCGGAGCTATAGGAACCTGAAAATATCCAGAAAATCCATCCCAGAAACAATAGTGTGTCTTCCCAGCTAGTCTCTCAAGCATCTGATCAATAAATGGGAGGGGGAAATGATCTTTGCGAGTGGAATGATTTAGTTTCCTATAATCAATACACACGCGCCAACTGTTTTGTACCCTCATTGGAACTAACTCATCTTTCTCATTTTTAACAACAGTAACACCACTTTTCTTAGGCACAACCTGAATAGGACTTACCCACTGAGAATCTGAAATGGGATAGATTATACCTGCCTCGAGCAATTTTTCAACCTCTTTTTTAACAACCTCCAGAAGGGTTGGATTGAGTCTCCTTTGTGGTTGCCTCACCGGTTTAGCTCCATCTTCCAAAAGAATCCTATGCATGCAAATGGAGGGGCTAATACCTGATATGTCATCCAAGGTCCACCCGATTGCCCTGATGTTCTCCCTCAAAAGATTCAAAAGTTTTTCTTCATGTTCAAAAGAGAGATTGTTAGCAATGATAACAGGTAATTTTTCACCACTTAACAAGTATGAGTATTTGAGATTTGGTGGCAATGGCTTTAGTTCCAGTGATGGTGGCTGCTGAATGGATGGAAGCATGAGTGGCGTAGACATCTGTGAACAATCATACATATCATCTGAATGAGAGAACAATGCATCAAATCCATCAGAAAAATTAGCAGCCATATCATAATCAGAGTATACATGCTCAGAATTCGAATATGATTGGACAAATGAACCAATCCCAAGATCAGAAAGATCATGAATTAAAGGGGATGAAGTAGAATGAGACATCAAGTTGTACCCAATACTCATTATATCATTAAGAAGTGAATAGTCCCCAAGAGATTGGGAATCAAAAATAGAGGGACTATCACATGGAGACTCAGAATGAGAGAGAAAGAATGCTGAGTGTTCCTCTGGTGGGTACTTCATAGAATCCAGGATTTTAAACCTCACGATTTCATCCCCGAATTCCATGGAAAGAGTACCCTCATGAACATTGATAATGGTCTTAGCAGTTTTGAGGAAGGGTCTACCAAGAATGATAGGGGCATGAGAACTTACCTGGTCATCTTCCATGTTTAGTACATAGAAATCAGCAGGGAAGATCATGTCCTTTACCTTTACCAACACATCTTCAAGGACACCAGCCGGATATGATGTAGCTCTATTCGCTAGCTGCACCACTACCCTTGTAGGCTTGAGCTCACCAATCTGCAATGAAGAGAAAACAGAGTGAGGCATCACATTTATTGAAGCTCCTAAATCACAAAGAGCATCAGAGAAGTGAAACTCCCCTATGGTGCATGGGATGGTGAATGTCCCAGGATCCTTGCACTTTGTTGGCATTGCTAGAGTTGGTGTAATCAGTGCCGAGACATTCCTTCCAAGGTTGATCCTCTCATTTCCCTTGAGCCCTCTTCGATTGGTACAAAGTTCTTTTAAGAATTTGGCATACCTTGGGATTTGCTTAATGGCTTCGAGTAGAGGAATGTTGATCTCCACACGCTTGAATGTGTCCAAAACCTCCTTTTGCATTGCTTCTTCAGCCATCTTCTTGGTTTGAACAACCCTGTTTGGAAAAGGAAGTGGTTTAGGAGGAACGTCATCAATCTTTTTCTTACCTTTATCTTTCTCCTTGGATTGTTCATCAGTTGGTATGGAATGTGGCTTCTCTGAAGTTGAGGTGAATCCCGGTGGAATGGTAGGTGTAGATGTATCGTTCATTTGCTTCCCACTTCTCAATGTGATGGCACTAACATTCCCCTTTGGATTTGGAGTGGGTTGGGAAGGTAGATTTCCAGAATTCTTACTCACAAGTTCATGGAGGGCGGTGGCAATCTGACTCATTTGAGTCTTCAACTCTCTCAGCTCCGAACCATGACTCTTCAGCTCATTCTGT
This sequence comes from Viscum album, assembly GCA_963277665.1. Lineage (NCBI taxonomy): Eukaryota > Viridiplantae > Streptophyta > Magnoliopsida > Santalales > Viscaceae > Viscum > Viscum album. The sequence continues at coordinate 491,327,772 of OY728120.1, forward strand.
TGATTAAGAACAATTTGCTTCAAAAGATCATCAGTATTAGAATCTAACTTTGGTGGATGATTCCCTTGTTGTTGACTTGTTGATGTTTGAGCTTCAAATCTCCTTTGGGGTTGTTGGAAACCCTGTTGGTAAGGTGGAGGCTGCTGGAAGTTTTGTTGAAAGGGGGGCCTTTGTTGTTGTCCAGAGCCATACCTCATGTCCAGATGATCTTTCCACCCTTGGTTGAATGTTGGATCGAACTTCTTTTGGGGATATGGTTGTTGTTGTTGCTGCTGAAATGGTCTCCCAGGGAACACTGCTGCACAATCTTATGTTTCTTGGAGTTGTGGGCAACAGTCAGTCGGGTGGCTTGTCTCAGTGCAAATACCACAAGGCCTTGAAGGAGGGGGTAGAGATGTCTTTTGTGCCAATGCAATCTGCCTCACCATAGTTGTCAATTCTTCTAACTTAGTATCAATCAAATGACTTTCAAGAGAAGAAGGACTTACTTGATGTACTCCTCGAACATGTGGTGTACCTCTATCACCAAATTGTTGGGAGTTTTGGGCCATCTTGTCGATCAATGCTCGTGCAGCTACTGGTGTCTTGTCCACCAATGCTCCTCCAGCTGCAGCATCCACCATGCTCCTCTCCATGGGTGTGAGTCCTTCATAGAAGTACTGAATGAGGAGTTGCTCACTGATTTGGTGATGTGGGCAGCTTGCACACAACTTCTTGAATCTCTCCCAGTACTCATACATCGACTCTCCTTGGGCTTGCTTGATCCCTGATATCTCCTTTCGAATGGATGTTGTCCTTGATGCTGGAAAAAATCTTTGCAAGAAAAGACGTTTCAAATCATTCCAACATGTTACATCTTCAGGTTGCAAATAATACATCCAATCTTTTGCAGCACCATCAAGTGAGAATGGGAATGCTCTTAATTTAATTTGATCTTCAGAAACATTTCTTGGTTTTAAAGTTGAGCAAACCACATTAAATTCCTTAAGGTGTTTGTTGGGATCCTCACCAGATAAGCCATGGAACTTTGGAAGAAGGTGAATTAATCCAGATTTCAATTCAAAGTCCGATTCGAGATTTGGGTATGCAATACAATTTGGTTGATAGTTAATATCAGGTGCAGCCAATTCTCGAATGGTTCTATTAAGTTCATTTCCATTGTTTCCAGCCATTGGTTCTTGTTTTATGGTTGAATTTGAATTGCTTCCAATTTCAATGTTCTGATATTGGAGTAATTCTCCAACTAGTTGAATGTTGAAACTTCCCGTAGACTGAGAATGTCTGATTCGTTCCCTAAGGCTACGTTCAATCTCAGGGTCAAGATCTAAGAGATCTTCGGGATTAGTTCGTGTCATCAATCAATGAAAGATGAAAAGAAGGAAGGTGGACCATAGTAAAATAAAAATTAGAAGTTTGAGTTGATGGTCCAAAAAGAAGTAGAAAGAGATAAAAGAAGAAGAAGAAAGAAAAAAAAAATCAGATTGGGTAAAGACGGAAGAAAGAAGAGAGGAAGAGAATTAAAATGTAAAATAAAATAAATACCTCTAGTTGGTTGAAATAATTACTTGCCTCCCCGGCAACGGCGCCAATTTGAAAGAGTGTTGTCGCACGCGCTCTCAAAAGAACTTCAAAAGTGAGTTACGTTGGATAAAACTCCAAGCACAACACTCTATGAAGCTAATGTTTAGTTTACTTGGTGTAGCATAGGGGGCTAACCAAGGTCGTCTCTCAAAGGAGGAAGTGAATTAAAACATCTTATTAGAGGTATTCTAAAAATTAAATAAAAGAGAATAAAAACACTACTAGAAAAGGATGGGGGTTGTTTATAGTTTATGAATCTAGAAGAAGTTTGCTGGAAGAAGATTGTATTTTTTTTGTTTTTAGTTTTGAAATGAATTCCGATTAAAATAACACAACAAGAAGATGTTTTTTTTAGAAAATATTTTAAAAGGCGTAATCGATCTAACTCTACCTCTTCATTTACATATTAATCATTATCATTTAAATGAATATCCACTTAATTATGATCCTCTAATTTGTTAACCCTCGAACCCTACAAGAGTTAACTTAACCACAAAGATGGAATTACTTAAACCCTAGGCTAGCTTCGGAACATGCAATCGCAGAACCCTGCTTTGATTGTTGTTCTAAGGTTAGCTTATGGTCAGTGGTTAATTAGAGCACAAATCCATTCTGGAAATGAGGATGAGTTGTGTTTAGGGATTATATTTTAACTCTACAAATTTATCCCAAGTGGTCTTGTATTACCGATTAAGCTCGCACTCTCACAATTTGCACAAAATCTCGACCTCGCGTGTTTTTGTATTAATTGTTCAATTGCTTGCTTAGTTTCTTAAAATTTAAAAACATAATTCATGGATCATATTAAGTGAATTACAGTAGGCTCAATGATTCAAAATAATTAAATGAAGAGGGTAGAAGATAGATCGATCACTAAAAATTACTCTTCCATGGGTGGCGTAATCATCGTAGAAGGGTTTTGCATGTGCAAAGGTTTATAATGGGTATAACCCAATATCGCTTCTACTCAAGAATTCCAGCCCCAAGAGGAAGATTAAGAGAAGAATAAATTTAAATAAAACAGAGGAAAAGAGAAGAAATAAAAGAAGAACAAAGAAGTTTATTACACAAACAAAACAATTACAACATGAAGGAGAGAAGGAGGCTTCGATGAGAGGATCCTTGCTTCAAGAGCTACCTCTCTTACAATGGTTGGAGAATTTGGTTGAAACCAATTCTCCTCTGCCTCCAATCTCCCAATGCACGAACCAGCCTCTCCAAATGAGAAAATCACTAATTTATAGAGTGGAGGGGAGGCTAGGTTTAAAGTGGTTTCAAGTGTGAATGCAAAATCTCGGCCAAATATTTTAATGAAACTTGAACCGCCAATTGGACCTCCAAAACGCATGAATTGACCGGCCTTCCAGAAGGATGATTTGTGCCACATCATGTCCCCGAGCTTTCCTCAACATTTGGGCTGAATCCAAGCCCGTATGTTGAGGATATGGCCCAAATACAGAACCTTCTCCATTCTGGCGAGCCCAGCCCAACTTTGACTTCATGGCCCAATTTCAACAACCAAATTAACTCTTTAGCTTTAGTGTCCTGAATAAAAGTTGTAGATAATTAAGTTAGGAACACTGTTACAAAATTTCAAATTCAAATAATAAATATAAAAATATTTATCTTCGAAATAATACAGTGCACTATTAAGGGTAAAACTGGAATTTTCACCAAATTTTCAAATGAATGATCAAATCCCAAATATTTTATAAATAAACATATTTAACACAATGTGAGGAAATTATATCATTTATTATCAATAAAATATTCAATAAAATAGTGTTTTATCAATAGATAAAGAGATGGTGGAGTGTGAGGTAACTATATTAAATAAAGAACATGATATAGTAGAGGATACTAGAATAGTACATTGTACTATAGATGGTCTAACACTTTGATCCTTGGGTATCAGCTGTAAAGAATATAATTGGCATAATCCTTGGCCCAAGGCTAAAACAAGACTACCCATAGTATGATCAATCTATTTGTGTTTATGATATGGTGTTGGGATACAATGACCATGAACTTCTACCCATCTTGAACAACTGGTGATACTCTGACTGAAAATCATTATTTTCATCATTTTCTAAAGAACAGTTGGAGGGTTTTGGGTACCCATTACAGGACTTCACCACATCCACACACCACATCAAAACATCCAACTCCAATTCGAAAATAAAATTTTCAAAACCAAAATCAACACGACAGACCCTCGAGCCGCGTACCTACCAACGTACCACAGACCTATCAGCGCACCTTCCAAACACCTACCATCAAGCCCCGCCTCGGTCCATGATCTATCACCACGTGCCACAATTCAAAATAAGAGGATGGCGGAACCATCAACCGTCATCGTCTCCGAATCACTTTCCCTTGAGCCACAATTCCCACCATCATCGTAGAACCATCCCGCATAGCAACAAATTCGTACAAACTAGGAAAAAATCCATAACAATCCATAAAATTCCTCAAACCCTCACATAGAAAATGAAATGAGTGAAAGAAAAAACATCAGGCATGCCTCCGACGAAGCACCATTACCAAATCAAACTCACCAGCGCAGAAGTCGCCATCCTCGTCGAAGCACCATCGCCAAATAAAACTCACCGACGCAGAAAAGGCCATCCAAAAAACCATCCAGAAAGAAATATTGAAAAAGAACATCCAAAGAACATCACCAAATCTTCGGTAGATAGAATCCTGAACAAAAGACTAGGAGAAAATCTCATCGCCACCTTCAGATCTGCACCCAAATGCCAGATCTACCTGAATCCTACATGGAATACGCTGAAATCAATGGAAACCCCATATCACAGCACCTGAAACCCACACCCTATACCTGCATCTTTCCACCTTACGAAACCCTAGCTGGATCCGAAGCTAGAGCAGAGATATGGTCACATATAGATGAAAATCTCCGAGGATGTTGAAGATCCTGTGCAATGTTGATATTGGGAGAGAGAAAATCGCAAGCGCGCGGACGAGAGAGATAGGAGGAGAACCTACCCATAAAGGTGGAGCTTCTACGGATCCTATTACACTAGAAACAAATTGAAAGGTCTAACTAAATCTATAATGATTCCACTATATGGAAAAAAGAACAATAATCCATCAGGTCTCTATCGCACTGAGGCTTTAGTTTCCCCTTCCATCCATATTGATGATATATATTGCAACTTCCAGTGTAGTAACTTTGGCAGCCATTACTCTGACATGAAACCGCATGGGATCGCTCTCTTATACAAGAAGAACTAATATCCTACCATGAAACTGATCTTAAATGACCAATACTATCACATTTTCCAATTTTGTTTCCTATTTATAAGAGCATGATTTAAGAGCTAAGAGAAAATATGTTGGAAAAAGACTTTCACTGAGTATTATTGGATTACTAGAGACCATCCTCAAAGAATCTATTATGAAAATGATCATCTCCATCTAGAAGCAGTTCAAAGCATTGCAACTAAGTAAAACACAATGAGAACTCCATGAATAACATAACACCCTTATATAGATTCATGAACTCTCTAGATCAGTTATCTCTCAATGTCTGAGGAAATAAGTGATCATAGAATATAGTCTAGAAATAATCCCAAAACATGACCTGATGATGACCAGCCTTGGAAATCACATCCCACCAGCACTTGGATGTATCATGAAACAAGTGGATAGAAATATTAAGCCTTTGGTCTGGATGTATCTCCAAATTCCCAAAGATATGTAGAGTGTACTCTAGCCAAGACTCAACAACGTATGAACCTTCAACACCCAAGAAGGTGGGAGGATGCTGTTGCTGGAACACATGAGTTAGATCAGCCATTGTAGGTATAGGTCATGGAGCACCCTACATGGACTAAATCAGATGTAGGAAACTCTCAAAAATATGAGAATTAATTCCTATATCAGGTATAATAGAATGTTCATCAAGTGGAAATCTTGGTGGTAAGACTGGAAGCTCAAGGCCTACCAAGTATGAAACATGGTGATCTCCATCGTCCCAGTGCTCGACACAAGGACACCCTGTTGGAATTGGACTAAAAATGACATGAACACACCATAGAAAACGATTAAATCAGATATATACAACAATAGAAGTATAACACAAGAATAAGGGTTCACTACCCAAGGAATATTAGCCCAACTACCCACTTAGAAGGCTAGGTATTCGTATGTTTTCATGTTAAATAATAAGGATTATAGTAAGTGAAGGATCAACTATAACTTACATCTTCATTTACTAGAAACAACATCACTTTATAAATAAATATTTCAAATTTTTATGTTTTATTTTATTATAAACTAATGACAATGTCTGATTATAACATACTGGAAGTCCTAGTTAATCATGGATGATACTCCTTATCACTATAATGAAAACCCATTTAAATAATGTAATAGGTTATAATAATTTATTGAATAAAAAAACTTCCCATCCAAACCCACAAGTCCCCATACACCTCAAGAATTGAAACTTGAAATCACCCAATCATAGCAAAAGAGTAGCACAAAAATATATATTTAATAAGGCTCTCTCCATAATCACAAGAAACCTATTAAATGTAGGAAGTGAAATGATCCTTTATGGAATGGAATATGCATGGCATGTAAAATATAGGTGCCTAAAATGATACATTATACAATACTCATTTTTCACATATAATTAGTAAAAGGATGAAATAAATCCCCCATTAGAATAATAATAATAACCATCATTCAACATGTGAATCCCCTAACGGTGAATTGATATCAAATATAATAGGAAAAATCATAACAATAAACATTATTCAAGATACTTAGTATTTACCAAAATCATGGGTTAGTTGTGCCCAAGAAAGACACATAACTAATTTCTATGAATTACCAATCTCATGTTTATTGTCTCTAATTAGTAAACCAAGAAAGGAACCTCTCTGATACCACTTTGTAACATACAGAACCAAGATTCCACTCAAAGGTTCCTTATGCTCGGTTGGCCACATGGCCTCAAGCATATCCACTTGAATGAAAGAGGCCACCGACTAACAACGAGGGCCTAGTGTGTGTCTGTGGGGAGACTATGACCTCATTACCATCGTGTTTCACAGGTGATAAATGTAATAATAGGTAAATAGTGTAAAAAATATAAACATACGGAACAAAATACTCACAAAGGAATATTAAATAATAGAATTAAATGATAACAATAATCCAAAGCTAATGATACATTTCATATCACTATAAAACAAGAAAACAAGAATACTAGGTAGCAGATAATAAATACTATACCAATGTATAAAAATGAAACCAAAAAAATATTATTATCCCAAGGTCCTACTCGATCATCATATTCCATGCTCCATCATAAGTAAGAGATAAATATCAGTTTTCCAACATAGGATGCTCCCCTTTTTTGACTCCCACATATATGTAATCTACTAGGGTAGCAATGGTGGCATAGATAGGGTATGAGATAAATCTCAGAAGGTTATCACCAATGGTGTCTATAGCATCCAATCTGTGTATTATAAACTAAAACAATGTGACAACATGCATTTATAAATGTAAATTAGTATAATAACATAAATACCCATATACCCGCTTCATCCTCAATTGGTGTCTGAACATGTAATAATTTCATTAATTAATTTTTTTTCTAGTTTATATAACTATGTAATGTGAGTTATAACCAGCCTAATATACCGAAATGATAATAACAATAATGGATCCAAGATATAACAAGGCATCCATGATGACGATAATCAGGAAGAGGATATAAGGTAATAACAGATGAATCCTTGATCTTAGGGGTCGAGCTCACTCAGTGATATACTATAGTCTAGAAAAAGGGACACGAGTGTAATAAAAGTGGTTTCACGAAAGACATTCCACAATAATGTAATTCTATCAATGTTTAAGGAATTCCTCCATGGTAGAATGTGATAAGCAGTAAAGGACCCAAGGGAGTATCAAAGGTGTCTCATGTCTATATATGTTACATTGGATCCAAGGATTGTATCCAATTAATCCTATAATAATAATGGATTGATCCTAAAGTGTCAAACCAGGCATCCAAATTTAGAAAAGGATCGAGTTCTAAAGTGGGTATCAACCTTGGCAGCCGACATCCCTGAATCAAAATGACGTCTAGGAGTGGTCAAGGAATTTCCTCAATAATCCAAGGTTAGATTGATTATGACCACTCCTACAATGATTTCAAGGTCCATATATAATATTCAACTTATTATTTATTAAATATTTAATTGAGTCCATGTAATACCCATGATGTTTAACAATCCATTTGGTTTAATATGTTTTTTATATTATTTTGACATGGTTAATAAGGTATTGAATAATTTAGTTCATTTAATCCATAATAAATTTATTTTGTTCACTCCACTTCCTTCCATAAGAATGGGAAGGTGTGTTATAGACAAGCAGCCATGTCTTTAAAAAAATTTAATTATACTATTCCATATAAATAGCACACTTTCTAATTAACCATTTAAATGTAAATTAATTTACTCGAACACTTACCTTAGAGAGTTAAATTGACAACCACACATGTAATAGCCATTAAAAATCATTGATTTAGTTAAAAAATCACCTTTATCATGGTTGATTCATGGAACACCTGAACAGTGGTGCATATAATCACAAAGAAACACTAAAGGAATAATTAAGGAAAACACCCTACATAGGGTGGTCGACATTGATGTTGTAACCTCCAACAATGGATTATATATTTTAGAAGTGTCTTATAATAATATTTTAATTACTATAATAAAGGAACATGGATTAAGAAGTCTTTGATCGACGAAATTGGTGTGCACACACGACAATTTATATAATGAAGAAACTTAAGGGATGTGTAATAGATTAAATACCTTTGGCTCGTAAAACTATCATTATACTGTATCAAAATTTAGTTTGACTTATATTGCAATAGATATGAATAATGAATCAAATATCAAAAAAATAGGGAATATGAGCCTACATCATAATTGTGTCATCGATGGGAATAATAACAATGAACAAGTAAATAGGAATCAATAACTTACTGATGTGCATCCAAACCGATGAACGAGGACCAAATAAGAGTTCATATGGTGATATGGGATCAAAGTATATGAAATATGGAATTGTTTACTCAAATAGGGAGCATAGATCATTTTCTTTTTGTTTGAGAGAAATGAGAGGATGAAAGTGTTAAAATATTTCATTAAGGGCATTTTCAAAAAATTTCGAAAACATGGGTTACCGTGTTCGGCTGTGTGGTTGGAAAAACTACATGAAAAACATACATATGGAAGTAAATCAAGATGTTACCTACATGGTTAGGCCAAAAAGTGTGAGAAACCATGTTCCAACCATTCGAAATGGAATAATAAAAAAATGAAAACCATCCGCACGACTGTGCTATCAAATATTCATGGTTTCCTCTATCCGTGAAACAACATATTGATCACTATAATTCCCCACATGGTTATTAGTAGCCATGATAAATGGATTAAATTACTTCTATTAAGCATGTGACATGTCAGTTTTTCCCAGTATATGGGGTTTCGAGCTCTGAACAATCCCAAGACACCCCTATAACATCTAAAATCCCATTATTCATCCGTATTTGGTTCCAAATAAAGAATTAGAAAAAATTTAAAAGGATCCATACATTATTGAAAATATGGGTTCATACAATGAGACCCTGATTCATAATGTCCTAAAAGGAAATATACAGTAAGGTGTTTGCCTATGATCGTATCTCGTTAAAAATACTATTCTGAAAATGACTCGCCTTGGCTACCTCATTAGCTGCGAAGGATGGAGGAAAAAACTACGTGTCCCTGAAATGTATAGAATAGTCCATCACTATCCCATAATCCTTTGATAGATTCTTGTAATTGCATGGATTCTCATCCCTAAATGTTTCTGGATAGAAGTGGATTGAAAAATTCACATCAAATTCCTTCCTAGTGATCTCATATTTCTAATCAATATGGTTCACAATGTCCCAAAAATGATTGGATGGTCCATGCAGCATGTATGTATCCATATTCACCCTCTAATAAGTGGGTGTCTCAAGTAGATTAAATTTTTTCAATAAAAACTCAATCTAGAACTCATCTTCAGGGGTACCTCCCTCCACAGTGAACAAATGTGGGTGTTGCAGATAAAACTCTCTTTTCATCTCATACATTCAAATTACGGTTCAAACAGACTCCATCTCCATGGGTAAAATGACCCTTAATAAGATATAATAGATCTTACCACCCATCATATTCTTAATTGTTTCTGGAAGCTCTGACTTAACTACTTTAGGAGTGTGTTGATTACTACTTTCAGAATCCTCAACTCAAAGACGAGGAAGAGTTATTTTCTCTAAAATAAAAACACACTCCTAAGAACACTAGATAAATATCATGGTCAACATCAACAGGTGATAAAAATAGTCAATCATTAGATCATGGTCTCTTTAAATGAATGTTAACAAGTGAGTTGATGTGACATAATAATTCTTTCATTTCATTTATCTTATATAACCTGAATATCATTTCATAGTTCATATAAGAAAATATATCACATGCAGTAAATATGTCCATATCATGTAAAATTAATTTCAAAATATATACCTATATACCTATCCTTAATCATTCATACTCATATCATTACATACCAATACACGAGTATAGATATTAATAAACAATAAAATCACACAACATTTGAATCACCAATGATGAAATAACATCAACTATAACAAGTGAAAAAATGATATAAAATCCCATCCCAGGGTACTCAGAATTTCCCATGTATATGGGTCATCTAATCAAATGAACAAGATCATTTCTAAGTCCTGACATGTTCCTAATAACCTTTATAACATTCAAAAATAGTAAGAAAACACAAAAGAGACCCTGAGACCTCTAATACAAATTTATAACTTCCATCGGACTGATATTCTCTCATATGGCCAAATCAAGTAGGTTACTGGACATCAAGTGTGCCTCCTTGTATGCCTGAGGCTTCCAACAACCAGTGGGGTTTTTGACAACATGGTGGGTAGACTATACCCCCTATAATAAGTTACAATATAGTGGAAATAAAAAATACCAGAGTAATAGAAAATAGACGAAAGAATACAACATACAAATGAAGGATAAAGGATGAACGAAACCAAACAAATAATGATAAACAATTTAATGCGAGACTAAAATGTAACTAAATGAAATGCTGGAATTCACTCAGATAAAATAAAAATTTGAAAAAATAAAATCAAAATACCATAGTCTAGAATCACATATCAATCCTATCTTCAATATCTAACCCATTCAATAAGAAAAAACCAACAACAAGATCCCTTGACCATGTCCAAACCTGCACCCATAAAATCTTCTAGGTTATCCAATGATAGCCTCGGTAGGATGTGAGTAAAAATCTTTAGGTCAACACCACCATGTTTAAAAAAAACTATTATGATAAAAAGTGCATGCAATAAAATAGTAACGGGTTATTATTTAATCAATTAATACACCACATAAAATAAAATTTCCAACAATCAGTTCTAGGTTGACACTCAGGTCTAACCAAACACTCTTTTTCTCCAAGAAAGATGTCTTTGTCACATTACTGATCATCTTTCATCTAGATATATCACTATTAACATGTCTTAAGAATCCCAATTGGGCTCCATATGAATTACCATTCTATATTCCCTTATTTCTTTCTTGGGTGCAATATAGTGGCCATGGGAAACTAACCATCTCATACTAAAATCCATGAGAATTCCCATACTGGAGTCACTTTCATCTTCCTTGGGAATAATACCATGCAAAGGGGAAAGTAACCATCTCATAGTAGACTCCATAAAAATTCATATCCTAGATTCACTTATTTCTTCCCATGTTCACATTATAAGGGGAGAATCTCATCTCAAGTTGTGGGTTCTCCTGTTCTTGGATGAACCACTAGTGCTACATCTCATGAGATAGTGGTCCAAGTCCTAATTAATCCTAATATATATATATATGTAACCGTGTATACCTTTCATCACCATTCAGATCACATTCCTATTACGTTAATTTATCTTATTCTATTAATCTAGAATATATTCTAAATTGATATATCATCCTATGATGGGATAAATCACTACAATTAAACCACACCATGTTTCCATTTATCTTAATTTATTTTCCAAATCTAAAAATAATGACAACTCAATTCAAATTGTTATACCAAAACCCAACATTCAGAATTACCTATTCAATTTAATATCAAGGTAAGACTCACCACATGGGTGGATGAAATCCCGAACTCAATGATAATGAACCATGTGGGGTCCAATGGGAGGTCTAATAAATTAATTATTATGAAAAATAGATTTAATAAATTATTTGGATCATGTGAAAAGTATGTTATTAAGATCACAATTATTTCATATACCTAGATATTTAGAAAAAAATTTAGGGTAAATATTTAGACCACATACCTTAATCCAGTTATCATAGAAACATCCACAATGAGGAACACACCTGGACAAATGAAGGTGAAAGAGATAAAAAATGAAATCATTGATCTCACAAACATTCAGATAAAAAACCCAATTCAATTGTTGATAGGATATCACACTACCATAATAGAGGGTATTAAAATAAAAGAGAAAACCATATAGAGGGAACTTACTGGTGTTGGAACTCTTGAATGAGTTGTCTGGAAGGGAAGGAATCACCTAAAAATATCATGGAGTCACCCTAAGGTAGAAGAGGCTAAAAAATGAAATATGAAAGAGTTGGGAATGAAACCTGTTATAAACCCGTTTTTATTGATTAATTCATTCCATGAAACCCTTTCAAGGTGTTTATTCAATATAATTTTAAAAATGTATCACCTTAGGTTAAAAATACACCGATCCAAATTTTCAATGTGTTTAATAAATTCATGGATTGTAAAATATTATTGACCTAAAACTATTTAATGGATTGTTCTGAGTGATAATATTCATGTCTTTTATTTCGTACATGGTGTGAGTATTTCCTACAGGAAGAATTCACTATTGTTTCCTACAGAAATCCCAAAAAGCCTTCCACTCCTCCCAAGCTTGAGGAGAACACCTTTGATACCTTATACACATTTATACCAAGAAAAACATAATTCAAATTAAATCCCTGAACATTAGTTTATATCCTACAAAAGGCTCTACATACCCAAAATAAACTCAACCACCATGGTTTAAGATAATAAAATCCCAATTTAAAAAGATCAAACCAAAAACAGTCAATGATGGATGTACCTAAAAAACAAGAGATCTTACAACCAAGCTATTAAATTTCAGTAAATGAATAATATAAAGAACTTTATTAAATATATATTGATTTTCTACTCAATATAATTTTTTTATAAATTCTAATTAAAAAATTAATCAAGCTTTAGTAAAGTAATTTTATTTCTCAAAAATATATTTTCATAACAAATAATTTTTATATATTTTTGGGAGAAAATATTATAATTAATTTATAGAACATTTTGAAAATATTTCTAATAAAATGAAATCAAAATTTTTAAATAAACTTTTGAAAATTATTTAGGGTGAAATTTTGTGTTTTTTCAGAAAATATTGATTTATTTAGTGAATAGTGAAAAATATCATTTTTTTGTTAAAATATCTATTTCATTTAAAAAAATTAATTTATAGGTTCCATTATGTTTTAATACAATTTAAATTATAATAATTAATATTTATAAATATTTTATGAACATAACTTTTTTTGAGTCATCTTCATATTGGATTTTAGTTTAAGTTAATTATTAGTTTTACACCTGTGATTTTTTAGAAAAAACACTATAAAGTGCATAATGTTAATCCTTTTGGATTAAATAAAAAAATCCCTAATAATGAATCATATGAACGAAATTTATAGATTATATATCTATATTTATGAATTTAAATTTAAATAAATATCTTTGATAGACATAATTCTAATAAAAAATTATCTTTTTCTTAAATAATACACTTCTTAAAAACCCCCTCCTTGGTCGCATCTGCAACATTAATTTTAAATTAACGTTTTACAATTATGTCAAATAAATTTGTTAAATTTTATTAAGTATTTGTAATATGAATAATTTATAATATCTATTAATTTTAACTTAATTTTTGGTCATAATGAATAATGAAAATGGTAAAAATATTTTAACGCAATTAAGGTAAAACCATATTTACTAGAGAGTGGGGGTTAAACTGAATGGATAAGGATTAAAATGACCCAAAAAACTGTATAAAATACATTTTATAGAGATATTTAAACCTTATAATTTATTATTCTCAATAAGGGTCTATTTTGAGGCCTTGTGGCATGTGAAAAAACCTAGGTACACTATTTTATTTTAAAAAATTACAAGTGTTCCACCCACTAGACTTATAAAAGGATTCTACCTCTCCTATCCTCTTCACACAATCAAAGCCATTTTTATCATCCAATTACTAACCAAATGTATTAATTAATTCCCTACGCACATCTTATATCCCTTATTTTGATCATAAATCTATCCAAAGAAGTGTTTTGGCGCTTACCTTACGAGGTTTTCCGAAAAGAGGCATCATGCTTAAATGAGAATTTTTATTTCATTTCTTCATCCCCATCCTTCAAATATTATTAAATTATTCTTGTATAATAAAACCATAGTATAAAATATACTGATATTTTATTATGTTTATTTCATTACCTAATTCCATATCCTTTTCCATCAAATAGGATACAAAATCATCATTCGTTTGTATAGTGGACTACCTCCTTATGAACATATATATTTCATTTCCATTATCACCTCTCAAAACTTGTTATAATGATGTATTTAAAGTATATATATTATATATATAACATATTTATACTCATTTATTTATTATATAACTTATAGCACCTTAATTTCAATTTCATTGGGGATATGATAGCATTTCTCATTTTTATAAAAGACAACTACCTCATGAAGTTATGTGATTCCTTTTTCACTAATGATTTACTTGGAATGTAATAAGGATAAATATAATGAATAAATATGTTATATATAATACATAATTATAATACTAATGAAATATTTATCATTATTAAAATAGTGTATATCATTATTTATCAAACACTGAAAAATTATAATATCGTTCATGTGTACGTGTAGACTACCGCCTCCACCAAACGATGTGACTATATTATATTCACAAAATTAAATTTATGATATATATATGTATATTTAGAAAAATAATATGCTATTAATTATATTATTATAATTATATGAGGATAAATAATACATAACTTCTTTCTATAATGTTCATTGAAAAATGGAAATGTTACCAATGAGTACATACAACATACCGTGTGCATTATTGTATCATAATTAATTTTTTATAACTATATTTCATGATTTTTAAAGATATAATTTACATATAAATATGATAATTATTTCATTATTATTATTTTTTATATTTTTAAATAATAACCTCTTTGACCATGGTCAACACACCAAAGCCATTTTAGAAATAATGAATTAATATCCTAAAATCACCTGATGTGGAATTAATTGATTAAGTATTTAAATATATAATATAAATAATATAATAAGTGTTTTATGTATATGATATAAAATCTATTTTTTTTAATTAATTAATAAGATAATTGATATAATCTTATTATACATGATTTAAATTACACACATGGAATGTCTGGACTCAAGGTAAGGGTTTCTCATCCCACTTTGTTTTCGAAGATACATATTCCATATTCAACATAGAGTTATATTTTGTGGTTTATATACTTCCAAATTTACATATAATAAGATAAATCATTCATAAATCATGGAATTATATGTTTTAATTTGAATTATTTCAACAATATGAATTTGAATTGAAAGATACCATGTGGTAATGAATTTTATAACTCAATTTCTTTTCATTAGGTTGTATTAACTCTTCATTATATTTGATATTTTTTAATTATGTGTGTAAAAAAATTTTACTATACTTTGTTTTATTTAAAATTAATTT
The DNA here is from genome assembly GCA_963277665.1 of Viscum album. Classification (NCBI taxonomy): domain Eukaryota; kingdom Viridiplantae; phylum Streptophyta; class Magnoliopsida; order Santalales; family Viscaceae; genus Viscum; species Viscum album. The sequence continues at coordinate 491,343,358 of OY728120.1, forward strand.
TTGTGTTTTTACATTTGATACACCTAATTGACTCATTTATTAATTCTATAATTCAATTTTATGATCTTTATAAGGGTCATTCGTCTCAAATTATCTTTATTTGGGACATAAATTTATGATATAAAACTATATTAATTTTTAGGCGTATATACTACAATTTTAACACGTAATATCTTGAATATATTTATTCTCATGATATTTAATGTTTCATTTGATGTTATTATTTCATGTTGCTTATAATTTACGAGTTACCAAAGTGGTAAAGGCTTTATGATAACATTTACTCTATTTTTTTGGGATTTTTTAAGTTGAAGGTTCTCTTAGAAGAAATAGTACGATCATATTTTCTTAAAACACAAATATTTTTTCTCTATTTATTCATGAAAGTTTCATATAATAGTACCCTTTTTCTATATTTGGTGTAAGGACCCAGTTGGAGTAATGAACCACTGAGAAGGGGGGGGGGGTGAATCAGTGGTACCCCTTTTTTCTTTCTTTTAAGTCCCCTTAAAAAGAGAACAACCTTTGTCTCCTGTTAAAGATAAACTTCCCTGGTGAGAAACAAACAAGCACACATCCAAAGGAACACAACAATTTACAAGGTTCACTATTCAATAAGAATAGTTATGTCCTTGGTATGGTTGGAAATAATCCAGCACCATACAATCCACTAATAAAACAATCATTGGATTACAACAAGTAGGATATACACTTACACTCATGAAGCACTGTGAAACAATTACTCCAGTGCGTGTGCACCCTATTAGCACAATAGGGAAAAGTCTCTTTTCTTGTAACAACTTATGTTACCTGCACTTCCTTTTAAATACACAATTGTAAGCAAGTTTAGCACAAATCTTCACTTATTTACCCGGAAGAAAGGCAAGGACTCCTTGGACTTGAGATAGATCAATTACAGTCCGAACTTCCCATTCTGAATCTCCACTCTGAAATTCTCCCAATCTGATTCTTCAATCTGAATCCTCCTCATTCTGAGAAACTCAATACAGTGATAGCCAGTACATGTTTCCCATTCCGAATCTCCACTCCAAATTATTCACTCCAAATTCTTCAATCCGAATTCATCACTCTTAATTTTATTCTTCACTCCGATTTTTTCAATCCGAATCATTACTCCGTATTTCCACTCTGAATCTTATCAATCCGAGAATCTCAATACGGTGTTAACTAGTATCAATTTTTTCGTTTCAATTGAGACTGCAATAAAACTCTGTCGGACAAACACTTATTTCTCTCTCTGGATTATCAGAGCTTCTCTCTCTGCATTTTCATCAATACTTACTTTGCACTCTGATCTCCTTTTATAGGTTCTCTAAAGTGTGCTTAGGAGGGAAACCAAAATAATTTTCCCGCTCACTGAAATTCACCCAAATATTAATTTCTCATGAATTCTCGGAGTAATTAAGACTTTCTCAATGCTTCTACATTCTTCTCGAATCATGCTCTACTTCTATTGATTTATAACTTTGGCCTTTTCCGGGTCTGACCTCATTATGAAGGTTTCTCGGAGTCACATTCTCAGATCCTGTCATCTGTCGGCTCGGCATCATATTCTCGGATCCATACCTCCTGATTCTCGGCATCACTTCAATTCTCGGCATAACTCTTCACCGCTTCTTTGGAATGAAACCATTTTAATTCTCGGTATGGCTTCTCGTTATGAATTTACCAATTCTCAGCATGACTCCGCACTTCTGGCTACAAACTTCCGGTTCAAGAAATCGAATATGAACTTCCCGCTACGAACTTTTGACTCAAGAAGTCGACTCCGAAATTCTCGCTACGAACTTCTTCTTCAGCAAGTCGACTTCGAACTTCTCTCTACGAACTTCTTCTTGAGAAAGTCGACTCCAAACATCTCGCTACGAACTTCTTCTTCTGCAAGTCGATTCCAAAATTCTCTCTACGAACTTCTTCTTCATCAAGTCGACTCCGAACTTCTCCCTACGAACTTATTCTTCAGCAGGTTGACTCCGAACTTCTGACACAGGAAGTCGACTCCACAAATTCTATTCAGGAAGTAGACTCTGCAAATTCTGTTCAGGAAGTAGACTTTTCACTTTTTGTTCTCGGAGAGGCTCTTCCAGATTCTTAGAACGACTCTTGGTTCTCGATACGACTTCACCATCCAACTATTCCTTGCATCATGAGTACTTGAATAAACTCACAAATTAGAATAAGAAAAGAGAAAATCATCACCACAATTAGATTTCCTGGTTTTGAACTTTCTCAAATTCTAGACTCCGAATTCCAGATTCCAAATTTCAGACTCCAATTTCTAGACTCTGAATTCTTTGAACACCAGGTTCTGAATATTCAATATTATCGGTTCCAAATCTTCAATAATTCAGCTTCCAAATTCTTAGAAATTCAAGGTGTCTTTCCTTTATGAAAACTTCCTCAAGATCAACAAAAGATAATTCATTCAAAAAATCTCTTCCTTCAGCTTGGTCCTAACAATCTCCCCCTTTGGATTTTTGTCAACCAAGTTTTCATAAATCACCAAACATTTTAACCTCAATAAATGGATTACTTATCAATAATTTTAAGCCTACGAGAGGTAACTAATTGTAGGAAATAAGAATCATTGAAAGAAAAAACCATGCTATCCTTAGGTAGTGAAAATGACATCTTCAAATTCATATATCTTCAGCTTCATACATCCTATAAACAACTTCAAGTTATTTCCTACAACCACTCCAAAAAATATTTAGAATAGTTCACATACACAAGAAGTGCTGAGTTCACAGCTTACCCACAACTCTCTCTTTAAAAAAATAGAGTTATGATACAAACAACTTCTCCCCCTTGACAAAACAATCCAAAGGTAAGAAGAGGGTGGGGACAGAACAACATAACTTAGATTTGAAGAGAAAGAGTTTGGAAACCCATGTTCAACCTCAATCTTTAGAATGATTCCTTCGGAAAAGGTTTTGTGAAAATATTAGCAACTTGTTCAGTAGATGAAACATATTCAAGTTTCTGTTCATTCTTTTCCATATTATCTTTTATGAAATGATATTTGATGTCAATAAGCTTCGATCGAGAATGTTGGACTAGATTTTTGGTAAGATTAATTGTGCTTTGATTATCACAGACCAAGAGCAAGGGAAACTTCACTTCAACAAACAAATCTTCCAATTGTTTTTTCATCCAGATAAGTTGAGTAGCAACCATGCTTACAACAACATATTTAGTTTCAGCTGTACTGAGAGTCACAGAATTCTGCTTCTTCAAGTTCCAGCCAACACAAATTATTCCCATGAAGAACACTCCACCAGATGTGGATCTTCTATCATCAACATTTCCCTCCCAATCTGCATCTGAATATCCAAAAAAATCAATTTTATTTGAACCACTATACTTGATTCCGAATTCTGCTGTGCCTTTTATGTATCGGAGTATTCTTTTTCCAGCAACAAGATGTGATTCTTTAGGAGCACTCTGGAATATTGCACATAAGGTACTAGAAAAAACAATATCTGGTCTTGATGCAGTTAGGTATAACAAACTTCCCATTAGCTTTCAATATTCTTTATGATCAACTTCTTTTCCTTCATCATCTTTGCTTAGCTTCGTTCCCACTGAGATAGGAGTTGATATAGGTTTTGAGTTTTCAATCCCAAACTTCTAAAGAAGTTCCTTAGCATACTTTTCTTGGGAGAGAAAAATGAATTCTTTCTGTTGAAATTTTTTTAACCCAAGAATGTATCTCATTTCAACCAACATGGACATCTCAAAGACATTCCTCATTTCTTCAGCCAACCTTTCACATCTTCTTTCATCATTTCCATCAAAAATAATGTCGTCAACATAGACAATCACAATGAGAGAAAGATCTTGTCTTTCCTTGATGTACAAATTGCTTTCAACCATCCCTTTCTTGAAGTTCATCATCTTTAAGCAAGTATCCAGTTTGGAATACCATGCTCTTGGAGATTGATTTAGCCCATACAAGTATTTCTTCAACCTGCACAAATAACTTTCATTCTTCCCAATAAAAAATCCACATGGTTTCTCAATATAAACTTCTTATTTGAGATCACCATTAAAAAATACAGATTTAACATCCGTTTGAAAGATTTTGCAGCTTCGTTGTGCAGTAATAGCAAGAAAGATTCAGATATTTTCTCATTTGGATACAGGAGAAAAAGTTTCTTCAAAGTCAATTCATTCAATTTGAGAGTAGCCTTTGCAAACCAATCTTCCTTTATTTCTAATAACTTCACCTTATTCATTCAACTTGTTCCAGAAGACCCATTTGGTGCCAATAATGTTCTTACTTTCAGGCTTGGGTATGAGTTCCCATGTTTCATTCTTTTCAATCTGATCCAATTCTTCATTCATGGCTTGAACCCATTCTGGATGCTCAAAGGCTTCTTTAACATCATTTGGTTCCACTTTGGAGTACAAGGAAGTATGTTATATAGAATTACTTGTTATTCTTGTTTGAACCATGTGACGTTGATCACCAATAATATTCTGAGCTTGAACTTATTTCATTAGCCTTGGATAAGTTTTTCGTGTGACTTCCTCTTCACTTGATATGGTGGAATATGATTCTTCATCTTGATTAGGATTACAATTCATTGCATCCTTATCAGAATCGTCAACTTAATCTTCCTCATCTTCCTTGTCTGTCTGGACATTCTTATATTTTCCCCAATTTTCAATGACTTTTACATCAATTGCATCAACAATTCTTCCTGTTTCTTTGTTAAAGCTTCTATAACCTCTTCCTTCTGGTGCATATCCAAGAAAAATTCCTTCTTCTCCTTTCTGATCGAATTTTACACTACATCCACCTTTCTTCTTTATAATGCATGGGATCCCAAAAACATTAGCATGATTCATACTTGGAGTAATTCCATAGAAATGTTCATACGGAGTCTTGTTTGATTGAGGCCTGTAGAAACATCGATTTTGAACATAATAAACTATACTTGTAGCTTGCCTCCAAAAGTAATGAGTTAGGCCATGTTCAAGAAACATGGTTCTTCCCATTTCCACTAAGATTCTGTTCTTTCTTTCAGCAACACCATTTTGTTGAGGTGTATATGGAGCACTATATTCATATTGAATCCCATTCTTCTCAAGATAGTCTTCAAATTCTTCACTTCTATACTCACCACCATTATCTGTTCTCAACTTCTTCACAGAGTACTCACATTCTTTCTCAGCTTTTCTTCTGAAGCTTTTAAAAATTTTCATGGCATCTGACTTGTGATTCAAAAACATAACACACGTAATACGAGTAAAATCGTCAATGAAAGTGATGAAGTACTTGTCTTCATTTGTTGATTGTTTTCTCATCGGCCCACATATATCAGAATGTATTAGTTCAAGGGGTTGTTTAGAACAAATGTCAACCTTATTATGCACAACACTTGTAAACTTTCCTTTCTGACAGGTAGTGCAACACCAATCACTTATTCTTGGAAAATCTAGAATATCTCAAACACTGTCCCTTTGAGATAACTTGCTCATATTTTTCTGACACATGTGTCCAACTCTTCTGTGCCACAACTGATTTTCTTCCACTATGCTCATGGAACAAGAGTTTTGTGAATTTCCAACTTAATACAGATTTCCATTGGTTCTTTGGACTCTTGTAACAATCATCCCATCCTCTTCACTTTTCAGAATAAATCCATCTTTCTTGATGATAACTTTGTTACCATCATCACACAATTATGATACAATCAGCAAGTTTTGCTTCATTCCATCAACATACAGAGTTTTCTTGGACTTTAATTTTTCCTTTCCAATGATGGCTGATCCAACACATTTTATTTTTAAAGATTCATCATTTCCAAATTTCACTATGCCTTCTTCAAACTTCTTCATATTCTTTATCAACTTCAAGTCTCCTGTCATATGTGAAGAACACCCACTATCATGTATCCAAGTTCGTTCTTCCTTTGTAACTTTTAGAGTAGTTTCAACAACAAGGGATTTTTCTTCATTCACTTATTTCTTCACCTTCAGCATCTGAGAATTACGAACTTTTTGTTGAGCTGGTAACAACACAAGACATCCTTTTTCAAGATTTCCATGTTGTTCACCCCTTTCGCAATTAGTCTCCAGAGGATGGAACCTATTTTCTGTATTGACTTCATTCTTCTCAACTTTCTTCAAGAAATCATTCTCACTCTTCTTCCTTTGAGGATATTGACTCCCCCTCAATCTCTTCCTTTCATAACTCGTGGGGTGATGGTAATAATGTTGGTTGAACCAACACATATTTTCTGTATTCCCAAAATCCACCACAATACCAATAGTACCCATAAAAGGAGTACCTTCCTCTAAAGATTTTATTCTGATACTTCTTTGTTGCTATTTCTTTAGCCTCACCAACCATTCTTTTATTAGAAAGATTTCTCTACTGGAATTCTCATTTTTCATGTTTTCACCAGTGTTAGACTTAGGTTTCCTTGAAACTTCAGAGTTCTCAGCAACAATGGTCTTGGACACATAAATAGTTTTCTCATCTTTCTTCTGCACAACATCCACTTTATTCTTCTATTGAATTTTCTCAGGATTTTCTTGTTCGGAGCTTTCACCTACAAAAGAAGTCAAATTTTGAAAAAATATGTTTTTAACTCAACTTATGAGAGCTTCTTTTGAACGAGATCTAATTCTTCCTCTTCTGCTTTCAACATAACTATCATGTGCTCATTTTGGTTTTTCTCATCTTGAAGAGACTTCTTCAAATTTTCAAGTTCTTTATCAATTTATTCATTATGATTGGCTTGATTGGATTCTGAGAAACATTCATCTCCCAACTTTTTGTTAAGCTTCTCCAGCCTTCTGATCTTCCTTAAACATTCCGTCAATTCTTCTTTCATATGTATCTAAAGCTGAGTTTCTTCTTCTTCCAAGCTGTTGCTTCCGAAATCCTCATCATTCACTGTTGCAATAAATGTATTCTCAACACTATGCTCAACAGATTTTCCATATTCAGCATCACTTTCTTCATCTTCATCATTTATGTATAGGAAGCTTTTTCTCTTGGATTTGAAGAACTTCTTTTCTTTCCTCGACTTTCCTTTACAACCCTACCTCTTCCATAACTTTCTTTGCTTTCTTTCTTCTTCATCACTATCTCCATCATTCTCCCTTCGAGGATAGTTAGCCACAAAGTGACCAATGCCTCCACATTCAAAACACTTCAAGGGAAGTTTTACCTTGTATTTACCTATGCCTCTTTTAACATTTTTTGAAAACATGGATAAAATATCATTAATATTTTTACATACCTCGCTTTCAGAGTCAGATTCACCACCATCTTCTTCAATCAAGATATTCTTAGACTTTTCCTTTTTCATGGCTTTGAAAGATAATTCTATGCCAACCATTTTCTTAGTCTTCATAGCCTTTTCCCTTCTCATATCATAAGTAATGAGAGTTCTATGAAAATCATCAAGAGATAGAGTCTCCGAGTCTCTTTATTCTAATGAAGATACCTTCGTATCGAATTTATCAGGAAGAATCCTCAAGATATTTTCCACCATAGTAGAGTCTTTCAGCTCTTCACCAATACATCAGATGGTACTAAAAATATTTTTTACCCTGGTGAATAAATCCTGAAAATATTCATGCTCTCCCATCTTCAAGTCTTCATACTTAAATCTCTAGATTTGAAGTTTTTCCTTCTTGACTTTTGTATTGCCTTCATATATGTTTTTCAGATTGTCCCATATACCTTTGGTTGTGGCAACTCTTTTTACTCTCAAGAATTGAATTTCAGAAAGTGATGACAATATAGCATTCTTGGATCTTCCATAATTCTCAAGAAACTTCTTGTCAATAGTTGTGAGTGGAACATTGTCTTCAATGGGGGGAAACCCAACTGTTGCAGCTTCAAAAACTTATAAACTAATAGACATGAGATACGATAGCATTCTATCCTTTCAGATGTGATAGTTCTTCCCATCGAATACCAGAATGACTTTAATTTTCACACAATTCAGATTCTCCATCAGCAAGGAAAAACAAAGGCAACCTCCCTCTGATACCACTTGTAAGGACCTAGTTGGAGTAATGAACCACTGAGAAGGGGGGGGGGGGTGAATCAGTGGTACCCATTTTTTCTTTCTTTTAAGTCCCCTTAAAAAGAGAACAACCTTTGTCTCCTGTTAAAGATAAACATCTCGGCTGAGAAACAAACAAGCACACATCCAAAGGAACACAACAATTTACAAGGTTCACTATTCAATAAGAATAGATACATCCTTGGTATGGTTGGAAACAATCCAACACCATACAATCCACTAAGAAAACAATCCTTGGATTTAAACTAGTAGGATATAACCTCACACTCGTGAAGAACTGTGAAACAATCACTCCAGTGCGTGTACACCATCATAGCACAATAGGGAAAAGTCTCTTTTCTTGTAACAACTTATGTTACATGCACATACTTTTAAATACACATGTGTAAGAAAGTTCAACACAAATATTCACTTCCTTACCCAGAAGAAAGGCAAGGACTCCTTGGACTTGAGATAGATCAATTACAGTCCGAACATCCCATTCCGAATCACCACTCTGAAATTTTCCCAATCTGATTCATCAATATGAATCTTCTTTAGTTTGAGAAACTCAACATGCTGATAGCCAGTACTGAATTCCCATTCCAAATCTCCACTCCGAATTCTTCACTCGGAATTTTCTTCTTCACTCTGAATTTTTCAATCCGAATCTCCACTCTGTATTTCCACTCCGAATCTGCTCAATCCGAGAAACTCAATACGGTGTTAACCAGTATCAAATTTTTCGTTTCAATTGATACTGCAATGAAACTCTATCGGCCAAACACATCTTTCTCCCTCTAGATTATCATAGATTCTCTCTCTGCTTTTTCCGCAATACTGACTTTGCACTCTGATATCCTTTTATAGGTGCTCCAAAGTGTGCTTAGGTGGGAAACCAAAATAATTTTCCCGCTCACTTAAATTCACCCAAATCTTAATTTCTCCTGAAATCTCAGAGTAATTAATACTTTGTCAACACTTCCAGAATCTTCTCGAATCTTCCTCTACTTCTCTTGATTTAGAACTTTGGCCTTTTTTGGGTCCGACCTCGTTACACAAGTTTCTCAGAGTCACATTCTCGAATCATGTCATCTATCTTCTTGGCATCATATTCTCGGATCCATCCTTCCTAATTCTCGGAATCAATTCAATTCTTGACATAACTCTTCACCACTTCTTCGGCATGACACCATTTTAATTCTCGTTATGGCTTCTTGTTACGACTTCACTAATTCTTAGCATGACTCCGCACTTCTGGCTATGAACTTCAGGTTCACGAAGTCAACTACGAACTTCCCGCTACGAACTTCTGACTTAGGAAGTCGACTGCGAACTTCTCGCTACAAACTTCTTCTTTAGAAAGTCCACTCCGAACTCTCGCTACGAAATTCTTCTTCAGAAAGTCAACTCCTAACATCTCTCTATGAACTTCTTCTTCAGCAAGTCGACTCCGAACTTCTCGCTAAGAAATTCTTCTTCAAAAAGTAGACTCCGAACTTCTCACAACAAACTTCTTCTTTAGCAGGTCTACTCCGAAATTCTGACACAGGAAGTCGACTATGCAAATTCTTTTCAGGAAGTAGACTCCGCAAATTTTGTTCAGGATGTAGACTCTGCACTTCTATTTCTCGAAGCGACTCTTCCAGATTCTCGGAATGGCTCTTGGTTCTCGATACGACTTCACCACCCAAATTTTTCTTGCATCATGAGTACTTGAATATACTCACAAATTAGAGTTACAAAATAGAAAAGCATTATCACAATTAGATTTCCTAGTTCCGAACTTTCTCAAATTCCAGACTCCGAATTCTAGATTTTGAATTTCAAACTCCGATTTCCAGACTCCGAATTCTTTGAACACCAGGTTCCGAATGTCCAATATTATCGGTTCTGAATCATCAATCTTCCAGCTTCCAAATTCTTATAAATTCAAGGTGTCTTTCCTTTATGAAAACATCCTCAAGATTAAAAAAAAGAGAATTCATGCAAACCATCTCTTCCTTCAGCTTGGTCCTAACATTTGGTACTTAAAATTATTGAGATTGTTTTAGTAAAACCCAATTTCATTTCTCTCTTCTGTCGAAAAATCCTTTATTATCTAAGATCCATGTTTTATAAAAATTCATAAAAAATATTTTACTGAAATTGTTGAAAGAATTTTTTAATGATAACTATTTTTTAAAAAAATATTGTAAAAGGAATCATACTATAATTTTCATAAAAAGGTACTTATTGAATTTTCTAAAAAACATTTGAAAGGAATCTTCATTTTTAACATAGTTGGAATGAATAAAATATACCATCCTCCTAAAGAAACAATCTTTTAAGGATTCATTTCTATGTTTCAATTGTAATTTTTAAATAATGGTTTTAATTACAGTATGATAAAATTTAATATTTTAAATATGTTTGTTAAAATAGAAATGATATTTTACTTAACAAATGTTCCATGTGATCTTTCAAAATCATTTTCTGTCTACATTTACATACATTGATGTTTCTCAAAGTGAAAAGGTTTTTTACTAATGATTTTTTAGTGATCTTTAGTAGTATTTACATTCATCAAATTGAACAACCCTTGATGTTACTAACACTCCAAAGGGGATGTGTTGTATTGAAACAATGTTTATTCTTTTTTCAGAGGGATTATGACTGCTTCAATATATTTACAAGGATTCATTTTATTTTCCATGGGTTAATCATGTTTAAAATATATTTTTTTGGAGATCAATTTTTGTCCATGGGATAATCAGGATTTGGAAAGAAAAAAGTGTTTTTATATGAGTCTATGATGAACTGAATACTCTATGTACTTTATTCATGACACAGTTATTAGAAATTGTTTTTGATGATGGGTGGTTATGTTATTAAATAAGTATGGTTGGTTATGTGATAAACCAAGGATTAGTGATTCTAGGATAAACTAAGCACAAGTGTGTTTGTGATAGCCCTCCAATGTGTTGGGCACTCTAGAGACGGAAGTAAACCACACTAGTTTATCTATTTGTAAGAGTGATATAAATATAAAATCAGAAGATACCCATATGTTTTATTTATACCTTTTATGGGTTTTTAATGATTCATTTGGTCAAGATTGACATTACATCACTCATGAATATTTATTTTTATAAATCATGCCTTTTTCAAATATTTTTTCCTTATTTCAGGATTGGTGTATTGTGTATTGATGGGCATGATTTCTCTTATGTTGTGTTCATGAACATTGATTATGTGATCATACCCTTATAGTCAAAATTTTCTCAAATATTTCATTCAGTTTTAATGCTTTTGTTTTCCCATACTAATCAATTGATCTGAACCTTGTTTTGTTTAATTTTCCCTAAGTTATCAAGAATGATGTTAAACAAATTATTCATATAAGGGTATCAAATGGATGATTATTATGGATTAATATGTAATATGAAAAGATATATATAGTTTAAAAAATGAACTCTTAAAGTCATGAGTGTTATTTATGTAATACGTTTTCGTAGTTCTCTTGAAATATAAAACTTAAAGGTCCTTTGGTATGTTAGTGACCCAATATTTACTTTTGATGTAGTTTGTTTTTGAGTATGAATATATCTCCACCATTATCAGTAGAAAAGAGAAAATAAATATAATTTTCTAATAATTAGATCTAGGATGGTGGGTTTATAGCTATTATATACATATTTTAATTTTTTTCCTTCCAAATACTTCTCTTCCTTGTATATATTCATTCATAAATGTTATTACTTGAACTTAAGTGATTTATAGAATTAATTTTATATAATATAGTATTTACTTAACAAATTCCTAAAAAGAAACCCTTTTAATGTTTACCTATACAGGTCATTTTTTAATTTCTTTATAAAGGTGTAAAAGCCACATAAATTTATTTTTCTCATGTTCATTATTTTCTTTATTATAAATATTTATCTTAATTTTTTCATGGATTTACAATATAAATTCAATTCCCATTATTTTTATAAAATTTTATATATATAATGAGTAAACAAAATAAAAATATTTTTTATCTTTTTTTATGATAATATTAAACGCGCTATTAATTCTGGGTTTAAATGAATTTTATTAAGAAATGTTTAATATTTTATATGTTTTTATCATGTGAAGAATTTTGGAAATTATATATAGTGAAAGGTGAGCCTAGGATATATCCCTGAAATGCATTGGGTAGTGATTTAATCTCTAGATAAATGATGATCATAATTAAAAAATTATAAGCTAGTCCGTAACGGGTGGAATACAACTAACCATTGGTTATGCATATAATATTCCAAATAACATCATGGTTTCTCTATAACCACAATAAATTTTATTGTTTTTTATTGAGTAACAATCAATTTTACATGTGATCAAGAGGTAAATGTTTATCCAGAAATAATTCATACATTTTCTTGGGTTTTCATGTTTATAAATTGACTAATGTGTTTCCTTTAATTTTTATCCCCTACTACGATTTATAGATTATATCACATTTTAAAACAATTTTATTGGATTTTATGATATATAATAACTATAGAAAGATCATTATATTAGTTATATAGAATCATATTGAATATATATTGGGTTTCATAAATAAAACATGAGTGTTAACTTATGAAAATTTTTCGTGGAAAAAATGTATACCATGTTGAAGTGTCCAATTTTTAATGAAACAATTTTCTTAATTATCTAATATTATAAACCTAAAAAGTCATGATAATTTTGGGAACCAAAATCCATTATATATATCATGTAAATAAGGGTTTTTTCGTATGAGGTGGTAAAGTGGTATCAGAGTAGTGTTTAGATAACTATAGATGTTATATGGTTAATGAGGAAAAAATATTGGGTTCGTAACTTATTAATATATTATCAACAGATATTTTTATATTACTCTAAGGGTTTCCACATTGCTTTATCTAATATATGTCTATTTTAGAATGGGTTCTTCACAGAGGGAACATAGTAAATTTAGTATGATGGAAAAAATATTACCATATCCTTCCCAATAAGTAACATGAAATTGTTGGATTTAGTGTCGAGTGGCTTTTTGTTTTATTAACTAAATTAAAAAACACTATAGATGATAATAATATTTATAGAGATAGACCAAATTTTATACCTAGGAACATGTCAATTGTGAATCATTTCAAGAAAAACACCCACTGGCTATTTGTGAATCCTCATACCCCATGGTAGCTGATGGATGGATAAATTTTTTGGAGAAGATATTTAAATTTTGTGATAGTTTAGTGTTTCATAAAGTAATGCTTTTGTTTTATCATTTTAATGGTTTATTCTATTTGTGGTTGTCTTTAACTAAAAGTACCAGGGAGTGAAAGAAATTGATACCATGGAGTGAATTATTTTTGGGATCTTTTTATTGAAAAATATTCTCATATTGTTCTTCAAATTAGAATAAAAAGGAAATTTCTAGAGTTAAATCAAAGGGAATAAGACTTAGTTTCCAAATTTTATGAAAATTTTACAATATTAGAAAGATATGGATAAAATTTAATTTTGGAATATTAGATTAAACTATATAGTTTTTTTAAATTTATTCAATCAAATTTTATTAAAAGTGATGGAATATCATGAATTTGAATGTATTGTGTAAAATTTCTAATTTTTTGAGAAAGTTTAGATGAGTTTTTTTGACACTTATAAATCCCTTGACAACAATAATAGGAATATTATAAGTTGGGAATAAGTGGAGAAAAATAAATAAATAAACCAAGTTCTATGCATCCCATATGTCTCAAATATGGTAAAAAACAATTTATGGAATGCTTAACAAGATAAGTAATGTGTTGTTGATGTGTTATGTACAGAAATATCACCCAAGATTACAAATAAAAGATTAATGATCTGAAAAATAATGGGAAATCATGTGATTGGTTAGTAGTAAAATGTTTTTATTGAAATTATTTGGGTCACCATGAGAAAATATGTCCCAATTTAGATAGTGAAGGTAGGAATCATCATGATTGAAATTAGAAATGTGTGTAAAAGTCATTTTATACTACTATAGAATATGATAGACCATTGAATTATCTGGTGGAAGGTTTGTTTCTTATTATATTAAATTATTCCCCATTTAATTGGATATCTAAAAATTATTTTTGTCGTAAATTTTCATGTAAAATGGAAATATCACCTAAAGAAATGGGGATGAAACTTTTATTAAAAACTCATGAAGGAGGTATTAATGTTATAAGGATTTATTAAAATCTTCTAATAGTTATCCATGATTTTTTCCATTTAAATATTATTATATTTCCCATAGTGGAGTTTTATGTCATTTTTGGTATGAATTGTATTTTTGTTTATCATACTAAGATATATTAATGAGAAAGAGAATTCATATTCAATTTTAAGAATGATTTTCAATTTATATATAAGAATGATCTCATATTTTTGATAACATATCTAGAATATGATATGTGTATTAAATATGGGGGAGAATACTATCTTAAAAATTTCCTTGAAAATACATTATGTTTTATTATTCATTATGTGCCTATTATACATGACTTTTTCGAGGGCTTTCTGGATGTGTTTCCAGGTGTTATTCCGAATTGGGAGGTTTAATTCACATGTGACTTAGTTCTTAATGTGAATCCAATTTCAAGGCCTATTTATCCAATGGCTTCTGTGGATCTATTTTTGTTGAAATATAAATTACATGAATTACATAATAATAGTTTCATCTTCATTAACACTTCAACTTGGTGTGAACATATTTTATTTATTAATAATAAATACATTTTTATAATTATTTTAATTGATTATAGATAACTAAATAATATTACAATTAAGAACATGTTTTAGTTTCCTCATATTGAAGAACTATTTGATCGGATCTAGGTGAGTAGTATTTTTAATGGTTTTACGTAGGTTTAGATATCATCAATTAAAGGTAAAGGAAGAATAAATATTCAGGAAAATGTTACAAATTTGGTATGACCATTATGAGTTTGTGGTATGACCATTTAGCCGACAAATGCACCCACAATATTTATAGATATAATAAATGGAGTATTATGTATGTTTTCAAAAAACATTAGAGTGGTATTCATTGATGATATTCGACTACATTCTTATATTTTAGGCTCATGAGAAACATCTATGTGTTGTCTTACAAACCCTTAAAAAACATGTTGTTTGTAGAATTTATTACATGTTGATTTTAGTTACAACAGATATCATTTAATGTGTATATAGAAACTAAATTCGGTATAATAATTGATACGGTTAAAACAAAAGTGGTTAAAGAATTGGAAAGACTTACTAATGTCACTAAGATTTAGATTTTTCTGTGACTAGTGGGTTGTTACTAATTGTATGTGGAAAACTTTTCTTACTTAGCAAACTCACTAACCATGTTAACTAGAAAATGAGTTAGATAAATTTGGTCAATTAAATGTGGTTAATTTTTTATAATTAAATATAATATTTATTTAATATATTGTTTTACCCTTACCATAAAAAATTGGGATGTTTTTATCTATAGTAATTCTTATTTGAAGGGACTTGGTTGTTTATGCATATTGATTAGGTAATTGAATATGCAATGCGATAGAAAAAACCCATTTATAAAAATCATTCAATGGATGGTCTTGAACATTATGTGGTATTTTTCTCTTTAAATATTAATGTGATATATATAAAATCATAAAATTTTAATTTATATATCAGATAAAAAAGTTTTGAACTTCAAGAATGTAATATGATATAACTGATAAATTATTATGATTGTAGGATTCACCAACATATAGGTAAAGAAAATATGGTAGTGGATGACTTGAACTAAAAGGATAATGTATCATTAACCATGTAAAATTTGGAAAATTATATGCTGTTAATATTTTAATGAAACTGGAACTAGAAGTAGTGTATCCCAAACCCCCTTTTTGGATCAAGTATTAGTATAGTCAGCCTGGTTTGAATGAATTATGTATCCTCAAAAAGAATATCATGGTAAGATAGAAATGATATAATTAGTTAAATAATGAAATTTTCTTGATTGTAATATTGATCATTTGAGTGTAATAATATTTAGAAACAAGTTTTGTGTTCAAAGTTATTATTTTTTGAGGAAAAATAATTTTTGTCAGACTTACAAATATTATTTTTTTCCCAAAAACACTTAGATGTATTGGTATATTTAATACTATTATTAGTAGAATGGAATAAAAAATACATTATTGATTATACCTTGAAATGGTTGACTTGTCAACATGCCAAAATTGAATGATAACTACTAAAAGGGTTTCTTAAACCATTAGAAATTATATAATTGAAATGAGATAATATATCTAGGGATTTCATTGCAAGATCAAAAAATAAAAATTTAGGTAATAAAAAAATATGTGTTATTGTTAATAATTTAACTAAGTCTACTAATTTTTTCAAATTTTGGATGATTTGTATTCGGATAAACATTCTTGAAATTATCTTAAAGAGATAGTAAAGTAATATATCTATTATATCTGATTGTGATCCATGGTTTACAACCAACATTTGGAATTTTTTTCAAAATTCGTTGGGAACTAATTTATGTTATCGTAAATCATTACATTTTCAATATTACAGAAAATCAAATCGAATAATTAAAAATTTTGGGGATACGCTTTGAGTTTTCTCATTGGGTTGTTAAAGAGGTTGGGATCAATAAATTTTATTAGTAGAACTTTCTTATAAAATTTTTTTTCATTCCATTAAAAATATAGAACCATTTGAGCCATTATATGTAAATTAATTTTAGACTATATCAAGTCAGTCTGATTTTAGTGAGAGAAAATTGTTTGGATCTGATTTAGTATAAGATATAGTTGAAAAGGTAAAGATGATTCAACCCCATTTCATGGAATCCCAGAGAATAATGAATATTTATGAAGATAACATGAGAAAATATCTTTTTTTTTAATTTTTGAGACTATTTTATTCTTAAAACCTATCTTTATAATTGTGTGGTTCATTTTTAAAGAAGTGGATATTAATTCCACTCTTTATTTTTCATTATAAAATTATGGTGAAAGTGGGATTAGTTTCTTACTAAGTAGCCTCACATATGAGTTTATATCAGGTAAATTATCTGATTCATGTTTTATTATTAATGAATTATATCCCTAATACATCCACTAGTAGAAAAATGGCCTTTAACATCGGTTTTTTTAATTTTGACGTTGGTTTTTAACTGCCGTTGAAGCCATAGATGTATAAAATATGAATGTTTACGTCAGTTTTAGTAAAATGACACCATAAATGATTTAAATTTGTTTTTTAGCATAAATTTTGTAAAAAAGTAATGCCAAAAAATCCATTTATATCATTTTTGGAATTTTTTTACTTAAAAACCTTCATCAAAAAGTTTAAAAAAATTGTTTCCACGTCGTTTCATTAAAAACGACTCCATAAATGAAGGAAAATATTTTTGGTGTCGGATTTTACGAAAACTGACGCCAAAAAGTAATTTTTTTCTTCCATGTTTTAGATAATTTCCTAAGCTTCGATTTGAAATGTTTTGGAGAAAAAACAAAGTTACAGATCAAAGGTTATGGTCATCGGTAGTTGAAATTATCAATGTTTTGATTGGTACAAGTCGCTTCAAATAAATTTTGATAAAAATAAATTTAAATCACCTACACCAAATGAAAATGGTGATTGATAATTAAATTTACACCACATTTGGTAAATCTCATTTGATTTTTCTATATTTTTAACTCGATAATAACAATAAATCATCTCTATAAGCAAGCTGATCAAGCTATTTTGAAATAAAGGAAAATAATAGAAAAGAAAATAAAAGATTAGAATATGTACCATGTTAAAATTATGAATTGAAGCCGCATTGAAAACTTGATTTAATTAAAGTGGTTAGAAATACAGAAAAAAGAATAAAATGTATTTATATATAGTAAATGAAAATAATTTCAATAGCGCTGTATGGAAATGCAGGATGGATTTTAAAAAGTTAAACGTGCATTGTGAAAAAATTGATATTTTGATCCCACGTATTGGAGAATACACTTTGGAGTCGATTTTGTTTGAAACCAAAGTGAAAGAGGATTTACATTGTTATTTTGGTGTCAGTTTTGTAGAAAACCTATGTTAAAAATGCCAATC
The DNA here is from genome assembly GCA_963277665.1 of Viscum album. Classification (NCBI taxonomy): domain Eukaryota; kingdom Viridiplantae; phylum Streptophyta; class Magnoliopsida; order Santalales; family Viscaceae; genus Viscum; species Viscum album. The sequence goes on from OY728120.1 coordinate 491,361,531, forward strand.
GATATCCTTTTTGGCATCGGTTTTTAAAAAACCTGACGTGAAAAATAAAAAAAATATTTGTGGTGTCAGTTTTTATCAAAACAGACAGAAAAAATGAAAAAAATTACAATGTGTTAGATAATTTATTATGCTTCAATTTGACTGGCTGTGGAGCTAAAATGAAGTTATGGATTAAAAGTTATGTTCATTAAAAGATGGACTTCTTTAATAATTCTATTATAGAAGGTCAACTTCCGACAACCATAACTTTTAATCTGTAACTCTATTTTTTCTCCATGACCAATAAAATTGAAGCTTAGGAAATAATCTAAAACCTAGTAAAAAATATAATTTTTGTTGTCAGTTTTCGAAAAACTAACGCCCAAATATTCGTTTTTCTTTTTGGTGTCCTTTTCTAAATAAAACAACGCAAAAATAGTTCTAGAAACATTTATTACATTGGATTATATGAAACTGATGTCAAACCAATGATGCTAAAAACCATTTTTATACTAGTGATAATATATATTAAGACTTGAATTGGAACTATTCTAGGAGAATATTTATAATGAGAAAAATATAGAGTAGATTGTTGATCATCGATAGTATGTGTTATGAAATAAAGTAACACACATGGTTAATGTTTTATAGAAAACATTATATGATTTTATAAGTAACATTGGAACCTGAAGGATCTATATGAGAAAAATTTCCTTGCTTATTTATAAATAATTTTTTTGATGACTTAATTTTTTTAGGGTGAAAATAAAGAATAATATTTTTTTTCTAGTAAATTTTTTAGGTTTTATTTCTGTTAATTATAAGAATTGAAATTGAATTTTTTATGATAATCCTATGAGTAATTTTATTAAATTATACAGTGGGGATATGATTTTTCCCTTGACAAAGAAATTGTTTTTATTTAAATAAATTGTTCTTTCATGTAAAATATTGTTTTATTTAAAATCTAAATTTATCATTTTTGAAATTTAATTTGATAAAGATGAAATAATTTTAGGTTTCACCATGTCCCAAATATCATAGGATGGATATTTGTGATTTTTTCAAAGAAAGATGAATTTTTTTGTGAATAGTTTATAATATAGTTTTTTAAGAATATGTTATATTTTATAATATCATCATGACCGAAATATGGAATATAAATTTATGAGAATTAGAATAAATAAATTATAATATAATCAGATTATCATTAAAAAATTATCCAATTTAAATAGTTTAAATTATTTCTATAACAAATATGGAAACCATTATCGATGTTGATGGAGTGCTTAGACAACACTGGATGAGTAAAATGTTGTGTTTGATAGATTTGAGAAGTTAAAAATATTTTATCAAAATGTGTAATAAATATGATGAATAATTAATTTTTAAAGAAAATTATGAATTTTAGAGTTTTATAATAAGTAATTAATCTAAATACTTTTGTAGTGCTTGCATAATGTGAGAGAAGATAAAATAATGTATTAAATAGGTTTTTATATAATGTATGAGTTTAAATATAAATTATGAATGAATTAATATTACTATAATAATGTTTATTAAATTATATATATTCTATTAATTTTTTTACATTTAAATATTAGAAAATTGTCTAAAGAACACACACTACGTCAACAAAATGCCTATACAATTAATATTAAATTCAATGTAAATCATTTTAAAAATATTAAATCTGATATAATTTAGATGATTTAGGGAGAATAATTAATTATTTATGTTTTTTATTCAAATACCATTGTTATCCAGTTAATATTTAAAATTTAAAATATAAAATAACTATAAAAATTACTCTAAAGAGTATTTAACGTAAAAGTGATTTATAAATTGATTATAAAATTATAAATTATTATCACGACTCGATTGGTATGGGTAAGGGTATATAATCTAATCCCATATCCCTTTATTATCCAATTTTTTATTTTAATAACACAAGTTGTACCCTCAAAGGTTTAATTTTTTTTTGGAAAAATTGATTTTTTTCATATAAAAGGGGACTCATTATACCCTTTTAAAAAAAAATAATGTTTTATTTTATATCCTTATTATAAGAACATATATATATAAACATCAATTATACATTCAAAAGTCTTTATCCCTTCCATTAATCTCTTATCTAATGGATTTGAACTCAACTCAAAGGTGGTGGTTTGAGGAGCAATGTAAGGGTTTCCAACCCAACATTTTCACTCTCATTTGTGATTATTTGTAAAAAAATGTTTAAAAGTATAATTATTTTGTTTCTATGATTTTATTTACATTTTATTGGATGTTTTTTTTGATTTATAAAGAATGAAATTTCCTCTAATACCTCTCACCAAACCCTTTTCATGAGGCGTTACTATGTCAAAATGTGGGTTTTTTCAAAACCGCGTCTTTTCATTTAAAAAATACTCTTACTACTTTTAAAAATATAATTAGTCTTTAGAAGAAAACATAAAACGTAAATTTAATTTTAATATAATTTTATTATAAAAATTAATATCATTAATGTGCTTTCCTTCATTTAAAATCCTTTGAAAAACATCACCCACTCTGGGGTTTTTACACTACCTAAGTGAACGACGACGTTTTCATAAACATATTCCTAGTTATGTATGTTTTAATTAAAATTGAATTTAATATTAAAAATAATATAATTATTAAATTAATTCGATTATAATGACTTTTAATGGTGATATATCTATCATAATAGAGGAATTAAAAGTAAAAAATGTGTATTTATAGTCTTAAAAATAAGATTACTAAGGAAGATTCATAGAAAGGTAACTATTTTATGGGCTGGTAATCTCCATTTATATTGGATTTTTATATATATAATATTCCCTGACACATCATGTTTTTATGGAATTATTTTAAAATAACATTTCATTATTATAATAATGCAGAATATCTTTTGGATTTTATGAAACAGACAACCCCAAAATAACCGATGTAAATTATACAGATTTTGTAAATAAATAAAACATCATAATAAATGAAATAAAAATAATAATAAAAGTAATAAAAAATGAAAAATGGTTTTAATCAAGTAAATTATTAATTTCATTTTATAATTTAAAGGTAAGATGTTGTAAAAAGTGATTCAAGTCTCTAGGTAAGCAAACTTTTTTGGAAAACCTTATACTATGTATTTCAAAATTTTACTTTCAAATATTTCTACTCCATGACCATATTAATCAATAAATGTTGCTATATATAATTTTATAATTTCATGGATTCATTCTATATCATATTTTATTACATTAAAATGGATTAAAAGGAATATGTTTATGGTTTTTCTATGTTCATCATTTTGACTTTCTTTATAAATGTGTCAAAAGAATAATTTTGTAAAATTTAATACATGACTAAATTTTCTTATTTCTATTACCATTATTTTCTATAAATTTTAGTATTTAGGTTTTTATGGTTTTTAAAATTAAATTAAATTCCCATTATTATGTGATTTTTTCATTTTAATGAGTTATCCAAAGAAAATGACATTTTAACTTATTTTTTTGATAAGATTTAAATTTATTTTTATTATGAGTTCAAATGAATGTTATGAGAAAACTTTAATGATAATATATGTTTTTTTTCATTAAATGGTTCATGGAAATTGTAGATTATGATGTGTAATATTGTGATATAGCCATAAAATGTATTGGGTATTGATTTATTCTATTAATAAATAATGATTTTAATTAACTAGTTATAAGTTATTCAATATTAGGTAAAATATGAGTGGTCAAGAGTTATAAATATAATTCCCTAAGATTTATTCATAGTTTTTATATGATTTATTTTACTATTAATATTATTTTTATTTAGAAAAGGTAAAATTTATAGGTGATTATGAAGTCAATGTTTATTATATGAAAAATGAATTTTGTTTTGTGGGTTTTCAGTTTTTAAATGGAAGAAAGGATTATTGATGCCCAGAAAATGAGCATTAGAAAATTCAAAAGGAAATAAATACCTAAATACTGGTGTTATTTTTCCTTCAAATTAAAGGAAGAAGAAGGTGGTAAAAATCACACAGATCACATGAACTCCGAGAATAAATGTGATCAAAAGAATATTAAAGGCCGCGTGAAGGATCCATTCACAGTGCACAAACTATGACAAATATTGTGGGACCTATTTTAAAATTCATACTTTTGTGAAGGTGTCCTTGACAATTGATGATCAAGAAGAGGATTCCCAATGATGACCCCCAGGTCCCATGAATTATTAGGTGGCAGGATCCTCACCAACCATCCAAAAATCCATGTAAATTGGGATGAAAAATATACAAAATGTGGGAGCCTGTTATGGTCATAAAAATCACGTGATACACCCATGTATCACATGAGACACTATGGATGCCCTGACGACATATATTCTTGGTCATACAAGAGCTCTCTAGAATGTCACCCCTATAACGTGAATGGCTTCTAACATGTACGGGTGGTCTCATGCTCCCCCTTTGGATGGAAAATTAACCATAATATTTTTACCATGATAATGATCATGCATCACCGAAATACCCTTTTGGTCCATGAGACCCTTCACCAGTGGGGATAGTGATTTTCTTCGACAACAGTCAAGCAATCTCACAAGACCCCGAATTCATTGACAAATAAAAGAAGGAAATAAAACAGAAGAGGTGGGACCCTCTTGTGGTTGTAAACATAATGTGATTATTTTTTGCTCTCCAAAATACCTCATGAAATCCCATCAACATGATGGAATAATCTCATGAAATCCCCCTAGTGGGCCATCGTTGTCTTACAGAATATCTTGGACAAGGCATCCAGGATCTTGTGAATGACATTCAACCGACATCCTAATCTCATGAAACTCTTTAAACATATTGACCTAACAATATGTAAGTCCCTTATCATGAAAGCATGATTCATAAATACCATTAAAATTGGACATAATACAATAAATGTTGAGTTTATGGAATGATCTCATGGTTGCGGAAAATCATGTGATGCCACCAAAATAGCCTATGACCAGACCTTATAAAATGCATGCCATTAAATCCCCCCACCGACTCAATCATGGATTTGTGCGATACGTGACGTGAAATGAGGTGAATACATGGGTTGGAGAGGCCTATAAAACATCCAACCCAACATCAAAAAAGGATACATTGGATCCTCACACTTGCGCACTTAGTAATCAAAGAAAATTTATCAGAGAAGTTGATCTCGTGATTGGAAAGGTTTTCAAGTAGGTAAAATACATGGAACCACCTAAGAAGATCATGAAACACACATAGGAACATCTTGTGATCACTCATAGATCACACGAAGGACATGAGGTGGCTTATGTGAAGGACATCCCACATACATGATCAGTCACATGAGACTTAAACATATTAACACTAAAAAAATATAAGGAATATGAAATAAAAGTCTAGAACAAAGACAAAAAATATGGGAGACTTATGTGAAGAAAAAATATTCTAATCCTCATATGCTTCACATGAACCGACTATATAATATGACAACACTATCAAATATCCCCCAGATTACACAACACCCCTTTGGTATACTGTTTGGTTCTTATCAAGTCCCCTGGATGTGTCAAACCATGTTTTATGGTTCCCTCCAAGAATTCCACCCAAGTCTCAAAATACCCTCTTGGATCTCTATATAGATCACATGATGACCAATAAACATGTATCCCAAATCATACCGTGGAACCAGTGTATTTCAGCTAAGTCTCATAATGTAATCATGTAAGATCGTCTATATCTCATGATGTGCACTGGAAAAGCCCTATAGATCTAATGACGTCCATTAAAAATTTCATCTAGATTTTGAGATGACAGCCAAACAAGTTATATCGATCATGTGATACTCTACTAGAATTTTATATGAGATCACATGATGGATTCTAGGTTCAACTAGCTGATCATGTGATTTCCTCTAGATAAGTCAACCTAGGTCATGCGACGACCTCCAGACATGCCATCTAGAATATATGATGCCCCTCAAATAAGTCAACTCAATCAAACGATTGTATTTAGAAATTTAAGGAATTTATTTTTCGACATGTCATGTAGACAATCAAGTCATGTCAGTTCGACAATCAACCCATGTCAAGCAAACATGCTGAAAAGGCCAAGAAGGGTCCCATGACTTGATAACCTTGACCAATCTCAATGAATGGTAACCTCAGTGTGTAAGCCTAGGTCAACATCATAATATTATATTTCATGCGTATGAGTGAAACCTCAATGTGTAATCCCAGAATAGAAGCATAATATGATATGTGCCACATATAAGTGTGACCTCAGTGTGTGAGCCCCGACTTAACAAACTCTGGGAACTTTTATTCCTAACAAAACTAGGATACATAGGATGCATTTCTAAGGCATAGTCTCAAAATAAGATCTCCAAGGGGCTATCCCAGTGCATATATATTACATCCAAAAGCAGAGAGACAAATTATTTTCTATCCTAGGATTCTCAAACCATGAATTTCTCACATGGGCATAGAGAGTTTCAATGATCATATCATTTGAGTCATAAGACTATATAAAGGCAAGGTAATCATCAGTATGCAAGCCCCAATCAATGGAATAATATGATATTTCAGACATATATGGTGATACTCAATGTGTAATACCCATAATATTGAAGTACAAAGAATATAATTTATTTCATAACTAATACATGTAAGACACCATACTAAGGCCCAATATCGAACTCAAATAAGAATCCACTTCAGTGTAAGGCCCATCATGTCTCTAAAATTCAGAACATTGGGACTCAATCACTCCCATGGGATGATGATCCTTCCTCTTCCACCAAAGGATAGAGAAATCATTGAACTATGATGAATATGATTCTTTCCATAACTAGTATATGTAAGATTCCTTCCTAAGGCCCAATATAAATTTTAAGAATCCAATGGGATGTCCCAGCATGCAAGCTCTGCATCCATATAAAATGATGTCGATATCATTCTATCCTTTGTTTCTCACATCAAAAATAAATCACATGGGCTTAGGGAGTTTCATTGAGAACATCATTAACATAATAAATCTTCACCATCCAGAGTACCCTAAATTTGTAAGCCTTGATTAGTGGAATGATATAACTACCCAACATACAAGGGTATCTACCATGATGAAAGTCACAAGGTCATGAATTAACTATAATAACTATAATTCCTTCCATAACATAATACACAAGATTCATCCTCAACATTAGAGCTCAAATATCTAGTGCCCTAGGGCCCCATATATTTCCTTTCTTTAGAGCATTAGACTCATTGGGTTTAATGAAACCCATGGGTTTTGATATCTATTATAAAAAGGATACACAGGATTCACCATACTGGATGAATCCCTTCCTAGAAATATTAACCACCTCCTAGGATAACAAAAAACTCTAGATTTCATGCTTATATTACTTAAAAATATAAAAATATACCCACTAAATGGAAATAGGTAAAGAAACATAGATACATATGGATGGATTCACCCATAATGTCCCATATCTTTACATTAAAATTACTTAACCTATGATCATTCTGATAGGGTAACTGGTCCCATATTGGGATTAGGAATATATTCTTGAATATATCTTAAATCTATAAGAGGGTAACAGAATGGCAAACAATTCCCCCCAAAAGGGTGTGATGATCATGACCTCCCATCCTCTTGAAAAATGTGAGCTCCAAAGTATCATTGGGTTTGAAACCCCAACCAACCATATGAATTTGAAAATAAATCCCATAAGATGTTATTGATTTGGGAACCATGGGGAGTTTCTATTAAATATTTAAAAACAATGAACCCAATATGAATGACTATGCAAAGCATTGAACCCACCAAAATAGGACAACCAAAAAATATCCACCCACGACTTTCTTACGAAACAAAAATGGTGAACCTAATGTGAATCTGTTAAATAAAAAATTGTTGGGGTATTATCCATAAGGAATTTTTAATTTCATTTACTATGAAAACAAAAATGGCGAACCCAATGTGAAACTCACAAAGAGAAAGATAATCGGTTGACCATGACATGGATCTTATGACTAATAATCTATAGCAGGGGTTTTTATGAAATAATATGATCCTTGATTTGACAAGTACACATGATTATAATGGATGGATTGGGAATAAGAAGGCAATTATATTAACAAGGCATATCTTATTGACCACATATGATTCCTATAATGATGCATTAATCAGTGACCTTGTTCCTTATTTCCTACACGACTAAAGATATTTCTCTCACCAAAAACACATTGATCTAAGATAAAGTCTTCATCTAGTGACCTTTATAGAAAATTAGCTTCAATTGATACCCCTACAAACCTAAAAATGACATAACCTGGCCAAAATCTTCTGTGTAGGATGGTGAAGACTAAGGTCTAGGAATAACATTGCGATGGTACGATCCCAACCAACAGAGCTACTCATAATGGTCTTCAAGTACTGAAACTGACGAGTCTACATCATCTAAAGAAATTTGTATTAAATATAATATCCCTCATTTCCATAGAAAAATACTTCAAAATTTTATACTTGGAGCATGAAAACAACAAAATTTGGTATCTGATAAATGTGGATTAAGTTCCCAACTATGCCACCCTTCTAGTTCAGTAGTCGATGAGGTGTGATCTAGTTAATTTTAATCACTAGTTCCATACCACCGCTAACCACAAGTCACCTACTAATGGTACCACCTAACAAACTACCACCTATAACAACCATCCTATGAAACAAGGAATACATATCAGGTGGTAAGGATCTATATTATTATAAGCGGGCACATATCTGCACTCCTACCAATTATGTATACCAAAATTTTCAGATCATATCCCTTCTCACTCGGAATAAGTTTTCTGTTATATTTCTAAAAAAATTTGTGGGGGATGAATATAATCCTATCCCAATTAATGAAGTCTATCATCATATTCTGGTGGCACAAGGAGGAAAATTTTGGGATCATATCCCCACTTCAATTGATGATATCTTCTAGTATTTAGTGAAACTGGAAAACATGGAGGCTCATATCCCTTGTAGAACTTTTCTATAATTCCATTACGTTTTAGAAATTGGGGAAGAACTCCACTTGTATATTCTAACACCAGTAAAAATAATGGGATAATCATATATTACAATCCCTACAACCAAGGAAGATCAACACTCTGATCATTATGAAAAACTGGTTTCTCTGTAGCCAGTGCACATTCTTTCTCCCATCTTGGAGGATTATCATCATATTCCGTTATAGGAAGAGGTATTGGAATGGGTTTATATTCCCATTCCTAATGGGGCTCACCAAAAAAGAGTGACACATGCCTCGACACAGGGGAACTTTCTTATCACAAATGTCTAGTGGCATATTCCAATGGCCCATGATTTGGTGCATATCCATGTTATGGATGGGGCACACCATGTGAGAGGGAAACATGCATCGAGATAGGATAATATTCTTGTCAAATAAGACTAGAATCATACTCTAAAGGCCTAGGATCGGGCTCATATCCTTGTTCTAGATAGGACTCACAATGTGAGAATGGAACATGCCTTGGGATTGACTCATATTCCTATAAGTGAATATTCATGGAATTTTCTAATATATCATGGAAGCTAAGCATTATTCCAAGAAAAAACAAGAGGACACTCATAGCCCTTCACCCATTCCAGATGTATGTAATCATATTATAGTGGGGAATTCATATTCAGACCAGGATCATATTCCTATTCCAACCTGGGGTCACCATGTGAGAGTGAAACATTAATCAAGGAAGGCTCATATCCTTGTAAAAAAAGACTAGTGACAAATTTTGATGGCTCAAGATTGGGTTCATACTCTTGATCTGACTAAGGATCATGAAGTGGGAATGGAAAATGCTTTTATGAATCATTATATTCCTATAAATAATGAAAAAACTCATTAAAATAATGAATAAGATTCTCAAAAGTGGAATCATACTCCCACAACAACATATGGTTGTAAACAATGTCTGAAAACCAGCATACAACATGCTTAAATCCCTACACAATTCCAGAATGATGGTTAGTATATTTCAACCATGATGAAGAATAAGTCCCATATCCCTAATGTTCTCTATGTTAGTTTCCGTGAGATTTTTCAAATCATATTCTCAACAACCCAAGGGCTGTCAACTCTTATACCAAAGTAGAAGAAGATCGTTACCATTATTTTTCTTCTCATGGTAGTGCAAAGATGGATTGTAGGGACTCTAAACCTAACATCCACCATGGCCAACCTCCCCATGTTGATATCTCCAATAGACAGGGAAATCCTCACCTTTCTCAAACACCTACATAAAGATAGGTGTTCTAAATATATATGCATTCATATAGAGAGGTTATCGAAATGTTGGGGTCAACTTTATAAAGCCCCCCATCAATTTCCAGTAGTAATCCACTCCAGTTAGTAGGTGATCCAAAGAAGTATCTTAAATGTACTGAACAAATGGAGGCATCTAAGTTTACTTAAGTGGAATGTGTCATTGATATACGAAGAGAGTTAGAAAAAAACACACCCATCATATTTTGTCCTCTTGACACTTCTGACTGTGAGATCCAAATTGAGATAAAAGGAGTGCATGTACAATCTATCCCAAAAATGTATGGGAATCTTGTCAGTGACTAAAGGATTGGAATATACCATATCAAGTATTTATGTATGAACATCAGATCATCAATACACTATGTTTTTCAACTGGATATGAATGCCTCTTCTGTATCCTAGAATTTAGGAATGGAGGTGTCATGATCTAGCCTGGGCACCCTAGTAACCTGATAACTGATCTGACACTAACATTGCCTGAAATGCATTCTTTATCCCCATAGTTTTGTGACTAGAATGTGAAATTATATAGAATGAAAATGGGAATGATTTTCTACAAGAATTGTGAAAGCATGATAAAAAGGCAGCATGCATAGAAAAGAAACTCCACAGTGAGAAGTGTAACAAATTCCAAAATTGTATAAACAACCTAATTTACTATAGAGAAGTACCAAAAAACATAAAGAACATCCAAAGTACCAATGTAAACAACTCTCCTAGCCTACAAATAAACAGATACAACCACCCCCAAGTGGTTCATTTAACCTACTTGAATTTAGAAGGAGATAATCAACACGTGAAGGAAAAGGTAGGGTGTGAGTTGAAATCATAGTAGGGTCTTACCAAGGATTCCATTAAATATTCCATATTTTAATTAACCAAAATAATATATTTCAATTTTAAATAAATAGGCTTTTAATTTCAAAATCGTATTGAATGAACTCATTCTTTACATTTTAAAAGATGGAAATACTTTTAAACAAATTGATCAATTCAACCCTTTATATAAAAGAGTTTATATAAATCAGAAGGCATGAAAAACACTTCAAAAATATTGGATGATATTTATATCTCATATATAAATAAGTGAGCAACATGGTCATCTGCCAAGGGGTATGATGGTTCTTTGTTATGTGATTATCACACACACATGTGATAATAATCACAATGTGTACACACGTACTTCATCACTGAAAAGATAAGACTCATATATGTTAAATTGATGTATAATATGTGATAAAAACTATTTTTTTTTGGTTTTTTAAAAATTCCAATATGGTGCTAGAGAATTCCCATCCTAGAATGTTTGTCCTAAATAACTCACTAACTACCTTGGTTTGAATGTTCCCTTGTACAAATCAATTAAGGGAAATTTTTTTAAGTAACCGTAAATACTATTAAATCCCATTATCCCATTTCATAAATTACAAGACTCCATTAAAAACTGTAAAGACCCATAAAATTCAAGGAATTTTTTTTCTTAATTTTCTTTGTAATTTTACAAGAACGCAGTTTCTGACGGCACCTGATTCTGAGGCCCGGTGTGCCCAGAATCATTTTCCGAAGATTGGCTCGGGTACGTTCAGTGAACGAACGAGTGGGTTTTTCTAAAATTTGAACCGGTGCTCGAAATCGAATTCCGAGGGCACCGGTGGAATCGCAGCGCCGGTATTTTCTTAGAAACACCTTTTCCGGAGTTGCGTTTTCTTGGGTGTGGTTTTAATTTTTGGGGTTAAGTTAAGAAATAAAATAAAAGTGGTGCGACACTTTATTTTGTTTCACTTAAAGCCACTTAAGCTAAGTTAAGCGGATAAGGTGGAACCCATAATATCCTACCCACTTGGTAGGATATTTGTGAGGTGGGTCCCGCATGAGCCCCACCATTTCTTTCCCTATAAGTAATACACCCGCAAAACCCCCTTTTTAAATAAAGTCAACCGGTGCGTTTACTTAAATACTAAAAGCCCCTATTAATTGGTCGGTTAATTCGTTGCAATTAATTCTTTGAATTAATTTTTTCATTACTTATCTTTGATATTAAAATTGTTGTCATTGTAATAAAATAAGACCAACACTAGGTTTGTAGGGGGGTGGCTTGTTGAGAGGATTTGGAGAAACTCTAATGCTTGAAGATCTTCATCCTCCTTCGTGAAGAACGTGAAGAACGTGAAGAATGCGAAGAACGCCGGCATCCGACGAAGGGAGACGAAGAACGCCGAACCCTCGGAGATCGATGATGCAACGCCATGTACCGCGACGCCGACGATCCTCCTTTCGTGACGCTTCTTCCGCGATGTTCCTTCCCCCACGACAATCTTCGATCAACAACCGATTGAGGTATGGGGTTTCGGTTATTTTAATTCTTTGTGAATTATATCCTCGGCATGGATTCTTTTGGTGCATTTTAAATCTTGTGATTTTATACCCTCGGCATATGTTTAAAATATTTGTCAGAAGACTTTTTAAAACCACTAACACGGTGGGTGCGGACCAACGAACAAGTCCGAACCCACTGTCTCTTCGTTCTTGATGAGTGGATTAGCGGGCGATGACAAGAAGGTCGGACGGGCGATGTGAGGTCCTCGTAGTGAAGGATGGGCCCCAGGAGGGCCTTTGGCGAAGACTTCATGCAATTCCGACCACCGAAACTCGTCCGGTGGTCCGCGGAGCGGCCCTCCGGCGCGCCTCGCCGGCACGATGGCACCAGCGTAAGGTGGTGGCGGCGCCCGGCGCGCCGCCGGAAGGAGCCGCCGCAGTCCCGCGACTGCGCGAGACCGGAGGGAGCGGGACGCGGCAACCGGCTGCGTCCGCTGGCAAGGGCGGCACCACGCGGGGCCGCTGTCTCTCCACGCAGGGGCCGCGCGCCCCCCGCTTCGCTCGGCCGCAACGGCCGAGCCGACCCGCTGGCCACCCTGCCCGCGCCAGCCAGGTCGCGCCCAGGCCGGGCCGGGTCGCGCCATCCGGGTCAGACTCGGATCCGGGTCGGGTCGACCCGGGGGGGGGGGGGGGGGGTCCGGGCCCAGACCCCCCATTTTTCGGACCTCTTTCGGTCTTTTGCCCATATCTTCTGCTACAGACTTCCAATCGACACCCTGTCAGCGGTGATGAGATCCTTGGATCGAGATGGTCGTTTTGACATATTACATTCAAGGTTTCGGAAAACTTTGGGTTCGGCCGGGTTGGTTCGTACATGAAACCAACCGGGGCCTCGGAGCGGAAACACTTCTACCTTGAGCTCCGGACGTCCGATTGACGTGCCGTCGATTTTGTTGGATTCCTATGAATGAGAAGGATCTTTTGGCTTACTCCGCCTGAGGTTTGGACATAGGTGGAGTACGTCCGGGTTGGTTTTGACTTATAAACCAACCGGGGCCCTCGGACAAAAAAGCGAATAACTCACAGGCTGGGCATCCGATTGACGCACCGTCTGTCTCGTTGAATTCCTCTTGATGAGACAGAACTTTTGGCACAATTCTCCATAGATTTGGATGCAGTTGGATAGTGGCCAGGTTGGATTGCACCCGAAATCCAACCGGGCCCCTGGAACGGAAAAGATGATAACTTTCAGACTAGACGTCTGTTTGACGAACCGTCAGCGGCGATGGTGATCACATGGAGAAATGGTCCCTATGAGTATACACTATGAGAGTTCGGGGTACAGTTGAGATACGACCGGGTTGGTTCGCACACGAAACCAACTGGGCCCCATGGACGAAAAGGCTAGTAACTCACAGACCGAGCATCCGATTGACGCGCCGTCTATTGCATTGAGACCCCTGTGACGAGATGGTCCTTTGAGATAATTCTTCGTGGAACTTTGTGATACTTGTAGTATCGACCAGTAGCTCATGGAGCGGACCCTCCCAGAGACGAGCGTGCAGAGTACAGAGACCGTGTAGCTGACTGAGACCTGACGACTGCTTGACCGATCGACTTGGGGTGTTTCGGATAGCCCAGTGGGGAGCGCTTAGTTGTAGCGGCAGACCCACGGAGGAGGGGAGCTTGGTTGTAGCGGCAGACCCGCGGTACTCAACAGAAGGAGTACCTCTAGAGGCTGTGAGGGGGAGCGCTTGGTTGTAGCGGTAGACCCACGGCGGAGGAGCACTTGGTTGTAGCGGCAGACCTGCGGTACTCAACAGAAGGAGTACCTCTGGAGGCTATGAGGGGGAGCGCTTGGTTGTAGTGGGAGACCCACGGCGGAGGAGCGCTTGGTTGTAGCGACAGACCCGCGGTACTCAACAGAAGGAGTACCAATGGAGGCTATGAGGGGGAGCGCTTGGTTGTAGCAGCAGACCCATGGTGGGAAGCGCTTGGTTGTAGCAGCAGGCCCACAGTACTCGACAGGAGGAGTACCTCAGCAGTCTTAGGTTAGTGAGCAGTACCTCGGAGTCGTGACAGGACCACTGTACACTCCATGAATGGCGCTCTTCAGCAGTTACAGTTTCGATAATGAAAATCCTGGTTTGCGCAGAGTCTATGACCTTTGTGTTTACCTCTTTATTGAGATGGGTCACTTGATAACTTAGGTATATGTATGGGCATATACCTGGGTAGTGGTTATCCATTGATTTCATAATCTTTTGTTTCCTCATGATTGAGATGGGTTACTTGATAACTTAGATATATGTATGGGCTTATACATAAGTAGAGGTTATCTATTGAGATCTTCTTTGTGGTTATCCTTGTTGGTTTTAGTGAGACCTTGAGGGTCTCAGGGTCCCTACTGAGTATCGTTATACTCACCCCTGCACCTGTTATGCCCGCACCTCATTGTGTTGGCTGCAGATGACGGGCAGTGCTAACGGAGGCCGAGCGTTTGAGGACTGGACGGTACCCGGAGGTGGACCACCGAACGAGTCAGAATCTCGAGGTGGACTTCATGGCAAGACGACACTCGGAGGGGGGTTGACGGGCGAGAGCATTGAGGAGATGCGCTATATGTACCTACCCTTCAGGTATGATCCGTGGTGGATGATCCAGGAGTTGCGCTATCTGTACCTACCCTTCAGGTAGGATCTGAGGAGGACGACCCATGAGCTACTTCCTTTCTTCCAGCTGTTTGTCTTTTTCTATTGTACTTTTGTTCAGTTGTAGCTATTTTTCCAGTTCAGTTTGTATTCTGGCCCATTTACTTTTCAGCACTTTCTTTGTACTTAGTGTTTTACTTCTGCATGTACTCTGTGGTGTTTGGTTACTTTTATAAGGGTAATTCCTTCCCAGTTATTGGGATTTACGCCTTTGGTGCTAGTCTCCAGCCCCTGGCCTATGGAAGGCGGGCTTGGGATAGTCACGGCATGGGCCCCGAGGACGGGTCGTGACAAATTGGTATCAGAGGAGTTCGGTTCTACCACAAAACTTTGGAGTCTGATATTTTTCTATATGAAGCAACAGTGTTAAGCGTATTGGGTGTGGTTATCAGTCCATGGAGTGCAGTGTTGGTGCGGCAGCCAACGTATACGTACACCAAGACCCTGACTTCTGATTTCCGACTTAATGCACGAAAGCATTGATTGCATGTGTGTTTCACGTTTTCTTTGTGATTACTTTATGTCAGCTCACCAGTTTTATTGTTTGACCGTGGTGCACCTCTTTCTTTTCAGGATGGCCCCACGACGACAACCAGCTAGGGTTCTGAGCATTGTGTGGGATGACAGCCCACCGAGCGACGAGGCCTCAGTACATGGCCCTTTGACAGTAGAGGAACCAACGGTACCTCTACCCGCCGAGCCACTGATGCTACCAGCCCTAGCCACTGATAGTGCACGTCGCCTTAGTGCACTGCACAAGTTTCAGCATCAGCAACCGCCCAGGTTCCGTGGGGAGACGGACCCTCAGGCATCCGAGGATTGGCTGGAGGCAGTTGTACGAGTTTTTCGTTTGGTAGGGACACCAGCTGACCTTATGGTGGTCCTTGCAGCGAGCCTCCTGCATGTGGCAACTGGAAGATAGTGGAGATTGATGCTCCAGGTACACGACGAGGCATCTCTCCTTTGGACGGACTTTAGGATCCTTTTTTCCTTAGAGTTCGTCCCAGCCACCCTCTGAGCGGTGCGCATCCAGGAGCTACTATAACTGCGGAAGGGCAGCATGACAGTAGCCCAGTATGCGGCGAGGTTTACTGATCTCTCGCGCTATTCGACGGAAATGGTACGGGACCCATTCTTCAGGTCCTGAACCTTCGAGAAGGGGCTCATGCGAGAGATCAGAGCTTCAATTTTTTCTCACAGCATTCCAACTCAGACAGGGGTGTTGGAGCGATCCCTCTTAGTGGAGAGTTTCCTTGCTGAGCAGTCTCCAGCAGCAGGACCCACCACTAGCCGGCATGCGGTAGAGTCTTCTGCAGCAGGAAGTAGATAGATGACACAGAGGTCGAAGAGGACTATCCCTACAGGTGGTCGACCGCATGACACATGATCGTTTGTGTGAGGAACCTGGGGTGGAGAATGACTTACCATGCACGGGCAGTGTTACTCCTGCGGCGGGGTTGGTCACATGGCTCGTGACTGTCTGACCCGCCATATAGATGACCAGCAGATGAACGAAGGACCTCCTAGGCAGAGGAAGAGGTTTGATCAAGGCGGACCGCATGGAGCAGGAGACCATGGCAGGGGAGATGGACCTGTAGCTAGAGTTGGAAGACGCTTCGGGGTGTTGCCACCATCACCACCAGGAGGTCCACCCCGACCGCAGGGAACATGTGGACGTGGGAGAGCTCATCTGTAGCCAGTTGAGGCCTACGATCATGGAGCTCCATGAGCAGATGGACAGGAGCGGGACTATTTCCAGACCTGGAGACTTTTGATATTGTTTCTTCTAGCTCTGTTGATGTTTGTTTGATTGTTTCATTGTGTCTTTGTACTTTGAGCTGCAGTAATAAAAATACACCTTTCTTGTGGCGTTTACCTTCCTGTCCTCTCTTTTAGTTGTTACTAAGAGGTTCTGGTTTAAAAACCGTTGACTTGACCCTCACTTTGAGATACCTACTGGAAGAGACCAGTGACCACACACTGATGCCGACAGTGTGACTCAACCCTTGGAGGCAATAGTAACAGTTGAATCTCTTGGTAGTAGCGTCGAGGCCTTACGACGTCATCCTTGGTATGGATTAGTATCATCCATGTCAGGATTGACTGTATTAGGCGAAGAACGTGGTTCATCCAGGGGATGAGACTGGCTTTATCTTATCGGAAAAGAAGAAATCACAACAGCTCTTGTAGGACCAGAAAGGTCCAAGACATCCAGGAGCGGATGAGGACAGCTCAGAGCCAGCAAAAGTCTTGTGCTGACAGGGGGCGGAGACCACTAGAGTTCGAGGTTGGTGACCACGTTTTCCTACGGGTCTCACCTCGATGTGAGTTACAGAGATGTGGATGAGGTGACAAGTTATCTCGGAGGTTCAACGGACCTTTCTAGGTCCTCAACAGGGTAGGCGAGGTGGTTTACCGCTTCACCCACCCACCTCAGTTGCACCAGGTTCACGACGACTTCCAGGTATCTCAACTGAGGAGATACAAGCTCCACCCTTCGCTTTTCATCGACCATGAGAAGCTGGACTTGGACGATGGGGTGACCCTCATGGAGGTTCCAGTGGGGATTGAGGAACGATAGGAGCAGGTCCTATGTGGAAGGGTCGATTCCTTGGGTTCTCTTTCACTGGCAGCACGGGAACCTCTAGGAGAGCACTTGGGAACGGGAGGCTCATATGCGTGCTCAGTACCCACATTTGTTTCCCTAGTTTATGATATATCCTTACGGGGATATAAAGCCCTGAGGTGGGAGTGCTGTAAATCCCCGTAAAATTCCCTGAATTTTTTTTCTTAATTTTCTTTGCAATTTTACAAGAACGCAGTTCTTGACGGCACCTGATTTCGAGACCCGGTGTGCCCGGAATCATTTTCCGAAGTTTGGATCGGGTACTTTCAGTGAACGAACGAGCGGGTTTTTCTAACTTTTGAACCGGTGCTCAGAATCGAATTCTGAGGGCACCGGTGGAATCACAGTGCCAGTATTTTCTTAGAAATGCCTTTTCCGGAGTTGCGTTTGCGCGGGTGTGGTTTTAATTTTTGGGGTTAAGTTAAGAAATAAAATAAAAGTGGTGCGACACTTTATTTTATTTCACTTAAAGCCACTTAAGCTAAGTTAAGCGGATAAGGTGGAACCCACAATATCCTACCCACTTGGTAGGATATTTGTGAGCTGGGGCACGCAAGAGCCCCACCGTTTCTTTCCCTCTAAGTAACTCACCCACAAAAACCCCCTTTTTAAATAAAGTCAACCAGTGCGTTTACTTAAATAATAAACGCCCTTATTAATTGGGCGGTTAATTCTTTGCAATTAATTATTTGAATTAATTTTTTCGTTACTTATCTTTGATTTTCAAATGGTTGACATGAGAATAAAAGAAGACCAACACTAGGTTTATAGGGGGTGGCTTGTTGAGAGGATTTGGAGAAACTCTAAAGCTTGAAGATCTTCATCCTGTTTCGCGAAGAACGAGAAGAACGTGAAGAACGCCGGTCTCTGACGAAGGGAGACGAAGAACGCAGAACCCTCGGAGATCGACAATGCGACGCCGTGTACTGCGATGCTGACGATCCTCCGTCTGCGACGCTCTTTCCCCCGCGAAAATCTTCGATCAACAACCGATTGAGGTAGGGGGTTGCGGTTCTTTTAATTATTTGTGAATTATATCCTCAGCATGGATTATTTTGGTGCATTTTAAATCTTGTGATTTTCTACCCTCGTCATATGTTTAAAATATTTGTCGGAAGACTTTTTAAAACCACTAAAACGGTGGGTGCAGACAAACGAACAAGTCCAAACCCACTGTCTCTTCATTCTTGGTGAGCAGATTAGAGGGTGACGACAAGCAGGCCACACTGGCGATGTGAGGTCCTCGTAGTGAAGGGTGGGCCCCGGGAGGGCCTTTGGCGAAGACGACACACAATTCCGACCACCGAAACTGGTCCGGTGGTCCGTGGAGTGGCCCGCCAGCGGCAGGCGGCAGCGGCGCCCGACGCGCCGCCAGGAGGAGCCGCCGCGGCCGCTGGCAAGGGCGGCCCCACGTGGGGCCGCAGTCTCTCCTCGTGGGGGCAGCGCGCCCCCCGCTTCGCTCGGCCATAAAGGCTGAGCCGACCCGTTGGCCACCCGGCCAGCGCCAGCCGGGTCGCGCCCAGGCTGGGTCGTGCCGCGCCGAGTCACGCCATCCAGGTTGGACCCAGATCCGGGTCGGTTCGACCCGATGCGGGCCGACCCAGGGGGGTTGGGTCGGGTCGGTCTGGGCCCAGACCCCCCGTTTTCGGACCTCTTTCGGTCTTTTTCCATATCATGGGCTACGGACCTCCGATCGACGCACCGTCAGCGGCGATGCGATCCTTGAATCGAGACGGTTGTTTCGACATATTACACTCATGGTTTCGGAGAACTTTGTGTTCGGTCGGGTTGGTTTGCACACGAAACCAACCGGGCCCTCGGAGCGGAAACAATTATAACTTGAGCTCTGGACATCTGATTGATGTGTCGTCGATTTTATTGGATTCCTATCAATGAGACGGATCTTTTGGCTTACTCCGCTCGAGGTTTGGATGTAGGTGGAGTACGGTAGGGTTGGTTTTGACTTAAAAACCAACCGGGCTTCTGGGACGAAAAAGCCAATAACTCACAGGTCGAGCGTCTGATTGATGCGCCGTCTGTCTCGTTGAATTCCACTTGATGAGACAGATCTTTTGGAATACATCGCCAGAGATTTGGATGCAGTTGGATAGTGGTCGGGTTGGATTGCACCCAAAATCCAACCGGGCCCCTAGAACGGAAAACTGATAACTTTCAGACTGGACCTCCGTTTGACGAACCGTCAGCGGCGATGGTGATCACATGGAGAAACGGTCTCTATGAGTATACCCTATGACAGTTCAGGGTATAGTTGAGATACGTCCGGCTTGGTTCGCACACGAAACCAACCGGGCCCCGGGGACGAAAAGGCTAGTAACTCACAGACCGGGCGTCCGATTGACGCGCCGTCTATTGCGTTGAGACCCTGTGACGAGGCGGTCCTTTCAGATACCTCTTCATGGAACTTTTTGATACTTGTATTATCAACCAGTATCTCCTGGAGCAGACCCTCCTAGAGACGAGCGTGTGGAGTAAGGAGACCATGTAGCCGACTGAGACCTGACGAATGCTTGAACGATCGACTCAGTGTGTTTCAGATAGCCCAGTGGGGAGCGCTTGGTTCTAGTGGCAGACCCACAACGGAGGAGCGCTTGGTTGTAGCGGCAGACCGGCGGTACTCAACAGAAGGAGTACCTCCAGAGGCTATGAGGGGGAGCGCTTGGTTATAGCAGCAGACCAACGGTGGAAGACAGCTTGGTTGTAGCGGCAAACCCGCGGTACTCAATTGAAGGAGTAACTATAGAGGCTATGAGGGGGAGCACTTGGTTGTAGCGGCAGACCCACGGTGGAGGAGCGCTTGGTTGTAGCAGCAGACCCGCGGTACTCAACAGAAGGAGTACCTCTGGAGGCTATGAGGGGGAGCGCTTGGTTGTAGCGGCAGACCCATGGTGGGAAGTGCATGGTTGTAGCAACAGGCCCACAGTAATCGACAGAAGGAGTACCTCAGAAGTCTTAGGTTAGTGAGCAGTACCTCGGAGTCATGACATGACCACTGTACACTCCAGGGACGGGGCTCTTCAGCAGTTACGGTTTCGATAATGAAAATCTTGGTTTGAGCTCAGTCTATGACTTTTGTGTTTACCTCTTGATTGAGATGGGTCACTTGATAACTTAGGTATATGTATGGGAATATACATGAGTAGTGGTTTTCCGTTGATTTCATAATCTTGTGTTTCCTCATGATTGAGATGGGTTACTTGATAACTTAGGTATATGTATGGGCATATACCTAAGTAGAGGTTATCAGTTGAGATACTCTTTGTGGTTATCCTTATTGGTTTTAGTGATACCTTGAGGGTATCAGGGTCCCTAATGAGTATCGTTGTACTCACCCTTGCATGGGATATGCCCGCACCTCGTTGTGTTGGTTGCAGATGATGGGCAGTGCTGAAAGAGGCCGAGCGTTTGAGGACTGGACGGTACCCGGAGGTGGACCACCCGACGAGTCAGTATCCGGAGGTGGACTTCATGGAAAGACGACACTCGGAGGGGGGTTGACGGGCGAGAGCATTGAGTAGCTACTCTATCTGTACCTACCCTTCAGGTAGGATCCGTGGTGGACGATCCAGGAGCTGCGCTATCTGTACCTACTCTTCAGGTAGGATTCGAGGAGGATGACCCAGGAGCTGCTTCCTTTATTCCAGCTATTTGTCTTTTTCTGTTGTACTTTTGTTCAGTTGTAGCTGTTTTTCCAGTTGGGTTTGTATTCTGGCCCATTTACTTTTCATCACATTCTTTGTACTTAGTGTTTTACTTACGCTTGTACTCTGTGGTGTTTGGTTACTTTTATAAAGGAAATGCCTTCCCAGTTATTGGGATTTACGCCTTTGGTGCTAGTCGCCAGCCTCTGGCCTATGGAAGGTTGGCTTGGGGCAGTCACAGCACGGGCCCCGAGGATGGGTCGTGACAAAAACACCATGGGGTTTCAATAAAAAACAAGCCTTTTCCATGATAAAACTGAAAGGTTTCCATCAAAATCATTTTAAGCCTTTTTTTCAAATAAGAATTTAAAGTCAATTCGCAATTCAATTTAAAAATTTAATTTATATAATTAAATTTTACAATTTAATAGAAAAAATTTCTATCAATTTCACAATTTAATTTCAACAATTTAAATCTCCACAATTTTCTATAAATTTCATAATCACTCCCTAATTCAATGGAATTGGGGGTTTTACCAATTGCAGGAAAAAAATTCAATTTCTAAAAAATCCAATTCACCGAAATTGGGATTTTAACTAATAAATGGAATGAAAATTCACTTATAAAATAAAATAAATTTAAATTAATAAATTTAGGGGTAATAAAAATTGGTAATTATGACAGAACCACAAACCTTTCAGATAAACACAGTGCCTACAACAAAACTCGCCAACAAGAACATAGGCACAAAATATCCATGAACACAACCTAGAAATAAGATTCAATAACCCGGAAAATATATCCTCCAATCATAAGATGATATATCAATCTCTAAGGAGGTAAAGAGAATGAGAAAAAGAGACAAGGGGAATAAAACACAGTCAGTCACACCGCAATTTCAAAAAATGATCATTCACTAATTAAAATTAACCAGAAGTGTTTGATAGCCCCAAAAGATTATAGAAATTTCTATTATATCTAAAGAAATTAAATTTACGGAGGAGAAAATAAAAACTCAACCAATAAGACTATTAAAAAATATCCATCAGGGATTTACGTTATGTGTAACCCAATTACACATCTGGTAATTAAAAAATAACAAAATTGGTAAAAAAAACCCATATCCTTTTGTAAAAAATGTATTTATTGTTATAT
Organism: Viscum album; assembly: GCA_963277665.1. NCBI lineage: Eukaryota > Viridiplantae > Streptophyta > Magnoliopsida > Santalales > Viscaceae > Viscum > Viscum album. Next base: position 491,384,315 of record OY728120.1, read on the forward strand.
TTTTAGAACAGACACATCATGTATCCTCATTACATAGTGTGAAAATCCCCATCAGGATGCAGAACAAGTTGGTTTTATGCAGAAAATCCAACGAATCTCTAAATTCTCCATTAGATCTTCCACAACAGGATCAATCAATGCACACTATGACCCCGAATAATCCACAACCCATAGTTATGGGAGGATTTATGTCATTATCATCATCACTACAAAGAGAATCAATCTTCTATAGGTTGTGAGGTAATTATTAATGGTCAGAAACCCATCTGTTCTTCTAGATGATAAATAGAACTCTACTATTCATGGCCCATTAAACAACCATGACTAGAAAATCCATCAAGTTAATTTCTCACAGGATGATACATGTAGACAATAAAATGAAGGAAATCAAACCCTACTGGTGTCACAAGCCAAAATGGACCAATATAGACAAGGTTTGTAGGAAGGAACCTAATACAGGAAGTGAAGAACCATCTTTGTATGTTGAAAGTAATGGGACAAAGAACTTTTCCTAATACGACCCTATGAATTTCATCACTATACACATAATAGATATGGTGTATCAAGATGAAAATATAGAGATACACAGCACAGAAACATGCCATGAGAGGAGGGTTATTTGGAGGCACCAGTTGAGGCTGCACACACCTAGAACCAAAGAAGGATTCAAAATCTAGAAGCTCTAAATATTGAGTTTCCACCTATCGAAAGGCACACTGCCAAAGATAATGGGAAAGGTGTGGCTACATTCGAAACACCGTCCCAAATAATCAAGGTTCCTTCCACAAAGTAAGAACTGTCACAATATGATAATGAGATACAAACTCGATGAAAACTCAATGAGGAGATACATAGTGGAAATATCCCTGATGTGTATTGTCTTTAGAAGGAGATGAATATTCTTCCTCCTATATCAAATATTCCTAAAAAATTGGTATCTGAGCATCAATCTGGCATTGGATCTTGGAAGTTGGTATACATAAATGAGGAACACAAAAAAATCATGACTTCCTTCCATTATGGTGAAACCCTCTCCCTCACTGGGGTTATCAATCACTCTATGCATGGGATGAGAATTAGTGATATAGAAAAAAGAGACCACCTCGTTAGGCCTCACCCTCCCCCTTAGACAGGGGGTGGCTCAAATATCAGTACATCCATAATTTATCAATGCCATAGAGTCCCAAGTTACTCAAATTGTATCCAGGGAAGGACAATAGATACATATGGAGCTTGAAAAAAAAAATCCATTTCCCAAATGGGTGGATGAAACATTACATCAACCAAATTTCGTAAATCCTACCTTCTCCACTTTTAATTGAATGAGTGATTTTAAACAATATCTGATACTGTGAATCCTAATGTGGGTTGATTATGGGTCTTCAAGACAAGTTGGATCTGAAAAAGATGATGTGTTTTGTATAGACTCAAATATAGGAATCCTTTGTTAGGAACATCAGCCTACCAATAGGATCCTTTTTGTGATGGGAATGAAATATTCATAAATTATTATATCAATTCTGCTCCATGTTGAGGAAAAAAAAAATTGGTGACCTAAAGAACTGCAATAAATGATAAAATGATAGGTTTTCTAAAGTCATGGAAATATTGAAGCATTTAACCTATTCACTCCACATACCTCTCTCATAAGAATATTTTCTGGAACTCTGTGATGAAAATATCTGGATTGAGTTTCAAAAATCTCTAACCCTAATGAACTATTAAGGTGTGTTCTATGAGTTCGTATATGTGGTACAACTTTTGGAGGATTCCTTTAAGTAAACCTGAGCTAAATCTTGGTTCATGACTTTAGGATAAGAGAAAGAATCGAAAAGGAATAAGTTTCCTCTCTTACCTTCAAAATAGTATTAGATACCATTCAATCACCCATGTATGTCCCAAACCACCCAATGACTCCTATCGGGTGGAAACAACCACTAAATCACTCTTAGACAGAAGCAAAAATAAATCATGCACACTTGAGATTTGAGGAATGGTTGAATAAATTATACTCTGTCTCAAATGAACATTTCCTCATTTATTTTATTATATCCATAGACAAAAACTTGATCATTCTTCCATAGACTAGGAATCCCAATTAGTTTAACCTCACTGACCATCCTGATTACTACCCTTTCCATAGAAGTTTGGGTCCAAATATCTAGGACTTCTTTATCATAAAATACATCCTTCAAGGTATGGTCTATTATCGAAAGGTGGTGTTAGATAAATCCTTAGAGTAGGTTGCATGAATAACTGTTTCCCAATTAAAAGAAGTGTCTGATCGGTAGAATTTCATGGCAATTCATGGATAGAAGTTAAACAGATGGAAGAATTGGAAAATAATTTGCCAAGTTGATATCTCCCTAAGAGAACAACTATGAAGATCCACAATATCTCCACCATAATAGAATGTGAAATTAGATATATCTCCCAAAGGAGAACATGACCATCATATATAGGAAGATATAGAATAGGAATAGAAATATTATGCTCAAAAAAAATCTCTGAATCTTACATATTCCTTCCCCGCAATATCCGAAACACGGGTAGTGCACCACCAAATAGAACTTTCAGGGGAAAACGATCTCATATTTGGTTCTTTCAACACGATAAACATCGAATAACCTTCTCCATTGATGAATATTCCTCCAATTAGGAGTTTCCCACACCAAATCGGGAACATGAGGCCACTTTCATGGGATATGAGGATAAAGGGGACAACAAGAGTGTGGTGAGACCCAATATTTTGGTCTCATACCCAAAAAGGAAAAATATACAACTTATACCTATTGTAAGTGATCTGGAAAGACCAAAAAGACATGGACATGTATCAATACTATCTATTAGTCATCCACACATAGTTTTCATGCATGTATGTGATGAAGGGGTGTGATTATCTAATCATCTCAAGAAATGGGGAAGGAAAACACGACCTGGGAAGTAGATTCTACCAAAAACTCTACCCAAAAACTGGTCCCATCCACCTCAAATGCCTCAGGTCCTAAGATGAATGTCAATGAGAAACCCCACCACAGTAAGTGCTGACATATGGTACAAAATTATGACATTTTGAAATAGATGGAGTTTGTCCTAGCCATGCTCTCAGACCTAAATGTGCTCTATCTTTCAAAAAAACTCTAAGAGAAACTCGTTAAATCCCTCAAATTCCCATTTGAATTCAAGTTGGAAGTCACTACAGTTGAGGTCTACCAAATGGAGACAATGTTATAATTATTCCTTGTCACCACCTCATTCAGAAAGAATGATCAGGAATAGTACCTCTACGGACACATCAGACCACTATATATTTTTGGACGACTCAATAAGGTAGAAATTTGAATGGATCTGATTGAAAATTTCACCAGGATCAATCTCATCCCAATTAAAACCATCTCATGTTTGGAATATAGTTAAGGGTATTTTTTCCCATAAAGATGTCCCTTCAAGGGGATGGTAAGCATTAGAGAAGACATATTGGGAAGATTATACTCAAATATATGTTTGGGGTTCAATCATCTGACACTGAGTTTATGCTTATCAAGAAAGACACCATAAACAGTGTCCTTTTTGAAATACCCTAGATTCATATTCACATAGAGGAACCTCAAAAATTTCATCAATTTCTAAAATACACCATTAATGGAAGGGTCGACATACTAAATCATGACAGTGCCCCCATTAAGACTTGTGAGGCTACATATATTGAAATAGGTTTCTACAAAAGTGGGGGAAAACAACGAGTGGTGGATGATGATATACATGTTTTATCCCCCAATGTTTTGAGGAACTCCCCTACATATCCCTACAGTATTCTCAAAAATGGCTATGTTCTCCCAAAAAATCTGGTTGAGTTAATAGACCCTGTCCCAGAGGTGCAAGCCCCTTCTATCCCTAGTGATAACATTTAGTAAAATCGACTCTCACATCTCTTTCCAATGACTGTAGTAGTAGGGGATTCTAATTTTTCTTCTCATGGCCTCTCTCACGTCACCAATAACAGAGATTCCCCTTGATTTAAATCTCCTTATGATAATTCCTGTATATAACCAGAGGAGTTAAAAGAAGAGGATGGCCTTAATAATGCCCCCCAAATTTGAGGAAGTTGTCACCACCACCATCGAGGAATTCAAGAAGGTAAATATAGAAACAAAATAAGACATACGACCCACATTAATTTCTTCCAACAAGCCCCTAGAAGACTAAGAGATCTAAATTTCATATATTAATAAATTATGATGTTTATTCTCTTGGAAATATACCAAAATACCCAGAGTAAATTGAAAAGTTTCTATGCACCATCTTGGATTACCAAATAAAGGTCGAGGCTTCAAGAAGGCAGTGAGGTGGATGAAAACTTCTCTTTCTACATATATAGAGGTGAATGTTGACAAATTGTTCAAATACAACATTGATTGATAAGTGAAATACCCAAGACAACATTCCCATATTGTCCCCATCAGGAAACATAATGGGTAAATTAAGGTCTTCATTGATTTTAGAGATCTTAATCAACATTTCTCAGAGGAAGACTTCCCATTACTGATGACAGAACTCCTGATTGATGAAACTATTGGCTTCTAAGATGTTTCCTTCATGTATGGGTATTTAGGGTACAATAAGATAAATATTGACCCTAGAGAAGAAGAATAAACTACCTTCATATTTTCCCCAGGGTTTTTTCTATCAGGTCATACCCTTTTTCTTAAATAATGCAGGAACCACTTATCAACGCACCATGCTTTATAACATCAAGCCATCCCTGGGAAGGATAACCAACTGTTATCTTGAATACATGGTGTTAAAATCCTAATAGCAGTGTGATCACTTCATGTATCATCCATCAATCTTCTACATGCTGTAATTGCAAAATATAGAGATGAATCTATTGAATTTAAAATTCATGGTAACATCAGGTAAGTTCCTTGGCTTTGTGGTATGAATCTGTGACATTGCAAATGACCTAGAGAATAATAGTTTTTGTTTAGTAGTGTAACCCCCCATAAATATTAAATACTTGAGGGGAATCCTAGGGAAACTCTCATATATTCAATGTTTCATAACTTACATGGACATAAAATCTCTCCCTTTCACCTGGATAATGAAGAAGGGAATAAAATACTAATGAGACATGGAATGTCATGAAGCCTTCTAAAGTCTAATGAGGTATCTAATGCCACCACCATTCCTACTACCACCATTGGAAGGAAAGATAATCATTTTATATATGTGACCACTATTAAATTCTCACATAGAAACCCTTTCACATAGATGAATGATTTGGGGAGTGAGAACAGTCTCAATTACCTCAGATGAACAATGATAATTTGTGATAGATGAAATATAGAGGATGAGAATAAATTCATCACACTCATCTATGTATTTCAGAAATAGAGGGATTACAAGAAGTACCCAAAATTCCATATGCTCTCTTGTATTGATCCACTCAAGTAAATCCTTGGCCTCCACCTGAAAATAGAGTGTTTGGCCTGATTGATGGTCATTCTATAACAATATGACATCTTTGAAGTGGCACAAAAGGCTATGAAAGGGAAATAACTAGATGGTTTCCTTGTGGCACATCACACCTCATAATTTACACTCATAGACACTGAACTCCCAAATGATGAGATTTTCTATGCCTATGACTATCCTCGAACATGGGACATGTATTTGGATATCACTTCCTGATGTCCTATTGACAAAATGATGGAAAACCCAAAGCTCAATCGGGTTGGATTAGGGATTGTATACATTTCCCCAGACAAAGAAAAATTTCTATACTCTTTCTAAATCTATGAAGGCTGCATGAATAATGAGGCAGAATACCAAGACCTCATTCATGGATTTGAATTTTACCTACAGTTGTAGATAGCCTAACTAAATATCAATGGGGATTCAGAGCTAGTGATAAAGAATATCAATGGATAATATTCCCTTAATAGGGAATAATTGGACCCTATCACCGGATATGTCTTGGGACTGATGGAAAAATTCTCTTTTGATCCAATATATAGTCATGTTCCCCAATCAAAGAATGATCAAGACAACACATTGGATATTGCATCCATAGTCTTGGACAAACCTGATTAGGAGGAAGCGATCTCCCATATTACACACTGAAGAATAGTCTCATCAATAGTTTTCTATGATATGGAAGAAATGAATCAGGTCAAATTTTCCCTAGAGTGTGATGAACCTATAACCACCCCTGGATGGATGGAGTCCAAAATTGGTTATCTCCAAAACGAGACTCTCTTGACTGGCTCATCCGAAAGGGAATAGATTTTCCACCGTGCAGTGAACATTACCCAAATGGGATGACCCAAATGAGAAAAAATCCATATACAAGAAAGGATATGGTGGAATCCTCCTCAGATGCATAACTGAAAGAGAAATTCATGTCATCACGAAATAAGTCTATATAAGATCCTGTGGTTCACATCAAACTAGGACCGAGCTCTCCCACCTAATCTGGAGGTTAGGTTACTACTAAAAAACCATTATACAAGACTATGTGTATTTTGTATGGAAATGTAACACATGCCAGATCTATGAAAACATCATCCATCATCCCCTAAGATTTAATACATATATCTAAATATTTTTGGCTATTTCTCATTTGTTGAATGGATGTTGTGGGACCATATCCCCCAGCCATAACTAAGAAGTTCATATATATCCTTACTACTACTAACTTCTACTAAAAATTACCTAAGACAATACCCCTAAAGAAATTCAAGATTAAGAATATTATTATCCCATATCAAATTAGGTTCGGGGTCTCTCAGACAATATTTACAGAAAGTGGAACCATCTTCTGTTCTATTGAATTGATGAAATTATATAGGAGTGCAACATCAAGTCCAATCACCCATCCTGATATCATAGAGTGGGAAATGGAAAAATTGAGGCCTCCAACAAGACATTTCCAAAAATTCACCAGCGGATGGTGAATAAATAAATGAATCCCTAACCTCTAGTAGAAATAGTGTCTTCAACGTCGAAGATATGGCATCAGTTTTTTATAAACTAATGAAAAAAGTATAATCAGGAACGTTATGGAATTGATATTAAAAAAATAGACTCAAAAAAATCTATATTGTCTTTTGGAATTAGATTATTTAAAAAACCTTTGCCAAAAACACCTCGGTAATTGATTTACATCATCGGTATTTTTGAAAAAGGACACTAAAAAGTTTTTTTTTTAAAAACACAAGAACAAGAAACCCTAATTTTTTTATAAATTTCAAACCCTCCCTAGACTCATGAAGAACCTGACAATGACCTGATGACCCCAACATTGATTGTTCTTTATTTTATTTAATATTTATCATAATTTCACAATTTGTGGTATCAATTCTTCATCCACTATCATTATTTCATCATATAAGGATGTTTTATCTTTCAAGTCCATTTTCTAGCTGATTAACATCAGCTTTTTGATTTTATTTCTTTTTTCATGTTTATTACTTATTTATACAAATATTTTTTATATCATGTAGTGTTTGTTCTTCCAATTAATTAGAGGGATAAAGTTCAAATTGGGGATCAATTTTATTTGGTGAATTCTGAATTTTACAATAAAAATTAAATTTTAAAGTAAAATTATTTATCATTTAGTTATATTGTTGAGTTATTTTTTAAAATATTTATATGTAGTTGATTCTTATTTATATAATTTGTTCGTAAAGTTTGTTATATTTATAGATTCTTTATTTGATGAAATTATCAAATGAATGTGATGATATATATTATGCAATGAAAAATGATATATTGTGTCATTATTCATCAATATAATATACATAACAAGTAATGAATCCATATTTTTCTCCCATTAAATTAATCCAATCTTAAAAACCTTTTGACACATGCAACACTGAACAAATGTAAACATTAGGTAATATAAAATAAGACATGATAGATGATTGAAAATAATTAAAATATAATATCAATAAATAACATGTATATAATACAAAATAAAAAATTTAATATTTTTAAATTCATAAGATAAATATTTTACAGTACAATAAGATTTTTTTTGAATTAAATATGTTAACATTTTGTGTAATTGACCTAAAAAATTAAATTGGACACTTTGAAATGATTGGAACAATATTTCCATATATGAACTGATATATTATAATTAATTAATTTTCATATTTTTTTGAAATAATATTAATAGACATAATTGTTCAAATGACCAGATTCTTTTGAAATAATATATTAGAATTAATTAATTTTCATATTCTTTTGATGTTACCTATTTGATTACCAATTATTTTTATTGAATGTGTTTATATTCAAATATTGTATATATATTTATGTATTTGTAAATGTTTATATGTTTATATATATTTACTGAATTTATTGTGATATTAGGTATTGAATGGATCGTAATTGGATAAATTTACGAAGAACCACTAGTGAATAAGAAAAAGGAGTTGTTTAATTCAAGGAATTTGCTAAAATAAATCTTGAAAAACATATATTTGATTTTCTATCCATGTGTTATGTGTTGGAATATGTAAATGTTTAACTCTCAAGAAATCAGGGGTCATCTTATTTGTTATTAATTTAGTCATAATTATACAAAGTGGATCTAGAATGGTAATAGAACTGAAAATTCAATATCTAAATTTTATGAAAATATTCTAAATGAGGAAGAGGATCACATTGATGAATTAATTCATGGTTTAGGTGTTAAAACCATCAAAAAAACATCAATAATTGAATGAATTTATGGAGATTCTATGAGACATTTCTTCCAAGGATGTAGTAAATATAAAATGTTATCATGAGTTTTGAGATTAGTTAACTTGAAAGTAATAAATTAGTGGAGTGTTAAACGTTTCTCCAACATACATGAAATTTTCAACGAGATACTTCTAGAAGGAAATGAGATTATAAATTACAAATATGAGGTTGTGAAAATATTATGCCCAATGGGATTGGGGTATTAAAATACATTCATTATTCAATGATTGTGTGTTTTATAGGGAAGAATATGAATATTTATCAAGCTATTCTACATACAGGGAATGACGCTATAAGGTGGATTAAAAAGTGAACTCATAATCATTCTCAGGTACTGGCATATAACATCATGAAAAATAATTATTTTACACTGTAATGATTTCATCGAATAATTCCTTCATCCAATTATGATAATTCATCTCTGATTCATTCTTAAATATCAGAATAAATGATACAAATAAATAAATTTGGCACCTTCCTATAATCCCTTGTTTAAAGAATCTATTTTCAAATTCAATTGATTGAAAAAGTATAATATGACATTTCGATTAGTGCATCTTTGATCGTAACTCACATTACCGTACCGATTCATCAAAGTGGAAAATATTTAGTAACCAATTTTATGATTTAGGAAGTGAAGATAGAAATCATTGAATGGGATTGTGTAATGATGGAAGGAATCCATAGTAGAGCCTATGTATACAACATATTTCGTCTACTTTTTTGATAGTTTAAAAATTTCCACTAGATCTATATATCAATATATATAAAGAAAAAATATGTTATGATGATCTTGATGATTTATAGACCAAAATAACCAGGAAATTATACTAATGCATATCTTTCACCATTGATTGATGATTTGAAATTGCTATAGGAGACATCTGTTAATGTTTTCCATGGATACAAGAAAGAGTATGTTCTCTTGCGTACTATGATAATGTTCACTATAAATGACATTCCTACATATGGAAAGTTATCTAAATATAGTGTTATATGATATAAAGAATGTACAATTTGTGAATAAAATACTTTATATTATCAATTAAAGAATGGAAGAAAGACAATACACATGGGACATCAAAGATTTTTTCTAATTGACCATCCTTATCATATATTGAGAAAATAATTTAATTGTTTATAAGAATACAATCTTCCTCAATGACCATTTTCAATTGATGAATTTTATGACAGGGTGAAAAATATTTATTCCACATTTGGAATGATAATAAATTCTGGTCTTTAAAAAAATATCTTGATGAAATAATATAACTCTTTCATACAACCTTATTGGATATTTTAAGAGATAAAACATAACATCAATGTTATGCACGTAGAGAAAAATATATCTAACAATTTTATTGGAAATTTATATGAAATTAAATGAATGAAAAAATTTGGATTACCTTCTATATTGGACTTTATATCAATAGGAATACATTTTGAGTTAGCTCCCACAATGAAAGGAAACTAACCATATTTACCTCCATCTTTTCACACTTTAAGAAAGATTGAGTAGATGGATTCTTGTCAGTGTCTTCATGGTATTAATGTACCAAGTGGTTATTATTCAAATATTAATAATTTTGTTTTATTGAAGGATTGTAAATTAATAGGTATGAAATCCCATGATTTTCATGCATCGAGGAAAGAACTTCTAACCGTCACAATGTTTGGTATATTGATAAAAACTTTCATAAAGACTATCATTAGGATATGTAATTTCTTCAAATCCATTTTTATAAAATTCATTCATCAAATTTTGATATATGTGTCGAAGAATGATGTTTCTCTTATTCTTTTTCAACTAGAAATATTTCCCCATATAGTTTTTTTGATATAATTGGTCATTTGGTGATTCATTTAGTGCATGAGATAATAATATATGGGCCTATATATTTTTGATGGATGTATCCTTTTAAGATATATATTAAAATTTTCAATGTATATGTTAAAAATATGTATCGAGTGGAGGCCAATATTATTCAAAAATATGAATATTAATAAGTGATTAAGTTTTGTACTGATTATTTGATTGATGTAGATTGTATTTGTCTTCGTATATCTCAATATGTGGTAGTTTATAGTGAAGGTATAGGGATCTTAAGCTTAAAGGTAATGTTTATTACACATATTGAAGTGATGCATGCACATTTTTCCATATTGAATAACAAAAATGAGGTTCAATTAAATATATCATCACATATTAAAAAATTAAAGTAAAAATATATAAGAATAAATGAAAAGTGGTTGATGATTGAGCATAAAAAGACATTTGTTTTGTGGTTTAAAGATAAATCCATCTCAAATGTATTTGCATCAGAAACATTTAATTGGTTGGAAGGGGTACCATTAGTTAATTTGATCACATGGTCTAGTTTTGTGATTAATGGGTACATATTTTACACAAAGAATCTATATAACAAGGGTACCGTTCCAAATAGCAGTGTAATGGTCATTGCTGAAGCACTTCATTTTTCATGTGAAAATGATAAAAACCTAATTTCTGAATCAATTCCATATTTTTGATTTCTTGAAGACATATGGTAGATTGATTATGTAAAATTTAGAGTCACTACGATTAAGTTTAGTTGGGTTTCTAGTAATAGCAGTTTGAAACATGATGAATATGGGTTTAAGCTGGTCGATTTAAAATTATGTAGTTGCAATGTGGAACCATTTATCTAGTCCACAAATTCAAAGAAAATATTATATTTCATCGATCTAGTGAATGAAAAATGGTCTATCATTTTTTTATGGGAAAATAATCTATTTTTTTAATGAGGACGATGATGAAGTTATTGATTTATATGGGGATTCTTTGTCAATTACATGATTTCTAGATAACAACGACTATAACGGAGACATAGTTCATGCAATACGAAATGATTATGCTGAAGGGATATGAGAAAGCACTCAATTAATCCCATAATTAATTTGGTAATTATTTACATTATATTAATTTTTTTAAATTTAATTGTGTAAAAAGGGTACTATTTAATAACTATAGGATATTTAATTATATATATTTGATTATTTATTTTATTTTTTGTGTTATATTTTGATATTACTCGATTATGGATAAAGATTTTTTCATTAAAATACACAATTTTCATTATGGTATTTCCGATTAATTAAAACATATTAAAACACCTTTAAAACTTAGATATTTAAATTTTTAAATGTTAATATATTTATATAAGTAATGTTTATATTTAATAGTTTACCTTGAATATTTTTTTGGATAATAATCATAACATAATTTTTTGAAACTTACACATGTAAGCCACTTTTTTTAATTCTATATTTCTATTTCACAATTTTCTAATTACCGACTTGTCTAATTTTATTTCGGTATAAAATAATTTCATTACATTTTCCTGTTACAATGAAAGATATAGATACATAGATTGAAGAACTTCTATCAAGGTATTTTCCTTTTTTTCATATGATCAAATATCCAATAATATAATTATTTAATGAATGAAAAATTTTAATTAACAAAAACTAATTATTGGAATACTAATGAGAATTCAACATGGGATTCTTCTGGTTTTAGTATTCAGAAATTGAATTCTCGAGTTGGTAAATTTGTAATTACACATTTACCGAAACTGTCACTTTCACAAGGAGATAGGATATTATATTTTAGTTTTGATGATAATAATATTGAAACTAGACCAAATGAAAAAACGTTTATCAGCTATATCAGTATACAGAGCTATTGTAGGACAAACATTTTTTATCTTGATTCAAAGACTGCCGACTTGGTGGTGATAGATTAGAGTTTGGAGGCCGTAAATGTAAAATAGATCAATTTATTTATTTTATCTCATTTTTTATTTTCATATATCTTTAATGAATAATATATATGTTATAAAATTACAGATGACATTCCATTTTGAAGAAAGAAAAGTAGTTAAAAAAAGATGTCTTACTTTAATAGTGATTCAATGAATGGATTTCAGAAAAATGTTGACAAAAAACTATGTGTTTTGAAATATAAAAAATGAAATCTATTATTCAAGTATAATTTTTTAGATGAATATACATGGAATAAATTTTTTTCCACTCAAAATGATGAAACATTTCATATATGATAATTATATTATATTATATTGATTTTTTTATATATGTACTAAATTAATTATTAATTTATATCTTATATTATAGGTCTTGGGGGAATACCATCAAGACATCCAATTATAGAATATATACCCTAATAATTTATCACATGGAGGGTATCATTTATTATGGAAAACAATGACTAAGGAAAATTATGAAGCACTATGAGCTCACTCCACTAGTAGTTATGCTCAGGTCCAATTCAATCCTCCATCTTCACCCACCCACCACTAGAAATGGAAAATGGGAAGAAGATGAAAAAATGGAATTTATGTTATAGGGAAAGATAAGAAAGTATCTAAAAAAATTTTATATAAATAATTATAATTTTTCATGAGTTTTTGAAATTTATAAATTAAATACACTAATATGCCATTTTCATTTTCCTTTTCAGGATGAACTTTAGGAGAAATAAACATATAGAACTTTAATGCTTTAGGGTAGGATAGACATTCTAGCCACTGATTTAAGAAATACGAAACACCCTAGCCATATGACAGGATTTGAGGCAGGTGTTAGTATTCAGAATGTTTTTTTTCATCAATGTAATCCATCAATAAACCTAGATATTTAATCTTTAAATGATTAGATAAAAGATACGAAATAGTCCATGGGGGATCAAATTCAAGAACTTTTGCAGTTGGCAATGTTAGAACAATTGACGAGGCAATCACATTCTATACAACCTACCCAATCTACCCAGCCTGCCTACTTAGATCATCCACCTCCTCACTTAGACCCAATCTTATATTATGAGTTATATGTAAGAGATCCTGATGTACATATTGTTGTGTTTATAGTCATGATTTTTTGGGGGATTCGGTAAATCACAAGCCTATTCAAATGGGTTAGGTTAGAGTGTTAGTTCATGATATTATTGATAATACTTCTCTACTACCAGTCCCTACCATGGAGGTTACTAGAGTTTGGGATAGGATGGTTCCATTTTTACATTGTTCATCTATCATTCTTCATCATATTTCATATGAGGTATGTACTTTTTAAATACTAATTACATCTATTTGAAAATTACTTATAATTTTTTCTAAAATTTTACTTATATAGAAGTATATAAAATCTAATGATATGGAACAATGGAAACAAAACTTTCAGCAACCAAAAAATGTACATACTTTAGATATTTCTAGTGGGATAGAGAGATTATCTCAAGTTTCTTCTTCCTTGGATAATATATATGAGTTTCAGATGTTGTTTAACATATTTAGAAGTGACTAAAATTTGAAAGTATTTAGAAAATATATCTTCGATCTAATTAATTTTTAAGAGATCAGAATTCCTAGGTTGCAGCTATTTTCCATGTATGTAAATTGATATTTCAGGTTTTTTAAAAAGATGGTTTATATTCACTAACTATATTATTTTTTTAATTAGGTATCTATAAAAACTTATTGTTCAAAAAGTCACCACAAGAGTTTATGGTTTTATAGATCCATAATTAATATCAATGGTTGTGCTATATGTGTTTACTACAAATATAGATGCATGTATATGTGGGATGTTATTAATGATGAATATTGGGAGTTGATTTTTTCAATTTCCTGATGGCTAAGAACAGAAATATAATTATGAAATAATTTAAATTATAATTTCATTAAATGTGAAATTTTTTATATTGTACGGGGAGTTGTATATTAGGCATATTCTGCCCAAGTAAAAACACATTATATTGGGTTTTCTCATTATTAGGTGGTTTTCGTAGAAAATTTTCAACCATATTAGACAAGATAGTTTATTTTTTTTATAAGACAATTATGATCAATTATAATTTCTTATACATGTTTTATTAGTTGATATATATGAAAATGTTGGTTGTGGAAATTTTTTAACAAAGATCACTTGTTAATAGGGAATCCAAATTCAATCAACTATGTGAAAATAAAGGTAATTATTTTTTATATAAGATATTATTTTTATTTTTTGATATATATATATATATATTTATACATTGGTTTTTTATATCAAGTTAATTTTTAATTATTTGTATTGTCATTTTCAACAAGGATATATCAAATGTGGTTATTATTTTCAAAGATTCATGTGTGAGATAATCACAACTGGGGTGACAAATGTTTTTTATCATGTCAGTCATATTAATTATTTTATATTTTCTACTATAGTATTTTGTTTTTAATATTATACTATTAAACATTATTATATAAGTTCAACGATGTCAATTAATACATAAGGATGAACATGACCATCTTTGATCTTTTTTTAGAACAATTTTTAATGTGAGATTATGATTTAAGGTATTTAAATTATAATTTTTATCATTTTTATTAAATATTCATAATAACAAGTGTTCACAAACAAGTTCTTTTGTTATAATAGGTGTTTAAATATAATGATATCAAACGAATGCTTCAAAAATAACAAAAAAGGATCATGTTTTAAATTTTTGGGATGTGTTTTTTAATAATAATTTATAATAAAAATGGATAGATAATTTTTTAATTACATTTTTAAAAGTACGTTAGTTTTTATAGTTTTTAGTCACTCTTAAATTCTGTTTGATTGATGTATTCTATTTTTCAATTATAGGGATTTTAATTTTTTATGGGGTGTAATATTTATAATTTTATAAATTCTATTAGCTTTTGTTTTAATTTTTAATAAAAATTGATCGCGAATCATTTAAAAAAACATGAACAGTTTTTTGTTTCGATTTAATAGATAAAATAATACAGAAAACGAACCCCATTCACATTTTCCAAATCCATTTTTAAAAAACTGATGCAAAAGACCTTTTTTATTTACATCACCTTTAAAGATGTTTGTTAAAAACTAATGTTAAAATTGAAAAAATTATGTTAATTCACGTTTTTTCACTAGTGCTGTAGAAATAATTCACCATGCTTTATGGGCCCCCATACCACTAAACATACAACAACATAAGAAATTCCAGACTCCATGGTTTGTGGGACCGTGGTGGTATTGCCGATAGATGTCTTGTTTCCCCCATATGAAATATCCATTTCTCGAAAGCTCTCAACTAAGAATAAATAACAAAATTGTTATATCATCTAAATAAAATCGATGAAAAAATGTTGCGTACATTGCACAACCTCGAAGTCCATCAGAATCGGATCACACAAGCCTTCAATAAAAGGTCCCACATTCATTCTTTTCTCCAAGGATAATTGTTGTTATATCGTAGAAACCTAATGATACTATGGAAGAAGTATCCTAATATAGAGCTAAAATGGGAAGAAAATCATATTTTATAAAATTTATATCACAATAGATCCTACTGAATTTCCCAAATAGATGGGGAACATGTAACAACCCACCCGTGTGAGATTTTTACAAAAATAATTTTCATATATATCATAAAGCATCAAGTCATGGAAATAATAATTTAAAAGGCATAACATCTCAAATCATTACTACATGATTCTAAACTTTATGGAGCACATCCTCACCACATGAAGTTAAATATCATGGATCCCCCATTGGTTTATATTCATCCATATCAAGTGACCCAATTCATAGTAGAAAGACATTAAAATTCAAACCATATCACATCTTTACCACATGTCATTAAATGGTACAGAATAGGTCCTTACCATATGATATTGAACTACATGGAACATGTCCTCACTGTATGATGTTAAAATTCACTGGAAGCATCATCTCCCAAATGACTCACTAAACATGAGAAAGAAATGTGAGGGAGAGGGAAGAAATTCCATCATCCCATTGTGAGAGTTAGGTTCCCATATAAAGTTTCTCCCTCTAATAACTATATATTTATTGATTACTACCGTCGTAGGATATGTAGTGATGGATGTACCTCTAGTTTTGGGCCTAGCCCCAATGTTACTTCCCTTTCACATCATGAAACCCACATCCTCAACATAAGATGTCAAACTACATAGATAATTTCCTTGCTGCATGAAATTAAAACTACACTGCTTTCCAGAACTACTTATGAATTGATTCTCATTCATATGAGATATTTATGGAAACCTAGATCCTATATATTGGTTCAACAACAACATGGAGAAAAATGACCATTTTCTATACTTAATCGCCTATGTATGGTGAGAGGAATCCTCACCATTCCCTATTTCCCACAATATGAATAGTTCATGTGTGATTGGGAATTTCCATAAGGGTTTCCACACATAAAAATGGCATATATGCTCATGGCATGATTATCATAGTCCTGAAAGAAATAATTTAAAAGACAAACCATGAGTCTTCATAGAATAATGTTAATCTACACATTTTATGTCCTTTGTACGACATGAAAATTCACATTCTTGTGGACCTGGCCTGATAAGACCACTATTGTTGGTGTTTGTCTCCTACCACACCTCCTTTAAATAAATTTGTGTGACATTATTCTTGACACCACAAGATATGTAGTGATGAACAAATATATATCCCCAGGTCATGTAAAAAAACAAAGAAATTCCCCCTCTATGCGTATATGTCAGACTTGCTCAAGATGTCTCGCATTCAATAACTATTTGTGGCTAGATTATAGACAGCATGAGATATGTAGTGATGTCCATATCTCCATCATTGCTTATACCCACAATAAACCTTTTCAAGTTGGGAATCCTAAATCCTTTCCACATGACTTTAAATTACATGGTTCATGAAGAACTCCAAGTTGATATATTCTTTTCATTACAAGATACCTAGTGATTCTTGAATCACTAATCCTTGACCCAGAAAGAAAAAATAACAAAAACAATGCAAACCTCTACATACGGGTAAAATTTTTGTAGAGAGGTTTCCTTTCAAGAAGTTCATGGGGCTTTATTTTGGTCCTCACAAGATACGTAGTGATGCCCAGATCTCCAATCCTGGGCCCATAAAAAATAAATGATAAAAAATGAACCCCAAAAACATAGGGGTTTTTCTATAAAAGTCCATTTTCCTACATACAAGACATAGATACATCCAGCCTGCTATTGCATTTATTATATATTGCATAATTTTTCAAATACGTTCCCACGTAATTACCACATGACGATTTAACTGTAAGTAAAAAGACTTCGTCATAGGAGATTAAAAATATAAAACAAATACACCCTTACTACATGATATTAAATTGTTAAAAAAATATCCTTACCGCATGATGATAAACTGAAAAGTAGTAAGTACATCCCATTTACTTGATGTAAAATTGTGTAGACCATCATCCATTATCATACCTTATCAAAAGTCCACAAGAGTATTACCCTAGTCAACCCGTGTATGGGGTGCTTCCAGCATCTTTTAAGAACCTCAATTCATAAATCACAATTCAGGTATCGAGCACCTCAAGTTTCCACAAACCTTTCATGGACCTAGTAAAGAAATAGGGGTCTCTATGCATGACCATGATATCGATGCATAAGGGATCAGACCTACCATCAAGATAAATCCTGGCTCTATAAAAGGTATTACTAATCCTTTGGAGGCTAAATTCACCGTAGTGGAACTCATCACCTGAGTGTGTTCTGGGATATCCCCAGTATGATTTTTCCATATCATTTATCATGACATGAGAACGTTAGGCTTTGATTTATAATATTTTTATCTCATACTCAAAAGGATGCTGGAGTGATCATGACCACGGGTATCCTAATTTGGGTCGTCTGTATCATCCCTCATATTTGTTCCATGTGCGTCTCAAACTTAAGGTGCATTCAATTTGATCAGCGATTTAGGACCTTAAACTGAAGTCCATAATTGGAAAAATTACAAGACACTAAAACTCTAGTGAAAGTGACACAAATCCTGTTAGGTTGAAAGCCCAAAAAGGATGTCCTAAGTAAAATTCAAGTCTTTTCTCACTAACATATTTAGAATCAGAGGTTAGGGAAATAATAGGTTACAAATTAATAATGCATAAAACTCATGGGACCTACATTATATACTTGGTGAAAGACAAGATAAGCTCACTGGTCCCCCAGTTTTAGAAAAAAGTTAGAGTAATGATTTTTCACATATCTTTTCCACAAGCATATGTTCACCATGTGGTGACACAAATTTAAGGGTGATAAAAACCTTCATTGATATTACACCTTAAAAAAATAAAACATCGTGATTTTAGTTCCTAGGATCGTTGTAATCCTTCCCTAGCCATCATAAAAGGATACCTAGCATCAAGGGACCCTTTTATTGACTATGCTATTAAGCTTATGGGTCCTGCATATGTGCCAATTATCTTCAACCAAATGAATCAATATATAAAAAGTGATTTCTAATCCTTGTTATCTCTAAAGTCACCACTTTAGATCTCAACACCTCAATGTGTTTTAGATCATTCCTAGTATGATTGTCCCATAACATCTTCCTAACCCAAGCCCTCTAGACCATGATTTACATTACCCATGCCAGACTACCCAAGTGGATTCAACATCCTCAATGTTACATCACTGTGTTTCGTAAATATGGAATGGTACACTCCATTCCGAAAACATTTATAACCGAAACCTCATGATTCATAACCACAAGGTGTAGGGTATGATATTCACAATTAAGAGATAAATTATCCTAGAGTTCTAAAACCCTTCCCAAATAGCTTTCAACCAGACCCAATAACTTGGGGGTGTTTTGGTATATCCTCCTCACCAGAAAGCGATTTGAACTATCAATGAATGGAATATACTCCTCACCATAAAGGAATTCAAAACCTTGTGAGCCCTAGAAACACCATGATGGAACCCATAACTTGAGGGTTTTATGGTTCATCCCCAGCATGTCTTCCCCATTCGATATTCATTGACTCAAAACTATGGATTATGACTTATATCAATGATATTAAAAATATCCATGTGGCCCTAGATTCCCTATTATTTATCCATCAACCAATATAACCAGTATAAATCTTCCATTAACCTTATAAAATAGAGGATAAACACTCTATTTGACAATGATACTGAAACATAAGGGATTTTAACTAACAACAAGAGGCATATCATCCGTGAAAAAGGTATATCCAATTATTGTGAGCCTCAACCACACCATGATAGAACTCAATAACCTTGGGTGTTTTGAGTTATTCCTAGAATGAATGTGCGATATTATTTCATCATTGATCAATTACTAGTAGTAAGATATAAAAATACATTATATCCTAATGTTTGTTATAAAATAACATAATTATAGAGATAGAAGGTCTGAGCTAAAATAACATTAACTACAATGTTAGAAGGTCCAACCTAAAAGACCCTAAACTACAACGATAGATGATCTGTGTTAAAAGACTTTAAACTACATAAAAATAGGTATTTTGTCTTCATTAATTGAAATTATTTCAAGGCCCACCATATATCCTATGAGAAAATTATGTTGTTCTTAGAAAGCCTATCGTCTTCATCCAATGATTGAGCAGTCTACCTATGAGATACATATTCTACACGAATTATCCTTCTATGAATCAGGCCATCTCATGATAGTCAGAATATACATATCAAATAAAAATATCATGTTGGTAAGAAACCATTATAGTTTATCTAGAATAATATATTAGAATTTCAAAAATTAAATCCATGCATTTAGGTTTACTTGATATTATATAAAGGATGGTTATAGTTGTTGATTCATATAACACTAGATTAGTGAAATTTCATGTAAATCATGAATGAAAGAAAAACTGCATATCAACATGAGTGGTTCATAAAATACATTAATTGATAGAGTTTAATAGGTGGAACCACCACATTTTGGAGTCTCTCCATGAATATCATCATGAAAAAAATTCCGTTCAATGATCGAACAACATTATTATTTGATTAGATGAGCCAGTCAATTTGGATAGAGTTTGGTGATAAGATTAAATTGAATGATGAAGTGTCGCTCACTTGACCTCTTCTGATTCCTTCCCCAAAAAAAGGATCTTGAATCATTTAGTCAGATCCTAAACTCTTTTTTGAGTGATTTCCCATATGGTTTAAGAATGTAAGAGGTCATACCATAAGAGAGATATTATTTCCCCATATCTCTATATCTTATCAATCTAGTAATCAATTTGGTATTGCTAATCACATATAAATTGGAGACTCTACTCAAGTTTCTATAAAGACAACTTTATCTATTTAGCAAGGGGAGCCTCGTCTTCAAGATCACACAGTCCCCTCTCATTGGTGGATAAATGATTCTGAGTCCGGATAATGTGTCTCATGATTTCGTACAGTGGTTGGTCCTCAAATCCATCCACTTCAAAGTCATCAAATAACTAAAAATGGTTTTCCACTTGGTTGGGAAATGTTCCCAAAGGAGTTTAAATAATCATGTTCTGAATCTGTTACTAGATCACTCTACATTGTTTTTTAGCTGTTTTGAATGATGTTTTCGGAAAATAAATAGGAGGAACAACTGGATGAGCTTATAAGGAAATGGGAGAGGAGGCTCCATATATTCTCCCCTTAATTGAGGTGTCACCTGTTTCTTTTTACAAAGGTATGATTTGCTTGACATATTTTCTCCTACTATCTAGATGGATATCAGTAGGATGATAGAACATCCTTAAAGTCTTGAACTAGTCTTGAAGCAATTCTATAATTTTTGGAGATAGATTGGTCGGTGAGGAATGTATCTTGTCCACATGAAAACAATTTGTTTTAGTACACCATCTGGGTTGGATACTAAAAAATCATGGGAATAATCCTATGAAATAAAGTTAGAAGCATCAAAAAGTAGAAGGATAGTCTCATTATTAGTGTCTCCATGTGCCAATATTATACAAAACTGACAGATAATCCCAAAGTTTCTCTCTCCTCGCCCATAGGCCAAAGGACAAGGGGAGACCCTTTGTGTTTAGCTGAAATGAAGATAAAACCAACAAGGTATATATGGATCGTAGAAAATCAGCTCTTCCATCCTCCCTGCAAGAACTCCATCCCAATGGGATATCATATACCACATTTAATCAAGATAGAAACTTCAATTATCAATGATTGGACCAGTCAGTGTAGGATAAGGGGTGAAATAAAAGATATCATATTGACTCAACACATCGGTAACCTCATCAAAGCCTAATGACATGGCCCCAGCCCCAAATATTTTAGCAACATTGGATGAGATAAGGTACTGAAGATCCTAGAGGTAGTGTAGTATTTATAGCAATGTAAATGGACCAACATCTAGTGAAATGAAAAATCTAAAGGACTAATAATACTGTAGGGGATTTTACCTTACTGAATGTGACCCACGTAATGGTAAAGGAATGTATAGGAAAACATCACTAGATTTATATATTGTCCATTTTATAGATATACTACCATCACTGGTCCACTAACCCAGATTCCTAAATGTGCATCCCCAACTAGGAAAAGCCACAAGTTAGGGAAATTTTCCCTGAATCCCACCAACTAAAGGCTTGGAGAGAACATTGTCTTCACTCAGTATCCCCATAAAGTATGATCTGTGACATTCAAATGGACCAAGAAAAACTGACACTATCACATACCGACCAAGAGGGACACCGATGGGGGTGTATAATATTCATCCTTGATATTCAATGACAAGGGAAAATATGGGTAAAATATTTTTAAGAGATAAGTGAGAGCATATTCAGATACATTCGAAACACATTCTTTACAATTATGACCATGTACCTTTCCAAGACTAGAGTTTTCAATGGGTCATTCCCGAAATATACTATATGAAGGAAATCATCATACATCTCTCTGAGAGGGGATAAATCACCCATTTGTTAGATATCCTATAGATTTATTCCCACCTCAAAATAGGGCATACGATATGAGTTACTGTAAAGACACCAACGACTAACTGATTCTCAAAGAAAATCAAACTGGTGATAAGAAATAAATTGGAAAGTCCATATTTCTTTATAAATATGGACATCATATAACTTGTCATTGAACTCTAAGAAGGTTTTCCTGGCCCATAATAGCCACTCCCATTCATCAGAATAGTCACCACCTTGAAATAGAACCCATTTTGAGATCCATCCAATATAAAAATTGTTAATAGAAGAGATGAATATACATGAATAGCTCTAAGTAATGGTCGTGTGAGAAAGATCGAAGTTTTTCGAACTCAAGTGAGAGTTTTCCAATGTATAAGACAAACCTAGGGATATAGCTATAAATAGAAAATGATCCTCAACAATTTTCATATAAATTCAACCAAGGGAAGTTGAAACCCATCAAGATAGAAGATTGTATACTAAAGAAGGGATGGAAATGTTTTAGAGAAATCCAAAACTGTATACAAGAAGGTGATGTGATAATGGAAAATTTTAGAACATGAATAGATGAATCCATTTACGAATATTATTATTAGAATTCAGGTGGTATAGATGGTAAACATTGTTGTTTCTTGTAATCATGGTCCTTTGATTATTCACAATAGTAGAACTCTAAAGAGTTTTGGAATTCATATAAACAAAAGTATGTGGAATATGTAAGGTAGATAATAATGGAATAATGAATAAGGAAAGACATATAATTCTAGTTGCTTCACGGGAATCACTTGAATTATTAAGGAATTTCTGAATCACATGAAGGATTAATGAATTTATTAGTTCATTAAGATCTCGTTGACCACATAATCCCATAGAACAGTACACAACTTGATTACCTCTCACAAGACTTGTTATCTCATGACATTAACATGGCCATGTGGGCCGTAAAATAGTCAAAAAAGATCACAAAATCAATCCAAAATATCCTAAAAAACCATCATAGGCAGTTGTCAATACCTTTGAATAATGTTATAGATATTACTGAAATTTAGTTTGTGGTTAATTCGAACAATCACCAAGGGAAAACAGATCTTGTGAAGATGTTCTCGCGGGAAGGTCTCATGAACATATATCATGATCAGTTATTTTGGAAGGGTTTGTGAAAGTCTTACATGATAGAGGTAAGTCACAAAAGCTCTGGGAAGTGAGGTAGATTTTCAATGAACCACTCTCCACTCCCCTATTTATAACTCATTCCATGGATCTCTAAACAAAACCTAAAAGACAAAGAATCACCCAAGATACCGATTGAAAACATAACCCAAACATTAGGAATACACTTACTTTCATCAAAATTGAGCACTTGTCCCTGCAGACATCGCTATAGTGGGGGGGGGGGGGATTTGTTGATGCCAATGAAATGTTCATTAGAAAATTCCTAAAGGATGAAATACATGAATATGGGTGTCATTTTCCCAATAGATGAATGTAATAAGAAGGTGGTCAAAATAACATGGATCATATGAACCCCCATAATACATGCAATCACGATAATATCAAAGGTCCTACAAAGGATACATGTACAACACATAACCAATTGATGATCCTTTGAATCCAATTCAATAAGTCCTTCTACTTTTTCAATGGAATCCTAGATAATCGACGATCATGCATCGGCTACCCGATGAGCACCTCAAACTCACAGAAAATAGCCATGAAAAAGGAATATGAAAAAACATTCAAAAATCCCAAGAAAATGGGAAGAACATTATCCAAAATATGGGAGAAACTTGTGTTCATAAAACTAACACAAAAAACCAATTCAGATTTAGAGACACCATGGAAGCCCTGAGAACATGTATGCCTTATCATGAAAGAGACCACCGGCATGTCACCCATGTCATGCAAAAGGATTTTTACATGTCCAGGTAGTCACAAGCTCCCCCTTTAGCTCAAAAAATAAACACAAGTGTAATCCCATGATAATTTGCATGCTTTACCATAGGAACCTTTTTTGGGAACTCGGCATATCACTGGTGGGGAGAGTGATTATCTTCGACAACACATGTGCAAGCTTGCAAAACCCCCAAGAAATTAAAAAAAAAATAAAAGAAGGAAATAAAAGGAAATAGGAGGGAGTATCTTTTTGTTGTAAAAATCAATGTGGCACACTCATTATCTCCAAAATACCTTACAAAATCCCCTCAACATGACAACCTGATCTCACAAAATCCACCCAGTGAGCTATAATTGTCTCATGGAATATCTCGAACTAGGCATAAAAGATAATATGAAATCCATTTAATAGGAATCTTAATCTCTTGAAAGTATTTATATATGATATCCTAACAATATCTATGTCCATAGTCATATCATTATGATTCGGAAAGACCTAATTAATTGGCCATAATTCAATAAATGATGCATTGATAGGATGACCTCTTGGTAGTTGTAAATCATGCGATGCCCTCAGAAATACATATGACAAGACCTCATGAAAAACATGAAATCAAATCCTTCAACTATCCCCCAAATTTATTTTCATGATAGACAACATGAAAAGAAGAGAATAACCATGGAAGTGAGGTCTATAAATCTCCTACCCTAGCATCAAGAAATGTATTCTTGGATCCTCGCATTAGCGCACTCAGTCATCAAATCCAATATCTCATAGCATCTTATCTCTTAATCAGAAAGGTTTTCCAGTAATTAAAATCTGGGAAACCACCTAAGAAGATAATGCAATAAGTATAGGAAAGTCACATGATAACTAATATATCAAATAAAGGACATCAATTTTATTATTCAATGGACATCCCACAAAACTGATCAGTCACATGATACTCAAACATATTAAGAATGAAAAAATCAATGTCATATGAAATAAAAGGATTAGAAAAGGATAAAAA
This sequence comes from Viscum album, assembly GCA_963277665.1. Classification (NCBI taxonomy): domain Eukaryota; kingdom Viridiplantae; phylum Streptophyta; class Magnoliopsida; order Santalales; family Viscaceae; genus Viscum; species Viscum album. Next base: position 491,409,779 of record OY728120.1, read on the forward strand.
GAAGGGTTAATCATCCAAAAAACACATACACTAATCCTTGTTTTCTTTTTCATGAACTGACCATGTCATGTGACAACACTAGGATATGTCGACCACGTCACATGACACCCCTTTGGTACACTATTTTGATCTTGTGAATTCCCTTGGATGTCTCTGAGTAAGTCGTATGGAACCATTTGGGTATGTCAACTAACTCTCATGAAACCCTATAGGATTTTCATCTAGACCTCTCAATGACATCTGGACATGTCGTTCAAATCATATATCAGCACCAGTGTATTTCAGCTATTTATCCCGATGGGATCAGGAAAGGTCAACTGGATCTTTCCACATCTTCTGAAAACATCATCCAAATCCTTAAACATCCTCCAAACATGCTAGTTTTCATTCAAAATGAAACTTGAACATGTTATCCATGATGTGTATACCCCCCATACATGTCACACAGACTATAGGGACACCCTCTATGCATGTTGTCCAGCTTTTTAAAGGACACATGAGAATGTCTGCAAAACCATGAGAATCACTCCAATAATATTTTTTGAGATCATTCAAAAGATTCAATGATCAACCTACTGTATCAGGTGATCTCCTCCATAAAAATGAACCTAAATCATGAAACAAACTCCATACTTGCAATCCAGATTATACAATGTCCCAGGACAAGTCAACTAGATCATGTGATTGTCTTTGTACATGTGAGGAACATATTCTTAGACATGTCAAGTGAAAAATCAAGGCATGTCAGGAAGGTAATAAACACATGTCAGAAAGACAAGTAGACCAGGCCAAGAAGGCTTCCCACGACTTGATAACCTTTTCTAGGATCTATGAAAGGAAAACTCATTGTGTAACCCCCGATAAGAAGCATAATATGATATATCCTACATATAATGGAATACTTAGTGTGTAGGCATTGATCAACAACATAACATGATATGTGCCCCATATAAGGGAAACCTCAGTGTATAAGACCCAACTTAAAGAACTATGATGAATTTGATTCCTAACATAACAAGGATATATAGGATGCCATTTTAAAGCTCTAAATCCATATCAGCCGTTCAAGGGGATGTACCAGTGAATATGTCCCACATCTATAAACAATGATACTAATTATCTTCTATACCTTATTTCTCACACTGAACATAGCTCATGTGTTCTTAGGGAGTTATAATTTTCATATCAATAATGTAATAATCCACTATTTTGGAAAGTGGAACCTTAGTGTGTAAGCCTCGATGAATGAAATAATATGATTTCTCCCTTAGATAAGGTTAGCCTTAGTGTTTAAGCCCCAACATATTGATCAATGAGAAATTTGATTACTACCAAATCCATTAGACGTAGGATGCCTTCAAAAGGCTCGATCCCAAAATTTAATGGGAATCCACTTCTATGTAAGTCCCACCATGTCTCCAAAATTCCACCCATTGGGACTCAATCTATCCCATGGGAGGATGTTCCTTCCTCATCGATCAAAAAATTTAGAAATAATTGAAATAAAATAACTTTGATCCATTCCATAACTAAGATATGTTGGACACCATACTAAGGATCAAGCTATATATTGAGCTTCCAATGTGATGTATTAGCACATAAGCCCCAGGCCCATATGGAAGAATGAAAACTAATTTAAATCACATATTTCTCATACGAACAATATATAATGTCGGATTAGGTATTTTCAATGGGAACTTCATTAAAATCATGATTCTCTAATGGCCTGGGAAACATTAGTGTGTAAACCCTAATCAGTGGGATGATATTAATACCCATCTTATTATGGTGTATTCCTTGGGGAATGACCCAAGTTCATTAATGAACTATGACAGCTCTGATTTCTACCATAATGAGGATACATAGGAAAATTCCTTGTGGTTTACACTAAAATATCTAGTGATATAGTTCCCCAATATATTTCCTTTTTGTATGATTTTAAACTCCAAAAATTTAACAAACTTAGTGGGTTTTTATTCTTATTATAAAAAATGATACAAAGGATGTGTCATAATGGCTTAATACCATCATGGAAATAGTAATCACCTCCGAGGATTAAGAAAACTCTAGTGTTCCTGGTTATAAAACTTCAACATATATGCAGTTACCCACCAAAAGAAATAAATAAAGAATCTCCGATATATACAGATGGATTCACCAACAAGACCCCCTTCTCTCTGAATATAAAGAGATATATGCTATGATCATTTTGTTAGGGAAAATGGTCTCTTATAAGTATTAGGAAGTGATTATCTAACATATATTAAATCTATAAGAGTCCTAGAATAGTAAAATATTCTCCCCAAAAGGGTGTGACGAGACTGAACTCCCATTATCTTGACCAATGTGAGTTCATAAGTGTCATTGGGTCTGAAACCCCATATGATAGACTTACATTAGAATGTAGGCCCATACCAAGTTTTTGATATGTGAACTGTTGGGAATTTATTTGAAATATTAAAAAATGGTCAGCCTAACACAAATTTTTGTGAATAAAATTAAACCCCGCACAGTCATACCAGAGGACACAATTCACCCACATCATTCCAAGGAAATAACAGTTTCATTTATTTTATATCACTTATTGAGAATTATGCAGTGATACAATGTTTTCAAATGATTTTAAAATATTTAATGATATATAATAACACTAGAATGTCTAATCTCCCAGTTTTTAGACTCATATTGAACAAATAATGTTTGTATTAAATGAAACAAGAGTGCTAACTTAATAACATATTTTGTGGGAAAATGTATATTGTGTGGATTTTTCAACTTTATAATGTAATGGTTTTCTTAACACAAAAAATAGTAATAAAAGGTCATATGAATTTATGAAATTAATTCATTTTTATAAATCATATCACTATGGGTAGATTTTATACGCGATGTTATATGTAATATGGTTCATACTAATCTGATTTGTATTCAATTATTTTTCATTATTAACCACAATTATATATGATATTTTTGGATATGTTTCTTGATTTTTAATCAGTAATTTTACTTTCACTACTTTAAAAAGTCTTTTTCAGTAATTTTTTGAGATTTTTATAGGCCTTACTCTTGAAGGAGTGAACTAAAAATATCTATTTATATGAAACATCTCCATATTTCTCATGTTTACCTTGATTTATATGAATGTAACATCAGCTCATTGTAACACCCGAGACTTTTATGTTATATAAATCATCAAAGGAATCTTTTTCTACACAACACTTGCTTGGCTTTCTTTACACGCAATCGCGACCTTCCTCGATAGCTTGCGTCGTACGCAATACCGAGTTTCACTAAACAACAATATGCTATTAAAACTAGCCGTTATGAATAGTAATAACCACTTTTTGAAATTTTATAAATTTTATTTTTCAAAATGGACTTCATTTTCGGACTCAGAATATCGAAATTAGCCTAGGATGAAATTTTGGTATTTTTCTGAAAACTTTCAATTTTTGATGAATAGTGAAACCACTAAGTGGTAGGTTAAAAACTGAATTTTGCATAAAACTTAATTTTACCGCTTCTGTGAATGTAATTTCAAAAATCCGACAGACACGGTTGATATCAGTAAGTAAAATGTGGTTCAATGAGATAAAAATAATTTTTTGGTGAATAGTAACTTTTTACTTTTTTTACCGCGGTTAATAGTAAATAGGGTAACTAAGGGTAAATATGATATTACTATTACCCTAACACATGTCCTAATTCTATTGGATAAGTGTAATTCGACCAAAAACAACCTTATGAATACAATATGACCATTTAGGCCCACTTGGGTTAGATTAGGACATTTATTATTATTTTATTTAAAGAAGGGTTAAAATAGTTAAAATCAATGTTTAATAAGTAAATAATTTTTAATATGGGGTTATACATAAGATAAATTCGATTATAAATATTCCTTAGAAAGCTAAAAATATTTACTACATTTTGGTATTTTATTTGTAATTTTTAGACATCAAATAATTTAATTTATTTATGACACAAAGATGATGCAGTAATTATCTTATTAATGAAATATTGACATAATTGATAATATAAATACCAAAATAAATGTAATTTAAGACTTTTTATGAATTCCACTAATTTTCTAGGTTACTATGATATATTAGTGTTGATTTAATCAACATGGTTTGAACATATAATTCTGTTATGACCTTCACAAAAATCATATATCAAATAGTGTCAAAATTGGAACAAAATAGTTTTTAAATGAAATATTATATTATTAATTGTTATTTTATTCCAAAAAATCTAAGGTTCGGCCAAATGACTTAGATAAGGATATATATATTAATAATAAAAAATTTGGGGTTCGTTTGGCATGATATAGTAAGTGTATTAACCATATAGTGAAAGAAAACAAAAAGACATGGTAAAAGTTAAATTATTTAACTTAGAGTTAAATCTAATTGATAAGGTTAAAATAATACCCTAAACTTGTCTAAATCCTATTGGTTGATAGGATTTCGACCCATCCCCACTTTATCTTCTAAATAAGACCCTTTTGAACCATTATAAACCGATTTTTACTTTAATATAAAATAATATTTTGAGATATTCCTAAGGTGCCCCTCTCCTCCCTTATAAAAGGGCACCTCCTCCCCCTCCTCCTCACACCAATTTGAGCACTCAAGGTCGGCCAAACCCTGCCATTTTCTCCTCTCCACTTCCCTAAAATAATCCTAGAGGTCCTGGTTTTCTTCAAAGACCTTCTTAGTTCCCTAAGTGGAGGATTCAAAGAAGAGTTCCAAAGAAGAGGTAATATCCATTACCGATCTTTTCAATTTCTTTCTTCTTCAACTTCTTCTTCTTTAGTTGTTTCATGATAAAGTAATAACATCAGTATTACTTACATACTGATATGTTATTATAAATATGAAACAACTCTAATTCACCTTCTATCCATCCTACGGAAAAATGAAATCATCGCGCGTGCGTACGTACGGAATACCGTCTCCACGCCGTGGTGTAATCTATTTTCCACCATCACTTTACAAGGATGGGTATAATGGTGTAATGAGTAACTATTTATGATTATTATAAAGTAATATTTATACTGAAATAATATATATATACTCCAATACAGTTCCACGATCATATGAACGATATCATCACTCGTGCGTACGTACGGAATACCGTCTCCACGATGTGATGCGACTCGTTCTACATGATCATCATTACATAGTAATTATATAAATTGAATGAATAAATATGATATATGTTACACTAATACCATTCTGGATATAAGGTATCTATAACCTTAAAAGAAGAATAAGAATGTATTCGGCAAAACACGCATAAGAACAAAAGGCAATAAAGACCCGAGTAACAAGTAACAATGAAATATTACTATCAAGAAGCTAAGAATATGACCATATATGATATCATATCAATATGTATGATTCTGGAATAAGTCAATAACATTATTTAAACCATTATACAGGAGCTTCGGACACGTACAAAGCAAATTGGACCTAAGGTAAGGGGAAATATCACAATCTCATTTTTATCCGAGATTGTTTATAATTTGGTATTTACTGGGGTGTATTTTATCATCCACATCCATGTTCCTTCAATATTTAATATTGTTTCCATCCACTTACAATAGTTTAAATCCAATTTTACCCTTCGGTGAGTTTTTAGTAAAGAATATGAAAGGAATCTTTTGTCTCTTTTTCGTACGAGGTGCTTTTTGACTTTTCCGACAAAAGTACGAAGAATGTTTTTTTTCACTTATACGGCATGAATGGATTTTTAAAACATTATTTCCAAGAAGCTTCCTTTACAAGTTTATTTTTAATCAACTTCTTTTATTTTAAAGTTGTATTACATGTTATGAAAGGAAAAATGTTTTTAAAGAAGAAAGGATATTTTCCTCAAGAATGGAGTTCAAGTGTTTTATCAAAATTATTTTCCATCTAAGATAATAAAGGGTTCTATTTTTATCCCTATTATTACATTGATTTGATCATGTTGTGATGGAATTATTTTTATGAATTCCTTTATCTTATATGATTTTATTTATGATGTCATGATGTTTCAAGAATCCCATTTTTGTTACATGTATTATGCGATGATGTATGATTATGTGGCACACATAAGAAAGGATTCATTATAAGATGGGTGGGACCTATATCTCCCTCCAATGCATTGGGTAAAGATTTTATATCTCATGAGATAGACATGGCTGGAACGGTAGGTTATACCGGTTCAGTGAAACAGGAATGGAACGAGGGTGACTTAGTTCAGAAAGGGACTTTTTCCACTAAGATAGTCTTGGCAATGAGTCATGACTAACAAGAAATGATTTTCCATGATTATGTGTGCATGCCACAAAGTTTCAAGTTTTATGTTATGATTATGGGGATCTCATTTTCACTTCTTTGATTTGTTCCATTTTAAGATATTATGATCTCTTTTGCAGGTTTTGATTTTCAAAAAGATATGATATGATTTTTATTTCCTTTATTTTCCCTTGCGGAGCATTTGAGCTCACCCTTTTATGTTTTCTTTTCCCCAGGTCAGGAAGATGGATATTAAGTAGAATATGCTTAAAGGGACCCTAGATATGATGAAATAAATGGGAGACACTGTAGAAGATTTATGAACCAGTTGTTTATGTTTCCTAGTTTCTAAAGACACTATACCTATACGGTCCTTTGTGGTTTTGTCATATGTTGTAATAAGTGTGCTTCAATTTTGAAGTATTAACAATGTATGTAAAGTATGGGTCATTATAGTTGGTATCAGAGGAAAGGTATAGTTAACCTTTGGAAACTAGGATGTGAAAGCCTTAGTAAGAACCCTAAGGATAAGTCTAAGCATAGAACACAATCTTAGTGTTTTAGAAATGGCCTTGAATAACCTAGGATAAGACCTTAAGCATGAAAATATTATTCTTGAATTATGTGGTTTTCCTATTATAATTAGTGTTTCTCACACTATTCTTCTTGGTTTTAGTCAATGGCTGGAACCTGAAGGAACCGTGTTAATGCGGAATGCGATGGGCAATGCAATGATTGTCCCCCTGAGAAACCAAACGATATGGGAGCTGGAATGCAAAATCTTTTAGCCATGCTCACACAACTTTCTCAAGCTATGAATCATGCATGACTTCCAAAGGAGCAAAGGAAGGAGCAAAATTCTGTTGAATCCTTTATGAGGCAGCGTCCACCTTCTTTCAGCGGGTCTACTGATCCATTAGTTGCTGAACAATGGATTAGTACTACTGAAAATATATTTTCAGTTCTTCAATGTTCTGAACATGATAAAGTCATCCTAGCAGTGTATCGTTTGGAAGGAGATGCTGATCAATGGTGGAATCTTATTAAGAATACAAGGAAAAGGGATGAAATTGAGTCTATGGAATGGGATGAGTTCAAGAACTTATTTTTCAATAAGTACTTACCTCGTATTCTACGAACAAAGACGGAGAAAGAGTTTCTTGAACTGAAGCAAAGGGATGATGAATCTGTTCGTACCTTTGAAGCAAATTTTACAAGACTTGCAAGGTACGCTTCTGGTATTATTATCCAACCTGAGAGTAAGATTGATCGATTCTTTAGTGGCTTAAAACCAAGTCTTCGAAGGGCGTTAGCCATAAGGGACTTCAATAGATACGAGGAAATCGTTCGATGTGCTCTCAAAGTCGAGATGGAGATTGGAATAACCCATCAGTCACATGGGTTTGATAAGAAGAGGAAGATGGAATTCAAAGAAAAATCTAAAGAGCACACGGAAAAGAAGATGAGCTTTTCCTTATGCTCAAAGTGTGGAAAGAAACATGAAGGGATTTGTCTTAAAGGGACAAGTAAATGTTTTAAATGTGGAAAGTAAGTTCATCGGGAATTTGAATGCCGTGATAATGGGAAGAAGATGTCTAATGACGTAAACAAAGGAAGGGATACACAGAATGAACCTACTACACTTCAATGTTTCAAGTGCAAGGAGATGGGGCATTATGCCAATCAATTCCCAAATCCAAGGGTTGATGATGATGGTCGACGTCAACAAAATCTTAAGGCTAAAGACAAAGGAAAGTCACATGCAATTTCTATCAGCGATGTGGAGTACGATAACGAAGTGGTGAAAGGTACACTTACCGTCCACTCTAATGTAGCAAATGTTTTATTTGATTCTGGATCCACCCACTCTTTTATTTCTAAAGAATTTTCTAAGGGTATCACCGTATTACCTCAACAATTAGATGTTGAGTTAGCTGTGACAACACCTAATGGCACAACAGTCGCATCAAAAGTTTATAATTCTTCTCCGATCGAAGTTTGTGGGAAAGTGCTTCCTGCAAATCTTGTGATCCTTCCTTTAGTAGAATTTGATGTGATTCTTGGCATGGATTGGCTTTCTCTACATGGAGCTCATATCAATTGCCAAAGAAGGGAAGTCACATTTCATATTCCAGATCAATCTACGATCGTATATCATTGCAAGGATGAACATAATCTTCCAGTGGAAATTTCATCAATCTTATGGGTATTGATTCCACTAAATGAAGGTTATTTATCTCAAATGGTTGGTGAGAAACTCACGATTAAGAATATGCCCATTGTAAGGGAGTTTGATGATGTCTTTTTGGAGGAATTACCGGGTCTTCCACAAAATCGTGAAGTTGAGTTTTCAATAGAACTCGTACCTGGTGCTTTGCCTATTTCAAAGACACCTTATAGAATGGCCCCAATTGAGTTGCAGGAATTGAAGAAGAAACTCCAAGAGAATCTTGATAAGGGATTCATACGCCCTAGTGTGTCACCTTGGGGAGAACCTGTTCTATTTGTTAAGAAGAAAGATGGATCAATGAGACTCTGCATTTATTATCGAGAACTTAACAAGATCACTATCAAGAACAAATATCCTCTCCCACGCATTGATGACTTATTTGACCAACTACGCGGAGCTCAATACTTTTCCAAGATTGATCTTCATTCAGGGTATCATCAATTAAGGGTCAAAAGGGAGGATATACCAAAGACGGCTTTCCGTACAAGGTATGGACACTATGAATTTATAGTGATGCCATTTGGTCTTACTAATGCCCCTGCTATCTTCATGGATCTAATGAATAGAGTCTTTAGAGACTATCTTGATCAATTTGTGGTAGTCTTTATAGATGATATTCATGTCTATTCAAAGAGCAAGGAAGATCATGAAGATCACTTGAGAATTATATTGAAGACCCTGAGAAAGGAGAAGCTTTATGCCAAATTTACCAAGTGTGAATTTTGGCTTCAAAAAGTTGCATTTTTGGGTCACATAATCTCAAAAGAGGGGATATCTGTGGATCCAGCAAAAACAGAGGTTATCGAAAGATGGTCGAGACCAACAACAGTAACTGAGATTAGAAGTTTTCTTGGTTTGGCTATATATTATCGACGTTTTGTAAAGGATTTTTCACGAATATCTAATCCACTCACCAAGTTGACTCGGAAAGGAGTTAAGTTTGTCTGGACAGAGGAATGTGAAGAGAATTTCAAGGAGTTGAAAAGAAGGTTATCCAGTGCGCCTGTGCTCACACTGCCTTGTAGTGGAGAAAGGTTTGTGATATACAGTGATGCATCCAAGAAGGGATTGGGGTGTGTTCTTATGCAAAATGATATGGTGATAGCTTATGCCTCACGACAGTTAAAAATCCATGAGCAAAATTACCCAACACATGATTTGGAGTTGGCTGCGGTAATCTTTGCATTAAGGATTTGGAGGCATTACCTTTATGGTGAAAGGTGTGATATTTATACTGATCATAAAAGTTTAAAGTATATTTTCACACAAAAGGAGCTGAATATGCGCCAAAGAAGATGGTTGGAGCTAATTAAGGATTATGACTGCTCAATCCATTACCACCCTGGGAAAGAAAAAAAGGTGGAAGATGCATTAAGTCGACAAGACCATGCTAGTTTATCCATGATGAGGATCACAAAAGATCCAATATTTATGGATTTACAAAGGATGGATCTTGGAATTATAATGGAAGGGGAGAAATCTTATATTTCTCAAATGAATGTTCAACCATCTATACATGTGAAGATTAAAGAGGAACAGAAAGAAGATGTCGAGTTAAAAAAGAAGGTGAGAAATGTTCCTGAATTCAACCTTGATTGTGATGGGATAATAAAGATCAGGAATCGGGTTTGTGTTCCTTCCATCCCCGAATTAAAGAAGGAGCTGCTGGATGAGGCTCATAGTTCTTCATTCTCTATTCATCCTGGAAGCACGAAGATGTATAGGGACCTGAAAGAGTACTTCTGGTGGGATGGCATGAAAAGAGATGTTGCTGAATATGTCTCTCGATGCTTGGTTTGTCAACAAGTTAAAGCTGAGAGACAAAAGTCTAAGGGGATGTTACAACCATTACCCATACCTGAATGGAAATGTGAAAACATCACTATGGACTTTGTCACAGGACTTCCTAAAACATCCAAAGGCAATAATGCTATTTGGGTCATAGTTGATCGTCTTACAAAGTCTGCACACTTCATTGCTATTAGAGAGGATTTCTCTCTAGATCAGCTTGCCAGGATATATGTAAAGTAAGTAGTAATATTTCATGGAGTACAACTTTCTATTATATCTGATCGGGATCCAAGATTTACCTCGAAGTTCTGGCGAAGTCTTCAGCATACTCTGGATACAGAGTTGAGTTTCAACACTGCTTATCATCCCCAGACAGACGGTCAGTCTGAGAGAAAAATTCAAACCCTAGAAGAAATGTTGAGAGCTTGCTCTATGGATTTCAAAGGAGGTTGGGATCAACACCTACCTTTGGTGGAATTTTCTTATAATAATAGCTTTCACTCCAGTATTCAGATGGCTCCTTATGAAGCTCTCTATGGAAAGAAATGCAGGACTCCAACTTGCTGGGATGGAGTTGGGGAAAGAAAGCTATTAGGACCTGATCTCGTTGATGAAATGGAAGAAAAGGTCAGATCTATTCAACAACACATAAGAGCAGCTCAGAGTCGATAGAAAAGTTATGCCGACAACCGAAGAAAAGACCTAGAGTTTGAAGTGGGCGATAAAGTGTTCTTATGAATATCTCCCTGGAAAAGGGTTATGAGATTTGGAAAGAAGGGGAAGTTGAGCCCTAGATATATCGGTCCTTTCGAAATACTGGATCGTGTTGGGAAGGTAGCTTACCGATTGGCGCTTCCACCGAATCTCTCTCAAGTTCACGATGTGTTCCATGTATCTCTCCTGAGAAAGTACATACCTGATCCTTCACATGTACTCAGCTCAGAAGTTGTACCGCTGGAGCAAGATCTTTCTTATGAAGAACAACCGATAGAGATTCTGGATCGTAGCAAAAAATTCCTACGAAACAAGACCACTCGATTGGTGAATGTTTTATGGAGGAACCACCAACTTGAAGAAGCTACATGGGAGCTTGAGGATATGATGAGGGAGAAGTATCCTCATCTGTTTGTTACAAAGTGACGAATTTCGAGGGCGAAATTATTTTTAAGGGGGGTAGAATGTAACACCCGAGACTTTTATGTTATATAAATCATTAAAGGAATCTTTTTCTAAACAACACTTGCTTGGCTTGCTTTACACTCAATCGCGACCTTCCTCGATAGCTTGCGTCGTACGCAATACCGAGTTTCACTAAACAACAATATGCTATTAAAACTAGCAGTTATGAATAGCAATAACCACTTTTTGAAATTTTATAAATTTTATTTTTCAAAATGGACTTCATTTTTGGACTCAGAATATCGAAATTAGCCTAGGGTGAAATTTTGGTATTTTTCTGAAAACTTTCAATTTTTTATGAATGGTGAAACCACTAAGTGGTAGGTTAAAAACTGAATTTTGCATAAAACTTAATTTTACCGCTTCTGTGAATGGAATTTCAAAAATCCGACAGACACGGTTGATATCAGTAAGTAAAATGTGGTTCAATGAGATAAAAATAATTTTTTGGTGAATAGTAACTTTTTACTTTTTTTACCGCGGTTAATAGTAAATAGGGTAACTAAGGGTAAATATGATATTACTATTACCCTAAAACATGTCCTAATTCTATTGTATAAGTGTAATTCGACCAAAAACAACCTTATAAATACAATATGACCATTTAGGCCCACTTGGGTTAGATTAGGACATTTATTATTAATTTATTTAAAGAAGGGTTAAAATAGTTAAAATCAAAGTTTAATAAGTAAATCATTTTTAATATGGGGTTATACATAAGATAAATTCTATTGTAAATATTCATTAGAAATATAAAAAGATTTCCTACATGATGGTATTTTATTTGTAATTTTTATACATCAAATAATTTAATTTATTTATGACACAAAGATGATGCAGTAATTATCTTATTAATGAAATATTGACATAATTGATAATATAAATACCAAAATAAAGGTAATTTAAGACTTTTTATGAATTCCACTAATTTTCTAGGTTACTATTATATATTAGTGTTGATTTAATCAACATGGTTCGAACATATAATTCTGTTATGACTTTCACAAAAATCATATATCAAATAGTGTCAAAATTGGCACAAAATAGTTTTTAAATCAAATATTATATTATTAATTGTTATTTTATTCCTAAAAATCTACGGTTCGGCCAAATGACTTAGATAAAGATATATATTAATAATAAACAATTTGGGGTTCGTTTGGCATGTTATAGTAAGTGTATTAACCATATAGTGAAAGAAAACAAAAAGACATGGTAAAAGTTAAATTATTTAACTTAGAGGTAAATCTAATTGATAAGGTTACAATAATACCCTAAACTTATCTAAATCCTATTGGTTGATAGGATTTAGACCCATCCCCACTTTATCTTCGAAATAAGACCCTTTGGAACCATTATAAACCGATTTTGACTTTAATATAAAATAATATTTTGAGATATTCCTAAGGTGCCCCTCTCCTCCCTTATAAAAGGGCACCTCCTCCCCCACCTCCTCACACCAATTTGAGAACTCATGCCCGGCCAACCCCTGCCATTTTCTCCTCTCCACTTCCCTAGAATAATACTAGAGGTCCTGGTCTTCTTCAAAGACCAATCTTAGTTCCCTAAGTGGAGGATTCAAAGAAGAGTTCCAAAGAAGAGGTAATATCCATTACCGATCTTTTCAATTTCTTTCTTCTTCAACTTCTTCTTCTTTAGTTATTTCATGATAAAGTAATAACATCAGTATTACATACATACTGATATGTTATTATAAATATTAAACAACCCTAATTCACCTTCTATCCATCCTACGGAAAAATGAAATCATCGCGCGTGCGTACGTACGGAATACCGTCTCCACGCCGTGGTGTAATCTATTTTCCACCATCACTTTACAAGGATGGGTATAATGGTGTAATGAGTAACTATTTATGATTATTATAAAGTAATTTTGATACTGAAATAATATATATATACTCCAATACATTTCCACGATCATAGGAACGATATCATCACTCGTGCGTACGTACGGAATACCGTCTCCACGATGTGATGCGACTCGTTCTACATGATCATAATTACATAGTAATTATATAAATTGAATGAATAAATATGATATATGTTACACTAATACCATTCTGGATATAAGGTATCTATAACCTTAAAAGAAGAATAAGAATGTATTCGGCAAAACACGCATAAGAACAAAAGGCAATAAAGACCCGAGTAACAAGTAACAATGAAATATTACTATCAAGAAGCTAAGAATATGACCATATATGATATCATATCAATATGTATGATTCTGGAATAAGTCAATAACATTATTTAAACCATTATACAGGAGCTTCGGACACGTACGAAGAAAATTGGACCTAAGGTAAGGGGAAATATCACAATCTCATTTTTATCCGAGATTGTTTATACTTTGGTATTTACTGGGGTGTATTTTATCATCCACATCCATGTTCCTTCAATATGTAATATTGTTTCCATCCACTTACAATAGTTTAAATCCAATTTTACCCTTAGGTGAGTTTTTAGTAAAGAATATGAAAGGAATCTTTTGTCGCTTTTTCGTACGAGGTGCTTTTTGACTTTTCCGACAAAAGTACGAAGAATGTTTTTTTAACTTATACGGCATGAATGGATTTTTAAAACATTATTTCCAAGAAGCTTCCTTTACAAGTTTATTTTTAATCAACTTATTTTATTTTAATGTTTTATGACATGTTATGAAAGGAAAAATGTTTTTAAAGAAGAAAGGATATTTTCCTCAAGAATGGAGTTCAAGTGTTTTATCAAAATTATTTTCCATCTAAGATAATAAAGGGTTCTGTTTTTATCCCTATTATTACATTGATTTGATCATGTTGTGATGGAATTATTTTTATGAATTCCTTTATCTTATATGAATTGATTTATGATGTCATGATGTTTCAAGAATCCCATTTTTGTTACATGCGTTATGCGATGATGTATGATTATGTGGCACACATAAGAAAGGATTCATTATAAGATGGGTGGGACCTATATCTCCCTCCAATTCATTGGGTAAATATTTTATATCTCATGAGATAGACATGGCTGGAACGGTAGGTTATACCGGTTCAGTGAAACAGGACTGGAACGAGGGTGACTCGGTTCAGAAAGGGACTTTGTCCACTAAGATAGTCTTGGCAATGAGTCATGACTAACAAGAAATGATTTTCCATGATTATGTGTGCATGCCACAAAGTTTCAAGTTTTATGTTATGATTATGGGGATCTCATTTTCACTTCTATGATTTGTTCCATGTTAAGATATTATGATCTCTTTTGCAGGTTTTGATTTTCAAAAAGATATGATATGATTTTTATTTCCTTTATTTTCCCTTGCTGAGCATTTGAGATCACCCTTTTATGTTTTCTTTTCCCCAGGTCAGGAAGATGGATATTAAGTAGAATATTCTTAAAGGGACCCTAGATATGATGAAATAAATGGGAGACACTGTAGAAGATTTATGAACCAGTTGTTTATGTTTCCTAGTTTCTAAAGACACTATACCTATACGGTCCTTTGTGGTTTTTTCATATGTTGTAATAAGTGTGCTTCAATTTTGAAGTATTAACAATGTATGTAAAGTATGGGTCGTTATACTCATGAAAACTATAAAGTTATAAGAAATTGGTTTTATTTACTCCCATATCTTGTATTAGATTATTTTCACTCTACGTCTTATAGAAGACAGATTCTAGGTGTATAAAACAAAGTGAACAACTTCCTTCTAGTAGTAATGAGAGATGACACTTCAATTTGAAATTTTCTTCTATGGAATTCTCCATTTTATTTTTTCCTTTGAGCTTAAACATGGGTTCCCTCACCGATAAAACCTTTTTATTTATCCGATGCTTTTTCAAGTTGTTTTCCACCTCACGATAGGTGTACTTAATGCTTTTGTCAGATCAAAAATAATTGATGGTTCTTCCCATTTTTTCCTCATTAATTCTCTAAAATCTCATAATGCATTCAATCACCTTTGTATTACTACTTATAAACACAATACAACCCATTCTATTTTTCTAATCAATTTATTTGATTGACTAATTATCTCCATTTAGTATAGGAATGTTCATGGGACCAAACACATCAGTGCAGTTTATATTAAGCAGGTTTGATGCCATCTTATTCTTGGGTTTGCAGGGATTTATCATTAGTTTCCCTCTTTTCATGGTGCCACATGTTCTCTCATGATCTCATTTTATATAGGGAATGTTAGTTTCATTATTATTTTTGTATATAATATCCATACTTTGTTGATTGATATGCCCATGCCTTTGATGTTAAATTCTATTGTCTTCTTATACCATAAGAGAAAAAGGTTTCATCACTTTAGAGTCTAAATGATAACAATTTATGTTTTTTATCCATATTTTTAAAACATAATCTACATTTTTTCATTTGACATAATATCCATTTCAATGAAACATTATTTCTAATTTAGAGTCTCATATTTGACTCCCATTGAAAAGACTATCCTAAAGTCCAGCCACATAATAAAAAATGGTATTTTTTAGTTCATCTATTTAAAACGTCTTCATTCATTGTCTCTTGAGTTTGAATTCTTTTTAATTTATAAATATAAAAATTCCTTCAACACAAATATTACCATTCCTTAATATATTTTCATTACTGGTGATGTGGGATGAGAACCCACTATCAAGGATATATGTGATACTATTTTAATTCCCTTGAGAATAATTTCTTCTATGAAAACCATCTCACATTATTCTTCTACCTCTATGATATTCCCAAATGAGTTGATATAGAAAGAGATTTCTCATCCTTTTCTTCATCATAATATGTGATATCATATTACACTTCCTATATAAAATAAAATATATTTTTCAAGGTTACTTGGTATGATTTTTTACATACCTTTCTTACCTTTATTTCGTTATAGTTTTTTACTTATTTGTTGCCTATAATTATTTTCCATTTGACAAATTTTAATGTAGTTATATAAGTATCCATAAAAATAATTATATCTTTACAATATAAAATATGGTCTCATCATTTTGTGGTGAATCACAGGAGATTCACCTCTAAGATATCTCTACAATTTTACTCACATAGACAACATATGTCCATAAAATCCTTGGAATAGGAATTTCATAAATGGGAATCCCTTTACATAATTCCCACTACCCATGTTTCTAGATTTAGAGTAGTTTCATAACTTTTGGGTTATCCTTGGTGGTTTATTTTTTCCTTAGATTTATAGTTTTCCTTATTTTATGCTAGGACTTCATGTGATTTGAATATCTCTACCTCACATCCGAGTCCAAAATTTCTTATAGTCATGAGATTATGTTCAATTATGATCTTCTGAATAATCCTCATTACACTACCTTCTCTCTATATCAATTATTTGTTAAAAAATTTCATTAAATGTAAATTCATTTTTGTCACCATATACATTTTCTCCAACCCCAAGATTATTATACAATTAAACAACCTCCTCTTTGATAGAGTTAACCCTATTCCATCTTTCCTCCAAATGGATATTAAAGTTATGTATTTTTTAGCTTGTTCTTCAACCTCTACCATGAAATAAATTGCTTCTCCATGTAGAAGTTTAGTGGAATCATGATCTTTCACTACTTTCTCTAACAAATAAATTTATTTTTCATGTTGATCATCGTGTATAGTTGATTATTTCAACAATACACATGTATTTATTTTTTTCATGCACTGAATGTCAGGCCCTTAAATATATCCTTCAATTTAAACATTCTAGTTAAGAAAACCTTTGGGGTCATATTTTTTCCATATCCATAATTGTTTAATTTTATAGTTTCCCTTATAAAATATTCTATATGAAAGATGAACCGAACATCATCATTTTCAAGTCACTTATTTCCATCTTTTAATTCATCAATTCTCTATAGTTTTTATAACAAAAATATCTATACAATTGAGATTAAATATTTTATGTTTTGTGGTGTTGATTCCCCATCATATAAAGCTACATTTTCGATTTTCCCAAGCCTTGTTATTGTGAAATGATTAAACTGTCTATAACTGAAACAAGTAAAAACATCTTTAGAATCATATCAGACTTTGTCTCACCTAAATAGAGATAAATGAAATAAATTTATCAAAAACATATTCTTTTTATTTTACTGCTTCTTGAATATCCATATTTTCCACAGATGGGAAAGATTTTTTTTGGATTATTGATCATATGTGCTCCCATGTGTCACTCTCGTCACATATGCTACTAGCTTGATATGAAGGTCATTAAGAGTAATATTTATAAGATCTTGTTCTTCACATGTTGACTCATTATGAATATATATTGTAGGAGTTATTATGAGAACTATTTTTCTAATATGAGTATCATTTATCTGATCATTAAGATCACAAATTTCTCCTATAAATTCAATGTAACAACTAATGAAATCATCAAGATTATAATTTAGGAAAATGTTTATATCATTTATTTTGCGGTGAAATACTTGATACATAACATCATTCACCTTACCAACCCATTACTAAATATATTTTTTCATTTCCTTTGTATATTTTATTGATGTGTATTCCATCACGTTAACATAAATTTTATTTTATAGAACTCCTGCCAATGATTTTTTAGCCTTCAAATTAGCATCAAATAGTATCTTATTACATCAGTCATTTAAACAATAGTACAATAACTGAATTGTATTCAATGTAATATAGTATTGAAAACATGTAATTTGAGATATGCAAAGTTATATCTCATGCGATTATTCTATATCATGAAATTACACCCATCTGACTATGGAAGCCCTTTAGCATTAAGTTCATTATTTATATCAACAACCTTATAACAGATATTTTAATCATGAAATAACAAGGCTCTACTTCCACATGTTGCACCCAATTTTCCAATAAAACCAAATTAATGGGGGGGGGGGGGTTAATAAGGGTGATCATATCTTCATTTATTTACATATGATGTTAATCTAGTGTTAGAAAAAATAATACAAACCAATATTATGGAAAACATATTATTTAAATTTAGTAAATAATGTAAGGATAAACATATTTTACTTTGATAACCAGAAATAGTGAATCTACAGACTAATTCTATTCATAGTATTTCTGGTTTGGAGGAGCCCCCTAATTCCCAGGTTAGGGATGGGGTTGAAGTCCCCATTAGGCCTGATGGGGGGGCCAATTTGGCTTCACCCTTGCCTCCTGTTAATGATAGTTTTCTCAGGGTCAAAAAAATGTCTTGGGATGATCTAGTAAGTGAGTCATACCTCTCCATGTCTCGGAAGGGAGCTCCTCATTCGGGTTCAGAATATGAACAGGATGATGTTGATTCAGATGATAGTCAGGTTGCTAAATAGTTGTCTATTCAAGCTGATGCTGATCTAGAAATGTGGCAACAACAAAAATTAAAAGTCTCAAAGGGTCAAAAGGGTAAGGAAAAATGGAGTCTGCTATTTCTTTGAAATCCAAATACAAAAGGTCTACCTATGAACACAGGAAAACAAGAAACCATGCACCGTAGAAATGATATGTTTAGATTGATGTTAATAATCAACCACTAGAGATGACCTCCCCCAAGTAACATGCTGGGAAGGGTGAAATTGAACATAGCAGGGATTTGATACCAGCGGCTTCAGCAGCGAGCCCGCAATCACTCTGCAATCATGCAGTGATTCAGCAGTTGGCTCAACCCTCTGTCTCAAAACAAAGGCTTCCCTCAGTTCCAGATCAAGTTCAGGGTAAGGATCTTTATATTCATGGTATGATAATATATGTTTCTACTAAAAAAACCAAGGATGAAGGATGACTCTGTTAATACTGCTATGCTGGAGTCCTGTAAGCCACCAATTGATTCTTCACATGACATAGGAGGGTTGAAAACTCCGAATGTGGGATTGTCACAATCTACTGAAGACAGGGGATAAAAAAACGAACCTACTGGATCTCTTATGTCTCGTGATACCTCACAATAAGCTAAGAGAAAAATGAATTCCAAGGTAAGCACGCACAACAATTTTTCTCTCCTTGCAATTGGGAGCAGTGAGGAGGATGGACAAGAATACAACGATGCATTTGAAGATGAAGAAACAAAGGAAGTTGTTGATGCTGGACTCCTGGATGATGGAGGAGGACCATGAGAGAAAGTTAATATAGGTCGAAGAGGGCGGCCTCCTCATGGTAGGGTTGGGAATTCCCTGCACCATAGCATGAACACCCAGTCTCGTGCTGCATGAAATTTTGGCTGATTTTGTTTGGATTTTATTTGGACATCTGCTACTCTTTTTCCCACTCTGTACTTTTCTTTTTTATTATCTTATATAAGGGGACTTATTCTTAAAAAAAGGTATTAAAAATATGTTGTATGAGTGTTATTTTTATTTTAGAATGAAAAACTATCTATCTATGTGAATTCCCTTTTCTTGTCTCTTTTCTCTATGCTTAATGATAAATAATACGTTGATGAGATATATAAATAACATATAAATATTCTTAAAAAATTTAAACACTATTTTGGTGGGGTTATCATAGATATGTTTCAATTTCTCCCCAAAATTTGGATCTTTAACAGAATTATTCAACAATTGTCCTTCCACTATGTGAATCTCTAGAATTTCAATATTCACTTCCTTCCAAATATTTTATATTTAGAATCTCTTGTTTTCATCCAGTTAATTATCCTTTATGTTAGAGAATCATTACTCAAAAAATGTGTGACATTAATATCTACCTAAAACCCTCATAAAAGTCCTTCAAAACCAAAAATTTTGTTAACCTTAAGCACACATGAAGATGATTATTTTATATTATTTAAGAAATATATTTAAACAGCTATATCTGGATGGATGGAAAATGTTCACAATGATTTCTCATTCATTATGGAAAATAATTATTTGAAACTACTATATTGTGGTGTAGTTTCATTTAATATGTTGTGGTATCCTCTATTCAACTATATCCATAATTTTTAGATAAATCTTTAATCAGACACCCCAAATTTCATAGCATAATCATCTAAAAATTATAAAAAAGTATTGACCTACATTATGGTGTGGTCAACCTACCACAACTTCGATGACCAAAAAATTATTAACACTTTGAAAATTTATGACCTACATTTTTAGTATAAAATTCATATTGAGGAATGGTCTTATCAATGTTTGAAAACTCCATATATTTTGTGGTAAAATTTCATAGTGATGTATGTACCTTAAAAACTAAAGGAGTAACAAAGTCAACCTTCAAATAATTAAAGTGTATCCTACAATGACATGACATATAACCCAAAAATGAGAAAATATAGAAAAATATCAGTATAAAAATATGTAAAAATACTTAAAAATACTTCATTCACATCATTTTCTAGTCCCTTTCCCCGTAGTTATGATCCTCCTTCTTCTATAACTCCTTCATTTAGCATGACTCCAAACAACACCCTAAAAATAACTATCATTAATTAACTTCTTATAGTCACATAATTGACAAAACTGATATTAAACCCTAATAGTATCTATATTTTGTCTGTGATAATAATAAAAAAATTATTTTATTTATTAAATAAATTTTATGAAATAATAGATATTGTTTTTTCAAAAAAAAGTATTATATTGTGAATTATAATTTTATTCTAATTCTATTTTTTCTTACATTTTTATTTCAAGGATTAAAATTTTATTTTTAGAAGTTATTGTGTCCCTACTAAAACATCTTATATCCTCACTGATAGGTAGTAGGCTCCAGCTTATGGGGAATCTTGCCTCGTGTTAGTGGGTCCCAAAATCGTATTCTGGTCGGGTGATCCTGGCTGACGATGCTAGAAATTGGTTAACATATTTCTTGAAAGTTGAGTATGTTGAATTAGTTTATTTGAAATATACATGTTCCATGTATCATGGATATAATATATTTAATATAAAAAGGGATTATATAATTTTTTATTGAATTATATGGATATATATCCAAAATAATATTCACATAAATATATATTCATTTTATGTTGATTACTTTAGGTCTAGCTTGAGTATTATTGATGTTATCTTAAAGAAAAAATTTTCTCATTGTTTTGATGTAATAATTCACAATTGATTTCAATTTTTAAGAGTCCAAAATATCAAACACTGGTTTATGAAATGAGGATTTTTTAGTATAAATTATTTTTTAAAAAATAGAACAGATTATGATACTTTATCAATAAGAATTTGGATATGCTTTCATTGGTTTTTATGAAATGGAATGTTTTTTTAAGGATATAAAAACGTTATACAATGAATATAAAATCCCCCAAAGTTCCATATCATAGGTAATGATTTGGGATAAATATCAATCCTTGATATCAATTATGTGATGTAATATATGTGTGACATGAGATATCATAGGTCTTGTATTTTGTACTTCCTCCATAGATCTATCAATTTCTTTTACTTATATTTGAGGAAATGTTTTATTATTTGAATATAATCTTGAATTATTTCAATGATAAAAATAAATTATTTAATAATTATATTAAAAATGTTATTAGTTGACAGATTATCTATGAAATTCTCATAATGCAAGATGTTTCTTTTCATAATCAATGATACCTAATAAAGGGAGTTCTAGGATTCATTTTTAATAAAATATTTTGAGAAATAATTATTGATATATAACTTATTTATTAATTATTAAATAACCTCTATTGAATAATAACATACCCATACAATTGAAAAATGTCAATTCCAAATAGATTTAGAGAATCCATTATAAGTATATCACCTTGGGAGTTATGAAATAGTCTTTTGTTTCTCAATGATCATCATAAACCTCATAATAAAAAAATACTAGAAAAAGGTATGTCATGTTTCTATTATTTAATGTTTTCTATTTTCATTTTTAATATGATCTTGTCCATTAGGTTTTATATTATTTCCATATTTATACATATTAGGTATTTGGGGAGCAGGTCCTCAGGGAAGACATTAGGTGGATACCTAAGGTGTCTGTTAATAATAATTTATGTTATTACTAGGTGATTATTACTAATTTATAAATAGTGTACTTGATTTATAGAGTTTTATATGAATAATTTTTATTGATGAATGTTATTTCATGTATGAATAATTTTTTGGTTTTAAATATGCTAAATTAATTGTATGTTTTGTCCCAATATGGATTTATGATATATGTTCATATGTTTTATGAGTGAATTCCTACCTTCCCCGAAGTATGTTCTCATGGTTATAGTCACCAAACCCTTCCATATTTTATGTAGTATTGGGGAGTCACTCTCCACCTTATTTTCATTACAGGTAGGGTCTTAGCTAGGTAAAGGCATATTTTTTTTGTTTTTGTGGTCTTCTTATTGAAATATAACATTTTATGTTATTATTTAGTTTTATTATGTATAAAAAACATAATTTATGTCATATTTTATTTTAATTTATATCAAAATTAAATATTTGTTATATATATTCCCTAAAATATTTTATTATGAATGATATAACATGCATTCAATTTTAATTTTTTATTAAATATAATTATCATAAATTTCTAATTGATTACCCTTTTAATATATAATGCTAAGAACATTTTTATTTTCATTTTATAACCATATTATTAAAATAAAAAAAAATAAATGGTAAATTTATTATTTAATTATTATATGAAAATTAAGTTTTTGTGATTTGTATTTAAATTTTTAGTCTAATAAATTTTTTCTACAGTTATTTCACTTATTTTTAATTTTTAATGAACAAACATGTGTTCTATATAATTTATTATTTTTAATTATAAAACATGGTTTATTTAGTTCTATTTAATAATAATTTTAAATTAATAAATTTAACACAATTTTCATATATCAAATTCACATTTTTATTACAAAATAATATAAAATATGGTATTTTTTAGTTTTCAACTACATTTGAGAAACATATTCTAATTCATTTATTTTATTTTTCTTATGGTTCATTTTACCCAATAAATAACTTGTGGAAAAAATTCATTTTAAAAAAATTCTATGTTATTAAATAGTTATTTTATATATATAATCTAAAATAAAAAAATGATAAGTGTAATTTTTGGATTAAAATTAAGTGAATATATATATATGAATTTATAATGGATATGTGATTTCCAAATGATCATTGATGGTGAATTAGGATGTTTCTTGAAAATTAAAATAATGATTTATAAGTAATAACTTCATTGTAATTAAAACTTATTGTACATATAATGTGATACCCCATGGTTTTAAAATAATATTATGTTTGATATAATACAAGACACACCTTACTAAGATTTAATGATAATGAGTTATTATTATTTAAATATGACCATTATAAACTTACCATTAAATTAGACAGTATGAATAGGAGTAACTATGTTATAAATATATATATATATATATATATATATAATGGTGTTACTAAATAAAAATTTATTGGTTAACTCTAATGAAATATGCACTCCATTTTTAGTAAAGTTATTTTATACTGAAAAAATATATTTTCATAAAAAATGGTTTTTGTTAATTTTTGTGAGAAAGTATTATAATTCATTTATAATTATTTTAGAAATTTATTTTGATAAATGAATACAATTTTTAAAACCATCACCTCAAAATGTTCGTAGTAGGAATTTTTCATATTTTTCTAAAAAGATTTATTTTTCATTGAATTACGATAAATACCAATTTTTATAAAACATCCATTTCTTTAATTTCACCATTATGTTTTTAATTTTATCGTATAGTAAAATAAGTATTATTTAATTTAATATATTCTAATTAATTATAAATAAATCATTATTGTATTTGATTTTTCTATAAGATCATTTTAGGATAAAAGACCTCTTTTTCTAAAAAATGTTTTTTCATTACTTTTAAAGAATTTTTATTAAATTTTAATTGTGAAAATGATAGGAATTGAAATTTATATAATGTATTCTATATTTCTGATTATAAGGATAAAATTTGGTAAATATTTCCCTTTTATTTTTTATCATTATGAACAATAACCGTGGTAAATATTTAACTTCTTGGTAAAGATTAATGGAGTAATTAAGGTTAAAAATAATGTGATGAGGATTTAAATTTATATCTAAAACATAAATTATTTATATAATGAGAGTTTATTTTTAACATAATCATCCAATATAATAGAATATGGAAACTTGGTGAAATTTTTCGTTGATATTAACTTCAATATTTTTTTATGTAATGAATAAATACAAAGCGTCGCACTCTTTATTTTAATATTAATAACATGTTGTGACATGGAAAAAAACAATTATGCATAGTTATAAAATTAATTTTTTTAGATAAATATTTTTTTATTTTAGTAAATTATTTATAATATTTTGTGATGAAATTATTTCCTTAATTTCTTACGCAATGCTGAAACAATGATTTTTAAAAATGTAGTAAAATTAAATAAATTATTTTAAAAACATTATACGTAATAAAATTTCGATGAATTATTTTACCTAGTATTTTATAGATAATTATTACATATTATTTATATGTTTAAATTGTACCATCTCGCTCCATTATTATCATTATGTGCATAATTTCAAACTATATGAATTTTCTATAAAATGACTTTAATATTATGTTATGTTATGATAATTTCTTATTAAATGATTTAATATTAATTAAATTATTATCTTTGACTCATTAAATATAAAATGGTTCATAATATCAACCATTTTATAATTATATTTCAATCCTTCTTTTATATTAAATTTCTTAACCTTGAAGGATTAAAAAACTTCGACATGACGGTAATCGTTTAAAGGTTTAATGAGGGTTAAAACTTAGAGATAATGGTGAAAAATCACTTAATGTTTTCTAAATTTTGTTGGATTAGATGATATAAAATTATAATAATTATATATTAAATTTTATCAATTTTTTCTACATTGCATGAAAATGTATTTATGTTATTTTAATAGATTAAGTAATTCTAAGGATGCACATCCCCTCACTTATAAAAGGGTACCACCCCTCCTTGCTTCGTCACACTTGAAGAGAATAATATGTTGTCCAAAAACTAACAAAAACTATTCTTCACTCTATAATAACCATTATATATGTACTTTTATTCTTAAAATACCAACCCATGGTTTCTAAAGGAGACATCTAAATAAGGTTCCTCAAAGAGGAAGTGATGTTTTTAACTGAGTGTTTTTATTTTACTTCTTGTTATTCCTCATTAAATTTTATATTAAAAATCAAAATATAAAAGATAAAATAAACACAATGTAAAAATATTTTTTATGTTAATTTAATAACTTTAATCATCTCCTTTTCAATCACATAGAAAATGAAAACATTGTTCATGTGTCTGTGCATACGATCACATCACCAAACTAATGGGTTTCTTTTATCATCACAAACTTTAAAGGAATATTATTTTTAGGAATTTAATAAATAAATAAATAAATAAATATATATATTATCCAATAAATATTTTTTATTACTGGAATATATGATATTATCCATCTTTATACCATTAAAATCATAAAAAATGGAATCATTAGTCACACATACGCACAGACTACCGTCTCCACATAGAGAAGCACCTCTTTCTTCAAAAAATGTCTCCGATTTATTGTAATACGGGTGGATTTAATAAATTAATATTTTTTTATGACATTATAATTATTCTATAAATAGAAAATTTCATTTTATTTCCTTATTTTCAATCGAATGAGATGTAAAAAACATCCACCGTGTGTACTTGTAGACTATTTCTTCGAAAGACGATGTATTTTAATTTTGATGAATGATTTTTATAGAAGAATATAAAATATTATTTTATGTATATAAATAATAATTATATCATGTTTATTATTATTTTTATGATGAAAAAATTACCCCTTTGACCAAGATCAATCTACCAAAGTCATTTTGTAATTATTAACTGAAAAACATCAAAAGGAACGATGTGGGCTTAACTAATAATGTAATTAAATATGTCATTGAAATACCTAAAACAAAAATTTGTAATTATACTGTAAAACAATTTTATTTGGTTTTAAAGTAATTAAATAATTAAAATTTCATTATTATACCATAGTTAA
The DNA here is from genome assembly GCA_963277665.1 of Viscum album. Lineage (NCBI taxonomy): Eukaryota > Viridiplantae > Streptophyta > Magnoliopsida > Santalales > Viscaceae > Viscum > Viscum album. The sequence goes on from OY728120.1 coordinate 491,436,288, forward strand.
AGGACATACATAGAATGTTTGGACTCTAGGTAAGGTGTTTTTTAACACAATTTACATTAATGGGGTTATATTTCGATTTAATTTACTATATTATGAAATTATTATGTGAAAAATGTAAAATGAATATATTATTTTTTATTTATAATTTTTTACTTGGTTTTAAAATTATTACACAGAATCACCACAATGATTAAATCTCACTTTAGTGATGTGATCTTTGTAAGGATTCTTCATCTCAATATTATTCCATTAATGGATGTTTGATATTATAAACATTATTACATTTTTAGGTGTATATAACACCACTTTGAAATGTTTTATCATGGTTAATTTTAATTTCATGGTATTTAATGTCACAATTCAAATTATTTCCTTCAAGAGGGATTTACTTTAATGTTACAATGTTGTAAGGGTTTATCATCTAAAATTGTGTTTTTTAAGACATATATTTTGTTATACAACTATATTTCTTTATAAGGTGAATATAATACCATTTTATTTGATTTATGATGAATATCCTTGTTGTCATTTTTTTTATTTTTTTTTGTTATTTCTTTTATGGGGCTATGATTGAACTGTTATCAAAGTGATAATGATTTATGTTACAATCTCATTTTTTTTCCAGATTGTCAATCCTAAATTTACATCATAGGAAGTTTTATGGATATTAATCATTAAACCCAATATTTTTTATTATAATGTGTTTATTCAATTAATTTTAATTAATTAGTTCCCTTTTTTAGTCATTGGTACATTAAATGATCGAGAAAAAGCTTCTAAATTAAATATGACATAATTACCTCCTCGGTTGATAAAAGATTACTTCCATGTATATACACCTAAATTTTTTTATGAATGTTCTCACCATTAATTTTAATGTTTTAAAAAGTTCATCATAACTACCAATAAATTTATTTAAAAATGTTTTAAAAGGTATCTATTTAATGTATTGTTTTTCTAACCAATTATTTTTATCTTTTTATAAAGTTATGATAAATGTTTTATTTTAATGTATATAACCAAAAAATATTTTACCACCATCATGACCATTATATTTGAATACTAATCTCGAATTTTACATGTTTATTTTAAAATAAATGGATTTTCACATTATTTTATTAATTTTTAGTTAAAATTTTATATACGGAAATGGATATTTTTTCATGTTTTAATTAAATGTTTTAATGATATTTTATAGTTATTTTTAATAATATTAAAAATAATTTAATGATTCGTATTCTTCAAAGAGATTAATATCTAATAATACCATTCAATTTGTTTCTCCAAATAGTTTATGATGATGGCTTAAAGAGATTGTATAAAAAATTGTTATCTTTTTTTCATGGGTAATTCAAGCTAAAAATGTTTTGTTTTAATGACAAAATCTATAGGTTTTTTTCATGTTATAGTAATTGTATATTGTTTATGAATATTTTATTGGATATTAGACACAAATAAGAAAGGGTATTTTCATGATATTTGATGTATGGTTATGTTATATCACTACAATGCAATCAATAATGAAGAAATGTTAACTATATTAAAGTTACTCCTATGAGAAAATAGAGTTATATTACTACTAAGATATTACGAAGATAAATGATTTTAAACTACTCCTAAGATAATATGAAGTTTATCTATTATAGGTTACTATTAAGAGATATGGAAATTATATAGTCAGGTGATTCTATAATGAACTCTTAATATTCAAAAATATCAACACATATTTTAAGTGCTTGCAATGAGTTCTAATGGATCCATTTCCCAAGGATTGTTTTTACATGAACTATGATTGTTTACTTTAATGATTATAATATTGTGTTAAATATTTTTTCCATTTATCAGGATTTATGAACCAAATTTTGATAGTTATTAATTATCTTATGTTATTATCACAGACATTGAATGTTTCATTATACCCTTATGCTCATTTTTGATATTCAATTACTAATTATTTCATTTACCCTTACATATTATTTGAGATAACCCTTCTTATGTTTATTTTCACTAGTTTATAAAGACTTATGTTATAAAAAATAGGAATAGAAGGATTTATTATGGTTGATGATGAATTCTTAATTTGAAATAAGAATATCCAGGTATTTTGGAAATGATCCCATAAGTAGATGGGTATTTCATTGTAATATTTTGTAACTCTAAAAATAAAAGTTACATGGGTATATAAGTTATCTAATATATACATTTTATGTTTTAGGTTTTTTGGATGGATAATTTTGGTTCATGTTTATTAGTATCAAATCTAAATATATAAAGATGTTATATTTTAGCATTGGATATAGGAGTTCGAGTTTGAGACAATTAGAGTTGTTATTAGAGAATAGTTTAAATAAATTGGTATATTATGATGTTTTCATGTGAAGTAGACTTAATATTTTTAGATAATATCATGGTATTATAATTTTAATGTTGATCATAAGTTTAAATTCATATACAACCCTTTTTAGGTGTTATGTGAAATTATTTTACAGTGATTAATGATATTTTGGGTGATTTTTTTTTGTTTTAGGTTTTATAAACCATTAGGTTGGATATGTAATATTATTTTGAAAAAATGATCTTATATTTTTGGGAATGTAAGATGAATGGTATGACACAACCTTTGAGGTTAAAAAATTATTTAATGATGATGGTATTGAGGTTAATTGAAATATAGGGATAATTATTTATGTAATTATGAATTTTGATGTTTGGGTGTTATTATAGAAATTTTTGAGTAATTTTATTTATTTATTAATTTTAATGTTTATTTATATTTGTAATTATCTTACATTTCTATAAAAATTTTGGTTTTAGTAAATAAGAGATGAATAAAATTTAATTGTTTAATATATCTCATGATCTATTGAAGGTTATTTTTAATGATTTAGTAATAAACATTATTTATCTCAGATATTCATTATTTTGAATATGAGGTGAGATAGAGGTGGGAATTTATTGAAAAAAACCAAAGGGTGAAATTAAATTAATGGATTTAAAGAAGTCAAGTAAGCGTACTTTATCATGTTATATATCTTAATGGAAAAATAATACATTGCCTTTAGATAAATGATCATGAAAATTAAAATGTTTTCTTTTCTTACAATCAATTCTATGGATTTGAAGGTTGTTTTCATACCTCAATGATTTAGAATTTTGTGGTCATTTTCTTTCTCATGATCATTCAATTTATTTTCATCAATTTTCTATGTCTCCCACCATCCTTTTTAGACCATGAAATTATCCAAAATTTATATATTTCACCTTAAAAAAATGTTATCATTTTTAGGAATCTAGTTATTTGTTATTTCAGATAACCATCATATTTCTCATTCAATCATTTCAACCGGAAGTTTTATTATCCCATTTATAATGTGGGTTTTCAAAAAATTTATTTTAAAATATCAAACCCATGAATTACCAATCCATATATTAAATCGTAAGTGGAAAATTTATTTAAGATGGTGGGGGGAGAATTTATTACCCTATTATTTTAAAAGAAAAATATATTCATTAGATTAAAAGAAACAAAATACCACGATTTCACAACCATGAAATATTATTATTTTTATACGAAAATTATAAAATAGTAATTTAATTATAGGGTATAAATATGATTAAATAGATTATGAAATATATATATAAATTTTCTACTAATTAAAAATATATTGATTAATTATTAGTCAATGTATACTCAATTTTTAGAAAATTAATTTTAGGCTTTAAAAATATATTTTCTTTTGAAATGGGTTGATTATTTTTTTGAGCCAATATTATAATAAATTTATCCCCTTTTTATGAATTTTATTTGATAAAAGGATAGAATTTTTGAGATCACAAAATCAAAATTATATTTATATATAATTTTGATAAATATTATAAATATATTTATTTTTTACTAAATAGATAAAATACCAATTTTTTTAAAAGATTCAATTGATTAAAATTTCCAATATGTTTTTATTTTACTATTAATGTAACATATGTCTTATTTAATTTTATAAAATATAATTATTTAAATAAGAATTATAATTATACACGATTTTTTATAAGTTCTTTTTAGGAATAAAAAGGTTATTTCTAATTTGATTCATTATGTTTGACAATTTTATATTAATAATTATATTTTCCACTTATATGTATCAAATTTGATAAAGTGGATTCCATATTTCTAATTAGTATGTTTGAATTGGGTAAATAGGTCCCTTTTAATTTTAGTCATTATAAATAGTTATCGTGTTAAATATTTGTAAACTTGTTAATGGAAAATTAGTTAATTAATGATAAAAATAATGTGATAAGTATTTCAAAATATATCCAACACCAACCATATTTATATTTAAAATTTTTTGTTCCAATATTTTCATACTATAGTGAATTATATAGAAAAATGGGGTAAGTTTTCTTTGATAATGACCTAAATATCATTTTATGTGAAGAATAAATATAAAATGGCAGTCCCTTTGTTTTAATATCTATACCATTCTGTATAAGGGATAAAAACATGTTATAAATTGATTTAAAAGGTTACTTTTATCATTTATAATTTTTTGTTGTTGTTAATTATTTATAATTTTTAGTGATTAAATATTTACCATAATTTCTTATGTAACACCAACATAGTGCTTCTGGAAGTAGTATAAAAATAAATTCTATAATTTTAAAAATAATAAAATAAAATAATTTTATAATAATTATAATGTTAGATAATTTTTTTATATAAAAATAAAAAATTAAAATTTTCTTAAATGTTTTTTTGAATTCCAATTATATATTGATGTCTTTTAAGATAAACTATGTAAATATTCATAAAAATGAATTAAATTTATCTTATGTTAAATAATATTTTATGAAGTAATTAAAAATTCATAAAATTTATATTGTCTTACCCGTGAGTCATATATTTTCGATCATATCAAAAATTTTCCACTTCTGGGTTAAATTTATCTTTTTCATAACTTTCATGACTCCTAAAAATAAATAAATTGATATTGTAATAAACGAACACTGGTAGACATGATACATCACACGAGATTCACCCCCACAAGGTGAAGATCAAAAAAAGAAACAAAATGAGACTCATGAATAAAAAAAAGAGATAAAATCATAGTGAATAGTTTGGGAGAATATTACATATCAAAGAAATATACAACACCAATTCAAAGGATAACTCTAAAAATAAAACACGACCTAAAAAAAGAATAGGTTCCATGTGACTATCTGTAACCATAAATAAATATCACAAAGAAGATGATGGTAACCAAGATAAGCCAAAAAAATTATGAAACGCTTCCCTTTAAAAACTCTTAAAATAATGAAAATTCTCTAAGAAAAATTAAGGTGTGGGAAAAATCCTAGTATGAGTCTACCAACGAATCAATACAAAATATGACTGACTGAAAATTATTTTTTATTAAGGAAAACACTTTTATGGTAAAAGTGAGAAACCAAAGAGTCCAACAAAACACCCAAACAACACCAAACAGAGAAGGAATGAAAGAAATAGGATCACCTCATTCAAGCCACAACAATAACCACCATCCCCAAAACGGATACTCGGCGATCCCATGCAAGCATGGTCCCTCCTGATGTTTCCATCCCTCCAAATTAGCCGTATCCCAAATGGCCTGCAAAAGTGGTGACAGATTGCTCCAGCCCAATGAAAATGTCCATACTACACTTCCCAAATCAGACTGGTGGCGAAGCCTCATAAGAAAAGGAAAAATTACCAAAACATAGACTTATCCTATTACTGCTTACCTCCCTATAAAGATTCCATTTCATTAGACATACCATAGCATCAGGATCTTCCCCAATAATATCGTCCAAACAGTCTGCCATTTTGTCCCATGTTCGGATATATTCTTCTTTGCTGATTTTCCGATCATTGAAGCCTCTCATTAATATCAGATCTTGTTTGTCAATCCACTTAGCCTGCTCATTGTTGACCTCCACTCTAACAGCTCTTCCCATCATGTTAGCCTCTTCCTGTGGAATGTCAACACCAAGTATCCAATAGATCAATATTTAATAAAAATACAATTTATATTGTAAATTTTAATGGTAAAACATTTTTTAAATAATCCTTTGCTTATTATAACTATATTTTATATCCATACAACGATGAATATGAATTGTAAATAGAGGATAACTAGAATTCATAAGAGAAAGAATCCATGCCTACATTTGTAAAATTAACATGTGTGAATCTAAACATGAAACAATAAAATCATGTATAAAACCATGAAAAAGTGGGATATATCATATGAGAATATATACTTGGAAACAAGAAGGTAAAATAATCTATAAATTACACAAATATGACCAACAAAGAGTCCTCCCATAGAGTATTGATATCAAAAAAATAACATCGAGTGGCACCACACCAACTACGGTTTCATATGTCTATAACCCAAAGCACCCGAGGTTCCCTATGTTATATATTTTGAAAATATCATTTTAAATCCATGATCACGATTTATAAAACATTTTCTCTTCGAATAAACACTACTCCCATGTTTGAAAATATATTTTTTTTTCAAAATCACCTTTGAATCATTTCATTTAACACATAATGTGCCTAATACCATTTTTAATGATAAAAAATTTTAAAAATGTGTATATCATGAAACAATAACACTTTTATATCAAATATGACAATTTGATAAATCAAACCAATAGAAATTAAAAGACTGTCAATTAACTCATTATTTAGATCCTTTATAAAGTGTCATCGACCTCAAGAACAATATGAAACAATTCAACTTCGAGAAAAGGAATTATAAATGAGTAGATATAATTCTCACAGGCCTATATCCATTTGAAACATTAAAAACTATCTTTCAAACCCATTATATCTGGAAAACTGAGTCCAATTAGTTTCTAATGAGATATTTGGAGAATAGATAATGTTAGGATCTAGAAAGATGAGAGAAATTAATATAAAAATAGAACATAACATGAAGATATCCCTCAATAATGAGGGATATCACCAAGGAAGAAAGTGGAGAAACCAATAGAGTTCATGGGTGATATTTATTTTATCCTAATAGATGTTATTAAGTGATTAATTTTAAAATTGTTCAAGGGAAAGTGTAATATTACAACCATATAAATGTTCAAATGGGGGAGTATAGTTTGTTTTCACTGTTTAATAATATATACACTAACTATGTGTGTTCTCTATAACTGAAAAATTAATGCTGCATGACTTTCTGGGTAGATCCACATGGCTTCAAGAAAACAATGATCATGCTGTGTGAAATCTCTAGAAAAACACCCATACAAAAAGATTATTTTTTATGTTGAAACACCTAGTTTTAATAACCATGATCAAACTATAAAAAATTCCACTAGAGACACAGAATCCCATACAACATGGCTACAAAAATTTTAGTACTAACTGTACACTTAAATCATGTTCCGAGCCTTTTTTTCTAAAAAATCCATTTTCAACCTCCAACACCCAAAAGTTTCTAAAAACCCAAATAATAAATGAATCTAGAAATAAATCAATCCCATGACTGAAAGGGAATCATTATTCCCCCTACTATAAATGTTTTCTATCCCTAAAAGGTACTTAAGATTACAAAATTCCAAAAAGAGAAGGAAACTACTACCTCACCAATGATTTCAGATCCCACATCTTATGGCTATCCTATCCATACTTATATAGTATGTGGAAAGTGAGTACTATATTATGGGAAAATAACTTATCTTGGAAATCCATAATCTATGTCGAATACTCAACCATAGCGGCATTGAGACCAAGATCGACATATTCCCATTAAATCACATGGGAAGGGTCTAATTGATACCAATTCATATGGGAAACATTAAATAAATGATGAATCCAATTCAAGTGTAATGGTAATTAAAACTATTCAAAACTCTTTATAATTCATTTAATGATCTCAAATGGCTCAAACATGTCATTTATAACTTATTTTTCTTACCCAATTGATAACATCCCAAGAAATATGAAACTCTAACAATGTCTCGATCTCCAACATCAAACTCTTGTGGATGTTGAAGAAAATCCATAGAGGATTTATTATGATTGTGAGTTGTCAAAAACCACTTCTGGATTAACTAATGTTTCTATATCATCTCTTGAAAACGGATCACTCAAACCAAATAACACTCTCTTAAAACTTCCCAACATAAGGGGATTATTATAGGGTTCCATAATATTCTTTAAGGGATTCATTTTATAAAAATAAAAATAATAATGATTATAGTAAAATTCATTTATTGGAAGATGATTTTCCCAAAAACCACTAATATCTATAATTCATGCTCAATGAATATTATTAGGGATCAAAATAGAGCATTTAGTTTTCTCATTTTCTGATAGATACTATTCCATTATTAATTTCAACTAAGAACCCATCACCTATTGTAAACCATTCCAAATTTTTAGGTAAACTATTTTCCTCTATCAAAAAAAATTAAAGAGGGAACTCCATGAATCCTTATAAAATCTCATACATACATGTCCCTGAGAAACTCTTCATTTTTAGTCTACTTAATATGTGTAAAATGATTTTATTTTTTTATTTTATCTAGGATCACACTTATATCATCTTTTACACTAGTATTATATGGAAAAATAATGATTATGTCTATCTAAATATCATCCCACTTCTATACCAGAGTGGGAAAAGGTTTTAAGAAACTAGAAAGTCTTTGGTGTAAAACATTAATTCTCTAACTAAGTAAAACACTATAACATAAAGTCTAAAATAAATTGACTCATTCCTGACCAATAATATCAATGTCTGAGATCATGATCCATCTTAGTAGTCCTAGATTGCATGGACTAATACGTCTGATTTCCATTATTCTTCAATTAGTTCCTTAGAGATCTCAAAATGACTAACCTGCCATAGAAACATAAAGCATTAATGAGTAATAGAGACAAGCCACCAGAGATATCCCCACCATTTATGATTTTACTATGAACATACTCAACCAATTATATCTATTAAATAGCCAAATATCTCTGAGTAAAAATAAAATTTAGGATATTATGATCAAAATATACCACACTCATCCTTAATGAGATAGTGACACCATGTTTTGAGGGCATGAATAAAAACTAATATTTCAATCTTATTGGGAGGGTAATTCATCTACTAACATATTAATTGGAGAGATCTATATCCTTCCATCTAATTTACCCACTTCATGAAAAACCCCAAGCTTGTATGTAAGGAATCATGGAAAACATCATAACCTAAACTCAGTTATAAAAATATTAGAACTTGACCTGAAGTCGATTTTTTCTTCAGTTTCTTGAAATACCTATGAAATTTGTGATTCCACTCAAACATAAAACCCTTGTTGGTTAAATATATCATCGAACATGAAATATTGTATTTGTCATGAACAAACATCACCTAATAACCAGTTAATCCAAATCATCTTTGAATTTTAAACACATTTCTTGGATTATCCAATTAAATTTCTACCGGAATATTTTAAGGAACAACTAGGATTCCCTTATCGGATATAACATTCCCCAAAAACATTAGTTACTATATTTAAAATTCACATTTTCAATTATTACTATATAAGATTTGTTGTTTCAATAATTTTAGTATGATATCCATGTGATATATCTGTTCTTCATATAACGTGGAGTAAACAAAAATACCATCCAAAACCCCATCAATTAAAGAGTATAGGAAATGATGAATGATCTGTTTCATCAACACCATTAATACAATAAGAGGATTGGTGAAACCAAATTGAATACCTAGTAACATGAAATAACTATACCAGGTTTTAAATGCAATTTAGGTATATCATCTTCTAACAATCTCAACTGATGTTACCCCAAACATAATTCAATTTTAGTAAATAGATGAGGCCCTATGAGTTGATCAATGATATCATTAATTTTTAGAAAGGTATGCTTGTTCTTAACAGTCATTGGGTTATTATTTATGATAATCAATACAAGGTGTGAGAATTTTATATCTTTTTTTTAAATAGATTAGGTGAACCCTAAGGTGACATGCATGTAAAAATAAATCCATTGTTATCAAGGTATGTAAGAAAATCATTATACTACTTTAACTCAGTAGGTTCTATGTGATTTGACAAAAAAGAAATTGAAATCATCATAGAGAGTAGGTAAATTGTGAAATTAACCTCTCTCTATGTTAGTAACTTAGAAAAATCATCCTGAAATACCTCAGAGTACACACTCACCAGTGTAGGAAGTGGGATTCTCAAATTAGGATCAACAACATCATGGAATGTCTCCAAAAACCAAAATGAGATCGTTCTATAATAATGAACAATATTCCTCACCCTCCTTGATCTAGATCCCACTAACCCTAAAAAATATGTGGGACCCCATCAAGAGAATGATATTGGGAATGACAATGATAATAGTTGATTTGGACTATAAAACTGATCATACAATCCATTCCAATAATAAGGTCAATGATTCCGAGATCAAGAACCTTGAAATTCCACAATATTTCAATGTTGGAAATTATCACAAGATACACGGAATATTTAAATCCCTTTGTAGGTATATTTTTAAAAAATGAATGGAAAGATACAACATGAATGGATAAAGTTTCAATCACAAGAACAACATGTCAATTAAATTTTATGATATTAAAGAATGAGTCAATCATGTGTCAAATAAATATTATTCCTTATAGGATAAAATAAACACCATAACTCAAAGAGTAACCATTCCTTCCTAAGATTCCACTAGTGCATACACTAATTTTTAAAGATGTTTAATATCAACTCCTTCCGAATATTTATTTGATTTCTATATATCCCCCTTTTTATTAGAATTATATCCATAAACCATTGAGGCATTATAACAAACATATGAGCCTTTAATAAAATTATATGGTTCATTACTGCCTTATTACATTCTACCTCCAAAATACATTAGGTGAACAAATTTCCCAAAATGATGAATGGTACTAAGGTCCTACATATAGTTAGGATTGATATGACTTCACTCTATACACTGATTGAAAAAACCTTATAATTCCCTAAATCAGTCCTTAAAAATGGTCCCAAATTAAAATGTTTTCTCTTGTGTTTCCTTTTCTGACCCTAATACACTACCTAACTGTCTCTGGCAGTAGCTAAAGCTCCACCTAACACTTTTTTCTAATCTATGTCTCCCTCAACCATAAATTCTTTATCGACTACCTTAAAAAAGTTACAAATACATAATAAAATCAATATTGACCAAATTTCATCACTTAGAACCATCTCAGATATCCATGATTTATAGTAATAATTATTAAAAATATTGGATTTTTGGTGAACCAACCTTAATAAAAAGGTGGTATACTCAATAACCAAACACTGCACTTGCTCTATGTTCAGAAATTCTCTAGTCCTTTCCACACATAATGATTTAGGATATATCTATTGGTTGAAGATCATATTGAATGAATTCCAACTAAGATTCTCATGTAAAATAGATTACATGATGGGGTCCCCAAGTTTCTTTATTGTACCTTTATTTATGTATGTGTAAAAACCCACATTAGAGTCATATGGAGTTTAAAAAATGGAAGATCATTTCAATCCACTTGAGTGACTATTCAGATTCATGGGGTCCTATATCAATATAGAAGATGGTTAGATTATTATTGATAAATTCTAAGCCATTATTTTCCATTCAACCTTAGTTTCCAACAACCACCTAACCCAAAGTCTAAATAGTATATATAATAACATCTACCAAAGTGGGGTCCACAAGAGGATTCTCCCATGGAACTAGTCTAGCAGCTTCCTCTCCTAGACATAGAAGATCTCCTTGTGAAGGAAATTTATAATAAATACAAAAGAAAAACATTGGTAGGCTTAAGAAAAAATTCTTAATTCGAAATATTAACTTCAAGAATATGAAATTTAATCCTTTAAATGAAAATATTTTAAATAAACCATGTATTTTATGAATAATATAAAAAAATAAAAATATATAGATTCATTTAAAAAACCAAAACCAATAAAATTTAAATTACCTAAAAATCCAAGTCACAGGATTAGTAAAAATCCCCAACCACCCATGGTGACTAAATTACAAACAAGGATGTGAGATATCTAGGAACCCTCCCATAGTTACTACCAAAATTCCGATGTTCCTAACTATTGTCTACCATTGGACCTAAACCAACCCAAGGAAGATTCATAAAACGTCCATCATGATAATGGATCTGATTCCATTTTGTTATCAATCAACTCAAGTATACATGAGAAACTACCAAAGATGGCCAACCATAAGGTGAAGATCAGGCAATAACCAAATCAGTATCATGAATAACTAATAAGAGAAAAAAATGTATAATGAAGATGAGGAGTACACATCCATAATACATAAAATTATATTCCAAAGGAAAAACATGAATATAAAACATTAAAATAAAAAAGTCCGTATGACCATATGTCACCCTCAATCTATCTCACTAAGAAGGTGGCGGCAACCAAGGGATGTCAAAGAACTATATGAAACCATTCCCTGCACCAGTGTGTTTAAAAACAACAACTAAAATTTACTGAAGAAAAAAGTTGGATGTGAGAATAAAGACCATCAATATTACACCATATAATATATAAAAATTATAATACCAAGATACTATTAGTTAAATTTTTAAAATGAAATTCTGTTTACATGGTAATTTTGGAAGAGAAATCATATTTACACAAATGGGAATTAGAAAAGTACAAGGAGGAATAAAAAAAAAGCATAAGTGAAACCTTCCATGGAAATGACATAAGATAAACATGTGATCATCCAAACATGAAATATTACAATCATTTATAAAACCAAGAACAAGACGTATCTAGCATATGGAAATTCTTGCTCAATCAAGTGAAGGGTCACTAAGCCCGACATAACCTGAATCCAAATGATATCAATACGTATCACAATATATAGTTATAAACAAAATAACCCCTAGTGGTTCCACATTCACTATGGTTGCATATGTACATAACTTGATGCACCCAATGTTCTTGATGTACATTATCTTCTAAAAATAATTTGAAAAACATGTTGAAAACAAATAAATTTTTTTCACTATAAGGCATCTCCTACTCTATGTTCAAAAAGAAATTTTAGATGAAATCACACTTGAGGCATTTCATCAAGCACATAGTGTGAATGAATATGTTTTTAAAGATAATATTATTTTAAAAAATGAACCTCATGAAACAATTACACTTTCATATCAACCCAAATAATTTCTTAATTCAAACCAAAGGAAATCACCAGAACATAAAGTAGTCCTAGAGTTAGAGCCTTTGTATATAGAAACCTACCACAAGAATAGAGGGAAACAATTAAAATTTGTGAATATATATTAGAAATGAATATATCATATACTCAGAATCCTAGATCCTTTATAAATACTAAAAATTCTCTATGAAAACACTTAGATATAGTAAGAACAACCCAATCATTTTTAGTGAGACTAGTGGAGAAGATATCATGTGCAGATATAAGAATAGGAGATAAAAAAGATAAAAATATAACATATATTGAAGGGACACACCAATAATGAAGGTAGATCACCAGGGAATCTAGTTTATAAGTCTCAATATTATTGGGGGAAGTTTTTTTTATACTAATAATTAATTTTAGGTGATTGTATTTAAAATTAATTAGGATAAAAGAGGTAAATTCCAACATTTAAAGGTTCAGATCATGGTGCACGTTTTGGTCACACAATTTAAAAAACTATTTTCATACCATGTGTGTCCTATGTACATTTAAAATTAGAGGTGCACGACTACTTGGGTAGAGTCTCATGATTTTGGAAAATCATGGTCAGGACCAAAGAATCATTTTGAAAAATTATCATACAATCTAATGGATTCCTTGGTGAGATTCATGGTTTTTCGAATTGTATTAAAACCATATAAAATTCCTCAGGGGCCTCATAGTGCGATACCACATGGTTAATACTAACCACACACCTAAATTGTATGCCAGAACATTTTTATAAAAAATATAGGTTTTCAACCACCAACAATCATAAAACTCTAGAAAAACTCAAATAACAAACCAAGATCTAACTATAGCATACCTATGACCCATATGACACCACAAATACTGTGGTAATCACTAAAAGGGTAAACCGGGGGGGGGGGGGTGAAACTAAGATACAAGGGTTAAAAAAATAAAAAATTTGATATAAATTTTATTGAATTTGTTGTTTTAAATATATCATCATCTTATATTTTAAATATATGAATTTTGCACTGCTTTTCCATGAAAATTAATTTATATTATTTTAATAGTTTATGTAATTATAGGGATGCCTCTCCCCTTACTTATTTAAGGTCACCACACCTATTCTATTCCTCACACATAATGAGCCTAGTTTCCTAACCAACCCATTGGAAAAAATATTACTATGACCATTATCTCCCTTCTATAGGTTTGTATCTTCTTCAAAGATCACCCATAGGGTTCATAATGATAGATCCAAAGGAGGTTCTTCAAAGAGGATATACCCATCTTAACATATTTTTTTCGATTTACATATTATTCTAAAAAATTAATTTATTCCATAAAAATTCCAATAAAATAAAATGATTATCAACCATATACTAATATTTTTTTATATCAATGAAATAAACTTATTTATTTCCATTTAAATCATCATTTGTGCTTATATGTGAACTACCACCACACGAAATTGATGTATTTCATTTCTCATAACTATATCTTTTATATTCTTATTATGATTTATTTAATTTTTATATATGATATTCGTGACTTAATTTTGAATATTTAAATATAATATATCATCTATCTTTATTCTATTCCAATAAATTAAAATGGAATCATTGCACATGCATATGTACGGACTACCATCTCGATGTTGAGTTGTACTTAGTTTATCAAAAACTATATATCATTGATGGTCATGGGATGGATTTAGTGGATTGATTTTATGTTTATAAATTTATATTTTTTTTAACGATACACTTTTTTTTCATTCATTATTTTCCATCCAATGAAAATTGGAAATAACACTCATGAATATGTGTAGACTGCCACCTCATGAGAAGATGTATTTTCCTTTTCATGACCGAATTTCTTGGATGAAACTAATTTTGTATGTTATCAATAATAAATAACATTATTTCTTTTATTATTCTTGTGATTTTGGATCAATTACCATTTAACCATTTTTGACATACCAATGTTATTCTGTAATTATGAACTGGGCATCCTCAAAACTGCTGATATGAAATTAACCGATTATTTGATTTAATATATTCCTAAAACAAATAAAATAATTTTTTTAATAAAAAGGAATAATCCTGTAAATGTTTTTTAAAATTAAAAAAATTTATATATTTTTATTATATACGAGTTAATGGACATACATATCATGTTTGGACTTGAGGTAAGTGGTTTCATAACACAATTTTCATTTATTTGGTTATAATTTTACTTCATTGACTATATTATACAATTAATGTGTGTGAAATTACTTATGATTATATTATGATGTATTTCCACATGTTTTATGTTGTTTTAGAATTGTTACACATAATTACCTCAATTATTTTTCCTCATATCAGTGATACAATCATTGTAAGGATTATCTATATTAATAGTACTTTGTTGAGACATGTTTAATGTTATAAGTCTATTTATGTTTATGAGGTGTATATATTATCACTTTCCATTTTATATTATGGATACATCTTAAATAATTTTATTTAAATTTATACATCAAATTTTTTCAATCAAGAGGATTCGACTTGAATGTTACTAAGTGGCAAGGGTTCATCATCTCATATTTTATTATTTAAGTCATATCTTATGTTATATACCTATTTTATTTTATAAGGTGTATCTGTACATATTCTAAAAATTATATTGTCAATATTCTTATGTTCATGGTTTTTTTATTTTCATTTTAAGATATTTGGTTTCATGGGTGTTATGATTAAAAAGTTATCAAAGCGGGAAGGATTTATGTTACAATATAATTTATTTTTGGGATTGTCTCAGTTAAATATCTCTTGAGGGAAATTTTATGGATCATATACCTTAAACCCAATATATTTTATTCTACTCTGGTCATCCTTGGAATTTTTAAATATTTTTTCTCTTTTTTTCAGTCTTGTATTTAAAATGATCTATAATTATTTTTAAATAAATGATAACCTTATTCCATCATTGGATGGAAAAGTTTTTCTTTCATGTCAATACTATTCAAAATTATTCTATTAATGTTATTAATTATACTTGAAAATTTGTAAAATTTTCATTATAACTACATTGATTTGATTTAAAATGTTATAAAAATGATACATTTTTGTAAAACTTGTATCAAACATTTTATTTTATTCAGTTTTTATAAAATTGTGAAAAGAATTTTTTATTTTAACACATATGACCTGAAATTGCATTACCACAACTATGACCATTGTTTACATTTATAATTAATTTAAATGAATTCCTTTTTATTTTCAATAGAATGTATTTTCTCAATAATAAAGTAATTTTCAGTTAAAATGATATTAAAGAAAACTGATATTTTTCCATGTTTTCAAATAATTGTTAGAATAAATTTTAATGGTGTTTTTCATCAATGTCAAAATAATTTAATGATTATTATGCTTCAATAAGGATATTCCTCAAAATTAATTTTTTATTTGATATTCAAAAGTCTCTTTACGGAGAGTGGTGACCTACATTCTAGCGGGAACAAAAACGAAATAACCCCATTACAATTTTCAAAATTCAAAACTATCCGCAAAACCCGATGAGATCCAGATTTGAGAATCACCCACGTCATCATCATGAGACAACTGTTTCCTTCGCCAGTCATCATCAACCTGAGTACCACTACTTTCATCGCAATCCTTCACAACATCATCATCAACCTCCATACACCACACCCGAGATCGTCTAAGACTGCTGGCATCACCAAAAACATATCTCCAAAACGAAAAGAAAGCATTAACACTTCATCGAAATGAACAATCCATCAATAAGGATAGTAACATATAAAAAAATAAATTTACTTTTTAAATGTTTTACTATGATGTTTTAATGTTATTTTCGAGAAACCCATTTCATTTTCTTGGGTAAATCAAGCTATGGTAATTATGATGAAATATAAGAAGCCATGTGTTTTAAGTCCTGATATGGGACTTGGACATTATTGATGAATGGAATATTTGGGGGTTTACCCAAATCCTTAAGTTATATTATGTGATATATAATGGGTGGGTCTGTTATGGTTGTCCCATAAATTGGGTAATGAGACAATAAAAGAAACTAATTATAGTTAAATTATAGGAGATGGTGATGTTTTCTAGATATAGGTTACACCAAATATATATGAGAATTATCTTTTTAAGTGATTCTATGATGATTTTTTGATGTTACAAGATACCTAAATAGTTTTTATATGACTTCTATGAGTTCTAATAAATCTCAAACTCAAGGATTGTTTTTACAGGTCTCAGGATTGTTGAACTATTTGACACTTGTATTATGTAAAATCATTATACCACATCTCAGGATTTATGAATCCAATTTTCAAGTGTATTAATTGTCTTTTTATATTACCATTGACTTTATTTATGTCATCATACCCTTATATTCATCCAATTTTCACTGACAAAATTCAAATTAAAATAATTATGTATACCCTTACTAAGTGTTTAAGATCACCCATATTATATATTTTCAAAAATTAATAATTAATGTTATAAAGTAATATATTTATTGAATGGTTTCATGTGGGTGATAATGATGAATTAATGTGTAATATGAGAAGCTACGTATCATTAAAAAATGACCACTTAATGTCAAGAGTATTGTTTTTAGTAGTTTTTATTAATTCTCTAAAACTATGAAACTAAAAGTTACTTGGGTATGTAAGTAATCCAATATTTCATATTGATGTTGTAAGTTTTTGTATAGCTAAAATTGGGTCACATTTATCAGTATCAACGAAAAAAATTTAAAGAACATTTTTTTGAAACAGATCAAAATGTTTAAGTTCAAAGATGTTATATTAAATCATTTTTTCTTTTGATTACTTTAATAATTAAAATTATCATAATTTCAGATTTCACTTTATAAATTGGATATTAAAATAGGAATCACCATGTTAAAATAATGCAATTTTAAAAATATAATTTTTTGTGGATGCAATCTAATTTTCTGTAGAATATTTAAATATAATATAAATTTATGTAATGATTTTATTATTATATGAAATTATTAAATATCTTTATCATGGAATGAACTATTTTTTAATCATTAAATATTTTATTTTAAAAACTATTCACAACTTCAGAACCATAATTGAATTTTAATTGAATAAAAAGTATTTTATTCTATTAAAAACATATTTAGAATTCCTTTTTTTGATATTATTACGACGATTAATTTATAATTTTTAATGTTTCAAAATCTAATAGAATATAATTATTTTAGTAAAATACCATCAGGTGTTAATTAAAAATCATGAGTAGAAAAACATTTATGAATTTTAAAATTATTATTTTCTAAGGGACAATAATAATTATAAAAAATTATGATGTTTAACTAAACATATGAGCCAGTTCTCCCAAATATTTACTAAAAAGCTTCTCAATGTACATCTCCTCTCATTTTATCACCCAAGTCTTAATTGATGAAGCTTATAACTCTTTGATAAGTTATTTATTATGTTTTAGGAAGCCATAGACCTCGCAATAGTCTCATTTCCTTTTCCCACTTCCCCTCCAATATCATCTTATAAGAATGCTATTTAATTTTAGTTTCATAGAAAATTGGTCTTATATATGGATTTTGGTACAATATATTTTATCATTATGATTAATATATTCTTTAATTTATCATTAAATTATCCTTTTAATCACTCTTTAAATATACTACAATAATTCTTCTCGATTCAAGGGAATCTCTTTAACTTAATTTTTATCTAAACACCCATGTATATCTTCTATCTATGGAGTGTTGAATTTGGAATTTGAAAGAGGTTTTGTTTGTTCTTGGTGGGTGAAGACTTAACTCTTTCAATGTTTTCTGAATCTTTTTGGTAAAATACATATACTGACACAAGTGAACCTTTAATATTTATGTTTATTTTTTGACATTTATTTTTTATAAAAATTGATATACCAGACACAAATCCAATTTTTGAATCACATAAACCTATTTTTATAGGGGTTTATTTTTCCATATCTTGGGTTTTATCTGTTTTCATCCCATATAAACTATTATCCACTTAAATTTTTTCTTCCTAAAAGCTTCACTATAAAATCTATTGAATCATTTGAAAGATTACTAATACATTGAGTTTACATTTATCAAGAACTATACTCTTAAAATTACCTATTATTAATTTCATTAATGTTTATTTATAAAATTAAGGACATCATTAATTTTAAGGGGGAAAATATTAACCCATTGATATTATCTTTATTTCCATATGGTTTAAATGATATAATCCAATTCCAAACAATTATCAAGGCTTATAATAAAAATATTTATTAAACATTTTCCCATGTGTTATTATCCAATTTCAAATAAGATAGAAATAATTTTTAAAGAAATGTGACATATGGGGAGCCTAATTATATATCACATTTACAAGTATCATAAGGCAACTGTGGAAGGTTAATAGAAGCATCCTTATGAAGTTTACATGTTTTCCTGGATGAAGACTTAGGATATATGTTAATAATTTTTAAAGTAATCCATTTCAATAATTATATTATGACCGATTTTACAATATTCATGAAATTATTTCTATTATATACTCTTGTAATGGAACAAATTATAGGATCACGTATTAATTTATGATACTTACATAATACATTTCCCATTCCTAGATTTTAAAGACTCAGTTTTTTTTATGTTTCCCAATTTTCAAAAGAGACTAAGATGACCACTATATTTTAGAAATAATAAGGTTAGCCTGAGTTTATTGGACATATAATTTTATATTGAATATATTTCATGAATCTTATCTATAATTTTTTTTTAATATTTCATACATAAAACAACCAAGGACTACAAAACATAATATCACATGAGTAGTTAAAATGTTATTTGTTTTAAATACAATAAAATACCACCAACTAAGGGTAAATATAATTTTGTGAGTAACATTTCTTATCAAATATAAAATATAAAAAACATTAATAAGTATAATTAAAAAAAACTATGTTGTGAACAAGGTATTAATTAAAATATCATAATCTATTTTAAAAAAACACCTCAAATGAATTTAATATTCCCTAGCCCCTAGGACAAATACTTTGGAAATGATAATATTTTTATAATAATTTGACCTATATATAGTTAATTTTTTAAATAAATAAATTATTAATCTTTGAATGTTTTTCGAAAATTCTATCTCCAGGAAGAAAAAAGAATACTGTAAATAATAATTGATAACATAGTAATTGTGTAGTTGTTCAATAATATAAAGATGGAGATTTTATTTAGTATGTTATTGATATGTTAGGTTAGTTAAAATTTTTTAGACTGAAAATACATTTCTAGATGACGAAAAAAACAAATCCCTCATCAAGGATCCACAACCCACTTTCTATTTTAGTTGTTTAATAATACACCATTTATAGAGAAAAAACCCACCAATTAGAGAATATTAAATTATATTTTCACGAAGGATTGTTATGAAATTGGGATTCTCAAAAATGAAATATTGTAATTGTTATATATAAACTATAGATATATTCTTATCAGTGGTAGTAATTGATTCAATGAAAAAATATGATAGAAATATCAAGTATAGAATGTTTTGTATTAAAAATAATCATTCTAGATAATAATTATCATTATGATATTTGAGTTGAAATTAAAATAAAATTTATGGATTTGGGGAAGATGAAAAAATTCATTGATTTGGAATTTGAATCTAATTTCATAAGTTTACCTTAACATGCCTTAAAATATCTTTGAAATCAAATTATTTAAAATGGTCAATTATATCTTCAGTTTAAGGAATCACTATAAAGTTTAGAAGACAATGATCCTTTTCCATTTTTCATAATATCTTGAAAATTTTTATAAATAATGAAAAATGGATCATCATATAATTTATTCAAAAGAGAATTTTGGATAATAAGAATGTAGAGATCATTGAATTGAAAAATATGATGTATAAGAGAAGTATGGAAAATAGGAATCACTATCATGTTGAAATTTTGATATGAATCATTTTGTAAATATGTAAAACCCTATGATTTTAAAAGAATAACATTTTGTTTGATAATGTATATGACACACAACATTGAGCATATTTGAACCACAATATACTATTTGAACATGACCTTTATAATGGACCTGTTAAAAATGGGTGTATGAATAAGAATAAACAATTTTCTATTTTCATTTATAAATATTGTAGATGAAAAAAATATTTTGGTAAATAAGGACTAGTTTTTAGTTGAGTATTTACATGATATAAAAATATATTTTTCATTAAAATTATTTTTACTACTTTTGGTGAGAAAATAATATAACTAATCTATACCAATTTAAGAAATTTTATTTTCAAAAATTAGATTAATTTTTTAAATCATCGTGTCATTATTAATTTAGGGTGAAATTTTAGAATTTTTAAGAATATAGTGATTTTACAATGAAGTGTCAAAAATTACATTTTGTTTTGTAAAAATGATATTTATTTTCAAAAAAATAATTATTTTGAAAGTCAGATTAGGGTTTTAATTTAATTGAAAATTTATATAAATATTAGTTATTTATATTTAATCTATTTAATTCCATTTCATCTAAATTTATTTCATATTTTTTTATAAGTTTATTTTTTGGAATAAAATCACATTTTTTGGAAATATTATAATTGCATAATATATATCAATTTCAAGTAATTAAAATAAATGTAATGAAGAATGATATATATTAAATATATATACTATATATATATATAAAAATTTAAATTCATATAGTTATTACTTCTTATAATAGAGTTAGTGTAATATCGTCTTATACATGAAAAATATATTTCTTGAAAAACAAATTAACATGTTTTGTGAGTTTATTTTTAAATTAATTTATTCCACTCCTGTGAATTGAATTTTATAAATTGTATTCATTATTTTGAATTATAATAATTAATATTATATAATATGTTGAACTTTAATTTTTTTGTAATGAATTGTAAACACATAAAATTCTTTGCCCCTATAGTATAATGGTAAATCAAATCAACCTTCTATAAAGGAAATTAATAGGGCTACAGTTTTTCTAGTTAAAACTTATTGGATGGATGGATTTAAAAAATTATTATCTTAATATATATATTCAATTATTTATGGGACACTCTACCATGAAAGTGAACTATATTACAATTAATGTGAATAAAAATATAAAATACCACCCTCTTTCCTTTAAATATCTCTTATTTGTTGACATAGAGATAAAAATAGGTGCTGGAAAAAATGTTAAATGGTAATTTGAGTATAATGAATTTATTTTCATGATGTTAGTTTATTTATAATTTATAGTTATTATATAGTTTCCTTAAATTCCTATACAATGTGTACACAATGATTGTGAAAATAGTTAAAAACCAAAGATAAATAATTTTTATAATCATTAAATGTAAATTATTTGTTATTATTTATAGCTATAAGGAAATTTTATATATTATAATTATTTATTAATAAAGTTTAAATGGATTATATTCTATGTTCATTATTATCTGCATGTGTCCAATGTCAAATTAATTGAAATTTTTTAAAAATAACTTTAATGATATTTAATGTTATTTATTATTTTATTAAATTACATTAAAATAAAAAAAATAATTTATGGGTAAAATTATGATGATAAATAGTCTATAATTTCATTAAAATTTCATTTTTGACCAATATTTATCTTATAATTAAATTATAACCCTTTAAAATTGAAAATTTTGTTACCATCGAAAATAAAAACAGGTTACCATGGGGATAAACTAAAATGATAGAGTTGAAAATGTCCTAAAAAGTTGTGAAATATCTATTTTTTATCCATATTTATACCTTATACAATAAAAAAATTCTAATACACTTCCATTTATAGTGTTTTATAAATATAACCTTATTATAATTTAATATTTTCATAAATTCCAAAAGTGGCCCTCCCCTCACATATAAAAGGGAACCCATATCATCTCATTTATAGACATAAAATCCATTTTTCACAAAATACCTTCCAAAATACCTTTTTTAATTACATATAAATGTCCTACAGTCTATGGATTTATCAGAAAACCAACCTAGGTATGCTTTTAGTGTAAACCTTATGTTGTTTTTTGAAGAAGGGGTATAGTTCTCATTCAAGAGTATTTGTTTTATTTAATGTTCCACCTCTTTAAAATACTATTTAACTAATATTTTTAATGGCCCGGACCTCTCCGGCCCATTCCTTTGTCAAAAAGAAGGCTACAAGTGTTCTGGAGGGTCAAATGGACTTTTCCCACACTTTCCAGAATTTTGAAACTACACGCCGTGTAGTTTGAGTACATGTAGTGTACCCTCTTGCTGGGTATACCCCGTGTGGATGGCTGTGTCTTTGCTGCATGAAGAAAATGGGTACACGCCGTGTGTCCAGTACTACACGCCGTGTAGTCCCTCCCCCCGTACGCGTTACCGTGTGTTGACCAGTCGTCAACCGTGTGCCGCGTTGGAGCCGTGTCCTTACCGTGTGCAATAAATGGGCACACGTCGTGTGTCCAATCTAAACGTCGTGTAGTCCTTCCCCGCGTATGCGTTACCTTCAAACCGTGTGTTGACCAATCAATGGCCGCAGAGTCACGTTGGAGCCCGCATGGAGACCGTGTGAAAATGGCCAAGTACACGCCGTGTACCATAAGCACACACCGTGAACTTTTTCTTTTCATGCCTATAAAAGGAGGGGTCCCCTCCTCCTTTCAACTCACAACTCTCCTCCCCTCTCCTCTGAGCAGAGCTCTCTCAAGAGACTCGAAGGCTCTTTCTTCGATAACTTTTTCGTCCGATCTCCGATTTACAATCTGTCAGCGGCCACGGGATCCTAAGGACGAGGCGGAACGTCCGAGCTTGGATCCGTTGTATTTACTTCGGCTTTTCCTCTCCGAGGTAGAGAGTTCTGTCACTATTACTGTCACTCGTTGAGATAGAACTCTCACCCGTTGTCTTTCTTTTGGGTGAGAGTTCTGTCACTATTACTGTTCCCAAGAATCTTCAGGATGAGGCCCAGGTGTCTTCAGGCAGGGATGTGGTTGTGGTTGTGAGGCCCAGGTGTGTGCGGGCGGGATACGTGGTTGTGAGGCCCAGGTGTGTGTGGGCGGGGAGAGTGTGACAGTGTCAGGACGTCCAGCTAACTAATGGAAAATGGTGGGGGGTACCCAATGCTCTTGTTCTTATACTACTACTACCTACTGTGATTGTGTTTTGGTGAGTTTGGCTGGCGAGGCTGGGTGGATAGATTCCCTTGTTAGGTTTCTTCTATTGTTCTCACGGGACATTAGGATGTCTCCCCACTTATGCATGAGAGCTTTAGGTTCCCCTACTGAGTATACTTGTATGCTCACCCTACGTTTAATTTCAGGTTTCCAGGAGGACTACCAGGGCCGTGCGGGGCCCTACTAGTCAGACATTTGGAGTTGTTGCAGTTGTTGTTCTCTTGTTTTCTTTTGGTATTGTACTTTGAGCTTTCTTGTACTTGTACCTTGTTATAAATTTTTTTAAACATGCATGTGGTCTTGGTTTGGGTTTATTTCTATACAATTTCTCATTTTCCTTTTTGTGGTTTACTTGTCCTATCTCCCGATCCAAAAAAAAGGGGTAATGCCTCCCATATTTGTGAAAACTCATACCCTTGGTGCTAGTCGCCAACCCAGGGCCTACTGGAGGTGGGACTCGGGGGTCATTATCACCCTTTCACCATTGCCAGCTCAGGAGGGGCATCTTTGGTGGGAGGGGGTCATGAAAGAATGGTATCAGAGGTGATGGTTGAGAGATAGGATGGAGTCTGGAGTTGGGAACAGTGAGGATTTCATGGGATGGTAGGGAAAAAATGTTAGTTAATCTTGGTGCGTGACATAGGCCAGGGAAGACCAGCTAGGACACGGGATTTTAGGCCCCCCGTTATTCGATGCAAGGACTCTGAGCCTACCGAACGACCAAGTGAGACTACATTGATTGCAGGTTAGAGACCGTAGGGAACATACATGCATCGTCATGTTTGTGTTTTACTTGATTTGGGTATTCTGGGAAAGAAATTGAAATAAAATGATAAAATAAAACCTTGAATTTTTTTTCTTACTACTTGAGCTTAGGCGATCCTTGTTTACCGTACAACTATGGAACCTGGACGTCGTCCCCGGGTGGCTCAGACGGCCGAGGCCCAGCAGATTCAGGCGGTCGATCATTTGAGGATTGACCGAGAGGAGGAAGATAGCCAGTGGCAGAAGACTCTCTGTTCCTTCCAGCGGAATACCCTCAAGAAGTACGAGGTTAGTACTTAGGATACAGAGACAAAGAGGAGTCTTGTGGTGCTAGAGATCACTTTCACCTTGATCCGTGCTCCGAGGGAGTACTGGGTTCCCCTAGCAGTCAGTCAGCTGAGAGGTGCGGCGCGACAGTGGTGGACACTCTTCCTCGGAGAGAGGACAGAGGCAGAGATTCCATGGGCTGACTTTGAGAAGGAATTCCGAGAGGAATTCCTTTCTTCCATGATCAAGGCGGAGAAGCGGCATGAGTTACTCTCCCTTCAGCAGGGGAGTATGACAGTACGAGATCTGGGGATCAAGTTCAAAGATCTCATGCGCTTTGCTTCGGATCTCTTTCCGGATGAGGAATCTCGGGCGAGACGTTTGGAGGAGGCGCTTCGTCCTTCGCTCCAGTATGCTGTCACCCCCTTCACCCTTCCGACATACTTGGCAGTGCAGAAGAAGGCATAGGTCATAGAGAGGATGCACTAGCTGGGAGGTGCACCGCGTGAGGTGTTTCAGCCAGGTTCGTCGAAGGGGAAGGCAGTCAGCAGCAGGTCTCCTGCGACAGGACCTTCCAGGTTCAGGCCAGTGGGGAGCAGGCCCCAACAGTTCCAGTTCAGATCTTTAGGTCCTCGTCCCTTTTCCACGATCCCAGGACCGAGGTGTTTTTCTTGTAGATGTTTCGAGCACGTTCAGAGTTGGTGCCCGACCCGATCTCCGTACAGTGGAGGTGGGAAGGTTCAGCACCCACCGCAGCAGCACCAGTTGCCGGCGAGGCCCTTCCAGCAGCAGGAGGACCATGCACCTCCGAGGGCAGACTTTGCGGGAGGAGGCTGACCTCAGTGTGCTCCTCAGGGACCTCGACCAGGGCGTGGTCGGGGAAGTGGACGACATCAGAGAGGAAGAGGAGCTGGGCGTGGACAGTTTCACGCAACAGAGTTGGCAGCTCCAGCGGGACCAGAGGTGGTTCGAGGTACGATTTGTTTGTTCAGCACTCTTGTTTCTGCTTTGTTCGATTCGGGAGCCTCGCACTCTTTTGTTGCACCTAGTCTAGCCCATGTTTTGGGACTAGAATTAGAGATAATTTCCATACCACTAGTACTGAGTACACCAGTTGGGGGCCAAAACAGCGTATCTTGTGTTTGCCGGGGATGTGGGCTAATGTTGGGACCACATCGATCTAGTGGAGACCTTCTTCTGTTACAGATGCAACCATAAAATGTCATCCTAGGCATCGACTGGTTGTTTTCTATTAGTGCTTTTATCGACTGCTTCCGGAGAAGAGTCGTGTTCTCTGACGTGGAAGGGAAGCGCGTATCTTTTGTTGGCGAGAAGAGCTATCAGGCGGGAAGCCGACATGTGGAGCCTCTCCTTTCCTTGTTGAGCGGGTTATCGGTGGTTCCAGCTGATACAGAGATGATGGATGTCCCGGAAGTTGTTGGGGAGTTCCTCGATGTTTTTCCTGAGGAGGTTATGACTCTACCCCCCGAAGAGATGTTGAATTCGGGATAGACTTACAGCCTGGTGCCCATCCGATTTTGATGGCCCCTTATCGGATGGCACCTTCAGAGTTGCGGGAGTTTCGGATTAAGATTGACGATCTGATGGAGAAGGGTTTTGTTCGACCCATCGTGTCGCCATGGGGTGCTCCAGTTTTGTTCATTAAGAAGGCAGATGGTGGTCTCAGGCTATTCATAGGCTACTGAAGGTTGAACCAGGTAACTGTCAAGAACCATTACCCCCTTCCAAGGATAGATGATCTCTTCAACCAGATGTGGGGAGAAGGTTGGTTTTCTAAGATTGATCTACGGTCTGGATATCATCAGCTGAGGGTGAAGGAAAATGACATCTCGAAGACAGCTTTCAGGTGCAGGTATTGGAACTTCGAGTTTGTAGTGATGCCGTTTGGAGTTACGAATGTACCAGCTGTATTCATGGGACTTTTGAACTTTGTCTTCCGAGAGTTTCTGGACCGGTTCGTCGTTGTGTTTATCGATGACATCTTGATCTACTCAAGATCAGAGGAGGAGCACGTTGAGCATCTCATGGCAGTCTTGGAAGTCCTTCGACACCACCATTTTTACGGGAAATTGTCGAAGTGTAAGTTCTTGACACAAGAAGTACACTTCCTTGGGCACGTGGTTTCTCAACATAGAGTATCGTTGGACCCGTCGAAGGTAGAGGCAGTTGGTTCTTGGTCAGAACCCAAGAGCGTGGCAAAAGATCGTAGTTTCCTGGGGCTAGCAGGTTACTATTGGAGGTTCCTTTTGGACTTCTCTCGAGTTGCTGCTCCATTGACAGCTTTGACTAGGAAGAACCAGGTCTTCCTGTGGAGCGATCAGTGCCAGAAATCTTTTGACTACCTGAAGGAGAAGTTGGTCAGTGCTCCCGTACTCAGGTTTCCAGAGGAAGGGTTGTTGTATGAAGTGTTTTGTGATGCTTCTGGCCTTGGTCTGGGGCGCGTGCTGATGTAGAAGAAGGGCATGATTTGTTATGGGTCTAGGCAGTTGCGTCCTCACGAGTGTAACTACGCCACCCATGACCCGGAGCTTGCAGCAGTAGTGTTCACATTGAAGTTGTGGTGACATTACCTCTCTGGGGAGCGCTTTGTGGTCTTCTTAGATCACAAGAGCCTCTGTTATATCTTCTCCCAACGTGACTTGAACTTACGGCAGTGGAGATGGGTTGAGTTTCTACAAGACTTTGACTTCGAGATCTCTTACACTAAAGGTAAGGGAAATGTCGTGGCTGATTCCCTAAGCAGGAAGTCACATAAGGAAGTGGTTCAGGAATCCGCTGATGCTTGGAAGGCGATGGGAGAGTTGGCTGCCCTGCACTTAGATGCAAGGGAAGAAGGTGTTAGAGGCTGTTTGTTCCAGATGATGGTGCAATCTTCCTTTTCGCAGCAGGTGGAGGAGTATCAGTGGGGGGACTCTGAGGCAGAGGTGATGCGGGATCGTGTCGATCAGGGGAATGCTCCAGAGGGATGGTTAGAGGACAACCGACATCAGATGCTTTTATGTGGAAGGTTGTTTGTCCCAGAGGCGATGCGTGAGGGAGTTCTCCGTGAGTTCCATAGCTCAGCCTTAGCGGTACATCCAGGAGTTTCAAAAATGTACCGAGGCCTGAGGGATTAGTTTTGGTGGCCCGGGGTGAAACGGGCAGTGGCAGAGTTTGTGGCTAAGTGCCTAGTGTGTCAGCAAGTGAAGGGTGAACACCGTGTTCCCGGTGGTTTGTTGCATCCTTTAGATGTCCCCAAGTGGAAGTGGGATGACATCTCGATGGAATTCATCACAGGACTACCCAGAGCTCAGGGTGGTTATGTTGCTATCTGGGTAGTGGTGGATCGACTGACGAAATCGTCTCACTTCTTAGCAATCAAGGAGTCGGGCCCGGTGAGTAACTTAGCACAGAGGTACGTAGACGAGGTAGTGCGTTTTCATGGAGATCCGAGGACTATCGTCTCAGACCGGGATACTCGGTTTAGCTCATGAGTCTGTAGGGGGTTACCGCATGCTTTTGGCACCCAACTACG
Organism: Viscum album; assembly: GCA_963277665.1. Classification (NCBI taxonomy): domain Eukaryota; kingdom Viridiplantae; phylum Streptophyta; class Magnoliopsida; order Santalales; family Viscaceae; genus Viscum; species Viscum album. The sequence goes on from OY728120.1 coordinate 491,465,313, forward strand.
CCTTAGCACTGCTTTCCACCCCTAGACCGACGGGAAGACAGAGCGGACTATCCAGACGTTAGTGGACATGCTGCGAGCATGCGTTCTGGATTTCGGAGGATCATGGTTACAACACTTGCCTTTAGTAGAGTTTTACTACAACAACATATTACACTATACTATTGGCATGGCACCATTTGAGGCTTTGTATGGAAGGCCATGTCGTTCACCCATTTGCTGGGCAGAGGTTGGGGAGACAGGTGCTCTTGGGCCAGAGGTAGTGCAGAGCACCACGGAGAAAGTCCAGCTTGTACGTGAGAGGATGAAGGCGGATCAGGACCGAGAGAAGTCTTATGCTGATCGTCGGAGGAGGCCCTTGGTGTTCGAGGTGGGAGACCATGTGTTCTTGAAGGTTTCCCCTCGACGGGGGCAGCGGAGGTTTGGGAAAGGGAGAAAGCTCTCACCTAGGTTCATCGGACCTTTTGAGGTGCTGAGGCGAGTCGGCGAGGTGGCATATCAGCTGGCCCTGCCACCTCAGATGGAGAAAGTCCATGACGTCTTCCACGTCTCCCAGATTCGTCGGTACTTACATGATGACTCTCACGTTATCGACTGGGGAGAGTTAGATATGGGAGATGACGCGACCTTCGAGGAGCGACCAGTCAGAATCGAGAATCGCAAAGGGAAGGTTCTCCATGGACGTACCATTCCCTTGGTTCACGTGTTGTGGAGGCATGGCGGCCGTGAGGAGAGCACTTGGGAGCGGGAGACCCAGATGCACGCTCAGTACCCGAAGTTGTTTTGACTTGTGTTTTACCTTGTTCTTCTGAGCTTTGTGTTGATGTTTTACTATGTACCTTTGATGTATGGAATGTTTGGCTTATCAGTTGTGAGACCTTTTGTTTCCATGTTCCCTGGTAATGTGTAACATGTCCGGATGTGTGGGAAGGGGGAAAACCTCACCCTTAATCGAGACCCATTAATGCAGATGCGATTGAACCCGTGCGGGCGAGTCAGTGCCGCCTAAAGCGGATAATATCTCGATATAGGAGAGAGATTTTCCCAAAACCACGTGTTCGGGATGTTCGAGTTGAAAATCCTATTGTATGGAAGTGGGAAGACCCAATCCTTAATCGAGACGCATTAATGAGGATGCAATTAAACCCATGAAGGCGAGTCAGTGCCGCCTAAAGCGGATAATATCTCGACATAGGAGAAGGAATTCCAAACACCTAATTAGGATTGTTAGTTGGGTTCCTGTTATAACGAGGACCCTAAGAGGTATCTTGTTGGGTTCCCCTGGGTTGGTTTTTGAATTCTTGGGGACGATAATGTTTTAAGAGGTATCTGATGTAATGGCCCGGACCTCTCCGGCCCATTCCTTTGTCAAAAAGAAGTCTACAAGTGTTCTGGAGGGTAAAATGGACTTTTCCCACACTTTCCAGAATTTTGAAACTACACGCCGTGTAGTTTGAGTACATGCCGTGTACCCTCTTGCAGGGTATACCCCGTGTGGATGGTTGTGTCTTTGCCTCGTGAAGAAAATGGGTACACACCGTGTGTCCAGTACTACACGCCGTGTAGTCCCTCCCCGCGTATGTGTTATCGTGTGTTGACTAGTCGTCGACTGTGTGCCGCATTGGAGTCGTGTCCTTGCCATGTGCAATAAATGGGTACACGTCGTGTGTCCAATCTACACGCCGTGTAGTCCGTCCCCACGTATGCGTTACCTTCAAACAGTGTGTTGACCAATCAATGGCTGCAGAGCCGCGTTGGAGGCCGCGTGGAGACCGTGTGAAAATGGCCGAGTACACGCCGTGTACCATAAGTACACGCCATGTACTTTTTCTTTTCACACCTATAAAAGGAGGGGCCCCCTCCTCCTTTCAACTCACACCTCTCCTCCCCTCTCCTCTGAGCAGAGCTCTCTCAAGAGACTTGAAGGCTCTTTCTTCCATAAATTTTTCGTCCGAGATCCGATTTACGATCCGTCAGCGGCCACAGGATCGTAACGACGAGGCGGAACGTCCGAGCTTGGATCCATTGTCTTTCCTTCAGCTTTTCCTCTCTGACATCCACCCGAGGAGGTTTTGCCGGGATGTTAACGAACGTCTTCTAATGTTGATCCAGGGGCGCGTTGTGACCAGAACCTGTTGAGGTAAGGGTTTTTCCTTCGTCTCTCTAATTTGTTCATCATGAGGGGTGGGTATCCTTTTTTGTTTTCATGAGAAATGGTTGAACCTTTAAATAAAGATAATAACTGGTTAAAGAATGGGGATGAGAAGTTTGTGATTGCTGTTACATTACCTTTTATATCATGGGATATTATGTTGTGAAATGAATAGGCTCATGCCTACTGAAAATCACGGTCGTTGGGGGCCTTTTCTTGCGCAATTAAATGTTGCCCTATATTTTTAGACCGTTTTGTGAGTGGAACATTGTTGAATGTGAAAATTGGATAATCACGTAAAGTTGGCTGTTTACATGAAAATATGGAACACTTGTGTGGTCACCCCGGTTAAAAAAATGGAATAATGAACATGTGGGTGTAGGCTTGGTTATGTGGCTTTGTGTTGGGGGTGTTTTGTGGGCTGTTGTGGTTTGGGTGAGCATCGGGGCTGCGGTTGACTTGGTTGTGGGAAGGTGTGAATGTTTAATGGTGATGGGCAGCGGGGCTGCAATAAATGGTATTAAAGGGATGATGATGTGTGGAGTGGTTATGATGGTTGGAAGCAGGGCTACAGGGATGGGTTTAAATGCGAACAGACTATGGGTTGTGAATAATAAATAAAGCAGAAGAGTTAATGAATGGTGGGGCGTGGTAATGAAACAGAGTTAATAATCAATGGGTTGGTTGGATGATTAGAAGGGACTTGGTTGTGTTTCTTGTGTTTTCCTAACTTGATTTGTGGATAGTAGGGATATGTTTTACGAACGATCGTTGTGGATGGTTGTGAATAGTTGCCCAGTAGTTAGGGAACTAAATAAGCTAATTTCTGATGAAACGTGAAAACCTAAATGGGGTTGGGGTTGTTTGTGGAATGCATGCTTCGTGGTAGCAGGGCTGAGGCACGTGCTCAGTTTCCCTTTTTAGAAGCCATAGGTTGGGCCAAGTGGTTGCTATATAAATATATCTGTATCTTTTATGTTTTATCGCACTGCACCCATGTTGAGAACATAGTGCCGAACACTCCCATTTCATGGGAGAGGGTGTTTTCCCATAGTTACTAGCTCCTTCCTGCTCCTTCTCCCCTAGGGTGTGATGGCTTGAGGCGACCTTACACCCAAGACTCTTCGGGTAGGTTTCGATTGGGGTGATTAGGCCCAAGACTCTTCGGGCAGGCTTATAGGCTATAATGGCTTGAGGCGACCTTACACCAAAGACTCTTCAGAAAGGTTTTGATTTCAGGCCCAGGTGTCTTTGGGTGAGAGTTCTGTCACTATTACTATTCCCAAGAATCTTCAGGATGAGGCCCAGGTGTCTTCGGGTGGGGATGCGGTTGTGGTTGTGAGGCCCAGGTGTGTGTTGGCGGGATACGTGGTGGTGAGGCCCAGGTGTGTGCGGGCGGGATGTGTGGTTGTGAGGCCCAGGTGTGTGCGGGCGGGATACGTGGTTGTGAGGCCTAGGTGTGTGTGGGCGGGGAGAGTGTGACAGTGTCAGGATGTTCAGCTAACTAATGGGAAATGGTGTGGGGTACCCAATGCTCTTGTTCTTATACTACTATTACCTACTGTGATTGTGTTTTGGTGAGTGTGGCTGGCGAGGCTGGGTGGATAGATTCCCTTGTTAGGTTTCTTCTGTTGTTCTCACGGGACATTAGGATGTCTCCCCACTTGTGCACGAGAGCTTTAGGTTCCCCTACTGAGTATACTTGTATGCTCACCCTACGTTTACTTTCAGGTTTCCAGGAGGACTACTAGGGCCGTGCGGGACCCTACTAGTCAGACAGTTGGAGTTGTTGTAGTTTCTGTTCTCTTTTTTTTCTTTTGGTATTGTACTTTGAGATTTCTTGTACTTGTACATTGTTATAAAATTGTTTAAACATGAATGTGGGCTTGGTTTGGGTTTATTTCTATACACTTTCTCTTTTTCCTTTTGGTGGTTGACTTGTCCTATTTCCCGATCCAAAAAAATAAAAATAAAATGGGTAATGCCTCCCATATTTGTGAAAACACATACCCTTGGTGCTAGTCGCCAACCCGGGGCCTACTGGAGGCGGGACTCGGGGGTCATTATCTCCCTTTCACCATTGCCAGCTCAGGAGGGGAATCTTTGGTGGTTGGGGGTCGTGACAATATTATATAATAAAACATATATCTACCAAATACTAAGAAATTTTTTTGGTTAATGTAATACCCTATACCAATCTTCTCTTACATTAAATGGGGAAAAAAACCATCAATCATGTGTACAATGGACTACTGCATCAAAAACCAATGCAATTCATTTTCCATCACCTCCTCTTACAATAAGATTCGTTGATAGAATATATATATATATATATTATATTAATTACTTATATATAATTATGAGAAAATAAAATATAATTTAAATTTTCACCTTTCTATTTACTAAAAAATAATAATGTCATTCGTGTGTAAGTGTTTACTACTTCCCCCATGAATCAATTTGATTTATTATTCATCACAATATCATATGGATGATTTATATAGTTATATTAATTGAAATAATATTATATTATTATAATTATATAAATATAAAACAATACATAACCTTCTTTATAAAATGATCATTGAAAAATAGAAGTGTTACTATTGTGTATATAAGACTTACCATCTCCATGATTATAACATAGTTAATTTTTCATAACCATATTTCATGATTTTTTTAAATGTATAATTAGTTTATTAAAATGATAATTATTTCTTGATTATTTTTTGGGATATGATGAAGAATTACACATTTTCCCTTAGTTAACATACCATGATCATTGTGGACATATGAACCGAATATCATCAAAACATCCGATGTAAACTTAATCAATTAAGTAATTAAATATAACATAGTGTTAAATTAAATAAAAACGAATAATAAAAACGAAATTTTTTCTTATCAAAATAAATAAATAATTTTTTTTATTATTCATGAAGATAAAGAATGTACACGATGAGTCTGGCATGAGGTAAGGGAGTTTGTCTTCATTTTCATTCATTAAGGAATATTTTAATTTTATACACAAAATAAATTTTATATGATGAATATAATTATTATTTCACATATTATATCATGAATCCTTCATAATTAATGGTATTTTAATTTTTAATTCAAATTATTTACCTAAGGGGATTTGATGTTAATGTTACCATGTGACAAGTGATTTATAACTCAGTTTTCATCAATTAGGTTATATTGCTTCTTCATTGATTATATTATGTAAATATTATGAGTGAAATGTAATTTTTTTTATTTATGTTGTATTTAAACTTTTTTTTCTTTGTTTTACATTTGTTATACACAATCACTTCATTGATTAATTATAACTTCATTGTTATGATCATTTCGAGGGTTCTTCATCACAAATTTCCATCTTTGGGATAAGTTATGTCACACACCTATCTTATTTTTTGATGTGTATAAACTACCAATTTGATATGTTATATCATGAATATATTTACATTTATGGTATTTAATTTTTTAATATAAGTTATTAATTTCCTTGTGTTTCTGATTCGAATATTGCTAAAGTGGTAAGGGTTTATTTCACAATCCCATCATTGTTCATGATTGATCATGTTTAAGTCTCTATTGGGGGAATTATAGGATATTTCTATCTCAAACCCATTATATTTTAATAACCTACTATTATTTTTGAAAATAATACGATTTTATTTTATTTTAATCATTTATGTAGACAAGAGATCAAAAAACCCTTTAAGAAAAAAAACATTATGTTTTCATTAACTGAGAATAATTTATTCCATTTCAATGTTTTTGAAAAATGTTTTTAATATTATCCAATTATTCATTGAAATATATTTTTACACATGTTTTACTTTAAAAAAATTCTTAAAAGTAATATTCCTATCATTTTACGATGGAGGTACTTTTTTCTTTTTTTACAAAAATGTGAATGAAATCCATGCTTTAACATACTCGGCATGAATTTAATTTTACTCCATTATGACAACACAATTTTTTAATTCATCTTATTGAAGTTCACAAGGTTATTTTATAAAAAAAAATTTCCCCTAATATTTTGGAAATTTTTAGTTTTTGAATTTTATATTTAAAGTGAAATGCATATTTTTGAGAAGAAGGATTTTAATAACGTTTATATTTAATTTCAATTCATCAATGAAAAAAACCTTTTATTTTAATTATAATTAATTAGGGGTATAGTTTAAGGATTAAATAGTTATTATATATATATATGGTTTATGGTAAGTTTTATTGTGGTAAATATTAATATTTATGATATTTTTTCAATATGAATGTTTATTTTGACTATGTATTGAATTATTATTCTCCCATTTCATATAAGGAATTAATTATATGTAATAAGTGATGGGTGTGGCCTATTAAACCCCATTTATGAATCAGTAGGTATGAGGAAGAAAACTAGAAAGGCTGTTTGGATGAGGCCTTACTCATTTATTTAAGACATCTTGGATCTTGACCTTGATGGTATGTTTATGATGTTTGATATTATGCATTCCATCACTATGAGATTAGTTATTTATTTCCATTTGATTCTTTGAATAGTTATGATATCTATTAATGGGTTTCATTCTCATGTGATTTGTTATATTAAATTATTTGATCAGTATTTATTATTGTCGTGTTAGTATTTGTGATCACATTATTGATTAAATGGAACAAGTTTCTAATTATTAACCTTTAAATTTTGATTATACCTTATTTACTCATGATAGATTCCATTGAATATAACTCATTATAAGAATATGAGATCACCCTTTATTTATTATCTTTCCATAGGCTATGAAGATGAAATATTTAAATTATTTAGAAAATGAAAAATATTTACTTTTTCCATGTTTTAAAAGTTAATGAAAGACTCAAGTATGTATCTAGTTTAGAAAGAATACTAAACTATTATGTCATTTTGGATGATATTTCATGTATATTAATCATATTTAATAAAGTAACTAATGATTTTGGACTATTAGAGTTGAGCTCTTTATAGTTTGTATCCGGGTAAGTCTAATAAAAACCATAGGAACTAGATTTGGGAAAACAAATATTAGGTAAAAAAACCCTATAAAAGAGTTTATGGTAATTCTCTAAAGAAAATAATATTTTGATTCACCTGATGGTAGATCAATATTTTTAGGTACCATTATTGGTTAATCATTATTATTTTAGTTATATGATAAAATTCATAGATACCCCTTTTATGATATTGGGTGATGACCATTTTAAATGATTAAGGATATTTTTAGAGACATATAAGGGAATAAAACACTTTGGATCAGTATATATTTTAGTGAAAAGGTTATTTAATGAATAATGATTTATATTTTATGGAAATAATTTTAATGGTGTTGAAAACATTGGGTGTTAATATGATCATTGATGTTAATGTAATAACAGTAAATTTTGATTGTTTTTGTTATATGAATATCTCCACTTGAAAATCATAGTGGCTAAAAAGTGCTTTGATGATTAATTTAATTTTCAGGATATTTAAAATTTTTTGGGGAATTTTATGGGAATTATGTTATTATAGTTTTATAGAAAGAAAAATCCTTGTGAAATGTGATAATACGACTCATCCAACAAGGTCGGGGGCTTAAAACCACAACTTATGCCTGAAAAAGGCGAATCACCTACCATGTAACATCCTAGGTAAATAAAGAATAAGAAATATTTCATATTTATTAATATTTATGAGTTAAATATTAATTTTACTTTAATGGGGTTTCTATGTTCGATAGCGTACCTGATATACAACAACGAGTTTCTTTGAAATCGTATGTTGCACAATAATAATATAATATTATTATTTTAAATTGTAGTTAAATCCAAGCCATTTTATTAGAGGGAATGAACAAAACTGACTAAAATATGATTATACATGTTTGTTAAATGTATTTACATTTATCCAATAAAAGTTAGAGGCTTAAAATGTGAATGAATCTAATTTTAAGCATAATTTACATTAAAATGCCGATTTACCGTCTTTTAATGGAGAACCCTCTTTAAATATAATTTTGGTCCGTTTAATATATTCTATTTGTCAAATAAAATCCTTTTTTTATAATGGTGACATCAAAATTTACTTTGTGTCAATTTTTGTAATTTTTCTGATAATATTCAATTTCTATTAAATAGTGAGAAATATTGCATTTTAATTCAAAACTGTGTTTTAATCTATTTTTTTATATGGTTATATTATCTTTTTAATTGGTTTTAAAGTGTAATTAGAATATATTTTTACCATTTAATCTAATGGTGTTCATTGGAATTAATTTTACTTCGAAATTGGACATAATCAAGTGTCAATATTTTGATAGTTATTGTTTCTTAAAAACACGCTATTTGTTTTAACAATGAGGATTAATTTTAATTTAATTAATACCACTTCTATGTTTTGAATTTAGGAAAATAGAAATCATTTTTTAATTCAAAATATCAAATAAATATTAGGCTGAATTTTTTGTATTTTTCGAAAAAACATAATTTTTTGATGAATAGGGAAATCACTTAGTAGTAGTTAAAAGAACTAACTTTTTCATTTAAATGAAATTTTACCGCTTCTGTGAATTGAATTTCGAAAATCTAACATACATGGTTTTTATAAACAAGTAAAATGTGGTTCAATAAGTTGAAAATAATTTTTTTTGAATAGTAACTTTGGACTTTTATTTACCATGGTTAAAGGTAAATAAAGTAATTCATGGTAAAAAGAATATTTTAATAATTCAAAATTAACTTAACACATGTTCTAAACTTATTGGATGAGTAATGTCCGACCATGGGACTCTTTGGGTATGTTTTGGGACCCCATAGAGCCACTTATGAAATATAATGAAACTTTAGATTAATTAATTTAATGTAAAGGCAAAAATGACATAAACAAAAATCGTTTAGTAAATTAATTTTTATATGGTGTCATGTAAATTATATTTTTGACTATAAATATTCACAGGAAATATAAAACTATTTCATACATCATGGTATTTTTTTATAATTTTTAAACATCACTTAAATTAAATTATTTATGAAACAATAATGATGTAGTATTTACCTCATTAATAAAAGATTTAAATAAATAAGATTATAAATATTTAAATAACATCCATAACCTGTCCAATTCCTATTGGATGATATTATTTCGACAATGATTCATCTTATCTTCGACTTCAATGAATTTTGGACCTTTAGAAAATGATTATCATTTAATAATAAAATAATATTATCACACATTCCTAAAGAGCCCCTCCTCTCCCTTATAAAAGGAGACCACTTCTAACCAATTCTTCACACCTCTCAAGCCTTTTGGATTATCCAAAATCTGCCCAATTAATCTACCTACATCCCTCTCCCCCTCCTAGAAGCCTTACCTTAGGCAAAAGGAACTTCAATAATTCTTTTGGTTCAAACGAAAGGGAGTTACCCAAATTAATGGTAATGGTTTCCCTTAAATTATTTTCATTTATTTTACTTATCCAACCCATAAAATCTTATATTCCATTATTTTGTAACAACACCAGTATCCTCAATATACTAGTATTTTTTTATGATAAGGATTCTAACTACAATTACACACACATCCATCTAATGTGTGAAGAACATAAGGTTTCTATGGACGGAAAACTAACGCCTCCTGAAATGATGATTGTTCAAATATCTCCAACCACCTCTCATGGTGGCCATTATTATGGAACTTTATTTATATATAATATATATTATGTTTATGTTTTCTTTATGTTTCTGTATTTTTTCCATTTATAGAAATACTTTATGGTTTCCATAGTGGGTAAATACGATAATCTCAACAGAGGACGTGCAAACTACCGCCTCCTCAAAGTGATGTGACACGTTAATGCCTTATGTGGGACATATAAAGGATGGAGTTAATATTATTTTTTATGATATTATACTGGAATTATAATATAACTATGTATATTTATGTTTTTAATTCCATTAAAATAAGAAATAGAAATGGAATTAGCATTTATTCGTACATACGGCTTACCGTCCCCATGAATAATGAATTTCATTTCTTACCTCTAAATGTGTTATAATATTATAAATAAATGTATATACTGGATATATGTGATATATATGATATCTAAATTATTAATATCATTCTGAATATAATTTATATCTTACCACATGAACAACTTTTAATTATAAGGTGTTCATTTTTTTACTCAAGTACCAAATATCGACAAAACGACCATTATTAACTTAAATGATTACATAATGTTTATAACATGGTAATAAGTAATATAAAAGGAATAATAAACTTTAAAAATGTTCTTAATAAATTATAAATTAACATTATTTTATTATTTAGGAGATTAAAGAACGAACGGGTCAAGTTGGACACAAGGTAAGGGATTTTCTTATCTCGCTTTTAATTCTGTGAGATTTCCATTTTTCCCCACTTATTCATTGCATATAGTGTATTGTGTACTTCCATTTGATATATATTATCATGATTCTCATTATATTAATTGTATTCCGTGATTAATTTGGTGGTTATTAACTTGGGGTCATATGGCTCAGTTGATTACAACGTGGTTAAGGGTTTCATCTCACTTTTTATTCTCGTGAGATTCATGCTATATTTTCCACTATTTACTTTTTTGTGGTGTATGTACTGCCCATGATTCTACTTTTGTGTAATATACTTTCATTTATGAGTATTTAAGTCTTAATTTTATGATCCTTCTTTCATGTGGCGTATGTCTTGTATGTTAACGAATCGGTAAGGGAACCTTTCACCCTCCTCTATTTAAAAGACTTCTTTTGTTATGTCTTTTTAATTTACATATTATTATGTTGGGATATGTTATTTTATATTTTTGTTGATGTAAAATCTATTTTCATGTGATTAAATAACCTTTTTATCTCATCAACTTATTTTTTGAATTTTAATGTGATGACGTTCAGCTGTTGAATTTTTACAAGGGAACTTTTTAACCCAATTCCAATTCTTTGGGATCAACCTGTACTTCTTGAATATGTCATCCTATGAATATGTGTGAATGACCACTGATTGATTTACACTTAATATCCAGTTATATTGGGTGTCTTTATATTTGTCACACAAAATTATGTGATTTATTTATCTTTAATTTAAGGATACCATCTTTAGAAGGGATTTCATCCCAATTTACATTTCCACTGAGACTTCATTGTTGTTATGCACCAATTCACACTTATATGGTGTAAATACGGTCCTTTGACATATTCTATCATGAATACCTTTATTCTCATGATATTATAATGTTATGATTAAAAGTTATTCTTAAATTATTTTTATTCAAGCGAATCTATTTTTGTTAAAAACTCTTTAACTAAAATGTCATTTTAAATGGTTTAAGGTTTATTATTCTAAATATTTTTCATTAATGTCCATGTTTTAAAAATGGGTTGTATGATTTATTTATATGGACATTAATGTTTTCAAATTATAATTCATTTAAAATATTCAAATTTGTATGGGACACTTTGATTCAAAAATCCCTTTATTAAATGTTTTAAATGGTTTTGAAAATGATTTGATAAAGAATTGTTTATTTCAATATCATGATTTGATATATTGTGATGGGAATGTGGAAATGTTATCTTTCTTTTATTCTTGTCTTATGTGTTATTAATATGTTTTGTTTTTTGGGCATTGTTTACGTATATGGGTGGTTCCGTGATAAACCTAGGGCGGGTGTGCCCAAGATAGCTCTCCAATGCATTGTGTAACGTGACGGAGGTAAACATGATGTTTCTCCTAAGAGATTTAGGGAATATACTGTGATGGGTATTCCAAGTGTAACTCCATACGTAGATGTGAAGACTATAATGTATGATTGATATGGATGCCATAAGTAACCTTTATGATTTATGATTTGTGTGTGTTATTCATAAATCTTATTATTTCATAAGGTATGTTATGATTCAAAAGTATGGTTTCATTGATTTTTTTATTGATGGGCTAATGTTTTCCTTCCTTATTTTATAACCCTTACTGAGATTTTTATGCTCATCCCAATTTTTTTAAATGTTTTCCACAACACTTAAAGATGAATAGGGTCAAGGATGGGATCAAGGAAAATTCATACTGTCTAAAATATGGAACTAGACATGTTTCTTTTGAAGAGTTTTTATTTTATAAAATAAATGGATACTGAGTAGTAGTGTCTACTTGTAATATTCATGTTTTTATGTAATAGTTTTGGCCTAATTATGTAAAACTCTAAACCAGAAAAGATTTTCAATGTGAATTTTTCATTTAATTCAATATTATGTAATGTTACAAGGTCAGGTGCTTATAGTTGGTATCAGAGGTCGGTTTAGACAAATTTAGGGATTATGAGTTTTTGTTAGACACATGGTTAATCCCTATGTCTATTATTTCAGTTAAATCCTTGTTTTATAACTTTTTCAGATCAAGGAACGTTCGTTAAAAATGGAAGGAGGAGGATCTAAAACGGAATTCCTATCTCTTCCTGATGACATACTTGCAATAATTATTGTATAGTCATGTTCAAATGATTCTGAAACTTTTTCTATCATACAACTCACTTGCAAGAAGTTGTTTGAGATATCAAACACCTCCACTATACCTCGTTATCATCGTGGATCATGGGTTGTATTTAGAAAAATTCTATTTTCAAAATATTCTCATATTTTCATGAAAGGTAAATATTATCAAGGAATTTTCAAATATTTTACCTTATCACAAGATTTTGAAGCATATTATGATTTTAAAAAAGGTACTGAAGAAGGGGACCCTTGCACAACGTATTTATATTTTATTTTACAATGTATTCTCTTAGCATATACCTATGGTATTTTAAAAGGACCATTAATTGAATGTTTCAACTCAAATTTTGTCCGACTATTTTATAGAAATCATGTTTTATCATATGTTTGGAAATTATATGTCATACATGATTTTTTTCCAAAACAATTTTTCTGTGAACACCCATATGACCCATGTTGTACAAGGTTCATTTGGATGGAGGAATAAAATTATTTTGAAGGATCTCTAAGTCATTTTTTCAATGCATGGACCTTCTACCTATATGAACAAAATGACGATGAAACCAAATGGACACCATGATCAAGGTATGATGTTCTTCATTTTTGGGATTATTTTATTTTATCATATGGTGGTGAAATAATACTTCAAGAATTAAGATGTTGATATCATAATGAATTTGGATGAAAATTAGAGGTATAAGGAAACCATTGAGGTTAAAACATGTTAGGGTTATTTTTTAGTTTTATAAAAAGGTCAACATGTAGGATGGGTGACAACCTGTCGTATCCGGGAAGGCTGAAGGAATCGAACCCACAACCGAAGGGCGACAATGGTGCATCGCCTATCACAATACTATGTAAAGTCCCTGGTCAGAATGACATATTATTTTAGTAAAATGTTTTTATGGAATAAGAATAAGTTAATTTTTGTAAGTTATGTTTTTTCAAATGGATAAACTGTGTATAGAAAAATGATTTAGTGATTAAGTGATAAAGGTTGTTGTGGAAGACATTCTCTCTTTTGAGGAAACACTGTATGCCTAAGGAAGATTGAATACTAATGATTTTAATTGCGGAATAATAGTTGAAATTTTGGTTTGGAAGAATCTATGTTTTTATTGTGGACATATGATGATTTGGTCTATTAATGAAAATGACTAACTTATCATTGAGAACATGTGATTTGGTTAATTACTTTTCAATATGAGAGTTTATGAGTAACTATTGTTATTTGGAGATAAATGTTATCTTGGAAGACTCTGTAATTAAATCCTTATGATATTTTGGTTTCAATCTTAGTTTCGATTAGTTTTGAAGAATTTTATGGAAAGTTGTTTTTTTAATGGTCTTTGTTAAACTATGGGTTTTGTTTGAAAAATTTTGGAGATTGAGAGTCGTTTTTCTTTTTGTAAAAGATTATCCTTTTTGGGTATTATCTGATCTTGCACTAACAATTTTGGTTTTAGTTTATGTCTAAATACAAGGGAAATATATAGTTTTTCTTTTTTGGGGTATGTGATTCTCATGAAGATGATTCTTTTTCTTTTTATGTGACCAAGACTTTTTGAATACTCTTTGTTTGGAGAAAAGATAAATTTTTGGTAGAAACTTATTAAAGGATGAAACACTACTTGAAGGTAATTATATTTCATTATGTTCTTATTCTATACAGTAAATGAATTCCTCCAAATTATGAAAATGAATGTGAAACAAAAATGTTATTGGTTTAATTTTCCAACTGGGTAATCAAAGGCCGTTTAACACATCATAAGTTTGTGATTTTATGGTGATTAAATTTCTCCTAATAATGTTTTCTATTACTTTCCATCAGAACTTAACCATTTGTTCTATCTTCCATATCCAAGTTTTCCAAAATTAAATCCTAGTACGGGTTATCTCGGGTGACCATTGTACTTTTCTTTCTTTCTTTTAAATTGATAGTTTTACAGACTGTTTTTCGATGTGGGACTTTTAATGAAGTTTCCAAGCCCAGTTTTAAAATTGCGAGAATGCAATCCCCAAAAGGGGGGAAGGATGTAACATCCTAGGTAAATGAAAAATAAGACATATTTCATATTTATTAATATTTGTGAATTAAATATTAATTATACTTTAAAGGGATTTCTATTTTCGATAGCGTACCCGATACACAACAATATGTTTCATTGAAATCTTACATTACACACTAATAATATAATATTATTATTTTAAATGGTAGTTAACTCCTAGACGTTGTATTGCAGGGAATGACCAAAACTAACTATAATATGATTATACATGTTTGTTAAATGTATTTACATTTATCCAATAAAAGTTAGAGGCTTTAAATGTGAATGAATCTAATTTTAAGCATAATTTACATTAAAAGGCTGATTTACCTCCTTTTAATGGAGAACCCTCTTTAAATATAATTTTGGTCACATTAATACATTATATTTGACCAAATAAAATCCTTCTTTATAATGGGGACATCAAAATTTACTTTGTGTAAATTTTTGGAATTATTCTTATAATGTTAATTTTCAAATGAATAGTGAAAAATTTTGTATTTTAATTCAACACTGTCTTTTAATCTAATTTTTTAAATGGTTATATTATCTTTTTAATTGGGTTTAAAGTGTAATTAGAATATATTTTTATCATTTAATCCAATTTTGGTCATTGTAATTAATTTCACTTTGAAATTGGACATAAACAAATGTTAGTCTTTTAATAGTTATTGTTTCTTAAAAACACATTATTTATTTTAACAATGGGAATTAATTTTAAATTAATTAATACCACTTCTATGTTTCGAATTTCAAAAAAAAGACATAATTTTTAAACTTTTAATGTCAAATAATTCTTAGGCTGAATTTTTGGTATTTTTCTGAAAAACCGAAATTTTTGATGAATAGTGAAATCACTTAGTAGTAGTTAAAAAACTGACTTTTTCATTTAAATTAAATTTTACCACTTCTGTGAATTGAATTTCAAAAATCTGACATACATGGTTGTTATCAAGAAGTAAAATGTGGTTCAATAAGATTAACATAATTTTTGGTGAATAGAAACTTTTGCCTTTTTTCCCGTGTTTAAAGGTAAATAGGGTTATTCAAGGTAAAAAGAATATTGTAATAATTAAAAATTATCTTAACACATGTCCTAACCTTATTGGATGAATAATGGTCGACCATGGGAATATTTGGGTCTATTTTGTGACCCCATGGAGAAATTTATAAAAGATAACGACACTTTAGATTAATTAATTTAATGTAAAAACAAAAATGACAAAAAAAATCTTTTAGTAAATTAATTTTTATGATTTTATATAAATTATGTTTTAGACTATAAATATTAATTGGAAATATAAATATATTTCCTAAATCATATTATTTTTTTTATAATTTTAAAACCTCACATAAATTAAATTATTTATGACACAATATTGATGTAGTATTTACCTCATTAATAAAAGATTTAAATAAATAAGATTATAAAAATTAAAATAACTTTTAAAACCTGTCCAATTATGATTGGATGATATTATTTCAAATATGAGTCATCTTATATTCTACTTTAATGATTTTTTTACCTTTAAAAACCGAATATTATTATATAATAAAATAATATTATCACACTTTTCTAAAGAGCCCCTCCTCTCCATTATAAAATGAGACCACTTCAATCCAATTACTCACACCAATAAATCCTTTTTAATCATCTAACCTCTGCCAAATTAATCTCCCTACATCCCTCCCCTCCCCATATATTCCTTAACTTAGGAATATAGCCCTTCAATAACTCCTTTGGTTCAATCCAAATAGAGTTAAACAAATTAATGGTAACAGTTTCTCTTAAATTGTTTTCTTTTATTTTACTTCTCCAACCCTAAAATATTTAATTACATTCTTTTATAACAAAAAAAACATCCTCAATATACTAGGATTATTTCATGAGAAGTATTAAAACTAAAATTACAGACACATCCATATAATGTGCGAAGAACATAATGTTTCTATGGATGGCAAACTAACACCTCACAAAATGATGATTGTTCAAATATCTCCAACCGCCTCTCATGGTGGCCATTATGATGGAATTGTATTTATATATGACATATATTATGTTTATGTTTTTTAAGATTCTGTATTTTTTCATTTATAGAAATACTTTATGTTTACCATAGTGGGTAAATACAATAATCTCAATAGAGGAAGTGCGGACTACCACCCCATCAAAGTTTTATGACTCGTTAATGCGTTATGTGGGTCATATAAAATATGGAGTTAAAAATATTGTATATTATATTATACTAGAATTATAATATTACTATGTATAATTTTTTTGTAATTACATTTAAATAATAAATAGAAATCGAAGTATCATTCATGCGTACGTACGACTTACCATCTCCATGAACGGTGCATTTCATTTCTTACCTCTAAATGTTATGTATTATTATAAATAAATGTATATACTGGATATATATGAAATATATAATATCTAAACCATTAATATCATTCTGAATATAAAGGATATTTTACCACATGATCAACGTGTAATTATAAGGTGTTCATTTTTTTTACTCAAGTACCAAATATCGACAAAATGACCGTTATTAACTTAAATGATTACATATGATTATAACTTTTTAATAATTAATATAACAGGAATAATAAACTTTAAAAACGTTCTTAAGAAATTATAAATTAATATTATCGTATTATTCAAGAGATTAAATAACGATTGGGTCAAGTTAGACACAAGGTAAGGGATTTTCTTATCTCACTTTTAATTCTCTGAGATTTCCATTGTTCTCCACTTATTCATTGCGTGTGGTGTATTGTGTACTGCCATTTGATATATATTATCAAGATCATCATTATATTCATTGTATTCTGTGATTAATTTGGTGGCTATTAACTTGGTGTCATAAGGCTCAGTTGATTACAACGTGGTAAAGTGTTTCATCTCACTTTTTATTCCCGTGAGATTTATGCTATATTTTCCATGATTTCCTTTTGCGTGGTATATTTACATCCCATGATTTTACTTTTGTGTAATATAATTTCATTTATTAGTATTTAAATATTCATTGAATGATCCTTCTTTCATGTGGTGTATGTTTTGTATGTTACCAAATCGGTAAGGGAACCTTTCACCCTCCTCTATTTAAAAGACTTCTTTTGTTATGTCTTTTATTTTACATCTTATTATATTGGAATATGTTCTTCTATATCCTAATAGATTTAAACTTTATTTCCAAGTGATTAGATACCCTTTTTATCTCGTCAACTCATTTTCTTAATTTTAAAGTGACACCATCAGGCTGTCGAATTTTTACAAGGGAACTTCTTAACCCAATTTCAATTATTTGGGTTCAACTTGTACTTCTCGAATATGTCATCCTATAAATATCTATTAATGAACTATGATTGTTTTACACTTAATATCCACTTATATTGGGTGTATTTATATTTTGACACATAATTATGTGATTTATTTATTCTTAATTTAAGGATATTATCATTATAAGGGATTTCATCCCAATTTACATTTCTACCGAGTCTTCATTGTTGTTATGAACCAATTCACTCTTATATGGTGTATATACTTTCCGTTGACATATTATATCATGAATACCTTTATTCTCATTATATTATAATGTTTTGATTAAAATTTATTCTTCAATTATATGTATTCAAGAGACTCTCTTTTTGTTTAAAAACTCTTTAACTAAAATATCTTTTTAAATGTTTTGTGGTTTATTCTTCTAAATACATCTCATTAATGTCCATGTTTTCAAAATGGGTTTTAGGATTTATTTATGTGGAAATTAATGTTTTCAAATTATAATTCATTTAAAAGCATCTAAGGGTATGGGAAACTTTGATTAAAAAATCTCTTTATTGAATTTTTTAATTGGTTTTGAAAATGATTTGATAAAGCATTGTTTATTTCAATATCTTGATTTGATATATTGGGATTGGAATGTGAAAATTTCATATTTTCTTTATTCTTGTGTTATGTGTTATGAATATGTTACGGTTATTGGGCATTGTTTACGTATATGGGTGGTTCCATGATAAACCTAGGGCGGGTGATCCCGAGATAGCTCTCCAATGCATTGGGTAACGTGACAGAGGTAAAAGTGATGTTTCTTCAAAGAGATTTAGGGAATACACCGTGATGGGGATTCCAAGTGTAACTCCTTACATAGCTGTGATAGCTATAATGTATGTTTGATATAGATTCCATAAGTAACCTTTATGATTTTTGATTTGTGTGTGTTATTCATAAATCTTATTATTTCCTAAGGTATGTTATGAATGAAAATCATGGTTTCATTGATTTGTATTTGTTGATGGGCTAATGTTTTCATTCCTTATTTTTCAACCCTTACTGAGCTTTTTATGCTCATCCCAACTTTTTTTGAAATTTTTTCCACAGGACATAAAGATTAATAAGGTCATGGATGGGATCAAGGAAAAGTCATGCTGTCTAAAATATGGAAGTAGAAATGTTTCTTTTTAAGAGTTTTTATTTTATAAAAAATTTGATACTGAGTAGTAGTGTCTATATGTAAAATTAAATTTGTTATGTAATTTTTATGGCTTAATTCTCTAAAACACTAAACCTGAAAAGATCCTCAATTTGAATTATTCATTTAATTCAATATTATGTAATGTTATAAGGTCAGGTCCTTATATACCACCAGACTAAGTGATGTCTTGATTAGTATGAAATTATTATAGGGTTTTAGGGAAACATTTTATGTTGATGTCAGGAAAAATTTTATAATACAAAATCATTTTGATTTTTTATTATTTTTACGTGATTAATAATATTTTCGGAGAAATTTTGTTAGGTTATGATATATATAACCTTTTGGGTTAACAAAAAAGATTATTCGGGGAGAATACTATTCAATTTTTGGAGATGTATACTAAAGGTTATGAGTTTATATTAACGATTAAAACTATCTTTCATGTGTATTTTATTGAGGTTTTTTGGGATATATGGTAAATTATTTAAGGAATGAACTATTTTAAAACATTAGTATTATAATTGAAATTTTATGATTAGTGTATTATTTCTTAATATGAAGGGTTATTCATTTTTGGAATTATATTACATTCACTAGAATTTTTCATTAAATATCATAGGATTAGATTGTTTATATTTTTTGGATTATGTGATCCATAATAAGTTACTTTTTGTGCTTCAACTATAAAAAAATTAATCAGGAATACTTATCGTTTGGTGAAAAAGATATGATTATGGAGGACATTTGTTGAAGGATGATCTTATACTTGTCAAGAATGTATAATTCCTTATTTTATTAGATTATATTGTAAATTAATTCTTGATAACATGTAAAAATATCTTGAAACATAAATATTATCCTATTATAATCATTTTTATGAATTAATGTTATTTTCACCAATCCCTGATTTATGGTTTTTTGGTCATTAACTATAATCAGACCATGTCCCCTATCACTGTCTATTAATCCATGGGAGTTTGTTTTCTCTTATTTTCACCTATTTTCACTTCCCTATAATTTCAACATATTTGAGAACATAGTTTTGGGTTATTCTATAAAAACATAATATTTTCCATTCCCTCTTTTTTAGAAGATATTTTATTAAACCTTTTATGATGTGGGATTTACACAATAGAATTTTTAAACGTCAAACCCTTTATTTATGGGCACAAATTAAAATATAATGGATATAAATTTTTGATGATGGGTAGAATGTAACACCCTATGATTTTAAAAGAATTATATTTTGTTCGATATTATATATGACACAAAACATTGAGCCTAAAAGTACAACAATATACTATTTAATGACTTATATGAATTGAATTTTACAAAATGTATTATATATATCTAATCAGAATAAATAAATTTATTTAAAATGATCACCATAATATTTTTTCATAATCAATAGTAAAAAGTAAATATTTTTCACCATGGAAAATGGGTAAATCAAGTTAACCTAGGTTAAAAATATGTGATAAGAAGTTCATTTTTATTTTGAATATTATTAGATTAACATATTATGATCATTATAACATTATTATTGATATAAAATTATTAATGGGGAACTTTGCCCTAAAAGTGACCTATATAATAATTTAAGTCAAGTAAAATAAACAAATCACACTCTTTCAATTAAATATTTATTGTTTGTTCACATAGGGATAAAAATAAGTGCTGAATGAATATTAAATTATAAGTTGATTATAATTAAATTATTATAAATATGTTAATTAATTTATCATTTATAGTTATTATATAGTTACCTAAAAATATTATAAAATGTGGACATGATGCTTGTGAAAACAGTGGAAAACTCTAGGTATCTGTTTTCAAATTCCTTAAAAGTATTGTATTTTAGATGATTTATAGTTCAAAAAAATATATTTAATAATTATTTATTATGGATGGTTAAATATATTATATTTTAAATTAATTATTATCTTCATGTCCTTAATTTAAAACGAAATGAATAGTGTCAAAAATGACATTAATGATATTTTATGTAGAATTATATATTACTAAATAATTTTAAAATCTAAAAAAATAAAACCAGAAAATTAGAATAAATAATTGTTTAAAATTTCAGCCCTTTTCCTTTTATTATCCAATTTTTTTTATTATAAATAAAATTATATCCCTTTCAGTTTAAAAATATTAGTACTATAGTTTAGGTTAAAACATGTTTATCAAGGGTTACAATAAAAATATAACAGTCAATATGGTCTCAAAAATTATATAATATCTATTTTATAGATTTATTTTGGTCTTATACTCTCTAAACATAGAATAAATGTGATTTTTTTATTATTTAAATTGAATATTACATTATCTTTAATAAATTCTTTATGAAATTGCAAAACTTCCCCTCCCAAGAATTATGAAAGGGAACCTATTATACTCTCATCTACACACATAAATCCCCTCTTGGTTGTGAAAACACTTATAAAATATTTTAATTTCATCCCTACCCATTTTCTAGAGTCCTTTTATTTATCATAAAACTTACATAAGGAGGATTTTTGTGCAAAATTTAAGAGGTTGTTTGAAGAAGATCTAATTTTCTTAATGATTTTTTTTGTTTTCTTTATTTTAGATGGATATAATTATGGATATAATTTATATATAAGATATTAATGTTATATTTAAAATTATTAGAATATAATATATCATTTAATTTCTTACCTTTACCATCATTGAATAATGATAAAGTTGTTCGTGTCTATGTGTGGAATACCACCTTCACGAAGCCATGAGAATCATTATTTGTCCCAACATCACAATGATGATATATATAATCATATTAAAAAAATATTATATAATTATAATTAAATAAAGTTAATATATTACTTTATTTATTTCTATAATTATTTTTGAAAAATGTATACATTATTCATTCGTATGTACGATTTACCGTCTCCACGATTGGAACATAGTTAATTTTTCAAAACAAAATATTATTATTGGTTTTAAATGTTTAATTTATTTTAAAAAATGAAAAATATTTCTTTATTATTATTATTGAGATGTTTTAACAATAAAATTAATTACCATAGTCATATTAATATGGTCATTTTGGACATATGCACTGAATATCATCAAAAACATCCAATATGAACTAAATTGATCATGTAATTAAATATAACATAGTATTAAATAAAATAAAATGAATAATAAAAATATAAAAGTTTATTATGAAAATAAAAAATTAATATAAGTTAATTAAATTTAACAATAAATATTGAAATGAAATGTTAGGCTGGAGTTAAGGGATTCTGTCTCAATTTCCCTTCACTGCAACATATTTTAATGTTATGCACCAATTCTATTTTATATGTTGTATATACTTCCCATTTTACATATTTTGTCTTTAATCTTTAATAATTCATGGAACATTATGTTTTAATTAAAATTATTTCATCTATGGGGATATGACTTGAATATTACTATGTGGTAAGTGTTTCATAAATCAATTTTATTCCATTGGTTTATATCACATTTCATTGATTTTACTTTTGCAAATTATTTTTTTAATTTATGTTTTATTTTTATCTTTTTTGTGTGCATTTATATTTTTTAGACATAATCACATCATTTTTTAATTATCAATTTAACGTTATGATCATTATAAGGTTTCTTCATCTCAAATTGACTTCTTTGGGACATGCTATTTTATAATCAAATCATATTTAATGTGGTATATCTATATACCCTTTTATATGTTATATAATTAATATATTTAAATTCAAGGTATTTAATTTTTCAATTTATGTTTTTTATTTCATCAGGGTTATGATTTGAAATGTACTAATGTGGTAAGGGTTTATTTCAAAATCTCATGATTATTCAGGATTATTTTTGATTTAGTCTCTATTTAGGGAATTATATGATCTTTATATATGAAACATGATATATTTCATTTGCCTCTACATAAATTATAAAATTATATTTTTTCATTTTATTTTTCATTTTTATGTTCTCAAACTATCAAAAAATATTTTTTATGAAAAATAAACTATTTCTTCTTTAGTTTAGATCCTTTCTTCCATCTCCATGTTTCCAAAAAATGTTTTCAAATATATTTTTAATATTATACATTGATTTATTAAATAAAATTTTACACATATTTTAATTTTAATTTTTTTAAAGGGAATCTTAATTTTATTTTAGGAATGATGTACTTTTTGACTTTTCTTATAAAAATATGAATGGAATCTTTGCTTTAACATACTAAGTATGAATGAAATTTCCCACCATCATAAACACCAAATGATTTGATTATTACTTTAAAATTATATGATGTTATTTTCAAAGAATTTTTTTCCTAATATTATGGTAATTTTCATTTTTTAAAATTAATTTTCAACGTGAAAAGTTTATTTTCCTCAAGAATGATTTTAATGAGATTTTTAGGGAATTTATATTCATTAATAAAAAAATAATTTATTTTACTAATTTTCTACAGGGGATATATAGTAATGATACTATAACAATTCAGGTTATAATAGAATAGGCCACTTTAATATTTATAAGTATTCTTGAATTATGTTGTTTTCTTCATTAAAAATATATTATTTAATTTATAAAATTAAAAAATAATTTTTCTATTAACCTTATTTCATATAATATTTTTCTTAAAAGATTAATTTTAAAATTATAGAATTTTAATTACTAAATAATAATTTAAATTTTAAATTCATCATTTAAAAATTATCTTTGGATGAATTTTTTGAGAATTTTCTAAAAATATCGATTTTTCATGGGATTGTGTAAAATAATGTTTTTTATTGAAACATATAATTTATTTCAAATTATTTAAAAGGAAAAATTATGTTATAGATTATTATTAATGATTAATAATATAATTTTGATTTGAAATAATCTAATTTTGTTTTTATTGGACTTTATAGTTGAATTTAGTATAAAAACATTTATATTTAAAAATGTTATTTTCCAACAAATTGTTTTCATTATGTCTTTATTATTTAATTTTTAAAATTATAATTAAACTCATATGTTTTGAGTTTTGACATATTTATTTCATATTTGGAATAATTGGTTCTAAATTTATTAAATATTTCTTAATTTATATTCAGAAAATATGAATAATAACCTTAGTAATATTTTATTTCAACAATAAAGGGTAAATCAGGTAATTTAGGTTAATAATATAATGATAAGATCTATTAAATGATGAAAAGAGTTAACAAATTTTTATTATATGAGTATATATATACCATAATCCTAAAATTTTATAGTTTTTTACCTTTTGGGGCCACATTTATGAGGTTATAACCTTTATAGTATTTTATTTACCGAAATATCAATCGTGTCACACTCTTATTTTAATAATTATAATATTTTTAATATTGGGTTTTCTAGAGGATAAGTTGGACCTTAAATATATTTTTTTAATATAAAATATTTATCTTCATCATGGTAATTTATTTTTTATTTTTAGTGAAGAAATAGTTACCTTAAATGCATACACAACATTGAGGTATTAATTATTCAATTAATGAAAACAATCAAAATAGTGCTATTAAAAAATTAAATGAAATATAATATGAGATAAATAATGTGATAAAAGAGTTTTATATATCAATTTTACATGTTGAGGATATTTTAAAATTATTTGTTATAATTTTAACTTTAATAATATAATTATTAATGTCAAAATAATAAATTGTATTAAAATTGACATTAGGGATATTTTATAGTGAATAATATTTTATTAAATGATATAAAAATACTAAATATTTTAAAATTTTCTAATCTATTATTATGTGTTTGAACATATTCACCATATTTTATTTATGGGTCGTTTTTCATTTTATAGTAACTATATTAACTCTCAAAGAGTAATAAATTTTAGTTGTCGCGTGAAGTGTTAAAGAGGTTAACGCAAAAAATATAAAGTTATAAATGAAGTCAAAACATCTGTACATTTTATTTTATGAAGTTATTTAGGCTCATAATAATATTATAATTCAAATAAATTACATTAGATCCCTTTTAAATTGAAAATTAATTAATATTAATTATTATTTCTCGAAATCCCAAGAGTGACCCTCCCCTCTCTTTTAAAAGGGAACCTATTCTTCACAATTATTTACATATTAAAACTCATTTGGCTTGAAAAGACCTTCCCAAATACCTTAATTTAATACCTCCCCTTATTCTATATGGTTGTTTTTTTAAAATATTAATATTATCGCTCATAAGGTATTAAGAATAAAAGGTTTTTAAAAGATGTGGTATAGTTTTTTATCTATATGTTTTAGAATTTTTTTCATATTCTAACTCACTAAAAAATATTAAAAGATGATATA
Source organism: Viscum album (assembly GCA_963277665.1). Classification (NCBI taxonomy): domain Eukaryota; kingdom Viridiplantae; phylum Streptophyta; class Magnoliopsida; order Santalales; family Viscaceae; genus Viscum; species Viscum album. Next base: position 491,490,847 of record OY728120.1, read on the forward strand.
ATAATAACTACAGTATCATTATTATACTGATATGTTAATTTGTTAGTGGCACGACTTATATACATCCATTCTTCCATCAAATGAAAAAATAATTCATTATTCGTGTGTACATCGGATTACCGCCTCATAAACTGGTGTAATTTGTTTTCTGTCACCATTTATCAATAATGGTTATAATTATATAATTAATAATTATATATGGTATTATAAACATATTTATCATTTTTAAATGTTAATATATCATTTATGTTCTTTCCATTTCATGCACTAAAAAATGATAACGTCGTTTGTGTGTTTGTGTGGACTCCCTCCTCTATGATACGCTGTGATGTGTTTTTTATCACCACATCACATGGATGATATATATAAGTATATTTGAAAAATTAAATTGATTTTAATGATATTACTATCATTATATAAGTATAAAATAATACATAATTTTTTTCGAGAATGATTGTTGACAAACCAAAATGTTACTCATGCGTAATGACCACATTGACCTTAGTCAACTAACCGAAGTGATTTTTGACTTCAGTACCAAATACTGTCAAAACATCCGATGTGAAAATAAATGATTTTGTAATTGTATATAAAAAGGTATTATGTGATATAAAAGAAACAATTTAATTGAAAAAGTTTCTTAATCAAGTATAAAATTAACCAATGTTTATTATTCAAGATGATAAAAGACATACTTGATTAATTGAAATCGAGGAAAGGGACATTCTTTTAAAAATTATCTTTTTAATGATTCCCTTGAGAATATCATTTTATCCCATATAAAAATTATATAAATTTTATTTAAATAATTTTTATAATATTTTTGGATGATTTGTAAAGTCAATTTTACCTATTTTTATTCAATAGTTTGAAATGAATCTTTTTTCATTTTCCAAAGGAGGTAATTTGTGTCTTTTCTGGAAAAAATATAGGACTGATTATTTAAATATAGGACATGAGTAGATTTTACCACCATCATGAAACCTTAATTATTTGATGTTTTCGTGACCTAAACTGCTAAGGACCAAGCCACGACTACCCAAAGACTACCTCTAATAGGCCAGGGGCTAGCAACCAGCTTCAAGTTTCCATATCCCACACATAATCGGCATTATCCTAATGTACACATACACACACACATATTCAATCCCATAGATCACTAAAATGTAAGAAAACTCAAACCAATGAATGAATATGTCTATAATCCCACTATCCTGAACAAAAATAAATTACCAAATGTGATAAAAGGGTCAAATACTAGACCAACAAAAAACTATAGGGAGTGAAAACGGATCAGAATGTGAGGACTACTATCAAATCAAACAATTGGTAAAACACCTCATTCATTTTAGTTCAAGATATTCTCTAGTAACTCTCTATCCTCTTTGGATACTATCAAATGGGCCATCATTTATATATGAAAGGACATGTGAGGAAATATCCCATGAAGGTGTGAGTAAAAGTGTAATTCCCTAACCCCATAAGCCTAGAGCTGGTGCATTATTTTAATACATTGGCATGATTACAAGTAATAATTCACCGAAGGATTAACCAGTTTAGTAGTCTTGGAAAATAGATTACAAACATGAATTATACATTACACTTTCAAACTTTAAACACATCATAAATAATCCCTTTAGAACACCATTATTCCCTTATCTTAACCCTTCATATCAATCATAATATCATTATTGTCATCATGGGAAAATAAAACATAAGAAAGGGGTGAGCTCAGATGCTCAGTAAGGGTAACCAATTCATCCAAAGATATAAAAATTTAAGTCAAGATATATAATAAAAAATAGCCTTTTAAACATAAAAATGAACATAATATGGAAAACATAATTCAAACATTACCATATAAACATTCACATGTATATTCTACTAGTTGAATAATCATATGTAATAACTAATTTCATAACGAGGGAATGCATAATGTTGGGCATAATGACTACTACGTCATGACCTTATGCCAATACCGTTCACAAATATTTTTTCCAGGCCTTGTTCCACGATACTAGTTTTTCCCAGGATACCTACTAATGCATCAATAAGCTATAGGATGCCCCACCCATCACTTACTAAGTCAAATGCATTCCTCATATGAAAAGGAAAAAACATAACATAAAAATTCGTATTAAAACTAGCATACGAAATGTCAATACATTAACCATAAACCAAGAATGGTATAAAAATATCACATCCACAGTCAAATATATCACAAATCATTCAATACAATATGAAATATTTTATTATAATAAGTCATCCTCAATCAAGAACAATATCCAATTAAAGATGTCGACAAAGTTGAAAATAATTATTAAAAATATAAAAAGGGAATAACCCCTTTTAATGAAATATTTTTAAAGTCACATAATATATAAAGGAATTCATTTAAAAGAGGTTTTTGAATCAAAGTGTCACATACCACTTTGAAACTTTTGAATAGAATTATCATTTTAAATAAATCATGTCCATATAAATAAATCCTTAAAAATCATTTTCAGAACCTAGAAATTTAATAAATCAATAAAACATTTAAAATGATGATCTTTCTAATGATTAACCTCCCCAAAACCTTAAAATAGTTCTCTTTAAATTTTTTTATAAAATATGAACATGGATGATAAATATGTCTTAGTAAATATGTAAACATAAACAATCTCAGATAATAATGTGATTGAGGAATTATCCTTTACCTTGTACTTTACTTTGGCTGAGGATATGTTTAACCACCTGTATAATGACCGTAGTATGTTATTAAATTATACCAGAACAAGATTTATATTTATGATATCACACATGATTCATTTATGACTCTACACTACCCATTTAAATCCAATTTCCCTGTTGAAGTAACATTGTGGTTTAAAATCTTTTTATTTATCGTACGTGTTTTAACATGTTATTTTTGATCGTATCACTTATATCATAATTTAATTACTTCTAGAATATAAAAAATTATTTATATATCATATATATTCAGAATATAAATATTTATAATAGATAGATATATGAAATGGAATACAATATTTATGGAGACGGTTGGCCGTACGTACGCATTAATGTTATTTCCATTTAAATATCATGTTGAATAGAAGTAAGTGAATGAAATATATGTACAATCATAAATATGTATATATATATAGTAGAAATATTATTTAATATATTTAATAATTTTGGATAATATATATTTTTTATAGTCATTCTTGTATGGTGAACATGAAAGATGAGTCTCATTGTGTCATAGAGACGGTAAGTCGTTCATACGCACGAGTGAATGTATCATTTATTTAATGGTTAAATTGTATGGAATTGGATGAAATGTGAATTTTAATGAAAACACATCATGTTTAATTATTATTTAAATCCATTATATTCATATTTATACCCATATAAATAAAGCGTTCAAGAAAAACAATTTACACCACAACGTGGAGATGGTAAGCTGTATGTACAAACACACAATGGTATTATTTTTCATAGGATGGGTAAAAAGAGTAATATGGTTGAACCATAATATTAAAAAAATATCATAATATTTTAGATGTTGGAGTTATTATTTTATTATGGTAACAACCTATAAATAGATAGTTGGAGAATAAATGAACATTGAAAGAAGGGATAAAACAATTACATATTCTTCGGGTGTATCCTTTTGATTTGCACAAAATGACTTATTAATTTAGCTTTATGTACCAATTTATTTCTCTAGGATTAAGGTAGGGAATTTGAGAGGAATTTTGGGCAAGGTTGTTATGTTCAAAAGGGCATTGGATATGTGAAATAAATAGAATGGTAGGTTCTCTTTTATAAGGGAGGTGAGGGGCACTCCATGAATAACATGAAATATTAATTTATTATAAAATTACATTAGGTTTTTCAGATCTAAAAATTTATTTATTTCTAGGATAATATGAGGATGAGTATAAAGTATTTCATCAAATATGGTTTAGAAATATTTAGTTCATAAAATTATCCTTGTCTTTTGGGATTAACCCTTAGCTAAACAGTTTTACTCTTACCATGTCTGCATGTATTTTTATACTATAGGGTTATTTTAGTTACTCAAAAATTCAAAGGGGACCTAATGTTTATCATTAATGAAATTCTTATCATTATATAATTAAGTTTAAAAAATATTATATTTTTAGGATTTTCCTCTCATTTAATGATATAGTATTTTTTAAAAAACTTATTTTTGTCAATTTTGACATTATTTAGTAATGGATTTTCGATAAAGACATAAAGAATTTATTCATTTGAAAAAAATTAATTAAAACATAAATAATATGTAAATGTAATCCATAAAATTCTTGGATGGCATAAGAACTTTAAACTATATTTATTAGAATTTTTATAATATCATTTATTTAATTCATTCATTAAGAAAGAAAATACTAAGTCCTTGTTGTGTCATAAATAAATTTCATTTTTTAATGTCTAAAAATTAATATTAAAATACCATGATATATATAATATGTTTATATTTATAAAGAATATTTATAGTCAAAGAGACCAGCCATATAAACTTTTACTAATTTTTTTTAGTGAAAGATATATGATTATGTTCTAATTATCTTTACATTATATTAATTCTTATAACATGTCATTATCAAACCCATGTGGTCCCCGAATGAAAACATTTCCTCCTAGGGATTCTAATTGTTGAATATATTTCATCTAATATGATTGGGACACATATTAGGGTATTTTTATATTATTTGTTTACCATTATTTAACTTATTTAAACATTAACCATGGTAAAGAAAAAGAATCAATGAAGTAATTATTCATAATGTACAAAAATAAAAGTTACCTATTTACACAATTTAAATTTCTGATTCCAAATATGGAATTTGTTTTTCCAAATTCCAAACCCATAACATGATGTTATTAATTTATAATTAATTTTCATTTTTAAAACCAAAACGTCGGTTTTTAAGAAGTAAAAATAATCAAAATATTGACATGTGTTTATATTCAATTTAATTGTGAAATTAAATCAAATGACCTAAATTATATTAAATGATAAAAATATAATCTAATTTTACTTTAAAATACCACAAATGTATGATTTAGAACTATAAATTATTTCTATTGAAAATTTTGTTTTCAATTAAAATTTTGTATTTGTCTCTATTCCTCAAAATATGAATATTTTCTGAAAAATACCAAAAATTTACCCTATGATAATTTTGGTATTAATAATTCAAAAATGAAGTCTATTTTTCCAAACTTAATTCCCTGGATTGTCTCAAATAAATTTCATTATTGTTCACAAAAGTACCTAAAAGTATTTATTTTATGAAAATAGATTTTCAAAGTATATAAAATTTTTAACAAAACATATATATTTTATTATAAATATATTTTCTTTATTTGAAAAAAATTAAAATAATTTATTTTCTTCTATTAACATCTTTATATTTAATTTATAAATAAATATATAGTTTAAATATTTATAATAAAAATGTATTATTTTTCAAAAACACATTCTTATGTATAACGTAAGCCAAGTCGATGTTGCGTAAAATATTATATATTAAATTTATTTAACGTACTATGATATCTTGGGGTGTTACATTTTCCCATCCTTCAATATATTTCATCCTTGTAAATTGAAAATTTTCTTCAAAAAAAAGGTTGAAAATCGAAAATTCTATTGTGGAAAACCCACTTCAAAAATAGGGTTAATAATATTTAGTCATAATAAGAGGGAAAGGGAAATAAAAAAGTCCGCACAAAATTAGGAATTCTAATAGGATAACATTGGTGGAAATTAAAGACTCATAATCGAAGGAGAAACATAAATATTCATTGGGAGTTATTGAGGTCATCAATAAAAAAAAGTGAACAATTTATTTAAAATTGAGGACCTCAAAGCCGTAAATCAATGATGATTTAAAATATAATCAATTCAACAAAACATATGGTATTATGATATTTTTTTGGTTTTAAGATATTTTCCATAAATATTTGGAATTAATTTATTTATAGAATAAGAACAAAATAGTACTTGACAATTATAGTTTCATTATTTAATTAATTTATACCACAAACTCATCTTTCACTCCAAAATATAATAGAACACAGAAATATTCTATTTTACCTAATCATATAGGGTTATAAAAAATTAATTTATAATTCATCTGTCATAACATTTAAAAAAACTACATTATACAAACTAGTACATCACATAGGCCAGTGGTATGTAATGAACCCTAGTGGCCCTTCAGTTGAGGGTTCAAGTCTCACGACCTTGTCAGATGAGAAGGGTTGTCGTCCATCCTCCAGGTTGTTGTTTTTATAAAAATAAAAAAATAATATTTAGAGAATTTTTTACCTTAAAAAATACTATCCAATGTGTAACACAATTCATTTCAACCTTTAGACTAATCCAAAATACTTCTGTCCAAACTCCCTCTAAAATGACTAAAAATTTACAAAATAATTTGTAACCTCAGATTACCAAAACAAATTAAGTTGAACTTGTTGTCACATACTGAAAATATGATTACCTTCATCATATTAAAACATTAATGAAAACAAAAAGTACTAAAGTAAAAGACTTATATATATATCACATTATTCTTATAAATTGAATATAATTCTTGAATCCAAAAACACAAATACATTAATTATTCAACTTCGGCTGTAGTAACAGCATAATCTTGAACATGATACATTATCTTTTTCTAATCTATATTTCCTTGACTCTTTGGAAAATTATTTTCATAATTTCCCATATCATGAAAATTATAACACTGCATAAATTCTTTCTTTCCCTTACTATCTTGAGCCTCTTTAACTTTTTGTCCACATTTTTAATAAACTATCATTCCATTTAGGAAAGTGCCAAGATGTTTATTTCCACAATTATCACAAAATGGAAAATACTTCTTTCCCTCCATTTATCTATCTCTTGCTCCATTGTTCTCTTCTTCTCATGCTTTACTTTAATGTCATAAGACATAGAGAATTATTTTTCTATCTTGATAGAACACGATACTATATCTTCTTATGATGAGAATGATTGTGATACAGATGCCCATCAAGCGAATGGTTTTAACCCATCAAAGAATCAATCAATCTTACATCATGGGTTACATATGTAGTCCGTAGTGTTCCTTTATAAACATGTGAAGTTAGGATCATACCTTGCAACATTATCATCCCCTTTTTCTCCTAGTCTCAGAAATTTCCTTTCCATATTAGATCATTCTTCACGAGGAAAGTATTTCTCAAGGAAAAGTTCATTAAACTCGCTCTAATCCATATTTCATTCTTCTTCATCCTCCATTGTGTTTTGAATCAATGATCACCATTGATCAGCATAGTTTGAGAGGTGATGGACATCCATAACAAAATTTTCCCTTTAGATACTTCCCAAAGAATAAATTACTTTATCTAAAGAACCTATCCACTACTCACCTACAAAATTAGTTGAAGTACCATTGAATTTTGGAGGATGTTGTCTCATAAAGTAGTCTAACATTGATCCTACACATTAGGGGTCAGGATTCTCCATACGAGTAAGGATATTATTCATAACCTGAGTCAGTTTTCCCTGTTTGGTTATAAGTTGTTCAGTACCAGTTGGGTCACCATCTCCACTATCATTTCATTACATAGAAGGTAAATCCCTACATGGATTATGAGCATTGATACAATTTCCATTTCTTCCACTAGGAAAAATTTCTAAATAATAGAATAAACTAGATTAGTTTATGAATCATAATTCATAATTCCATACTAGTAAATGTTTTAACATAAATTGAATATTTTATGCATATCTAATCAACAATCATAAATATGGTTTCCTTTAGGACATATTTTGTCATAAATCCTTCTTTATGGTTTGTAAATAAAATCTGTATTGTCCTAAACATATCCACAGGGTGTGTCAAACCAGGTTTGTTGTAAGGCTCATTGTCGTGTACCATGTTACCCCAAGTCAAGCCCAGAACACCATGTCGAAGTTTTCCTCCCATGGTACATCTGTTCTAGAATATCATCCACATTTTATTATCTAGACAGGGATGTACTTTTTGGAATATCCATGTAATTCATACTTTACCAAAATTATAGTGGGTTATTCTATACACATCCTCAATGTATATTTTAGGTTTATGATCCCTAATCTTTGATTTCTAAATATATTTCCAAGTATGTTGCTAAAATAACTTTAATACCAACTATAATGCCCTGACCCCAAAATCATGGAGTCAGTACACTATTTTAAAACATTAGAATGATTACAAAGAATCAAGCCCAAAAGGAAAGATCAATTTAGCAGCCTTGTAAAAAAGATTACATACATTAACGATACATTAAACATTCTAACATAAAACACAGTATAAAATATTCCTTTTAGAATAACATTATTCTACTAGATTAACCCAACATATTAATCAAAATACACTTTTTGGCATCCTAGGAAAATAAAACATAAGAAAGGGGTGAGATCAGATGCAGAGAAATGGTAAATAATTCAGTAGAAGCTATAAAAATTTAAGGCAAGATGTATAATAAAAACAACAGTATTTTAAACATAAAATTGAACATAATATAGAAAATTAAATAAAAAATTACCATATAATCATTCACATGGATATTCTATTAGTCTAATAATGACATGTAATAACTAATTTTAAATCAAGGGACTGCATAATTCTAGACATAATAACTACTACATCAAGGCCATGTGTAGAGACCGTTCACACATATTTTTTTCAAGGCCTTCTTCCATGACACTAGTTTGTCTAATGAGACCCACTGATGCATCAAGGGGATATAAAGGGCCCCACCCATCACTTACAAAGTCCATTGTATTCCTCATACAAAAAGGGTAAAACATAACATAACCATTCGTATTAAAACTGGAATACAAAATTTCAATACATTAACAATAAACTATGAATGGTATCAAAATAGCACATCTAAAGAAAAACATATCATAACTCATTCAATAAAATATGGAATATTATATTATAATAAGTCAACCTCAATATAGATCAATATCCAATAACGGATGTTGACATAGTTGAAAATAATCAATAAAACTCTTTGAGAGGAATATCCATTTTTCATGACATCAATTAAAAGTCACACAACTTAAAAAGAAATTCATTTAAAATATGATTTTGAATCAAAGTGTCCCATTCAACATTTAAAGTTTTTAAAGGAATTAACATTTTAAAACAATCATTTCTATGTAAATAAATCCTAAAAAAATATTTTGAAAACATGGACATTAAATAAGTCATTAAAACATTTAAAAGGATTATCTTGATAATTATTCCCTTACAAAAAAACTCAAAATATTACTTTTCAAAACATTTTTATGAAATATGAACATGGATGATAAATATTTACTAGTAAATACTTACACATAAACAATCTCGGATAATAGTGACATTGAGGAATTAACCCTTACCTTGTAATTTCCACTTGTTAAGGTTACATTTAACCACCTAAATAATGACCACAGTTTTTTATTATATTACACCAGAACCATATTTATATTCATGAAATCATAAAAAATTCATTTATGACTTTATACTACATATTTAATAAAAATTTCCTTGTTAAAGTAACATTTCAGGTAATAATCGCATTCTTTATCCTATGTGTTTTAACCTGTTATTCTTGATCGTATCACTTATATCATGATTTAATAACGTCTAGAATATAAAAAATTATTTATATATAATATATATTTAGAATATAAATATGTATAATAGATTGATATATTAAATGTAATACACCGTTTATTTTGAGGATAGGTCACACTTATGCATAAACGTTGTTTCTATTTTCATGTCATATTGAAAGAAATTATGTGAATGAAATATATGTACATTCATATATATATTTGTATATATCATTAAAGTGGATATATTATGTCATATATTTCATAATTGTGAACAATATTTTTTTTAATAATCATTCTTGGATGGTGAACATGGAAGATGAGCCCTATCGCGTCGTGCAAATGGTTGGTCATACGTACACACGAGCAACGATATCATTTTCATGTAACGGTTAAATCGTATGGAATTGGACTTAATATGAATTTTAAATAAAAAATATCATGTCATATTTAATATTTAAACCCATTATATTAATCTTTATACGCATTTAAATAATGCGTACATGAATTACAATTTACACCACGACGTGGAGACGGTAAGCCGTTCACACGCACGCATAGTGGTATGGTTTTCACAGGATGGGTAAAAATATTAATATGGTTTTCCAATAATATTAATAAAATATCAGAATATATTAGGTTCTAGAGTTACTATATCATTATGGTAACAACTTAGAAAGAGGAAGTAGAATAATAAATGATCTTTGAAAGAAGGGATAAAATGATTACCTCTGCTTCTTGTGTCTACTTTTGATTTGAACAAAAGAAATATTTAAGTTATCTTTATGCCCTAATTTTTTCTTCTAAGGTGAATTTTGGGAGGAGATTTTGTAAGGGTTTATTGGAGACAAAGGGCTTTGGAGATGCAAATTAAAGAGAAAGTAAAGTTCCATTTTATAAGGGAGGTGAGGGGCACTTTAGGAAAAGCTTGAAATATTAATTTATTATAAATTGATTTTTGGTTTCTAATATCAAAAAATTTATTTATTTAGAGTATATGATGATTATAGTTCTAAATACTCTCAACCAATAGGTTTTAGAATTTTTTAGGTCATGAATTTATCTTAAACTTTTCGGATTAACCCTTAGTTAAACAGATTAACTCTTACCATGTCTTCTTGTATTTCTGTAATATAGGGTTATTTTAGTTACTATAAAATGACATGGGGACCTCATGTAGACCATTAATGAAATTTTTATCATTATCGAAGTCATTTTTCCAAATACCATATTTTCATGATTTTTATTTCATTTAATAAAATAGTATTTGTTTTAAGAACTAATTTATGTCAATTTTGACACTATTTTGTAATTGATTTTTGTTAAAGTCATTACAACTTGATTCCTTCAAAAAAGTAATTAAATCAAACCTACCATTTAAATGTAATCCATAAAACTAATGGATGATATAAAAACTATAAAATTATATTTATTTAAATATTTATAATATCATTTATTTGATTCCTTAAAAAATAAGGAAAATACTACATCATTCTTCGGTCATAAATAAATTTAATTATTTAATGTATAAAAATTAAAAATAAAATACAATGATGTATAAAATATTTTTATATTTTTAATTAATATTTATAGTCAAATATATAAGAACTATAACAATTTATATAATTTTATAGTAATATATAAATGTTTATGTTATAATTATCTTTACATTAAATTAAATATTATTACATGTCATTATCACACCAAAGTTGTCCCCAAATTCCAAATTCTGGCTTAATAATTATCATGGTCAAATATATTTCATCAAATATTTTTATGAAATGTGTTAGGGTAGTTTTATATTATTTATTTTCCCTTATTTACCTTATTTACCCTTTAACCATGGTAAATAAAAATAATTACTGAAGTTACTATTTATAATGTTCAAAAATAAAAGTTACCAATTTAAACTATTTGGTCACTATCATTCCAAATATGGAATCAATTTTTCCAAATTCAAAACCCAGAACATGAAATAATTAATTTAAAATTAATTCTTGTTGTCAAAACAAAAAAAATCATGTTTTTAAGAAGTAAAAAATGACATGTGTTTTTATCCAATTTAAATATGAAATTACTTATATATACCTAAATAATATTTAATGATAAAAATATAATATTATTATACTTTAAAACCACTCTAATTTATAATTTAACACTATAAATTATTTCTGTTACAAAATTTGTTTTCAATTAAAATTTTGTATTTTTCACTATTCATCAACAATGGAACGTTTTTAAAAAAACTACAAACAATTAACCCTAGAGTAATTTTTATATTATGAATTCAAATATGAAGTCTATTTTACCAAATTCAATTCTTAAGAGTATATAAAACTAATTTTATTATTGTTCAGAAAAGGACACAAAAAGTAGTTATTTTAAGAATAAAGTTTTTCCAAATATATAACTATTTTAAAAAAACATATAAATGTTGTTATCAATATGATGTATTTATATGAAAAAATTATAAATAATCTATTTTTACCACACATATAACAATATTTAATTGAAAAATAAATATATCATTTAAATAATTGTAATACTAATGTGTTGTTTCACAGAAACTCAATCTTCTGTATAACGCAATCCAAGTCGGTGTTGCGTGCAATATAAGATATTAAATTAATTTATCGTACTATGAATTCTTGGGGTATTCAAAAAAGAATACCCATTAATAAAACCTGAAAACACAAAACACATAACATTAAGAATAGTTGTAACATAACATGGATATGATAATAAAAGGAAAACACCTAGATTTACTTAGAAAGGACACTGAACCTCCATGAGATATCAATCAATCTACTATCCACATGATTTTTCTCAAAGTAATGGTTTTTTGGAAAACCCACTCTATTATCCTTGATATCAATAGATACACTCATCTAAGAGGTCCTGATTGTAGGTCTCTACCTATGAAAACTCACAGGTCTCTCAAGATCTCGATACTCAAATATGGGATCACACCCATCACTATTGGGGGACACCAAAAACACAATATGGGTCAACCTTATATATATGTATTATGTTTCAATGATACCGTGAAACCTATAGATACAATAATCTAGATAGGGGATCAATTCCCAGCTCAAGGAGGTCGCACCGATCCCACATATCACACCCAGTGTATAATAATGAATGATTGAGTATTACACACCATTCAAATAGAGGGAAAAAAAATATTTCTAAGACTCAAAATCTAGAGGGTATCACAATTTAGAGTTGTGGATGTAATGCGAAACTGTACCCTCAGTGGGATGGACCATGGGAAGACACTTAACTAACACTGGTCTATACTGAAGAAAGGAAGGGATACAAACACCATCAATATAGGTACATGGAATTTAATACGGAGTACACGGGGGTGTCTAGACATACCATTTTCCCCATGTTTGATGGCCTCACATGACTGGTAAACATCAAAATACATGGTGTGTAAGTGTACCTGGCATGTAGAGGTTTTCCAGTACCCTGACTGCACTGTCTTTTTGTACCTGTATACTTGTAGGCACTCCCATGTACCAACCCCTGTACACTTGGTCGTTCATATAGAATCCAAGCCATGTATGAGTAAATGGATCCACACATGTAGTCTAGATATGTTCATATACCTCGAACTACCCATGTCGATGTACCCATAGAGGTACACACTGGGTTGTTGGCACAGTTCACATAGTGTGTGACTGATATCACATGACATGTGCAATTTTTTCCTCCTCTAAAAAATATAATGTGGCATAGAGGGTCCCACATGCAGTGTATTTCAAGATTAGATTCCATGTAACTTGGGATTTTCTAGAACTAATGGGTTCTTTCCTATTTCAATGTCTACTATACCACTACTATGTTTCCATTTGGTAATGACAGATCTAAGGTTGGTCATCCTCTTTCACCCACAATCATCAAGAGAGGAGATTTGAATCCTCTTAGAAATCACCATTATCGATCCAACCATAAATTTGATGAATCAAACCAGGATGAACATGAATCTTTGTTCTGATTTACTCCACCTTCATTCATCCTAAGTCACTGAACCACGAAGGCATACCACACTTGTGGTATTGATCCGTTTTTTCAATGAATGTCTAGTTAAGGACCATATACCCAGTTTGTTTTTCAAAACTTCTGTCAATAGTATTTCCTATGATGAATGAGTTATATAACATGGGATAAGTCCATAAAACAAAAATTTGATGAATAAACTTCAGTATTTGTTCATTTCAATCTCTATCCATTATATGAGAATTAGATGAATGAAGAGGTATATAATTAATTAAAAGATAATCAACCATATATAAAATCAACCATTGATGCAAAAATAAATTATTTTTATGGAATTTATTCTTTTTTTAACTAGGATATAAATCTGGATATAATTAAAAAATAAAAAAAATACTAGCAAAGCTTAGATTGATCCCTAATGAAGAGCAATCCCATTTTTACATCATTAGTGAGATCCACCAACTCTAATGGTGTAATAATCCTTGATCTCAATCTGATGTGATGTAGTCTCCCAAGAATGATCTCCTCAAATGGTCCTCTAGATCTATAGGGTTAAACAACCAAACTTGAGATATCATCATAACCATATATTTAGAGACTAAAATAGTTATTTTTTTAAACATAATAATATATATTAAGTAATTTATTGATTTCACATTTTATTCCCATAATTCCTTTAAAAAAATGCACGACACTGATAAATATTGTGTCAGACATGGGGTAGATCCCATGCTTTGATGACAACAACACCATCATATTTCTAATCTGAGCCACCATTTAAGAGACATTCTGTTTTTTATTATAACCATACGTGTGTGATATTAATATATTTAATATTTCTCAAATACACACTGTGAGCTCTCCATTCCTCTAAATATCACACTGTCTCAGTGATTGGATCTCAATGTAATCCATATAATATTCTATTGTAATACATGTAAAATTATAGTCCTTACATTATCCCCACATCTGTATTTATCATCCGAAAAATAAAAAAATATACTAAAGAAGATGAGCATACTAAGCTATGAACTTGGGCTCTTTATCCAAGGTTTTCTTCTAAGGATTCGTGTGCATCCACCATATATGGATTTGAGGAATGGATCTACCACAATATATCCTCGCATGCTGATCCTCAATCTTCACCTGGTACTGAGCAAAGGTAGTCCCATCCTTGATGTCCATATCACGTCATTCATTAACATGTGACAGATCAAGCACATATCACCTCAGTGAGGAAATTTGGAAGATGTCTTGTAACCGGTCTAACTATGGTGGTAGAGCTATGCAGTACACCACCCCAACAACTATATATAGTATTTGGAAGGCCAATGAATCTCAAAGACAACATTCCACCTCAGAAAAATATATATAATCCATGTTGAACTAAGACCATCAAAAACACAAGATCCCCCTCTTCATGCTTCAGAGGCCGTCGTTGAAAATTTTCATTGTACTTTTAATAGATTTCTGTTGTCCTAATATTGTCCTAGATTATTTTCACCTTCTCTATCTTAGATCACACCAAATATTTTCCAATGAGTGAGGACTCACCTAGATCAGTCCATCAAAGTGGTGACCTATAGGTTTACCCATAAAGGCCTCAAAATTATCCATAATGATGGTGGAATGGTAGCTGATGACATATGAAAACTCCACCAAGGGTTAGCAATCCTCCTAAATCTGACCAAAATCCAACAAGAAAGCCCAAATAATGTCATCCAAGAACCAAATGGTCCTCTTTTTCTTGCCATTTTTCTAGGGGTGAAATTCCATTCTAAAATGAAATCAAGTCCCAAGGACCTCATATAATCCTCTCTATGATCATGATGTCAAACATGCATCATAGTCAGAAAATATCATTAAGGGAACTCTGTGGAGATGGACTATCTTCGACACATATAAACCTACCAATCTCTGTACTAAAGTCTAATATTCCATGGATACGAAGTGGTATAACATGATGAGTTAGTATAAAATCACCTATATTTCATCAGGTCCCATAGATTTACATGGTAACCTGATTGTGTGTTCCATGTAAATCCCACCCCACTTCTACTCTGGCACCTCAGGTGGTTGAGTGAAACTCACTGGGACCTGGTGCTTTTCCTTCACTTAATGAAAAGTGAGGCAATAAGAGGAAAACTTTATAAAAATTCTCTTCATTCTTATCCACCAAAAATAACATCAAAGGTACTTTTATAGCATTACCACACCTGGATGTACCACTAAATGGGATGTACGAAACACACTCGTCACCTCCTCCCACAACATCATGGGTAGAATCATCCTTCCTCTCAAAAGGATAATGTGATCCCAACCTTTATGTAATCCTTAAAATGTAAATCTAGTGGATATTTGAGAATTTAAGGTATTACTATTGGTATGTCCATTCTAATATTCTTTAATATTTTGTAAAATTTGAGGGGTAATAACCATCGAATGAAGATATGAAGCACCCCCTTTTCTATAAAGGACAACTGTAATGAGGATGACTCCTATGATAGATCGACCAACAACTAAGAACCATATCCCCTTCTATGATAAACTTATACAATGTTCCCCTTCCAAATATTACAAAAATATCGAATTAATAGTCCTGGTGGAACTCTAGAAATCACCCCGATCTGATGATGAAATCATTCAGAGGGAAGATCCACTTGAGGCTTTTGTGGATATATTAGATGATAAATCCCTCACCCATAAAGTATTTTCACAAAATTTTTAGGGTGAAAGCCACAAATATTAGCTCAAGTTCATGGGTCATTTAGTCATTCTCATTCAATCTCAAATTCTTGGACCCATATGAAATCACTACATATCTCTACCTTAGAAAACAACCAATTCTGGTCCCTAAGGCATAAAAAAACACTAGATACTCGAAACCCTCCACTAGAAATGTAAATATTGGTTTTCTCATCTACCTCCACCTTAACTATTTAAAATATTTATAGAACTATTCTATTCATAAAAAAGCATTCCCCTTTTTGGTCAATGTTTCCAAGGGTGCTGCAACTCTGGATAAATTAGGTACAAACCTTCGATAGTACCCTACCAACCCAAGGAACTTCGCACCTCTGTGACACTCTAGGGTGGCTCCCATGTAAGCACTACCTACTACTTCCTTGGTTCGACTACCACACCTACACCTTAGAAGATTTGTACCATAAATTGAACCTCAAAAATAAAAAACTAATACTTTGAATCTTCCCAAAAAATTGATGTGCTCGAAGTGTGTCCAGAACCGTCCTCAAGTGTCTAATTTCCATTTCCTCAGAAACCAAGTACACAATAATATCATCGATGAAAAATACCAAAAGAAAGTATAAAAAAAGGAAAAATGATCTGGTTCATGAGTCCCATGAGCATTTTTGGGGTGTTATTTATAACTTCCTACATTTTTGAATCGGGTCCCTTTTTGAATATTCTAATTAGTGGGTCTTCCAAATTGTATTTTAGGCATAAAAAATATATTACGAGAGTTTCTTCAACACAATATCCTTATTTTGGATGGTTTTATAGGATAATACAAATAATTTTGTGTTCAGAAGGATGTTCAGGAACATCAAAGGCCCAAATGCCTATTTTGGAGTCACAGGTCCAGGCCCATAGTCTGGGGAAACTGTGCGGCCTCTTCAGGCTGACCCTGCGACCTATTTTCTCACTAAGCATAGTTTGGGGAAACTTTGAAAATGGGGCTTGAAGCTATACATAACCAATATTGTTTTTAAAGGTGGGATATTTCATATTTTGTGCATGTATTGTAAAACCGTTTAGGGTAACCGTGCGACCTCATTTATGGGGTGAAATTACATTTCTTCCCATCCATTTATTTTTCTTTTCTCCTTATTTTTCCATATCCTTCTCCCTTGGGTTGCAAAAATTAGGAAGGTTTCCTCCATTTTCCTTCCACTCTTGTTTTTGATCCACCAACTTCATGTTTTCTCCTTTTATAGATCCATTAGTTGCATTAGATCCATATTAAAAAGGCTATGCTCACTGATGTTTCTTGTTTCCTTTTCTCTCAGCTCATGGACCCTTAAATGTTTTAGATTTGTTTTACCATATTCCCAAGGTGTTTGATGGAATATTAAATTTATTCCAAACCTCTTGGAGATAGAGGATAATATCTGTTATGTTAAAATCTATGAGTCCATGGTTGTTGGTGAATATAGTTCTTTCTATTTTAAAAATCGATTTGGGGTTTCATATTTTAGCACCTTGGTGGATATTTGAGTGATAACCTCATTTTTGATGTTAAATTTATCATTTTACACTATGGGATGCCCTTGGGAATTCCCATTCCATATTTCTGCATGTCATGCCTGGTTAGAGTTCGTACACCACCTTGTGTAGTTAGGAAGGGGATTTTTTATTGGTTTAGTTTTGGTTTTTTGAATAATTGGAATGGTTATTTCAGTTTATATTTTCAATTCAATTACATTGAATTGTTTAATTTTACCTAGGATGTACAGTTCAATTACATTGAATTTTATTTTTTGATTTTTTAAATTATATATGTTTAATTATTGAATTTCATGATGTGGTATCCATGTGACTATGATAGGCTAAGCCTGAGGAATTCAGATGGAACTAACATTGGGATTGAGGTGATGTGGTTGACTGGTGGGGCTTAGACTAGATATAATTGGTTGAACTGATCATCAGTTGGGCATCATGGAGGATTTTTTGAGTCGGAAATTCCTTCAGTCTATGGGCATGGACCATGATATTTGGATGGCATAGCCATCAGAGTTGAGAGGAATATTCGCAAGGGAACAAGGTACCAGTTGATGTGACTTAGGTACTAATTTAGTGATTACCACTCACCAATGATGTCCATAGTGAAAACTGAAGTCATGTAAACACATGTTGAATCAGTGATGTGGTGTTTTTGACAACTATAGTTGGTAGAGGTCCATGGTAGTGTGAATTAGGAAAATTCATTGGGGGTGAATTCCATAGAATTCCATGGAGAAGGTAAGGAGAGTTTTGATGATAGTGTTGAGGCTATCAGTTTGGGTGGAGGCTCACCATATTGAGACCGTTGGGACTAAAATATTTTGGGAGGATGGAGATCACAGTTCCTCGGGATGTCGTGCTATGAGTTGATGGTGATATGTCATTGAGGATAGATATCATTGTTCTTCCTAAATTTGGGCATCATTCCAATGAGTACTTTTGAGTAGTGTTCTGAGGGGATGATTACATTCATTTGGGAATTCATACGGGATGTTGGAACTTTATTGAGACATTAGCGGTCAGGAGGATGTGGTTACAGGTTACATGATTGGATGTGGAACCTATGGGTTAACTTAGGATATTTGACTTGAGGGGATACGTTGGGCCATGGGCCAAGGATCCCTTCCTCTTCAGATATTCCAGCGATGGCTAAGGCAGGTGATGGATTCCTAGTGGCTGGTGAGTACTAGGTAAGCCTGTGTATAAATTATACATGGGATACTTTATTTATTAAATTTCACAACTAATTTAACACCATTGTTGGGTTTTGAAACATGGGTAGTATCCTACCTAGACTCATTCTCACACCCTACAAGGGACCATCACGGTGCATGGAGACTTTATTATTTTACATATAGGTATGGGTCTGGACTCTAGAGATGGATCCTACTAACTATTTGGAATGGGATGTTGTAAAGGAACCTTGAGGTTGTTCCCTTTGAAGGAGTTACTTTTTAATATTTTCATTGTTTTAGTTTTCTGTATTAGCATGATTATGACATATATATTGTACTATTAACATTATACATTGGAGATCATTTATACAAATTGATATTCATTATATATTATGAAATAAAACTCTATTTTAAATTGATACAAATGGTTTTTTTGGTAGGTTATTTATTTCTGCTATTGTTGTTCTGTTATGATTCTTCTATTGAATGTAATTGATCATTCTTTTGTCATTGGAAGATCTGTTTCGAGTATGCTTTGTGTTTATTCATTCGAAACATGTTATATATTTAAACTCTTTCCTTAATATATCATTCACAAGTATTATATCCTCCCCACTTATCCTTATTACCCCTTCACTACTAGTCAGCAGCCTTTGGAGTTTTGGGAGGTTCACCTATGGCTAATGGTACCAATCCCATTAGCACTATTCGGGTGGCTAATCAGATCAGGGATTCTATAAGTGGTATGAGAGGAGATCATGGATGGGATTTAGTAACAACCAAAGGATAGAATATAATGAGACTGACATTTCTTTTCTTTCTTTATACTGGTCTTACTATTTGAAATATGGTAGAATAGAGATTTGGATGTTATTAGAACTGAGTTTAGAACTCCTTCACGGGTGCCTATAGCCCCATGTTTATGGGAAAAACTATGTCACCATGGGTGGGTATTAATATTCTATTCCACTCATTCTACAGTTTATATGATTTCTACCTTGAGTGGAATTATTGGAATGTGATTTTATTAAGTAATGATATGTGACCATGTCTGTGTATTTCAAGGGATGAGATGTTGGAACCTTGTCCCTATACAGTAAGGGGGTGTTTTCTATGCTTGGTTATTCTTTTTTTAGGCACATATTAGGGTGTTTTAATAATTAATATACTTGTTCCAGGATATGAAATGATTTATAAAATGTGATATTCTATGTGATATATATATATATATTATGTGATATGTGAAATGTTCATGGATCACAAAAGAGAAGGAGGGTACTATAAATTTGGGTGACATTGATCATTAGTTTGGGAAACATGGTTGTTGATTTGAGGTGATGTGGTTTTCCAGGAAAGGAAAGGCTGAGAGAATTTTGATACTTGGATCTATTAAGTGTGGGTAAGAAGGCCATGATGATGGGATGCCACATGGTATGGTTAAGATAATAATGGGTAAGGGGAGTGAAAATTTGATACATGTACAACTTTCCCTATATGAATTTCACACACACACGCACATTGATATATATATATATATATAATTGGGTTGTTTTAAGATGTGATGGTATTCAGTGGGTTCCCCCTAGATGGTTTATATAGATCTTCAATCGAGTGAAGGATTAAATCTGTAAAAGAATCAACAGGTTGAGAAACCTGAGGGCTAGGAAGATAAGAAACAACCATAAGAACATGTTCAATGATATTCTCTTGAAAATGTTCTAATGTTGGTGGGGAATCTTCTAGTTGTGACTGTGATTGGGACATGTTTGGATGAGCATCTCAGAGAGAGCCTGGTACATGTGATCCAAGGTATTGATAGGGGAGATCAGAGAGTTTATCCTTTGATGAGACATCTTATTAAAGAGTCTCAATTGGAACACATGCCAATTTTATAGGGTGAGGGTTTCCCATAGGTGATTGATAACTGGATTGAGTCAATGTAGATGATTTTAAACCATCATGAGATGCCTCCAAGGTAGAGGGTGAAGCTAGAAAAAAAATTCTCATAGGACTAGATAGGCACTGGTGGGACGTAAAGGTGAAGTAAGGAAGACATGAGGGAATGACCTAGAAGGACTTTTAGGCTTGTTCTTCAAATGTTTAATTCAGAAGATGTTGAGGGAAAAGAGATATTTGGAGATCACGAGCCTTTATTAGGGAGACAAGACCATCATGGACTATGCAACAATGTTCACTAAGTCATCTTTCTTTCCACTCGATATGGTGAGTGATGAATCCTCGAGGGAGGGGAACTTACATAAAGGTTTCCGACATGCCATTTGGGTTTCGGTAAAAATATTTAGGTTGGACTCATTATTAGAGGTGGTGAAACAAGTTATCATTGCCAAGAGATACATGAAAGATAGGTAATACTAAAGATAGGTAGCTGATTCAAGGGATTTTAGCACCGATGCTTACAGGGGTAGGAAGTGAGGAAGCGATGAGTTACTATAGGGAATCTAGACCAACGACTCAATAAACCACATTAGAGTGGATAGTCGGTGATTTTATTTTAGTGTGGACATCCAAGCCATGTCCAAACTCTGTGTAAGTAACCACCTAATTAGTGATAGGCATGTGCATAGGTCGATCATATCGAGTGGTTCTATAGGAATCCTTCTCTTCCAGATGAAAAGTAGGGACCATGGAAGGCTTAGGTGTGTGAGATCATACTAGGAGTGGCACCAGGTGATGGTAGTTGAGCTTCATCTTCACAGAGAGGTCATGGTAGAGGTAGTGGGACCAAGTAGTGGGGTTAATTTCAAGTGGATGGTACAACATCACAGGGATTCCAGGCTTCTGAATGTTGAGATTTAGGCTCGATACATTCCATAGAGCATCTAGGGGTTGAGTATGTTGGTGATCCAATGAAGGTTAGAGTAAAGCCATGGCTATAGACTTTTATTTTTTATTTATTTGGTATGGCCTTTTGAGGATGATTTCTTTGGGATGCATGAGGTGAATATGAGATGTAGATAAAATAAACAGATACCGGTTATTATGTTGGGACTGACTTTGGTGTGTGGTATATATATATATATATATGAGGTGTGAGGATCTAGGTTATAGGTTTGAGCATCATTAGTTGTGGGGTTTCTAAGATGATATGGAATAGGGGCATCAAAAAGATGAAGGTTACTTGAGGTGAGAGGCATCTCGGAACCACTGTGGTGGAATACTTGATTGAGGTTCCAAGAACTATGATTGTATTGAGAATCTATTTAGATGAAAGACTGTGATGGTTCCATGTGTGACATGATCACGTGGTGGAAACAATATAGTGTAAGATTCAGATTGGTGTCTTGTATGATATTAAAGAACAAGATGAGGTGTAAGAGTGACGATGCATCACAAGAGGATATTTGAGTCTAGAAATGGTTTTATGTACCTTTTCTTGATTAGAGTTTTGATCAAGATGGACTGGGGTAGGAAAATCATAATGTGGGGATCTCCTTGTGGCAGTTGACCTATACCCTTGATACAGGGTTAGTCAAGGTTGTTTTCCCTAGGATGGGTAAGTTCAATACCATCTTTGAGTTTTGTTTTATAGCCAAGGGACATGCTATGTTAAGGTGGGGTGATAGTAACATCATGGTTTTTTTAATCATTTAAAAAACATATCATTTTTCTGAATATTTTTGTTAGTTGGTATGAAAAATTGTATTTAAGCATCTGAAATCCATTCCAAGAGTTTCCCAAAACCAATATCCTTATTTTGGATTGGTTTATAGGATTATCTAATGCCCTGGGTTTTTAGGATCGGGTTCATGTTCATAGGTGTCCTGAAGGCCTATTATTGAGTTTCCGGTCAAGGAGCATGGTTTGGGGAAAACCATGAAGCCTCTTCCATCTAATTATGTGACCCCCTTTTGGACTGAGTATATTTTTGTTGAAACTGTGCTTATGGGACACACGACCATGCTTCACCTATACTATTTTTGACAGATGGATACCACATGGTTTGTGCCTGCTTTGGAACACCAAATAGGGTAAATGTATTAAATCATTTATTGGGTGGCATCAAATTTCAACCCCTCCTTTTTCTCCTTTTCTTCTTATTTTTTTCCTAATTCTCCCATGGGTCACACATATCTGGAGGGTTTCATCCTTTTTACTTCCCCCCTTGGATTTTATCCACCTCTTATGTCAGTGATCCATTTTTTGATCCATAGAGTGTGTTGGAACCATAGAGGACAGGCTCTATTCATCCATGTTTCTCTTTAACTTTTCTCTCACCTCACTAACCACTAAATCTGTTAGAGTATTTTTAGACTATTTTCGTGGTGGTTTACAGAATCATTGACATCATCCAAACCGATTATATTCAGAGGAAAATATTAGGTGTACCTACATCTACGAGTCCAAGGTAGGTGGTGAATAACTTTATTTGTGTTTTCACAGTCCATTTAGTGGTGCTTATTATAGGTCACCAATAGGTTTTTGAGAGATACTCTCATGCTTGATGTTAAATTAATTGTGGGTCCTAATGGGATTCCATTGGGAATTCCCAAGCCAAATTCATGCTTGTGAGGCTGAGTTAGAGGTTTTTGATCAACTTGGATAGTTCAGCTGGGGTGTTTTCATTGTTTAATTTGAGTTTTTCATTTAATCTAAATGGTAATTTTTTGTTGATATGTTCTATAGCAACCCAAACTTTTCATACATTAATATTACACCATTTCAAAGATAATCAACATAATAGTATTACACATAGAGTATCCAATGCTTTGGTGTCTTTGGCAAACAAGGACCACACATAAAAAATACAACATCAACCATAAGCATTTATTTAATTTCTTCTTCTCTAGATTCTTAGTGGAACTTGTCCTCTCCTTAGTACATGTAGCCACCAGAGTATATACATCAAAAGGGGTGATCTAGAATCCCAGTAAAAGGATAGATAATAATAATATATCATGGGGTGAGCATAATCATACCATAGGCAAAAGATCATGAACATGAGAGGAGCATAAATAAAAGACTTGAAATGCAGCAATGCATAAAAATGAAAAATCATGTCTTAGTGGTTAACTACCACACATACTTGTGAACCAAGATATCATCCTTTTCACACATCATTTCACATTTACTCATGAGATTCATAAATTTACCCAATGCGTTGGAGCACTATATAATTTCGGGCACACCGGTCACATTTAAACATTCATATTGCGCAATATAATTCCGGGTGCACCCGTCACATCATAACATTATCATTTGTCATGCATGGAACCATGATCATATAACATAAATAAAAACAAATAACCAATGAAAAGGAATGGTTTTCATCTCATAAGAACACATTCATAAACATTGGTTTCCCAAAAGAAATAGGGAACAACATACTTGATACAGGAACTATCAACCTTGAATGAGTGGTAAAAGGAGAGTTCTTAAAAGAAGAGTTCTTTTGTAAAACATTTTGATTGAAATAAACTTTATTAGAAAACATTTATATCCCATAAAATGTAATATAATTATAAGAAAATGATCTTTAAGGAGTAACTATATCAAAAATGGAGTGAAAGAGGGAGAACCCGAAGGATGAAAGTTGGGTTCGAGAATTTCCCCTTACCTTGTACCCGAATGCTTCCATCTCTTTAATGTCTTGTACAATGAAATTTTATTCATTAATTAGAAATCCAGAACCATGTGTACATTAATAGGTTTAATTCTGGTTTCTTTATGTCATATCATGTTCCTTTTGATGACTTATAGAGTTTAAAAACATTGTTCGAGGATGTTTGTTATTATGGTTTTTCTTTGGTGGTTCACAAGTATTCTTAAATTGAATTTTGTGTAGAACATGAGTAAACATCCAGAAATGATATTAAATGTCATTAATTATATTAAAGTAGTTTTAATGATCTTATAATGAATTATATTATATCCATGTGGATGAATCATTAGATAAGAATTAAATGATGGTTATTTGGGTCAATTTGGGAGGTTTTTGGATCACAACGAACTTGTTTTAACTTGTCACTTAGTAATATGGCCATAGGTTATTTCCAGAACTTTAAATAGAACATAATAAATATAAAATATTCTGGTTCAACAAAAATGTTTTCATTACCAGATCTGAAGGTAGAAATAGAAGAAGAAAGCATGTCGTTCTTGTAGGTGATAAATTAACACCTTACGAACAACGTTGTCTTTAAAAAAATAAAAGGAAGATGGAAAGAGGTTTTGATGATATAATATCCCATTATAATCATAAAATTGAATTATATGCATAATAAGTGAGTTACAATACAATTTGGATGAAGATATGTGGGGAGAGCTCAAGAAATGAACTTGAACATGAAAGGAAATTAAAGGAGAAGAGGGAGGGAAATTACCTCTAGAATCCTCCTCTTGAGAGCCTCCTTAAGGGCCTAAGATTGGTATTTTGATGAGACAAAGAGATCATGGACGTGGGGGAGGGGCTAGGGAAGGAGTTTGGGAAGAGTTTAGAGAAGGCGTGGAGCTTGAGAGGTGTGAGGAAATTAGTGTGTGAAGGATGGATTTTATAGTGGAGGGGAGAGGGGTTTCCTTAATATAAAATTCATTAGTTTATTAATTTCCCCTATGACAAGGAATATTGAGTCTTAAAAGACCAAGAATAGTAATTTTATAATGTTATCCAGAACCAAGTGGGCTTAAATCATCAGAACATCACATATGACCCTACAATTAGCTTATTTAGCTTATTTTGTAAATTACGGTATTTCACTATTCATAAAAAATTCAAGTATATCAGAAAAATCCAAAAAAATTACCCCAAACATTTTTCAACATGTAGAATAAAAAAATGAATTCATTTTTTCAAAAATAATTTTCTAAATATTATTAATTTAATATTTAATTTAAATCATAATTTACTTAAAAAACAGTTTTTAAGATTAAAACTAATTTTATAGTGCTTTCAAAAATTACCCAAGGTCTTATAAAATTATCTAAAAACTATAAGACATAGATTCAACAATTTATGAAAACATTTTATTGAAATAAATATTCTTTTAAATTAATTAATTAATTATAATTAATTATTTATGACTTACAAAATACCAAAGTTTACTAAGGTCAAATTGTCACCTTCTAAGATGTCTAAATTTTAGTTAATTATTCATAGGTAATTTTATTCTTATGTTGAATGATTTACTATTCAATAGGGTCATATTACTATTCATAAATGTATGATACTATTCATAAGGGTAGGTCAATATTCACCAAAAATTATTTTTGTTTCATTAGACTCCAATTATCTTCTTGAACACAACTGTGTATGTCAGATTTCCAAAATTCAAAATACAAAAGTGAAAAACATATGTTTAAAGGACACTTATAATTTAGTAGTTCATAATGTCGTTATTTCATGTTATTATTGACATAAATATAAGAAGGTAATTTCCAATGAAAAACTTGGGGTCGTTACATTCTTCCCCCCTTAAGAAATTTCACCCCAGAATTAGGTTACACAAACAGGTGAGGGTGTTTCTCCTTCGTTTCCTCTTCTGGATCCCAAGTTGCTTCCCCAAGCTTATGGTTCCTCCACAACACGTTGACAAGATGGGTTGTATTATTGCATAGAGCCTTATCTTTCCGATCCAGAATCATTACTGGCTGCTCCTCATAGGAGATATCATCTTCCAGCTGCACCACCTCTGAGTTTAGTACATGCGAGGGGTCTGGTATGTACTTCCTCAGTAGTGATACATTAAACACATCATGAACTTGAGACATATTTTGTGGAATGTCAAGATGATAGGCCACGACTCCTATGCGGTCAAGGATCTTAAAGGGGAAAATATAACTTGGGATTAGCTTCCATTTCTTCCCAAATCGCATGACTATCTTCCATGGAGATATTCGAAGGAAGACTTTATCTCCAACTTCAAACTCCAAGTCCCTTCGATGGTGGTCAGCATAGCTATTTTTCCGACTTTGAGCAGCTTTGATGTGTTTCGGGATGACTTGAACCTTCTCTGTCATCTCATGAACAAGATTGGTTCCATGTAGCTTCATTTCTCCATCATTATCCCAACAGGTTGGAGTTCTACATCACTTTCCATACAGGGATTCTTATGGAGCCATCTGGATACTCGAGTGGAAGCTATTGTTGTATGAGAACTCAACCAATGGGAGATGCTGATCCCAACCACCTTTTAATTCAAGAGAGCATGCTCTTAGAATATCTTCAAGCGTCTGAATAGTCCTTTCAGACTGGCCATCAATTTGGGGTTGATAGGCCGTGCTGAAATTTAATTCAGTACTCAAAGAATGTTGAAGTCTCCTCCATACCTTAGATGTGAACCTTTGATCACGATCAGAGACAATTGAGAGTGGAACACCATGAAATATCACCACTTCCTTCACATATATCATTGCAAGTTGTTCAAGAGAGAGATATTCCTGAATATTGATAAAATGTGCAGTCTTAGTGAGTCGGTCATCCACAACCCATATCGCATTATTTCCCTTTGACGTCCTCAGGAGACCCGTGACAAAGTCCATGGTAACGTTTTCCCATTTCCACATGGGTATAGGTAATGGCTGTATCATACCCTTGGACTTCTGTCACTCATCTTTAACTTACTGACATACCAAGCACCTTGATATATATTCCACAATTTACTTCTTCATGTTATGCCACTTGTAACACCCCAGGATTTCAGAGTGTGTTATTTCTTAAAAATAATTCAATAACTTGCACTACACGCAACACCTAGTTCAATCACACCATTAAAAGAGGTCATGAATAGTATTAACTACATTTTGAACTTTATATAATCCTTATAATTTTAGAATCCCTATTATGAGTTTCTTAGTCATAATGCAAGAACAAATTCATTTTCAGTATTTCACTTTTATCAACTTCTAATAGTGAAACCTTTTTAAATACAATATTTTAAACTTTTTGACTAAATGGAGACATCAAAAAATTTAAAATGAAACATCCCAAGCGTCCACGGTACGCTTTCCTTTGGATAAAATAGTAGCGTGTGTTGTACGCAACTTCGAGTTCTAACACACCGTAACCAATCAAACTAGTTGTTATGAATAGTAATACCTACTTTTTGAAGTTATATATATTTTATATTTTAAAATGGACTTCATTTTTGGATTCGGAATATCAAATTTAGCCTAAGGTGAAATTTTGGTACTTTTCGGATAACTTTCATATTTTGATGAATAGTGAAAATTACTAAATTTTAATTAAAAACAACTTTTTTAATCAAAATAATTAATAGTGATAAATTATGAATTTGAGTGGTTTTAAAGTATATTTAAAATATATTTTTACCATTTAATATAATGTTGGTCATTGGACATAATTTTACAATTAAACCGAACATAAACAAGTGTCAATCTTTTGATAGTTATTATCTCTTAAAAACACGCTTTTTGTTTTGACAGCGGGAATTAATTTTAAATTAATTTCTGCCACTTCTGTGTTTTGAATTTAGGAAAATGGATTCCATATTTGGAATCAGGATGTTCAAATTGTGTAAATAGGTAACTTTTATTTTTAGACATTTTGAATAATTACTGCGGTAAATATTTTATTTACCATGGTTTAGGGTAAATCCGGTAAATAAGGGTTAAAAAATAATATTATAATAATACTAAATTACCCTAAAACGTGTCTTAACCCTATTGGTTGATACATGGTCGACCATGGGCATCTTTGTGTCAATTTTGGGACCCCATGGATCCACTTGTAAGTGATAATGACACTTTATTTTAATTAAGTTAAAATGAATACAAAAATGGCATAAGTTTACATCTTTTAGAAGAAGACTTTTTACATAAGGTTATACATGTTGGATTTTAGATTATAAATATTAATTAGAAATCTAAAAAGATTTCCTACATAATGATATTTTATTTATAATTTTTAGACATTAAATAATTTATTTTATTTATGACACAATGATGATGCAGTAATTACTATAATAGTGAAAAATTAAAATAATTGATATTATAAATACCCAAATAAATATAATATGAAACTTTTAATGAATTAAACTAATTTTCTAGGATAATATGATATATTAGGATTGATTTAATTGACTTTGTTCTAAGTAATCAATCTGTTATGAGTTTCACAAAAATCAACTATTGAATAGTGTCAAAATTGACATAAAAGAGTTCTTAAAACAAATATTATATTATTAATTGATATTAAATTCCTAAAAATCTAAGGTTCGGCCAAGAGACTTATATCATGATAGGTTAATCATTAATGGACCACTTGGGGGTCGCTTGGATGTATATGGTAAGTTTATTAACCATATTATATAAAAATACAAAGAGACATTGTAAAAGTGAAACTAATTAACTTAGAGTTAATACTTAAAGATAAGGTTAATATAAGTACCCAAACCTGTCTAAATTCTATTGGTTGAGTGGTTTTCGACCTATCCCCACCTTAACCTTTGAATAATAAGCTTTGGAGCCATTAGAAACCGAATATGAATTTATTATAAATTAATATTTCTAGCTTTTCCAAAGGTGCCCCTCACCCCTCTTATAAAAGGGCACTCCTCCTTCTCATTTCTTTACACCTTCAAACCTTTTGGTTCGGCCAAACTCTGCCCAAATACTCTCCCAACATCCCTCACTACAACCTAGAGGCCTTAGTTTGATCAGAAAGCCAACCTAAGGAGCCCTTTTGATCAAATCAAAAGGAAGAACCCGAAGAAGAGGTAATGATTTCACCACCCTTCTCCAAGTTCATTTCTTCTTCCACTTCGTCTTCCATTGTTCTTACCATTATAAAATAATAACTCCAGTATCTCAAATATACTGTGATGTTATTATAAATATGGTACAATCATATTCAGTATTCTATCCACCCTTTGAATAACATGTCACCATACGTGCGTACGTACGGCTTACCGTCTCCACGTCGTGGTGTAATTGTTATTCAATATAATATTATTTGGATGGGTATAATAATGATGTGTAACTCATGTAAATAATAAATATAACATGTTAATGATTCTGTATATATGATATACCATCCATTTATATATTATTTTAATATCAAAAGAATGATATTGTCGCTCGTGCGTACGTACGGACTACCGTCTCCATGAACGCGATGAGATTCATTCTCCATCGTATCCATTCAAGTATAATTATCATTTGATGATTTAAAAATGATGTTTAAGGACTGTATATCATTCTGGATATGAATAAGATACAAAAACCATGGCTTATGTAACAAAACATATAAAAGAAAATGAGTAAGTTAACTCCCGAAACGACGATAATTCTAAGATATTATTAACAAATCAATGTTAAAAGATCATATATGATATCATATTAATATATATGATTCTTGAATAATTTAATAACAACTATTTCACCATTATACAGGAGGTTAACCTACCCCAACCAAGGAAAAGTACAAGGTAAGGGTTATTTCACAATCTCTTCATTATCCGAGGTTGTTTATATGTAATAATCTACTGGGATCTCTTTATCATCCACATCCATGTTTCTTAAAAATGTATTTCAAAACATTTTTACTATTCACAAGAATATGGGTTAAAGTCATTTATACCTTTTTTTGACTTTTTATAAGAGGTTTATAAAGGAATCTTTCCGTCGTTTTCAAAACAAGGTCCTTTTTAACCTTTTCGACAGAATTGAGGTAAGAATGTTTTTTTTAACTTATACGGCGGGTGCGGTTATTTTACGCCGTTATAAAATCTTCAAAGCTTTCCTTACAAGCTTATAAGAATATTTTCAAAGAAAATGTTTTATTTTATATGGATCTTAAATGATTTCAAAATAAAAGGAGATATTTCTTTAAAAATAATTTTGATTTCATCTATGTCAACATCCTTTGATGGATTTTAAGATTATTTGAAGTTGATTTATTATGATACAAAACTTCTATATTGTATTGAAGGTTTTGTGATATGTTTGACTGTGGATGTGCTATTTTTATACCATTCATAGTTTATTGTGAAAGTATTGACATTTCGTATGCTAGTTTTATTACGAATGTTTATGTTATGTTTAAACCTTTTCATATGGGAATGCATTGGACTTAATAAGTGACGGGTGGAGCCCGCTATAGCTCCTCGATGCATCGGTAGGTCCCATGAGACAAACTAGTGTCTTGGCACAAGGCCTTGACAAAATCTTATTTGTAGTCTTGGCACGAGGCCTTGGCTATGTGGTTATGATAGTCTGGCATTATGCATTCCAACATTATGAAAGTGGTTATTGATTTTTGCATGTGATTATTCGATCAGTAGAATATCCATGTGAATAAGTAAATGGCATTATTTCATTTTACTTTTGCCATACCATGTTGAAGTTCAAATTTAAAAGGCTTTTGTTTTAGTAATGCATTGCCTTAAATGTTTATTCTTATTTATGAATGTTTCCGCTATATTGTTATCCTTACTGGGCATTTGAGCTCACCCCTTTTCTATGTTTTATTTTTTCCCAGGATGTGAAGAAGTAAATTATGAATGACCTGCAGGGATATTATGAGGGGATAGTAGTGTGGATTATGGAGACATTATGTTGTTGTAGTAGTTTTTCATTTTATGATGTAATGTAAAACTTATGAATATATCTAGTGTTTCCAAGGCTACTAAACCAATCGGTCTTTCGAGATTTGATCTTTCTTGTGATCATGCCAATGTTATGTAATAATGCACCGACTCTGGGTAACTGGGGTCGGGGCGTTACAGTTGGTATCAGAGGGAGGTTTAGTACAAACCTTGGAAACTAGATTTAGATAAACCCTGATTAGAGCACGTAGACCTAAGATGAGCTTTGAGGATTAGTATAGAAGAACTTCCTAGAATTTTGGTATTGTAGAGATTTTGTGAGTTTTCCGAGCAATACATCCCTGTCTGGATACGAGCAGGTAGAGGCGGCTCTGGCACAGATGTACCTAGGGGTAAAACCCGAAAACACCGCTTTGAGCTAGACTCGAACGGGAACTGGTGCACGACAACGGGCCTTGCTGCACTCTTGGTTACGACACTCCCGGGGGATATGCTTAGGATAACTCTCATTTTCTTTACAAATCATTTTGAAGGGATTATGAGTATATACTTACTCAAAGAAAACATTCTTATGATTATGGATTATATCCATAAATAGTTCAATTTATGTTAAGTGTTTTATAAGTATGGGATTATGTATTTTCATTCATAAACTGATCTAGTGTATGCCATTGTTTAGAAATGGCGCCCAGTAGAAGGAATGAGAACTCCAGAAATGCACATGATCCAAAGAGAAGGAAGAATCATATATTTCATGGTCTTAAGCTAGAATTTATAAGAGAAATAGTCTCCCATGTATTATCATCATATGAAGAAATAATATCATGTATTGATAAGATAAGTAAAGAGATTACTGAGTCCTATGGCTTTGAAGGGAAGCAAGAGAAGAAAAGGATAGAAGAGAGAAAGATGGATAAAAGGAAGAGGGAAAAGAATAATTTTCCCATATGTGGTAACTGTGGAAAGAAACACCCTGGAACTTGCCTGAAAGGAATGGGAGTTTGTTATAAGTGTGGAGGAAAAGGGCACAAAGTACGTGACTGCAAGGGTAAGAAAATGGTTTTAAATGTACAATGCTTCATTTGCAAGGAGTTTGGACACTACGCGAACCTATGTCCCAGTCATCAGACTATGCCGCAAATGATGTTATTGGATAATAATCATGTTATGATACTACCACAGATGAAGAGGGATGATTAGATTTCTTATGTTGATTGTGTCAATTGAGTGTTGTATCAACAATGTACTTGTTACAATAATCATGGAGTATATAAGGATTGTACTGCAGTACTATTTCATTAAGGACTTGAGATTGTGTGGAACAAAGAAAAGTGACTCAATATCAGGATAAATTTTTGGAAAATATATGGTTGAGAGAATGATAAACCATAATATAGTTCTGATACCGAGGTAGTGATTTTCGAATAATACATGATTATTTTGGAAAAATTATATTGGATATTCTTGACTACCTTGGAACTGATTAATGATTTGTATATTCCATCATTGTTGGGGTTTAAAACATTTTTGGATTAATGAAGTATATCCAGCATTCTATATGGAATAAGGGAGCATGAATGTAATCAATAAGGAATATGGTAATACATGATGAAGGTATTCATATGCTATTACGGGGTAAAAAGGATCTATATTATGTTTACCTTCCTTATGAATGTTGGACTGTGAGTTTGGACAGAAGTATTTTGGATAGTTCTAGTTTGGATTATTTTGGATTGCCATAAAAGGACAACCCGGAGGTCGGGCGGCAACCCGTCGCGTCCGGCAAGGCTGCGAGACTTGAACCCGCAACCAAAGTGCGACAAGGGTGTATCACCTACCACTATCCCACGAGATGTCCTGGATTAAATAAAGTAGTTTTTTAAAAGATCTGGTAGATGAATTATAAATTCGTTTATTTTGGAACCCTCTATGAATAGTATAAATAGAATTTTTTTACGAGTGAATGATGAGTTTTGGTAGAAATTTATTAATGGATAAAACTCTAATTATAAAGTAAGTATATCTCCTTATGATCTTATCCAATCTCATAAATAAAATCCTCAACATTAATAAAAGGAACTTAGAACAAAAATGTTTTCCTAGATGGTACCTTAAATCATCACTAATTTATGGCTTTGGGATTGTTGGCCTTTTCATAGCCATGTTCTCTACCACTCTCCATCATATAATTGATAGTTAGATTTCTCCTCCATATCCATATTTTCCTACATGGAACCCTAGTATGTGTTATTTTCGGTAATCTTCATACTTTCCACTCTTTATTTTAAATAGAGGCATCATTAATTCATTTTTCGATGTGGGATTTCAACTAAGATATTTTGAAACGTCAAAAATGTGTTATCCCAATACCCTATATTTTGTTGAACCGATGGTACTTCAAATCATCATAGATTGATGAGTTTAAGGACCTCAATTATACACTTGTTTTTGATTGATGACCTCAATCACAACCTATAAATATTTACGTTTTTCCTCCGATTATATGTCTCTAATTGCCGCCAATGTTCTCCTAATCGAGATCATAATTTGGTGGTGACCCTTTAATTTCTCTTTTCCTCATATTAAGACTAAATTTTAGTAACCCAATTTCCAATGTGGGTTTTCCCACAAATATATTTTCTACTTTCAACCTTTTATCTTCGAAGAACAATTTCAAATTGCGAGGACGCAATTTATTGAAGGAGGGGAGAATGTAACACCCCAGGATTTCAGAGTGTGTTATTTCTTAAAAATAATTCAATAACTTGCACTACACGCAACACCTAGTTCAATAACACCATTAAAAGAGGTCATGAATAGTATTAACTACATTTTGAACTTTATATAATCCTTATAATTTTAGAATCCCTATTATGAGTTTCTTAGTCATAATGCAAGAACAAATTCATTTTCAGTATTTCACTTTTATCAACTTCTAATAGTGAAACCTTTTTAAATACAATATTTTAAACTTTTTGACTAAATGGAGACATCAAAAAATTTAAAATGAAACATCCCAAGCGTCCACGGTACGCTTTCCTTTGGATAAAATATTAGCGTGTGTTGTACGCAACTTCGAGTTCTAACACACCGTAACCAATCAAACTAGATGTTATGAATAGTAATACCTACTTTTTGAAGTTATATATATTTTATATTTTAAAATGGACTTCATTTTTGGATTCGGAATATCAAATTTAGCCTAAGGTGAAATTTTGGTACTTTTCGGATAACTTTCATATTTTGATGAATAGTGAAAATTACTAAATTTTAATTAAAAACAACTTTTTTAATCAAAATAATTAATAGTGATAAATTATGAATTTGAGTGGTTTTAAAGTATATTTAAAATATATTTTTACCATTTAATATAATGTTGGTAATTGGACATAATTTTACAATTAAACCGAACATAAACAAGTGTCAATCTTTTGATAGTTATTATCTCTTAAAAACACGCTTTTTGTTTTGACAGCGGGAATTAATTTTAAATTAATTTCTGCCACTTCTGTGTTTTGAATTTAGGAAAATGGATTCCATATTTGGAATCAGGATGTTCAAATTGTGTAAATAGGTAACTTTTATTTTTAGACATTTTGAATAATTACTGCGGTAAATATTTTATTTACCATGGTTTAGGGTAAATCCGGTAAATAAGGGTTAAAAAATAATATTATAATAATACTAAATTACCCTAAAACGTGTCTTAACCCTATTGGTTGATACATGGTCGACCATGGGAATCTTTGTGTCAATTTGGGGACCCCATGGATCCACTTGTAAGTGATAATGACACTTTATTTTAATTAAGTTAAAATGAATACAAAAATGGCATAAGTTTACATCTTTTAGAAGAAGACTTTTTACATAAGGTTATACATGTTGGATTTTAGATTATAAATATTCATTAGAAAGCTAAAGAGATTTGCTACATAATGATATTTTATTTATAATTTTTAGACATTAAATAATTTATTTTATTTATGACACAATGATGATGCAGTAATTACTATAATAGTGAAAAATTAAAATAATTGATATTATAAATACCCAAATAAATATAATATGAAACTTTTAATGAATTAAACTAATTTTCTAGGATAATATGATATATTAGGATTGATTTAATTGACTTTGTTCTAAGTAATCAATCTGTTATGAGTTTTAAAAAAATCAACTATTGAATAGTGTCAAAATTGACATAAAAGAGTTCTTAAAACAAATATTATATTATTAATTGATATTAAATTCCTAAAAATCTAAGGTTCGGCCAAGAGACTTATATCATGATAGGTTAATCATTAATGGACCACTTGGGGGTCGCTTGGATGTATATGGTAAGTTTATTAACCATATTATATAAAAATACAAAGAGACATTGTAAAAGTGAAACTACTTAACTTAGAGTTAATACTTAAAGATAAGGTTAATATAAGTACCCAAACCTGTCTAAATTCTATTGGTTGAGTGGTTTTCGACCTATCCCCACCTTAACCTTTGAATAATAAGCTTTGGAGCCATTAGAAACCGAATATGAATTTATTATAAATTAATATTTCTAGCTTTTCCAAAGGTACCCCTCACCCCTCTTATAAAAGGGCACTCCTCCTTCTCATTTCTTCACACCTTCAAACCTTTTGGTTCGGAAAAACTCTGCCCAAATACTCTCCCAACATCCCTCACTACAACCTAGAGGCCTTAGTTTGATCAGAAAGCCAACCTAAGGAGCCCTTTTGATCAAATCAAAAGGAAGAACCCGAAGAAGAGGTAATGATTTCACCACCCTTCTCCAAGTTCATTTCTTCTTCCACTTCGTCTTCCATTGTTCTTACCATTATAAAATAATAACTCCAGTATCTAAAATATACTGTTATGTTATTATAAATATGGTACAATCATATTCAGTATTCTATCCACCCTTTGAATAACATGTCACCATACGTGCGTACGTACGGCTTACCGTCTCCACGTCGTGGTGTAATTGTTATTCAATATAATATTATTTGGATGGGTATAATAATGATGTGTAACTCATGTAAATAATAAATATAACATGTTAATGATTCTTTATATATGATATACCATCCATTTATATATTATTTTAATATCAAAAGAATGATATTGTCGCTCGTGCGTACGTACGGACTACCGTCTCCACGAACGCGATGAGATTCATTCTCCATCGTATCCATTCAAGTATAATTATCATTTGATGATTTAAAAATGATGTTTAAGGACTGTATATCATTCTGGATATGAATAAGATACAACAACCATGGCTTATGTAACAAAACATATAAAAGAAAATGAGTAAGTTAACTCCCGAAACGACGTTAATTCTAAGATATTATTAACAAATCAATGTTAAAAGATCATATATGATATCATATTAATATATATGATTCTTGAATAACTTATTAACAACTATTTCACCATTATACAGGAGGTTAACCTACCCCAACCAAGGAAAAGTACAAGGTAAGGGTTATTTCACAATCTCTTCATTATCCGAGGTTGTTTATATGTAATAATCTACTGGGATCTCTTTATCATCCACATCCATGTTTCTTAAAAATGTATTTCAAAACATTTTTACTATTCACAAGAATATGGGTTAAAGTCATTTATACCTTTTTTTGACTTTTTATAAGAGGTTTATAAAGGAATCTTTCCGTCGTTTTCAAAACAATGTCCTTTTTAACCTTTTCGACAGAATTGAGGTAAGAATGTTTTTTTTAACTTATACGGTGGGTGCGGTTATTTTACGCCGTTATAAAATCTTCAAAGCTTTCCTTACAAGCTTATAAGAATATTTTCAAAGAAAATGTTTTATTTGATATGGATCTTAAATGATTTCAAAATAAAAGGAGATATTTCTTTAAAAATAATTTTGATTTCATCTATGTCAACATCCTTTGATGGATTTTAAGATTATTTGAAGTTGATTTATTATGATACAAAACTTCTATATTGTATTGAAGGTTTTGTGATATGTTTGACTGTGGATGTGCTATTTTTATACCATTCATAGTTTATTGTGAAAGTATTGACATTTCGTATGCTAGTTTTATTACGAATGTTTATGTTATGTTTAAACCTTTTCATATGGGAATGCATTGGACTTAATAAGTGACGGGTGGAGCCCGCTATAGCTCCTCGATGCATCGGTAGGTCCCATGAGACAAACTAGTGTCTTGGAACAAGGCCTTGACAAAATCTTATTTGTAGTCTTGGCACGAGGCCTTGGCTATGTGGTTATGATAGTCTGGCATTATGCATTCCAACATTATGAAAGTGGTTATTGATTTTTGCATGTGATTATTCGATTAGTAGAATATCCATGTGAATAAGTAAATGGCATTATTTCATTTTACTTTTGCCATACCATGTTGAAGTTCAAATTTAAAAGGCTTTTGTTTTAGTAATGCATTGCCTTAAATGTTTATTCTTATTTATGAAAGTTTCCGCTATATTGTTATCCTTACTGGGCATTTGAGCTCACCCCTTTTCTATGTTTTATTTTTTCCCAGGATGTGAAGAAGTAAATTATGAATGACCTGCAGGGATATTATGAGGGGATAGTAGTGTGGATTATAGAGACATTATGTTGTTGTAGTAGTTTTTCATTTTATGATGTAATGTAAAACTTATGAATATATCTAGTGTTTCCAAGGCTACTAAACCAATCGGTCTTTCGAGATTTGATCTTTCTTGTGATCATGCCAATGTTATGTAATAATGCACCGACTCTGGGTTACTGGGGTCGGGGCGTTACACCACTAGAAGTGTTCTGGAGATCACGGTACATCTTGGTACTCCTAGGATGGATAGAGAAAGTTGAGCTATGTGAATTGTTGAATAACTCATTCTTTATCTCGGGTGATGAAGGAACACAAAGCCGCATTCCAAACCGAATCACACCATCATCATCAATATGGAAACTTTGCAGCTTCCCTTCATTTACTGCATTCAGTCTCTTTTATATCTCCACATCATCCCTTTGTGCTTCCTTAATATTCTCTTGGATGGATGGTTGAGCCATCATTTTGGAAAGGTAGGATGTATCCCTTTCCCTTATGATTTCCAAATCCATTCTTTGCATATCCATGAAGATAGGGTCTTTCTCAACCCACAACATGGATAGAGTAGTAGGTTCTTTTCTGCTTAGAGCATCAGCTACCTTGTTCGCCTTTCCCGGATGATAGTGAATAGAGCAATCATAATCATTGATTAGCTATAACCATCTCCTTTGATTCATGTTGAGCTCAATTTGTGTGAATATATACTATAGGATCTTGTGGTCAGTATATATGTCACACTTCTCGCCATAAAGGTAGTGACACTAGTTTTTCACGGAAAAAATCACGGCTGCCAGCTCTAGATCATGCGTCGGGTAGTTCTGCTCATGGATATTCAACTGTCGTGAGGCATATACTATCACATTATCATTTTTCAGGAGTACACAACCCAAGCCTTTCTTTGAAGCATCATTGTATATGATAAAACATTATCCATTTCTCTGTATTGTGAGTACAGGTGCAGTGATCAACCTTCTCTTTATATCCTTGAAGCTTCCTTCACATTCTTCCGTCCAAAAATACTTTACCCCTTTCCTTGTTAACTTAGTTAGATGGCTTGACAATCGTGTGATGTTTCCCACAAAACGTCGGTAGTACCTAGCTAATCCAAGAAAACTATGGATTTCTGTGACACTAGATGGCCTGGTCCATTCCTTAATCACCTTTGTCTTTGAAGGATCCACAAAAATTCCCTCACTTGTGATCACATGTCCCAAGAACGTGACTTGATTCCTCCAAAAGTCACACCTGCTGAACTTGGCATACAACTACTCTATTCTTAATGTCTCCAACACAAGTCTTAGATGTTCTTCATGTTCTTCCTTGCTCTTGGAGTATATGAGAATATCATCGATAAACACTACCACAAATTTTTTGAGGTAATTTCTAAAGATTGTATTCATCAAATCCATGAAACTTTCAGGGGAATTAGTAAGTCCAAAGGGAATCACCAAAAACTCATAGTGTCCATTCCTTGTTCAGAAGGCAGTCTTCTGAATATCTTCCTTCTTTACCTTTATCTGATGATATCCAGAACGAATATCCACCATTGAGAAGTATTAAGCTCATGTTAACTGGTCAAAAAAGTCATCAATCCTTGGGAGAGGATACTTTTTCATTATGGTGATCTTATTGAGTTCCCGATAATCGATACATAGCTGCATTGTTCCATCCTTCTTCTTCACAAAGAGCACTGGCCCGCCCCAAGGCGATGCACTAGGGCGTATGAACCCTTTGTCCAGATGCTCTTGCAGCTGCGTCTTTAACTCCTCCAGTTTGATAGGAGCCATCCTATAGGGGCACTTCGAGATAAGAGTAGCTTTGGGTATGAGTTCAATTGAGAACTCTACCTCACGATCCGGGGGAATTCCGGGTAACTCTTCAGGAAATAAATCGTTGTATTCCCTCATGATGGGAATTTCCTCAAGGTTGGAACTTTCCTTTGACTCAACTATTTGGGAGAGGTATGCTTCTTCATAGGGAATCAACACCCACACCATTGAAGGATTTTTCAAAGGAGATTCACGGTCTTCCATGAATTTGTAGAAGAGAATGGTATGGTTCGGGATATAAAAGGATATTTCCTTTTCTGGACAGTTGATATGCACTCTATATAACGAGAGCCAGTCTATTCCAATTATTGCGTCGAATTCCACTAGGGGAAGTATTACGAGATTTTCCTGAAGAATCATCCCACATATTCCAACATGAGAAGAGTCAAACACTTGGGTTTCAATGATTTCACCACTTGGTGTTTTTACATATATCTCTACTTCAAGGTTCAGGGGCTTCAATTCTATAGTTCTTGAAAACACGCAAGATATTAAGGAATGCATAGAACCAGAATCAAATAAGACTTTTTCCATTCGTGAGTGAATAGGAAGTTTACCTTGTAAGAATTCATTATCATTCTCCACCTCAGTAGTAGTGATGGCATAAGCCTTCCCTTCTTCCTTTGGCTTTAGTGGCTGCTGACGCTGATTACCCTCGAGAACTCGAGGTTTAGTGCACTGGTGTGCATAGTGCCTTAACTCCCTACAGTTGTAGCATTGAACCGTGAGTAGTTATCTCATTTCATCGGCTACATTCTTCTTCCTTTTCATGTCTTTTCGACACTCTTGAGCATAGTGCACTTCTTTCCCACACTTGAAGCATTTCCTAGTCCCTTTGAGGCAGTTCCCATTGTGCAACTTCCCACATTTTTGGCATGTGGGTCGTTTTTTTTCTTCCCACCTTTATCATTAGATCCACCAGCTTGAAACTCCATCTTTATCTTCTTATCAGCATATCCATGGGACCATTCTCCAAACTCCATCTCCACTTTGAGATCACACTGAAAAACTTCTTCATAACTACCAAAGTCTCGAATTGCAATAGCCTTTCAAAAGCATTGTTTTAATCCACTAAAGAATCTATCAATTTTGCTATCATTGTTGATAACAAAACCCGAAGCATACCTTGTGAGCCTTGTGAAATTAGATTTATAGGTTGTGAAAGATTATCCTTATTTTTTCTTGAGCTCTATGAATTCCTTCTCCATCTTCGTGCGAAGAGTTCATGGGAAATACTTATTAAGAATCATTATCTTAAAGTCTTCCCATTCCATCTCTTCAATTTCCTCTCTTGGCATGGTGTTCTTAATCAAAGACCACCTTTGATCAACTTCTCCATCTTGATGATAAATAGCTACAGTAACCTTATCCATCTCAGAACAGTGAAGTACATAAAATATCATCTCCCTGGAGTTGACCCACTATTCCGCAACTAGTGGATCAAAAGATTCACAAAACGTCGGTGGTCGTTGACGCATAAAACATTCAATAGCTAGTTGCTCCCTATTTGGTGAAGGAGGATGTTCCCCATTATTATGGTTATTATTCATAACCAGAGATAATTGGTTATGGATCGCCATGAATTTTTTAACTCCACCTCCCAAATCTTTGGGGATGTCGTTTGGGCAATCGTAGCATTGGCCCTCACATGAGTTGTTGGCTTGATTTCTCCTGGTTCCCACCATTTTTTAAAATAGAAAAGGTTAGAACAAAACATAAGTAAACAAGTAATGAATAAATTATTCATTTAATCAATTTATACCAAAAACATAACCTATGGGATCCCTATGTAAATACTCTTGTGTGCAAATTTTTACCTAATCTCATACTAGAGTTTTTCTCTAGGGTTCACTAGTCCTAATTCCCAAATTAACTAAACCTTGCCTCTAATACCAACTATAGAAACCCGACCTTTTCTTACATTACTATTAAATCATTTGAAATATAAAAAACATAATAGTCCTACACATAGAGGATCCAAAGGTTTAGTGTCTTTTGAAAACTAGGACCACACATAACAAATACAACATCAACCATAATCATTTATTTAATTTCATCTTCTCTAGATTCGTAGTGGCACTTGTCCTCTCCTTAGTAAATGTAGCCACCTGAGGATATACATCAAAAGGGGTGAGATAGAAGCCCAGTAAAAGGATAGATAATAACAATATATCATGGGGTGAGCATAATCATAACATAGCCAAATGATCATGAACATGATAGGAGCATAAATAAAAGACATGAAATGTGGAAATGAATAAAAATGAAACATCATGTCTTAGTGGTTAACTACCACACGTACATGTGAACCAAGATAGAATCTTGTTCACACATAATTTAACATTTACTCATGAGATTCATCACTTTACCCAATGCATTGGAGCGCTATATAATTCTGGGCACACCCGTCACATTTAAACATTCATATTGCACTATATAATTCTGGGCGCACCCGTCACATCATAAAATTATCATTTATCATTCATGCCACAATTAACCTATAACTTAAATTAACATAAATAACTCATTAAAAGGAATATGTTTCATCTCATAATAACACTTTGATAAACATTGGGTTCCCAAAAAAAGAGGGAACAACGTACTTGATACAAGAACCATCAACCTTGAATGAGAGGTAAACGGTGAGTTCTTAAAAGAAGTGTCCTTTTGGAAAAACTTTTGATTGATATAAACATTCATAGAAAACATTTATAT
Organism: Viscum album; assembly: GCA_963277665.1. Classification (NCBI taxonomy): domain Eukaryota; kingdom Viridiplantae; phylum Streptophyta; class Magnoliopsida; order Santalales; family Viscaceae; genus Viscum; species Viscum album. The sequence continues at coordinate 491,533,570 of OY728120.1, forward strand.
CCCAGAAAAGGTAAGATAATTTTGAAAAAATGATCTTTAATGAGTAATTATATCAAAAATGGAGTGAAAGAGGGAGAACCCGAAGGATGAATGTTGGGTTCGAGAATTTCCCCTTACCTTGTACTCGAATGCTTGCTTCTCTTTAATGTATGGTATAATTACATTATATTCATTAATTAGAAATCCAGAACCATGTGTACATTAATAGGGTTCATTCTGGTTTCCTTATGTCATATTATGTTCCTTTGGATGACTTATAGAGTTTAAAAACATTGTTCGGGGATGTTCGTTTTTATGGTTTTTCTTGGGTGGTTCACTAGTATTCTTAAATAAGAGTTTGGGTAGAACATGAGTAAACATCCAGAAATGATAGTAACATGTAATTAGTTATATTACATGAGTTAAAATTATTTTATAATGAATTATATTAGATCCATGTGGATGAATCATTAGATAAGAATTAAATGATGGCTATTTGGGTCAATTAGGGCGGTTTTTGGATCACAACGAACTTGTTTTAACTTATCACTTAGTAATATGGCCATATTTTATTTCTAGAAAAATAAATAGAACATAATAAATATAACATATACTGGTTCAACCATAAAAATTGTTTCATTACCAGATCTGAAGGTATAAATAGAAGAATAAAGCATATCGTTGTTGAAGGTGATAAATTAACACCTTACGAACAACGTTCGCTTTAATAAAATAAAAGGAAGAGGGAAAGGGGGTTGGATTATATAATATACCATTAGAATCATAAAATTAAATTATATGCATAATACTAGAGTTACAATACAATTTAGATGAATATAGGTGGAGAGAGATCATGAAATGAACCTGAACTTGAAAGGAAATTAAAGGAGAAGAGGGAGGGAAATTACCTTTAGAATCCTCCTCTTGAGAGCCTCCTTAAGGTCCTAACCTTGGACTTTTGATGAGACCAGAACCTCTTTTACGTGGGTGAGGGGCTAGGGAAGGTGTTTGGACAGATTTTAGAGAAGGGATGGAGCTTGAGAGGTGTGAGGAAATGAGGGTGTGAAGGGTGGCTTTTATAGTGGAGGGGAGAGGGGTTTCCTTAATATAAAATTCATTAGTTTATTAATTTACCCTAATACAAATAATAGTGAGTATTGAATGACCAATAATAGTAATTTTATAATTTAATCCCGAACCAAGTGGGCTTCCATCAATAGAACATCACATATGACCCTATAATTAGCTTATGTAGCTTATTTTGTAAATTGGGGTATTTCACTATTCATCAAAAATTCAAGTATCTTAGAAAAATCCAAAAAATTTACCCCAAATTTTTTTCGACGTGTATAATCGAAAAACTGAAGTCCATTTTTCAAAAATAATTTTCTAAATATTATTAATTTAATTTTTAATTTAAATCATAATTTACATAAAAAACAGTTTTTTAGATTAAAACTGATTTTATAGTGCTTTCAAAAATTACGTAGGGTCTTATAAAATTATCTAAAAACTATAAAACATTGATTCACTAATTTATGAATACATTTTAGGGAGATACATATTCTTTTAAATTAATTAATTAATTATATTTAATTATTTATGACTTACAAAATTCCAAAACGTTTACTAAGGTCAAATTGTCACCTTCTAAGATGTATAAATTTTATTTAATTATTCGGAGGTAATGTTACTCTTATGTTGAATTATTTACTATTAATATGGGTAATACTACTATTCATAATGGTATGTTTCTATTCATAAGGGTAGGTCACTATTCACCAAAAATTATTTTTGATTCATTAGACTCCAAAAATCACCTTGAAAACAACCGTGTATGTCAGATATTCAAAATTCCAAACATAGAAGTGACAAACTTATGATTAAAGGTCACTTATCACTTAGTAGTTCATTATATTGTGATTTCATGTTATTTTATGACATAAATATAAGAAGGGAATTTCCATTGAAAAACATTGGGTCGTTACATGTTCTATTCAATTACATTGAATTGTTTTATTTGACTCTATATGTACAATTATGTTACATTCATTTGTTATGTTTAATTGTTTTGAATTATATATATGAAATGATTAAATTTCTTGATGTGGGATCTATGGGACCGTGGAAGTCTTAGCTTGAGGAATTGGCATGGAATTACCATTGCGGAATAAGGTTACATCATCATCAGGATGGGATTGGCCTGGATATTATTTGTTGTTGTGATCACTGGTTAAGAGTCAGGGAAATCAATTTGATGAGATAAGGTCTTCTGGTTATAGGCATGGCCCTAGATATGAGGATACATAAACAATGAACTTGATTGACATGGCTGTAATAGCATAAAGTGATAGTTGACGTTGGTTAGGTACTAATTTGGTGATTTTTTTTATGCCCGTGATAGGAAAAGCGCCGATTGAAGTCATGAAGATATAGGATGACTCAGTGATGATGTGTTTTGACTACATGAGTTGGTAGAGTCTCGATAGTGTGTATTAAGAAATTTTTTTGGAGGTTATTTCTTTAGAAAGTCATAGTGAAGGTGAGGATCCATTGGATGATAGTGTTGAGGCAATCAGTTAGGGGCAGAGGCTCTCTTTATTGAGGTCTTGTCTGTAGACTATTTTGGAGGATGGGGGTCAGAATTCCTTAGGACATCATGATTTGATATGATGGTGATATTTCTTTGAGGAAAAATATCATAGTGCCACCAAACATAGGGCTTCCAGTTGACAAGTGCTTTCTATGAGGTGTTTGACGGACCTGTTACATTCATTTGGGATTTCCTTTAGGATGTTGGTACATTCCTGAGGCTTGAGGTGTTTGGAGCCATGCAGTTCCAGGTCACTTTATTAGAGGTGGAACTTGAGGGTTCACCTGAACTATTTTATATCAAGGGATTCCTTAGGAAGTGGGCTAAGGACCCACTCATATTTAGAGATTCTGGAATTGGATAAGGTTGTTGATGGATTCCTGGGGTCTACTGAGAACTAGTAAAGCTCTTTTTTTACTTTACTCATGTTGTGTTTTATTTATTACATTTCATACCTAATTTAACACTTATGTTGTGTATAAAGACTATGGTGGTGTGATACTAAGAATCATTCTCACACTTGACACAAGCCCCTTTGGATTCATGTTGACTTTATGATTTTTCATTCAGGTAATGGTTTAGGATCTAGGTGTAGATCCTAGTATCAATTTGGCATGGGATGTTGGCAAGGGACATTAAGGTCCTTTCCAATATAGGGCTTACTCTTGTGTTTTTCATTTCTTTTACTTTTATGTATTAGCATGCTTATGATATATGTATAGTACTACTGAGGTTATCCATTGGATACAATTTTTAGATACTGATATGTATGCCCGATTATAAATGCATGATCTCTTTTAAATTGCAATAAGTTTTATGGTTGGTCAGTTATTTATTTCTGTTTTTTAGTTATGCTTCCACTATTGTATATTATGGATTTTTCTTCCTCCATTGGGGGGCCTAGTTCGAGTCTATTGAGTTTTTTTCATCTATTTTATGTTATTTATGTATAAATATTTACTTGGATGTTACTATATCTTTGTTTTGAGTGTATAGAAACACTGATATCCCTTACTACACCCTCACTACAAGCTGACCACCTTTTTCATTTGGGGATGTACTTTTAAGGCCAATGGATCCCAACTTGATAACACTTTTTTGGTGGAGAGTTAGGTTTTTCATGCTACATTATTCATGCTGAAAGGATTAAAAAATTACTCATAGTGGATGCAAAAATATCTGAATGTATTCTTCAGTATATCCTTACTCGTATTCACATCTGGTGATAGCTTGATCGGAGGTCAATATTTGAGAACAATTACTTCCCTTTAAATGAATCAAATAGGTTATTGATACTTGGTAGTTGATAGTTATTATTCATGGTACGTTGGTTTATGTGCCAGTAATCAAAACATAACCTCAATATCCCATCCGCCTTCTTAAAAAATAGTCTCGTGACATCTTATGAGGAAACACTGGGTCTCACAAATCCCATCATCAGAAAGTAATTTAAATAAAAAATAAAAAAATGAACCTCTACATGAGCGATTCAACATGATGTTGTAGATATTAGAGATATCCCATGGTGTAAGTCAAAGATAAATTCTATCTCTTAGTGGGGATGTAATCATGTAATATCCTTAGGAAATATGTCTTTTAAATTTTCTACCACCACCAAAATGTGATAGCCAAATGAATCCACCACTCTAAGAATCATTATATCCAAATGGAGAGTAATAATTTTCAATATTCTATGCTTGATTCTGGCCTTCTATTATAGGGTTTCCTTTTCACCCATAAAAGAAACACACCCCATCACGACGCACACACACACACAATGTATCCTCAACCTATAATAGTCAATATGGGAATGAACTTTGGATATCGATTCCACACCTAAAATGAAATAATAAGGACTCATAACTTCTAAAAAGAGAACCCCCCATAAGCTCTCACATACATGTTTCAGATCACAATATCAAAAAAAGTGTGAAATTGTCATGTCACCGCAAGTTGGAGCCTCTAAGTGCAAGGGTCGAGCCAAATTCACAACCAAAGCCTTCATGTCTTGTACCAAATATTTAGTAAGAATCGAATAAATCACAACTATTTCTATTAGTATTGTACATAATTTATAAAATGAATAAATCATACCTTGAATCATTGTTGGGGTGTTGGGGTCATATGACTCTATTGAATACATCATTCCTTATCTATGAACACCATATCCCTAATCAGGGTGTGGACCACCTGGGGTTGGTGGTGGTGATAATTCAAATCTCTAGGCACACATGACTTGTATACCACCCCCTATCCTATATCAACCACCCTATAGACTGTGATGATCCTACCTCTCTCTATGACAAGGTGGTCCCTCAACCTTCTCCCAACCAGCTAGATGATGTTTCAGAAAATACCATGCAAGATGTCCTTGTCCATCATAAGAGAAATGATACCTCTGCCTCGACTGATTTGAGCCATCATGAGAGTCGTATTACATGGATTCTATGTCCACATATCTTCTACTAAATACTCTTACATGAGTAGAACCCTGTGAATACCATCTTTTACCTACTTCCATGGTCTTAGTTCCTAGGTTTCCGCTACTAGAACACACTATAAACATCTACTCTTTCAGTAAGCTCTCCTATATTAAGGATCACTTTAGAACTCCATCATAATTGTGAAATCAAAAAGATTTCACTGAAGCCTTGGATTATCAACATAAAATCTAGTAACTATTTTCCAATTTAATTAATTTATCTTTACCCAAATATATGGAGTATCGTGATGGATCTGTAAACCTCACCAAATTCTCTAATATGGTATTAGTGCATTTTTGTTGGTACATAAGCTATTGGATGTGCACTGATCACAACATGGATAGATAAAACTTCTCCATAGAGATACAATTACGGTTTGAGTAATAGAGAGTTGGCTCGTCACACATCTGAGCAACAAAACAGTACCATTTCTCAGCTTATCCGAGAAGAAAACTCACTATGATGACTTCCATGTGATATGAAAGGATCCTGATAGGGAAAAAACATGAGTGACTACCTCTATATTGTACTCATCCACCTGGGGCTCTAGATTACCCTGAATCCTGAGAGTCCTCTGCTTTTGGAACCCATGAAGAACACCCATCCTATGTTCATTCCTTGATGGTAGTGCCAATACTAACAACTACTCAATTGGTTGTTATATAACTTTTAAAAACATTACGATATTATCTACGATATAGTCCCTCGAATTAAATCCACTTCAATTGGAGGATCATCCTCCTGAATTAGTAGTGTAATTATTGATGGATTTATTCATGGAGAAATACTGAAATAATTACGATTTAGAATAGTAAAATATTATATTTGGGGAGATGAATCAAGAGGGACATGGAAACCCCAACCCATTCCTATACAATGAAAATTCCAATTTCCCCTAAAACTAATGTATACATGTACCAATTACAAAGGAAGTTGATTAGATTCTTGGTGTATGGTAACATCGGCTACCACAACAACACTAGATTCCCTAGCCTGAAATCCAAAAAGGAAACACGTAACATTTTTTCCATAAAAAATATCACTGACTCCAATCCCATCATAGAACTGAAAACATTGAAGAAACTCTATCAAATATTAATCTATAGAGCCCCAATTCCTGACAATCCCAAGACAATTTCTATTATGATAGAGGCCAGTGACTGGAAAAAACTAGTATTATCATACATATGGAATGCTTTATCCTTATTTACCGGTACACTTTTACACATATCCAAGAACATATAATGGACAAATGTAAAACAATTGAAACCATCGCATGAATACATCTATATTCCCACAATTAGTGTATTATAATAAAGTACAGAATGTGATAAAAGGGCCAAATATAAGCCCAACCAAATACTAAAGATTCCAATCTACTAAAATGGTGGGAAATACTATCAAACAGAACAACATAAAAAATACCTTGATCTTTATAGATCAAGTTATGCTCCACCAACTCCCTATACTCCCTAAAAATCATCAAGTGGTCAATAGTCTACATAAGACATGACATGTGTGGGAAGACCCCATATAGGGTTGAGCATAACAATACCCAGTAAGACACCCTAATAAAATAAACACACATCACCCAGAATAGTAATCTCATAACTAGGACGTAGAAATAAAATGAAAAAATATAGATATAGTTAGGAAGGACACCACACCTATAGGATGTCTCAACCAAACTATAAGATAGATGATTCTACTTGATTAAATGATTGTTCAGGTAGAAAAAACTGCATGAGCCATGCTATCACTATAGAAACTCATGAAAGAGTTCATGATCAGTTGGACTCACCACCAAAAACTCACTGGCCTCTTTAGGTCTTGATACTCAAGTTAGAGATCACACCCAAGACTATTGGGGGACAATATTAATCCAATTTGGATCAACCCACTTTGTAGGGAATAATATTATAATGATACCACAAACCCTATTAAAATTTCCTACAAGATGGGTGATCAAAACTCTACTCAAGGAGGTAATGCTAATTTGACTATCCTAACCTAGGGTATAAGAAGGATTGATAGAGGATCATGCACCATTCTCAAAAAGGGACACCATAAACACTATCTGAGAATAATCCTCCATAGGGCTTCACAATCTATATATATGTACAAAATTCTACCCTATACCCTCGAGTGGATACACTAAGGGAATAGATAAAATAGATAATGGTCAAAAATGATGAAATGAAGGGGTATATGAACCCTCAAAGGTGGTACATGACATGTACTATAGAGTACACGATGTGTCTAGCCAACCCCTCATTTTACTTTGTGACCACCCCACATGTCAAGTAATCTTAAAAAATAAATTGTATATAAGTAAGTATACAAGACATGTAGTGGTCTGTTGGAACCCTTACCGTGCCATATATCTATCACCATGTACTTCTGGCCATGCTTGTGTACAAACTTGTGTACACCTGGACTTACCCATGAACACATAGACGTGTCCAAGTGCATTACACATCCCATGTACAATGCTCATGTCCATGTACCCCATCCAGAACATTCTCATGTACCCTATGAGGGATATGATGAGTCTCAAGCATGTTTCACATGGAGTGTGACCAATACCACATTGAATGTGATATTTTCACTTTTAAAAACCTTAAAACCTCCCAAAAGGTCACACATGGAATTTATATCAAGATTATACACCGTGTAACTCAAGATTTTCCATAACATTCAAATTATTTTCCATGACACTGTCTACACATTAACTACCATGATTAATTTCTGGAATCCCAAATCTAAGGAAGGTCTTTTCCTGCCTTCATTGATCATGAGTTTATAGGATTCAAATTCTCTTAGAAAACACCACGCTTGATCCACATGTCACAACCATGTATCAAAATGGGAAGAACATTAACCCATCGTTCGATCTGGTTCACAATAGATTATCCTCTATCACCACACCTCGATTACACCCGTAATCAATAACTAATACCTGGGTGTTGACCTATTTGTCCAAATAATGGTCATGCGATGACCATATTGTTGATATTTTTCAAAATGTGGTCAAAATGAATTTCCCATGTCGCAAATGTGAGGAAAAATGGAAAAAATATAAAGAAACCAAACCCAAGGAATGACCCTCAGACTTTTTTATTTCTTCCTTAGTCTATTTTTTGAAGAATTAGATGAATTATGTGGGAAATAATAGACAAATATCCAATAAACTCTAAATAAAATCAATAATCGATGTATGAATCAATTTTGTTCATGGAATTGATCCATGTTCATATGGGATAAAATAAATGGATGGAATCACAAATAGAAAACATCCTTCCATGATTTTGGATCAATCACCGATGAAAAATGGTGTTGAGTTTCCATTTTTGGTGAGATCCATGAATTCTAATGGCCCAGTAAACAAAAATTTCAATTTGATCGAATGTTATCCACCAGGAATGCTCTCCTCCAATGATCCTCTAGAACACTAGGGTTTAGCATCCAACCCTAAGATATTATCATAACCATATATTTATATACTAAATTATGTGGTTGTGTCAACATAATAAAATAAATACATAAATAACTTTATTTTATTTTTTACTCCCCTGAAGACTTACAAAACTACCAACACTGGAAATGATTATGTCATGCCTAGGGTAATTATCATACAGTAAAATCAATGAAGTGCTCATATTTGAGATCTAGGACTCTATTTAATAGTTATTCAAATTTTTAGTAAAAATTCATGTGCGTGATATTAATATTTTTCGTATTTTTCAAATATCAGTTCTGGGCACACTGAGCCTCAGATTCTCACTCTGTATCAGCACATAGTTCGTAAAATAATTTATATTACATTAATAATTAATACATAGAAATATTAGTTTTATTAAAAATATTCCTGTATACATTTTCATCATTCATTTTAAATAAAATGGTTTCTTTGTGATGTGTACAGGTTTTTAATTATTAAATTCAATTTTTAAACGAAAAGGGTAGTTTGACATCCAAATATGTTTTTATTTTAAAGTATTTTTGGAATGATTTATTATGAAAAGTGTATGACTGTTTTTTTATTAATAATTTGGTAAATGATAATTATATGTGAAAAAATGATCTAATATAAGTTTTATGAATGGTTGAGACCCATTATATATCATGGGTGAGACCGATATATATTATACATTGGGTGCCCATAGATAGTTCCAGGTGAGTCTGTTATAGATTTGTGTGTACCTAGATTTCATTCCAATGTATTAGGTAATGTACCCTATATTTCATGGGAATAAGGAGGGTGTTACTAAAGGGTTTCTCATATGGATTAAATTTGGCTCCAGTTTTTCTGATAGGGTTTAAAAGGGGTTATAAATGTGAAGCTATAGGTTTCCCAAAAGGGCTTCTATTTGTGTTTTCATGAGTTTTAATGTTTTTGTTTACGAAAAAAGTGTGTGTGAATTTTAGATGGAAATTATTAATTTCATCATATGAAAGATAATTGAGATAAATTAAAATTTTTCTAGATTTTAATGATTTTCATTGGACTAACGGTTATTTTTAAAAAAAGGTGGGGCTTTGGTCAAACAACCAAATAAAATATTATTTCAAAAAAGAGAAATTACAAAATACTAAAATATGGGACCATATTACAGTATTTAACATGAATAGGAAGCAAGGAGTCTGGTATCTCCTAGATCGAGGTTATGTCATGCGCAACCCCTTTATTTGCGAGTCCATCTGCATCCATATTCGCCTCATGATAGGTTCGGGTTATAATGTGGTTGATACATTAGAGATAATGTAGACAATTCATCAATTGTGTAGTAATCACCCATAAAAGATGAACCACCCCATTCCCAATTTCATGCACTATAGTAGTAGAATCACATTTAATCCATAAGTTTTTTCAACCATTGTGCATATAGAAAGAAATGGCATGGATCACACCCATCATTTAGGCTTCCATGGAGGTTACAATGCAATAGCCTCTAAAAAAGCACCCAACGATCTGAAGATTGTCCTAATTCTTGAAAACTATAAACCTAAATGATATTTGGGAATTAAATAAAGGGAATTACAATCTATGGTCACTAGATTATGTAATTATTAAGGATAGGTATTTATATTTTGTATCAGTGTAGGGTTTAGAAAACATTAGAGATTAAGATATTTTCATGAAAAGTTATCTTAAGACTTATAAACATAATCACCATCTTACATTTTTATAGTTGATCTTGAATTCAATGTCTTAGACATAGTGATTGAGCTTTTAAGTGGTACATGGCAAATATGATTAATATTCTTTTCAGAGAAGCTTATAGTAATAAAAACCCTATATTTAGGGAAGGTTTTATTGAAAATATTTTTTTGGAAGAATTACCTTTTCATTTTGATGAAATAGGTTTAATAGTATGGATAATCATTATGATTTATGTGTTCTATACATTTCAGGTAATTATGATTTGTTGTAATTTGGGAACATATGTTTTATTAAAAGTTATTTAGTGATCAATGCTATTTAAAAATAAGATCACTATAATTTTTGGATACATTATTGGATTAAGGTAAATAGAATATTATTGGATTTTATTGGAGAAATGATGGATGAATTATATTTTGGATGAATATTGGATTTTATTCTATATTTATGTCGATTATGGTTATTTATGGAGTTCAATAACATATCATAGAAATTATTTGATTTGGGAAATTACATTTTGGAATGATACAATAGGATTGGTTGATATTATTTAGAGATAAACAATAAATTTATCTTAGAAGACTATGTGATTAAATCCTTCTGTTTTTTGGGTCTCAATATTAGTTAGAAAAATGTTTGAGGAATTTTACATATTAATATTTATTTAGTGATCTATGATGAGTTTTATGTATTATTTTTGAATTTTTTAGGTTAAATTAGCTTTTCTTAGTTTTAAGGTTAATTAATTGGAAAAATTATCTTATCTTGTTTTAACCATTTTGGTTTAGGTTAATCTATTAATATTGGAGGAATATATTTTTATCCTTTTAGTGGTTTTTTTATCCTAAAACATTGATTCTATTTATTTAGTCATGAAAAATATTCATTTAGAATACTCATCATTTGGAGAAAAAGATGAGTTTGTGGTGAATGTTTATTAAATATTGGAACATTAATTATCAAGTAAGTATATTTAATTATGTTTTTTCTATAGGTAGTAATATTATTCCATAAATTTAGTAAATGTATTTTGAAACAGAATATTTTTTTGTTTAATTTTATTGTTGACAAATCAATGGATTTTTAACTAATCACAGATTTAGGTTTTTATGATGGTTTACTTTCACATGATCATGTTCTCTATCACTCTTTATCAGTCTATGGTATTTATTCGTCTCTTCCAAATCCATGTTTCCACATCCCAATTATGTCCTACTACTGCGAAAACTAGAATGTGTTATTCAATATGACCATAAAAATTCCATTTTTTCACCAATCAAGTGGAAGTTTTATTAATCCTTTTATGATATGGGATTTCAAACAAGGTATTTTGAATAGTCAGACCCCTGTTACTGTGGTTGAGTTCAAAATTATGAGAATGAAATTTCAAGGAAAGGGGTAGGGGAGAGAATTTAACAACCCATGTAATGACAGGATAATTCATTTTAATTTATATTATAATTCTTGAATTGTGTATTAATATTCATTAGAAATATATTATGTAAATCTTAAAATAAAAAAGGAAATTATTTTTTAAACTCATTTCTTATAATATTTTATTTAAAAATGTAAATTTTAAATAATAGAATTTTAATTTAGTAAAAATAATTTCAGTTTAAAATTTATCTTTTCAAAATTGATATTAGGTTAAATTTTACATAATTTTATGAAAACAATTATTTTTCAAGGAATAGTAAAACAATTTTTTTATTAAAAACTATATTTCATTTCAAATTATTTACATATTAAAATTATGATTTGGATTCATTTGAAATTTTATGTAGTTTATTTTTATTTAGAATAATCCAATTAAGGTCTTTTAAAAGTATTTTATTCTTGAATTTAGAATAAAAACATTTTATATTTTAAAATATCATTATTATGAAAAACATTTTTCGTTTCATTTTTCCAGATTAATGTTAAATATAATTATCCAAAAAAAATTTAATTTTGAAACATGGATTCCATATTTTTAATCATTGTTTATAAATTTAGTAAATATAACCATTTTATTTTTTGAAACATTGAATAAGAACCTTTTTAATTTTTTATTACCATGATAACGGGTAAATATAAAATGATAAGAACTATTAAATGTCTGAACAACTTACCTAAATCTGTTTGAATGAATATACCTCTACTATAACCATAAAAGTGTTAATTTTCTAACTTTCTGGGGCCACTTTGATAATATTATTACCTTTCTATTATTTTATTTAATGAAATTTCAAACTGGTAAAACTCTTTTATTAATAAGTGCAATATTGTTATGATTGTGTTATCTAGATGGTATGTCAAAACATAAATGGTATTTTAAAAGATAAAATATTAATATTAATTATGGTAAATTATTTTTAGTTTTTTTTAATAAATTAATAGCTTAAATTCTTACACATCACTGAGGAATTAATATTCCAATTAATGAAAAAAATAAAATAATTGTTATTAAAAAATAAATAAATGTAGTATGAGATAAATAATGTGATAAAAGTATATTCTATATTTATTTCGAATGTTAGGGACATTCTAAAATAATTGGTTCTAATTTTAAGTGTTATCTTGATATTATTAAAGTCAATGTAATAAATTGTTCTAAAAAATTACATTATGGATATGTTTTTTTAAATAATATTTTATAAGATGATATAAAATTCATAAAATAATAAATTATTCATATTTATTATGATAAGGATTAAAATATCTAGCATCGTATATTTATGGGTCTTTTTTGATTTTGTAATAAATATATTAACTCTCAAATAGTAAAAAATACATGTTGTCATGATAAGAGTCAAAGGGGCTAAATAAGTGTTAAACCAAACAATATCAATATAAATATAATAGAAAATTTTATAATTTTTATTTTACAATATTATTTATACCCATAATAATATTTAATTATAATAAAATCTCTTAGTAATGATTTTTAATTTGAAAATAATATATATTAATTTAATATATTGAGGAATACCAAGAGTGCCCCTCATATTTCTTATAAATGGGAAGCACTTCTTCTCATTTCATAACACTTCAAAACCTGTTTGGTTCATCCAATCCCCACCCAAATACATTGAATAGTAAATCCCCACATTATAGAGGTATTTTTTGGCTGAATACCAACAGTATATTTTATAAGTGTTTAATAGAATGAGGTTTTACAAAGAAGTGGTACCGTTTTTATCGGCATGTTTTAGTTTTTTAATTCTTCCACACCCATAAAAAATCATCAAACATGATAAAATAATAAATAAAGTTTCCAAAATATTTGGATAAATTATTATATCAGTTTAATTACCTATATGCTTCTCTACTTTTGTCAAATAATAAAAGAATCCCGCATTTGTGTGTACAAAGGTCTATCGCCTCATGAACTGATGTAATTCATTTTCCATCATCATATTTCATGAATAGTTATAATGATTGAGTTAATGTTTATATATAATATTCATTAAATATTTATCATTATTAGATTATAATATATCATTTATTTTTCATACCATTTCATGTATTAAAAAATGATAATGTCGTTCATAGGTACGTGGAGACTACCACCACCACAAATCAATGTTATTCTTTTCTCATCACTACATCACATGTATGATATATGTAAGTATATTTTAAAATAACAAATATGTTTATTGTATTTTTATCATTATTTAATGACATAAAATACTTAATTTTATCCGTAATTTTATTCAAAAAAATGATATTTTACTCATGCATACAAAAGTCCAAACGTATCTATGATTGTAATGTAGATCATTTTTCATAAAAATATTTAATGGTTGGAATTAAAATTATAATTTATATATAAAAAAGATAATTATTTCATGTTTTTATTATGCATATGGTGTAATAATGATCTCTCTGACCATAGTCAATCGACCAAAGTCATTTTGGACTTAAGTATTGAATATTGTCAAAACATACAATGTGAGCATAAATGAATATGTATTTGTATATAAAATGGTAATAAGTGATATAAAATGAATAATTAATTTGAAATATGTTATTTAGAAAATATAAAATTAATAACATTTTATTATTCATGAATATAAAGGACATACATGATGAATCAAACTCAAGGTAGGGGACTTTATTTTAAAAATTATCTTCTTAACGTTTTCAATAAAACTATATTTTAATTCGATATAAATATTTTAAAAAAATTATTTTAATATGGTATTTATTATTACTATAAAATTTTTATTGTTTTTTTATCCAGGTTTTAATTTTTATAAAATGGTGTGAAATGAACCTTTCTTCGTTTTCCAAACGATGTACTTTGTGTCTTTTCTAACAAAAATATGGAAGCAATGTTTTTTTTAACTTATATGGAATTAGATTATTTTAATAATTTCATGATTCCTTAATATTTTGATGTCTCCTTTTTAATTTTTATTATGGTTTTTAAAGATAATTTTTCTTTATGATGGGCATACTTTTTCAATTTTGAAATATCATTCTAAAATAAATGGGTATTTTGATATCTAAATGTATTTTTATTTTAATTATTTTTTCGTTGTATTTATGATGAAAAGTGAAAGATTAAAATTTTTTTCATGATCTATTAATTAACCATTATATGTGAAATTGAAGAACCTAATAAAGTTTATACAATGGGTTAATCCTCATTATAGATAGTAAGTGATTTCAAAACAGTTTATATTTTTGGTGCACCCATATAGCATCGGGTGAGCCTGTTATAGCTTTGGGTGTTCCTAGATAGGACTACAATGAATTGCGTAATGTAATATTTTGTATGGAGGAAGGAGGGAGTTACCAATTTTTTTCTCCAAAGGATTTATCAAAGCATTAATTATTTCTAACACTGGTTTTAAAAGTGTTATAAATTTGATTCTCTATGTTTCCAAAAATTGTTTTTATTTTCTGGCCATGAGTTTTAATTTTTATATTTAAGAAAAAAATATATGTGATTTATATCTGAAAATTATCTATTTTATACTCTCATATTACTTTGGTATAAAGTTAAAATTTTTCTTGGATTTCATGTTTTTCACTGAAAAAACATTTTTCTTCTTTTTTATGTACTATAATGAGCTTTTTGTGTTCATACCACCTTTTAAAATGTTTTACACTAGGATATAATTATGAATCTGGAGAAATATTATGTTAAGATCAAAATTTGGAAGTTATTTACTAAAAAGAAGACATCTTGTTGTTGAAGAATGAATATTGAGTGTACTTGTCCAGTTGTAATGTATGAGTTTAATACGTATGCATTTTTCGTAATTCTGTAAAAATATAATTCTAAAGATATTTGGCAATAAAAAAAAGAAAATTCTAGTATAAAATCACTATAATATGTAATTATTAAGGTTGTGTCTTTATAAATTCTATCCTGATTATTTATTTTAATTGTTTATGATGTGATTTATTAGAGGAAATATTTACATTTTATATGCAATTGTTTCCTCATAAATTTTTACATTGATAATGTATTGAGTTTTTATTGTCCCCTTTCTTATGAGGAATTAATTGGATGTATTATGTGATGAGTGGGGCCTATTATAAACCCTTTATACATTGGCAGGTATCATTAGAAATGCTATATTGGGTTTTTGGCTGAGGTCTTACCAATTTTTGTAAGTTGTCTTGGCATGAATCCTTGATGATATGTCTATGATGCTTGAAATTATGAATCCGATCATGATGAGATTAGTTATTATTTTCCATGTGATTATTTAAATCATTTTCATATCCCTGGAAAATTTTTAATCTCACTTGATTAGTAAAATAGAAATATTTTATCAACATTTATTCCTCCCATATTAATGTTTACACTCTATTTATTGGTTTAATGATTTTTTTTGGTTATGTATGTCACCATATTGATGATTCCTTATTTATTCATTAAAAATTAATCAATATTTAACCCTTACGTAGAATCTGAGCTCACGCGTTTTTTTTATTTTCATTCCCCATTATATGAATAAAGAATCTTTAAATGAGTTCAAGGATGAAGAATGTAATGCCTCGACCCCAGTTACCCAGAGTCGGTGCATTATTACATAACATTGGCATGATCACAAGAAAGATCAAATCTCGAACGACCGATTGGTTCAGTAGCCTGGAAACACTAGATATATTCATAATGTTTTACATTACATCATAAGGTGAAAAACTACTACAACAACATAGTCTCCATATCCCACACTCATATCCCCACATACTATCTCTATAGGTCATTCATAAATTACTTCTTCACATCCTGGGAAAAAATAAAACATAGAAAAGGGGTGAGCTCAAATGCCTAGTAAGGATAACAATGTAGTGGAAACTTTCATAAATAAGAATAAACATTTAAGGCAATGTATAAATAAAACAAAATCCTTTTAAACTTGAATTTCAACATAGTATGGAAAATATAAAATGAAATAATGCCATTTACTTATTCACATGGATATTCTACTAATTGAATAATCACATGCAATATCAATTACCACTTTCATAATGATGGAATGCATAATGCCATACTATCATAACCACATAGCCAAGGCCTCGTGCCAAGACTACAAATAATATTTTTCCAAGGCCTTGTGCCAAGACACTAGTTTGTCTCATGAGACCTACCGATGCATCGAGGAGCTATTGTGGGCTCCACCCGTCACATATTAAGTCCAATGCATTCCCATATGAAAAGGTTTAAACATAACAGAAACATTCGTATTAAAACTAGCATACGAAATGTCAATAATTTCACCATAAACTATGAATGGTATAAAAATAGCACATCCACAGTCAAACATATCACAAAACCTTCAATACAATATAGAAGTTTTGTATCATAATAAATCAACTTCAAATAAGCGTAAAATCCATCAAAGGATGTTGACATAGATGAAATCAAAACTCTTTTTATAGAAATATCTATTTCTATTTTGAAACCATTTAAGAGTCATATATTTATAAAATAAAACATTTTCTTTGAAAATATTCATATAATCTTGTAAGGGAAGCTTCAACGATTTTATAACTGCAGAAAATAACCGCACCCACCGTATAAGTTTAAAAAAACATTCTTACCTTAATTTTGTCGAAAGGTTAAAAAGCACATTGTTTAGAAAACCACAGAAATATTCCTTTATAAACCACTTATAAAAAGTCAAACAAGGGTATAAATTACTTTAACACATATTCTTGTAAATAGTAAAAATGTTTTGAAATACATTTTTAAGAAACATGAATGTGGATGATAAAGAGATCCCAGTAGATTATTACGTATAAACGACCTCAGATAATGAAGAGATTGTGAAATAAACCCTTACCTTGTACTTTTCATTGGTCGGGGTAGTTTAACCTCCTTTATAATGGTGAAATAATTTTTATTAAATTATACATGAATCATATACATTAATATGATATCATATATGATCTTTTAACATTGATTTTTTAATAATATCTTAGTATTATCGTTGTTTCGGGTGTTAACTTACTCATTTATTTTTATATGTTTTGTTACGTAAGTCATGTTTTTAATGGATAGGTTGTATATTAATCATATATAGAATGATATAAAGTCCTTAGATACTATTATTAATCATAAAATAAGAGTTATACTTTAATGGATACGATAGAGAATGAATCTCATCGCGTTCGTGGAGACGGTAGTCCATACGTACGCACGAGCGACAATATCATTCTTCTGATATTAAAATAATATATAATTGGATAATATATAATATATACAGAATCATTATCATGTTATATTTATTATTTACATGAGTTACACATCATTATTATACCCATCCAAATAATAATATATTGAATAACAATTACACCACGACGTGGAGACGGTAAGCCATACGTACGCACGTATGGTGACATGTTATTCCAAGGGTGGATAGAATACTGAATATGGTTGTACCATATTTATAATAACATCACAGTATATATAAGATACTGGAGTTATTATTTTAGAATGGTAATAACAAATAAAGAAGAAGTGGAAGAAGAAATGAATTTGAAAAAGGGTGGTGAAAACAATACCTCTTCTTCGGGTTCTTCCTTTTGATTTGATCAAAAGGGCTCCATAGGTTGGCTTTATGAACAAACTAAGGCCTCTAGGTTGTAGTGAGGGAAGTTTAGAGAGTATTTGGGAAGAGGTTGGCCGAACCAAAAGGCTTTGAAGGTGTGAAGAAATGAGGAGGAGTGCCCTTTTATAAGAGGAGTGAGGGGCACCTTTGGAAAAGCTAGAAATTTTAATTTATAATAAATTCATATTCGGTTTCTATTGGCTCCAAATTTTATTATTAAAAGTTTAAGGTGGGGATAGGTCGAAAAACATTCAACCAATAGAATTTATACAGGTTTGGGTTACTATATTAACCTTATATTTTAGTTTTAACTCTTAGTTAATTAGTTTCACATTTACCATGTCACTTTGAATTTTTATATTATATAGTTAATAAACTTACTATAAACATCCAAAAGACCCCCAAGTGGTCCATTAATGATACACCTATCATGATATAAGTCTCTTGGCCTATCCTTAGATTTTTAGGAATTTAATATCAATTAATAATATAATATTTGTTTTAAAAACTCTTTATGTCAATTTTGACACTATTCAATAGTTGATTTTTTTGAAACTTATAACAGAATTAATAATTCAAAAAAAGTAAATTAAATCAATCCTAATATGTCATATTATCCTAGAAAATTATTTTAATTCATTAAAAGTCTTCAATTATATTTATTTGGGTATTTATAATATCAATTATTTTAATTTTTCACTGTTATGGTAATTACTGCATCATCATTGTGTCATATATAAATTATATTATATCATATCTAAAAATTATAAATAAAATATCATTATGTAGGAAATATTTTTATCTTTATAATTAATATTTATAGTCGAAACTCCAACATATATACTCCTATGTAAAAAATTTTGTTTCTAAAAGATATATGCTTGTGTCATTTTTTGTATTCATTTTAACTTAATTAAAATAATGTGTCCCTATCACTTACAAGTGACACCATGGGGTCCCAAAATCGACCCAAAGAGGCCCATGGTCGGACATGTATCCACCAATAAGGTTAGTACATGTTTTAGGTTAATTTAGTATTATTATAATAATATTTGTTTAACCCTTATTTACTGGATTTACCCTTAACCATGGTAAATAAAATATTTACCGCAGTAATTATTCAAAATGTCTAAAAATAAAAGTTACCTATTTACACAATTTGAACATCCCGATTCTAAATATGGAATCCATTTTTCCAAATTCAAAACACAGAAGTGGCAGAAATTAATTTAAAATTAATTCCCGTTGTTAAAACAAAAAGCGTGTTTTTAAGTGATAATAACTATCAAAAGATTGACACTTGTTTATGTCCGGTTTAATTGTAAAATTATGTACAATGACAAAAATTGAAATAAATGGTAAAAATATATTCTAAATATACTTCAAAACCACTCAAATTCATAATTTATCAATATAAATTATTTCGATTAAAAAAGTTCCTTTTAATTAAAAATTAGTAATTTTCACAATTCATCAAAATATAAGTGTTATCCGAAAAGTTCCAAAATTTCACCCTATGCTAAATTCGATATTCCGAGTCCAAAAATGAAGTCGATTTTGAAATATTAAATATATATAATTTCAAAAATTAGGTATTACTATTCATAACGGCTAGTTTGATTGGTTGTGGTGTGTTAGAACTCGATGTTGCGTACAACACACGCTATCACATTATTCAAAGAGAAACGTACCGTAGAAGCTTGGGGTGTAACATTCTCTCCTCCTTTAAATAATTTCGTCCTCGAAATTTCCAGAATACTACCGCATGAAAAGACTCTGGTGGTTCTTCATCATATGTTCCTCGGGTTCCCACGTTGCCTCTTCCATTTTATGGTTTCTCCACAAAACTTTTACCAGACGCGTCGTCCGGTTTCTCAGCACTTGTTCTCTCTTATCAAGAATTCTGACAGGCTCTTCACAATAAGACAAATCAGGTTCCAGTTCTAATTCCTCGTAGGTGAGTACATGCATTGGGTCAGGCATGCATTTTTTCAATAGAGATACGTGGAACACATCGTGAACTTTGGAGAGACTTGGCGGCATTTCCAATCAATAAGCGACAACCCCAATTTGTTCTAGAATTTCAAAAGGTCTGATGTACCTGGAACTCAATTTACCTTTTTACCAAAACGTATGACTACCTTCCATGGAGATACCTTCAGGAAAACATGATCTCTGACTTGAAATTCCAAATCCTTCCTTCGATTATCGGCATATCTCTTTTTCCTACATTGAGCTGCTTTGATGTGATTTTGGATTACCATAACCTTTCCCATTGTTTCCTCCACCAGTTCTAGACCTACAAGTTTTCTTTCACCAACGTCATCCCAATAGGTTGGTGTGCGACATCTCTTTCTGTATAACGCTTCATATGGTGCCATCTGAATACTCGAATGGAAGCTATTGTTATAGGAAAATTCAACCAAAGGTAAATATTGATCCCACATACCCTGAAAGTCAAGTGAACAAGATCTCAGAATGTCTTCTAAGGTTTGAAAAGTCCGTTCTGATTGTCCGTCTGTCTGAGGGTGGTAGGCAGTGCTCAAATGAAGTTCAGTATCCAGGGATTTCTGAATACTCTTCTAGAATCCTGAAGTAAAATGGGGATCACGATCAAAAACAATCGATAGGGGTACTTCATGAAGTCCCACAACTTCATTAATATATAGTCTTGCAAGACGTTCTAGTGGTATATCTTTTCTTATAGCAAGAAAATGTGCTGACTTGGTAAGATGACCAACAATAACCCATATTGCATCATTCCTTCTAGGAGTCTTTGGTAGCCCCATGAAAAAGTCCATCGTAATATTTTCCCATTTCCACTCCGGTATGGGAAGAGGTTGCATGACTCCTCCAGGATGTTGCCTTCCAGCATTCACTTGTTGAAAAACCATACATCTTGACACAAAATCAGCAATCTCCTTCTTCATGTTGTCCCACCAAAAATGTTCCTTAAAATCCCTATACATTTTGGTGCTCCTAGGGTGTATAGAGAAATTGGAACAATGAGAATCATCCAGCAATTCCCTTTTTAGATCAATTATATCGGGAACACAAAGCCTCTTCCCGAATTTCAAAATTCCATCTTCATACACAAAGTCTCTCAATCTCCCATCCTTCACAGCTTTAATCTTCTTTTGAAATTATTCATCATCGATCTGAGAACTCTTCATTCTTTATAGTAAAGATGGTTTGGAAACCATTTTAAAAAGCATTGATGTTTCACCTTCCCTGGTTATTCCCATGTCCATCTTCACTAGATCCACGAAAATTGGATCCCTTTCAATTCTCATATTGTTCAAAACTCCATGGTCTTTTCTGCTCAAAGTATCTTCCACCTTGTTTGCCTTCCCTGGGTGGTAGTGTATCGTACAATCATAATCCTTGAGTAATTCAATCCATCTCCTTTGCCTCATGTTGAGTTCTTTTTGGGAGAAAATATACATCAAACTCTTGTGATCAGTATAAATCTCACATTTTTCACCATAGAGGTAGTGCCTCCATATCTTCAAAGCAAAGATCACAGATGCTAACTCGAGATCATGAGTAGGGTAGTTTTGTTTATGAATTTTCAACTGTCGTGATGCATAGGCAATAACCCTATCATTCTGCATAAGGACACAACCAAGTCCTTTCTTCAATGCATCCCTATAAATAACGAACCCATCATTCCCCGATGGTAGATTCAATATAGGTGCATTGACTAATCTTCTCTTCAGTTCTTCAATACATTCTTCACACTCTTTTTTCCAAACAAATTTAACCCCTATACGTGTGATCTTCGTTAATGGGTTAGCCAATCGGGCAAAATTCTGGGTGAAACGTCGATAATAATCTACCAAACCAATAAAACTACATACCTCAGTTATATTCGTTGGTGCTGGCCATTCATGGATTGCCTTGGAATTAGAAGGATCAACAGGGATTCCATCTTTAGAGACAATATGTCCAAGAAAAGAAATCTCATGAAGCCAGAATTCACACTTGCTAATCATTCCATATAATTCATGTCTCCTCAGAGTCTTCAGGATAATGCGCAAGTGATTTTCATGATCTTCGTAGCTTCTGGAGTATACAAAGATATCATCAATAAATACCACCACAAATGCATCGAGATACTCCTTGAAAACTCTAATCATCAGATCCATGAATATAGAGGGTGCATTTGTCTATCCAAAAGGCATTACCGTAAACTCGTAATGCCCATACCTGGTTCGAAATGCTGTCTTCAGAATGTCTTCCTTCCTCACACACAACTGATGGTATCCAGATCGAAGTTCAATCTTTGAAAATTATTAAGCTCCATGCAGTTGGTCAAATAAATCATCAATGAGAGGTAGGGGATACTTGTTCTTTATTCTTATAGCATTGATCTCCCTGTAGACGATACATAACCTCATGGATCCATCTTTCTTTTTAACAAAAAGAACAGGGGGTCCCCATGGAGAAACACTAGGGCGAATAAATCCCTTATTACTCAATTCCTCTAGTGGTTTCTTTAGTTCGACTAATTCTACAGTGGCCATTCTATAAGGGGTCTTCGATATAGGCCTTGATCCCGGAATTAAATCAATGGAAAACTCAACTTTTCGTTCTGGAGGATGTCCAGGTAAATCGTCCGGAAACACATCTACATATTCTTTAACAACGGGTACATCCTCTATTTGAGAATTCCTTTCCTCACCCATAGTCATTTCATTCTCTTCCTCCCCAATAATTGAATTTAGTTGAGCTACTAGGGGTGGATCTAGATAAGAATTAGGTGGTGATGATTCTGCTCTAAAGATAAGGTGTTCCTTATCATCATCATCATGAATCGTAACCACTTTATTCTTACAATAAATATTCGCATCATAATCTGAAAGCCAGTCCATACGGAGGATTATATCAAACTCAATCATAGGTATGATGATGAGATCAGAAGATAAAGAACATTTATGTGCTCTAATGGGGACTGATTCACAAAACATTGATGCAATGATACTTCCCTTATGAGTTTTAACTGACAACTCCCTTGTTAAATCAAATTGGAAATATCTAATTTTCTTAGAAAACTGGGAAGATATGAAACAATGCGATGATCCAGAATCAAATAATGCATTTTCTAAACTTGAGGAAATAATTAAATTACCTTCCACCACGTCTTTCGGAGCTTCTACCTCAGCAGTAATGATAGCATAAGCTTGGCCTTGATCCCTTGTAATTTTCTGAGGTAAGTTCCCCTGACGCTTAGGAAATTCATTTTCATAATGCCCCATCTCCCTGCTATCGTAGCTCTGAACATTGGTAGCTTCCTTCTTCCCTTTGCAATCATGATCTTGGTGGCCTTTCTCCCCACACTTGTAACAGACCCTCGTTCCCTTCAAGCAAGTACCAGGGTGTTTCTTCCCACATTTACTACAGGATGGATATTCATCATTTACCTTCTTCCACTTATTTCCATTCCCAGATTGATCAGCAGATCTCTTCTTCTCTTGCTTTGATTTAAAGTCATAAGACATAGATAATTACTTTCCAGTCTTGATAGCACATGAGACAATGTCTTCGTACGACGAGAAGGATTGTGATACTAATGCTCGACAGAGAAATGGTTTTAACCCATCAAAGAAACTATCAGTCTTACTTCTTGGGCTACGTATATAATATCCAGCATACCATCCTAAAATTGTAATGTTAGCCTCATACTTAGTGACATTCTCATCCTCCTTTTGTCTCAGACTCAGAAACTGCCTTTCCATATCAGCTCAATGGTCGCGGGGAAAGTATTTTTCTAAAAACATATCTCTGAACTCCCTCCATTCCATATTTGATACTTCATCATCTTCCGTCGTATTTTGAATCAATGACCACCATTGATCAGCATCTCCAGTGAGGTGGTAAACTGCCATGATAACGTTTTCCCTTTCACTACTCCCCAAAGCCTGAAATATTTTCTCTAGGGAAAATATCCATTGCTCAGCTACTAAGGGATTTGTACTCCCATTGAACGTTGGTGGTTGTTGCCTCATGAAGCGATCTAACATTGATCCTCCACGATGTGGATCAGGGTGCTACATACAGGTAAGGTTATTATTCATAACCTGAGTAAGTTATCCCAGTATGGTGATTAGCTGATCGACACCAGTTTCATCACCAGCTCCACTATAATTATCTTGAGCAGGAGGGAAATCCCTACATGGAGTGCGTGCATTGATACAGTTTCCATTTCTTCCACTAGGCTCCATTTATAAACAATGGCATAAACTAGATCAGTTTATGAATCAAAATACATAATCTCATACTAATAAAACACTTAACATAAATTGAACTATTTATGGATATAATCCATTGTCATAAAAATGTTTTCTTTGGGGAATTATATACTCATAAACCCTTCATAATGATTTGTAAAGAAAATGAGAGTTATCCTAAGCATATCCCTCTGGAGTGTTATAACCAAGAGTGCAGCAAGGCCCATTTTCGTGCACTAGTTCCCGTTCAAGTCTAGCTCAAAGCGGTGTTTTCGGGTTTTACCCCTAGGTACATCTGTACCAGAGCCGCCTCTACCTGCTCGTATCCAGACAGGGATGTATTTCTCGGAAAACTCCAAAAATCTCTACAATACCAAAATTCTAGGAAGTTCTTCTATACTAATCCTCAAAGTTCATCTTAGGTCTACGTTCTTTAATCAGATTTTATCTAAATCAAGCTTCCAAGGTTTGTACTAAACTTCCTCTGATACCAACTGTAGCGCCCCGACCCCAGTTACCCAGAGTCGGTTCATTATTACATAAAATTGACATGATCACAAGAAAGATCAAATCTTGAAAGACCGATTGGTTTAGTAGCCTTGGAAACACTAGATATATTCATAAAGTTTTATATTACATCATAAGGTGAAAAACTATTAAAACAACATAGTCTCCATATCCCACACTCATATCCCCACTTACAATCTCTACAGGTCATTCATAAATTACTTCTTCACATCCTGGGAAAAAATAAAACATAGAAAAGGCGTGAGCTCAAATGCCCAGTAAGGATAACAATATAGAGGAAACTTTCATAAATAAGAATAATCATTTAAGGCAATGTATAACGAAAAAAAAGCCTTTTAAACTTGAACTTCAACATAGTATGGCAAAAATAAAATGAAATATTGCCATTTACTTATTCACATGGATATTCTACTAATCTAATAATCACATGCAATATCAATTACCACTTTTATAATGATGGAATGCATAATGCCAGACTATCATAACCACATAGCCAAGGCCTCGTGCCAAGACTACAAATATGATTTTTCCAAGGCCTTGTGCCAAGACACTAGTTTGTCTCATGAGACCTACCGCTGCATCGAGGAGCTATAGCGGGCTCCACCCGTCACATATTAAGTTCAATGCATTCCCATATGAAAAGGTTTAAACATAACATAAACATTCATATTAAAAATAGCATACGAAATTTCAATACTTTCACCATAAACTATGAATGGTATAAAAATAGCACATCCACAGTCAAACATATCACAAAACCTTCAATACAATATAGAAGTGTTGTATCATAATAAATCAACTTCAAATAAGCGTAAAATCCATCAAAGGATGTTGACATAGATGAAATCAAAACTCTTTTTAGAGAAATATATCTTTTTATTTTGAAATCATTTAAAAGTCATATATTTATAAAATAAAACATTTTCTTTGAAAATATTCTTATAATCTTGTAATGGAAGCTTAGACGATTTTATAACGGCAGAAAACAACCGCACCCACCGTATATGTTAAAAAAACATTCTTACCTTAATTCTGTCGAAATGTTAAAAAGCACCTTGTTTGGAAAAACGACGGAAAGATTCCTTTATAAACCACTTATAAAAAGTCAAACCAGGGTATAAATGAATTTAACCCATATTCATGTAAATAGTAAAAATGTTTTGAAATACATTTTTAAGAAACATGGATGTGGATGATAAAGAGATCCCAGTAGATTATTACGTAAAAACGACCTCAGATAATGAAGAGATTGTGAAATAAACCCTTAACTTATACTTTTCCTTGGTTGGGGTAGGATAAACTCCTGTATAACGGTGAAATAATTGTTATTAAATTATACTAGAATCATATACATTAATATGATATCATATATGATCTTTTAACATTGATTTGTTAATAATATCTTAGTATTATCGTTGTTTCGGGTGTTAACTAACTCGTTTCCTTTTATATGTTTTGTTACGTAAGCCATGTTTTTAATGGATAAGTTTTATCTTAATCATATACAGAATGATATCATGTCCTTAGATACTATTATTAATCATAAAATGAGAATTATAATTGAATGGATACGATAGAGAATGAATCTCAGCGCCTTCATGGAGATGGTAGTACGTACGTACGCACGAGCGACAATATCATTCTTCTGATATTAAAATAATATATAATTGGATAGTATATAATATATAAAGAATCATTATCATGTTATATTTATTATTTACATGAGTTACACATCATTATTATACCCATCAAAATAATAATATATTGAATAACAGTTACACCATGACGTGGAGACGGTAAGTCGTACGTACACACATATGGTGACATGTTATTCAAAGGGTAGATAGAATACTGAATATGGTTATACCATATTTATAATAACATCACAGTATATATAAGATACTGGAGTTATTATTTTATAATGGTAATAACAAAGAAAGAATAAGTGGAAGAAGAAATTAATTTGAAAAAGGGTGGTGAAAACATTACCTCTTCTTCGGGTTCTTCCTTTTGATTTGATCAAAAGGGATCCTTAGGTTGGATTTCTGATCAAAATAAGGCCTCTAGGTTGTAGTGAGGGAAGTTTAAAGAGTATTTGAGCAGAGGTTGGACGAACCAAAAGTCTTGGAAGGTGTGAAGAAATGAGAAGGAGGAGTGCCCTTTTATAAGAGGAGTGAGGGGCACCTTTGGAAAAGCTAGAAATATTAATTTATAATAAATTCATATTCAGTTTATAATGGCTCCAAAGTTGATTATTAAAAGGTTATGGTGGGTATAGGTTGAAAAAGATTCAAACAATAGAATTTAGATAGGTTTGGGTTACTATATTAACCTTATCATTTAGTTTTAACTCTTAGTTAATTAGTTTGATATTTACCATGTCACTTTGTATTTTTATATTATATACTTAATAAACATACTATATACATCCAAGAGACCCCCAAGTGGTCCATTAATGATACAAATATCATGATATATGTCCTTTGTCTGATCCTTATATTTTTAGGAATTTAATATCAATTAATAATATAATATTTTTTAAAAAACTCTTTTTTGTCAATTTTGACACAATTCAATAGTTGATTTTTGTGAAACTTATAACAGAATGAATACTTCAAAAAAAAGTCAATTAAATCAATCCTAATATGTAATATTATCCTATAAAATTAGTTTAATTCATTACAAGTCTCAAATTATATTTATTTGGGTATTTATAATATCAATTATTTTAATTTTTCACTATTATGGTAATTATAGCATCATCGTTGTGTCATAAATAAATTAACTTGTTTAATATCTAAAAAGTATAAATAAAATATCATTATGTATGAAATCGTTTTAGATTTCTAATTAATATTTATAGTCGAAAAGCCAACAAATATAACCCTATGTAAAAATTGTTTTTCTAAAAGATATATGCTTGTGTCATTTTTGTATTCATTTTAACTTAATTAAAATAAAGTGTCCCTATCTCTTACAAGTGGCACCATGGGGTCCCCAAATCTACCCAAAGATTCCCATGGTCGGACATGAATCCACCAATAAGGTTAGGACACGTTTTAGGGTAATTTAGTATTATTATAATATTATTTTTTTAACCCTTATTTACCGGATTTACCCTTAACCATGGTAAATAAAATATTTACCGTAGTAATTATTCAAAATGTATAAGAATAAAAGTTACCTATTTGCACAATTTGAACATACTGATTCTAAATATGGAATCCATTTTTCCAAATTCAAAACACAGAAGTGGAAGAAATTAATTTAAAATTAATTCCCGTTGTTAAAACAAAAAGCGTGTTTTTAAGGGATAATAACTGTCAAAAGATTGACACTTGTTTATGTCCGGTTTAATTGTAAAATTATGTACAATGACCGAAATTGAATTAAATGGTAAAAATATATTCTAAATATACTTTAAAACCACTGAAATTCATAATTTACCAATATAAATTATTTCGATTAAAAAAGTTTTTTTTAATTAAAAATTAGTAATTTTCACTATTCATAAAAATATAAGTGTTTTCCGAAAAGTTCCAAAATTTCACCCTAGGCTAAATTCGATATTCTGAATCCAAAAATGAAGTCCATTTTGAAATATAAAATGTATATAATTTCAAAAAGTAGGTATTACTATTCATAATGGCTAGTTTGATTGGTTGTGGTGTGTTAGAACTCGATGTTGCGTACAACACACGCTATCACATTATTCAAAGAGAAGCGTAACGTAGATGCTTGGGGTGTTACAAAGAATATTAATTTCACTATTTTTTAATTTATTTTTTCAATTATATTTTGAGACTCTAGAATGAATTTAGTTCAAAAAGAATACTATCTTATTCAATCTTTTGGGATGATATTGCATGTATCTTATTCCAATGTAATAAAGTAACCACATATTCTGAAATACAGGAGTCATGTTCTATATGATATATCTAAAAAGGATTGGTTGGGTATGTCATGTATAGAGAATGTGTGCACCAAAATAATAGGTGTATTTATAAGATATAATAAATCAAAATATATTAATTCAAATATGAGTATATTGGGAATTATTATTTTCAATGCACCAAATTTTAGTAGAATCTAACTCCTAATAGGGTCAGGGTTCAATTAAATAATTTTATATTTATTATAATAAAAGTTGAATCTGGAATGATGTGAAATAAAGTAACATGAAAAATGATATAAATTAATCTATATATTATTTAACCATGGTATATATGTTCTTTTCTTTCTCTCTATGTTTTATGAAGCACTATATAAATTTTGGATTGATAAAAAAAGGTTTTGTTACATAAAACACAGAGTTTAAATTTAATCTTGAACGGAATTATGAAGCTATTAATCTTATAATAATTATGTGTAAACTTGATAAATTTATAAAATAAAGACATTGTATTTTATTTTTTGATATATTTAGTCTCAAATAATCAAGAGAAATATTTCCACAAAAAATAGGTTATAATTAACGAATTGGTTGCATTAGATATTAGTTTAATAGGTAAATATATTATACTTAAATCATTCTTAAATCAACCCCTATAGATCAACATATTAACTTCATTTTTAGGATATCAATGAGATGTAATTAATAAAATAAAGTGATAATATAATAATTGATGTTATACCCACTAAATGGGAGTTCAAGGATGTATTTATGGATAAATTATCTGAAAATCAAATAAATGAGAAGTATGAATCTCTATCTAAACATTATGATATTTGAAGTACCAAGTACTACCTCCAAAAGGATATAGGTTAGTGACTAGTGTCGTTTTATCTATGAAAAATAGTCTTTGGAAATACCTCTAATAGAAACCTATCTATTTATAATGATCAAAATCATCGACGAAGGTATAAATTAATTTCTAGTAATTTAATTTAGATAATTCATAAATATATTTAATGTTCAATAAGATACAAGTAATTAAACAAAAAAGTCACACAATGGATAATAAGGATAGGTTATACCCTCTTCATGGGTAGACTGAATCCATTATGAGACCATTATACTTTTTATATCTAGAATAACCACTATTTGATGAACTAAAGTCCTCATTATCCTATCCAAAAGCCTCCCATTATGCGTACCACAGTGTTTCACCACCTCTGTCAGTGTATACCTAGATCTGCACCACTTCCTATTTCACCAATTGCATCATCATCCATTAATAGCCCAAAAATCTTTATAAATGGTGGCAACTAAGATTTGAAAACTGATCATTAAATGAATTATGATGTTAATGTTCCACTTAGGTAAACCCAAAACTATGAATCATGCATCTATAAAAAATATAATAAAAATTTTGGTAACTGAGTATTACTCTACATAAAAATCACACATCCGATATATATATAATGGAATATAAATTTGAATATGCTTGAAACCAACATGGAAATCATAATAGGTAATCTTATCGACATACTACTATATCTACTATCAATCATTATTTATTGAAATAATACATGAGATAAACTTTCTAATATATTTAAAAACCCGAGTGGAATATACACAGGCATGTATGAAAGGAAGAGTTGTAATGCTCAGCCTAAAATTCCCCAAAATAGATTCTACTCCATTAAAATACAGTTATCTTTTACTATCATCAATATATAATGTGAAAACTAAAAAAAATACATCATAATATATGATCAAATATATGAAATATTCATAAACTCTTTGAATCATATTAAGGATACCCATAATGCACATGATCCTTAGCCCAGTTGGTGAGGACTCTTCAAGTGAATCCAAGAGACTCGAGATCAAATCAGGGATGAGGAATATTTCTGGGTTACAAAAGTTGGTACTGTAGTAGGTACTGTTTTTTTTTGTAGCAGTTGGACCTATTCTTCCATTTGGGTCTTTGAGCCACTAGTTTGGTCCTCGAGTTCTTCAAGGCTTTCATGCACCCCTAGGAATTTGGGTCAGTCAAGAATTCAGGCCACCTCAAGGCCTTTCGGCCACCACAAATCCTTTGGGCCACCTCAAGGCCTTATGGTCACATGAAAATGAAGATATACCAGAAAGATTACAAGGAACAAGGCTCTATATGGGGATTTAGAGCAGTCTCATTCAACATAGAATAGTTAAACAAATATGGAATATTGAGAGGGTATGGAATTTCCATCGGTACTAGGCCAATGCAGCTTGGCACAGGACAACTAGCCAACCATCCATGAAAAGATGGAGAGTTTACATCACAAAATTTTATAGGGAGGGGAAGTTCCAATTTATCTTGTTTGGGTTGATTTCCTGTGAACTACGGGTCATGTAATGTCACCTAATCCTTTCGGCCTTATAAGGGTTCCCCCTCATCCCTTGAAATAGGGAATATCAGAAATAAATAAAAATTGAAGGTCTTCATTCCATTCATTAAAGGATACCAATAACTCATAAAAATTATTATTATTATATAATAACATATTTAGATAAATTTATACACACTTCATATTATATGACTACAAGTTTCATACTTGAACCACATCCCACTAGAGGAAACATGGATTCTAGGGCCTCTTCATGAAATTCATCAATCCTTCCCCTGTCTACTTAGTGAGAAGTACAGGTCGTAAAACATTATCTATTTATAGAATCACCTTATACTTTCTTAAATGGATGATAGTATTCATCATAAACACCTGTAAATTATATTTTCATAAATTAAATAATATTTCTAAATATAATTGTAACATATATCCTAACTAATTATAAATTACCTTATTATTGAATCAATAAGATTCATTATTACGTCATACAGGTGTAGTAACTCTTTTGTTATGCTCACACATGAGAAATACCTCTATGGACTGTTTTCCATGACACTTGAGATATGTATGATAAAATAAAAAGTACTCAATGTATCATTATAGTGACCCATACATTCCATACAATTATATTACATATTATTATATTAATATCCAATATATACCATTATGATAAAATCTAGAATTTTATATGTTTGGTGTCTGTAGAAATATAGATACATAAAATTTTTATTTATAACATATATAAATAATCTACCACATAGATATTCATAACTTGAACCCTATTTAGGCATATCATACTTAAATACTTTCTCCATACACTATGGAAAGGAAACATAAGAAAGGGTGATCTCTGATGCTCAGTAAGGGTAAAAACATAAACTTCAAAGATCACATAAGAAGAACATGTGTATAAAGGTATGAGAATATGAAATTAACATTTTAATACATTCCATACATATCATTTATCATAATATTATTCCATAGAATAATGCTAAGTAGTTCATAAGACATAAATCATAAAGGGATCAAAGATCATGAGAAATGATTGCATTCATTTGTATAAAATCATGTCATAAAAGAGTATCTTAAAGTGTGACATAATAATAATCTTATAAATATTATGTATATTCAAACAATAATACATTTTTAACATGTTAGGTCTTGGATAATTGCTTGTATACATTCTTTGAGATAGTGATAACCTCCAATGTTCCCTCTTTGATGTTTGAGATAACCTCCCATGTACCCACTTTTTTTTGATTGGGACAACCTCCCATATACCGTTTGAGGTCATAAGAAATTAATACATACCCAATTTATTATAGGTATATATAATTCATGTACCAATCATCACATAATCATAAATCTATTCATATTTATTCTATATGATCATAAAATAATTCCTCAAAACATGACCTATAGAAAAGGATGTAGATTCCATCAATATTTACAATCATAAATGTAAACCATATATATAAATAATATATTACATATAATTGAATCATATCCCAAGTAAACCCTAAATAGTACCAAATTATGTTATCATACAAGGAAAATTACTTTAAAATATCTTTGGATTATATTTGAGTAAAATACCCTTCTCATTTTTTAATCGCATATAAAAATAAAAAAAATTCCCAAATACCAAGGAAACAATTTCTTTGAAACTAAATATTTAAAATTTTATGTAATCTCAGAATAATAAATAGATCATGATGGTGTGAAATTATTTTTATATCTTTTACGTTAAAAAAAGATTCCTTTCAAACTTTTAGTAAAGAGTTAGAAATAAAATGTTCATAAAATAATTAAGACATTTTTTAAACCATTTTTTAGAAATTAAAAATGTAAAATACATTATAAAATAATTGGATAATATTAATAAAATTATTTAAAACATTTTTATAAAGCATGGATATTGATGAAAATGGATTCTCATCCGAAGGGAAAAATAATGTAAGTTTTCCATGAAAATGTTTTATTTTTCTCTACAGAACATAAAGTGAGAAAAATGAAAGGAAAATGTGTATTATCAAGAAATTAGTAGATTATACTAAAAATCATGGGATTCCTAAGTGGTATTTCATTAAATTTCACCATTGAAAACATAATCACAAACAATCCTGATAAATAATGAGATCTTAACATTAAACACTTACCTAGAGTTCAAATAGATTTGAAAGAAGTTTTACATCATTTATAATAAATTTTAATTTATTATAAATATTTAAAATAATCATTTAAATAATTATAATATCATATATGACCAAATTTTAACATTTAAAAACATAATTATTAATTATTCCTTATGAAAATCATCATTTCTTGGTGTTAAATGTTTCATTTTTACTCAAAATTCTGGTTTGTTAGTTCTGATAATTTGTACATTTATCATGGTTAAAAAATATATAAAATGTTATTAGTGATATAAATATCATATATATATTCATTATATATATATACATATCTTTATATACATTCATAAAAGGTAGAGTTAGAAAAATGATTTACTCCGTTCATTGAGATGGTATGCCTTACATATTCCTGAATGTTGTTTTCACATTTTGGTAGATGAAATTTTAAAAGGTAAGTAATAATTATACTTTTTAAAATCATTATAATATAATATATATCATTTATATTCATTATATATATATACCTATTTCCATCTATGTAAATAGTAAATGAAAAAGAAATCACATCACTTCTTGGAGGTGGTAGTCCACACATATGAACGAGTGACATTATCATTTTCAAATGGATTGGAATGTAATATGATAGATATTATATAATAATTATATAATAATTGTTATTTTTAAGAATAATATATTAAAATTAATTTCATCATAATCACAAACCATGATAGTTGGTGAGTGAAAATGAATTGTATCACTACGTGGAGGAAAAAGTCCACTTGTACTCATAAGAGATACCTTATCATCATAATTTATGAAAAAGAGTGTGG
This sequence comes from Viscum album, assembly GCA_963277665.1. Classification (NCBI taxonomy): domain Eukaryota; kingdom Viridiplantae; phylum Streptophyta; class Magnoliopsida; order Santalales; family Viscaceae; genus Viscum; species Viscum album. Next base: position 491,567,845 of record OY728120.1, read on the forward strand.
ATAATGGTTGTTACATTATAAAAAAACATTTTTTGTAAATTTATAATACTAAGGTTATTATTTTATGATGGATACCATATATTTATATGAGGTAGAAGAAGAAATAAATTGAAAGTGTTCGGGTAGGAATTTTAACTCTTCATTAGAAGGCCTCCTTTAGATCCCTTATTACTCTTTCAATATTACAAAACTGGTCTTTATCAGCACTCAAAATGTGCTTTATCAGTGATAAAAAAGTGATATAAAGCTCATTGCTGATAAAGGGGGAATTTATCAGTGCTCAAACGGCGCACATAAAATACCCCTTTATCAGCGCTAAAAAAGTGCTGATAAATGTGTCTTTTATCAGCGCCCTTTTAGCGCTGATAAAGGTGTATTTTATCAACACTTTTTAGGAATGATAAAGGTGCCCTTCATCAGCGCTAAAAAGAGCTAATAAATTCCTTGTCTGCTGCTACAAAAAATTCTCCAGCAGCACAACAAAACACCTGCAAAAAATTCAACATCTCAATAAGTATACCCATAAAAAATTAACACATAAATAATAAGCTATTTAGACCAACTATACCCATACAAAAATTATACTCGTACACCATTAACACATAATTCATATGTTAATTAAGTATATAAGTAATTCATTTCAGAATTTTGGTGGTTGGGGGGATGTTCAGGGGTTTGGGGTGGCTGTCCAAGGGGGGTAGGGGGTGTCTAGGGGATGGGGGTGTCTGTGGGGAAAGGGGTGTCCAGGGGGGGTGGGGGGATGGCACATGAGGTTGGGGGGCTTTCCAAGGAGGGTTGGGGGTGTCCAAGGGGGTGGGGGTGTCCAGGTGAGGGGGGGGGTGTCCATGGGGGTGTCCCGGGGGTGGGCTGGTGTCCAGGGTGTCGGGGGGGCTTTCCCGTGGGTGGGGGCGGTCCAAGGTGTTGGTGGGGCTGTCCAAGGGGGGTGGGGCGGTCTCCAGGAGGGTGGGATGGGGGTTTCCGGGGGGATAGGGGTGTCCTGTGGGTGGGGTGGTCCGGGAGGTTAGGGGACTGTCCAAGGGGGGTGGGGTGGTGTCCAAGGAGGGGGTGTCCAGGTGGGTGGGGGGATATCTATGGGGTGTCCAGGGGGTGGGCTGATGTCCAGTGTGTCGGGGGGATTTCCAGGGGGGTTGGTGGGGCTGTACAAGGGGGGTGGGATGGTTTCCGTGAGGTTGGGGGTGGCAATCCATGGGTAGGGGGGTGTTCAGGGGGTGGGGGTATCCAGGAGGGGGGTGGTGTCTAGGAGTGGTGGGGGTGTCATCCAGGGGGGTGGTGGTTGTCCATGGGGTGGGCGAGGGGGGGGGGGGGTTGGGGGCCTGTCCGAGGTGGTGGGGGGGGGGGCTATCCAAGGTCATGACCAAGGGGTGGGGTGTACAGGTGTTGAGGGTCCTTTACAGGGGGTGTGGGTGTCCAGAGGGGTGGGGGTTTCTAGGTTGTAGGTCAGTTGTTGTTTTCACTTAAAATTATGTCCATTTTAAACAAAAGAGAGACCCTTTGAGTGATACTGGCCACACCATGCCTCATATTGAGGTAGGGTTGAATCATAAATGTCGCAAAGGACCCATGGATCATTCTAAAAAAAGATCAATACATTCCGAATGAGTTTGGATGGATTTCCATAGGTCAGTTGTTGTTTTCACTTAAAATTGTGTCCATTTTAAACAAAAGAGGGACACATTCAGTGATAATGGCCACACCGTGCCTCGGATTGAGGAGGGGTTGACTCATTCACATCACAATGGACCCATGGATCATTCTAATATAGGATCAAGACAATATGAATGTGTTTGTTCAGATTTCCGTAGGAAAGTTGTTGTTATCACTTATAATTGTGTCCATTTTAAACAAAAGAGAGACACTTTGAGTGATACCGGCTATACCGTGCCTTATATTGAGTCTGGGTTGATTCATACACATCGCAATGGACCAATTGATCGTTCTCATAAAGGATCAGTACAATCCGAATGCATTTGGTCAGATTTCCGTAGGTCAGTTGTTGTTTACACTTAAAATTGTGTCCATTTGAAACAAAAGAGAGACACTTTGACTGATACCGGCTATACCATGCCTCGGATTGAGACAGGGATTACTCATACACATCACAAAGGACACATGTATCGTTCTCCTAAAGGATCATGACAATACGAATGTTTTTTGTCAGATTTCCGTAGGTCAGTTGTTGTTTTCAATAAAAATTGTGTCCATTTTAAACAAAAGAGAGACACTTTGAGTGATACCGACCACACCGTGCATCAGATTGAGGAGGGGTAGACTCTTACTCATTTTAAAGAACCCATTGATCATTCTCCTAAATATAAAGTCATTTTGAATTCATTCGGTCAGATTTCTATAGGTCAATTTTTGTTTTCACTTAAAATTGTGTTCATTTTAAACAAAAGAGAGGCACTTTGAGTGATACCGGCAACACCGTTCCTCGTATTGAGATAGGGCTAACTCTTACAAGTATCAAATAACCCATGGATCATTCTCCAAAAGGATCAATACAATTCTAAATATTTTTCTCATATTTCCCCATGTCAGTTGTTGTTTTCACTTAAAAATATTTCCATTTCAATCAAAAGGGAGACCCTTTGATGGATACCGGCCATAACATGTCTCAGATTGACGCGGGGTTGAATCTTACACGTCGAAAATGACCCATGGGTCATTCTACTAAAATTTCAATACAATCTGAATGTGATTGGTCATATTTCCATAGGTCAGTTGTTGTTTTCACTTAAAATTGTGTCCATTTTAAAGAAAGGAGAGACACTTTTAGTGATACTGGCCACACCGTGCCTTGGAATGAGGCGAAGTTGAATGGTACATGTCAGAAAGGACCCAGGGATAGTTTTCCTCTAGGATCAAGACAATCATAATTAATTTGGTCAGATTTTTGTAGGTCAGTTGTAGTTTTCACTTAAAATTCTGTCCATTTTAAACAAAAGAGAGACCATTTGAGTGATATCAGCCGCACCGGGCCTCAGATTGAGGTGGGGTTGACTCGTACATGTCTAAAAGGACCCATTTATTGTTATCCTAATAGATTAATGCAATACGAATGCGTTTGGTCATATTTCCATAGGTCAGTTGTTGTTTTAACTTAAAATTGTGTCCATTTTTTAAAAAAGAGAGACACTTTGAGTGATATCGGCCACACTGTGCCTCGGATTGAGGCGGGGTTGACACTTAAACATCCAAAAGGTCCCATGGATCATTCTCCTATTGGATCAAGACAATCCGAATTTTTTGTTCAGATTTATGTAAGTTAATTGTTGTTTTCACTTAAAATTATGTCCATTTTAAACAAAAGAGAGACCCTTTAAGTGATACCAGCTACAACGGGCCTCCGATTAAGGCGGGGTTGACTCATACACGTCGCAAAGGACCCCTGGATCGTTCTACAAGAAGATAAAAACAATCTTAATGCTTTTGTTCTTATTTCCATAAGTTAGTTGTTGTTTTCACTTAAAATGGTGTTCATTTAAAAAAAGAGACACTTTGGGTGATACCGGACACACCGTGCCTAGGATTGAGGAGGGGTTGACTCTTACACGTTTAAAAGGACCCATGGATTGTTCTCCAAATGGATGAAGGAAATATGAATACATTTGGTCAAATTTACATAGGTCAATTGTTGTTTTCACTTAAAATTGTGTCCATTTTAGAAAAAGAGACACTTTGAGTGATACCGGCTATACCGTGCCTCAGATTGAGGCAGGGTTGACTCGTAAACATCTCAAATAACCCATGGATAGTTATCATAAAGGATCAAAGCAATCTAAATCCGTTTTTTCAGATTTTTGTAGGTCAGTTGTTGTTTTCATTTAAATCTGTGTCCATCTGAAATAAAAGAGAGATACGTTGACTAATACCGGCTATAGCGTGCCTCAGATTGAGGCAGGGATGACTTTTACACGTCTAAAAGGACCCATGTATTGTTCAACTAAAATATCAATACAATCTGAAATCATTTGGTATGATTTCCGTAGGTTAGTTGTAGTTTTCAGTTAAAATTGTGTCCATTGTAAACAAAATAGAGACACTTTGAGTGATACTGGCCACACTGTTCCTCTGATTGAGGCGGGATTTACTCTTACACATCAAAAAGGACCCATGGATTATTCTCCTAAAATATCAATACAATCTGAATGCATTTGTTCAGATTTCTGTAGGTCAGTTGTTGTTTTCACTTAAAATTGTGTCCATTTTATTCAAAAGAGCGACACTTTGAGTGATACTGGAAACACCGTGCCTTTTATTGAGGCAGGGTTGACTCGTACACGTCACAAGGGACCCATTTATCATTATACTAAAGGATCAAGACAATCTAAATGCATTTGGTCAGATTTCCCTAGGCCAGTTGTTGTTTTCACTTAAAATTGTGTCCATTTTAAAAAAAAGAGAGACACTTTGAGTGATATCGGCAATACCGTGCCTTGGATTGAGGCGAGGTTGACTCATACACGTCTCAATGGACCCATGGATCATTCTTATAATTTATCAAGACAATATGAATGTGTTTGGTTGGATTTCCATAGGTTAGTTTTTGTTTTCACTTAAAATTGTGTCCATTTTAAACAAAAGTGAGATACTTTGAGTGATATTGGCAACACCGTGCCATGTATTGATACGAGGCTAACTCATACACATCTAAAAAGAACCATGGATCATTCTACTAAAGGATCAATACAATCCCAAAGTGTTTGGTCAGATTTTCGTACGTCAGTTGTTGTTTTCACTTAAAATCTAGCCATTTTAGACAAAAGAGACACCCTTTGAGTTACACCAGCCACACCACACCCCAGATTGAGGCATGCTTGACTCGTACATGTCAAAAATTTACCATGGATCATTCTCCTAAAAGATCAATACAATCCTAATGCGTTTGGTCATATTTCTGTAGGCCAGTTGTTGTTTTCACTTAAAATTATGTCCATTTTAAACAAAAAAGAGACACTTTGAGTGATACCGGCCACACCATACCTCAGATTGAGGTAGGGCTAAGTCGTACATGTAAAAAAGGACCCATGGATCGTTCCCATATAGGATAAACACAATCCTATTGCATTGAGTCGGATTTCTATAGGTCAGTTGTTGTTTTCATTTAAAATTGTGTCTTTTTTTTAACAAACGAGAGACCTTTTGAGTGATACCGGCCACATTGTGCCTCATATTGAGGCCAGGTTGACTCGTACATGTCACAAAGGACCCATAGATCATTATCGTAAAGGATGAAGACAATCTGAATTCTTTGGGAAGGATTTTTGTAGGTTAGTGGTCGTTTTCACTTAAAATTGTGTCCATTTTAAACAAAAGAGAGACGCTTTGAGTGATACTGGCCTCATCGTGCCTCAAATTGAGGTGGGTTAACTCGTAAACGTCCCCAACGCACCTATGGATCTTTCTCATAATAGATCAACACAATCTATATGCGTTTGGTCCGATTTTTTTTACATCATTTGTTGTTTTCACTTAAAAATATGTTCATTTTAAACAAAAGAGAGACACTTTGAGTGATTCATCATTTTTGCATGTTGCTAGTTCATATCATCTGTTAAAATGGGAAAATGACTCATTGGAGAAAGGATGTTTTATTTAATAACAATTACAATTTTCCTACAAACATTTACATACAACAATGTTTCATCTTTTGATCCCCTTAACCCCTCTCAAATATGACCGCCAATTATACACATCCCCAAGTCAATTCTTCATGCTATTTGTGTACAATCTGCCATCAGGAATGCAACCCACTCATTTCTGAACAAATATATATCATCTTGTAAGTATGAGGATTTTCGGTAGTCATATTAGTACTAAAATATATAATAATAAAGAATTAATTAATAAATTAAATGAACTAGTAGTTGTTTTTGAAAATACCTCTTTAGGGATGCTAGCTTGTTAAAGAAAAATGATATCTTTCATAAATTTACAAACATAATAACTGTAATCATTATCATTTGTTTTTTTGGAAACTGCAAAAAAAATATTCATTAGGATAATAAGTAACTTGTGTTGAGATCTGTTTGGATAGTGAAATTTTATTATATATACCCAGATATTGGCCCAGACGTAGTACTTGATGGCCTCCTTATGCTTAGCCCCTATCATCATTCCTTTTTTGGACTATAATGATACACCGCCCTATCATAACATAATCCTCTGTAAAAGATAATATAAATTATATTACATGATGTTTAGACCTAAATCGTAGGATGTAGTGTGTTACAAATTCACAAACTCCATCATGTGTGGTCAGTTTGATGGATATCCTTGCTTTGATTCTAGAAAATGAATCTTTTGAGTATCCAATTTCACCTCAATTAGCATCCAATGTTACCTAAAAACAAAAAGTAATAAGTAAAAAAAACAAGTGAAAATATTATTGATATTCTTTAATTATAGAGTTTTACACCTACATGGTTGTTATTAGGAGGAGTTTTTCATATGTAATCTTAATTTCAAACGTTTTCAGAAAGCCATTCACTATTTCATTCTTTTTTGATGACTCTAATTTTGTTAGATGTGTTGATGTAGTATGAGGACTATCAAGTCCTAATTTTGGTTCATGAGAAAATTACTTCAACTATTTTTCATATATACGTCCGTCAACAATATAAAATGCATTTAGTCATAATTTTCACATTACATTAGCATTTAGAAAACCAATTCATGAAAACATACCTCATATATAAATTTACAACTGTGAATCCTATCCAACTATTTTCTAGGATCTTATTTACATATTCAGCAGTAACGAAATATTGACATTCCACTCCATATATATTCTTTTCAAAAACCACTATATGACTACTACCACCTCTTAGCTTCATATCCACATGAGTCTTCAATGATATTAAATGTAAATAGAGAAAAGTTGGTGTTATTATTCTTTCCGTAGCTCCTTGGGATCAGTTGGTCGATCCTTTAGATGGTTTTGAACCGACGTTTGTCACCCCCTTCCCTTTCTCCATCTATAATATCATTCATTGGTTCCGGCCTTTTTTTCATTAATTGTTAAAGGATTAGCTTGAAAAAAAGGAAATAAATACCTCTTTGTCTAAATGTACACTTAAAAGTTGTGATGGCCATGCAATGAATGTACCAGTAGCCTTTTCGACCGTATGAATATCATCGTCATCAAGTGGAATAGGTAGCTCTGTATTTGGCGCATGAGCTAAAGTAATCACCACTTTCAGATGATCTTTCAAAAGTGGTCTATTATGAAGCGTGTCATCTAGGATGTTGATCATTTTAGCCCTTTCTACAAGGTGATAGGTGGGTGTTGACAGATATAAATCACAATAATTATCACCCTATAAGAAATCAATACATGAAATGTATCAGTGTTTGTCTAATTCACATTATATGAGAACAATTATTAGAATATTGATTACCACGAATAAGAATGCTCTTTGAGGGGAATGGATCACCTCAAAGCTGGTGGGGGTGGGGTGGGATCTTCATGCACTAGTTGTTCCTGAGTTGTGTCTTCTCCTTGCTTCCCATGCATAAAAGTTTCCAGTAACTCTCTCTTCCATTGTAATCGTTCTTCAAGGGTTGCTATTATTTCTCTCATTTGTTTCTAATTTTCATATCGATCATACATTTTTTTCTTCTCAAAATATACTCGGTGTGTCACCCCAAACCCTTTACCTTTGACACGACCGTATTGTTCTGGCTGCTTCAAAGCCATCGATAATAGGTCTGCATCTGCTACAGGAGTAGCTGATTCCTGTGACTACCAGATATAGGAAAATAACAAATTATTTTTTTGTAATAGTAATTTAAAACAAATATTTTTATCATCGTTTCATACTTACATATATTTCCCACACTTTTGTGTGTTCTCATCAAATAGATTCTCTTCCATATTCACACATGAGTCTTTCTATAGCACATGACGTGGGATGGAAGTGTCTTTGGTTATAGACTCATCAATCTATATATAAATGTAGAAATATAATTATCATGTTGTTTATCGGCACCTAAAAATATTGCTGTATATTTAAAATATGTACCATTTTCGTTTCTATTGAAGCGTACCCCATCCTTACTTTACGATAGGGGTATGTGGGTTTTGATGCACGTTCCTTATTTTCAATACAGAGTTGCTGTTTCATAAATGAAATATTGGAAATCAAAGGGATGAATACACGTATCCTCAAACAATGTATTATCACCCACAATGTACCTAAAACTTCTCATCACCACAATGGCCAATAAATACATCCCATTCTTCTTGGGATATCTGGTGAGCGTTGAAAATGGGGGGGTGTAGGTTTATTTTAACTTTGGAATGTTTCAAGTGACATCTTGTTAAAATAGTGCGAAAACCTCGATGAATCCATCCTGCAACCCTTAGTACATAATCCTTGTGTGATTGATCTACTATAAATTTACTCTGCAAGAGACTGAGAAGAGTAAGACATTGTTTCATTATTTCATTTGAAAGTACATTAAAGAAATAAATTAATAATGTTACTGTAATTTCTTCCCAAATCACAGCCTTCAGCCCGGAAACAACATGGTTCCATGAATCTATGTCAATCGGCACGCGTTTCCAAGTAAAAACTCCAATCTAACTACTAAACATAGCATTTTTGGGATTCACATATTTTCCTCATGCATTCCATCTACATAAAATTTGATGCTTTTTATTTTCTCCTTAAGAACTTTGGATAACACCGTCAAACTACGATGCACTTGTCTTTTCTGCAACATCGGTCCTTCATTCCCAACCATTTCATCGATATCAACATCAACTATATGTTCATATGAAATAGTAGAAACGACATGTGCTGATGGTTGTTGGACCTCAACACTAGGAGAAAAAATAGTTTCAGAAACTTATTGTTGCTCTTGACTTTGAGCAGCTGTAGCAGGAGGAGTAGCAGCCGCAGTAGCAGCAGCTTCAGAGACTTGTTCAGCCTCAAGGATAGGAGCACCATAATGTACAGAAGTCATTATCTGCAAAAGTGGTTGAACAGTTAATTAAGATTACATAAATTCAGTAATGATAAGATAATAACATGAGATAACTAGATCTATATTACAACCAAAATATAACATGTTTACTGAACTCTCTTTCTTTTTTTCAAAGGCTGAAGGGATTTGACACCTCTATAGAATATCCAAATCCCTTCATTGTGGTCTCTTATAACATACAAAACATCATATATATTGGGACCGCTACGAAATGATTGCAGTGTACCACTAAAAGGATCATCCTCAACTGAATTTTAATCAGACTCTTCAGTAGTTTTGGATGATAACAGAATAATCGACCACTTTCAGTTTGTGGGATCTGCAATATAAAAAACTTGTACTGCTTGTGATGCCATTATAAACTATTCATCTTTGTACCCTTATTTACTAAAATCAACTTTCACAAATCCCCATTCATCTATTTTAACAGCACTGTTATTATCAACCCATTTGCATTGAAAAATATACAATTGGAATGTTGTATAATGCAACTCCCATATTAGTTTGATAATGTCAAAGTATGACATATTTCCATAAATTGGATTTCCGTCCTTACTACCAGAAACATGCATCGCTTCAGCCACTAGTGTAACTCCACTATTTTTCATGGTACTATCTTCATCATGTTCATCTGTACAGAATGTATAACCATTAATTACATAACCACTGTAAGATAATAGCTACACACTTGGTCCAAAAGCTAGCCATCAATTTCATTCTGAAATTGAATTCATATTTTCATCCAACTGCATAAAAATATAGTCCTTAAACTATCCAATAAACTGGTGATTATGTGTATTTGATAACCATTCTCAGCCCTTGATGGATTAAACTACCTAAGACCTTCTTTGTGAGTTTTAATATATGGAGCAACCTCCCTACTGTTATTAAAAACATAAAGGTGGGCATGATCCTGATATGTAATACTAATTGTCACAACATCTCTTCCATAAATTCCCTCACCCTCAATGCATCTAGTGTGATGAGATTTCAGGAGACCAATGCTTTCCACATCAGATAGGTATTCGGTACAAAATTCAATGGCTTCCTCAACAATATATCACTCCACTATACAACCCTCTGGCCTACTTTGATTTTTAACACACCATTTCAAAATCTTCATATACCGTTCAACATGATACATCTATCTATAGTGCACGGGACCATAAAGTCTAATCTTTATCACCAATTGAATCATCAAATGAACCATCATATCAAAGAATTTTGGCGGGAAGAACATTTCAAATTCACATAATTTGATGAAAATTTCTTTTTCCTTAGCTAGAAATTTCACCGTGTCTAAAATTTTTCAACAAATAGCTTTGAAAAAGAAGCAATGTTTGGTTAATGTATGATGTACATTCTTGGAAAAAATGGAACTTAAAACTATAGGAATTAGATCTCGCATCAAGACATGGATGTCATGTGATTTCAAACCTTTGAACTTCAACTAATTCATTGAAACAATGTTCTTGATATTTGATTAATACCCCACTCAAACATTGACATCATTGATGAAGTTGCAAAATTGATATCCCTCCTCCCTAGAAAGAGTATAAGCAGCTAGAGGAAGAAACATTCGATTTTCACTCTTCTCATACTCACATGTCAACCATGTCCAACCTTGCCTTAATTCCATCCTTCGTTTTTTCAGGGGAATTTAGAAACGTTCTGATAACACTGTCACATACATTTTTTCCACATGTATCCCATCAAGAAAATGTCCGACTTAAAGAAAATTCCAGTATGGTAATTCAAAAAAAAAACTGATCTCTTTTTCCAAATTATTTTCATAAGGTTTGTCGAAAATAGTTTAACAAAAATAGTGTTCACATATTTTACTTTCTGAAACAGCTGATCACCTAAAAGTGGAGATAGTGCTGGGAGTTATTCTAAACTTCCATTGAATGATGTCAGCCATGATCAGTACTTATGACGAAAAGGTAGAAATCTACAATGTCCAAGAAACACATATTTCAATGAATGTTTCAACCAAATTGATTATTAATATTCTTCGCACAGGAGACACCCTTGGGTTCCTTTAATGTTATAGCCAGACAAATTTCCATAAGCAGGGAAATCATTTATTGTCCAATACAACATCCCTCTCAACGTGAATTATTCATTTTTATAAGCATCATACAACATAACACCTAAATCCTACAATAACATCAAATCCTCGATCAAAGGAGCCAAAAAAAACATCAATATCATTACCTGGTTGTTTAGGTGCTAATATAAGCATATATAACATGATAATTTTCACTTCATGCATAACCAAGGTGGGAAGTTATAATTTACCAACATAATATGCCATGTACTATGAGTGCTAGTTTGAAAACAAAATGGATTCACTCCATATGTAGATAACTCAAGACGATGGTTTCTCTACTATTTTCCAAATTTAGGATACTCGTGATCAATTTTCTTCCATTGAGGAGAGTCAGCCGAATGACGTAATTTCCCATCTTTATTTCTTTTATCTTCATTCCAAGACAATTGTCTTGCAATTTCTTGAATTCCATATGGATTCCTAGACCCTGGAATGATTGGAAATCACTATACAACTTTCATAGGATTGGATTCATATTTCTCGTATCGAGAAGAACCACACTTTGGGAATTCTATAAGTGATTTGTTCTCCTTGAGAAACAATATACATTCATTCGGGCAAGCATGTATTATTTCAGAAATCATACCCATCAAGCGTAGAATTCATTTAGCTTCATATGTCCAGCTTGGGAGCTCATTATCTTCTGGGAAAATGTCATTAAAGAGAGCAAGTAGTTTCGTAAAACTGACATCACTCCATCTGTAGCCTCCTTTCAATTTATACAACTTCAGTACAGCTGACAATGCTGTATATTTAGTGCAACCAGAATACAATGGCTTCTTTGCACAACTCTTTAACTTCTCAAACTATTTTGGGAAATAACGGAGTTCATCTTCAATGGTCTTTGTCATTTCCTCAATACGATATTCATCATAATTTTCATTTGTAATCACATCCTCCATTCAGTCTTCTTCATTATCCATATTTGTATTCATATTTGATGATCCATAAAATGCAGTTTTATCCCAGCCAGTAGCTACATTTGCTTTTTCTCTATGTTTATTCCAACATTTATAACTCTGATCTGTTCCATGACATATCAAATGTTCATCCAACTCCTCTAGAGTAAGTAGTCTAGAATAACAACAACGTAAACACAGAAAAATTATTTGAGAAGGATCCTTTGTGTGATCCTTTTCAAAAGTGATGAACTCTTTCACTCCATTCTCATACTCTATTATCAAAAGATTAGCATCCAACCAATATTTATTCATCTCCAACCTATTTGAATCTCAGATATTAGTATTTATGGTTCAAGTACACAAAACAAGACTTCTAAATACAGTAGAAGAGAAAAACTTCCTTATTAAAATTGAGATTAATAGAGCCTAACCATTTCCAATAAAGATTTGGAAATCTATAGAACCAGGATAGACCCACCATCAAAATCAACACAGTTTCCACACACAAAGGGGTTCGTGGGGATAATCAATTGTGTCATAGATGGTAAAACTCACATGACATCATCCTCTATGGCTCATCCTCCTCTATCGGGTGAACCCTTTTATGGTAAACTAGTCCATCCTTTTATACCTCACCAACCTAAAATACATATGGATGAAAACCAGTAGCCAACACTATAAGTAAAGAAGGGATTCTCATAATCTCTAAAATATGGAATTCTTTATATAATTACATTAGATTCATTACAGTTTCCTCAAATCACACCAGTCCAAACACAAGAATAATCAAGAATGATACATTTACCACTCCTAGGTCTATGCCCTACATTCAATATCATCATGCCTAAATAAATATATATCCACACATACACATGTCACAAACACATAAAAAACCATATCCACATCAGAACCAAAGTTCCCATATGGATTCCAATCAGGTTACTCGACTCAAGTCGTGGCATGTAAGAAATAATAAGAAAATATAATAAGTATATAGTCACACATAAATCTCAAACTCCTTGATTCTGAGCTCGTGTTAACCAAACTAACGACCGATCTTAGAGAACCACTCCCCCCAAGAAGATCTAATAAATATTAAAATTGGTCAACAAATACTTTTTATTGATCCCAACCCGATTAAGATTCAGGTAATCAACACACAAGATAAGGGTTTCAAAGAACTTCTTGGTGAAAAACACCAGTTAATCCCAAGGAAACACACTAGGTTAAATAAAGAATTTGGAAACCAATTCCTCCCACTAATTATTTACTTCCTTCAATTTAACTAGATCTATGTGGTAAGATAGAATAGATATTGGTTTTGTACCCATCACCAAGTTGATAGATAACTCCACCTCCCTCTCAAGTGGTAGACCAAAAAAGACTAAAGAAACCACTTTTGGAAATTCAATAGCTAATAGGGGAAGTTCACAATAACAGGCTTCCTACTCCAGTTCAATATCATAAAAGGATATCATCCCAATCAAATCTCGGAGAAGAGGTCTAGCTCGACTAGACCTTAGGTCTGATTCCATATGAAAAAAATGTAATTCTCCATTGGGGGCAGTGAAGGACACCCACCGATGAAAACAGTAAATCCCAAATTTATTAGAAACTAGTTCGTCCATTCTGAGAATAACATATAGGGGAATCATTTTAAGAACAAAAAAATATCATATGACCTAAATCTCTGAAAAGGAGAAAGCATAAGAAGGGAATCAGAGACCTTAGTCCCTCTTTATCCAGAGATATGTTAAAGTCTCTATCACATAATCCATGAGCTGTATTATAAGTTTCAATAGTTATGTATTGAGGATTTATATGAAATAATAATGGGAACAAATATCAAATAAAACATACAATAAAGAAAAAGAAATGGAAATGGTGCCTCTCATAATCGCATGACCCACATCTGTTCCCACTAAAGATTAATAAACTCCATGAAGTTGTTTCGTTCCTAATCCATGTTTCTAGGATCCCATTGTTATTAAATAATATTACTATGATTTGGTACCTCCCAATATTTATGATTCCATTCCACTACACAGGGTAGTAAAAACATGTAAAACCCTCTTCAAGTTGGTTTAATGTCTGTACAAGATGTAAATATTCAATGATTCCATGAGATAATGCCTTTAGTGTTCAATATTTCCACATTGGAAAAACTAATTTGGCCTTTACTAGACACTGCAGATGATCTGGAGAAAGTTTTCTATAAAATACCACCACCACTATTTTCACTATGAGGCTCATTCTACTATCTATTCCACTTATAGGAACAACTGAAGCTACCACTGGGAGTATAAGTAACTCTACTTAACCCTGAAATAATAACCATTCCAATTTCTTCCATCACATCCCTATCTAGAACATAAAAATTTTAGGTAAAGTTTAAAATACATACTTGACATTGGATATCTGATCAAGGACCCATATAAAAACTCTGGGACATAAGATTCTTGTTTGAGACCACTTCAAGTGAAAACATAGCAAGATTATAAAAATTATGAGTATATTGAGTCAATGTCTAATAACCTTAGATGAGGTTGAGAAACTCCATGGACTTACCCAATACCATCGAATCTAGATATAATTACTCCGTAAAATTATTTTTTAAAGTATTTTCAATCTAAGACCCCATTTTGCTTAACTATAACTATATCCCCACTTTCACATACACATTCCAAGCATCATAAGCACATAAGGATATCACCACTTTCACATTTTCACATTTTCACATGGATCCAATGATCGAAATCTCACACCAAAACCACTATTTTACACAAAAATCAACTTTCCATTTCACATGCACACTAAAACCATTTAGAAACACATTTCACATCACTTTCAAAATTTATGAAACACATTTGTAAACACAACAAGAAGAACACATATAGAATCCAACCATTTCCATGTGAAAATCCCATTTCAAATTCATACTCATATAAAATCCATTTTATAACATGTTTCAAATCACATTCACAATTCAAAGACACATATCAGGTTCAAAAAAAATACAACATGCAACAAAACATAATTTCTCTTCTAAAATCCACATTCAACATATTCAAACCATTAATTCTCTTTGAAAACTCATTGATAGGACTAGTTTGGGATATACCTAACACTGAGAGGGGGGTGAATCAGTGTTTGGGACTTTTTTAAACCAATTAAAACTTTTATATCTGTACCTCTTCACCTGTTAGGATCTTGATTCTCTTATTCTCTTTTCCATGTCGCATGAAATAATAGAAAGCAGTAAAAATATGAACACGTTATTTTTACAAGGTTCAACACTCAATAAGAGTAGCTACGTCCTTTCCATGCATGGGTACGATGAGTGCATGGATTCTATATTATAATGAGATATGATTTTAAAATGGAGTGTTTAAGAAAACAATCCGCTAGCCAGTGTGAGTCCCTACACTTTGGAGGGGGGTGGGAAGCAATCCTCTTCCCAGGACTGGTGATGACCTAGTCCAACTGGGAGCCTCTAGATGGTTCTTTATACTTACTATAGAGACAGTCTTCTTCCTTCTTCAAAAGGTAGGTTCTTCTCTTGGTCTTCTTTAGTGATCTTCACTTGATTACTTGCAAATCAGTATGTAAGTAATTCTTACTTCTTTCCTTCTCTTCTTTTCTAGTGAAACCCCAATTTCACTAGGCTTCTTCTTTGTTCTTCTTTGTGCAACAACCAACTACACTAAAACATCTTCTCTCTTCTTGGCTAGAATCACATATACCAATGTGATTATTCAAACAATGAAGATTAGCTCACATAGCATCATCTGAATTGAACTACCCCAAATAATTGTATGCTTCAATTGGGCATACTATGTTCTTCTTCTACTTCTTCTCTTCTTTCTATACAAAAAACATGTAAGGTGCACACTCTTCTTCTTCTTCTGCTTCTTTAATGAAAAAATTGATGCACTAAAACCTAATCTTATTCACACGTTCTCTTTCAGTGAAAAACCATCTGCACCGAGCTCTTCTTCTTCTTCTTCTTCTTGGAATCAAAACTCAGTTGATCAGAAGCTAGTAAGAACCTCCTGGAGAAAAACAGCTTGCGTGCTCACTTCTACTTGCACGCCCTATACTTGCGCACCTACAACTTGCGCGCCTCTTCTTGGGCGCTGCAAATTTCATGCCACAACTTGTGCGGCAAGACTTGGGAGACAGACTTGCACGGCAACACTTGCGCGGAAAATTTCTGCGACAACACTTGCGCGGCAACACTTGCGCGGCAGACTTGCCCAGAAACACTTGCGCGGAAGACTTGCATAGTGAAATTACGCGCCACCCTACTAGCATGCCTTATAAATAACCCTCATCTTTCGTGCCACATCATCTTGCGCGCCACATTCTACACTTGCGCGTTCAGAGATCAAATTCATCTCTTAAGTGTTGAGCATTAAAAAATAAGGAGTCGAGTCGTCTATTTATAGGAATTTTGGTGATTTTCGCACCCATACACATGCGCGCCAAGACTTGCGCGCCAATACTTGCATGACACTATTGACATGTGCGACAATTTCAAATTTGGGCGCCACTTTATTCCATTTGTTATATTTTGATTGGATGATCTTTGAAATAGGACTTGTACACCACTTACACTTGCGCGTCATTACTTTCGCGCCACCACTTGCGCGCCACTACTTGCGCGCCACCACTTACAGACCACCACTTGCGCGCCACCACTTTCACACCACTACTTGCGCACCAATTTATTTTATTTTCCATATTTCTGAAATAATGCTATTTTGAATTATGACTTGCGCGCCTATACAACACTTGCGAGCCGACACTTGCGCGCCTTCTTCTTGCCTTGGTCATTTTTGGATAGTATGATATTGAAATGTGTTTTTCCAAAAACACTTCTTTACTCTCTCTATCCTTCATACGACCTGCACCACAGGTTCTCTAAACATGTGATGATTGTAAAATACTAATCATCAAATCATCGTCTGATTTTTATCATTCTTTTTGGAATATGAATTCCAAAGCACTTCTTCATCCTCACTTGATTCCTTTTGGAGTGTTAATTCCAAGGAACTCCAATCATCTCTCTTCATCCAAAAGAGGAGGCTTGAAGATTCTTCAAATACCTTGTTAGAATTTCAAGCCCTTCACACTCTGTCTTCTTCTTCATCCATCATTCTCTACTTCATGCAAATCTTATGATTCTTTTCTTCAAGTAAGCTCTTAAATGGTTCTCATGCAATCATGAAGAATGACATAGTATTCTTTAAATCCGCATTCTTATTGAATCATCCTTGGATGGAAGATACTTCACCATTCTTCATTGTTTTAAACAATGTGTCACCTTTGACACAAGTTCTTTGAACTAAGGATCAGTGCATCAATCGTCAGAATTGATCTTCTTAGTGAATTGATCATGTATGACATCCAATGCTATGATTCCATAACAATTCTCTAGGAAAACTCCCTTCAGCCAATCTCCACTAAATTTTTAGTCCTTCTTCATCTCTTTCTTCATTTTGATGAGTATTGAAAACTATTGACAACAAATACAATCTTCATACACAAAGTGGTCCCAACAATCTCCCCTTTGTATTTTGTTGTCAATACCTTAAAGTCTCCTCTTATGAATGTTTCAATGTCAAAATGATAATCTTATCTCTCCCCTTTACTTATTTTTCTCTCCTAGACATTCATTTCATTTCTATCCCCCTTATTGACAAGAAATATAAAGTTCATGATAGAGAGGGTATCATTCCATACTTAAGCAATGTGCCATCAATCATTTCACTCTTTGTCTACTTGAGCAATGCTCAGTGTAGAAGACAAGAGGATTTGATTTAGACAACAAATTTTTCCATTACCCACTGAATATGACACCTCATGAAACGATAAATCGTACACTTGTATTAAAGGGTCTTCCACATTCATTCTAGGACAAAGATATTGAATGTGATAGGAAATAATCAACCCTAAAATTATTTCACTCACTTCAATGAAAGGATCAAAAACATTCAAGTGGAATTAACAGGATAAGTGTCCTTGGGGAACTTTCATTCTTCTTATGTCACTGATTGGCATAGTTACTCCCCCTGTGTAAAAATGTATTTATTTTGAGTAACCAAGGATGAGAGATTAAGAAACGACAAACATTTTCCAATGACAGGATCTTCAGACAATCTTCAGAGTAATTGAATTTTATACCAACTGATGTTGATACTGATTGGGATAATAACTCTGGTAGCTTCTTCATATGTCTCCCACTCAAGGGAACACTTCTCCTCACTGAATCCCAGGTTATCCCCCTGAGATCTTACTTCACCTTCAATTCCTTGTATGATAATAAGAAATAAAATACACAAAGATTTAATTGAATAAGGGGGATCCTCTATGCTTCTTCAATGTGACCAGGAAGGCTGAGATGATTTTCCCAACCAAGATGACCATTTTCTCCACTCCTCACACTTTCACATTTGATCTTTAATTTTGAATGTGGCTGTGTGGATCTCAATACTTCTTCTATCTCTATGTGTGTGAATATTCTTTCTTCAAGTGCTTTCCAAGAACTAGAATCTCCCGGTGCAACTTTCATTCTCTTCATGAATTCTTGTTGGGATGGAATAAATTCAATGCACTTTTTCACTGTATGACCATCCTTGTTGTACCTCACACACAGAACTTAATTTTCTTTGCATAGAATCTTCTTTTTGCATTTAGCACTAGCCTTACCTTGTGCATCTTCCATTTTCCTCATTCTGTCCAAATCTTCTGGCCAAACCACCAACATATCATTAGGGATTGAGGCATTGAGATTGGATCTTCTACATAGATTCTTTTGAGTGGATTCTTTCTTATTAGTTCTTTTGGATTCACCACCCTTCACCTTTTTGGATTTAGAATCGAAGTACTTCTCATATCTCCTTCTTGAAATCTCATTGAGAGAATTTGTTTTCACATTATTCATCTGATTTCTTCCCAAGGATGCTTCTTCATTCTTTCCTAGATTCTGTGGTCTTATTTTCTTATTTGAACATCCACCATTCATATGACCACTCCTATTGCATACATCATAGATGTTATCTAACATTCCAAATCTATTTGTAGTATACCGATGTCTCTGGATCTATAGATTTTTCTTCTTCTTCTCTGGATTTCTCCCCATTGAGATGGGCTTTCTCTATGTCTTTACATTTGAGGGATTGTACCAACGATCCAGTGCACAATGCCCAAACCTATTGCATCACCAGCATTGACCATCAAACCTTTACTTCTTGTCATCTTCTTGATAAGGTTGCCGAGTCTTCTTCATGGAATTTTTGGCTTTATGTGGGGATCCATCTTCCACACTCTTTCCCCTATCCACCCTATCCATGGTGATAGGTTTCATCTCACTTTTCTTCATCCAAACTTTTTTAGAATTTTTCTTCCAACCTGCACTTTTTGTGGAAACAATTTTAGAACAATGATTACAAGTTGGGATGGATGGTACCTTTACTTTCACAGCTACTTGTGACAGATCAATGTGTGAAGCCATGATATTCTTATCACATGTTGGAGGTATTTTGACAGTAGAATCCTCCATTGAGCATCGTGTACTAGCATCAAATGTTTCCTTCTTTTGTAAAGACTCAATATGTGTCTTATCAAGATTGGTCAACTGATCTTCCAACTCTAGACATCTCATATTGAGGATGACCATTTGGTCATCAATCATAGTCATCTTATCTTCACAAGCCTTCTTCAATATTTCAACTTCATCTTCTTGCATCTTTACTTTGTTTTGTAACAACGTTTCAAGTTCATTGATCTTCTTGGAGTTATCTTCCAAATATACCTTCTTGACTTCATTTCCCCTTTTCAGGTCATCTTCAAGTGCATGGATCTTCTCTTCCAGAGTCTTGTTGACTCCCTCCTTTTCATCAACATCTTTGAACCACTTTTAAGAACTTACTTCAAATCCCTTATTTGTTGCTTCAAAGGCTCCAACCTGTCTAGAGAGCTTTAAATATTCGACAATTTTTTCCTGTAAGCTTTTCTCCAAAGAATTCGTTTCTTCTTACAGCTGAGTGATATTTTCCTGCATGCATTAAAATACTCCACAAATCAGGGATGCACTTTCTTCAGGGATACCATGCAGAATCATTATTAATATATCAACTGATATTTCTTGAGATGTTGTAGATTGATCATCACCACTTGTGCTAGCATTTTCATCATGAGGATAATTTCCAAATGTACTAACACATACCTCTTGATCAGTTGAGTTAGTAAGGTTGTCCATTTTCTTGGTGGGGACTTGAGCCACCTTCTCATTACTTTGAAAGTCTGGTGTGTCTTCAACGTCAGCCAAATATGGAGAACCAGATGCTTCCTCTTCTTTAGATAAGAGGGAATTCTTCTTCAATTTTCTCTTCCCTTTCATTTTACTATTCATCATGGTCTTGGTAGATATATCTTTCTACTCAGAGATAGATTGATCTTTACAAACAATGATCTTCATTGTGGACTTAGGAAAGGAGATCATGTTTTTTCGAAAGGGAATAACTTCACTGTAGGGAATCCAACAGAGGTGAACCTGTCCCTTTGATACCAATTGAGAGGACCAGTTTGGGATATACCTAAAGCTGAAAGGGGGGGGTGAATAAGTGTTGGGGACTTTTTTAACCCAATTATAAATTTTTTCCCGGTACCTCTTGACCTATTAGGATATTGATTCTCTTATTATCTTTTTCCTATCTCGTGCAATAATAGAAAGTAGTAAAAATATGCACACGATATTTTTACAAGGTTCACCACTCAATAAGAGTAGCTACATCCTTGCCATGAATGGGTACGACCAGTGCATGGATTATCTATTATAATGAGATATGCTTTTACAATGGAGTGGATAGGAGAAACGTCCTCTAGCCAGTGTGAGTCCCTACACTTTGGAGGGGCGTGGGAAACAAACCTCTTGCCTGGACTGGTGATGACCAAGTCCAACTTTCAACCTCTAGCTGATTCTTTATATTACCTATAAAGATAGTCTTATTCCTTCTTCAAAAGGTAGTTTCTTCCCTTGGTCTTCTTTAGTTCCCTTCACTTGATTACTTGAAAAGCAGTAGGAAATTAATTCTTCCTTCTTTCCTTCTCTTATTTTCTATTGCAACACCAATTGCACTAGGATTCTTCTCTCTTCTTCTCAGTGAAACAGCCAACTGCACTAAAACTTCTTCTCTCTTCTTGGCTAGAATCACATATACCAATGTGATTATTCAAACACTTATGATCAGCTCACATAGCATCATCTGAATTGAACTGCCCCAAATAATTGTAGGCTTCAATTGGGCATACTCTATTCTTCTTCTACTTATTCTCTTATTTCTATGAAGCAAACCTGTAAGCTACACACTCTTCATCTTCTTCTCCTTATTCAATGCAAAACCGGTTGCACTAAAACCTAATCTTATTCACACATTCTCTTTCATTGAAAACCCATCTGCACCGGTCTCTTCTTCTTCTTCTTCATCTTGGAATCACAACTCAGTTTATCAGAAGCTGGTAAGAACCTCCTCGAGCAAAACAACTTGCGTTCTCACTTCCACTTGCGCGCCTACAACTTGCATGCCTCTTCTTGCATGCTTCTACTTGCGTTCCACAACTTGTGCGGCAAGACATGGGAGACAGACTTGTGCGGAAACACTTGCGTGGTAGACTTGCACGTCAACACTTGTGCGGCAACACTTGCATGGAAGACTTGCGCGAAAACACATGCATGGAAGACTTTCAGGGTATACTTATGCGCCACCCTACTTTCAAGACTTATAAATAACCATCATCTTGCGTGCCACTTCATCTTGCACACCACTTTCTACACTTGTGAGTTCAGAGCTCAAATTATTCTCTTAAGTGTTGAGCATTAAAAAATGAGGAGGGGAGTCATCTATTTATAGGAATTTTGGTGACTTGTGTGCCCATACACTTGCGCACCAAGACTTTTGTGCCAATACTTGCACGACACTCTTGACTTGCACGACACTTTCAAACTTGCGCGCCACTTTATTCCATTTTTCATATTTTTATTGGATGATATTTGAAATAGGACTTGTGTGCCACTTACACTTCCGTGTCAATACTTGCACTCCACCACTTGTGTGCCGCTACTTGTGCACCACCACTTACGCGCCACCACTTGCACGCCACCACTTGCGCACCACCACTTATGCGCCACCACTTGCACGCCACCACTTGCGCACCACCACTTGCGCGCCAATTTCTTTCCTTTTCGATATTTCTGAAATAATTCTATTTTGAATTATGAATTTCACGCCTATAAAACACTTGTGCGCCGACACTTGTCTGCCTTCTTCTTGCCATTGTAATTTTTGGATAGTATGATATTGAAATTTGTTTTTCTAAAAACACTTCTTTACTCTCTCTATCCTTCATATGGCATGCACCACAGGTTCTCCAAACTTGTGATGATTGTAAAATACAAATTAGCAAATCAACTTCTGATTTTTTTCATTCTTTTTGGAATATGAATTCCAAAGAACTTCTTCATCCTCACATCATTCCTTTTGGAGTGTTAACTCAAAGGAACTCCAATCATCTCTCTTCATCCAAAAGGGGATTCTTGAAGCTTCTTCAAATACCTTCTTAGAATGTCAATCCCTTCACACTATCTCTTCTCCTTCATCCATCATTCTCTACTTCATTAAAATCATATGATTCTTTTCTTCAAGTAAGCTCTTGCATGGTTCTCATGCAATCATGAAGCATTGCATAGTCTTCTTTAAATCCGCATTCTTCTTCAATCATCCTTGGCTGGATGATACTTCACCATTATTCATTTTTGAAAACAATGTGTCACCTTTGACACATGTTCTTTGAACTAAGGATCAGTGCATCAATTGTTAGAATTGATCTTCTTAGAGAATTTCTCATGTATGACATCCAATGCTATGATTCCATAACAATTATCCAGGAAACCTCCTTTTGTCCAATATCCACTAAGTTTTTAGTCCTTCTTCATCTCATTCTTCATTTTGATGAGTATTGACAACTATTTACAACAAATACAATCTTCATACACAAAGTGGTCCCAACAATCTATACCTTTTTATTTTGTTGTCAATACATTAAAGTCTCCTCAGATGAATGTGTAAATGTCAAAATGAGAATCTCATCTATCCCCTTTACTTATTTTTCTCTCCTAGACATTAATTTCATTTCTCTCCCCTTTATTGACAAGAAATACACAGTTCATGATAGAGAGGGTATCATTCCATAAATAAGCAATGTGCCATCAATAATTTCACTCTAAGTATACTTGAGCAATGCTCGGTGTAGAAAACAAGAGGATTTGATTTAGACAACAACGTTTTCCATTACCCACTGAATATGACACCTCATGAGACGAGAACTCCTACACTTGTCTTCAAGGGTTTTCCACTTTCATTCCAGGACAACGATATCGAATGTGATAGGAAATAGTCAATCCTAAAATTCCTACACTCACTTCAACAAAAGGATAAAAAACATTCAAGTTCAATTAACAGGATAAGTGGCCTTGGGGCACTTTCATTCCTCTTATGTCACTGATTGTCCTAGTTACTCCCCCTTTATATAAATATATTTATTTTGCGTAACCAAGGATGAGAGATTATGAAACGACATACCTTTTCCAATGAAATGATCTTCAGACAATCGTCATAGTAATTGAATTTTATACCAACTGATGTTAATAATGATTGGGATAATAACTCTGGTAGCTTCTTCATGTGTCTCCCCCTCAAGGGAACACTTCTCCTCACTGAATCTCAGGTTATCCCCCCTGACATCTTACTTCACCTCCAATTCCTTGTATGATAATAACAACTACAATACACAACGATTTAATGGAATAAGGTGGATCCTCTATGCTTCTTCAATGTGAGCAGGAAGGCTGAGATGATTTTCTCAACCAAGATGATAATTTTTCTGTACTCCTCACACTTTCACATTTGATCTTTAATTTTGAATGTGGCTGTGTGGATCTCAATACTTATTCTATCTCTTTGTGTGTGAATCTTCTTTCTTCAAGATCTTTCCATGCACTAGAATCTCCCAGTGCAACTTTCATCCTCTTCATGAATTCTTGTTGGGATGGAATAAATTCAATGCACTTTCTCAGAGTATGACCAGACTTGTTGCGCCTCATACACAGAACTTCATTTTCTTCACATATAATCTTCTTTTTTCATTTAGCACTAGCCTTAACTTGTGCATCTTCCATTTTCCTCATTATGTCCAAATCTTCTGGCCAAACCACCAATATATCATTAGGGATTGAGTCATTAAGATTGGATATTCTACTTGGATTGTTTTTAGTGGATTATTTCTTATTAGTTCTTTTGGATTCACCACCCTTCACCTTTTTGGATTTAGAATCCAAGTACTTCTCATCTTTCCTTCTTGAAATCTTCTTGAGAGAACCGACTTTCACATTATTCATCTAATTTCTTCCCAAGGATGCTTCTTCATTCTTGCTTAGCTTCTGTGGTCTTATTTTCTTATTTGAACATGCACCATTAATATGACCACTCCTATTGCATACATCACAGATGTTATCTAAAATCCCAAATCTGTTTGCAGTATACCGATGTATCCAGATCTGTGGATTTTCCTTCTTCTTCTTTGGATTTCTCCCCCTTGAGATGGGATTTCTCTATGTCTTTAGATTTGATGGATTGTACCAATAATCCAGTGCATAATTCCCAAACCTATTACAGCACCAGCATTGACCAACAAACCCTGGCTTCTTGTCATCTTCTTGATAAGGTTGCTGAGTATTCTTCTTGGTATTATGTTCTTTATCTGGGGATCTATCTTCCATACTCATTCCCCTATCCACCCTATCCCTGGTGATAGGTTTCAACTCACTTTTCTTCATCCAAACTTGTTTATAATTTTTCTCCCAACCTGAACTTTTTGTGGAAACAATTTTAGAACCATGAGTACAAGTTGAGAGGGATGGTACCTTTACATTCTCAGCTACTTTTGATAGATCAATGTGTGAAGCAATGATCTTATTATCACATGTTGGAGGTCTTTTGACAGTAGAATCCTCCATTGAGCATTGGGTACTAGCTTCAACTGTTTCCTTCTTTTGTAAAGACTCAATATATGTCTTCTAAATATTGGTCAACTGATCTTCCAACTCTAGACATCTCATATTCAGGATGACCTTTTGGTCTTAAATCATAGTCATCTTATATTCACACGACTTCTTCAATATTTCAACTTCATCTTCTTGCATCTTTACTTTGTTTTGTAACAAAGATTCAAGTTTATTGGTCTTCTTGGAGTTATCTTCCAAATATAACTTCTTGACTTCATTGCCCCTTTTCATCTCATCTTCAAGTGCATGGATCTTCTCTCCCATAGTCTTGTTGACTCCCTCCTTTTCTTCAACATCTTTGAACCACTTTGAAGAACTTACTTCAAATCCCCTCTGTGTTGCTTCAAAGGATCCAACCTATCTTGAAGGATTTAAACATTAGACAATTTTTGACTGTAAGCCTTTCTCCAAAGCATCTGTTTCTTCTTCCAATTGAGTGATATTTTCCTGCATGCATTGAAATACTCCACAGACCAGGGATGCTCATTATTTAGGAATACCATACAGAATCATTCTTAATCTATCAACTGATATTTCTTGAGATTTTTTAGATTCATCATCACCACTTGTGCTAGCATTTTCATCATGAGGATAATTTCCAAATGTACTAACACATACCTCTTGATCAGTTGAGGTAGGAAGGTTTTCCATTTTCTTGGTGGGAACTTGAGCCACCATCTCATTACTTTCCAAGTCTGGTGTGTCTTCAACATCATCCCAATATGGATAACCATATGCTTCCTCTTCTTTAGATAAGAGAGAATTCTTCTTCAATTTTCTCTTCTCTTTCTTTTTCATGTTCATCATGGTCTTGGTAGATATATCTTTCTACTCAGAGATAGATTGATCTTTACAAACACTGCTATTCATTATTGACTTAGGAAACGAGCTCAAGTTTTTCAAAATAGAATAACTTCACTGTAGAGAATCCAACAGATGTGAACCTGTCCCTCTGATACCAATTGAGAGGACCAGTTTGGGATATACCCAACACTGATAGGGGGGTGAATTAGTGTTGGGGACTTTTTTAAACAAATTACAACTTTTATCACTGTACCTATTGACTTGTTAGGATATATATTCTCTTATTCTCTTTTCCCTATCACATGAAATAATAGAAAGCAGTAAAAATATGCACACGATAGAATTACACGGTTCACCACTCAATAAGAGTAGCTACGTCCTTTCCATGCATGGGTATGACCAGTTCATGGATTCTCCATTATAATGAGATATGATTTTACAATGGAGTGGCTAGGAAAACAATCCTCTAGCCAGTGTGAGTCTATACACTTTGGAGGGGGGGTGGGAAACAATCCTCTACCCTGGACTGGTGATGACCTAGTCCAACTTGCCGCCTCTAGCTGGTTCTTTATACTGCATATGGAGACAGTCTTCTTTCTTCTTCAAAAGATAGGTTCTGCTCTTGGTCTTCTTTAGTTCTCCTCACATGATTACTTGCAAATCATTATGCAAGTAATTCTTCCTTATTTCTTTCACTTCTTTTCTAGTGCATCACCAATCGCACTAGGCTTCTTCTTTCATCTTCTTAGTGAAAAAACCAAATGCACTAAAACTTATTCTCTCTTCTTTGCTAGAATCACATATTCCAATGTGATTATTCAGACACTGAATATCACCTCACATAGAATCATCTGAATTGAACTGCCCCAAATAATTGTAGGCTTCAATTGTGCATAATCTGTTCTTCTTTAACTTCTTCTCTTCTTTCTCTGCAGCAAACCTGTAAGCTGCACACTCTTCTTCTTCTTCTTCTTCTTCTTCTGCTTCCTCAATGAAAAACTAGTTGCACTAAAACCTTATCTTATTCACACATTCTCCTTCAGTGAAAACCATATGCACCGATCTCTACTTCTAATTCTTCTTCTTGGAATCACAACTCAATTGATCAGAAGCTGGTAAGAACCTCCTGGACCAAAACAGCTGGCACGCTCAATTCCACTTGCATGCCCTACACTTGCGTTCCTAAAACTTGCAAGCCTCTTCTAGGGTTCTTCTACTTGCATGCAACAACTTGTGAGGAAAGACTTGTGCAATAGACCTGCGCAGAAAAACTTGCACGGTATAATTGCGTGGCAACACCTACGCGGAAACACTCGCGCGGCAGACTTGCACAACAACACTCGCGCGGAAGACTTGCGCGGAAAAACATGCGCGGCGGACTTGCGCGGCGGACTTGCGCGGTAGACTTAGGTGCCACGGTACTTGCACTCCTTTTAAATAACCCCCATCTTGCGCGCCACTTCAGCTTGTACGCCACTTTATACACTTGCGCGTTCAAATATCAAATTCTTCTCTTAAGTGTTGAGCATTAAAAAATGAGGAGTTGAGTCGTCTATTTATAGGAATTTTGGCGACTTGAGCTCCCATACACTTGTGCACCAAGACTTGCGTGCCAAGACATGTGTGCCAATACTTGCACGACACTCTTGATTTGCACGTAACTTTCAAACTTGCGCGCCACTTTATTCCATTTTTCATATTTTGATTGGATGATATTTGAAATAGGACTTGCGCACCACTTACACTTGCATGTCAATACTTGCGCGCCACCACTTGTGCACCACGACTTGCACGCCACGACTTACGCACCACCACTGGCGCGCCAATTACTTTCCTTTTCCATATTTATGGAATAATGCTATTTTTAATTATGACTTGCACGCCTATACAACACTTGCGCGCTGACACTTGCGCGCGTTCTTCTTGCCTTTTTCATTTTTGGATAGTATGATATTGAAATGTGTTTTTCCGAAAACACTTCTTTACCCACTCTATCCTTCATACGGCTTGCACCACAGGTTCTCCAAACATGTGATGATTGTAAAATACAAATCAGCAAAGCAACGTCTGATTTTTTTCAATATTTTTGGAATATGAATTCCAAATCACTTCTTCATCCTCACTTCATTCCTTTTGGAGTGTTAATTCCAAGGAACTCTAATAATATCTCTTCATACAAAATGGGAGGCTTTAAGCTTCTTCAAATACCTTCTTATAATGTCATGCCCTTCACACTCTCTCTTCTTCTTCAGGAATTATTCTCTACTTCATGAAAATCATATGATTCTTTTCTTCAAGTAAGATCTTTCATGGTTCTCATGAAATCATGAAGAATTGCATAGTCTTCTTTAAATCCGCATTCTTCTTCAATCATCCTTGGATGGATGATACTTCACCATTATTCATTGTTGTAAACAATGTGTTACCTTTGACATAATTTCTTTGAACTAAGGATCAGAGAATCAATCATCAGAATTGATCTTCTTATAGAATTACTCATGTATGACATCCAATGCTATGATTCCATAACAATTCTCTAGGAAACCTCCCTTCGGCAAATCCCCACTTACTTTTTAGTCCTTCTTAATATCCTCCTTAATTTTGATGAGTATTGACAACTGTTGACAACAAATACAATCTTCATACACAAAGTGGTCCCATCAATCATTTCATTTCACACCTTTCACACAAGATATAAAATATATTTAAGAAACATGTCATCAAAGAATACATGAATAATAAAGAAATTCCATTAAAAAAATTTCTTCACATGTGTATCTCAACACCATTCCAAAACATATTTCTCCCCAAAAAAGTAATCCATAGAACACATTCATGGAACTAAGAAAGCATATAAAAAATATCCGATAATGTAAAAGCATTAAATATCTTACCACACACTTGGAAACTTCAAGAGGTGGAGGTGCACGGGAGGAGCCACCAACATAAGAGAAATGGAGGATTAAGGTTCACCCAGAGTAGAGTTGAGCAAAGAGGATTAGAAGTTGGTTTTGTGGGGAGAAGGATCCACTGAAGGGGTTCTAGGGGGAGGATTAGAAGAAGGGATAGTGGAGGAGGTCCTTCAACCTGAAGATCGGGGGTGGTGGAGGTCCGGAAACGCGACGATCAGGGGCAGCGGAGGTCCGGAAATGCGACGATTGGGGGCAGTGGAGGTCTGCAACGTGAAGATCGGGGGACGGTGGAGGGGAGTTGCAGGGTTACAGTACCATGAGAGCTTAAGGTAGTGATAAACCGAGGCCACTGTGTGACTGATTTTATAAAATATCGGACTTTGGTTTTATCAGTGCTAAAAAAGAGCTGATAAATCCTTCTTGTATGAGTGCTATCATTTTAGCACTGATACAAGCCTTCTTTATCTGCGCTTTTGTAGTGCTGATTAAGGGTCTCTTTATCAGTGATATAATTTTAATGCTGATAAAGATTCCCAGTATCAGTGCTAAAATTTTAACGTTGATACAAGGTTTCTTTATCAGCAGTTTTTGTTTAGGGCTGATATAAGGTGGCTCTTCCCTTTCCCATTTTGTAGTATTGTTTTTTTATGTGTGGGTTCAAAGGGAACATGGTTTTCAGAGCATCTTGAACTTATAACGGCACCAAAATTTCATGATCTGTGAACTTCCAGGAGTGGGAAGTAATGCTACCCTGTGAAGCCAGACTCACACGGTCCCCTCTTCTTTAGAAGCCAACCAGCACCATGACATCATATGGGCCAGAGAGATCTACTCTAAACTTACAATGGGCGAACGAGACAAATTGGACACCAACCAGACCCAAGTCCCATTATTTTGGACCATTGTAATGGTCTTTAAAGAATACCAAAACCTATGATTTTTTTCTTGGTAAGTTTATAAGGGATTTTCTATGTTATTATTGATCTGTTGGGCTCATATTAGTGTAAATAAGGGAGAGAACGAGTACCCATTTATAAGGGAGGGAAATGACACCCTTGGAATTACAAAAAAGATTAAGAAACAATTATGTTTTTATCAATAAAGTTGATTATAAATGGACCTATATTGGAATGAAAAGAGGTTAAAGTTGAAATATAATCTTCCAATAAATATTATGCTTGTTTTTTTTATCATTTTAAACCTTATATTTTTTTTCAAATCACATGGTTAACAAATTTTAATCTTAACCATGTTAATGGCCTTTTTAATATTAAAGGGTTTTAATTTTACATATATGTTAATAATTATCTTATAAATGTCCAAGTGTTAAAAATTTAAATTATTTATCCTAATAATTTCATTTTTGGATTTTTTTTTATTTTTAAATAACTTAATAAAATATTATTTGACATAAAATATCTATGATGTCATTTTTGACACTATTCACATAATTCAACATTAATGACATCATGAAAACAAAGGAATTTGAATAAAAACCTTTTAAAATTAATAATCTCTTATATTTTACTATAAAATCATTTGAACATAATAGTTCTTCAAAATTTAATAATTGAATTATTTTTAAAATCATATATTTTATTTTTCTATTAATTTAATAAATACCATGAGAGCATTTTTTAATAATTTAAGGTAATTATCAAATCTATAAAAATTAAAAATAAATTTCCATGGTAAAAAAAATTACTTAATTTATAAAATTAAAATTTATAAACTAAATTATCCTCTTTTAATAGTTATAATAAATATTTCGATTTCTTAAATTCAAGAGAGAGACCTTTTGTATTTATCTATTTCTTAAAATAATATAATGCTCATAATCAATGAAAAATAGAACTATATAGACATAGTTTCAAGACATGGATGAAAATATTTTAATTAAACTTATAAAATAGGATAAATTCATGTTTTAGAGGAATTTTAAGGCCTAAAATAAAATATTTTACCATGTTTTAACCATTTTACCCATTTCAAGGTTACAAAAATCTTCGAAGGTAAATATTGATAAATACCCAAAATAAAAGGGACCATTTGAAATATTTCAATATCATGATTTCAAATATAGAATCCATTTTTCAGGATTCAATTTCTATTAGTGGTAGAAATTCAATTTAAATAAGTTCAAAAAATTTAATGAAAATCACTGTTTAGAAAAAAAATACATTATTAAGCAAAGTACATGTTCTACTCTTATCCCATGCCTAAAAAGAGAATAATGTTAAAAAAATTAATTGAATATATAATATATAAATTTCATGATGTTCATTTTCCAATACTGATTATTTTAATTTATTATAACAAAAACACATCGCACATATAAAAATATCATTTAAAAAAATATATCTTATTATATCAATATTTTTATTTTCATTTAAAATCATTTAATAACCGATAAATTGATTTTATAAATGTGTTAACCATGAATGTTTTGAAATTTATTTATTCATATTCATACCCTTCTAATCTAACAACATGGCGAAACTATTAAATTATATAATATGATTTCAATTGTATATCACAGTTTTTTTAAACATGGTGTTGCATGTAAAGAAGGATACAAATAAATCTAATTTATTTATTAAAAAATATATCATAAAATATCAATGAGTTACAATATTTCACCTCAAAATTAATTCCTACCTATAGATTTTATCAATTAGATATAAAAAATGTGGATATTTATGTTCCATCACATCCCTAAGTTTCAAAGTACCTTTTCAAATTTATTATTCATCCTGAGAACATTATCCAAGTGATTAGACATTTTACATATCACATTATCACTATGATACATGATTTGTACCAATTTTTATTTATAAGAAATATCATGATCCATTGTTATGACCTATGTCCTTAGTACATGTGATAGATCTGATATGTACTTACTCCAGACATATATATGGAATACATTTTTAACATGAGAGTGGTTTATTGGAAGTGAAAAGAAATATGTCACCATCCATACCTGATAAAGAATATTGAATACGTTAACATACCTAAGACTAAATTATTATTTCCTGAAAAATATCATATATTTCATTCATGTAAAAATTCATAGAAATAACTTCTCACCAACCCAAAATTCCATATTTCCCCAAGGACTATCCACATAAATTTTCTGTCGAGTTTGAGATGGATTGATATGCTTCTGGATGTCTCTGAATTTCACTATTATGTCCTCAACTTGATCATGTTATGATATATATATTTCACTAATTTCATCCCGACTCATTGGATTTTTACACTTCTTTCCATATATGAATTCGTATGTAGCCATCTGAATGCTCGAATGAAATCTATTGTGGAATGAAAACTCAACTAGAGGATGGTGATGACCCAAAAAGAATTAAAAATATATAGAACATGATAATAGTATAACCTATATAGTTATAATGGTTCTCTCATGGTGACCATCTATCTAAGGATGATAAGAAGTTCAAAAACCGAACCCTATATACAGATTCTGGTGAAGAAATTTTCCAAACATCAAGGTAAACCTCATATCCATATCATATAAAATCAAATGTTGTAATCCCTGAAACCTTATAACTAATTTAATGTGTATTTTTGTAATATGATCAAGAGACTAATATTATATAATAGCAATTAAGTGTGTTGACATCACAAGGAGATCAACAATAATTAAAATAGTATTATAGACGTGAGACATTTTGGTGAGCCAGATAACAAAATACAAGGTGGTGTTTTCCCTTTTTCTTTATGGTATGGGTAATTTGTGTAAAATACCCTTATAATTAAATCTTACAGCCTTAACATGGTAACATACCAAGAACTAAGATTGATACTCTATAATATCTCTCATCTTGCAGTCATACTATAAATACGCTATCTAATCTCCATATATCATCATACTTAATGGTTAAATAGTGACTGATGAACTATGATACTCATCCAAAAAATCCTTATTAAAATTAGATATGTAAGGAACAAATACATAGTTCCTAAACCATATAATTACTTTATAATCAAGTTTTAACTCATGATTATTTCTCACCTTCTTTTGTAGCTCTATATCTTACTTCTATGCTTCCTAAATCATAACCTGGATAGATAGTTGGAAACTAATTTGAGAAAGACATTATTTTTATAGATCCTTAGTATTTTAAGACCCATTCAATGAAAATCTTGAAAAATTAAATCTTTAGTGATCCTTACCACAAATAGGGTAGAATGATCCTTCATACTCAAAGAATGAACTATCCTGTTCTCCTTCCAAGGGTGGTAAGGTATTGAGATGTCATAATCATTAATAAAATCCTACCATATTAAATGGGTTATATTTATATTTTTTTTGAATATTACATTTAAAGTTATTTTATCTGAATATATATCATACCTTTATCCATAATGAATTTTTTTATATATTTAATGTAAATATTACCATACCTAACTCAAAATCATGAGTTGGGAAATGTTTCTTAGGAACCTTCAATTATAAATGAAGAATAATATATCAAAATATCATTATATATGTGTAGGTATCCCATTCCATTATTAAATTCTTCACAATAGATCCCAACCCCTTATCCACTATAGTCTAATGTAATTACAAGTGAATTGTCTAAGATTATATTAATTCCATTAAAATATTCTTCACAATCATCTAACTAATGTAACTTAGCTCCCATCCATGGTAAATTGTTTTGTGTATTTGTTACATATGGGAAATTATCCCCAAAATTTTGGAATTTTCCATCCAAACCAAGAAAATGTTAAGTATTATTCATAGTGGTTGTTAGGGTAAAATGCTAAAAAACACCCATATTTGATGGATCCAAAGATATACTATAGTACCCCTGTTTTGAGGTTGGAAACACCTGTTTAGGTATTTTTATGTAAATAAAGTGGTTGGATAATGTTTGGGAGAGTTTTTAAGGGTTTTGGGATGATTTGGAAGATTTTATAAGGGTTCATGGTTTGAGCTTGGTTAGTGCAAACCATGAAACAAACCAAGGTAATCGTGCATAGTGAGGCTGTGGAAAAGTTATGGCACACAGTTAAGGTACACAGTTTTC
Organism: Viscum album; assembly: GCA_963277665.1. NCBI lineage: Eukaryota > Viridiplantae > Streptophyta > Magnoliopsida > Santalales > Viscaceae > Viscum > Viscum album. The sequence continues at coordinate 491,601,765 of OY728120.1, forward strand.
CAAACAGTGTGCCCACCTTGGAAAACTATGAATCTTTAGGTAGTGCCATTTTGCACAGTCAGGGCACGTGTTGTCTAACTATGTAGGATAACAATAAGAAAAACCCTCTTGAGATAGTATCCCTCACACTATTAGCCCATGGTTTGCCTAACTATGTGAGTGAACCGTGTGTGACATTTGAAAGAGGTTTTTATAAAATTATGGGGACCAAGATTTAACCTAAACACTCAATTTCACCTCCTATTAGAACCAAACATGGTATTTCCACTACTCAGGGATATGGGAACCTCTTACACTCATTTTGGATGTAAATTTAATGGTTCTCTTAGTAGTTTGAAGGAGACTGTCCTTCAGTTAGTCTCCTCTCTTAGTGTTTTATTATTTTTCTTTAGATATGCTCTTATATATCTTCCAGTTTTATTGATATAATTTTATCTCATGTGGATATAGAGATATTATTTTCCTATAATGGTGTTTTTTGGCTTGTTAATCTTAGCCAAAGAGATCTAAAGTGGTATTGGGAAGCTTTCACCTACATTTTTGGTGCATTTATGCATTGGTCAATTTTTCAAAAACCATAGGGTAGGTGGATTTTATTTGTAATCCATTTTGATAGAACATGATGACTTTAATTTAAAATTAATATTAATTCCTTGAAATTTATAGTTTTTGTGATGTGTGAAGCTTTTTTGGAACTCATTTGGAGGCATTTTGTCAATTTGTGAAAAAATGGGTTATTATAGTGTAATTTGCTTGATGTTGCATATTTTAATTATTATCGTAAAATCATTGGAATATAGGATTTATGGAAATGGTTTTCATAACAAGATTTCAATAAAAAAGGTTTTTTTATTGAAATTATATTTATCATGGATGTGGTTTAAGGGTTTTTTCAATAGATCTTAATTTTATTGAAAATGTTTTTTCTTATGTTGGAATTTTTGTTTTTATTAAGGGATTTTTTGACATGAAACTTGTGGTGTGGGATGGGTTTGTAAATATTTTAGTTAATGTGATTTTGGAAATTTTAATTGGTATGGTTTCTAGATTCTGTGGTTAATAAAAGGTTTGATGGGATGGATCATGGTCATGAAGTACCACCATCAAGTGGTTGTGAAGTAACATTATTAAAAGGGGATGGGTTATGGACATGAAGATCCACCATGAATGAAAACTGAGGTCATGTGGTTGTTTTGTGGATATGGTTGTGTTATGCATGCGACCATGAAAGATCAATTGGGTACGCCAATATGTGTTGGGAAATGTTTAATGTCATCTTTTTTTATTATCCCTGGTATTGTATTGAATTGGGAAAAGTAGTTTGGTAAGGGTGTGTTTGGATTGTGGAAAACAATTTCCTTGTTCACGTTTTTATATAAATTGTTTCATATAAATTGTTATAACTTGTTTTATCATAGCGGATTGTGCATGGAATTCATTTGTGGAAAACCTACTAAGTATTATTACTCAACCCCTGATTTGGAACTTGGGTGCTTTTTCAGACGATGTATTATGAAAAACAGGTAAATGAAAAGGAATCTCACTTCCTGGTTGGTGAATTGTGATGCTGGAGATGTATTTTGGTGCTTGGATCATGGAGCATGGTGGGTAGACAAGAATTTTGGTTGTAGAATATTTGGGTTTTATTATTTACTCTTCTTCACGGTACACTAATTAAGGATTATTATGGTTTGGTTATGTGGGTATATTGGGTAATTTTTTTATTGTGTAACATTCGTGACATGAATCATGTTGTTGTTTTGATTAAGGAACATTTTTTGGTTACGTTCACATCAAGGAAAAATCATTCCACAATAGTTCATGAAGACCTCAACATTTATTGACATCTTTCGACACCTTGGGAACGCTGCTTATGGACGAGTGGCATTTCATCATCTTCATATGGAAATGATATGGGGTAGAATGATACATGTAGTATGGACTTGTTTGGTCCTTGACAAACAAGTAAATCCGGTTTCATTTGGTCATGTCATTGGTTGTTGGTCTTGGAGTTGACATTTTTTCATGGTGTATTACTTGAGTTAGTATTTTAGAAAGACGTAGGATTATTGAGATGTGAAATGTTTAGTATAATAGGATATAACTAACAATTTTATGTTGGACTTCATGTTAACTATGAGTTGGGTACATACTTTTTTTGGTGACACTTATAGGTGCATGATCAAATTGTCATGGGTGTATCCAATGGGATGAGTATGGCATCCATGGTAGAAATGACATTCCACTAGTATTTCCTATTTCATTGGGAATACTAATTTATGTTTTGATATGGATGTGTTTAATTTTTTTTAGAAATCAGGAAATTGTTTTCATGTGTGGTTTTTAAAAGTAAACGGTTGTTGTATTTTTAAAATGAGTTTGTTTTCACAACTTATTGGATTTTTTTAAAAAATTGATGAAGATGTATGAATTGAATTTTTGGATATCTTGTCTGTGATAGTTTCAATGTAATAGAATTTGAAACTATAAGACTTAAATTTATAGGGAATGGGACTCATGGTGACTCGTGGGTTGAAATAAATGGCACCGGGTAGATGTTATAGAGACCAACTAGAGGATGTTGTGGAAAATGTTGTTTCACATGATCCCTAGTTGAACATGTAGATAGTGCATATCATGTTGAAAGCTTATCGATCAATTGAATGTGGGAATGTAAGGGAGGATCCAAGGCATGTGGATCACTCAGTTCAATTTTGAAAGTAGAATCAACCCATTTTTCGGGTGATTCAGAACCATAAGGGGAAGTATAGTTTCTAAATAGGATGAATCAAATAATTTATTTATGAGGTACATGAGTGGAGTTAAAAGTGATGCTGGTGATACACATGTCGGAAGAACATTCACATCAATGGTGGGAATTAACGTTCGAGAATTAAATGGGCTAATGTATAACATGGTAGGGTTTTGAGGATTTTTTAACAAGAAATTTTATCCTCACAGGTTTAAGATTCAGCGAAAAGAGGATTTGTTCTGCCTAAAGAATGAGAATATTTTAGGAACAGATTATGAGGATAAATTTCGGAATTTGGCCCCATTTTCACCAGAGATTTCAAATAGTGTATCCCTAAAGGTGTGCATAAATGAATCAGTCCTGAGGAGAGATATTTGTTCAAAAATAGTAGAGCTATGTATAATTGATTATACTGAAATCTTGAATAGTGAAAATGTGGCTGAAAGGGACATATTAAGGGAAAGTAGTGGGGGAAGCTTGTTGATATCAATGGGAAATAGTGGGAACTATAATATTTGAAAAAAGAATAATAGGGAAACTTATTTCCATAATGGGAGTGTGGATCAGAATCGGACGGAAGGATAAAAAAACATTTATTTTAACCATAGACTGAGGAATTAAGTTTCTAGTGTGGATCCCTAATCCACATGAAGCAGGATTGTATGACACCGACTCAAGCATGCCATATTTTCAATCATATGGGGAATCTCTAGTTCTATTGTATCCGTGCTCTAAGGTATGATGTTCATGAAACCCCTAGGGGTTGCAGGAATCATATGCCTCGACGAGATGGGGATAGCAGCACACCCCTCCTCGTAGAGTTGAATTAGCCATGGTGATTCTAGGAACACCATAACTACTCAGTAGGGAATGTTTCAGCATGGGAAATAAATATATGATTTTGGCCAGTAATAAGGTGTTTAACACTAACAAGGTTGTGTTGGATGATTGGTTGGGACCGTCCATGGTTAGAGGTGTGACTCTTTCTAATGCTAATTTTATTCAAGTGTTGTTTTATATGGGCGCCTCTCATTATTTAATTTTTTCTCGTTTTGTTGATTCATTTTTTTAAGTGTGGAAATCATGCTTATGTTCTAATAATTCATACTCCTCTATGTGAAAAAGAGTCTCAATCCTTCCTTTTTAGAGAATTCCATTTAGTTGTGGATGGGGTTGAGCTGATGTGGGACTTTTCAATGCTTGAGATAGATGTTGATGACGTAATCCAAGATATGGATTTGTTGATGATGGTTTTGGAAAAAAATTACTTTTATGCATGAATGATGATTTCTCAATGGAGGATGGCATTGAGCATCTCTTTATAGAAGAAAATTCTGAATGGGTTCATGCAACAGATTGGATGGAACCCACAGTTTGGATAATCTCAGATCAATTGGATGATTTTTCATTACCATCGATCGAAGAGATAGAGGAAGGTAGTTTTCTAGAAGTGGTAAATCAGTTTATTGATGCATTTACTGAATAATTCTTAGGGTTTCCACCAAGAAAGGAAGTGATTCTTTTGATTGATCTCTTTCTGGGGAATAGTCATATATCACATAATTCTTACCAGATGAAACTAGAAGAATTTAGGAAATTGAAATTCATTTTTTTAGAGCTTGAAAACAAAGGGTTCATCTATCCTATAACATCTTTATGGTCAGCACCACTATTATTTGTTAAAAAGGTGGATGGGAATCTTCAGTTGTGTGTTTATTATTTTACTCATAACCAATTAATGATAGGTAATCTATACCAACTTGAATACATTGATATCATGTTCTTCTAGTTGAGAGGATCTTCGTGGATCTCTAAGAATGACTTGTGATCAGGATATCTTTAGTTGTGGGTGAGGAAAGAAGATATCACCCAAAAAACATTCATGAGTAGATACAACCATTTTCAATATATGATTTTTCCATTTGGTCTAAATCATTCACCAGTAGTCATCATGGTATTGTTGAATCAAATATGTAAGAAAATATTTGGATTCTTTTTTTGCGGTGTTTATTGATGATATACTGGTGTATTCATGTAAAATGGGGGAGCATGAGAAACACTTGGAAACAATGATGGGGATATTGATAGATCTTAAACTGTATTCCAAACTAGAAAATTGTGTTTTTTTTATATAAGAGGAATTTTTTTCATGTCCGTGTAATTTCTGAGAAGGGTGTTTTAGTGAATCCCGAAAAGATAGTGGTTTTTATATATTGGCAACTGCTAAAAAATACATTTGAGATATGGTGCCTCATTGTTCTAGCTAGGTATTATAGAAATATTTTTTCATGACATATGATGATTAGCTTCACCGATGATAGTTTGGAAAAATAGGGTGTTAAATTAAAATGGAATTATTAGTGTTAGAAAAAATTTGAAGTGCTTATGTATCATCTTAGAGTAGCACTAATCATGGTTTTCCTAGAACCAGGGTAATGGTATTGTGTGTATTATGATGCATCAGGATTTGGATTGGGGTGTGTTATCATTCAAGGGGATCATATAATTGTGTATGGATCATGAAATTTGATGTTACATGAGATTAAATATCCAAAAATGATTTGGGTTCGGCAACATTGGTTCATGATTTTAAGACTTGGCATCACTATATCATCAATGATAAATTCAAAGGGTATACCGACCAAAAGAGAAGGAAGAGTATTTTATCACAGCGAGATTTGAATCTAAGGTAAAGGATATGGATGGAGTACCACTATATGTTTCAATTTGACATGATGTACACACCATTTAAGGAAATTCAATGGAAGATTCATTAAGTATAATTTAATATGCTCATGTGATGAATCATGAATCATATCAGAGGTATTTTATGTTTTTTATAGCCGACATATGGTGGGAATTCGATGTCCTAGTTGAGGTATAAGTTTTCTTTCCATTCTTGTAGGTTCCTGGCTTGGTTGGGATGGTTAATGTGGCACATATTTCTAATTCAGAGTGTGTTTCTATGAGGTCTAAAATTAATGGTGGAGATACAATATTGGGTCCGAAAGTGGATGGGAATTCAGTGCTGTGATTTGGAAATTAGGTGGTTGTATAGATGTCAGGTTGAGAACAACATCTTAGTTATTAACATCATTTTAGACGGGTTTACCATCTGAGAATTCAAAAAATTATATGGGTTTGAAAGTATTTTTTTTTTGGACGGTATGAAAATTACTTTACTGAGTTTGATTCGAGAGGCCCAACTAGTCATCAAGTCAAGGAAGAGCATCAGTGACCATTGGGTATCTTGTAATCTTTACATATCCCAGTGTAGAAGTGGGAATATATAGTGAATTATTTCATAATAGGTCTCCTATGAATGCTTAAGAAGCATGATTCCATAAGGCTAAAAGTGGATTGGCTCACAATACTGGCTCATTACATCCTTATTCATGAATCTCATACAGTGGAGGATCTGTACAAAAGCTATATCTGTGGGGTGGTAAAGAGTCATGGTATACCACATTAAATTTTATGAGATAGAGATCCAGGGTTCATGTCCCTTTTAAAAAGCTTTATAGAAATCCCTTGAAACTCAGTTGACTACGAGAACGACATCTCTACCTCAGACAATGGGAAATATGATAGGATGATACAAACCATCGATGATATGTTGCAGGCTTCTGGGAAAGGTTTTAGTGGATCATTTGAGGATAAATTTTCTTTAATGGAGTTCTCCTACAATAAGAGTTATTTGGCCTCCATACAAATGGCTACATTTGGGGAATTATAGGGGTGTCTGTGTCATCCTTCACTATGTTGTGTTGAAATAGGTGAAACATCATTGGTTTGGTAAAACATTATCCAAGAGACAATAGAGAAGATTATGTTGATCATGAAGAGAATATAAAAGATGTTGAGTCATCAGAAATCATATGCAGACCATCATCGATGGTCATTTTCATTCAAGGTTGGCGAACATGGGTTTTTTAGAATCTCTTCGAAGATTGGACATCATCAATTTGTAAAGTAATGAATGTTATATATGAGGTATATTGGGCTTTTTGAGTTATTTTTTCAGGTTAGATAGGTGAAATATCATTCTATTTTATGAAATAGTTTATTGTGATGCACAATGTGTTTCTTGTGTCACAGTTGAAATGGTATTTTTTGGACCATGAGAATTTGATTCGTTGGGAACATATTGAGATAGTGATGAATAATTTGTTGGAACATGGGCTAGTTCAACTTGTAAAAAGGCAAGATAATTTCTTGTGTGGGAAACATATTAATTTAGTTTGGGTTTTATGGAAACTTGGTCAGTGCTAGGAGGATACATGGGAATGAGAAAATAAATGGATAAATAAAGGTCAGATCTCTTTCAAAAAAATTATTATTTTCTACTTTTGAGGATGGAAATTCCAATGTTTGTTAGAATTTTGTACCCCCGGTTTGAGGTTTGTAACATTTTTTTATATATTTGATTGTATGTAAAGTGGTTGGGTAATATTTGGGAGAGTTTGAAATGGATTGGTATGGTTTATGAGATTTCTAATGGTTTGCATTTTGAGAACAATTTTTGGAAACAATGAATCCAACACAGTTAACCGTGCGAAGTGATTCAGAGGAAAAGGTATGGTTCACGGTTAAGTTGAATAGTTTTCTTAACCATTTGGCCAACTAGGAAAATAGTTCATCTTATGAGAGTATCATTTTGAACAGTTGGTGCACATTTTGTCTAACCACATGGGAAAACTATACGAGACACCCTCTTGAGATAGTAGAAGGTGCAAAGTTATTGCATGGTTTTCCTAACCATGTGAGTTAACTATGCAAGACATTAAATAGAGGTTTTAAAAAACTAGGGCGGGGATCATGATTTTCCCAAAACACTCCATTTCTACTCCCTTAAAAACATAACCCAGGATTTCTACTTATCAGGGGATAGGTCACCACTTCCAATAATATTGGAAGAAAATAAAGAGGTTTATTGGTGGTTTTAAGATGATTATCCTCCAGTAAGTCTCCTCTCTAGGACTTTTCTTGAGTTTTCTTAGATATACTCTTCTATCGCTCACCCAATTTTTTAGATCTAATTATCTCACATATAGTTCTAAGGTATTTGATTCCTATGATGTCAATTTTTGGGCTTGTTAGTGTTAGGAAAGGAGATCTAATGAGGTTTTGTTATGGTTTCACCTAGAATTGTGGTGTGTTTGTTTTTTATTGAATTTTCTGAAACCCTAAGGTAGGTGTATTCTCTATCTTAACCAATTTCATAAAAATTTTAGAACATTATTTCAAATTGATTTTCATTAATTTAAATTTTTAGTGTGTTTGATGTGTGAAGCTTGTTTGGAACCCATTAGATGATGTTTTGTGGTTTTGGGGAAAATGGGTTATTTTGGTGTAACGTGCTTGTTGAAGGATTTTAAAATAATAATCTTAAAATCATTGGAATGGTTGATTTATGGGAAATGTATTACCAAAGTAGTATTCAATAAAAAGAGATTTTTATTGAAATTATGAATAGAATGGATGTGGTTTAAGGGTGTTTTCAAAAAATCATAAATATATTGAAATTGTTATGGATTGTTTTAGATTTTTTTTTTCATAAGTTATTGTTTGTCTTGACAATAGTGGGGTGGAATGGGTTGGTACATGTTTTAGTAAATGTGATTTTGGAAAATGTGATTGGCATCGTTTCTTGTTAAGCAGTTAGGAAAGGGTTGGATGGGATGGATCATGGTCATGAAGTAACACCATCAAGTGGTTGTGAAGTACCTAAAAAATAGTGGATTGGTTATGAATGTGATTTTCCACTGTCAATGAACACCGAGATCAAGTGGTTGGTTTGTGGATATGTTTGTTTTATGCATTCATCCATGCAAGATGAATTGGGTATGCCTATATGTGATTGGATATGGTTAATTACATGTTTGATTTCATTCCTTGGTATTGTGTTGAATTTTTTAAAATAGGTTTTAAGGTTATGTTTGGATTGTTGAAAATTATTTCATTATTCGTGGTTTTCTATACATTGTTTTATATTAATTGTTCTAACAAGTTTTATCCAAGTGGTATGTGTAGGGAATTCATTTGGAGAAAACATAATGTGTATTATTACTCTTCCCCAACATTGGCACTTGGGTACTTTTGTAGTTGTTGTATTATGAGAAATAGGTAAAGTAAAGTCATATAACATCTTCATTAGTGAATATTAATGGTGGGGTGGACTTTTGGTTCTTGGATCATGGATATTGGTACAGAGATATGGAATAATGTCGTAGTGTCTTTCGGTTTTATTTTTTAGTCATTCCATCAGTGCTTTAATTCTAGTTTATTATGGTTTGGTAGTGAGGTCTTTTGGGTATTTTTCTATTGTTTAACATTATTGAAATGTGTCATGTAGTTTTTTCAATTAAGGAATGTTTTTTTGGAAGATTTCATCCAAAGGGAAAATCATTCCCCAATAGTTCATGGTGCCCTCGACATTTATTGCCATCCTTTCACTCCTTGGGAATGCCTCTTAAGGCTGAGTATCATTCCATCTCCTTATCTATCCAATGAGAAGGGTAGAGAAGTTACATATACCTTCCATAGAGATTATATGTCCCAAAAAAGAAAAAAACATTTAGCCAAATTCTGATCTTTATAAATTTTAAATATAGATTATTCTTCCTTTGTGTCTTTAGTACAACACCAAGTGATATACATAATCTTTAATTCTCATTGAATGTATAAAAATTTCATCAATAAGGTGGATGTGTGGAAAAAGATGGAGTGCGGTAGGGAAATGGATGTGAACCCTTGTTTGGGAAATCCTGATTCTGATGGTCCAGGAGACAAATCAATTCGTGGAATGGTCAATGATGATTGTTTTGGACACAATGATCTATTTATTCTCTGTGAAAAGAAGTATCCTGATGAGCGTTGGGGTGATGGACTCAAGAAAAGCTTCGTTGATGCTGTCGCATGCCATGGTTCTTCATCCTTTCTTGATTGTGAAGCTTCCACTGGAAGGATCATTCGAAAAGGGAGGATCGCGCATGTCTCAGTGAAAGAATGTGATGTTGAGTAGAGATTGAAGTTATGTAGATTCTCAATAATTTCCTGGGTTGTAATTCCAAAGGGGGTGAAGCCATTGATGTTTCGCGATCTCACTGCGAGGATTGCGGAAATCTGGGGTTTCACCTAGTAAAAGATGACTATGATGGGACATGGGTTTTATCACATTTTCTTTCCCTCAGATGAGATTAAGCGTCGTGCCTAGAGTTTTAGCTCGGTCCCTCTCAAACCTGGCTTTCTACGGATTCATGAATGGGACCAAAATTTGGATCCCAATTCTGTCAAGAACACATATGCAAAATTATGGATAAGGGTAGGTAATCTGAACATACTATATTGGCACCCTCAAATCCTATGGGATATTGCCTCGTCGGTTGGGAATCCGATCAGGCTTGACAATCAGACTGAAAATCCCATGTTTGGTCATTATGCTCAGATCTAGGTGGAAGTTGATATGTCCACTACTATAGTGGAAGAAGTGGTGATAACTACAAAAGATAATACCATCGCCCTTGGAATCCTCTATGGAAGAAAGCCAAAATTCTGTCTGAAATGTCATCTCATTGGACACATTGCATTAGATTATAACAGAAACAAGTTGTGCAACTTTTTCAAAGTCCATGGGCATGATGAAAGGATTCGCAGATGAAGCGGCAGGAAACTGGCTCCTGTCAATGATTCTGGACCTTCTCTCTATAAGGAGGCTTCTCTTGTGACCCTTGCTGACAAGGGGATGCATATGATGGACAATGAGAATGGTGGGAACGAGGATAGAATCCCTACTGACAATGGTATGCATATTAAGGATGATGAGAAGGGTGGGAGCAATGATGGAAGCCCCGCTGACAAGGGGATACATGAGCAGGATGCTGAGAAGGGTGGGAGAAAGGATGGAAGCACTCATGTTGGGGAAGAGGTAGCTCACGTTGCAGATGTAGGTGTGATTTGTGATGCTCTAATGGAGGAATCAATTGCACTGACCCGTGTCTTGGAGTTCTGTAAGGGAGAAAATAGATAGGAGGTTGACACTGGCTGACATCCTATTCTGGCGACAGATTTTGTGTTGGGTCCTGCGGATGTAGCTCCTGTGCAAGATCAATGTGCAGTCCCTCTTAAGGAAGTGATCACAAGATATGATGAGGTTGCAGCCCCTGTGCAAGACATGGTGACTCCTTCGATTGATGCAGGTCACAATGGGCAAGTTACTAGTGGTTGTGATCATGGTGTTGATGCGGCCTCTGCTCATCTAGATGAGTTTTTGCTGGTTCATGTGGATATGGTTGCAAAAAGGGTACTACCTGCATGTTTATTGTCTCTCCCAATTGTCACTAAAAATAGTGTTTTTTTCCCAGTGTTGATGATTCTAATGAAGAGAATGATGATCATGCTTCAGATGAGCATGTGTTAGGTGCTCCCAGTGGTACTGATGCTGAACCTTCTGAGAGGCAGGTGACACTAACTTTTGATGGGCCTAGCAGTAGGCTCAGATAGAAAAAATGAAAATTATCTTCTGGAATTGTCAAGGGATTGGGATCCCTCCCACGGTCAGGTCCCTTAGACATTTTTTTATGACCAACATGCCATTATTGGTTGGAATTTCTGAACAAAGGATGAAATTTGAAAATTGGAGTTCCTTCAAATGGGATTCTCTGGGTTACTCATTTTTTTGCAAACAATCATCTTGACACGAACTTGGAATCCTTTTCGGTACTGAAGCTTGATAGTGTTTCAATTAGTTCGGTGTTGTCTGATTCTCAATATGTTACTATCACTTGCTGTTTTGGTAATGCCTCATATTTAGTGACGTTTGTGTATTCTATTAATCTATATACAAGAAGACGTGCACAATGGAAAAACGTAGTGCATATTTCAGAGAACATGTCGAGCAGCTGGGTCTTACTTGGTGACATCAATATTGTTCTTCATCATGAAGAAAAGACTAGTGATAACTTTTGTTGTGCTTAGACCTCTAATCTTTCAGCTTGTTTAGATAGTTGTGGTCTCAATGTGGTACCCATTTCTAGAGCTGAGTTTACATGGAGCCAACTCACCATTAATGGGAGGCAGGAAAGTAAGTTAGAGAGGTTATTTGTGCAAGTGGATGATAGGAATGCGGCGATTGATGTTTTTGGGATAACTCTATCGAGGTTTAATTCTGATCACAATCCCATTCTTTTTTATGTTTTCTCTCGAACTTTGAGTTCAGTACCTCTTCCCTTCATGTTTAATAATATGTGGGTGGTTATCCCGGGCTGTAGAGAAATTATCCTGGATTTCATGAAAAATGATTTTTTGGGTTTCCCCTCTTACATTCTTTTCTTCAAATTAAATATTTTCAAGGAAAGGTTGAAGAAATGGAGAAAAAATTCAGTTTCCTCCATTGATAATGACATTAGAGAGGCTAAAACTGCTCTATTGAATTGTCAACAATCTGGTTTGGCTCAAGGCATACCAACTCAGAATGAAATATAGGCAACAGAAAGTCTAGAAAATCTCTTCGATTTGAAATAAAAATTGGCACGAAATCATTTCAATGTTAGTTGGATAAGGAATGGAGATAGAAATTCAAAATTGTTTCATTTCTTGAATAGGGAGCAAAGGGCCAAGAGAACTATACAATCCCTTAACATTGAGGGGAATCTCTTCTCCTCAAAGAATGATATTGCAAGTGCAGCCATTTCCTACTTTGAAAAGCTTTACTCAGATCATGGCGATGAAAAATCTGAGAAAATTATCCATTATTTTGATCCATCTATCGAGGATGATCAAAATAAGAAACTTTTTGATATTCCCACAACACGTGAGGTACATGACTCCCTTTTCTCCTTAAACATTGATAGTGTTACCAGACCTGATGGATTTACGAATAAATTCTTTATGTTTTTTTGGGATATTGTACATCTTGAGGTCACAAATGAAGTGAATGATTTTATTAAATTATCCCATATGCCCAGTAGAATGAACTCCATCTTCATTGCACTAATTCCTAATAAAGATAATTCTCTTGAAATTAAATATTTCAGGTCTGTTTCCATTGGTAATACAGTTCCAAACGTGATTAGAAAAATCTTTACTAGTCGACTGGATGGTATTTCGAAGGGACTCATTTCATGTAATCAGTTTGGGTTTTTTCCAGGATGGAACATTCAAAATTGTCTCTTCACTGCCTCTGAGTGTGTCAATTCCATGAGGGAAAAGGTGAAGTATGGTAACATGGCTTTGAATATTGATATATCTAAGGCTTTTGATACCATCATATGGAGTTTTATATTCACCATTCTCAAGATGCATGGGTTCTCGCAGAAGTTCATTGAAATTATTGGCTCCATCCTTGAAAGTGCCAAATGTACATTCTAATAAATGGATCTATTAGGAGATTCTTTCAATGCTCAAGAGGGGTCTGGCAAGGTGACCATCTCTCTGTAATGATTTTTTCTATCACAGAGGATTACATAAGCTGGTGCCTCACCGATCTTTCCAATTTTGGATGGTATCAGAGGATGAAAATTGGGCGCCAGTTACATGCTCCCTCATATATTTTCTAGGCCAATGAAATTATGCTTTTTGGGAGAGATGTTAATGGAAATGTATCCTGTATCAATGGAATCTTCTCACACTATGAGGAGGTTTCATGTCAGGTTATTAATTGGGGGAAATCATTAGTTATGTTTGGTGGTGGTATTATCGCATCGAAGCAACGCAGAGTGGCACGATGGCTTGGTGTAAAGAATTGAGTGATTCCCTTTATTTACCTAGGGATGCCACATTTCTGGGGCAGGGTCAAAAGGTTCCATTTAGAAAGTATCACTCTGAAGATCATAAATATGTTAACTAATTGGAAGGGTAAAAACCTGTCTCAAGCAGGGAGGATATGTTTGGTCAACTCAGTGGTCACTTCAATGTTTGTTTATTCCTTTTCTTTGTATAGATGGCCCAGATCCCTGATTAAAGAGCTAAATAGTAAGATCAGAAATATTATTTGGACTAGATCTGTTCATGAGAGAATGTTTTTCACTGTGGCTTGGAAGGACTGCATCAAACCTTCTCATATGGGTATATTGGGTGTCAAATATATCAGATTATTCAATGATACCTTGATCAACAAGTTCACTTGGAACATAATTTCAATATCAGATGATGCCATGGACTTCCTCTGAACCAGGTTCATTGAAAAGATTTACAATGGGTACTATAACCATCTATGTTCATCTGTTTGGTATGCCATTAAACAGGCCTATGCTGACCTTATGGATCACTCGAAATGGATTGTTTGAAAGCAATCCTCTCTTAACCTTAGGACCACCCATTGGTTGTCTCGGCCTGTTTGTGATGATGTTTCCATACCTCCTCTCTTAAGAGAGACTTCCATTGATAACTTCCAGGGTAACTCAACAATCATTAATATTATTCGGAATCATGTTGGCACAGAAATTTCTCAATATTTTTACTCTGATTATGACACTTTGGTATGGATGCCGAATCTTAATGGAATGTTTGACTCAAGGGAGGGCTACAGGTTACTGTGCGGTGCTTCCCTGGACCCTCCATCCTGGGTCAGGGATTTTTACAAGCCATTCATTCCCCCAGTATCAACTTTACTCATCTAGAAAATCTGGAAAAAAGGCTTCCTATGCAGGCCATGTTGCAGCGGTCTGGACTCTGTGTGGCTGTTGCTTGTATGCTCTATATGCAGGATGATGAAACTGCTGATCATGTGTTTGTTTCCTACAAGTTTTCTTCCATATTATGGTACAATGTACATGGTATTTTTAACTACTGCATACCCTCCTTTTCGATTGAAGGGATTCTAAACTTTATATGCAGAATTGACTGCAGTATGAAGGTCTGGTCCCTTCTGTTAATAGTCGTGGCCAGCCTAATGTCTTCAATTTGGAAGGCAAGAAACACTGTTATCCTTAGCAGTGCTGCTTCCTCATTCCATAGTGATTTTCTAGATATCCATTGTGCCATTTGGACTGCTTATAACATCCAAACCAGTACCATGAGGAATGATGGTTCTGACCTTGTCTTATTGAGGTCTCTTGGTGTTAATGGCAGTGCGAAGAAGCTGCTAATGATGAAAAATGTCCGCTGAATTCCACCCGTCTTTCAATGGTTGACGGTCCATGTTGATAGGGTGGCTGCTGGAGCACCAGGTCCCTCCAGATGTGGTGGTGTCTTCCGAACTCACAGGGGGGTTTGTTAAAGGATGCTTCTTCCACTATATTGGAAATGCGTTTTCCATTGAAGTAGAGCTTTGGGCCATGATAAAAGATATTAGTTATGTTTTCTAGTATGGCTGGCGTGATCTATAGCTTGAGTCCGACTCGACTGTTGCAGTTCAAATCCTTAGGGATCGGTCCAGGAATGTGCCATGGAGGATGTTACTGGCTTGGGTGGAATACCTTCGGCTTGTAGACTCTCTGTCACTTGAAGTCCTACATGTTTACCATGAGGCCAACCAAGTTGAGAATGCTATTTCCAAGAAATCTATTAAAGAGGTGAACTCCATTTGGTCCTTTGTGTCACCAGAGTTTTGTAATGCATTTGTGGAGGCTGATTATCGTGGTGAGACTTATACTCGCCATTGTAGACCGCCTCTCTGACTCTGTGTTGTTTGCTTTACTTTTTCATTAATAAATTTTCTTAGGAGCAGGCGTACCTGTCTCTTGAACTTCTTGGTATAGTAATTTCATCTATAAATACTATCAAAATCTACTCAAGGTAATAACTAAAGACACCATTCATGAAATCCACAAATATAGGGATGGAATTAATAAAACCAAATAGCATCGTTATAAATTTTTAGTGTCTATAACTTGTAAAGAATATTGTATTGGGAATATCCTCATTCGGGACATTCAATTGATGATTATTATAATGAAGTTCAATCGTGGGAAAATATTGAGCTCCATTATGTTGATCAAAGAAGTCCAAAATATGGGGTTGAGGACATGTTTTCCTGATAGAGATATTTTTTAGTTATAAATAATCAATATAGAGTCACATTGTCCGTCCTTGTTTTTATCAAATGGTAGAGGTCAATGCTACTATGACTTAATTTGATGAATAACTCCATTTTCAAGATTATCCAGGATTTACTTCTTCAATTACTACCACTAATTTGGGTCCTTTCGTTATAGAGTGTTTAAAATAGGTGCCACACTAGGTATGTGTTCTATTAAAATCCCAACTTTCTGATTTAGTGGAAGAATATAAAACTATGTTGTAAAGATATCAACATTCTATTGAAAAATAGGCATATCTTTTTTTGTCGAGTTTCTCCATAAACATTTTATAGAAACACCCCTTTTGAATAGGAGTCACAAACCATATAATGAATTTTATTTTCATCAGAAGTTCATATTTATCATCGCATTGATATATGATCAATGGTTGGTTTCGAATATCCAATATGGTTTCACTTCCATTAAAAATGATATGGGAATTATTATTAATAATCCAATCCATGCCTATGATTAAATTAATTTAAACTAGAGGTAGAATAATCTGATTTATAAGAAGTACATTCCCATACACTTCATCCTGATAATAATAATTGACTTGAGTTGTGATCATCATAACATTAGGTTTTTCATTGCTAATTCAATATATATTCATTGAGGAGGTATTTTTATACCCTTAGTAAACTGTTTATATATTAAAAGATGGTAGATCCATACTAAAATAAAATATTATTAGTTCACGTGTGGATTGATAGTGTACCTTTCATAATTACATTATTTTACTCCTCATCAGTAATAGTAATCATATGATATTTCCATTTTTATCTAGGACTAAAATGTTATAGAGATCGATAATCTTCATTAAAATTGGGGTTTGAGAACCAGTCATCATAATCAAAATAGTCCTTGAATTTGAAAAACTAGAGTACGTGTGGGGTAATATGGGGTTCTTTTCCTCAATCATTAACAAACATCTTCCCATCACATTGATATTCAATTTTCTAATGAACCACCTTTCAAAACCTAAAACATTTACTAGAACCCATAATACAATTTCCTCTATGTATACTTCAAAAAATATAGAATAATGGATTGTTCCTATTCTTCCCTCTAGGATTTCTATTACTACACTTTCCTTTAAATTCCGTCTTTATTTTCTTATGAAAACCATTATATTGAAGGGTAACTCCAATATATATTTTTACCATTATTTAAAATTGAATGATTTATATATAAATACATAAGAACCATATGGATAACACCCTTCATAGATTTTGTTTTGAGGCACTAAATAGTTTTTCAATCTTATTTTGTATTCAATTGTAATACCAGATGAGTACCTCGTATGTCTTTCAAAATATCCCTCATATTCACAAATGGATTCATCATCCTTCTTACTCAGATAAAGAAATTACTTCTCCATTTTCCAATGGATAATATAATTCATGTCCTTGTTCAAAAATAACCATCTAAACCTATCCCAATCAGTGTTGTAAATTTCTTCTCGTTGCCTCATTTTCTTGATGAGATTCTACCATGTGTTTGTTTGCCTTGTAAATGAAAGAGGAAAAAAATTAATATTTCATTCTCTAAACAATGTAGAATGGAAAATATATTTTCAATTATACTAATCCATATCCTAGAAACTAGTAGAGAAACTAATCCTCTAATGATATGTGGTTTTCCCCATGAAGGAAACAACATAATGTTTCTCCCTCCATTGGTCATTTAGAAGCTTAGCATGATTCATTTCTTGAAAAAGATTCATAAGAAAAATAATGATATTTTTAATTATATCTCCCATAATTTTTGGTTTCTCGTGATAGTAATCATCTCATTTTCAATCATATTCATCTTGAACATAGTTCCTTTATGTGTATTCTATTACCCAAATCCAAAGTCATAGTTTGTGAAACCATAATCATAGTGGGAAACTGTATAATCGTGAAATATTATTTATATGATATCTAAATCAAGAAAACTTATTTTAAATCTTTAAAACCATAGGTTTATCATAGTTCTTCTATGATCATCACCTACTTAAATTCTGAAAGATGTTTTATAAATAAAAGGTTAATTAACCTAAGAATATCCCCCTAGAGTTCCAAACTAGGTGTGTAGTAAGGGTATATTCACTATATACCAAATTTTTTGATGATATATACTGGACCAAATATTTTTAGTGTTATTAATGCTGTATTAACTTCTTCCAAAACTAGTTCTTCTTATAATATCCAAATAGAGATATTTTTATAGTGAAACCACAATCCTTTCATCACTATAACATTGTATGTTCTCCTATAAATAGGATTATCCTGAAGGTTCTCGCTAAAGTTTTCTCATCTTAGTTTCCAATGGAAACTAAACCTTGATTGGATACAATATATAGTGAATAATACTTTTCATTCAAAAATATTAACTATTATTAGATGAATATTCATTATATAACCAAATGATCCAGGAAATAATCACATAGGTTTAGTGTATTTAAAATCAAGGAGACCTAAATTACTTATTCATATGAGTTATAAATTATATCCCACACATTTCTTCAAAATTATCACCTTTCATTGACTTATCATACATTACATATTTTTTCATAACATTGGGAATGGAAACATAAGAAAGGGTGAGCATGGATATTCAATAAGTGATAACAAATGAGATATCAAAGATTACTCAAGAAAAAAATGAGAAATGTGGCATGACAACATCATCTTAACATTTTAAAAAATACCCTAAACATCATAGATCAAAATATTGAGTCATGGAAGAAATCTTAGTAGTTCATAAATCATGAATCATAACTGGATTCAAAGTATATGATCCATAAGAAAATAACATTGACATAATATCATGTCCTAAACTAGTGGAATAAAGTGTGGAATAATTTTAATATTAAAAATTGTATGTCAAGGATACCCACCATGACATTAAAAACACGGTAGGCTTCAGATAACATTGCATGTACCTTCTTCAGCATGGGTTGACCTCCCATGTACCCGATTTTTGTCATAGGATAACCTCCCATGTGCCATATTTTTTCAAGCATAGGAAACCTCCAATGTTCCCTTTGATCTCATACCGTATTATTCTTTATACAATTAATTATAGAGCTATATAATTCAAGGATCACCCACTACCTAATCATATTTTCACTTATATGTATGCCAAAAAATCATGAAATCATTTATCATAAAATAATCCATGGAAAAGAAAACTGGTTTCATAGATTTTTCATCATTATAACCATAAAATATCTAGATATATAATAAATATGGTTGTCGATTCCCACAAAATAGTCATAATAAAAAATAAAAAAGGAATAAATACTTGAATAAATGTATTTCCTTGTCCAAAAAATAAAAAGATCCAAGACTTTTCAATCACATGAGCCACCAAGGGACTCGTGATCATGTGACCATTTCAAGGTCATTCGAAGACTCCATATATTGTGCATAACCTACAGATAATCCTATGGATCCCCCTTCAAAAAAACTCTTTCTCTTGTGAAGGATTTCCAAACAACCTAATGATATACACATGGCCACATGGTTTGTCATTTGAACATTCCTGATAAACAAACCAAAATTCTCATTAGAATAAGGATGAATAATATTCAAAAGGGGAGAACCCCCATGACCATAAACATCATGCATAATATCATTGTTTGCAAGAATTAAATTCCTTAATGATCTCAAATAGAACTAATAAGACACAGGTTAATTTTTAGAATAAAACAATGGAGATCAAGTAGAGGAGATGAGAGGTTCTTGCGGTCGTTGAAAGACATGTGGCGTGCCCTTATAAAGCCACAAGACACCACAAGACATAAGATACATGTCTGAATCCTCTCTGGAAATAAATTTGTCTGTTCATCCTCACCACACGGGAGTCCTCATACATCTCAAGGAATCTTCGAACTTCCCCTTCGATTCTCTAAAGACAAACAAATAGATTTTTCTATAACACACTCACAAACCCCCATGTGACCCATAATGGTCACATGAGGTATCACCAGAAAATAGAGAAAATTAACTTTACATTCCTTATGAAAACTCACATAATCCTTGACCTTTGTAAAAATAAATCAATGGGGATAAAAAGTTAAGAGTTTAGAGCTCTTTCATTCATTGAAATACATGCGATGTACAAGGAAATCTCCATCGTGCCCCCATGAGACCACCTGATAAGTCATCCGGATCCCCCAATGATGCATGAATAAGACACCTTTTCCACATGAAGTATTTAAGGCATGGTATCAATGTACCATGAAGGCCCTTGGAAATTTCCATAGGAAAAGAATAAAATTCCTATGATATTCTTGTGCGATCAAAAAACACTTCATAAATCATAAATAATTTGATAAACAAGGAATTGATGGAAGAGAATCACAGTCACTGAAAATCATCTAAGAAATTTATAATCACCCATGTCAATGACTCCTAAAGCCTTATAGTGCCATCCCCCTTCACTGACACTCACCTGGATTCACATCAGATATGCATTGAAAATTAGGGAAAAAATATGGTGATGAAATGTATTGATCCCCCAATCCATTACAAAACACATGGTGATTACCACAATGATATGAAAACTGTGTTAAGAAACTCTAGAGAGCAACGATAGATTTCTGAGAGAAACTGATCATGTGACCAGATAGCCTCCCTTTAGGTAACATAATAGCAAGAAGTCGGGATATTCATGTGATACACCTAAGTCACATCGCAAGATCATTCATAGATCACATGAAGGATCTATGTTGGGATCTATAGAGAACATCCCACATAGCCACTAGATCATGCATAACTCAAGATAAAATGACACTGAATAATACCAAGGTATCTGAAAGTAAAAGTCCATAACAAAGAATATAGGTAGAATAATTAAATAAAATTATGTTTGATGACCCATGTGAACTTTATGTGAGCTTCCCATAGTCACGTGACACCACCCGGACACGTCTCCCAAATCTGACAACACTCCTTCATCATGCTACATGAGTCATAAGAATCACTACGTACATGTAAAGAAAAAGTTACATGATCCCCTTGGATGTATCACCATTTTATTAGGGAAGTCCCCATGGAAATTTCACCCAAGCCTTCATGAAGTCCTTCTAACACATCACCTGGCTCATATAATGGCACCTTCTCATGTCAGCCAATTCTCATGAAAGTCACAGAGCTTAACATGACTCTCTATTGAAATACTCCAGACATAGGAGCGAGTGCTCACGATTCCATGTAGGTATGTCATTGAGGAATCAAGACATCCTTTGGACATGTCAACCATGTATCATGAGATCATCAGGGAACATCAATGGGATCTCACAACATCCAATTGGAATATTGTCTAGGACTCACGATGCCCTCCGGGTGTGTTATCCCGGACTCAAGATTTCCCTAAGGTATGTCAACCATTACATGATAAACCTTCAAGAAATGTCACAAAGGATATGGAATAACTTCTAGAGGAACCAATCTGGATCTTACTATGTCCCTAAAATAGGTCAAATAGGTTATGCGACAACCTTTAGACAAGCGGGGACAGGTCCCTAGGGCATCCCAGGATTTGATAGACTCATCCATCCATGGTGTGTAATCTCTGAATTATAGGGAAACCCCATTGTGTAATCCCTAATCAAGGGAACTATGATGAATCTTTTTCCTACCATATTCAAGATATGTCGGCTACCTATTCAAGGTTAGAGGTCCATGTTGATCATCCAGGGAAATCTGAATATCTAATCCCCTTACCCAAATAAATTTCATTGGTCACTTGATAACCGTTTTTTCTCACAATGATCATGCATCACATGGGATTCAGGGGTTATACTGACCGTGCCATCTACACTATACACCCAGGGTTACAAGGGTACCCTCAGTGTGTAAGAACCGACTACCGATATCATATCGGATAAAAATGGAATCTATTTTTTCATAATCCCCTAGTGTTCTTGAAAACTATATGAAAATCCTAAAGTCCCCAAGTGTTTCCACCCACCTTAGCCAAGTTTGGGGATAAAAAATGTGATGACTCTGATTCCTTCCATACTCAGGATAGGTAGGATGCCTTTTCAAGGCCCAACAGTATACCAAACACCCCAAAGACTATCCCAATACATAAGTCCCATATCTACACAACATGAGACAGATCATCTATTCCCCGTTATTTATCACAGAGATCACAAATCCCATGGTCATTGGTATATGTAATGAGCACCTCATTAGTCATTTTAAATTTCCACTAACTAGGGAAATCCATTTATGTAATCCCAGATAAGTGTTATGAAATGAACACCCCATATATAAGGGAATACACCCTGGGGCTAGTCCCAAGGGAGTGAACAATGTTATGTGTTTTGATTCTTAAAATAACCTAGATATATATCAGGCCTCATAATGGCTCAATCTCATCCTCAGAATATTAATGGACTCCACATGTGCCACCACATTTAGAAGAATTTGGTCATACAGTTTAAACAAATAAATTATCTATTCACCGATAGGAAAACTGGTGAAGAACCTTGAATATGAACATATGGATTCACTAATGAGACCACACTTTCCATGGTTCGTCAATGAGACTTCCATTTTTTGTATAATGAGAAAATTAACTAAGGGATATTTTTATAAGGTAAAATAGTACCGTATCTAGTTTAGGAATAGATTCCAGAACATTTCTTAAATATAAAAAAGAGACCTGAGGTAGGCAATAATTCCCCAAAAATGGGTGTGATGATCCAGAACTCTCATCCTCTCCATAAATGTGAGTCCCCAAGAGTCATTGGGCATGAAAACCCAGAAACATTCAAACCATTGGAATATAGGTCAATACCCAGTTGTATATGGGGGAACAATTGGACATTTTTGGGAAATGTGACAATGGTAGACGGATGAGAGAAACCCATTTCACACATCAAACCCCCTCCCAAACAAAAATGGTGAAACCAATGTAAAAATACATAACTTTGACATGTACTTAGTGAGGTAAAAATGACATACTATCTAACCCCATCAGACCATTTTTTCTAGGTATAATGTCAAAAACCCAACGAAACAAAAATCTGGAACCTAACATGAAAAGGGTTAATTGTGACATGTCCTTCGTGGGATAAAAATGATATACTATCTAGCGCCCATAATACAATTATTTCTGGGTATAATTTCAAAACCCAATGAAACAAAAATGGTGGACCTTATGTGAAAATATTTAACTATGACATGTATTTAGTGGGATAAAAAGTTTATACTATCCAGCCCCCATCAGGCTATTTTGTTCTGGGTATACTGTTAAAAACCTTATGATAAAATTTTAAACCTTTGTGAATCTCCAAAATGAAAATATGTTTGTTTATTATCCATTGATCAATTTAGTTTTCCCTTATATGGAAACATAATTATACAAATGATGTGAATCTATTCAATAACAAAATTATTCGGTTATAATGAGACATGCCATGATTTTTTAAACCCTATGTAAAAAAAGAAGTATGACTAACACAATGTTACAAATGATCATCTATAACCAGGGTTCTCATAAGTTCATCATTGTTTTGAGAAGTCCAAATAAGTGAAATAGATGAATCGGGATTAAAGAACCAATGAGTTAACTATTCATATTTGATTTAGCATATTATGCCTTTGATACTGCACTAATCGGTAGCCTTGTTCTTCATCATCTACTTAATTTCTGATACTACTTTAAAAATACTGATTCAAGACAATGTATTCATCATCTTGAATTCTCTCTGTTATATAATTTCTGACTGCAACCCACACAGGTTGGAAAGTGAATTCACCTCCTTGAAAACATTAAAAACATGTGTCAAGTACAATGGTCTGGGAGTACCCCTTTCATGGTAAAATATTCACCCTGGAAGATGCTTGTGAAGTTTTCTAGGCATGATGACTGGTGAGTATCAATGACCCAAGAAAGGCTCCTACTATGCCAGTATCCCTTATTTCTATGCACAAAATCTATTATTTCTTATCTCTGGAGTGTGACAACCACCACCTTCTATATCTGATGAAGAGGGACCAAGTGGAAAATTATGTGTCCCTTTCGATTTTGGTGGCACTGAGGAGGGAACCTGTCAACCGCCATCACCAACACCATCTCGTTGGTACCCATCAGTTTTTTGATGAGGGTACCATCCAACACACATATGCCCCTAATACCCATGCAAGGGCTATAAGGAAGTCCTATCAGAGGAGGAAGGCATTGGATATCCTGGAGAGGGATCAAATTAATTCTACTTTTGATTAATCTTTCTTGTATAATCAGGTACAGATCGAGTAAAAGGCTTACATCCCTACTTATTCAGAACACGTCCATGAGAATATTATCATGGTAGCATGGGGGAGGCTAATACTACCACCCCCCATGCACAAAGCCCAACGAAATATTCCTATGGCACAAAGGGGATATATGTGTGAACATATCCTATTCATGAGCTATAAGGGAGACTCATCGAAGAAGTATGCCATCATATTCCAAACGCACAGGATTAATATAATATCCCCGTTTGGGATGGTCTGGAAAAAAATGATAATGGAACAAGCCTCGGGATAGGCTCAAATTACTGTTAGTGATTCTATCTAGAATATTCTATTAGATCATGTAATCCTTGTTCATATTTCTACATCAATCGATGAGTGATTTCACAAAAATCATTATAACAAAACACTGGGGGAGGCTCATATTATTTCTCCCATTTCATAGGTTCATCGACATATTTTGAATAGTGAATGCATATTCATATGTGGCTCATATTCCTAATCAAACTGGTACCCACCCAGTGAGAGAATCACATTCCCTGGGGTAGGATATTATTACAATCAAGAAGGAAAAGCGGCATATTCCAATGGATCATGATCAGGCTCATATTCCCATCCGAACAAAGACTCACCAAGTGAGAATAGAACATTCCTAAGGCTTGGCTCTCATTCTTGTCAACAATGAGACATCCCATTGGAATATTTCAGTAGATGATCAGTTGTATTCTTATACTCCTACAGCACGAGACAGTTTTATAAAAATTCTAAAAACCATCATATAGTGGGCTCATACCCCTACACCATCCCAAAAGGCAGGTCAGAATATTCCAACCGTGATGCAGAATAAGGTCCATATTCCTAATATTCTCAATTCTAGTGTTCTTTAGGTTTCTGAAGACACATTCTAAACACCATAAGGGTATGTAGAATCTTCTATTGATGTGGAAGAAGAAGATGATCATTACCATGATAGTACTTCTCGGGGTAGTGTGGAGATGGATAATATAGACTTTTCTCATGACATCCACCTTGGTCAACCACCCCACGGTGATATCTCCAATGGATAAGTAAATACTCCACTTTCTTAGAAAACTCTATATGGAGAGGGTTACAAAACTCTGGAACCTTCACAAAGAGAGGTTCTCAAATTCATAGGGTCAACTATATAAGGTTCCCCTTTAACTTTTACCAGCATCCCACTCCCATTAGCAAACGCCCATTAGAGTCATATTGTATTTCCTGGTCAGATGGACATGTATTTGATTAATGAGGAGAATTCCTACATTGACATATGGATAGATTTATCTATAAAAAACCTCCCCATCATGTTCTATCTCCTCGCTACTACTGACTATGAGATCACAAATGAGCTAGGAAAGGACTAGTGCATGACTAATCTATGCCAGAATATGTCGGTTACTCATCAGTGATTGAAGGATCGTTCTATCATTTATATAGGATAAATGTGTCACCTTCATACAATCAATATACTCTATTGTTATTTAGACATGGATTCTATATCCATGGCCCAAGATCCCAAACTGGAAAAGCACATTGAAAATATGCAACATGCTTTCCACTGTTGCATCACAACTCTACAAAGACTATTATCCAAATCCAAGTATTGAATCCTTATTTGAGGATGGGGGAAATATGGAGTATTATGCTTTGTGAGTCTATTAGAAAAAAACCAATCACATGTGTCATCATGTAATGTTATAGCCTTCAGTTAGATCAGCGGACTGAGTATATCTCGGGTCAGTTGGTCACTACAATCGAATTACTTGTCTCCAACAAAGACCAAACATTATAGTCGAATAGAGAGGATAAACAGAATGACTTCAAAATAGGCCCCTCAAAGCAATAGAACATCATATCAAACATATAGACCAATGTTTCCATCACCTGGATAATATATCGTAAGAAATCATTCTAATCAGGTGTCATCATCGCACCTAGATCCTATGCGATCGCAACTATTCCACATAAAATGAACTACAATTTTAGCTTCCATATCAACCAACCAGAAGCAGACCCTGCCCACTGGACCAGGGGGATATCTACAACCACCTCCACCCCTTAGATCATCAATTTCCGAGAGGATTCTAGACACTCCGACAACAGCTATAGGAGAAACCCAACCAAATGATATTTTAAAGACCCTGAAATTTCAAGGAATTTTTTTCTTAATTTATTTTGAATTTTACAAGAACACAGTTCCTGACGGTACCTGATTCTGAGGGCCGGTGTGCCCGGAATCAATAAATGAAGTTTATCTCAGGTACGTTCAGTGAACGAACGATCGAGTTTTTCTATCTTTTGAACTAGTGTTCGGAATTGAAATCTGAGGGCACCGATGAACTTGCAGCGCCGATAATTGCTTATGGGGATCTTAAGCGCTGTTGCGTTTTGTCGCATGAGGTTTTCAATTTTTGGGATTAAGTTGAATTAAATAAAATTTTTCGTGCACAAATTTTATTCATGGTAAGTGGTTATTTTCAACAAAGGGGGAGTAAGATGTGGGGCCCACACCCACCTAACCTCCCATGGGGGAGTTTAGTGTGGTATGTCCCACACAAGATCCTAACTCTCCACCTTCCCCTCAACTCCCAAAACCCCCCTTTATCACTCTTTAAATTAAATTGTAAACTCCTCCTTATTTATGTAGTCTACACACGTAATTAATGATGTGTCTCTTTGAATTAATTTGAATGGTTGGATTTCCTTTTAAAATGGGGGAAAGCTCATTTAAATATTTGTTTGGGAAAATATTGTGAGGGGAATTCTTGGAGAATTTAGAAGAGCTCCCTCCTTCTGACGAAGAACGTTCTTGATGAAGAACGACGCCTCTGACGAAGAACGCTTCCGACAGAGAACGCGATGTCACCGACGACGTGCCTTCTCTTCTTCTTCCACCGCGTTAAGGGAGGAGACACCACCATGGGGAACGTCGCCATCGACGACGACTCTCCCTCCGATGTCAACGGAATCAGCACCGATCTTCCGCGATGTCCGATCATCGCGACACTTGCCTCTTTCTGCAACTCGACGACGTGCGACGTCTTTGCAAGATAGGGGTTAATTTCTTCTGCGTGAATACTTCGTCTCCATTCATCGTTTTTTAAATAGGCCGCCTGTAATCGCAATAATGGGAGGAGGTTGGACCGCACAAACACGACCAACTCTTCTCCCCCTTGATGATTATGTTTGTTGCGGTTCGGAAGAAGGAAGCACGGTGCAACGGCACCGCGTGGTAACATGGGAAAATGTGGCGAAGATGCACGGCACCGTTGCACCACGCCATTGAGGAAAAACGAACCTGCGACCAGAGTCGGGCCGTGGCGAAGGGGCACGGTGTCGTCGCACCGCGCATGAGAACCCTGAAGACACCGCGGCTGGAGCGGGGCTACAGCGGAGGGGCACGGCGCCGTCGCGCCGCTCCAGTCAGACCAAGGCCGTGGCCTATGGCCATGGCGGAGCAGGGAGCGGCGGCCAGACTACCGGTCACTGGCACACCAGAGCAGGAGTGCGGGACCCCGGTGGTCCTGCGACAGCAGCACGGTCGGCCAGCCGGGCCGGCCGATCGAGGAGACCGGGGGTTCGTAACCCCCGACTGGAAGGAGAGAGGCCCCCATGTGGGGGGGGGGGCAGTTCATCTGTAACACCCCAAGCTTCTACGGTACGTTTCCCTTTGAATAATGCGATAGCGTGTGTTGTACGCAACCTCGAGTTCTAACACACACCACAACTAATTAAACTAGCCGTTGTGAATAGTAATACCTAATTTTTGAAATTATATATATTTTATATTTGAAAATGGACTTCATTTTTGGACTCGGAATATCGAATTTAGCCTAAGGTGAAATTTTGGTACTTTTCGGATAACTTTCATATTTTGATGAATAGTGAAAATTACTAAATTTTAATTAAAAACAACTTTTTTAATCAAAATAATTAATAGTGATAAATTATGAATTTTAGTAGTTTTAAAGTATATTTAGAATATATTTTTACCATTTAATATAATGTTGGTCATTGGACATAATTTTACAATTAAACCGAACATAAACAAGTGTCAATCTTTTGATAGTTATTATCTCTTAAAAACACGCTTTTTGTTTTGACAGCGGGAATTAATTTTAAATTAATTTCTGCCACTTCTGTGTTTTGAATTTAGGAAAATGGATTCCATATTTGGAATCAGGATGTTCAAATTGTGTAAATGGGTAACTTTTATTTTTAGACATTTTGAATAATTACTGCGGTAAATATTGTATTTACCATGGTTAAAGGGTAAATCCGGTAAATAAGGGTTAAAAAAATAATATTATAATAATACTAAATTACCCTAAAACGTGTCTTAACCCTATTGGTTGATACATAGTCGACCATGGGCATCTTTGGGTCTATTTTGGGACCCCATGGATCCACTTGTAAGTGATAATGACACTTTATTTTAATTAAGTCAAAATGAATACAAAAATGACACAAGCATATATCTTTTAGAACAACAATTTTTACATAGGGTTATACATGTTGGATTTTCGATTATAAATATTCATTAGAAAGATAAAAAGATTTCCTACATAATGATATTTTATTTATAATTTTTAGACATTAAATAAGTTATTTTATTTATGACACAATGATGATGCAGTAATTACTATAATAGTGAAAAATTAAAATAATTGATATTATAAATACCCAAATAAATATAATATGAAAC
The DNA here is from genome assembly GCA_963277665.1 of Viscum album. Classification (NCBI taxonomy): domain Eukaryota; kingdom Viridiplantae; phylum Streptophyta; class Magnoliopsida; order Santalales; family Viscaceae; genus Viscum; species Viscum album. The sequence continues at coordinate 491,630,502 of OY728120.1, forward strand.
TTTTAATGAATTAAACTAATTTTCTAGGATAATATGATATATTAGTATTGATTTAATGGACTTTTTTCGAAGTAATCAATCTGTTATGAGTTTCACAAAAATCAACTATTGAATAGTGTCAAAATTGACATAAAAGAGTTCTTAAAACAAATATTATATTATTAATTGATATTAAATTCCTAAAAATCTAAGGCTCGGCCAAGAGACTTATATTATGATAGGTTAATCATTAATGGACCACTTGGGGGTCTCTTGGATGTATATAGTAAGTTTATTAACCATATTATATAAAAATACAAAGAGACATTGTAAAAGTGAAACTAATTAACTTAGAGTTAATACTTAAAGATAAGGTTAATATAAGTACCCAAACCTGTCTAAATTCTATTGGATGAGTTGTTTTCGACCTATCCCCACCTCATCCTTTGAATAGTCAACTTTGGAGCCTTTAGAAACCGAATATGAATTTATTATAAATTAATATTTCTAGCTTTTCCAAAGGTGCCCCTCACCCCTCTTATAAAAGGGCACTCCTCCTTCTCATTTCTTCACACCTCTAAAGCCTTTTGGTTCGGCCAAACTCTGCCCAAATACTCTCCCAACATCCCTCAATACAACCTAGAGGCCTTAGTTTGATCAGAAAGCCAACCTAAGGAGCCCTTTTGATCAAATCAAAAGGAAGAACCCGAAGAAGAGGTAATGATCTCACCACCCTTTTCTAAGTTCATTTCTTCTTCCACTTCTTCTTCCTTTGTTCTTACCATTCTGAAATAATAACTCCAGTATCTCACATATACTGTGATGTTATTATAAGTATGGTACAACCATATTTAGTATTCTATCCACCCTTTGAATAACATGTCACCATACGTGCGTACGTACGGCTTACCGTCTCCACGTCGTGGTGTAATTGTTATTCAATATAATATTATTTGGATGGTTATAATAATGATGTGTAACTCATGTAAATAATAAATATAACATGTTAATGATTCTGTATATATGATATACCATTCATTTATATATTATTTTAATATCAAAAGAATGATATTGTCGCTCGTGCGTACGTACGGACTACCGTCTCCACGAACGCGATAAGATTCATTCTCCATCGTATCCATTCAAGTATAATTATCATTTTATGATTTAAAAATGATGTTTAAGGACTTGATATCATTCTGGATATGAATAAGATACAACAAACATGGCTTATGTAACAAAACATATAAAAGAAAATGAGTAAGTTAACACCTGAAACGATGATAATTCTAAGATATTATTAATAAATCAATGTTAAAAGATCATATATGATATCATATTAATATATATGATTCTTGTATAATTTAATAACAATTATTTCACCATTATACAGGAGGTTAACCTACCCCAACCAAGGAAAAGTACAAGGTAAGGGTTATTTCACAATCTCTTCATTATCCGAGGTTGTTTATACGTAATAATCTACTGGGATCTCTTTATCATCCACATCCATGTTTCTTCAAAATGTATTTCAAAACATTTTTATTATTTACAAGAATATGGGTTAAAGTCATTTATACCCTTGTTTGACTTTTTATAAGAGGAATCATTCCGTCGTTTTCAAAAAAGGACCTTTTTAACCTTTTCGACAGAATTAAGGTAAGAATGTTTTTTTTAAAACTTATACGGTAGGTGCGGTTATTCTCTACCGTTATTACCCCTTTGAAACTTACCTTACAAGCTTATAAGGATATTTTCAAAGTAAATGTTTTATTTTATAATATGTGACTTTTAAATGATTTCAAAATGAATAATTTAAGAATTTCAGAAATGTACTCTTTATCAAAATCAGAATTTTAAATGTTTTAAAGATTTATCTTTATAAATCTTTTTAATTAATGTCTTCAAAATGGTTTTTAAGGATTTATTTATATGGAAATGAATGTTTTTAAAAATGTTAATTCCTTTCAAAAGTTTCAAAGTGGTATGGGACACTTTGATTCAAAAATCTCTTTTTAATTACTTCCTTTATAAATGTGTGACTTTTAAATGATTTCAAAAAAGGAGATATTTCTCTAAAATAGTTTTGATTTAATCTATGTCAACATCCTTTGATGTATTTTAAGCTTCTTTGAAGATGATTTATTATGATACAAAACTTCTATATTGTATTGAAGGTTTTGTGACAATTTTGACTGTGGATGTGCTATTTTTATACCATTCATAGTTTATGGTGAAATTATTGACATTTCGTATGCTAGTTTTAATACGAATGTTTATGTTATGTTTAAACCTTTTCATATGGGAATGCATTGGACTTAATAAGTGACGGGTGGAGCCCGCTATAGCTCCTCGATGCATCGGTAGGTCTCATGAGACAAACTAGTGTCTTGGCACAAGGCCTTGACAAAATCTTATTTGTAGCCTTGGCACGAGGCCTTGGCTATGTGGTTATGATAGTCTAGCATTATGCATTCCAACATTATGAAAGTGGTTATTGATTTTTGCATGTGATTATTCGATTAGTAGAATATCCATGTGAATAAGTAAATGGCATTATTTCATTTTACTTTTTCCATACCATGTTGAAGTTCAATTTTAAAAGGCTTTTGTTTTAGTAATGCATTGCCTTAAATGTTTATTCTTATTTATGAAAGTTTCCGCTATATTGTTATCCTTACTGGGCATTTGAGCTCACCCCTTTTCTATGTTTTATTTTTCCCCAGGATGTGAAGAAGTAAATTATGAATGACCTGCAGGGATATTATGAGGGGATAGTAGTGTGGATTATGGAGACATTATGTTGTTGTAGTAGTTTTTCATTTTATGATGTAATGTAAAACTTATGAATATATCTAGTGTTTCCAAGGCTACTAAACCAATCGGTCTTTCGAGATTTGATCTTTCTTGTGATCATGCCAATGTTATGTAATTAATGCACCGACTCTGGGTAGCTGGGGTCGGGGCGTTACAGTTGGTATCAGAGGAATTTTAGTACAAACCTTGGAAGCTAGATTTAGATAAACTCTGATTAGAGCACATAGACCTAAGATGAACTTTGAGGATTAGTATAGAAGAACTTCCTAGAATTTTGGTATTGTAGAGACTTTGTGAGTTTTCCGAGCAATACATCCCTGTCTGGATACGAGCAGGTAGAGGCGGCTCTGGCACAGATGTACCTAGGGGTAAAACCCGAAAACACCGCTTTGAGATAGACTCGAACGGGAACTGGTGCACGACAACGGGCCTTGCTGCACTCTTGGTTACGACACTCCCGGGGGATATGCTTAGGATAACTCTCATTATCTTTACAAATCATTATGAAGGGTTTATGAGTATATACTTCCTCAAAGAAAAACATTTTTATGATTATGGATTATATCCATAAATAGTTCAATTTATGTTAAGTGTTTTATAAGTATGGGATTATGTATTTTGATTCATAAACTGATCTAGTTTATGCCATTGTTTAGAAATGGCGCCTAGTGGAAGAAATGGAAACCGTATCAATGCGCGCACTCCATGTAGGGATTGCCCTCCTGCTCAAGATAATTATAGTGGGGCTGGTGATGCAACTGGTGCCGATCAGCTAATCACCATACTGGGACAACTTACTCAGGTTATGAATAATAACCTTACCCGTATGGAGCACCCTGATCCGCAGCGTGGAGGATCAATGTTAGATCGATTCATGAGACAACAACCACCAACGTTCAATGGGAGTACAAATCCCTTAGTAGCTGAGCAATGGATATTTTCCCTAGAGAAAATATTTCAGGCTTTGGGGAGTAGTGAAAGGGAAAAAGTTACCATGGCAGTTTACCGCCTCACTGGAGATGCTGATCAATGGTGGTCATTGATTCAAAACATGAAGGAAGATGATGAAGTATCAAACATGGAATGGAGGGAGTTCAAAGATCTGTTTTTAGAAAAATACTTTCCTCGCGACCATCGAGCAGATATGGAAAGACAATTTCTGATTCTGAGACAAAAGGAGGATGAGAATGTCACAAAGTATGAGGCTAACTTTACAAGGTTAGCGAGGTACGCTGGTGATTATATTCGCAACCCAAGAAGTAAGATTGATCGTTTCTTTGATGGGTTAAAACCATTTCTCCGTCGAGCATTAGTCTCACAATCCTTTTCATCGTACGAAGACATTGTCTCATGTGCTATCAAGACCGAAAAAGAATTCTCTAAGTCTTATGACTTTAAAGTGAAGCAAGAGAAGAAGAGACCTGCTGATCAATCTGGGAATGGAAATAAGGGGAAGAAGGGAAAGGTTGAATATCCATCTTGTGGTAAGTGCGGGAAGAAACACCCCGGTGCTTGCCTGAAGGGAATGGGAGTCTGTTACAAGTGTGGTGAAAAAGGCCACCAAGCTCATGATTGCAAGGGGAAGAAGGAAGCTACCAACGTTCAGTGCTACAATTGCAGGGAGATGGGGCATTATGCAAATGCATGTCCTAAGCGTCAGGAGAACTTACCTCAGAAAAGGCCAAGGGATCAAGGCCAGGCTTATGCTATCACTACTGCTGAGGTAGAAGCTCCGAAAGACGTGGTGGCAGGTAATTTAATGGTTTCCTCAAGTTTAGAAAATGCATTATTTGATTCTGGATCATCGCATTGTTTCATATCTTCCCAGTTTGCTAAGAAAATTAGATATTTCCAATTTGATTTAATAAGGGAGTTGTCAGTTAAAACTCCTAAGGGAAGTATCGTTGCAACAAAGTTTTGTGAATCAGTCCCCATTAGAGCACATAAATTTTCTTGATCTGCTGATCTCATCGTCATACCTATGATTGAGTTTGATATAATCCTCGGTATGGACTGGCTTTCGGACTATGATGCGAAGATTTATTGTAAGAAGAAAGAGGTTACGATTCTTGATGATTATTGATAAGGAACACCTTATTTTTAGAGCAGAATCGTCACCACCTAATTCTTATTTAGATCCACCCACAGTAGTTCAACTTAATTCAATTATTGGGGAGGAAGAGAATGAAATAACTGTCGGTGAGGAAAGGAATGTTCAAATAGAGGATGTACCTATTGTGAAAGAATTTGTAGATGTATTTCCGGAAGATTTACCTGGACATCCTCCAGAACGAGAAGTTGAGTTTTCCATTGATTTGATTCCTGGATCAAGGCCTATATCGAAGACCCCTTATAGAATGGCCACTGTAGAGTTAGTAGAACTAAAGAAACAACTAGAGGAATTGAGTAATAAGGGATTTATTCGCCCTAGTGTTTCTCCATGGGGAGCCCCTGTTCTTTTTGTTAAAAAGAAAGATGGATCTATGAGGTTATGTATCGACTACAGGGAGATCAATGCTATAACAATAAAGAACAAGTATCCCCTACCTCGTATTGATGATTTATTTGACCAACTGCATGGAGCTCAATACTTTTCAAAGATTGACCTTCGATCTGGATACCATCAGTTGTGTGTAAAGAAGGAAGACATTCCGAAGACAGCATTTCGAACCAGGTACGGGCATTACGAGTTTACTGTAATGCCGTTTGGATTGACTAATGCACCCTCTGTATTCATGGATCTGATGAATAGAGTTTTCAAGGAGTATCTCGATGAATTTGTGGTGGTATTTATTGATGATATCTTGGTATACTCCAAAACCTACGAAGATCATGAAAATCACTTGCGCATTATCTTGAAGACTCTGAGGAGGCATGAATTATATGGAAAGTTTAGCAAGTGTGAATTCTGGCTTCAGGAGATTTCTTTTCTTGGCCATATTGTCTCTAAAGATGGAATCTCTGTTGATCCTTCTAAGACCAAGGCAATCCAAGAATGGCCAACACCTACGAGTATAACTGAGGTACGTAGTTTTATTGGCTTGGCAGGTTATTATCGACGTTTCGTCCAGAATTTTGCCCGATTGGCTAACCCATTAACGAAGCTCACACGTAAAGGGGTTAAATTTGTTTGGACAAAAGAGTGTGAAGAATGTTTCGAAGAACTGAAGAGAAGATTAGTCAATGCTCCTATATTGACTCTACCATCGGGGAATGATGGGTTCGTTATTTATAGTGATGCATCGAAGAAAGGACTTGGCTGTGTCCTTATGCAGAATGATAGAGTTATTGCCTATGCATCACGACAGTTGAAAATTCATGAACAAAACTATCCTACTCATGATCTTGAGTTAGCAGCTGTGATCTTTGCTTTGAAGATATGGAGGCACTACCTCTATGGTGAAAAATGTGAGATTTATACTGATCACAAGAGTTTGAAGTATATTTTCTCACAAAAAGAACTCAACATGAGGCAAAGGAGATGACTTGAATTACTCAAGGATTATGATTGTACGATACACTACCACCCGGGGAAGGCAAACAAGGTGGCAGATGCTTTGAGCAGAAAAGACCATGGAGTTCTGAACATGATGAGAATTGAAAGGGATCCAATTTTCATAGATCTAGTGAAGATGGACATGGGAATAACCAGGGAAGGTGAAACATCAATGCTTTTTCAAATGGTTTCCAAACCATCTTTACTAGAAAGGATTAAGAGTTCTCAGACCGATGATGAAGAATTTCAGAAGAAGATTAAAGCTGTGAATGATGGGAGATTGAGAGACTTTGTGTATGAAGATGGAATTTTGAAATTCGGGAAGAGACATTGTGTTCCCAATATACCTGATCTGAAAAGGGAATTGTTGGATGATGCTCATAGTTCCAATTTCTCTATACACCCTGGGAGCACCAAAATGTATAGAGATTTGAAGGAACATTTTTGGTGGGACAACATGAAGAGGGAGATTGCTGATTTTGTGTCAAGATGTATGGTTTGTCAACAAGTGAAAGCTGGAAGGCAACAGCCTGGAGGAGTCATGCAACCTCTTCCCATACCGGAGTGGAAATGGGACAATATTACGATGGACTTTGTCATGGGGCTACCAAAGACTCCTAGAAGGAACGATGCAATATGGGTTATTGTTGATCGTCTTACCAAGTCAGCACATTTTCTTGCTATAAGAGAAGATCTACCCCTGGAACGTCTAGCAAGACTATACATTAATGAAGTTGTGAGACTTCATGGTGTACCCCTATCGATTGTTTCTGATCGTGATCCCCGTTTTACTTCAAGATTCTGGAAAAGTCTTCAGAAATCCCTGGATACTGAACTTCATTTGAGCACTGCTTACCACCATCAGACAGACGGACAATCAGAACGGACTATTCAAACCTTAGAAGACATGTTGAGATCTTGCTCACTTGACTTTCAGGATATGTGGGATCAATATTTACCACTGGTAGAATTTTCCTATAACAATAGCTTCCATTCGAGTATACAAATGGCACTATATGAAGCGTTATACGGAAAGAGATGTCGTACACCAACCTGTTGGGATGATGTTGGTGAAAGAAAACTTGTAGGCCCAGAACTGGTGGAGGAAACGGTGGAAAAGGTGAAAGTAATCCAAAATCACATCAAAGCATCTCAAAGTAGGCAGAAGAGCTATGCCGATAATCGAAGGAAGGATTTGGAATTTCAAGTCGGTGATCATGTTTTCCTGAAGGTATCTCCGTGGAAGGGAGTCATACGTTTTGGTAAGAAAGGTAAATTGAGTCCCAGGTACATCGGACCTTTCGAAATTCTAGAACGAATTGGGGCTGTAGCTTACCGATTGGCAATGCCGCCAAGTCTCTCCAAAGTTCACGATGTGTTCCACGTATCTCTGTTGAGGAAATACATGCCTGACCTAACGCATGTACTCACCTATGAAGATTTAGAACTGGAACCTGATCTGTCTTATTACGAAGAGCCCATCAAGATTCTTGATACGAGAGAACAAGTGCTGAGAAACCGGACGACGCGTCTGGTAAAAGTTTTGTGGAGGAATCATAAGATGGAAGAGGCAACGTGGGAACCCGAGGAACTTATGATGAAGAACCACCCGAGTCTTTTTATGCAGTAATACCCTAGAAATTGCGAGGACGCAATTATTTGAAGGAGGGGAGAATGTAACACCCCAAGCTTCTACGGTACGTTTCCCTTTGAATAATGCGATAGCGTGTGTTGTACGCAACCTCGAGTTCTAACACACACCACAACTAATTAAACTAGCCGTTGTGAATAGTAATACCTAATTTTTGAAATTATATATATTTTATATTTGAAAATGGACTTCATTTTTGGACTCGGAATATCGAATTTAGCCTAAGGTGAAATTTTGGTACTTTTCGGATAACTTTCATATTTTGATGAATAGTGAAAATTACTAAATTTTAATTAAAAACAACTTTTTTAATCAAAATAATTAATAGTGATAAATTATGAATTTTAGTAGTTTTAAAGTATATTTAGAATATATTTTTACCATTTAATATAATGTTGGTCATTGGACATAATTTTACAATTAAACCGAACATAAACAAGTGTCAATCTTTTGATAGTTATTATCTCTTAAAAACACGCTTTTTGTTTTGACAGCGGGAATTAATTTTAAATTAATTTCTGCCACTTCTGTGTTTTGAATTTAGGAAAATGGATTCCATATTTGGAATCAGGATGTTCAAATTGTGTAAATGGGTAACTTTTATTTTTACACATTTTGAATAATTACTGCGGTAAATATTTTATTTACCATGGTTAAAGGGTAAATCCGGTAAATAAGGGTTAAAAAAATAATATTATAATAATACTAAATTACCCTAAAACGTGTCTTAACCCTATTGGTTGATACATAGTCGACCATGGGCATCTTTGGGTCTATTTTGGGACCCCATGGATCCACTTGTAAGTGATAATGACACTTTATTTTAATTAAGTCAAAATGAATACAAAAATGACACAAGCATATATCTTTTAAAACAACAATTTTTACATAGGGTTATACATGTTGGATTTTCGATTATAAATATTCATTAGAAAGATAAAACGATTTCCTACATAATGATATTTTATTTATAATTTTTAGACATTAAATAAGTTATTTTATTTATGACACAATGATGATGCAGTAATTACTATAATAGTGAAAAATTAAAATAATTGATATTATAAATACCCAAATAAATATAATATGAATCTTTTAATGAATTAAACTAATTTTCTAGGATAATATGATATATTAGTATTGATTTAATGGACTTTGTTCGAAGTAATCAATCTGTTATGAGTTTCACAAAAATCAACTATTGAATAGTGTCAAAATTGACATAAAAGAGTTCTTAAAACAAATATTATATTATTAATTGATATTAAATTCCTAAAAATCTAAGGCTCGGCCAAGAGACTTATATTATGATAGGTTAATCATTAATGGACCACTTGGGGGTCGCTTGGATGTATATAGTAAGTTTATTAACCATATTATATAAAAATACAAAGAGACATTGTAAAAGTGAAACTAATTAACTTAGAGTTAATACTTAAAGATAAGGTTAATATAAGTACCCAAACCTGTCTAAATTCTATTGGATGAGTTGTTTTCGACCTATCCCCACCTCATCCTTTGAATAGTCAACTATGGAGCCTTTAGAAACCGAATATGAATTTATTATAAATTAATATTTCTAGCTTTTCCAAAGGTGACCCTCACCCCTCTTATAAAAGGGCACTCCTCCTTCTCATTTCTTCACACCTCTAAAGCCTTTTGGTTCGGCCAAACTCTGCCCAAATACTCTCCCAACATCCCTCAATACAACCTAGAGGCCTTAGTTTGATCAGAAAGCCAACCTAAGGAGCCCTTTTGATCAAATCAAAAGGAAGAACCCGAAGAAGAGGTAATGATCTCACCACCCTTTTCTAAGTTCATTTCTTCTTCCACTTCTTCTTCCTTTGTTCTTACCATTCTGAAATAATAACTCCAGTATCTCACATATACTGTGATGTTATTATAAGTATGGTACAACCATATTCAGTATTCTATCCACCCTTTGAATAACATGTCACCATACGTGCGTACGTACGGCTTACCGTCTCCACGTCGTGGTGTAATTGTTATTCAATATAATATTATTTGGATGGGTATAATAATGATGTGTAACTCATGTAAATAATAAATATAACATGTTAATGATTCTGTATATATGATATACCATTCATTTATATATTATTTTAATATCAAAAGAATGATATTGTCGCTCGTGCGTACGTACGGACTACCGTCTCCACGAACGCGATAAGATTCATTCTCCATCGTATCCATTCAAGTATAATTATCATTTTATGATTTAAAAATGATGTTTAAGGACTTGATATCATTCTGGATATGAATAAGATACAACAAACATGGCTTATGTAACAAAACATATAAAAGAAAATGAGTAAGTTAACACCTGAAACGATGATAATTCTAAGATATTATTAATAAATCAATGTTAAAAGATCATATATGATATCATATTAATATATATGATTCTTGTATAATTTAATAACAATTATTTCACCATTATACAGGAGGTTAACCTACCCCAACCAAGGAAAAGTACAAGGTAAGGGTTATTTCACAATCTCTTCATTATCCGAGGTTGTTTATACGTAATAATCTACTGGGATCTCTTTATCATCCACATCCATGTTTCTTCAAAATGTATTTCAAAACATTTTTATTATTTACAAGAATATGGGTTAAAGTCATTTATACCCTTGTTTGACTTTTTATAAGAGGAATCATTCCGTCGTTTTCAAAAAAGGACCTTTTTAACCTTTTCGACAGAATTAAGGTAAGAATGTTTTTTTTAAAACTTATACGGTAGGTGCGGTTATTCTCTACCGTTATTACCCCTTTGAAACTTACCTTACAAGCTTATAAGGATATTTTCAAAGTAAATGTTTTATTTTATAATTATGTGACTTTTAAATGATTTCAAATTGAATAATTTAAGAATTTCAGAAATGCACTCTTTATCAAAATCAGAATTTTAAATGTTTTAAAGATTTATCTTTATAAATCTTTTTAATTAATGTCTTCAAAATGGTTTTTAAGGATTTATTTATATGGACATGAATGTTTTTAAAAATGTTAATTCCTTTCAAAAGTTTCAAAGTGGTATGGGACACTTTGATTCAAAAATCTCTTTTTAATTACTTCCTTTATAAATGTGTGACTTTTAAATGATTTCAAAAAAGGAGATATTTCTCTCAAATAGTTTTGATTTAATCTATGTCAACATACTTTGATGTATTTTAAGCTTCTTTGAAGATGATTTATTATGATACAAAACTTCTATATTGTATTGAAGGTTTTGTGACAATTTTGACTGTGGATGTGCTATTTTTATACCATTCATAGTTTATGGTGAAATTATTGACATTTCGTATGCTAGTTTTAATACGAATGTTTATGTTATGTTTAAACCTTTTCATATGGGAATGCATTGGACTTAATAAGTGACGGGTGGAGCCCGCTATAGCTCCTCGATGCATCGGTAGGTCTCATGAGACAAACTAGTGTCTTGGCACAAGGCCTTGACAAAATCTTATTTGTAGCCTTGGCACGAGGCCTTGGCTATGTGGTTATGATAGTCTGGCATTATGCATTCCAACATTATGAAAGTGGTTATTGATTTTTGCATGTGATTATTCGATTAGTAGAATATCCATGTGAATAAGTAAATGGCATTATTTCATTTTACTTTTGCCATACCATGTTGAAGTTCAATTTTAAAAGGCTTTTGTTTTAGTAATGCATTGCCTTAAATGTTTATTCTTATTTATGAAAGTTTCCGCTATATTGTTATCCTTACTGGGCATTTGAGCTCACCCCTTTTCTATGTTTTATTTTTCCCCAGGATGTGAAGAAGTAAATTATGAATGACCTGCAGGGATATTATGAGGGGATAGTAGTGTGGATTATGGAGACATTATGTTGTTGTAGTAGTTTTTCATTTTATGATGTAATGTAAAACTTATGAATATATCTAGTGTTTCCAAGGCTACTAAACCAATCGGTCTTTCGAGATTTGATCTTTCTTGTGATCATGACAATGTTACGAAGTAATGCACCGACTCTGGGTAGCTGGGGTCGGGGCGTTACATCATCAATTAGGGGGCAGCATGCCCCCTGTTCCGCTCAGCTCGGCCAACCGAGCAGGCCACGTGGGTTGCGCCAGCGTGCAAGGCCAACTGGCCGCCGGGCCCAGGTGGGTCGGGCCGTGCCCAGGCCGGGCCGGGCCGCGCCCAGGTCAAGACACGTCGTGCAGGTCGGGCCAGGCCACGCCCAAACTGGCTGGACCCGGCCCCGGGTAAGGTCGCCCCGGTTCGGGCCGACCCAGGGGTTCTCGGGCAGGGTCGGACCGGGCCCGAACCCCCTATTTTCGGATTGTTTTCAGTCATTTTACCATAACATGGGCTACGGACCTCCGATCGACGCACCGTCAGTTGCGATGCGATCCTTGGATCGAGGCATTCATTTTGGTATATTACACTCAGGGTTTCGGAGAACTTTCGATATGGCCGGGTTGGTTCGATCACGAAACCAACCGGGCCCTCGGAGCTGAAATGATTATATCTCGAGCTCCGGACATCCAATTGGCGTGCCATCGACTTTGTTGGTTTCTTCTTGTTGAGATGGAACTTTTGACTTACTTCGCCTGAGGTTTGGACTCATTTGAATAGTGGCTGGGTTGGATTGAACCCGAAATCCAACCGGGCCCCTGGAACGAAAATGCTGATAACTTTCAGACCGGACGTCCGTTTGATGAACCGTCAAGGGCGTTGGTGATCACGTTGAGAAATGGTCCCTATGAGTATACCCTATGAGGGTTTAGGGCAGAGTTGTGATACGACCGGGATGGATCACACATGAAACCAACCGGGCCCCTGGGACGAAAATGTTAATAACTCACAGACCGGGCGTCCGATTGACGCGCCGTCTGTTGCATTGAGACCCCTATGAGAAGGTGGTCCTTTGAGTTACTTCTTAATGGGACATTGTGATACTTGGAGTGTCGACCAGTAGCTCGTGGAGCGGATCCTCCCAGAGACGAGCATACGAAGTACAGAGACCGTGTAGCCAGCTGATACCTGACGACTGCTTGACCGACTCGACTTGGAGTGTGTCGACTAGCCCAGTGGACAGAGCACTAATTTGTTTGGGTGCAGACCCATGGCGGATGGAGCACTACTGAGTTTGGGTGCAGACCCGCGGTACTCTACCGGAGAGTACTTCTGTAGGCTATTAGGGGGGATGCACTACTCTGTTTGGGTGGCAGACCCCGGTGGGAAGCACTACTGTGTTTGGGTGGCTGATCCGCGGTACTCAACAGGAGGAGTACCTCAGCAGTCTTAGGTTAGTGAGCAGTACCTCGGAGTGATGACATGATCACTATACTCTCCATAGACGGGGCCCTTCACCAGTTATGGTTTCAATAATGAAATTCCTCGTTTTAGCTGAGTCTATGACCATTGTGTTTACCTCATGAATGAGATGGGTCACCTGATAAATTAGGAATATGTATGGGCATATACCTAGGTAGTGGTTATCCATTGATTTCATAACCTTTGTGTTTCCTCATGATTGAAATGGGTTATTTGATAACTTAGGTATAAGTATGGGATTATACCTAAGTAAAGGTTATCTGTTGGGATTATTCTTTGTGGTTATCCTTGTTGGATTTAGTGAGACCTTAGGGTATCGGGGTCCCTACTGAGTATCATATACTCACCCCTGCACGGGCTATTCCCGCACCTCGTTGTGTTGGTTTTAGTCGATAGGAAGCGCTGACAGAGGCCGAGTGTTCAAGGACTGGACAGTACCCGGAGGTGGACCTCACAACGAGTCAGTATCCGGAGGTGGACTTCACGATTAGATGACACTCGGAGGAGGTTGAAGGGCGAGAGCGTTGTGGAGGCTATCTATACCTACCATTCAGGTAGGATCTGTGTTGGACGATCCAGGAGCTGCGCTATCTGTACCTACCCTTCAGGTAGGATCTAAGGAGGATGACCCAGGAGCTGCTTCTATTCTTCCAATTGTTGTCTTTTCTGTTGCACTTTCGTTTCGTTGTAGCTGTACTTTCCAGTTGGGTTTTTATCCTGTCCCATTTACTTTTCAACAATTTCTTTTGTACTTAGTGTTTTACTTCCTCTTGGACTCTGTGGAGTTTTGTTTACTTTTATAAAGGCAATGCCTTCCCAGTTATCAGGAATTACGCCTTTGGTGCTAGTCTCCAGCCCCTGGACTATGGAAGGTGGGCTTGGGGTAGTCACGGCACGGGCCCCGAGGACGGGTCGTGACAAATTGGTATCAGAGGAGTCGGTTCTACCACAGAACTTATAACTCTGATATTTTCTTTCTGTGAAGCGATAGTGTTAAGAGTACCGAGTGTGGATTTCAGTTCAGGGATTCTAGGGTTGGTGCGGGCGGCCGACATATCCATACACCAGGACCCTGACAACTGATTTCCGGCTTTGTGCACGAAAACACTGATTGTGTGTGTGTTTCCAGAAGTTTTTAAAAGTCAGCTCAAACCATGTCAGCTCACCAGGTATAATCATTTGACCATGTCACGTTGTTTCTTTCAGGATTCCTTTCCACGAATGACCAGCTAGATCCCTAAGGGATGTGCGTACTGACAGCCTACCGAGCAAAGAGGCTTCGGTACAGGGCCCTCTTGTAGTTGAGGCACCAGCGGTACTACCATACGTTGGGCCACCGATGCCACCAGCCCCAGTAGTAGGCGAGGAACGCCGCTTGAGCGTGATTCACGTGTTCCAGCGCCAGAGGCCACCTAGGTTCCGGGGAGAGATGGACTAGAAGGTGGCTGAGGATTGGTTGGAGGCTATGGTGAGAGTTTTCAGGCTACTGGGGACGCCAGCAGACTTCATGGTGATCTTTGCTGCAAGCCTCCTTCAGGCAGCAGCAGGCAGGTGGTGGAGCCACTTTTTCCAGTTTTGCGATGAGATGACCATCACATGGGGAGACTTCAAGACCTTTTTCAGGGTGGAGTTTATACCAGTAGCTCTGCACCCCGAGCGTGTACAGGAGATGCTGCCTTTGCCGCAGGATTTTCGATCAGTAGCTGAATCATCTGTGGGAAGTAGACAGATGATGCAGAGGTCCAAGAAGAGTATAGCCAGCCATATGAGGAGAAGGAAGTGTTATGAATGCTGCAGGAAGGGTCACCTGGCACGTGACTTTCCGACCCCCCACACAGTTGATCCGCAGACTTTGGAGGAGCCACCAAGACAGAAGCAGTGGCGGGTGATTGAGCAACAGCCGAGCAGTGGACAAGGCGGTAGAGCTCCGAAAGTAGGTGGACAGGAGCGGAACTAGTGGATACGTCCCTTGTACTTCTAGTTCCATGTTTCTGTTGTATTCATGTCTTTGTACAATGAGATACAGTAATAAATAGACACTTATCTTTGTAATATTTTCTCTCATATCCTTTTGTTTGGTTGATACTTAGAGGTCCCGATTAAAACTATTGACTTGACCCTCACTTTCGAGATTTCTACTGGAGGAGACCCAGTTACCTCACACTGATGCCGACAGTGTGACTCGACCCTTGGAGGTGAGAGTGACGGTTGGATCTCTTGGTAGTATCGTCGAGGCCTTACGACGTCATCCATGACATGAATGCATCATTCATGTCAGGATTGACTGTATTAGGCAATTGGCGTGGTTCATCCAGGGGATGAGACCCAGTTTCTCTTTTCGAAAAAGGAGAAATCTTAGCAGCTCTTGCAGATCGTAGGAAAAGAAGGTGCATATCATCCAGGAGCGGATGAAGACTGCACAGTGTAGTAAGAAATAGGAAACCGGCGCCAGTCTTAGAGACTCAGACGTGTTAAATGTTTCAAGAAGAGGAAGCTTTAAGGAGAGATGAGTCTGCGAAGCAGAAGACATGGAGGCAGATCTAGGAGATCAGCATGAGGTGGTGTACATTTCAAGATGCTACAACCACCCACCTTAGTTTTCCCCGTTAGGCTCAGTGAGCTGGATGGAAGGGGAAGAGAGTAGCTGCATGCGGTCAAGGAGAGTGACCCAATGACTCTTAGAACGAGTCGAGGGACAAACTGTTTCCACTACTAGCTACCATAGTAACAGACATTGATATGAATCATTCCTTCCTTCCACGAATCTTGTCCCAGACCTAGAGTTTCTGATAAGTCGTAGACTTGACCCTCACATCTGGAGATACCTTGGGAGGAGACTCGATAATCACACTTACGCCGATAGTGTTGTCTGAACCTTGAGGCGAGAGTATCGGTTGGATTCTCTTTGTGGAAGCGTCGAGGCCTTATGATGTTGGTCTGAGTATGGATTGGATCCACAGTTCATACACAGATTGACTGTATTAGGAAAAAAGGTTGTGGTTTATATACAACGTTGGAATGGGGTTTTTCCTTGGTCGGTGAAAAGAAAACCCTAGGCAGCACAAGATAAACTCATGCATAGGATGGTATAGCCGATCACTCTTGAGTCGACCAACCCTACCCTCGTGGTAGAAGGAGTTTTTAGTTTCAGTTCTAATCAAGAAAGTGAGGCCTCTAGAGTTCAAGGATGGTGATCACATCCTTATACGGGTCTCACCTCGAAGAGGTTTACGGAGATGTGGCTGAGACAACAAGTTATCTCCGAGGTTCAGCGGACCTTTTCAGGTCCTCAGCAGGGTAGGCGAGGTGGCTTACCATTTGACCCATCCACCTCAGTTTCACCCGGTGCAAGACGAATTCCATGTATCTTAGCTGAGGAGATACGAGCACAACCCTTTGCATATCATCAACCATGAGTAGCTGGACGTTGGCGATGGGGTGACTTTTGCGGGGTTCCAGTAGAGGTTGAGGATCGGCAAGAGTGGGTTCTACGAGGACGGTCGATTCCTCTTGAGTGTTTTCGAAGGCAGCACGAGAACCTCCAGGTGAGCACATGGGAGCAGAATGCTCACATGCGTGCTCAGTACCGCTTTTGTATCCCTAGTTTGTGTTAAAGCTTTACGAGGACGTAAATCCCTAAGGAGGGAGTAATGTAAAGACCCAGAAATTTCAAGGGAATTTTTTTCTTAATTTCTTTGGAATTTTACCAGAACGCAGTTCCTGATGGTACATGATTCCGAAGCCCGGTGTGCCCGGAATCAATTTCTGAAGTTTAGCTCAGGAACGTTCAGTGAACTAACGAGCGGGTTATTCTATCTTTTGAACCGGTGCTCGGAATTGAAATCTGAGGGCACCGATGAACTCACAGTGCCAGTAATTGCTTAAGGGGATCTTAAGCACTGTTGTGTTTTGTCGCATGAGGTGGTTAATTTTTGGGGTTTAGAAGAATTAAATAAAATTTGTCATGCACAAATTTTATTCAGGGTAAGTGGTTCTTTTCAACAAAGGGGGAGTTAGATGTGGGGCCCACACCCACCTAACCTCTCATGGGGGAGTTTAGTGTGGTAGGGCCCACACGAGATCCTAACTCCTCACCTTCCACTCAACTCCCAAAACCCCCCATTATCACTCTTTAAATTAAATTGTAAACTGCTCCTTAATTATGTAGTCTACACACATAATTAATGAAGTGACTCTTTGAATTAATTTGAATGGTTGGATTTCCTTTTAAAATAGGGGAAAGCTCATTTTAATATTTGGTTGGGAAAATATTGTGAGGGGAATTCTTGGAGATTTTAGAAGAGCTCCCTCCTTCTGACGAAGAACGTTCTTGATGAAGAACGACGCCTCCGACGAAGAACGCCTCAGACGGATAACGCGAAGTCACCGACGACGTGCCTTCTCTTCTTCTTCCTCCGTGTCAAGGGAGGAGACACCACCACGGGGAACGTCGCCATCGACGACGACTCTCCCTATGACGTCAACAAAATCAGCACCGATCTTCCGTGGAGTCCGATCATCGCGACGCTTGCCTCTTTCCGCGGCTCGACGACATGTGATGTCTTTGAAAGGTAGGGGTTAATTTGTTCTTTGTGAATACTTTGTCGTTGTTCATTATTTTTTTAAATTGGCCTCCTGTTATAGCAATAACGAGAGGAGGTCGGACAACACGAACATGGCCAACTCTCCTCCCCATTGATGATTATGTTTGTTGCGGTTCAAAAGAAGGCGGAGCGTTGCAACGGCACCATGCGGTAACATGGGAAAATGTGGCGAAGATGCGCGGCGCCATCGCGCCGCGCCATTGAGGCCAAATGAACTCGCGGCTGGAGTTGGGCCACGGCGAAGGGGCGCGGTGTCATCACGCCGTGCCGGCGAACCCCGAAGACACAACGGTCGGAGCGGGGCCGCGGCGCCGTCGAGCCACGCCGGTCGGACCAAGGCTGCGGCCTGTGGCCACAGCGGACCGGCCGCCGGCGCGCCGGAGCAGGAGTGCGGGACCCCAGCGGTCCCGCGGCAGCAGCACGGCTGGCCAGCCGGGCCGGCCGATCGAGGAAGCCGGGGGTTCGTAACCCCCGGCTAGAAGGAGAGTGGCCCCCACTTGGGGGGGGGGGTTCATCAATCAGGGGGGTAGCGTGCCCCCCTGTTCCACTCAGCTCGGCCAGCCGAGCAGGCCGCGCCAGCGCGGCAGGCCAATCCGCCGCCGGGCCGGTCCGCGCCCAGGCCGGGCCGGGCCGTGCAGGTCGGACTAGGCCGCGCCCTAACAGCACGGACCCGGACCCGAGTTGGGTCGAGCCGGTTTGGTCCGTCCTAGGGGGTATCAGGCCAGGATGGACTGGGACCGAACCCCCTATTTTCGGACTATTTTCAGTCATTTGCCCATAACGTGGGCTACAGACTTCTGATCAACGCACTTTTAGTTGCAATGCGATCCTTGGTTTGAGACGGTCGTTTCAGTATATTACACTCAGGGTTTCAGAGAACTTTGGGTTTGGCCGGGTTGGTTCGGTCACGAAACCAACCGGGCCCTCGGAGCGAAAACACTTATATCTCGAGCTCCGGACGTCCGATTGATGTGCCGTCGACTTTTTTGGTTTCCTCTGGTTGAGAAGGAACATTTGGAATACTTCGCCTGAGGTTTGGACGCAGTTGAATAGTTGCCGGGTTGGATTGAACCCGAAATCCAACCGGGCCCCTTGAACGAAAAAGCTGATAACTTTCAGACCGGACGTCCGTTTAACGAACCGTCAGCGGCGTTGGTGATCATGTTGAGAAACGGTCCCTATGAGTATACCCTATGAGAGTTCAAGGTAAAGTTGTGATATGGCCAGGTTGGATCGCACACGAAACCAACCGGGTCCCTGGGACGAAAAGGCTAATAACTCACAGACCGAACATCCGATTGACGCGCCGTCTGTTGCATTGAGACACCTATGATGAGGCGGTCCTTTGAGTTTCTTTTTCGTGGGACTTTGTGATACTTGGAGTATCGACCAGTAGCTCGTGGAGCGGATCATCCCGGAGACGAGCGTACGGTGTATGGAGACCGTGTATCCAGCTGAGACCTGATGACTGCTTGACCGACTCGACTTGGAGTGAGTCGACTAGCCCAGTGGACGGAGCACTGCTTTGATTGGGTGCAGACCCATGGCGGACGGAACTCTACTATGTTTGGGTGCAGACCCACGGTACTCGATCAGAGAGTACCTTTGCAGGCTATTAGGGGGGATGCACTACTGTGTTTGGGTGGCAGACCCCGGCAGGAAGCACTACTATGTTTGGGTGGATGACCCGCAGTACTCGACAGGAAGAGTACCTTAGCAGTCTTAGGTTAGTGAGCAGTACCTCGGAGTCATGACAAGATCACTGTACTCTCCAGAGATGGGGCTCTTCAGTAGTTACAGTTTGGATAATGAAAATCCTGGTTTGAGCTGAGTCTATGACCTTTGTGTTTACCTCATGAAGGAGATGGGTCACTTGATAACATAGGTATATGTATGGGAATATACCTAGGTAGTGGTTATCTGTTGATTTCATAACCTCTGTGTTTCCTCATGATTGGGATGGGTTACTTGATAACTTAGGTATAAGTATGGGCTTATACCTATGTAAGGGTTATCTGTTGAGATTATTCTTTGTGGTTATCCTTGTTGGATTCAGTGAGACCGTGAGGGTATCATGGTCCCTACTGAGTATCGTATACTCACCCCTGCACGGGCTATGACCGCACCTCGTTTTGTTGGTTGCAGTCGACGGACAGCGCTGATAGAGGCCGAGTGTTCGAGGACTGGACGGTACCCAGAGGTGGACCTCACGACGAGTCAATATCTGGAGGTGGACTTCACGACGAGAAGACACTCGGAGGAGGTTGATGGGCGAGATCGTTGTGGAGGCTATCTGTACCTACTCTTCAGGTAGGATCTGTGGTGGACGATCCAGGAGCTGCGCTATCTGTACCTAACCTTCTGGTAGGATCCGAGGAGGACGACCCAGGAGCTGCTTCTATTCATCCAACTGTTGTCTTTTCTGTTGTACTTTTGTTCAGTTGTAGCTGTACTTTTCAGTTGGGTTTGTATCCTGGCCCATTTACTTTTCAGCACTTTCTTTTGTACTTAGTGTTTTACTTCCACTTGTACTCTATGGAGTTTTGTTTACTTTTATAAAGGCAATGCCTTCCCAGTTATCAGGATTTATGCCTTTGGTGCTAGTCGCCAACCCCTGGCCTATGGAAGGTGTGCTTGGGATAGTCACGACACGGGCCCCGAGGACGGGTCGTGACAGATATGGGGGAATTTATATCTCAATCACCATCACTAGGATCATCATCTCTTGATAGGATCCTTGAAACATCATCAATGGTCCTAGAACAACCCCACCCCACTGGACATGGGGAATGTATGCATACATATATGTCTCCGGAGTCTTCAAGTCCCAGACCGGCTCTATTGGATCCCATACTAATAGACCAATCAATGCCAACTGTATCTATGAATGACACCCACCCCATAGGGATTGGGGAAGATTTATCATCATCACCACCAAAAAGGGGATCAGCCTTATCTAGGATGGGATGAATCAATCAATAGTCAGCATTCCATGAACTCCTCCCAACAGAAGACAAACCCCGGCTGGTTAGGGAACATTCGTCACCCACAACCGGAAACTCCCTTAGAGTGAAAAATATAAGGTGTTTAATGATGGGCCCTATTGTGTTGAAGGTAATGGCATAACAACCATCTCCCAAAATGCCTATGTGAATTTAATGTCTATCAACATGGTAGATATTGATCACGATGAAAATGTATAGTGCCACAACATCAAAAACATATCTCAGGAGGAGGGTGACTTGGATGCAACAAATGAGGCTCCATGCACTAGGAGCCAATGATAGCTTCAAAACATGACACCTATAAATATTGATTTTCTACCTCCATGATGGAATATTACCAAGGGTAAGGGTACACCCACATATAAGTCATCTCCCAGAATAAATTGTGATCCTTCCTTAGAGGAATGGTTGTCACAATACAAGATAAAAATAAAAAAATCCTAATAACTCAATGAGGTTCTACTTAGAGGAAATATTCTGTCTATGTAACATCTATAAGAAGAGACGAATACTCTTCCATAATGGAAAATTCTCCAACAAGAGTGGTATCTACGCATCATGTAGGCACTATATATAGTCTACCAATCCACATAAAAGAGGAAGTCAAAAATTATTATGACTCTCCACCATTACGGCTAGAGACTCTCCTTCATCGAGACAACCATTCAATCTTCGGATGAATAAAAAATTGGTATAAGATAAAAGTGGGGCCACATATTCAACCCCAACTGACTCCCTATTAATGGGATACGACTTAGGAAGTAGTTTCTTAGAGCTCCTTATTTTCATTGAGTCCCTGGATACTTGAATGGAAGACATGGAAGGGAAACACATGGTAGTGTATCTTGGGAGGAATCCATATCTTGATAGAGTGGAAAAAGTCTTTTTCCCTCCCAAATTATTCAATCATACCTTCTTTACATTTTATGATGCTGGAAACCCAGAACATCATCTGACACAAATCATATCTTGATGCAGGCCAATGATGGGCCCTCGAGATCAACTGTAGGGAAATATATAAAGTGTTTCGTACAAACATTGACAGGGCCACACTTTGTTTGGTATAGAAATCTTCTAGCATGATCTGTGTCAGGATGGAAAGATCTTCATCATCAATTCCATTACCAATTTAGTTTTACAAAGATAAAGACAATTATCATTGACCAAAAGAATAGAAACCAATAAGAAAATGAGAGGGTGTATGAATTCATTGTAAGGTGGAAGGGTATAACCTAATCACATATCAGCCCTCTCACACAAGAGTAGTTTCTGGAACTCTGTGTTGAAAATATGAGGGATGAGTTTCCGATGACTATAATTCCAATGAAATATACAGGTGGATTTTGAATGTTTGATGAAACAACCAAATATCTACAAGAATTCATTTAGTGGACCTGAAACAAAACTCAAATCATTCCAGAAACATTGGGAAAAGGCCATCTAAAATAGAAGCTGCACCTGTCACACTTAATCCATTAGTGACGCCCATAAAAATACCCATCTAGGCCCCGACCCACCCAACACCTCCTATTGAGAGGCGAAAACCACACAATTGACCTTTACCTGAATCATATAGCAATTAGGGTCATATGGGATTTGAAGAATGATAGAATATGCTGTAATCATCCCATAATGAACAAGTCTGTATTTATTTCATATCATTCATGGACAATAACCAGCTCATTCTCCCGCAACACATGATGTCTGATGAGGTCAACCTCACCAGCTATATTTTTTTACTTCCAATTTCATATATGGATGGGTCATAATATCTATAAATAAGTTATATTCAATGAAAAGCTTCAAGGAATGATCAATTATAGAAAAGTGTTGTTAGATAACTCCCTAAAGCATGTGGATTTCATAACCGAGATCTAACTGGAAGAATAGGGTTACTGGAAAAAAGTCTCTACTAGACCTGCATGAAATTTAGACAACTTGATGACCAAAATGACAAATGATCGATCCTGTTCCACTCTAAGAGAATAGTTGCACAAACATGAAATAGCTCTGCCACCCAATAAGGAGACACCACATGTTTCTACTGAAGGTGGGCATGACCAACAGAAGTAAGAATAAAGAGATGATGATGATTCATATTCTCCCACAAAAAAATCCTTTACTCTCACTAATTTATTCCCTACAATATACAAATCATACCCCCCCAAATAGAACCTTCATCCGAAAAGAAACTCATATCTGGTTCTATAAAAATTATTCATTTGTTATACCCCTTATCTGATGGGGATTTTTCTCTAGAGCATGAGTTTCTTTCACCTAACCATGGAATGATAGGTTCGATGTGCATTAACCGAGGATATAAAAGACAACACGGTCATGGTTAAACCCAATAATTTTTTCATATCCCTGTGAAAAATACATTTACACCTAAGAATCATTGGAAAGCACTCCAGATTTCCCAGTAAGGACAATGACACATCTAAAAACCCTTCAGTAGTCATCCACAACCAATTTTCCTGCATGACCATCTAGTGGTGGTTCAATCATACAATAATCCATGATAAAGGGGAATTATAGTATGACCCACACAAGTGGTAGAAGAGTATCTAATAACCCATGCATAAGCACCCACTTCATCCACCCTAAATGCCTTGTCTCCTCATCCGCACGTGTAGAAGAAACACCATATGGGGAACTACAAAACTTTGGAACAAAAGTAAGATGTTTTGAAACATCGAGTGATAAACCCAATAGGACTATTATTCCTTGATGAACTCCATCTTTCAAAATAACTCAGGGAGGCACTTTTTGAATCCCTCTACATCCCACAAGAGTTCAAGATAGAATTCCCTACAGCCATGGTTTATCGAGTGGATACCATGGAATCATAATCTCATATCACCATCTCATTCACTGATCAAGATTAGGAAAAGGTCCTTCAAGGACACATCATAACATTCTATGAATTGGGAATACTCAATAATGTCAACGTCTAAAGGGATTCAATTTATAATTGTTCTACGGTCAATATTATCCCAATATGAACCCTACAAAGTTTGGGAAATGGATAAGGGGATTATTCTCCCCCAAGATGACCCACCAATTGTATGATAAGCATGATAATGGACCTCTCTGGATGATTAATATTGAATCTCAGTTTGGGGATCTTTTATTAGATACTGAGTTTATGGTAATCCAGCAAGACACCATGTATAACATCTTGATCAAATGGCCCTGGCTCCATAGTCGTCTAGAGATACCATCATCATACCATTATTTTATAAAGTACCACATTAATAGAAATTACAATATACTACATGGTGAATGTTATCCCTTAGAGTCTTCTAAAGCCACACATGCTGTAATTGATATCTATAACAAGGGAAAAAAATGACCAATAGCATATGATGATGTACCTGTTTCTGCTCCCAATGGATATGAGATCTCCCATGTGAATCCCTCGTGTATGCTCTATATGGACTATGTACTCCCCAAAAACCTGGTTGAGTTCAAATATATAATCATAGAGGTCCCATACCTTCCTTTACCTAGTGATAAAATCAAATACTATTATCCATGTAGTATATTTTCAATGAATCATTCAAAAAGAAAAGACAATGTCTCTTCTCAATGTCTCTCTCCCCATGATAATGACACTGGACCCCCAATATTTTTATCTTCATTTGAAAATGTCTCAATAGATTATGATAAGGAAGAATATGAGGTTTATCTCAGTAAATCCCCTCTAGTATTCGGGGAAGGTGTCTCCACAATAATCAATGAACATAGGTAGATAAATATGGGAACAAAGGAATACCCACGACTTACACTAATTAGTTCTTCCATGCCCCTCAAAGAGAAAGATATGTACATTGTATTCCTGAAGTAATGTCAATATGCGTTCACATGGAAGTACAAATAAATTCCTAAAATGATCCCAGATGTTTCTACGCCCCACATCAGGTTACTAGATGGGAATTGAGGATTCGTGCTTGGATCCAGGAGGACACACCCCTCTCATGACACCAATAAAAAGGTAGTGGTTGACAAGTTTATTAAAGCCAAATTCTTTAGATAAGTGGAATAACAAATATGTATTTCCAATATAATCCCTATCAAAAAGAATAATGGGAAGATTAGGGTCTTGATTGATTTTAGGAACCTTAATCAGAATTTCCCAAAGAATGATTTCCCATTACTAATCACATAACTCTTGGTCAATGAAACTGCAGATTTCCCAAAACATTGTTATTGAATGGGGACATGTGGTATAATCAGATAATGATGGAACCAGATGAGGAATAATCCATTGCATTAAGAGTGCCTTAGAGGATCCTTTTTTATCAGGTCATGCGGTTTTGTTGGAATAATTCTGATGCCACATATCAACGCAACATGAACCATCACTTTATGTCATTCTATGGGAAGGCAACTGAATGTTACGTCGATGAAACGATAGTTCAATCTCAACGATGATGTGATCACTTCAGAAACCATAAAAAAAAATTGAAAGGCCTCGACATCATTGTCTGAAGATGAATCTACCAAAATTCTATTTCTGGGAAACAAAAAATATATTCCTTTTCTTCATTGTATTACACCATGGCATTGAGGTTGAATCAGGGAAGACTAGTGATATAATATTAATGGAACCTCCAAGTAATATCAAACAATTGAGAGGGTTCCAAGGGAACCTTTCTTAAATTCGGAGGACCATTTCCAACCTATCCAGACAAGCTCTCCCCTTCACTAGGCTACTGAATAAGGGAATCTTCTACCAATGAGATAATGATTTACAAAAATACTTGAATGTATCAAGCAATACCTACATCACCCACCGGTCATGATGCCTCAAATGGAAAGAAGGAAACTCGTCTTATATTTTTCCTCCATGTGAAGCTCAGTCGGTGACCTCCTCACTCAAAATAATGATGGGAGAAGTCATAATAGTCTCTATTACCTCAACCAGTCAATGATAGGTGTCAAGACCCAATAAATTGATGTTGAGAATAATTTAGACGCACTCATATTCATTGTAAAAAAAATGAGGCATTACATGCATCACCATAATGTTCAATTGACCGCTCATATTGATCTTCTCCATTAAATCCATCGTATTCAAATGATAACATGGTGATTGGCCCAACATGCAGTTGTTCTTCATCAATTTGACATTTTTTTTGTGTCACATGTGTCAGTGAAAGGAGTATCCCTAATTGATTTCCTTGAAACACATCCTACCCTAGAATATATGCCATTAGACATTTTTCTTCTAGATAAAGAGGTCTTCTCTTCCCATGACACTCCTCATATATAGGATATGTATTTTGACAGAGCCTCATGAAGTCCCATCAGAACAAGGATTGAAAATATAAGGTTCGACTGGTTCATTATGTTGATAGCATTTGTCTCTCCTAACGAAGAAGTTATTCCCTACACTATATCACTATCGAAAGGCTTCACAAATAATGTGGGAGAATACAATGTCCTCATTGTTGGATTGGAATTAGACCAATATTAGAAAATACCCTACTGTAACATCCAAGGGGATTTAGGGTTAGTGATAAAGCATGTCAATGGTGAAGATTTTTTAAATGGGAGGAATTTGACCCTCTCATAGGTATTTTAGGAGACTGAGGGTATAATTATCTTCTGATCCCACATTTCATCATTTTCCACAATCATAGATTTATCGCAACGACACATTGGCCAATGCGGCCACTATCCTGGATGAACCTTATTAGGAAGAATCTATATTTTGTATTTCACATCGAAGACTAGTCTCAACGATCATCATGTGTGATATGGAAGAGATCAATTAGGTTAACACCACCTCAAAGCATGATTCACCAACAGTCACCCATAGATGGACAGAACCCATAATTGACTATCTACAAAATGGGACTCTCCAAATGGATAGAGTTAGAAGGGTACATGTTCTGTTCTTTTCAATGAACCTTACCTTAAGAGATGACATGAATGAGAAGAAAACCCTCTATAAGAGTGGAATTTAGAGGAACATCCTTATGTTCATAGCATATGATAAAATTTATGCCATCATGGAAGAATTCCATGAAGGCTCTTATGGCTCACATTAATCTAGGACCATGATCTGTTACCAATTCATGAGGATTGAATATTACTGGAAACCATGATACATTACTGCATAGAATTACCCAAGAAATGTTATGTATGCCAAATCCAAGAAACAATCATCCATGAACCTCCAAAATTGCTATATATAGCTAAATATTCATGTATATTTTCCATTTGGGGGATGGATGTTATGGGTCCATATCCCCCATCCACAATTAAGTAGTACAAGTTTATCCTTACTACAGTCTTCTTATTTTACAAATGGGATGAGGTGATACAACTCAAGGAAGTTAGGGAAAATAATATATTAAACTTTCTAAAGTACTATATCATCACAAGGTTCATGGTCCCTCACACAATATTGATGAAAAATTGAACCAATTTCTATTCTGTGGAATTGAACAAGCTATTACAGGAGTATAATATCAAATCAAATCACTCATCTCAATATCATGAAGAAGAAAATGGATAGATAGAGGCATTCAATAAAACTCAATCAAATATACTCTAGATGACGGTGAACAAGGATAATATATCTTGGATAGAAAACACCTACATTCTTTATGGGCCTACCATTAAACGATGCATACTTCTATAGATGCAATGCCATACTCACTAGTGTACAAGACGGAGGTAGTGATTCCCATTCAGGTCTAACTACCATATATCTGAGTATCCATTTGTGGGAGACTCTTAGATAATGATAAATCAAAAAGTGATTAGATATGTTGTAATGGATTGATGAGAATTGGTTGCGTAAATTGCACAAAATTGGGGTCCACCAGAATCAAATTTCATGATCCTTCAATAAAAGTGTTAGCCTCTTCTCAATATTTTGAGGGGAATTGGTGTTGGTCCTGAAACCCAAAATGAAACCCAACAAGGATCCCACAAATATGGATCCTATATGGGAGGGACCTTACATTATACAAAGGTCTACCATAACATGGCCTAATTATGGTCCATAATTGATGGGGAGAGAGTCATGCCAACCACTAATGTAATATATATCAAGATATAATTTTCATAAATGTTTGGACAAGGGCATCCAAATTGGTGTAAGTCCCATCCCACATCCTAGAAACATGAAGTTAAACTATACAATTTCTTCCCAGAGGTAAGATATCAAACTATAAGAATTATTTATCCCTGGAATCAGTATGCTAAACTGAATGACACCTTTCATCCATACCTCAAGACATTAAACTGCAAAACCAATATCCTTTTATCATGACAAAAAACATCACAGATCATTGATATCCATCTCAATATATTTAGATTCACCTACTCCCTTACTGCATGAAATTAAATTACCCTGTTCATCTAGAACTATGTATGGATCGATTATCATTTCCAATGAGATACATAGTTATTCCTCGATCCTATATCTTGGTCTAGCCACTACTTTATACAAATCGTCCTTTTTGTACCCTCAACTGTCTCTGCACAGTTTGGAAACTCGTTCCGTTCATTTTTTCTCACACCTAGCATAGATCAGATGATATTAGGAGTTTCATAAGGGGATTAACCTCCCAAGAAAGGCATTAAGGTACACAATAGTCCAATAGAAATATGGAATGCAAGACCATTAAAAGAATACTATTGGAACAAAAAATCATGCTATTGAATCCATGTACAAAGTCACGGTCTTTCAAAGCTAATCTGGACCCAAATGGCCTCATAATTAATCAGAATAATTAATGGGGTTTATTTGGAGAATCTAATATGTGGAGATCCCTTTCCAACCTGACCACAAAGATGGTTAATGTGGCTTCACAAGTTCGATGGAGTCTGACAGTGTCCTCAGGATCTTCAGGGTCCCATTTTTATACAGAGAGCAATGTGAGTGCTTGTACTCCATGATAAAAAGTGTTGATGAAGGTGTCTGGGTGAGTCCGAGTGTGTCTTATGGATATTAACCACTCAACAATGTTACTTTTTCTCAACAGCAAGCCCTGTTATTTCTACATTGATGGTCCCTTGGTGAGTCCAACAGAGTTCGACGATGCCCCATCATTTTGCGATGTCATTTTTTCTTCACGGTGCCTTATTTGTTATACACGCTGGACCCCCAAGCGCCATAATCCCACATTACCTATAAATAGAAGGCTCACCCCACACTAAACCACTGCTACTACTAACTTTCACTTTCCGACCTCCCATTTTTTGAAGATCCATAGAATAGAAAAATCGAGAGAGAAGTGGATCACCCTAGGTATTTCAGCATCTCCAATATTTCATTTTTACGTTCTTCATAGACCCTAATTTTATGGATTCATTTTTTAGAGGCCTTCATCCTTCACTTAGGAGGTATCCCCTTAAGGTCACTTGAGGCTCAACACAACGATAATCCTTTATGGAGCACTCTCCAAATAAAGAGAACTTTTCTAAGGTAAAGATCTGCTACACAAAATTTTTTCGTTCATGAAGAAACCTCCCTTCGCAAAGATACTTTCCTTCATGAAGACCCTCTTAGAGATCCCTCTAGATTCGTTAAACCCTCTCCCATATGGCCCTTCAGGCCCGTATGAGGTTATTTCATGGTTCCTCAAGTGGTGTTCCATGTTATCATTCCCTACATAATGCGTCTACACAAATGCACGCTAACATCCATTTCTTATTTTAATAGCTATACTAATGTGGACCCCTCAGTTTACAACTCCTAAACCTCACTCCCTTCAGAAATTTCTTTTTCTCTCCCTTCCCCATGTGTGGTTTGGTACATGTTATCTAAGTCTATGTGATCGGGAGTGAGTCCTCATCGTCTAAGCTATAAAATGTTAAACTGATACAAACCATCCTCCTCAACACATGATGTTAAACTGTGATCACCATGTGTCTTCCTAATCTGAGTGGACCAAGAAGGGGATTGTCACTAGAAACCTCCTACTATCTCTCTCCCATTAGGATTGGGGGCCATGAGAACCTTGGGCAGTCTCTACGTAATCCATGAACCACCAATTCTGAATTTTCTCCTAGAGTAAGTCCTAATCTCCATATCCAAATGATGCTAAACATGTTTAAACCCCATATCATCCCTCAGGGTCACACATTTTGTGAAAAGACCATATGGTCTACTATTACCTCTATTTCCCCACACCAAGAATGAATCACATGGGATTAGGGAAAATGGTGAGCATAAAATCCTCATGGTTCTACTAACCACAAGTAATAACCATCACAATTTGGGGCTACTAACCATTTGTAAAACCCATTACCCTATCATCCTGAATTATGTGGACCTTGATCCACGGATTATAAACAAGGTCTGTATGAAGCCTGTCTGAGGTTCAAGAAAACCATTCCCTAGAACCCATTTTTTCTTACTCATTCACATTATCAAACCTTCATCACACATTATTTTAAGATTCCCGCTCTGAACTAAGTGTTTTTTTATCCCTTTCAGTTAAGTAGGATGTCTCTATAAGGATCAATCCCAACCAATGGTAAAATATTGTGGTCCATTGTAGGGATGTACCCTCCTGATGTGGAATCTACCCTTTTTGGGACACATCTCCTAGATCCTCCACCCCAAGGTGTTTTGATCCCCCTAGGCAACTAACTATTCTCAATCCCCATAGTTATCAATACTCATCCAACAGAGAGTGATCCCCTTATGAGGGGAGTCTAACCATGAATAAGCCCCAGGTGTGTCTCTATGTTGTTGTCTTTTGTGTAGCCATGATTCTCGACCCCCATCCTAAAGTACATGGATTTTAGTCCCTATATTTCAAATAGGGTGTGTAGGAAGCCTCCTCGAGGATCAATCTCATTAGCCATTCCCCATCCAGACCATTCCTTCAATTTTTTTTCTTGGGAAGATCGTTCTGCAACCCAATGATTCTACTTTCGTTAGTCCCATTTACATGCAGTCTATTTCTCACCGGACACGTCCTTAGGTGTCTCATCACCCCATCCTAAACTACGTGGACTAAGATCACTACCTTACATTCATGGTATGTATGAATCCTCCAAGATGTTCAATCCCATCACCATCACCTTGATGACGATTCAAATTCATTCATTCCACCTACTACATCAAAATCCTCCATCATCCATCCCGATTTTTACCCAGGCCAGTAAATCCTGGTGAGTTAATTCCATCCACTTCATTACTAATTCATGTATAACATAGGAGACTAACCATGACTAAGCCTCACACAATCCATATTCATCTAACCAAGAGTTTCCCTCAAACAAAGGGAATCCAACCATGGGTATACCTTGAATTACCCCTTTGAACTACAGGGTTTTTATCCATATCTTCTAAATAGGGTATGTAGGATTCCTCTATGAGGTTCAATCCAATCCAACAACAAACCTTGGAATCCCCATTTTTGTTGTGAAGATCCATGATCTTCCCATTGGGATGTCCATATCAGAATTCATGGTGTGAAACCTTCCATGTGAAAAACCATCTGTGGCCTGTCCTTTTTGAGAGTTTTGATGTATTCATCCATTAAACCTTCAAGGTTATCTATCCTTTGGATGTAAAAATATGATTCAGTATCATTAGTGTTCGGATCAGTCTGATCTGTCTCTTATAGATGTTAATCTCATGGCATAACCCATGTTAAAAATGGGAATTCAAGGAAATCCTTGGAGACACGCCCCTGAAATATGTACCCCACAATCAATGTGGGATTCCATAGGCATCCTCTCCCTTGAGAAGTCCTAAAAAATGGGAGAATGCAGTTGTACAAATGTTCTAGTGTCCATACATGATAATGAATCCCAATGTGACTACTCTCCATACCAAAGGTTTTTTCCCAGAATTAATCCTTTGGAATATCCTGATATAAGTAGGGTAATTAACCGGCATCCATAATGATATGAAACTGGTGAGAGTTTCAAGAATAAAATTTTAATCTGTAAGGGTTACCCAGACTAAGAAATGAATTCTGAGGGGGAATATATAGAATGAGAGACCCAAATCCCCTTATTCAATTTCAATCAAGGATAAAACATAAAAAAATATGTGATAAATTCAAATTGCCTTTGGAAATCCGGAATGTGGGGTACAATGTAGCCATTATCATCATTGACAAAGGCGTATGCATGGGTGGAACACCCTAGCTGAATGCATTAGAAAATGAAAATGTTGAACCCAACATGAATTTATTCTCCTTTAACCTGTTGGATTAGTAGTTTCAGAGATGTCCATAGATAATCATGTCACCAAATCCAGTTATCTAGCACTATGTCCTCCCACGTAAATATAGGGCCTAGAGTGAAACTCACCAGAATTTGGGGTAGTTAATCATTTGGAATTTTGGTCTAAGACATCATAATTGTGGATCTATGTATCCATTTAGGGAAGACTAAAAGATTCTATGGAACTGGGAACTACTTTCCTATTATCCATAATTATAGATGAATCTTCATACTTTGCAGGATCTATGCTACAAGAATCTAGTCTCATCCCACCCATAGACCGGGGCAGGGGAAATGCCAATGTGTAAATCCCACACAGATCCACCTCCTCCATGATTTCATACAAAATCATGCCTAATGGGGAAAAAAATCCCATCTCAAACACTAAATTTATCTATAGAAGGTTTATCGACACTCTTATCTGATGGTACAAATAGAAGGGGGCCATTATAACAAGGGATATGGCTGACAGAGAACATTTATGTGCATATTTTTAATCAAATAGTGAATTTTTTTAATTATTTTCAATGATAAAACCAATATATTTAATTATTTTTATAAAATAATGTGTATATTTAATTATAGAATCAAAATGGACAAAATTGTGAAAAATGCATAATTCTGGATTTTTGACAGATTTTTACATCAAGGGTATTGTGGTCATTTCAAAAAAAATATAATTCCAGATTTTTCTATTAATTTTATTTTTAGAATAATTATTTTATTTCCTTAAACTTTTTTTTTCTAGACCAGGAGTTGATTCGGTCATCTAGAGGCCTTAAAAAATCAATGAAATTAATGATTTTTCTAGGCAGACATCGTGGACTGCACCACAATAACGGAACCAAATATCTGTCTAAACACCTTAAATGTATTTTATTCCACCTATAATATAACAAGTACACATAGTATCATTTTGATGATTAATTTTAGAGAGTTTTAAAGTCACTATGGTTTCCATAGGAAGTTACACTTTGGGAGGAAGATTTGAGGAACCTTCTTTCAAAAAAAAACCTCTAATGAAAAATAATAACACTTATATCTACAGGCTAGAGGAGCTTATATTTTGTGGGTTAATGGAAAAAATATTTAGGTACAACTTTCTTGAAGGTTTCCACATGTGAATCGTCCTTTTATTAGACCAAAAACACAAATAATTTCTGAGAACAAATTCTTCTTATTATAGGAGGCCCTCACCTCCTTCCCAAATAATCAGATTGACACCCAAAACCAAGGAGGGATCCCATATAGTTATGGTATTCTGCTGCTCCACTCTTCCCCCCACATTTATTATTTTTATTTAATTTGCAATTTTTTGTCTTTTTTTCAATATTAATTTATTTTTTTTGTTTTATTAATCCATGAATTTGTGTTTCTCCTCCCACTTTTCTACTTTTTTTCTATATCTCTCACTCACTCACTCTCTCATCTTCCACCCACTCCACCAAGTAATATATTAATCTCAAAAATGTGAGTCCAATCCGGATTCTTGGCCCATGGGGAGGTCTGGTTGTTCATTAATTTTCAATAGAGTTTTTTTTATTGTTTGTGGTAGATTTGAGTATAATGCATTGGTGAGGCGATTGTCCCTGATGTGGTGATGACCCCCGATGGAATGAAACTAAAACTATTTATATTATGGAAAATAATAATGGTTCAAACATAAAATTTAATGTTTGGATTATCAAACAAAAATAAAACACATAATGTAAAATAATGGTTGAAACCCAGAATAAACCCCAAAACCATGTAATTTCTTCTTAACTAATTCTGCTTTCATTGCATGATTGTTTAAATTTTTAAATCAAAAACACAAAATTATTGTTATCACTTTCATTTGATAATAAAAACAAAAAGAGTGATAGTTTTTGTGGTATATATGAAATAATTGAACCAAACTGAATGGATCCTCAAGAGAGATGACCCTGGCCAGCCGGTGTGCAGTACTAGAAAAAAAATTGTTTTTCTCCATGCCCCATGATAGGTGTGCATCAAAACTGACGTGGGTGCTAGGGAGCCAATCATTAGTTCATTTAATTTTTCTATTTTCACATATTATTTGGATTTAATTTCATTAAAAAAACTTAAAAAATCATTCCCTGATTAATTCAAATGATTATTATTCTACATGGACTGACAATTACTCAAATGAAAAATAATAAGAAACAGACTACACTAAGGAGGCCTTCCAATGATGAGTTGATGCACTAAGGATAATGGTCAAGCATATAGAAAGTGGCAGAGTAGCATGGATCACCCTAAAAGATTTTATGGACATGGTTAGTGCACTCTAAGCTGACTTAAAATGATTTTAGTCCAAGAAGGAAGTTCCACTAGTCTTCCCGGATTTCACTGATGACATCCATGAAGTTGAAGTAAAATTCAAGTTGGAGGATCCCGACATCCTTCCTCCATCTAGTGAATATCAAAACAAAGAGGAAATTTCAATTGAATAGGAGATTAATGTCGAATCAACTCAGGGAGATGATACAATCTTTAACTCAAACTCATTTAATTTTACTAAAACTAATTTTAGTATCGCCGATAATAGTTTTGTATTTTTTAGATTTGGCCATCTCATATTACACCCTAGTGGAAAATGAGGGAAAAGAAAATTCAGATGTTTAAGAACATTTACAGCTCCCTAAACACACTGAATATTTACTAGGGGGCGAAAAATAAGTGAAAGGGAATGTTACACAAGTAGAAAAAAATGAGGAGGAAGTTCCATACATTATCCTACCCCCACCATGCAAGTTGTACCACACTGAGAACGTGGAGAATCTAGTGTACTCTATCCATGGAGTCCTCCTCAATAAGAAATAATAAGTGGATGGTGAGAAAAACCACATGTGTTGGTTCATGTCATAGAATCCCCAACCACCATTAGACATTGGATAACAGCTGGTACCACCCTATGGAAGCTATCAAAGAAGGTAGGGCCCACATGGGGGATCATACTATGATTTTTCTTTACTAGATTTCTATGAATTTATATTTGAATTTCATTTATTAGGAAATAATTTAGCATGTAGACCCCTCTGTTATTAGATTTTGATCTGAAATGAAATGATCCTTGTGATTAATTGAGTAATTTTCTTTTGTAGGATGTTGATGGTAGAAGGAAGCCCCAAAAATTGAAGGATGAGGAACATATATTTATTTTCAAAAGGTAGTTCATTTTAATTGTCTATCTTTTTTACTCCATAAAGTTTTATCCAAAAAACATTTTTTTTGCTCTCATAGTTTAAATTGCATGTCCGCACATGAGTTTATTCTCTACCTAACTAGTCTTGGACACATGAGTTTCTTAGGAATCCCATAATTCCATGTTTTATATTTCAAAGTTAATTAAATTTAATGAGATAAATGGAGAATCAAATGATTGAAATTAAGTATGGATATTGAAATATTGACTCAAGATTTGATGAAATTAATTCATTCATGTAAATTAAATTTCCATAACATCTTTCATGATTTTAATTTCTAAAATTCATGTGAATTGATTTATTATTGTTAATCATTTCTTGAGTGATATTACCAAATCATATTTCTCATTCCTAAGAGATTTCAAGACCATGTAGTTCCTATTTATTCTTGGGAATATTATTGAGTTATCTTGGGATATTTAACTGATCAAAACATGTATTTAAAATTATCCAACCTATGAATTTGAAAAAACACATTTAAAATGATTGATGCATTATTTGAATGCTATTTTTACTTAAAATAACACATTTACTTCAATACTTATTTTATCATATAGAAACCATGAATGAAATCTATAGGGATGATCCATGTTTCAAGCCATTTTTATCCATTCCTACCCACCTCTTAGTATTTTCATGATATTTTACAGTTGAAGTGTGGGGGTAAAGGAAATCGTGGTGGACGAAATGATAAACATTGTAAGGATGAAGTAAGCGCGTATTATTGTTGAAATTTTTAAAGGTTGTAGAATAATTCATTATACTTTATTTTTCCCTATTGAATTTAAAAATTTTAAAAAAGTAAAAAATATCCAAAAATGGGAAAAATAGGTTCTGATTTGAGATAACCAAAAATCATCATTTTCCAAATTGACTATCTTCTAATCGTATGTGGTTAGGTGATGGATGTGAGTTTTTATTTAATCATAACTGTCAAAAAAATGAAAAATTTAGAAAATTAAAAAAAATATTCAATATGGTGCACAAATCATTCATTATGAATAATTTGATAATGAACTTAATATGAGTTTTGGGGAAGTTGGTGTTGCTACTTTGAAGGGAATAATTTCACTATACTTTTTGATATCATGAATTGTACTTAAGAGATAAACCTTATCCTTGATCCTTAATTTTTAAAGAATCAAATCCTACTAACCTTAATCCTGAATGTCATTTGAACCTTAATTGAAAGTCCATGTGATTTTATATGTCATTTGTCTTTAAAAAGGGGAGAAAGTAGTTCATTAACTAGCTTACAGATAAGAATCATGTTCTCATGATATGAGCATAAATACAGTTGAATTGTATCATGGGTGATGAGAGAAATGAATCGAAAGTTAGGTAAATCCAGACTTGACATTTTTTATAATAATGAATCAAGAATTTTGAATGAATGGAAGGAAAAGTTCCATTAATTTTCAATGCATAAAGTAAAATATGTGAATTTATTTTTTCATTCAAAAATGGTAAAACTGCATTGATAGTTTATGCATATTTTAGAATGTATAATTTCACATTGA
This sequence comes from Viscum album, assembly GCA_963277665.1. NCBI lineage: Eukaryota > Viridiplantae > Streptophyta > Magnoliopsida > Santalales > Viscaceae > Viscum > Viscum album. Next base: position 491,667,321 of record OY728120.1, read on the forward strand.
AAATTGTTTTATTTTATTGCATTGTAATTTGAATATTGGAAACATTGGTGTCCTCTAGTTTCCATGTTATGATTTTATGCTTGAGGACAATCATGGTTTAAGTGTGGGGCTATTTTACAAAGAAATATTTTGTGAAAATTTGTAATAAAATAGCAATTTTATTTTTAATTTTTTTCAATAGTAAACCCCATTTATTTTAATGTTTTATTAAAATAATTTTTATTTTTTAATTATAGAATGAAAATGGTCTAAATTGTGTATAGTTCAAAGTTCTATATTTTTGATAGATTTTTTACATTAAGGGTATTTTGGTCATTTCACAAAAAATATAATTCCAAATTTAGTGATTTTTTAATCCTTTTGTTATGTCATTCAACTTTGAATTCTATACCCGGAGATGATTCAGGTATGTATATTCCATAAAAAATCAATGGATTTAATGATTTTTTCCAGAAGACAGCGTCGACCCCACCACTGTAACGAAACCATATATCTGCCTAAAATTTTTTAATGGATTTGATTACTATATTAATAGAACAGGGAAATGTATTTGTGTTTCATAAATTATTTTTATGGAGTTTTTATGTTATTATGGTTTCTATTGTAAGTTATACTTTTTGAGGAAGCTTCCTGGAACCTTCACCCAGAAAAAGAAACCGCCAAGAAAAATATCATAACACATATACCTGGTGTCGAAATGATATATAATTTGGAGAGAGAATGGATAAAAAATTAGGGAAAACATTCATGTATGGGTCAAGGCGTGAATTGTCCATTTATTGGGCCAACAACATGCAAGGTTTTAGAGGAAGAATTATGCCTATAAAATGAAGCACTCGCTTCCTTCCCAAATCATCATATCAACATCCACAACCAAGGAGGGATCCCACTGAGGCACAAGCTTATGTTGATCCTCTCTTACCCCATCATTTATTATTTTTATTTTATTTTCATTTTAGGTTTGTATTAGTTTTAAATTTTAATTTAATTTTTAGTTTTATTAATCCAGGCATTTGTGTTTCTCCATCAACGTTTCTTCATTTCTTTCTCTCTCTCTCTCTCACTCACTCTACCATGTTCCACCAACTCCACCCTGTAATATATTATGATTTTTAATGAGAGGATAATCCTGAATCTTTGACCGGGTGGATGTCAAGGTGTTCATGAATTTTCATTAGAGTTTGTTTTATTAATTGTCATAGATTTGTGTATCATGCATTAGTGAGGCGAATGTCCCTGATGTGGAGATGGCCCCCAATGACATGAAACTTAATCTATTTCTCTTCTGGAAATGAACAATGATACAGACATGGGATTTAATTTTTGGATTATGAAACTAAAATCAAACATATAAAGTGAAATAATGATTGAATCCAAGACTGAAACCCAAAACCATGTACTTTCTTCTTAACTCATTATATTGGCATTATATGGTTTTTTATATTTTTAAATAGAAAATCCAATAATTTTTTCGTCACTTTCATTAGATAATAATAAAATATATATTTTTGGTCATATAGATAAAATAATTGATCCAAACTGAAAAGCTCCTCAAGGTAGTTTACCCTACCAACCATTGTGTTGCTCTTGGAAAAATATAATTGTATTTCTCCCTGCCCCGTGACAGGCATGCATCAAAACTGGCACCATTTCTGGGGATCCAATAATTGGTTTATATAATTTTTCTATTTTCACATATTAGTTGGATTTTATTTCTTAAAAAAACAAAAAAATATATATTCCCATGATGAATTGAAATGATTATTATTCTACATGGAATGACAATTACTCACATGTGCAAGAACAAGAAACAAACTACACCGAGGAATCCCTCCAATGAAGAGGTTATTCTCTTATAATAATTTTTAAGCATATTGAAATATTCATAGCTATATAAATATCACTAGAAGATTTTATAGATATGGTCAATGAACTCAAATCAGAGATAAAAAGATTAGAGGACAAGAAGGAAATGCCACTAGTCTTTCCAGATTTCACTAAAGACATCCATGAAGTTGAATCCAAACTCGAGGTGGAGGAGCCCGACTACCTACCACCATTCAAAGAATATTGACTCCAATAAGATCTTTTAATTTAAGATGAGATTAAATTCGAACCGACTGAGGGAGGGGATAAAATCATGAACTCAGACTCTTTTAATTTTATTGAAACTTATTTGAGTACCACCCTAATAGTTTTGAATTTTCATATTCGGCCATTTCGTATTATTCACAAGAGGAAGATGATGGAAAATAAATTTAACCTATTTATGAAAATTTAGAGCTCCCTAAACACACTGAATATTTACTAGAGGGAGAAAAACAAGGGAAATTTAATGTTGCATAAGTAACAAAAAATTAGGTAGAGATTCCATTATTCATCCTATCCCTACCATGAAAGATGTAACAAATTTCAAATAGGTAGGATCTGTTTTATTATATCCATGGAATTTTCCTTAATATGAAAAAATATGTTGATGTAAAAAAACATGTGATGGTTCATGTCAATTAATCCCCAACCGCCATCAGCCTTTGGATAATAGATGGTAATACCTTCTAGAGGATGTAAAAGAATCCATGTCCCACTTAGGGGATCATACTAATATTTATCTTTACATTATTTCGAGGAATTTATATTTGAATTTCATTTCAAAGGAAATAATTTAGTATGCTTCACCCTCTCACTTTTCATTTTTAGCTTAAATGAAATGATCCTTGTGATTAATTAAGTAATTTTATTTTGTAGGATCATTATTGTAGAAGGAATACCCAAACATTTAAGGAAGAGAATCACATATTTATTTTAAAAAGGGATTTCACTTTCAATTTATATATTTTTAACTCTCTGAATTTCTCTCCAAATACATTTTTTGATCCTTAAATGTTTTAATTTCATGCTCGCACTAAAATGTATGCTTTACATGATTAGTCTAGGATATATGAGTTTCTTAGGAATCTCGTGGTTCCACCTTTTAGATTTGAATGATAATGAGATTTAATGAGTAAAATGGAGAATCAAATGATTGAAATGAATCATGGATATTGAAATAATGACTCAATATTTTATGAAATTAATTGATTCATGTACATTAAATTTTCCTACCATATTTCATGCTTTAAATTTATGAAATTTCTGTGAATTGATTTATTACTGTTAATAATGCCTTGAGTAATTGTCCAAAATCATACGCGTCATTCCTAAGATATTTCTAGACCAAGTACATCCTATTTATTCTTGATCATATTTCCTAAGTGATCTTGGGATATGTAACCAACCATAACTTCTATTGATTTTTTTAAAACTATTACTTTTAAAAAACACAATTAAAATGAATGAGGAATCCTTTTAAAAACTTATTTTTTTCTGAAAATAACACCTTTACAAAAATCCTTGTTTTAGCTCAAAGAGACCGTGAATGAACTTTATAGGGATGAGACATTTTTCAAGCCATTTTTATCCATTATTTACCTCCTTTTATTATTAGCATTATATTTTATCGTTGAAGTGTGGGGGTAAATGGAATCATGGTGGACATGATGATATACATTGTAAGGAATAAGTGTGGGGGTATTATTTTGGTAATTTTAAAATAAATTGGAATCATTCATTATACTATATTGTTTTCCATTATTTAATAAAAAAATAACAAAATGAAACAAAGTTCCAGAAAAGAGAAAAATGGGTTGTGATTTGGGAGAACCAAAAATCAAAATTTTCTGGAGGGACGATCTTCATATTATATGTGTCTAGGTGATATATGTGAGGTTTTATATAATCATAACATTCAAAAAAAATTACAAAAGTAAATAATATATTCAAGAGGGTTCAAAAATCATTAATTATGCATAATTTGATCATGACCTTACTTTGAGTTTTGGGGAAGTGGGTGTTGCTACTTTGAAGGGAATAATTTCATTAAACTTTTTGATATCATGAATTGTAGTTAAGAGATAAACCTCCTCTTTGAGCCATAATTTTTAAATAATAAAATCCTACCAACCATAATCCTCAGATTCATTTGAACCTTTTTTGAAAGTCCTCATGATTTTATGTGTCTTTTGTCTTTACCCAGTGAATAAAGTAGTTCATTTACAAACCTATGGATAAAGGGCATGTTATCATGATATGAGCATAAATCTATTTGAATTGTATCATGATTGATGATTGAAAAGAATCAAAGTAATGTAAATCATGAAAAGACATGTTTCATCATAATGAATCAAGGAGTTTGAATGAATGAAAGGAGAAGCTCAATAAATATTCAATGGGGAAAACTAAAATATGTGAATTTTTTGTTTCACTGAAAAATGGGAAATTAAATTGATATTTTATACATATTTTTGAAAGCTTAATTTCATATTGATTTTCTTATTTTATTGCATTTGAATTTTTATATTGGTATAATTGGTGTCCTTTTATTTTCTTGTTGTGATTCTATACATGAGGAGAAGCACAGTTTAAGTGTGGGGGTATTTGATAGGGAAAATTTATGTGCATGTTCTTAATCATATTATGGATATTTTTTAATTATATTCCATAATAAACACCATCTTTTTAAATGATTTATTATAATAATAAGTATTTTGAATCGTAGAAGGAAAATAGTCTAAATTGTAAATAGTGCATAATTCTAGATTTTTGATAGATTTTTACATGAATGGTTTTTTGGTAATTTCATAAAAAATATAATTCCAATTTTAGTGATTTTTTTTATAATTGTTATTTTATTACCTTTAACTTGGAATTCTATACCAGGAGTTGATTTAGACATCTGCACATCTAAAAAAATCAATGACTCTAAATATTTTTTTGGGCAGACAGTATGGACCCTACCTTCGTAACAGAACCATATCGCGTCCTACACACAATAAATGGATGTGATTTCACAGATAATTGGACAAGGACACATATTAGTGTTACTTAAATTAATTTAAGGGTGTTTGTAAGTCATTATGGTTTCCATTGGAAGTTAAAATTTTGGGGGAAGCTTCATAGAACCTTCGACCAGAAAAAGAAACCAGCAATGAAAAAATCATAACACATACATCTCGTGGCCAAATGAGGTGAAATTTGGAGGGTGAACTACCAAAACATTTAGTAACAACTTTACGAAGACTTACATGTGTGAATCCACCATTTAATGGTCCCACAATGTGCAATGTTTCTGAAAAAGAAATATTCCTATAAACAGATACCCTCACCTCTTTCCAAAATCATCAGCTCATCACCCACAACCAAGGAGGGATCCCACTGGGGCATGAGCCACGGCTGCTCTTCTCCTCCCCAAAAATTTCTTCTTTTTTATTTTATTTTCATTTTAGATTTTTCTTAGTTTACACATGTAATTAAATTTTTAGGTTTATTAATACATTCATTTGTGTTTCTCTATACACTTTTCTTCTTTTCTTTCTCTCAATCTCTCTCAGACTCTCTATCCTCTTTCACCAACTCCACCAAGTAATTGATTACTCTAGGAAATGAGATGCTAACCCAAAGTCTTTCCCTTGTGGGAAGTCAATGTGTTCATGAATTTACATTAGTGTTTTTTTTATTTTTTGTGGTATATTTGAGTATTATTCATTGGTTAGGAGAAGGTTCCTGATGTGGTGAGGGCCCCCAATGATATGAAACTAAACCTATTTCTGTTGTAGAAAAGAATAGTGACTAAAACATGAGATTTCATGCTTTTATTATCAATATAAAATCAAACACATAATGTAAAATGATGATTGAATCCGAGACTGAACCCCAACACCATGTTCTTTCTTCTTAATTAATTTTGTTTTCATTGAATGATGGTTTATATTTATAAATTAAAAACCCAAAAATATTTTCATCACTTTTATTATATAATAAAAAGAAGAAATTTTTAGTGATATAGAATAAATAAGTTAACCAAGATGAAAGGCTCCTCAATAGAGACGACCCTAGCTAGCTACTGTGCTGCATTAGGAAACATATAATTGTTTTTGTCCATGCCCTATGATAGGTGTGACTCAATGACTCGCCAAGACTTGGAGGCATTTGTGTCTCTCTGCCATCACTGCCCTAATGGGCCGTATAAGGATCCCCTGCTCCCCACTCCGACATTAATCTAGTTTATGAGCCTCTCTCCAGAATGCTCCCATGATTCACTCCCCTTCACCAATGAGGTGAGGGATATTTAGTAACCCTAATGGTGAATTCTTCCTAGGTTCTGCCGAGGAGGGCTCCCAACAAGCTACGTAAACACCTCCATTAAGTTCCCAGACTGAGGAATAGAAGTTCTATACAACTGCAACACTAGTTCGGATCTGACTAACCAATTTTTGCGTTGGGAATAGGCTCAAGAAGATGCCCTTCAAGGGGCATAATGATCCATAGCTTTAGTGGCCCATGCCAACACCACCACATTTTATTAGTTTCCCACTATTATAGTGTAGGGATACTTCAATGTACTTTCAGAATTGAGACCCCAACCACCCCATGAGAAGGTTGGACCGACTCTTCCAGTTGTTAGAATGAGAAATAGTCATCATTGACTGATCCATGAGAATGAAATTTTGTGTGGAGGTCCTCCCAGTACCGTTCACATCTTGAGTGGAGGTCCTCACCACTCCAGCACCGACCCACATTGAGGGTTACTCCATTCCCATGATCCCATGTATTTATATTTTCTCCATGTCTCAGTTTATCAATTTAATGTCCTCCCCAGGTCATCACCTACTCTAGTGGAGGTCCTCCCTACTCAAAAAATCAATCAAGTAGAGGCCCTCCCTAATTTTGCATTGGATAACACAGAGTTCCTCCCTAGGTCTAGTTCAATTAGTACAAAGTTCCTCATCATGACATCTCTTCCATATAGTGTGGAGTCCCTCCCCATGCCATAGATGTCTAGTATGGAGGTCCTACCATCGTTCATGGCAGCTACAGCAAAGGCCCACCTCGCTCCAGAATTCCCTAACATGGAGGTTCTCCGAATTTGTCTAGAAACATACATGGAGGTACTCCCCATTTTACGTTAGATATATTCCTAGGTAGCCCAAATACATTGGCCCGCCCATGTCGAGGTCCTCTATACTCCAGCATCAACCCAAACGAGGTCATTCACACTCTAGCATCAACCTAAGAGGAGGACCTCCCTACTCTAGCACCAACCCTCATGGATGTACACCCCATGCCGATGATCTCCCTTGCCCCAAATTACCATCTTGAAGAAAGAGGGATAACCTTCGCTGCCAAAGGAAGAATCCTGTGAAGTTCCAGATCATAGTCAATCCCATCCGCTTTTCATATTATTAAGAAGAATTCCAATCAATAATGGATCCTTCACCCTATCCTCTATATCAGGGTCTAGGTAAGGAACCCGACTTTTGAGATTCATCCTTCTAGAATGTGAAATGCACCAGATCCCCAACACCCTCTGAAGGTACATAAAAGAGGAGAATAATTTGGCTGCATCCTAGGGACTTCCATGTAGTCCTCTTTGTCATCACAAGGATCATTATCATCCTTGACATAAGATCATAGAGAGTTGTTATAGGGAATGGTAGTTGGTGACCACCATCCAAATGTACCACCAACAACTGCCACCATTTGATAGGAAGTAGTGGTCATCACTCCATCATATAGAGACATGATGACGTAATCTGTACCATCCTTGAGAGACGAACCATTGAGAAACATCCTATGTGATGATGCACTCTTCTATCCATCAACCATTCCACTGCCGTAATATAATACTTCAATATCATTATTGGAACTTCCAACACCCCATATCAAATAGTGGTGAAACCAGATGTTGGATCATGCTTACGAAAAAATAATAATGTGGGAAATTCTCATAGTGGATTAGTTCCCAAAGATGTTATGGACTATTTTGACTCCATAATTCAACATCCCTGAGTCCCATACCCTGGATGAGGCCATGTGTTTCTACCAGACTCTCTATGTGACACATTTCCACATCCATCACCATTAGATGTGTTATCCAATGAGTCTAGAGAATTATGGAAATATTATCCAATAATGTCGCATGGTTTACAAAACTGTGATTATCATCATTCTATATCATTCCTCACCCAATTATCACCAGACTATCCAACAATGATACATTAAGAGATTTAATATTCTCGACAAAATTATTTTCAAGGGATCCCCACATGTCCAAAGCTATGGTTGGGGATAGTATGTAGCTCTCCACTCTAGTCATATCCTATTCCAACCTGACTTATCAGGTGATATTGAGGATATTTCGCAAGGTGTGGTCACGATGAACATGGATGAACTCAATATTCATTAGGATAAAGACACCAATATAAGTCTTGTGGAAGAGAAAATGACCCTAGGAATAGAGAAACATCTGCATGATCCCTATAGCATTGTCACTCGCCAGCAAAGACACTTCCTTTTCCGTACTGATCCTACCATGTATTTTCCTCTTAGTTAGAACCTCAATAGGGGAATAGGAGACATTTGGAACATTATGCCTTCTGACAATTCTAGATCAGTGCTAAAGATGGAATATGATCTCAAGAAGGCCACACTACTTCAATAGCTCGCATAACATAAGAAGATCATTAATGAGCTCTTAATTTAGCCCCTAAAAGGAAGGTGCTCGAAATATGATGATGCTTAGTATGATCACATCCCCCTCCACCAGAAAAATATGGGTAATCAGAGGTTCTCCATGGAGAATCACCTCTCATTGATCCTTAAAACCATGTGCATATTGATAGGACATAGGCCAGAGCTTATTGTTACTGGTCATAGAATGAATTCCCAATCTAACTGATCCACATGAGAATATTCTCCAAGACCCGGGATTACATTCCATTCATCTAGAATTTCCATAGGTCACCCTTTATGTTATTCCCTTAGTATCTCTATAGGACATTCCTCCAAAAATTCCTCAGGTTGTTCCTCTAGCAACTTTATGATCCGTTGAATCATCCTATCATGTTGAAAAACAAGGAAATTCACAGGTTGGTAGGGATTATCTATAGAATAAGAATCCATGATAGGTGGATCATATGGCCGATCTCATTGCACACCTTGAGGCTCTCAAAACATGGCAGGTGGTGATCTTTCTAAATGGATAGCTATATTCAGCATGGGTAAATGATATGCAAGCCCCCTAGATATTGGGAACCCCAATTTATCCCCCTTTAATGGGAAGAGAAACCCACTATAGAATCTATCCAACATTATCTTGATATGTGGACCCATTCTAGGAACTCCATTCTAGAAAAAGCTCACCAAGCTCTATTATTTTTTACAAAAATTGGAAGGGCCCATGTTTTCTGGAACAACCATATACCCACCATGACTATATCTAGTTTCGAAGATCTTAGACGATAATTAATTTATTAGTTAAGATTCACTACTAACAATACCAGTATTTATGACCCATTCAATTGAAAATAATGGCTATAGAAGCACATCATAGAATTTTTCTCTTGGTGGAAAGGGCATACCTATTCACTCAATATGTTGTTGACTAAAGAGAAAATACTGGTTATTTGTGTGGGGAATGTAAATATTGAATGGGTCCCATCCATCATCACATAGAAATTTCCCAGGTGGATGTTGGGATTTCTATAAAAAGGCCATTTTCCTAGAAGAATCCATTTAGTAGGCCAAACTGAAACATCCATTTCGTCCCAATGTTCCTGCAATAAGACTCTCCAAAGATGAGACTACTATCGATGCATAGGAATATGAATCCAGAATGCTGGAGCTATTTTAAGAAGAGCTGCATGCATCGCCTCATTTACAGCCAAATATATAGGCCTATCCTTAGGCTCATCATCTCCAACCTCTAAATTGGCTAATGGGGCCACGAAATGCACCACCACCTCCTATGAAAGATAATTAAATTACAACTCTTCATCAGGATCCATCCCCTCATCATGTCCAGGCTCATGGAGATCCTCTCCCTTATATGAAAAACCCAACATACTAATTTGATGAAGCTCAAGTACTTGGTTATTTCAAGAGATCCTTGGATTAGGGAATCTTAAGGTTACTAGACTACTGTCGGCCAGAGAAGACTAATCTCACTGATCTCCCTATCTACTACTTCTATCACCAATTCCTTCAACATAATCTCAATCATTTTTATGTGTTCAAGGATTGGATCAAATACCGGGTTGATAAAAATATAATTAGGTTGGGTCCTACCACAACACATGTAGAGTGTATTTATGTAGAGATGGACAGTGACAATGAGGGTGAATAGAAGCAGGTTTCCAATCACCGGTCTCAGAAGTTTGACAAATGGTTGTCTCTCTGGGAAATCTCACATGTCCATGGTATCATCTGTGCTAGTTTCAATTAGACGGAGGATTTTCAAGTCACTGTTCTTTCTACAGTAGTTACTTCTTCATCTAATCTTACCCTTATACTTCTCAGAAGAGAAGATTTCATCTGTGCAAGGGAAAGAAAATCCCCTGGTTGGTTCTGAAGCCACTTGTACTCTTAGTGACATTATTTCACCAGAGATTGGACTCACCCCCAAGATTTTAACATTATTATAGGCTTCTAGAAGTGATGATCAAGAGTTTTTATCATTTAATACCATCAAACTGGTGGATGCCTACATGGTTTCCAGTGACGAGGAATGAAAAACTGGACCTCATAATATTCCCAATTGGTGTAATTGTCAACATAATTATGGGTATGTTAATCATCAAAAGTCTTAGGCAGGTGATTATAGAAATGGAACATATGATATCGAGACCAAACATCAGGCTCAACATATAGCTCAACATGCGTCTCCCTCTTATCATGTCTCATCAGATTCTATCCCACCATTGTTGTTCTTACTCGACCAGGTAGAACCAACACAACCACGCAATGTTTAACTGCAGTCAGTTGTGGTTAGGCCCCAATCATCCAAAAGTTGGACGATAGTCATTTTGTGTGGATCAATATGTGAGCATCATGACATTCCCAACACCATCCATAATCTATCTAATTGACTAGTAGCGTCTGTCATACTGTATGCTATAGATAAACTCCCTTCCAACAAGAATGTGTACCTAGTATGGAAGATTGATGTTCACAACCACCCTTCCAAAATTCAGGAAAATCTCTCAATTGTTGAATCTCCCCTCCTGTAAAAAAAATATGCATTAAGCACTCATACAAAATTTGAAAATCCCCATCCAATTTGAGGCCGAGGTACAGGCTGTAGATCTCTTCCATGTTGAAGATGTTGAGTGAGAAAAATTCTAGGCCATCATCACATTATCAGAAAAAAATGAGGGATTTATCACATAGGTCCAAATTCATCCATAGTAAATAAATTTCTAGTTCAATGGCTTGAAGGTTTCCATAATATTATTGAAATAGGTTCTCAGATGAATCTAATCTCGACAAAACGCTCCATAAGCTAGGACTGACTGATGCAAATTTGATTCCCTCTGACCTAAAAAATCATGGTTATAACCGGATAGAGAAAAGGACAAGTGGAAATATCTATTTGAAGACCCATTTTGGTGGCCTGATTTCTAGTACCTAATTCTTGGACGTCTCACAAGACACCACCCACAATGCATAGATGGGTAGACCTTGGGTCCACCTTCCTAACACAGTTCCCTCATCTGATCATTAATGCATCAAGTACTCCCATAATGGTCAAGTGGGCATGCTATAGGGTGATGAATCTCCCTTTGCATCTTGTGAAGCTCTCTACCTAGACACTGACTATTACAAGTGAAAGGAAATGTTTATCCAAACTTTTGAGATCGTGCACACTACTCCTTGGGATGACCCGTGGGCATAATTGGATGATGAATTTATCATCATGATGTTTTGGTTGGAGAACACAACCCTAGACTTGGGTCACTTCCTTCTGGTTTTTTGGAAATGAGGGAAGATCATTACCATGTTCTTGGAGCACCGTAAGATCACATAATACTCATTAACAAAGAAGGAAGGAGTGATTCAAGAGACCCTTACCCCTGTAAGGTATCAGGATGTACGCCCCATTTCAAAATCAGCATGCCATACATGCTTGTTCTATTGTTCCGGATTGAACTGACTCAATGTGACGTTCCTCTGCAACATTGATATTATCAAGAATGGCCCCTTGGGAGGAAGGATATATGGGATTGGATTAAAATATTTTCTTTCCATGGTATTAGAAATGCACAGGTCTCCTAGTGAAGATTTCATGACCACTTAGGCTCGTACCATCATTCATCTATAGTCTGTTAACTCAGAAGAATATCCTCCTACCGATGATCCTCTCACCTCAGAAGATGAAGTAGATTTGGAAAATATTCTTCCCATATTTGAAGAATGTGTCTTCACCACTATCTATGATTAGTTACAGGAATATATCAGTACCGAGGCAGACCCAAGGCCAATGCTGATTGGTGCAAACTATGTCTGTCGAGGAAGAGAAATAGTATGTGTAATTATTAAGGTAGCATCGTGATTTTTTTTCTTAGAGAAATGAAAAGATTCTTTCACTACATCCCAAGTATTCCTTCCACTTCCTTGTTCTCCCAATGAGTAATTGCTGGATTATGTAGCCTCCCAGGAAGACTCACCATTCTCAAAATGCAATGGTTGAGGCCAAAGTTGATAATATCATCAATGAAATATTCATCAATGAAGTCTAGTATTGCATATGGTTCCCCAAAATCATTCTCTTTAAGAAGATGAACAGACATATCAATGTACACATGAACTTCTGTGATCTTTACCATCACTGTTGAAAATATTTTTTTCCCCTTCCTATGATAGAGTTGTTAATTGTCACCACTGCTGGATTTCAGTCCCTCTCCATAATGGATGGATATTCAAGGAATAATAAAATAGGGATGTCTTTTGTGGAAGAAGAAACCACTGCCTTCAAGGCACCACAAGGTTCTTTGTGTTACCAGTTAATTCCTCATAGTCTGAAAAATAAAAACTACATCGATCATTGTGCTATGCACTATATATTCATTCCAATCCTATGGAGACTGGTTGAATTCTACATGGATGAATTGGTGGTCAAATACCACAAAAATCTAGACCATCTATTTGATATTAAAAAATCATTCAACTTCCTCTACTCCTGAAATGAAAATATAAACCCTTTGATGTGTGCCTTTAGGGTTACCTCTGAAAAGTTCTTTAGCTTTGTTGTCAGATACCAAGGCATCAGTATTGATCCAGAGAAGATCGAGTCCATCAGTTAGATGAATCCACTAAGAAACCTTCAGAAACCCTTAGGATTTCAAGGTCACATGGCCTATAAACACCTATTCATTTAAAATATGGATGAAAAGTGTAATAATTTTCTAGAATCCTGAGGAAATGTGCTCTCTATGATTGGGATGAGTAATTCCAGACCATTTTTACAGAAATAAATCAGTATATTTTACAGCATTCGGTCTTTATTCAACCCAACTCTATAAAGCCAATTGTCCTTTATGTGACTGGATTAGAATGATATTTTGTTTCCATACTCTCCTAGAAGAATAATGAAGGGACAATGAACATTTATTAGTATCTCCGGAACATTTTCCTTGACACTGAGACCTAATTGACCTCAATAGAGAAGAGCTACCTCACACATGTTTTTGGGTCTGCAGAAGTTGTGACATTATCTATAGCATCATGAGATAATGTGGGTGTCCTATGTATATATTGTAATGTATATTATGAATTTCCATCTATTGATAGTTCATTTAGATCGATGGGTGGTGATCTGTGAGTAGTTCGACATCAGGTTCATCTTGTAGAAAGATGTGAAGGGTCAGGCTCTGGCATATATTTTTGCCACCCATTCGGCCCTCGTAGAGGAGTCTCTGGATCTTGAATCTTTAGAGGAGTCCATCCTCTCAGTAGATCAATCCTTGTCATGTTGGAAGATTCACATTGATGGTGCACACAGTATCCCCATCAGTAGGAGACTCAAATATCCAATACTCAATAGAGATGGCATTGGAATAGTCTTTATCATGCCTACACTGACTTTGTTTCCCTATCAATTCATGTTTTCATAAGGTTTCACCATCAATAAGATGGATTATCATTCTCTTATAATTGGTCTCTATATTTCCATCGATATTTTTGTCCCCAACCGAAAAGTGAACATGTACTCCGAGCTGGTTATCAAGCATATCAATAGTGACTATGTCACCAGAAATCTAGAACACGTATGCGTATTAGAGCACACTTTCTGGGTGATGACCCATTCCCTTCTCTGATAGAGGTTAGTTATGTTCCTCGATCACAGAATGGTTGAGCGAACTCCTTTTCCATCCTCTCTGTATCTGTCACAAATCCTGACCAGAACGATTTGATTATCCATGTGGAACATCAAAGGGACATTGCTCTCATCACTCTAGATGACGAAGATAACCATATTCTAAACTATCTTAATACCAATGCCTCCACATTAGGACCCATGTGTCTCCCTACCACAGTAGAAGATACCCTTGATTGGACATCTTCTTTTGTTGAGTACCTCCATCATGGAAATATCCCAACAGATAGAGCATAACTCAAGTGAATCCATTTCCATGTTGTGCAGTTTACCCTCTAGGGTGGTCCCAACCTTGAACATATCCTCTAAAAACATGGTTTCCATGGAATTATCCTCCATTGTATTAAAGGATAAAAGATTCCCCAGGTTTTTCATGAAGTCCAAGCTAGTTCCTGCTGTGCTCATTAGGATAGGTCATAACTCTCCCACCAGATTCGAAGGTTGGACTAATTTTAGTCCAAAATGGTCTATAACTATATCGAGTTTTCTGGGTGGTTCCACATGTGTTATATCAATATCAATTGTTTACATCAGCCTCTAGATCCCCTTCATACTACCATGTATTCATGGCCCTTGGAGTTCTAGGGATAATATGTTGTTGGGGCATAACCACCAGTAACATCTTTCCATTAATGGTTCATTCTAACCACCATAGACTTCTTATCCAAGTGGGATTAAGCTATTTTACTAATGAATTTTTTGGCACATTATATCATTGGTTTCATGAGATCCAACATTATCCATCGATTCAGATTTCCTTACACCATCCTCACTATTATACAATACCAATTTCTAAGCATGTGAGATAATGAAATTTTACACCAAGAAAAACATTTGATCCAACCAGACATCTCTCTATCATGTACAAGAAAATGGGAAGACCTAGGCATTCAAAGAGACCATCTCTATAATTTTGAAAAATATGGTTGGTCAGAAAAATAAAATTTTTCTGAACAAGGTCCCCAATGATCTCTGGGATTGTTAGAAAACGACTCATAATTCCACCCTGGTGACCAAATATTCCCTAGTGTGAGGAATAAAAGAATTCGTACCCATAATGGATTATTTTCTATCAGTCCATAAAACTATCTAGGATCATCAGCTTCTATACACTGTAACATAAGTCATTCTGGGTAGGATGGAATCCCATGATGGGAAAAAGCTCCACGCCTTGCAAAATTTAGAGAGGCACCAAAACAAGATAGCTAGGGATTTTGAAAAGAACTTCCAAATTTTTTACTTCCTGTTGAGTAACACTGTATTGTCTCTTAGGATGCCAATGAATCTTGAAATTATGCCACAAAAGGCAGATCCAATATGAGAGGGACCTTACATCATTCACAGGGTTTACCCCAATGGTGCATAATCTTTGATTACCATGGATAGTGAGTGAATCACTCTTCCGACCAATTCCAAGTTCCCTAAATAGTAATTTGTGTAAGTGGGTTATCACCCTTCATGATAATTAACTAAAAACAGTAAACATGGTCCTTAAGATTAAATCTCTACAATCATAATCAAAGATCTATTTCATCCTGTATGATGTAAAAATAATTGACCTCATTCAGGTTGATAGATGTAAAAATACCCGATATCATCATCCCACATGATGATAAACTGCAAAACTCCCCATCAAACATGACATTTAATCATGGTTTCATCCTTATTGAATGATGTTAAACTTCAAGAAATTAAATAACTATACATGGATTGATTTCTTCACTCATTGGATACGTATGAACACCCATAAATTTTATCATGGGGTCCAACACCGAGATCCACAAATATTTTCATCACTTTTTCCCTTTGGCCTTAGTTCTATCAAAATATTTCACATGGTATGGTTAGCACCTCTTTGGATCTCATTAATGTCGAGTATACAATAGCCGCACCATGTCCCCCATTTAGAGCATTTGACCCTTTTTTCATCCTTATCGCATGATGTTAAACTGGATTACATTCAAGATATACATGTGTCTTTATTACCAACCTTAAAAGTTATGTAGGAACACCTGAACATTTTTTATTTGGGTCTATCCCCAGATTCCTCAACCTCTCTTCCCCCTTTGGCCCTACCTTATGGTCCGAGTTCTATGACCTTTAAATAAGATCTTTTCGATCCAACATGATGATAAGCTATTGTTTCATGCAGGAAATACATTTAATTGCAATGGGTTTATGGTCCTTTCTGCATGAGCTATGAATATAATTTCCACCTTTGTACCACATGATGTTAAACTATTTCTTCACCCTTACTTCTTGACGTTAAAATACATGATACTCAATTGAAATTCCTTTCCACTGGACCATTGTTTTAAGTCCACTCTTGGAATTGCGTGGTAAGTTTTGGAGTTCTTATTTACTTGTTCACATAATTTTTATTATACCACACCACATGAATGCCCCTTGGGATATTATTTCTCCCCTAATATTCTAGCGGCATGATAATAAACAACATCGCAACTTGCTTCCTTACCAAATTGTAACCTCCCGTACCTAGGTGTCACCAAATGGTGCCCCAAACACGATTGGTCACATGAACACACGTGCATTTTCCCAAATTCCAGAGGATGGCAACTAGCAATGAGGGCCACAGGGTGATAATTGGGAAACTATTCTCTCATAGGCAGAGTATACGTAGAAGAATGAAATTATTAAATAATAGCAGAACCAGTAATAAAATATAATAAGAAGTAAAAAACGGATGAATAAATGTAAAGAAAACAACTAGAGAATACATAAATGAATCATGTCTAATTTATATAGGAAATCAGCCAAACAATTCACAAATCTGGAAATACTATACAAAAACCAGTGTACAAAAAAAACTACAACAACATTACAAGCCTCAGCTTGGTCCCGTGCTCTCCAACTCCCACAACAATCAAGTTCCAGATGAAGAAGGGTGATTTCTCTTCTCTATACCTACGACAATATAATCTATTTGTGTCCAAAATTATGACCCAAACTGGGAGTGAGACGAATCCCAGTAGGCAACAACCAAAAGATGTTTTCCTAACTATTAGTGAATATATATGGATGGTAATATGAATAAATGAGGAAATAAAGCATGAAGTACTCAAAACTAAACAATCCCAAAGTTTTCAATTACATTTATTTATATATAATTATTCAATCCATTGAATCATGTAACCCTGGGATCTATCCTAAGACCTATATATGTTGTGTAATAGTAAGAAGCAGATGTATCATAAGACCATCTAAGAATATAAGAATACTGAGCCCAAGCTTCACTAAGTCTTTCCAGAATCATCAAAACCATTCAATAATTCATAAAAAATACTCTAAGAAATCTCTCATAGTCAAGAACCTTTGGTTTAACATAGTGATAAATCATTAAAGAAAGACCCATAGGTAAATCTCTCACAATCTTACTCCATTAGTCTGAAATAGTTGTAAATAAATTATAAATGACATCCTAAGTTGCTCTCATATTCAATACCACTAGGTCAACATTGTGTAAGGAAAATATAAATGACATCATGGGTAGATCTCATAGTCAATGCCTGAGGTTTAACATATCATCATAAATTATAAACGACCTCCATAGTATCTCTCACAATTAATACCCCTAGGTCAACATTTACACTGAGGCTCCCATGGTCCTTTATCAATAATATCGAATCCCCCATAGTCTCTCTGGTCCAAGTCTCTCACGATCCATTGGAAAAATGTTCATATAATATAAAGTCATCACATGTAATCTATAATTAATACATGGGTAAAAATTCACAAATCATACCAAATGAATTTCATATAATCAAACAACTATATCCCAATCAACCAAGGCATGGAAAAAAATGGTACCTAATATTAAACATAAGAAAAAAACCCCCTTTTAAAACAATAATCCCAAACCAGTTATTAAACAGGGTTAAATTCCTTATCATGCAATACCCCAAACATGGGTATGTGGAACTTTACGAATATATAATTTAAAAACAAGAATTAAAAGGAACCAACCACATACCTCGTTTTCTCATGATCGGTATCCAATAATGTCAGCCAAGATCGACAAAGGTCTACAAAAAGGTGAAAAACACTCTACCCAGAATAAATGAAGAGATTGGAGGAATCGAAAAGAAAGGATATATGGGAAATGAGAACTCAGCATTGGGATTCCAACACACCCAATGGTTTCTAAATTAGAGATCAGATGATGCATCTAGAGGGGTTCAATGTTCTTAGGCCATTCTATCGCTCTCCTGTGTGAACCAAGGTGAGAGGAAGGTGATTTTGAACATGAGACATGACCCAGCAAAAATTTATCAAATAAGAATAAAACAACATGATGTGTTAATTAAAGGTACATTCCATGCAGTAGCGTTAACCATCCCCCACCTTATGCAGTCTTCCAGGTCACCACACAACCATGTACTTAGAAATTACACGAGTAGTACACAGTTGTATGCAGTAATCGAGTGCACAACGTGTAGTTAAAAAAATTTCCAACTTCATAATTTTTTCCTAAAAAATAACCCTAAATAATGATCCATTCCTGAAATAATGATCTAGGTTCTTACAAACGTGCACTCTAACGGCAATTCATCCCCAAATTTCCCTTCCATGGGCGGTGAAGCAAAATCTGTGAAAAACTTTGTCCATTATGATTGAACATCATCCTACCTCTCCCAAGTCTCATCTTTTACCTGCTCGTGATACCATATCACCTATACTAGAAGAATATACTGGCCACGATGAACAATCATGTTGCGATTCACAATCTGAATAGGGTGCTCCTCGATGGATTCATACACCTCCAACTCAACCTCCTTGGGATAAAAACTGTTAGATGGGTCTGAAAATTAACATTGTAGCTGAGAAATATCAATGAAGTCATGCATATCCCAATACCTATGAGGTAACTGAAACTGATAGGAAACCACACTATCTACCTCCAAAACCTCAAATGGATTGACATGTCACGGTGAAAGATTCCCAGGACTCCAAATCCTCCTGTGTCCCAACCTAGGTGTGACATTTAAGAAAACCTGATCTCCGACCTCAAACATCAGTGGTCATCTATATTGATTAAAATAATATTTCTGCTGATACTATGTAGTATCCATCCTATTTCGAATCATCTCCACCTACTCAATCATCTTATGGAGAATACAGGGTCCTAACATAGCTACCTATATTGCCACCAACCAACATAGGGGTGATCAGCATAGACTACCGTATAAATCCTCATCATGTTCCATATGCATCATTTCATAAAAACTATTATTTGTGGAAAACACCACTAGGGTTATGTTTCATTCCCAAGATCCCCCAAAATCCCAGACACATGCTCAAAGAATGTCCTCCAAAACCATAATTGTGCACTCGAACTGACCATCTATTTGTGGATTGTAAGATATACTCAGATGTACCTGTGTACACAGATACCTTCGTGGTCCCTATTAGACATGATAAGTAAACTAGGAATCCCTAACTGAAATGATAGAGTTTGGAACCCCATATAAACATACAATCACAAAAATGTAAAACCTTCCATGGTCAACAACATTGAACGTTTCCTTGATCAGAAAGAAATGTGCAACCTTTGTGAGTCTATCAAAAATAATCCATAAAAATCATTTCCACTAGGCGTCCTTGGTAAACCAATCACGAAGTCTATCACGACATCATTCCTCTTCCACTAAAGAATGGTTACCTACCCTAAAATCCCTTCTCATCACTAATTCTCAACCTTCACCAGCTGAAAGGTGGAACATCCCATAAAAAAACAAGATACATCACTCTTTATTCCTGGAAACCAATAATGATGATGTTATTCTTGATACATTTTGGTGACACCAGGACTGACTTCCCAAAATAAGGAATTAAAATATCTCAACATCTCCTCATGTATATCTAGTGACACCCATACACTTCTATGAAAATGAAAAACCTCCACCTCATCTATTGTCCACCCAGGAGTTGTGTCCTCTCCTGACACATTCTCCTGTAGGAATAGGCCTTAAAAATATGATAGCTACCTCATTCTCAATTTATCTAGAAGTGTATAGGTAAAAAATATAGAAGAAAGAAATGTCTTACCCTATCTGTCGTGCACCTCCAAATCCATATCAGAGAACCGATCCATAAGAAACCACTCATAACTAGCCTCTAAAACTGTCTGTATCTGAGTTCTCCTTTTAAACCAATCACCTACTGTGTTACCTTTTCCAAGAGTGTATGAAATTTTGATGTCAAAGGACTGAAGGTACTCAACCCAACTTCACTTTCTAAAATTCAGATCAATTTGAGTAAAGATATACTTGATAAATTTTTGGTCAGTGCATACCAAACAATTCTCTCCCAGAAGATAATGTCTCCAGCAACCCAAGGCATGAACAACACTTTCCAAATCAAGATCACATGTTGGGTAATTCTTCTCATGTTTCCTTAACTACTGAGAACCGTATGCAACAAATCCTTCCCCTTACATAAAAGCTGCTCCTAGCTCGATACCTGATGCATCGCAGTAAATAGTTTATCTCTTTCCTGGATCTAGAAAAACCTATATCAACGCTGAATTCAATCTCCCTTTCAACTTCTCAATTGCTGAATCACATGTATTTCTACACAAGTACTTCAAAACCTTCTTATTCAGGCCCATCAGTGGAACTTCTATGCATGAAAAGTACTATATAAATCATCTATTGTATATAAACAGCCCTAGAAAATTCCTATCCTCTAATATGTTCTTTGGATACTCTGAGGAAAATACCACTCTCACCTTCTCTGGGTCCACTAATACTTCTGTCTTTCAGATTACATGACCCAAAAAGTGAATAAAATCCATTCAAAAGTTGAATTTTGAGATCATAGAATATAAATGACTCACTCTCAGATTACTCACTAAGATCTCAAGATGGATTCCATGGTCATGTAGAGTGTGAGTGTACACCATGATAACAACCACAAAGACTACATCAAAATAAGTCATATATGGATGGAACACTCAGTTTATGAGTTCCATGAAAACTGCTAGCATGTTCATTAGAGAAAACGACATAACAAAATACTCATATAGACCATACCTACTCAGAAAGGCTGTAAGGGGTACATCTAATGGTATAATGTGTAGCTGATGATAACTGTATCTTAATTCAATATTTGATAACACTTGGGCTCCTCTAAGAAAATCAAATAGGTGAATAATCCCCAAAAATGGATATTGGTTTATGACTGTCAACTAGTTTCACTTCTGATAATCCATACAAAGTCTAAGGGTACCATCCACCTTAGTTTAAAAAAGGATAGACGAACCCCAAAGAGAATTACTGGGTCGGATGAAACCATTTTCCTACAAGTCATCTTGCTACTTCTTGAGCTCCTGTAACTTTAGTGTAGCCTTCTATATAAAGGAATGGGCACTGGTTCTTCCCCTAGAACAATCCTAATAGATAAATATACCTCTTATTATGGAGGTAAACCTGAATTTCCATTTGGAAATATAACTCTGAAATGATCCATCACTAGAGGAAAGTTCATTTGTGAAGTCCCATGGTCATCTAGATATAAATTAACAATCGAGTCTATAATTCCTCCAAACCCATGATGTTCGGATCCTGATCAAATGGCATTGACATATCTTTTTTTCTTGTGTATAAAATACCCACCCTCTAGGGATGTGAAACCCACCCTATGGTGACAACATTCAACAATGTAGTGAATGGAGAAAAGCCATTATATTATGAGAACGAAATCAAATCCTATCATCTCTAATACATGGAGGTCCCACAAGAAGTGACACCCACATACCTCAGGAGGCCAATCCTTGAACAAAAAAAGAGTAGCCATCCTAATCTCTAATAGAGTGTCTAGCATCATAACATCGATAGAAGTAATGATACATATCCCGAGGCACACCACGATGACAATAGATAAAAAACTATGTAAATTCCCCATATAAACAAGAGTAGAAGCTATAACTGAGGCTACTAGAATCATACTTATAATAATAGAGGGTCTGGGATCCTACTACTATTGGGTGTTCTCCATCGAAAATGCATGACCTATACCGTGGACTTTCAATTCTATATAGCTACCTTCATATGATCCACCCTACTGTTACTAAAAACCCATCATCTAGATACCATGCACACGACCACCTCCTCGGCTTGAACGACTTGAAGAACCTTAGTTTCCTATTTGAGGAGAAATTGGTTGGCCAACTACTGAATGTGGAGTGATAACATAACCACTCTCACTCACTATTGGTGAGAACATCCTCCAAAAATGATGAAGATGGCCCATCTTTCCACAATATCAGCATTCAACTAGGTATCTCAGTAATTTAGGTCTTCTATTCCCACCCTTCTGACACTAGTAGAACATCACATGGATACCTGAGTTACATCCGTGATATTAGAATCACTACTCAAAGGCTCCATGCAACATTTCCTGCTATCCAATGAAGGAGTTTCAACCCTGGATGTTGAACCGCCCTGGCTCGTAGTTCCCAAATCCCTCAAATTTCCATTAGTTATCAGTGCCTGATTTACTATAGTAGTCCCCGAAGTTAGCCTAAAAACATTCACCTTCAATTAGATGTCTTACCTAATACCATCCTAAAATCACCTAGCAAGGGATAACTTGTCCCCTGCAAAAAATGGTGCAAAGAGCTGAAGCTATGTAAATAAAGAAGAATAATACATCACTAAAAGTGAAACCTTATCCAAATTTATGAACTCCCAGGCTTGGTATTCCCTCAATGACTCGGGGTAGAAGTAATCATTGAAGGTCCTTCAAAACACTTACGAAGTCATATTCTGGTGAAATCACTCATGTGTAACACAAAATCCCACCATCTCTTGGAGAAATCATGTATCGTTTAATTTGTGAGATTTACCCTTCTAATAGAAGGTGTATCGTGATGCTTGAAGATAGAAACCATGGACTCCAACAATGAATTTGTTTCCTAAGGTCCTCCATCACAAGAAAATGTGGTAGGGTGTTGCTTTTGAAAGACCCAGGTCAATTATTCCATAGTCTGGGCAGGATGTGGTGTTCCTTGAAAAGTTTTCATCATCCTCAGAAATCATTCACACAACTATGCATCAGAACCTACATTTAGTAAAATAATAAGTTAAATGATGGGCATGACGGGAGGAACTATAGGTAGTCCCTAATCTACAGTTTCTAGTGTCTGATCATCGCCCGATATCAGGTATTCAATAGGTGGATGTCTCAGTGCCATGACTCTACAAGGTCACACACACACCTCAGTTTAAGATTACCAAGAACTGCAACTTAGAAGTGCATGAAAGGATCAAGAGAAGAAAATCATTCAAGTTTTACAAATGAAGGTGTCACAGTGTGTATAACCACTACACGACGTGTTCCCTCAAACCCTTAACATGGGCGTGCACCTCTTCCAACCTAGCCGTGTAACACCACAAACACACAACATGTTATTCTTGAGACATGATGTGTAGTTGAACATTCCCTCTTACCCATGTTCCTCTACCTAATTAGAACAATACTTTTATCTCCGGGTGCAACACTACATGGAATTTACAGTCTAGACAAGGAATGTACCACAAGTTTCTATCCACTCATGTTGGTAGACACATGGCTAGATGCACGGTCAATTACCGCACAACGTGTACAAGCTAGACACTACATTGAGAATCTATGTTTCATCCACCCGTGTCATCGATCACATGACCAATAACATTTTCTTTTACTACATGGTGTGTACTCCAAGTACACGAAGTGTTCTTAAAAATTTTACCAACCCTATGCCTCTACTCACAAAGTCAGTCACATGGTCACCCACTACATCGCATGTACATATGATACATGACATGTACATACGGTACATGACGTGTACATATGGTAGATGACTTTCACTTTAGAAATGTATTTTCTTCAAGAATAAATGAACACATGGTGTGTGTTCATAATATGAAACACCATGTGGACTGGGTTTCTAGACAGTAAGCCTCTGAAACTTCTTTAGAAACCTTAAAAACAGAAAATTTTGTCCATGGAATGACAAATTCCAACCCTTGGGAGGCCATAATCCCCGCGAATCAACGTTTGGAATCCTTTTTCTGATAATAACTTGACAAAATTCAATTAATGTTCAAACCTGATCTACCAAATCCCAATCCAAGTTGGGTAATAACACCTCAAGGATGAAATCTTGGCATCCATCCAAATGAATGTATACAAATACCAATACCCTATCAATATAATAGTTATTTATTTCATGACATCTGTCAAAATAGCATTCATATCTAGCAAAATGTCTATAACAGCAACATGGAATCAGTAATGCACCCTAAATGGAATGACATGTGATCTCTAGAAAGTGCCTATATGATGCCTGATATAGAAAACCATCATATCATCGGGTTGCAACAAAAATAGAACCACAATTATATAAATCATAAGAATAAAAAACAAGTGAATCACCCAATGGTGAAGTCCAATAACCAGTAAAACATTCCAATACAAAAAAATTGCAATATCCGAGGAAACCTAGATTTTCCCTATACGCGGATTAGCTTCTATTGAGCACAAATTATTACCAACTAACTATTCCTTCCTATCACAATCTATTGTCTACAAATAGTATTGAAAAATAATAAAGAACTCCTCTAATACCAAATTGTAACATCCCAGATCTGGGTGCCGCCCAAGGGTGCCCTAAACCCGAATGGTCACAGGACCTGAAGTGTATTTCCCCAAATGAAAAAGGCTTTTGACTAGAAGTGAGGGACATAGTGTGATAATTGGAAAACTATTCCCTCCTTGGTTGAGTATACACAGCAGAAAGAAAATAGTAAACAATAACGGAAGCATTAATACCATATAACAGAACTAAAAAGCGTAAGACTAATAGTAATAAAAAAATAGAGCATATATAAATGATGCATGTCACATATGTGTTGGCATGTATCAAAACAAGTCACAATGTTGGAAATACAATATAGAAACCAAAGTAAAAAAACTATTGTAAAATCCAAAAGCATCGCAAGCCTCAGCTTGGTCCCATGATCTCCAGCTCCAATTTCAATCAAGTACCTAAAGAAGAAGGGATCATTCCCTTATATATATCTACAATTGTATAATCTATTTGGGTCCAAAATCATGACCCAAACATGTTGTGAGATGAGTTGTAGAAGGAACCCCCAAAATATCTATGCCTAACTATCAGCGGATATATATAGAAGCTAATATGCAAAAATAAAGTAATAAACTAGGAAGTAGTCAAAAGTAAACAATAATGCTGTTTTTAATTACATTCATTTTACTTTTTTATTAAATATTTTGAATCATTTACCCATGAAATCTATCTTAAGACCTGTATCCCCTTTGTAATAGTAACAAACTATTGTCTTAGAATAACATCTAAAAATCTAGCATGATTGAGTCCATGCTTGTGCTTTGGATGGGAAGACTTTTCACCATCATTCAAACAGTCATAAACGACCCTTTGTGAATTCTCTCATAGTATAACCCGTCTGGTATTACATGGCACTAAATCATTAAAAAATGACCCCATAGAAAATCTCTCATGGTCTAACACCTTTGGTCCCATATAATATTAAATAAATCATAAACGACCTCCTGGGTAGCTCTCACGGTCAATAACCCTTGGTCAAAATAGTATAAGTTAAATATAAATGACCTCCTAGGTAGCTATCATGGTCAATACCCATGGTTCAACATAACATCATAATTTATAATGGACCTCCTAGGTGTCTCTCATGGTCAATACCCCCTCCATAGACATATATAATGGGGATCTATTGTTCTTATGTATATAATATGGAAACCACTAGAGTTTTCCGGGTTCAAGTCCCTCATGTTCCTTTGAAAGAACAACATGCATACCATATCAAAGGAGCACAAGAAATTTATAACTACTACATTCCTAATCATTCACAAGGAATAACACATTTATTTAATATAATAAAACAACTCCATCCTAATCTACAAAGGCATGTAAAACTAGGAATCAAACCATAGGTATAAGCAACATTCCCTTTTCAATCAATAAAACCATATAAGATAATAAATAGGGTTAAATTCCAAATCCTGCAATACCCCAAGCATGGGTATGTAGAACTATCCTCATATATAATCCAAATAAAATCGAAAAAAGTCAAAAACCACCTACCTCGATGTCTCGCGATCGATATCCTATAAAGTTGGCCCTTGAAACAGCCTAGATTGGCATAGATCTAAACAATGTTAAAAACTATCTATGTTTCACAACTGACAAGATAGGAGGAGTCAGGATGAAAGACTCTATGGGAAATGATAACTCACTAGTGGGATTCCGACGCACCAAACAGTGTCCCAAATAGAGCTCAGACAGGGAATTAGGATGGGTTCGAAGTTCTTCAGCCATTCAATCACTCTCCTGTATGAACCAAGGGGTGAAGAAGGTATTTTTGAAGATGATACCTGATCCCTCTCTGATTTATAAAATAAAATGAAAACTACCTGATGTGTTCATTAAAGGCACACGCCGTGTAGTAGCCTTAACCATCCCCCTTTTTAATAGTCCTGCTAGGTCACCACATGGCCATGCACTCAGCCATTACATGGACAATACGCAGCTGCATGCGGTACCCGGGTACATATATTGTACTCATAAGTTCTTGATATGTACTCATCAGTACATGAAAAGTACTCATAATTACATGACATATACTGATATGTACATGACATGTACTCATAAGTATAAGATGTGTACTTTAAAAAAAATTCACCTCTAACTTTTTCCTCAAAAACAAAATGAAATCAAGATACATACCTAAAATGAACATCCAGATTCTTACAAACATGAAGTTAAACCACGCAAATTTCAAGAACTATGTATGGTTTAATTACCATCTTAATGTGACATGTAGGAATTACAAAACATGGTGTCTTTGGGTATAGCCCCTGGATCCCCAGGTTCCTCAATCTTTTCGGCCTTTTTTCCTGTGATTTTTTTTCTAGGATTAGAAGGTGTGATATGAGACCACATTGGTCCTGATTCACATTGTCTTTACAACATCCGTTCCATGTGCCTCCCTCAAATATTTCTCTCTTGTTTCATCCTTACAAAATGTCATTAAACTGAAAAATATTCAATAACTATGTATCAGTTGATTACAATCCTTATGGGATATGTAGGAATGCATAGACATGTTTTATTTGGGTCTAGCCCCTAGGATTGTAATGTTTTACAATCCTTTCACCCATTTTGGCCTAATTTCTCCCATGGGAGTGTGTGGTGTGTTTTATAGATCTTCTTTCATCATTCATGTCAGGTTTATTTTTACCATTCCATGCACATCCCCTTTGGGGTACCATTCCCCCTAGTGTCCTTACCACATGATGTTAAATTGCATGACATTCAAGAACTATGTATGGAATAATTCCCATATTTATGTGATACATATGAACACCCATACATTTTGTCTTTGGGTCTAGACCCATGTTTACTAACCCATTTTTGCTTCTTCCCCCACTCATATTATCGATTCATCTGTCCTTAATTGAAATACAAAACCTATTTTATGCCTCACTAGCATACTCAAACATGCTATTGTGTAGATCCTAGAGTGTTGGATTATGCATGGACATCCTCACATTCCATATCCACGACTCAAACATACCTTTTTTGGGTCTCCATCATTTTTACATCAAAAAGGACCTCCAACCTGTATAGATTCTTAGACTCATAGATCTCCTACCAAACAAGGACAACATCCTTGTGAATCTCGGACGAAATATTGAGTTTGGGCACATGATTTCAAATTCAGTCAGCATTCAAACCTCATTTGTTTGTTTCAATCCTAGGATACATGATATGGATAATGTGTTTTGAATACAGTCATAGATTATCATCCATCATTACACAAACTCCATTATGTCCCAAATACTGGACATAGTGATTCATATTCCTTTTCACATATTTATTTCAAGGCATAACATCAACACCCTCTATTTTGTCCCTCCTTGCACCATTAGGCTTCGATATGACATACCAATGTTGTGGGGCCATCCTCGACTCTACACCTTCACTTATTTGTGATTCTGTGTGTTATATTGATCCTCTCCACCCCCATTTTCCCACACCATTCATGGATCATGTGTGATTATTTGTCTATATAGGGTTTTTTCTCGCATAGAATAATCACACCATCACATGGTCCAAGCCTTACGACCATAAACATTGTGCGGGTTTTAACTCAAGGGTGTGTTGCATTGCATTGTTCTTCATGATTCATATTCATGTAAAATTACTTTATGGAACCCCAACTATGTATTTTATATTCTTGGTTAGAGTTGTATGGCCTTAAACTATAATCCCTCCCATCCCACATGGTGGTAAATTGCAGCTTCGTTTAAGTTGAATGATAATAACCTGCTAAGAACCCCCATGCCCTCATTTGATAGAGAATCTCATCTTCCGCCTCTTAGCCTATGTTTGTCTAGGGAATAAATTGTGTGATTTTAATCTATTCTTCCTCATTCCCATAATATTTCCAGGTGGTGTCACACTACGTATTCCCGTTTTGGACATCTCAACTTACAGTCCGAACACTATGATCATAAACTAAGATCCCACGTGTCCAAATAGCATGATTAAAACTACACAATGACCTTCATTCTTACCTCATAACATTAAATAATTGAACATTTAAAAACTGTGTGTGGCATGTTTTTCACACTTGTGAGATATGTAGCGACACCCGAACATTTTGTCCCTAGGTCCAGCAGTAGAGTCATGAAAGCTTTCTCCCACTTCTTTGTGTGGGTTATATTTGGAGTACCTCCTTGGTCCTCATTCATGTAGGGTTTACAGTAGTTTTTCCATATACCTCACTTAAGAGATCTTCCCATTGCACATGTCCTTACCGAACGACATTAAACTGCACGGAATTCTGGAACTACATGTGGATTGATTCCCATTAGTATGGGATTCATAAGGACACCTTGATCATCGATCTCATGAATAGTCTCAACATTATTACCACTTTTTCAAATAAAATCTTCTTTTTCTGGACCACATGACATTAAACTACATGGAATTCAAGAACTATGTGTAGCTTCAACCCTTCCCCGACAGGATATATAGTGACACCCAGGCATCTCACCTTAGGAGT
The DNA here is from genome assembly GCA_963277665.1 of Viscum album. Classification (NCBI taxonomy): domain Eukaryota; kingdom Viridiplantae; phylum Streptophyta; class Magnoliopsida; order Santalales; family Viscaceae; genus Viscum; species Viscum album. Next base: position 491,696,703 of record OY728120.1, read on the forward strand.
AGCCATAGGTTCAATAACCTTCCTGACCCTTTTTCCCTAATAATGGTCTGAATTCAATGACTATAAACGATGATCCTCACAGGGATATCTTGTGTGGAAATGGGTCTCCATAGCCTTTATTTATGTTGGGGTTTATCCCTCACCAAATCATATATGCCCACTTTCCATCTGTTCTTGGATAATTATTGATGCGCAAGCCTCCTTTGGTTCTCATTCACATCAGGTTAATCTCATTAATGATACGAAAGAATTATAGAAATAGACACCATACTCTAGGCATCATGATATTAATCTGTTAACCTGGGTCAAGGAAACATGACCATAAACTATGTGAAACATCCTGGTCATATGAAGGTAAAGTATTCCATGCATCATCCATTTCATATGACATTAAGCTATGTCTTTATTTTCCTCATTGAAATGATGTAAAACTACTATACATTATAGTTCCTCACTATGGAGGTCCTATCTGAATGTAGGTTTGATCTTGGTTTGACTGATATGTTCATCCAATGTGCATTCGTCATGGTGCTGTAATTTTAAGAGTATTGGAATATGTTTAAATATTCCTTCACCCCCCCTTCTAGGACTTGAATGCCATTTTTTGGATCCTCATCCTCTATCTTGTCTAATGGTACCCCCTAAAAGTGTGGATTCTCAGCCCTATATCTTTTCTACCATTACAGGAGAACATTCTAGATGAAATTGGATGAAACTTCGAGTTTGGTCCTGTGTTTTCGAATCCAGTCATCTATTGGCCATCATTTGTTTGTCCCCATTTTAGGCTAACAGAATTTGGATGATGTGTTTAAAATATGGTCAACATATATTCTTTATTGTCCTTACACCATAACCATGTTCTGAATTTTGGGTATTGTGATTCAAATTTATCATTCCCCAATGTTCATATTGTTTCAACCACCCCTAACATTATCCCGATCATGTACTAAAACACATTTGGAAAGCCAATTTTACAGGTCTTAGAACCCAATTATCCAGTCACAACCACCAATCTCAATCCAATTACTCCAGGTGGTCCTTCAAAAAATAAGAAGTTCCCGAGTGGTCTATGTTTGGCTGGCACACTCATATCCAATGTGAACGACTATGTGATTTTCCTTTGTTTCTCACATTGGTAATTACCCATATGATCATAGGGATTGATAGTTAATTGTTTCATAGATATGATCAATATTCATAAATTAATGTAAATAATAAAATGTCCATTAACACCATTTAAATAATAGGTTAAGTAAGGACTGTGTATTTTAGTTTCTCCAAAATGTGGCCCCTACAGATCTGTCCATCAATGGAACACTTCAATTTTGTGGGTCTCTAGCCTGTAACATCCACAATTTTTCACTAATTCATGAGCTCCTCCTCTTCATCTAAGTCCATGGAATGAATATTGTTAGCCCTAATGTGCGTTCAACACTGTTCATCCCAGTGTTTGGCCACTTGACAATTCACATGTGCTAGCTAATCCTAGGTTTCCTCCAGTTGGGCATTCAGTCATTCCATGAGCCCAGTTTTCTTAGAGATGAATGTTGAATGATCTCCAATATTATCATCAAGGATTTGGATCACATAATAGGCCTCTTGAAGATTCTAGATATTCTTGTACTTCTTCTGGCCCCAAGCAACATCCATATGCTAACTACTCGCCTGAACCTCCTTAGTGAGGTAGTCTCAGATTATCGTGTGAAAACGTCACACATAATCCCCTACAGTTCATAGATCATGTATAAAAAGGAACAATGATGCCATTGGGATTTTCCACTCAACTTATTGAACCTTTTTGAGGAATATTTTGATTGGTTTTAATGATCGTTGACAAACCATCCGACTGCTCTCAACTACATCAGAATTAGATTCTTCAAAATCCAAGGGATTAGTAGGTATGTACTATGGGAATTCATCCAGGATCTCGGTGGTAGGATCTTCTTCATGAATCACATATGGTAATTTGGGATCCATGACTTCATGTTGGTATTCATCATTTTATTATACCTTTAGGATGTCAATCTAGTCGGATCCAGGTTCTTCCACACATGTGGTCTCACACTCCATCACAATTGATTACATATTTGGAACCATAACTTGGATATATTGGGTACATGTTTCCATAATGACTGATTCCCCTCTTAGTAAAGGTGTCCCATGCCCTCCAACCATCAATACCATTAGAATTCTTACCACTCTAAGGGCTTCCCGAACAAGGGTTGTGTCTTTCATTTGGATTAAGCAAATAGGAGCTAATGATTTTGAGAGGCAAGATTATTACATTGTTCGAGCATTTGATTCCCTCAAATATAGCTCATCTTTTTTGGGATACCAATGCATGGTCTCACATATAAGTTTGTGATATTCTAAGGTTTCAGAGATTCCACTTTATCCTCCCCATAACTACTAGACTTCGCAGCTACAATTTCCTAGTATTCAGGTCCCGATGCTTGATTCACTACACCCATTGACACATCTTTGTCCATGTCAGTAGGAGTGATCTATAATAAGTCCTCCATAATAAGTATATGTTATTTGAGAAACTAGGAAAATGTTAAGGGATGGTATAACATGGGTATGATTTAGAACATACATCAAAATTTGCAGTAAATCCACCCAGAGATGTTTCCCAATAGGCCAATATTTTACCTTCTTCTAAACAGAATCCCCAAGAAATTGGTTCCTCAACATCATTTTGAATTTTCCCCTCACCGATATATTATCTATATTAACTAATTCTGTTTTAAGACATGGTAAAGTCTCTACTAGTTGATCCACTGAAAACATTGGGGGGGGGGTGGAGAAGTCATGTTCAAAAACATCCTCACCTGATTTTTTATAGACAGTACGGTGCCTTAGAAGGGAACCCGATCCTCTAGTTCTATCACAAACATTATTTCCATATATGGGGCCACATTGAATCTTCATTTCTTGAAGATTATTTCCCACAGATCAAGCATGTTCTTGTACAATTTCCTCAACAGGTCCTCGATGTGGGAAATTGTTTACATAATTTCAAATCATTCCAAGCATCTGAATAGATGACAATAGGAGGAATCAACTCTTGACATACCTACTTCCCTATAGCATGAGGGGATTCCTTTTGAAACCACCTCCATGATTCTCCTCTCTATTGGGTCCTCATGGTTGGGGTAGTTGCATCTAGAACTGCTGCCTCCTTTTCTTCACCTCCATTCGGTGTTGCTTCGTTGTCTACTTCCCTTACTTCTGCAACTACATCACTATGATTTTCCTTAGCACTACCCTCATGAAATCCCCTCACTACCACTCAACTCCAACATTGAGTCCCATGGACTGTAGCTTTACTAGACCTGATTATTGGCTTCTTGAACATCTCACCTGGGTCTGTTGTTTCCGAACTATGTGCATATTAATAAATCAACCCAAATTAAGTAGGGATTGGTAGAATCGCATTACAAATATTCCAATCATCCAGTGTGAACTTCAACCAAATTAGCCTCATCATGCCTTTTTGGTCCTCATGATGTACCCCTAGCTAAACCTTCATAGTAAGCCTATTCTTGCATCTGAAGTATCTTGTGAATCAGTGTGGAGTGTATTGTCCACATATGGTCTCATAGTATACCTATGTAACCATCACTATTTTATAAAAGGAAAAAATATATTATGTCTTCTATATGGTGTATTTTACATTATCAGTAAATGATCCGGTTGGAAGAGAGAATGGACAAATAAGGAATTAGTATTCTAGTGAAATCTATCTCAAAAAACTACTAGACCTAACAAGATTGGGAATCTACCCACAATGTCTAGAATTTCTGGTCAAAAGATTTTACTAGGTGGAGATATGGGACTGGGGTATTTGTAACCTCCAATGTGTTATAAAAACCCAAATGTATAAGAAATAGAATTTACCACAAATAGGCAATGGCCTCTTCCCCTCACTGATGTGATGATATTGGTAATAAAACTTTTCTAGCCCAGGTATACCTTGGTTGATGTGTTTCCCTAAGGTCGATATCACCGTGATGAGGAATGTACATGTCCATGCTCTTATCTTTGCATCCCTCACAAAATGAATCCATCCATAGATTATCACTGATATTAATCTATCCATCCTTAATATTGGCCACTTCTTGTCCTTCATGATGAATCCCCATAGTCTCTACTGGATATCCTCCATGATCTACTAGTAAGAACCACCCATACCATCTAATCTCCAGAAAGACAGGGGGTCTCCCTGGTAGTTTTTTCTATGGAATGTTCATAATGTAATTGAACCACTGTTTGAAGTGGACATTCATTATGTTATGCTTTTACTTGTTCATTCCTAGAACCAGGTTCAACAACACCATTACAAATGGTGACATCAATTATGCATCCTCTAATAAATTTTCAACAAGGAGGAACTCATCATACTTGACTCCCAGAATTGGAATGCTAAATATGTTAAAAAGTCTCAAAGACTGATGGCAACAACCCCATGATGTAGGTGAAATGTGTTGGTATCCAGAAACCATCGGCTCAACAAATTCAGTATGATTAAATTTTGTTGGAAGACATGGAATTGGTAAGACCATTTTTTTCATATAGGCCTACTCACACAAGCACATTCTCAAACTCAGCACAAGATGCACACACCCAATAGTCCCATTCCCACTCTTCTATGATGTTTCCACCCTGGCTGAGATCCCAAATTTTCATCCAACTCTTCTCTATGTTACCAATCCCTTCCTTGATGATCATCATGTACTAATGTGTGGACATATGTATCTCCATTGCCTTTTGATTGACATTTTTGAGGTGGATGTAGAGGTATTGCCTTCTGACATGGCTATGGTCTAACCAAATATGTCCCTATGAAGCCTTGTACCACATATGATTTCCCGGTGTGCTTCTGAACCAGTAGGTCAGATCATCTATGTTGGCCTCAGGAATGAATACTTTGTTGCAGAAGCTAATGACGTATATTGGCAACCTCTTGCATAACTGATATTCCTTCTGATAACCTGATAGCAACATCATCAATAATTGGTGATCAGAGTGGCTCCAAACATACTCCCCTATCATGATATCATTCAATATCTACTCCCTCTGAGTGGCAACAACAATAACCTCCTAAGAAGCCTCTTGAGCAGCCATCAGTCCGGGACTTAGGAATTTTTATGAGTCTATTCATGAAGCTTAGTCAAAAATATTTTTTGTGTGGAGGATTTTCACTATATAGGAGCCTACGGAGTAGTCTTAATCCCAGCCTACATTATAATGGATTAGATGATTGAAATACACCAGTTCGCTGGATACCATTGATGGATCACCTAATCATGGAACTGGGTTCGTGAATTCACATTCCAAGGGAAGATTGTTACATGATAAGAGTGGTTCAGAACAATTGTTTCATGGAGATATAGTATAAATAATGGCCCCTTATTTCCCAACATATAGGTGAGGCCCAACAGAGCTTCTCGGAACAATTCTTTCAAGATTTACGGTGACATTTTAGCCGCTAGAGCATCGTGGTGTGCGACACCTATATTCATTGCGAGTAATCTTCATGATATGATGAGTGTTTTCTACAAATTACCATCAGAATCTGACCCTATTTTTCCTTGGATCCCATTATTAGGTAGGGTATTTTTTGGTGTAAAAATTCATGCTATAAAAGGCATAAAAATAACCATGGTTGGTTTGAATCTATGTCAGATCTGAGTGGCCTTAGAATTCATCCAAATCACCGAAGGGGACTGTTTCATGAATCTCCTCCGTGGAGACCCCTCACCAACATGACCATGAAGAAGATTGATGGTGGATTCATGAGTTCAAAATATTCAGATGGTTCCCTCAAGCTCTGCGGAATCTGTTTTCTTTGTGGAAAGCAATGCATGTGCCTAGCCTCTACCATCGTGAGTCCTGGTAGTTGTGTCTTTGTGAGTCTAACATAGTATGGATGCCCTATGATGTCACTTTTCTCCACATAGAGCCTTGCGATCACCACTTTGACGATCCCATTGTGAGTTAGAACAAGTCCAATGATGCCCTGTCACTTAATGGCATCACTATTTCTTCCTGTCTCCTTTTTTTTTAACGACGAGCCTTGTGAGTTCCGTAAACACCCATTTATTCTAAATATAAGTCTCACTCCTCCAAATCATTGTTATTCAAACCTTTCACCTTCTAACCTCTAATTTCACAAAGATCCCATGATTTGAAAAATAGAGAGAGAAACAGATCTCCCCGGGTACATGATCATTTCGAACCGTGGATTTCGACATTCTTCATAGCCCTTAATTATTGGGATACCCTTCATAGAGGCCTTCTACCTTCATGAAGGAGGGAGCCACTTTGGGTCGCTTGAGGATCCATGAATCATTAAGTCGTCATGGATCACTCTCCAAATAAAGATCTATTTTTATAATGTAATGCTATACTTTTCCGAAGTCCTTCATTCATGAAGCAACCCTTCTTTCAAAAATAACATTTCCTTCATAAAGCCCACTTAGTGAGCCATATGGATTCCTAAACCCCTCTGTCATGTGGCCCTTCTAGGCTTATATAAAGTGATTTTTTCATTCCTCAAGTGGTGTTTCATTTTTTGTTTCACTACCTAATGCTTATTCATATTTGTATGGAAACTTTTATTGATTATTCACATATATAATATAACATGGACCCCTCGATTGTCCAATCCTACACTTAAATCTCATTGGGAATTACTTGTTCTTTCCATTCCCCATGTATGGGTTGGTACAAGTTCTTTATGTCCAAGGGATTAGTAGTGAGTCCTTATCATCTGAGCTATAAGAATTTAAATTTCAAAGCACCCACATCCTCAACAAATGATTGTAAAATTTTATCTCTACATGTTTGGAATGTTCGAGAGGATCAGAATGGGGATTGGCACTAGCACCCTCTTTCTTTCTATCCCTCTCTACCTTTGTGATCTGTCACCAAGTGTGCCTCCAGTAGTCTCCACGTAAAACCAAAACCACCTCCTCAAGCTTCCCTTCTTGAGTAAGTCCCAATATCCATCTCTATGGGCCGATAAAAAATTATAAGCCCCACACCATCCCTCATGACTGCACCTTTCATGATACAACCATATGGTATACAATTGCCTCTTATTTCCCCTACCGTGCATGTGTCACATGAGCATAGAGAAACTAGTTGCCAAGACATACTCTTTGGGCCGCTAACTACATGTAATCACCAATATAACTTTGGGCTGCTAAACATACGTAAGACCCATGAGCCTATCATCCTAAAATACATGGAATTTGATACCTGTAATCAAAATAGGGTGTGTAGGAATCCTTTATAAGGTTCAAGCCACTAATTCCCCACAATCCATTTTTCACGACTCATTCACATCTTCTCACCTTCACTCCTCACGAAATTAATCCACATGCTCTGAACTACATGCGGTTTGATCTAGAACAGATATATAGGAAGCCTCTCCAAGGTTCAATCCCAACCAATGGTAAAATATGGCGCTCCCTTAAAGGGACTAACCCTCCAAATGTGAAATCTTCCCTTTTTGAGACCCATATCCTGGATTCACCACTCTAAGGTGTTTTGATCCACCTAGGAAGCACACCATGAAAAATCCCCGCACTTTATCATACTCCTCCAATCAAGATTGAACTTATTGTGAAGGGTCACTTACCATGCATAATCCCCAGGCGTGTCTCTGGATCTCGGTACTTTGTGTACTCCCTGATTCTACACCCCCATTCTCAACTATGTGAAATTTTATCCCAATATTTCAAACCTGGTATGTAGGAAGCCTCCCTGAGGTACAATCCCATCCCCCATTTCCCATTCGGACCATTACATCGAGCCTTTGTGTCATGGGATGATCGTTTCCCAACCGTGAGTTTCTACATCCATGGGGTTCCTATCAATGTGCTCCATGTTTCACTGGTCGCCTCCTTAGGCATCTCATTTCCCCATCCTAAACTATGTGGACTTGGATCCCTTCCTTCTATGTAGGGTATGTAATAATCCTCCTTATGGTTCAAGCCCATCATTGTCACCTTCATGCCAGTTCAACCTCATTAATTCCATGCACTACGTCCAAATCCTCCATCATCCATCTTAATTCTTACTCGGGACACCACATCCTGGTGAGATCATTCCATGAACTTCATCACTACTTCTATAAGCACCTAGGTAGGTAAACATGTATAAGACTCATGCCATCCATATTCATCCAATGATGTGTTCCCTTGTTGTGAAGGGTAGCTAACCATGTGTAGATACCAAATGAACCGTTATAACTACATGGGTTTTGATCCCTTCTAATCGGGGTATTTAGGAAGCCTTCATGAGGTTCAATCCTAACCAATAGTAAACCTTATCATCCCACTTTTTGGGGTGTGAATCGTAGATCCTTTCATTGTGATGTCAAGATTAACCTTTACAGCATGAAGCCTTCCCTTTTTGGGACACGCCATCCGAGGCCCATACTTATTAGGACTTTCGATCAATTCATCTGATAAACCATCTAGGTGCTCTCTCCTAGGTATGTACCTATCTTATCCACTCTCATCTGTGTTCAGATCTGTCTGATCCACCTCATCTAGTCGTTAACTCAAATCATACCCCATGTTAAACATGGGAATCCACGAAAAACCTTAGATACATGCCTCCTTAATAAGTACCCCATAATTTATGTGGGATTTCATAGTATTATGTGCCCTCAAGAAGACCTATAATAAGTGATAATTAAGGTGTAGTAATGTTCTAGTGTCCAGACATTCCAACGATTCCCAACACAACTACTATCCTGACCCAAGGTTGATACACTGGCTTGAACATTTGGAATGTCCTAAAAGAACAAGCATAATTAACCAATGTCCACAAAGATATGGAACTAGGGAGAGTTTTATGAAAAACTTCTTAATCTCTAAGAAAGTCCCAGACTAGGAAATGAATTCCAAGGAGGAATCCATAGATAGAGAGATAGGAATCCCATCACCCCATTCCGATCGAGGATAAAACATCACTGAAGATGTGATGATTACCACCCACCTTGGTAAAATGGTAATGGTGGGTATAAAGAATCTATCCACGTCATCGACACACACGGGCATGGGTGGTAGGACCTGAAAGAAAGCATCAGAAACAAATACCATGTGTTCTTATCACATGATGTTAAATTGTGAAATCAATGTTCTTTCCTCATGACATTAAAATACACGATTTTTCAGAACTACACATGGTTTGATTCTCATTATCATGAGATACGCAGTGACACCCCAACTTTTACCCCAGGTCCTAACCACAAAATTCCCAAAAATTCATGTTAGTTCACCTCCTTCCACACAACATGATGTTAAAATGCACAGTATTTGAAAGAACTATTTGTGGTTTGATTCTCGTCGTCATGAGATACGTTGTGACACCCGAAATTCCATCTTTGGGTCCAACCAAAACATTTTCTTTTATTCACATCAGTTCAACCATATCCTTAGTATATGATATTAAACTACATGGATCTTCAAGAACTATCGGTAGATTGATTAATTTCATCACACGATACATAGTGATTCATGGATCTCCAATCGGAGGCATAAATATAATGGTCATTGGAAATAATATCCACCAATACATATGGGACAGAACTTTTTATAGTATTTCCCATTCCTTAACTATAAGTTATTTCCTTACTACTCTCACATAATATGTAGTGACCTTGTAATATCCCACACCAATTCCAATCAGAACAAAAAAATATAAATAATTCCCCCTCCTTTAATATAGTACATACCTACACAAGAGACTTCATTTGGAAATATGTTTTTCTGGAATCTCATCCTCATGATATATTTAGTTACACCGCAGCCTCCATATTTGGTCCCAACCACAACATTTCCCTATATTCATGTCAGTTCTAATGTCAATACTGTATGGAAATTAACTGCATGGAAGTACGTATTTACTGCATGATTTTAAAGTTTAACAAAGTATGTCCATACTGCATGACATTAAACAACATGGATGTACATCGTTACTGAATGATGTTAATCTTCATACAAGTACAATCTTACCAGATGATGATAAAATACATCTGAAAACTACCATACACAAGACATAAAACAGAATGGAGGAAATTAAGTACATAATGTTAAACTGGGAAAACCATCACTCAACATCATTCCTTATCAAAGGACCACAACGGCCTTACCTCGAACAACCAAAGATTGGTGTGATTCCACCAATTTTTAGCACCTCAATCCATACACCGCACTTCATGTCTCAAGTATCTCACATCATCTCCAACCTTTCCATGACCTTTAAAAATAAAAGAGATATATTTTTTTACCATGATATTGATGTAGAAGGGAATATACCCACCAACCAGAAACATCTTAGCCTATTTTAAATTGGATTTCTAATTCTATTGTGCCTGAAATAACCACGATGAAAATTAGTAAAATATTATGTTTTAGGTTTTCTCTAGAATTATTGTCCCCTATAATCACTCATGACTGGGGAACCATGATCCATGATTTTAAAAACATTTAACTCTATCTCATAAGGATGTTGGAGTACATTTTACCCTGTTCATCCTAATCATGATCCTATGTAACATCTACAATATTAGGTCTATAAGTTTCATAACCAAAGATTTCTCACAATTTTTTCAAATCTATTTGACCTTAAACTATAGCATATATTAATCCAAATCACAATAATTTAATCTTCTAGTGAAAGAGACAGAAAACATGTTAGGTTGAAAAACTACAATGGGATACCTAAGCAGAATTCATGTCTTTACATGCTGAAATCATCATATTTAGAGTTTAGGAAAGAATAAGGGTTTAAATAAATAATGAATAAGTCTCATTAAGTTTACTCCATAGCCACAACAAAATCCAATATATGATCGCTGGGAACCCATTTCCAAATTTTTTTAGAGAAACGATTTTTGACATTTCTATGCCGCAATAATATGTTTGATAGGTGGTAGAACAACCTTTAGGGTTCTTGAACCCTTCTTGGATCATACATTTTCCATAATTTTGACTTCATGATCTAAAGCATCTCAGATTGTTGCAAACCTTTCATTTCACAGGAAAAATAGAAAGATCCATCTACATGGACATGCTATTGATGCATACGGGATCCAACCCACCAAATAGAGACATATTGGATCAGTATTTGGGGCATTAGGATTCTTGTGATCCTAACATCATCATGGTTTAACTTAGAGCTCCATTGGCTTTAAGATATCCTTAATGTGACAATCCCATACCATCCTCATGACCAGAGAAATTTGGAGAATTAATTAAAATCCCCATCTTAGACTATTCAAGTGGATCCAATATCCTCGACATTCCATCACCATGTTTTTAACCTTTATCATGGCAAGAGTGTGACCCTTAATTCATGAACCTTTTGACTGGCTGCACTACATGATTCAAAACCACAAGGTTTAGTGCTCGAGCTGTTCAATTAGAGCCATGTTTCCATAGGGATATTCAACCATTACTTGGATTGCATTCCATCTATACCCAACATTATCTTCATGATTTTTTTGAGCCTTCAGAAATTTTTCATATCTCCTAGTGTGGAAAGGGATATCTATGTCATTTGATGATATTGACAAAGAGGGGCTCAGAACCACTGACCTGATACATCTTAGCCCAGTATAAAGGGTGTCATAATCGTTGTGAGGTTCAACAACACCACAGAGGAACCTGAAACCCCATAGTGTTAAGGAACAAACCCGGAATTTCTACCCCATTCTATACTATATGGCTCTGGATTGTTATTGCAAATTACAAAACCATCATTCTTAATATCTTGGAAGGACTAACTTGCCTATTATTTCTCCCTCAAACATATTCATCCCATGAGACTTCCATAAGAGCTTGGAAGGGAGTGGATATCAGAGTTTCTTGAGCATGCTATTGATTCATAATATAATTAAACCACCAACTTAAGGCCTCTACTCCTTACAAGAAAAGATCTCAATTCCTTGTGAGCCCTAAAAATACCATGTCAGAACCCAACATCCCTTAGTGTTTTGAGTCATCCCAGTTCTTCCAGCCCAATAATTTATTAGGTATGAGAAACAATACCTTAAACTAAAAGTAATATTAGGTCCAAAATAAAATAAATTAAACGAAATGAAGCATTAGGCATGAGGTAAAATACCATATACTAAAGCAATAGTAGGTCTAAAATAAAAGTTCTTAAACTAAAAGTAATATTAGGTTTGAAATAAAAGACCTTAAACTAAAAGAAACATTAGGTCTAAGATAAAATAACTTAAAATAAAATATACTAGGTCTGAGCTAAAGGAACCAAAACTAAAGAATGAAAAAAATTCCATCGACAAAATTTTTAAGGACCCACCATATGGCCTTGAAAATCAAGCTTTGCTAATCCAGATTATTAGAATTCAAAAAATTATAAATAATTCTCATACATGGGACATACATTCTATAAGACAACATAAATATATTTATTAGTAATGGATGCCTTGTAAGTGGGAATTCATAATCAATTCGTTAACCAAACCACCAAATATAGAAATTAAAACATACCTGATGATATGAAAAAGATGCGTAGCAATGGTGATTATCAAAATATCAGAGAAAAAAATTTCATGCATATATTAGATGAAAAAATATGGCTAGAAAAATGAAAAACTTGGATGTTACATTTTTAATGTGATGGGGGGATATTCACATTTTGGAGTCTCTCTAAAGCTTCAACCAAAACCTGATGCATTACAGGGGTCCAACTATGAAAAACATTGACCGACCATGTTGGAAATGTCGGTAAGATTCTAACAAGAATTGTCCAAAGATGGATGGAGTGCCACTCCCCCAACTTCATATGTTTCCACTCTAAGATGAATAGTCTAGACCAAAGTAGTCATCTATTTAACCCTATTTTGAGCAGCAAAAAAATAGGATTAATATGATAGAAGATCATAATTCTAACGAGTAATTATTTTCTCATACCTCCATTTTATTATGGTCCACATGACCATTTGATCTTGCAATTCAGATATGAGCAGAAGACCATAATCCAATGCCTTTGATGTCTCCCTCATCAACTTGGAAAGGGGATCCTCATCCAAAATGTCATGAAGATCTCATTCACTGACTACCAGATCATACCAAATCACAAAAAAATGCTTCATAATTTCATATAGAAGCTGAAAATCATAACCATCCAACCCAAGTCATGAAATAATTGGGGAAGGTGTTCCCCATGGTCATGAAATAACTTCAATGGGGTTTCATTGATTAGGGCAGGAATCCATTTCTAGATCATCCAATATCATTCTTGATCTCTTGAAATCAACATAGTTGGGAGGTCATATAGAGGGATAATTATCCAAAGCAATGAAAAAGTAGTAGTGGAAGCCCCATAAGTTCTTCTCTTTGAATGTGTATCACCTATACATTGTATAGAAGGAATGATATCCTTAAGGGAATATAATCAAATACACAAATAATCACCATCCAACTGGGGTAAATTCCTTGATTCCTCTCCTATTTCTTCCATCTATTCCATAAACTCCATAGATGAAGGCTTCAGGGATGCAAAAGTCTAGTCCACATGATGGACCGGTTGTCCTAACATGCAGTTGGGACAAGATTTTACCCAAGCTGGGAAATAATCCTAGATAATGGATGAAAATGCATCAATATTAAGAAGTATTATATTGGATCTAGTATATTCACATTACAATATCTTATCATATTCACGAATGAATCTAGGATGACATTCCCCTATGACGTTAACCAATGGAATATGGAAAAACTATGAATGTAGACAAATTGTTAGGTGAATTGATATGGTATGTACGACTCATAGATGATCAACACAAATAACATGGCTTCAAGAACCCCATATTGAAGGGAGATCATAAAAGAACATTCATTAAGGGATCCACTACCATAATAGAAAATCTAGGCACACAGTGCACATAAAGTCCCATAGTGAAAACTATTAGATTGACATAGTGTGGCTTTGAACAGAGAAAGTCTTAGAGACATTGTACCAAACCTGGATATTTTTAGAAATATATGACAGGATGGGATGTACAAAATCTAAGAAGAATTGTAGTACTCATAACAATGGAAGTGGTCCCCTATCCAACAGAACATGAACTAGAGAGGACCATTGATCCTGTAAGGAGTGTTGTGTTGTTAGATATTTCCAAAAAATATGGTAGATTTGTGAAATGTCTATTACTTTCATGTTATGGATACACCCTTCCACATGTAACACTGCCATCACCAATGTGCTAACACAATTCATAAGAACCCATCCCCAGCTATGGAAAACCAACCATCCAGGACCATAACACGAAATCCTACCAAACTAGAGTCCGAATAGACCTCTAGGTTCACCAAATAGCCCCATGAGGTATAGTACCCAGCTTCAAGAGTATCCCAATACATTCCATAACTATCACAAACATGTTGAGAAGGGCACTAATGGGGATGAATAACTATTGGTCTATCCCCCCTAAAATATAGAAAAATACAGATTCTATCTAAGAATTACATAATTGAGCACATTTTCAGCTCTATATTCAATTTCTCCTTCATGATAATAACAATCTCCATTTCCAAAACGTGGTTTTTAGAGTATTATCCTAGAAATCCAAAACTGGAAGTAATTCATCATACATATCTCCAAGTATAGGGATACCACTATGTTGATGAATATCCCATAAGCTGATACCCACTTAGCCATGAGGAAGATGGAATGACTGAAAACTAACATTTTTATTGACATTGAACGAAATTATGATACAAGAAAATCACAGAGGTTGAAAAAAGTGCAATCCCAAAGCATCATTAATCACAAACATCAACCCCTCACTTGGAAAAGAACCTATATGAAGAAACAAAGACATACTTTGGTTGGGTGAAGCTCTGGACTCCAAGAAATCTTCCACCTGGTTCCCTTCTTTCCATGTGTGAGTGATATCAATAAGATTACCCAAAATCTTCATGCACTGTCTGATGAAATAAACACTATTCCACAGAATCCGACTTGTACCTGCTAATACATTGAAGAGAATTAGGGAATCTATTTCCACCGCTTTAAGAGTGATATCCCGCTGCCCACCCATCTCTAAATTCATGAGCATAGCCTGCACTTCAGCCTGGAAAACGTCACCCCTGCCATAGAAAGCAGAAAATGCTACTACAAAAGACCCTTCCCAGTTCCAAATAACACCTCCACCTCTCATCTCCTCCTACAAGTTATCCATCCGTGTTGAGTTTTAGGCCGAAGTGAAGTGGATGCCGACATACCCAGTGCCCATGACCCAACTCCCTGATTTGGCTAGAAAGAAAATGACTGGGTATAATGGCTTTCACCGACAACACATCCTAGGAACCAGTACACACATGGATCAAGTCCTGCAAAGATTTCATCATTTTAAAAATAATACTGGCCTATTTACCTCTTATATTTTTGTGTCTCACATCATTCCTTACACTCCAAAGGTTCTAGCATCTTGCTAATATTAGAATAGCTCGTGCCTTCCTTTCAGGTCCATGACCGCCCGCTCCTTGAAATCATACACTTAAAAAGTTTTACCATCATTTCACTGAGGTGGTCAGTCTAGTGGTAAATGATGAATTTATAGATCCAAATGGCTTCATAAAGTTGAATCATATATAGATTATCACCAAACTCTAAACATCTTTGCCTCACCAATACTGGAAATACCAAGTCATAATGAAAATTTCCCCGAGGGAGGAGATCCTTTTCATGTACCATACACCACACAAAGTGTCTATAGAAGAGGGATGTATACTATAATAACATTGAGAAATAGGTTGTTGAGAAAATTCATGACCATCCAGAATCAGGGTAGTGTTGGATAACTGATAACACAAACCTTGGGTTTGAGCCGTAAGAAGCCGACCATCTTTGGTAATTGTCATCAAAACGTAGTCGAGGGAACCATACACCCTAAAATATGGCTGATTAGATTATGGGGTAGATATGGAAGTTTTATCATGAAATCCAAAATCATATAGAGAGAGGTAAGGAGATAAGGGTTAGTCCCGAAGCCTAGGTCAGAGAAATCCCTTTAAACTCAGATTACCAGTATACACATTGTAGAGTATATCAACATTATGATTTATGGAAATTAGGTAACATAGATTGGATACAACTAAAGGATGTTAATGAGAACCAAAATCCATATGAAAATATGTATGTGTTACATTTTAGATAGCTAAATCATGTATTATTAATTTTTGACATAGATTGATGTCATCAGGTGAATTTCACAACTCACCTGGGATTTACGAACTCCAAAAGGAGTTTGTGGATCGCGTAACTTCCAGAGGTCTCATGAGTCATGTAAACCTCATAGGGAATCACGTAAACTACATGAACCCATTAGAGACACATTATCATCTAACCTTAACATGGTCATAAGAGTTGATAATGATCGAATGGTTGGGCCAATGACTCATGTGAAGTCCTCAAGAAAAATATAACCCTCATAGACGATGTTTAAGAAGTTAAAAAAAATTTATTCATGATTGGATCAGATAAGAATTTGAGTAAGATATAGTATTTTGGAAAATATCTAATGAGAAATAATTGAATCACATACTCACGAATGAGGCTCACAATCATGGTTCGTAGTACAATCTTGCAATAGAGAAACTCGACGGAGGAAAAAATGAGAGTGCTTGGGGGAAGGGGTGACCCATGGAATGTATTTTCCTCCACCCCTCTCTATATGTAGAACATTTCTTGGGATATCAAAAATTTCCCACTAAAGAAAACATCACCTAATATGACTGGTTCATGACACCACCAAAGAATTAGGGGTGTATAGGTTTTCCTCAGAACTGAGCTCTTGTCCCCGCAGAGAGCGCTTCTGTGGAGGGGAATTTGATGGTTCCCTCCAAGAAAGAATCAATAAAAATAAAAAAGGGAAAATTAATTTAATATGGGTATCAATTTTCCTAGAAATGAGAGAAAGATGAGACATGTGGTTCACATGAGACTCCAATGGACTCGTGATCGTGTGACCATTTCAATGTCACATGTTGACTCCACACACAAAACATATCAAATAGTGAATCCTACAGATACCTCCATCAATGAACCATCCTTATATTGGGAAGGTTCTGAAAACATTTAAATGAGCACTCTAGGATACATGGTTTTTCATTGTAATGTACTTGACAAATTATCTGAAATTATTAGCAGAACTAGTATGAATAATATCCAAATGAAGGAAACAAATATGGCCATAAATTTTATGGTAGATATCATCGTTATGAGGAATAAAATTCCTTTAATATATCGAAGAAAACTCTCAAGAACCCAATAAAATTATAGAATAATAAAAATGAGATAAAGGGGATGAGGTGAGAGGTACTCGCAGTCGCAAAAAGACATGCGATGTGGCCCTATAAACCCGAAAGTCTCAGTGAGACCTCAACAATATGTCAACCACATCTCACAAAAGACCTTTTAATTTTGATCCTTAGAATAAATAATTCTTAGGGAATTTCTATGAAACCCTACAATTCCAATTCTATGATATAAGGGAATATAGATAGATTTTTCTTTGACATGCTCGAGCACCACCATATGAACTATATTGGTCATGTAAGGCATCATAAAAAAATGAGTAAATGTGTATGAAATTCCTCAAGAAAACTCCCATAAACCCTGAATATTGTAAAATAAAAATAAGTGGATAAAAAGAGAGGGGGAGGGAGCTCTTGTGGTAACTGAAAGACATGCGATGCAACAGGACGTCCACAACGTGGCCCATGGAATCCTCCTAACAAGTCAGCCAGATCTCGCTAAGATGCTAGGAAAAGCCACCATTTCAGCATGAAGTATTTCCGGAAAGGAATCATACTCTCGTGATGGACCTCAGACATGTCCATTGAACAAGATGAAAGTCATTTTACATACCTGTTTGTTCAATCAAGTTTTCATCAATTGGAAATAATAAGATAAAAAGGTGTTGATGAAAGTGACTCTTGATAGTTGAAAATCTGGTAACGCACTTAGAATGAACCACAAAAAAACTCATAAATCCATATGGAACAAGCCCCATTCACCGAATCTATCCTCTATACGCCATAAATATGACATACAAATCAGCTGACAACTGGGGTGCGGAGGCCTATAAATCTACCGCCATATTGAGAAAAAAAGAGTGCTACCACAATGATACATTGACTATGTTAAGGAGACTCAAAATAACAACAACAAAATTCTTAGAAAAACCAATCATTTGATTAATCAGCCTCCCATCATGTAAAATACTCGAAATTAGCCAGTGTAGTTATGCGTTAGTCATAATCCACTTCACATGATCATTCATAGATCATGTGATGGATCTTTGGTGTGTTATGCAGAGAACATCCAGCTTGAACACAAGATCATGTGAGACTCAAGAAAAACCGATGTAGAATAAAACCAAGGAATCCATAGGAAAAAAAAAATACTAACAGTGGAAGAGTTATATCAAAACATGTTCTCTAACCCACATGTGCTTCACTGGAGCTTCCCAAAGACATGAAAATGAACCAGGAGAGTTCGCCCAGACCACGTGACAATCCTTCAGCATACTACCTGGGTCATACTAAGCCATTTGGAAATGTTTAAAAAATGAAAAATGTCCACCATGTACGTATCATCATAGAATTAGGGAAGACCCCATCGAAGTTTTGGCCATTCCTCACAATTTACTTAAGATGAATCACCCGACTCCTATAATGGTGCCTGATCCTGTCATCCAAGTCTCCAGAAGCACCTGGGATTAACAATTGGTCCTCATGATGTCTTCGAGGCATATGATCATGGACTCATGATTCACTCAAGTGATGTTATTCATGACATGAAACATCCTATGGAAATGTCAACCATGGATCACGAGAGAATCCGGTCACATCAACAGGATCTCACAACATACTCTTAGTATATCAACCAAGACACATAATGAACTCCAGGCTTGTTAGTCAGGACTCGCGATCCGCTTAACGGATGTCATCCAAGACATGAGACAATATATGGAAATATCAGTAATGTTATGTGATAGCTTCTAGAGTAAACTATCTAGAATGTGTTATGTCCCACAGACAGGTCAACAGGGTCATGTGACGCCCTCCAGACAAGTAGGGCTTAGTCTCCAGGGCATCCTAGGAATTGATTGGAACATCCATGCCCAGGGTATAACCCCAAATAGCAAGGAAATTTCAATATTTATCCCCTGATAAAGGGAACTATGAAGACTCTAATTCATTCATTAGTCAAGATATGTAGGCCACCTCTTTGAGGTTTGTGTTCAAAATTTATCACCCAGGGTGATCCTAGTATCTAAGACCCCTTCCCAACGAAATGTAATTGATCACTTTCTAACCATTGTTTATCTCAAAGTTCATGGATCATGTGGTCTTTGGGAGTTAAACTAATCATTTCATATAGACTATACACCCCACTATTACAAGGGTATCCTTAGTTTGTAAGAACCGATTTCCGACATCATATAGTATGTCCCCTATCAATAGGGCATCCATATCGGTATAATCCCATAGTTTTTATGAAACCGTGATGAAGGTCAAAATATCCCCAAGTGTGATCATCCACCATAGCCTATCTACATGTTAAGGGATAACAAAACAATAATAAATTCGATTCTTTCCATGATCATGATACTCAAGATTCCCCATCAAGGACTGATATCTATACCAACCACCCAAGGACTATAAAAGTGCATAAGTCCTATATCTATACACCATGAAATAAATAATCTATTCTCCCTTTTTATCACACTGAGAATATCTCACATGGGATTAGGGAGATGAAATGAACACCTCATTATGGATCATGAATTTTTACAGGCCACAGAATTCCATCTATGTAATCCAAGACGAGTGTTACAGAATGAAAAATCATTATATAAGGATGTAGATCTCAGAGCTAGTCTGAAGTGTGTGAATAAACTGTATGGTGTTTGAATCCATTAATAACCAGGATACATTGGATGCCTCATAAGGGATAAATCCACTCCTTAAAATATTATAAAACTCCTCACATGGTAGAACATTCTGAATCATTCAGTCATACAACTACATCACATAATGTATATATATACCATTAGAAATATGGATGACAAACCTCGAATACATATAGATGGATTCACTAATGAGACTGCAATTTCCTTGGTTCATCAATGAGACTCCCTTTATTTTTTTAATAAGAAAATTAGCCAATGAATCATTATTCCAGGGTGACCATTCCTATATTAGAATTAGGAAGAGAATCAAGAACTTATATTTAATCTATAAGAGAGTCCCGAAGTTGGAAAAAATCCCCCCAATGTGTGTGATGATCTCGAACTCCCATCCTCTTAACCAATGCATGTACCCAATAGTTGATGGGAATAAAAACCCAAATGACATATTTCCATTAGAAAGTAGTTCTATAGCTAAATGAAAATGGGGGAAGCATTGGTAGTTTCTAAAAAAGTGACAATGGTATCCTAATTAGTGAAACCCATTTCAAACCTCATAAAATGATGAAAACAATGGTGAACCTAAAGTGAAAATACATAAATGGGGAATGCCTTTATTGGGATAAAAATGATATACTATCCATCCCCTATTGGAACATTTTTTTCTGGGTATAATGTTAAAAACCTCATCAAAAAATGGTACCATTGGATCATATCCCCAAAAAATACAATGTAACATGAAAAGATGTCATCAGAAGATAAAAATTCCATTAAAAGTTCTCTGGATTATATCATGAGTAAAATAAACTTTTCATTAATAATTCACATATTAAATAATTAAAATTTTACAAATATTAATTAAAAAATGTTATATGAAAAGCAATTTGGAAAATTGTAAATGAAACATCAAAGCATTGAGTGGTCAAGATGGTGGTAAATTTCACTATTGTTAAAACCAAGTTTCCATTTACATTTTTGTTAAAAATCTGATTGAAAATTTCTCTGAAAATGAAAATAATATTTCATTCAGAAAGTTTTATAAAAATTAAAATATGTTAAAAAGGAATTTAAATAATCATTGGTTAATATTGCAAAAATTAGCAAACATTTTAGAAAACATTGACAGAAAAGATAAAGGATTTTTAATCGAATGGATAAATATATTTTATTTTCCATAAAAATGTTCCTTTACTATAATGAATACAATAATTGAGGAAAATAAAAGTAAATATTGTAATATAATAAATTACCAAAGGACTCTACATTTCAGGGAATTCTTGATAGGTAGATGATGAAAATTATCATTGGAGACTTAATCATAAACAATCCTAGTAAACAATGAGAATTTAACATAAATGCACTAACTAAGCATTATATTTCATAAAAAGAACATTAAATACATGTATAATGAATTTAAATTTATCATACTTATATATGAGTCTCATTTACATAATTATAATATAGTGACCCAAATGGTTATAAATGAATTTTCACTTTGAATTTAATTATATGATTTAGAATATTACATGGTTATAGAAAACAATTGATTTTTTATTATATCCTATTAGATTTAAATCACAATTATTAATCACTAATGATGATAATATCATCATTTAATAGTGATCAGATGATTATTATAAATATTGGGGTTTAACAAATCCAATTGACACAAATAAAGTTATGACCTTAATCAGAACGATCAAACCCTATAAAGCCCATTTAATATAGTATCCAAGGGAGATAGAATCACTATGATTTTACCTTATCCAATACCAATATAAGATATAAAAAGTAATCATGAGATAAAATATTTATGGGATAAGTTCACGTTCATTGAGATCCTGACCGAAACCATGTATTTCAAACCACCCTGAGAATGTCTCACCGTTTCATACCTTACTCTTATGGTGTTTGGAGGTGTAGTAAAGGGATATATATCAAGAAAATAGTGATATGACAATATACATAATTTTTTATAGAATAATGAATTTTTTTTCATCCTATTATTTTTACTTTATAAATTATTTTCATTTGGATACAATAAAACAAAAAATTATATTTTTTTTAATATTTAATTTCACTTATGAATTTATTTTTTTGAAATAATGGATTTTTTAAATAAATAATATCTTAACAAAAATTTATTATTAAATAAATTTCATTAAATACAAATTATCATATAAATTTTATGAAGTCAAATTTATTTTTTACGAGGGTTCGAAAAATGCTATTGTAAAAAATGCAACATTTTTCAATAAATGATGATTTTTAAATTAAAAGGGTACATTAACATATTTATAATTCTATTTAAATAAAATGATTATTATTTCTGCAATAATTATGTTGAAATTATCTAATGGGGAATTTTTCCAAAATGTATGATATAGTCGAATTTTCAGGTAAAAATTAAATACCGTATAAATATATGTTTTATATTATGATATGATAATGAATCAAAAGTGATGTAATAAATAAAATAAAGGGTTTCCATGACCAAATATATGTTTTAGCTTTAAAATTATGTGATTTTTTGATTAATTTTATAAATCTATTATTTATCCTCCAAAAGTATTAATATATTTTACAGTTTTAGATCGTTTATTAAAGAGTATGACCCACTTACAAATACGAAAGTGTATTATTTTTCTAATTTATTCAAATTTATTTATAAAATAATGAATACCACTCTTATTATGAAGAAATAATGAGAAAAAAGTTAGTTGTTTTGTGGTTTGGTTTTTTTATTATATAGAGTCCAAAACCCAGGTTTGAGAAATGATAAATAATTCCACCCCATTTCTTATGTATACCCACCCAAGATGTAACACCTAATGATTCTATAAATAAATTTAATGAATGAAACACTGAGTATATAAAAAACAACACTTTTTTATAACCTAGACAGTAAACCTATTTTTAAACCACTGTGATTTGAATTTCAAAATATTATCCTATACAATTGCATTCAGTAAAATATTTTGAGACTGATAAGACAAAATTAATTTTTGGTGAAAAGTAACATACCATTATGAATAGTAATATGAATAGTAATATGACCCATATGAATAGAAAATCAATTATTATTTTATTTTCTTAAGGTTATATGATAATTAGATAATGATTTATTTTTCAATGTAATATAAACAAATTATTGTTTTTAAATTGTTATTTTTTTGAATAAATTATGATTTTATTTTCAAAATATAGTAAAAAAATTTATAAAATTATTTTTATAAAATGGATTTCTTTTTCTAATTCCACATGTTTTAAATTTTTGGGGTAATTTTTTTGGGTTTTTTCTAAAATACATGAATTTTGGGGGAATATTAAATTACGAAACATTACAATAAAGGCTAAATAAATGATTTATTAGGTAATAAGTGATGTATGGATGATGTATACCAACTAGGTTCATAATCACATGCACTTATTACTATTCTAGGTTACAAGAATCAATACTATTGGTTGTATTTGGGAAAATAATAAAATAATGGGGAAACCCTCCTCTCCACCACTATAACCCCTCCCCCTCACTCCCTATTCTCTTCACACATCTCAATCATTTTTCCATATCTAAAGTCTGATAAAACATCCTCCCAATATACCCCCATGTCCATCATCACTTAATATCATAAAAATATGAAATCCTCTCCCTTAAAGAGGCTCTAAATGAAGATTATTTCAAGAGGTGAATTCCACTTTTCATTTCATTTATTTAAAGTTAATCTATTTTCTTTTAAACTCACCAATCTTAATAAAATTGTTGTGATGAATCTAGTACCTTAAAATTAATAGAATTTTTTTATTATAATGTAAATTTTTTTCATAATCTCTCCATTACCCCTCTTTTATATAGATATGAAAACACCATCCGAGGTGTGTTTATTTATCATATTCAAGGACAATAGATTTTCAACTTCTATTTATATCTTCAAATAAGGACATGAAACCATTTTTATGGCTAAAAAAGACTATAATATATGAATTATAACTTATTTATGTTATTAAATCCTTCTTATACACATGACATTAATTTATAAATCAAAATGAATTTTTTGTGATCAAAAACCGCCAATTAACCCAAACAATTATCATTATATTCATATTCACTACCAATAAATAAAGAATTGTATAACCATCTAATATTCTATTTTACAACTAATAACATAAAATTTATATTTTTTACAACCACTCTGATTATAAATGTTTATCTGTACATGAATATAAGTAAAATAATCCTAAAAACCGGGGAAGAAAACACTCCAAAACAATGAAAATGAATCTCTTACACCATCAAAAGGACACAAATTAAACAAATAAGGTTATAATAAATAAATTAAATGAAAATGAGGTTCTGGAATTATTAATTAATGATCCTAAATTTTATTATTTAGGTCATTAATATAATTATAGGAACACCTTCGGACTAAATGTAAGGGTTTTCCACCCGAAACTCTATTTTCATTCAGGTAACTAACATTGTCTACTTACCACAATTAAATTGTTCTATATTATTATGTATACCTCAAATATTATGTTTGAGTTCTCTATATATGTTTTCCAACCATAATCCTTCATTATTTTATGTGTAGTTACATGTTTTAAAATGAAATTTCAAAAATCATTCCAAAATACCAGCCATATTCAAGTGAATTTCTCAAATTCTTACCTATTTTGACAGGCACTATATAATCAGTTTTTGGAAACCATTACCATTTTAAAATCATTATTTTTTTAATGAAAATAATATCTTACTTCACTTCTGGTTTTAGAGAATGATTTTTCCAAAAGAACACTTCTTTTCAAAGAAAAAGAGTATTTATCTCAAAAATTACTCGATGATTTTATAAGAGTATCTTCATCTATTACAATGAAAATGTTTATTTTAATGTATTATTGGGATTTATATATTAGGATATAATGTAACATATTTAGATTAATGGTTTATGATTAGTTTTACAATGGTTATGCTATCTTAAAACCATTCACCAATTTTCTCGGAATGGTTAGTGTTTATGCTTAATGTTCGGGGAAAGATATCATCATTTCATATATTAGATTCAATATGAATGTATATCATGTTAATATTTATCCCCATACACATGAGGAATGCATTGGACTTTTTATTTGTTGGTTAGGTCCTGTAATATCCCCTCAGTGTGTCAGATGGTCTCATGAGATGAACTATGGTCTTGGTACGTGGACCAGACCAAATAGATATCTATGGTCTTGGAACTAGGCCTTGAAAATATGGTTATGATGTCCTGAATTATGAATTACCTCATTAAAAAAATAGAATTGATGGTTCATGTGGTTATTAGACTAGTAGATTACCCATGATTATTCTATATTATGGAATTATTTATTCAACTCTTATACCTTCCATAACTTATTCAAGTTTATCATTAATGGAATGTATTTTACGTATTCAACATGATTAATGTTTATGTTTTTGATATATTCTGCTATATTTCTTACCCTCTCTGATATTTTGAGCTCACCCCTTTCTTATTTTTCATTTTCTCATGACATGAATATGTTTTTTATGAATGAGATGCAAAAATAAACTAGGAGTTATGGATGTTGATGAAGGAATTTCTATATTGTTTTTCATTTCATGTTGTTATGATGATATTTTTTATATATCTTGTTTCCAATGATAATAAACTACTTGATCCTTCAAGATTCATATTCATTGATTATATTCCAATGTAATAAAATAAGGCACCAACTCTTGGAAACTATGGTCAGGTCTTTATAATTGGTATCAAGGAAGTTTAGTAGAAAACATGGAAACTAGATTTAGAAAATATATATTAGGGAAGAAACACCGAAGATATTCTTTGAGGATAAAAATACATTATCATCCTCGAATTTGGTAAGGAATATGATTTTTGGATCTTTCTAGAAAATACATCTCTATTTGGATACTACATGTGGATGTGGTTCGGGAATAGATGTACCTAAGAGTGAAAACTCTGACAAGACATTTTGGGCTCGACCTTGGGTATCCTCGTACACGACAACTGGCATAACTACACACCTGGTTTGAAAGTCTAGGGGGATATGCATAGGATAATTTTATATTTCTTTAAAATCAATTATGGAGGATATAAATTTAAATTTTTCTTCAAAGAAACCATGTTTATGATTATGAGATTAGCTATGTATAGAATTTAAATTTATGATAAGTGTTTTTCAACATTGAGATTATACATTATGATTCATAACATAATATATTATATGCCATTATTTAGAAATTTAACATAGTGGAAGGAATTGAAATCGCATTAATGTGCATGTCCCATGTTGGGATTTTCCTATGAAGCAAGATAATGATGTTGTCTCTAGTGTTTTGACTGGTGCTGAGGAACTTATAACTATACTGGGAAAAATGACTCATGTTTTGAATAATAACCTTACCCATATGGAGAATCCAGATGCACAATGTGGGGGATCAATGTTAGATGTCTTTATGTGACAACAACCTCCTTCATTCAATGGGACTACAAACCCATTTGTAGCTGATCACTGGATATGTTCCCTAGAGAAGAAATTTCATGCTTTGAGATGTAATAAAAGAGAGAAGGTTATTGTGGAAGTTTATCATCTATCAGGAGATGTAATTCAATGGTGGTCATTAATCCAAAACAAAAAATAGGAGGAAGAAATATAAGAGATGGAATAGAGTGATTTTAAAGATATATTCCTAGAAAAATGTTTCCCTATGAACAACAAGAAGATATGGAAAGGAAATTATTCAATTTGAGTCTGAAGGTGGATGAAAATATTTCCAAGTATGAAGCCAACATTACAAGGCTCAAAAGGCATTCTACGACTTATATACGTAATCCATGCATAAATATTGATCAATTTGTTGTGGGTTAAAACCCATTCCTCCAAAGGGATATAGTCTACTAAAGTGTCAAATCATATGTAGATACAGTCTCAAGTGTTATTAAGAGGGAGAAGGAATTTTCTAAGTCTTGTGAATTTAAAGAAAATAAAGAGAATAATGGGTCTACTGAATACTCTAGAAATGGGAATAAGGAAATGGGGAGGATGGGATTATTTGACCTTCCACCCTATCATAATGGTGGGAAGAAACACCCTGGCACTTTCCTGAATGGAAAGGGAGTTTGTTACAAGTGTAGTGAAAATGGTAACCTATCTCTGGATTAGAAGGGGAAGAAATAAGATACTAATTTATTAATGAATTTTTTTAGGAAGATGGGATATTATTCACATGAATTTACTAAGTGTCAACTAAACGTTCCCTAAAGAAGCACAAGGGAGAAAGGTCAAGATTTTGTAGTGAAAATTGCTGAGGTTGAAGTTCCTAAAAATGTGGTCGAATATACATTAATTGATTCTTTGAACATAGCCAATTATTTATTTGATTATGGATCATCACATTCTTTCATATCTTCATATTTTTAAAAGGAAATTATATATTTCCAATTTGATTTAATAAGGGAGTTTTCATTCAAAACTCTTAAGGGAAGTATCATTAAAACAATTTTGTGTTAGGAAGTCCCCATTATTCCATATAAACGTGGTTTATCTTCTGTATTTATTATCATAGAGATGATTGAATTTAATATATTATTAGGTATGGATTGGATTTTGAACCATGATGAAAACAATTACTATATGAATAAGGAGTTTACAATTTCTTAGGATAATGTGGAATCCCTTATCTTTAGGGAAGAAACATCACTATCTGATTGCCATCTAGATCCTCCCCTAGCGGCTCTACTGAATTCAATTATTGGGGAGGAAGGGAAATAATTATCTATTAATGAGGAACATAATGTTCAATTAGAGGACATAACTATTATTCAAGAATATGTTGATGTGTTTCATTAATATTTACAAAGACATATTTTAGAACGGGAAGTTCATTTATCTATTCATTTAATTCATGGTTCAAAACCTATATCAAAGAATACTTATAGAATGACCATTGTGGAATTAATAGAACTCAGGAAACAACTAGAGGAATTAGGTGATAATAGATTTATTCACCCTTGTGTTTCCCCATTGGGGGCCCTATTCTTTTGGTCAAGAAGAAAGATGGATATATGAGATTGTGCATAAACTATAGGGATACCAATGTTATAACAATAAAGATCATGTATCCCCTACATCACATTGATGATTTATTTGATCAACTTCCTTGAGACCATAATTTTTTAAAGATTGAAGGTTAATTTAGATAAAATTAGTTTCTAGTATGTAAGGATGAAATTCCAAAGATAGAATTTCAAACTAGGTATGGAAATTAATAGTTTACAGTAATGCATTTTGGACTGATTAATGCACCCTCCATTTTCATGGATCTAAGGAATATAGTTTACAATGAATATCTTGATGAATTTTTTGTGGTATTTATTGATGATATCTTGGTATACTCTAAAATATATGAAGATCATGAAAATTAATTATGCACTATCCTGAAAACTCGTAGTAGAAATTAATTATATGGGAACTTTAGTTATTGTGAATTTTGGATTAAATCATTTTCCGTTCTTGGCCACATTGTCTCTAGGGATGGAATATTTGTTGATCCTGTAAAGACAAAGGCTATTCCAGAATGGCCTACTCTAATGAATATTCCTTAGATTTAATGTTTTATTGGATTATCATGTTATTATTTGTTTTTGGTAAAGAACATTTCTTATTTATCCAGCCCAATGACCAAGCATACACGTAAATGGGTTAAGTTCATATGGAAAAATGATTGTGGGGGCTGTTTCGAATAATTAAAGAGGAGAGCAGTAAATTCTTTAGTCCTAACTATACAATTAGAGAATGATGGTTTTTTGATCTATAGTAGTGCATCAATGAAAGGAATTAGTTGTTTCCTTATGCGCAATGATGGAGTTATTTATTATGCATCAAGGATATTAAAATTCCTGAACAAAACAATCATACTCATGATCTTGAGTATTCTACTATGATATTTGTTTAAAAACACAGTGACACTATATTTGTAGGGAATGTTGTGAGATATATACGGATCACAAGAGTCTGATGTATATCTTCTCATATAAGGAAATCAATATTAGGCAATGTCGATGGATCGAACTACCCATGTATTATGATTGTTCCATACAATACCACCCAAGAATGGAAAAAAAGTAGCGGATGCATTGAGAATAAGGGATCATAGAGTTTTAAAAAAATGCGGATTGAAAGGGATCCTGTACTCATGGATCTAATAAGGATTGACATGTGAATTATCATCTAAGGAGAAACATTTTAACTTTTTAAAATGGTTTTCCAACCTTATTTATTAGAAAGGATTAAAATACCCCATCATAATGATTAGAACCTTCAAAAACAATTAATGTTATGAAAGATGGGAAGTTTTCTAACTTCTAATGTGAAGACATAATTCTGAAATTTGGGAAGAGGATATGTGTTATCTCTATTCCTGAGATGAATAGGGATTTATTGTATGATTCCCATAGCTTGAATTTCTCTTGACACCCTAGTAGCACTAAAATGTGTAGATATTTGAAGGAAAATTTCTGTTGGGACAACATGAACCTCGAAATTGCTGATTATGTATCCAGATGTTTAGTCTATCAATAAGTGAATGTTGAAAGAAAAAATCATAGAGGATTCATGCAACCTATACCTTTTCAAACCTAAAATGGGATGAAATCACCCTGGATTTTTTCATTGGATTACCCAAAAACCCATGAAAGAATGATGCAATTTGGGTAATTGTTGATTGACTTACCAAATATTAATGCTTCCTCATTATAAGGGAGGATTTTACAATAGAGGGGATTGGAAGAATCTATATCAATGAAGTTGTAATACATCATGGAGAACCACAGTCAATAGTTTCTGATCATGATCCTCAATTTAAATCAAAGTACTGGAAAAGTCATCAGAAATATTTGGATACTAAGATTTGATTGAGTACTGCTTTTCAACCTCAAACGGATGGGAAATCAGAATGGACGATCCAAATATTAGAATACATGTTGAGATCATGATCACATTATTTTCAAGGAATATGGGATCATAATTTACCTTTGTTGGAGATTTCCTACAATAATAGTTTCCATTGAATTATTCACACACAACCATATAAAACATTGAATGGAATGATTTTTCATACACCAACTCATTGGAATGATGTTGGAGAAAGGATGTTTGTGGTCCCATATCTTGTAAGGAATCAAAAGTTAAGGTTAATACTATTCAAGGCCATATAAAATAATATAAATGTAGAAAATAAATCTATGAGGATAATCGAAGGAAGGATTTCGAATTTCTTGTTGGAGATCATGTTTTCCTAAAAGTATCTCCATGAAAGGGTGTTATAAGATTTAGGAAGAAAGGGAAACTGATCCCTAGGTACATAAGCCCTTTTGAAATTCTAGATATAAATTAAGCTATTGAATATCTTTTTCAATGCCATCTAGCAAGTCTAAAGTACACAATATGTTCTATGTATCATTGCTAAGAATGTATATGCCAGACCCAACACATGCCCCCACTTATGAGGGAAAAGAATTGGAATCTGACCTATCTTACTATGAAGAGACTATCCATATTTTGGAAACTAAAGATCAATTTTTAAGGAATATAATGACTCTACTCATTAAGATACGTGGGAGAAATCATAAAATCGAAGAGGCAACATTGGAGCCTGAGGAGCTTATGATGAATAACTATGAAAATCTTTTTGTGAGGGAATATTTTGGTAATTTTGAGGAAGCAATTTTGGTAATGAGGGGATAATGTAACACCAAAAGATTTTTTAATTAAATTTAATTCATGAAACACCGAGTATCTAGAAAACACTATTTTTATAGCATAGCCAAAAAACCTAATTTTCCACGTCAAGGATTTGGATTTCGAAAAACAGACAAAAACAGTTGTGTTCTGTTAGATATTTAGAGTCTTATAAGACAAATTTAATTTTAGGTTAATTGTAACATACAATTATTAATAGTAATACGACCTTTATGAATAATAAGGAAATTTTTATTTTATTGTTTTACGGTTATAAGATAATGATTTCTTGATTAATTTTTCAAAGTTATATAAATGTATAATTTTTTTAAATTGATATTTATTGAAATAAATTATGATTTTGTTTAAAAATTAAATTAAAAATATTTATAAAATTAGTTCAATAAAATGGATTTGATTTTTTAATTCTACACGTCAAAAAATGGTTGGGGTAAATTTTTGGGATTTTTCTAAAATACATGAATTTTGGGCTAGTAGTAAAATACCAGAATTTACGATAAATGTACAATAAATGATTTATTGGGTCATTAGTGATGCATGGATTATTTAAGCCCACTATTATTGAACTCATATGCACTTATTACTATTCTAGGTCACATGAATCAATAATGTTGGTTGTCTATTGCAAAATAACAAAATAATGAGTAAAATAATGGGTAAACCCTCCTCTCCTCCACTATAAACACCCCCTCAGTCCCTCTTCTCTTCAATCCTATTAAAAATTGTTCTATGTAAAAATTATATTAAAATATATTCCCATGATCCAAAACCATGTCCATAATCCCTTGTTCTCATTAAAAGTCCAAAACCTCTCCCCTAAAGATTCCCTCAATGAAGATTACATTGAGAGGTACATCCCTCTTTTCATTTATTTTATTTAATGTTCTATTATTTTATTATTCCTCACCTCCCTTCATCTAAATGTTGGGATTAATCCAAAACCATACATGTACTGGAGTATTTTAATGATAATGGAATAATTCATCATTATATCTCCTTTACCATTCTTTTATACTATAAATGTTATCACTATATGAGATCTGTCAATTTATCACATTCAAGGATAACGAGTTTTCAATTCTATTACCATCATTCATTCGGGTCATGAAACCGTTTTTATGCTAAATAAATACTATAAAATATTCATTATAATATAATTAAGGTATTTTAATGATTTTTTACACATTTAATTAATTTATAAATCAAAATTAGTTTGTTGTGATAAAAAACAACCAATTAACCCAAACAATTGTCATTAATGTTTTATATAAGGATCCATCTTCACTAGAAATAACCCAAAGAATTTTATAACCCTGAAATATTATGTTTGTTCACTAATAAAATAAATCTTAAATTCTCTAATACCATCCCAACATTACACTTTTATCCATACATGTATACAAGTGAACCAGTCATGAAAACCAGGGAAGAAAACACTCACAAACAATAAAATTGAATCTATTAACCCATAAAAAGTCCACGAATGAACCTAAAAAGGTTATAATAAATCAAATAAATGAAAATTTGGTTCTTTAATTACTAATTCTTGAACCTAAATTTGATTATTCAGGTAATTAAGTTCATTATAGGAACACATTTGGATTTAAGGTAGGGGTCTTCTACCTGAACCTCCATTTTCATTTGGGTTACATTTATTTTCTACATACCTCAATGAAGTTATTTTGTATTATTATGTACTCATTATAAATTATATGTGAGTTAATTATATATGTTTACTAACATTAATCCTTCTTTATTTTATGGGGATTTACACTTTTTAAAAAGAACTTTCAAAATTCTTACCAAAATACATGTCGGATTCAATGGAATTTCTCAAATTCATACCAATTTTCAAGGGCACTCTATAAAATGTTTTTGCAAACCATTACCGTTATAAAATAACTAATTTCATTATGAAAATAAATTCTTACATCACTTCCAGTTTTATACAAATATTTTTCAAAAAGAACTAATATTTTCAAAGTGAAGGAATATTTATCAAAAAAACAACTCGATGATTTCAAAAGTGTATATTTGTCTGTTACAAAACTATTGTTTATTTATATGTATTATTGGGATTAATATTTTATGATATCATCTACCATATTTAATTTAATGTTTTATGATTATTTTTTGTGTGGATGTTCTATCTTAAAACCATTCACCAATTTTATCTGAATGGTTAGTGCTATTGCTTAATGTTCGGGGAATGTTATTTATATTTCATATATTAGTTTCAATAAGAATGTATATGATGTTTATGTTTATCCCAATTCATATGAGGAATTAATTGGAATTTTTATGTATCCTTTGGGGCCCACGATATCCCCTCAGTGTATCGGTAGGTCACATGAAACAAACTATGGTCTTGACACGAGGCCTTGACAAAATAGATATTCATGGTATTTGCACGAGACATTGACAGTTTGGTTGTGATGTCCTGGATTATGCATTCCCTCATTATGAAAATAGTATTGATGGTTCATGTAGTTATTTGACTAGTATAACACCAATTATTGTTGTTTTTTATTTCATTAATAATTCATCTCTTATTCCTTCCATAATGTCTTCATGTTTAAGGAAAAAGCCATGAGTTTTTAGTTATTCAACATGCCTAATGTTTATGTTTAGGCTATATCCCAGGGTATTTCTTACCCTTAATAAGAATTTGAGCTTACCCCTTTCTTATGTTTCATTTTCGTAGGACATGAAGATGTTTTTTATGAATGACATGCATAAATGAAATAGAAGTTATGGATGTCGATGAAGGAATTTCTATGTTGTTTTTTATTTGAAGTTGTAATACTGACCATTTGTAAATATCTTTTCTCCAAAGATACAAAACTAATTTATCCATTAGGACACATATTCCTTGTTTATACACCAATGTAATGAAATAACGCACCAGATCCGGGAAACTCAGGTCTGGTCTTTACACAAACTGTTATTTGTCCTCACTAAAAATCCATGTTGGACATCCTTACTCTGACCTACCCTCTATAGTGTCTTCCAAAGGTTCCCCAATCTCTGAAGATGATTCTACCTAACTTTTGGAGTCACACACTCAATTAAGGTATCCTAAACTTCTATTAGTTATTCATTTTTATTTATTTTCTTATGCAATATATTTTAATTTTTAATGTTGGGAATTTTTTTTCCATGTCAATATTGGTTTCCATTAAATTTAAAAAAAAATTAGAGACACCTTTGTTAATCAAAATCCCATTTTATGAATTTTATGTGGCATTTTAATTATTTCAACATTTAACCATGATTTTATATCAAAAAAAAAATTAATTAGTGAATTCCATACACATTTCCTATCAAGGGTGTTCGCCATTATACACTTATACTCATTTGAATTTTTAATTACATGTATGTTTTCTACACACAATGATTTTTGAATAAAATATGAATATGAATGAATTTGTGTTGTATGATTTATGTGTAATACATAAGCATGAGAATAAAATCAAAGTGATGTGTGCGCTCTAATTTATATATCACTCCAATGCATTGGGTAATGTCTACTGTCATGAGACGTCATGATGAGAAAAAGAGTTAACCTGATTCCATTATGGAACTTTTTATATCATTATATATTTGACTTTAGAATTGGCCTATGTTTATAAAGAAATGTTTGAAGTTGTTTCCACATTTCCCATGTTTACATTATGATTATCAGGTAATTTCATGTCTCATAGTTCCTTTTTCTAATTATCACTCATTTTATTCTCCATTGATATTCCTACTATATAACTTGTATTAGTATAATCCATGTTTATTCAATTACTTGGATTTATATGTCACCCATTTCCTATGTATGTCCCGATGCTCTCCAATGCACATTTATAATCCATGGAATTTTAGAATCGTGTTAAGTAATTTTTCCATAAAGTTGATGTATTCCATGTTGATGATGTTATGCTATATACCTATTTCCAAAAGAAACTAGTATTTTCAAAATTTTGGCCTTTATTATGGGTACTTTTATATATTAATCATGAATTACGGTGTAATAAAGATAAATATTGATAGAGTTGGTATCAATAGAATGTTTAGTTATTTTGGTGATTAGGATTAAAAAACTATAGTGAAATTCTTCGGGATATGACTAAGTATAAGAAATCATGAAATTTTGGTAAGTATAGAGAAAGTGGTTTGTCAATAAAATTAATCTCTGCCTGGATACTATATGCAGATGTCGCTCTGTCACATATGTACATTGTTTTAAAAACTGAAAATACCTAATTGAGGTAGACATGACCGATAAATTGTCATTGAGAATGGTTACTGCACATCAGATTTCAACGTCCTAGGGAATATTATTTTGTAAATTCCAAATCTCATTACAAACAATTATTTGGGAAAAATTGACCATTAGATTCTATGTTAGGAAATTGAAAATTGAAAACATTTTTTGAAGCCTCTAAATTCCAATGTTAAAAATAGATATGAAATTTATAATTTTCCCCTTTGAGGTCATTAGATTAAAAATTATGTATTTAATAGTTTAAAAATATTGAACCATAATTTTAGATTTTATTCTAGTCAGTAGATATAAATTGGAGGAATTAGTTAAACAACCAAGAAAAATACAAATGTGACGACTTCCCTGACAATATTCCCAACCAAATAGGAGTATGGATCAAAATATTTGTGATTATACTCTCCTAGATTAATTTAGTTATAAATAGAATCATAAATCATGAAGAGATCCCAAATCCACCTAATAAAGAATATGAAAAAATTGAGACCTTTATGCGAAAAAGGAATCCGACTTTAGATGGATCATATAAACCCATAATCATGAAATTATGGATCAAATCCAATGAAAAGATATTCTTTTTCCCTCATTGTTATGGGAAAGAGATGGTTCAACTGGCTATTTATCATATGGATGATGAAGATTATCAGTGGTGGACAATATTCAAGAATATGAAGCCTGAGGAAGAGATCAAAGTGATGAGTTGGAAGGAATTGCAGAAAATGTTTTCTGTAAAATTATTTCCTCACACTCTTAGACATAAAATGGAAAGAGATAACCTTTCACTCAAGGATAAAGAAGATGAATCAATTAGAGAGTGTGCAGAAAAATTCACAAGATAAGCATGATATGCCTCTGTCTTTGTCATTATCCACGAATGAAAGGTTGAATGATTTTTTGATCGGATAAAAACTTTTATATGAATATACCATGTGATTGAAGACATTGATAGATATGAGGAAATTTTATTTTGTTTACCTAAATTCAAAATGGATATCAACAAATATTGAGGGTATAATGGGATAAGAAGATGAAGGTGGAGTTTAATTCTGGACATCTGATGGAGAAATATAATGGTGCTATAAAATTTCAAAAAACCCCCTTGTCAAATGTGCGGAAAGAACACCACATAAATTTCATAAGGGGATGAGGAAATTATTTAGGTGTTGGAAGTAAGTGAACCTAGATATAGACCCCCAACATGAGAAAACCACAAATGCATTGGAGGAAAAGAATTTTCTAGTAAACCCTTATTACATTGTCATGATTCAACTAAAAAGAATCCATGAAAATTTTAAACCAATGCACTATGGTAATTGTTTTTGGAGACAAACAACAACCATGAAGGTAGGAAGGGAGAGATTTTTCCATCACAACCACTGAGGTGGATCTATAAAATTATGTGGTGATAGGTATTCTAGTTATTCATTCAAGAATACAAAACCTAATTTTTGGATTTTAGATATCATCATTTCATCATATAAAAACGTTCATTAAAACTATTCAAACACCACTATATGGAATGCATGTAATGATATCTGTAAAAGTGTAAAATGGGGTAATTATTTCCTTCCAAGTATATAACTCCGCCCTAACAAAATTTCTGTGCTGAAATTCTCAATGATCCATGTCATACTCCCTTTCGTGGAATATGAAACAATTATAGGTATGGATTGGATTTCTTTATATAGAGAAAATATAAACATCCAAAAGAAGTAAATCAATTTTTGTATATTTAATTGACCCTCATTCCATATTAGTTCGAGGAGAAGGATAAATATTATAATACACCTACATCTAAATGATGGATATTATTTCCCAATGTGAAAACATATTCAGATCAACTAATTGAGTCAAAGGAAATAATCATCATTGAATACATTCCAATTGTTATGGAATACATATTGGTGTTTCTAGAGGAATTTCTAGTCATCCTCTTATATAAGAGGATGAATTTCCAATCGATCTTATACATGTGGTGTTACTATTATCCAAAAATCCATATAGGATGACAGTTTTAGAACATGAGGACCTAAGGAAACAAATATAAAAAAATATAGATAAAGGGGACATATTCCTAAGTGATTCACCATGGGTTTCAATAGTACTATTCATCAAGAATAAGGATGGTTCAATGCACCTTATCATTTATTATCATTTGATAAAAAATATCATGATAAAGAACAAGTATCCCTTTAAATAGATTGATGAATTATTGAATTATTTACAAGGATAAATATACTTCTCTAAGGTGGATCTACAGTCAAGATATTATCATGTTAGGGGGAAGAAGGATGATATCCCCAAGAATAACTTTTTGTGCAAGGTATGGGCACTATGACTTCATATTAATTCCATTCAGACTCACTAATTCTCCAAAAATATTCATTAACATGATGAATAGAGTCTTTAGATATCACATCATCAAATGTATGGAACTTTTTCTAGATGATATTTAAATATTTATAAAATCAAGGAGGAACATTAAAGAAATCTGAGTATTATGCTAAATACAATTCGAATATAGAATCATTATACCATGTTTTAAAAATGTAAGTTATGGTTTAAGGAAGTATTTTTCTTAGGGAATATCTTCACAAGTAATTATATATCAGTGGACTATTAAAGAGTAGAAGAAATTTAATTATGAAAGAAAATATCTATGATATATATCTATAGTTTCTTGGATTAGGTTTCACTACTACAAAAATGGTCTTTATCAGCGCTCAAAACGGGCATTATTAGCGCTGATAAAGGGGGTAGCCTTTATCAGTTCTTATTGAGCACTGATAAAGGGGTACTTTATCAGTGCTAAACAAGCGTTGATAAATGAAACCTTTATCAGTGCTAAAAATCCGATGATAAAGGTGGACTTTATGAGCCCTAAAAGAGCGCTAAAAAAACCCTTTATCAGTGCTAAAAGAGCGCTCATAAATGCGTGTTTTATTAGCGCTCATTTAGCGCTAATAAACTGATGCTTTATCAGAACTTCTTTAGCATTGATAAAGGTGGAGTTTATCAGCGCATTTTTAGCGCTAATAAAAGCTCAATTTATAAGCGCTTAAAAAGCGCTGATAAATGCCCTGTCTGCTGCTATGAAAAAATCTACAGCAGCACACCCAAACACATGAAAAAAATTCATCCTCTCAATAATCCAATTAGATAAATTATACCCATAAAAAATTAACACATAAATCATAATCTAATTTTACCAGTTATACCCATACAACAAGTTTATTCGTACACCATTAACATATAATTCATAAGTTAATTAAGTACATAAAAATTTCAATTTAGAATTTAGGCGGTTGGGGGCTGTTCAAGGGTTTGGGGTGGCTGTCCAAGGGGGGGTAGGGGGTGTCTGGGGGTATGGGGGTGTTTAGGGGGGCTTTCCAGTGGGTGGGATGGTGTCCAGCGTGTCGGGGGGGCATTATAGGGGTGGGGGGTGTCCAGAGGGGTGGGGGTGTCCATGGGGTGAGTTGGTGTCCAGGGGGGGTGGGGGCGGTCCAGGCGGTTGGTGAGGATGACTCGTACACATCACAAAGGACCCATGGATCGTTATTATAAATGATCAACACAATATGAATGTGTTTGGTTGGATTTCTGTAGATCAGGTGTTGTTTTCACTTAAAATTGTGTCCATTTTAGACCAAAGAGAGACCCTTTGAGTGCTACCAGCCACACTGTGCCTCAGATTGAGGTGGGGATGACTCATACAAGTCACAAAGGACCTGTGGATGGTTCTATTAAAGGATCAACACAATCCAAATGTGTTTGGTCAGATTTCCGTAGGTCAGTTGTTGTTTTCACTTAAAATTGTGTCCATTTTAAACAAAAGAGAGACCCTTTGAGTGGTACCGGCCACACCATGCATCAGATTTAGGCGAGCTTGACTCGTACACATAAAAAATGACCCGTGGATCATTCTCCTAAAGGATCAACAAAATCCGAATGTGTTTGGTCAGATTTCCATAGGCCAGTTCTTGTTTTAACTTAAAATTGTGTCAATTTTAAACAAAATACAGATCCTATGAGTGATACCGGCCACACTGTGCCTCAGATTCAGGAAGGGATGACTTGTAAACATCACAAAGGACACTCGAATCATTCTCCTAAAGGATCAATACAATCTGAATGGGTTTGGTTGGATTTCCGTAGCTCAGTTGTTGTTTTCACTTAAAATTGTGTACATTTTAAACAAAATTGAGTCCCTTTGAGTGGTACCGGCCACACTGTGCCTCGTATTGAGGTATGGTTGACTTGTACACGTCCCCATGGACACTTGTATTGTTTTAATAAAAGATCAAGGCAATCCAAATGCGTTTGGTCAGATTTTCATTGGTCAGTTGTTGTTTTCAATTAAAATTGTGTCCACTTTAAACAAAAGAGAGATCCTTTGAGTGATAGCGGTCACACCGTGCCTCATATTGAGGTGGTTTTGACTCCTACACATCACAATGTATCCATGGATAATTCTTTTAAAGGAGAAACACAATCTGAATGCGTTTGGTCAGATTTTTGTAGGTCAGTTGTTGTGTTCACTTAAAATTGTGTACATTTTAAACAAAATAGAGACCCTTTGAGTGGTACTGGCCACATCGTGCCTCGGATTGAGGTTGGGTTGACTCTTACATATCACCAAGGACCCTTGGATAGTTCTGATAAAATAACAATGCAATATGAATGCGTTTGGTTTGATTTTCCTAGCTCAGTTGTTGTTTTCAATTAAAATTGTCTCCATTTTAAACAAAATAGAGACCCTTTGAGTGATAACGGTCACACCGTGCCTCTGATTGAGGATGGGTTGACTCGTACAGGTCACAAAGGACCCTTGGATCATTCTTATAAAAGATCAAGATAATCCGAATGCTTTTGGTCAGATTTCCATAGGACAGTTTTTGTTTTCACTTAAAATTGTGTCCATTTTAAACCAATGAGATACCCTTTGAGGGATAGAGTCCACACCGTGCAACAGATTGAGGCAGGGATGACTCATAAACATCACAAAGGACCTTTGAATCAATCTCCAAAAGGATAAAGACAATATGAATGCATTTGGTCATATTTCCTTAGTTTAGATTTTGTTTTCACTTAAAATTGTGTACATTTTAAACAAAAGAGAGACCCTTTGAGTGGTACCGGCCTCACCGTGCCTCAGATTGAGGCAGAGTTGACTCGTATACTTCAAGAAGGACCTGTGGATCATTCTCCTAAAGGATCAAGACAATATGAATGAGTTGTTCATATTTCTGTAGGTCAGTTATTGTTTTCACTTAAATGTTTTTCCATTTTAAACAAAATAGATATCATGTGAGTGATACCGGCCACAACGTGCCTCGGATTGAGGCGGAGTTGACTCGTACACATCACAAAGGGCCCCTGGACCGTTCTCCTAAAGTATTAATACAATCCGAATGGGTTTGGTCTGATTTCCTTAGGTTAGTTTTTGTTTTCACTTAAAATTGTGTACATTTTAAACAAAAGAGAGACCCTTTGAGTTGTACCGGCCACACCATGCCTCGAATTGAGGCGAGGTTGACTTTTAAACATCACAAAGGACCCTTGGATCATTCCGATAAAATATCCAAGCAATCCAAATGCATTTTTTTGGATTTTCATAGGTCAGTTGCTGTTTTCAATTAAAATTGTGTCCATTTTAAAGAATAGAGAGACCCTTTGAGTGATAGCGGTCACACCGTGCCTCTTATTGGGGTGGGGTTGACTTTTACATGTCACAAAAGACTCGTGGATCGTTCTACAAAAGGATCAACACAATCCTAATTCGTTTGGTCAACTTTTCATAGGTCAGTTGTTGTTTTCACTTAAAAGTGTGTACTTTTTAAACAAAATAGAGACCCTTTGAGTGGTACCGGCCACAACGTGCCTCAGATTGAGGTGGTGTTGACTCATACACATCACCAAGGACCCTTGTATAATTCTGATAAAAGATCATGGCAATCCAAATGCGCTTCATTAGATTTTCCTCGGTCAGTTGTTGCTTTCAATTAAAATTGTGTCCATTTTAAACAAAAGAGAGACCCTTTGAGTGATAGCGGTCACATCGTGACTCAGATTGAGGAAGGGTTGAATCGTAAACATCAAAAAAGACCCATGGATCATTCTTATAATAGATCAAGACAATAAGAATTCGTTTGGTCGGATTTCTGTTGGACAGTTGTTGTTTTCACTTAAAATTGTGTCCATTTTAAACCAAAGAGAGACCCATTGAGTGATAGAGGCCCCACTGTGACTCGGATTGAGGCAGTGATGACTCGTACACATTAAAAAGGACCCTTGGATCATTCTTCTATAGGATCGACATAATCCAAATGCGTTTTTTTGGATTTTCGTAGGTCAGTTGTTTTTTTCACTTAAAATTGTGTCCATTTTAAACAAAGGAGAGACCCTTTGAGTGGTACTGGCCACCCTGTGCCTCCGATTGAGGCAGGGTGGACTCATACATGTCACAAAGGACCTTTTGGTCTTTCTAATAATGTATAAACACAATATTAATGCGTTTGGTTGGATTTCCATAGGTCAGTTGTTGTTTTCACTAAAAATTGTGTCCATTTTAAACAAAATAGAGATCATGTGAGTGATACTGGACACACCATGCCTCGGATTGAGGCGGGGATGAATCGTACACATCACAAAGGACCCCTGGATTGTTCTCCTGAAGGATAAACACAATCCAAATTGTTTGGTCAGATTTCCATAGGTCAGTTGTTGTTTTAACTTAAAATTGTGTCCATTTTAAAACAAAAGAGAGACCCGTTGAGTTGTACTGGCCACACCGTGCCTCGGATTGAGGCGGGGTTGACTCTTACACATAAAAAAGAAATCGTGGATCGTTCTTATAAAATATCAAGACAATATAAATGCATTTGGTCAGATTTCCGTATGTACGTTCTTATTTTCACTTAAAATTGTGTCCATTTTAATGCAAAGAGATACCCTTTGAGTGATAGCAGCCACACCGTGCCTTGGATTGAGGAGGGGATGAATTTTACAGGTCAAAAAGGACCCTTGGATCGTTCTCCTAAAGGACCAACACAATCCGAATGCGTTTGGTTGGATTTCCTTAGGCGAGTTTTTATTTTCACTTAAAATTGTGTCCATTTTAAACAAAAGAGAGACCCTTTGAGTGGTACCGGCCACACCGTGCCTCGGATTGAGGCGAGGTTGACTCGTACACAACCCAAAAGATACATGGATCATTCTCCTAAAAGATAAAGACAATCCGAATGGTTTTGGTCTTATTTTAGTAGGTCAGTTGTTGTTTTCACTTAAAATTGTGTACATTATAAACAAAATAAAGAACCTTTGAGTGATACCGGCCACAACCTGCCTCAGATTGAGGTGGTTATGACCTATACACATCACAAAGGACCCTCGTATCGTTCTGATTAAATATCAAGGAAATCTGAATGCGTTTGATCAGATTTTACTAGGTCAGTTATTGTTTTCAATTACAATTGTGTCCATTTTAAACAAAAGAGAGACCCTTTGAGTGGTATCGGCCACACCATGCCACAAATTGATAAGGAGTTTACTCTTACATGCCACAAAGGATTCTTTGTTCGTTCTTATAAAATATCAAGACAATCAAAATGCTTTTGGTCAGATTTCCATAGGCCAGTTGTTGTTTTCAATTAAAATGGTGTCCATTTTAAACCAAAGAAATACCCATTGAGTGATAGTGGCCACACCGTGCCTCAGATTGAGGTAGGGATGACTCGTACATGTCACAAAGGACCCGTGGATCGTTATCCTAAAGAATCAACACAATCTGAATGCATTTGGTTGGATTTCCGTAGGCCAGTTGTTGTTTTCACTTAAAATTGTGTCCATTTTAAAAAAAAGAGAGATCCTGTGAGTGGTACCTGCCACACCGTCCCTCGGATTGAGGAGGGGTTGAATTTTACATGTTAAAAATGAGACATGGATCGTTATACTAAAGGATCAACACAATCCAAATGGTTTTGGTCAGATTTCTGTAGGTTAGTTGTTGTTTTCACTTAAAATTGTGTCCATTTTAAACAAAATAGAGATCCTATGAGTGATATTGGCAACACCGTGCCTCAGATTGAGGCAGAAATGACTTTTACACGTCACAATGGACATTTGTATCATTATTGTAATAGATTAAGACAATACAAATTCATTTGGTCATATTTCTGTAGGTGAGTTGTTGTTTTCACTTAAAATTGTGTCCATTTTAAACCAAAGAGAGACCCTTTTAGTGATAGAGGCCACACCGTGCCTCAGATTGCGGTGGGGTTGAAAATTACACATCAAAAAGGAATCTTGGATAGTTTTTCTAAAGGATCAATACAATCAGAATGAATTTGGTCGGATTTCCGTAGGTCAGTTGTTGTTTTCACTTAAATTTGTGTCCATTTAAAACAAAAGAGAGACCCTTTGGGTGGTACCGGCCACACCGTGCCTCGAATTGAGGCGGGGATGACTCATACACATCAAAAAGGACCCATGGATAGTTATCCTAATAGATCAAGGCAATCCAAATGGGTTTGGTTAGTTTTTCATAGGTCAGTTGTTGTTTTCACTTAAAATTATGTTCATTTTAAACAAAATAGAGACCCTTTCAGTGGTACCGGCCACAATGTGCCTCAGATTGAGGCGGATATGACTCATACATGTCAAAAGGACCCGTGAAACCATCTATTAAAATGGGAAAATGAATCATTGGAGACAAGATGTTTTATTTAATAATAATTACAATTTTCCTAAGAACATTTACATACAACAATGTTTTATCTTTTGATCCCCTTAACCACTAACAAAAACGACCACCAATTGTACATGTCCCCAAGTCAGATCTTTATTGTATTTTTGTATAATCGTCCATCAGGTATGCAACCCACTCGTTTCTGAACACATCTTTGTCTTCTTGTGAGTAGAAGGCTTTTCGGTAGTCAGAGTAGTACTGCAAAATATAAAAATAATGAATTAATAAATAAATTATACGAA
Source organism: Viscum album (assembly GCA_963277665.1). Classification (NCBI taxonomy): domain Eukaryota; kingdom Viridiplantae; phylum Streptophyta; class Magnoliopsida; order Santalales; family Viscaceae; genus Viscum; species Viscum album. The sequence goes on from OY728120.1 coordinate 491,740,712, forward strand.
CTAGTAGTTGTTTTTGAAAATACCTCTTTAGGGATGCTAGTTTTTGGATGAAAAATGATCTCTTTCATAAATTTAAAAACATAATAACTACAATCATTATCGTTTGTTTGTTTTGGACACTGCAAAAAAATTGATCATTAGGAGAATAAGTAACATTGTGTTGAGATGTGTTTGGATAGTGAAATTTTATTATATATACCCTGATATTTGTCCAGACGTAGTACTTTATCACCTCCTTATGTTTATCCCCTTTCCCCATTCCTTTTTTAGATGATAATGATACACCACTGTATCATCACAGAATCCTCAGTAAAAGATAATATAAATTATATTACATGATGTTTAGACCTAAAACGTAAAATGTAGTGTCTTACAGATTCACAAACTCTATAATGTGTGGTCGGTTTGATGGATATCCTTGCTTTGAATCTAGAAAATAAATCTTTTGAGTATCCAAGTTCACCACAATTAGCAACTGATGTTTCCTAAAAACTCAAAAAGTAATCAGTAATAAAATAAGTGAAAATATAATTGATATGATTTAATCGTATAGTTTTACCACTGCATGGTTGGTATTAGGAAGAGTCTGTCATCTGTAATCTTTCTTTCAAATTTTTTCATCAAGTCTTTCTCTATTGCATCCCATTTTGATGGCTCTAATTTTGTTAGGTGTGTTGATGTGGTATGAGGACTAATGATTCCAAATCGTGGATCATGGGAAAATTCCTTGAACTTTTTTCCATAAATGCATCTGTCAACAATATAAAATGCATTTAGTCATAATTTTCACATTAGATCAGATTTTAGAAAATCAATTCATGGAAACCTACCTCATATATACATTTACAACTGTGATTCCTAGCCAACGGTTTTCAAGGATCTCATTTACATTTTCATTAGCAACGAAATCTTGACTTTCTTCTCCATATATATTCTCTTCTAAAACCACTATATGACTATTACCATCTTTTAGCTTCGTATCCGCATGAGTCTTCAATGCTATTAAATGTGGATATAGAATAGGTGGTGTTATTATGCTTTCAGTAGCTCCTTGGTATCGGTTGGTCAATCCTTTAGATGGTTTTGAGCCGACATTTGTCACCCCTTCCCTTTCTCCGTCTATAACAACAATCATTGGTTCATACCCTTTTTTCATTAATATTTAATGGTTTATCTTGAAAAAAAGGAAATAAACACCTCTTTGTCTGCATGTACTCTTACAAGTTGTGACAGCCATGCAATAAATGTCCCAATAGCCTTTTCGACCATATGAATATCATCCTCAAAAAGTGGAATAGGTAGCTATGCATTTGGCTCATGAGTTACAGTAATCGTCACTTTCAGATGATCTTTCAGAAGTGGTTTATTATTTAGTGTGGCATCTTGGATATTGAACATTATAGCCATCACTACAAGGTGATAGGTGGGTACTGACAGATATAAATCACAATCATTATCACCCTATATAAGATCAGTAAAGGAAAATTATTAGTATTTTTCTGATTCAAATTTCATGGGAACAATTATTAGAATATTGATTACCACGGTTAAGACAGTTCATTGAGGGGAATGGATCGCCTCAAAGCTGGTGGGGGTGGGGCAGGATGTTCACGCGCTGGTTGTTCTTGACTTGTGTCTTCCGTTTGCTTCCCACCCATAAAAGTTTCTAGCAACTATCCCGGCCATTGCAATCGTTCTTCAATGGTTGCTATTTTTTCGCTCATTTGTTCCAATTTTTCATCAGTATCAATAGTTTTTTTTCTTCTACTCAAAATATACAAGGGTTGTCACCCCAAACCCCTCACCTCTTCCACGACTGTATTTTTCTGGCTGCTTCAAAGCCGTCGATAATAGGTCTGTATCCGCTACAGGAGTTGCTGATTCCGGTGACTGTCAGATATAGAAAAATAACTAATTATTTTTATTTTATATAAATTTAAAACAAATATTTTTATCATCGTGTCATACTTACAAATATTTCCCACACTTTTTGTGTGTTATCATCTACTAACTTCCGTTCCTTATTCACACACACCTCCTTCCATAGCACATGACGTGGGATGGAAGTGTATTTGGTTTTAGACACATCAATCTACATATAAACATAGAAAGATAATTATGATGTTTTTTATTGTAACCTAACAATATTAATGTAAATTAAAAATACGTACCATTTTCTTTTCTAATGAAGCATACCCCATCACGGCTTTACGAAAGGGGTATGTCGGTTTTGAGGCACGTTCCTTATTTTCAATACAGAGTTTCTATTTCATAAATGAAATATTGAAAATCAATGTGAGGAATACAGGTATCTTTAAACAACGTATTATCACCCACAATGTACCTAAAACTTCTCATCCCCACAGTGGGTAATAAATGCATCTCATGCTTCTTGGGATATCAGGTGTATGTAGACAATGGGTGGGTGCGGGTTTATTTTACCGTTGGAATCTTTCAGGTAACATCTTGTTAAAATAGTTCAAAAACCTCGATGAATCCTTACCGAATGCCTTATTACATAATCCTTGTGTGAATCATCTACTATAATTTTACTCTTCAAGAGATTGAGAGGAGTAAGACATTGTTTCATTATTTTATTTTCTAGTAAATTAAAGAAATAAATTCATTATGTTACCATAATTTCTTCCCAGATCATAGCCTTCAGTCCGGACACATCATGGTGCCATGAATCTATGTCAATCGGCATGCGTTGCCGAGTGAAAACTCCAATGAGGCTTCTAAACATAGCCTTGTTGGGATTTACATGTTGGCCTATTGCATTCCATCCGAATTCAAATTTGATGCCTTTGCTTTTCGCCTTAAGAACTTTGGCTAACACCGTCAAATGACGACACACCTGTGTTTTCTGTGACATCAGTCCTTCATTCCCAACCATTTAATCAATATCAGCATCATCTATATGTTCATTTGAAATGGTATAAAAGGCATGTTTTGATGGTTGTTGGACCTCAACACTAGGAGAAGTAGGAGCTGCAGTAGCAGGAGCAGCATCATGAGCAGCAGCAGCCGCAGTAGGAGTAGCCTGAGCAGTAGGAGCCATAGCAGGGGGAGCAGTAGGAGCACTAGGAGCTACAGTAGAAGTAAGAGCAGGAGAAACAGCAGCTGCAGGAGCAGCAGGAGTAGCAGCAGCCGTAGCAACAGCAGCTTGATAGACTTGTTCAGCATCAAGGTTAGGAGCACTAGAATGTGAAGAAGTCATTATCTGCAAAAGTGGTTGAACAGTTAATTTAGATTACATAAATTTAGTAATGATAAGATACTAACCTGAGATAACAAGATCTATATTAGAAAAAATATAACCTATTTATTGAACTCTCTTACATTTTTTCCAAGGTTCAAGGGATTTGAAACCTCTATCGATTATCCAAATCCCTTCATTGTGGTCTCCTCTAACATACAAAACATCATCTACATTGGGACCACTTCGAAATGAATGCGACATACCACTAAAAGGATTGTCCTCAACTGAATTTTCACTGGAACATTCAGTATTTTTGGATGATAACAGAACAATCTACCACTTTTGTTTTGCGGGATATGGAATATAAAAAATTGTACCGCTTATGATTCCATTATAAACTGTTCATCTTTGTACCCTTCATTACTGAAATCAACTTTCACAAATCCCCATTAATCTATTTTAACACCCCTTTTGTAATAAACCCACTTTCATTGAAAAATCGTCAATTGAAATGTCTTATAATCCAACTCCCATATTAGTTTGATAATTCAAAGTATGACATATTTGAATAAATTGGACTTCTGTCCTTACTACCAGAAACATGAATCTATTCACCCACTAGTGTAACTAAACTATTTTTCATGGTATTATCTTCATCATGTTTATCTGTATATAATGTAAAACCATTAATTACATAACCACTGTAAGATAATACATACACAATTGGTCCAGCCGCTAGCCATCGATGTCGTTTAGAAATTTAACTCGGATTTTCATCAAACTGCTTAAAAATTTGGTCCTGAAACCATCATATAAACTGATTATTATGTGTATTTGGTAACCATTTTTCAAGCATTTATGGATTCAACTAACAATAAATTTCTTTGTGAGATTCAATATATAGAGGAACCTCCCAACTTTTATGCAAAACAAACAGATGGGCGTGCTCCCAATCTCTAATACTGATTGTCACAACTTCTCTTCCCAAAATTCCCTCACCCTCAATGCGTCTAGTGTGATGATATTTCGAGAGTCTAATTCTTTTCAAATCAGATAGGTATTCGGTACAAAATTTAATTGAATCCTCAACAATATATCTCTCCACTATACAACCCTCTGGCCGACTTTGATTTTTGACATACCCTTTCAAAATATTCATATACAGTTCAACAAGATACATCCATCTATAGTGCACAGGACCACAAAGTCAAATCTCTCTCACCAAGTGAATCATCAAATGAACCATCAGATCAAAGAATGTTGGCGGGAAGAACATTTCTAACTCACATAATATGATGACAATTTATTTTTCCATAACTAGTAATTTCACCGGGTCTAATACTTTTCTACATATAGCTTTGAAAAAGAAACAAAATTTGGTTAATGTATGACGAACATTCTTGGAAAAAATGCAACGTAAAGATATTGGAATTAGATCATGCATCAAAACATGGAAATCATGTGATTTCAAACCTTTTAACTTCAAATCATTCATTGACACAATGTTCTTGATATTTGATGAATATACCTCTAGTACCTTTATATCATTGAAGAAGTTGGAAAACTGATATCTCTCCTCCCTAGAAAGAGTATAAGAAGTTGGAGGAAGAAACATTAGATTTTCACCCTTCACGGGAGCCAACTCATCTCATATTCCCATGTCAACCATGTCCAACATTGCCTTAATCCCATCTTTTGTTTTGCGAGGGGCATTTAGCAACGTTCTGATAATAGTGTCACATACATTTTTTTCCACCTGCATCAAATCAAGAAAATGTCTGACGTACAAACAATTTCAGTATGGTAATTCAAAAAAAACTCATCTCTTTTTCCAACCGATTTTACTAAGTTTTTTTGAAAGTGATTTACCAAAAACAGTGCTCAGATGTTTTACATTCTCAAACAGCTGATCACCTGTTACTAGAGACGGTGCTGTGTGTTTTTCTGAACATCCATTGAATGATGACGTATAAGAACAGTACTTATGCCAATGAGGTAGAAATCTACGATGTCCTAGAAACACAGATTTCGATGAATGTTTCAACCTAATTCATTCCGTATCTTCTTCACACATGGGACACCCTTGAGTTACTTTAATGCTATAGCCTGACAAATTTCCATAAGAAGGGAAATAATTTATTGTCCCATACAACATCTCTATCAATGTTAAGTATTCAATTTTATAAGCATCATACAACATAACACCTGAATCCTACAATAACTTCAAATCCTTGATCAAAGGATCCAGATAAACATCAATATCGTTACTTGATTGTTTTAGTCCTAATATAAGAATAGATAACATGATGAATTTCTACTTCATGCATAACCAGGGTGGAAAGTTATAATTTACCAACATAACAGGCCATGTACTATGAGTTTTGGTTTGAAAACCAAAAGGATTCACTCCATCTGTAGATAACACAAGAAAATGTTTTCTCGGCTCTTTTCCAAATTCAGGATAATCATGGTCAATTTTCTTTCATTGAAAAGAGGCTTCCAGATGTTGTCATTTACCATCTTTATTTATTTTATCTGCATTCCATGACATTTATCTTGCAGTTTCTTCACTTCCATATAGATTCCTAAACCTTGTAATGATTGGAAAGTACAATACAACTTTCGTAGGATTGGATTTATCTTTCTTGTATCTAGAAGCACCATAGTTTGGGCATTCTGTAAGTGATTTTTTCTAATTTCGAAACAATATAAAGTCTTTCGGGTATGCATGTATTCTTTTAGAAATCATACCCATCGAGCATAGCATTCGTCTAGCTTCATATGTCCGACTTGGAATCTCATTATCTTCCGGGAGCATGACATTCAAGAGATAAAGTAGTTCCTTAAAACTGAAATCACTCAATCTATTGCCTGATTTCAATTTATACAAATTTAGTACAGCTGAAAATGTTGTATTCGTAGTTCAACCGACATATAATGGCATCTTTTCACAAATCCTTAACTTCTCAAACAATTTTGGGAAATCATGGAGTTCATCTTAAACTGTCTTTTTCATTTCTTCAATACGATCTTCATCATCATTAACATATGTAATCACATCCTCCACACGGTCTTCTTCATTATCCATGTTTTTATTCATATCTGATGATCCATAAAACAATGTTTTATCCCAGCCAGTAGCTACATTCGTGTGTTCTCTGTGTTTATTTCAACATTTATAACTCCGATCTATTCCGTGACATATCAAACGTTCTTCTAACTCCTCTGGAGTAAGTAGTCTAGAATAACAACAATGTAAACACGAACAAAGGATTTGAGAAGGATCATTTCTGTGATCCTTTGAAAACGTGATGAACTCATTCACTCTGTTATCATACTCTATTGTCAAGCGATTAGAATCCATCCAATCCTTATTCATCTTCATCCTATTTGAATCGAAAATATTAGTATTTATGGTTCAAGTACCCAAAACAAGACTTCCAAATACAGTAGAAGAGAACCACATCGTTATAAAAATAGAGATTAATAGATCCTAACCATTAGTATCTATTAATCTTCATTAAATATAATTACTTAAGATTCATTATAGTCTCCTTAAATCACCCCAGACCAAACACAAGAATAATCAAGAATGATACATCTACCACTCCTAGGTCTCTTCCACACATTCAATATCATCATGACTAAATACCCATATATCCACACATACACATGTCACAAACACATAAAAACCCATATCCACATCAGAAACAAAGTACCAATATGGATTTAAATTAGGTTACTCGACTCAAGTGGTGGTGAGTAAGAAATAATAAGAAAATATAATAATTATATAGTCACGAATAAATCTCAAATTGGTGTTAATTATCCAATAAACCCAAGGAATCATTCTATCTATCATAATACTCTGAAGGAGCCCTTATTAGACAGTAGTCCCAGGTGGTGAAGGTTCCTGAGGAGGAAGGGGTGAACACACACATATCGGGGTCCGAGGTCAGGTCACTAAGGTTGATGGTGGCCCGATACTCCAACAAGGGTTCATTCCATATTTCACAAACCATGTCCTGGTACCCAAGGATTTTAACCCACTACTGGTGGAAGTGAAACCATTCTTGATGATCATGCTGAGAACAAATGGAAACCCAGATGGGGGAGTGAATCAAAAGACATCAAGAAAGATGAAAAAACATGGAATTTGAGAATAGTTTAGTGGCTTTAATGTTGGCTAGAAACCTATCAAATAGACTCCACAAGCGGTGATGGCCCTTGAAGTTGTTGCACCAGGTGAAATTTTCACCTGAGAAGCTGAGATCAATGAGGCCCTTCCCAGCCATGAACTGAACAAACTCCATGATGTCCTTCCTCGGGAATGAGCATATACCTTTCCTTTCCCTTAGGTTATAAATGACATTAAAGTCACCCCCAACCAAAAATGGATGGTGGCCGGGATTGAAGGTAGTCTGTTCACTCCAATGAGATTCCCTTTGAAGAGGTTCATAGATTCCAAAAACAAAAGTCACAAGGAAGGAGGTGTCACCGTTGGACACCTTGGTAGTGATGAATTGATTTCAATCTTGAACACTCTCAACAAAATAATTATTGTGCCAAAATACCCATTTGTGTCTGTTGGAGGGATTAGAGTGTAGAAATCCATGCAACTTAATCTTCTAGGATAATTCTATGATTATTATAGGGTTTTTTGTGTTATTTGTCAACATCAAAAATGACATTATTCTTTTTTATTTCTATAGTGAGGAAGTTCGATTTAACATGGGCACTATGACCATGAGAATTACATATGGAGATAATAATGATGGGTAGGACATGGCTCTAGCATTGGATCTAGAGCTGGTAGCATTATTGAAGTGGGAGGATGATCTCTCCTTGAGGTCTCTTGATTTTGAACATGTTCATAATCCCTTCTGGTTGGTAAGCTTCATATGAGTGGGAGATGAGGATCCAAAGGAGAAGGGGAAGGATGGGTAATGAAACATGGGGGCTGGTGAGGGAGTTATCTCTCGATCAATAAGTATTTGGATCTAGATGACAGACTCAGAGCCAAGGGAGATAGAATAAACACTGCTAGAAAGGGGCTTGGCCACTACAGAGAAGTAGTTGGTAACCTCAGCAAGGAAAAGGACAGAGATGGAGGTAGGGGTGGAAAGTCTAGCTAGAAATCTTGGTGGTATGGGAATCATTCCATACAAGTTCACTTCCAGACAATGTAACATAGATAGCATGAAAGAAAGAAGGGGGGGACCCCTCGAAGAAAATAGGGTTCAAGCATTGGATGGCCTAGAAATGCATCAGAACCTGGTGGTGTTTTCCTTAATGAATAAGGTTATCCTTCATTCCTTACATTATGGTGACATGGTGTTGGATCTAATGGAATCGCTGATACCTAGGAGGAATCTAGTGTAACTCTAATGCAAGTGTGGATGACCTTAAATTTTTCAAAAACTTCACTTTGATAGTGTAAACTCATTGATCACCATTGATGATGATCATATCAATCTTTCTATCAATCATTATTCTTGCATGACATGCCAAAAATTCTGGGACACACCCCCTTTGGTCCATGAATCCTGAACATAAACCTTTTTCATATTCTATCAATATTTCACATGGTGTACGGACTCTATGGATGGAATATTCACCTCACCCTCACTATATGTTCTAGTTTCATGATATGAAACTATGTGACATTATGGTAAAATATATTCAACCTTAAAATACATTATCATAATCCTAATCACAAGATATTATAATGTGTGTCCAATTTTCTCATTGCATGAAGTTAAAAAACATGGATCATGTCCCTATTGTATGATATAACACTTTGAAATTAATTTATCCTTCAACCGAGAGGGATTCCTCTTTCTGATGCTGATCACTTACCGCACCATGTTTAAGAACTAAATAAGGATCGATTCCCATTTAATATCATGGGATATCAAGAGACTGAAAAATTATATATCATTGGCTCAGCTCACTCATTGAACTACCTTAACACTTCCATCAATGAAAAAAAGTTTTTCTCTCACTCACAGATGCACTCCATCTATTAAAAAATTTCATTCAATCTATTAAAAAACAAAACATTGTGGTCACCCATTTTTCAAAATATATATTTCATTTTTTATAAATGAGAAATTTCACAAGGAATTATATTTTCCTAACTTAATCTACTTTTATAAAAAGAACAACACACATATTAAGAAATCCCTTTTAAAGAAAATAATCCCATGTCAAACATTCCCCAAAGATTCCACATTTTTGTTTATTATAAAAAAACTATACTAATAGAAAATCCTGGAATAATGGAGTAATGATAAAAGAAAAAGTAAAATTAAAAATTACTAACTCAATTTAGATGTCAAATTGAGTTAAATTATGATAGAAAAGATGTTATCCCAATAGAGTTTTATAGGGATCATCTTCAGTATACACTTTCAAATATACGTAGTGATTGAATTCAACCTTATGTGAGCTGAATATAATCTACCCTAGTTGTGAATGGAATGTGAACATAAAAAATTCGTATAAATAATATTTACATCTCCTAAATATATGGGGAATGGGAGAATAATAATAGGTGAAAACTTATAAACCCATGGAAATGATTACAACCGTTGTAAATCATCCTCAGATTAAACCAATGAATAAAATAAAACATGACCATGGGATTAAATATTTGATTACTCCCTCAATATGTTACCTGGGTTAGTTATTCCTAATTAATAATGTAAAAGTTTATAATAGAGAATGAAGAATGAAAGAAATAGATGGTATTTCAATAAGAATAATTACATATTTTAAAATTGGAATATTAAATTACATGAGAATGAAATGAAATGAAATAAAAATGTAAAACATAATGTATCAGTAACCCTACCAAGAAGTGAAATTGAATATATTTTTGAACCGATCTCCTATAATTAGACATTTCTCTGTATATATAGGGATTCCAAATGTTTCAGATGTCATAAATGGTTTTTTTTGCAGCTCTTATCATCAAAGGTTTATATGACATTATTTACATTAAGGGATATCAATTTTTGGATCATTAGGGAATTCCAGGACTTGAATAGTAGTCCCAATGGGTAATTTTATGGGGAAGAACATTTTCCAAAATCTGTTTCATTATAAAATTTTTTATCTAGAGTAGAACCCATTTTATTACTCCCAAATATAAGGTCTCTCATGTACCAACTACCAAACATAAAGAAAAGTATTCATCACAATCATCAATAGTAAAATCCAAAAATAAAAATAAAGAATTCATACTATGATAATCCACTACATGGGGGTTCATAGATTTCTATGACTATGCAAAGCGAAGCATGAAGGGCGGCTGCGGTCCGGCCTGCGAAGCTCAGTGGGTGGTGGAGGACTGGCAACACGAATCTTGAGGGCGGTGGATGTTTGGCAACGCGAAGCTCAGCGGGCGACAGAGGTCTGGAAAACCAAAGCTCAAGGGAGGCAAAGGTACGAAAAAACGAAGCTCATCAGGTGGTGGAGGTCCGGCAACGAGAAACTCTTGGGAAGCGGAAGTCTGACAATGTGATGCTTAGTGGGTAGCGGAGGGGAGTCGCAGGGTTCCAGTATAGCGAGATATTTAGGTCGCGATGACATGAGGGCACTGTGCGACCGACTTTATAAAAAAATGGACAACGTTTTTATCAACACTTTTTTAGTGCTGCTAATGGTCCTATTTTCAGTGCTAAAAAAGCACTGAAAAATCCTTCCTCTATCAGTGCTATCATTTTAACACTGATAAAGGGATTCTTTATTAGTATTTTTTTAGTGCTAATAAAGGTTCTTTTTATCAGCACTATAAAAGCGCTAATAATGGTTACCCTGTATCAGCACTAAAATTATAGCGCTGATAAAGGGAGACATTAACAGAGCTTTTCTAGCACTGATAGAGGGTCTCTTTATTAATGCTAAAAAAGCGCTGATAATGATTTCCTATATCTGCGCTAACAATTTAGCGCTGATACATGGGTTCTTTATCAGCGCATTTATAGCACTAATAAATGGTTTTTTATCCGTGGTTTTTACTTAGCGCTGATATAAGGGGGCGATTCCCTTTCCTGTTTTTATAGTAGTGTTGGCACTATCATTTACTTCTGATAAATTTATTGTGATTTTAAATAACTCTAACAAATATAACTCGGATGGGAGTCATGTTTTCTTGGAATAATGAATGTGGTGATAGATTCATGGAATTAAAATGAGGATTATCCCTGCCCCTTTTATCATAGTACCCAAATGTTGAGAATGTTTCATGGTATTCAATGATAATTTAACAAAGGGATTGAGATATGTGTTATTAAAGATTGAAAATGACATAGCCTATTCCTCAATGTAGCTGAATGTTAATGAAATGAACTACCCAACACATGATCTGTAGTCAGATGAGGAGATCATCACATTGAATATATGCTGTCATCATTTATTTGGAGATAAATTTGAAATATATGTGTATAAAAAACTTCAATTTTATATTCACACGGAAATATATGAATATGAACCTTGTAAGATGGCTATAGCTGATCAAGGAAAATAATTTATCAATCCACTACCATCCGATTAAAGCGAATAAAGTGGAAGAAACTCTATGTTGAAAGAATCCAACAATTTTACCACTGATGATAATTAAGAAGTATTGAATCATCTTAGATTTGAAAACGATGGTCTTAACAATAATAAAGGAAGGAACATCATCAATAATTTCAAAAATTATTGATCAAAAATCACTTTTGTAGATATAAAAGAATGATCAAAGAGATGTATAGGGAATTTAGAAAAAAGTGAAAAAAATATGAAAAGGGAAATCCTCAGAGTTCAATGTTAATAAAGAAGTTGTGAAATTTGGGTCAAGACTATCTATACCATAAAATCACAAGTTAATGTAGTCTATTTTGGATGATTCACATAGCTCAACCTTCTCCATACACCTAGGAAGTGAAAATAAGTATTGATACATTCGAGAACATTTTTGGGGGGACAATATGAAGCAAGAGATCATGGAATATACATCAAGATGTCTTGTATGTGTGAAAGTGAAAGAGGAAATGCTAAAATACATGGGGATGATGAAACTTTTACCCATACTGATATATAAATGAGAAAAAACTCTCATGGACTTTTTTCACTGATCTTCCAAAGACCTTAGGATGAAATAAAGCTATATGGGTTTTGGTGGATCATATTATATATATTTCACACTTAATTACAAATCTATAAGATTTATCACTCAGCCAAATTTCAAGGATATATACTTGATAAGTGGTGAGGATGTTTGTAGAAAAAATATATATTGTATCTGATTGACATATAAGACATATATCAATGTTTCAGAATATTTTCCAATACTCTCTAAATACATAGTTGAACTTCATCATGACATATCACACTCACACGGATGGACAATCTGAGATGAATATCAAGACACTTGAGTACATGTTGATATAATGATAAATTTAAATAAAAGGAGGATGGGATAAACATATTCATTTGGCTGAGTTCTCATACAATAATTGTTTCCACTCAATCATCCAAGTGGATCCCTATGAATCCCTCTATGACAATAGGTGTATAACACCTGTATGTTGGGGTGAATATGGGGAACACAAACTACTGGGTCCTAAAATTGTAAGGGAAATTGTCTAGAAGGTTAAGACATTTCATCAATACATCAAGGCTGATCAGAGCCGACATAAAATCATTGCTAAAAATAATTTATGAGAACTAGAGTTTTATATTTGAGACATGGTATTTATAATCATATCTCTATGGAATATAGTCATGATATTTGGGATGAAGGGAAATATTAGTCATGATACATTGTCTCCTTTGAGATCCTTGATCACATCAAAGCAGTGCCTGACCACTGAGTTTTATGACCTAATTTATCTCATGTACATGATTTATTCCATATATCCATATTAATAATGTTTATACCAGACCCCTCACATGTAATCAATTCTATGGAGGTACCATTGCAGAATAATCTCTCATATGTGGAGGATCCATTGAAGATATTACATCATACATACAATGTTATAAAAAATAACAAAAGTCACCAAGTAAATTTCTGTGGAGAAACCACAAGTAAAAAAAGGAATGTGGGAAATAGTGGATGTAATGAAACAGAGTTACCCTTATCTGTTTTACTCCAGAATATGAAAATTTCAAGGGTGAAATTTTTGAAGGGGTGATGAATTTAATGACCTGAACTATTATTAATAAAATTTCCCTTGTGATTTAATTAAATACATTATTATTTAATATCGTAATATAAATCACATGAACTTATTTGGATTTATTATAACCTATAATATTCAAATGAACATTCTGAATCAATATCATTGATAATATAATTGTAGAACAGTAACGACTTGATTAATATAAATATTGGTTTTTAACAAATCCAATTGACACAGACAAAGGAAGTGATGTCCTTAACAAGTGGTATTATACCCTATGATTCCCATTAATAAGATCTTCTAAGGGAGAAAACATTACTGGTATTTGATCTTTACCAAACAAAATACGATATCCAATAACTTAAGAATGAGATAAACCATTTATAAGACAAGTATAAGCTCATCATGATAATGACCCAAACCATGTTTTCCAAACCACCCCATGAAAGTCAAACCATCTCACACCTAAATCTTAGTGACTTTTTTGTAACACCCCATGATTTCAAAGAAAATTATCACTAAAAAACAATTTAGTAGCTTATAATGCATGCAACACTGACTTGTATTTCCTTGTATGTAAGATTGAGTTTATGCAAAACAACAGATTCACATTATAAGTATTTAAAAGATATATTTATTAATTAAATATTGTAATATGAATTGTAAAAAATAAATTTTAAATTTTATTAATAATGATTTCACATAAATAAAAAATATTTATAATGAAATGTATAGGTTTTGATAATATAAATATATATTTAGGAAAACTAATTTCTTTAAAGAATTCTTTTTTATGTCATTTTTTGAAAAATAATAAAAATAATTTTAAACACTCCTAAAAATTTAATTTGGTAAAATACACTTCGTTTTTGAATTCATAATATCCAAATTGTCTTTGGATAAGTTTTTGGTACTTTTCTGATAACTTTCATATTTTGATGAATAGTGAAAATACAAAATTTTAATTGAGAACAACTTTTTGAATCGAAATAATATAGAGTGATAAATTATATATATGAGTTTTTTTAAAGTATAAATTGATTATATTTTTATTATTGAATATAATTTAGGTCATTGGTTATTTCACATTTAAATTAACCATAAACACGTGTCACTTTTTTGATAGTTTTTACTTTTTAAAAACCAGTTTTTTAGTTTTGAAAACAGAAATTAATATTAATTAATTAAATCAAATAATATGTTTTGAATTATGAAACATTTATTCCATATTTTGAATCATAAGGTCCAAATTTTTTAGTAGGTACCTTTTATATTTTGAAACTATGAATAGTAACATAAGTAATTGTATTTAATTACCATGGTTAAATAGTAAATTAGTTAAATAAGGGTAACAAAAATAATTTTATAATAATATAAAACTACCCAAACACTTGTTATAATTCTATTGTTTGAGATATACTCGACCATGATCATCCTTATTTATAATTTTAGGTATTTAGGGACCACATGGGTGTGACAATGACATGTTATTAGAATTAATTTAATGTAATGAAAATTATAACATAAACATATATCTTTTACTAAATAAATATTAATATAGGGTTATATAAAATACATATATATATATATATATGTAAATATTCACTAGAAATATAAAAATATTTCCTACATCATGGTACTTTTGTTATATTTTTTAAAAATTCGATAAATATATTTATTTAGGACACAATTCTGATGCAGTGATTACCTCATTAATAAAAAATTCAAATAAATGATGTTATAAATATTAAAATAAATGTAATTTGAACATTTTTATGCCATCAAATAATTTTATGTATTAAATTTACATTTTAAATATTATTTAATGCCTTTTTTAAGGAATCATTTTATTATGACATTAACAAAAATCAATCACTAAATAGGGTCAAAATTGACATAAAGAAGTTATTAAAACAAATATAATTTTATTAAATGATATAGAAATCCTAAAAACTAAAGATCAGAAAAAAATGGGATAGTGATAAAAATTCCATAAATGTTCCACATTAGGTTCTATTTTCATTTTATATTAATTATATTTACCATGTAATATAGAAATACAAGAGTACATAGTAATACTTAACATATTTTACAAAGGTTTAAATATAAAAGATAATGTTCATTTTATTACCTAACCATGTATAAAACCTATTGGATGAGAGTATTTAGACCCATAATAATCTTATAATCTTAATAAATCAATTTGGTGCTATTATAATAATAATATAATTTTATAATAAATTAATATTTCGAGCTCTTCTTAAAGTGCCCCTCACCTCTCTTATAAAAGGGATCCCCCCTTTCTCTTTAATTGGCACCACAAAAGACTTTTATCATGGAAAAACCCTTCCAAAATATTCTACCAAATTCCATAAATTTATATTAGAGGATTTTTTTTTGCAGAAAGGCAACTGAAATAGTTATTTTGAGCAAATAAAAAGGAGGCACTCGAAGAAGAGTTAATCGTTTTATCCCATAATTTATAGTTCATTTATTCTTCTACTTCATATTACTAAGTCCTTACTTCATAATAAAATAATAACTACAAAATATACTATATGATGAGATATTTTATAGATTATGGTACAACCATATTCCTCTTTTTACTCATCCTATGAAAAAACAATACCAACATGTTGCTGTACGTACGACATACCATCTCTATGTTGTGGTGTAAATTGTTTTTCATGTACATATTATTTATATGGGTATAAATATGAATCTGATGGATTTAAATAATAAATACAACAAGATATTTTTTAGGTACAATTCATATTGAATTAAATTCCATACCATTTAATCATTAAAGGAATGATATTTTTTCTTGTGCGTACATACGACCTTCCCTCTCCACAACACGATGAGATTCATTATCCACTTTAACTATCCATGAACGATTATAAAAAAAATATTATTCACAATTATGAAATATAAGAAATAATAAGTCTAATGTAATGATATATATATATATATATATATAATATTGTACATATATTTCATTCAATTACTTCTATTCAATGTTATAAGAAAATAGAAACAACGCTCATGCATATGTACGACCCACCATCTCCTTGAATGGTTTATTACATTTTATATATATATTTATAATATATATTTATATTAGTAATATATATGATATATAAATCATATTATACATCCATGAATTAATTAAATCATTATCTATTTCATATGATCATGAATAAAAAGTCAAAACACATACGATAAACAAAGCGATATAACTCGAGATGGTCCATTAACATGGAGTTGTTAATAAATGGGAAAAATAAAACTATAAAAGAATCATATATGATATCATAATAATAATAATAATAATAATTATTATTATTATATAAGTTAATAACATGTTTAAAAATAGTATACATGAGTTTTGGAGTCGTATGGAGAGTATGATACATAAGGTTTGGGTTAATTCCTTAATCTCATTTTTATCAGAGATTGTTTATGTTTAAGTATTTATTGGGACTTATTTTTATTCCATGTACATATTTAATAGAAAT
Organism: Viscum album; assembly: GCA_963277665.1. Lineage (NCBI taxonomy): Eukaryota > Viridiplantae > Streptophyta > Magnoliopsida > Santalales > Viscaceae > Viscum > Viscum album. Next base: position 491,757,607 of record OY728120.1, read on the forward strand.
GTTTCAAAATGATTATTTAATAGTTTTATGTAAGGGAATCATTAACTAAATCATCATTTTAAATGTTTTAAAATTTTATTTTTATAAATATATTTAATTAATGTCCCTTTCTTTCAAAAGGGGTTTAAGGATATATTAATATGGTCATGATTTTTTAAAAATGATATTTCCTTTAAAAATATTCAAAGAGGTATAGGAAACATTGATTAAAAAATCTATTTTAAATGACATCCATTATAAATTGTGTGAATTTAAGATGTTTGAAAGTAAAAGGTGTATTTTTTCAAAGAGTTTTAATGAATTTGTTAAATTATTTTCATCAATGTCAAAATCCATTGTTGGATTTTATGATTTTATAAAGTATATTAATAATGATAAATTTTATGATATGGTATTGAAGGTTTTGAGATATGTTTTACTATGGATGTTCTATTTTTTACCATTTATGGTTTTTAGTTAATGTATTAACCTTTCGTATGCCAGTTTTAAATCGAATGTTTATGTTATGTTTCACCCTTCTAATATGATGAATGATTTGGACTTAGTAGGTGGTGGGAGACACCTTCTACTGGCCCTAGATAAATCAGTAGGTTTCATGAGACAAATTAATGTCTTGGCACATGACCTTGATAGAATATTTGTGAATGGTCTTGGAACAAGACCTAGACATAGTAGTTATTATGTCCGAAATTACACATTTCATCGTTGTGAAATTAGTTATTACATGTGATTATTAGAATATTAAAATATCCATGTGGTTGTTTATATTGTTTTATTTGTCTTATTTTTACCATAATAGTTTAATGTTTCATGTTTAATAGGATTATACTTTTTTTATAGATCTTTCTTTAAAATGTTCTGGCTTCTGCTGAATTATTTAGCCTTACTGAGAGGCTGAGCTCACCCCCTTATTATGTTTTATTTTCCTTGGATTACAAGAAGTGTATAATGATTGATATACAAGGTTATGATAAGAGAATAATGGATTTATCATAGGATTATTTATGATGAGTTTTATGTTTGAAAGTTTAATGTTACGTTCATATATGTAATCTATTTTCCATGATTGTTAAAATGATCGGTCCTTCAGGACTTGATTCTTTGTAATTATGCCAATATATTAAAATAATTCACCGGATTAGGGTAACTAGGGTTAGGGAATCAGATTTGGTATTAGAGGAAGTTTATCAATAACCTTAAAAATATATTTACAAATCTTATATTATGTTTCATAACCCTAAGATAAGATTCGAGGATTAGTATAGAAGAACGCCCTAGAATTTTGGTGAAGTAGGGTTTACATGGATATTTCAAGTAGTATATCCCTGTATAGATACTACATGTGGACATGGTTCTAGAACAGTTGTACCATGGGTGAAATCTCCAATAAGGTGTTCTGAGATTGACTCGAGGTAACCTGGTACACGACAAATGGCCTTACTACACACATGGTTTGACACTCATAGGGAATATGCTTAAGTTAATTCATATTTTATTTATAAACCATTATGAAGGATTTATTCATAAATATGACATCAAAGGAACCATATTTATGATTATGGATTAGATTTACTAGTTTGGAATTATATATTGGGATTTATAACCTAATCAAGTTTTTTCCCTTTAATTGAAATGGTTCATAGTGGAAGAAATGGAAATTGTATCAACGCACGTAATCCATGTAGTGATTTCCCACCTATGAAAGATAAGGATAGTGGAGCTGGTGAAAAAACTTGTACTGAATAGCTTATAACCACACTGGGACATCTGACTCAAGTTATGAATAATAACATTACCCATATAGATAATACTGACCAACAATGCAGATGATCAATGTTAGGCCACCTTGGGAGACAAAAACCTCCAACATTCACTTGGACTACAAATCCTTTATTAGCTAAGTAGTGGATAAGTTCCTTAGAAAAAATATTTCGTTCTTTGGAGAGTAACGAGTGGGAAAAAGTTGTTATGATAGTCTATCATTTTTAGGATATGGAGATCAATGGTGGTCACAAATTCAAAACACAAATGAGGTTGAAGACATGGGAAATATGGAATGTAAGGAGTTTAAAGAACATTTTCTTGAGAAATAATTTCCTCATGTATAGTAATATGATATAGAAAGATTATTTATGAGCCTCATGTAAAAAAATGATGAGAATTTTGCAAATTATGAGGCTAAATTCACAAGGTTTGATAGGTAGGATATAGACAACATACATAACCCAAGAAGTAAGATTGATTGATTCTTTGATTGGTTAAAAACTTTTCTATCACTGAAAATAGTCTCAAAATATTTCTCATCGTACAAACATATATCCTCGTGTTCTATCAAGATAGAAAATGAATTTTTTATATCTTATGTCATTAAAGTAAATCAATAGAATATTAGAATTTTAGATCAAGTGATTGAAAAAGTAATAAAGGGAAAGAATGATTTTTCCCATATGTGATAATTGTGGGAAGAAACACCCTGGTACATGTCTAAAAGGAAATGGAGTTGGATAAAAATATAGAGTAAAAGGAAACTAGGCTAGTGATTGAAAGGGAAATAAAGAAGCTGTATAATGTTATGATTATAAATATATAGGACATTATGCAAACGATTGTGAAAAGAATCAAGAAAATATAGCTCAGAAAAATCAAATGGATCAAGGTCAAGATTATGTTGTTTCTATAGTCGAAGTGGAATAATTAATGTATTGTGTTTTTTTGGAATCAAGAATTATATTATTGTTATATGAAAAATGTGATATAAACAATTATTTTACTAGAATACTTTTTTTCCTTTTGGTTTTAAGATGATGTAGGTAATAATATTTTTATTATGTGTCAATAATAGAAACAATATATTTTTTGGGGAATCTAATGTTGGAATTGATAAAGAAAATTTAGATTCCTTTTAGAGAGAGTTTGTACAGAAGTATTTTTGATAAGTCTAATGGATGAAATGAGTTAAGTTGAACACTTGATATTTTTTTGAGGTTAAAGTATGATTTATTGGATACTTTGACCTAACCTTTTGGTTTTAAATAAACATTTAGAGAATTAAGTGAATTCTTGTGGATCTTATGAATTATCAAACACGCTCCAGGCCTAAAAAAATCATTTTTGAGCATTCATTCCCTAGTGTAAGGGATGAAGTGAAAATAGATCGAAGCACAACCAAATGATGAGATTATGATTATGATAGGTATTGAAATAATGTATGTTTTCTTGAGTTCATATCTTGATAGCAAATTAATCCCACCTCTCCAAAAGAATTTATCTAAAAAACATGTTATTTTAATACCTTATGTTTTATTTAATCTATCATATTTTAAATCATCATATATATTGGGCCTTGAGTACCTCAATTATCAATTTATTGTTCACCTATTTCTAATTGATGACCTCAATTAATCCCTATAAATATTTAGGTTTTTCCTCCAATTATTTGTCTTTAATGGCCACCAATCGTCTCCTATTCAAAGTCATCATTTTGTGGTGGATTTTTTCGTTTACCATTCCCTCTTATTAAGATTAAATTTTATTAATTCTATTTCTTATGTGGTTTTTCCACAAATGTATTTCCTATTTTCAACATATTATATTCGAAGAAAAATTTCAATTTGCGAGGATGATGTTTATTGAATGAAAGGAGAATGTAACGCCCCTTGATTTCATAGTACATTATCTCTTAAAAATAATTTAATATCTTATATTTCACAGAGCACTGACTAGGATTGCGTTATATGAAAGATTGAGTTTCTGTGAAACAACTAATTAGTATTATAATTATTTAAACAATATATTTATTAATTAAATATTGTAATATGAATAGTAGAAAATAAATTTTAAATTTTAATAATATATTTTTCACATAAATAAAAAAAATTTATAATGAAATGTATATGATTTGTTAAAATAGGTATATATTTAGAAAAATATATTTTCTTAAAAGAACTTATTTTTATGTCCTTTTTTGAACAATAATAAAATTAATTTTGGACAATCCAAAAATTTTAATTTGGTAAAATATACATCATTTTTAAATTCATAATATCAAAATTAGCTTAGGATAAAATATTGGGATTTTTCTGATAACATTCATATTTTGATGAATAGTGAAAATACTAAATTTTGGTTGAATTTTTTTTTAATAGAAATAATTTATGGTGTTAAATTATAAATTTTAGTTGTTTTAAAGAATAATTAGATTATATATTTTATCTTTTAATATAATTTAGTCTGTTTGAAGTTATTTCACACATAAATTGGAGATAAACACATGTCAATCTTTTGATGGTCCTTACTTCTTTAAAACCCAATTTTTAGTTTTGACAATGTGAATTAATTTTAATTTAATAACTGAATATTATGTGTTTTTAATTTGTAAAAATTAATTCCATATTTTGAATCAGAAGGTCCAACTTGTGTCAATATATACCTTTTATTTTTGGACATTATGAATAGCAACTTTTGTAATTATTTTTATTTTTCCGGGTTAAAGGATAAATTAGCTAAATAAGGGTAAAAAAATAATATTATAATAATATAAAACTACTCCAATACATGTCATATTCCGATTTCATGAGATATATTCGACCATGATCATCCTTAAGCCGAAATTGTGGCATTTGGTTACCACATTGGTGTGATAATGACATGTTATATGAATTAATTTAAAGTAATGATAATTATAACCTAAAAATATATCCTTTAGTAATTAGATTTTAATATATGGTTATATAAATGCCTTATATATATTTAAATTGTCATTAGAAATCTAAAATGATTTCTTACATCATGGTATTTTATTTATAATTTTATGATAATATATATGTATATATAACTACTATGACGCAATGATTACCTCATTAATTAAATATTCAAATAAATGAAGTTATAAATATTGAAATAAATGTAATTTGAATATTTTTATTATGTACACATATGTTCCGAAATAAATTGATTATTAGGGATGATTTAATTCATTTTTTAGAAGGATTAATTTTTTATGACTTAAAAAATAAATTACTAATTATTGTCAAAATTATCATTAATGAGTCTTTAAAATAAATACTATTTTATTAAATGGTATAAAAATTCTAAAAATATGATGAACAATTAAAAAAATTGGATAGTGATATAAATTTCATAAACGATCCACATTAGGTTCTCATGGATTTTTTTATAATGATATTAACCATGTAGTAAAAAAAATACACAAGGACATGGTAAGAGTTAACTTATTTTACAAAGGGTTAAATCAAAAGGATAAAGTAAATTTAATGAAATAAAAATATCCAAAATATATTTTATGAGATGGTTTAGACCCATACTCATATTATACCCTAAATAAATGAATTCATAGATATTATAATCAGAAAATCTCTTTATAATAAATTAAAATTACAATCCTTTCCTAAAGTTCCCCTTACCTCTCTTATAAAAGGGATCTTACATCTATCTTTAATGTAGACCTCCAAAGCTATTTGGCTTAGACAAACCCTGCTTAAAGTTCCTCCCAAGTTCCGTAACATAATATTATAGAAAAACCATGGTCATAAAGACAACATAATGATTCCTTTTGTGCTAATAAAATAGATACACCTGAATAAGTGGTAATCATTTTGTCCCTTCTTTCAAAGTTCATTTTTCTTATAATTCCTCTTACTAAGTTGTTGAAATTATAAAATAATAACTCTATCATATCATATATGATGCTATTTTTAAAATATTATTGTAAACTCATATTCCTCTTTTTACCTATCCTATTCAAAACTATACAACCATGTGTGCGTACGTACGGCTTACAGTCTCCATGTTGTGGTGTAAATTGTTTTTCTTGCACACATTATTTCTATGGGTATAAAGATGAATATAATGGATATAAATAATAAATATAACATTATATTGATTGTTTAAAATGAAAATTCTATTCAATTCCATACCATTTAATCATTAATGGAATGATATCGTCGCTCGTGCGTACGTATGACCCACCGTCTCCAAGACGTGTTGAGATTCATTCTCCACTTTAGCCATACAAGAATGATTATAAAAAAATATATTATTCATAATTATGAATTATATGAAATATTATGTCTAATTTAAGTATATATATATATGTACAAATATTTCATTCACTTACTTCCATTCAATATGATAAGAAAAAGAAAAATAACGTTCATGCGTACGTACGATCTACTGTCTCCATGAACTGTGTATTCCGTTTTATATATCTATCTATAATATATATTTATATTAAGAAAATATATGATATATAATTCATATTATACATTCTAGAAGTATGTAAATCATGATATATGTAATATAATCAAGAATAACTATCTATCTATAATATATATTTATATTAAGAAAATATATGATATATAATTCATATTATACATTCTAGAAGTATGTAAATCATGATATATGTAATATAATCAAGAATTACAAGTAAAAACATGTACGATAAACAAAGCCATATTACACGAAATGTTGAATTAAGAAGGAGTTTTTAATAAATATGTAATATAAATCCATAAATAATAATATATGATATCATAAATATTATCATGATTCTTATGCAATTTAATAATATGTTTTAAAAAATTATATTGGAGTTTCAGAGTCGTATGGAGATTATCAGACTTAATGAAGGGGTTAATCCTCAATCTCATTTTTATCCGAGATAGTTTATGTGTAATTATTTACTGGGACATATTTATTATCCATGAACATATTCAAAAAAATGTTTTCAAAAGGAATCGTTTGATGTTTTATGGAAGGGAATCAATTAATATATCATCATTATAAATGTTTAAAGATTTATTCTTCTAAATCTATTTAATTAATTTCAATGTATTTAAGAATTGTTTGAAGGATTTATTTATATTGACATGATTGTTTTAAAATGTTAATTCCTTTCAAAATATTCTAAGTGGTATGGGACTCATTGTTTTAAAAATCTTTTTTAAATAATTTCCTTTATAAATTGTAATATATTTAAATGTTTTAAAGTAAAAGGGATAGTTTCCTCAAATAGTTTTAATTAATTTATTAACATATTTTCATCTATGTCCACAACCATTGTATGATTTTATGCTTGTTTGATGTTGATTTATTATGATACAATTTTTCATATTGTATTGAAGGTTTTGTGACATATTTGAATATAGATGTTCTATTTTTATACCATTCATGGTTTTTGGTTAAAGTATTAACATTTTTTTTCATAATTTTATTATGATTTTTTATGTTATGTTTCAACCTTTTCATATGATGAATGTATTAGACATAGTAAGTGATGGGATTGACCCGCTACATCCCCTCGATGCATACGTAGGTCTCATGAGAAAAACTAAGGTCTTTGAACCAGGCCTTTATAGAATATTTGTGAATGGTCTTGGCACAAGGCCTCGACATAGTAGTTTTTATGTCTGGAAGTATGTATTCCATCGATAAGAAATTAGTTATTAGATGTGATTATTTGACTAGTAGAATATACCTGTGCGTGTTTATATAGTACTTTTTGACTTATTTATAGTATATTATTTTCATTTTTTATTTTTAAAAGCTTGATGTTTTTATTATACATCTAACCTTAAAAGTATATAGCTTCTGCTGAATTATTTTCCGTTACAGAGCATCAGATCTCACCCCTTTCTTATGTTTTATTTTATCAGGATTCAATGAATTATATTAGGATTGATATGCATGGTTAAGATAGGGTAATAATGGAGTTATAAAGGATTATTTATATTTTTTGTTATGTTAGAATGTGTAATATAACGTTTTGGTATGTAATATATTTTCTAAGACTGCTAAACTGATCGGTCCTTCAGGGCTTGATTCCTTGTAATCATGACAATTTATTAAAATAATCCACCATCTCTGAGTATCTGGGGTCAGAGCGTTAAAATTTTATGGTTTATTAATGTTATATTTATAAATAACAAAATTATATTTGTATGTCCATTATTTTTTATAGAATAATAAATATATTTTCTTACTTTATAAATAATTTTTATTTTGATATAATAAAATAGAAATAGTATTTTAGGGTAATATTAAAATACTATTAAGGAATTTATTTTGATGAATTAATGGAATTTTTAAGTAAATAATATTTTCAGAAAATATTTTATTAAGTAATTCTAATTAAATATAAATAATCTTATAATTTCCATAAATTCAAAGGTATTTTTTATATGGAATTTGAAAACTATTTCTGTCAAAAAACCTATAATTTCTTAATAAATGTTGATTTTTAATTTAAAAGTGTAAATATAAATATTTATAAATTTATTATTATAAAATTAGTATTTTTTGGGAATTAATATGTGTAAATAATCCAATGGTTAATTTTTCATAATTTTATGAGATTGTTGTATTTTCGTGTAAAAATTAAATACCGTATAAATATATGTTGTACATAATGACATAATAATAAACCAAAAGTGATGTAATAAATACTATAAAGTGTATCTACAAAAAAGATTACTTTTTCCAATTAAAATAATAGTATTTTATGTTTATTTTATTTATTTTATAAAGCCTCTATGAATCATTCAAAACCATTAATATATTTTAAGGATTAAAAACCATTTCCTTAAGAGTATGACTCACTTACACATAATAAAGGTTATTATTTTATTGGGTTATGACCATGGAATTATTAAATAACAAAAAACACTCCCATTTTGTATAAAACATGGACAAAAAACATGACATGGTTTGTGGTTTTGGTAATTTTTGTATATAGAGTCAAAAACCCAAGTTTGAGAAATGATAAAGACTTCCCCACTCATTTATTATAAAAACCAATATATTATCCCATTTCACATCACTAAAAATAATTTTATCACATCCTCAATTTTACCTCACTTCTCTTGAGTCATCCCATGGTTCCCTCGAGATCTCAAAAAGCTCCTCCCATGATTTTGGAGTCTCACACTCAAGTAAGCTATCCTCACCCTCTCTCCTTTCTTCAAATTTCATTATTAACTTATGACTTATATTTCCAATTAATAATGATCAGATATGTTTTTACATGTACCTATTACTTCCCATTTAATTTTCTAATGATTATGTAACCCTTTATCTCTTATCAACCCATTTTATTAATATTTTGTGATGCCTTTAGGCCCAAAAAATTTATCTACAGTATTGCATTCCATAACAGTTGTTTAGTGAATACCATACCCATTTCCTATCATTGGTGTTCACATTTATACACATATACATCTTTGAACTGAGACTTACATGTATTAATTCCACACTCATTTATCATGGAATATAATATAATGATGGATGAATCCATATTGTATGATCTATATGGAACACTTAATAATTAGAATGAAATTAATGTGATAGGTGAGGCCATAATTTTATATTATTCTAATGCATTGGGTAATGCTTAGTCTCATGAGATGTCATGTAGTGAATTGGAGATATCCTGATTCCTTTAGGGGAAATTTAACATCATTATTTCTATTAATTTATCCGGGATTTATGTTTATGATGAAGTGTTTTAAGTTGTTACCACATTTCCCATGTTTTCTTTATTTTTATCTTAAAATATCATGTCTCATTGGTCATGGCTATGATTCTATATCCTTTAATTTCCTACTAATTTGACTATTGTCTTAATTTTATTACCTAATTAAATTCTTATTCCCTTTGTGTTTTTTATTGGTCACCCTTTTCTTATATATGTCTCCATGTTATCCTGTGTAGTTTAAAAATACATGGAATTATAGAATCATGATAATAAATATTTCAATAATGTGGTTTTATCCCATGTTCGTGATGTAATGCTATGTATCTAATTCCCAAAGATGCTAGAAATCTCACTATTCGAAGATGCATTATGTGTAATATTATGTAATAAATCATGAATTAATGTGTAATAGTGATAAGGGTTGTTATATATATATATCATATATGATCAACATATAACATTTCATCACAAATTTCTTAATAATTCCTTATTAAATAGACTATTCTAAGTGCTATCTATTTTTTTATTAGTGATAACATTGATTCGGAAGTTTCAGTCCTTTTTTTCATAGACCATGGTTGCATAATCTTTAAAATTATATTAATTATTTTAAAATTTTGTTCATTATTTTAAAATTATATATATTTCTTCATATTCATATTTATATTCACCCCTAAATTTTATAGTTATAAAAAATATTTACAACGTTCTTGGAGATGATAGGTCATATGTAAATAGGAACCCAATTTTTACAATTCAGTTGATTAAAAAACCAAATGAAAAAAACAATTTATATTTCTAGAATCATTATTATATCATATATATATATATATATTTTATTTTCATTAGAAATATCTTTATAACCTTCCATGTAATGTGGAAATGAATAAATAATCACATCGCTTCATCGAGTTGGAAGGCCACACCTATGCAGAAGTGACATTATTGTTTTCCAATAGATTTGACGGTAACAAGGTATATATGATATTATAAATCCAGAAGAATAATTTTGGAATTTAATTAATATGTAACCATTAAATGCATCATAATAACCATCCTTGAGAGATGGTGGTGGAAAATGAATTGTATGACTACGTGGAGGTAGTAGTCCACACATATTCTTTAGTAATAAAATCACATCATATTTTATGTAAAATAGGGTGGATAATGGTAGTTAAATAATCATTATAACATATAATAATATTTAGTTTATACAAGTTATTATTTTATTATGAATTCTATAGATATAAAGAAGCAAGAAGAAGAAATAAATTGATAGAAATCAGGTGGGAAAATTATATATACTTCAGTAGGCCTCCATTAGATCAAATCGTAAGGACCATTGTAATGATTTTTCATTAAAGAAATAACATAAAATTAATTTATAAATAATTTTATATAATAATTAGTAAGGGTTTTGTTAGGTTATATGAATCAAAGTGGTGTAAATTGAAGAGAGAAGGGGTGTCCATTTATAAGGGAGTGAAATGACACAATTGGGATTACTAAAAGGATTAAAATATAATCAAGTCATTATCAAGAAAAATTAGTGATAATGGACATATATTATTTGAAGAATATGATAAGGTATAAATATAATCATCCAAAGAAATTTAGATAGGTTTTGGTGACATTTTAAACCTGTATTAAAATTTAACCCCTTGGTTAGCCAATTTTTATGTTAACCATGGTAATGAGTTTTTAAATTTTCAAGGGTTATAATTTTATTTATAATGTAATTTTTTAATATAATTAATATATATATATATTTAAATAATTTTCATCCTAATTTTCCTTTTGAAGAATTTTTATTATATTAAATTATTTAATAAATTATTATATAACATAAAATATCTTTATTAGAATTTTGGACTTCATTCAAATATTTTGACTTTAATATAAAACTTAACACTAAAGGTATTTCATTATAATCCTTGAATAAATTCAAAATATTTTATATTTATCTATAAAAATCTTTGAAGAAAATAATTCACTAAAATTTTATTACTTATAATATTTTATGATTTTTTTCTATTAATTGAATAAATACTATATTGGAATTGAATAAGAATTTTGGGGAATTATTAATTCAATAAAAATTATAAAAAAATAACCATGATAAAAAATTATGGAATAATTTTAATATAAATTAATAACTTAATTTATCCTTATTTTATCCTTATAAAAGAGTTTATAGTTATTAAATTCAATTGAGTGACATTTTGTATTTATCCTATTATTAAAATAATTTAATGGTCATAATCAAAGAAAATGGAACCATGTGGCCATTTTTTAAATAATTTGGTTATAACGGTTTACCTAAACCCACAATATAGTATAAATTAATTTGTTATGGGTATTTTAAAGCCTTATCCTAATGTTTTAATGATGTTTTATAGATTTTACCGTGACCAAGGTGATAAAGATTAACCAATGTTACAAATCAAAATGAATAAAAATTAGAGGTTCTAATTTATAAAATTTTAATATCCTAATTTGAAATATTATATCTACTAAAAAATATTCAAATTATATAACTAACACAAAATTAATTTAAAATAAATAAGAAGTACGTGAGAAAAACTGTGTTTTGTGAAATTACATTATTAAATACAAAACCATATTTATTCAGATACCATAACTAGAAAAATTATTAGATGAATTTAAAAAAATGTATTGAATAAATAATATATAAATATAATTAATATCATTCAACAATAGTGGTTAATTAAAATAATTTTGAAAAAAAAGGTTTCCAGCATAAAAATAGGTTTTTCATAAAAACATATCTTTTACTTTCAAATGTTTTTTATTTTCAATTGTAATAAATTTATAAAAATTGAATTATACTGATAAATGTATAAACAATACAATTTGTAGAATTTTTTTCGATGAAATTCCTAACAATGAATCCAATGGATATGTAATAACTGTCACACTAAATAATAATATTCCAATTTTATAACCTCGATCATTTCAATTTAGTGTTTCATATAAAGAAACCTATCAAATAATTCAAATTTATTTTTAGAAAAGTATTCTATAAAATATTAGGGTTTTAACATCATTATATACCTATATCTTAGTTCCTTCCGGGTTGATGAGTGTGGGAGCTTGGGTGAATCATGAATATACCTAGAACCTAGGATTATGGTTGAAAATTGGAATAAATTCCTAAGTATATTTTTAATGGTCTCTAAGCCATGATTGTGGGTGATAATTTGAATATATAACCACATCTATTCTCATCAATCTATAACCCAAGGTAGTGGGTGAGAAGTGAATAAATTATCATCATCATTACCAGTATTTTACACAAGTTAGTGGGTGAGAATGAGAGTTTAGACTGTTGTGTGCCATAAATACCACTTTCTTCCACCACTAAAATATATCACACAAAAAATTCAAATTGAGTAAGAAAATAAATTTAACATTATAATCTAGGATCAATCAATAGGTTACATAAATATTTTCATATAATAACTTCCATATTTTTCATCATCTACTAGGAATCCCATATCCTTTACAATTTCAAAATATAATTTCAATTTATTTTCTTTAACAATATTATTTTGGTTTGAAATGTCACCCTAATAATAATATAATAATCAATATCAAAATCATAGGAGAATTTTAATATTATCATAAGTTATATAAATTATTTTCAAGAGAATCGAATTTAATCATCATAACTTATCTACATTTCCATCTATATAAACCCATATATTTAAATAATATGCTTCTCAAAATCATTCCACATTATCATCATAACAAGTATACATTAAACGAAATATGTCTCAGTAACTCTAATCAGTCATGAAGAATCCATCTCATGATTTATAAGTTTTTAAATGATTTTATCTACTGACATTGATAACTACCTGTATATATATATATATCGATTCATGTTTCTTCACTATTTTCTACACCTATGAATATGGTATTTTTTGTTGAATTAATCATCTCATAGAGTAATCATAGTTATAACCATGATTATGGGTCTCATTAGAGGATCTTCTTATGTAATTATCATTTTAGCTATCATTGGACTATTCTTTCAACTAATTTTATAATAAATATTAGTTTTATAAATTCAATTTTTTAAGAGGTATAAATAATCCAATTGAGGATAAAAAATTATTCTATTGAATGAAATAAATACAACATTGTTTTTATAAATTTGATAGGTTGTATTGACATCAATTTCAACACCCATATATTTAGTAAACTAAAAATATAATTAAATGAAAAGAAATATATTTGAAAAGAACCATGTGAGGATTTGTATAGAGAAAATAATATAGTATATGATTTATTTTTCTAAAATGGATGCCAACTAAAAAAATATTTTTTTCCCAAAATTATATATATATATATTAATGTATATATATAATAATATATTTTATCAAGTATATATATATATATATTCATATAATAGTGGAAAAATATTATTTAAAAAATCACATAGACACCCATAGTATTATAATATTATAAAAGTTTATTACCATATTAATTACAATAATAATATATTTATATAGGTTGAAGCTTTCCCACTAACGAGTCTATTTACATAACCAATATATTCTTTGATTACTATTTTTTAAAAATTTAATAAAAGACACATAAATTAATTGTTTTATAAAATTAAACAATTTTAGAGGAATGATTGTCATTTCCCAGTTATAAACAACATTTTATTCTACAAAGTCTAAATATAAATAATACGTTATTATTATCAAAGTAAATTTTCTCATATTCTGTTACAATAGTTTCATTAAGATTCATATGGATAATTTAAATAAAATTTACTATGTCATATTTTTAATTCCATAAACTTTTATTTATTATATGGTATATTTCTTAAATAAAGACATTAAATATTTTTTCTAACATAAAAATTATTTGATACAAAATATACCACTAAAATATTAGTAAATTTTTATGTCTGATTTCCAAAATTTTCTTATCCAATGAATTATTTATTTCTAAGTATTACACATATATAAATGTTTCAAAATGATTTTATATTTAATACTGTCAAATTATAGAAATAGTTTTAGTTTTTTTAATCTCTATCAATAATTTACTTTAAACCAATAATTTTATTTTCCATATTTATATTTCAATGATTTCTCCTCATTGTTATGATCATTTTCATACATGGTAGTTCTCATGGATCAAAACATAGATAATTATCTCTAATATAATAAAATATTATTGGAAAAAAATCTATAAATTATATGTTAAACTATAATTCTTAATCTCAATATATTTATATAAAAAATAATTGTATCAATATTCCATGAAGGTATATCATACCATGAAAATATTATATTGAATCCTAATAATGTAAGTAATTTTTTTATGTTATTTAATAAATCTATAATAAAAAATTTAATACATATATTGGGTTTATATTATTATAATTCAATAATGTTAAAAAATGTTTAATCTTCATAATATGTGAATTTTGGATAAAGATAAAATCATATATGGAATGAAGAAGATATAGGATTTGAAGGACTTAGAAAATTATGTCATTTGTTTTAGATAAAAGTGTCATATGTTTAACTAAAAAGTCCTTGGTATTTGAAATTTGTTTCATCATTGTGACCACCATTGTTTAGATCAGTTTCTAGGTGTTTGGTTTCTATGTAAATATAACTAATGTTTAAGTATATAGAGAACTAGCAGGTCAAAAAAATGTTTTAATTGAATATATTATTTATTATAAGATTCAACATAGACACTGTACATTCTAATGTTTCCAAAAAATAAAAATCATAGCCCAATGTATACTCCCAATTCATGAATCAATGATGAATCCCATTTCTCAATTCGAAACACCATAAATGGTAATGATATAATTTCCCATATTCACATAAGATATAATATTTTCTTTGAAAATGATCTATTGTACTTAATAAAACAAATAGAAGACCCAATTTAGTAAATATTAGCAGAAAAAATAAATTATAATGAAATATTTGTAACAAAATTTGTATTATATTAGAAATTATTGAATTATGGTTAGAAAATTGATTTCCAATATCTAATATCATCCAAATCACTAAACAGTTTTATAAAACTTCGACATCTTTTGTTTCAACAATGGTAGGGTAAAATATAAAAAATAAAGATAACATTAGATCTGATAAAATTATATTTCGGGGTCGAATTCTATTCATGGACTATGTTATTCTAGAAAAATATATAATAATACACTATACACACCTTTTAAAATTTTATTCCACAAGAAGAAAAATATCCACAAATAACCTAATAAATATACCCTAGTTTACCTCAAAACATGTAATTTTAAACAAAAATAACCTCTATCATTATTTTAAATAATGATTTTAAATTAATAAAATTGAAAATTATAATGGTGAAGTATACTGAAAAACTTTTGATGATAAAAACATAAATATATTTCATGATAAGAAATAAATATAAATAACAAATCATATAGATTCTATAACTAATTAAAAATTGATTTACTAAATTATGGACATAAACTATGATCATGATTATACAAATAATTTGTTCAACATAATTTTTTCTTACTATAAAAATCATCTATATAGATACCCCAAAATAAATTATTTTCAAAGAAAACAAAAAATCATTTTCACAACCATACAAAATCATTACTCAAGATGTAACTACACAAGTTTAACCATTATAAAACATAGTTTACAAGGATAATTAGTAATATAAAAATATTATTTATTTCAATATATATATATATCTCAATCAACTATATTCATTTCATTGAATCAATTTTAACATTATTCTATGATAATAAAACATATAACATGATCAATCAACTATATTAAATAATATTGAGATCACCTCTTAAAAAATAAAAAAATGTATAAAATAATTAGTTTATCATCCACTACTAACATATCAACTTTACCACATAAATGGTTGGAGATAAAACATTACCAAATAGTTCTCTGCCATTTTCAGAAACTCAAAGGTTGACTTACTCATCATGGATAATTTCATAGCCCAATTCATGTGAATACAAGAAAGCAATTAGGGAACTAATATGAATGAAACTTATATATTCAAAATTAAAAAAAAATCATTATACCCATTTGAAATATTTAAAATTCCACCATATAAAAGTCAGATAAATGAAAACCAACTTCTTCTATTACATGATAAATATCATCATTTATTTCATGGAAACGAGCATCATGTTCCCCACTTTCATAATGAAATCCCACGATATCAATCAAAAGAATGTAAATTTATTTAAATTCTCACCATCAAACACTTACTAAAAGACCACAACATAAATATTCATTAAAAAAATTTCGATCGACCTTATTTCTTATGATACATTAAAAATGACCAAGAAAAACTATATAAAATATTATTATACGTATATTCATCCTTCTATTTAATTAAAACATGAAATAATTGAAAAAATATGAATCTTTATTTTATCTATATATCATTAAGGTATCACTTTAAATACTTATTCAACCTTTTTTTACTACTTTGATAGATTTTCCTTTGAATTTATATAGTAAATATCATATACCTTTGCAATGAAACTAATAAATATATAATTTTAGGAACATATATAAATTTTCTATACATTTCTGAAATTTGTATAGGGATATAATTTGGATTTCTTAAATTAAATATTAATATGATTAATAAAAATATCACTGATACTCAATTTGACTATTTAATCACTTATAATTTTTCACTTGTAAGGAATCAATCAGTTCATGTCTCATCACCAATGTTATTAAGAAAAATCAATCCAACATTCACTAAAATGATGTATTAAATCATCCAAACTCACGAAAAAAACTTATAAAATATGGTCATCTTACAATTAGTGGGAAAAATTATTTAGAGCCCGATTCTAAATTATATAATCATTACCATCATTTAATAAATACCCTACGTAATTAACATATTTATTATATTTTCTTACCTAGAATCAACATCTTAGGACATTATATTATTTGAATAGTCATAGTCTTGAATATTAATTAACTACTCAAAAAATAATGATTACTCTTTTGTGTAAAATCTTGAAGGGCCATAATAGTTAACTTATTTGTTGAGAATGTAAATAGTCTAGGAAAATATTCTTAAATATTTTCTATATTACTAGATAAAATAATTTTATAGCGTGAATATGATACACAAAATTCATATTAGAGACTCATAGGACTAAGAGAAAATCTCTCACACTTTATTCCCATTTTTATTTTCAGAGTAAGAGATTACAATAAACTTATATGCAAGTAGGAAATCCAAATTTATATGTGTCATTAGTTTTTCCTCTCTCGATAGATGCATGTATATATTTATTGACATTAGTATTATAATTAATGCACATCAGGGGTTGTGTAATTTGATGTATTGATGAAAATAATGATGACCTATTATTGTGTTGTGGTAGAATACGTTTGATGTGTTAAAAGTGATATTATATTATTGAATAACAGAAGAAAGGATTTATACCATCATAATGAGTGGAATTTGATATCTCAATCCCTTTGATGAAAATTAAAAATCATAATTAAGTTAATAGACATGGAAATATATTATCATGTTAATTTCCTAAAAGTTAAGGAATTGTGCGCTGAGCCACCATGTTGATGACACCACCAACTAACATTATTTATTATTTATATCATCATTAATGGATTATATTACAAAATATACATTCACAAGAGGTTTTCTATATTAGTGACATTAGATTCATTATCTATGAGTGGAATGACATGTTGTTAGATGCTATCCTTGGACATTAATGGGTTATCTCTAAAGCCACCAAGAAAGCCCCCCCCCCAAGAGTCACACAATAACTGGGTCCAAAACATTATTTAAATTTTATATTAATTTAACAAGATAGGTAAATATTATTCCCATAATTTATAAGATCCCTCTATTTTTATGCGGTATATAATGTTTTTTCTTTTGAAATTATTTTTAAAGCATATTTTGAATACCATTTGAGGTTATAGGGGTATTAGTGGTTTTACTAGATTGTTCAGATTCCAGAGCCCATATTTTTAGAAAAAAATTGGCAGGCCACACTGTTAGTAAAAATAATTCGGGTTAGGAAATAAAATCTGGATAAATGTGTGAGGGTAGGATAGTGGGATAATTGATCCCAAAAAGTTGAAGGAAACCATGTGGATGGAGGTTCACACCCGTGATGGAGAACCCATAGTTTTTAGTAGAGGGTTTTCGGGTTTTCACATGAGTAGTCAAACTGTGCATAGTGGCCATGTGGGTTCCCACTTAGCAAGACCAACAGAACAGAATTAGTGTAGGTATTATCCAACTATACGGACAAACCGTTAAGGGTAGTTTTGTGAGGAAAAAACATACCATTTTCTCCATAAATATATTTTAAAACTAAAAAATTATTTCATTTTTCATCCATTGACATCCATGAGGTTTTAGAGCTATCCTTTGAATCCTGAGGTAGAAAATGGGTGATCTTCTAAATATTGGCATGGAACTGAGAGTTATTCACCTCATTGTATCAGTTCCAGTTTTGAACTCCCTTAATTATTTTTTTTATTCGTTGAACTTCATATGGATGAAGTAATTTGAGTGGAAGATAATTTCCCCTATTTTCAGGGTTTTCATCTGTTCTTTATTTTTCTTCCAATATAAGTTGAATCAGAAGCTGATACTGGATGAATAATATAATAAGGACCTACTGTATGTGGTGTGTTCTTTTCTCTTGATGTTTGGTGATTTATAAATCTAGTTTCCATTTTGTCTCCCTCGGAATATTATGGTGGTGACCAAAAAATAAATTGAATAATTAAATTGAATGAAATATAGAATGTTCAAAATTACCCTTAGTTTCTTTGTGATGTGTTTGATGTTTTTCTCTAACCAAGGCCACTCATGGGGTGCACCATGTGAATTTTCTATGGCCATGACTCAGTTAATTCCCCCATTGGGTGTGTTAATGATTTTCTAGTTAGTAGAAGCATGTTTATGAAATGAATTGGTTTTATTGATTTGGATATGGATTTCCTCCTTTTCCATCTGATGACATGATATTCCTTGATTTAATTTATTTAATTGTAAATATGTATTTTTATATAAGTGGTTACACATAAATAACTCGAGTGATTCGGAATTGATGAATGGAATTAAATGTTAATTGAAATCGTAGTGGATTCCATGATTGGTTTACCAAGGGTATTGATTCCATTTATATGCCATGAATGTTTCAACCATGGGACATGATTTATGGTAGAAGAGACCTTGGACCTGTATGCTGCATGGGTCTTAATTCCATTGGATGATATGGTTATTTCTACCCCTTGGATCTGGTTTATTGTACTCACCTTGGATATTATCTATTGAAATGATTATTGGACTCCACTAGTGCTATTACCATGTTTCTATCGAGATGTTCCTTGTGCTCGACGAGGATTACATGTCCATCTATACCTTGGATATGTAGCTGAGGGGTTTAACACATGATTATATGGCTTGGTGTGGACAACATGATGTTATTGGTTATACAAATTGACCATGGTTGATATTGAATTTCTCATTATATGGATCAACCATGGTTGATATGGTAATACATGGGGTAAAAAATCCTCAGTTTATAGGATTTATTGTGTATATGACATGGACGTGGGTTTTGATTTACTTTGTTTTGTAGCAGTATTGTTATAGTATCTCAATCCTTGTTTTGAAAGGAGACTTATTGGGATTTAAAATATCACATCTCTAGCAGTATATATTCGATGTGAACATTACCTTTTTTTACTTCCTACCTGAGACATATATTGCATATTTATTTAGCTTGTATTGCACATCCAAGATTTTTTATAGGCCTTTGGGTGATGAACTATTGGAATTATTTCTAAATATCAATTAGATAATTCGTTTGGTTCTTAGATAGAATATATTGATTCTGTTAGGTACCATGGACAACACCCACAATTTAATTCTTGAATTTGTGCAATCATTAGAAGGAAGGGAGAATAGGACTAAGCTAAGGCTCGTGATGCTATCTGGAGATTTTAGTTTTTTTTGGAATTTTTTGGTATTTTGATACATGTATTACAGAAATTCATGTATAACTATATTGGTATATTTTTATACTAATAAAATTATATTTATAATCATCATGTTTTATATAATATTACTTATGGAATTTTTTATATATTCATATCATATATGTATTCCTATTGAAGTTCATGACATGTATCTCAAAGAAGGAAAATAAAGACGAAACTAATTTTATGATTTGGTAAATCATTAGATATAAAATCCATGAAAAATATTCCATCAAATGGAAATTTAAATAACCTTAAAATTAAGGATAAAAATCATATAATATATTTATCAGCAGTATAATCACTATATAAAATAGTTGAGCGGTGAATAAGGTGTAAATCTTACAGAAATAAGAGTGAGACTCAAAATACCCATAAATTGTGTCTTTAATAGAATCAAACTTGTTAAAACATGCATTAGAATAAATATATGTTAATTATATAGAACCATATTATTATATATAATACCATTCATACATACACATGAACAATGATGATGTTTAATTGTCGCATTTGAAAGGAATATTGTAAATGACATATACGTATACATACCATTATTAAATTAATATTATTATATCATATATATCATATAATTTCACAAAACATATCCTTAATACATTAAATGTAGTATGTGAAAAAATCACTTCACTTTGATTGGGTGTTAGTCCACACTTCCTTAAACGAAATTATTGTTTTTTCATAAAATGAATATTATAAGGATATGTGTTGGAATAGAACTTAAAAATATTAATGATAAAATAAATATCATATATATATATATTACATCATAATTTCCACTAAGGGGTGTGGAAAATGAAAATGAACAATAATCATTTTGTGAGGTGGTAGTTCGTCAAACACATTAATGGTATGTTCGTTACCCATTTGATTGATGTGTGTGCACACTTTGGTAGAAAAATAGTATATAAAACTATAAGTATATTGATAATAATTGTTAATTTATATAATCATGTAATTATTATAATTGAAAAAGTAGAGAAATAAAATAACAGTATGGATCATGAGGTATGGTGTTACCCCTAAATCAGGTAACTCCTTTTTGTTTCTTCCTAAGGGATTACTTGGAAGGTTTTATGCTGAAAGGGAGGCCTAAATGATGAATTTATGGATATTGGGAATTTTATTAGGAATATATTTTATGATCTAAATACATTTTATAGGTGCGAATAATGGGAAGAGTTGGTGGTGTTTTATATTGAATGTCGGGGGCATACTTGGCCTTTATAAAACAAGTTAGGTGTACCCATGTTTTCAAGAAAATAGGTCTTTAAAAACTCATAAAAATAAATAATTTATAGATAATTCCATAATAGTTTACATAAAATAGGTTTTGGGGATGTTTATAGCTCATTTTGTCACTTATTTTTACGGTTTATTCCCTTGTTAATCCAAATTTTACCATAATCATTGTAATTAAATTTAAATACATTCACTAATTTTTTTTGTAAAAAACTAAGTTGAACATACTTGAAATTAGAAATTATTATGATTCCAAATATTGAATCCATATTTTAAAAATTATATGCATATAACTGGATGAAATTAATTTAAATTTAATCCCTCTAATGGGACAATAATGCATGTTTTTAAGTAAAAAAGATCAAAATTTTGTTATGTTTTTATATCCAATTTCAATATGTAATTTGTTCCAATGACCTATCATGTATTAATTGAAATTTTTAATTGAATTAAAATTTAAAACAAATAATAAAATATAATTTTTCATTATAAATAAATTATATGAACCGACCGTTTTGAATTAATATTCAATATTTTTTACTATTCATCCAAAAAATGAAGTTTCCTTGAAAAATCCCAAAAATTAACCATAATATAATTTCAACATTCTATATTCAAAAGTTATATTTACCTTATCAAATTCAAATAATAAATTTTTTTAAAATTAATTTTTTTCAGAGGACAAGAAAAGTAGTTTCTTTGAGAAAACAATATTTTTAAACATATGAGGACTTTACAAAAATTATATTTTTGTTATCAATATGATTTATTTATAGAAGAAAATTTTAAAAAATATTTGAATTTTTTTATTACTATTCATATTAGTAAGTTTTATTTCTAGGTTATAATTATGTCATTTAAATAATTATATCAAAAAAGCATTTTTCATAGAAACTCTGTATTGCATGCAACATATGCCAAATCGGTGTTGCGTGTAACATAAACCAAGTCGATTCCCTATGAAATGAATGTTTGAATTATTTAAATTTATTATATGAAAGAAAATTTACTTTATTGAGGAAAAATAAGTCCATAAAAACATGGGGTGTTACAAATGGAACTCCAATACTACTAAAATGTCCATTAATATAAAAGAATTAATTAAATTAATTAATTCATGTTTCTTTATCTTAATAATAAATAATTACTTGAAGCGAATTAAATCTATTTTAAAATTTTTATATTATATATATGTTTATTATCATGATCAAATGACATTCAATTATTGTGAATATTTCTTTAAATTTTTTTTATTTGCCAGTTTTTTAAATAATTTAATAAAATAAATGATGGCATGAAACGTTTACTCACCCCTCATTATATAAGTGTCTGTGTTCATGTGGTATCTTTTATGTAAACCCCATAACAAATCCTTTCATTTACCCAATGTGAGTGTTAAAAATTTTATTAAATGGATGGAGATTTCAGGGGAGTAGTGCTGGTCCAGGTTTAGATACGTAGAGAATGTAATCTTGGAAAAAATATGGGGATGGGTGGAATGATTTCAATTGAACCAAGTTATAGTTCAAGGTGTTATTCCGCTAGGTTAAAGGTATATATTATCCTCAACTAGATAATCCAACAATTGGAAAAATATCATAATCATACTACTTTTATTATTTTAATTTTATCATGTTTCATGGTTTATTTCTTTATGGGTTCTTTGTTATGATTACCTCAATTAATTAACTACCAATCATAAAAGCGAAAATAAAAATAAAATTTGATTATGAAAAAATTATATACATACATGGTTAATCAACATTGTAATATCCACATAATTTTAATAAGAATTTAATAATGAATAAAATGTGAAATTTTTGAATAAGTGAATTTATTTAAATCAACATATATTATTCCAAAAAAAAATTCCACTACATTGATTCAAATTGAACTATAGTTAAAATTACCTAACTAACCATCATTGGCGATATTTTAAAAATTGGCTAATTTTATATTGACATTTTAATTAAATTACCCTATTTCTCATTAAGGTATGAATTCATCTATGATACATAGTGAAATTAGTATGAAAGTTTATAAGAATTCAAAATAAATATTTTTAGATTTGAGAGTCCATAAAAAAATTAATGAGTTGTGAGTTAATATGGTTGGAAATATAAGCCAACCTAAATAACATCAAATATATTTTCATTCCTTTTTTGGGTGATGATAAGGGTTATATAGATCCTTACAACTTAAATATTCATGGAACATGATATTACTAAGACAATGGGGAGAGATATTAATTATTGTTAATATATTGGGAAACTAATAAATAAACCATTTTAAGTGACATATTTAGTAATAAATAAAAAACATAAATAAGATTTTAGTTAATATTGAGTACGGGAAGAACTTTATTATTGAAAAATGATCTTATAGGGAATATAACATGTACTGATGAAAATATATTTCCAATGGTGGTATAGTTTTTCTATATAATAAACAACTAGAAGAAAATTTATATGATTTTATGAAATTGCATATAAGTTTTAGACTAACTAACTAGGGAATAAATTGTGAGAATGATTCCTACAGTAGATAAGTGAGTATGATTAAATTATCTATTACATAATAATATCAGTTATTTCTAGATAATTGATAATCAAACATAACATATATATATATAGACCATTTTATCAAACTATTTATATCTTTAGATAGAGAAAGAGAGACTTTAGATAAATTACATTTTAACTTCACTATACTAGCATAAAATTGAATAAGGTACATACTATGTGATATTGTCCTCAATATAATAATGTAAATTGTGAAGTAAGTGATGTCTAGTTCCCATACAGGTAATAAATTATCCATTAATATCATACTATCATAACTAACTTCCATGTTCCCCTAAATCTTTAAGAATTGTGGGATAAAATTCATAATAATATTTTGACAGAAACATTACCAAGATAATATTGGTTTAGAGGAACTTGTTTCCACAACCACTATAATTAAAAAAATTAATTCATTTATTGAAAATACTGTGACTATTTAAAAATAAATGGTTCTTTAAAATTTTCATTCAATGATAAAAAATATTAAGAGACAGTGCCCTGAACCTGGTACTATTTGGTTCCAATGTGGATAGAGAAGTTATTTGAAATAAAGTTTCAATTAATTGAAGAGGAAGTAGATAATTTCATGTACTTCAGGAATACATTCATCGTATTATGTGATATCTTGGTCATAATTTTTTGGTATTTAGTATTATTGTATTTTAACAAAATAACCACATAAATTATATGTGCACTTTTGGGGGATAAGAAATTGTGATTCCCATGTCACTAGTCAAATGTACAAAAAACGATTACAAATAAATTGTATATATCCATGTGGTTGAAGTGACTTTTTCTTATGTCAACAATTAGAAATTCATGACTTATAATTTCCCATTTTATTAATTCATTTTGAACAATCATTTTTCTTTAATTGTTACCAAAACTTTTTATCTATGTTTTAGTAGAACCAAATGAGTCAATATTTCATTTCCAATTAATGTTGTTATGCTACACTATATTTAATTATTTAATAAAACATGAATCATAGATATATTTCAAACACAATAAATTGTGAATATATTTATTAGATTCTTACCCAGTTGTGGAAGGATTATTACTAGTGAGGTAAAATTATTTTTTGTTATATATATACAACCAATATAATTTTTATTCTTTTTGCTGTTAAATATAATTTTTATATGAAATAATTATGATTTATACTGAGATTCCATTAGATTAAATGTTTTAATATAAATATTTTAATGTTGGTATAATCTAGATAGAATCTACTTTTCTAAGGATAGGTCAGATTTCAATCCATGTACCCTATGATAAAACTTTTGGAAATTTTAATAATGATTAGTGATGTAATGAATAGACTTAGTAATCAATTTTAATGACTTTGGGCTAGTATATGGAAAGTACAACTTAACCAATTATTCATTGATCATTTAAATACTGGGTTAATGCATTACAAAAATAACATTTCCTTATTAATATAATAAATATAATTATAGTGTATACTAATAAGGAGGACTATATTTATTTCACGTTTTATATAAATATTTTGAAAATATAAGTGTAATAGATAACTATAAGGAAACAATTTACTAATGGATAAAATATAAAGTATGATATGAAACAATTATATAATATCGTAGCCTTGGATGTATTTAAAGGACCTATTTGTAAGTCTATGGAATATTTCAAATGTAAAACATGGAAAACAAAAGGTTTTTCTTTGTTAATGATCCCATGCCTAAAAAGGATATTAAAAAACCAAAGTAGAAAGATATTAATCATACACATTAAATTTCTATATGAAAAAAATAATAATTTAAATACTATTAGAATGGAAGGATTTTTTTGAATCTTATATTTAAATTCATAAGTTGTTATTATAAAATTAAAATCTATAAGTGATAGTGGGATGAATTTTTTGACAGATAAGTATTTCATTAGATAATTAAAACCACAGTATATTTTTTATTTTTTAATGTGATGGATGATGTATTATTTAATAAAAATGAAAAATATGATAGGAAGTATAAATTTAAAAATATATATGATTGAAAAGATCATATGAAATCAATAATTGAATCCATATACCAAAGTTTAGGGGTACTATATTTTAGTTTTCATTCTTGATACCAATGGAGAGTATTCAAGCTAAACTATTTATATATAGTAAAATTAATTACAGATAAGGACTGATTGATTATTTTTTGGGTTAATGTTTGATACATAGTCTTTGAAAAAATATTTTACACCAGTAATCCTGATTAAGTACAATATAGTTATACTTTTCACTAAAATTATGATCATATATTTTGGAACCATATGTCAAGGACTCTCGTCCAAGATGAAACCATTAGGTTCATATGATGTGACCACAACAATTTGATGAATTAATAATTTCTAATATGAATGAAAATTTTCATGGATTTATTAAGGAGTTAAAATAAGTCTAATGATCACAATATATTCATCTGGAAGGAATTTATACTAGTTGTGTACAAAATGATATTGAGGTGCTATAATTTTATATGTTAGATATGTTTATAAAATAATAATACTCAAAACAAGTTACTAGTCTTATGATTATATAAGTCTAAATAACTTTTCCAAATATTAATTAAGTAGTTGGCTGAGTTCTTGGGATTAATATCAACATGTATAGATCAAGGTATATTTTAATTCAGGTCATCGTACACAGTTGGCATGACATTGAAAAATACTACATGGAAAAATTTAACATGACTGTTTCCAGTGTGTCATCGTATTCATTTGATGTATATAATACATATTTTTAAGAGTAATTTTTAAATATATGTCACATTTCATGATATGGACATATATTTTATGATTCTTATTCTTAATGAATATAATTCAAATGTTAATCAAGACTATCAGAACTGTATACACTAATAGTCTAAACTATTTAATTTTTCATAGGAAATAAAAACTGGATGAGTCCTTGATTATTAGTGAAATGGGAATACTATTTTTATAATAATATAAAACTTATCTTCTTTATATCTCTTCGATATGAAATAATAGCTAGGATATTGTTATTTTTAAAGGTATATCTTTTTATATCAATTAATTTTCATATCTATAATTTTCAAACTATATTATTTTTTTAATGTACATTATGAAAAAAAAAGTTGAAAATTTTTCTAGATATTCAAAGTTGTACCAAGATAGTAAAATAAAATCATATCATTGTGAATATTAAATGTGGCACTATCTGACATGTAAATGATGAAAGTAGATATATACATTTTGATATTGTATCATGATATATTTTCTCAAATTAGGGAGGCCACAGAAACAAGAATTACCACATGAAGAGTGGTGGTCTCAACAACTATATCCATACCCCAATATAAAAATGTTTAACATGTGAGAGTGTCCAGTAATGTGTTACCAGATATATCTAGTTCAAGTGGGATTCCATTGGAGTTATTTCATTATAACCAAATACATGAAACATTATAATACTATAATATTCACAGTCTTGAACAGTAATTAATTACATATATAATGATGATCATTATTATACATTAAATTTATGTGATAATATCCTCAAGGTGGTTATTGAAAAGAATGGTTTAATAAGTTCCATACTATAAGGATAATATATAATATCCATGATATTATTATTAAATATATGATCTATATATGGATGATACTATTTGATGAGACACAAATGATATATTAAATCAAGGGTGGAATCTCATAAGAATTAGTGTCCCTTTATAATGGTGTTTATCATAGATAGTTTTTAAATAAAGAGATTATGAGAGCATGACTCATGAGTAGAAAACATGTATTAATTTGTTTTAATTGTTTTTCCATATTTAAAATGATTGTAATGAACCTTATAATTTAATATTTTTATTAATACATAATAATATTCTCATACTTTGATGTATTGGAAAAAACCATGATGAAATCTGCTCGTGGTGAGGTGGGATATGTTGAGTGTGACCCAAGTGATTTCAAATTAATGAAAAATTAGGGTTTGATTCTTCCCTTCCCTATTTTGTGGAAGTTGATATCTCAATCCCTTTAATGGAAATGTAACATCCTAATTAATTCCATGGACAAGGAACTATACTATAAATTTCAATTAAGGAATGTTAATGAAATATAGATTAAATGCATATTTTGATGACACTAACTCATAAGCTGATTCATTAAACATATCATTATAAATATAATATATTCTAGTGTTTATGATTATTGGATGTTGTATGTTGTGTTGTTAATTACTTGTTTCTATATGGTTTCCTTGGCATGTTCCCAGTTAATAACTCCATACTTTTAATGGTTCTATATAATTCCACTCCGAAATGGGTCTATAGGGTTACATAATAAGTGTATCTATTACCTTAGTTAACATCCATTTGAATTTATCATGATGGATAAATATTATTACAATATTTTGTTTAGAAATTATTTATGTTTATTTAATCACATATATTAAGGAACCGGTTAATAAGGAGAATATTTTTGAGATGAATATTTAACAAATATTTTTTCCCTATTTTAGTTAATACAATTTTTATTTTTTTATTGGAAAATAATATTGTGAAATTTATTTATTTTAATAAATTAAAATTAATCAAGGTCTGTTAAATATCGAGGAGCATTCATGGAAGCATTTTGTAGGTATCAAGAGAAATGACATTACTAAATATTAATTTAAGAAATTCATGTTAGTATATTCAATGAAATATTGTTCATTTATTCTAGAGTATAATATCATTCAATTAAAAAATAATAGTAATAATATTATTTTGTCAGAGTGTTCACATGTTATTAAGTGAGTCATAAAGGCCTATAAGAAGTTTTTATTATCTAACCACAGTAATATCTAAAATCGAGTTTGATATTATCTCTATGTCCCTAAGAATTCCAATCAATGTGCACAATAAATTATAGATAATCCTATCACTCATTATACATCTCCTCTTCTATAATGATATTAATAATGAAGATAGATCCTCCTCTACGGCAATCTAAATTTTATAGCAAACAAGGAGATTATTTTATCTCAAAGATATTTTTATGGTGTTCAAAAACTAAAAACAAAAGCATTATGATCTTCTATACAAACACCTATATATTTATATGGTGACATTATAAGGTTCCATGTACACATGCGGATCACCACTATAGGTAATCGACCTTTGATTCATGTGATTCCATGACCATACAAAGATAATTCTTAATCCAATTAAAAAAAAGAATAATGATATTTAGTGTAATGAAATTATTATTCTAGTAATGTAATTTTATAATATAAGTTAAATGAACCTATTTTATTTGTGATTACATCTATTTTAATTAATCTTTAATTTTCTTCAAGACATTATTTATCATGTACATCTATAATCCTTCAATTATTATTAAACAGATCAAATTTGGCACTCTCCAATTGTCTCATATTCTATATTATAAACCTTCCACAATTATATCACACAATATATGATACACTATTTATATAACGTTACATTGATTTTTTTCCAAATTAAAAAAAGGTATCAAAATAACTATCATTCATATGAAGAAATAGAAAAACTATTTTTTTAATAATGGTAATTTGGAACTATAATCTATAACTAATAAAACTAGATTATATAATTTATTTAAAAAATATTAACATTATTAAATGGACTTAATGAAAACTGATTTTTTTAATATTTTTTATAATTGTAGTAATTTTTAAAGAGTTTTGAGATGTTTTTATAATTTCGTGAAAATCATGTGAAAAATAAAACCACAATAATTTCCTTTGTGGAGTGGTTGGAATTAATAATGAAATTTAAGAATAAAATCATAAAATAATGCATTAATATTGTTCAATAATTCTATGTGTATTTTTAAAATAGACATGGTGTTGAATGAGGAATTATGGTGTTAAAATTAAGAGACTAAACCCTCATAATAATGTGATCCCTGATTTAATTAACTAAAGAAGAAATTAATTCACTATGAAAGTGGATACACTATTCCATTTTTTTATAAGGATTAACCTGATGAAGTAAACATTTTTTCTCAAAACAATAAATAAATGTTATTAGAAAATGGGGAAGAAAATAAGCCATACTGAATGGGATAATAAATTATTGTGTAATAGTTTAATATACACATTTTTTGAAAAAAAATTATAACTGAATGAATGATAAGGGTTGGAATAAATTTTTAGGGTGATCTATATAGATTTTGGAAAAACCAAAAGTGTTACACCATAGAATGGGAGATATAAAATTGATAATGTGCATATTTGTGATGGCTCATGGTGAAATGTTTGGATACGATTTAGTTATACACTCATTAAGGTAAAATGTATAACAATATATAAAGGGTTCATAGATTTTATAAATTTTTAATGGGTTATTTTCTTGGAAAAATGGTTAAAACATTCATTTTTATAGAGATATAATAGTTATGGTACTTTGGTGTTGACGGATTGAATCTAGACATTATGATAAGTGAAATGATTAAATTCTCCTTTCTATTTATTTATTAAATATTATTTTCTTATGTTTATTAATTTATTTGAGATGCAGAATTCTTTGAGGTTTGACTCCATATCAGTTATGAATAGTTGTAACCTTATGAGAAGGTAAATTTAATTTATAAGTTCGGGAAACTAATTGAAGATTAAATAAACATGTGAATGATTTTGTTTTGGTTATTACGGTTGATAGATTATTTTTTTTATTTTTTTATTTCATGGTTCCTTGATGAAGAAGTTTTTAGTGGAGAAAAATAAATATTATAGAGTGATTTCGGATATTAATATATCCTTGATACCTATTTTTAATTATGATTTGGATTTATTAATTCATAAATAAAGTGTATTATTTTAATTATGAAGAATTAAATGGATTATAATATTGTTAGTTGAAATTAATCGAATGGATTTAAATTCTATTCGAATATTAAAGCTAATTGATTTAATGCTATTCAAAGGTGAAGGAAGTAATGATTTTTTGGAGAATATAAATTAAAATTAAATTATAAGCTATATTTTTCTCATAGATGTTTATTTTTATGGTATTTTATGTTTTTATGATATTTAATTTACTTTAAAAATTCATGGATTAATAATTAATGAGTCACAACATTATATAATTGGTAGTTTTTATATTTCTCTATGGATTAATCATGAACAATAAAGTATATTATTATTTTTAATGTAATATTTCTTGCATTTAGAAATTAAATATATATTTTTTTCATTTATTGTTGGAATTAATGTTACCTTTTGGATAATAAATGTTTTTGGTACCATTTATAGTGAATATTGGAAACTAATAATGATAAAAAATTGGTTTATTAGATTAATTAACTTTTTTAACATATATTATTTTCTAATTTTTCTAAAGGACCTGATGCCCTCAATACTTTACATTTTGTTTTCATATATTTTTTTGTATTAGTTATAATATTTATGGGTTCTTGATGGATAAAATGGATTCATGGATTATTAAGGCCCCACATGGATATTATTGTAGGATTTGAAACATTTATGATTCGGTGTATTGAATATGGAAATAAATTATGAAAGTTGTGATCAGTTAGTTTTAATATTATTGGAAACACTCATTTTAGGGGATACAAATGTTATAGTGGTAATCTAATCCATAGAGGTAGGTGTTTAGAGAGTTTGGTGCATGGAGGTTTTTAGTGAAATTCTTATAAGAAACGGGGAGGGGTGAAATGAACATTTCTAAGGTTTTAGAGGATCTATTTATTATTTAGGATTTTTCTTTAGTTTGGTAATTAATATAGGGTAGATTTGAAATTGTGTTGGTAGTTCAAAAAAGTAATGGGAGTTCTTTGATCAACCATGTTTTTATGGTTGAAACAACCATCTAAAGGGATACCATTGTATAAAATCTCTCTATAATTCATTTTTTGGTTTTGTTTTTGGAAAAGGATTTCTGAAAGGATGTTGGAGGATTTACAACGAAACATACTTGTTAGGGAGTAGGCATAATAATGTATGGAGTATGTTAGGGATTAGAAAAAGGATATTTGACCCAATGTAATATACAACAATGACTATGGTGTTTTCAAAGTGTCCAAATATTTTTCACCCCACCATGGGGCATGGTGTTTTGAAAAAAGGATTACCAGTGTGAAAAGGAAATGTATTTCATTGAAGTATAAGAGTATGTGGTCTAGGAAAATGTAATTTAAAATTTTTTATAGTTGGAATTAGAAAACAAATTATAATATAATGTTATCCATGTCATAATATACACCATGATTGTGACACCATAAGAAAAATTTAGGAGAATACATCATGATAGATTCCAGGGATTATTTCTATTTTTTCTATAAAATATAGGTTGGATCACAAAGGGTGTGTTGTTCATTGTCGAAGGCTCAAATGTATTGCTTTTTTTAAGTTATAGAAATATATATTTGATAAGGTCATGATAAATAATAAAACAATGGAGACCATCTCATATATTTTACTATGAGTTTTTTCATATTTACTTGTGAGAAATGGGGAATCCCACATTGGGTATTTGGATGGCCATGGAGAACTCACAAGTAGTGAGAATCATTATCATGAATCTAATGAAAAAAAAGAATATGAGTGATTTTATGGGAATTTTTATGGTAATTTCATTGAGATAACTCATTTTTCAATTCCAAGGTTCTTGGGGATTTATTGTTAATTTTGTGTGAGCCCTGAAACCAGAAAGTGTTGAACTAAACATGCTATAGTGCAGGTAGCTGTTCCAATTATTGGATTTTAATATTTTGTAATGTTATGGGTATAATGCATCATTTAGAGTTATATAAATACTCTAATAGAATTTAATTTTTTTAAAAAATACAAATCCAATACATCTTGAAAGAGAAAAAGAAAAATAAGGAATTGACTTATTTAGGGTATGTCTTTATTAAAACTATTAAGTGTCATGTTAGAGAAAAGAGAGTGTGAAAGAATAAAAAAATTAGAGTGGAGGATTAAAGAGCTTTCATTCCCTATTCATTAAAGAAATTTAGAGAATATGGGAGTTATTAGATATTATATCAGAATACATATTATATTGAGTTATTCAAGAGTAGAAGGTGATATAGAGTGATACAAAATTATTAGTGTAAACACATTTTTTTGGTAAGATCAGAGGAAGTGACACATAGAGGTGATGGGAGTTCTCTCATTATTTTAGAGAAATGATCTATCTCTCTACTTTTGAGGGTTTTAAGACTAGTGGGTCACTGTTGTTTCTTTAAACTTGTAAAATCAATGCACATAGTGTTTAAATACTTCTTAAAATTACATGTGTTTTCCCCATGGATTATCCTGACTTTGTCGAACCAATTAAAACTATTTCCTCCCAATTATTTAAAAACATAATTTCTCTATATTCAATATGGGAGAGAGTTTTTCCCTACTACACAAGGAATAAGATTATAGGAAATTATTAAAGGATTATTTTTACATACTTAGATTCAACCTCCATTTAGGGTATTTGACATTCCTAGAACTAACAAATGGTATGAGAGCTTAAGTTTCATGATGATTTTATATTTATATTATCTAATGGATGATATATTAAATTACAGGTGGATTCTGATATTTAATGGAAAAAACATTTAGTTACAATGGAATAAGATGAGACCAAATTTCTGATGATTTTAAATGGATATATACATAGTATCCATTAATGGAATTTCAACTAGTATATAGAATATAAAATTATTTGATAAACAGAAAAACAATCTTATGGTGCCAAAGAGTCTGCACATTAGGGGAAAAATTATATAATTCTATTTATTTGAAGACGATGTTGGGTAAATATTCACACAACATGTGGGAAAAACAAATTAACATATATTAAGTATATTTCAAGGTACCTGGGGCTATGTTTTATGTTCTTTGGAATACATATGAGTATTTTAGGATACACCTGAATTAGACTATATATGTAATATTTTAATAGATTGAAATTCTATTGGAGGATATACATGGAATCAGAGAAACTATAGATGATATACATATGAAATAGAAAATAATAACAACATTACCATAATGATTTAACAAAAACATATCACTGGTAAAAAACAAGTATCTTATATATGTGACATTGGTCAATCATCAAAGCACCCTCACTATATATGAGATGAAGAATAATGTTAACTAATACATAATAAAGTAGAATTATTAGGAAGTGTCAGTCATGGAAATGAATAAACACATTTTTGAAGAAAATACCAAGGAAGGGGAAGTTGATGAGGTGATTTCATTCTTTCCTCAAACAAAAAATAGGGAAAATTAAAATTTAATGGCATGCATCCATTTGATTTATTTCGGTGTGGTAATATTGGGAATCTCAATGAAATTTGGCCAAGGGAATTATGAGGTGATGATAAAGATGAATGACACTAGAAGAAATAATTAGAGGGTTTGAGAGGGAAAAATATTTTACTTCAAAAATTCTTTCATTTTTTTGACAAGAAAATTATTGCATAAATTTTTAGAAACCCGCCTTTTTATTACATGTTTTTTAAAAAAAATCATTAAAAAATATTACAGTAACAACTTCTAAGACATTTTGATATTTACTGTCTTGGAATCATGGTACATATTATTTTATGTATATAAGGAAAACATAAACATAAACTTTACCTAGTCATCTTGAAATACTACTTTGTTAAAATTTGGAGATGATACTTTCTTCCTCCTTCTTTCTTCATCCTTTCCCTATGAGATGGTAATGGATGCCATGTTTCCCCTCCCCCATCTAATGGTGGGGGGGGGGGGGGTGATTCTCATCCTTAGTGTTATGTATTTCATATTTTTTCCAATTTTTTAACCATATTTCATCTCATGATTCCCTGATTTCTCACTCAAACCTAATGTTCTTGACCTAATAATGGTTCTTCACAGCTTGAAATTTCATCCTTGGAGTTCATTGATGCTTCATATATCCTGAACCAGAACATAGTGGATCAATTCAATTCATTTTTTCCATTAGTTGAAACCTAGGAAAGATTTGTGTTTTGATCTGGTAGACCATAGGATTTAGAAAATATTAGCCTCCTTTATAAGAGACATATCCTAGTTTGTTTATTATTTATAGAATATTTGATCACTACATGGTCTAGTTCCCCTCAAAACAATAATGACCCAATTTCTACCTGTTATTAAGGTGATGTGATTTCCATATGAAATCAGACACCCCAAAAATGGCTTATTGGGTATGATTTCTCAAACTAACACTTCTTTTCCAAAACCATACAATAATCCACATGCATGGAAATTTGTGTGGGTGTTTTTTGTGCTTAGATAATAGAACGAGTACCATATTTCATCTGATATCCCCACTTATATGTGTTGATGTTGAATTTTCTTAACATATTATTGAGTTGTTTGGTATATTAGTTAGGGAAGAATTTCCATGTAAACAACTGGTTGTGTTTAAATTCTTGATGAATTTATGATCATCCTATAAACTACTGGGGAACTCGTTATCATCATGCCATCGAGGAAGAAAGGAACAACATGTGGGGAACATTTCAATTCGTTGGCAGAGAGGTTTTGAACTTTATGCCCTCACTATTGACCACTCAGTTATTAGAGACGCCTAATATGACGACCCTTCTCAGAAATATTAGGGTACTGTGTTCACTAATATGATGGTTCCAACATATTTTCAAGCTTGAAAAGTTATTTGGGTGTTCCAAGTTTGATAAAAAAAGTCCTAAAAGGTGTTGAACCATCTCCTCCACTGGTTTCATCCACCTTTACTAAAGTAGTTAAAGATGGAGGTTTGGGAAATGGGAAAGATCCAAGTCCAATCTCTTTAATATAGGTTCTACTTGGTTTGAATTTTGTTCATTTGAGGATGAAGTCTCATTCCTAAAATGATTCACCATGTTCATTTCTATTACAAAATTGTTTTACATTATTGAATGGGGAATAATATTATAATTTGGATATAAAAGGATGTAAAACTATTATTCCATAATGTATATAGAAGAAAGTTCGATCAAGGTCCCTTTAGGATTTAGAAATTAGTGAAATGACAAAAACTCACAATCATTGCTAGATTTTGAGAGGAACCCTCACACGGTAATGAGTGTTAGGTCAGGATCAAGAAAATAAATAAAGGTTAGATTTCCAATGGAAATTTCCCAGTCCATTTGGAAAATAAATCTAGGCCTCACAAGGACAACTCAAATTTACTAAAAATAGTGGTTCCTAGATATTTAGGTAAATAAAAACCTTTTGGGATAGTGACAAGGAAGGTCGAATCTATAATCATTAATGATTTTTTTTTCATAATATATGAATAAAGGTAAATATATATATATATATATATTCTAGTGGGAAAGGGGGTTCATTATGGAAGGAGAATGAATTATGATATTTTGATGGTAACATAGGAAGATATGGAAATCTTCCCAAATCCTATGTTGGTTTCAAATTCTAGCACATTAGAAGGTACATCCAAGGAAGCAGCTGATAGAGAAGTGGTTTAAGAAAATCTCATTCACTACAATGAATTAAGTTGGGAGGATTACTTCCAGATCAATTTCTTTATAGATGAATCTCATAGAATATTAGAAATACCATATCATTATAATAGAATAATGAACATATTTCATGGATAGATAAATAAAATAAAATTCTGATACATTGAATGAATAAGGGGAAGACAAGAATGTAGGAACACATTGGTATGTGGGAACAAATGTCATTAGAATTTGAGGATATTATCAAAGAAAATATAGACATGTAGGTAAACACATTCTTATGTAATCTATATTGAATTAATCATTCAATGCATTTTAATTTTAATTGGAATATCCAGGATTTTTCATTTTAGGCTTGATATTTCCTTTTATTCATATTCTCTGTTGGTTTCCTAATTTTACATAAAATAAATTTCTTGAAATAAAAAAAATAAATTGGTGGGAAAGACACCTTCGTTCTTCCATCTATGTTGACCTTATTGGAAGCGATTTCCTATGTACTTACATTAATAGAAAGGTTGTCAATAAATCCATTCACACAATAAAAATAAAATGGAACATGATAGATAAAATTTTTAAAACACGAGGAATACCATGGGATAATAATCATAATAATATTATTCATAACATGGAAATATGGATAATAAAAAAATGATAAATTCATAAGAATATCACCAAGGTTTTTCACCAATGTTCCATAAAAAATATTACCAAGAATACCAAGGTATCAAAAAAAATTTCTCTAGATATTAATCATTTACCTAATAATTTAGAGTTATATCAAGGAAAGAACTTCATATTTCAAAATTCTCATGAACCTCATTAATTATATTAAATCATTTCATCAATAACCTATAGAGAATAAAGATCAAATTTCATATAAAATCATTGAATATAAAATTTATTAAATACTTTCACATTTCATCATTTGAAACCCAATAGAAGGTATTGTGGTTTCAATATATGTAAATTAAAAAACAATGAAGTATAATTACGTATATATGTATACAATTTAATAAAAATTATTTTGGGTATTCAAATCTTAAAAGAGATGTATAGAAAATCATAAGATGATTTCATCACCATAATGGGTATAAAAATTTGTTTATGAAACAGGTTTGATGAGGTAGAATCAATGTTTCATATTGATATAAAAAAAGAGAGTAATGGATTTATCATATGTTCATGATAATTGATTAAATTTTAAATTATAAGACTAAATATAATGTAAGTTATTGGATAAATTAAGAGGAGAGTGATTTAACCCACTGCATAGATTATAAATATTTGAATGGGTTCCTGGGAAACATTAAGACTCTTTAAAATGGGTTTGGAGAGGGAGAATTAGTTAAAAATAATTATCAATTTATTATGAGCGATTTAAATGAGGTAGAATGTTTGATATTTATAGGAAATTTCGGAGAATAGTTTATTAATTTCTAAATATAGGCCTCAGAAATATAGGTTGCATAATATGAAAAAACATCATCTTAAATGTGGTTTTATCTCATGGTTTATGACATAATGATGATTATTTTTCGACATATATGTTTTTAGAACTCAAAATAAAATTTTTATAGTACTTTTATAACAGAAAGAAATATTTTCCACAAAAAATATTTTCCACAAAAAATATTTTTAAAAACCCTAATATGTATTTTAGATATAGGAATGTTATTTATAGGTTTTGATTTAAATTTTAATTAATTAAAATATAACATATTAATAAAATAACATATTTTTTCTTTTGATCAAATTTATGAATTATAACATCATTATTTCATATTTATAATGTCCTAAAATACACTGAAAACATAAAACTATTTTTTTACTATTGAATGAAGAAAGTATTTTATTAAATTATAAAAATTCTACCATATAATACTTCAAAGGTGAAATAATCAAATATATTATTTATTATTCAAAAATAATTATATAAATGTAAAGACCCGTAAAATTCAAGGGAATTTTTTTTAATTTTCTTTGAAATTTTACAAGAGCGCGATTTCTGACGGCACTTGATTCTGAGGCCCGGTGTGCCCGAAATCAACTTCCGAAGTTTGGCTCGGGTACGTTCAGTGAACGAACGAGCGGGAATTTATATCTTTTAAACCGGTGCCCGGAATCGAATTCCGAGGGCACCGATGAACTCGCAAAGCCGATATTTTCTTAAGGAGACCTTTTTCGAGGTTGCGTTTTATGCGGGTTGAGAGTTAGTTTTTGGGAATTTAAAATGAAGTTAAATAAAATGTGGAAACAGATTTTATTTTTATCCAAGTTGGTTATAACATCCCAAAGAGAGTTAGAGGTAGGACCCACATCCACTTAACCTCCCTTGAGAGGATTAAGTGTGGTGGGGCCCACACAAACCCTAACACTTCATCTTCCCTTTAAACTCCATATAACTCCTCTTTAATTAATCTTGACAACTTGGGTTATTTATTGAGTTGAGTTGTTTTGATTTCAAACTTTTGAAATTCAAGTTGTTTAATTGTGTAAATAAAATAATCTTTAAGCTTATTTTATTTTGGTTGGTATCCTTTTCCACCTTGAGAGGATTTGGGAAGTTCTCTCCATCTTCTTCAACCTTGATGAAGAACACATAAGCTCCGACGAAGAACGCCACTTCTCTTCTTCGTAGCCGGTGTGTTTCTGAAGATCGAAGACGCCGCATCTTTGATCTTCTTCTAGTGTCAATGAAAGGAGACGCCGTTTCTTCCTCGGACTTTCTCCGTCAGCTTACGAAGCTTCTCCAGTGACGTACCTCTTCGGACGCACCTCGACGTTAACGGAAACGATGTTCGGTTTCCGCGACGCCCGACCTCTGCGACGCTTGTCTTCCGCGGCTTGTTGACGTGCTCCTCACTTGAAACCGAGGTAGGGGTTTATTTTATTCCTTTTTTCATGATTAATACCCGTGATATTATTTCATCGTGAAATTTGTCCAATTGTTAGCAAATAATGCGAGGGTGCCGGACCGCACGAACACGGCCGACCCTCCCCCTTTTTCATGTTGATTCTGTTGTGGATTGAAACGGGTGTGGCGCGGTGCCGTCGCACCGCGCAGGATCATACGACAAGAAACGCGCGGCGCCGTCGCGCCGCGTCATAAATTAATGCAAGGACGCGACGTCGTCGCGCCGCGTCGACGAAAGTCGGAGACACCGTGGCCGGAGCGGGGCCGCGGCGGAAGGGCGCGACGTCGTCGCACCATGCCGGACAATGAAGGCCGCTGCCGGTTCTGGGCCACGGTGGAACGAGAAGACCGGCGGCCAGCCGGGCCGCCGGTGTCGGAAGCCGGAAGGGGACTGGCCTTTGCCGGTCCCATTGAGGAAGAACCGGCTGGCCAGGTCGGGCCAGCCGGAAGGGAGGAAAACCGGGGGAATTAATTCCCCCGACCAGCAAATAAACAGCCCCCCATAATGAGGGGGGGCCGGTTTCACAAGGGGGGGGGGGGGGGCAGGCGCCCCCCCCGTTCCAATCAGCTCGGCCTTCGGCCGAGCTGGCAGCGCGCCCAGCATGCTACCTTGCGCCGTACCGGTGCGCTGGGGCGGGTCGGGTCGACCCTGTCCGGGGCGGGTCGACCCGGTTCGGGCCAACCGGGTGGTCTCGGGCCGGGACGACCCGGGCCCGAAACCCCCGTTACCGAGCGATTTGGATTCAAATGCCCATAACTCGGGCTACGGACCTCCAAACAACGCCCCGTCAGCGGCGATGCGATCCTTGGATCATGTCGGTCATTTAGGTATATCGCACTCAAGGTTTCGGAATACTTTGAGTTCGGCCGGGTTGGTACGTACACGAAACCAATCGGGCCCTCAGAGCGGAAACACTCATATCTTGAGCTACGGACGTCCGTTTGACGTGCCGTCAACTTTGTTGAGTTCCTCTTAGTGTGAATGATCTTTTAGCATACTCCTCCTGAGGTTTGGACACAGGTGGAGTACGGTCGGGTTGGTTTTTCTTTAAAAACCAACCGGGCCTCTGGAACAGAAAAGCCAATAACTCTCAGACTGGGCGTCCGATTGACGCACCGTCTGTTGCGTTGAGTTCCTATTGACGATACAGAACTTTTGGATACATCAACTCTGGACTTTGTGGCAGTTGATGTATCAGCCTCTCGGCTCGTGGAGCGGACCCTCCCGAATGAGCTTGTTGTGTGCGGGAACCCTAGAGCTGGTTGCGACTGCTACTGTGACTGCGACGACGACTGTGCAGAGATCCTTAGTGGATTCGACGACGACGACTACATCACTCAGCGATCCTATGTGGATTAGTGCTACCGATCCTGTGTGGGTCCGATCCTGTGTGGGTTAGCGCTCAGCGGTCCTGTGTGAACCAGCGCCTACAGATCCTGTGTGGATCCGATCCTGTGTGGGTCTTTGCGGGGGGTAGTAACTATCGGTCCTTTGTGGGTCCGACGACTTAGATGGATCAGTGATCATCTCTATCGTCTTTCGAAGAAGTATACCTGTGTGAGATGAATCCTGTTTACCTTCCTGTGTGGATTGAGTTGTGCTATCCTGTGTGGATTACATTTTGCTTTCTTGTGTGGAATACGTATACTTTCCTGTGTGGACTGAGTTGTACTTGGGCTCGGAGGTTGGTGCGTATTGGAATTGATGACTTAGGTATATGTATGGGCATATACCTAAGCAGTGCCGGTTATTACTTCGTGATTGTATCTTCCTTTTGAGGTTTATCCTTTGTGGATTTTGGGAGACCTTCGGGGGTCTCGGGGTCCCTACTGAGTAGCTTATACTCACCCCTGCACGGGCTATGCCCGCACTACGTTGTGTTGGTTGCAGACAACGGACATCGTTGATCGTGGTTGTGGCTCGCAGAGCAGGACGGTACCTGGAGGTGGACCACTGGGCGGGACGTGCTCGGAGCGGACGACGGGACCAGAGGAGCAGAGGAGCTATCTGTACCCACCCTTCAGGTGGGATTTCCAGTGGACAGCTCGTCGTAGCAGATTTTACTTTTCAGTTGTTGTTTTCCCTTTCGAGTTGTACTTTACTTTCAGTTTTGGGTTTGTATACTGGCCCACCTACTTTTCCGCACTTACAGTTGTACATTGTTTTACTTAGTGTTTACTTTTCCTCTTTCTTACACTATGGTGCTTGTTTACTTTACAAATTCAATGCCTTCCCTTTTTACCGAGATTTACGCCTTGGTTCTAGTCGCCAGCCCCTGGCCTATGGAAGGAAGGCTTGGGGTAGTCACGGCACGGGCCCCGTGGACGGGTCATGAAAAATTGGTATAAGAGGAGTTTGGTTCTACTGCGAACTCTGATCTTTTCTATGTGAAGCAATAATGTTTAGTGTATTGATTGTGGTTATCAGTCCAGGGAGTCTAGTGTTGGTGCGGCGACCGACGTATCCGTACACCAGGACCCTGACTTCTGATTTCCGACTTAATGCACGAAAACATTGATTGCATGTGTGTTTCATGTTTTCTTTGTGATTACATTGTATCAGCTCACCAGGTATACTGGTCTGACCGTGGCGCACCTGTTTCCTTTTCAGGATGGCCCCATGACGGCAGCCAGCTAGGGTTCCGAGAGTCGAGCGTGACGACAGCCCACCGAGCGACGAGGCCTCGGTGCAGGGCCCTTTGTCAGCAGTGGCACCGGCGGTAGCACTACCCGCCGAGCCACCGATGCTTCCAGCACCAGCCGCTGATGATGCACATCGCCTTGGAGCTCTGCACGAGTTCCAGCACCAGCGACCGCCTAGGTTCTGTGGGGAGACGGACCCCCAGGCAGCAGAGGACTGGCTGGAGGCAGTGGTATGAGTTTTTAGGCTAGTGAGGACAGCTGCAGACCTCATGGTGATCCTCGATGCAAGCCTACTGCACGCAGCAGCAGGACGATGGTGGATCTTGATTCTCCAGGTGCACGATGAGGAATCTCTACTATGGATGGACTTCGAGAGCCACTTCCGCTCAGAGTTCGTCCCAGCCACCCTTCGTGCGGTGCGCATTCAGGAGCTTCTTCAGCTGCGGCAGGGCAGCATGACGGTCGCTCAGTACTCGGCGAGATTTACCGATCTCTCGCGCTACTCGACTGACATGGTACGGGACCCATTCTTCCGGGCTCGGACCTTCGAGCAGGGATTGAGACACGAGATCAGGGCATCACTAATCTCCCTCAGCATTCCGACTCATACGAGAGTACTGGAGCGTGCCCTTTTGATCGAGAGCTTCCTTGATGAGTCTACACCAGCGCCGAGACCCACCGCAGGGCAGTACGTGGCAGAGTCTTCTACGGCAGGTAGTTGACGAATGACTCAGGGGTCCAGGCAGACCAGACATTCTGGCAGACGACCTCAAGACACTGGCTCAGCAGTGCGGGGCACACATCGCGGAACCAGTCTTTCGAGAGGCAGAAAGTGCTACTCGTGCGGCGGGCAGGGCCACATGGCTCGTGATTGCCCGACCCGCCGTGCCGAGGAGCAGCAGACGGTTGAGGGGCCACCAAGGTAGAGGCAGAGGGTCGACCGTGGCGGTCTGCAGGGAGGAGGCGGACGAGGCAGAGGAGCTGGCCGGGCAGTAGGTGGTGGGCGATGCTTTGAGGCTCTACCACCACCACCACCAGGAGGTCCACACCGACCACATGGAGCTGGCGGGCAGAGACAGGCACAGCTCCAGGCAGCAGAGGTCTACGACCACGGCACGCCTGAGATGATTCGAGGTTCTAAATGTGTCTATTCCACCCTTGCTGCAGTAATTATAGACATAGGAGCGAGTTACTCTTTCATAGCAGCTGCCCTTGTTCGGAGCTCGGAGATTCCGACAGAGCCGTTGGCTCGATCCTTACGGCTAGAGACTCCTACGGGAGCAGACTCGACGATTACGCACTGGTTCCGGCAGTGTGAGCTTACTCTAGGAGGCGAGAGCTTCTGCTGGGATCTTCTTGTAGTAGCGTCGAGGCCTTACGACATCATCTTAGGCATGGATTGGTTATCTATGGTCCATGCACTGATTGACTGTTTTAGGCGCAGGTGCGATGTGTACGCACCGACGGGAGAAGGTTCACCTTCACCGGCGAGAAGGGAACCTTTGCATCACATGATGGACTTCCGTGGAGGAGAGGACAGCCCATCACTCATCAGATGGCTAGAATCATCCTTGGAGCAGTTGACG
This sequence comes from Viscum album, assembly GCA_963277665.1. Taxonomy (NCBI): domain Eukaryota; kingdom Viridiplantae; phylum Streptophyta; class Magnoliopsida; order Santalales; family Viscaceae; genus Viscum; species Viscum album. Next base: position 491,801,610 of record OY728120.1, read on the forward strand.
TACGGAGTCCTGGTTTTCCTGCAGTGGTGGATCAGTTTGCGGACGTTTTCCCCGACGACGTTCCAGGGTTACCTCCTCGCAGGGAGGTAGACTTCTATATTGACATGTACCCCGGGACAGCCCCGATATCGACTCCAGCATATCGGATGGCCCCCGCCGAGCTTCGAGAGCTGTGGGTACAGTTGGAGGACTTACATGGCAAGGGGTTCATCCGACCCAGGGTTTCACCCTGGGCTTCCCCGATATTGTTCGCCAAGAAAGCGGATGGGAGCTTGCGACTTTGTGTTGACTATCGTCGCCAGAACTAGGTGACATTGAGGAACAAGTATCCGCTACCGAGGATTGATGACCTCTTTGATCAGCTCAAGGGAGCACGGTGGTTCTCGAAGATAGACCTCAGGTCAGGTTATCATCAGCTCAGAGTAAGAGAAGAGGACGTGCAGAAGACGGCCTTCAGATGTCAGTATGGCCACTATGAGTTCTTGGTTATGCCTTTCGGCATAACCAATGCTCCAGCAGTGTTCATGGCCCTCATGAACATGATCTTTCAGCCATACCTCGATCGACTTGTCGTGGTCTTCATCGACGACATTTTGATTTACTCGACGACTGAGGAGGAGCACGCCTACCACTTGCGAGTTGTACTAGACACACTCCGAGAGCACTGGATTTATGGTAAGCTCTCGAAGTGACGGTTCTAGATACGTGAGGTCCACTTCTTGGGACACGTTATCTCTCAGGCGGGAGTTGCAGTGGATCCTGCGATGATCGAGGCTGTGTTAGCTTGGGAGCCACCCAGGAGCGTGACAGAGGTGCGGAGTTTCTTGGGACTAGTTGTACACTACCGGAGATTCATGACAGACTACTGTAGAGTTGCGGCACCACTCTCAGCTTTGACGAAGAAGGGGAAACCCTTCGTGTGGTCAGACAGATGTCAGAAGAGCTTCCAGGAGCTGAGACAGAGATTGACCAGTGCACCTATCTTGAGGTTGCCTGAGGAGGGAGTAGGGTACATAGTTTACTGCAATGCATCAGGGACTGGTCTCAGATGTGTCCTAACGCAGGAGCGGGCAGTGATCGCCTATGGATCATGTCAGTTGAGGCTGCATGAGCAGAAATACGCTACCCATGACCTAGAGTTAGCAGCTGTGGTCTTCGCTCTGAAGACATGGCGACACTACCTGATGGGCGAGCGCTTTACAGTCTTTTCTGATCATCAGAGTCTCAGGTATATCTTCTTACAGAAGGACCTGAACCTGAGACATCGGCGATGGCTCGAGTTCCTCCAGGACTATGACTTTGAGATAGTCTATACTCCTGGGAAGGGGAACGTAGTAGCCGATGCCCTCAGCAGGAGGACGGGAATTCAGCTACATGAGGAGGAGACAGATCAGCTAGCCTCTTTGCAGATATCCTTCATGGATAGAGATGGAGCAGCCTTCCTTCAGTCTCTCACAGTCACCCCTCCACTACTGCAGCGGATCAGAGAGGCACAACGTGAGGACGCTGACTGTGAGACACGGCGTGCACAAATATCCTCGGGACAGGCACCAGATGGTTTCTCCCTTGGAGCAGAGCACGACGTCCTTTTCAGAGGACGTACCATGGTACCAGTTGGTTTGCGAGAGGAGGTGCTGAGGGAGTTTCACACTTCTCCTTTGGCGGTACATCCTGGAGTGGCGAAGATGTACCAGGATCTCAGATGACATCACTGGTTGCCAGGCATGAAGATGGCTGTAGCAGAGTTCGTTTCTCGATGCCTCACCTGCCAGCAGGTGAAGGCAGAGCATCAGGTACCAGCAGGCTTGGTATAGCCCTTGGAGGTCCCGGAGTGGAAGTGGGATGGGATATCTATGGACTTCGTGACTGGACTTCCACGCACTTCCAGAGGTCACGACTCCATTTGGGTGATTGTCGACCAACTCACCAAGTCGGCTCACTTCTTACCCATCAGAGAGCAGGGCACAATGGAGAGCTTGGGACGTCTCTACGTTCAAGAGATTGTGCGGCTTCATGGTGTGCCATCTTCTATCGTCTCCGATTGAGATGCTCGCTTTACTTCCCAGCTTTGGAAGGGATTGAAGGAGGAGTTCGGGACGCAGCTATGTTTGAGCACAACATTTCACCCTCAGATGGATGGTCAGACGGAGAGGACCATTCAGACTCTTGAGGACATGCTCCGCGCATGTGTCCTCGACTTTGGTGGTAGTTGGGAGGACCACCTACCGTTGGTGGAGTTTGCGTACAACAACATCTACCACTCCACCATCGGGATGGCACCGTACGAGGCGTTGTATGGCCGACCTTGCAGATCTCCTTTGTGATGGATAGACCCTGGTGAGTCATCACTTGTGGGGCCAGAGTTGGTCCAGGCCACGACAGAGAAGGTCCAGGTCATCTAGGAGCGGATGAGGACAGCTCAGAGCCAGCAGAAGTCATACGCTGACAGGAGGCGGAGGCCAATAGAGTTCGAGGATGGCAGCCACGTCTTCTTGCGGGTCTCACCTCGACGTGGTATATGAAGATTTGTCCAAGGCGGCAAGTTATCTCCACGCTTCAACGGACACTTCCAGGTCCTTAGCAGGATTGGCGAGGTGGATTATCGCCTGGCTCTACCACCTCAGTTGCACCGGGTGCACGACGTCTTCCATGTATCTCAGCTGAGGAGATACGTGCACGACCCGACGCACATCATTGACCATGGGGAGCTTGACGTTGACGATGGGGTGACTTTTACGGAGGTCCCGGTGGAGATCAAGGATCGACAGGAGCGGTTCCTACATGGACGGTCGATTCCTCTAGTGCGCATCAGATGGCAGCATGGGAATCTCCAGGAGAGCACTTGGGAGCGGAAGGCTCAGATGCTTGCTCAGTACCCTCATTTGTTTCCCTAGTTTTGATGTATCTTTATGGGGACGTAAAGCCCTGAGGTGGGAGTAATGTAAAGACCCGTAAAATTCAAGGAAATTTTTTTCTTAATTTTCTTTGGAATTTTACAAGAGTGTGGTTTCTGACGGCACATAATTCCGAGGCCCGGTGTGACCGGAATCAACTTCTGATGTTTGGCTCGGGTATGTTCAGTGAACGAATGAGCGGGAATTTCTAACTTTTGAACTGGTGCCCGGAATCGAATTTTGAGGGCACCGATGAACTCGCATCGCTGATATTTGCTTAAGGAGACCTTTTCCGAGGTTGCGTTTTATGCGGGTTGAGAGTTAGTTTTTGGGAATTTAAAATGAAGTTAAATAAAATGTGGAAACACATTTTATTTTTATCCAAGTTGGTTATAACCTCCGAACGGGAGTTAGGGGTGGGACCCACATCCACTTAACCTCCCTTGAGAGGATTATGTGTGGTGGGGCCCAAAAAACCCTAACACTTCATCTTCCCTTTAAACTCCCTATAACTCCTCTTTAATTAATCTTGACAACTTGGGTTATTTATAGAGTTGAGTTGTTTTAATTTCAATCTTTTGAAATTCAAGTTGTTTAATTGTGTAAATAAAATAAGCTTTAAGCTTATTTTATTTTGGTTGGTATCCTTTGCCACCTTGAGAGGATTTGGGAAGTTCTCTCCATATTCTTCAACATTGACAAAGAACACTTAAGCTCCGACGAAGAACACCACTTCTCTTATTCGTAGCCGGTGTGTTTCCAAAGATCGACGATGCCGCATCTTTGATTTTATTCCATTGTCAACGAAAGGAGACTCCGTTTCTTCCTCGGACTTTCTCCGTCAGCTTACGAAGCTTCTCCAGCGACGTACCTCTTCAGACGCACCTCGACGTCAATGGAAACGACGTTCGGTTTCCGCGACGCCCGACCTCCGCGACTCTTGTCTTCCGCGGCTTATTGACGTGCTCCGCACTTGAAACCGAGGTAGGGGTTTATTTTATTCCTTTGTTCATGATTTATACACGTGATATTATTTCTTCGTGAAATTTGTCCAGTTGTTAGCGAATAACGCGAGGGGGCCGGACCAAACGAACACAGCCGACCTTCCTCCTTTTTCATGTTGATTCTGTTGTGGATTGAAACGGGTGTGGTGTGGTGCCGTCACACCACGCAGGATCATACAGCAAGAAACGCGCGGCGCCGTCACGCCGCGTCGTAAATTAATGCAAGGACGCGACGCCGTCGCGCCGCATCGAAGAAAGTCGGAGACAACGCGGCCGGAGCGGGGCCGCGACAGAAGGGCGCGACGCCGTCGTGCCGTGCTAGACAATGAAGGCCGCGGATGGTTCCGGGCCGCGGTGGAACGAGAAGACCGGCAGCCAGCCGAGCCGCCAGTGTCGGAAGCCGGAAGGGGACCGGCCTTTGCCAGTCCCGTTGAAGAAGAACCGGCCGGCCAGGTCGGGCCAGTCGGAAGGGAGGCAAACCGGGGGGAATTAATTCCCCCATCCAGCAAATAAACGGCCCCCCATAATGAGGGGGGGCCGGTTTCACAAAGGGGGGGGGGGGGGGGTAGGCGACCCTGTCTGGGGCCAGGCCGGGCCGGGGCGACCCTGTCTGGGGCGGGTCGACCCGGTTCGGGCAAACCGGGGAGTCTCAGGCCGGGACGGTCCGGGCCCGAAACCCCTGTTACCGACCGGGTTGGATTCAAAAGACCATAACTCCAGCTACGGACCTCCAAACGACGCGCTGTTAGCGGCGATGAGATCTTTGGATCGAGGTGGTCGTTTTGGTATATCGCACTCAAGGTTTCAGAATACATTGAGTTCGGCCGGGTTGGTACGTACACGAAACCAACCGGGCCCTCGGAGCGGAAACTCTCATATCTTGAGCTACGGACGTCCGTTTGACGTCCCCTCAACTTTGTTGAGTTCCTCTTAGTGAGAAGGATCTTTTAGCATACTCCGCCCGAGGTTTGGATGTAGGTGGTGTATGGTCGAGTTGGTTTTTCCTTAAAAACCAACTGGGCCCCTGGAACGGAAAAGCCAATAACTCTCAGACCGTGCGTCCGATTGACGCGCCGTCTGTTGCGTTGAGTTCCTGTTGATGATACGGAACTTTTGGATACATCAACTCTAGACTTTGTGAATGTTGATGTATCAGCCTCTCGGCTCGTGGAGCGGACCCTCCCGAACGAGCTTGCTGTGTGCGGGAACCTTAGAGTTGGCTGCGACTGCTACTGTGACTGCGACGACGACTGTGCAGAGATCCTTAGTGGATTTGATGACGACGACTACAGCACTCAGCGATCCTGTGTGGATCAGTGCTACCGATCCTGTGTGGGTCCGATCCTGTGTGGGTCAGCGCTCAGCGGTCCTGTGTGAACCAGCGCCTACAGATCCTGTGTGGGTCCGATCCTGTGTGGGTCTTTGCGGGGGTTAGTACCTATCGATCCTTTGTGGGTCCGACGACTTAGATGGATCAGTGATCATCTCTATCGTCTTTCGAAGAAGTATACCTATGTGAGTTGAATCCTGTTTACCTTCCTGTGTGGATTGAGTTGTGCTATCCTGTGTGGATTACATTTTTCTTTCCTGTGTGGAATACGTATACTTTCCTATGTGGACGGAGTTGTACCTGGGATCAGAGGTTGGAGCATATTGGAATTGATGACTTAGGTATATGTATGGGCATATACCTATGCAGTGCCGGTTATTATTTCGTGATTGTATCTTCCTTTTGAGGTTTATACTTTTTGTATTTTGGGAGACCTTCGGGGGTCTCGGGGTCCCTACTGAGTAGCTTATACTCACCCCTGCACGGGCTATGCCCGCACTACATTGTGTTGGTTGCAGACGACAGACAGCGTTGATCGTGGTTGAGGCTCGCAGAGCAAGACGGTACCTGGAGGTGGACCACTGGGCGAGACGTGCTCGGAGAGGATGTCGGGACCCGAGGAGCAGAGGAGCTATCTGTACCCACCCTTCAGGTGGGATTTCCAGTGGACAGCTCGGCGTAGCAGCTTTTACTTTTCAGTTGCTGTTTTCCCTTTTGAGTTGTACTTTACTTTCAGTTTTGGGTTTGTATACTGGCCCACATACTTTTCCGCACTTACAGTTGTACTTTGTTTTACTATGTGTTTACTTTTCCGCTTGCTTACTCTGTGGTGCTTGTTTACTTTACAAAGGAAATGTCTTCCCTTTTTACTGAGATTTACGCCTTGGTGCTAGTCGCCAGCCCCTGGCCTATGGAAGGCTGGCTTGGGGTAGTCACGTCACGGGCCCCGAGGACGGGCTGTGACAATAAATGTGTGGATTTTAACTTTTGAAGAAATATCATCATTTATTGAAAAAATGATAGTTTTTATAACATTATCAATTTTATTTACAGTTGAAAAAATTACTCAGCACATTTTAAAACAATATTATAATTTTTTTTGAAAATCTTAATTTTCTTTTACCAGAAAATTTCACTAATATAACATTATTAGAAAACAATAATTTTTCATAAATATCTTTATATATTACTAAAATAAAATTATGTTTAATTTCTATCCAAAATACTATTTATTATATTCATCTTACATTCAGGTGTATTTTTTAAAATAAAATTATAATGATTGGGGGATTGATGAAAAAATATTTCATTTATAAATATAATGTTAAACCTTTATAATACTATGGTCTAGATACATAACCCCTTATTACACAGAAAATGATCTTGGGGTAGTGGCTTCGATGGTGGTACTTCATTGGGTGGTTCATCTTACATTGACCTAGTGTTATTCTCCAGTAACCTGAACTTATATCATAGTCAATTATAATCAGGCCTAAATTTTTGAAGATCATCTTGATATTGATCAAGGATAAAACCCATGGATGTTACCCCCTCCCCTGGTCTGATAAGTAGGATTTAAAAGGAAAACTCATGCTGGTTAAGGCCGTCATCTCTCCCTTTAGCATCATTTATATTTTTTTCATTACCCTTTATATACCGGATTTGTAATGGTAATATTTTTAGAAATGTTAATAATTCCCAATGGTCATATTGACAAATTGATATATTGACTACCGGTAAGGTTACGACTAGATCTTAATGGTCAATTTAAACATTATACCCTATATAAACTATACCACTCTCATATATCAACATTGAATTCTTATCATATAAAGGTTATAAGAATGCCTTGATAAATTTTATCATATCCTAGAATTTTCCATTTATTTTTTTATTTTTATAGAATGAGGATTCCTCATTGGATAATTCCCTCCTTTGGAGTATACATTCATGTGTGAATTACTATTATTTTTACCTCTCTGTATTGTTTCTATTAGTTATAGTAAATATTAAGTCTTGTTATTAAAACATTATATTGAAATGTAATATATTTCCGTATTATTATGTTTTGAAATATATTAAAATAGTCATCATGAAACATGAGTTCAATTAGTTATAAAACATTGAGGCATTGCATCTCCCCTAAATAAATTTCATTACAAACTTTTGTGTCGTATCTCAAAATAAATAGGGGTATTTACCGTTGATCACTTTATCAGGATCCAAGGATGCTTCTACAAACATGTTATTCTACCACAATACTTTTAGATGTTTAGTTGTTATATTCCTCAACACTTATTCACTTTCACAATGAATTCAGATCGGTTCCTCTCTATTATAATGATTACGATCCACTTACATATCATTTGGGTCTAGTTTATGTGTTGGTTTTGATATATACTATAATAAAAGGGACATATAGATGATATCATGGATATTGAAAGGATTTGGTAGTAGTTATACCTAATAAGAAACTCCTCCAACCCAGTCTAGAATCTAAAATGGTCCCATATAACATGTTATAATTTTTTGATTCATTTGGAACCTCATTAACCCTTTCTGTGGTGATATTTTTAGGAATACTTATTCCATGACCTGAAATACTTGGTCCTTCATTTTATTACTATAATAACATTTTTTTGACTCTCAGTAGCCTTGATATATTTCTTGATCACTTGTATCTTCTTCATATTTTTTTTGAAAATGTATTGTCCCAGTAGTTTTATTTCTCTATCTTCATCATAGAATTTTAGATTCCCACACCTCTACCCATAAAGTTCTTCACAAGGATCCATTTTAATGCTATAGTGACTACTATTATTATAAGTGGATTAAAAAGAGTATGATTTTTATCCCAAATCCACCTAAATAATGTTATATAGCCTATTACATTTCTTCCAATTTATATAAATTTCTCTCATAAATAACATTTGTGGGAGGATGAAAGGATCTGAGAATGGAAAATTCTTGTATTCATATCCATTTAATGGTTCCTTTATAACATAGATATAAACCAACGATCATGGAACGAAATAATTGATAGTGAAATCCCATGAAGTCTCTCTAATACAGAAATATAAAGATAATAAAGAGTCTCAAGATAGAAATGTTATCATATATCAATAAAATGAAAATATTTTTTATCTATATATTATTTACCATATATAATTATTTTCATTTTATTTAATTGGAATTCCAATAATAATTTTCCTAGAAATGTTGTCTCCTTTATATCTAGGTGTGGGTAGTTGTTATAGCACAATTTTAGCTAGTTTTTACATAGCCATAACTTTTTAACATACCATGAATATTTAATTATAATAAATAATAACTCTTATGATGTTATGCCACCAATACTAATCTCATAGTTATCTGTTAATTTTATTGTTTTATGGTTTTTTAGAGACTGTGGAGCTAGGAGACTCATCCATTAGCTCGGTTTTTAAAACAATAACTTAAAGGATAAATGTACATGTAGTAAACCTCAGTACTACCTACTAACAATCATTAAATATAGAAAGTATCCAATTTTTTCATATCTTCCATTTTGTTTTGTAACATATGATTACCTATTTATTCATTATTTATAATTTCTTTTAATGATGGTTGGGAAATAATTTGGGTTAATATTGATGATATACCATAACATAAGACCTCTGCGTAAATACATACCATGTTTTTAATTAATTTATCTCTTTCAATCCTCAACATTAGCAGAAGCCCATGGTCAGTATTACTCCACCCATAGACAAAATTGTTTTCTATTCAGAGGTGACAGTTGATAGAACCATCACATTCCTTAGGAAGTTCTTAATACCTACTTTTTATCATATTTAGTAACTTTTGTGTGAATATATACTTAATAATATTTTTGGTTGGTATATATATCACACTTCTCCCTAAAAAGATAGAATTTTCATATATTTAAGGAATAGATTACTAAAACTAATTCCAGATCATGTGTATGGTAATTTAGTTCATTAGGATTTAACTACCTTGATGTATAAGAAATAAAAATTTCATTTTACATGAGTACATATACATATTTGTTCAAGGATAAGTCTCTATAAATTAAGAATCACTAACCATTAGATGGTAATGTTATCAGAAGTTTACTAATCCACCATTTGTTTTCTGTTCATGGAAATATTCTCCACACTACTTTTTGAAGAAAAACATAAATCATATTCAAGTTAACTTAGTTTTTAGATTATAATGTCTTGGATTATTTTTCACAAACCATTTATAATATTTTTATAGAATACGTATAAAATGAGTATCATTTATTGTTTTATGGTGTGGTAACACCACAAATGTCTTTCCCTTTGTTTGATCCACTGAGAGTCCTTTACTGTTCATGAATTCTCTCCATAATGTGAAATTTTGTAGCTAGGAATCAAATTTTATAAATTAAAAAAAATTATCCTCCCACACAGTATTTAATATAAACCATACATGATACTCATTCTCCTCATGAATTTTGGAATGTATCAAAATATGATCCACAAATACTAAAAAAAATATTATTAAGATAGTACGTAAAGACTATATTAATTTAATCCATAAATATGGAAGGAAAATTATTCCAAACATAGGTAATAAAAAATCATAATGTATATATCTTATATAGTGGGTAATTTTTGGATTGATTATTTAATCTCCCTTAACTGATGATACCAAGATTATAGGTCAATCATAGAGAATTATTAATCCCCATGATTTTGGTAGAGTAAAACATCAATCTTGGGTTGAGGGTATTATTGTCTTCCATGTCATCCCATTATGATATCTATAGTCAGTGTATAATTACATTGATCCATACTTCTTCTTTACAAGGAGAATGAGTTCTCCCTAAGGAGACATCCTTGTTCGAAAAAATATATTATACAAAATATCTTGATGTTTTTTCCTTAATTACTATCAATCTACATAGCATGTTATATAAGGGGATACAATATTGTCTTGGAACCAAGTATGATTTCAATTGATAACTCAACCTATCATTCTAGAAGAGTTCCTGGTAACTCTCCCAAAAATATATCATGGAATTCCTAAATAATGTGTATGTATCCTATCTTGATATGATCTCTCTCTTCGTCTTCTTGACCTTGAATTTCCAAAAAAATAAATTGTAGGTAGTTCATTGAAAGAATCATGATGAGATATATCTCTTTTGAACATGATTATAGGTTCTCTATTCAAGGATACTAAAATTGTATTTCTTTTGTAGCTAATCATGGAAGTATACATTAGAAACAATTCCATTCCATGTATTATGTCAAATTCCACCATTACAATGACCCTAGGATTTCCGAGAGACTATTCTCTTCAATGTTAATATGGGAATGCTGATATATATTTTATTATTTAATATCTATTCTATGTTTTTTACTTTCAAATTCTACCACTTTTAGTTCAGGGATTAACATAATGTTTTTTACATACTTGAATGAAATAAAAGAATGCGTAGAACTAAAATTAAAAATGTTCTATTTTTGTTGGCGTGTATAATATGTATATATAGAACAATGTCATTTTGGTCCTCGACCCGAACCATCATGATTATAATGTCATGAAAATACTCCCATGGACCCTTCTATAGTTGATGGTATTCTCCCTCTATTATATTCTAAATTGAACATTGATTATAAACATTTCCTCTATCACTACTATTTAATAATTAAATGGAATATTTTTCCTTCCACAACACCCATTTTTTATTAAAATTAAAATGATTAATCTTGAAATATTGATGATATCTTCATGGTATATTTTCACATCTTCAACACTTTTGGCACATTCTACATCTTTATGAACAATTACCCAAATTATTCTTCATAAATTTATTATACAATAATTATTTTACTTTCTTCCCATCCAGATTATTTCTAAATTTATTTTACATCATTTTGTTCTTATCATTCATTTCATGATTCTACAAAGCATATGTTTACTTCATTCCAATCCATAAAATACATCATACTATATTTTCATAACTCCCAATGTATTTGTTTGATAATTATTTATATTGATGGGGTATTAATATACAAAATAATCATTCAATCATCCCATTATAATTGTTGAAAAACACTGAAGTATAATGTGAAACCCTTTTATAGTTCATTTAAAAATTTACCACCCATTCATTTTACATTTTTTAAATTCATGTAATTCCTTATCCTTCTTGGTTTGGAGGGTACGTAGAAAATAATTATTGAAAACTATTTTTTTATTGTTTTCCCATTCCATGGATTCCACCACATCCCATAGCTTATGGTTGATGATCATTTTCGAAAAATGATCAATATATCCATATATGTAATACACTTCCACATAATGTTCTATTTATCAGAACAATGAAGCACATAAAATAATTTTTATATTGTGTTGATTAATTCATATTTTATTAGGGGGTCTAGAGTTACATGAAAAAATTTGTGGTTGTTAATATAGGAACAATTTATCTTCATGTTTTCTTTCCTTGGTGATGTTGTATGATCCATATAACTTATATTTTTATTAATTACATGAGTTAAATGATTCAACAGAATCATTTTTCTTTATATTTCATATCCCATATATTGGTAAGGCAATCATTATATTTTTCCTTGCATCCATTATTTACAAAAGTCCTTCTATTTAATACAATTTTTCTAGAATAATAAAACATATGTATGAAATTTTTCACTATTTTAATTATAATAATAATTATTTTATTGTAAATATGAATCCAAAAATTTTCATACATCATTATACGTGGATGATATACATCATTCATAAAAAAATTACAATATCTATATACCCTGTATAATTCTTTGTAAAAATCATTTGATTAATGATGAAGATAATATTTGCACATATTTTATACTGTAATTTACGGTTTATTAACCCACCATAGTGTTATTTAATAGGAAATTGTTATATATTTAGGTTTTTGTGTTATTTTGAGCTTAAATGAAAAAATGGCGTAATTCTTCCATTTTAACAGATTTTTATCATAGGGGTACTCTTGTCATTTCTATTAAAATGTATTTTTAAATTTTGTGATTAGTATTTTTTTGAACCCTTCTTTTATTTCAGTCATATTTGAATTCAGGACCAGGGTCATATTCCTGCATATTGAGGCCGAAAAAATCAATGAAAATGATCAATTTTCGGAGCGGACTGCGTGGACCCCGCCTCAGTAGTGGAAACATAAATCCGACTAACCACCTCCAAATAATAGGATTCCACTTGGCCATGGATGAGTAATCCAATTAAAATTCACACATTTAATTTCATACCGTTTGGAATCCATTATGGTGGCCATTGAATGACATCATTTTGAAGGAAGCTGCCTCCAAAAAAAGGAAACACCAAATATTAAATTCATAACTCCTAGGTGAGTCCAATGAAGCTGAAATTTGGGGAGAAAACAGAGGAGACACTATGGAACAACATATATGAAGACAACTATTACAGATTCGGTCATGGAAGGGCATATCCACATCAACCATTTCGGATTAAATTTTTTGTGTGTGAATTCGTCACCCCATCTCTTTATAAATATGTGTCCCTTCTCCCAGTTTATGAGATAGCCATTCCATGGGGATAAGGTGGAATTTTTGTATGTAATTTTTCTTAATATTTATAATATATATTATTATATCTTTCCTCTCCTTCCTTTAATTTCTATTTTCTTCTATCCTTTTTATTTTATGTGTTTCTCCCACCATGCTTCTTTCTAAACTCCATGCTAATGGAGAGCTAACCCTCACTATTGTCTGAGGGGGGAAGTGGTGGTATTTTAGTTTTATGTTATTTATTGATTTTTCATGTTATGTTCTATGGATTCATTGGTGGTTAAATTATTGTGGTGAGCGATCGACCCACTTTCTCTACTATTTTTTTTCTTCCTCCTCATTTAATAATTTCCCTTCTCGTAGTTATCTAATTCATTCAAACAGTGGAGTTTGGATTGGGTATTGATGTGGAATAGATTACTCCTATATGATATGGTCTCAGTGCAGGGTAATACCATTTAGACGAGAGGGTGTGGAGTGACAGGTCTTGATCTCCACATTGAATAACGCATTGATATATAATTAGAATAACAATGATATTTCCACCATGAAATCCCGAGAATAGTGGTTTTCTTCTAATAACGTCATTGTGTATTTTCTTATTTTTCATTGTGTTTTATATTTTTGATATATTTATATTATATCTATATTTTATTCAATTCAATTTCAGTCCCCCCACCAATTATATTATTATTACATTTTTATTTTAGTTATTTTATTATAGTGATAAAAGAAAGATATTGTGTGGAAGTGACCTCCTTATGATCGACCATAGGGTGTACCACGATGGTGCAGTCTTAGGATAATGATAATTTAATTGAATAGCCGTACACAACAAACCCCTACCATCAATTTTGTTCCATTTCCGGGGAGGCCAAGAGCTTGTACACATTTTTTTATAATAAAATCAAAAATAAAAAAAATATTTCATTGGATATTACCCTTTAGGTCATGGATTATTCTAGTAATATTTCATATGAATGGCCTATTACTGACATGTATAGCAGGGTTTAATTTTTTTGAAATTAAAATTTCACAAAATTCAAAACAATTGCAAGAAAATTCCTTGATAATTCATGAGAATTCAAGAATGCTGGAAAAAGAAACAAGATAGTGGCATCGCTGGCCTCCCAAGTTAAAGAAGTTAAAGTCTTATGGATGGAATAACAAGAAAGACATGCTGAGGAGAATGAAAAGTTTTTTCCACCTATATTTCAAGAAGAAATTAGAGAGGTTGAAGATATTCTTGAAGATCCAATTCCATCTCCAACAATTGAGTTCCAAACTGCCTTACTTGAGGAAAAGGAGTTTGAAGTTGAAAATTTTACGGGGGATTTAATTTCTAAGACTTCGTTTTATTAAAATTTAATTACTTATGAATTGAAAACTAATCTATTTTCAACATATTATGTAGATTAATCACCACAAATATAGACTCTAGATTAATAAGAAAACGTTCCTCATGTAGAGGACATAATAGAGGATCTAGTCGAGTTGTGGATTTGTGCAAATGAGGATGATGTCGCTAAAGAAGAAATCCATGATGAGAAAATATAAGAATCCGAACCAGAAGAGAATCCAGTTCCTATTCTTCGACATTCTCTACCAGTGGACACCACTCCTCCAAATGATCAAAATAGGGAGCACCCTTTTATTCTTTTCCCTCCCCCTCTATAACTCAAATTATTTCTTTCATATCTTTTGTGGGTTGTGGATATTTGTTTTGTTTTTGGGGGTTCTCACTTCTGGAATTCATAGATGGATGTTGGGAGAAATAATTTTTTGTTGTTTCTATGCAAGAAACCCCATCCATCTTCATATTGGGGTTAACCCACTGTGACTGCCTGACTAGTGGCAGTAAAAACCTAGCACATGCTTGCGGGTCAAACAAATCATTATCCCTCCCCTTTATACTTTCTATTTATTTTTCTTTATTTTTATAATGCATTTCGTTATTTATTACATTCTAGGAATAATTGGTAGCAATTTTGATCCCAGATAAATTCTACCACTCGAAAATAAAGTCAGGTTGTTTCTTTCCTTCTCATTACTTTTTTCCCTTATTTAAATTTTGTCAAGATGAAATAAAGGGTAGTTAAATTTGATTGAGGGGGAGTTTCATCCTTTTTAGTTGTTTTCTTTCATACTTTTTTGTTTTCATTTTTTAGGAACTTTGAGCATTAATGATTATTCTGATCAAATTTCACATATTAATTGATTTTGAGAAAATTGAAATGATTTTTGAAAAAAAATGATTTTAAATTATTTTTGATGTGAAATTTTTTCCTTAAATTGGATTTTCAAACATTTTTATGATTTTAACTGATTTTTGAGATCCATGTCCCTAAAACATGAACTCAAAATATTATTCCCATCTTGTGAGTTATTCTAAAACACTTTTACATATTACTTCTAACACCCACACTTTCTTGAGGGAAACATGTATTTTGTGGGAGAACCTGTATTTTCGATTTTTCTCTATTGATGCTTTGGATTTCATTGAATGTTTTTAATTTGATTGAGGAACAACTTTGATTAGCCACATATTATCTTGAGACCCACCTTTACATTTATCTTTCATTATCCCTTAGATTATATGAATTTCCTTATAGGTTTAAGCCACATTACAAGCTAATTTATCCTTACGTACGCATTATCTTGGTATTACTGCATGGATTTTTCAAGTTTGAGTGTGGAGGAAGGGCCTTTCGCCTGCGTTCATTAGGATGTGTTTCATTGATGGGTGTTGTGAGGTATGCGTCAACATTTTGGGCAATGATATAATTGGGAATGAGTCATAATTTCATTATTCTTCATTTGTTTCATTCGTTTCTCCTTAAAAAAAGAAAATAAAAGTTGTTCCTTTCTGTAGCTTTAAAAAAAGGAAAAATAAATCTGTGCCTTTTTGGAGATTTAACAAAAAAATGGGGAGATATTGGATGATATCATTCATTTTAATAAGTTATTGGCTCATGGTGCATGCTATAAAAAATGGTGGTGGTGTTTTTTTTCAAATTCTCAAGGAGGATTGAGTGAGGAATTTTCTGTGTTTTCACTTGATTATTCATGCATTGTACCTAAGATTCAAACCATTTCTTTCTAACCTTGAACATGTAAATCATTTACCCACAAACCTAAAGCCACAAATTCATTTCATCCTTTGATGAAAGCCCTCATGATTGAATTTATTTTTGTGTTTCAAGGTGTAGAGAGATGAGAATAGTCACAAACCTATGGTGATACATGAAGCTTTCATGTATGAGCATAACTCCTGAATTAATTTCTCATGAGTGAAGAGTGACATGAAATTCAATGTGAGGTAGGTTATGATTGAGACATTGATGGATTTATGATGTTGAAAACATTTAAATTTTTGGAATGAAAAAGAAATGAATTTTTTTTCATAGAAGAGACATGATGAAATTCTGTTTTTGGTAAGATCATTGATGTTTTCTCATTTTTGATTGTTTTGTGAATTTTGATTTGAATTTACAATAATTGACCAGGAGTGAAATGCTTAAGTGTGGGGGTTTGATGATGCTAAAATTTTCACATATATTATAATTTAATTTAAGGTATATGAACCCACCATAGTATTAATTAATGGGAAGTTATTAGATATTTAGGTTTTTATGTTATTTTCAGCTTAAATGCAAAAATTACCTAATTCTTCAATTTTAACAGATTTTTATCTTAGGGGTATTTTGGTCATTTACCATAAAATTTATTTCCTAATTTTTTGATTAGAATTTTTTTATACCCTTAATTTATTTTAGTCATTTTTTTCTGCAGGACCAGGGTTAGATTCATGCATCTTGAGGCCCAAAAAAATCAATGAAGTTGACAATTTTTCAGGACGGACTTCGTGGACCTCACCTCAGTAGTGGAAACATAAATCTGTCAAAACACATCAAATTTATGTTATTCCACTTAGATATAGGCGATTACTCTAATTAGAATTCACAAAATTAATTTAATACCATTTTTAATCCATTATGGTGGCCATTGAATGAAATCATTTTGAAAGAAGCTGCATGGAAGATGCCTCCAAAAAAAGGAAGCCTCCAATATTAAATTCATAACTCCTTCTAGGCGCATCCAATGAAGATGAAATTTGAGGAGAGAATGGAGGAGACATCATGGAACAACATATATGAAAACAATTATGATAGATTCGATCATTGAAGGGCATATATCCATGCGTAAACGTTTGGATTAAATGATTTGTGTGTGAATTCGTCACCCCTTATCCCTATAAATATGTGACCCTTCTCCCAGTTTATGAGATTTCCATCCCAGGGGGATAATGTGGAGTTTTTTATGTAATTTTTCATTATATTTATAATATATATTATTAGATCTTTCTTCTTCTTCATTTAATTTCTACTTTTCATCCATATCTTTTATTTTATGTGTTTTTCATGCAATGCTTCTTTCTAAACTCCATGCTTAGGAGAGGTAACCATCAGTATTGTTCGAGGGGGGAAGTGGTGGTATTTGAGTTTTATGTGATTTATTAATTTTTCAGGTTTTGTTATAAGGATTCATTAGTGGTTAATGATTGTGGTGAGAGGTCTCCCCAATTTATCTATTATTGTTTTCTTCCTCCTCGTTTAATAATTTCCCTTATCATCGATATCTAATTCATTCAAACGGTGGAGTTTGGATTGGGTATTTTTGTGGAATATATTACTCCTATATGTCGAGGTCTCGGTGTAGGGTAATACCATTCAGATGAGAGGGAATTGATTGACAGGTTATGATCTCCAAATTGAATAATGCTTTGATAGATAATTTGAATAACAATGATAATTCCACCATGAAATTCCGAGAACAATAGTTTTCTTCAAATATCATCATTGTTTCTTTTCTTCATTTTCATTGTGTTTTATATTTTTGATATATTTTTATTATATCTGTATTTTATGAAACTAAATTTCACTCCCCCCATTTATATTAGTATTATAATTTTATTTTAGTTATTCTATAATAGTGACAATAGAAATATAGTGTGTGGAAGTGGCCTCCTTGTGATCGACCCTTGGGTGTACCACTATGGTGCAGTCTTAGGTTAATAAGAATTTAATTGAATAACGGTTCACAAAAAACCCCTACCATCAATTAACCAAAACATATCCTCTGAGAGTCTAAAAATAGGTGTTCAACAAAACCTCTTTTCGATACACTAGGTGAGGATCATGTTAATATATAATGATCCCATTTTAGGGACTATAACCATATGTTTAGCTATATTATATTCCCATACACTTTTTGCTTAGAGATATGGATTTCATTACTTAAAAACCAATAATATTATATTACACTAATATTTAAGGAGGTTTTCTAATATTTAGACATATCCATTGGGTTATTATTTATTTTTGAGTCGTAATTTGAAAAAAAACATATATATTTCCTTTAATTCCTATTATAGTGAACCAACATTTTTATAGAAGTTTTTAAAAAAACATTATATCAAAATATTACAATAATATCATTGAAGGACATTTATTTTGTTTTAGTGACATGGAAACTAGGCACATATTACATGAAATGCATAATAAGAAAACAAGATCAAAAATTATTTTTTCTTCTTGAAAATTTTTTTTTAGTCTATCTTAATTGTTTTCATTTGAAGTGATTTCTTAGGGTCACAAATCGATAGAAAATGTGGATCATAAATCCTATTACGGGATAAAAAAGGGAAGAGAACATGAGAAACCGTCTTGGATAAAACATGATGCATAAAAACCGAGAATAATTTTAAGTAAATGATATATGAAATTGAAATGTTGATACTAGATAAAATTATAAATTCAAAATCATTCAACAAGGCTCATAAAAAAGGTGCCATAAAAAATAATATCAAGGTTATTCACCAATTAATAATAAACATGTCATCTCTCAAGATTAATTATTTACCAAATTAATTAGATCATGATTAGGGTACACCTTTATTATTTATTAATTCGTATGATGAACCTTGATAATAATAAATAATTTAATCAATAAACATCAGAGAATTAAGAATTGATTCTTTATAAAATCATTGAGTAAAACACAACAGAAATAAATAAACATTTCATTAATTAAAAAACATGATAATGGAATGAGGGTTTAATATTAGTAAATTCACTATCCAAGAAGTATAATTACTATAAATCAATCCACCTAAATGAAAATATAATTATATATTTTTAACATAAAAGAGAATCATGGAAAATCAAGGGATGATTTCATCAATATAAGATTCATACAAAAAAGATTATAGAATGGGTTTAATGAGAGAGAATTAAAGTCCCTGATTAATAGAACATCATTATATAGTAATATATTGATTATTTGATCATGAGAACAATATAATAGTGAAACTAGATGTAACACCCCAATATTTCATGTTATGTTATCTTCAATAGCCGCTGTTTCACACAACACTAAATTTCCATACATAAAATGAAAGATTGAGTTTCTAATAAACAACACATTAGTGTTAAAATTATATAACTAACATATTTTTACCTTATTATTTATATATATTAATATAAATAGAAATAAATAAAATATTAATGTTATTTATAATGTTTTCACACAAATAAAATATATTTAAAATGAAATATATATGTTTTGGTAAAATAGATATATGTTTAGAAATACTATTTTCTTAAAGGAACTATTTTTTAAATCCTTTTGTGAACAATAATAAAATTAATTTAAAAAACTCAAAGAAATTTAATTTCAAAAAATTGATTTCATTTTTTAATTCAGAATATCAAAATTTTGTATGGGTGAATTTTTGGTATATTTCTGGACACATTCAATTTATGATGAATAGTGGAAAAATTGCATTTTTGTTAAAAACCTTATATTTTCATTTAAAAATATGTTTAAATTTAAATTTATTTTAATGTAACAATAGATAAATAATTCATATATTAACCCAATGTAGGTCATTTTAATCATTATTATAATATAATAATATATAAAAATCCAGTGAACTTTTTTAATGTATTTTTACCCGCCTTACAGCCACATTTTCAGATTAGTATTTAAAATGTTTTTACAACTTATGTAAATTAAATTTAAAAATATAGACATACATGGATGTAATCATTATGAAAAATTTGTTCTAATGGGATTGAAATAATTTTTTTGTGAATATTATCTTTTGAATTTTATTTACCACGGTTATAGGTAAATAAGGTTATTGTGGGTAAAAATAATATTATAATAATATAAAATTACCACAAAACAAGTCTTAATTTAATTGGATAAGTATATATAGACCCAAAAAACCTTAGGTCATAAATAAGATCTTTTTTAAGTCACTAGTGTCCGATTAGGGCATTTATTATATTTAATTTAAAGAATAGTTAAAAATGAAATATTTAAATTTTAATAATTATTTTACATTTAATATGAGGTAATATAAGTGATATTTTGGACTTAAACTATTATTTAAAATGACGAAAAAGTTATATCAGAGGTGATAGTATAGCAGGGAAATATAGCAGTACAGTAGCAGTGGCGAAACTGTAGTGGTGGAAGCACTATAGCAGCAGAGGCTCTATAAAGGGCACTATATCGGCGGCGGTATTATAGCTGCATGGGTAATGTAGCAGTGATGTTCACTGAGGGGACCTTTTGGCCAAAAAATTGCCTTTCACTCTTAGTTTTCAGGCTACATTTCCATGGTCCTTCGGGCTATGTAATGGGTATCTCTCTACCCAAACTAAAGAGGTATTTTCATTAAAAGATAAATTAAGCTTTAGGCCCCAAAAAATGATGCTATAATTGATTAATTGATTTTGATATAAAATAAATGATATTAAAAAAATTAAAATAAATATAATTCGACTTAATTATTTAAAACAGAAAAATTTATATAGAAAATAGTCTTGATAGTGAAATATTTGATATATTGGTTCGAAGTTATCATAATGGTTTGATATTTTTATAAATTCAAATATTGAATAGTATTAAAATTGAAATAAATTTTACTTTAAAATAAATAATATTTTATTAAAATATATAAATTTCATAAAAATATATGGTATAGAAAATTTACTTTTATAATGTTATATATGTCATAAATTATCCACATGGGGTTCATTTGGTAATTTATAGTTACTATATTAACCCTATAGTGTAAAAATACATAAATACATGGTAATAGTTAAACTGTTTAACTAAGGGTTAAATCCAAAAGATAAGTCTATGTTAAGGACCAAAACATATATAAAATTTATTTTTTTGAGGGGTTTCAATTCATCCTCATATTATTCTCTAGATAAATCAATTTGGTGATATTTGAAACTAAAAATGAATTTATAATAAATTAATATTTTCAAACTAAAAAATCAGTTTATTATTATGGAAAAAATATTCCTCCTTTTATCCATTCCATGATAAACAATATCCCCATGAGTGTGTACGTACAACATACCATCTCTATGCCGTGGTGTAAAGTGTATTTCATATATACATTATTTTGAGGGGTATAATGATGGATATTAAGGATTCAAATAATAAATATAACATTACATTTTATCCTTACAATTCATATTCCATCCGACCCCATAACATTGAACCATTAATTAACTGACACCATCGTTCATGCGTACTTACCACTTGCCGTCTCGACGACGTGAGGAGATTAATCTTCCACCTAAACCATTCCAGAATTATTATAACAATATATTTAATAAATAAGTATGAAATGTATGACATAATAATTCTATTGGAATAATATATATATATATATACGTATATGTAATTTACTTTCCTCTATTCAATACAATATTAAAAAAGAAACACCGTTCATGCGTACATATGACTTACCGTCTCTATGAATGGTTTTTTCCATTTCATATATCTATCCGTTATATATATTTATATTCTAAATATATAAGTTATATAAATCATGTTTAATATTTTAAAGTAATTAATTCAGGATCTATGTAATACAATCAATAATATAAATTCCAAACATGTTTGATAAACAATGGGGTTTTTAAATGAAATATTTCCTCTACATGGAAGTTATTAATAAAGAATAATATAATGTTATAAATGAATCATATATGGTATAATAAATATAATTATTTTTCATTTATAAGGTAATAATATGTTAAAAACAATTATATAGGAGTTTCGAACACGTGTATAGAGTATCAGACCTAAGGTTAGGGAATTTCCATCTCAAATTTAATTTTCATGAGATATAAGCCATTTTATGAACTATTTACTATGTGTGGTGTATGTACTATTCCTATTTTATTTGAAATCATGAATACATTTAACTATATGGTATTTTAATATTTATATGAAGATATTGGGTTTATTATTTAAATATTCAATGTGGTATGAAATGTATTGAATGTTTAAAGAATTAACCCTTTCTCCATTTTGATATTTCACGTAATATTTCAGAAAAATATTTATATGGATATAAATGGATAATAAAAGTCTTTTGATGTATATTTTTATGTTCTATTAGATGTTTAAAGAAAATAATCTTTTAATGTTACGTGTAAGGGTTAATTTCATAATCTCGTTATTACCTGAGGATGTTTATATATATCTAAGGAGACATCTTTATCATCCATGAGCATGTTTCATAAAAATGTATTTCAAAAATTCTAAAACTATTCCCCCAATAATTGTTTAAAGCAATTTTTACCCATGTTTAAATTTTATTAAACGTTTTGAAACAAACATTTTAGTCGTTTTAAAAATGATTTACTTTATGACCATTTCGATAAATTAAAAAATGAGTTTTATTTAACATATACAACATGAGTTGCTATATTTTTCCATTATGAATCCTTGTCATTTTTAGGATTACCTTACAAGATTTCTAGTTTATTTTTTTAAAAGAAATATTATCATTATAATTTAGTAGATTTTAAATGATTAAAAAGTCAAAAGGGGGTATCTCTCTAAAAGAGTTTTAATGATTATTATTTTCAACTACGTCAATATCCTTTATGGATTTTATGAATTATTGATATTGATTTATTATGATAAAATATTACATATTGAACAGATGGGTTTAGGATATTCTTGTCTATGGATATGGTTTTTCAATACCATTCGTTGTTTATTTTTAATGTAATAACATTTGATTTTCTAGTTATAATAAGAATTTTTAGGATATGGTTCACCCTATTCATATAAGGAATGTAATGGACATAGTAAGGGATGGATGGGGCCCATTATATACCCCTGATACATAAGTAGGTATCACGATACAAACTAGATATTGAATTGTTTGAGGCCTTTCCCAATTATTTTCAGAAATGGATTTGGAAAAGGCCTTAACCATTTATTATTAGATGTCTTGGATGAGACCTCGACAATATCTTTCAAATGTCCGAAATTTTGCATTACCAAATTAGGAGATTAGTTATTGACATTATATGTTATTATTTGACTAGTTTAATAATCATATTAATGTTTAAATGGGATTATTTTATTTATTCTTTACATATTGTGTTTAATTTATGTTCAAAAGGCTTCTTTTTTCATTTTATACATGCCAAAATTGTTATAGTATATTTATGATTGATTCTAATGTATTGTTTAATTATACTAAGCATCCGAGCTCACACATTTATTATGATTATTTTCCATGTATGCCCAGAAGTGTTTTATGATTGATAAGTGGGGTTATGTAAGGAGAATACTTTTATTATAAAAGGATTATATGTGTTGTTTTTTATGTTTTGAATTTTAATGAAAGCTTCATGTATGTAGTTTATTTTACAAGACTGCTAAAATGATCAATCCTTCAAGATTTAATTCATTGTAATCAGGCCAATGTAATAAAATAATGCACTTTCTATAAAAATATGGGGTCATGACGTTATAGTTGGTATCAAAGTAATTATAATAGGAACCTTATAAATTAGATTTAGAATACATAGATTAGAAAACAAAACCATATGAATGAATTTGAAGATATGTCTATGTATAGGATATCATTCATTAAATTTAGTAAGGTATCAACATGGTTTATCATATGTTACTATGGATTTTTAATAATATGGAATCATTTAGAGATCCTATAAAAAATTCTTCAGAAATGAATCAATATGAATAGTGTTTCTCACATTGTGCTTTGAGTTTTGGCTAATGGTTAGAATCATCAATGTCATAAAAGAAATTGTTATACTGCTGATAATGGAGAGGAAAAAAAGAAAAATGAGATGAAGGAGGAATTATACAATAAGATTTTGAATTGTATTTAATGGTTGAATATTTAAGGGGAATGATCAATGTTATTTTATTTTTTGAAACAAGAATTATTACATCAATGTTTATATTATTCATGAGGATTACACAACCATACCATTTCCTTAAGGATTTGGGAGCATAAAATTTTTTAGTTAGGATTTAAAGGTGATCAAATAATTAGTGTGTTAAAATAATAGGTACATTACTTTTTTTGGGAACCTGATGTTAAGATTGATTTGTGAAATTTAGAGACATTTTTAGAAAGTGAATTTAGACAGAATTATTTTGGAAAAGTCCTATGGTTTAATGGAGTAAGTTTAACAATGTATGCTATTTTTTGGGGGTAAAGTATGATATATTGGTTACATTGGGAGAACCTTCTTAGTTTCAGTAAAAATATTGAGGATAACAGAAATACATATGGGATTTAAGATTTATTGAAAGTTCTTCATGCCTGAAAAATTAAAATTGAACTTTCATTTCCAGGAGAAAGATATGAAGTGAAAATGGATCGAGTCACATAAAAAAGATGATATTATACTTACAACATGGTGAGAAATAAATTAACTAATTATATAAATAGTAAAATAATTATTCAACTCTTTAGAAAGTATATTAAAACAAAAAATATATAGCATAGTACATTTTCTGATGAATCAAATGGCCCCTTAGATCACATCATTTTTAGAGATTTGTGACGGTTATCTTTCCCTAAACCATGTTCTCTATCACTATCCATCATAATTTAATGGTTATATTTTTATTTCATGACCATGTTTTACTATAGATATCCCTAGTATGTGCTATCTGTAGTCACCATTATACATCCCGTATATTATTTTAAAATTGTGGTCTGATTAATCCATTTTCTGATATGGGATTTCAATAAAGACGTGATAAAAAGTCCAACCCATAATTTTCAATTTAAATTTACAATTTTGTGGATGAAACTTATTAAACGAGGGGAGAATATAAAACCTAATAAATTATGGTATGTTATATTCTATAGCGTGTGTTGTACGCAACACCGAATTTGGCTTGCATAACACACAAGATGGAGATTCTGCGAAACAAAATTTTTGTTATAAAATTATTTAAATGATATTTTTATTTCAAATCCATTACATATTGTAATATATATAGTAATAAATAATCGTTAAATGTTATTTATAAGGTTTTTACTTATATAAAACATATTTATAATTAAATTTATCATTATCCATAAAATAGTTATAGGTTTAGAGTTATTATTTTATTAATGGAACTACATTGTATGTCCTTTTGTGAATAACAATAGAATTAATTTTAGACACTCTTATAAATTTAATTTGTTAAAATAGAATTCATTTTTTAATTTGGAATATCAAAATCAGCTTATGGGGGTTTTTATTTTCTGAAAACATTCATGTTTTGATTAATTGGAAAAAACACAACATTATTGTTAAAAACAAACTTTTTCATTTAAATAATTATTTCAATATAAATTGATTTTAATGTAAAAATAGATAAATAAAAAATATACTAAACCAATATAGGTAATTAGAATTATTTTAATAATTTAATTAGATATAAAAATTCAATGAAATATTTAAACGTATTTTTACCCGACAACTAGCCACATTTTTAGATTAGCATTAAACGTAATTATAAATATCATATGAATTGAAGTTTAAAAAACTGACATACATGGTTATAATTAGTATGATAAAATTTTCTCTAATAGGATCGAAATATTTTTTTGGTGAATAATAACTATTGAAATTTATTTACCATGATTAAAGGTAAATAGTATATTTGAAGGTAAAAATAAAATTATAATAACAAAAAATTACCGTAAAAATTATTATAATTTCATTTTATAGGTATTTATCAACCCAAATAAACCATAGTATAGAAATAATTACCTTTTCATGCTCTTTGTGTTTGATTAAGATATTTATTATATTTTATTTAATGAAGATTTAAAAATGACATATAAAAATTTTAATAAAAATTTTATTTTTAATATGTGGTTCTATAAGTGATATGGTAAACTATAAATTTAATTTATAATTAGAATAAATTTATTTACATAGTAATAATTTATTTATAATTTTTATAGAATGTATAATTAAATTAAATGTACACACAATGATGATGCAGTAATTATTTAATTAATTAAGATTTCAAATAAATGATATTACTAATATTAAAATAAATAAAAATCGAAATAATTAATGACATAAACAAATTTTATAGAAAAAATATACATTTTAGTGACATATTTAAAGTATTTTTATAAATTTATCATGTGGTTTGATATTTTTAAAATTTTAAATATTGAATAGTATTAAAATTTACATAAATGATACATTAAAATTAAAAATAATTTATTTTAATATTTAAAAGTAAAAAAAAATACAAGGTTCTAAAAAATTACTTTTATAGTGTTAAATATTTCATAACAGATCATCCTGGGGGACTTTTGACATTTTATTGTTATTATATTAACCCTATAGTGTAAAAATACAAGAAGATATGGTATGAGTTATACTATTTAACTAAAGCTTAAATCCAAATGATAACGTCAATTTCATGACCTAAGAATTTAAAAATTTTAATTTTTGTGGATATTTCGATCCATACGCATCTTATCCTCAAAATAAATGACTTTGGAGATATTTAAAATATAATATTAGTTTATAATCAATTAATATTTTAAGAGTTTCCAAAAGTGACCCTCCACTATCTTAAAAAAGGATATTATCCTTCTCTTTTATGCACCCCTCTAAAGCCCATTGGATCTCCCATACCCTTCCCAATTCCACATAATAATTCCCTCACTAAATCCTAGAGGCCTTACTTTGTGCATAAATCCATCTTATGTATTTGTTTTTGTGAAAATAAAAATGAGGATCTCAAAAAAGTGGTAATCGTTTTGTTAACTCTTTCAATGTTATTTTCGTCTTCTACTTCTAGTTCCTAGTTTTCTTTCATGTTAATATAATAACACCATTATAATATACATTCTGATATGTTATTATTATGGGACAAACATATTCCTCCTGTTACCTTTTCCATGAAAAAAATATCATTATGTGTGGGTATGTACAACATACCGTCTTCACACCGTAGTGTATACTATTTTTATTTTATAAAATATTTCAACCGGTATAACAATGAATATAAAGGATTAAAATAAAAAATAAAACCTTATATTGTTTCTTTATAAATAATATTCCATAAAATTTCATATCATTTGTCCATTAAGGAAATGATACTATCACTCGTGTGTACGTACAACATACCATTTCCATAATGCGATTTGACTCAACTACCACATTAACCATTAAAAAATGATTATAAAAATTTATATAATAAAAAAATATGAAATATATAATATAATAATGCTACTTGGAATATATATTAATATATATATATATATATATCATTTTCTTTCTTTTATTCAACACTATAAGAAAATAGAAACATCGTTCATGCAATCATACGGCTTACCGTCTCCATTAATGGTGTATCCAATTTCATATATATATATATATATATATTATTTATATTATTAATATTTATTATATATAAATAATTCATTACATTCAATAATTAAATATATCATTTTCTAATTAATACAATCAAAAATAAAAATTCAAAACATGTATGATAAACAAAGCAAATATTACCCGAAATTTTTTTAACAAGGAAGTTATTAATAAATGTGTAATATAAAGTCATAAATGAATAATATCTGATATCCTAATAGTTATTATGATTCTTTTAGAAGTTAATAATATGTTTTAAAATGTTATACTGATGTTTTGGATACACATGAAGAGTATCATACCCATAATAAAGGAGTTCCCATCCCATTTTTAATTTTCTTGAGAAATAAGTCACATTCACCACCAATATCTTCTGTGTGGTGTATGTACTGCCCCTATTATATTTGAAATCATTAATACATTTAACTTCAAGATATTAAAGGATTCATTTTAAGATATTGGTCTTATTATTTAAATATTCATAGTTGTATGGGTTGCATAGAATGTTTAAAGAATTAATCATTTCTCCTTTTCAATATTCGTCATATTATTTTACATAATATTTATAAAGATATAAAAGGATTATAAATTTAATATTAAATATATTTTTAATTTAATTAAATTTATTTAAAATTTTTTTTAAGGTTTTATGTAAGGGTTAATTTTATAATCTCATTATTATCCGAGGTTGTTTATATATAAGTATCTATTGGGCAATATTTATCATCTTTTTCAATGTTTTGTAAAAACATATTTCAAAATAAAATTACTATTAACCAAAAAATTTATATTAATTTTTACCCATGGTTTAATTCTTATAAAATGATTTGAAATTAATCTTTCCATTTTTTTCAAATGGCTTACTTTATGAAATTTTTGAAAATTTAACGAAAAAATGTTTCTTATCTTATAAAGTTATAATGGATATATTCTGTTGTAATGATGTCTTAACATTTGGAATCTTCAATTTTAATATTACAAAATTATTATTTTTAAATAAATATTTATTTTATAATTTCCTTGATTTTAAATGATTTTAAAGTAAAAAAGGGAGATCTCTCTCTAAGTGTTTTAGTGATAATTATTTTCATCAATGTCAACATCCTGGTAGGATTTTATGCTTAATTGATATTGATTTACTCTGATATAATATTCCATATTCTATAGAAGGGAATATGATATTTTTGACTCTGTATGTTCTATTTTAATACAATTTATAGTTTATGGTTAAAGAAATTATATTTCCTATACTAGTTTTAATACCAATGTTTATGTTATGTTTCACCCATTTCATATGATGAATTAATTTGGCTTCGTAAGTAATGTGTGGGGCCTACTATTTCCCCTAGATGCATCAATAGTCCTCATGATACTAACGAGATATATACTTGGATGAGGAATTTCCAATTTATTTTCAGATATGGATTTGGCTGAGGCATTAACCATTTATTTTGTTGTTGTCATAGTTGATTCCACGACAGTATGTTTCAGATGTTCGGCATTATGCATTACCTCATTAAGAGATTAGTTAGTGATATTATAATACCCATGTGAAAGATTAAATTGAATTATTTTATTTATTATTACCATATTAGGTTGAAGTTTATGTTCAAAAGTATCGTGTATTAGTTTTATTCTTGGATAAATGTTTATGGTATATTTATGAAAGCATCTGCTGTGTTGTTTAACCTTACTGAGCATACAATATCACCAATTTCTTCTGATTTATTTTACCAAGATTCCATGAATTGTTTTTTGATTGACTTTCAGTGTGAAGATAAATTAATAATATAATTCTCAAAGGATTATCTATGTTGTACTTAATGTTTGGAATTGTACTGAATGGTTCATATATGTAATTTATTTTTAGTATTGATAAATTGATAAGAACTATTGGGATTTGATTTCTTGAATTCATGAAAATTTATTAAAATAATTAACAGTCTCTAGTAATATTTTTCCATGGAATTAAATAACAAATATAACTAAAAATAAATTAATTAGAAAAAAAGAAAATGATGTGAATCTCGTATATTGCAGGATAACATCATAAAGGTAGAGGAAATTATAATAGTACCATAAAAACTCTTTGAATGTGATTTATTAATATAAAATTAGGATTGTTTCTTCCTTTAATTATTGAGACCAGAATAAATGTGGAGGATAAATGTGCACTTAAATAAAATGTGTGTGTGTGTGTGGGGGGGTGTTTAATAATTTCTAAATATAGTGCTTGGAAAAAACACAGAAGATGAAAACAATTATCTTACCAATTATTTTAGATCATGGTTTGAAAAACATAAGGTAATATTTTACAAATTTTAGTTTCATAAAAATAAATATTTTCTATTTTTTTGGCTTGTGGAAATATCTAATCCACAAAATAATGTTTTTAAAACGTTAATTTTAATTATAGAATTCGAAATGTAATTTATAAATTACATAATGAATTTTAAATCATTAAAATACAATATATTAATTAAATAACATATTTTAGGTACCTTAATATAATTTATTAATTATTACATATTTATAAAATATTTAGGATATAATAAAATACACCAAAAATAAAAAACAATATTGTTACTATTGATTAGAAAATAGTGAATATCAAAAAATTCAATAAATTTAAACCTAACCTATTTTGGATATACTAATTTCAAATTTAATTTTTGTATTAAAAGAATAATGATAAAAATAGGAATGTTTCAAATTTCTAACATAAATATTTATTTATTGAAAAATAATAGTTTTTTGACATAATCAAATTTACGACACTTAAAAAAGTCAGTAGTGTTATCATACATAGACACATTATTATTTTAATGGTATCTAAAATTGTTTAAAATATTATTATGAAAATTGATTTTGTATGTGAAAAAAAAGTTTTTCTATTCCTTCTAGTAAAAATGGATTATTTTGGAGGATACTGTGAGTACCTACCAAATCAACACATTCAGCTACCTATGATGTTCAACTACCCATGTAGTAGTGACTGCATGAGAGAACTACCTACCAGTTTCTAATTCTATCAAATTATTGTATGTGTTGTGTCTTGATGTTCAAGTGAACACATGTGTACTAAACCTAATACTTGAAAAACTAAACCAACTATTGAAACAACAAACCATACCACATGAATAAAATAAGGTACCATTCAAACTAATTAAATGACTGAATGGAGGAAAATACCTACTGGTAGAAGTAATCTATTTACATGGTGATGATAAGAAATTTATTTCTACATAATGTTCTGAATGAATGTGTTGTTTTAGTTTCCACATAGAGAGATATACCTACCACGAGAATAAATTTACATACCACAAAGAGAGGACTACCTACCTCATGAAGCGATGTATTAATCATGGGAAGTATAACAATCGTAAGAAAGAATGAAGTGGCAATTCATTGTTTTCTTGCAAAAAATATGTTCCTAGTTTCCGTTCCATCCAACTATGCATAGTTTTAATGCTAAAAAACTATCCCTTGTATCCATTGGGAAAGTAACCATGCATATGTGACAGACTACAAACCATATCAAGTTTATGAAGTGGATCATTTTAAAGTCTCTAAATGATATTTTAAAGAATTAATTACATATTCAATGAAATAAATGTTCTCCAATTTTTTTTTTGATATGTAGTTTTATTTTTATTTTAAGATAAAATCAGGACCATATATATATATATAATATATAAGGTTGATGTACATAAGTAAAAACAGAATAATACATGTGAGACTCTGATACATAATGAAATATTTTGAGACATCTTATGACACTATATTTTCTTGAACCTTTTATGGAAACTCAATTGAGCCCTTTTAATGGAAAATTTATAAATCCTGAACAACCGAAACTGATCAGATTGAGCTCCATAAAATCTTTACACTCTTTATTCTTTTTAGATTATAATTATAGATCTGATTTTCTTTATTATATTTATCTATAAACATAGAGTAATGTGCTATTTTTGAGAGTGATCGACACTCCTTTCAATTTTTTTTCATCAACATTCTCATGTATAACTGCGGTAGATGTCATGTGTGAAATGGATTATATTTATCCCAAGAATAAATGAGGAAGTGGATTTTGTATAGCATGGACCATCAAAGTAAAAAAATTTATAAATCCAGAGATTGGTTTTGGGTCAATTTACATTTTTTAAAACTACATGGACATGGGTGATTTCTAAGTGAAGGAGATTAGGTTTTCTATTGATACAAACCCCCTTTTTTAATTCTACTGTGTGATTTTTTGTAGAAAATATGAATAGGTATTTTTTACAAATATATGACAAAAACATGCTATAATAGATGAATTTAATTTGTTTTTAATATATTCTATTTAATTTAGTAAATTATTTTCAAATGTGAAAATTTTTTTCATAATTATTTTAACCAAGATGTGACTGAGCTTTGAGAATATTTTATAACGATCTATTCATACAAATATCTTATTCTAGTTAATAGCCCATATTTTATAAATGAGTTATTTATGTGTTAAAAATTTTAAGCAGAAATTTTTAAATAGAATTTGAATTCACACCGTTCATTTTTTCAAAGGGACTAAAATTTAGTGTTGTAGAAACTTTTAAATTATATATTACTATGATAATGTGTTACAAAAAGACAATACAATTTAATGTAAGTCAAAATTTCAATCATTATGGATAATAATAAAAATGAAAGAACTATAACTAACCATTCTCCTTATTTTAATAGAACTAATTATACTCAATGGAAGATCATGATGAGAATGAATATTGAGAGTTTCACAACCCGTCCCTCGGGCCTAATGGCATGACTACCCCAAGCCTCCCTTTCATAGGCTAGGGGGCTGGCAACTAGCTCTGGAAAGGCATATCCCATAAAATGGGAAGGCATTTCCTATTTAACCAGTAATCCACACAGTCCAAGAACCCAACAAGATACAATCACAATTTAATCTATATAGTAAAAGGGTGTGTATAGTATGTAAAGGGGTGGGGTGCCATACAATCCCAACTAGAAAGTACAATTAAAACTGAAAATAGCTCCGGCGAACACCCGCCAAGGATACTACCCGAAGGGTATGTACAACTCCCGAATGGTTGTTTCTATGGTACGTCACATCTAATAGTCCACCTACAAGGACCCTCCGATCCTGGTAGCCTCATCCTTAGTCGGCACTATCTATCGACTGCACAAGACATGACAAGGTTCAGGAATAGCCCATGTAGGGGTGAGTGTAATGATAATCAGTAGGGACCCTCAGAACCATGAACGTCTCTCAAAATCCAAAAAGGATAATCCAAAAAGCATGAAAACAATAGTCTAACCTACTTAGGTATATTACCATAAATATACCTAATTTATCATGTTTACCCATATCATTTATGAGGAAACAAAAGGCCTAATTCATTAACCCGAAGCACAATAGTTCCATGAAGGAATGAATACCACAATGGTAACACCACAAAGGTAAGTACCACAATGGTAATGCCACAAAAGAGAATACCAAAAAGGTATCACAACATAGTAGAATACCAAAAAGGTAAAGACACAACTCACACAAGGTATAAATTATGTACGGAAGTATGGATGATTAGCTATATTTTTTGATCATCATAATTTTTCGAGAATCTTTGCAGATAACCCACACAGGATCGAAGATGACCCACACATGATCTAGAGGCGACCCACACATGATCGAAGATGACCCACACATGATCTAGAGATTACCCGCATAGGATCTGGAGATGACCCACACATGATCGGTATGTGCTAACCAACACAAGATCGAGGAGCACTGACCCAAATAGGATCTGATGATAACCCACACAGGATCTAAAGAATCCTCAAGTACAGTCAGCCACATGGTTCCTACTCTAATCACACATGATTCTAGAAGGTTCCACTTCTCAATCCATCAGTTGATACTTTAACTGCAATGAAGTCCCATAAAAAAATTTTCCCAAAGGTCTGCCATGTCATATGTAACCCAACACAATAGATGTCGCGTCAATCAGATGCCCAGTCTGTAAATGTTTAACATTTTAGTTTTGAGGGCCCGATTGGATTCTGGTTCAGTCCAACCCAGCTATATTCCAAGATTATCCAAAACTCAAGTGGAGTATACTAAAAGGACTATCTTGATCCAAGCTGGCACAGTAGATGGTTCGCCAATCAGACGCCCGATTCTCAAGATATGGCCAAAAAGGCGTATCTAGGTCCAGATGGGCCCAGGTCCAGTCCGAATCAGTCGGACAGACCCAACCTGACCGGCTGGGGTTGACCCAGTCCGGTTCATGTCATCCTGGATGGACCCGAGTCTAACCCGGATAGGCTGGGGCGCGGTGGGCCTAACCCGCCATGCTATGGTCCTCCCCGACCCGCGAAGGGGCAGCCCAGGCCGCTGGGTGCGGCCTGCTCGGTGCAACCCACTTGGTTGGATGTGGTATGCCCAGTTGGGTGTGGTTCTCCGTGCCAGGGACTGCCCTAGATGGCCCATGGGGAGCCCCCCCTTGGATTCCCAAATGGTCCATCAGTCCATTCGGCATGCTGGCACATAGGACCCGCCAGAGCGGGTCCGGCTCATTGCATCACGGCTGGCCAGATTCCAAGCCAGTCTTCCTTCCAGCGGCACGACAATGCCTCTGTCCACCTTCGGCCTGTAGGGTACCGGTAGCCCTTTGGTCTCCACCGTGGCCAAGCGACATCAGTCTCTTTCTCTGACGGAGCGAGAAGACGTTGCCGATTCGTCACGCGACTGACCAGTGTTCCAGACGCCGCCCATTTCCACCACTACCGACGGGCCGCATCCTCTTCTTCCGGTGGTGTGGACGAGCATCGCCCTCCGTCCACGTGGTTGGACGGCTGCCAGCCACCGCCTTCTTCTGTGAGCCATCACAGCTTTGTTCCAAGCCCGAAAATTATTACATTCGCATATTCACGATCCTCAGGTGGGGATCTCCATGTCCATATGTCGCACTCAATGAAACGTTGTGTATTAGGGGGATTAATTATTTGGCATCAAAGAACACATAAAAAACTCATGACGAACGAATAGAAAATGTTTTGGTAATTGTGCGGATCGATGGCCATGTTTTTTTGTCCATCGTCATTGAGAATCAAGTGTATGAATAATCTACCAAATAGAATCAATCATTTTTAAAATTACACCCCCTAACCCGTTTTCTTATTGGAGGTGGCATGAGGAGAGGATGAAGTCGATGAATGGGACACTGGAACCCATCACTCCAGCAATACGTTTCCAATGTTGGCTTGAGTTTCA
The DNA here is from genome assembly GCA_963277665.1 of Viscum album. Taxonomy (NCBI): domain Eukaryota; kingdom Viridiplantae; phylum Streptophyta; class Magnoliopsida; order Santalales; family Viscaceae; genus Viscum; species Viscum album. The sequence goes on from OY728120.1 coordinate 491,836,441, forward strand.
TCCTCATTCTTGATCCGGAGGAAGTTCTTTGTTGGAGGATGTTCTTCATTGGATGATTCTCCTTCAAAGGCCTTCTCTCCCTTTCTCCAACAGAAAAACAACCCATAATTCCCTCAATAAATGTTAATAACATAACTCTTAATTAACAAGTTGTTTCATTATTTTAGTTTTAATGAACCCTAATAGTTAAATAGATTTGTGGTTACATAATTCATGTAAATGGGCATTTAATTCCCAACCAAAAATGCCTGACCACCATCGTGTGGTCCCCACCTCCCCAATTATGAAAGGATGTTAGTAAAATGAAAATGAAATGTTAATTATTTTAGTTTTCTTCTCAAAAAAACTAAAAAACTAACTTCCACCCTCGACCCACTACTGCAGGGGTGAAGGTCCCCTTAAACAAATATCAAAGATATGATTTCAAAGGCGTCCTCATATTTAAATTCCTAGCACCACTTCAAAAGTTACAAAAATGCTGCTCGCGCATTTGTTGAACGTACCTAAAAAACGTTGAGAAATTCATTCTGGGAAAACATGGAATTGGAATCACGCATCATCAATTTTTCAAAACTCGTAATATTTCCATATAATTAAAAAAATTAAATGAAAAATCCAGGTCTTTATAATATCCACACCTTAGAGCATTGTGTCCCATAAATCCACAACACAAACTAGGGAAACAAGTTGGGGTACTAAGGAAGAATCTGAGCCTCCCACTCCCAAGTGTTCTTCGAGAGGATCCAGTGCTGCCTACATATGTGCATTAGAGGTCTCGATCACCCATGAAGGACTCTCTAGAATACACCCTCAATCTCCACCAGAACCTCTGAAAGAGTCTCCCCATCATCGATGTCCATCTCACCCCAGTCTATGATGTGTGAAGGATCACATACGTATCTCCATAGCTTGGATAGATGGAAGAATTCGTGCACCTGGTGCAACTGAGGTGGAAGAGATAAGCTATTATCCACCTCAACAACTCTACTGAGGACCTTTAAGATTCCGATGAACCTCAGAGATAACTTTCCACTAAGGAAAAAATCTCCAAAAACCTCATCGAGGTGAAAATCGTACATGACAAGGTCACCATACTCGAACTCTAGAGGACTTCGTCTCCTATCAACATAAGACATCTATATGCTCGGTATATTCTTCATCCACTCCTAGATGATCTGAACTTTTTCTGTGGTAGTCCGTACCATCTCTGGTCCCATGAGTGCGAACTCCTCTAGGTAGGTCAATCATAGAGGTGATCTGAAAGGCTGTTTGTACAGTGCCTCGAATTTTTCCATACCGATAGTGGAGTGATACCTGTTATTGTAAGAAAACTACACCAAAGGAAAGTAATCCTACCAACTATGACTGAAATTGTAACGCCCCAACCCCAGCTACCCAGAGCCGGTGCATTACTTCGTAACATTGGCATGATCACAAAATATCAAGTCTCGAAAGACCGATTAGTTTAATAGCCTTGGAAACACTAAATACATTCATAAGTCTTACATTACATCATAAAGTGAAAAACTAATAACAAAGTCTTCATAGTCCACACTCATATCCTCTTCTGACTATCCCTGCAGGTCATTCATAAAATACTTCTTCACATCCTGGAAAGTATTAAAACATTGAAAGGGGTGAGCTCAGATGCTCAGTAAGGATAACAATAATGCGGAAGCCTTCATAAATAAACATAAACATTTAAGGCAATGTATAACGAAAACAAAAGACTTTTAAACTTGAACATCAACATAATTTGGAAAAGGTAAAATGAGATAATGCCATTTACTTCTTCACATGGATATTATACTGGTCGAATAATCACATGAAATATCATTAACCACTTTCATAATGAGGGAATGTATAATTCCAGACATTCTGAAACATTTTTTCAAGGCCTCGGCCAAGACGTCTAAAATGATTAAGGCCTCGGCCAAAACCATAAATCAAATTGGGAAAGGGCCTCAGCCAATTCCATGTCTAGTTGTCTCATGAGACCTACTAATGTAATTTTTTAGAAGATACTTATGTTTAAAATTGCTCAAATATAATCCAGTGTTTTTCTGAAAACATTATGCAAGCTTCTGAAAACAAAATAACTAATTCTGAGACTTCTCGACTAATTACAGGCCATGATGGGTCCATTCCCAATCCCTTCCTTTCTACCACACTCGAGAGTCGGGTTTTCTGAAAGCATTTTTAAGCTTGCGTTAAATACGTATACATTTGCACTGGATTTACATATATTGGAGAGAAATATCGCTTTTCGAAATCATTTAAAAATCACATAATTATAATAGAAAACCTTTTGAATAAACGTAAAAGTCAAAGGGGTTTATACACTATATAAATGAAAGTTGTGTATAAAACCAAATATGCCTCAATGAAAGGAGATTGAGACGAAGTACTTAAAAAGATCATTTTTAAAATAAAATAGATCTATTATGTGTATTCACTATAGGTACACATGATGAAAGTAAAAATACAAAATAGGACATAATAATATCATGACGTAATTGGAAAGTAGGAGATTAACCCAAAGAATGGAAGTTGGGTTAAGAAGTTCCCTTACAAAGATCATTTTATAAATAAAATAGATCTATTATGTGTATTCACTATAATTACACATAAATAAAGTACAACTACAAGATAGGACATAATAATATCATGACGTAATTTGAAAGTAGGAGATTAACCCAAAGAATGGAAGTTGGGTTAAGAAGTTCCCTTACCTTGTGTCTGACTTGACTCAACCATTCTTTAACCTCATGAATAATAAACTAGAGTTAATATCTACCTTATTAAGAACCATTTTCAATTTCATTATCCTTTATATATCACTTATTACAATGTTATGAACGTTATGTAATTATTTAAGTTAATAACGGTCATTTTGTCGATCTTTGGTACTTGTGTCAACAATAACCTTCTTATAATTACAAGTTGTTCATGTGGTGAAATATCCATTATATACAGAATTATATTCATGATGTAGATATCATATATATCATATATATCCAGTATATACATTCATTTATAATATTACGTAACATTTAGAGGTAAGAAATGAAATGCACCGTTCATGGAGACGGTAAGCCGTACGTACGCATGAACGCTACTTTCATTTCAATTTCATATTTAATGGAACAAAATCATAATGATATAAATGTATAATATAATTCCAGTATAATATATTGTATAATACCATTTACTCCATCCTTTATACATCCCACATATGGAATTAACAATTCAAATCACTTTGAGGGGGCGGTAGTCCGCACTTCCTAAAATGAAATTATCGCGTTTTACCCATAATGGAAATCATAAAGTATGACATAAATGAGAAATAAAGAAGGATAAGGAAAAAATAAACATAATATATATATCATATATGAAAATAGTGTAATCAAAATGGCCACCATTATAGGTATTAAAAGAATTTGAACAATCATCATTTCGTGAGGCAGAAATTCTCCATCCACAGAAACAGTATGTTCTTTAACCATTAGATGTAGGTGTGTGTAAGTGTAGCTCGAATCCATCTTAGAAATACATCCTAGTATATTGAGGATACGGGTGTTGTTACAAAAGAAAAGAATAAAAAGAGTTTATGGGGTTGGAGAAGAAAAATAAAACAAAACAACATTAGAGAAGACATTACCATAAAATCGGGTAACTCTTTTTGTTTTGAGCCAAAGGCTTCCTTGGGAAGCGTTCTGCCCAATGTGAGGCTTCTAGGAGTAAGAGAGGAATGTTGGGAGAGTATTTGGGCAGATGTTGTCCGAGCCAAATTGCTTGACGGTGTGAATAAGGTGGGAGAGGTGGGGGCCTTTTATAAGTGGAGAGGAGGGGCTCTTTTGGAAAGATTGAAATGTTACATTATTACACAATGATTTTCGGATTCTAAAGGTCCCACACTTATATAATTCGAGGATAAGGTGATAAGGGTTCGAAATATCCTCATCCAATTGGCTTTGGACAAGTGTAAGCCTTGGATTTTGCATTATCTTCCCATTTTATTTAAATCGTTAAATAATGAGGTCATCGCTGCATCATCATGATGTCATAAATAATTTAATTTATTTAATGTCTAAAAATTATAAAAAAAATATTATGATGTAGGAAATATTGTTAGATTTCTAATGAATATTTATAATCAAAATTTGGACTTGTGTAACCCCACTTAAAAACTGTTTTAGTAAAACAACTCATGTTTGTGTCAATTTAATTTTAACATTAAATAAATATATATTAATGTCATTTTCCAAATAAAGTGGCTCCATGGGGTCCCCAAGTTGACCCATGGGTTTTATTGGTCGGCCATGACTCATCCAATTGGAGTAGGACAAGTGTCATGCTCATCTCATATTATTATAACATTATTTGTACCTTAAACTACACTAATTACCTCTAATCGTGATTAAGAACTTAAAAGTTACTATTCACCAAAAAATTATTTTAATCTCATTGAACCACATTTTACTTCTTAATGACAACCATGTTTGTCGGATTTTTGAAAATCAAGTCATAGAAGTGGTAATATTTCATTTAAACGAAAAATCAGTTATTTAACTACCACTAAGTGGTTTCACTATTCATCAAAAATTGATGTTTTTCAGAACAATGCCAAAATTTCACCCTAAGCTATAATTGATATTCCGAATTCAAAAATGATGTCTATTTTACAAAATTCCAATCATATAAGTTGCATTAATTAATTTTATAATTAATTCCCGCTGTCACAACAAATAGCGTGTTTTTAAGAAACAATTTATATCAAAAGATTGACAATTGTTTATGTCCAATTTTAATATTAAATTAATTCTAATGACCACCATTGGATAAAATGGTAAAAATATATTCTAATTATACTTTAAAACCACTAAATAGTATAATTTATCACTATAAATTATTTTGATTAAAAAAGTTGTTTTTAAGTATTTTTCACAATTCATAAAAAATTAGAAGTTCTCAGAAAAATACCAAAATTTCAACATAGGCTAATTTCGATATTCTGAATCCATAAATGAAGTCCATTTTGAAATATAAAATTTCTATAATTTTAAAAAGTGGTTATTACTATTCATAACGGCTACATTGATTAGTCGCGGTGTTTTAGAACTCGAAGTTGCGTACAATGCAAGCTATTGCATTATTGAATGAGAAACATATGATGGAAGCTCGGGGTGTTACATTCTCCACTCCTTCAATAAATTGCGTCCTCGCAATTTGAAATTTTTTCTTTGAAAATAAAAGGTTGAAAATAGAAAATACCTTTGTGGAAAGCCCACATCGGAAATAAGGTTAATAAAATTTAGTCTTAATAAGGGGGAAATGGAAATAAGAAAGTCACCACCAAACTATGATCTCGATAAGGAGAACATTGGTGGCAATTAGAGACATATAATTGGAGGAAAAATGTAAATATTTGTAGGGAGTGATTGAGGTCATCAATCACAATCAACTGTCAAATTGAGGGCCTCAAAGCCTCCAATCTATGTTGATTTGAAATATCATCAGTTCAAAAAGACATAAGGTATTAGGATAACACATTTTTTTTGTTTTAATATCCCTTTACTAAAGTTTATGAATTAATTTATTCATTGAATAAGAGATACGTATATATATATATATTTATTCTTGACAATTAGAGTTTCAACCTTCAACTCATCTTTCACTCAAAAAGATATAGAACTCAAAAATATTATACTTATCCTAATTGTATAAGGTTCCAAATATTAACACATACCATTTAGATTAGTAAAATTATTTTGTAATAACCAGGGACTTCCTGTAGGCTAGTGGTAGGAAATAAAGGCTTGTCGCTCTATGGTTGTGGGATCGATTCCTGCAGCTTTGTCCGACGCGATGGGTTATTCCCCACCCTGCAGGTTGTCCTTTTCCTAAAAATATAGTACTATACTATTCCAAAAATAATATTCAAAAATGATTTAACCTTAAACAATACTATCCAAAGATCAACTTAATCCATTCCAACCTTTATAGTTATCCAAAATACTTCTGTCCAACTCACAGTCCAACTTTTTTAAGGAAGGTAAACATAATGAAGATCCTTTTTCCCACGTAACAACATGTGAATACCTTCATCATGTATTATTTTTAAACATACTGAATTACCATGATCCCTTATTCCTTATAGAATACTAGATATACTCCTTCTATCAAAAAATGTATACAAAACATCAATCAGTTTCAAGGAAGTTAAGTATATCCAATATAATTTATCCAAACCAATCACATCTTATTCCAAAATCACAATCTCAGTATCAGAACCATATTATGGTCTATCTTTCTCTCAACCATATATTTTCCAGAAATTTAATCCTACTGTGGAGTCACTTTTCTTGGTTCCACACAATCTCAAGTCCTTGATGAAATAGTACTGCAATACAATCCTTATATACTCCATAATTATTATAACAAGTACATCATTGATACAACACTCAAATTACAAAATTCTTTAATAACAACATAAGAACTCTAATCATTCCTCCTCATTTGTGGTAGTATCATAACTTGATTATTATCCAATAACATCATTTGGGGCATACTCTGATGATTTGGATATTGGTTTGCGTAGTGTCCCCAATCCTTGCAGAAGAAGCATTGTACATTTGAAACCATTTTCTTACCCTTGCAGTCACGCACTTTGTGTCCATTTTCTCTACACTTATAACAAACTCCCATTCCCTTTAGGCAAGTTCCATGATGTTTCTTCCCACAATTACCGCATATTGGAAAATTCTTCTTTCCCCTCATCCCTCTATCCATCATTCTCTCTTCCATCCCTTTCGTCTCTTGCTTCGCTTCAAAGCCATAGGACTCAGAGAATTATTTACTTATCTTATTAACACATGATACTATTTCTTCATATGTTGAGAACTCATGGGAGACTATTTCCCTTCTAAATGTTGGCTTAATACCGTGAAAGATACGATCCTTCTTACTCTTTGGATCATACGTACTGCTGGAGTTCACATTCCTTCTACTGGGCGCCATTTCTATACAATGGCATAAACTAGGTTAGTTTATGAATTACAATGAATAATTACAAACTTTTAAAATACTTAAAGTAAATTGAATGGTTTATGGATATAATCCATAATTATAAGAATGTTTTCTTTTAGGAAGTATATACTCATAAACCCTACATAGTGGTTTGTAAATAAAATGAAAATTATCCTAAGCATATCCCCCGGGAGTGTCGTAACCAAGAGTGCAGCAAGGCCCGTTGTCGTGCACCAGTTCCGGTTCGAGTCTAGCTCAAAGCGGTGTTTTAGGGTTTTACCCCTAGGTACATCTGTGCCATAGCCGCCTCTACCTGCTCGTATCCAGACAGGGATTTATTGCTCGGAAAACTCATAACATCTCTATAATATCAAAATTCTAGGAAGTTCTTCTATACTAATCCTCAAAGTCTATCTTTGTGCTATGTGCTCTAATTAGAGTTTATCTAAATCTAGCTTCCAAGGTTAGTACTAAACTGCCTCTGATACCAACTGTAACGCCCCAACCCCAGCTACCCGGAGTCGGTGCATTACTTCGTAACATTGGCATGATCACAAAAGATCAAGTCTCGAAAGACCGATTAGTTTAGTAGCCCTGGAAACACTAGATACATTCATAAGTCTTACATTACATCATAAAGTGAAAAACTAATAACAAAGTCTTCATAGTCCACACTCATATCCTCTTATGACTATCCCTGCAGGTAATTCATAAAATACTTCTTCACATCCTGGAAAGTATTAAAACATTGAAAGGGGTGAGCTCAGATGCTCAGTAAGGATAACAATAATGCGGAAGCCTTCATAAATAAACATAAACATTTAAGGCAATATATAACTAAAACAAAAGACTTTTACACTTGAACATCAACATAGTTTGGCAAAAGTAAAATGAGATAATGCCATTTACTTCTTCACATGGATATTCTACTGGTCGAATAATCACATGAAATATCATTAACCACTTTCATAATGAGGGAATGTATAATGCCAGACATTCTGAAACATTTTTTCAAGGCCTCGGCCATGACGTCTAAAATGATTAAGGCCTCGTCCAAAACCATAAATCAAATTGGGAAAGGGCCTCGGCCAATTTTACGTCTAGTTGTCTCATGAGACCTACCGATGTAATTTTTTAGAAGATACTTACGTTTAAAATTGCTCAAATATAATCCAGTGTTTTTCTGAAAACATTATGCAAGCTTCTGAAAACAAAATAACTAATTCTGAGACTTCTCGACTAATTACAGGCCATGATGGGTCCATTCCCAATCCCTTCCTGTCTACCACACTCGAGAGTCGGGTTTTCTGAAAGCATTTTTAAGCTTGCGTTAAATACGTATACATTTTCACTGGATTTACATATATTGGAGAGAAATATCTCTTTTTGAAATCATTTAATAATCACATAATTATAAAAGAAAACCTTTTGAATAAACGTAAAAGTCAAAGGGGTTTATACACTATATAAATGAAAGTTGTGTATAAAACCAAATATGCCTCAATGAAAGGAGATTGAGACGAAGTAATTAAAAAGATCATTTTTAAAATAAAATAGATCTATTATGTGTATTCACTATAGGTACACATGAAGAAAGTAAAAATACAAAATAGGACATAATAATATAATGACATAATTGGAAAGTAGGAGATTAACCCAAAGAATGGAAGTTGGGTTAAGAAGTTCCCTTACAAAGATCATTTTATAAATAAAATATATCTATTATGTGTATTCACTATAATTACACATAAAGAAATTACAACTACAAGATTGGACATAATAATATCATGACGTAATTTGAAAGTAGGAGATTAACCCAAAGAATGGAAGTTGGGTTAAGAAGTTCCCTTACCTTGTGTCTGACTTGACTCAACCATTCTTTAACCTCCTGAATAATAAACTAGAGTTAATATCTACCTTATTAAGAACCATTTTAAATTTCATTATCCTTTTTATATCACTTATTACAATGTTATGAACGTTATGTAATTATTTAAGTTAATAACGGTCGTTTTGTCGATCTTTGGTACTTGTGTCAACAATAACCTTCTTATAATTAAAAGTTGTTCATGTGGTGAAATATCCATTATATCCAGAATTATATTCATGATGTAGATATCATATATATCATATATATCCAGTATATACATTCATTTATAATATTACGTAACATTTAGAGGTAAGAAATGAAATGCACCGTTCATGGAGACGGTAAGCCGTACGTACGCATGAATGCTACTTTCATTTCAATTTCATATTTAATGGAACAAAATCATAATGATATAAATGTATAATATAATTCCAGTATAATATAGTGTATAATACCATTTACTCCATCCTTTATACATCCCACGTATGGAATTAACGATTCAAATCACTTTGAGGGGGCGGTAGTCCGCACTTCCTAAAATGAAATTATCGCATTTTACCCATAATGGAAATCATAAAGTATGACATAAATGAGAAATACAGAAGGATAAGGAAACATAAACATAATATATATATCATATATGAAAATAGTGTCATCAAAATGTCCACCATTATAGGTGTTAAAAGAATTTGAACAATCATCGTTTCGTGAGGCAGAAATTCGCCATCCACAGAAACAGTATGTTCTTTAACCATTAGATGTAGGTGTGTGTAAGTGTAGCTCGAATACATCTTATAACAACATCCTAGTATATTGAGGATACTGGTTTTGTTACAAAAGAAATGAATAAAAAGAGTTTAGGGGGTTGGAGAAGAAAAATAAAACAAAACAACATTAGAGAACACATTACCTCAAAATCGGGTAACTCTTTTTGATTTGAGCCAAAGGCTTCCTTGGGAAGCGTTCTGCCCAATGTGAGGCTTCTAGGAGTAAGAGAGGGATGTTGGGAGAGTATTTGGGCAGAGTTTGGCCGATCCAAATGGCTTGAAGGTGTGAATAAGGTGGGAGAGGTGGGGGCCTTTTATAAGTGGAGAGGAGGGGCTCTTTTGGAAAGATTGAAATGTTACATTATTACACAATGATTTTCGGATTCTAAAGGTCCCACACTTATATAATTCGAGGCTAAGGTGATAAGGGTTCTAAATCCCCTCATCCAATTGGATTTGGACAAGTGTAAGCCTTGGATTTTGCATTATCTTCCCATTTTATTTAAATCGTTAAATAATGAGGCCATCGCTGCATCATCATGATGTCATAAATAATTATTTTATTTAATGTCTAAAAATTATAAAAAAAATATTATTATGTAGGAAATATTTTTATCTTTCTAATGAATATTTATAATCAAAATTTGGACTTGTGTAACCCCACTTAAAAGCTGTTTTAGTAAAACAACTCATGTTTGTGTCAATTTAATTTTAACATTAAATAAATATATATTAATGTAATTTTCCAACTAAAGTGGCTCCATGGGGTCCCCAAGATGACCCATGGGTTTTATTGGTCGGCCATGACTCATCCAATTGTAGTAGGACAAGTTTCATGCTCATCTCATATTATTATGACATTATTTGTACCTTAAACTACACTAATTACCTCTAATCGCGATTAAGAACTTAAAAGTTACTCTTCACCAAAAAATTATTTTAATCTCATTGAACCACATTTTAATTCTTAATGACAACCATGTATGTAGGATTTTTGAAAATCAAGTCACAGAAGTGGTAATATTTCATTTAAACGAAAAATCAGTTATTTAACTACCACTTAGTGGTTTCACTATTCATCAAAAATTGAAGTTTTTCAGAAACAATGCCAAAATTTCACCCTAAGCTATAATTGATATTCTGAATTCAAAAATGATGTATATTTTACAAAATTCCAATCATATAAGTTGCATTAATTAATTTTATAATTAATTCCCGTTGTCACAACAAATAGCGTGTTTTTAAGAAACAATTTATATCAAAAGATTGACAATTGTTTATGTCCAATTTTAATGTTAAATTAATTCTAATGACCACCATTGGATAAAATGGTTAAAATATATTCTAATTATACTTTAAAACCACTAAATAGTATAATTTATCACTATAAATTATTTTGATTAAAAAAGTTGTTTTTAAGTATTTTTCACAATTCATAAAAAATTAGAAGTTCTCAGAAAAATACCAAAATTTCAACATAGGCTAATTTCGATATTCCGAATCCATAAATGAAGTCCATTTTGAAATATAAAATTTTTATAATTTTAAAAAGTGGTTATTACTATTCATAACGGCTACATTTATAAGTCACGGTGTTTTAGAACTCGAAGTTGCGTACAATGCAAGCTATTGCATTATTGAATGAGAAACGTATCATGGAAGCTCGGGGTGTTACAGAAATCAAGGATGCAAGTACGTAGTATGTCCTCAATGGTGTGAATGGACCGCTCTCTCTGACCATTCGTCTGAGGGTGGAAGCTAGTGCTTAATCGAAGCTGAGTCTTGAAAGCCTCCGGCAACATCATCCATATTCAGGAAGTAAAACGTGCATCACGATTGGAGACAATCAAAGATGGAACCCCCACGAATCCGTACAATATCCTACATGTAGAGGTGTCCCAAACCCTATACTGATCCATTATCTTCGATATTTATGAAGTGGGCAGACTTGGAGAGTCGTTCAACAATCATCTAGATGGAATCATGCCCCTTGAACGTGAATGGAAGTACTGTCACGAAGTCCATTGTAATTACACCCCACTTCCACTCTGGAACCTCTAGTGGATGGACTAACCCCACTAGAACCTGATGCTCTACATTGACTTTCTGACATGTGAGGCACTGTGAGACAAACTCTACCACTTCTTTCATCATTCCCATCAACCATTACTGAATCTAAATGTCCCGGTACATCTTCTCCACTCCGGGATGTACTTCTAGAGGGGACGTATGGAACTCCCTCATCACTTCTTCCCATAGCACCACTGGTACCATAGTACGACTTCTGAAAAAGGATAACATGCTCCTTTCCTTTAGAAAATCCATCAGGTGATTATCCTATGGATATCTGAGAACTTCGAGCCTCGCAGTTAGTGTCCCCAAGACGCAACTCTCTAACTCGCTGAATGAGTGGGGGAGTGACTATCAGAGACTTAATATAAGCTACTCCATCTCATTCGACATAGGATATATGTTATGTGGCTAGCTTCTCTATTGCTTCACTCTGCAACTGTATACTAGATATCCTGCTAAGTGAATCTGTTACAACGTTCCCCTTTCTAAGAGTAAATACTATCTTGAAGTAATAGTTCTAGATGAACTCAAGACAACAATGTTTTCTCATGTTAAGGTCTTTCCGAGAGAAGATATACCTGAGAATATAGTGATTAGAGTATACTGTAGAACATTCGCCCATCAAGTAATGTCACCACATCTTCTAGGTGAAGACCACTGCCACTAACTCTAGGTCATGGGTAATGTAGTTCTGCTCATTTTTCCTCACCTATCAAGAACCATATGCGATCACTACTCTATCCTGAATTAGGAAACATCCAAGCCTGGTCCCCAATGCATCGCAGTAGACTTCATACACAAAGCCCACCTTTGGTAGCCTCATGATGGGGGCACTCGTCATTCTCTCCCTCAGCTCGTGGAAACTCCATTGGCATCTATTTGACCACATGAGGGGTTGCCTCTTCTTCTTCAACACTGATAAAGTATCCAAAAATCTGGAAGATTCGGGCACAATCCTACGGTAGTAACCAACCAATCCCATGAAACTCTGCACCTCCGTCACACTCCTGGGTGGCTCCCAGGTAAGCACATCCTCAATCTTCACTGGATCCTCCACAACTTCAACTTCCTATATGACATGTCCCATAAAGAGGACATATCATATCTATAATTGGGACATTGAGTGATTACCATAAAGGTGATTCTCTTAGAGTGTGTCCAAAACTATCTACAAATGATAGGTGTGCTCCTATTCTGTAGCTGAGTATATAAAGATTTCATTGATGAAGACTACCACAATGCAGTCGAGGTGTGGCTAGAAGATCTTATTCATGAGTTCCATGAACAATGATGGGACATTTGTGACACCGAATGGAATAACCAAGAACTCATAGTGGCCATACCAACATCTGCAATCCATCTTCGACACATCCTTGTCTCGTACCCTAAGATGGGGATAGCCTCACCTAAGGTCTAACTTCAAAAACCATCATGCTCCCTTGAAATAATCAAATAGATCATCAATCCTCGGGAGTGGGTACTTTTTTTTCACGGTCACCTAGTTCAGGCATCGATAGTCCACCTCGAGTCTCATACTCCAATCTGTATTCATGGCGAACAAAATCGGGGCTGCCCAAGGAGAAACACTGGGCTAATGAACCCCTTTCTCTACAAGTCCACCAGCTGTACTCACAGATCTCGAAGCTCCACGGGAGCCATCTATTATGCTGTTATAGACATCAGTGACATCATTGGGTACAAGTCGATGTAAAAGTCCACCTCTCTGTGAGGAGGTCGATCCGAAACATCATCTGGGAAAACATTAGTTTACTAGTCCACCACTACAGGATAACTCGAACTCTCAACATCAACTACCCTGAGGGTAAGTCTATCCAACTGATTTGTGATCAGCTGCACCCTCCTCCAGGTAATTCCATTCTATTATGGAAAGGTTACCTTCTTTCCAGTGAATGAATACATTGTCTGATCCTCACAGACACACCATGCATTGGGCCTCATACAGTTGATCCTAGAATGGGCGATAGATGAAAAATCCTTACTTAATATGACATCATAAGGCCTCGACACCGCTATTATAAGATCCCAGATTAAGCTCTGACCACCTATGGTAAGCTCACCCTACCGGCACCAGTGCGTAATTGTCAAATCTGCTCCCGTAGGTGTCTCTAACTGTAAGGATAGAGCAAACAGCTCCACCGAAATCTCCGAGCTCTAAAGGAGGGTCATGGAAATGAATGAGTAACTGACACCTGGGTCTATAAAAATTGATTATAGGGTGTATTAGACACATATAATATCTCATATCATCTCTGGAGTGCCATAGTCATAGGCCTCAACTGCCTGAGGATGAGCTCGTCCTAGTCCACCTGCTCTATGTGGTCAGGGTGGACCACCTGGTGTTGGTGGCTGTAGAATGTCGAATCACCCCAAAAACTTACTACACAACCATATCCTCTTACACGTACGCCTCATGCCTATGGACCTCCTTGATCGAATCTTTGCCTCTGCCTAGGTGGTCCATCGACCGTATTTAGGTCATCCGTTCAACGGGTCTGGTAGTCGCGATCCTTGTGACCCTGCCCACCGCACGAGTAACACTACCTGCTCCTCACCTGTGCTACTCGGTCTTGAGAGCCCCACACAACCGACCTTATATCCTGCCGTCATCCACCTATAGGTCTTGTCCTCTTGGACATCCGCATCAACTGTTTGCTTCTATTGGCAGATGACTCTGCTACGTGACGTCCAGTGGTGCGACTTGCTACTGGTGACTGCTTAGCAAGGGAGACCTCCACTAAGAGTTCTCCCTCTAACACCCCCACCTGCATTGGGATGTTGAGAGAAATCATAGAAGCTCTAATCTCCTATCATAGCCCCTTCTAAAAGTTCTGGGCCCTAAAGAAAGCGTCCTGCACCATGTCATTGGTGTAGAGTGAGAGATCAGAGAACCTCATTGAATACATAGCCATAGAACTACTACCCTACTCCAAGTGGAGAAGCTCATGTATAAACACTAAGTGTAAGGTCACAGGGATGAAATATACCTTGAAAAGGCTCTCAATGTCTTCCCAGATGAGAGTGACATCATCGTGAACCTAGTGCATCCAGTTCCACCATCTGCACACTGCTTCCTGAGGAAGACTGGCAGAAAGAATCACCATGAGATAAGGTGGTATCCCTTCTAGCCGAAAAACTATAACCACATCCTCTAGCAAGTCCTTATCCACTTTAGGATCAGTTCATCCCAAGACCCTCAGTGGCCTCTAGTACTGAAACTCGTGCAATGTGCTTAAGCAGCGTGCACCCCCTACTATTGGGGATGGTGGCATCGGCTACCCAGTGGGTAATGGTGTGGCTGGCACACCACCTGATGGTACAACTGCCGTAAGGGGGCCTTGCCACGATTCCTCATCGCTCAATGGGATATCATCATGTACTCAACCTCGAACCCTAGATATCTGTCTGTGTGGAGGCATCCTAAAAGAAATAGTTGCGCCATTGTCAAAAAGTTATACCAGGTGAACTGACTCAAAGAGATCACACTGAATTTTTTTGAAAAAACATACATTCAATCAGTGTTTTCATGCACTGAGTCTGAAATCAGATGTTAGGATCCTGGTGTATCGAAACTTTGGTCGCCGCAACCACACTGGATTCCCCAAATAGAAAACCACAGTCATCACACTTATCACTATTGCCACACAGTACAGATCATTGTACTTGTTCTTCTGTAGAACTGACTCCTTTGATACCAATTTTTCATGACCCATTTCCTAGGGCACATATCATGACAACCACAATCCCAACATCCATAGGCTAGGGGCAGGTGACTAGCACTAGAAAGGCATATCCCTGAAACTAGGAGGGCATTTCCCTTTTAGCATGGGAACAAAACTGTTTAAGTACAAGAAAAGATACCACCGCAAGGTAAACTATATAGTAAAAGGGTTTGTGCTGTATGTAAAGGGGGCCATAATACACGCCCAATTGGAATGTACTTGTAAAAATAAATGTAGCTCCATATAACACCCTCCAAGGATCCTACATGAAGGGTTGGTACGTCTCCTGAACGATCAACTCGGTAATATGTCTCATCTAACGGTCCACCTCTAATATGCCTCCGGTCTTGGTACCCTCATCCTCAGTCAGCGTTTTCTATCATCTACACAAGTCACGACATGGTGATGGTGTAGCCTATGCATGGGTGAGTATATAGATACTCAATTGGGACCCCAAAGGTAAGTACCAAAAATGTATCAATACACATTAAAATACCACAAAGATAACACCACACCAAAGATTACCAAAAATGTAATGACTCAGGTCACATCAGGTATAACATATGTACGGATGTATAGATGAATAGCTGTATTGATTGGTTATCTCACATCATCATGAATATTTGATGCTGACCCACACAGGATCGAAGTTGACCGACACTAGATCTGGAGACAACCCACAAAGGATCGAAGATGACCCACATAGGATCTAGAGATGAAACACACATGATCTGGAGATGACCCACACAAGATCATTATGAGCTGACCTAAAAAAGATTTATAAGCATTGACCAACAAGGGATCTGAAGATGAACCACATCGGATCTTTAGACTCTTGAAGTACATCCAGCAACATGGTTCCCACCATAATCACGCATGATTTCTGGAGGTTCAGCTCCTCAATCCATCTGTCGATACTCCAAATTACACGAAGTCCCATGAATAAGTATGTCAATGGTCTACAACATTATATGGACCCCAATTCAACAAATGGAGCATCAATCTGATGCACAGTTTGTATGTTATTAACCTTTTAGTTCTCAGGGCCTGGTTGGATTTTGGTTCGATCCAAACTGGTCGTACTCCAATTTTATCAAAAAATCAAGTGGAATATACCAAAATTAAAATCTAGATGTGTGGATTCTTGTTCTATAGATGGTTCATCAATTGGATACTTGATTATGAATATATGGCCAAAAAGGAATAGTTGGGTCCGGATGGGCCCATGTTCGGTCCGACCTAGCCCGACCAGGCCTAGGCCGACCAGAACCAGTCCGGTCCGACCCGACTAACTCGGGTCCGGCCCGGACCACTGGGTGTGACCCAGCTTGTGTAGGGTGTGGTCTGATGGGCGTGACCGCTTAGGGCGGCAAGCTGGGGTGGCCCACTCAGTGCGGCCTGCTAGTGCACGACCGAGCTAGGTGCGGCCCGCTTGGCTGGGTGTGGTCCACCCGGCTTGGTGTGGTACACCCTCCTACAGCTGGCCAGCTGCCGACCACTCAACGATCTCTTCTGTGGTCCCAGATCTAGTGTCACAGATGCGGTCCGCTGCTTAGTCTTGCATTCGGTCAGCGTGATGACCACCATCCTGCTCCTCCTTGGCCGACGGGCCGCGACATCCTCTTCTGGCGGCACAGACGCCCTCTGCCCCCCTTCCACGTATTCGGTTGCGTGCCTACTACCGCCTTTTTCGTGAACCATCGTAGCTTCATTCCAAGCCTAGAAATTATGATGTTTGAAAATTCACGATCCTTAGGTATCGATCTCCGCATCCATATGTCACGCTCAACAAAACGTTGTGTTATTAGTGCACTTAATTATTTGGTGTCGAAGACGCATGTAGAACACTTAATGAACGAATAGAATAGGTTATGGTAAATGTTCAGATTGATATTCGTGTTTATTTGGAAATAATTATTGATAATCATGTATTTAAAGAATCAAAAATATATATTTAATAATAGTTCAAATTAAATCCCCTACATATTTTTCTTGTTGAGGTGGAGCGAGGAAGAGGATGTAGTTGATGAAGGGGATGTCGTTTCTCATCACTCCTGCAACACGTTTCTGATCTGGGCTCGAGCATCGTCCTCGTTCTTGATTTGGAGAAATTTATTTATTGGAGGACGTTCTTCATTGGAGAATTCTCTAGTAAAGGCCTCCTCTCCCTTTGACCAACAGAAAAACAACCCTCAATTCCCTCAAGAAGTGTTAATAAAATAACATTTAATTAATAAGTTGTTTCATTAATTTAGTTTTAATAAACCATATTAATTAAAGAGAGTTGTGGTTACATAAATTTTTTAATCAGGCATTTAATGCCGAGCCTTAAATACCTAACCACGCTCATGTGGTCCACACTTCCACAATTCAAAAATGAGGTTTAAAAAATGTTTATTATTTTATTTTTCTTCTCCCACGAAAAAACTAAAAAACTAACTTCCACCCTTGACCAACTGATGTCTAGTTGAATGTCTCCTTAAGTGAATATCGACGTTGCGAGTTCAACCATGTCCTCGGATTTTTGTTTCGAGCACCAGTTAAAAAGTTAAAAAATGCCGCATGTGTGTTTACTGAATGTACCTAAAAAAAGTTCAGAAATTCATTCTGGGCACACCGGGCCATGGAATCATGCACTGTAAATTTTTAAAAACTTTTAATATTTCCATAAAATTAAAAAATTACATGGAAAAACCTGGGTCTTTACAGAGAGTATGAGTTTTGATATTTATATTATTATCAAGGAAGATTTAGAAAACCCCAAATCCACTAGATCCAAATGGGGTGATGCCAAAAATGTTGATTATGACTAAAACTAAAATTAAATTTTGTGTTATATTATGATTTATGAGAAGATAAATTAAATAAACTATTTTATTACTCAATTTATTCTAATATATGGGAACACTGGATAATTTTCATGAGATAACGTCCTATGTTAAGGAGATATGATTGACTACTTATACCATTAAGTATGATAACTTTATAATAAAGTATGATGACTCCATTTCTAATATTTATCATGGTTATAATCAAATTGTGAAAAATGATGTAGGAATTTGGGAAGAAAATTACAGATAATTAATAAGTTATGTGACTTTTTAAATACTTAACTGATATATTAAGGTGGACTTATTTTTCTATAATAGAACATATTTCATCAAAAATTTACATGAAATGGATATTATTGGAAATATTATGATGTATGAGGGGTAATTACATGTCAAAAACAAAAGTAGATAATCCAAAATGAATCATAGTGGTATTAAATAATTCTAACACCATGTTAAGTGAAAATAAGAAAGAAGATAATATGAGGGATGATGAATCACTTACTGATGGTGATGAAGAAATGAATCACATAGCTAGATGATTTTGAAAATTCAATTGGAAGATAAAATTTGTTCTAGAAACCAATTATATAATAATGTTTAATTGAAAAGGAAAGTGGAAAATGATGATTCCACTAAATGGATAATATTTTTTGAGTTAGAAAGAAAAGGAAACATGATGTAATATTTTTCACCATGGTTAAATATAATAAAAAGTATGATCTCAAAAGTTAATGTTGAAAAAGGATATAAAAGGAACCTGGTGGACAATCATTGATAATAAAGAAACTCCAACTCATTTAGATAAGATAAAAATGATAATGCTAACATGTGATTTCTAAGCAACACCTCTATGCCACTTTATGTTTTTTCTACATATCCTAATCATATTTCAAATATTTTTGATACTAAAAATAATAATGGAAATATTTATAGTTAAAAAATTTACATGTAATGTAATTAGATAGAAAAGAAATTTAATGAACTTAATGAAGAATATTAAATTCCGAATAAAAACATACTTTTTTTGATCATTTCAATTTTGAATAATCAATTATAAAGAATAATAATGCTAAATTATTAATATAAAATAATGTAATAAAAATGTACAATTAGAATTTTAATAAGGATCTGGAAATATTATTTAATTGTACAAAAACACATTATAGAAATCATGTATATATCCTAAATATACTACTAGTATTTTTTACCAACCTAGAAAGTGTAGAATATATATGAGATAATTTATTCCTAGATCTAATTATTCAATATCTAAAAATAAATCATATTATTATGGATTAAAAACAATTTTTTTTCAAAAATTCTAAATTCTATTTATAGGAAACATATTTAAGATACTTTTGTTGCCAAAATATTTTATTACTAAAATGTCTATTCCAAATAATTTATATGTACCAAAATCTTTTCTTATTTAGACTTTATTTCAGGAAACTTACATGAAGATTACCAGAAATAATTTATGGTTTCTAAAAAGTGGATTATCAAGATTCTTGAATGTGGACTTATCGAGTTTCATGAACATTATTAATGTAGAAAGTGGACATGTCACAATTAGTGTCAATGGAAAATGATAAGATATTAAAACTGATCAAATTGACAAATATTGTATCATTTTTTATTTTTAATGTTTTATTTGTATATATTTTAAAATATAATATTCTTTTCATCTCACAATTATGTCATGTGGGGTATAATGTGAAATTTGAAATAACTCTTTTAAAATCTATGATTTAAGGAATGATTTAGTTTTTACTACTAAGTATATTGAAAATGTATATTATATTGAATTTAATTCATTACTTTCTCAATGTATTTGTCATTTAAGTGACTTCAGCAATGAGTCATGGATTTTTAACTAGAGGTTATTCCACTTAAACCTTCACTCACTGAGAATGGTAACTAGGAATGTATTGGTCAAGGGTCAACCTAAACTAAAATGTTAAAAAAATCAATGTTTGTTTCCCATGTTACAAAGGGAAACTAGAATATTTTTTCAAATCAAAGTAATAGGTGTTAACATCTCAAACCATACAATTGGTTCACATGGATTTTTTGGATTCACTACAGTTTTCTGATTAAATTGGAATCACAGTTTTTATGATCTAGTAGATGAATTTTCTATCTACACCTGTGTATTATTTATAGATCACCAAAGTGAATCTTGTTCCCATTAATACAATTTTGAATAATATGTAGAAACCCATACTGTACATAAAATGTAAACTTTATGAGTTTATCATGTTCTTGAGTATGGCTATCAAAATATTTAGTCTCTCTTTTCAAAACATGGTTGTATTCACAAATTTTCTTCTCCTAGGACTCACATCAGAATTGTGTTGTAGAAATGAGAAACTAAACTCATTATGAAATTTCATTCACCATGATAAGTTAATATGAAATTCAAATTTATATTTTGGAAGAGGATATGAATACAAAATTATATATAACTAATATATTTCTAATTAGAACACTTTTAGAGAAAATCCCATTTGAGTTAAGGAATGTGGAAAACAAAAAGATGATTTCTTTATAATTTTTGGATAGTTGGTCTTTATAATTAAATGAAAATAGAATTTCGAAAAATTATGTTCCAAAAGAGATGAAGGAATATTCCTTGGTCATTAATCATATAACAAATAAAATAGGGAACTCAACAAAATAACCCAAATTGTGTGAGAATATACACATGTCGAAGTTGATTAAATAGATCCACATGAACCTAAAACCACAATAGAAAACCATAAGGATAATCATTATAATTTAGATATCACTGCTAAATCATGTGATTATTCATTAAAAATTTGGGTATAAAAAACACCCAGTTTCAAGGAATGTTTTGAACTTGATCATATAAATGAAAATGAAGTATCAAATACTTTTATCCTTAGAACCATTTTGATGTATAGGGATCTCACATTTGATTACATAGTTTGAGATATTGATATAGGAACACAAAATAGATCTTTTATAAGAAATCATGTTTAAAATAATGATTTTTGATAAAATCATAAACCTATGAATATCAGAGAAGCAATAAATAATGATTTAGGGTTAATGGAAATGAAAGATTTTATAAATATTTTTTAGGGAAAAAAATTCTATAAAATAGTATATATACATAATAAATTTCATTCCATTGAAACTGTGTTGGGTTTTAGTAAAAGGTAGATGATTTAGAAACAATAATTCAAAATAAATAAAGATTTTTGGAAAAAGGTTATAATTCATAAGAAGGTATTAATTACGAGGAAAAAATTACACTAGTACCTAGTCTTGAAGTTATCAAAATGTTTCTTTCCAATGCACCACATTTGGATTCCAAATTATATCGATATGATGTAATTACTACTTTATTAAATTAATATATAGTGTAGGATGTTTTTATGAAACCCCCTGGATTTAAAAACCACCATTTTCCAAATCATGTATTTATGTCCTAAAAAGATTTATATGTTGTAATACATACTCCATGATCATCGTATGATAGGATCGACTCATTTTTAATTTCTAAAGGATTTAATAAAGGAACATATAACCCAATGTTATTTGTTAAAAGAATTTCAAAAGATGTTTTATTTGTAAAAATATATGTTGATGAAATTTTTTGGGAGATCTAAAAAATAACTTGTGTATTTAATTTTAATAAATGTTGTAAAATGATTTTGTAATAAGTTTAATGGATGAGTTATAAATATTCCTTATTTCTCAAAATTTTTAAAATAGGGGTGGAATTGGTTTAAATAAATAAAATTACATGAAGGATATATATATTTTTGGTATGGATAATACTAAAGGTATGGATACCCTAATGAGTACATTAAATGTAATGGGTCATGATGATGTTGGGATGCTAGTGGGCTAAACCACATATAGAGGTATGATTGTATTTTGACAATACTTTACTAATACTAGACCAAATATTATGTTTAGTATATGGATGTGTGCACACTTTCAATAAAATCCAAATGAGTCAATTTTAATGTATATGTAAATAATATTTATTTACCAAAAAAATATAACAAAATGTTGGCTATTTTATTCTATAGGACATGATTTTGATTGAATTATTTTTTCAAATATATATTTTTGTGATATAAGTTATATTAGAAAACCACTCATGGAATATGTATCCTTTTGGAAATGTATCTAATTTTAGGGTGAAATAAAATGTATACCCCAATTACATTATCAACTATTGAGTAATAGTACATATGTATTGGATGTTTTTATGAATAGAATTTTTTGATGATATAAAAAATAGTAGACAATGGTATCAATTTATACATTTCCTTATAAATTTTTACAATACAAGTGCAACTTGTATCTTTACGAATTCTCTATAACATTCATAGAAAAAATACATTAATATAAGAAATAACTTTTTGAGTGTCCATTTTCAAAAATATTATATAACTCATGAATTAAATGTAACTAAACATTATCTTGTTGATATATTTTCACATCCATTGAATACTGAGAGAAATAAATACATCATACATGATTAAGGATGATAAATTATTACTAATTAATTTAATTCTGTTTTAAACTTTCTAGTTAATTAAATTAAAATTATAAATTATTATCCCCTTTTTATTAACATTTTTCTACATGTTATCATGAAGCTTATTGAAGATTTTTAATTATGTGTCCATGAATTCTTGTTCACATAGTTAGTAAAAATTTCATGACCAACTAGTCAGAAATTCACTATACCTAACATGGAACAAAACTAACAAGGTCACTATACCAACCGTGGAATATTAATCACATAGTTTCCATAGTTACCATGAAATGTAACATATATGGTTATTATGCCTACTATGCCATCTTATCTCCCATGGGAAGACGATCAGTATACCTACTATGCCAGTTTTTACATTAGACTTATTAATATTAATTGTGGTGGGATTTTCTAAAAATTTTATTACTATTTTTTCCCGTAATTATTTATTTTAATTCAAGAATTAGATTCCCAATAAACACATGTCTCAATCAAAAAACCCCTTTATTTTTAGACCTCACTTTCTATCAAAACCCATTTTTTATCAGACCAGTCATTCCAAACAAAACAATTCTATCTTGAACCACCCACATTATTCCAAACATTTTTGTGTTTGAATCAAAATGTGAAAATTCTGAAGAAAAAGCACACTATTGACACCACTCCTCCCATTAAATATCCTATTGTAAAGAAACCAAAGAAAAAAATGATAGACCATGTGTTTTCATAATTAAATACAATCCACATCTAGTTTATCATCTAATTTGAGGAGAGAAATAAATTAATGATCAGAGGATTTTATTGAGATAATAACTATTGTGGAATGAATTAACATGTCAATGATTGGATGAATGGTTTAAGGAGAATAGTAATCCTTTCCACATGATGTTATTTATTTATTTTTTAAAATATTTCAATTTAGTGAAATAAGATACCATTATGACAATAAAATATTATATAATTTTGAAATATTCTTCAATGATATATGAAAAATGTAAGAGAGTACCACATAAAGAGAGTTGGGAGACTAAAAAAGTTCATATCTATTATATCATGAGAAATTATAGCTTCAAAGTGCTCTGGAAGATCTTAATAGGAATAGAACCTCTACAACACCAACTAATGTAGAGCTTAGTTCTTGGAGTAGGATGTTTCCTATGTTCATACAAAATTTGATCCATCAATGAAAATTATATTTTAGTATTTTAATTCATCCTGATTATTTATTATATTTTTTATTGAAAACTATAATTCAAATAAACCTCGAAGGATTTTTGATGAGGCACATGTATGTGTAATGTAACTATAATTAGAAATTTTATTCTCTAACTTACCCAAATATCATATCATATTTTTGTAAGAATAAATGTTTCATAAATGAAGTGGAGGAGAAGATAAATTCATCATATGGTATGTTCCTAGCTAAAACAAATAGTTATATCATGGAAGTTAATTGGAAAACATGGAAGAAATAATGTGTGGCTGAACATGAGATGTTTTATGAGAAGTTAAACCCTATGAACTATGTGGTCAGACTAATGGATTTGTATGATCTAGGTCATGTACCAGATGGAGTTGTTTAGTATTCTTTTGATGAAGTATTTATTTATGTAGAATAATTATATGCAGGGGATGTTAAGTAAAAGGTTTAAGAAGATAATGATATTGTTGATCTTGATAATGAAACTAGTGTGGTTCCTAGGGATAATAATAGACTCTCTCCTATTATTTCTTTTAGACCACCCAACTAACCTATACCTTTACCTTCTCATGAGGAGTAGTTGAAATAAGGGGATTTAGTTTATTCTGAGTAAAATATTAGTTGATATAACCATGTTTGGGATGAGTTTTATGAATTTAGAGAATATTAAAATAGATTATATGAATCTACTGTGATTGGGATTAATCATATAATGTCTATACAAGACATATTTTCAAAGGGGATGAAATCCCTAGGATAATCTATGTTGGGGCTGGACTATTCGTTGTTTGATGAGGATGATGATTATGGGGGAAGTCCACTAGGATAGGGTAGAACATATATCCCTTCCATTTAGAAGGTCATGGATCGATCTCTAATAGATTCTATTGATTCTCATAATAGACATGATATATATCCTTTTAGAGCCCTATTTAAGAAAACATTGGAATAGATTTATTCCCTAATAACAACAAGGTTGGTGAGGATGTGGAGTATAGTACTACTCTTATATAGGATTTCGGGGATACCGAGAAGGATTATTGTGAATAAGAAGTATAAGCTACTTATAGGGATGAAAAATATTATTAGAGTGCTTTATTAGTGGAGGATATAGCTAAATCTGAAAGTAAGAATGAGTTTTATGATCCATCTACTTCGGTACTATTGTATATTACTTCTTTATCTTATATTACAAAGGATGATTTAGATGTGTTAAAATAATATATGAGGGGTGTATCCAAGGAATTGTTTATCTATTTTTGAAATTATTTAGAGTAAATTAGATAGCTTTATATATCCCATGATGTTCTAATAGTCATTTTTCATCATTATGACAAATTATATCTAAAGACAGATTTAATAAGAAATGATATTGATGATTTTAAATCACTTATAGGCGATTTGATGGATTAATTATATGATATGATTTTTATTCTAGACTAGAGGTATATAATTTCAGTTTGAAGCTTCTCCATTTGCTATGACACATCCTATAAATCTTGAAAAAAACATGTGTTAATTTACGATGAATTAGAAAATTAATTAGAGAAGAATTAAAGGGTGTGTCTGATGAGTTAACTTAGAAAAAGGAAGTGGGGTTTGACGGGTATCAATCATATATTATTTAAAAATTAGAACTATCCTGGAAATATTTCAAGAATGTTTAGAAAGATAGATTGATAATTTACAAGGATACCTAATTTTTATATACGCTAGATATTATTTATATCTGTTTTTAATGGTATATTTAGAAAAAATTATTTGGACCCTAAGATTACACCTTTCACCCAATATTTTTAGTGTCAAGTTGTGAGGATTGAGGTCCTTACCCTAATATTGGAATCCTATATGGAAAATATATAGGAATTTATTTTGGGTTTGGAGTTTGGTTCTTGAAAAATGAGTGATTTCCAAGATAATGAAACACTTCCTTTTCACTATTAATATAACTATTTGAATCCACCATCCATTCCTATGTCCTTATCTCCTTCCGCGAACTCCTCTACTCTAAATTCTTTTGTATTGTGTCCTAGATAGACACTTGAGCATCTAAGACATGTTTCCTGATGTACAAATACTGGTGAACATGTTTCTACCACTACTCAAGAGAATACATATTTTATTGCAAGATTTACATACAAAGGAAAGGATCATACTCATTATTAAGATATCCAGGATGAGTGAGATTCAGATTCTAAATAGATTTTTTAGTAAGTACTATTTGTAAATTTATTTGAAAAATCTTTTTAAATATTAATGGAATAATCCTCTTTATTTTCATTTATATTTATCTTTTTATTATTATGTTTTTTTCTTATGATTTCCTTTACTGATAATCGGAAAATTGTGAGTAAAAGTGAAATTGAGATCTTCACATATATTTATTTCAATTTATTGAAATATTAATTTTATTGTATTCAATTAATATTAGATTAAATATTGTGATTTTTGATCCTAAAAAGGTGGAAATGTCATTACGTTACATGCACCTCCTTTAGGAGGTGTGACATACATCAAAAATGTTTGAGTACTTAAAAGAGAAGCTTATCATGAAACTCATTATTTTAAATACAAAAGTGAGGGTTATCATAATAGTATTTTGTGGTAAATTTGGACTTTATTTATTGTTTTGATATTTCATTTGAGGGAGGTTTTCTTATATGGATCTCAAATGTTATTTCTCCATGAGAATTAATATATTACCCATTAAATGGAATTTGAGGCCCTAGTGTTTTCATTGAAGATATAGTGGAATTACCTCATTATTAGGGCTTCTTTAGTAATAGATTCTTGAGGTATAAATTTTCATTATAGTATTTTATTCTTCATTAGAGGACCGAGGGGAATTTATTATTGAAATTTGCGTTTGAGATCTCCCACATTTAACAAATAGTCAATTTTTTAGTAAATTAAATAATTATGATGATAAATGGAGATGTTATTGGTGTGTTAGGTGATGCATCAATGATGGTGAATATTCTTGCATCCTTGTATATCGATATTGAATAATTTAGTGGTATACATTTACAATATAAAAAAACAATATTGTTATATTTAACATATCAGGTAGAGGAGTTTCATTTGTTATATCCATGAGTAAAGGTGTGTATAGATCATGTTATCAATGAAAATTATTCAAGGGAGATGTATGTTGATGATAAACATTAAGTGATTGTTCAATATAAGTTTATTGTTCTATTATTTTTGTAGGAAGTAGTTAATTTTTAACTCCAAAACAAAAATCTATTAGTATATTATAATATATATATGTTTTAAATTACATTTATAATTGACTTATGGTTACATAAGAGGAAGATATATGAATTAGTTTGTGATTTATGATATTGTTTTTTGGACGGAGGAATTGAATAATAGTGTTAAATATGGCCCTTCAAACCCATTAATATTCCAAATCGGAAGTGGGGGTAAATATTGATGGATTATTAAATAGATTTAAGTTGATATTAAGAAGGATATGAATCTATATAAAGATTTATTCATTGTTTGATGAATTTAGAAAATTCATTATTGATTAACGAGTCGATTATTATAGACGATTAATCAGTGTTTCATATAGGAATGGTTTTGTGGAATCATGGGGATTTTACGATTATCATATGTAATCATGATACTCATCTGACCTCATGAGTTGAGAAGAGTATTCAATATACATTTTCACTTGGTTACACATCATCTTTTCTTTTTTATAATCAAATATATAGTCATAAGAATTATAAAATATTGATGTCAAATGAAATGTTGTGATCTTGTAATATATATTTGCAATGTTTTTGGATATATAATTTTCATTTCATTGAGTTCTCTAATATTAATTTTCATCACCCTTCTATTTTTAGGGTTTTATTCAAGGATTTTTATATGATGCCTTGATGATATCTATTCATATAGACTGAGGTTAGTGAGTCAGTGATTCTTGAACCGTATTTGAGGTAGATAATAATTGATAAGGTTAAAGTAACTTTTTCATTAATGGAGGCCACTCAATATCATCAAATATATTTTAATGATTAGAAGAATATAAATTTTGAGTTTGAGATTAATGATAATGTGATCCTAATGTTTACCCATCATGTTGTGTAGTAGAAGTTACCATGGTATTAACATTTCTCCTTGATTCATTTTTTATTAGTGTTGGATAATTTTAGTATATTGGTTTACTGATTAGATCTTCTTCCATAGAAAGTCTATGTAATTTCTCTACCCGAATTACCTTCGAACTTGTTTCCAGACTGATGAGTAACATGGCCTCAGGGGTATCTCCCTGTACGCCAAAAGATACACACTAGAAACAAGGGTCTCATGAGGTGATGGTAGGGAGCCTAGACCCTCTTTTAGAGTGGATTAATGGTATAATTGGGTAAATCACAATCAACAAAAGAATCAGAAATACATAAATGAAAAACCAATGGAAGGAAGAATTTATACAAATAAACAAAAATGGTCAACACTAGTTTATTAAATAGATGAATTCATGTCCCGGAAATGATAAATGATTGAAATTAGTAAACAATACAGAATGATTTACAATAATATACAAAAACATGAAAAAGATATAAAAACCCATTAAGAGACCTCCTTGAGAATCCAGAGCTCCAACCCAATCCTTTTCCCCTAACTCTAGGTACTAGAAATAAAGAAACCAACCTAGGCCCTACAAGTATGGGGACTACATATGTACCAAGGATACCTGAGTAGGGTTTGAGATGAAATCATAGTAGGATGATACTGAAGATGTTATTCCCAATCTTATGGAATATTAATTATGCAATGTAGGTATAGTGAAATATGAAGTGAACTGAAAGAATAAACAACATATTTTCAGGTTCCTAAGGGACACCCGACAAGGATACCTTCTTCGGTTTGTTGCTTAATTAAGAGAATGATCATTTTATCTTTATATATATATATATATGTATGGATCAGGACATAAAACGACCATACAATTCTTGGGGATCTCTAACGGTTTTTCACTAACCAAGGTCCATGAACCCTTAGTCTGTTGGGGTCAATTCATTAGATTTATATCATGGTGGATCATGATGTAACTCCACTACCCAATTCTTGGGGAGCTGTCACAGTCTACCCCAAACCCAATACCAAGAGGCCTCAGTCTATTGTAATTCTCGCATTCAACATAAATATTTTTTGGGGTGGATCAGGATGTACCACCACCATCCAATTCTAGTGGAGAACTCACAGGCATCCCGAAACCTAAGTTGTTTTTCACTTGTAATTCAAGCATTTTATAAAATGAAGTCATAAGTGGCCTTGAGTAAGACTGCCTCCCACCAATAAAAATATATTTATCAATAATGGGAAAAACAACCTCCCCCACATAATAACACATAATTGGCATGGGGTAAAACTTCCTCCCACCCATAATCATATTTATATATACATAGAACATAAATGGTAGGGGGTATAACTACCTCCCATATATAATCATCTATATAATCAATTTACATATTATATGAATGTTCATAATTTATATTTTGGGAATAAGGAATTACCTATTATTCTATATCACAATGATTTTCAATAAGACTAAAGAATGGTCAATTACATAGAATTAATAATGAGAAAAAACCTCTAATGTGTTACTGTAATTAATTTCCATTCATTTTAAACCAATACATTTTAAAAGAATCATTTCATAAATCATAAGGGAATGGCATGGTCATACCATCCAACGGAAATAATTTCACTTACAAACAAAAAAATCCATTTCATTAAAATGCTTTCATCCATCGTGCTTTAACCACATAATAAATATAAATTATTGGATTTCATTTGGCATAAGTCATCATACATAACAGAATTCCACTAAATTTTCCTAAACAAGGAAAATAGATTTAAGGTAAATGGGTTATATTCATTTAATTTATAGGATTCCACCAACTCATTGAATCCATCATAACCACATCCTTTTAATACCTATATCTTGTGTGTGATTTCATTTAATGCTTATGCTGGACTAATTAGGAGTTTATGGTGACAAGAATTCGACCATAAGGGGAACTCATTTGGGAATGTTTGTAAGGGCTCTGTTATAAACATTATACAAACAAAATATCACATTAGGGTATAACCAAGAACCATAGAAAGTAGAGGAGGCATGCATGAAAGTCTACTCAATACATTATTATCCTGAAGGTAGTGCACCTCATTTGGAGGTATTTTGTTATAAGAACATGACATTGTTATCAAACAATGACATAGAAACATAAGGAAGAATCTTGATCTAGATATGCAATTCAATATGATAATGAAGAATTCTATACGAATCTAATGGAAACACAAAACATACTTTATTTAATGGGTAAGGATAGGGATGTTTACCCAGGGTGGAACCTATATGAACATTCAGATAATAGTGATTTCTAACAAGAGGTTGTTTATCCCCCACAAAGAATATTCATCTTCACATAATTGTAAGTACACCTACACCCTATTGACACACCCTTATGGAATTAAACATGCACAAGGGGATCCTTACCAAGATTCTTATATGCGTATACCCATATCCACTCACCTAAATATAGATTTAATATAAATGCATAGGCACACCTATCCCCACACATGTATATTCTATGTCATGGAAAAATATACACATATCTCTAGAACATGATTATATATATATATATATACATAGCTAAACACACATAGGTGAGTATCCTTATACCAGTATACTCGAAAATATATGACAAGGAAAAACTCACAACATAATAATTAATAGGGACTTTAAAAAATGAAAATAATTCCATAAAAATATTGAGAAAAAAAACTATGGCATAAAAACCATAGATTCGATGGAGGCAGTGAACCAAAATACACTCAACTACCTCACCTTCGGCGGTGTTTGCAAGGAAATGACCCCAATGGTCATGAGAGACCATTCTACCAACCCTATGAAAAAAGGAAACCAATGAATATATAAACCCATATCCTTAGAGATTGAGATTTACTCTATAGGTGGACAGAGAGGCCAATTCTCAGATGAAAAAGAAGAGAATAGGGAAGGAGAAGGCTTATATCACGAATCAGAGAGTAATCATGGGGTAAATCCAACAGAAACGACAACCAGATAGGGATCTCGAGGTGGTATAGAGTGCGTCGATGGGGAAACCACTATAGGGTGTGTCGCATGGGTCTTGAAAGATGGAATATGGGTGTGAGGTTTATTTTAGGTTTTCATTTTTTTCTTCTTTTAATTGAATAAAATATCTTAAAACATAACCAACAACAAGGATTGACCCATAGGGTTTTCCAAAACATGAAAAAACTATGTGATGTATAGTGCAAGGCTACTGCCCCCAAGTGAAAGCTATATTAAGCCCATGAAAAATTCCTTTGCCTCACATGTATAGGGACACACTATTCCTTTTTTCTACCACACAGTTTCAAACATACCGTACACCATTTGAAACATTTTAGATCTTGTGTTCTCCATGTCTAGCTCTCCCAATGCTCCTTGAGAAACCTAGGAAACTATTATTGCCTTAAAATAAGTCCAAAATCATCACATACGGGCATTATAACTCTTGAAATTCAATTTTGACAATCAGTTTTAAAAACGACACATTTAGTAATTGAAAAATTTATAAAACATTCATATTTTCTGGAGGTTAAAAACACAAGACATTACAACCATCCCACTAGAGAACTTTCCATCCCTGATATGACTTTGGGAACATTGTTACACCTCACCCAACCTACAAGGTTCATGAATATTTGTTTAAATGTT
Source organism: Viscum album (assembly GCA_963277665.1). Taxonomy (NCBI): domain Eukaryota; kingdom Viridiplantae; phylum Streptophyta; class Magnoliopsida; order Santalales; family Viscaceae; genus Viscum; species Viscum album. Next base: position 491,868,239 of record OY728120.1, read on the forward strand.
CGTGTTTCAATCCCAAATGCTCAATTCACCCTTAAGCATCCATTTATGAATGTGACTCTTAATCCATTTAAAACTCAATCCTACATTAGTTCTCTAATGAATATGTCGCGATAGACATTACCCAAGCCCATTTAACCAGAGACACAATCCTTTCATTATCTCAATGAACATATGTCAAATGTAAATTACCACATAGGTATTAACAACAACCTTCCAATTCCAAGATACGAGTCTACCATTTTCAAAATTAGCATCCAAATCAGGACCTTGAGAATATTAATGATGCACCCCATGTGATTCCCTAAATAATTAGAACAATCGATTGATATCGACCTCAAATCCTAAATTTCACTGGTTGTTTATGAAAATCATGGGACAAAAGAACCACACTCATCCCCAACAGATGACATAGTGGAAACGATTCCTTATTGAATGTGGGAATTAAACAAGAAGAACCACCCATAAATATCAGAAGCTTTTAATTATTTAGTTCTTCATATGACTGATGTTTTCCTAGTATATCTTGTAAAATTGCAAGATATGGGACATGCTCTTGATGAAAAGAATAAACTGAGAGGATTTCTTGAATTTCTATAATATTTTTCGAACCACTACTAGTCGACCCCTTGGAAGAACTCAGATTAACTTCCCCATGCATCACTACTTCAAACTGATCAGAAGCCATTATCACATGAGACACATTCATGAATGATTTGGATTTACCAAAAAATCCCATCAAAAGATATTTATTTTTCTCAAACTTCACAGATGATGCAATCCTCATAAACATCATGTGGCAAACCAAGAACTAACATTTACAAAACCCAAAAGCCCTAATGGATTTTAGAAAACCGATAATTTTAATATGGTATTTCTTATTTTTTACTAATTCTACATTGATAGATATGGTAAATAGGTTCAACAAAACACTCTCCTCCTTGGGAGTTTCTACCAGTCAAATTAATAGATAATCTATCTTCTTATAAGAACAGTAGATTAAAAGCACTATAAATGAACATGTGACATTTCTCGGAGCCATGATCACCACATCAAAACGTATGAATAAGTCCAAAAGTAACATGAAAACCAATCCAAACAAGGATTTAAATTAAAAATGAAATGTCCCACTGGGGAAATCATCACCAAAATGAATCCAAGTGTTAGAAAGCTCACAATATTTAGCATGTCTATAAATCCCTAAGGGTTGTACCTACCACAGTCTAACACCTTAAGAAAAAAAACATTGAACCAAAAATATGGCCATGCTAAACAAAAGTCACATGATGATTAAATCAAAATTTTATCTGTTTCTAACTCAGGTAAATCATCTAGAAAACACCTATGGTTCCATTCCAAGCCATATCAAGGTGACATTAAACTACCCTCACTCGATGTTATAACACCAATGTCACCACTTATGGTTCCATTTCCATGTCCTTCACATTTAGTAACATTTAAACATTAAACATTTAAAAATTAAATTTCAATCATCATGTACCATTTTAAAAATAGAAATACAAGGTTCATGATTCTATCCGACATGGGTTCATGAAAAAGAAACCTAATAGTGGTTGTTACCTCATTGATGTTCAAACACCCAAATGTGTCATCGCATAAAAATACTTCCACAACTGAACCACTTGGGTCCAATTTCATATTTATGCATTTATACAATTCATTTCAAGTAAAAAATAACAACATTGACATTTATAAACAACTCAATTTACAACATGAAATTTCATTTAACATGGGTTTCTATTTCCCAATTTATGATGAACCCATTTATCAAAAAAACCACAATTAAAAATTTAACATTATCAAATATAATGAACCGGTCATATGGGTGGCCAACTAAAAAAATGTAAAGCACCAATACACATTACATTATTGAATTTGGCTCCCATTTAATAAAAAAATTCAAAATAGAATACAAGAGTAGCATAATTTTTATATTTTAAATCAAAATAATATAAATATGAAAAAAAGTCAAGGATGGTTTGATATATAGATTACCCTTTCCTAGTGTTGAGGCACCCATTCACCTTAGAACTGAGAACTTGCATCTGTCATAATTGAAATGATTTAAAATTTATACTAAGCAACCAATTTCATATTAAAACAAATCTAGAATGTTATAACATATATTAAACAAAGATAAAAATTCTATAAAAATATATCATGTCATATTAATAATAATGGATTTCTATAGAAAGAAAAATCACAACCTAATAGGAAAGGCACATAGTCAAAATAACATGAGACCTACAAATGCATCATTATGAATGAAATATACATGGTAAGTGAATTTCTATGATCTTAATATGTTGCATGCTATGAATATTCATTTCCATATTAGGAAAAGGGGATATGATACCAGAAAATCCATAAATCATCATGCATTAGAAAATTCCACAGTCACATGATGTGAAATTATATCATCTGTAATAGAGAACAACATAACCCAAAATCCCATCCCTAGTCACTTGATCATTTACCATATGTGGGGTGATAATTACCAAGCTTGAATATTAACCAAGGAGTGAAAAAATCATACTATCTAGTCTTCCAGCCTAAAATAGTATGATAATGGAAATGAGACTACCTGTGATACCACATGGTAATGTCCCCACCCAGCTTACCATCGAACTAGTACCCAGACCAGGGGTCTACATGGCCTCAATCATGTCTTCCTATTTTCTAGAGGCTACCAACTAGAAGTTGGGGTCTTGTGAGGTTATAGTGGAGATAATATACCATATTATCAGATATTAATAGTTTTACAATAGAGTAAATAACAATAAATAATATAAGTAATAATACATAAATGACAAAGTAGGGGAAGACAGATTTGATATAACTAAAGAAAAGGTGCCAACACAATTTTATAGATATTTTTAATTAAAGACATGGTAAGGATACATTATGAATGGTAGTAAACGATACATCATGATTTAAAATACTATACAAAAATAAGAAAAATAAAAAAAAATTCCCACAAGAAACATCCTTTAGCATCCTGAGCTCTAGCTCTGTCATTTTCTCCTAACTCCATGTACAGGAAACACATCAATCAACATAGGTCCTGTAGGTATGGGGTCTTATCAGGTTCCTAGGGTACCCAAGAATAATGTGAGATAAAATCAATATTTTCCAACACCCACAGTGTTAAGCCCATTCTATTATAAATATAATTAAGTAACATGGTTATAATGAAATAAAAATTGAACATAAAGAATAAATAACACCCTTCTAGGTAACTAAGGGACACATGAAGACAATACCTACCTCAGATCATAACCATATTAAGAGTCTAATAATTCAACTATTTATAAATGTAGATAGATATCTATTTGGGTGGATCTGGGCATACCACTATCATACAATTTTAGGGGAGCTCTCATAGTGCGTCCCTATCCCAGGACCAAGGGCCCTTAGTCTCTTGGACTCTATGCATTGGATTTATATCAGAATGGATAGGGACATACCTCCACCCCCCAATATCCAAGAGAGATGTCAATTTATTTCCCTACACCAATACCAAGACCCCTTAGTCTCTAGGAATTTTCACATTCAATGTATATATATATTGGGGTGGATCAAGACATATCACCACCATCCAAATCATTGGGAGCTCTCACGGTTTCCGCTAACTTAAAACCAAGAACCATTAGTTCGTTAGCATTCATGAATTTGATTTAATGAAGTTATAAGTGGCATGGGGTATGAATTCCTCCCACCCATAACACACAAACACACACAATTATATATCTAGAATGTGGTAAAACTTCCTCCAACCCATAAACATACATAATTAGCATGGGGAAGAACTACCACCAACCATAATTATATTTATGTATACATAGATCATAAATTCCAGCGGGTATAAATACCATCCATCCATAATCGTCTATATAATCTAGATTCATTTTATAAGAAAGTACACAATTTATATGTTGAGCATAATGAATTTCCTTTTATTCCATATCATTAAGCTTTTCAATATGTCCAATGCATGGTCAAGTACATAGAAAGAAATATGAGTCAAAACCTCTCATGTGTTCATGCAATTAATTTATATTCATTAGAAACGTTATTTGAATTGCATGGTATTACCAACCCAAGGAAATATTTCACTCACAAACACTAAATTCATTTCCTTAAAAAGGTTGAATCCCTAAAAATTGAACATGTTAAAAAATGTCAATGAAGGGAATGTCTTATTGAGTAACTCATCATACATAATGGAATTCCACTCATTTTTCATAGACAAGGAAAATTTTATTTAACATATATGGGTTATGGTTATTCCATTTATAGGATTCCACATACTCATTTTATCCATCCTAAGCATGTTTGTGTAATACACATATCTAATGGGAAATTGCATTTAAAGGTAAAGATAGAATTATTAGGATTTTCGGGTAAAAAATTTTCAAACCAACAGGGATACACATTTAGGAACATTCATAAGGGCTGTTTTCTAAACATGATACATACCAAACATCACAAATGGGTATAACCCATAACCATATTAAGTAGAGAAGTCATGTATAAAAGTCTAATTAATTCATTTTTATCATCAAGGTAGTGATCCTACCTTGGAGGGGGATTTTTTTATAAAAACAAGATATTATTATAAAAAATGCATTATCATCATAAGAAGATATAATTTCCTAGATATGAGGTTGAATATGATAAAGAATAATAAACCAGTCTACTAAATGAATCTTAAAAAAACATAAATTAAAGGGGAAGGATTGGGATCCTACATCATGGTGGAACCAAAATGATCATTCATCGCTTGTCACTTTATAACTAGAATCTACTACTCCCCAACTCCGAATATGCATCTTCACATACATGTAAGGACACCTAGACACTACGCACACACCTGCATGGCCTTGAACATGAAAAAGGAGATCCTTACATATATTATTATATGCATATACCTGTCTCCACTCAACTATATATTATTTTTCAAATATATTCATAATATCAACTAGTTACATACATGTATATCAAATTTGATGTATGAAAATACACATAACTATGTAACTGACATATTATATATATATATATATATATATATATTTACTTATGAACATGCAGGGGAGTCTCCTTAGACCCGAAAACTAAAAAACCGAAGATAGGTACCCATACACTACAATATAATTAATAGGGACATTAAAACACCAAATAATTCCTTAAAACAAGTGATATACCAAAATTAGGCTTAAAACCCATACCTCAGATAGTGGTGGGGAACTGAAATAACTCATACCATCTTGCCTTCTGCTGCGGTTGTCGGAACCCAATCCCAAAGGTCTTGAGAGATAATTCTCACAACCCTAGGAAAAAAGAAAACTGAATGATCAATTAAAACCAAAAGTTATGTTTTTAGAAGAACCCTTTAGGGTGAAGGAGAGGCCAAATCACAGATAGAAATTATGAGAAGATGGAAATAGAAGGCTTATGGCTCCAAATAGAATGTAATTGTGGAGGAAATCCATTGGAAAAAAGATAGAATCAGGATTTAGGGGAGGGATTTCACACATCATACGGGAAACCACCTATAGGGTACATCGCATGGGTATGATGAAAGAGGATAGGGGTGATGATTAATTTGGGTTTTAATTTTATTTTTTATTTATTTAATTCAATTTCTTAAAACAGGCCCAACTAAATTGTTTGACCTACACAGTTCTCCAAACCATGCGAAATTCATGCAGTGTACATTGTGATGCTAATATATACAAACACATACCACAAAGAAAGGTGTATGGTATGGGAAAACATGTATAACTGATGAAAAATCACTCTTCCTCACCAATACAATGTTACACAATTTCTATTGTGTGATTCACATGTTCATAAAAACCAGGAGCCCATTAGATCATTTAAAAGTCACTTTTCCAGGTCCGAAATTCTCGAAACTCCTTGTGCCATCCGGGAAACATTTTAAGCCATCACCCAATCCCAAAAAATAACATATAATTGTTCCACCAATATAAACTCAATTTCAATTACTGGTTTTAAAAATGTCCCATTTAGTAATTAAAAAAGTTCAAAAACCTTCATATTTTCAATTGGTTCAAAACACAAGACGTTACAGTCTAGAACCATGATGTATTCCATGAGTTTAAATATCATCAACATAATCATGATGTCATTAATATCGTGGGGAAATCACGATATGGTGGTGGATATAATGTTCAATGAGGAAAATTTTGAGTTTCATGAATTTTAAGAGAAGGTGTTTCATTTTAATATTATCCCATTGTTTTGTTCTTGTGGATGTATGATATCATAGACTTGTGAATGTGTGAAAATGATTCATTGAATTATTATTAGTACCCTTAGGTTTTTTTTAATTATTCCTTCTGTGATGTTAAATGTTTCAGTCTATTCTGATATAAATTACCTGATTCCTCCCTTATTATTAATTTTCTCTTCATAAAGAAAGTATTCATATTTTAGAGTTTCTGATGGTGTTTTTGGTCTTATGGTTCTTTTATTTTCTCCTTCATTTGGTTTTTATTATCTAAGATGTGAATAATTTTAGAGGTATCTAATATATATTCCCAAACCTTCTCATATCTATACTATTAGTTTTCCAAGTGTGGGAGGTTTCAAGAGGAAATTTTAAGGGTGGTAATATTTGAAAAATGGTGTCTTTTCTTCATTAGGGATATGAAAACTATTTCAGAGTTGTTTGTGTCATTTAAGAAGAAATCATCCAGTTCTGGGTGTTTATGTATGGCCTTTTTGATTAAATAGTTATTTAAGTACATATTTATTGTAATTTCTATGTCATAATTGTCCTATATAGGAATTTTGTTGATCCAATTACCTAATGGATATAATTTAAATCCCAATAATAAATAGGGAGGTAAAAAATATACTTTCATAGGTTGTAGTGGAATAAATAATTTTTTATGATGTTTCTTTATCTTGATAATTCACATATTCAACAATGAAAACAACATGATATTTTATCCATGTCTTGGAGTTTATTCAAATAGTGATAAAGTCCATTGAAGAAACTGCCATTTTTATGTTCTCTAATCTGTGGATCTATTCAAACAAGTTTTTAAATCTATTAAAAAACTATCTACAATCATGGGATTGTGGTATTTTTATGTTTTTCAACTTTTAGATATTCTTTTACCAACCATATACATGATATGGTGAGGCTCCATAAAAACCTAATTTCATTAATTTAGGATTTTATATAAATATAGGATGGGTGGATCCCTTGGTTATAATTATTGTTTCACTCTTGTACCATATCCGTCCCTGGTCTTTCATGGTTCCCTATGGTTAAATTCCAGTGGATGTAATCATAGTTTTTGTTGAGTCTCTTATTGATCCATGGTACCTATTTTCTCTATTCCTCATGGTGTTTTTCTATTTCTATTAATTATTCTACATCATTGTATATAGAATTGAATTTTTCTTTATTTTGGATTCAAATTATTGAGGTATTCATGGTGACTTTCTATATATAAGTTCTATGATGGATGATTTAAATTTTTTGGAGTTTGATATTCATTATTTCCACCATTCTCATTTTTCATTCACTGAATCATAAATTATGGTAGATGAATCATGGTTTAGGTTTTAGTTTTTTATTCATAAATGTGAAATTATTATGACTATATTTTCATTGTGTTGAGGGTTAGAATTAAAATAATATAAATAATGACATATCTAACATTAATTTTAATGGGATCTATGATTAATTGGTACTTTTTTAGATATCATGATATTTCCCATGAAGTATTTACTAGTTTGATTAATGAATTTTATTTTGATAAAATTTGTTTTCTATCATTTTTATACCATTCAAATTTATAATAGTAAATGGAAATATTTTTTTAGTGAATGTGGACATGAAAACATGAAATTCATATAAATGTTGGTAATTCATAACATGTTGAATTAATATGGAATTAATAATAGAGAAAGATTTATGATGGGTCATTATATAGTTGTTTATATTGTTAGTAACTATAGATGAGCGATTGAGTTTGAGAAGGGGGTATGATGTTTTTGTGGTAGTGGTTTGGCATGGATGATATCAAGATTAGATTATTGATGTTGTGAAAGAAGAAGAAATAATCTTGTGGATATGGCATAAGGTGATGCTGTGTTGGGGGAGGTTGTGGTGATTTATTATTTATTTATTAATAATATTATTTGGAGTTGAAAATAAATTAAATTGGTAACTTTATGGTATAATCCAGATAAGAATTTTGTTGGTTAATGATATGAGTATGTTTTATAATTAAATATAGAATTAATGTGGAATTGTAATCATAATTTTTTAAGGAATATAGAATGAAATTTTACTAGAAATGAAAATTCTAGAAATTATTAATTGTGTGCTAATAAAAAATTATCCAAGTGGTAAATTATCTTTCTTGGAATACAAAGGACTAAAGATCAAGAATAGGGAAGGGGTGGAATTTGATGTTACTTTAGAAGTGCTGTAGTGGCACTATAGTAGCATATTTACTCATCCAACATGGGACACAAAGGAAAAAAATTGTGACTTAGGTCCATAAGGCCGTTGAGACACCATTAGCATTGGGAAAATATTTCCTCAAGGACACCACCACTAAACTTGTGATGTCAGGTGATCATCTGATCAATATAGTTAATTTATTAGGAAATTCTACTTAGCATTTAAATGTATTCTAGGGTGGGTAGTTCGAAGGATTGATATGTGTGATAAAACATACTAACTATACAAATAAACTATTTGGATTGATGGGTTCTCGGCCACATCATTACAAAGGGTAGTGACATCTGTTGATTCCTACTAGAGCTGATGACACATCATGCGAAAAGTGATGACCATGCATAATAAGTGACACATAATGGTTTGGATAGTGGAATAGATACATGTATACATTTCTTGGTGGGCCATTTGAAAGAGATATGTGTGAATTGAAACCTATCATATGGTCGTATACCTAGATGTGGGTTAAAGAGGTGTTCTCTACCATGTCATTACAGTGATGTAGTGTAATTTCCAATTCTAGGAGGGTCTATCACTATGAGAGGAATAATATCATGATGCCATGTTTGGCTACAACACATGGGCCATTGTGTCACATGGAATCTGACTCATAAATGTGTATAATTCCTTCGATCTATTGGGACTTCAGCTCCTGTAAGTGATATCTATAAACATGTTTTGAAAAGAGGGTTTCCATTCCATAGTAAAAAGTGTCTTTTTTACCATACCTATTAAAAAATATAATGGTTTACCGAAATGTTAAGTTATAATTTTTGTGTAGCTAATGGGTTGATCTAGTGTGGTTAAAATATGATGTAGATAATTATAAAAATGATTCTTGACTTGAGGAGGTCGATTTGATGTCCTTGAAGAATATCATAGTAGTAAATGAAATTTATTTATGACATAACCATTTGGTTTTTCGGGTATTGTCTATTTTAAATCCTTTTATTTTGATGTTATTTCTTATTAACCATCACTCAAGTAGGGTAGCATACCTAATGATCATATGAGGATTTGGGTTCTGGGTGTTTCCTTCACATCTTCAATGGTGGCGACACAAATAGATGGCTACACACCCATCCCCACTCTCACTTGTTGATATAATATATGATTTTATTGCATTAGGTTATAATATAGGATGTGATGGTTATAAATTATTTCTTGTGTAATTGATTTTGATATAGAATATTGGATATTGTATACAAAGGATGATGGGGTATTATATTTATCTTCTTCACAATTATATAATATACAATGAGGAGGCTATGGAAAATATTAGTGATGTGGTTTTATGGCATCTATAAGCATTGATTTTATGATGTGGTTATGGTATGTTGTGGTGCTAATGTGATTGTGGTTATGATGTGATGTTTCTATGTGGTTTTGTTGACATGGAGGGGGTGGGAGTTCTAGGTAGAATTCCATTGTGGAAAGAGGACAATTAATTGTATTGGTATATAGATGAAGGGTTCCTATTAATATATTTGTTTTATTATTATGTACCTTTATTTTCTTAAAATATTGGGTGAGTGAGACTTGGTTACACAAATGGAAAATTTTCGTACTCCAATGAGATAAAATCATGAATTTCATCCCACATACTATACTCATTTCCTTCAAAGACATGAAATCTTCTTTGGTGCTTTGATATTAGGACATATCTTATATATCATTTAAAAATTATGTTGTGATGAACATTACGAATATATATGTAATACATTTCATATAATCACAACTATTATAACGTTTAAAAAAAACAGAAAATATGGTCACTCTTATAACCTATGACCATAATGCATGTCAACCCTGGTCATATGTGTTTCATGAAAGGAATAAAAATAGTCAATGTGGTATATGTCAATAGTGTTTTAAAATGAACTTCCAACACAATTCCCACATACCATCTATTATCCCATTCTTCTTACCACCACATTTATTCATTGATCATTAATGTAGGTGGACTGCAAACACATTCCTTAATAGAGAATGACCATTGACTACCATATAAAAAATATTTTTAGAATCATGCATAAAATGTGTGAGGATGTAGACTAATTTTTAGTGGTTTTTAGAGGTCTGGTTGAAGACTTAGTATATGTAACAATTCAGTTTTTATGTCTATTTAACCTGGAACAAGTATGATTCTTATAATTTTTAGGATATGTATTAAGAAGGATACTATAATATAAAAATTAATGTATACCCCATTTCATATATATAGTTTTCTATAGATATTCATGAGGTATTTGGTTTTAAATAATGGAATTTATAGCTTGTGGATTTTTTGATTGGTTTGTGTCAACTTTCATAAGAGTTTTTTTTTAATTTTATTTTTGATAAACTTTTTTTTTACGTTATAATTAATTATGGGAATATTGATTATTATTTAATTATATGATGTCATTTATTGGTGGGTATTTTCTAGGATTCATGGGTTTTATGAGGTTAATTCCACCCATATATTTGGTGTATACCCTCGATATGTATCACTAACTCATGTCCTATTAGTTGTGGGCTTTAATGGTCCCACATGCCTTCACTATTGACCTAAGAGTGGTTCTAGTGGGGGATGGTTCAAGGAAATTTAAATTTTAAAATTTGTTTCTTTTTATATACTTATTTATACATAGTGATGTGATAAAAATAGGTTAATATATTCTTAGATAATAAATAACACTATATAATTACCCAAGAAATTAAGTGGAGAATAAACCATTAATTGTGAAACATTTTTTTATTATAGTCTTAAAACAATTATATATTAAATAATTTATATTCTTAATACGAATATGGATTTAAATAATTAAAAATTAAAAAATTATGAATACTATAAAATCAAACTTATAATGTAGATATAGTATTCCAAAATATTCAAAGATAATAGTGCAAGGATTAATATTATAATGGTGATCCTAGATTTAAAAAACCAAAGAATTATAATTCAAAAATTCATTTGGGGAATCAGTCTAAAGTGAATTGAAATACCTAAACATTGGATTATTTATTAAGAGGAAATGATTAATGATTAAGAAGGGATGGAAAGAAATCATGTTACACAATTTAATAATTTTGATTTAGATCTAGAAAACATGTTCTACCATAGTCAAAAAATGTTTGATATACTGTTAGCCAAATATATTATAGTTGAAATAAAACAATGAAAATTCTTTGAAATTTTTTATTTCTAATTCTATAAAGATGGAGATTAATATAGTGATATATTTGAGGAGGAAATAGAGATTAAAGTGTTGGTATTTGAGTTAAAAAATAAATAAATAAGATTTGATATGTATTAATAAATTTTATATAATTTTTGAGAAATATGTTCTTCTAACACTGTATAAGGAATTAAACACTGTTAAACTAAGGAGGAGAATCATGGATTATGATGAAATATTATAAGAAGCAGTGGGTGGAGGTTATTTTCATGTTTCTTTATTATATAAATTGTATTTATACATTACGGATGTATAAAACATGTTTATCATATACTATAATTATTATTCTACTTCCAAGGAAAAAAGTAGAATTACTTCTCAACATAAATATAATTCAAAAATAATTTTAAATTATAATGTTGAAACATTTTTCTGTTGTCTTATTATGTGAAAACAATAATTTAAGGTATAAATTAAATAAATTAAATAATGTATTTTTTAATAAGAATATTTTTTTATTCAATGGAATTTATTTTATGAAATTATTATAATTTTTAAGAGATAAAATCCTAGTTCTTTATTATTTTCAAAATAAACACAATAAACCATACACTTTATTTGTTAATTTTAATTTTTAGGTTACATAAAATAAGGTAGATAGAATAATGGATTAATGAAAATAAGTTTTAATTGTAAATCTAGAATTTCTATTAACATTCACTTATATTATAATTATATTTGCATTAAAATGTTGAAAATATGGTTGTTAACTACTAGATTTTGAATTTTTTGGGTATTTTATTTATGATAATGTTGAAAAATATTACTTTTTTTTATAATATAATATTTTTTCATGGAATATATGAATCAAATTCACCCTATTATTACATAAAAAGCTCCACCCCTCCCATGTGGATTAAAACATTGTGGAAATAAATTTTTTAAATATGGGTACTATCTTTCTAAAATAGTTTAATTTTTTTCCCAAAAATTCATCGATATAGGAGACACCATCATTTAATAAATCTTATTTTTTTAGAAAATTAAAACTGATCTTTATAATATATATTATATATAACATAATTTGTTTTTTGAAAATTACATTCATATTTTTATTATGATTTAATATTTAAAATTATTATGATTTTTTATTCTATTTTTATCATTAGTTCATAAAAACATCACTTATTAGATTGATTTTTTTTATTTTATTAGTAATTTGATAATATATTAAATCATAGTTCATAAATATTTTAAAAATAAATTTTAAATGTATTTATTTTGCGCACTTTTTTTTTTGAAATATAAATAGGACATATAAGGGAAAAAATTTTAGATTGGTTTATTATAAAAATTATGGATGTCAAATGAAATTTAGAAGATTGAGGATGTTTTCTAATTTTATCCCACAATATTTAGAGGCTATATTTATATTATACCATTATTTAATCCCTCATAAAACAAGGAAATATTATTATCAGATAATCAAGACATGATTTTTTTTCTCATTACATATAGTGACCGATATTATTTTTTTAAAAATTAAATGGAATATTTTTTATAATATTTTTAATGTAGTTCTTGAATTTCGTTCATTATTATTTGTGGCACCAATTTATGAGTACTATAAAACATATATAATATTTAATTTTTATCCACACACATAAAAATAATTTAAATTTATTTAATAGAGACTAATATAGAAATTCAAAGGCCATAATTGTGTATATTAAGGTTTGGAATTCTAAGAATATGTATAATACTTATATTCATAGTTCTGTTCCAAGGTAGAACATTTCATGTTTTTCTTCATTGACATTTAGGGAAACCCTAATGGGAATTCAATACATCCACATGAGATCAAGTAACATTCATAAGGGAGGTAAATATGACAATCATGAACCAAGATAGATATGTTAAATCATATGATTTATTTAAAAATGTTGGAAACTTTTATATTTTAACTCCTCCTTATTCGTTGTATATTTCTATTCATTGATGGATCTTATAAATTCAAATAAATTATAATATCACTAAGGAATAAAAAATTCAAAATCAAATAACTGTTTATTATTTTATAATCAATTGAATGTGTAATATTTATTTAATATTATTTATAATATCGTGATATTTTCTATTCATTGGTAATATAATTAATTAATGTTTCCAATAATATATTTAATGGTTAAATATCACTCCTTTTAGTCAGTAAATAAATAATAATAGTATTTTTAATAATTTTATTATTAACACCATCATGAATGAATTATGTTAGTTGAAGGATGAATATTGATGTGTGATACTGATTGATGACGAATTATGTTTTGGAAGATTTGTGGGATTAATCATATATATATATATATATCATTCATTATTTATTACCTCTTTTTTCTCCTCTAGTAAGACATGATCACTACTCCGCTTATCTCTAAATTGTCTCCAATCCTTATATTATTAAAATTAATTAATAAAGGGAAGGAAATTACCAGAAAACTGGTGGTGGGGCATGTGATGTGTTCATTGTGGTGGTAGTAGCATGGTTTTTTTGTTTTCGCGAGTTCCATGCGTGGTTCGACGAATATGACAACTATAATAATTAGATCAGTCAATTTATAGTGGAGGATATTTGGTGGGGAGTTTTAGTTACCATTTGTGGTGAAGGGGTCTAGTGGTAAAGGTGGTGTGACTAGAGGTAAAGGAGGTGATAGTAAATATGGAATGTGATTCTATTAAAAATATTCTCTATACAACAAATCGGGACTTCAAAATGTGTTTTAATCCAAGTCACATGTCATTTATCACATATGGTATGGTTCTAGGGTTTACACATAAATATAAATTTTATTTTATTTGTGACTATAGTTCATACTTGGTGAAGTTTTTGGATCACGTACCTTTTTTGTGTACCCCTTTACATTTGAGATCAGTACGTTATCCCCACACATCTTATGAGCTAGTGGAAAAATTCAGATTGAAATCTTTCAAACTCATACTTGTTTCTAGAGCATGTTGAGTCATTTGAAGGGTCCACTTGACAAGGGGATAAGTAATTTTTTAATACTAAAAAACACATTTCATGGAATCCAATGATAATATAGACCCAAATTTCCCACATGTCCCACATGTTCTTAAACCTACATGAAACATCGTGTAGGTTAGCCCGAAAGAGATTAAACCATTTCTATTCATTACCTTGTTTCCTAAGGACGCACTTATTGTTTACCATACTAGATATCTTTTTTATGTTGACTTCACATGGAGTAGACAACTACATAGCTCCAAAACATTGTTCACTTTGGATTACATGCCTTCGACAATATAGTTTAGGGTTTAAACACATTTCCTTACCCATAAGTTTGTTTTGGAACATTGAATTGTATATTCTTTGTGTTTTTAAATTAGAACATTATGGAATGTAATTCATCATCTCAATAGATTTTTTTATCCTAATTTGAGTAGATTTTATTCCTTAACATTTTAGGGATAATTATGGCGTGTAAGAGTGGTGGATAGAGAAAATGGAGGGTTTCTATTCCCTAAAACACACTAATTTTGAGTTTTTGGTCCCTTATTTAGTGAGTAGGTTACCCCATTAGTATTGGGGAATGTATTCTATATATATGGAGTTTTAAACTCAATGATTTAATGAAAAATAGAAATGGATATTTTTTGATCCTCTTTATAGGTTGGTACCCCCTTTATAGACATAAACACCATAATGCGGTTTGAGTTTACCCAACATGATTACAGATGGTCGATACAGAAGTACGATAGTTGTAAAGATGGAGAACTATTGGTCTGATAATGATATATTAGGTTTCCATTATATATAATATTTTATTGGAGCAATTTTAGTATTGGGACACTTAGCTTCTTCCATTATCATATTCTTATAAGTATATCTAGCTTCTGTAAGGTTTTGAAATGATTTTTATTTCTTCCCTTATTTTTTTGGTGCATCTTACTATGTATGATTATGATCACCCTTATGTTGGCCTCCTGAAAAAACATGCCATGTCTATTAAGAAGATAAGTAGTTTCATGGAAATTACATTGTACATGGTTTTAGTTGAATTGAGATTAAGGATTCAATGTAGGGATAGATTCTGTTGTTCATACTGGTTTTGTGATATGGTTATACTTCTAGTTCATCATGGTTAGTCATATTTATGTTTATTCATTCATGTAAATTCATTCATGTATATTCATTCATGTATTTAACCTTCCTATTACTACTGTTACATTGTTATAAAATTATGATGTTTACCTTATATCACAAGAATTTTCATTATTAATGATGTTATAATGGATTTCATAGACCCCATATATATTTTGGGAGAAATGTGTCATTATATATTTATTATTTTAAGGCCACCCATTTTAAGGAAAAGATATATTATTCCTTTTCATCATCCCAATAACTATTCGTGGTAGGTTGGGGGGACACTCAACATTCCGCTCGGCTTTGTGGGATCCTGGTAGGTATGTGACAATCTGTCAGAGTTTTTTACAAGCACCAATTGATATTTTAATTTTAATTATCAGAATATATGTATATATATCTTCCCACATGTTGATTTATCTTTTCGAAAACATTAATGTTATAATGTCGTCATAAAATTTTTCCCTTAAAACATCTATATTCTATTCCTTTATTTAATGAGAACATATAGATTCAATGAATGTATTATTAAATTAATATACTATATTCTCTATATATATCAATATGGAGAGACATTGATTATGATTTAATATCATGTCCCAAAGACCAATATTCATAAAGACATATTATCATGATATTTTTTCTTGGTTATCTCTTAGAAGGGCGTACATGAAGGTAGACCAAACAATTATAATTTTATAGGTTTTATGTTTCATTAAATATTTATCTATGCAGACCAATTTATTTTTCATTAGACTACAGTTTAATAAAAATGTTATTCCTAAATCATATGTTCTGATTTGTGAATATAAAACCCTCGAGTGTCATTAACTAAAACAGGGACAACGAATTTAGAAATTTATAAAACAAGAAACTGCAGTCACTACGTCTAAAATTATGTGGTATTGGATTTTTATGTCTTAAGGATGATCACATACAGTTGAGGGGGAGAATATATTTATTTAATAATTAATACATAAGAAATGAGTGCATGAATAAATATAAAAAAAATTCTATGCATATGGATTTTTGAGAAAGTGGGACAAGATAAAAAAATCAAGCATACAAATAATATGATATTCGAGTTCATATAATTTTTTCTATAATTGTTAATTAGTTGATCATATTTTCATTAGAATGATGTCAATGTTATCCCTTTGTTCTATGTGATTACTCTCTCTCTCTCTCACATAAACTCTAATTTCGTAATGGGCATGTACTTCAGTTCATTAATGATAAAGATAATAAAAATAATTAATCATAGAATAAAATCCACCAAATGGTTTTCGGGAAGGCCTAGTTCTCAATATTTAATTATATATAAATCCCTTAATTAATTTGAAACATTCACGAAATAAAAACAATAGATAATGTGTCGGAATAGGGAAGGAATTAAAATACCAACATGAATTTATAATTAAATATTACATTCATTAATAAAATTTTATATAAAATCATATCTTATAAAAAATAAATCACCCCTTCCATTTTATCCATGAGGCCATAAGATAAGAATAAAAATTAAACCCTATATAATTTGAGGAGAAGGCATGGTGATGCAATTTTTAATAGCATACACTACTTGAATTTGGGGTATTTTCAATGGGTGATTCCACTGGTATCCTATCGAAAATGAGATTTTGTGATGAAGTCCTTTCGTAAATGAGGTTTTGCGATGGGGTCCCATTGCAAATAGCCTGTTGCAGAAAACAACGTTGCCAATAGTATTTTTTATGATGGGTAGGTCGCAAAAAATACTATTTTTGAGGGAAAATGGTCTTGTCACAAATAGATCTAATATTATATAATTTATATATATATATATTTAAAAACATGTTTTGACGGGCCCGTCGTCCTATCACAAACTGATCTCTAGTTATATATGTTATATATACCTAATCCTGTGGCGACAAGCTCGTCACAAAAACGTATTTACAACAGGCCCTTCTTCTCATTGGAAATACCTATTTAAAAAATATATAAATTAACTATTTGTGATGGGGTCCCATTGCAGAAGGTCCCATCACATATAATGAAAAAAAAATATATTTAATAAAATGTTTTTTAATGAAAAATAATATATTTATTATTAAAATAATAAAAAAATTAATAAAAATAAAATTATAAATATTTTAATAAAATATAATAAATTCTTAAAATGTTATTATTATTATTATTAGTAAAACAAAAATACATTAAAAAATATAAAACCAATAAGAATATAATAAATATTAAAATATTATAAAAAATAAAAAAAAATAAAAAATGAAATATTTGCACCAATATAAAAGACCGAACATTAAATAGTTCATATTAAAAAAAATCAAGAATTCAAATGTTTTCAACATAACAAAAAAATTACTGGGGATAGTCTTCTGGTAGAGGTGGAGGAATTGGATTACGTTGTGGATAAAAATGCATCCCAAACTACGAGTCAGACGGTGCATATGCTCCATATGCTCCTACTTCTACTATTTCCATCAGCATATCTCCTCCCCATACTGTTGCTAATACTGATACCATCGACATATATCCTCCTAATACTACTGTTGTTGTTGTTTCTGAAGTAACTCTTCCTGTTGTTTATTCAAACTCTCGATAAGATCATTCTGAGTTCGCAATTACCCCTGATAATGTGAACTAGAAAATGATGCCTCTGCATGAGCTCCTCATGGACTAGACACGGACATCGAATTAGTACCATAATAAGTCCAGGATTCAAATGAGAGATTATACCAACTACTCGGACTTTAACCAAGGCATACTGGGATGTCGACATCCATGTCACCTCATCGAAATCGTAGGCACTAGTCTTATCAGTCATCTTAGCCTAACTCTCAGCCGGTGTCTAGGAGGTCGCGACCTCATATGAATCATTTAGTTCCAATTTGAATTTATAATAGTGAAAATATTTTATACAGTTAATTTTCAAAATGAAAAGGAAATAATATTGACATGAATTCAATGTTAGCAATCACCTGTAATCTCTCCAGTGGATGGATCACTATACATATTCTGATAAATATCTTACCCAATAGTATCGGGCTACTCGAGTTCCTATATGAATATAAAATAAACTATTTATATTTATTGTTATATAAAATATTTAAAAAACATACATGCAAGATGCCCTTTATATGTACTAAATGTTCGGCAAGCAGCTCGATGTGTCACCTCATCTCTCCCCCAGTTCTGCCAGCCCAACGAAGATCTCCTCTAAAATTCACCTCCCATATAGTGTGAACATAATCCATCCCAAACATGAGATGAAATGTACTCTAGTCGGTGGGCTCTACATGACTCATCAAATACTTTCATTGTTGCTTTCCTAATGACTATCCTATTCACATTGTGCAAAAACTTATGGAAACGATCATGCATAGACATATCCCATGCGGCGTGGATAACATCACACATTATATAATTGATGAGATACCATAAACCCTAAAAATAATTTATAATATTAAGTTATTAATGAAATAAATTTCAAAATAAATATTATTTATTCATGTACCATCCAGTGATAGAACATGCCAAGCTGCACATCAATAGGAATCTGTTTTCATATGATATGTGAATGAGAAAAATAATTGTTCAAGATAGAGCTCCCCTGTCCAATAACTACATGCACAAAACAATGAAAAAAGAATAAATAATCAAATAATTACTATATAAATTAACTAATTAAAGCTAACTAAAAAATACAGGTTATCAAACTTTCACGTGCATGGATCAAAACCAGGACGTGGATATCGCTCAGGGAACAGGTCAGGAATCATCTGTCTCAAAAGACTGCACCCCCTCCACGTACCCCTTGAACCACCAGTAGGCTAAGGGCATATGATCTCAAATCCACCTCATCAAAAATTATATCAGCCTCATGCATCTCATTAAGTAGATCAGTGTCCATATGAAACACAAAATGTTTGTTGTTAAAAAATTGATGAAAATAACTATTATATATTGATATATATTAGTTATGATTATAACCAGCATTTAACTCTATCAATTTTCACCTTCATCAACATATTTATATCTGACAATGTCAATGTATTCATATTCATCCTTAGCCACATCAATATCCATATTATTTAGAGTATCATCATCTCTTTCCATTTCAAATTCAATTGTAACATCATTAACATCATTAACACCATCGACCCTTATTAATGGGGGTGTCATCATCGATATTCATGTCTCTTTGTGAAAAATATGGATTTTGAGTAGTCTCCTGAAAAAATTAAATGCATTTCACTTCAGCGGAACTACATTCAGTTTGAGTAAACTGATTTTCCCAAGATTTTATTTTTATTAGGCTCCACCAATCACTCAGGTCTCTTAAAGTAGCACAGTTTTTTGCGTAATAAATTTGGTGTGCATGTTGATCCAGTAAAAATGGTTCATTTACTACAAGAAGTCTTATATATAATATTGTCAATGAAATGAGTCGGATGAAAATGAAACCTATAAGAACCTTGATCTTTTTTCAGGTTTTTTTCTCTTTTATATTGTGTTTGAGAAAAAGAGATGTTTCTAGAAATATTTGAAGAACACGCCATGTACTTATATGTACACGTAGTGTAATATTTTTCCACATGTAGCTGTGTAGTGGTCGTGTAACGGCTGAGCACACAGTCATGGGTGGTGACCTGGAGATTGCATAATATGGTGGCTGGTAAGGGCATCTACACACCGTGTACTTCTAAAGTACACACCATGTACTTCTAAAGTACACGCCGTGTACTTCTAAAGTACACGCCGTGTACATTATTTTTTCATCATTAAATGGATCGGGGTTGCATCTAATTGGAAAAAGTGTCTTCTTCATTGCCTTCTTTTACTGAGAGAATTTGTAGGGCGCTGATCCTTACCTGATCCCCCCGATGGATCATTCGTTCACCGAATCTAACTCCTTTGGTTGTTTTCGAATCACATCAATGAGTTCTCTCTTATTCATGACCCTTGTTTCTTGATTTCTATACTCCTGTGAGTTATCCTCGGTTGAAAATTTTATATTTTCTTATAAAGATAATTCATTTTAATTCAATCCAAGTTCCTAAGCCTGATTATATCGATCATACAATGCCGAGGTAGGTGCTTTGTGCCTTTCCATAGATGGTCTTTGAGTTATATGTGAAAAATTGCCCAATACCTTTGATTGGGGTATTTTGTGTTTATGGTTTTAGCCCTGTTAGTTGCCTAAGATGCATGTATGATTTAGTAGAGGTTAATTGAATATTAATAGGTTATTTTTTATGGTTTGGAAGTGTTTTCCCATGCGTGTTTTTATGACCATTTGGTCTTGCCTATCATGTTAGGCTGCTTTATTTCCATTCTTAGTGATTATAGTATGTAGTAATATTATTTATTTGACATGTTGTTATGCTGTTGACTATTTATCGAAGTAGATATTGAGTTAAAATTTGGTCGTTAAATATCATTGTAATCGAATGACTTACACATGGCAGTAAGTACCTGGTGTAGTAGACCATAGGGAGAATGGACGTTGAGGGCTTCTCCAGCATGTCTCATTATTGTGATTATGCGAGACCATAAGGGGAATGGACGTAAGTGATTTATGAGTGTGTTTGTAGTTCCTCGATGTAGGCCACATGGGAAATTTTATGTTGACTTATTCCTTAGAGAGCCTTTTAGTTACCGAAACGAGACTATATGGGGAATTGACGGTGAGTGCTTCCCCTGAGAGTCTGTGCTAAGATAAACCAGAAGGGTTTGACTGTGTGTATTTCCCACAGGGTTTCTTGTGTTTGTTTTGGTTGGACAAGAGGGGTTAGGATTTGAGTACTTCCCATAGGGTTCCATGTTTATGATTAGCTTCTTACTTGATATCTGTTATTTGAATGAAATTAAAACTATAGGAATGTTTACTTTTGAGTACTTCCTTGTTTACTGCTTCTCTTTTCTTATTGCCTTCCATATATATTCACATACTCTTAGGCATGGATCTTTGGGTGGTTTCCTACTAGTATTTAGTATCACACCCTATTTGGGGCAATATTTTTGGCCCAAAAATATTATATTATTGTAGGTTTAGATAAGGGAAGGCTCCCTACTACTTCAGGTACATGATTGCTGTAGAGTTGGGGAGCATTGGACCAAGATGAGACATGTGATGTTTTGGAGAATTTTATCTACTTTCTGATGTACTTTGGTTTAGTATTATATTTTACCATTGTGAATTGTTTGGGTGCTTTCACATACATATGTACCATGTATCATTTATATTTGAGTGCTCCCGTTGTTTATTACTTATGTTGATTACCAATTACATGTTTTACTACTTCTGGTATTGCAATATGTTTTATTTCTACGATGATAATAAACCAATGAGGGAATAATTTCCACATTATCGCATCCATGGACCTTGCTTCTAGTCAGTTGCCTCTGGCATTTGGGGAAATGCACATGACCCCATCTAACCAACCATGTATGGGGAACCTCTAGGAGACATCCGGAACTAGGACATTACACAACCCTCTCTCAGTATCCAACCAAAGACATTTAAACATCATTATATAATTTTTTCCAAGATAACACAATTCAATAATTTCATTTGGAATGCCATAATAGTTAACTTTAGTTTCTCTATGATTTGATCATCTCAAGAAAACTGAACTTTTCATTGTTTTTTGGATTCTCCTTATGCACGTGTATGAAATCGCTAACCATTCACCACATATACATTAAAATATTTAACCATTTTGGATTGTGGGTTACTCAATATACATAGTAACTTATCAATTTTATCAGCATGTTGAGACACCTAAATTTTTTTAAAACAATTATCAATATAATAAATAATAAAATGAATTGATATGTTAAACCATCAACAATTTAAGTTACCAGTTTTTGAAACCATTAAAGGAATTACTTTTATCGGCCTTCTTCAAGAGTAGTTGCTGTAATTTGTGGAAGCTATTACTTGATATGATTATCATATAACCTAAAATAAAATAAGTTTACATACCATAACATAAATTTTAGAATATGTAATATAATCACTAACAGTAAAAATGATGTCATTTCGTCACTGATGAGAAGAACATATGTACGAGCTCTATGATTTTCATCATCTGAAATCCATCGTTCATAAACTCCACTAAAGCCAATATCTAGATGATTAAAATATGATAATTTATTTTCCATTTCATCATCAACATTAACCCTATTCTGTCCCATGAAGTTGAGTTTTGATGGATATTGAGAGCAAAAAAAAAATAAATTTCCTCTTTCAAATAAGCTTAAACAATTTAGGCTTCAACTGATTTTGTGTAACATATTTTTTCTTCAATTATGCATGCATCCCTCAAATGGGTTCATCCATAAAAATTGTAATGGACCTCCACATTTAGAAACATTTGGAAAATATAATACCACATGTTCCATTGAGTCAAAGAAAGACGACATGAATCTTTTTTCCAGTTTACATATAATTACCAAAAAAATCATTTTCTAGTTTTCATAGTTCATCATTGTCTGTTTTCCCACACAAATGTCAGAGAAAAAATTTTATATGTCTGTTATCGAATCACAAATCATAGAATTCAACAAACCTCTAAATCCAATCAGCAAATTTCTTTCCATTATAACATGAAAATCATGACTTTTTAATCCGGAATATGATCATTCTTAATACATCATCCGAAATTGGATTCATAGCCATATGGAAGTCTCAAAAATGAAATCCACTAACAAAATAATATGTGATTGTCTTCAGATAGTGTATAAGCTTTTTTGGCTTCATTATGATCTATAATATGACATTTTGAAATAGTTCAAGTCCTAGTCACCTACAAATTTGGGCAAGATCTAATCGTGCATTTATATTTTAATTGGTCTTACCTGGTGCATCCAAAACAATATGAAATAAATTATGAAAATATTTCTTCTCAAAATTCATGACATCCAACATGTGTCTAACTAACAAATTAGACCAATATGGCTGAACCAAAAAATTCTATGTTTTATCTGATTGTGTTCTTTCCCAAAGCCTTAAATTTTCTATTGGTTCACTATTAGACGAAATGTGTTGGGAGGAAATGAATATATAACTGATTATGACTCTATACCTGAGTTCATTTTTAGAGAATAATCCCTTTAAATTGAACCTCCTTGGAAATGATATTCGTTTTTTTTGAAAAGTATGATTAGTTGGATAAATTCAGTGATGAAATTCTAAATAGAAAGGTTTTTTCCTTTGATGAGCATAAATGTTTGGTTGTCTTTCATACAATAAGGATATGATTTCAGACAATGTGTACTTCAGTCAGATAACATGTAATATGCCAGGATGTAAATAATTGTCCACATCAATGCACCTTTTAAAATTAAATGTTGTTTCATAGTAACATCATATATATTAACACCTTTACTCCACAATGAATTTAACGCAACAATCAATGGTTTAAAACATACTTCAATATTATTTTTGGGATGTCCTAATATTAATAATGTCAAAATTATATAGGGCACCTTCATCAACATCCAATGACGTAAATTTCATGGAGTCATAAATACAATCTTACATGAATACTACATACCGTAAGAACCAAATAGATAGAAACCACTAGTAGAAATACCCTATCCCACGTTCCAGGCTTCTAAAGAAAAATACGGATGCTGTCGGTCAAAATGATTCCCAGAATCCCAATTAGATAGACGATTCAATCTTTTACAGGTTCAAATATTGGTTTTCTGACATGACATCAATGGAGTTATGTTCTGAGATATAAATAAATGTTGAAACATGGGTGTAAGTGTGAAATATCTCAACTGTTCTATAGGAATCGATCCAAACTTCCTTAGTGGAGAATCTTTATATAAAGATTTTCCACAAGTGGGAGGACTATCAAACGACTCATTTTCACCAGAATATAAGATGAAATCATTTTCACATGCATGAATCTTGTGATAACAATGGCCCAAATTACCAACCAGCTCCTTAATCTCTTAGTAATTTTTAGGCAACTCATTTCCATCAGGTAACAGTGTTTTATCTGAAAAACATATATGATCAAAATAGTTTTTTGACATTGAATTATCTGATTTAATAGCCATAAATTTTCCATCTACCTCTTATTTTATTATCTATAAACCATGATAAAAATCATCCTCATAAGACCTCATCAACTCATAATATTATGATGGTGCCGACTCAGGAGTTAAATCAATATCATCATGAGTTTCAGTTTTTTTGAATAGATGGACCTGAAACATCATGATCTAAATTTTTAAACCATGATATAACATAAATCAAATTATTAGTATCTTCTCTAGACATGCATTTACTATATTGATACCAAAAAACATTATCTGGTTGAAAGCCAAAACTCAAGAGATGTCCACCAACTTTTTAAAATGTATCAAACATTCTAAAAGAATTTTTTTTACAAGGACACTAAATACTACCTTCTATATCAAATTATGGTTTTGATGATGCAAATGATAATAAATCTTCAACACCCTCAATATAAATAGGATTGAAACAAAAACTAATTGGATTTATGCACGAATTCATCCAAGAATGGTCATATTTTTATGAATGTTGTCGACTTCCTTGTTCTATATTTTTCTACAAAATATAAAATCATTAATGTTTTTGAATAATTTGAAATTATAAAAACACTATCCAAATAAAATATTAATAATTGCAACTACTTCTTAATAATTTGAATTAATTATGGGTGACACAATTTCAAGTGGTTTGACAGGTACACTTTTTTCCGACGACTCATTTACATGAAATTATATCACACAAAAACCACACTGAAAAATATTCTTAGAGGTACACATATCAATTCTCGTGTATACGTGAATGTATAAGCGTACCTCTGGAAAAAATACTTCATGGTGACTTGATTGTGATAAAGATGTATGTAAATGATCTGTCCTAAAAAAGAGCCCCCTTTTCATCGATGAATCATCTTCTCGCAAATTCCACTACCTAAAATCATTATGAAAAATGTTTTCCTACAAATGTATATCCAAAATCATGCATACGAGGTTTGATATTAATAGGTAGAAGCATATTTTTCATAATTTTTTTTGAGTCGGTTAGAGATGAAAGGAGATGAATCATCGAGAAAAAGGAACGCCTCCCATCCTCTGGAAATTGTGTCAAGTTATTGCAATTTAATACAATTTATTATGGTTTATTTTATTCATACAAATCCCTAATTATTTCTAATTATTCCTAATTATAACTAATTATTCTTATTTATTCCTATTTATTCATATTTATTGTTATTTATTGCAATTCATTGATATTTATTTCTATTTATTGCTATTTATTGGTATTTATTACTATTAATTACTAATTATTGCTAATTATTTCAAATTATTCCTATTTATTCTTATTTATTTCTATTTATATCTATTTAGTGCTAATTATTGCTAATTATTACTAATTATTTCTAATTATTACAAATTATGGCTAAATATTGCGATTTATAGCTAATTATTGACAATTATTGCTAATTATTGCTAATTATTTAAATTTATTATAAATTAATACTAATTATTACTAATTATTACTAATTATTACTAAATATTACTAAATATTACTTATTATTACCAATCGTTGTTAATTATTACTAATTATTACAAATTATTACAAATTATTACAAATTATTACAAATCATTACTATGTATTAAAATTTATTACTATTTATTACTATTTATTACTATTTATTACTATTTATAACTCTTTATTACTATTTATTACTATTCATTACTATTTATTACTGATTATTAATAATAATTACTAATAATTACTAATTGTTACTAATTATAACTAATTATTTCCAATTATTACTAATTTTTACTAATTGTTACAAACTATTACTAATTGTTACTAATTATTACTATTTATCACTATTTATTACTAATTATCACTATTTAATACTATTTAATACTATTTTTTACTATTTTTTACACTTTATTACTATTTATTTCAAATTATTACTAATTATTAGTAAGTATTACTAATTATAACCAATTATTACAAATTATTATTAATTATTACTATTTATTACTATTCATTACTAATTGTTACTAATTATTACTAACTATTACTAACTATTACTATTATTTATTTCTATTTATTACTAATAAATACTATTTATTGATATTTTTCAGTATTTTATACTAATTATTACTAATTATTACTATTTATTATCAATTATTACTAATTATTTCTATTTAATTCTATTTGTTATTAATTTTAAATATTTATTACTAATTGTAAATATTTGTTACTATTTTTTCCTAATTATTACTATTTATTCCTAATTATTACTATGTATCGGTAATTATTACAATTTAATGCTAATTATTACTATTTACTGCTAATTAATTTTAATTACCCCTAATTGTTACAAATTAGGGTTAATTATTGTTAATTGCTGCAAATTACAGGTACTAATTACTAATTACCTCTAATTATTTATATACATTACAAATTATTGTTAATAATTATTAATTAATAGTAATTACTAAGATTTAGTAATAATAATTTCAATTTATTATCGCAAATAAATATTGATGACCAAACAATTTAAATCTAATTTATTTACAACTAATCAACAATAATTAAAATTAATATAAAAAATGAAAAAAATACTAAATTAAATGAAACATAAATAACTTTAAAACATGATCTCGTATAGGTGTTGACGACTTCACAACATTTTCGTAAAAAAATAACTATCTGAGAAAACTTTTCACTCTAAAATTTGAGTTGAGAGAGAGAGAGATAGTAGGAATTGATGGGATGTAAAAATGGATGAGGGAATATATAGGTTAGATTAGTTGTGATGATACTATTTGCGATTAGACCCGTCGCAAAAATCATATGCCACATTATTTACTATTGATTGTTAAAAGGGTATTTGTGACAGGTCCAGTCGCAAATAGTGAGGTGCCGACACACTTGTTGCGATGAGACAACATGTCGTTGCAAATAGTTTTTACCGCCACAGGGTATTTGCAACAGGTCCCATCGCAAATACCCTCTGGCAGACACACTATTTGCGATTGTGTTATTCTCCCATCCCAAATAGTCTTTACCACCTCCTGATATTTGCAATGGGAGGTGCCTCCTAGTCACCAATACCCTTCCCACTGTTTGGATCTTTAACCGTTGCAAACTCCGACAAACTTTTTTCAACACGACCCTAAGTCTTGTCACATGTAACTAATTATTGGTGATGGGTGGATGCACCATTCGAAAATAACCAATAACACTTGATGGTTTTGAAAATAAATATAGAATGTAATTTTATAATCAAGCCATTAAACACAACTTTGCCTCCTCTATGTTTTGAATTTCGGAAAACTGTCATCTAGAGTTATGTTGAGTAAGTCATTTGGAGTCTCATAGAAGAAACTTGATTTTTGTTGAATAGTAACATACCCTTGCGAATAGTAATATGAATAGTAATATGACCCTTTTAAATAGTAAATAATGATATTATTTTATTTTCTTAAGGTAATAAGATAATGGGATCTTAATTAATTTTTCAATGTCATATAAAACTAATTATACCTCTAAGTTTTTTATTTTTCAAATTAATTAAGACTTTGTTTAAAAATTAAATTAATTATATTTACAAAATTATTTTTGAAAAATTGATTTCACTTTTGAATTCTACATGTAGAAAAATTGTAGGGGTGAATTAGTGGGATTTTCTTAAATTCATGAATTTTTAATGAATAGTGAAATACGATAAAATACCGTATATACAAATTACCAGTTAAATACACTATTTATGACATCATAAGTGATGTAAGGCCACTTGGTTCGATCTCACATGCACTTATTACTATTAGGGGCCACATGAAACAACACTATTGGTTGTCTTGAGGGATATAATAAAATAATGACTTAAATATTCAAAATTTACTCCTCTCCTCCACTATAAAAACCCCTCACCATGACCTCTTTTCTTTACTCCTCTATGCCTTGAATCATCTCAATGTTCTTCCCAATTACCCTTCCCTAGTGTCTCCCCACGTCCAAGAAGAATATGGTCTTTCCAAAATAACAAAACCCCTTCTCTTAAGGAGATTCTCAAGGAGGTTATTTCAAGAGGTAAAGCACCCTTCTTTTTAATTTGGCTTCAATTCAAGTTTTCTTCTTTTTCTATCCTATCCTCACCTCCTATATCCAAATGATCATGATTACTTCAGTATCATATATATACTATAATTATATCAATTTAATGGAAGAACAATCCTAAATATTCTTACTCCCTCCCTTTTATTTTTATAAACGAAATCATCGTCTATGAGGTTCCAATTTATAGCCTTCGTGGACGACGAAGTTTCACTCTTCAATTTATTCTACATTACTGGTCATGAAACCAGATTTATGGTTGAACCAGAATATAATATATGTATTATAACATAATTAATATTCAGGAACAAGAATATGTACATATAATTATGTTATATGACAAAACTATTTCATAATAATCCAAATACCGCCGAATAATCGTAGTGGTTGTAATCAAATGATTCATCCTCAATCCATGTAACCAAATGATATAATTTACCATTTTCAATTATTTATGTTCATAAATAATGTATAATTCCAATTATGGAGATTTATTACCATTCCACATGAACTCCATTACATAAACAAAAAGTAAACCAACAATGAAAATAAAGAAAATGAACAGCCCGGAAAAACGAAATTCAATATAATAACTTTGAAATAAGGGTATAAATGAAAAAAATATATGATAAACTAAATAAATGTTTAAATGGTTTTTAAATAAGTTATTAATAAGCATAATTTCATATTCCAGGAGCTTAAGTTGAAGAGCGGAACATGTTGGGAGTTAAGGTATGGGGTTTTCCACCCGAACTTCCATTTTCATTCGGATTACTTTCATTGTCTGGTTACCTCAATGAAATTATTATGTATTGTTATATACTCCCCATATATTCTATGTGAGTATTATATAAATGTTTACAAACCAGAACCCTATTTAATTTTATGGATAATTACAAGTTTTAAAATGATCTTTCAAAATTGTTTCCAAAATACAAGCCCGATTCAAGGGAATTTCTCAAATTCAAAGATATTTTCTAGGGCAATTTGTATTGTGTTTTTGGAAACCATTATCATTATAAAATCACTCATTTAATTATGAAAATACTGTCTTACGTCACTTATGGTTTTATACAAATTTTTTCCAAAAGAACTCTTCTTTTCAAAATGAAAGAGTATTTATCTCAAGAATTGCTGAATGATTTTATAACAGTGTTTTCATCTAATTCAACACTCATTTTGATTCCATTGTATTTTTGTGTTTAATAATTTATGAATTCATGTACCATATTTAATTTAATGGTTTATGACTAAATTATTGTCGATTATCTATTGTAAATCCATTCACCATATTAATCAGAATGTTTAGTGTTTTATGTTTAATGTTTGGGGAAAGTTAGTTACATTTCATATGATAGTTTCAATATGAATGTATATGTTGTTTATGTTGATACCTACTCATATGAGGAATGCATTGGACTTATTATGTGATGGGTGGGGCCCGCTGTAGCACCTCGATGAATCGGTAGGTCTCATGAGACAAATAGATGTGGAATTGGCCGAGGCCTTTCCCAATGTGTTATATGTATTTTGGCTGAGTACTTAATCATTAGAACTCTTCACTGAGGCCTTGAAAAAATGTTTTAGAATGTCTGGCATATGCACTTCCCTCATTATGAAGCATGTAATTGAAAGTTCTTGTGGTTATTCAACTAGTAGAATTCCCATGATTATGCTTTATTATGACATTATTTTCTCATCTCATATACCTGCCATAATGTGTTCAAGTATATTATTAATGGCATGTGTTTTTTATTATGCACCATGTCTTATGTTTATTCTATCTTCCGATGTAGTTCATACTATTACTGTGCATTTGAGATCACCCATTTCTTATGTTTTACTTTTCCGAGGATATGAAGATAAAAATTATGAATGACTTTCAAGAATAATATAGGAGGCATGACTGTTTCTAATGGAATAAATTAGTGTTTTATTTTCTTTCGTGATGTAAAGTTGAATTTATTTATGTATCTTGTTTCCAATAATACTAAACTACATGGTCCTTCGGGATGCTTATTCCTTGTTTGTATGCCAATGTAATCAAATAAGGCACCAGCTCTGGGAAACTGGGGTCGGGTCCTTACAGTTGGTATCAAAGGAAGTTAGTATGAAATTTGGAAAGTAGATTTAGAAAATGTCGATTAGGGAAGAGTCCCTAAGATAGTCTTTGAGGATATACATACAATAACTTCTTGGTATTTTGGTTTGTAATATATTATTTGGATCTTTCATGAAATACATCCCTCTCTGGATACGAGCAACTCGAGGTGGATCTGGCACAGATATACCTAGGAGTGAAAGCTCTGACGAGGTGTTTTGGGCCTGACTCGGGGTATCCTAGTATATGACAACGAGCCTTGCTGTACTCTTTGTTACGATACTCTGAGGGTATATTCTTATGATAATTAATGTTTTCTTTACAAGCCATTATGAAGGAATTAATTGTAAATTTTTTTCGCAAAGATACCATGTTTATGATTAAATGATTAGATATGGGTAAATTTATGCTTTGTATTTTTCTACATTGAGATTATAAATTACGATGCATAACCTAATCAAGTGTATGTCGTTATTTAGAAATAACTCCAAGTGGATGGAATGGAAACCAGACGAACGCGCGTAGGGATTTCCATTCGATGCAAGATAATGATATTGGCTCTGGTGCTGTGATGGGTGATGAACAACTTATAACTATACTGGGATAACTTAATCAGGTTATTAATAATAACCTTACCTGTATGGAGTATCCAGATCCACCACCTGGATGAACTATGTTAGATCTCTTTATGCGACAACAACCACCATCATTAAATGGGACTACAATCCCTTTTTAGCAGAGTAGTGGACATGTTCCTTTGAGAAGAGATTTATCACCTTGGGATGTAATGAAAAAGAAAGGGTTGTCATGGTAGTCTATCGTCTATCGGGATATGCGGATCAGTGGTGATCATTAATCCAAAACACAAAATAGGAGGAAGAAATATGAGATATGGTGTAGAGGTAATTTAAGGAAATATTCCTGGAGAAATACTTTTCTCGTGAACAAAGAGAGTATATGGAGAGTGAATTCTTGAATCTGAGGCAGAAGGAAGATGAGAATGTTGCAATGTAAAAAAGATAACTTCACTAGGTTATCAAGACACGATGTGGAATACATAAAAAATACGAGGAGAAAAATTGATCGATTCTTTGATGGCCTAAAGCCATTCCTCTGATGGGAACTAGAATCCCAAAGTTTTTCATCATATGAGGATATAGTTTCATGTATTATCAAGATATAAATATAATTCTCTAAGTCTTATGAGTTTAAGGGAATGCAAGAAAAGAAGAGGGTTTTTGAAAACACTGGGAAAGGAAATAAGGAAATGGGGAATAAGGGAAGAGTTGAATTTCCACAATGTTACAATTGTGCAAGGAAACACCCTGGTGGCTGCTTAAAAGAAAATGAGGTGTGCTACAAATGTGGTTAGAGAGGCCATCTTGCTGGTGATTTCAAAGGGAAGAAGGAATCCAATGATGTTAAATGATATAATTGTCGGGAGAAGGGACACTATGAAAATTATTGTCCAAAGCATCAGGGGAATATTCAACAGAAAAGTCCAAGGGATCAGGGACAAGCTTATGCAATTCGAACTGCAGATGTTGAAGTTCTGAATGATGTGGTGGCGGGTACTTTGATCAATTCATCAATCTTAACCAATGCTTTATTTGATTCTGGATCATCACATTGTTTCATATCTTCATAGTTTGCTAAGAAAATTATATATTTCCAATTTCATTTAAAAAGGGAGTTGTCAGTCAAAACTCCTAAGGGAAGTATCATCACAAGAATTTTTTGTGAATCAGTTCCCATTAGGGAATATAAATGTTATTTTTCTGCTGATCTCATTGTCATACCCATGATTTAATTTGATATAATCCTCTGTATGGATTGAATTTTAGACCATGATGCGAAAATTTATTGTAAGAAGAAAGAGGTTACAATTTTCGATGATAATAAGGAGTACCTTCTCATTAGAGCAGAAACGTCACCACCTGATTCTTATCTAGACCCACCCCTAACAGCTCAACTAAATTCAATTATCAGGGAGGAAGAGAATGAAATAACTATGGGTGAGGAAAAGAATGTTCAAATAGAATATATACCTGTTGTGCAAGTATATATTTATGTCTTTCTAGAGGATTAACTTGGACAACCTCCAGAGCGGGAAACTGAGTCTTCCATTGACATAATTCCTTGTTCAAAGTCCATATCAAAGACCCCTTATAGAATTTCCACTATGTAGTTAGTGGAGCTAAAGAAACAACTAGAGTGGTTGAGTGATAGAGGATTTATTCACCCCAGTGTCTCTCCATGGGGATCCCCTGTTCTTTTTGTTAAGATGAAATTTGGGTCTATGAGGTTCAAAATTGATTATAGGGAAATAGAATATATTACAATAAAAAATAAGTATCCTCTTCCACAAATTGATGATTTATTCGATCAACTTCCTGGAGCCCAATATTTGTTGAAGATTGATCTTCGATCTGGATATTATTAGGTTCTTGTGCGAAAGGAAGACATTACAAAAACAGTATTTCGAACTAGGTATAGGCATTATGAGTTTACTATAATGCGTTTTGGACTAACCAATGCACCTTCTATTTTTGTGGATTTCATGAAAAGAGTCTTCAAGGAATATCTGGAAGAATTTGTAGTGATTTTTATCAATGATAACATGGTTTACTGTAAGAGCTATGAAGATCAGGACAATCACATGCACACCATTCTGAAGACCTTGAGAAGAAATTAATTATATGGGAAGTTCATCAAGTGCGAGTTATAGCTCTAATCAGTTTCCTTTCTAGGCCACATTGTCTCTAAGGATGGAATATCTATAGATCCTGTAAAGACAAAGGCTGTGCATGGATGGCCTACTGAAACAAATGTAACTGAGGTGCATAGTTTTTTTTGGGTTTAGTAGGTTATTATTGGCGTTTCGTTCAGAATATCGCCCGTTTATCCAACCCAATGAACAAGCTCCCATTAAAAGGGGTGAAGTTCATATGGGCCAATTAATGCGAAGAGTGTTTTGAATAATTTAAGTGGAGGATAGCGAATTCTCTAATCCTGACCCTACCATCAGGGAATGATGGGTTTGTTATCTATAGTGACACATCAATGAAAAGGCTCAGTAGTTTCCTTATGCACAATGATTGAGTGATTGCCTATGTGTCCAGGTTGAAAAACATTCATGAACAAAACTATCCAACTAAAGATCTTGATTTAGCATGGGTAATATTTTCACTGAAAAATTGGAGACATTACCTATATGCTGAGAAATGTGAGATACATACAGATCTTTAGAGTTTGAAATATATATTTTCACAGAGAGAACTAAACATGAGACAATGAATATGGATCGAGCTACTCAATGAATTAAATTGAACAATACACTACCACCCTGAGAAGGAAAATTTGGTGGCAGATGCTTTGAGTAGAATGGACAATGGAATTCTGAACATGATGAGAGTTGAATGGGATCCTCTGTTCATGGATATTGCAAATATGGATATGGAAATTATCAAATAAGGCAACACATCACAACTTTTTGAAATGGTTACCAAACCTTCTTTACTAGAAAATATAAAATGTTATTTGGCTGATGATGATGAGATTCAAAATAAAATTAATGTTATAAATGATGGGTGGCTGACAGAATTCACATTTGAAGGTGGAATTTTGAAATTCGAAAAAAATATTTGTGTTCCCACTATTCCTGAGCTAAAGAGGGAACTATTGGATAATGCTCATAGCTCTAATTTCCATGTACACCTTGGTAGCTAAATGATGTTTGGAGATCTAAAGGAACATTTTTTGTGGGAAAAAATGAAGAGGGACATTGGTGATCACGTGTCAAGATGTTTGGTTTTTCCACAAGTGAGGGCGGAAAGACAACATCCCAGTGAAGTCATGCAACCCCTTCCTATACCAATGTTGAAATGGGATGATATTATGATGGAATTTATCATGGGGATACCAAAGACTCCATGAAAGAATGATATGATATGGGTCATTGTTGACTATCTTACAAAATCTACACATTTTCTTGCTATAAGGGATGATTTACAACTTGAACATTTAGCAAGAATATATATTAATGAATATTTATGACTTCGTGGTGTACACTCATCAATTTTTTCCGATCATGATCCCCATTTTACATCACGGTTCTGGAAGACTCTTCAGAATTCCCTTGATACTGATCTTCGTTTGAGAACTACCTACCACCGACAAACTAATGGACAATCACAATGGACTATTCAAACATTGGAAGACATGTTGAGGTCTTGTTCACTTGATTTTCAAGGCATGTGGGATTAGTATTTACCACTCTTGGAATTTTGTACAACAATAGCTTCCACTCAAGTATTAAGATAGAACCTTATGAAGCACTATATGGGAGGAGATGCCGTGCACCAACTTTTTGGGATAATGCTGGTGATAGAAAGCTCATGGGCCCATAACTTGTTAAAGAAACAACATAAAAGGTTAAGATTATCTAGAACCATATAAAATAGCTCAAAGTAGGGAAAAGAGATATGCTGATAACCGATGGAAGTATTTGGAATTTGAAGAAGATGATCACATTTTCTTAATGGTATAACCATGGAAGAGTATTATACAATTCAGTAAGAAAGAAAAATTAAGTCACATGTACATCGGACCTTTTGGAATTATGGACCGAAATGGTGTCCTAGCTTACTGTTTGGCAATGCCGCCAAGTCTCTCCAAGGTTCACATTGTGTTCCATGGGTCAATGTTATGAAAGTACATCCCAGACCCAACAAATGTACTCACTTATGAAGAAGTATAACTTGAGCATGATATATCTTATTGTGAAGAGCCTATCAAGATTCTAGATACAATAGAACAAATATTGAGAAATCGGATGACTTGTCTGGTAAAGGTTCTATAGAGGAACCATAATATGGAGGAACCGACATGGGAGCCTAAAGAGCTCATGTTAAAGACATACTCGAATCTTTTTATATAATATTTTGTGAATTTCGAGGATGAATGTTTTGTAAGGATAGGAGAATGTAACACCCCAAGGTTTTGAAAATAAATATAGAATGCAATTTTATAATGTAACCATTAAACACAACTTTTCATCTTCTATGTTTTGAATTTCGAAAAATGGTCATCTAGAGTTGTGTTCAGTAAGTCATTTAAAGTCTTATAGAACAAACATGATTTTTGGTGAATAGTAACATACCCTTATGAATAGTAATATGAATAGTAATAAGACCCTTTTTAATAGTAAATAATGATATTATTTTATTTTTTTAAGGTAATAAAATAATGGGATATTAATTAATTTTTTAATGTCACATGAAACTAATTATACCTCTAAGATTGTTATTTTTAGAAATAACTATGAATTTAATTAAAAATTAAATTAATAATATCTAATTTTTTTTTGTAAAATGGATTTCACTTTTGAATTCTACAAGTTGAAAAATGGTAGGGGTGAGTTTTTGGGATTTTTCTGAAATGTTTGAATTTGTGATGAATAGTGAAATACGATAAAATACCGTATATACAAATTATCAGTTAAAAACCCTATTTACGACATCATAAGTATTTTAAGGTCACTGTTTTCAAGCTCACATGCCCTTATTACTATTAGGGGTCACATGAAAGAACAATATTGGTTGTCTTGAGGGATATAATAAAATAATGAATTAAATATTCAAAATTTACTCCTCTCCTCCACTATAAAAACCCCTCAACACTCCCTCTTCTCTTCACTCCTATAAGCCTTAAAGATCCTCAATGATCTGCCCAATTACCCTTCCCTCTTCTCTCCCTAAGTCCAATATGCTTCTGGTATTTCCAAAAGACCAAAAACCCTTCCCTAAAAGTGATTCTCAATGAGGTTATTTCAAGAGGTAAAACACCCTTCTTTCTCATTTGGTTTCATTTCAATTTATCTTCTTTTGATATCCTCTCCTCACATCCTCTGTCCAAATGATCATTCTAACTCCAGTATCATCTATATAATGGAAAAATATAATTTTAATGTAAGAACCATCATAAATATTCTTACTCCCTCCCTTTTATTTTTATAAACGAAATCAACGTCCATGAAGATCCAATTTATAGCCTTCGTGGACGACAAAGTTTCGTTCTTTAATTTCGTCTTCATTACTGTTCATGAAACCATATTTATGGTTGAACCAGAATATAATAGATGTATTATAACATTATTAAAATTCATGAACCATAATATGTACATATAATTAAGTTATATGACTAAAGTAGTTCATAATAATCTAAACACTGCCGATTAATCGAAGTGGTTGTCATCTAATGATTCTCCTAATTTCATGTAAGAAAATGATTGAAATGACTATTATAAATTATTTATGTTCTTAAGAAACACATAATTCCAAAACTATAAATTTATAACCATTCCACATGAACTCCGTTACTTAAAAACAACTGAACTGATTATGAAAATAAAGATAAAGAACACCCCAGAACAACGAAATTCAATATAATAACATAGAAATAAGAGTATAAATGCACTAAAAAGAATTATGATAAACTAAATACATGTTAAATCGGTTTTTAAAATAGATATAAATATGTATAATTTCATATTCCCAGAGATTATGTTCGAGAGTGGAACACGTTTGGAGTTAAGGTATGGGTTTTTCATCGTGAACATCCATTTTCATTCAAGTAACTTTCATTGTTTGATTAACTCAATGAAATTAGTATTTATTATTATGTACTACTCATATATTATGTGTGAGTATTATATATATGTTTACAAACCATAAACCTTATTTATTTTATGGATTTTTATATGTTTTAAAAGGAACTTTCAAAATTGTTTCCAAAATACAAGCCCGATTCAAGGGAATTTCTAAAATTCTTACCTATTTTCTAGGGCACTCTTCAATCTATTTTTGGAAACTTTTATATTTATAAATCCACTAATTTTATTATGAAAATACTATATTACATCACTTATGGTTTTATTCATTTATTTTTTCAAAAGAACTCTTCTTTTCGAAATAAATGAGTATTTATCTCAAGAATAGGTTAATGATTTTATAAGAGAGTTTTCGTCTAATTCAACACCCTTGTTGATTACATGGTATTATTGGGTGTATCAATTTATGAAGTCATCTACCATATTTTATTGAATGATTTATGAATAACTCTATTTTGGATGATCTATCCTAAAACCATTCTCTATATTACTCGGAATGGTTAGTGTTTTATGTTAAATGAATGAGGAAAGTTAGTTACATTTCCTATGATAGTTTCAATATGAATGTATATGTTTTTTATGTTTATCCACTCTCATATGATGATTGAATTGGACTTATTATGTGATGGTTGGGGCCTTCTATAGTCCCTCTATGCATCGGTAGGTCTCATGAGAAAAATAGAGGTGGAATTGGCTGTGGCTTATCCCAATGTGTTATATGGATTTTGGATGAGGCATTAATCATTAGACGTCTTGGCCGAGGCCTTGAATTTTTTTAGAATGTCTGGAATATGAACATACCTCATTATGAAACTAGTAATTTAACGTTCATGTGGTTATTTGACTAGTATAATTACCATGATTTTGTTTTATTATGACATTATTTTCTCAACTCATATTCCTGCCATAATGTGTTCAAGTTTATTATTAAAGGCATGAATTTTCAATTATGTACCATGTCTTAGGTTTATGCTATCTTACACTATATCTGTTACTCTTACTAAGAGTTTTATCTCACCCCTTTCTTATGTTTCATTTTTCCATTATACGAAGAAGTAAATTATGAATGACTTCGAAGCATAATCTTGGAGTCATGGGTGTTTCTAATGGAATAAATTAGTGTTTTATTTATATTCATGATGTAATGTTGGATTTTTTTTGTATATTGTATCCAATAATACTAAAATATGTGGTCCTTTGGGATTCTTATTCCTTGTTTTTATGCCAATGTAATCAAATAAGAAACCGGGTTCCGGAAACTACGGCCGGGTCCTTACATAACCTATCATAAAAAGATGTTTTCCCATAGTGGTGACACCTTTCCCTAGTTTCAAATCTCTATATCCCTTTGAATTAGTGGGACTCCCTTATATTCATAAACTAAGATATCACCCTGTCCAATTTAATACCCCCAAAACCATCATTGAAATTCATTCGGGACAATATGAGGTGTTTATTGTCCATGATTCCTAAGATACAACCAATATTTAAAAGAATTTATTTTTAATTTTTCTATTAACTTGGTTTCATGATGTGAATATTAATGACACATTGTGAATGTGTGGGACTACCTCTCTAGATAATCTTTCACAAAATATCACCTTTTGAATAACTACTTTCATGTCTTGAATATTCAACATGAATTTGAATATATTTTTTGGTCGATCCTTTTATTTTTGTGAATGGAGAGTCATGGAAAGATACTCTTCGAGTTGTTTTTGTACACTGTATTTCTCTACATGGATCATTAATTTACAAGCTATAAACAAATTATTAGAACCTATAACATCTTGAATATCTATTTCACAACATGAAACACAGCGAACCCATATTCATCATTTATTATAAGCATGAATTTTCCATTTTTGTGCTCTATAACTTCTTATAAAAGCACAACATCTTTATAGTTCATAAAATTCACATATATATATATATATATAATTAATTCCCCTCTAAATATAATTCAAATATCTCCTTGCATTAAAAAATTAAAATAGTAAATGAATCGTCAAAATAATACAATTTTATTAAAAATTTATTTAATTTTCTATAAAAAAATATATTGGTCGGATTAGAGTACTCAAGAGGGGGTTGAATTGAGCATCAAATCAAAATTTCTATTTAAAAAGTATTTTTAAAAGTGTTCCCCAATAAAGATAAATACAAGACAGTTAATTAATGTTATATTTTTGTGAAAGTATGACTGTTTATATAACATCTTAGAAGATTGATTAATTATCAGTAATCTTAATATTTTTTTATTATCATTACTTTTTAAGATATTCTAATAAGGCAATACAATTATAATGTCTTTCTAAGATTAACTATCAATGTAAATTTATTGAATTCTGAATCAAATAGTAAAATAGAGACCAATAAAATAAACATTAAATGGGATATAAAACATGTGGTTCAGTCCCAATATGAGACCTAATCCCTTACACTTGGTGATCACCTGCCAAAAAGTAGTTTATATAAATAAACAAGATACACAGCATGTATCTTGCTTTACAAACGTACACAAGACTATCTGGGTCACACAAACTCTTCTCCATTACTTCCTGGGTATGAGCTAAAAGGTTACACACATCCTTTTCCACACTTATCTATGGGAATACACAGGTGTAAAAATAAGCAAGATAAAGGATATCTTGTATCCTTCAGTTTGATGTCAGATACAATGCGTGTTCAATACAGACACACACACAACTTGAAAGATAAGAGAAATAATACACAATAGAGGAGAAAATAGGAGATATGGTTAGAGGTGCTCTGAGTGTTAGTCTATGTATCTCTAGACATCAAAGAAGAAATGGATGCAGAAATCAAGTCCTCTTGTATAAAATAGAGTATCGTAATTCAACTAAATCTGGCTCGTATTCTTTGTGGTATTGTCAATACGAAGATTTGATCGACGACTCTGATCGATGGTGTCTAGCTTATTGATTCAATAGTGCTTCATGTGTTACATAGGAATTTTGAGTTGAATGTGTCTCTTTTTGTTTTAAAGAATGCACATGTGAACTTATTTATTGCGCTCTTTCTTCATACTGTCCAGTTTTTGGGCAGCACTTTTCTTTTATTCTT
This sequence comes from Viscum album, assembly GCA_963277665.1. Classification (NCBI taxonomy): domain Eukaryota; kingdom Viridiplantae; phylum Streptophyta; class Magnoliopsida; order Santalales; family Viscaceae; genus Viscum; species Viscum album. The sequence continues at coordinate 491,909,079 of OY728120.1, forward strand.
GCAGTGCATGTGTTAGAGGCAATATGATGCATGTATTCTATACCTCGTACCATGTACTGTCAGATGATATGTCTAAAAAGAAACATTAATTATGTAAGTTTATTTAAAATCAACAAGCATGACCGTTAGAAAAAAAAAGAAAAAAAAATAGATCTAGAAACGGTGTCACATTTGGTCTATAAATTGTGTCTCCATGAAGAAATGTCTTATTATTTATCTTTGAGAGGTGAGACAACTATAATGGAATAGTTGTATAGAGATCAGGAACTGGTATCATAGATGCGGTGTTAGTATCATGTTGTCTGGATGGTTATGATGTTTGGATGGTTACAGTGTCGGGATGGTTATAGTGTCTGGATGGTGACAGTGTCTACATGGTGACAGAGTCTGGATGGTTACAATGTCGGGATGGTCATGATGTCTGGAAGGATACTGTGTCTGTATGGTTAGGGTGTCTATATTGTGATGATTTCTAGATCCTTTTCAGGGAAAAAAAACTAACGGTGGTAGACTCACAGTTTCTCTGACATAGTCAAATATTTGTATAGATACTTAAACAGTTACACTGATAAAGTGGATTAGACATAGTCATTCATCAAATAAATCATTATTAATTCAATTAAATACAGTTTACATTGATTAAACTTAATTTATATCAATTAATATCTAGTATAGGTTTATTTAAATCATTAATATATTAATCATTTGTATATATGATTTGAGAGACATTACACATGATTAACATGCTTTAGAGAATATATATGATTTGTGATCATTAAAACATGATTAATACATTAGGAGTCCAACAATACCCCCATTTTGGATGATCACAAATCATATGATAGAGTGGTCTATTCTTAGGGAATTTTTCTCTTCATTAGTGTTCATTTAGTTCATATAGAAAACACATTTCTTCCCCTATTGGGATTATCAAAAATAATAAAATAAGAAATATAAAATAAACGATCACAATGCATTAAATAATTAAAAATAGTAGTACAAGAAATAAGGAACAAGTATACACAAAAAAACCCCATCATGAGATAATAATCACTATTCTTCAGCAATGGATTGTCTTATCCTTGCCATTTCCAGCAACATCAGAAGTAAACTCCATCGGAGTAGAGGTTGAAGTAGAAGAAGGTAGTGAAACAGTGGACAATGAAGGTAAAGGGAGATCTTAAAAAATATAAGGGGCCAAGGTAGGTGCAATAGAATACCGATGAATCTATTTATCAAAGATTATATGACTTATCCGACTCAGATCCTGACTGATGGACATAAATGTGGAGGCTAGGGAAGAGGATGATATGGTAGGAAAACTAGATCTCAGAGGTGAATCGGTAGAAGTGACAATGGCAGTACTATGAACATGAAGACAATGCCTTAAAATCTTGATAAAAAACAATGATTTCACCAAAATAATGAATAGCATTCTCAAAGTCATACATATTCTCCATACACTTATATAAAAACGGAGTAAAATCATTGAGATTTTGGACTTGAGTTTTGAAATCATGAGTTACAGGAGGGATTATCCGAATATCCAAATGATACTTGAAGTGGTTTGTTATGTCATTTTTCAAGAAGATCCTATTGAAGTAGAAGTCCACTTTTTAATAAATTTATAGATTAGAATAATTAGAAATCATGGAATGGATGAACACCAAATCAAGAACTTTGTCACTGTTCATGACAACTTCAGATCGAGATTCATTATGAAATCCAATTAGCACAACCTGAAGTTCTTTGATAACTGTTCGGAGTAGATCACTATCTAAAAAAGGTTGAGATGATTTTCCTGTATTATGAGAATCAGTGACAGCTAAGGTAAGATATTTCATTTGATTGATAACATTTTGGAGGAACCCCTTATACTAATTAGTTAACTTTTTATGTCCAATAACAAGCACATGAATCTCTTGAACAATCATCTTGTTTCTTTTAGCTACATTGTCAACTAAAGAGGTTAGATGAGGTTGAATTAGTGAGGCTACATCCTGTGGGGTCTGAGTAACAATATACTCTATAGGATGAGATGAATGTTCTAGTTTTGAGGTTATCAATCTCTGCAATTCTTCAACCATACCTATTAGAGTCTTTAATTCATCACTGAGCAGTTTATTCTCATCTCTGACTTCATGAATCTCATGAAGCATCTTGGGTTGAATCTTCCATATGCCTTTTTCCAATAATTATGAAGCATTACTTCACTGAGATTGGTTATATGTGACGGTTGGGTATTCATGAGTTTCTCAACTCTAGCTAAAAGAGTAGCTCCAAATGATTTCATATCATCTTGATTCACCATGTCTGGAGATTCTTGTGAAGGCTTGGAAACAAGAGCTGAGAAAGGATCGGGTTCCTTTGTAGGGACATGATCAGAAACTAATTTCATCTGAAACATAGTAGTCAAATCAAGACCTTTGACTGAGATTTCTTGTGAATATTTCACATCAAAATAACTGAGAAATTTATACCATGTATCTAGTGAGATTGGATCAACCAGATTAGGAACCTCAATAGCTTCCAGATTGGAAGGCTGATCCCCCTCAACAGGTGCATCTTTCTCAGGAATGAGATATTTGGATACATGATCTATCTCCACTATTTAATTTCTAATTTCCTCATCCATTTCCTTTCGATCCAACTGATAGACATGCTATATTCTCTGTTCATTAGAATGAATAACTTAGTGAAAAACTTGTTCCTCTAGGAGTTCCTCAAGATTAGATTCTTACACAATAGGAATAGCTTCTTCTATATGATCTTCTACATTACTATTTCCACTTTCCATAGCAATAAATTATTATTTATAAGCAATTTTTTCTTCCTGATCAACATCTTTTTTAGGAATAGGAGCCTCGTTTTCAATTAAGACACAAGTAGAAGATTCACAATCTTCCTCAACTAGAATAGTTTCTATTGAAGGTACAGTTTCATTTTAATCTTCATCTTCATGAGAATATTCAATAATCTCATTTGGTTACAAACTAGGATCAGAGATATCCTGCGGTCAAGAAGGGTGTTCCATTGGGTTAATGATTGAATAAACTCTATCAGAATTTTTCACCCAAGAATTCCTCTATGTATTCCAATTGATTTTAATTCTCATTACAATATCTTTTGAAATAAATAACTCATAATCATTGATGAATTATTTATCTATTCCAACAAATCTCTTTGCATGAAGCAAAGTTGAGATAAGATGAGAATAAAACAGGGAGGTTTACTTGGAGGTTGTTCTGATTAAATCACCTATATGGTGTATAATGTACATGAAAATGTAGATCTTATGTCTATTTTTTATACGACATATAAAAAATACATCTTGATACTATAGTACAATAAAATAACATTTTCTAGGGCCAACCAAATTCTGAAAAAACTTAAACAAAAGTCTAGATTCACTATCTAAATCGGCTGTTATGTCTCTCCTCATGGTTTCATTTCCATTTACAAATCTCAATGCTTCTTCCAGATCAAAGATCTCACATGGAGGAGGAGGACCTCTCTGGTAGTCCTCACAAATACCCTCATGAGGTATCCTAAAGAATTAAACCCGTACCCTCAAAGAAAAGGTACAAATATGACCATTGATCCAGCTACGCACAACATACCAATCTTCTGAATCAAAAGAAAATTGAAAATACTGGTAAAAATTGGAAAATATATTTGGGTAAATTGGCCTATCCTACTTAGTAAACCAATCTAGTGAGCCTTTATCTGTAAGAACCATCAGCACCAAATAATTACTTGATAGAATCCACATAGGGAAAATCTCTTTTTTAGGAACCACTATTATGTTCACTTGGTTCGGATTCAGAGGGCCCTCAGGTTCTAATATCGGTTTTATTTTGAACTTCTTCATTGAACTGTACATACCATGAGTTGATGAAAAATGGTGTTTCATCCTAGACATTCACCGAAGGATTATGAGAGGGAAGGGTTGAAAGAGAGGTTACTATTTTATTGAAGAAAGAGAAGAGAGATCGAGTGAAGAATGAGTGGAAATTCTTTTTTTTATCATTTAGGGATATCAAGCGTCAGGGGGTAAAAAGCATGAGAAAGTAAAAACTATGAATTACTATGATATGGGATGTAAATTATATATAAATCAATAAAGAATAATTTTGGTGAGACTGTAACAGTTATTCATGGTGAGACAGTAACAAGGGTTCATAATGAGATAGTAATAGTGTGATTCCTAAACGGTGCGACCTTATTGTTTGAGATAGTAAATGCCAAAAAGTAACCAAGAAATAGTAACTATGAGACTGTAGACATGAAACAATAATTTTTAAGACAATATGATTATAGAACTATTATAGATAAACAGTAATTTCAAGATTGTGAATTATGAAACTATAATGTGTGAAATATTAAGATATGAAATAGTGGATAATGACTTAAGATTTATCATACACAATTCATGTATGATGTATTATAATCATTCATAATTTAGTGGTTTAGTGAATATATCCACATGATGATATTTAGTTCCATTTAATTCCAACATGATATCACCTTTCTGATAAAGAGCTCTCAAAAATTGATGTCTTTCATCATTATGCTTCATACTAGAGTGTCAAACATTATTTTTTGAGATGTTAATAGAACCTTTATTGTCATTATTTTTAGGTACATGCCTGAATTGATATCCATAATCTAGTAATGTGTGTTTCATCCCCAAAATATGCGCACAACAACTACCAGTAGCTATGTATTCAGCTTCTACAATAGATAACACGAACACCATGATACTAGTGACTTGCCTAAAAAGTGACAAGTTATAGAGTTTCCTTTTCTATATTACTTAAAAACACCAAAGTCTGCATCAGAATAACTCACTAACTCAAATTATTGTCCTCTATGGGAATACACAGGTGTAAAAATATGCAAGAGAAAGGATATCTTATATCCTTCAGTTTGATGTCAGAGACAATGTGTGATCAATACAAACTCACACACAGCTTGAAAGATAAGAGAAATAATACAAAACAGAGCAGAAAAGATGAGATAGTGTTAGAAGTACTCTAAGTGTTAGTATATGCCGCTCTAGACTTCAAAGAAGAAACAGTTGAAGAAATCGTGTCCTCTCGTGGAAAATAGAGTATTGTAAGTCAACTAAATCTGGCTCGTATTCTTTATCGTATTGTTAATGTGATAAAGTTCTCGACGATTCTGATCTATGGTGTCTATATTTTTGATTCAAGAGTGGTTTGTGTGTTTTACAAGAATGTTGAGTTGAATGTGTCGCTTTTGGTTTTAAATAATGCACGTCTGTACTTCTTTATTGCACTCTTGCTTCATACTATCCAGTTTTTGGGCCGCACTTTTCTTTTATTCTTGCAGTGCATGTGTTAGAGCCAAAATGATTCATGTATTCTGCACCTCGTACCTTGTACTGTCAGATGATATGTCTAAAAAGAATCATTAATTATGTAAGTGTATTTAAAAGAATCAAACATGACTATTAAAAATTAAATGAAAAAAAATGAAAAAATAGATTTAGTAACGGTGTCACATTTGGTCTATAAATAGTGTCTCCATGAAACAGTGTCTTCTTATTTGTCTTTGAGAGGTGAGACAACTATAATGGCATAGTTGTATAGAGATCAGAACCTGGTATCACCGATGAGGTGTTAGTATCATGTTGTCTTGATGGTTATGATGTCTAGATGGTTACAGTGTCGGGATGGTTACAGTGTCTGGATGGTGACAGTGTCTCGATGGTGACGGAGTCTGGATGGTTATAGTGTCGAGATGGTCATGATGTCTGGATGGATACTGTGTCTATATGGTTATGGTGTCTATATGGTTATGATTTCTAGATTCTTTTCATGAAAAAAACTAATGGTGGTAGACTCACAGTTTCTCTTACTTAGTCAAATATTTGTATAGATACTTAAACAATTACATTCATAAAGTGGCTAAGACTTAGTCATTCATTAAATAAATCATTATGAATTCAATTAAATATATTTTACAATGATTAAACTTAATGTATATCAATTAATATATGGGATAGGTATATTTAAATCATTAATATATTAATCATCTGTATATAGGATTTTAGAAAGATTACACAGGATTAACATGCTTTACAGAATATATACGATTTGTGATCATTAAAACATGATTCATACATTAGGAGTCCAACAATATCCCCCTTTTGGATGATCAAAAATCATATGATTGAGAGATCTATTCTTAGGGAATGTTACTCATACTTAGTGTGCATTTAGTCCATATAGAAAACAAATTTCTTCCCCTCTAGGGATTATCAAAAATAATAAAATAAGAAATATAAAATAAACGATCACAATGCATTAAATAATAAAAAACAGTAGTACAAGAATTAAGGAACCAGTCTACATAAAACAACCCCATCAAGAGATAATAATCACTATTCTTCAGCACTGGATTGTCTTCTCCTTTCCCTTTCCAACAACATCAGAAGTAAAATCCATAGGAGCAGTGGTTGAAGTTGAAGAAGGTAGTGAACCAATGGACAGAGAAGGTAAAGGGAGATCTTCAAAAACAGAAGGGGCAAAGGTAGGTGCAGTAGAAGACCAATGAAACTATTGATCAAGGATTACATGCCTTATCTGAACAAGAGACCGACTGACGAACATAAATTTGGAGGCTAGGGAAGGGGATGATAAGTTTGGAAAACCAGATCTCAGAGGAGCATCGGCAGGAGCGAAAATGGAAGTACTCTGAACATGAATACAATGCCATAAAATATTGATAAAAACAACAATGATTTAACCACAATACTGAATAACATTCTCAAAGTCATACTTATTCTCCATAAACTTAAATAACAAAGGATTAAAATCTTTGAGCTTTTGGACTTGAGTTTTGAAATCATGAGTTACAGGAGGGATTCTCCAAATATCCAAAAGATACATGAAGTGGTTTGTTATGTCATTTTTCAAGAAGATCCGATTGAAGATGAGGTCCACTTTTTTTTAAATTTATAGATGAGAATCATTTTAAATAATGGAATGGATGCACAACAAATCAAGAAATCTGTCACTGTTCATGAAAACATCAGATAGAGTTTCATTATCAAAGCCACTTAGAACAGCCTGAAGTTCATCTTTGACAACTGTTCGGAGTAGATCACTGTCTAAAAAAGTTTGAGAAGATTTTCCTATAGTATGAGAATCAGTGACAACCGAGGTATGAGATTATAGTTTATTGATAACTTTTTGAAGGAACCCCTTATACTAATCAGTTAACTTGTTATGTCCAATAACAAGCTCACGAATCTCTTGAACAATCTTCTTGTTTCTTTGAGCTACTTTCTCTGCTAAAGAGGTTAGATGAGGTTGAATCAGTGAGGCTACTTCCTGTGGGGAATGAGTGACAATATCTTATATAGGATGAGATGAGGGTTCTAGTTTTGAGGTTATCACTCTCTGAAATTATTCAGCCACACCTCTTAGAGTCTTTACTTCGTCACTAAGCAGTTTATTCTCATCTCTGACATCTGGAATTTCATGAAGCATCTTGGGTTGAATCTTCCATATGTCTTTTTCCAATAATTGTGAAGCATTACTTCACTGATATTGGTTATATGAGCTGGTTGGGTATTCATGAGTTTCTCAACTACAGATAAAAGAGTGGCCCCAAATGATTTCATATCATCCGGATTCACCATGTTTGGAGATTCTTGTGAAGGCTTGGAAACAAGAGCAGAGATAGGATTAGGTTCCTTTGCTGGGACAATATCAAAAACTGATTTCATTTGAAACATAGTAGACAAATCGAGACCTCTGACTGAGATTTCTTGTGAATCTTTCACATTAAAATATCTGAGAAATTTATACCATGTATCCAGTGAGAATTGATCAACCGGATTAGGAACCTCAATAGCTTTTAGATTGGAGGGCTTCTCCCCCTCAATAGGTGTATCATTCTCAGGATTGAGATATTTGGATCCATGATCTATCTCCACTATTTAATTTCTAATTTCCTCACCCATTTCCTTTCGATCCAACCAATAGGAATGCTCTATTCTCTCTTCAGGAGAATGAATAACTTCAGGAAAAAATTGTTCCTCTAGGAGTTCTTCAAGGGATGCTCCATACACAATTGGAATAGATTCTTCTATATGCTCTTCTACAACACTCTTTCCACATTCCATAGTAATAAAGTCTTATTTTTCTGCATGTTATTTTTCCAGATCAACAAATTTTTCAGGATTAGGAACCTCCTTTTCAATTATGACACAAGTTGAAGATTCACAATCTTCCTTAACTAGAATAGTTTCTTTTAACAGTACAACTGCATCTTAATCTTCTTCTACATCAGAATATTCAATAATCTCATCTAGTTCCAAACTAGGATCAGAGATATCCTTCGGTCATGAAGGGTGTTCCATTGGGTTAATCATTGAATAAACTATATCGTTTTCTTTCACCCAAGCTTTCCTCTATGTATTCCAATTGATTTTAATTCTCATTAAAATAATTTTTGAAATACAGGACTCATAATCATTGATGAGTTCTTCATCTAGTCCAAAAAATCTCTTTACATGAATCATAGTTGAGATAAGCTGAGAATAAAACAGGGATGTTGACATGGAGGTTGTTTTGATTAAATCACATATATGGTGTATAATGTATTTGAAAAGGTAGATCTTATGTCTATTTTTTATACGATGTTTCAAAAATACATCATGATACTATAGTACCAAAAAATCATGTTTTCTATGGCCAACCAAATTCTAAACAAACTTAAACAGAAGTTTAGATTCACTATCTAAATCGGCAGCTACGACTCTCCTCTTGGTTTCATTTCCATTTAAACATCTCAAAGCTTCTTCCAAATCAAAGATCTCACATGGATGAGGATGAAATCTCTAGTAGTCCTCACAAATACCCTCATGATGTATCCTAAAGAATGCAGCCCGTACCCTCAAAGAAAAAGTACAAATATGACTATTGATCCAGCTTCGCACAACATACCAATCTTCTGAATCAAAAGAAAATTGAAAATACTAGTAAAAATTGGATATCATATTTGGGTAAATAGGCCTATCCTACTTAGTAAACCAATCTAGTGAGAATTGATCTATAAGAACCATCAGCACCAAATAATTACTTGATAGAATCCACATATGGAAAATCTCCTTTTCAGGAACCACTATTATGTTCACTAGGTTTGGATTCAGAGGGCACTCAGGTTCTGATTTTGGTGTCATTTTGAACTTCTTCATTGAACTGCACTTATCAGGAGTTGATGAAAAATTGAGTTTCATCATAGGAATTCACCAAAGGATTATGATAGGGAAGTGTTTAATGAGGGGTTACTGTTTGATTGAAGAGAAGAGAAGAGAGATCGAGTGAAGAATGAGTGAAAGTGCTTTTATTTTATCATTTAGGGATATCAAGCGTCATGGGGTAAAAATCATGATAAAGTAAAAACTATGAATTACCGTGATATGGGATGTAAATTATATATAAAACAATAAAGCATCTTTTTGGTGATACTGTAATAGTTATTCACTGTGAGACATTAACAAGCGTTCATAATGAGATAGTAATAGTGTGATTTCTAAACTGTGAGACCTTATTGTTTGAGATAGTAAGTGCCAAAAAGTAACCAAGAAATAGTAATTGTGGGACATTAGACATGAAACAATAATTTTTAAGACAATATGATTATAGAACTGTTATAGATAAACAGTAATCTCAAGATAGTGACTTGTGAAAACGTATTGTGTGAAATATTAATATATGAAATAGTAGATAACGACTTATTATTAATCATACCCAATTCATGTATGATGTAATATAATCATTCATAATTTAGTGGATGGGTGAATATATCCACAATATGATATTTAGTTCCAATGAATTCCAACATTGTATCACCTTTCTGATAATGATCTCTCAAAAAGCGATGTCTTGCATTATTATGCTTCATACTAGAGTGTCAAACATGATATTTTGAGATGTTAATAGCACTTGTATTGTCATTATTTTTAGGTAAATGCCTGAATTGATATCCATAATATAGTAATGCGTGTTTCATCCCCAAAATATGACCACAAAAACTACCAGTAGCAATGTATTCAGCTTCTTCAATAGATAACGCAACAATGTTTTGTTTCTTACTACACCAGGATACTAGTGACTTGCCTAAAAAGTGAAAATTTCTAGAGATTATTTTTCAATCTCACTTAAAAAAACCGATTTCTGCATCAGAATAACTCACTGACTAAAATTATTGTCCTCTATGGGAATACATAGGTGTAAAAATATGAAATAGAAAGGATATCTTGTATCCTTCAGTTTGATGTCAGAGACAATCTGTGTTCAATACAGACACACACACAACTCGAAAGATAAGAGAAATAATACACAACAGAGCAGAAAAGATGAGATAGGGTTAAAAGTGCTCTGAGTGTTATTCTATGCAGCTCTAGACATCATAGAAGAAACATATGCAGAAATAAAGTCCTCTCATGGAAAATAGAGTATCGTAAGTCAACTAAATCTGGCTCGTTTTCTTTGGGGTATTGTCAATGCGAAGATGTGCTCGACTATTCTGATCTATAGTGTCTAGCTTTTTAATTCAAGAGTTATTTGTGTGTTCCATAGGAATGTTTAGTTGAATGTGTCTCTTTTGGTTTTAAATAATTCCTATGTGTACTTCTATATTGCGGTCATGCTTCATACTGTCTAGTTTTTGGGCTGCACTTTTCTTTTATTCTTGCAGTACATGTGTTAGAGCCAACATGATGCATGTTTTCTGCACATCGTACCTTGTACTGTTAGATGATATGTCTACAAAGAAACATTAATTATGTAAGTGTATTTAAAAGCATCAAACATGATCGTTAGAAATTTAATGAAAAAAAATGAAAAACAGATATAGAAATGGTGTCACATTTGGTCTATAAATAGTGTCTCAATGAAACAATGTCTTCTTATTTGTCTTTGAGAGGAGAGAAAACTATAATGGCATAGTTTTATAGAGATTAGGAACTAGTTTCACAGATGTGGTGTTAGTATCATGTTGTCTGGATGGTTATGATGTCTGGATGGTTACAGTGTCGAGATGGTTACAGTGTCTGGATGGTGACAGTGTCTACATGGTGATAGAGTCTGGATGGTTACAGTGTCTAGATGGTCATGCTGTATGGACGGATACTGTGTCTGTATGGTTATGGTGTCTATATGGTGATGATTCCTATATCATTTTCTTGAAAAAAAATAATGGTGGTAGACTCACAGTTTCTCTGACTTTGTCAAATATTTTTTATAGATACTTAAACAGTTACATACATAAAGTGGCTTAGACTTAGTCATCCATCAAATAAATCATTATGAATTCAATTAAATATATTGTACAATGATTAAAATTGATGTATATCAATTAAGATCTTGGATATGATTATTTAAATCATTAATATATTAATCATTTCTATATATTGTTTGAGATAGATTACACAGGATTAACATGCTTTACAGAATATATATGATTTGTGATCATTAAAACTTGATTAATACATTAGGATTCCAACAATATCCCCCTTTTGGATGATCACAAATCATATGATAGAGAGATATATTCTTAAGGAATGTTGCTCTTCCAGAGTGTGCATTTAGTTCATATAGAAAACACATTTCATCCCCTCTTGGTATTATCAAAAATAATAAAATAAGAAATATAAAATAAACGATCACAATGCATTAAATAATAAAAAACAGTAGTATAAGAATTAAGGATCAAGTCTACATAAAACAACCCCATCAAGAGATAATAATCACTATTATTTAGCACTGGCTTGTCTTCTCCTTTCCCTTTCCAGCAACATCAGAAGTAAAATCCATAGGAGCAGTGGTTGAAGTAGAAGAAGGTAGTGAACCAGTGGACAGAGAAGGTAAAGGGAGATCTTTAAAAACAGAAAGGGCTGAGGTAGGTGCAGTAGAAAACTGATAAAACTGTTGATCAAGGATTACAGGCATTATCTGACTCAGATCCTGACTGACGTACATAAATGTGGATGCTAGGGAAGAGGATGATAAGGTAGGCAAACCAGATCTCAGAGGTGCATCGTTAGGGGCGGCGATGGCAGTACTCTGAACATGAAGACAGTGCCTTAAAATCTTGATAAAAACAACAATGATTACACCACCATACTGAATAGGTTTCTCAACATCATACTTATTCTCCATAAACTTATCTATCAAAGGAGTAAAATCTTTGAGCTTTTGGAAATGAGTTTTGAAAGCATGAGTTACAGGAGGGATTCTCTGAATATCCCAAAGACACTTGAAGTGGTTTGTTATGTAATTTTTCACGAAGATCTGATTGAAGTAGAAGTCCACTTTTTTAGAAATTTATAGATGAGAATAATTAGAAATCATGGAATGGATGGACACAAAAACAAGAACTCTGTCACTGTTCAAAACAACTTCAGATAGAGATTCATTATCAAATCCACTTAGCACAGCCTGAAGTTATTCTTTGACAACGTTTCATAGTAGATCACTGTCTAAAAAAGGTTTAGAAGATTTTATTGTACTATGAGAATCAATGACAGACGAGGTAAGAGATTTCAGTTGATTGATAACTTTTTGGAGGATCCCCTTATACTAATTAGTTAATTTGTTATGTCCAATAACAAGCTCATGAATCTCTTGAACAATCATATTGTTTCTTTCAGCTACATGGTCAGCTAAAGAGGTTATATGAGGTTGAATGAGTGAGGCTTCTTCCTGTGGGGTCTGAGTAGCAATATCCTCTATAGTATGAGATGCAGGTTCTAGTTTTGAGGTTATCACTCTCTGCAATTCTTCAATCATACCTCTTAGAGTCTTTACTTCATCACTGTGCAGTTTATTCTCATCTCTGACTTCTTGAATATCATGTAGCATCTTGGGTTGAATCTTACATATGTATTTTTACAATAATTTTGAAGCATTACTTCCCTGATATTGGTTATATGAGCTGGTTGGGTATTCATGAGTTTCTCAACTCCAGCCAAAAGAGTGGCTCCAAATGATTTCATATCATCCTGATTCACCATGTTTGGAGATTCTTGTGAAGGCTTGGAAACAAGAGCTGAGACAGGATCATGTTCCTTTGCAGAGAGAAGATCAGAAACTGATTTCATCTGAAACATTGTAGACAAATAAAGAGCTTTGACTGAGATTTCTTGTGAATATTTCACATCATAATAACTGAGAAATTTATACCATGTATCCAGTGAGATTGGATCAACCGGATTAGGAACCTCAATAGATTCTAGATTGGAGGGCTTCTCCCCCTCAACAGGTTCATCTTTCTCAGGACTGAGATATTTGGATCCATGATCTATCTCCTCAATTTGATTTCTAATTTCCTCATCCATTTCCTTTTCGATCCAACTGATAGGCATGCTCTATTCTCTCTTTAGCAGAATGAATAACTTCAGGAAAAACTTGTTCCTCTAGGAGTTCCTTATGGGTAGCTTCTTACACAATAGGAATAACTTCTTCTATATTCTCATCTATTGTACTATTTAAACTTTCCATAGCAAGAAATTCTTCTTTTTAGGAAAGTTGTTCTTCTAGATCAAATATTTTTTTTCAGGAATAGGCACCTCTTTTTCAATTATGACACAAGTAGAAGATTCACAATCATCCTCAACTAGAATAGTTTCTTTTGAAGGTACAGTTGCATCTTAATCTTCTTCTACATCAGAATATTCAATAATCTCATCTGGTTCCAAACTAGGATCAGAGATATCCTTCTGTAATGAAGGGTGTTCCGTTGGGTTAAACATTGAATAAACTCTATCAGTATTTTTCACCCAAGCTTTCATCTATGTATTCCTATTGATTTTAATTCTCATTACAATATCTTTTTAAAGACAGAACTCATAATCATTGATGAATTCTTCATCTAGTCCATCAAATCTTTTTGCATGAAGCATAGTTGAGATAAGTAGAGAATAAAACAGGGTTGTTGACTTGGAGGTTGTTTTCCTTAAATCACATATATGGTGAATAATATACATGAAAAGGTAGATCTTATGTCTATTTTTATACGATATATCAAAAATAAATCTTGATACTATAGTACAAAAAATCACGTTTTCTAGGGCCAACCAAATTCTGAACAAACTTAAACAAAATTCTAGATTCACCATCTAGATCAGTAGATATGGCTCTCCTCTTGGTTTCATTTCCATTTAAACATCTCAATGATTCTTCCAGATCAAATTTCTCACATGGTGGAGGAGGACCTCTCTGGTAGTCCTCACAAATACCCTCATGAGGTCTCCTAAAGCATGCAACCCATACCCTCAAAGAAAAGGTACAAATTCGACCATTGATCTAGCTTCGCACAACATACCAATCATCTGAATCAAAAGAAAATTGAACATACTGGTAAAAATTGGAAAACATCATTGGGTAAATAAGACTATCCTACTTAGTAAACCAATCTAGTGAGCCTTGCTCTGTAATAACCATCAGCACCAAATAATTACTTGATAGAATCCACATAGGGAAAATCTCTTTTTCAAGAACCACTATTATGTTCACTAGGTTCGGATTCAGAGGGCCCTCAGGTGATAATTTTGGTGTTATTTTGAAATTCTCCATTAAACCGCACTTATTAGGAGTTGATGACAAATGGAATTTCATCCTTGGCATTAACCAAAGGATTATGAGAGGGAAGGGATGAAATAGGAGTTACTGTTTGATTGAAGAGAAGAGAAGAGAGATTGAGTGAAGAATGAGTGAAACTTCTTTTATTTAATCATTTAGGGATATCAGGCATCGCGGGGTAAAAAGCACGAGAAAGTAAAAACTATGAATTACTGTGATATGGGTTGTAAATTATATATAAAACAATAAAGAGTATTTTTGGCGAGATTGTAACAGTTATTCACTGTGAGATAGTAACAAGCGTTCATAATGAGATTCTAATAGTGAGATTTTTAAACAATGTGACCTTATTTTTTGAGATATTAAGTGCCAAAAAGCAACCAAGAAATAGTAACTATGAGACTGTAGACATGAAACAATAAATTTTAAGACAATATGATTATAGAACTGTTATAGATAAACAGTAATCTCAAGACAGTGACATGTTAAATCGTAATGTGTGAAATTTTAATATATGAAATAGTAGATAATGACTTAAGATTTATCATAACCAATTCATGTATGATGTAATATAATCATTAATAATTTATTGGTTTGGTGAATATATCCACAAGATGATATTTAGTTCCAATGAATTCCAACATTGTATCACCTTTCTGATAAAGATCTCTAAAAAAGTGATGTCTTGCATCATTATGCTTTATACTAGAGTGTCAAACATGATTTTTTGAGATGCTAATAGCACTTTTATTGTCATTATTTTTAGGTACATGCCTGAATTGATATCCATAATCTAGTAATGTGTGTTTCATCCCCAAAATATGTGCACAACAACTACCAGTAGCTATGTATTCAGCTTCTACAATAGATAACGCAACAGTGTTTTGTTTCTTACTACACCATTATACTAGTGACTTGCGTAAAAAGTGACAAGTTCTAGAGGTTATTTTTCAATATTACTTACAAACACTGAATTATGCATCAGAATAACTCACTAATTCAAATGATTGTCCTCTAGGATAGAACAATCATAGTTTGGGTGTATGATTTAGGTATTTGAAAATTCTCTTAAAAAAATATAAATGAGATTTTGTACGATTTTCCTGAAAATGAGCACACATACACACACTAAACAAAATGTCAGTTCAACTAGAAGACATGTAAAGTGAACTTCCAGTCATTCCTCTATTAGTGGTTTGATCAATAGATTTTCCATTTTCATCAAAATACAACTTACATGTTGTACTCATTGGACTGTCACTACTCATATTGTTATCCAATACAAAATGTTTTAGAAGGTCTCTAGTATATTTACATTGATTTAAAATAATAAAATCATTATTTTGAATGATTTTAAATCCAAGAAAGATTCTGAGTTCACCCCCCAAACAACGTTCAAATTCATTTTGCATCATTTTTGAAAAATAAATACATAATTTTTTTAAATATCCAAAGATCATATCATCAACATAGATTTGAAATGATATAACATAACTGAAAATTAATTTTATAAAAATAGTAGGATTTTCTATTCCTTTTGTAAAACACATGGATGCAAGAAAAGTACATAATCTATCATACAATGTTCTTGGAGCTTGTTTTAAACCATATAAAGATTTCAATAACTTTAAAATAAGATATGGAAAATGTGGATTTTTAAAACTTGGGGGTTGCCCAAAAAAACACATCCTCATCTATATACCTATTTAGAAATTCACTTTTTTACATCCATTTGATATAGTTTGAAATTCAGATGTGCTGCATAATAAGGCATAATTCTAATGGCTTCACGTCTGGATACTGGTCAAGAGGTCTCATTATAGTAAATTCGTTCTTCTTGATAGTGACATTGGGAAACCAATCTAGCCTTATTTCTAACTATATTACCAACTTCATATAGCTTATTTCTAAATACCCATTTGGTTCTTATGGTGAATGGGTCTTTTGGTCTTTCAACTAGTTTCCAGTCCTAGTATATTTCAAAATGATTAAGTTATTCTTGCATAGACATCACCCAAAATTCATCATTGATAGCACCATTATTGTTTTTAGGTTTATATTGTGAGAAGAAGACTTCTTGTTCAACCAAGTTTCTAAGAGAAGATCTAGTTTGAGTTCCATTGCCTATGTCTCCTACAACAACATCTAAAGGATGGTTCTTAAGAGTTTTAATAGCTCTAGAAAAATAATGACTGGTGATTTCAGGTTCGTTAATTGGTTCCAGTTCATTGTAACCAGAATCTAAATAATTTTTAGAGTTACAATATTTCATATATTCCTTTATAATATGGTTATGGGATATTGAATTAATTTCCAAATTTGATACATCATCCTCAAGGTTCTCAAGAGTAGTCTAAAGATCATGTGGATTTGTTTAATCAAATTTGACATGGTCATATTCTTCTACAAATTTAGTTCTTTTATTAAACACTCTATAGGCTTCATTAGAAATTGAATATCCAAAGAAGATAACTTCATCGCTCATGGATTAAAATTTGTTATGATTGTACATATTATTAAGGATATAGACTTTGAAACTGAATAATTTGAACTACCAAGCATTTGGTTATCTATTGGTTCATAAATCATTTGGGTTTCTTTTAAGGATTGGTCAAATCAATACTCTATTGATAATATAGCGTTCTTAATTTATAGCTTCAACTCAAAAGTAAATAGGTTAGTCATATTCCATGAGCATGGTTCTAGAAATCTCTTGCGGGGTTCAATTTTTTATTTCTATAACTCCATTCTATTGAGGTGTTCTTGTGGAAGAGAAATTATGAATATATCCATTTTGTTAGAAAAGGGATTCAAACTATTGATTTTAAAACACATGGACATTATCACCTCTTCTGGATTTAATTTTATGTCAACTAATATTTTCTACAGTTTTGGCATATTTGGTAAAATGAGAGGAGGATTCACTTTTGTGAGCCAAAATGAAGGTCCAAGAATATCTAGACAATTCATCTACCAGAACATAAAAATTGTGCTTCACATTGATGTAATAAACTCTAGAGGGTACAAAAAAATCCATGTGAACCAATTAGATAGGTTTATTAGTTGACTCTTCCTTATTTGGATTGAAGTAAATTTTGTGTTGCTTTCACTTTTGACATGGATTACGTACTTTGTCATTTGGAAACTCGTGTTAGGGTAGGTCTTTGACAAAGCTTTTTCTAGTTAACATTATAAGGTAGTGAGTATAACAATGTATTAATCCCCCATTCCAAAGCTAGGACTCTTTTTGAAATATTCTTAAACATGAAGCATTATGTGAAGCTAAAGAATGCAAGATAACAGAATATACGTTTCCAATTGTCAATACTGAAAAAAAATTCATCTGTAGAATTAAAAAAATTTCATGCATCATTTTCAAATTTAACATGAAATCCATAATCACATAACTATAGGATACTAATAATATTATATTTCAAACCATCAACAATGAGTATTTTAGAAATCAAAACTGACTTAATGTTACCGATTTGGCCACGACCAATAATTATTCCTTTGGAATTTTCACCAAAGGTGATATTTCCTCCATTGATTTTTATTAAATTCTTTAAACACGAGTAGCCTCTTATCATGTGTCTTGAACACCCACTGTCTAAGAACCAAATAATTTTTTAGGAACTCTTTAAGCAGCATTCCATCAAAATAGTCAAATAAATATATATTTTGTTACCCACACGAGTTGGAGTCCAGTAATATTAGTGATAAATTATTTAGGAACCCAGATATACCGCATTTTTTCCTATAAGAATTATATAAAATATTTGAAACATAAACTCTATTTGGTCCAACAAATCATGAAACAATAGAGATTGTGTCATAAATTATTCCCGCTGAATGTTTTCTAGAATTTGGCGTAATGTTGTATGTCCATGATTTAGAAAATAAATTAGTTCTTCCAAAATTTCATTTACCAGGTAGATAGCCAATTCCAATGGTATATTGAGGAGAAATATGTTAACCTAGATTTTTTACCAAGGTATCCTTACCATTAGTAAACCTTTCAATATCCATTTTTAATTTCACATTAGATAGTTTTCATTTATTTTTCTCTTTGAGTAATTGATCATTTTTTATCCCTTTCTATATTGAGTTCAATTTTAAAAGTTCAGGTAAGTGCATGTTGTTATTTAAAAGACTTGTATTTATCTTTTAGTTAATTTCATATCTCTTCAAGCGTATTAAAGTATTCAAGAATTCATTTATTATACATATTTTTAGAGTCACTCTCATATTTAAAACAATAAGAATTGTGTACAGGAGATTCTAGTGTTACCTCAAATGTGTTTGACATAAAACACATATTGGATTTGTCAGCCTGTTCATCATGTGAAGATTCTGAGTTACTTGAACTGCCCTCAGAAGCACTCCATGTTACATTCATTGCATCATTTATACTTTGTATATTTTCCATTAAAACTCCTTTTGTAATTGAGCTTGGTTTAGTCAGCCATGATATGTCCTTTTTTTTACATTCATAGTATAAAATCTCATTGGACTTGACACTTCTTTTCCAATCATTCTTCCAACTTCCTTTTGAAAATATATTCCCTTGTAGATATACTTTCTAAAACATTTCTTCTACTTTTAGAATCTATTAATCCTTCTTTCTAATTGATCCATATCCTCATCACTACCAGGTTATGATTGTTCCCTGATAGATATTTCTATAGAAACGTCCACTTTCCCTTTTTCTCTGTGTTTAGAAGGGGTGGACTTGAATGCAACAGATTTTAATTTGGGTTAATCTTCCACTTCCATGTTGACATTCATCTCCTCTTCATACATCATAAGTTTTCCAATGGGTTCTTTTATATGTAGCAAGCTGATGTTTCATGATTCTCTAATAGAAACAGAGGTTCCTCTCTATCTGTTAGGTAGGTATATGAGAATCCTCATATTCTAGTCTTTGGTATTGATTTCTCTTCTAAGAGAAATCATTGTGTTGAAAATTTCATTGAACCTGAGATACATGTCAGAAAAATGCTCATCAAGTTTCATTTTAAATTTATCATATTTAATGGTATAATTATTAATTATAATTTCTTTCAAACTAAAATATCCTTCATGTGAAACAGACAAAGTGTCCCAAATTTTATGGGCAGTTTTACTTGTAGAGATTCTATTAAATTCATCATCTCCTAAAGAGTAGTACAAAGCATTCATATCTTTTCAATTATTATTGTAGGCAGTTTTGGTAGGTTCATCCTTTGTGATTCTATCAATTGTAGGAATCTTATATTTATTTATAATTGTAGACCATATTTTAAATCTCATTCATTATAAATCCATTTTCTTTTTAATTTTACATTGAGAATAATTGGTTTCATTAATTAATGGTGGTCTATTGGTTGTAGAAACTTCCAATATATTATCCATAATACATAAATACATTAAAAGAGCTAGAAATTTAGAGTTAACTGAAATTTATAGATATTTAATGTACAAATAATATCATAGTTGAAAACCGTTAAAAATAGAGTCTTTAGAAACACTCCTCTGATACCAAAGGTTGTTGGAGTAGAGTACTCAAGAGGGTGGTGAATTGAGTATCTATTTAAAATTTCTATTTAAAAAGCATTCATTAAAGGGTTCCTCGATAAAGTTAAATACAAACCAGTTAATTAAGGTTATACTGTTATGAATGTTTGACTATTTAAATATCTTCTATGAAGATTGATTAAATCTATGTAATTATAAAATTTGTTATTAACACTACTTTTGATGATATTATAATAAATAAATACAATTATAACTTCTTTCTATGATTATCTATCAATGTAAATTTAGTGAATTCTAAATTAAATAGTAAAACAATGAAAAATAAAATAGAAAGCACAACGGTTTTTAAACAAGTAGTTTAGTCTCAAGTGGAGACCTAATCCACTCCACATGGTGATCACCTGACACCATGCAGTTTACAAAAATAAACTAGATAAAAAGACTATATCGGGCATTACAACATTACACAAGACTGTCCGGGTCACACAAACTCTTCCACATTTCATCATGGGTATGAAATAACAGATTGCTCCTAAACCCCTTCCACACTTATTTGTTGTAATACACAGGTTTAAAATGATGTAAGAGAAATTATATCTTATGTCCTTTTATTTGATGCTAATGACTATGCGTGTTTAATATAGATACATACACTGCTCGAAAACAAAGAAAAATAATACACAACAGAGCAAAAATTATGAGATAGGTTTAAAAGTGCTCTGAGTGTTAGTCTGTACAAATCTAGACATCTGAGATGAAATAGATGTAGAAATCGAGTCCTCTCATAGAAAACTGATTATTGTATGCCAACTAGATCTATCTAGTATTTATCATGGTATTGTCAATGTAAAGACATGCTCGATGATTCAGATCTATCATTTCCAGCTTGTTGATTCAAGAGTGCTTCTTGTGTTCATTAGGAATGTTGAGTTTCATGTGTTGCTGCTTGTTTTTCAGAATGCTCATGTGTTCTTTGTTATAACACTCTTTCTTTATGATCTCATGTTTCTAGGATATACTTTTATTTTATTCTGGGAGGGAATGTGTTGGATCCGACAAGATTCATCTATTCTACTACTCGTACCTCTTACTATCAGATGATATGTCTACAAAGAATCATTAATTATGGTATTAAATTTAAATGCTTAAAATATGACTTTTATAAATTAAATGAAAAAGTAGATGGATAAATGGTACCACAGTTTGTTTGTAAATGGTGTCTCTCTAAAACGATGCCTCCTTATTTTTCTTCGAGAGGTGAGACAGCTATGATAGAATAGTCGTATAGAGATCGGGAACTGGTAACACAGATATGGTGTTAGGATCACTTTGTATGGATGGTTACTGTGTCTAGATGGTTACGATGTCTGGACGGTTATGGTGTCTCGATGGTTACACAGTCTAGATGATTAAAATGTTTGGATAGTGATGATGTCTTGATGGTTATATTGTATGGATCTTCACAGTGTCTTTATGGCCATTGTTTCTGGATGGTTAGAGTTTCTAGATGGTTACAGTGTAAGAATGGTCACAGTGTTTGGATGGTAATGATATCGGGATAGTTGCTGTGTATATATGGGTATGGTGTCTGGATGGTTACAGTGTCTTGATGCTCACGATGTCTAGATGTTTACTGTGTCTGGATGGTTACAGTATATGGAAGGTCACAGTGTCTAGAGCATTTGCTCGAAAAGCACAACCAGTGGCAGACTCATGGTTTCTCAGACTTAGTCAAATATCAATATACAGACAGAAACCGTGATATTCATAAAATGGTTTATAATTAGTCATTCATCAATGAAATCATTATAAAGTGAATTAAATATAGTTTACAATAATTAAACATAATGTATAGAAATTAAAATCTTAGATAGGTTTATTCATAACATAAATTTACTAATTATCTGTACATATGATTTGAGATAGATTACACAGGATTAATAGAATTTACCAATTTTTTATTATTTTTGATTATTAAAACATGATTAATACATGAATAGTCCAACAAAATTTTTTCATTTATATTTTCATATGTGGATGAATAATGTGATCACATATAATCATGGTGAGGTAGCATATTTCAAGTGTTTAATATGTGATATGTCAGAAATTGAATGGTTATTAAAGGATATATTTCATTAATAATAGTTATAGAAGATATGTGTGGCCCTTTGATTAAAATGTAATTATCTTATGAAATCCCTGAAAATAGTAGTTTATTAATACATTTTTTTAGAAAATAAAATAATTATAAATTGAAAATATAGTGTGATGACACAAGTATGGGTCTTTCATAATGATGTACCAATTGAATAATGTATTTTATTACATCGTATCATTCATAGTATTCTTTTGATGTTGGTATATTTTCTTCTTTTTCTTTTAGTGCCTTAACTTTTTTCTTGACGAAGATATTGAATTTAGTTAAATTCAACTATTTTTATTGAAATAAGATACTAGATAGTCACAGAATTAGCGTTTCTATAATCTCATCAAATTTAATTATGTATAAGAACGATTTTATTTCATGGTTAAAATAATATTTTTTATTTGAGTAAAAATTTATCATAGAAATTCACTCACAATATGATCATGATTAAAATATACGAGTTCAAATTTATATATTTTTTAATTATCCAAAACATAATAGAAATTAATCATTTATTCATTAATTTATTGAGCATAAAAAATATATATTATTTCAACTCACATGAATTATAAAAACAATATTTAATTACTAATTTAAATAATATAATAAATTAAGGGAGGCAAGATATCCATATTATTGAAATGATACAAATTATATATTTCATGTAATTAGATTTAAATAAATATTAACTTATTTATTAGAAAAGTGATTTAGAATAAAAAAATTCATGATATATAATTATAACAATCACAATAATATATTTGACTTGAAGAATAACACAAAATAAATATTAAGTTACGTTTCACTATGAAATTATCATTATTTAACCAGAAGACTATAAATAAAAATATAACATTTTGAATTTTAAACATAGTGAATTAGTGGATAAATTAAATAGAATTATCTAAAGCCCGGGATATATATTTTTTCTTTTGATCTCTTTCATGAATCGTGAGAGGTAATTAGAGAATTTTATTGTTATCCATGAAATATGGTGTATATAACATTATTATTCTATGTCACGAAACGATTTTTTTAATAATGTTTGATAGATATTTTTGGAGGATGTATATAATTATAAAGATAATTATTCACTTGGATTATCTATCACAATGACAATCTAACAAAGGCAGTGAAAAAAGTTAGATCATGGAATAATTCCACCAACTGATAGTTGAAATTTCTATTTGTTATTAATTAAATGTGGATGATTCCATATATTTAATCTGGGGTGTTTTCATAAATTTAAATATTTTTGTACAATTATTTTGATGAAAAACATAAATTGGATGCCCAATTAATTCTTCCTGTGCACCCTAGAAATGTCAAGTCGTATCAAATTTATCATATTAATTTTTATTATTATATATAAATTATTTTGTCAATTTATTTCACTGGTTCTATTTTATTCTTCTTTATATTTCTGTTTCAAGTTAAATGATCCAAAAAACCCATTATTCCAAAAGAATATAGAAAATAATATTTCTAAACCCCATGAAGAACCCATGGGGAACCAATCCTTTGGAGTCTAGATCACTGAAAACAAGACATCATTACACATTGAGAAATAGAAAAGTATGTACCATGTAATAAGTTATTGTCCACAAAAGTTATATTACATGTAAATATTGACACATCATGTGGATCATTACATGGCATCATTACACATTTCATATTTTCTAATAGCAAGGTAGAATGTTTAAAAAGGGCTATATGGTGTGTAGCTGGTTAGTATAAGATATGTAACCCCATATATGGTAAACATTGTGTATGTAATGACACATCATCTAGATCAA
This sequence comes from Viscum album, assembly GCA_963277665.1. Classification (NCBI taxonomy): domain Eukaryota; kingdom Viridiplantae; phylum Streptophyta; class Magnoliopsida; order Santalales; family Viscaceae; genus Viscum; species Viscum album. Next base: position 491,933,162 of record OY728120.1, read on the forward strand.
TATAAAGGGTCATTAAATTTAGTGTATTTAATATCAACCTAGAATTTGACATGACATAGACTACATAAATTGTACATGGAATACACATCCTGTGACATGTGTCAATTTACACCAAGTACACACTGTGTGATTTATATCATGTTGCACTTGTGAAAAATGAGTGTAATAATTCTCTATGTATTCAGTGGAAGAACAAAAAATGAAACTATTATTCATAGACTATGTACCATACAATTCTTTACAACTATATACACTCTCTTAAATAATGGTGTGCCCCTTGGTCATTCCCACCATAATGACTACAATGTTTGACCAAGTAGAACGACATGTCATGTGGAGTAACATTCAATGTAGTATGTAGTAAATGATAAAGACAATGAGCAATTTATTGAATTTTAAGGAATGAGATTTAATATTAATTCATAAGTACACACCATGAATCCTTCAATGTACCCACCATGTTATTATATGTTTTTAAAATACATTTATTTAATTTATTTAATTTATTTAATTATAAAAATTAATGGGATTCCTAAAAAGTATTTAGGATGAAAAAAATGACAAAATTTAAGATAAAAAATAAATAATTATTTTATTAATTAATCAATTCATTATAATTTACGTTAAATAAAATTGTTGTAAATGAATTCAATAAATACCAAATATTAATGTTATTGCATATTGTGAATGATTATTAGCTTTTAATGACCTATGAACATTTTGGATTTATTTATTTAATTTAATTATTTATTTTAGGTTTTATTATGTGATAATTATAATTAAATTAAATATGAAGATGTGTGAATAATCTATTCCCCTATGATTATTTATGGGTTTATGTGTCTAAAGACAATTTTATGTAACCCTATCCCCTAGTTCTCATCATATGCCTATGAGTTCACATTACTAAAGGATGTATATACCATCGATAGGAGGTGATTTTAGAACTAAGATGAGATAGATCAAAATAAGGAGGTAAATAAGATAATGGGAATACTAGTACTCATTCCATGATAGGGCTTATGGAATTATTTCTCCTAGTGTCATGTTTGGTTTTTATCCACTTAAAAACCAATAAATAATTATATATTATGATCATTTAACATATGTATTCTATTTTATAGGTGAATGTTTATTTATATATTTATACAAAATATGATTTATTTAGATGAATAAACATGATCTTATTTTATAAATAAATTATAATTAATTAATAAATAAAATAACATAAAAAGTTTAAATGTATTTTAATGGGTATAATTGATTATGTTTGTAAGATCTATATAATGTAACTAAAAAAGTCATATTATAAGATATCATATAAATGTTGAATTAATATGTGAGAATTATTTTATAATACATGGCCAAACTTTACATAATCATAAAATAAAATTAACATCCATGTAAAAAATAACATAAAGAGTATTACAAATAAATATAAAAAATCTTTGAAATTAAATATCATGTCACGAAATGACATTCCATTAGTTTATTTAGAATAAAACCATATATTAATATTCTGGCCTGGGCCACATCCCTAACCATTAAATTTTTGGGAAACATTAATGAATACATTGGTTTGAAATAAACAATATATTACCCAGCAAGTTTTTTATATAAATACATGGTCTGACTTGGAGGAATGTTGTGAGATAATTCATGTATAGAATTTTAGGAATGAGGATTCCCCTTAATAAATCAAGGAGATATGATTTATTGAAATATATAAGAATAAATCCCACCTAAATAACTTCATGTAATTTGATATGGCCACTATTTGGAATATGAGAGAAAAATAAAAAACCTTCCCATTATAATATCTGAGTGGCTAGATATTATAAAACCAACAGCGAGGTCTTTTTCTATTTGATAAAATTAGAGGATATTTAATTATATTATTAATTATTTCATAATTATAAATTACAATAATGTACATAAATTCGATGCTATTTTTAGATAATTGAAATAAACTCTACCCTATTATATAATTCATTTTGGGAGAAAGTGAATATTATAATTGATACAAACTCATTGGAATGGTGCACGTTTTGGTGTAATGTGCTATACTAGAAAAGGATGCTATATATAGAAGATTCCAATGTTCTTATTGATCCTTTTGAGAAGGTATGTGAGGATGATAAAAATTTTGGTGGAAACATATGAATGATTTATTAATATAAAATCCATAATGTTATAATCAATGGCTAGTGAGCTTCAATTCATCCTAAAGATATGTATTCCTAATCTATATTATCCCATATCTGTGATAGATTTCAAGTAAATGAAATATAAGAGTGTTATGAAATCTCCAAGGACCTCTTTACATTCATTATAGGAAGAGTCCCTAGTAGAACTCATGTAGTCAGGATAGTTTGTTTCATTAAGTATATGAAAACTCTAGGACACAAACATTGTAGTGAGTTGTTAATAGAATTCATACACTCCACACTTCATTCATGATTATCTTTCTTAATTATAAATATTAACATGATTAATATAGATATTTCACTATTGTATATTTTATGGTTTATTTTCGAATTGGGTGAATACATTAAGATGAATAATCCATCTATCCCTATTAGGAAAAATGGAAAGGAAAGGGAAAATGGTATATAAATGGTTTTAAGATGAATGAACTTTTGAAATGACCATAAATGAATAAAAATGTCTTGAGGGAGGATAAAAAAGGATGTTATATGCTTTTATTGTGGTATAATGGACCCTAGAAGAATAATAATACCTCAATAAGGAATATTGATGATGATTCAAATGTGTTATTTATACAATTTTGTATTTATATTTCTATGAATTGGGTAATATATTAAACTTATGGTTCTTAAAATATAATCTAAATACCCAATCCATGTTTATTCAAAATGATTAAAAAAGATGTGGTTGATATTTGAGATACTAATGGATAATGTTTTAAGACACAATATATAAAGAAAAACATCTCATATTGTCTACTATAAAGGTATTTTAATTATAAAACTATCAATATATACCTAGTTCATCCAAGAATGAAATTTTTTATGTATAGTTTAGACATCAATGGTTCTATTTTCACTTTTCAAAATAAATGATGGAACTTTTATTAATATAGAATATGTTATTGTATTTCACCTCTGAATAATGGTGTTTATATACTAGAATAAAAAAAATAAATTTTCAACAATTGATAATTAATCATATTCAGAAGTCTTATATTTCACCTAATTGTGAACCATTGACAAGGTCAGGTAAACCAAAAGGGTTTGATAAATTATATCTAAATGGGTATATATTATTTCGAATTGAAAAATATATATATATCTTACTCAAATTTATGTGTAAAATTACCAAATCATTTTCTGGTATTAAATTTTATACTTGGATAAATATTTATGAATTTGTTCACATTGTTGTCTGTGGAACGTATAAATATAATAGATCAGTGGATACTAATAAATAATTACTTTTATTGAATTTTTTCATAGATATAATAATATCTACAAATTTTGGTATAAGTCTGATTCCATTGAGAAATTTATGGAATGTAATAATTAAGTAGAGAATTAAATTGTTAAGAAGATAATGAAAAATAAAAAAGATAAAAAAGTGGAATATATTAAAACACATTTCATTAGTTATCTAAATGGGTTTTAGTTATTATCTAAAATCACTCCAACTTATACAAAATAGTGGAATTGTGCCAAGGAAATGGGAATAACACCTTATTAGACATAGAGATATCAATTATGAGTCATCAAAATATTCAAATTACATTTTGAGGATATTAATTTAAATATGTGGAATAAATATTAAAATTAATTCACACTGAAGAATATTGTGTAATACCAAATTATTTACTTTATTGGATGAAATCAATTTTTCTTATGTATTTGGGTGGGGAAGTGAATAGTTTTTATGTTAAATTCTAGAATTAAAATTTTATCTCCTGGTATAAAGTGAATCTTTATAAGATATCATAAAGTTTCCATATATATTCTATATATGACCACTTAAGTATAAAATTATCCATCGAAATAAAAGTCATTTTTCTTGAAATGGAGCACATCTCTAAAATAGGTAAGGGGGGAAATATAAACATTAAATACTTCATGGATAAATATACAGAGGAGTTAGCACATTGAAAAATTTTATTTTATGTTATGGAAGACGTTTTTCTAGTGACACAAGTGTTTACAGGATAATTAGAGAAGTTAAAGAACTAGATAGTTGGTTTTCATAACACTGAATAATGTAAAATATTATTAGTTGATAATAATGTACCATAGTCCAATAATGAAGTAGTAAAAATATCAAAAGATACAAATGGGGATGTATATTTTAATTTGTTTTTTTATATTATATGCTAAAATATGGTTTGGGTGTCTATATATCAATCAGTAATTGGAAACCCCGTTGGGTGTAAATGGGTTTTCAATATGTAGAAAAACATGGGTGGAAAACTATGTATATATAACTATTTATTGGATTATTAAGGATAGAAGAAACATTATGTAATATATTGTGATATAACAAATTCCCTAGTTGTTTGGATAAAATCAATTTGAACTATACTTGCAGTAGTGGTATTACATGATTATGAAATTTATAATTTCTTTCAAAAATATTTTACATTATGGAATTCACAGTTATATTTCTATTTGGATAAACATGATTGGGCTGTGATTTGAAAGGACCATAAAGAGTTATGAATGTATTAAATCCTAATTTATATGTTGAAGTAATCATCAATTTCATGTAAAATTCCTTTTTATTAACCCACAATAGGGATTGGTTTTTATGAATCAATGTAGACCTATTTTCATAAAGGATTTAGTGATGGTGTTATTATTTTTATTGTGATATATTTTGATCATGTTTTTATAATGGTAAATTATATACAAATACTAAAACTAGTTAAGACAAAGTTTAATAATTACCTCTTCCTAAAATTCGTAGGTGATGTAGCTTGTATATTAGGAATTTAGATCAAATGAAATATATTTTATATTATTCTAGGTCTAAGTCTATATATATAAATATTAATGTATTGAAAATATATAAAAATGAATTATCTAATAGAGGATTGTTACCTCTATTACATGATATAAATATTACAAATAAATTTCTTTCTCGAATAAGAAAATATAAATAAAGGATTTGTACAATCCCTTTATACGCCAGTGTTATATCTATCAAATATTCCATTAAATGTAACATGTTTTATGTTTCCTATGAATGATCCTATGTCTATATAGGATGATAATTTTTCTATTGGAAGTTTAATTTTGTATAGTTTGACGGGTCATATTTTGAATTGGGATTTGTAGTGGGATTATGAATGTCTCAAAAAAAAGATGTATTTTGTATGTGATATGGTTGTTAGATGATGACTTGGATATATGTTAGGACCTCATAAATTGGCACGACAAGCTTGGCTATAGTCTAAAACCACCAGTTAGCTTGTGTCCCTGTACCAACTATATGGTGGAAATAAAATTGAGAGAAATACTTTTCCCTCCTTAATCATATATGTAGGACAACCCCATTATACTAATTATTTTATGTGCATGTATAAGATATTTCTTCCCCACTATCTATCTTATTTACCTTGATTAGGGGATGATTTTTATTGTCTCCTTCCACTATTTTAGTGTATTTCTTGAACATTTAAGATCATCATTAAATAACTCCTCTGACTATTCAAATGTCTTCTCCCTTGGATAGTGTTTAAAATTTGATTCTATCATATCATAATGGAATATATTGGCTGGGATGTGATTTTTATATATGTAATGACCCAATATTTTTTTTGAAACATCCTTTCTTACAAATATTTCATAATCGCATTAAATCGCAATATAATTAACTACTAAGTGCTATGTGACCCTTAAAACATAAATTGTCACTTCTGTGATGTGAATTTCAAAAACCCGATATACACAGTTGTGATCAATAAGTTATTTCGGGTCTAATAAGAAAAACATAATTTTTGGTGAATACTAACCTACCCTTATGAATAGTGACATACCTTTATAACAGTGATACACACTAATGAATAGTAAACTTACCTATGATAGTGTATAAAAAATATTGAAGTCTGAGTACGATATACCTATACTTTAAAACGAGTAAACAAATGTTTTAAAACTGTTATTTTTTGAATAGATTATGATTTATTTAAATATCATATTAATAATATTTGGAAAATTAGTTTTTAAAAATGGACTACATTTTTGGATTCTAAACATAGAAATATTGATTGAGTGAATTTTTTGGATTTTTTCTGAAAAATGTGAATTTTTTTTGAATAGTGACATACCATAATTTGAAAAATTAAGATTAATACAGTAATTATAGAGTCATGTGTGATGTTCTACTGATCTAAGAGCACTTGGTTTGGGATCACATGATTAAATTACTACTCATGGGCATAGAATACTCACTATTCCTTGTCTTGAGGAGATATGATAAATTAATGAATTTTATATTAAGAAATCCCCTCTCTCCACCACCATAAAACCCCCCTCTCATCCCCCCTTCCATTCATTCCTCACAAGCCTTGGTACTTTTCCAAATTATGTCCAAATACCCTTCCAACCTCCTCTCCCACGTCCATAAAGCCTTGGTCTCATAAAAAGACCAAAACCTCTCCCTTATGGAGGTTCTCAAGGATGTTTGGTTCAAGAGGTAATTTCCCGTTTTCAATTCATTGTCTTTCCATTCAACTTCATTTGTTTTCTTTTTTCTATTACCAATCCTTATCCAAATTTTTTGATGACCCCAGTACCTTATATGTACTGTAATTTTGTCATTATAGTGGAATAACGTATCATCATCTCCCCCTTTTACCCTCTATTATACTAGTAGCAAGAACACCATATAAGAAGTGTCAATTTTCCACATTCGAGGATGATGGGCTTTCAATTTCTATTATCATTCTCAATTCTGGTAATGAAACCATTATTTTTATGGTTTAACCTTATTATTATGTATATAATATAACCTATTTAAGATTCTACAATCCATTTTTACAAATGTTACTATGTTATAATGAAAAATGAGTTCATTGTAATCAAAACCCACAAATTAAAAGAAACAATTATCATTGAGGTTCTATATACTAATTCATCCAATTTCCATTTAAAAAAGTTATATAAATGAACAATAACACCTATTTATGTTCATATATAATATATAATTTCATTTCGTGATATTTACATCTATTCCAGATACTTAAAAACAAGTGAACCAAATATGAAAATAAATAAAATGAAAACTCTGGAACAACGGAATTCAATACAATAACTAATCAATAAAGACTTAAATGAACTAACCAGAATTATGATAAAATAAATTCATGTCTAATAGGTTCTTAAATAAGTTATTATTAATTATAATTTAATATTCCAAGATCTTATGTTCGAGAGAAGAACACATTCAGAGTTAAGGTAATTGTTTTTCCACCAGAACAACCATTTTCATTCATGCTACTTTCATTGTATAATTACCTCCATGAAATTATTATGTATTGTTATGTACACTTCATATATTCTGTGGGAGGATTATATATATGTTTACAAACCAGAACCCTTCCTTATTTTATGGATAGATACATGTTCTAAAAAAAACATTCATAATTGTCTCCAAAATACAAGTCCGATTCAAGGAAATTTCACAAATTCTTACCTATTTTCAAGAGAACTCTATAATATGTTTTTGGTAAAACATTATTTTTATAAAATCACTCATTTTATTATGAAAATACTATATTACTTCACTTTTGGTTTTATAAAAATATTTTTCCAAAATAACTCTTCTTTTCAAAATAAAAGTGTATTTATCTCAATATTTCTTAATGATTTTATAAGATTAATTGCGATTTATTCTGCACACTTGTTGATTCTTATGTATTATTGGGATTAATAATTTATGAATTCATCTACCATATTTGATTTAATTGTTTATGAATAACTCTATTGTGGTTGATCTATCCCAAAACCATTCACCATATTACCCGGGATGGTTAGTGTTTTATGTTTAATGATTGGGGAAAGTTCGTTACATTTCATATGATAGTTACAATATGAATGTATATGTTGTTTCTGTTTATCCCCACACATATGATGAATGAATTGGACTTATTATGTGATTGTGGGGGCCTGCTATTTCCCCTCGATGCATCAGTTTTGTGTCATGAGACAAATAGACGTGGAATTGGCCAAGGCCTTTCCCAATGTGTTATGTGGGTTTTGGATGAGGCCTTAATCATTAGATGTCTTTGACGAGGCCTTGAAAAAATGTTTCAGAATTTCTGACATATACACATCTATCATTATGATTCTAGTATTTCAATTTCATGTGGTTATTCGACTAGTAAAATACCAAGGATTACATTTTATTATGGAATTATTTACTCAGCTCATATTTTTTCCATAATATATTCATGTTCATTTTTAAAGGCATGTGATTTAAATTATTCACCACGACTTATGTTTATGCTTTCATCCACTGTATTTCATAGTCTTACTGAGCGTTTAATCTCATCCCTTTGTTTTGTTTCATTTTTCATAGGACATGAAGAAGTAAATTATTAATGACTTGCAAGCATAGTCTAGGAGACGTCATGTTGCTAGTGGAATAATTTAGTGTCTCTTTTCCATTCCATATGTAATGTAGAAATTATGTATGTATCTTCTTTCCAATTATAGTAATCTACTTGGTCCTTCGGGATTCTTATTCCATGTGTGTATGCCAATGTAATCATGTAAGGCACTGGCTCTAGGCAACTGGGGTCGGGTCCTTATAGTTGGTATCAGAGGAAGTTTAGTAGAATACATGGAATCTATATTCAAAAAATGAATAATTAAGGAAAAGTCCCTAAGTTAGTCATTGAGGATATACATACAATAACGTCCTGGTATTTTGGTAAGGAATAGATTATGTGGATCTATCTAACAATACATCCCTGTCTGGATATGAGCAGGTAGAAGCGGCTCTGGCACAGGTGTATCTAGGGGTAAAATCTGAAAACACCACTTCAAGCTAGACTTGAACGAGAACTGGTGCACGAAAATGGGCCTTGCTGCACTCTTGGTTACTACACTCCCATGGGATATGATTAGGATAATTCACATTTTCATTACAAGCCATTATGAAGGATATAAATGTAAAATTTTCCTCAAAGAAACTGTTTTTGTGGTTATGGGATTAGCTATGCCTAGGATTTCAATTTTTCAATATATTTTGTTTTGTTAAGATTATTTATTTTGATTCGTAACCTAATTAAGTGTATTCCATTATTTAGAAATGGCACCTAGTGGATGGAATGTAAACCGCACGAATACACGTGTCCCCGGTAGGGATTTTCTCCCGATGCAAGAAAATGATTTTGGCTCTGGTGCTGTGGTGGGTGCTGAGAAACTTATAACTATACTGGGACAAATTACTCAGGTTATGAATAATAACCTTACCCGTATGGAGCATCCGAATCCACCACATAGAGGATCAATGTTAGATCGCTTTATATGACAACAACCTCCATCATTCGATGATACTACAAACCCTTTTGTAGAATTGTAGTGGATATGTTCCATTGAGAAGAGATTTCTCGCCTCGGGATGTAATGAAAGAGAGAAGGTTGTTATGGTAGTCAATCGTCTATTGAGAGATGTGGATCAAAAGTGGTCATTAATCGCAAACACGAAGAAGGAGGAATAAATAAAGGATATGGAGTGTAGAGACTTTAGAAAAATCTTCCTGGAGAAATATGTTCCTCGTCCACAAAGAGCTTATATGGAGAGGTAATTCTTGAATCTGAGGTAGAAGGAAGATGAGAATACTTCAAAGTTTGAAGATAACTTCACATGTTTAGAAAGACATGCTGTGGACTTCATATGAAATACAAGGAGAAAAATTGATTGATTATTTGATTGCCTAAATCCATTCCTCCAGCAGGAACTGGTCTCTGAATGGTTTTCATCATATGAGGATATAGTTTCATGTGCTATCAAGATAGAAATAGAATTCTCTAACACTTCTGACATTAAGGGAATGCATGAAAGGAAGAGGGATGCTGAAAACCCTGGGAATGGAAATAAGGAAATAGGGAAGAATGGAAGATTTGAATTTCCACCATGAGACAATTTTTGAAGGAAACACCCTAGTGCATTATTAAAATCAAAATAAGTAGGCTACAAATGTGGTCAGAAAGGCCATCCTGATGGTGATTTTAAAGGGAAGAAGGAATCTAATGATTTTCAATGCTATAATTTTCGGGAGATGGGACACTATGTTAATGATTGTATAAAGTGTCAATGAAATATGAAACAGAAAAGGCCAAGGGATCAGGGAAAATCTTATGCAATCACAACTACTGATATTAAAGTTCTTAATGATGTGGGGGCATGTACTTTAATAGTTTCCCCAAATTTATCCAATAATTTATTTGATTCTGGATCACCGCATTTATTTATATCTTCTTAGTTTTCCAAGAAAATTAGATATGAACAATTGAATTTAATAAAGGAGTTATCATCCAAAACTCCTAGTGGATGTATCATTACAACATAGGCATATCGATTAGTCCCCCTCGAGACACATAAAAGTGCTTTGGTTTCTTACATTATCATCATACCAATGGTTGAATATGATATAATTCTTTGTATAGATTTTCTATCAATTTATGATGCGAAGATCTATTGCAAGAAGAAGAAAGTTACAATCTATGAGAATGGTGTAGAATCCCTAATCTATAGAGTAGAAACCACTCCATTTGATTCTCATATAGATCCACCCATAATAGCTCAACTAAATTCATTTAATGGGGAGTAAGAGAATGAAATAAATATGGGTGAGGAAAAGAGTGTTCAAATATAATATGTACCTATCGTGCAAGAATATATTGATGTCTTTCCAAAGGATTTACCTCGACATCCTCAAGAGCAAGAAATTAAGTTTTCTATTGACTTAATTCCTTATTCAAGGACCATATATAAGACCCCTTATAGAATGGACACTATGGAGTTAGTGGAACTAAAGAATAAAATATAGTAATTGAGTAATAATGTATTTATTCAACCTATTGTTTCTTCATGGGGAGCCCCTGTCCTCTTTGTCAGGAAGAAAGATGGTTCCATGAGGCTGTACATTGATTATAGGGAAATAAATGCTATTAAAATAAAGAATATGTATCCTCTTCAATGAATTGATGATTTATTTGATCAACATCATGGAGCCTAATATTTTTTAGGATTGATCTACGATCTTGGTATATTCAGTTTCATGTGAGGAAAGAAGACATTCCAAAAACAACATTTTGAACCAGGTACGGGCATTATGAGTTTACAGTAATGCCTTTTGGAATGACAAATGCACCATCTGTTTTCATTGATCTCATGAACATAGTCCTCAAGGAATATCATTATGACTTTGTATTGGTTTTTATTGATGATATCCTGGTATAATATAAAATCCATGAAGATCATGAAAATCAATTGCGCACTATTCTGAAAACCCTAAGAAGAAATAAATTATATCGGAATTTTAGCAAGTGTGATTTCTGGATCCAATCAGTTTCCTTTATGGGACACATTCTATTTAAGGATGTAATATCTATAGATCCTACCAAGACAAAGGATGTGGATGAATTTCCTACTCCAATGAACGTAACTGAGGTACATAGTTTTATTGGTTTAGAAGGTTATTATCGGCATTTCATTCAGATATTTTCCCATTTAGCCAACCCAATGACCAAGCTTACACAAAAATGAGTTAAGTTCGTATGGAAAAAAAATGTGAAGAATTTTTTGAAGAATTGAAAAGGAGGTTAGTGAATTCTACAATCCTAACCCTACAATCGGGGAATGATGGGTTTGTGATCTACAGAGATGCATCAAAGAAAGGACTTGGTTGTGTCCTTATGTAGAATGATCGAGTGGTTGTCTATGCATCTAGGAAGCTAAAAATTCATGAACAAAACTATACAACTCATGATCTTGAGTTAGCAGTGGTAATCTTTGCTCTGATGATTTGGAGACATTTCCACTATGGATAAAAATGTGATATATATAAAGATTATAACAGTTTGAAATATATATTATCATAGAAAGAAATAAACACGAGACAATGAAGATGGATTGAGCTACTCATATATTATGATTTCACAATACACTACCACCCGAGGAAGGCAAATAAGGTGGAATACAATTTGTGTTTAAAGGACCATGGAATTCTGAACAAGATGAGAGTTGAAAGGGATTCTATGTTCATGGATCTAGTAAAGATGGATATGTGAATTATCAAGGAAGGAAGAACATCAAAACTTTTTCAAATGGTTGCCCAAACTTCTTTACTAGAGATAATAAATGGTTCTCAGGATAATTATGAGGAGTTTCAAAAAAAATTAAAGCTATCAGTGATGCGAAGTTGACTGAATTCGCTAATGAAGATGGCATTTTGAAATTCTGGAAGAGGCTTTGAGTTCTCACTTTTCCAAAGCTAAAGAGAGAAATGTTGGATGATCCTCATAACTCTAATTTCTCTATACATCCTGGTAGCACAATGATATAACAACATATCTGAGAAAACTTTTGGTTGGACAATATAAAAAGGGAGATTGCTGAATATATATCAAAGTGCCAAATATGTCAACAAGTGAAGGTTGAGAGGCAAAAGTATAAGGGGATGATGAAATAACTACCCGTACTAGCATGAAATTTGGATAATAGTAGCATGATTTTTTCACTATACTTCTAAATACATCCGAAGGAAACAATGCTATATGGGTCATTGTGGATTGTCTTAAAAAGATAGCCCAATTTATCGCAATTCGAGAGGACTTCTCATTGGATCAGCATCCAAAAATTTACATCAAAGAAGAGGTAAGGCTACATGGAGTACCACTGTCTATTGTATCTGACCGTGATCCTAGATTCACCTCAATGTTCTTGAAAAGTCTCGAACATTCTTTAAGCACTGAACTGATCTTTAGTACGGCCTATCATCCTCAAACTGCTGGCCAATCAGAGTGGACTATTCACACACTGGAAGACATGTTGAGAGCATGTTCTATGGAATTCAAAAGAGGATGGGACCAACATCTTCCACAGGTTGAATTATCCTATAAAAACAGTTTCCACTCGAGCATCTAAATGGCATCATATGAATACCTCTATGGGAAGAGGTGTAGAACACCGGCATGTTGGGATGAAGCCGGCGGGCGAAATATTCTAGGACCTGAATTGGTTGAAGAAATGGATGAGAAGGTGAAAACCATTCAGCATGATATCAGGGAATCCCAAAGTCAGCATAAGAGTTATGCAGATAACCGTCAACGAGACCTCAAGCTCAAAGTTAGAGATCTGGTATTTCAACGCATATCTCCATGGAAGAAGGTCATGTGGTTTGGGAAGAATGGAAAGCTGTGTCCCAGGATTATTGGCCCCTTTTAGATCCTTGATCGAGTCTGAGCTATGGCCTATATTTTGGCACTTCCACCAACCTTGTCGAAATATGGTGAAAAAATATAACACAAAACACAACCACCTCCTTTTCTCAATACCTTGGGGAAATAATGCCACTACCAATAAAACTCTTCCAAAGGTGCAGTTCTTACTCCACATTGTAAGGATTGATTGTCCATTTTCGCTTTCTATATAAAATTGGTGCTACATAAAAATCCATCCTCATCCTCATGAGCCTATGGTACAATAGGTAAAAAATGATGGGGCTTCCTTCCTCCATCTAGCTTCTGTGGTGTCAGTGTGTTGAAGGCACTCCCCCTTCAATATACAGGGTCATATAATTATTTTAAAATGGAATTATCAAGATCACCCAAGGATACATTGATGATCCAGGGAGGTTGTGATCCTTTTTGGTGAAATATAACTCAATATCAAGATTTTAATGTGTCATCGTTAGTGATTTCTTATTATTACAAGTGGAAATAGGTAAAGATGAGGTCATAAAATGGAAGTGAGTGGTGGATGGTACTGTCTAAGTGGGGGGGGGGGGGTGGCATTCATCTTGTAAGGAAAAAATATGTTTCGTTACATGGTGATAAATATCTACATATTTCTCTTCCAACATCTAAATTATGAAGGATAAGAACTCATATTTATAACAATTTGTTGCTTTTGTTATAAAAAAATATTATGTTGTTGATTTGATCTTGCATACACAATCACATTCAAAGATGGGTCTGTGATAACACACTTGGGCCCATGTGGGCCTTGGCCCACATGAAGCTCAGTAGGATCCACCCCTAATGGATCTCTCTTATCCGTCCATTTGGTAGGCTCTCCCTTAACACTTCATTGACTGGTTGGCCATTCTCAGTATTTTTATATGGCATACAATCCTTTAGTTTGAGGGCCATGCCAATTGGAAAAAAAATTTCACCTATAAAAACACTAATTTGTTTTATAAAATTCCATAAAAATATTCTCCGAAAAATAAATTTCACAGAATAAATTTCAATTTATTTTAATCCTAATTTATTTGTACATTTTTAATTTACCCTTTTTTAAATTAAAAATTACATTACATGGAAAAATTAAGTAAAAAGCATTTAATCTCTATTCATTTTTTCAATTATAAATTAATATATGTGTGCATCAGATACTACTACACTTAAATTATCCTTTTTCTCAAGCATTAAACATCAACATTGATTTTATATGGGATCCAATGTTATCAATATTTGTTTTGTCAAATCAATAAAATAATATAGTTCTCAACAATAATCCCAATATTCAATTTCTCCATACAATCTCAATTTAACTTCTCATTTTTCAAAGAAATAATCAATCCAATATTTTTACTTTATCCCTATAGTAAATGGTGGAACTTGTTAGATAAATTCATTAAATCTTATTATTTCATTATTATTAAATATTCTATGTCATGATGTTCATTAGTTTTGAATATTCTCACTCGTAAATCATGATAAAAAATTAAATTTCATTTATTCATAATCCATGATTACATGATACATTTCCATAGGATTAGAGAGGAACTAATTTTTACCATTTGAAAAGATAAAATGTACATGATATCATGATGGAATTTCAATAAATTTTATAATAATCCTAATGTTTAATATTGGTAGGAATTGACGTGACAAATCAGAAAGGCTAAAAGAGTACAGTTAATCGAATGTATAAAAAATGATATCTAAAAGTAAATTATCAATTGAATTATCCATTTAAAATTATAAGACCTACATCATACGATTAAAGTGAGGTTAGAATCAATGAAAAAATTTCAATAAATTCTCTTTCCTAAATTTTATCTATTTTTTTGTAAAACATGTATTTCATAATTTTTCACTTTTTTAAAAATGTATGCTTTGGAAAAATGTCAAATCGACTATTAAACCACATATGATAAAATCATAGGCATAGATTAGTGATTTTGAAGTTTCCCACTTAAAAGCGCATCCTTTATTTTTTTCAAGATGGGAAATTAATAAATATTCACGATAAGAGTCGTAAAACATTCCCAATACCCAAAGAAGAAACCTATACTTTTCTATTACAATTTTTTATGCATTTCACCTTCAATTACCTTACTGTAAAACATAGACATACTAATATCATAAAAAATACCAAGAGTAGTGTAATAATGGTTATAAATCTCTTGAAATGTGACACAATTATATTAAGTTCATTCTCGGTCTCTATGGATAAAAATTATTACATATATAAGTTTGTATCAAATAAAGTTGTTATCATTAAAAATACCTCAATAAATTTTTTCATCATAGTAATAACTTCGAAAAGTTCCTATATTTTTTTAGAAGGTCTCATGCCCCATGATTTATTAGAAAATATAATCAAGATATAATAGATTTTAATTAGTCTATAAATTCTATCAGTAATTGAAAATTTAATTTTTTAAAATCAGTCCTGAAATAACTGTTAATATAAAAATAATTCACACAAATTTATGAAATTCGATATATGAAAAATTATATGGAAATTTTATTTACATAAATCAATCAATTATATCAAATCATGATTCATCATTTTAATATCCATTATTTACTCTAATAATTTAATTCATCACTTTACTCATTCAATATCATAATAAATTTTATATAAAAAATGAAACCATTTGGTTTTTAAGAAACTAATGTCTCCTATGAAAGGAAAATAAATAAAAAAATTAATCTATGTGAATGAAAATTTTAGTTTAATATAGTTTCTGAAATTTATATATATAACATAATTTTTTAAAAAATATATGGTAGTATAAATGATAATTAATATACGAATAAAATAAATTTTATTTTTTCACATTAGACCTATATTAAGTGTGGTTATTTGGGTGCAGCCTTGTACCATCCTGGACTTAAAAAGAAATCATTTCAAAAATAAAATCCATAACAATGTAAGATAAGAAATATATTTTTAGACTCTATCATAAACTAAATCCTTAGAATAAAATTGAAGGTTCCTAAAAATTAGGTAAAAGGATAGGTCTTGATTTAATCCCCCAGTGGGCCCTATCTTTTTACCACCCCATGAAGGGTAATACCATATGTAATATATAATTCATCGATGGGTAATGAATCAATGTTTTGGCCCACAAAATGAAGAATTTCATAGCTTCCTCTACTCATTTTTAGTAAGGTTTCTATTTGTAGTGTACACCAAAGTCACCCCTTCTCAATATGGTATAGCTTGAATTATGGGGGTAGGATGATATATGGATCAAACACTATTTTTGTAGTTACTTTTGAAACATTATATTTATTATTTAGTGAATTTTCAATGTCGAAAATAATAATTGAAAAATTAATGGGAATTAAAGAAATCAATTTTCATTTCATAGAATTTATGGAATAAAAATGTAAATTATATATATCCCTTATAATGTGTGAATATTATGTCATGATTTCCACTGGAATGGACACTTGAATTTATTTAATTATTTTCTCAAATTGATGTTCAATAAGTTCTAGAATCTATATGTTCTCCTCAATAAGTGAATTTTTGTGTTCCTAATCATCATCCATGAAAAATATAAGTGTTTTAAGAATCTAAAACTTAAAATATTTGGTGTTAATACACAATTAATATTGAGTAAAATTAGATCAAAGAGATTTCAAGATAAGTTCAAATACATGACTTGGCTCAGTTTCAATGACTTATTAAGTGGTAAGTTCCAATTGTATGTTGATCTCATTGGAGAGAGGTGGTAGTTAGGCTCAACCATATTTTCTCAAAACTCCAATAAATGGGGTTTTTAAACTTATTCCAATTATTGAGACAAGTATAGCGGTATTAGAACTTTTAATCAGAATCCTGGGAGATCATGTTTCTTCTATTAATTTTCTGAATAACTAAAAAATTGATTATGTTCTTACTGATATCTCATAGTCACATCAGCACATGTTTTTTAATAATAATTTTCTAGTATATCATGGTATGATTGGATCTAATCTTTTAGATGTTTGGTTTGTGGATTTTTTCCATGTGTATCCTCAATATTATGGATCTCTTTAATGAAATTGGGAAGAAATAATGGTTCCTCTATAATGACTTCTACTCTTCGATAATTAGTCAGTACTTCATGGATAATTTCCATAAATTACTAATGTGATATTAATGTCTACAAACCATTTGAAATCTATTTTACCAAATAAGTGTCTGATTTATCCCTAATTGAAAAGTTTTCCTCATCCTAGTGTACCACATTCTCTTGATCCTGAACCTATGAGAAATTGTGGAACTAATTAAAGAAATAATCATGTTAAAAATTTATTTTAATTGAATTTTTGGTTTTATTATTATGATTTTAATAAATACATGAAAATATTTATGATGTGAAATAATTGAAAAAGGAAAAAACTGATATAATCCATAATGAAAATTCCAATTTTTGTCACACACCTAATGGGGGGGGTGTAAAGAAAAATTATTTATAATTTAATAGTGAAGTAAAATTATTGAATGGGGTTGTTTCAGATGAGTACATTAATATTTTATACAATTACCTATACCGATTCAACTAGAAGAACTTATTTTTTGGGTTTTTACTTTTTTTATAATATTGGAACTTCTAAAATAACTTGAAATGAAAATTGATTGGGGATTATAGAATAAAGAACATATCCTTATGGGTTTTTTTGAGTTTCTTCATTACTTATATTTTATGGATTTAAACTAATTTTGATAGTTCAGTTTTGAAATATCATTCTTAAACTACTATTCGTATTTTTTTTTGTAAAATCGTGATTTCGGATGAGAAAATATTTTGCAAAAAAAATATAACAATTATTATTATAAAGGTTGATGACACACCTCAATTCAGATTTCGGTATCTTATAGGACTAGACGACAGCATGTGAAATTTCATTGCTTAAACTGCTCGAATCCATTTAGTACAAACGTTGTGTTTATTAAAAGGATGGGAAATGTTTCAAACAAAAGAATATATATGGTTTCAAGGTCCATGTTTTGGTGGAAAATCTCCACACCTCTATAATTCAATATCACCCCCACTAAAATAAATTAAACATTGAAGATGAAGTAAACAATTCAGTGAATAACAATCCTCCTTTGATTAAAATCCATATTATTGACAGTTATTACAAAGAGAAAGTGTTCATTGTATAAAGGAGAATGTGATGAATAGAAGAAAAATAGAGAGAGATAACGAAAGATAATAAAAAAATGGGTGGAAAACATGGGATAATAAAATAATTAGAAATATAAGGATGTTTCAAGATTAAAATAACTTAAAAATATAATATTAGAATAAAAATTAGAAAACAGATCACCATCATTCTGATCCTCCACTCATCTGCTTCAATGGAAATGATCCCCCTCAATATATTGTGGTAAGATACACTTATATCTCATGCATTTAAAAATTATGTATTCTTTTCCTCATATAAACATTTGAATATAGTTTTTTATTCTCAATGTGTTTGAATATATAAAGAGTGGTTTCTAAATTTCTAGAGAAGTCTCTCACTATGGTTTTCCCTAATAAAATGCAATATATAATAAACCTATTTTCATGGATATAATTGGGATTATATTTAAAACATTCCTCCATGAACACAACACAAATTTTATTTTATTCTCAACATATTGCCTTTGGTTATTTGGGAATTCTTTTTGAGAATTAAAATATTCCATTCATATAAAATTATACAAGTTATATTTCATTATAAAAATGTTTCTACCAATTATATAATCTCTATGTGTAACTCCTCTAATACAGTGAAACATTATTATTCATTTTCAGGTTACAATTTAGTGTTATCATATGCATAACAATATCCTTTTTTGAATTCCTCTGTGAAATCATTCTGATATTGAAATAACACATTCCATGACATAGGCTTTCCTCTTCGGTGAAATTTTTTGTCAGCCATATTCACTTATAGATTAGTAGGGGTGAAATGGAGCAAATCATCCATATCTTCATGATCCTATGAAAATGAGGGTCTGTAATAGTGCAGTGGGTCTCATTTCTCTATATAGTCATGGTAGTGGCTAGATGAAACCCTTTTCTACAAGAAGGGACATATAATTATTCTAAATTGTTTTCATAAATTTTTACAAGGGTCTATAAGATGAAACTTGGAGGACTTGTGCATATATGGTGGGACTCATCTCAGGATATATCATATTTAGCCCATGTACATTATTTTTACCGATGTGTAATGATGGTGGAAGGTGAAGACGAGGACAAAAAATGGTTGTGAGTGGTAGAGGGTCCATCCTATTATGGGGGGGGGGGTGTTCCAACCAAGAATGAGAGAGTTTTGTTAATTAGTAAATTTTAGAATGAAATTTCTCATCCTACATAGAAAATTATCCTGGATGGGAGCCTGTATTCATAACACACTATTTCAATTATTGGTTCATAATCTTACTGTGGAGATGGGCTCCAGTAACACCATGAGATTTTAAAAGAGGAAAATTATATTTCAGTGTTTAAATGTCCCAAAAATGAACATATATGAGAATGAAATCCTTGATAAATTAATATAAACTTAATTTTAAAAAAAATTAATCTTTATAAATCTTTTTGTACACAAAGCATTGATAATTTTCTGTTCAATAGTCTATTCAAAACGTAACACCAAGCTTAAATGACCCACTATATATATAAATGAATTTTTCCTAGCTATTAAATATTTGTGTATTAATAGTATTAAGTACATTATGATATATATAAATATTTACTACTAAATATAAATTATTAATAAATATTTATTAAAGAATCAATCGATTCTTAGTAAAGTAATTTTATTCTTCAAAAACATGTTTTCTTCAGAAATGTTTTTATTATGTTTCGTAAAAAAATATTATAAATAATTTTTTGAAATTTAGAAAAAAATAGTTGACAAAATATATTTATTTTTGAGTTCTGAATATGAAAAGTATCTTTAGGTGAAATTTATGTATTTTATTGAAAATTATTATTTTTCAGTGAAAAGTGAAATATATTAATTTCAAAACCCATTGGGTTCATGTACTATAGAAGTACGGTAGCATACTGTAGAAGTGGCAGCGGCACTGTAGCAGTGG
The DNA here is from genome assembly GCA_963277665.1 of Viscum album. Classification (NCBI taxonomy): domain Eukaryota; kingdom Viridiplantae; phylum Streptophyta; class Magnoliopsida; order Santalales; family Viscaceae; genus Viscum; species Viscum album. The sequence continues at coordinate 491,953,702 of OY728120.1, forward strand.
CATGCACTATAGTGGCGGCAGAGCACTGTAGTAGCGGTGAGTACTGGGCAGTACTGTAGCAGTGCAGGTACTTTAGCAGTAATATTAACAGAATGGGCTTTGGGAAAAAAAAAATGGGTCTACCGGCCATGTAATGGGCTAAATGCCCACTGGGCCTTCGGGATATATAATGGGTCTCCCTCTACCCAGTTAAAGAGGTATTTGGTCTGCTTTAATAATAAATGAGGCTTCTGCCCCAACATTAAAAAATAATCTAAATTATATTTTAATCAACATTATATTTTTTTGAATAAGTTTGTCTTTGGGTTTAGAAATTAGATTTTTCTCAATATAGATTTAAATTATTTAATGTTTATCTATTTTAAATAATTAAAATAAACCATAATGGGGTGTTATTTAAATTAAATGAATAGAATATGTATATATAAATATTAATATATATTATTAAATAGATTTTTTAGACATGGAGTTAATATAAAATCATCTTGTATTTGGAAAAAAAGACTTCTCTAAATCCGTATATTTCATTGCATTGGTGGGGTTTGTTTTAATTTTTTAAAAAATATTAAAAAATCTATTATAAAAAATAAGAATAATTTTTGAAAAAATTCTATAAAAATATAATGTTAGGCGATTTTTTAGAATTTTATGAAATGAATATTTTTTGATAAATTATAAAAAATAATTAATTTTAATTGAAAACTTCTTTGCCATTTAAATTAATTATAAATATAAATTATATTATTAATTGATTTTAATGTAATATTAGTTCAATTATATATATATATATATATTATTAAATTTTTTTTCCGTTTTTATCAATTTTAAATTGGAATTATAATTAAAAACATTAAAAACATTTGAACATTTTCTCTTTGAAAACCCACTTTGTCATCTTATCTATGAGATTAATTTTAATTTAATCTTTTCTAATAAAGTGAATTGACATTGGAAAAATTGATTAAATATTTGGTAACGAAGTAATATATATTATCTAGTAATTATGAATATTTTTTACTGAAATTAACAGTGAAAATAATAAAAATTAATTACTGTAGCAAAGGAAAAAAATGGATTTACAAAAGATTAAAATAAAATGATAAGGATAAAGAGGACATAAAACCAAGTCTAGAATATATTTTTTCCCCACACTTATATATTATAACTTAAATTATAAATCATTTTCAATTATTTTATACTTATGATATAATAACAATGTGGGTGGAGATCATTCTTTTAATAAATTACAAGTGTAACACTCACCTAACATATAAAATACCACCCACTCTACTACTTTCGTGACACCATTAAAACCTATTATTAAGTAATATAATATGATAAATATCTTCTATACTTCCATACTATATTTATATAATCATTTTTGGGTACAAATATTCAAAATCAATGCCTTTGGTGTAAACTTAATGCAGTTAATCGAAGAAGAAGTAACGTTCTTCAACGAGCGTTTTATTTATTTCTAATAAAACCCCATTAAATTGTTATTATACAATGATTATAAAATAATAAATTTACATACATATAATTAGATTTTATTATGTTAATATAATAACCAAATTCCAACTCCACTTCCTTATAATGTGTTAAAGAACACAATTTGTGTGTAAGGCAGACTACTACCACTCGATCCAATGTTATTAATTTTTGCATTACCACCTCCCACAACTGGCTATGATGATAGATATAGAAAACATATAGGATATTAATAACACAATTATTCATATATATTCATCATATCATATATATATTTTCAATGTTCCATTCTATAGGGGATATAATAACATCACTCATGTGTATGGAGGACCACCACCTCATGAAGCGAAATGATTATTTTTTACTAATGCAATACTGGGAAAAAAATAAATATAAAGTTAATATATATATATAATACATAAAATAAATTTTATATTACTGATATATTTATCATTCTGAAAATATAACACATATTTTTATTTTTACCATATCACTCACTGGAAGATAATAACGTAATTCATGTACGAGGGGACTACTGCCTTTATGAGGCGATGTGACTCTCTATTCATCACCACTCCCCATGGAATATATTCATAAGTATATTTAATGAAATAATATTTTATTTATTATTTTAATATTATTAAGGAAATATCAAGTACTACTTACTTCTTTTCTATAATGATCAATGAAAAATTGAAACATCACTCATGTGTACGTACAACCAATAGTCTCTTTAGTCGTAACATAATTAAATTTTTAGAACCAAATATAATAATTAGTCGTAAAAGTATTATTTATGTATAAATATTATAATTATTCCATGAATATTATTACGGTTGTGATAAAACTATATTACATGCACATAAATCAGATCCTTCATAACAAAGAACAAATGAGAAAACAGGAAATTAACCTTCAAAATAATAAAAATAATTAAATATTTTTAATTAATGGGTGATTATATAGTATAAAATAATAATATATGATATTATGAATATTAATTGGTTATTTAATTAGTTAATTTCAGGTTTAAAGACACTGAACATGAGATTAAAGAATATTACCCAAAATGAAGTGTTCAGTAAGGGTTTTCGTAAATCAATTTCTATTCATTGGGATAAAAATTTACATCAATGATTATGTCATGAAATGATAATGTGTGTAAAGAAATTTTATATTTTTCTATTGGGTTTACAAATTTTTTATTTGGACTTAAATTTGATACATATAATTTATATATTTATTAATTAGTGATTCAGTGATATGATATTTGTAAGGGATTGTAGACTCAATTATCCCTATTTGAGACTTATGTCATGTTATGCAGCTCTCTTCTTTTTTGAGGTATATATTCATCCATTTTGATAATTAATTTGATTAATTTATTTATCATAATGACACTTCATGTTTTATTTAATTTTATAATTTCATTGGTCTTATAATTCATTGTTACTAAAGTTGTAATAGTTTTAGGTTACAATCCAGTCATTTATCAGGGTTTTATATGATTATGTCTCTAAGGATGACACATTATAATTAAAATCTAATGGATTCTCATGATTTTACATATCCTATATCCATAAATAATATTTTCATGTAATAGTACAATTTTACCACTCCTTGTTTCTTAAGATAGTTGAGAAAACATTTTTAATAAAAATATATATTTCTTTCCCAATTTGGTCAAAAACCCAATTTTCTTACAAATCCTTGTTTTCAAAAAATGTTTTAAATTTTTTATCATTATTTAAATGAGTTATTAAATAATATATTTACCCATATTATAATTTGTTTCAATATTTCAAAGGAACATTCATGTCACTTTCCAAACATTTCTCATTTGGGAATTACCAAACATGTGAAGGGAATCAATATTTTATCATGTACAACATGAAAAATATTTTTGGTGGAATCAATTGTTTTGATAATCCCAAATCATATTTTTTTATAAACCCTAATCAGATTCTAGTAATCCCAAATATTTTTTTCATTTATGTTAGAGGCATGTCTTCATTATATGCTACGCATGTTTCATTAACGTTTTCTGTTCCTATAGAATAATATTAATATACTTTCAATTTCACTACTTGATTGTTTATGCTCACAATGCGTAATTCATCTAAGTACAGAGGTCACCGTTATAGAGGTTACCGTTACAAGGTTACAACTACAAGGTCACCGATATATGGTCACCTCTACATGGTCACCGCTATATAGTCACCGCTACAAGGTCACTGCTATATGGTCCCCACTATAAGGTCACCATTATACGGTCACCACTATATGGTTACCGCTATATGGTCACCACTACAAGGTCACCATTACAGGTTTACCATGACAAGGTCACCGTTACATGGATACTAGTGTGAGCACACTGTTAAAGGTTACAGTTGGAGATTGCCGATTTGCACCTATTGTTGAAGCCTGTCATTATGAAGGCTACCGTTCCCAGTCTACCGAAGCTTATTCTTCCATACATTGTCAATTTTTCAATATTATTCTAACAGTTATTTTTGATAAAATAAATGCTCTGACATTAATTAATGATAATTGTAAACGTTTGAGGAGACAATACCGTGGACAGTATAAGGTATGAGAAAGCATGAACGTGATCTACTCATTCACATTTTCGGACCACAAATATAAAATTGGAAGACAAAGAAATAAGAAAATAGATGAAAGCACACAAAAAAAAAGAACATATACATTGACATGATGAAAGGGTTGCATGAGATGTTTGATAAAGATTACTCGCCAGATCAAAGTGACGAACCATCCAGCACTAAGATAAAAAACCCACAAGCTTCACGAAGGTCATTTTAGGCTAAACTCATTCTTTCCTTCTATGCTTCATTAAATCTTGATCAAAATCAGAAACAGAACACCGAAAGCTAGAACCTGGTGTTGCGACACTCTGTTTTGGAAACAACTTCCAGATATTGACTCAAACATCATTGTTTCTCATTCCAAGGAGTCAAGAGCTAATCTGCGAATAAATAGAGCCTTCTAAACTCTTTCTCATCATAACTATTCTATTGTGTTTCATTCTTTTACATATTTTAGAAGTATGTGTCACTGTTTATATCAAACAGTGTCTCTTGTGCTGGAACTGGAGGATATTGAATATCCTCACATCAAACATCACATTATCTTTATTTTCCAAGTATAACTGTTGAAGAGACCATGTGTGGTCTGTATTGTTTATTTTTTCCATGAAGAGTAGTGGTAGAATGTTTGTTCTCGGGAGAGTTTGTGATAACTATTGTAATGCTTGATGCATGCTGTGTATCAAGTTCTAATATAAACTACTTGGTGGTAGGTGACCACCATGTGGAGAAAATTAGGTCACTGCTTGAGACAACACCTCTTGTTTATATTGTTTTTCAAATCCTCAAGTACTCGGTTTTGATTTTATCCGGTTATTATATTTTCTAAAACATTAAACAATTCTTGCTTACACATTGAATGTTAGTTTTGATTAGTTTGTGCATTTTCTTAATTCGGTAAACTTGTTTCAAAAGTTGAATTGTTGTTCTACACGGATTCATTTGAGGAATAATCACCCTTCGAGAAACCTATTGAACAATTGAACATTTAAATTTCTATAGCCGTAATTAGCTGGGAAATTTTTCATTTTGGGGTTTTCTTAACCATAAAGTTTATAGCAGAAATTTTAAATTAGAACTCAATTCACCCCCTCTTGAGTATCCACTCGGACCAAAATTTGGTATCATTTTTTATTTATTTTCATGATTTTCAATTTATTTTCAACTATTATTTTTTTTATCTTAATGATATAAAAATTTCTATAATATCTATATTTTTAGTTATTAAAATTCTATGTAACTATGGAAAATAGAGTTGAGGGTGTTGCTATTAACATTCCACCTTTTTTTAAGGGTAATAACTATGCTTAGTGAAAATTAAATATGAAAATGTATCTAGAGAGCATGGGACATGAAACATGGAACACAATTGATGAAAAACATAAATTTCCTACTACTTAAAGGGAAACATGGTCTCATTTGACTAAATCCACATATAAAAAATAACTATAATGAAATGAATTCCTTGTATTGTTCTCTAGGTGATGAGGATTTTTCAATAGGATATCATCTTTTAAAACTGCATATGAACTTTGAGATAATTTAGCTATTTCTCATGAGGGAACAAATAATGTTAAAGAAATGAGACTAAATACATACACTATTAAATATGGTAACATTAAAATGAAGCCTGATGAACTTCATTTCTGATATGTATCTCAGGTTCAACAAAACAGTGAACACTATGGGTCAGCTGGGAAAACTACTGGACAACAAGGACCAGATTATGAGACTGCTTCAATGCCAACCTGATAGATAGAGAGGGACTTCTATTTATTTCCTAGAATCTTGTGTCATAATCATTCTACTAGTGATAGAGCTAATTGGAAAACTTATGATGTATGAAGAATAACTTAAGGATAATCAATAAGTAGATAAATAAGCAAGGAAAAAATCTGTAACATTCAATACTACTACCTCAAAGAACAGGGATAAAGAAAAATTTCATGCTTATGTAGACGCTTCCACAAGTGATGACTCAAATAGTGATGAGGAGATGGCTCATCTTGCAAAGAGATTAAAAAAATTCTACTGAAATAAGATATTCTTCAAGAAGTCAAACTACAAGTTAAAGTATGATAGTAATGGAAAATGGAAGAAAGGAAAAAAATGTAATGACAACATAAATGAAATTATATGCTATGAGTGAAAATGAAAAGTTCATGTAAAGGCAGACTGCCCCAAGAGGAAATTAAGGTGGAAATATGAAGAAAAGGGAAAAGTTTATAAAACGTATATGAAAGATACTTGGAGTGATTTAGAAGACAACGTTAGTGGACTTGATGCTTCTGATAGTGAACAGAACAATCATGCTAACTTCTGTTTCATGATAGAAACAACTAAGGTAACACCCAATTCCCATTTTCCTAATGATTATTTGTATGGGAATGAAAGTGAATCAAACAATGATGAAAATATGACTAAGGATGAAATATTTGAATACTATGGAATGCTTGAGGATACTTTTAATCAACTCAAGGATAAATATAATCTTTTGAATATACAACATGCTCTAAATGAAAATTATTAATCTGATCTAGATATTGAGAAAGAATAATATGCTCATATATTAAAAGAAAATGCTGAGCTCAAATTATCTAATGACCAATTAAGAAGATATCTCGAAAAAATTACTTCTGGTAGAGATACCTTGACTATGTTTATAGGACAACAGATTGCCCTAAAATATACAAATGATCTAGGATATCTACTAGGACAAAGAAGGATCATTAAAATTAATTTTTTTCTCTAAAATCTAGACAATTCAAAGTTAGTTCAAGTTTTGGATCATTTCTTGAAAAACAATTCTCTAAATGACCGAACAAAGTGTTTATGTCTCAAAATATATCTGCTGACTATAGGAAATCTGTGAGACAAGTTTTGGTTCCAAAATTTTTACTTGCTAACCTCTCAGGATCCATGAATATCTTGGTACCAAAGTCACCCCATGTTTAATCTGTTATGCCGGGATGTTGTATAAAGAGCTCCTTTAACGCTCTATTGTACTTGGAAAGTGGATGTTCAAGACATATGATAGAAGACTATTCATATTTCAAAAGTCTGATTAAAGATGATAGTGGATATGTCACATTCAGTGATAATGCTAAAGGGAAAATCATCGGCTTAGGACAGATTGGTAACCCTATTACTGTATGAATTTTAGAAGTTCTTTTTGTTGATGGGTTAAAATACAATCTGCTATGTGTTTCTCAATTGTGTGATGATGGTATTAATGTTTATTTTGAAAATGATGCATGTAATCTTTTTAATTATAAAAATGATTTAATAATTACATCTCTCAGAAAGGAAAAGGTAAAAGATGTTTATTGATATTATTTTGTTAAGAAATTTTTTTCTAGTTTAAATGATTTTTATAAGGAATCCTGGTTGTGGCACAGAAGACTAGGACACTGTAATGTGCACTCACGTAGAAAAATTACTAGGAAAAGTTTAGTTAGAGACTTACCAAAATTTCAATTCCCTCATAACAAAGCGTTTAATCCTTGTTAAAAGGGAAAACCACACAATGTCTCTTTCAAACCAAAGATATAAGTTTCTACTCCTCAACTGCTTGAGTTGGTTCACATGGATTTGTTTGGACCATCAAGAGTTTCACGTCTAAATGGGAAGCATAATGTTTATGTTCTTGTAGATTATTTTCTAGGTACACATCGGTATACTTTCTAGCTATCTAAAGTGAATCTTGTTATAATTTTATCAAATACTCAAAGTTTTTATAAAATCACAGTGGACATAGAATCAAGACCTTGAGAAGTGATCATGGACTTGAGTTTGAAAATCATGTTTTTGAATATTATTGCTCACACAATGGTTATAGTCACAACTTCTCTTCCCCTAGAACACCTCAACAGAATGGGGTCATAGAAAGATGAAATAGGACTCTTCAAAATATTTCTAGGACAATGCACAGTGAATAAGATATGCCAATTTTCTTTTGGGATGAAGCTATTAATAAAGCTTGTTACATTATCAATATAGACTTGATTAGAAATATTCTCAAGAAGACACTTTATGATCGTTGGAATAATAAGAAGCCTAAGGTTAATTACTTTAGAGATTTTGGTTGTAATGTCTTTATCCTTAACACTAAAGATAATCTTGAAAATGTTTCTTCCTAAAGTGATATAGGAATTTTCCTAGGTTACTCAATCTTGATTAAAGCCTATAAAGAATTCAATATGAAATCCAAATGTGTGGAAGTGTCAGTTCATGTCAAATTGGATGAGACTAGTCCACATGAACCCAATACCTCTCTTTAATATCTTGGGAAATGCATGTCTATTCAGGATCTTAATGATAATGAAAGTGAACCTCCTGTACAAGTAACCAGTTCTGGGAATCATTCAGAATCTACACCAATTGAGCCGGTACCAATAGACAACCATGAGTAGTCTAGTTCAACACTTTCTAGAGTTATTCGAACTCTAAAAAATCATCCTTTAGATGATGTAGTATGTGATTTAGATCGAGGAACCAAAAATAGAACATCTCTTAGAAACCAGTTTGAATGTCAAGCTTATCTACCACACCTTGAACCTAAAAATATCAATGATGCAATAAATGATGAATTTTGGGTGATGGTTATGCAAGAAGAATTGAATCAGTTTGAGAGAAATAATTTTTGGGAATTAGTAGACAGACCTCAGGACACATTGACCATAGGCACTAAATGGGTGTTTAAGAACATTGTTGATGAGTCTAGAAATATAGTTAGAAACAATGCTAGACTAGTTTTACAAGGATATAGTCACGAAAAAGGAATAGACTACAATGAAACCTTTGCACCTGTAGCTAGACTAAAATCCATTAGGTTACCAATTTATTATGCAGCTCTTCTGAATTTCAAACATTATCAAATGGATGTTAAAAGTACATTTCTAAATAGATATATAATTTAAGATGTATTTGTTGAAAACCCCAGGGATTTACAAGTCCCCATTTTCCAAATTGTGTTTTTAAACTTTCCAATTCCATATATGGTCTAAAGCATGCTCTAAAAGCTTGGTATGATAGAATTAGTTCTTTTCTTATTTCAAAAGGTTTTACAAAAGGTTTAGAGGATCCTACTCTCTTTATTAAAGGTTTTTCCAAAGATGTTTTAATAGTACAAATCTATGTCAATGATATAATTTTTGGATCTTCAAAACATTCATTATGCACTTATATTTCAACAACGATGCAAGAAGAATTTGAAAAGAGTTTAATGGGGGAACTAATTTTTTTTCTTGGATTTCAAATTTTTCAAAACAAATATGGTATTATTTTAAATCAAAATAAATATATTAATGATATTTTAAATTTTTTTGGTTAGGATAGTATTAAAGTTAGTGATACACCTATGAGTACCACTTTCAATTTGGATGCTGATGAAACTGGAGAACCAATGGATCAAACAAATTATAGAGGTATGATTGGGAGTCTGCTTTATCTTAATGCTAGTAGACCTGATATTATGTTCAATGTATGCATGTGGGATCTATTTCAAGCCAATACTAAAGAGTCACATTTAAATGCTGTTAAAAGGATTTTTAAAAATCTTAATTATACAATAAATTTAGGTATATTTTATCCATGTGGACATCATTTTGATTTAATAAGTTATTCAGATGCAGACATTTCTGGATGCAATTAAGATTGAAAGAGAACCTCTGGAACAAATCACATTTTAAGCAAGTCCCTAGTATCATGGTGTAGTACGAAATAGAATTCTATTTCATTATCTACTGCAGAGGCTGAATATATAGATGCTGGTAGTTTTTGTGCTCAAATTCTATGGATGAAACACACTTTACTATACTATGGATAGAAATTCCAACACATGTCTATAAACATTGACAACACAAGTGCCATTAACATCACTAAAAATCCAGTATCTCATGCTATGAAAAAGCATATTGATGTAAGACATCACTTCTTGAGAGATCATTTTCATAAAGGTGATATCACTCTTAAATTAATTGGTACTAGACACCAAATGGATGATATATTCACAAATCCTTTGTATTTTAAGAAGATAAATTACATCAGACATGAGTTAGGTATGATAAATTGTTGCTGTTAGGACCATACCATTAGAACACTACCGTCAGACCTCACTGTTAGAACCATACCATTAGAACCTTACCATTAGAACCTTACCGTCAGACCTCACTATTAGAACCTCACTGTTGAACCCTTACTATTAGGACCACACCATTAGACCATATAAATACCTCGTTACTGATAGACATTTGAAGTCTGTGACATTGCATTTTATTTTCTCTCAAGAGGAATTTGAAATGTTTATGAATTATTATTTATTTATTTTATATGTTTTATTTTCCGATCACTAAATAATAAATATATATCACAGACCACATTTTTATCCACATCAGACCCTCTTCCGAACCTCTTTCTCTATCATATCAGAACCTAGGCCTTTACCGAATCCTTGAACTGCTCCGGATTAATGGCTAGATTAAAGAGGCCACTGGTCAATGATGAAGGACAAGTGTCTGATCCTAAGAAACCCAGAGTTGAGTTGAGTAGTGGAATCCAGACAGTAGAAAAGGTATTGAACCTGCATTTATCCAAAAGGGAAATAGTAGTTGAGAAGGAATTAAGTATAGAGTGGATACTTTTGAGTCGATCATTGGTGCTTATGGCATTGGAAGCTAAATGTTGGGATTAATGTTTTCCCAAATACAATGGAGCATATTACATAAATTTGGTGAAGGAGTTCTATGAGTATCTAAAGTTCAGATAGTCTGAGAATGAGCACTGGATTAATTCCAGAGTAAATAGAGTAAATGTAAGTTTCTTCTCTGCTGAATGGGAAAATTGTTTACGGATTCCTCTTAATGGAATTTATGATTATTACTCAAATTTGGTGCCTCCCACTAGTGAGTTCTTTTGATATGAAAAAGCTTCAGCTGAGTTAATAGGGTATGGAATTCCTTAGAAAGTCGTTGTTTCTGAAATGGCTGGAGGGGATAAGCTAATTTTTAAATTTTTTCAGCATGTGATAAGTCCAAGGAGAGGGGACTTCACAGTTTTGAAGTATCGGGACATATTAATATTTTATTTATTGAAGCATGGACATAGGATTAACCCGTGTAGGCTGTTGATGATTCAACATGAAGACATGACCAAGCATGGTTCCAAATCTAATGCCATGTTCCATGCCATGCTGATATCTCTTATGTTGAAAGTAAAGGGAGTTACTGGAGATAAGAAAGAAATTGTTGTTGTACAAGATAACCGCTGCATCACCAAAGTGATTTGAAAGCTGATGAAGATTAACTAGAATCTATGGATGAGGAGGTGGGTGAATGACGAGGCTAAGGTTTATGAAGTGTTTAATCCTATGACTCATCCTACTAGGCCTATGAATAAGAGAGGCCCTGGTCTTCATCCTGATGAAGTAGAGCCTGCCTACTCAGATGATGAAAAGTAATTTGTTGCTGTTCAAGGAATAGTGGACTCTCCTATAAATGATAGGAGTGACCTTGACCTTCCCACCAATCCTCGTGCGACTATTGTTTTCTTTTGGTGAGGATAGCCCACCAAAGAGATTGCCTAGAAGGGAAGCTATCCTAAGGGGCAGTGATAAGGAAACCAGTGATGAAGAAGGGGTTGAAATTGTCTTAATAGAAGTCAGATATACCTCAGATGAGGATGAGGACTCTGAATCAAGTCATGATTACCTTGAGACTACTGATACAAATAATGAAGTGGAATTCCTAAGTCTTATTCCTCTAATAGGACATACAGAAAGGGTAGAAAATGGAGAACAATAAGAAACACCTAATTCAGTTTATGCTGGACCTGTTTTGGAAGTGGTTGAATATTCTGAGGAGGAAGTGGAAGTGAACCTTCCTAATGTTGCAGTTGATCAAGGAGGACTGGAGGAAATGAATGGGGTCGATCTAGAGATTTCTGAAATTGTGGTGGAGGAACCTATTATTACAAGATCAGTGGCTATTTTGTATGATATTGAAGGTTGTTCTGAGGACCCAAGATTTATGGTGTTGGGTCTAGAATATGATGACTTGGAAGATAAGAGGCCTAAAAGAAGACCCATAATGCCAAACCTCACTGTTTTCCCTTCAGAAACTGCATTCCCTCAAGAATATGTGACAAAAGATGAACTTGATTCATCAAAATCAGAAATGAATAGTTATATTAATGAACAAAACCCTGAAATAGAAAGAAAAATATCTCACAATCATGGACTCGTAACTTCTGCAGTGGAAAGGATTTTATCTACCTCTCACTCAGTAGTGTTTCATGAGGTCAAGGAGTGTCATAATCATGTAAAAGAGATGGAAGATTCTATGGATTCAATGAAATAGTCTATTTCCAAATTAGATTCTTATATGGCTTCAAGGACTCAGGTGGACAGAGGCCTCGCATATGTCAAAAGTATAGTTCAGCATATGGTCACAATTTTTGAGGATTTTCAGAAATCTAAGGAAACACATGTGAAAAGGAAATATGATGATTTCAAAAGGATGATCAGTGGTGTGACCAAATATTTCAAGGAAATAGTGGCCTTCTCTCAAGATCCTCTAGTACATATTCTTCCACTTCAGATTCTCCTCCAGTTGACATTGAATCTTTTAGGACCATTGTTAAAGAAGAAGTTGAAAAGTTCTATGGTGGTTGTTCCTCCGACTCTCAGGTCATTTCCATCAGCAAGGAAATTCATAATCTTATGGGAAACTATTTAAGAGAAGCTGCTCAGGATCAGAAGGACATCAAAGATCATGTTGACTTCTACTAAAAATGGGTGTAGAAAAAGCATTAGATGGATGGTCACTTCATGTTGCTATTAGAAAACTTAAGGATCCCACTTCTCACATAGGCCTTTAAGGATCAGGTTAGTAGACTCAGATAATTGAACCTTGCTTTGAAAAAACACATGGAGAATAAGGATTATTTTATTTCTTCTATAGAGAGAGGTGGAAGTATCATTATGGAATTCGGGAATCTTCTCTTTCCTTTCCTCCATGATGAATTCACTCCGATCATAGTTCCTCCTGCCCTTCTTGATTCTTCAGCTACATCAAGTTCCACCATTGTTGCTCCTATGATGACTCCTACCCAAGCCATCAGAAGCATGACCCCATCGATTCCTCAGAGATCTAATAACTTCAGGTCTACTAATGCTTCTGTTGCAGCTCCTCCTTCCATGATAACTGCCATCCCTTGGCCTATTCCTCTACCTTTTTCACCTGCATCCTCAGCCTCTAAGGGCAAAGCTCTTTTTGGAATTTCTGATGTGGATTGAGTGTGGACTATCTGAGGTGATAGGGGTTGGTGTATCAATTTTGGTATATTTTATTCCTGTTTATTAATAAGGATTCTCTCTTTTCACTATTTTTTTTGTTCTGTATGCTTTTTGTTAATAAAAAAGGGGTAGAGAATATTACAGTGGAGAAAAAGGGGAGAAGTCATTCATGGGGGAGAAAATATTCAAAAATTAAATCTCTTGACTCAATGACATTATTAGCTGTGTTTTACCTTGATTAAAATCTCATAACAATTCCATAATTTGTTATTATCAAAAAGGGGGAGATTTTTGGACTCAACTATTTTGATAATCCCAAGTCATAATTTTTATAATTTCAAATCATATTTTGATAATCGCAAATCTTGTTCTCATTTAAGTAAGATACATGTATTTATTCTAGGATATTAATGTTTCATTAAAGTTTCCTATTTTTATAAAATAATATTCATATACTTTCAATATCACTGCTTGATTGGTTAATCTCATAGTGAAGAATTCATCTAATCACAAAGTTCACCATTATAGAGGTTACCATTACAAGGTTACAACTACAAGGTCCTCGTTATATTGTCACCGCTACATAGTCACCACTATATGGTCACCGCTATAAGGTCACTACTATATGGTCACCACTACATGGTCACCGTTATATGGTCACCGCTACAAGGTCACCGCTATATAGTCGTCGCTATAAGGTCACCGTACATGTTTACCACAAAAATTTCACTGTTACATGGTTACGGGTGTGAGAATACTGTTAAAGGTTACAGTTGGATATTACCGATGTGCACCTACTGTTGAAGCCTACTGTTATGAAGGCTACCGTTACCAGTATACCGATGCTTATTCTTCCATTATTTTTCAATTTAACTATATTATTCTAAGTGTCATTTTTTATAAAATAAATGATCTAACATTAATTAATGCTAATAGTAAACATTTTTGGATACAATACCATGGATAGTACGAGTTACGAGAAAGCATGCACGTGATCTACTCAATCCCATTGTTGGGCCTCAAATATAAAAAGGGTAGACCGCAAAATAAGAAAATAGATTGAAGGAAACAATCAAATAGAGGAACACATACATGGACATGAATAAAGGGTTTCATGAGAACTATGATAGAGAATACTCACCAGATCAAAAAGCAGAACCATGCAGCACTAATATACTGAACCCACAAGCTTCACAAAGATCATTATAGTATAAACTCATTCATGCCTTCTTTGTTTCATCAAATCTTGATCAACATCAGAAATAGAACACTGAAAGAAAGAACCTGGAGGTGTGACACTCTGTTTAGGAAATAACTTCCAGAGATTGACTCGAACATAAACGTTTCCCATTCCAAGGAGTCAAGATCTGATCTGTGAGCACATAGAGCATTCTAAACTCTTTCTCACCATAAGTGATATATTGTGTTTCATTATTTTACATCTATGAAATGTGTGTGTCACTATTTATATAACACACTATCTCCTGTTCTTGAACTAGAGGATATTGAATATCCTCCCATAAAACATCACCTTATCTGTATTTCCCATGTATAACTGTGGAAGAAATCGTGTGTGTTCTGTATTGTTTTTATTTCCCACGAAGAATAGTGGTAGAGGGCATGTTCTCTGGAATTTTTGTGAAAATTTCTACAAAGCTTGATACAGGCTGTGTATCATGTTCTAATATAATCTTCTTGGTGGCAGGTGATCACTAAGTGGAGAGGATTAGGTCTTGGCTTGAGACTGAACCTCTTGTTTACATTGTTGTGAAAATCCTTATATACTCGAATTTGATTTTATCCACTTCTTATATTTGCTAAAACATAAAACTGTTTTCTCATACACTTTGATAGTTAGTTTTGATTAGTGTGTGCTTTTATTTAATTTATTAAACATGTTTCAAAAGATTAATTAGTGTTCTACACTGATTCATCTAATGATTAATCACCCTCTGAGAAACATGTTGATCAATTGAACGTTTACATTTCTACTACCTTAAATAACTGGGCAGTTTTTAAATACGGGGTTTTCATATCCATAATGATTTTAATAGAAATTTTAAATTGGAAGTAAATTCACCCACTCTTGAGTATCTACTCCGACCAAAACTTTTGAACATTAATTTGGAGTGAATCTTCCATTATATGTTATCATGTTCATTTTCAAATAAAAATATTTTCAAAAAAATTTTATATTGTATTTTTTTCAATATTTAATGTATTTTTCCTCAATAAAAGTTTGAAATGTTTTTTAATGATTTATTTATATATTTACAAGGTTTTTTTCAATAAAAAATGAATTTATAAAATTAATTGAAACTATTATTTTCCTCAAATTTTATTAAATGATTTTTAAGAATATTCACTTTCACCAATTTCAATAACCATTTTTGTTACTTTGGCTCCAACCACTTTATATCGTAAGGATTCCATTATCATTCTTTTATTGGATGGATTAATATTTTTTCAAAGAGATTGTCTTGAAACCCAATTATTTTTTATTGATTAATCATGTTTTAAAGAGATTTTTTTTAGAATTAAATTCCTTTCCATGGGTAAATAATTTTTCAAAGAGAATGTTATGTAACCCATTTATTTTAAATAGTTTAATAATTTTATAAAAGGGAAAAACATTAATTTATGAAGAAATAAAAACTCTATATATTTTATCCCTATTATGGATCCAAGAAACTGATTTTAATACAGCTATGCCTAGATAGTACTAAGAGATCCTGATATATGTTAAAATATTGGATCCCTATGATATCTACCCAATGATTTTTATGATTGTTTTATCTAGATAATTATATTGGCAGTAGAAAATATGAGTTTTATATGTGTAAGTTTTTTATAGGTGTTCTATGAAGATATTGTTCTGGGATACAACCATGTTTTATTTATGCATTCCGTGAGTTTTATTGTTTCCTATTATCAATATTTCTATCAAATGGTTCATGATTGTTGATTTTATTAATAACTCCTTTTGTTAAATCATTTTGAAAATTTTCATGATTTTTTAATCATGTATTTATGGGTATGATATATTTTATTATTTATTCTTGAAATCTAATATTTCCATCGCACTCTTATTCTCTTCTCATACTCACCTATTACATTAAATTTTTAAGGACTACGGTTAACCATACCAAGAATTTTATATCACCCTTCTTATGTACAAATTTACCTAGGTTATAAAGTATTATTATGAATTAATTATGTCCAGAATGGATTTATATGAATGATATAGATGAGGTTTTATGGAATATAAATAGCTTGGTATAGTGGTACATTTTCTTTCTAGAAGTCATTGGTATTATTTATGTAATAGATTTTCCTAACTCTCTAAAACTATGAAGCTAATATTTTATTGAGAATGTATGTGATGCAATTTTCATATAGATATTTTATGTTTTGGATTGTGAAAAATGTGTCACCTCCATTAGTATCAAGTACAAAATAGTAAAGTTTATGTTTTTGGCACCAAATCTTGGGGTTTGGGTTCTCGGTTGTTATAGTTGGTATCAACAACCACTTTAGATAACTTTGTTGATTTGAATATTTCATGTTAGGTTATCTTGAATGATATGGATATTGTCATAGACCTCAAAGACTAAGGATGATAATATGTACAATTTCATATAAACACATTTTTCTGTTTTGTAAGGTGAAATATTAAAGTGAATAATTACATTTTAGGAAAGTTTTTATTAGGCTGAAGTATATTTAAATATTTGTTTTAAAATAAATCATGCTATTAAATCTTTTCAGACTTGTTTTATCTTATAGAAAACCATGGGATTTAAGATTTATTTGGGGATTAAATGATTAATGTCACTTCAAAAAAATATCAACATATTTTTATACATGCCATCTAAAAATTATATGACATTTATTGAGGTTAAAAAACTATTTAATTATTAGTTTTTGATGTTATTTGGGATGTAGGGTTATTCGTTCATGGAATGATTTAGTTTTACCATTGTGTATTACCATAAAATTATGATGATTAATGTAATATATGAAGATTTATTCATTTCAAGAATTTCTATACAATGTTATAAGAATATTATCTTTATTAATGTGTAATGATATGTGGAATATATTGATCAACAATTTTATATTTATGTAGTATTTAAAATATAATTCAAGTTCATTAAGAAGGAAAATTTCATCTTGAATACTCATATTCTGGAGAAAAGGATGATATAATGGGGAAAATTAACTAAACGATGAAATAATACTCCTCAATATACTATATTTATTTATTCTCATCGTCTATATAGAGATGTAATTCCTAAACATTATAAAAAGGAAAATGAAACAAAAATGTTATCCCACTACTGTCAAATACGATGAATCAGAGAGTGTTTTAAATCATCTATGATTTATGGTTTTGAGGCCCTTAACTTTTCATTGATCATTCAATTTTCATTGGTCATTAACACCAATAAATCTCCATAATTATTTTGGATTTTCATCCATTTCCTAATCTTCACATCTCACCTATGTTCACCTATTTGGAAACAATGTATCTATTATTCAAGAGGGACCTCATACGTCACTTTCACTTTTATAAAGAATATTTTTTAAAACTTTTTATTACGTGAGTTTACAAGAAAAGTATTTTCAAATATCTAACCTTTTATTACCATGATAATGTTTAAATTGTGACATTCCAATTTATTAAAGGGGGGTGGGGGATGTTACACTGGAAGATTTTAAAAGAATAAATATTTTATTATGTAAATAATAAGAAACACTAAACATAGATAAGAATTTAATTCCCCAAGATCATATGATATACTTATTTTTAAATAAATTTAATATCTTCAATAGATTTTGGTATAACCAAACCCTATATTATTATGTTTGAAAGAGTATTCAACATCCAACACTGAAAAAAAAACGACCCATGATATAAGTAACTATTATAACCAAGTTGTTTAAATGGTGGGTGTGAATATAATCTAATAATTTAATATATATATATATATATATATTATTTTATAATACAAATTATTTATAAATTATTCCAAAATATCAATCAATTTTTAGTGATAATTGTTTTCTTCAAAAATATTTTTTCTTCAAATATATGCTTTCTTCAAAAATAATATTTATTTACTTTTATGAAAAATACTATAATTAATTTTTGTAACCTATTAAAAATTAAAATTTTAAAATTAAATTCATTTTTTGAGTCAAAAAATTAAAAATTACTTTGGTTGAATGTTTTGGATTTTTCAGAAAATATTGATTTTTAGTGAAATATCGATTTTTTGTAAAAATATCATATACATGGATAAATTAATTAAATTAAAATTAAAATTATGTTTTAAATATAATTTAATGTAACATAATTATTATTTAGTTATAATTAAAACACTTAATTACATATCAATCATAATTATATAGTATATTAGTATATGTTTATTTCGGGTTAAATAGATGGATTTTTTTGAAATCATTTTTAATGTACACAATGTTTCTCCACATAAAGGAATTAAAATTACCCCGAATGTGGAATTATTTTAATTATATTTATATAATTTTTATAAATAAATTTTAATCGGTATTCATGAAATTGTTATTTTTATACACATAACTATCATAATATCATCTTGTTCTTCAAAAAGATACAGTTATCGAAAATTGGATTTTTCGTCGCCTCTGCTGGTTTTGTTTTGAATTTATTATTTTCAACCGGTAGAATTTTTTTTAAAAACATAAATTTTAAAATAGTAATTTAGAAATTATGTTATGGTGAATCATTGAAATGTTTTGGAAAAGATTAATTTTTTGATTAATAGTTTAAAAATGCCGAATTTTAATTACAAAATTCTTCTTTATTTAAATTATTTGAAATGTAAAATTAATTTATTGAAATTAATTTTAAATTAAAATTTGTAACATTAAAATACCCTTAAATACAATTTAATTAATTTTTATCAATTTCATATTGAATTTGGACATAAAAACATTGTACACAAATGACTATTTTCTCTTTGAGAAATTTCATTCTCATTAGGTCTATAAGATTAATTTTAAATTTAAACTTTCCACATTTTTAAAATGATTTTGGAAAAATGTATTACATATTTTGAATAATAATAATTTCTATTATCTAATTAGTTCCATCTAATTTCTTCCAAAATAAATAGTGAAAATAGTAATAATTAGTTACCACGGTTAAGGTAAAAATGGATTTACTAAGTGATTAAACTAAAAATATAGGCGTTAAAATGAACAGAAAAGTTATATAAAATCTATTATATGTAAATATTTGTACCATTTAACTTATATTATTAATAATGGTCTATTATTGGACTCCTGATACATGAAAAACATGAAGTTAATTCATTGTTTTAGAAAAATTAAAAGTGTACCACTCACCCTTATTATAAATGACCACATATATCCTCCAATATTCACATTGTACAAACCTATTAGTTATGATATAAAATTCCAATGTAACTTATATAAATTCCACCTCTCTTGTAAAAAGATATATTTTGGTCAAAAATGAAAACAATTATGGCCTTGGGTGCAACCCAAAATAATATACATGAAGAAGTAACATTCCTCAATGAGCATTTTTATTTTATTTCTTACACCCTCTTAAGTTATACATAAAATATTATTATATAATAAAATAAGTCTCTTATATATATTTATATGTTATTATGTTATTTTATTAACCTAAAAACTTATATCATTACATAAAATTATCTACAAAATCATTATTTGTGTGTATGGAGGACTACCACCTCGCGAACCAATGTCATTCATTTCTCCATTACCACCTCTATGGGTAGGGTATGTGGAAGATTTAATTTATATAATTTATATTTACAATATCATTAAACCTCTAGATTCATTATATAACATATATATTTTTTACTTTTTGTTCCTTAGGTTATACATTAACTTCGCTCCAGTGTACCACAGACTACCGCCTCACAAAGC
Organism: Viscum album; assembly: GCA_963277665.1. Classification (NCBI taxonomy): domain Eukaryota; kingdom Viridiplantae; phylum Streptophyta; class Magnoliopsida; order Santalales; family Viscaceae; genus Viscum; species Viscum album. The sequence goes on from OY728120.1 coordinate 491,974,057, forward strand.
ATTGTAATTCATTTTCACTCACTCTATACATGAAAAACAATAACTATAATGTTAATAAATATAAATTATGTAAATAAATTATTATTATATTAATTATATATTTATTATTATGATAATATAGTATATAATTTTCTTTCTAACCTTCTCAATCACTAAATAATGACAACATCATATTTGTGTGTGTGGACTACCGCCTTCATAAAGTGATGTTACTATCTCTCTTAATCACCACACCACATGGATGATATATATAAGAATATTAATAGAAATAATATGTGATTTTTTATATTATTTACATTCTGTAATGGTTAAATATTATACACCACCTTTCCATAATAATAATTGAAAAATGGAAACATTATTCATTGTAGAGATGACCTGCCATCTCAATGATCGTAAAATATATTATTTTTAGGAATCATGATTCATAATTTGTCCTAAAATAAGAATTTATTTATAAATATGATAGAAATATATTTTATTGACATGTAATAGAACATTCTATAAAATTGCAAATGATAAAATGAAGTCAAATTACAACTGAAATAATGAAAATAATGAGTGATTATTAACGAATGGTCTAGAATATGATAAAACATGAAAATATATTATTTTATAAATATTAATATATATATTTTTTATTATAATAACATGTTTAGATTCACTATATAGTAGTGTAAATCACATTTAACCAAAAGGAGGCATGAGGAATGTAATTTCAAAACTAAATATCCATTCATTGTGTTAAACAACTAATTAACTAATTATGTCCTCCTAAGATTACATGTGTAGTAAAAATTGACTATTCTATGTTATACTTTGACATTTATTATGTTTACATTCATTTGATACACCTAATAAATTGATTTATTAATTCCTAATTCAATGATATAAACCTTTTAAGGGATTTTAGTCACAATTTTCCTTCATTGGGACTTATGTCATGTTATCAACCAATATAAATTTAAGATGAGTATATAAATCCCCATTGAAATTTAATATAATTAATTTACCTATTATAAGTATATTTTATGTTTAATTTAATTTTATCCATTAATGTGGTTTATGATTGATGGTTTCTAATGTGGTAAGAGTTTTATGTTACAATCTCCTCACTTATCAAGATATTCCACGATTATGTGTCTAATATTAAATTATTACGATCCAACTCTCAAGGATTCAGATTATTATTATTCTCCTATTGTTAATAATTTCATTTTCAATTAATATAACTATTTTTCCTCATTCATACTTAATATAAGTGATAATGTGTTTATTAAAAATATTCTTTATTTCTCTATTATGTCAAAACCCTATTTTCTTCCAAACAAATTCTTTAATGCCTACTTTAATGGTTTTATAGGTTATTTTCAATGAAATAAACTTGAATGATGTTTAATTTTTTAATTTTTTTTCCAATATGGAAGGTTATTTTCTTAAATAAATGCCTTTAAATAATTTTACAAATTTTATTTTTATGCTTCCATGGTTTTTTTTAATGTGTAGGATTTTCATAATATCATTCTAAATAAGTAGAATATATTCCCAAACTTTTCCTTAAATATGTATTAATTATAATCCCATAAATCAATTTCATTTACCCTTATTGTTACTTGTTCTCTAATTGGGATACTTTTTAATGATACCATACTCATAAAGTTTCTATATGAATTAATATTATTTTAATGAATTTTTTTAATACCCATTTATTTTCCAAGGGTTAATGATGTGACGAATAAATTTTCATGGAACAAATTTATTTTTCATGGATTAATTTTATTTAAACGATATTTTGAATGGAAAACTTTTCTTTTGTATGGGTTTAGTAGGCAAAAAAATGGAAAATAATTTTTTATGATATTGTAATGAAATAAAAAATTTAAGTTCTTTTTTCTTGCTTTTGTTCAAGGAAAATGATTATATGATGGGTGCACTATATAGAATTGGGGGTGCCCTATATATTTTAAATAATGGGTTTTTTGATATAGTGTTCCGATAAATTGGGTAATCATTATGTTCTCCATATAATTATATTCAAATTCAATTTTATGGTTACTCAATTTGTAATTGTTCTATATGTGTTCTGTATGAGTTTTATGAAGATGATATTCCATGATATTCAGACATTTTATATATGAGTTACATTATTTTATATTGTTTCCTTTGAAAAATATTGAGATTACATGGATCATGATTATTTATTTTTATGAGTATGTCCATTTTCAAATACTTATGCCAGGTTTAATGATTGATAATTCAGATATTGGGGGCTATGAGTTATTTTATGATTTGATCATTCACTCTGATTATTTCATCATACACTTTTTCTCTTTTTATCCTCATAGATGAAATAATATTTTAATTATTATCTTCCCCCTGAATAACCATTTGAGATCACACTGCTTATGTTTTATTTTCATTAGGTTATAGAGCATGACATTGATTTAATTATTTCAAGAAGAATTTCATATAAACGATGTTATTGACCCAATATAGAATATGAAAATATAGTTACGGTGGGAATAATATTCTTTTGAATGAAAAAATTTTTTTTATTTAATATTTTTTTTAGTTCTCTAAAAATCTAAAATAAAAGGTCTTCGAGAATGTATGTGATCAAATTTTCATTTTTTTGTATGTTTTGTATGGTGAAAATTGGGTCCCCTCCATCAATAAGAATGTCAGAAATTTATATTTTACATTTTTAGCACTAGATTCAGGAGTGTATGTTCTGGGATATATTATTTCCTAGATACCCCTTCACCCATAAATATGGGCACATAACAACATGTATGGGCCCTCATGGTCCTTTAAACACACTTTTCATAGTGGGACACTCCCCACATGGATTTATATTTGACTACCACTAGGTACGCTCTCCCTTAAACATAGAATAACTGGATAGACCTCTTTGGGCCAGCCATGTGGCTTGATGTATTAGTGGTTGAGGGCCATCCTAATTGGAAATATTTTTTAATTAAATAGAACAATAAAATATTATTTAAATTCCACTATAATTTCAGAATAAAATTTACCATAAAATATTCAACCAATTTACCAATTTAAAAAATAATTATACAATTGGAAATTACTCTTATTTAATATAACATTGCACTACAATAGAATGTTTAGTGAATTTTTATTAAAAAATTTATATAATGTTTCAAATTAGGAAATAAAATATGTGTACATCTATGACCATTTAATATGTCTTCCTTTTATCTTCATTTATTATTTTTAGATTAAATTGTTAATTCTAAATACTTTTATATGATTATATTGATGTTATCAATTTATTTGTCAATTATTATTCACTATCATATAGTTGCATATTTTCCCAATTGTGTCAACCTAGTCCCATAATAATAGTTGACAACCTCTAGCATAAATGGAGCCATGTTGGGGGTACTATAACAATTGCCAGTCTGGGCACTGATCAGTTGTCCTAGGTGGGGAGATGTTAACAAGTTGCATTAGAGCCATTCTTGTTATTTTTTATTAAAATTTTAGATATGTTATCCATGTGACAATATAATGTATTATATACTATGATGGATACCATGTTTGTGCTTTAGGAACACATTTGGTGGTATGAAGTCCATCATTATAGGTGTCTGAGATTATTATTACTAGTATGTGACGTTACAACTGACATGGTTTTTTTCTTGTATTATGAGCTTTTGTTGGAATTTTCTATTGATATGGATTATTTTATCTTGTCCCACTATAATTATGCCATTTATTTATTTGATTCTTGGTCCCTAGAGGCAAGAGGTATATCATGAATCCTGATAGAGCACATGTGATTCCAATAATATAAGAATGATATTATGATTTTATTCATAGAGGCTCGAGGAAAACTTATATAATGTTTGAAGAACAGCTCATTAATAGTATTTCTATGTAAGTGAATCATGGAATTCCAACATTTTATTCATCGACAATGAGACTTTTGTTGATGACGATACAGTCCCTAAGTGTATAACACACTGTGTTTTACTAGTTAGTGAATGTATTCAATTGATGAATTAGTTATTAAACCCTGTGTGTGGTTATCAATCTAGTCTGGTTATATGATGCTTGAGTAATAAGAAACAAGGTGTTGTACAAATTGCATGTAATAGAATTATAATTAACCATACATTGTAACTTTTAGTTGCTAGATAAAAATGATCTTTGTTAAAACATTTACATATTAGTACCTTGAATTATGATATAATGATTCATGATTAAAAAGTCATATAGTTGGGAATTTTGTGAGATGGGGTTCCTAGGGGGATGATAAGTTGGCATGTGATGTTAGTGAGATATTTGTGACTATAAAGATGAATGTTTTAAAATTCATGATTCCATTATATGTGATAAGTTGTGGGTTTTGACCTACACGAGACTAAAAATATAGGATAGGTTAGAGAACTGTAGAACCTATATTTCAAGTCGGGTTTTGGCAAGTCTATGGCTTGTACAATCAAAGGAAATCAAAGAGATGTGTTTGAATGTTCATGTTAGTTCCTTAAAAATGGAGGGTCTTAGGTAGTTGAATAAATTTGAAACCAATGCATTGGGGGTATCAAGGGTTTGTGGCATATGTATGGATATCACTTTAGTGGATGAGATATCCCCATTAGTGATTTAGTATCAAGAGTTGCCTCAAAGGAAAGGATTTCTTGGGTATCTAATCAAGATGACTTTATAGGAATTTTAGTACATAGTGTAACTATGTATTGTCATTTTGGTTTTAGTGAGGCAGTTTATGGTAGATAAATGTATGATTAAGTTATGAAAATATAGGTGCCCAATTTTTAAGAGGAGTGATAAGGTTACATTGGATGGTTGAGGCTTCCATTCCCTAGAGCATGCTCAGTAGTTTGGGTATTAAGTCTTGAATCAACATTTTTAGAAACATAGAGTGGTGAGCCAAGTTTAGTGACCAAGTGGTTTGGGATTGAACACTCGTTATATTAGGAAGAGATAAAGATGATGTACACTATTTTTATCGCATTTTGGTTATATAATATATTTATCTGTAAATAAAATTTATGTGTTTGATAACATTCTTAACATGAAACACCAAGCTATAAGATAAATATGATATATTATAAAAAACTGTTATTATTTAAATGTGACCATTATAAAACTTAAAATTAATTTGTGGTTATTAATAATAATAATAATTATTATTATGAATTAAATTAATGATGTTCTTACTAAATACCAAATTATTTATTAATTATTAGGAAATAAACATTCAGTTTTTATAGAAGTCATATTATGCTTCAAAAATGCATTTTATTCAGATGTTTTTTAATAAGTTTTTGTTTATGGAAACTACAATTAATTTCTTAAACATATAGATAAATTATTTTATTAAAGTAACAAAATTAATAAAATATTAATATGAAAATTTCCTATAGGTGATTTTTTTTATTTTTCTAAAATGATATTTTTTTAAAAATGCGGCTTTTTTAAAAACGATCTTTTATTTTCAATAAATAAAGTAATATAAATGTAAAATAGTATTTTTAATTTGTTTTAAAAGTGAATGATCCATTTTATTTATAATATTATGATTATTTTTTTTGAATTTCCAAAATTCATGATTTTGATATAAGATAATTTTTATGCTTAAAACACATTATTCTAAAAAAAATTCATTTCATTTTACAAATATTTATTAAAATTTATTTCCTAAACTTATTGATATTTAAGAAAGAAAAGTCAATACAATATTTTTATTTTTTTGTTCAAATTTGGTAAATTAGTCCCTATTATTCTTGGTCATTGTGAATAACAATTGTGGTAAATATATGTCACCACAATAAGGGTAAAATAGTTAAAACATTGTTAAAACCATGAGATAATTTCCCAAAATGAACTAAGAACATCCCATTATATCATTTTTTGGAATTAATTACACTATAGATATTCCTAATATTAATATATTTAATTTTATCACCATTTCCAGATGATAATGAATTTTATAATACTCTAAGTGAAGAAATTATCAAAATTTCACAATGTTTACATTAATATCATCATAAATTTTACCAAAGGATAAAAGTTGGATAAGACCAATTATAAATATTTATTTAAAATAATAATTATCATTTTTTATTTTTTTAAATTTCTTTAGTAATTTTTAGTGATTAAATAATTACCTTAAATGGTTACGTATCCCCGACACCAAATTTATTCAATTAAATGTAAAATAAAATTTATGATTTTCAAAATACTAAAAGTAACAAAATATTTATTATGTGTTATTTTAAAATTAATATTTAGATAAATATAACATGTTAGGGATCTGTGAAATGATTAAATTGAAATTCCATAAATATCTTGATGAATCTATTGAATTAGTAAATGAATAGTATATGAATTGAAAAAAATGTCATTTTATAAAAACAATATTTTGTTAAATTATATAAAAATCCATAAAATAGTTTTAGTGTTCAAGAATGACTAAAAATATTCTAAAATTTCATTAATTTAATATTTATGACCTAATTGGTACATTATAATAAAATTTCATCCCATTTAGATTAAAAAGGTTGTTTCCACAATTAACGTTAAAATTTGTTAATGATAGGGTTAAACCAAAATATAAGGTTTAAAATGACACCATAACCTATCTAAATTTCATTTTTTGATTATATTTACACCTTATACACTCTATGGTAAAATATATAGACATTTTTGAGCATTTTTTTGAGAATAAATTAATTATATTTTAATCATTTTTGAAACTCCATGTGTGTCCTTCCCATGACTTCTAATAGAACACCCATTCTCTATTTTCATTACAAATTTTTGAGAACCCGAGATCGATCAATGAATACTAAATTACCTTCCCAACATCCCAATTCACTATTTATATATAATGGTATTCTTAAAATACAATTACAAGGGTCTTGTAGAATGTAAATAATGGATGTTTACCAAATAAGAAAAAATCATCTTTACCGACCCAATATTTAATTCATATAATACATACACTAAACATATTATTTGTACCCTAAAATCTTAAAAACATTATCATAAATATAATGAAATGTTATTATGATTATTTAAAAAAAAATTTATTTCTCCTTCCCCTCCTACTAAGAGTGAATATAGCACTCCTAAATACACGTGACTTACTGTCTCCACATAGATGTGAAATTCATTTTTTTATCACAACATTATTTGGAGTGTTATAAAGATGTTAAAATGAATTTATATTATTTCTATGAGATAAATATTCTTATTTAATTATAGTACTATATCTCATTACTAACCTTCCAATCCGTTGGAAAACGATAATGTCGATCGTGTGCAAGGGTGGACTACCACCTCCATGAAGCGATGTGATCTTTTTTCATTTCATATTTACATGAATTCCAAAAATAATAAATTCAATGAATATATATGATATATATTATATAATAATGGTTCTATAATGTTTAATTTTTTTTTAAATTTCTTTTTTTCCATCTGTCGAAAAGTGAAAATAGTTTTCATGCATACGCCCGACCCACCGTCTGGTTGAAAAATGTAATTCATTTTTATATATCTATGCTATATGGATGACAATAAACATATAAATAATTAATATATATGATTTTAATATCATTATCAATATTTTATATATGATAAAACCATGATCATTGTACAATGATCAATGCTACCAAACTGAAATTCTCATGAATAATGAATCAATTAATACATAAAAATGAGAAAATAAATAAGGATTTTTTTATAAATGGGTGTGAAAATGTTATAAATGGTTTATAAAATATATTGTGTGAAATATTTTGAATCCAGTATAAATTTATAGTAACTATAAATAAATTATATAGGAGGTCAAAATGCTTTTGAAACATATCGAACCCAAGGTAGGGGTTCACCATCTCACTTTTATTAATGTGAGACACATGCCATATTCACAACAAGATTATTTTATGTGTTTTTTATAGTATAAATGTATTTATATTATTATTATTCTCATAAAAATTATTTTTATTTATATTTCATACATATTTTTTCACCTTCACGAGTTTGTAATTGAATCTTACCAACTTGAAAGGGATATCAGTTCTAATCTAATTTGTTATCAATATTGTTTATTATCAAGTTTATAAGGATGATATTTTATGACCTATATCTAAATAATTCCATGAAAATTTTTATCATAGTGTTATTTATAGTTATTAAATTTATTTTTTTAATTTTCCCATCTTTAATACTATTGTGGATGAAACTATATTTTTATGTAAAACCAAATTTATTTCTCTCTTTAGTCGGAAATGCACGTTCTTCTATATCCATTATTTGAAGAAATTTGTTATTGAATGTATTTTAAATTTATTATATAGTTGCATAAGGTAATTTTTAATGACTAATAAATTTTAAAAAAATTGATTAAAATGGATTATTATTATCATTTTACAAAAAAGATACTTTTCAATTTTTACTGAATGTGTGACAAAAATATTTATTTTAATGTACAATTCAGGAATAGAATTTCCTAATTACATGATCAATCAGTTAGTTTTAGTTTAAGTTACATGTTTATGAGGTTATTTTAATATAATATTTTTCTATAAAATTTGGTAAAATATTAAAATTTTAATACATGATTTAAAATGTATAGGTTAATTTCTTCATGAAAATTTCTAATGATATTTTAAAGGAATTTTTCATCCATGATAACTAATGGTAGTGATTTTTCGTGAAATGCTATTCAATTAAATTCTTATTAACCTAAGACTACACCATAGTGGTACACCCTAGGGTTGATCAAAAGGAGGCCACTTCCACACACTATCATTCTATTGTCACTATTATAAAATAACTAAAATAAAAATGTAATAATAATATATATGGGGGGAGTGAAATTGAATTTCATAAAATATAGATATAATATAAATATATCAAAAATATAAAACAAAATCAAAAATAAGAAAAGAAAAAATGACATTATTAGAAGAAAACCATTATTTTTGGGGATATTTGGTGTAATTTTCATTGTTATTCAAAATATATATCAATGCATTATTCAATGTGGAGAACAAGACCTGTCACTTCACGCCCTCTCTTTTGAATGGTATTACCCTACACCGAGGCCTCTGCATGTTAGAGTTATCTATTCCACATCAATACCCAATCCAAACTCCAGAGTTTGAATGAATTAAATATCGATGAGAAGGGAAATTATTAAACGAGGAGGAATAAAACATTAGAATAGAAAGTGGGGTGACCGGTCACCATAATCATTTAATTACTAATGAATCCTCAGAACAAAACCTAAAAAATCATTAAATCACATAAAACTCAAATAAAACCATTTCCCCCCTCGAACAATAGCATGGGATAGCTCTCCACAAGTATGAAGTTAGAAAGAAGCACGATGGGAGAACCAAATAAAATAAAAGAGATGGAAGAAAAGTAGAAATGAAAGGAAGAAGAAGAAAGATATACTAATATATATTATTAATATGAATAACAATTACAGAAACAAAACTCCACATTAGCCCCTATAATTGCTATATATTATAAACTGGGAGAAGGGACACATATTTATAGGGAGAAGTTGTGAAGAATTCACACTCAACACATTTAATCTGAAAGTGTCCACGTGGATGTACCATTAAAGGACCGAATCAATATTAGTCATCTTTATAAATGTTTTTCTATAATGTAAGCTCCATTTACTATCCATTGGAAGCTTCATTGGACACTCCTATAAGGTGTTATGAATTTTGTAATGGCAGTTTCATTTTATGGATGCAGGTTTTAGGTAGGTTCTTGCCAAAATATTCCGTTAAATGTCCCCCATAATAGATTCCAAACGGTATGGAATTATATTATTGAACGATAATTGGTTTTCTCATCCACATACAAGTGGAATCCTAACATTTGGAGTAGTTTAGGCTGATTTATGTTTCCTCTACTGAGGCGGAGTCCACGCAGTCCACCCGGAACAATTGTCAATTTTATTGATTTTTTTGGGCCACAAGATGCACGAATCTAACCCTAGTCCTGAAGACAATGATGAAGAAAATAAAGTAAGGGTTCACAAAAAATTATAATCAAAAAATTTGAAAATATATTTTATGAGAAATGACCAAAATTCCTCTGTGACAAAAATCTGTTAAAAATCCATAATTAGGCCATTTTTTTATTTATTCTCAATATAACACAAAAACCTAAATATGTAAAAATTGCCTATTAAATAACACTATGGTGGGTTTATAAACATTAAATTAAAGTATAAAATATGTGAAAATATTAGCTTCATAAATCCCCCAAACTTAGGCATTGAACTCCCAAGAAATTATCATATAGTCTGATCAAAATCCACACAATAATCAAATATGTGAAAAAATACATGATCTTATCAAAAACAGAAATTCATCATGTCACCTCTATGAAAAACATTTTCCATTAATTTTAATTAAAAAATTTAAATTTTTTCAACCTCATAAATCCATAAATGGCTCAATCACAACCTATCTCACATTGAATTTTATGTCACTCTTCACTCAAGAGAAATTAATTCCAGAGTTATGCTCATACTTAAAATTTAAATGTATCACCATAAGCTTGTGACTATTAACATTTCTCTATAGTGTGAAATATAAAAATTAATTCAATCATGAGGGATTTAATAAAAGGATCAAATGACTCTATGGATTTGGGTTGGTGGTTAAATGATTTAAAAGTTCAAGGCTAGAAAGAGAGGGTTTGACTCTTAGGTACAATGCATGAATAATCATGTGAAATCATTGAAAATAACTTAGTCAATACTCTTTGAGAATGTGAAAAAAACACCACCAACATTTTTTATATCATATAACATGATACAATAAATTATTACAATGAATGATATCATCCATGTTCTCCCCATTTCTTTGTAAATCTCCAGAAATTCACAGCTTTTATTTTCTTTTTTTTTCAATGCTCCCGAAAGGCCCAAATTTATTTTCATTTTTTATGGAGAACCAAACGAAAAAATTAAGAATAATTAAATTATGACTCATCCCTAATATTTAATTTCCCAAAATTTTGACACACACCTCACAACACCCATCAATGAAACACATCCCAATAAATGCACACAAAATGCCCTTACCCCATACTCAAACATGAAATATCCATGAAAAATACCAAGAGAATGGGTAGGTAAGGATAAATTATCTTGTAATGTGGATTAAACCTATAAGGAAATTCATGGAATATAAGGATTAATGAAGGATAGATGTAAAAGAAGGTCTCATGATAATACGTGGGTAGCCAAAGTAGTGCCTCAATCATTTGAAAAACATTCAATGACTCCCAAAGCTTAAAAATAGAAAATTCACAAATTATGGTTCTCACACAAAATCCATGTTTCCCTCAAGAATTTGTGGGTACTAAAAATAATATGTAAAAGTGGTTTATAATACCTCACAGGAAGGAAAAAATATTTTGAGTTAGTGTTTAATGGACATGGATTTAAAAAATCTGTTAAACTCATAAAAGTGATTGAAAATACAATTTAAGGATAAAAAAATTCACATCAACAGTCATTTAAAATACTTTTTTTCAAAAATCATTTCAATTTTATCAATATTTATTAATATGTTAAATGTCATCAGAATTATCATTTAAGCTCAAGGTACCTAAAAATGAATATTAATAAATAAAATTCAGAAAAAAAAAACTAAGAAGGTTGATGCTCCACCACACTTAGATTCCACTACCCTTTAATTTAGCATAAAAAAATATAAATAAGGGCATAAAAACTAAATTGAAGGAAAGAGAAAACCCTCACATTATTTTCAAGTGGAATCATTGTCTTAGGCTTGTAGTAACTTCTAATTCTTCCTACAATGTAATAAATATAGAAATATATTAGAAAAATAAGGAAAAATAAATAGTATGCAGAATGGGTAGGGATAATGCTCGGTTTGACCCCCAAGGATGTGCTAGGTTTTTACTGCCCTTAGTCCGACAGTTATAGTTGGTTAACCCCAATCCAAAGGTGGATGGGTTTTCTCACTTAGAAACACCACCAAATTATTTTTCCCAACATCCATATGTGGATTACATAATTGAAAACCCCCAAAGAAAAGAAGAATTGACCCAACCCCTAGAAGAGATGAAAAATAAAATATGAGATTAAGAGGGGGAGGGGAAAAGATAAAGCGGTGCTCCCTATTTTGGTCATCTCGAGGAGTGGTGTCCACTGGTGGTGGAGATAGTAGATTGGGATGTGACATATCATCTTTTTTAGGCTCTTCAATTAATTCTTCATGGATTTAAACTATTTTTCCATCATCCTCATTTACCCCAATGTACAACTCGACTGGATCCTCCATTCTCTCCTCTACTTGAAGAACTTTTTTTCTTTATCTAGAGTTTATAGTAGTAGTGTTGAAGCCAAAAAAAAGTTGATAAGAGATTACCTTTCAATTTAAAATTAACTAAATTTAAATTAAATGAATTATCAGAAATTAGATCTCCCTAAAAAGTTTCAGCTTCAGACTTCTTTTCTTCATGAAAGGAGGCTCAGAACTCATTTGTTGAGGAGGGAATTGGATCTTCATGTTTCTCTGCAACCTGATCAACATCATCATGAAACATAGGTGGAAAAAACTTCTCATTCTCCTCTGATTGTATTTTTTTTTGTTCCATCCTCAAGACATTAACATCTTCAACTTGTGTGGCCAGTGATTCCACCATCTTGCTTACCTTTTTTCAGATTTATTGAATTCTTGTGAATTATCAAGGAATATTCATGAAATTGTTGTGAATTTTTGGAAATCTGAATTTCTAAAAATCCCACCCTGCTATACATGTTAGTAATAGGCCATTAATATGAAAAATTACTACAAAAATCCATGACCTAAAGAATAATATGTAATGAAATCTTTTTTTATTTTCAATTTTTATGAAGAAAAATGTGTACAAGCTGTTGGGCTCCGTAGAAATGGTGCCAAATTGATGGTAGAGATTTCTCGTGAACCGATATTTAATTAAATTATTATTAACATAAGACTGAACCATAGTGTTACACAATAGGGTATATCCCAAGGATGCAGCTTCCACAAACTATCATTCTATTATCACTATTATAAAATAACTAAAATAAAAATGTAATACTAAAATAAATGGGGGGACTGAGATTGAATTGCCTAAAATATAGATATAATATAAATATATCAAAAATATAATACATAATTAGAAAGAAGAAAAGATACAATGACTTTATTATTAGAAAACCACTGTTTTCGTGTTTTCATGCTGTAATTATCATTGTTATTCAAAATATATATCATTGCATTATCCAATGTGGAGATCAAGACCTGTCACTTCACACCCTCTCGTTTGAATGGTATTACCCTACACCGATACCTTTTCATGTTGGAGTAATCTATTCCACATCAATATCCAATCCAAACTCCACTGTTTGAATGAATTAGATATCAATTAGAAGGGAAATTATTAAACCAGGAGGAAGAAAACAATAGTATAGAAATTGGGGTGACCACTCACCATAATAATTTAACCACTAATGAATCCTTAGAACAAAACATGAAAAAATCAGTAAAGAACATAAAACTCAAAAACAACCATTTCCCCCAACGAACAATAGTGTGGGTTATCTCTCAACAAGCATGGATTTAGAAAGAAGCACACTGGGAGAAACAAATAAAAAAAGAGATGGATGAAAAGTAGGAATGAAAGGAAGAAGGAGAAAGACATAATAAAATATATTATAAATTTTATGAACAATTATAGAAACTAAACTCCACCTTAGCCCCCTGGAATGGATATATTTTATAAACATGGGAGAAGGGACACATATTTTTAGGGAGAAGGGCTGAAGTATTCATATTCAAGACATTTAATATAGAAGTGTTAGCATGGATGTGCCATTAAATGACGGAATCTATAATATTTGTCTTCATAAATGTTGTTCCATAATGTCTATTCCATTTCCGCTCTGAATTTCAGGTTCATTGGACTCGCCTAGAAAGAGTTATGAATTTATTAATGTCAGTGTCCTTTTCTGGATGTAGGTTCCAGGAAGGTTCCTTCACATATATTCCATTAAATGTCCCACATAACTGATTCCAAACGACATGAAATTTAATTTGTCAATGATAATTGGAGTCCTCACCCATATCCAAGTGGAATAAAATAATTTGGAGGTATTTAGGCCAATTTATGTTTTGACTACTAATGCGGGGTCCACGTAGTCCGCCCGAAAAAATGTTCAACTTCATTGATTATTTTTGGCCTCAAGATGGATGAATATGACCATGGTACTAAAGAAAAAGATGATGACAATAAAATAAGGGTTCAAAAAATTCTTATCACAAAATTTGGAAATATATTTTATTATACATGACCAAAATACCCCTACGATAAAAATCTGTTAAAAATCTAGAATTAGTCCATTTTTTCATTTTGGCTCAAAATAACACAAAAACCTAAATATGTAACAATTCCCTATTCAATAACACTATGGCGGGTTTATAAACATTAAATTACACTATGAAATATGTGAAACTATTAGCTTCATCAATATCTTCCTTTGATGTTACTTATCTTACATTAGGAAAATGATATAATTACATCATACTTATTATTTATTTGGATGGGTTATGATTTAGATAATGAGATATTTATAAAACAAATTCAATTTCCATAGGTTATGTTATGATGGAATTTTTAAATGTGCAAGAAGCCCATTTTATTTTAAAAAATTTAGATATACAATGAATGATTATGATTTTGTGGAACCCAAATGAATAGATTATTATTATTGGATTAGTTGGCCTAAAATTATATACCCCTATAATTAATTGGGTAAATATCCTTGTGATAATAATGATTGTAATGGGGTGTGATCCAAATTCAGTAATGGATTATGTCTACTTTGAAAGGATTATGAGAAAACCCAAAATAATTATATGATTTAATAATTAATGATCCCAATCCACTATGATAGGCTTGGTAGTGTTCCTTAGATAAATAATGGATTTTAAATGATTATTAATATGCCACAATCTTTTTTCTTATACCAAAATTATGATTTCTTGCTTGAGGAACTTTGATTCATTTATGGTTCATGACTTATAAACTGCCATGTTTTATGACATGATTCAATGTTATGATCTATGATATACAAGTTATAGTTTTCAGATGTTAATATAATGTTCTCATATCTATATACACATGTTAGTTTTACAAGATCACTTATATCTAACTTTTTTACCTGTCTTGATCTTTTGAGCTCACTATTTATTACGTTCTATTTCCCAAGGATATATAGAAAAATAATAATTATGATTTTTCTAGGATTGGATATATTTTTGTAGAATAGTGTGGGATAATATTTGGAATATTTATGAACTAGTTTATATTTTTACTTGTTTCAAAATACTCCAATCCTTTATAGATTTGGAATGTGTCTTAAATTTATGTAATTAATATTTATTTTGTAAGATGTAATATTTTTGGTCGAATGGTATTGGTCAGTATATAGCTAACATGTGGATCTTGTAGAGATGGTTCCCAAGGATATTAATGAGGTCATACAAATGGGGGGAGTTTACCTTTTTCCATTTTGGGTTTGAAACTCAATATTGTTTGAATATAAATGGTTTCAAAGTATGTGGTTCCCATGATCTGGGAATGAGTGATAATTGGTATTTTTGGTCGAACATTTGGAATGCGTAGGTATGGAAACCATACTAGTTAATTTCAATGAAAGAAAATGTGTGGGATGTGGTGATCATATTTTCAATCAGATGATGTGATGAAAAGGACATATTAATAGTAGTGAGTGTGATGTCAGTTGAGGGTTGTATGACCCTTGAATTGTACGGGTTGTCATATCATGGGAGAAGTCATTGGATGAATTTAATGTAATTTGGATGTAGGTGGTCAACTATTTTTGAATAATTTGAAATTATTCATGGAATAAATGTTAGAGACATATATGATGTGTTTTATGGAGCTCAAAAATTGATGTCAGGATTGTGAAGAATTGAGATGATATGAGATCCATTGTATTTGTGATACATCAGTATTCATAGTATGTAGGTGTCATATAAAAAATTTATAAGGTTTTTTATCTATCTCAATTATAGGTACTATTTTTCCTTGATTAAGTAATAATTTCTTTGAAGCATGTATTATGTTCATTTAGTTGATATTTTGAATTTTTTGGAAGGGTTTTTAGAAGTACACTATTGTAATAGGGTTTTCTTGAACTATGAATCTACCCTAGAAAGCCATTGAAAACCAGATAGAGATAGATTTTAGGTTTAGTGCATGGGTTCTAGAAAATTATTCCCTATTAGGAGTAAATGTGATCTCTTCTAGGGGGGGATGAATAATTAGGGTGCATGTGTTGGAAAACCGTGCACCCCTGATAAGGAAACCGTGTGTATCAGATTTTTTTCCAATGAAAAATAATTTTAAATTACAAAAACCCTTTTTATTATCCTTAAACACCATTTATTTGTTTAATAATCGTTACTATTATTTTTAGGGCCTCTAAGATTCACTACATGGATTTTCAACCTCCATTCATGAAGAATAAAAGATCTGATTGATGGATAAACACCGTTCCCAGAATGTGATTTCTTTACAATTATATTTCCCCATTTATCTCTCTTATATGACATTCCTGATGAAGAGGAAATAATTTTCCTCCATTACAGTGGATTTAGATCTAGGATTTGATATATCATACTCGATTTGATCCCAGGTCTAGGTTTTGTATCTTGATCATATTTTACAATGTGAAACTAAATGGTTCATGTAAATTTGAAGATTTAATTTAGAGATTATACTTTAATGATCTTGACATAGGTGGTTTAATTTTAAAATCCAATTGTCTTGAATTTCAATTTCATATATTTGTTTTTAAATTTCAGTTTCTATATTTGGAAATTGGATACTGAATTATATTAATTAATTTACTATATAATTAATGGAACTAAGTGATTAAGAAATTGATGGGGTTTTGGGATTAGATTTTTTTTTGAATTAATTGGTTTGTTTATTTGACTGATAAATGTTAATTATGGAATTTATTAATTATGATAATCATGTTACGGTTATCTAAACCTTGAAGGGTTAATGGATATAATGATTAAATGTTGAAAAATGGTTAAATGGTGAATTAATCGTACTATTCAATGTGATTAAACTGTTAAACTATGAAATTTTTTATAATTGAAATGTTATACCATGATGTGAAATGTAGGTGATAGGGTTAATGATGATTAAACAAGTAAAATTTGATATATTATAAAATGTTTTATTTTTATAAAGAGGATGTGGGACATGAACTGATGCACAAAATATACACAGTGTGCTAGAAATGGAATTCTAGATCCAAATTCATTCATGTGATGAATGAGTGTGGGACATGAACATGAGATTCAAATTAGAAATTTTGATTGATTTATATGCTGTTTTTTGGACATAGACCGATACTTCAATAACCCACCGGGTGATATACTGGGTAGTCTAGCCCCAAAATGTTTGCATGGGACTATGGATACCAGTATCCATGAAATGAATTTAAATTAAAGGGTTAATGGAATCCAATGTTAATGAATTGAGATTTACATTTGTTTTGTAGTTCATAATCTATCATAGACTGAGGAAAGTATTGATGGATTTGATGTCATCATGAACCTCAGGAAAATATGTGGTTAAATAACGAATAATTGAATTTGGTTAATGGAATATTCTAAAACATGAAATTTATTCTTTATACAAATACATACACTGCTATAGATAGGGTTCTGATTTAGAAACTTTTTTTGTTGTCCTGCTATGTTATACTCTCAACTTACATGGGATACCTGATTCGTTCCCAAATAGACATCATGTTTGTAGGACAATATAAGGGGAAGAATAATTTATTATATGGATGAGTTGGGATGGTGCTTGGATGTGGGAACTGAACAAATTATTAGGAACCACTTGGGAGTTATCCGTGTATTTAATTTTTTGATTTTAATTTGACACTTGACACACATATGGAATGAGATGTCTAATAATTTTTTTTGATATTAATTTATTTTTCTGGTTCAGTATATATTATTTGATCGTTTTGTTTATGGTATCATTATGATTATTGTTTATTATCAAACCATTATAGTTTATTATTTATTCTATGGTTTTGCAACTCAGATAATGTGGTTATAGTATCCCCAGGTTATATATTAGACCATCAATTCTAGTTGACTGGCACTATAATATGGAGAGGTGTGCTAGAGGTAATGTGACCAACCAGCCAAGGGAATGAGTATGTGGAACCTATGTCGTGCTATTTCAAAATGGGTTTAGAGTAGTATTCATTACTATTATATTATTTTAATATTGGGATAGGTATAAAGGATACTACAATGAGTCAATCCTTTTACATGAGCTCTTTTATGGGAGTATTCAACCCATGTATGAGGGAATTCCCTTGTACCCAGAGTGGGATAGATTTTATCGTTGATTGCGTTTATAGTTCGAATTTATTTCACCTTGGGTGATGAAAATGTTTTGTGATGTATTTATGGTTTTTATTTTTTTTATTTTGGAACCATTACCAAGTATATAATGATATTTGAGGATACAATCATCATTTTGGGCACTCATAATGACATTTTTTATTACTCTCACCAATGAGCTTGTACCCTAGTGGTACATGCTCCTCCTCTGCATCCAAAAGACCCAAGATCAAATTCGGGCAGTGGTGAATTTCCAGGGTTACTGTAGTAGGGGGCACTATAGCAGTGGTGGAACTATAGCAGTGGTGGCACTATAGCAGTGGAGGCTGTCGCAACAACTATAATGGGGGCGGTACTGTAGCAGGTACTGGAGCAGCTATGGAACTATAGTTGTACTGTTCACCGAGGGGTCGTTTGGGCCAAAAAAATGGGCTTTCAAGCCTTGTATTTAGGACACTACACCTTGGGCCTTCGGGATATGTAATGGGTCTCCCTTTAAGCAGTCTAAATATTTCATTACTTTAATAATAAATTGAGGCTTCAGCCCCATCCTTTAAAATAAATATATAAATTGTGATATTCGTCATTTTAGGAATTCAGAGAAAAAGAGAGTTTTGGGTATGTTGATGATATAGAATTTTTTCCCTTTATAGTGCAATTAAACTATATGTTGTTCTTAATATGGAATTAGATGTTGTAAAATTATTCACAATGTGGAGAATGAGTGTCTAATTAGAAAATTGAGTTTTTAATGTGTGTTATACTATGTGAACTATTACCTAAGTGAGTGGTGGTTAAGGGTAATGACAGTGCGTCAATTTGTATTGTGTGGTGCGGATTAAAGGATTAATTTTATTTCTTATGTGAATCCCTCTTGTGTAAATGTGTCAAAATAGTGCAACATGTCCAAAAACATTTGTTTACAGTTTTAAATATATTCTTCAATGATGATTCTTGTCGATAAGATTACATAAGGATACGTAAATAATTGATCATGTAGTAGTGGAACATGATTCATTGATTGTGTTGGGTGATGGATATAGGGAGAAGATTTGATGAAATTGTTATTTCTTCAAGCAATTTATAGAAAACGTACCTGGGAAAGTCGGGAAAAGTATGTTTGAATTGACATGAGAGTTTTAGTTATAGAATTATTTGACATTTAATGGAGAGGGTGGACCCAAGGTAGCTATGTTCTAGATCGAGTCTATCTAGATGAGTCTTGAAATAATTGAAATTCAAGATAATTGTAGAGACAAATTGGATTCTTATATGTTACATGGTTAACTAAATAAATGGTTTTTAATCTAGACATGGGATGGATAACTATATAGTATATGGTGGAAAGACTTTCCAAAGAAGTTCTAAGAGAACTTTTCCCCTAGTAAGAAATGGTCGGAAAGGGGAGTAAAGTTGATGAGAATGACCAGGGTAGAATATCTATGATTTACATTCAAATATTATTTACATATTTTCATTCATTTGTTCTTATGTTAGAAGAATATGATGCTACTATAGTAAAACAATTTTTTTGGAAGTTTTTAAATGTGATATTTAGTCCTATGTGAATATATTTCGGCAGAAAAATCTTTTTGACTTGTTGAATCATGCTATCATATATGGGGGGATCCTGAAATATGATTCTAGTGAGATGCCGGTGGTTTACATTGGATGAACACGAGGTACATCTCCAAATAGTAAGAAGTCGTGCTATTAAAATTTTATCCAGTGAAGTGGAAAGCATGGTTTCTACAGGATGAGTTAATTACTCAAGACTCCTCCTGAGTGACCTTCCCCTAGTACCATAGGTCGGGTTACATTCATATACATTTTCAACAACCACTAGTAGAGTGTCAAGAATTATAAAAGATAAAATATGTACAATGGTTCTACCGGAACTCATGACAAATGGGTTTTGATGGGGGAAACATAATAAACAAGTGTGCATGTAGGGGGTCAACCACCCCATATTAGTCTGATTGTTATAGGTCTAAAATCCATGGTAGTTGAGGTAGTCGACATGGTGCTAATGTGAAAGAGCACCCTTATCAAAAGAGTGGTCCGGCTCAAAGTACTCATAAAATATCATAGGGAATAGGGGGAGAATGGTCTCATGTAGTTTAGCCTTCACTAGTGGATATAATGTTGAGATCCTAAACAATTATAGGTACTATTATTTTAGATTATATGTTTTTTAGTGATTTATTTAATAATGGATCCTCTAATAAATTTTTATCCTCCCAACATGTAAATGGGATTATTCTAGAAAATGATTTTATAGGTGGGGTTATGACAGTTGATTACTTTTAGGGTACAATCATGAAACAAATTTTATTCAAAGGGAATTATCTCGAGGTTAGAGAGTATCCTCTTATATGGAATCTCAACATAATAAACATGTGATGATTTGACTTGATTTTGGGTATGGAATTGTTTGTATCATATGATTCCTAGATTGATTTTTACCCATGGAGGGTGTTTTTTAGACATCTTAAAGGATAAAATTATTTTCATCATGGAGAGTGGGATATCACAGAGGGTTATACATCGCCAATTCATCAAAAACAAAGGTATGCCATTTAATTTGTTCTAATTTATTAATTGTTTATGTGGGTGTTAATATTTTTGTCTTTACACCCATATTTTAAAGCTTCTAGGATGTATTTCCTAAGGAATTATTTTTGGCTCTACCTGATTTAGGTGTGCAGGTTACGATTGAGTTCATTATGGGAGTTGATATGGTTTCAATTCAACCATATATAATGTAACAAACAAAGCATTATGACATTAAAAATAATATATAAGAGTTGAAGGATAAGAGGTTTATCCATCTGATTTCATATCCTCAGAGTTTTTTAGTCTTGTTTTCAAAGAAGGATGATGAGATTTTTCCAATATGTATTGATTAACAAAATATAAATTGGATGATAGTAAGTAACTAATATCCTCTTCAATGTATTTATAATCTATTTGAAAATTTGAGAGGAAATTGATTTTACACTATTATTTATTTCAGATCATTTATTCATCTGTTCAGAGGTCTATGATCATATATACTGTAGACAACTTTCAAAAACATGTATCGCCTATATTATTTTGTTATTATGAAGTTCAAGTTGATGAATAATCTGTATGAATTTATGGCCTTGATGATTTGAATCATCCACATAAACCAGGATCATTTTGTACATATGTTTTTGTATGAAAAATTGTTGTAATCCAATACTCAAATTTATCATTCCCAACATCCTTATATAATTTTGAGCACACTAAGATTGCATAACCTATACAAGAAGATATGTTAGTGTCAATTATGGATTGATCAAATAAATTTAATCGGTCACATTGTCTTAGAGGAAGGTCTTCCAGTGGAACCATAGAAAGTGCTAGTAGTTTTTTATGGAGTATCCCAATAATTGTTTTGATATTCGTATCTTTATGGGCTTGGAGGTCCATTATCAAAGGTATACCAAGGTATTTCCCCACATGAAAATAATTACGCCTTTGAAAACATATAAATATATATTTTTGATAAATACATAGGATTTTTTATATTAATTAAATCATGTGAAAATAGTTTCTCTTTTGATAAAATTATAATGGTTTTGAAAATAATTAAACTTTTAAAACACTTTAAATTAATCCCGTACGTTTTCAGAAAATACTAAGAATGAATTTGAAAACAACAAGAATGGACCACTTAAACATTAAAGGATATCATGGGCATACCCACGTATGTTTGTAAGGGGTTCACTCCCTACTTCCCATCTTTCGTATAATATCTTTATTCAATTTTTTATAAAAACATTTTTAACATTCAACACATTTATACATTTTCCACTGGCATTTTTTTGAAAACCTAACAATTTATTGATCACAAAAGAACCCTAAGAAAATTATAAATATTTATTTTATTAGGTAAATAACTTGTGATATTTTTTACTACCAATGTCATTCCATTTTTTATTTACATGGTCTTTTAAAAAAATCCTTGACATCCATTTAATTAAAATTTCCAATAAAATATTTTTTCATATAAACTATATCTTTTAATAGTCATCCCAAAATTAATGCATTAAATATTCGTTATCATAAATTAAAATTGGATGTTATGAAACATTAAAAAAATTCACATATAATAATAGACATTTAATATTTCTTGCTTAGATATATCATGAGAACATAATATATAATATTTTAAAATGATGACATGTGTTATAGAAATTATATAATTAAAATTTTTATAAATTAATAAATTTAACAATATATGAATATATATATTTACTCTCATTATAAATTGTAAGTAAATGTAGATATATACATAACTTTTAACATTAAATGAAACATTATATAACACATATAAGAAATATAATTGTAATATTTTCAAAATAAGAAATTCATTATTGCTTAATTTTAAAATATTAAGTTGGATGATTTCATACGTTGAAATAAAATATATTTTCATTTTGAAACATGAAATGATGGTAATGAATATATATATATATATATATATATATAAATATAAGAATATAAATATATTTAATGAATGAATCCATTTACATAAAATTTATAACATTCATTCCTAATATGAAAAAAATATAAAACTTATAAAAACATTAATTGTAGAATTAAAAAATGAAATGACAAGCATGAATTTATATATATATGTATATATATATATATATAAGGATCCTAAATTTAAACTCCATAACATGAACATGATAAAATTGAATATCATATACATGCATATAATATATACAAGTGTTTAGAAACATGAAATTATAAATAGTACATATATATGTATATATGTACTTATATACCTATAAAATGAATATTTGGAATGATAGTATAATCATGCAACCATAACTTGAATAACATAAATTTATCTCAAACATTTGTATTTTCATGAAATTTGAAAATATAAATATATAGGTATATATAAAATTAATGTAATACCCTTACATATACTTGAAAATTAATACAAAAGAAATAGACGAAAGCGGTGGGTTCTCCTTCTCACAGTGTGAAGGGTTGAACTGATAAATATGTGTGTTGGGGCTAGTGGATAAAAGAAAATGATTGAAATGCAAGGATTGAAATTGTACATTTTTCCAGTGAGGGAAAATTTATTCAATATACATATATAAATATTGAGAAGACTCATTTATTTCTTTTAATAAAATAATATATCATTAATTATATTATAATTAATAATTATGATTATTAAATGAAATAACTTCATTGAATGAGGAATGGAATAATGATTAATAGATTTAAACAATATGAAAATATAGATGTATAAATATTATTACACATAAATTTATAAAACAAATCATTAAATAAACATTTATTAAAAGGATACTATTATTAGAATTTCCGGGGCGTTACATTCTATAACCCTTAAACCTAATTTCATCCATGAAATTGGTTTTTGGTACTTAGAGGTAAATTATGAAATTCCACTTTTACAATTTTGAGAACTATATTAACTACAATTATATATTCATAAAGGTTGCTAAAAATGATAAGACTTCAAATGTTTGGTTATTTCACTTATATTTTTCCTCAATATGAACGGTTAGGAAATATATGTCTTATTAAAAGAATATACATAGAATCTAAACATATTTTAACCAGATTTCCTAATCTCTAATGTTATACAAATCATTCATATGATACCAACTATATAGCTCCATATCAGAACTTCTAGATCCGGTATAAAAAAACGATGTATATTTTTTTATCAAAATGAAACTGAATAATATACAAAGATTTGTAATGTCAGAACTTTTATGGTCTATGTTTCAGCAGAGAAGGATTACAATTACATATTACCAATGTTAAAACAACAACGATGAAATATTGTTAGTGTTATATCCTTATCGAGATAAACTGTAAGAAATCTCCATATGAACCTAAAAACATTTTCATAAAACATAAGGATAGAAAAGTTCTGTAGTAATGTTTTTTTATGAAAATATAATCAAACCCATTTTTGAAAATAATTATAAATTTTGAAAAATGCATTTGGAATTGATTTTTAATGTAATATTTATCATAAATTTTAAAATCCAATAATAAATAATTATGTAAATATATATCTTTGGAATATTTTTAAAACTTTATATAAATACTTATTGTTTTGAAAACATAATTTTGAAAACTCTTTTCAAAATATAAGAGATGTTTTAAAAATATTTGGAAAAATACTTTAAAAACATGATTTTGAAAATTCTATTTAAAATACTCATGCTCTTGGAGACATGTAATTAATTTTTTTAATAATACTGATTTTTTTGGAAATGCTTTAAATCATGTGGAAATAATTATTCATTTTAAAAATTATATTTGTTTTGAAAATACTTATGCATCAAAAACACATAAAAATAATCATGTGGGTTTTCTTGAAATTCTATGAATCCTTTTGAAAAAAACTTTTGGGACACATAAACATAGAAGTCTATCATAGACCAAACCAATTGTTTTTGGAAAGGGTTCACTCCCCACTAACCTTCAGGTTTAAAATATTCAAGTGCTATTTTTTTTATAAAATCATTTTTAACTTTCATTACTTATATAAATTTTTAAAGTAGGTTTTTTTTAACATAATAATGATTTGAATACACATGATTATTTATAAATATATATGTATTTTTCATATGTAAATCACATGATATATTTTGTAATACAAACACTCATTCGAATTTTCATTTTCATGGTCTGTTAATAAAATCATTAACAACCATGTAATTAAAATTTCCAATAAATTTCAATAAAACTATATCTAATAAAAATAATCCCTAAATAAAAGAATTAAATAGTCATTTTCATATATCACAATTTTATGTCTTGACACATTAAAAAAATTCACATAAAATAATAGGAATTTAATCATTATTTCCTAGAGTTATCATAAGAAAATAAAATTAAATAATTTAAAATAATAACATGCATAATAGTAATTGTATAATTTCTATTTTCTCAATATAATAATATTAAATATATATGTATATATTCAATTTTAATATTATTTAAATAATTATATGTATATATCTCTATAACCTATAACAATCCTATAAAAATTATATAACACATATAAAAAATATAAATGTAATATTTTCAAAATAAGCAATTCTTTGTTTCCTAATTTAAACATATAGAGTGTGATGATTTCATGACTTTAATTGAAGTATATATTCATTTAGAAATATGAACTGATGGATTGGAATATATATATACAAATATAAATAAGTATACATATATAAAAAAAATATAGAATTAGAGAAACCATTTTCACAAATTAAATAAAATTCATTCATAATATGATGAAGACATAATACCTATAAAAACATTAATATATAATTAAAAAATTAAATTACATGAATATATATATATATATATATATATGTATATGTATTTATTATAAATTTAAACTCTAAAACATGAACATGGTGAAATTTGAAATCATATTTAGGTATATAATATATACATGTATTTGAAAACATGTAATTATAAACAACACATATATATGTATATTGTATATATATACTTTGAAAAATGAATATTTGGAATGATAGTATAATCATACACGAATAAAAATAATAACATAAAATTATAAAATAAATATGAATATGAATGAAATATGAAAATATAATATATATCGATATATATATATATATAAATTCAAAGTATTCTACTTAATTATAATGAAAACTGGATGTGGAAGAAGAAGAGGGAAATGGTGGGTTCTTATTCTCAAAGATTCAAGGGGAGGAACTCTGAATAGGTGTGTTGGAACTAGTGGTTAAAGAAATGGATGGAAAGTAAAGTCTTCATCATGGTTGGGTTGTGCAGTGAAAGAGTGTTTTTTCAATACTCATATATATATAGTTCCACAACATTAGCATCCAAGAGAAGTAGGAAAAAATGCGTAAATTTAAACAATGTTATGCTTGGCATAGGGTGTTGATTACTTGCGGTAAATGGGTTAGATGAAGACAATAGGGTAGGATCGTTAGCTTTAACATAACATTCATGTGAGGGAAATGAATGGTTATAGAACTATGTGGACATTTGGAGGAGACAATAGATATTATGAATAATTGAGGAGATTGTTTGGATCAACTACCATGACTTGGAGAAGAAGGATTTGAAGTGAATATTGGTGACACTGGATAATGTGGTGGCGATGTATTATGAAGTTGGAGGTTTTCAGAAAAGCTGACTCCAGTGGTGGTGAGATCTAGGATTGATGAATAATGAGGATATATCAGACTATGCTATTTTTTTTCGGTGATCAACATAATTATTATCAGGTGGTGAAGGTTGTGGGGCCAGTGTCCATGGGTCGAGTTATTCCCAATGAATAAGGACACAAAATATCTCCCTGTTTTTTCATTTTTTTCCTTTATCATTTATATTCATTAAAATTATATTTCATTTCATTTTAATTTTTTTTATAAATGTTAATTTTGGTTTTAGTTTTATTCATACCTTCAGTTTTTGTTTCATTCATTTATTTGTACCCAAAAAGATTTTAAAGAGATATATATAATTATTTAAACAAATAATGTTAAATATATATATATTTATATTAAATAAATCAAACATATTTATTAAAATTATAATTTTAAGAAATAAAATAATTTATAAAATAAAAAATTATTATTATTATTGCTACTTATATTATTATTAGTGTTACTGTTTTTATTATTTTTATTTTTATGAATTTCATTTAAGTATATCTTATTTTGATTAATTTTCAAGAAAAATTTCCAATAATATATTATAAAATGGTTTTAATACATTCATTTACTAAATACAAGTATTATAATTTGTATATTTCTCACATCAACTCATAGGTTTTGAAAAATAAAAAGGTGAATGTAATGATAATACATTTATTAATTCTAATGTCTTATAATTTAAATATTTATTATATTAAATCGATTTAATAATGAAACATATATTCGAATGAAATTTCCCTTTTTATGAATAATTTCAATAGTATTCCAGTGGCTATATCCTCATTTCATCATTACATACATCTTTTAAACCGCAATCGTTATAACCTGACAATACAATTTTTTTTTCTATAAATAGTTCTCGTAGAAGTAATTTTAGTACTTTGACTCTACACATATCAGTACTCTACTTGAGAGAATGATGCCTATTTTCCACTTATTTGTATTTTTATTATCATCATCTTCATTGGGATTCTACTGATGATGGATATAGATGACGCAAGATACAATATGTGAGGTGACATTTTCTCTTTACCTGTGTCCACTGTTATTCCTACCTGTTGTCGTATAATTAAAATATGTAATCCTTTATTCTAATTACATGTTCTGATAACTTTTTGAAATATATCATCATTATTTTATACATATATAATTATTGATAATTCTCATTTATTTCATTTAATAAAACCATATATTATAAAATATCATATAATTAAAATGTATGTCTATTAATGGAAATAATTTAATTCTACGAAGATTAGAACATTTGTTAATTTACATAAAATATAAAAAATATAGAAGGATAAATATACATACCCATAAATTTATAAAACAATTCATTAAATAAACAACTATTATATGAATATGGTTCTTATAATATCTAGGGTGTTATAATGTTGCTATGGAGGTCTTCCACTCTAATTGAGACAGATGCATAAGAAACAAAAATTCACTGGTCATCCTCATTAGAAAGAAATATGACTTCATAATATGTTTTTTTATCATTTCAAGTATCCTGTTGAATGATCCATGTAAAAGTGAAGTCTTCCATGAGAGACCAATTAGGAAAAGGACATCTCTGGAAGAATTTAGAATTACCAGCCCATTTGTCTCTCTAGAAACTATCCTCACCCTTCCCTATGATCTTTCTCATCTGATCAATGAGGATTAGAAAATTATACATAAAAAACACACACACACACAATCATACAAAAAAATATTTATATATCATTGATGAAATACCATGAAACTAAAAAGAAAAATACATTAAACTAGTATTCATTCCTCAGGGATTCTAGGACAATGTGATCGACCTTCCAAGATCTCCAATGAATTCTTATCCGGTAGACCAAGGATGTATTCCTCTATATTCCAAAAATTTACAAACCCTTCATAAAATTGAATATTTAAAATGTTCCATCATTCTCAATGAAATTATACATCATTATTAGAATCACAGAAAAATTAGTTCAAAAGTATTTCAATAGATTTTATAACTATATTTGTAGACCAAAGAATAGACATCACATGAATAGGAATAAATAAGAGAATATTCTTCACCAATAAATCCATAAACTAATTGATTGAAAAAAATTATTATTTTTATCCATACAGGTTGTGATATAGTTCAATAAAGAGTCAAAATGGTGGATTTTGGTTCTACCAAGTAAACTGTGGGGCTCTAATTATTTCATAGGAAAGTGTATCCAGACCATACCCAAAATCATCTAATTATTTTTATAAAAAACTAATTAGATAAAAAATTTCAATGATGAAAATTAATATTCTTTTCATAAATTCTGTAATTACCTGAACCTATTTATTCCTTTCCTTTGTGAGAATATTTTGTTTGAGGTGTTTCAGGAGTTCAAGGAGACTTATCCACAACACCATTCCAATTATCCATTTTGGTGAACAGTTCTAATAGTAGACAGGTGTGAAAAGTGAAACGGTAACCTTCTATGAATGGTGAATTGGTGACCTTAGGTGAACAATATCATCAGTAACCTTATGTGAAGAGTTCTAGCAGTGAACAGTTCTATCGATAACCTCTAACAGTAACCTCTCTATCCATTGAAAAATTTACAATTCTGTGAATAGTTCCATAAGTAAATATTTTTATCGGTAACCTCTAACGGTAACCTCTCTTTTTCTTTTCCAAATTTTCAATTCTATGAACAGTTCCATCGGTGAATATTTCTATCAGTAACCTCTAATGGTAGCCTCTTTCATTTTCCAAATTTACAATTCTGTGAATAGTTCCATCAGTGAACAGTTCTATTGGTAACCTCTAATGGTAACCTCTATTTCCTTTTGCAAATTTCCAATTCTATGAACAGTTCAATCCGTGAACAGTTCTATCGGAAACCTCTAATGGTAACCTCTATCAGTAACCTCTAATGGTAACCTCTATTTCCTTTCCCAAATTTTGTGTTCTGTGAATAGTGTTTCCAGAACAGTGTGGTTCTAACAACAACCTCTATTTCCTTTACCAAATTTTGAGTTCAAGAAAAATGTTTGCGGACCAGTGAGGTACTTACAGTAGCCTCTATTTCCTTTTCCAAAGTTCGAGTTCATGAACAGTGTTCCTAGAATAGTGAGGTTCTAACAGTATCCTCTATTTCCTTTTCCAAATTTTGATTTCATGAACAGTGTTTCCAGACCAGTGAGGTTCTAACAGCAACCTCTATTTCCTTTTCCAAATTTCGAGATGATGAACACAGTTTCTAGGCCAGTGAGGTTCTAAGAGAAGCCTCTATTTCCTTTACCAAATTTCGAGATCATGAACAGTGTTTCTAGACCAGCGAGGTTCTACCAGGAGCCTCTATTTCCTTTTCCAAATTTCGAGTTCATGAACACTATTTCTAGACCAGTGAGTTTCTAACAACAACCTCAATTTCCATTGCAAAATTTCAAGTTCAGGAACAATGTTTCTATACCTATGAGGTTCTAACAGCAGCCTCCATTTACTTTACCAAAATTCATGTTGATGAACACTGTTTCCAAACCAGTGAGTTTCTAACAACATCCTCTATTTCATTTACCAAATTTATAGTTCATGAACAGTGTTTCCAGATTCCTATAATTTTTCCCCTTTGACGTTTCCTTTGATGTAAAATACATTTAAATCCTCATTTTAAGGACTCTTAAGGATGATTAAAAGGCCGTAAATCCTATATTAATTATTCCCATGGACCATGATGTTTTTACTTGGTCAAACCGCCTGGTTTAAGGTGATCTTCATTTAATGGGAAATCAAGTGTATCTTAAACCGCCGCTCTAATAATTCTTCATAAGGGACGAGATATCTTCTTCCCTAATTCATTCTCATTGTTCTCTTCATTAAGACACTCGAACATCTCATACCATCCCGTAGGAGTTGTATAATCAAACATCAATCCCATGATTGTTTCTGCTCTGTCTTGATGCCACCAAGCTGTATCGATCAATCTTTGATATAAAGTATGTTTTATCGTCGTTCTTTTGGGGTACATATTCTTATGTTTCTAATTTAAATTATTATAAAAAATAATCATTATGCTTCTAATGTTTTTTTCTTGGGTTTTGGTTGGTTCAGTCTTACCATGGCATCCTCGGGTGGATTTAGTTGATGAAGGAGGAGAATTGTGACCCATTGGGTGGATAATGAATGTCAAGAACTCTTTGAGGTAGGTGATTCATTTCTTTTCATTTCTTTTTCGTGCAACAGTATTGTTAGCATGTTTTATCCCACTGGACCACAATTGAATTAACATATTAAATATTTGAACCATATAAATTAATTGATATTGGTTGTATGTCATTGCCTCATGTTTTTCTAGATAGTGTGATATCTATTCTTTCTTTGTTTACTTGTTCGTTCTTGATAGAAATCGGGAATGAATGTAAACTAGGATTAATTGATTATAGTTTGGAAAAAGATAAAGTGGATTGTAAAATAATCTGGTTCTTGTTTTAATTTTATGTTAATCAAATTGGTTATGTAAGAACATTTATTTATTTGTGATAGCTTACATATCAGGTTTCCCAAATTTGGAACCAACGAATAATAAATTGGTTAATCCAAGAAGGATTAAAGAACTGCTGGTTTGTTAAAATACAATTGCTTATAGGGTACTTAGCTACCCTCTTGTTGGTTAAAGGGAAAAGATACAAATTGTTGAGATGTTTATTTTACTTCTTCTTGTGTTGTGATGTGAGCTTGGATGGATGTGGTTATATGGGGAGGCCTATTAGTGGTGGCAGCAGTTGACGCCTAGAGTGGAGAGATGTATCTGTTTATGCATGTGTGTGTCAGGGAGGATACTAGGGATGATGGAATGGGATGGATATGATTGTTTGATGCTTGCTGATTCTTATTGGTTTATTATCTACTTTACTTTTCCCCACTGCTCAAGGATGCTGGTGTTGCTTAACCTTCTTTCAAAAGTGGCGAAGATGCGCATGGTATGCCACGTGCTTTCCGTGTTTATCTTCTCAAGGGAGGATAGGTCTACTCTCTTGTTATAGGCGGCAAAGACTCAATGGGTAGTACATATACTCATCGTGTTGATCCCCCATATGTTTGGTACCATAGAATATTTTTATTGAATGCTTGGGAATATGGGAAAGTAATTCTGTAATGAATAATTGAATAAATGATGTTATCCTATGGGGTGGAGCCTTCTGGAACATAATGATGAGGTTAAAATTTTATTGGAATAATGTACTTTTGGTGTGATGATAATTAATTTTAATGAATAATTGTTTTTAGTTAATTAATGTTTAAATAATTAATTAATGTAAAGTGAAACTGATGAAAAAGGAAATGATGTAATGTACTAAATCTCTTTATATGGTTGTGTGCTTGTAAGATACCTAGACTTATAAGTAGAAGCCCGGAGTTCAAGAGACGTTAGCTGCAATTGATTCTATGACTAGATTATTCCCATTGTGTGGTTGTAAGATATAGTATATTCTATAGTTTTTGTGTTTCTATACGCTAATACACCCTTTAGTTAATAGAAACTAAAACCTTGGGGATTC
Source organism: Viscum album (assembly GCA_963277665.1). Taxonomy (NCBI): domain Eukaryota; kingdom Viridiplantae; phylum Streptophyta; class Magnoliopsida; order Santalales; family Viscaceae; genus Viscum; species Viscum album. The sequence goes on from OY728120.1 coordinate 492,006,320, forward strand.
TATGCCCTGGGGGTGTTTTCCCCAACATTCCGGTGGGAGGATGAATAGCTGACTAACCTAATTTCCCCCACTCTCTTCTCTTGGTAGATACTTGTGATGTTTGGCGTAGTGGTTAGTTTTCCCCATATATGTGTGTAGAGTGATGTAATGGCATGTGGTTATTCACACACATATATTATGGATATAGTATCCTATGGACTACTATAGGTTTAACGTGTATAGGCTGTGATGTCTTGAGGATCCTTACTTGGTGTATGGGTTGTAATAGAATGAGTTATAATACCTGATGTATGATACACATTATGCGGGCTATGGTGGCTCCTAGAGTTTAACTAGTTACATTTCTTACGTGGACGTGGTGGTTTTGTTTCATGAGTTTCATGTTGTGGTGCTTCGCCCAGGTGTCTGCGGGCAAGCCTTTTTGGAGAGAGATTCTCAGGACATGAAAGGTTGTGGAAAAGCTGCAAACTAGTGGGGAATTAGTAGCATGCTACCCTTGATATTCGTTATTATATGATATATTCTTGCACACATTACATGGTGAGAGTAGCCACGGCGATATTGGGAACGTAGTATACATGTTTAGGTGATGAGTTAGTTTCACTTGTTGTTCACTGTGCTTTAGCATTATTTCTTTACTTTTGCATGTGAGGTTTTGGGGAGGATCCTATTTAGTATACTGTAATACTTACCCTATGTCTATACAAACTGTATTTCAGGTAACTTGGAGCATGTTGGAGATCAAGTTGGTTTCTACTAGATTGGGGTAGCAAGATCTATTTGGTCTTGTGGTTGCTACTATTTTTACATTCTTTTGTGTACATACGGTTTCCCCTTTCAATTGTAGTAATTTTGCATGACATTAAGTAAGTGCACTTGGGTTTTCATTTATATTTCAGTTCTATGTTGGAGTTGGTTGGTGTCTATCTTATCTCTATCTTCCGCATGTGTTCTATTAGAGGGTAATGCCTCTCATTTGTGTGATTACTATACCCTCGATGCTAGTCACCAACCAGGGGTCTACTGGAGATGGGACATGGGGGTCATTATCCCCCTTCTCACATTGCTGGCCCAGGAGGGGTACACATTGTGGGGAGGGGGTTGTGACTGAGTGGTATTAGATGTCTGGTTGAGGTATAGGATAGAGTTTGGAGTTAGGTAGAGGTGAGGTTGCATGGGTTGGTTGGGCAATAGTGTCATTCATTATTAGCAAGTGAGGTAAAAACTAGAGGCTGACTGAGACATGGGCATTTAGGGACCCTTATGATATGATGTACAGACCATTAAGATTACAATGGCTACTAAGAAAGGTGTTACTAGTTGCAGGGTAGATATCTAGAAATGGATCATGCATCATTCTTCTTTGTGCCTATGTTTGAATGGGTAGACATTTGGATAGGTTAACCTAAAATGAATAAAAGAAAAAAAATTAATTAATTAATGACGAGTCTTCTATTTTAAAGGTATAGGCGCTCTCTGAGTTTGTTATTTTATAGGTATGGCTCCAGGTCGATGTACTCATCAGGTTTGCGCAGAAAATTTCCAGTAGTCTATTCCAGCAGATCGCTGCAGTGTAGAGGTTGGTGACGACGAAACTTGGAGGAAGACACTCCAAGTGTTTCAACTCCGGAGTCTGCAGAAATATGAGGGATCTGTTTGGGATTCAGTCACAGAAGAATTTTTGGAGGGGGTAGAGATAGGCTTCAATTAGATCCGTGATCGAAAGTATCATTGGGTGTCATTGTTTGGGATGATGCTGCGTGGAGCAATGTGGCATTGGTTGTTCTTGTTCCTTGGGTATCGTGAGGAATCAAATATCTCATCGGAGGAGTTCTGAGTCGAGTTTAGAGTCGATTTTCTTTCTTCGACAACAAAGGAATCCAGTTTCCAGGAGCGTCTTACCATTTGACAGGGGAGCTCTACTGTTCGAGAGTTTGGAATCCATTTTAGGAACCTTTTATGATATGCTTCAGACCTGTTTCTAGATGAGGAGGTCAGGACAATGAATTTCAAGGAGGCTTTTCATCTAGAGATCCATTTCCAGGTCACCCCATTTATGCTGAAAACATATCTTGAGGTGATGGGGAGGGCAGAGGTTGTCTAGAGGTCTTTGGATAGGACTACATCATCACGAGAAGGGAATCAGTATGATTCCTCATGAAGTAGAGCAATGTTATGGGGTTCCCAGTTTCCAGTGTTGAAGAGTTTTCGTTCAGCCGGGGTAGGTCCTATCCCTTCAAATCTCATTTATCTATAGGAATAAACTCTCATGCCTATACCAAGGTATCATGTGCATGTTTTTATTTTGGTGGTTATGGTCATCAGTAGTGGGAATGCCTAACCTTTCAGAGCGGTCATCGTGCACCAGGTGCTACACTCCAGGTTTTTCCTTTGAGGGAGTTCCAGCTGAGGTAACAGCTGCAGGTTGCACCAGCTTTAGATCAGCAGAGGTTATATGGGGCAGGTAGAGGACAACACCGTGACCCTCCCCATCCTTAGAGAGCATAGCGCGGCCGTGGTGGTGGTCATCATCAGGGTCCGAGAGGTCATGGAGAATGTTGTGGTCATCTTAATGCTCTAGTCTTGCAAGCACCAGGTGATCCAAATGTTGTTCGAGGTACACATTGATTGTTTTTACCATGGTGTATGCGTTGTTTGATTCTGTAGTGACACACACCTTCATATCATCTACCCTTGTCCATGATTTGGGGCTTGAGGTAGAGAGGCTTACAGTGCCCTTGGTGTTGACGAAGCCAGCTGGAGGTCGAGCTGACTTGTTTGAAGTAAGTAGAGACTGTGAGCTAGAGCTGGGGAAACACCACTATTGGGTAGATTTCATATATTTATGAATACAACCATATGATTTCATCCTCGACATGGATTGGTTGTATTCGGGGCATGCTATCAGAGATTTCTTCCGGAAGAAGGCCATTTTCCTTCATGCGGATGGAGAGCCAATGGTATTTTTTGGGGAGCGAGATCCTCAGATGGGTCATAGGCGCATTCTTTCCTTATCATCCATGATGGTTCAAATGATGCTGAGTTCTTTAGAGGTTCATCAGTTGGAATTTCCTAGGGTCGTAGAAGATTACACAGATGTCTTTCCAGAAGAGGTTGTAGGATTACCTCCTTGACGAGAGATCGATATTGGCATCGACCTAAAACCAGGTGCTTCTCCTATATCTATGTCTCCATATAGGATGACCCATTTTGAGTTATGAGAGCTACGTATGCAGCTTAATGGTCTATTACAGTGTGGTTTTGTTTGAACCAATGTCTCGCCATAGGGTTCACCAGTTTTGTTTGTGAAGAAGGATGACATCAGTTTGAGGTTTTGTGTTGATTATCATCACTTAAACAAAGTGACAATAAAGAATCACTATCCTATTATGCAGATTGATGATTTATTCGATCAACTGAAGGGTGAAATTTGGTTCTCAAATATCGAATTGCGGTCGGGATATCATCGGATGCGTGCGAAGGATTAGGATATCCCGAAGACTGCATTCCATTGTCGTCATGTGCATTATGAGTTTGTTGTAATTCCGTTTGGTGTGATGAATAGTCCATATTTATTCATGGGATTGATTAATTCTATGTTACGTGAGTTCCTAGACAAGTTCTTGGTAGATTTCATCGACGAAATCCTTGTGTACTCCACATCTGAAGAGGAGCATACAGAGCATCAATAAGCCGTTTTGGGATTTCTTCGTCAACATCAGCTGTTTGGGAAGTTGTCGAAGTGGGATTTTGGGCTCGAGAAATCTTTTTCTTGGGGCCTATTGTGTCCCAATATGGAGTAGTTGTGGATCCATCAAAGATAGAATAAGTTGTGTCTTAGGAATCCCCCAAGACAGTGTCAGAGGTGTCAAGTTTCCATGGTCTCATCGGCTACTATAGGAGGTTCATAGCCAATTTCTCACGAGTTGTGAATCCTATGACAACTTCTACTAGGAAGGATCAGGCATCTATATGGACTGATCAGTGTCAGACATCTTTCGAGTATCTAAATGAGAAGTCAGTAAGTGCTCTAGTTCTTTGTCTTCCAGTTGAGAGAGTTCAGTTTGTTGTTTTCTGCGATGCTTCACATCTGGGGTTAGGCTGTGTTACCATGCAGTATAGGTTAGTTGTTTTTTATGGGTCTCGGCAGTTGAGTCTCCATGAACATAACAATTCCACCCATGATATTGAGTGGGCAGTTGTGGTGTTTTCCCTGAAGTTGTGGAGACATTATCTCATTGGTGAGCTCTTTGTGGTTTTCACCAATCATAAGAGTTTGAGGTATGATTTCTCCTAGTGTGACCGGAACTTACGACAATGTCAGTGGATGGAGTTCTTATAATAATATGACTTCAACATATCATATACATCTGGAAAGGGGAATGTTGTAGCTAATGCGCTCAGTCGGAAGTCACGTAGTAATGTTTTGCGTGAATCCAGTGATTCTTGGAGCGTAATGGAAGAGCAGTTAGCATTACATCTTGATATGGGAGAAGTTGGTTGTAGAGGATATCTTTTTTAGATGACGGTACATTCATCCATGTTGTAGAAGGTGAAATATTCCAAGTTGAGGGATCTTGATGTGGTGGTATGGAGAGACCAATTTGTTTGTGGTGACGCCCCTGATGGTTGGAATGAGGATGAACAACACTAAGTGTTGTATCATGAAAGGTTTTTTGTTCATTTGAAGATGTGTGAGATGGTTCCTAGAGAGTTCCATAGATCACCTTTAGTAGTGCATCTAGCTGTGAAAATGATGTTCCGAGCCTTAAGGAGCCAATTTTGGTGCCTGGGGCTGAATTGTGCACTTGCAGAGTTTGTGTCTCGATGTTTGGTCTTCCATAAGGTGAAGGTCGAACACCGTGTTCCTAGTGGTCCTCTCCAGCTTTAGAGAATCCTTACTGGAAGTGGGAGGACATCTCAATGGACTTTGTTACTGGTTTACCCCGAGATTCGGGAGGACATGATGCTATTTGGGTGGTAGTGGATCATTTAACAAAATTGGCCCACTTAATAGCGATCAAGGAGTCGACCTAAGTGGAAGCTTTGTCAAGGAAGTATCTAGAGGAGGTTGTGATAATTCATGGTGTCCCTAGGATGATCATTTATGATCGAGATCCTCTTTTTACCTCAACGGCGTGGAGAGGTCTCCAACATGCTTTCGGTTCTCAATTATTTTTAGTGTTTTTTCTACGAAAATCATGACATAATTTCAATCCAAAATCTTTATAAGATGTTTATTTAATAACTTTCATTCTTTAAACAACAATGAGTATCAAATGATTCTTACCTCATCTATATAATGACCATACTTTCCTTGATTTACTTTATTGTTTGGGATGAAATAGTTAATTCAAAAAAAACATGAAAATAATTTAGTGAGGGATTCCATACCTTCTATATAATGTATAGTGTAATATCCTCTCATATTAGAAGTGCTATTTAATTTTCACTGTACACCACAACATGAACAACCTATTTATCATAATTATGGAAAACCGAACTCTCAATCAGCATTGTTATGGCTATTTTGTCCACTTACCAATTTATATGTTCAACGACAACATTTTATTGAGTTATTTTAACATATTTATCCTCATGATTGATACAATTTTTTTATTGTCAATTTTCAAATCCAATGGATTTGTATTCCATTCCATTGTCAGATCTAAATATATTAATTGTGTTTCTAGTCTCAATCTTAGATCATTAGTTTTATTTCTTCACGTAGTCCATCACTTATAGTTTTCACTACATTGACATCACACAATCCATTCTACAACAATATTAAATAAATATAATGAAGTATCTCTATCCCTATGTTCCATCCACATTCATTAGACCACACACATTAGTTTGGACGAGATGAAGAAGACTTGATTCCCTTTTTCCTTGATTGTTAAAAATTATAGGCCATATTTCCTCATATGGAAGCATCACATATATTTTATTGATCATGGTTAAGATTGATAATTTTAAAAAAATCCTTCATCATGGATATGTTTCCATGACACATTGATTAATGTAACCAAAACTCATATTCCATAGGTTGTTTTCCTCCACAATTGTTATAAAAAATGTGGTTTATTTACTATCAACCGAGTATAAATTACTTATTTTACTGCATCTTTTGATTAAAAAATTTCTTTTCTTACGATCGATGGTGAAACCCTTCTGATTAAATTTCACGCCCATTCCCCAGTCACATAGTTGAATAACACTTTGGATATAGTGTGAAAGGGCATCTAAATAGCATAATTTTTCTTATTTTCTCATCATTTTTTTATTAATTATTTCCACATCCTTTGATCATTAAGGAACAATAATTTCTAAATATCACTTTTACAATAACCATTTATAAAAATTTTTCAAAAAAAATTCATTTCATATCAAGTGGCAGGAGTATCTTATATTAAGAATTGAGGTTCTCCAATTCATTGTTTCTTAGAGAGTGATTTAGGTCAAGTTGGATTTTCCAATATTCTTATTTTCCCACAATTGGATACATGATTAAGTAGAATAAAATTATGGACTTTACAATCTCTTTTCTACAATAAATGTTTAATCACTCCAGTATTCATATTTTATTGGAGAATACCTATTTTCATTGGTAGTTATACTTGGTTGATTGGTATTGAATTTTCGGGGTGTTCTGTAGTTATTGTTCCCACCGTTCCATTATGTATATAGAATAGATTTATTTCAATATATAGAATAGTCAAAAAAACATGCATAAAAATTATTTAAAATATATAATGAAGGATACAGTTTCATTCTCCATAGTTGTCTTCCAGGTGCCTTCCCATCATGATATCTCCTTGATTTCAAAGTTAGATATGGTATGGTCCAAAAATACCCACAATTGAAATTTCATAAGAAGAAACATATTGTAACATCTATTCATCCACATGTAGCATTATTTTGTAAATGTATTTGACTGGTGGTACTCTTTAGAAAATTTATAATTATATTTACCTCTCTCCTCTATTTTTAATGAAGCTATCGCTGTTAGGGAATCATGTTCCATTGTGATTTGTCTAACTTTCTTCATTACTTTCAATTGGATCATCTTGTTTTCTGAAATTTATTTTTATGAATCACATCATATACCACTTCCATACAAAAATTTTAGATTTTTACCATTCAAGGATTCCCCTACAATATTAGAAACATTTTTAAGTCATTCCATTGGTTATTCATTTGAAAAACTTCCGAACTATAATTTCATTATCGTTTTACATGAGTTTTATTCGGTTTATAGTTTAATACATTAAAGAAATAATTATTATTTAATTACCACTTGTATATTATCATTCTGATCCAATATTTATGCATGGTAATTAATAACTTCTTCTATATCTTTAATATCAATATTAATCATAATAACCTCTACTGGGATTTCACATGTTTTCAAATGTACTTAGGTTTCTCCTTATAGTTAGTCAATCTATCCTCCACATTGTCCCACATAATCTGATAACACTTTTAACATAGATACCATATTTCTATTTTGGTTATTTTAATGTCCATATCTTCAAGGAACTCTCATGTTCCACCTTTATAACTAAAAAATAGTTTGACAGAATTCATTCATCTTTCATAGGTTTTTCATATTTAAATGGATCTGTCATGGAATCATCAATGTTATATTTAAATTATACTTTTACATCCTCAAAAAATTCATTATTATGTTTTCCCTATTTCCAGATGAAGTTTCTTATATATAATTTCATTTTTAATTTGAATTATATGATTTTGGAACTTCCTATAATTCCTCAACATTATTTCTCATTCAATTTCAATATCAACGAATATACTTGAGAACCAACAAACAATGATCCCTACATCAAAAAACAATCAATATAGTTATTCTCATGCCATTATTGAGAGGTACTGCATACGTTTGTATTTTTTATTTCATGATAATGGTTATGGAAATATCCTCATTGCAATGGATAATTGAGTTATCCAGGTCTCAGTTATTGTTTTATTGAGAGTTAACCCTTGTTAATTTAATTATAGACCTTGTTGTATATGATATTCTCTCAATAGATCTTATTTGTACTTATAAGAAATATATTACATGTATACTAAATTACATCATTATATTAAGGTAGTTGGTATTTAATTTTTGATAGAAATTAAGTATAATATAAATTATTTTGATGTTGTGGTATTGTGATGACTTTTTCCGTATGTTTATCAACCCAATGATTATGGTAAACTAAAATGGGGGTATAGTATTATTATTTGTAATATGTCAAACATAACCACTAGTCTGCATCCAGTGACATAGGGGGGTGTCACACTTGAGGTGTATGATCACCCAATTTAGTCATGGTGTAGGAGAACTAAATCATGGATAATATAATGTGGAATATGTGATTTTTTTCTTCTTGAATTACTATTGGGATATGGTAAATAAAATTTAGAATGTTATTTGAGCTTGTTATAGATGTTGGGACAAGGAATAGCTAACCCCTGTTTGAGTGATGCAGTAAGCTGTACACGGATACTAGTACAACACACAAAAATTGAGTTCTATTATACCAGGTTCGGTCCCCGATTCTTAGTTGATGATGACTACATAAACAATGTTCTCTGTAAAATTGGGTATTTACTTCCACACCTTGGTTATAGAAACAAATAATTATTGAGCTCTCTCAGAGAACCAACATGCCTCAACTGAATATTAGATATTCCAAAAATATAAACATACCAAAAAGTTGAAATATAAATATAGGCATGGGTTACAAAATATAAAATGTGTACATAGATAAAAACATAATTTTTCAACAATGAATATATAATGAAAAAAAGTTCGGTAATACATATTAGTACAAAGGATGGGAAAGAATAGTAAATAAATGAGGATAAAAGGTGACATTCCAATGATATCCCTATACAACCTTACTAATAGATCCCACTCTAATTGTGGAATTGATCACACTTCAACACCATGAATAAACAACACACCAAGGGATTCCCGTATCTATAGGTGTGTTGGTACATTACAAGAATTATATAGCAGAATTTCAAGCCCAATGTGGTGTCAATACATGGCATGAATATACGTTCATTATTGAGCATAAAAAATGGTGTCTCAACAAAACACATAAAATAGATTCTTTTATGAATAGATCAACTCAATTATCTAATCATTAAATACAACTTTATTTTCAATAGGTACTGTATAAAAACTAATTAATAATTATTTTATGTAATAGATCATTATTGATGAATATAAAAAAACTATGATAAATACAAATAACATCATTCTATACCAACAAGTTCTAATGTTTTACTATCATCATTGATCCGTACAAGAAATTTTAAATATGTAAGGAATTATTAGTTTGTCTCCCATCTAAATAACTATGGATCATCAAATTTTAGAATATGATAATCAATATGAAATATCCATCGCCTAGATAGGGTAATGTTTAAAATAGATTAAGGTCAATATGGTCCAAAACCATTCACGGATTGGGAAACTAGTATAATAGAGTTAGGGTGATGACGCATCACACTAAATAATATACATCAATGGATAGAAGAGTTAAATTAAAATATTAATATACTATAATTGCAACAATATTCCGCTCATCAATATTTAATCCAAAAACCATCACCACCCTATATCTACCAATAGGTATGGTATCTCCAATGATTCATCTCCTAAAAAGAGTGATAAAAAAATACCAAACCATCCTTACTAAACAATAAACCATGAATATGAATAGTAAAATATAAATTGTTAGTGTCTCTATAAGACACTAAATCATGATCATCCACATTGGAAATTAATCTAGAAATTCCTTCATGATATGAGAACCAACCTGATATGATTAAATTATGATTCACTATGTGATGAATAAATTATAACTCATCCAGATGACTCATTCTAAATTTTTTTAATATCATGATCTTCCCTCACATCATGACATGAGGAAGAATAATGAGAAAATAATGGGATAACCAAAGTTATTTATGTAAAAAGATGATGATTAGTAGTGTGAGGAGTATAATATGTCCTCAGGGACTAAAATGACGAACAACAAGTCAAAAGTTAAATTCCATACTCCAAATATTCTCCTCCACGTCATAAGAATGTATACCACTAAGATATGGTAACAACTGATGTAATTAACCAATGACTACAGGGTTGGTGTCACAAATAGGATTCATTATCATGTCGTAAATCTACGAGGGACTCTAATAATAGGAAAAAAGTATTATTCCCTTGAATAATAATATGTATAATTAGGGGGGTACTTAACCTCCTATCCTTTTATATGTATTTATGATGATATAATCATTAATAATTTAATTATTTTACATTCTAACCTAATTCTATAAAAACTATGATGTTTTAAACCTTTATAACCTAGTATTAAAATAGAAAATTATGAATAATGATAATAAAATCGGGAAAAATGTATAAAGGTTTTCAATAGTGATGATTTATTTATTAATTCATAAAAAATATGTATCCCACTTCCAGTAATTTCATTTTATGATTTAAGAATATGTTTTCTTAAAAAATGGTTTTCAAAAACTTTTTAGAGGAAAAAAATATAATTAATTTATGAAATTCTTAGAAATTTTTATTTTGGAAATTAATTTTATTTCTCAAATTTTCATTAAATATCATATTTGGAATAGTTTTTTGGTTTTTTTAAATGATTAATTTCTAAGTTAATAGTGAAATTATTGATTTTTTGTAAAAAATGGAATTTATTCTAAAAACATAATTTATGCATAAATATTTTTTATAATAAATTAAATTAATAATTCTTCACTAAGGGTTTTGAAGAATGTTATGGGTTAAATATTAAATATAATATTTTAACATTAAATTTATTAGTTTTATAAGGATATTAATTAATCTAAATTATGCTTAATTCTTAGAAAGTCAATTTTTTAAAAATGGGATTCCATAGCAGTTTGCACACATTGTTAAAATTAAATTATTTAATTTAATTAAAATGAATTTTTTAAAATTTATTACCAATTTTGAAACATAATAATTAGTATAATATAATTGGTTCAACATAATTTCTAGTCTTATTGAATAGTTAAAGTAGTAATTTTTTTACCATAAATATGGTTAAAATATGTTTTCTTGGGGGGGGGGGTTAAAGTAAGAGATTAAGATTGTATTGTCAAAAAATGTGAGTTATTTGTTTGGAGGTATTGAAACATTATTTTATCATACATTAAATTCTATAGCCTTTTTAATCCATGTTCCCATGAATGTAACCTTATATCATTGATATCATTTCTGAAAATCCATGAACATACCTAACCTCACTTATAAAGGGGAACCCCATATCATGCTTTATTCACACAACATGATCCTTATATACCAAAAAAATACCTAATCAAATAACATCTCTAAATATTTTCATTTATCATAGATTTCATTCCCTACTCCTAATATCCATCATTCCATGATTGAGGTGTAATCCAAATGTGGTATCTCAAAGTCGAGGTGTAGATATTAACCAAGATATTTCAATATTATGCCTTATTCTACTTCATACAGAAAAGTTCTATAAATAAAAATATGTTAAATCTAGTATTATAATAACATTCAGATGTTATTAGGATTATTTTACTACCTTCTACTACCTCTTTTCAATCAAATGGGATATGAAAGAATCAATCAAGAATACATGTGTATTACTATAAAAACGGTGCGATACAATTAATTTTACGCCACCATCATTCTAGGGTGGGTTTTATTATAGATTTAATTATTATATATGATATTTATTTTATAATAATGAATCTATAAGGGAGAATTAATATTTAAATTTACATATTGTTATCTAAGGAATGATGGAAATTTCACACATGGGTATATACGAACTACCATCTCAATGTGGTGATGTTATTAATTTTTCACGAATAATTTATATGAATGGTTATAAATATGTAAATAATGATTTTATATTACAATTATATTTTTTACCAACATTTTTAATGATAAAATATTATTACTAAATAATTATATGATATATATCTCCATAATAGTATGTATATTCTATCACATATTTAATAATGAATATTAAACATTATTATATAATTTTATTTTATTTAAGTACTCAAGATACCAGAATAATTTTTTGAAGGAAAAAATATATTAATTTTCAATTTAGTCAGGATTCTTTTCTCCCCTTTCCATATTTTCATTAAAATATTTTCAATAATTTTTCTACTATTATAAAATTATTTATTAAATACATTTTTTACTTATGTTAAATTTTCTAATATAGTAGTCTAAATGAATATAATTTTTAATTTTTGAATGAGGTATTTTTATGTTTTATAGAAATTATAATAGGAATATTTATCTCTATATTGACAACATTAATGGATTTTAATTCCACAATTTCTTATATTACATTTGAAGATTCCCAAAAAACATCTCATGGTTCTTCATAAATAAATGGTTTTCCATAATTTCATCGATTGTTTTATACATTACGAAATTTATTTCAAAATGAAATGGATATTTTACTGAAGAAATAATCTAGTGAAAATTTTAATGGAATTTTCAATTATAACAACATACATTGATGTTTAGTATTCTTTAGTAGGGATATAATTCAATGTTACAATATTTATTATTTACATGGATCATTTATTATTATGGGGTGGACATATTGATGAAACCCATTTTTCCCATAGGTTATTATTATATGTAATGATAATATTTATTATGATATTGTGGAATACATAATAATGGATTATGAAAAGGTGATAGACAATTTTCATATAAACCAATGATGGGGGGATAATTTATAAACCAATGGTGGGTGATTAAATTGTGATACAAATTTTAATGAGACCATTATAACTCTCAAATTAATTAGGTAAAAAAGATAGAGTAGAGACACTCTTAAGCCTAGACAGAGATAAAAAACTACAAAGTGATGAAAATTTTAACAAGATGGAAGTTAATCCAAAGAGAATATTATAAATTTTTTGGTAGGCGATTGCGTAATGGTTCTTGGTCCACAATGGTAATATCAATAGTGAAAAATGACTATGTTATGGATTTTATATGATTTTGTAAATGCTGCAAACTTAGGCCTTATTTTTATGTCGTTTTCTCAAGGATCATGGATGATTAATGACTAATGAAAAATCATGTATTCTATATTTTGATTGATAAAAACATTTTAAATGATTCATGATTAAGGATATTTGACTGAATGAGTATGATTTTTGTATCTTTTGATCATGTTATCATACCCTTATATATATATTACAGTAAATTAGGATCATTCATTGATATCTATTATGAATACCATTACTGTGAATATGATCTCATCCTTGTTTATGTTAAATTACCCTAGGTTATATAGTTATGTTTTATGTATGATATGTTTAATATTGGTGATATTTGTTATGAAATATATAGGAAATTATGTAGGTAATTTATGTTCCAGTTTTTTATGTATCCATGATTCCAAATACACTAAAACATTATGGATCTAACATGTATTGAATTTGAATATAATAAATATTCTCTAAATAAGATGCATTATTTATAAGTGAATGTTTTCCTAGAACAAATGCATCTAGTGGTAATATATATATATATATATATATATATAATGGAAATTACATCCATTATATTGGTCATCATTTCATTAAAAAAATGTTATTGAACTCAGAGGGTTTTGGAGAAAATCAACCTCGATTATATGCTTAATTTATGGGAGTTTTTTTCTAACACCCGAATATTTTATAATAATTCTCTTTAAATAAAATATATGTGGTCAATTGCTAGCCTCACATGTAATCCCGATCGTATATGAATCCCGATACAATAAAATATTGTAATATATGTATTAAATTTGTAGATATTAATACTAATAAACACATTATGAATTTTTATTGTTAATTTATCGAATATTTTATATTATAAAATTTTTCATAATAAATATTTACTAAATTTTCTGTGAAATAATTTTATGCTTTAAAAATGTTTCTTAATGAAAAATGTTAACATTATGTGAAAAAATTTATAATTAATTTATACCATCTGTAGAAATTTTATATGATACATTTAATATCTTTTTTTATTATAATGAATACATTATCTTAGGGATAAATATTAGGCTTTTTAGAAAATGTTTTTTCCCAATGAATTGAAAAAAACATTTTTTTCTAGAAATATGTAATTTAATTTCTCATAAAACAATTATTATGTTTTTAAATTCATATTAAGGTAACATAATACAACTTTAATTAGAAATTAAATAATTAATTACAAAGGAATCATCATTATTCATTATTTTTTTATAAGTTCATTTTTTGACATAAATTTTTTTTCTAAAATCTTTAGTTATGAAAATGGTGTATTTATGTAATATTAAATTAAATAAATCTCTATTAATTAATGGTTTTAATAAAAATTTTAGATTATGTATTGAATAATATATTTTAAAATTTATTTGATTTATTTTATAAGGAATTTAATGTAAGTAAATTATGTATTATGATAAATGATTAATTATTTTATAATGTGTTTATATTGAAAATTATTGTTATATTTAACAATAAATCCAACCATTTAATGAAATTTAATTTGGTAAAAATTATTCCATATTTTGGAATAGAATATTTAATATAATCTAATAGGGAAAAAAAAAATTTTGGTCATAGTGATGAACAAAAATAGTAAATTTTGTTACCATGATTATAGATAAAATTGGTTTACATTATGGGGGGGAAATAAATATTTGTAGGATTTACAATGACACCTATATAAATTTTAAATTTTGTAGCTATATTGTAACACCCTGAAAATTCTGAGTGTAATATTATATTTAGTTGTGTATGTGACTTGCAAACCCACGAATTGATGGAAATATTATTTCATGAGGAATTATGATATATTTAATATTTTAAATAGATTAAATATATAATATAGCTTTAAATTCATGAAACTTTGAGTTATCATTGAGTACATGTAACAATAACTTTTTCGACGGCTTGAGATACACACTAATTTTAGTTTCACTAAATATTAATAATCTTATTATTTAGAATGAAAATTATCTCCTAGATGGTAAATTAGATATTATTTAATGGATTAAATGATTTATAAAAATATATGGTTGAATTTATTTGTCACTAA
Source organism: Viscum album (assembly GCA_963277665.1). Classification (NCBI taxonomy): domain Eukaryota; kingdom Viridiplantae; phylum Streptophyta; class Magnoliopsida; order Santalales; family Viscaceae; genus Viscum; species Viscum album. The sequence goes on from OY728120.1 coordinate 492,021,477, forward strand.
TTAATAATAAATGAATATATAAACAATTTGAATACAAAGGAATTTTTTAAAGAACACTATTCTCACGATGGTGTTTTAACCTAATAAATCAAACTAATTTCTATTATTTAATGATATTAATTAAATTTATATATTCAATAAAGTTTATATAAATTCATCCATTATATTTTATAGAGATAATTAAAGGAGAAATCCCATTTGAGAAATAAAAATTTGTATTTTTCTAAAGGCAGTTCTGATGCTTTTTAGTGGTGAAATTGTTTTAAAAGAATGTTTTAATATATTTATAATTTTTATTTGAATAAAAAAAATATTCTTAAAATTTTAAATTTAAATTTAGATTATGGTGAGTTTTTTCTATTTTTCTAGAAAGGTTAATTTTTTGATGAATATAAAAAGAATACTTAATTTCAATTGAAAATGCTTATACATTTAAATAATTTATAATGAAAAAGTATATATTCAATTTGTTTAAAATTAATATTAGGTAATTTATATATATATATATATTATTACAATTTTGGTCATTTTATAATATTTATACTTAATTTAGATATAATAAAATAATATTTAGAATATTTTCACATCAAAAACATGCTTTCTCATTCCATCTAAAAGAATAATTTTTAATTAATTAGATCAAATTATTGTATTTTACTATGTAAAAATCACTTATATTTTTTGAATAATAATATCATAAAATTAAAAATAAGTTAATTTTTTTTTCCTAAATTATTATTGAAAGAAGTCATAATTATTTATAATGATTAAGAGAAAAACAAGTTATCCAAGAGTCTAAACATTAAACATAGGGGGCCAAATGACATAAAAAAATTTCCAATTGAAATAGTAATGTGATATTTAGAAATTATACCTTCTATTATTGATATTGAAACTATATTTTAGAAACTTTACAAGAATAAATCATTGGTGGAAAGGACTCTTTTCCAAATATTACAAAAGTGCCACTCACTACCCTTATAAACAGACACCATGTCTCCTACTCTCATCACAACTCTCATGCCCTTTGGATCTATAATACAAAAAAATCACATCAAAAATTCCCTCCACGTATCTTTGAATAATTTTTTTTAAATTATGAAACTTTTTATGGTTTCAGTGAAAACCTGAGGAAATACTTGAGAAGAGGCGACATTCATTAATGTGAATTTTTTTATTTCTTTATACACCCCTTAAATTATTCTTATACAATTGTTTTATAATATAATTAGTATTATATTATGATAATTTGTTTTTATGTTATGTTAACGATCGATAAAATCACAATGATCCATCAAATGGGTAATGAAATCATCCTTTGTGTGTAAGGATGACTACTTCCTAACAAACCAATTTCATCAGTTTTTCTATCACCACCTATAAAGGATGGTAATAATAATGGAAATAGTGTTTATATATTATATTATTGATATTTATGATGTCTTTATGAATATTTAATTATTATATAACACATAACATCATCATTTCTATTTTTTTGGGAATATGGTAACATCACTTGTGTGTACGGTGGACTACCGCCTCACGAAATAATGTGATACATTCATTAATTTTAGGGATTGTATTAAGGATGAGTGTAATAAAAATATGTTTTTATATGAAAAAATTATACCTAATTAATAATATATATATATATATATCAATATGAAAAGAAAAAGGAAACAACATTCTGACAATCTTCAGACCTTCAGTCTCCATGAACAATGAATTTCATTTTCTATCAATAAAATTTATAGATTACTATAAATAAAAATAAAATGAATATATATGATATTGTAATCATGATTCACATTTTGGAGATTATAAAACAATTATTTCGGTAAGAGGGAAAAATAGAATTTCAATCCATACTCAGAAAACAAAGTAGTTATCACCAAAAACACTGAAAATAATGAATGATTATTAACGAATGGGTAATAATATTTCATAAAAGAATCCTATATTATATGATAAATATATTTATGGGGTTTTAAGAATTTTATAAATTTTTTAAAACTAGTACCCAAGAGTTTAAATTATGATCACCCAAATGTAATCATTAGGTAAGGGATTTCACCCCAATTTCATATTATTAATTCATAATGTATTATTTTACACCTATTTTCATTAATATGGTATATTTAAATAAACTTTTTAAATGTAATATCATTAATAATTAATAACTAATTGTAATTTAAATATAAATCTTAATTATTTCATCTAATTTAATTTAAAAATAATGCCACCAAGTGGAATGGAAATTTCAACACTCGATTTTTTTTCAATTAGTTATATTACGTTATCATTTTCATTAATATTATATGATTATATGTGTAATGAATTTTTAATATTTTATTTTTTAGTTCAACTATTATTATGTGTATTTATAGCTGATACAATTAATTTATTCATTGAATGTATCTCACATCAGATTTATTATATTTGTAATGGCTTACTTCACATTCACATTTTACATGTGTTTTTTTTAAACATGAATTATCGTTAATAAAAATTATTTTATCATCATTTAATACACCATATAATTTTAATCTCCTATAATTATTTTCAATTATTTTCATGTAATATTATCAGTTTATTACACCTTGGTAATTTAAATTCTTTTTATAATGTATTCAGGAAAACATGAATTTATTTCAATCTTTCATCAAGAAAAAAATTAATATTTTAAAAATAATTCATTATAAAAATATTTTTCAAATTTTTTTTCACAATTTCCAAATTAATTATTAAATATGTTTTTACCCATTATTACTTTTATAAAGTTGATTTAAGGGAATATTATTTTCATTATAGAATAATTCACTTTTCTAAAGTTATTACCCTGAAAAATATAATGTTATCTTTAATTTTTTTTGAAAAATATAGAAATAACATCCATAATTTAATTGATGAATAAATTTAATTTTTAAAAATTTATATTTATATAATTTCATTTTAAATATGGTACAAGAAGAAAATTATTAAAAATATTTATTAGGTTTTATAAAAATGATTTTCAAAATTTGAAGGAAAATTTTCTCATGAATGATTATATTGATATTTTTGATTTATAAAAGGAAATCACACCTATTCTTAATCAACTTGTTATAATCCATATTGATACCATCTATATTCATTTAGTATATGTTTTATTATAATTTTACAAAGGAAATTAATGAAATTCACTACCATATTCAATTTTTTAGTCAATTACATTCCCGTGATTTTCTTACTTTAGTATGATCAATGTAAATTAAATTTACCCTATATATCAATATTATTATTCATGGATATGATAATGAGTGAAACTCTATACCTTTTTTACATATTTTGTTTACTATAAAAGTAATTTGATATACTATGGAAATATTGATAAACTTGCATTCTTTACTCAATACATATATTCGATAAGGCATAATATTTATAAATTAAATTGATTATTAAATTTATATGGAATGATTTTTACCTAAAAACATGAGTTTATCCTAGTTAATATTAGCCCCTCGATGAATTAGTAGTATAATGATTGGAATTAGTTGGATAACCATAGTTAAATTTGTTTCTAAACATCATATTTAAAAAATAATTATAATATATATTGATAGTAATGGTATCATCCACTAGGAAACGTCATATCCAACACATAAGGATTGCTTCATAGAGATTACGTAATTATTATGCATGATGTGTTAGCTATGAAAAAATATAGATGCATTTCATTCATAGTTTGTTGAATAAATGGAATGGTTTTCATTTATTTACCTTTACATGTTTATTACGCCTTCTTATATTATTTAAATGACATGTCTGTTCAGTTATATACCATGCTATATTAGCTAATACATATTGTGTTATTTACATGATATGTGTGTCCAGTTATTTACCTTAACATTTTGATTATTACTGTTCACATTATTTACATGGAGTGTGTGTTCATTTATTTAGTTTTCCGTATTGATTATTTCTTATCCTATTATTTACATGGAAAGGGTGTTAAACAATTTACCTTTCCATATTGATTTTCATTTTTCCTTCATTATTTAAAATTCTATAATTAACCATTAATGACTAATTGTGCTCACCCTTGTATAATTTATTTTCCACAGGAGTTCATGATTTTTACTATGGATAATAAATAAGGTTATGCTAAATAGAAGAAATTTATTTCAAAAATAAAATTAAGTTGTAATTTGGAGCACTCAAATTTCATATAGGAATCATGTTTTAATCAAGTTTACCAATACTTCTGAAAAAATATATCATTCCTGATTGGTTACCATGTATATTATTCCCATGTAATGGTAACAAGACTAGAATGAACGCTAGTGGGGATAGATTAACTACAATTGGTATCAAGGAATGTTTAGTACATTCACTGGGAAATATATTAAAAAAGATATAGATTATGGAAGATAATCCTATGATAGGATCTTCTGGTAAATATAGAAGAATATCAAAAATATTTGGTAATGTAGTGATTATGTTGTATTCCTAGAAACACATCCCTATATTAAAACTAAATGTGGTATTGGTTCTTGAAAATATGTACCTAAGGATAATTAATCTAAAAAATACAGGTTTTGCTTAACTTGAGAGTAACCTGGTACATGACAACAAGTCTTCTACCTACATTGTTTAACACTCATGGGTGATATACTGTGAAATATTCATAGTTTTCTTATTATCCATTATAATGGATTTGAATATATAATGATAATGAATTATCAAGATTAAACCATGCACAATGGAATGAAATTTGTTGAAATTAATAAGGTGATGTATTTCTGTATTGGGAATCAAGAAGTCAATTGATGAATTGTTTTACCAATAGTAATATACTTACAAAAATCATAAAAAGCATAAGGGTTCTATTAAATTTTATGAGAAATAATTTATTAATTAATATAAGACTTCTAGATACCATTATGTTTTCTAAGATTATAATTGAAAATTAGGTCAATAGACAAAAAACATGTTAGGTTTTATGTGATGAGAGTCTACCAATATTGGGAAAATCTTGAAAAATTTTATAGAAACTAAAAAATTTAATGTTAAATGTGTTTGAGAAAAAAATAAATTAAATTTTAAAAACATATGTTTAAAACTTTTGAAAACCATAGAGTTAATAATATCATTAATAATATTATAATAATTTTAATATAAGATTACTTATATTTATAAATAAATTAATAAATAAATGTATTGCATTGAAAACATTATTAAAAATGTTATATACTGAGAACATTTTTGGAATGATGTCCATAAACATTCTTTTCGAATGTTAAAATAATTATTTTAATATAGATTATAAAAAGAAATACCCACATGTATTGTGACAACCCAATTCATTTGTCAAGGTTTTGGTGCTTGAACCCATGAACAAAGGATGATACCGGTTCCATGCCTACCACATGTCTATGTGATGTCTTGGTTATTGTTTCATTATTTTTAGATATAACATTTTATGAATAAATATTAATAATTATCCAATGGTATTAGTTTTTATTATTAAATATTAATCTTTTCAAATATATTGGTTTTGAAAATTATTTATAGATTGACATTAATACTTTTAAATCTTTTAAGGATCAAACAATCAATTAAATGTGAATTTTAGTATAGCAGGATCAAAAGTTTCTTTTAAGATATTAATTTATTGGATTAAAGGTTGAATTTGAAATTTATAGAAGCTAAAACAAAGTATGAAATTCAGTTTTTGAAATATAAATATATCATGTATATTTCCTTAAATTATTTGTGCAGGAAGTAATTCCTCAATTCATGGAAAAAGGGCCTTCAAACAAAAAAGTTAACTGAATAAATTCAACTTTATTGAACTGATGGTATTTTAAATAATCAATGATTGATCATTTTAAGCCCCATTGGTTTACTAATGATATTTAAATTACGTATGATAATTAACGTCAATCACTCTCTCTAAATATTTTTGGCTTTTCTACAAGTCTACATCTTTGATTTTCAAAAATGTTCTCTTATATAGAAAACATGTTATTAGTGATTCAATATGACCAGTGTACATCCCATTATATATTATTAAGAGTTTATTTTATTAACCCTTTTATGACATGGGTTTTCAAAAAATTAGTTTTCAAATATCAATCCCTATATTACTGATATTTTGTTTCAATTGCTAGGATACAATTTATTCATTGTGGGAAGATGTAAGGCCCTAAAATTTTTAAAAGAAACACATTTTATTTAATTAAATATATAAAATGAAAAATAAATAATGAAAGGGAATAGAATATCTTAGGAAATTATGATTTATTTTCTATTTGAAATACATTATTTATATTATATAGCTTGAAATTAACCAAACACTGAGTCATCTTGTGTTACACAAAACAATAAATTTCTTTGATGGCATGCATTACACACAAGATTGAGTATCACCAAATATAACTCATATTATTTTTTAACATGAGGAATATCTCATTGTTTTTAAATTGTTAGTCATGAATATGATTTACAAAATTATAAAAATATATGGTTTAATTCAATGGTTACCAATTTAGTAGAAATGAATATAAAAACCAATTGAATATAAAATAAATGATTTAAAAAACATTGTACACTCAAAAATGTTTTATCCTAATAAATTAAACCAAATATAATTAGTGAATGATATTAATGAAATTTAATGTAATAAAAATAGATTTTAAATTCATCCAATATATTTTATAAGTATAATATATGAACAAATCCAATTTCAAACTAAAAAAGATGAAATATTATAAATATAGTTGGCCCTGTTTTAATGAATCACTTATTTTCAAAACAAATTTTTATACATTAAATTTAATTTTATAAAACATAATATATTTTAAATAAAAATATTTAAAAAATATATTTGGGTGAATTTTTTTAATTTTTCAGAGTAGTATTTGTTTTTGATGAATAATAAAATAATACGTAATTTTAATTGCTAACTACCATTTAGTTTAAAATATTAATAAGTGAAAGTTATATTATATAATGGTTTTAAATTAATATTATATAATTTATAAAAATATTAATAAAATTATTATAATTGGTTTAATTTATATGTTGAATTCAGTTATAAGAACTTATTAACCTGTGAATATTTTTACTTTGAAACCCCACATTCTCACCCCCTCTATTAGATTATTTTTTAATAACTTTCGACATCTTGTTTAATTTTAATTTGTAATAATGGATTCCATATTTTTGAAATCCAAATTTATGATTTCTATTAATAATTTTGACAAAAAATTAATAGTTAAAATAGTTAAAATTATTACAATGATTAAGAGACAATGTGTTTACAATGGCGATAAATTTTAATCAAAAAAAGAAAATTGATCTAAAAACATGTCGAAAACCCATAGGATGTAAATATTTAGACTTTATAACTTATTATATGTATATTTTTCTACTATAGGAGAAACATGAAATTAAAAAATTTGGGTATAATTCTCTCTTTTAAAAAAATTGAAAAAGATCAACTCAACTCCCTTATAAAAGGCCACCTCCTCTATTCCTTTATTCACACCTCTCAAGAAATTTATGTTATACAAGACGTAAAAAATGAAATATCCATCAACTTACCCATTTCTTATACTATTGTTTTTCCTATAAATAAATCCATTGAATATTGTAGCTAAATCCTAACGAAGATACCCAAAAAAATATGTAACATTCATTAACACAAATTTATTATTATATTTTTGTACACTGCATAAAATATTATTATACACTTAATTTATAGTATAATAATTATAATAAATATCTTAATATGTTTTTATGATATTTTTATGACCTAAAACATCATATAATTCAATAAAATGAGTTAAGAAATAATCATTCGTGTGTATGGAAAAATACTGCCTCACAAACCGATGCTTTTTCCATTACCACCTCTCAACTAATGGAATAAAGATAGAAATAATACTTATATATTATATTTATGATATTTATGTAATTTAATTCTTCTAAAATTTTTTTAAAATTCATACCCATAGGCTTTCCATTTTTGGGAATATGATAATGTCCCTTGTGTGTACAACATACTAACACCTTGCGAAGAGAAGTGATTCTTTAAGTCTTTACATTAAATGTTTTAAGGATGACTTTTATAAAAATATGTGATATATATGAAATAAAAATGAAAATATAATGAAAATATATAATTATAGGATTTACTTTCCTTTTATTCAATTTGAAATGAAAATTGAAACAATGTTTATGCGTATATATGGCCTACCATATACATGAAAGGTATATTTTATTTCCTATCATTAAATTGTATGACATACATTAACTAAATATATATTGAATATATATTATTTTTTCATCATGATTTAAATTAGGAATAAGAAGAAATAATTTTTTATTTAATGAGAACAAAAATATAACAATCCGAAACATACTCTAGAAACAAATTAGTTATTACCCGAAATGATGAAAATAATGAATGATTAATAATAAATAGTTTATAATATGGTATAAACGATCATATATGATATAATAAATATCAATATGGATCAATAGTAAGTTAATATCTGGTTTCAAACCATTATATAGATGTTTAAATGCTGTTCAACCAAAATGAAGCATAATTTAATGGATTTCATCTCAATTTCATTTAATTAAAGAATATTGTATTTTTATTCACTTAATTGGATTTATATGGTGAAAATACTGCTCCTTTGACAAGTAATATCATTTAAAATTAAAAACTTGGTATATTTTATGTTACAATTTTATTTATTGTATTTAATGGGATTTGAAATTAAATTTTGAACGTGATAAAGATATTTCATTACAAAATTTATTATAATTGGGTTATGTAACTTCCTCATTGACATTAAAATTATATATTTATACATGTAAATATTTTTTAAAATATATTAATATATTTCCACTTATTTTATATGGAAATACAGTTTATTCACATTGTTGATTCATTGGATGATTCTCACATCAACTTTATGATCCTTCAAAGGGTTTACAACATAATCATATATTATTCGGGATTATTTACACCTGAATTTCCATTTAAAAAATTTATTTGATAATTATTTATTAAACCCATTAAATTTCATATTCTATGTATATTTATGTGAATCTATAATTAAAATTAATATTTTCCCACTATTTGGTACATAAAATCTTTTAGAAATTATTATTTTGAAAACAACACATCATTTATTCCTTTCGTGAAAAACCCAATTTTCTAATAAAACCGATGTTTTCTAAAAAAATTTCCAACAATGTTTTTAACAATATCAAATAGTTATATTAAATAAATATATATTAATTTTTTATTTTATAATTTTTCTTAAAAGGATTCAATTTATATTTTTCCAAACAATTCAATTTTCTATACTATTTTACATTGAAAAAAAGTTTTTTTACCATTTATGACAGGTTTGAAATTACCCGAAGTTGTTTCATTAAAGATTATATCTTATCCTTAAAAATATTTTTTAATACAATTTTTTAATATGATTTCAAATGAAAGTATTTTTAAAATTTATTTTGTTTTTAAAAAATTATGTTCAAAATGAAAAGATTATTTTTCGCAAAACTATTCCATAAGATATTTTTGATTTATCAAAGAAGTAAATATTTATTATTGCTCCAATGGGTATATTACTTATTGATACTAGTATTATGTGTCCTATATATTGTATATAATTATTTTCAAAAAGTAATGCATTGAAATTAACCTCATTGATTCAATTAAATAGTAAATAAATTCCCATTGAAATGTTCATATTTTTATGATCATTGTACATTAAATTCTCCCAAAAATATTCACATTATTTACCATCGATATGTTAATTTCCTAAATTATATTCCAATTTTACATAAAAATCTTAATCTGATATTTATTTGATCACCTATTTAAATATTAATAAATACTTATTCTTTAATAAACATAGATATATGATAATGAAAATTGCTTATAAATTAAATCAATTATTCAATATATGAGGAATGATTGAAAATTGAATACATTGGTGGGACAATATTAATGATATATCCTCGATGTATTAGTAGTCTCATGGGATGATTCAATTAGACATCTTAGGATAAATTGTACTCTACCAATCAGGTTGGAATAATCTTGATAAAATATCTTTACGGTAAAGATTCATGTGACTGAGAAACATGACATCCCAAAATTAATAATTGCTTCATTCAGATTCAGTTATTATTATGAGTTTTATTATTTCGATGAAAAAAATTTGTGGATTCATTTCATTCTCAATTTATTGATTATGCTATATGGTTTTCTTTAATTTACATAGTGATATTGATTATTCATAATTCAATTTATTTACATGGAATGTGTGTTTAGTGATTTACCTTTCCATATAGAGCATACCATATATAGTTATTTATATTGTATGCATGTTTATTTATTTACCTTTAAATATTGATTATTCATTATCTAGGTATTCACATGGTATGCGTTTTTAGTTATTTAGCTTGATATATTTTTTTAACTTATCCAGTTATTTATATGATGTATGTGTTTAAATATTTACCATTCAATTTTTATTACGTTCATTGATTCAATATTTATTAAACAATATTTAACCTTTAGTGATCATTTTTGGTACACCCTTAAATTTTTCCTTTCCCCAAAAATTCTAGGAAGTTTACATTCAATGATAGGCAAGAATACACTCGATGGAATATATTTATTTCCAATGTGTAAATTTTGTTGTAATTTTTTGTAATAAAATGTTATATGGGAGTCATGAAAATTAGTAAAATACAAAGACTATTATGATAATTGTTCTTTGGAATGTGTTTTCTTGTATTATATTCAAATTTATTGTTATAAGGCACCAACTATAGGATACTAGGGTCATGATCTCTATAGTTGGTATAAAAAGTGGTATATTTAAAACATTGTTAACTATATGTAGGAAAAATAAGATTAGGTAAGATAAGACAAAGATTTATTTTAAGGGTAATTATATATGATCATCCATAAGTTTATGTTGGGAAGATATTTTCTAGTGTTATTTGAAATACATCTCTTTTTGGATACAATAGTTGGACATGGTTTTAGCACATATATGCCAAAGTGCAAGAACATAAAAAAGATAGCATCAAGCTTGACATGAGTGAATGATATAGTATTATTCATTTATAATGTAAGGAACTATGATGAAAAAATAGATGAATTATTTTTTTATTTGGATTCAATAAATAAATATATGAATTATTTTACCAAAAGGTTTTTTTTGTTAGAAGAATCAAAAAAATAATGAAAGATTCTATTGAAATTTTGAATATATTGTGTATTAACTATGATAATAGCAATGGATACCATCATTATTTTATGATCTTAATATTTAAAATATGATCAATGAATTAAAAAGAAAATTGTGTTATGGTAGTCTACCAGGATTGAGGAAATTTTTGATAAAATTATGAAATGTTTCTATTTTTGTGGAAAATGTATTTGAGGACTTATTCCTTTACATTTTATAGACTTAATATTGGTGGAGTTGGTCACCTTTTGGGTTAATATCATCATTTATAAAATTTTAATAATAGTAAAATAATATTAATTTTCTTGGTAAAATAAGTAAATAATTAAATAAGTTGTGTTGTAAACAATATTAAAAAGTTTAGGTGGTGATTTTTATTTTCAAATATGTCCATAATATCTTTTTTGGTAACATTATAATAATTTTATTAATATAGTTTACAAAAAATTCCACATGTAGGGTGAAAACCCACTACATTGGTTGAGGATGTGGGGATTGAACCTATGAATGAATGATGATAAGGTTTTCATACATACCAATAACCAATTTGATTTCATAGTTAATCTTTCCTTGTTTTAGCTACAAAATAAAGAATAAATTATAATGGTGAACCAATGGTTTTAGTTTTTTTGTTTATATTTAATTTATTAAAAATATTAGTTTTGGGAAATATTTAGATTAATATGGGAATGTTTACCACTATTTTATGGATATTATGATCTGTTAAAATTTAATTATAGAAATTATGGCCTAAATATTCATTTTTATATAATGGATTTTTAAGAGTATGGGATGAATTGAAAAATGATCGAAGGAAAAAAAGGTAAAAATTGAGTTTATGAAACAGAAACATATGATGTATATTTTCTTTTTATTATTTGATATTGAATCAATAATAGAAATTGAAACAATTAATAATTTCTTAATACATTAATCTTCATTCAGACCAATTTTCTTTTAAATCATCATAGATTTATCATTTTTATCACCTTAACATTACATAAATCACTCACATTATTGTGATCAATAAACTCGACCACTCTATATAAATTTGTAATATTTTCTTTTATGATCATATATTAAATTTCCACTAATGTTCTATTATGTATAATCCTTTTTATATTTTATTCCATATATCCATTTCACTACCCATTATATCCTAATAAGAGGTTATTTTAATAATAATTAATGGCGTGGGGTTTTTAAGAAAATAAATTTCCAATATGAAACCCTAGATTAATGTGATCAAGTATAAATTGTGAGGAAATAATTAATTTAATGTGCGTAGAATGTAATTACCAAAATACTCTCGAAGAATAACAATTTATTAAATTGCATATTTGAAACACAACACCAATAATCGAAGGCAATATAATATCCCATGAATTTGTATATAATTACTATTTTAAATAAATTAAATCTACGATATATCTTGATTTTTAGGAAACACTTAATTTGGTTGGGCTATACACAATAATAACATTCTTTAATGTATTGTGTAACACGCATGACTGAGTTTCACTGATTATTATTAATATTAATTATTCTTGTGAAAATTATCTACTTGATTTTAAATTTTTAGCTATTAATATGATCAATAGACTTATAAAAATACATGGTTGAATTCAATTGTTAAAAAATAGAAATTAATTATAAAACCAAATGAATATAAAAGAAATGTTTTCAGAATTTTTTTTATAAGTCCAAATGTGTTAATAATAATAAATACAATTAATTTCTATTATTGAATTATAATATTAAAATTTATATATTAAATAATTTTTTTAGATTCATTATATATATTTTAAAGACATAATATAATAATAAATCCGATGTTATGCATAAAAAATGAATTTTTCTAAAGGTGGTATTGACTCCTTTTTTCATGCACTTATATTAAAACCAAATTATAACACTTACATAAGATTTACTTGAAAACATAAAAGTTATTTTTAAAATATTAATAGAATAATTATCTTAGGCTGAGTTTTTTTATTATTTCATTAATGATAAATTTTTTGATGAATAGAAATAAATATTGAATTTTAATGGAAAATTTAATTTCAATTTAAATAATTTAAAAGAATAAAATATATTATGATTTAGTTTTAAATTAAAAATATATCAATTATACAAAAAATTATAAAACTATTTTATTGTAATCTTATTTATATATAATTTAGATATATAATCATAGTAAATGATGACACATTTCCACTTTTAAAACCTTCTTTCTCATGTCATCTATAAGATTAATTTTAAACTAGATTATTCCACTTATATGATTTAAAATTTGTATTTTTTTTCCATATCTGGAATCATAAAAATATATATTTTGTAATTTGGTCAAAAAATATTTAGACCAAAATTATTATTGAATGTAATAATAATTTATTAAAACGATTATGAGAAAAATGAGTTTACCAATGGACTAAACATTTAACATTAGAGGAAAATTAAACTAGAAACTTGTCCCCAAATATTTTTTGTGAATATTATGAAAAAAATTTATAATTTATATATTCCCATTATTGGGACCACTTTATATGAAAAAAAATCGACTTAATTCTCTCTTTTCAAAAAAATTATAGAAGTGTGACCCACCTCCCTTATAAAATTCCCCCTCTTCTCCACCTTTCATCAAACCTGTGAAGGGGTTCTATTTGAAAAACCCTTCAAAAATTACTTCTCAAATTCCCTATACTCTTATCATATGCGTTATGTTTTTCATAAATCCAAATATTGGTTATTGTTCTAAAAAACCAAGGTGGATACCCGAAGAAGAGTTAACATTTTTCGATGTGAATTATTGTTTTATTTATTTATACACCCCCATAAATTATTATTATACAATTCTTTAAATTAAATAAGTATTTTAAATATATTAAAAAAATTATGATATGGGTATGTCCTAAAACATCAGAAAAAACTATCAAATGGGTTATGATATCATTGTTTGTGTGTACGACAGACAACTGCCTCACGAACCTATGTCGTTTGTTTTTCATTAAAACCATTCAAGGCAAGGAATAATGATGAAAAAAATACTCATATATGATATTTATGATTTAATTATGCTTTTAAATTATTATATAACACATAGCATCAAGTATTCATTTTTTGGGAATAAGTTAAGGTCATTTAGGTGTACAATAGACTATCGCCTCATGAAGTGATGTGATTCGTTCACTATTTACAAGGAATGTTTTAAGAATGGGTGTAACAAAAACGGGGTATATATTACCCATATATTATAGTTAAATGATAATATATATATATATATATTAGATTTTCATTTCATTCATTTAATACAACAATAAATTGGAAATAATTTTCATGCATACATATGGCCTACAATCTCTTTGTATAGTGTATTTCATTTCCAATCACTAAAATTTACCTACTACCAAAAAAATATATAATTAATATATATAATATTTCAATATTTCTTTGATTTTTTGATATATTTAAATCATGATTTAATTATTTGGAAAAAAACAAACTGCAAGTTAAATAATTTAGGAAAAATAAAGTAGTTTATAAAGGGAAGGATAATGATAACGAATGATTATTATCGAATATGAAATAGTATTATATAAATACAATAAATTTTTTATGAATATATATTATATATAAATATATTATTATTCATTACATACCATAACAAACCAGACCCTAGTTGTTGGGGTTTTGTTTCTTTGGAAATGGGGAATGAAAAAAAAAACTAGTTAAAAAATAATCAACATTATCTCCGAATTATTCCTTCATAACTATAACCATTTTTACATGATTTAATTAAAAAATTCCATAATATCCTAAGGAATATAAAATAAGAAAATGGTGCACACTGATGCTCAGTAAGGGTATACAAGGGAGATATCAATCACAAGATAAACACATAGGAATAAGAACATGAACATAACATTTCTAAATTATACACGCCATAACAAAAGACATAATATTGAGTCATGGAATAAATCATAGAAGTTAATAAGACATGAATCAAAAGAGATAATTATACATTTTCACAATAGAAGGGTTTTTCATAAACATAATTTTATAATTATGTGAGTATATGTAAATAGAAACTTGTTCACTCATTGTGTTATTGGAATTAAATTTTTCCCCTGAATAATATTATGGACATTAAACCAGTTCCATTCATAGTATAATTGAAAAGAAACTAGGTCCGCAAAGATAATTCAGAATATGATATCAGGTTTAGGTGTAAAAAATTTACCCGTCGATTTATCCATCTTTACCCAAAGAATTGGGTGGAGATATTTTTCCCACCCATCAAAAAATTAATATCATAAATATGTGTTCCATAAAAAACACAAATCATTCATCATATAAAAAATCATTAAAAGAAATATGTTTCATAAACATTTAATCATAGAATATCTAATGGGAAAGTAATGGTATTCATATACATCACAGAATCATATGCATAAACAATAAATAGAATAAATGAGAATAGTATTGTTGAATAATATCACTAATAATGAATATGAAACTTAAAATAATGACATATAAGATGAGAAAAATTATTTTTGGAACTATCACTTGAAGTAATTTTTTAATAAAATATCATTACTTTTTTTATTTGTTTTAAATTACACGAAATATAACAAGAAATTTTTTTCTATTAAAATAAACCTTTATGATTTTAATAGAAGCTTCAAGGCACTAAAGAGATATGATAGTGGGAAATTCTCCCCATACCATATGAGATAAAAACACATTCCTTCCATATTTTTCATAGAAAATCCATAAAGTTCCTAACATATAAAATAAAGAAAAGAGTCCTTTGAAAGCAATTTGAAAAATTAAAATATGAGAAAAAAATGAAATTATGAAATCTTGAGTGAATAGGGAAAACAATTTTTGAATTTTTTTTAAAAACATGGGAATGTGAGAAAAAATATTTTTAAGGGAACATTAAAAGATAATTTATTAAAATAAACCCCTTTTAAATATAATATCATTATAGTGATCATTAAACAATTCATAAATTATATGTATCCTTTGTAAATCATCATAAAACATGGGGATTTAAAATCATAATATGATCAAAAATATTTCCACTAAATAATTCTTATGAAATAATAAATAAAGTATAATTTTAAACAAACGAGTGGAAATTGTGCTTCAAATTATCTTTCCAAAATGAAATCAGTTGAATCATATAACCCAAGAAATAAATAATTATCTAATGAATCATGATTATTGATAATATATATCAATGTATATTATATAGAACACACACAAGAAATAAGTATTGAATAATTCATATGACTCAAAGAAGTAAAAGTGAGATGAGAAACCATTACCGTAGAATTCCCTTCTTTTTTTTCATAGTTTAAACGCATGTATAAAAGTTTAATGAATGTATTAGTTCATTCCAAAAAAAATAAACTGTTTTTAATACCTTCTGTTCTAATTTCCTAACATCATAAAACCCAATTATTAATAATATTTCATTATTTTAATTATTTTTGGTTTGTTCATTTAATGGTTTCATCATCGGTCCATTTGTATGAAATTATGGATTTTCATGTCAAATGGAAATAAAACATCCTAAGTAAAACTAAATAGAATTTATTATCTTAAAAATGTTTAAATGGTCCCATATATATATTTTATTTATAACATGAGGGTGATTAATTAGATAAAATGTGAATGATAATATTTTCATTATTTTTTTCAAATTTTTAGAGCGTCCCAAAATACTTTTTTATTTTAATATTAAATATATATGTTATTTACAAATGATCGAATATGATGTAGTATAAATATTAATTTATTATTTAATAATAATAATACTTTTAGTAATAAATTGAAAACATTATTGAAAAATTTATAATCATTATATACTAAGACGGTTAACTAGGATAATTTGGACAAAAACTATAATTTATTTGAATAAAAGTATTTAATAAAAGGTATGGATATCATATATTAAATTTGAGATACAAAAATAAAGTATTTAAATGATTCTGTATATATTATTCCTTGATGGATTATGGTGGTTTGGATAATATAGAATAATAAAATAATATAAGATATGTTGTTTTAGAAAATTACCACTTGAATATAATCTCCTTGATGTATCCCTTAAATACCATGGAATTGTTGTTTTTATGAATCCTGTAGAAATTGGGAGTGGGGATAATGGGGAGTAGAGGGTTTGGTAGATATATTATGATATTAAATTATATTGAGGATAAATTGGGGTGGTTAGGAGGGGTATTTATACAGGAGGAGGGTGTTTTAGGTGATTTAAAAATCATTATTATATATTTAAACAAATACTCATTTATGAGTAATTAATTTCATAAATTAGTATTATAATTTATGTTGCAAAGGCTTTTATGGTTTAAAAACATTTCAATTACCCATTTATTTTTTTATTTTATGTTATCATAATATATTATATTATATTATTAACACGTTTCATTATTTTACCAGTACTACAACGAATTCCTTTTACAATGTTATCATTTAAAACCCTAAAAAATTCAAAAGGAACGAAAATATTGGACTTTATTATTAAAAATATTTAACCTATTTAATAATTTTTAATTCACATAATTAGAGAAATTACTTTTAAAAACAAACTCCTCATCCCCGATGAACATATTTTCTTTTCAAGAGGTGTATTTTTCAAGACAATTTTGATTTAAGATTAAATATAAGAAAAATACTTATAATTTTATGAAACTAAATTAATATTTAATAATATATAATATATAAATTCCTTTTAAAATTTTCCCCACTAGAAATTATTTTAATTAATTAAAAATGAGAAAAATTAAGTACATTAATATTGTTTTTGAAAATATCATGTTTTGATAAAAAACACATATTCTAAAATAAAATAAATTCTTTATTGAAAATAATTTATGTTGATGAAATATCACTATATAATTACCAGAATATTTGAATTAATGTTCATACCATAATGGTACTTTCATATTGTTTAGTTTTTTGAAGGGTAAATACATTTTTTAAAAATACAATTAAAAAATCCATATTCTTCACTATTGACAAAAAAATCATTTCTAAAGATTCTAAAAAAATCCTAGAAACATACTTTTTAGAAGATGAATCCAAAAAAAAGGTTAATTTTATCAATTATATTTAATTAATGTCTCAAAAATAAATTATATTTATTTTCTCAAAGAAATATATAAAAATCATTTTTTGAATGAAACTTATATTTAATGAAAAAATGGATTTATTCAAAATCATGTGATTATTTACAAAGAAAGAAATTATATATTAAAAATTAATATGAAAATAACATATATCATATTTTTTATTATATAGTTTATTTTCATCATTTTAGTGAATATAATATAATAGTTGGGGTAAATATATTTTTTGGATTTTGTTTAATATTAGTGTTATGTGAAACATACACCATCAAAGAGATTAAATTAATTTAAAAAGAGACAAACAGAAAAATAATTATGTTTTACATTCTACCACCATTAAAATTAATTTATCCTCTAATATTCATTACTCGAATACAAATAGATTAAGGTACATATACCTCATCACATCCTTAGGTTCCCATATTTCTTATGCATATAGTTTGTTTCACCACAAAATGTTATCCTAGTCAGTGGTAATGTATCATAGAATTTTATATATATGAAACATAATATGTAATGAATCATAAGAAATATGTTTCACTAATGGTATGATTTCATAGTTTAGTACATGTGAAGAAATAGGTTTTCACTTCAGGAGGATTTTTATAAGGAAGTCTTCAGAAAGTTGATTGAGATTCAGTGGAAGATTTTGTCGATAATCTACCATCCAAATATGATCAAAAATTTAAAAAACATTTATGTCCTCATAATTTGAAATTTCACTTTGAAAATATGGGTTTAATATTTGAAAAATATTTTTTTTGGAAAACCCACAAAATAAAAGGCAAAATAAAAGTTCCCATTAAAATGAGGGAAAGTTAAAGGTAAAGATCTCCAAAAAATTAGGATTCCAATTATAATAATATAAGGGGAATGTAAAACTGTGGAAATGGATGAAAATTCACACTATCATGTTCTGATGGATAGTGAAAGAGAAAATTATCAATATAATGCTAACGAACACAAATACATAAACCAAATTGTTATTGTTCATTTATATCATCAGAGAAAATTGTAATAGGATAAAATTTTATTTCAAAAATAAGTTGAGAAGATATACTTGATTTATTTTCATAGCTACAACATAAATCTTTTGATATTCCTTTATCAATCTTAGATTACTTTTATACTCCGATAAATAAATTATAAAATATAAATACAAAAGAAATCTTGGATCTTAATATCCATAATGAGATAAAAATTTATTCCTTATATATCTAGTTATCATAATACATTGGTCCATATAGATTATTAAATATGCAGAAATATTCATACGGTTTAATAGTACATTAATCTCTAAAACCATATCCATATTGAAACAAAAAATTTACATAAATTATTAACTTAATGAAACTTTTGAATAAATTAAAACCCAAAAACATTGGAATGGAGGTCACAAAATTTTTACGCTAAAATTATCAATAATGTAAAATTTCATAAAATATTAAGTAATTAATAAACTAATTTTATTTAAATATATAATTTTATGCAATTTCATTTAATAGAAACTGAAATTTTGATACTTTTAAAATATTTTTGAAAATATCAGTTTTGAAATACATGACGAAATATTAAAAAAATTATATATAATTTTTACATGTTGTTTTAATAAATATAAAAACAAAATAAATAACATTAAATGTAATAATAAAAGAACATACTATTATAATGTTTTGAATTAAAAAACCTAAATTATATTTTTTTAAAAATAAAGCATAGAAATTAAGGTATAAATAATAATAATAATAATAAAAGGAAGGGAATTTCATTAAAAAATGTCTTATTATTATGTATTTATTAATATATTTTGTGATGATAAATTATGTTTTTACTTTTATTTAACTAATATATTTATATATATTTGTATATTATTTACTAAAATATTCCATATTAGAAAAAGTTTATCTTATTAGATTTTAATTTATATTTACGAATTAAAATTGTTATATATATGTATATATGAAATAAAAAAATTGTTTTATGAAATGAGTAATAAAAATGATAAAATATATAAATAAAATAATATAAGTGGTTTAAAGATAAAATTTTTAGGTTTCTCTGTGAGGGTTTCGGGTGAATGTTATCCAGGGTCGATAGAGTTCATCACGAGAGGAAAGGGATAAACCAATTCAATCTTTATCCAAGGGTAGTATAGGTCATTGATGATGGAGTCATGTTCGACCACAAGTGTTGATTCGAGCCCCGAATGGTTGAGTTTGGCTGTGATGGTGAGTTGTTTCAACCACCGATCAATGCCCGAGTGTAGATCTATGTTAAAAGAACACTCTATGTTTTTGGGTTTGATGTCGTAATGTTGTCTGAAAGCCAGATCCAAACTGAAAAGTGGAAGATGAGTCATTCTTCACCTTCTTCATTGTCCTCCTAGTTCAGGTGTGTCTTAATTCTATATTTTACATAGTTTCCTTTTCCTTGACATCATATAATATTGGTGATTTCAGATTCACATCATTTTGTTAATTATTGTCCAAACCTTTTTATCTGGTTGGTTATTGAATCATCATGACAAAGATGATAATCCAATAAAATTATACAATATAAAATGTGTTAATAACTTCTCAATATTTACAAAATTATCTTCTTTCGATCTAGTTTCTGCAATATAGGAGTAGAATATATTATGAATTCTTAACAAAATTTTCATTAGAACCAATTTCATTAATTTCATTAATTTAATTTAATATTTTCTTTGTCTTTAATATTCATTATAGGTTATAAATATGGAGGTTACTACATGTCCTTTTGAATGCATTTAATGTTTTCAGCACCAAGTGTGAATGATTCTTCAATCAATAAAATTTTAATGTATTATTCATACTTTAATTGAAAATAGATTTTATTTTCATAATGGATGTTAGTTATTTATTTAAAAATTATAATCACTATTTTTATGTTTTGAAATAGGGGATTTATTATTTCAGTTATGATTCTTTATGTTAATACTAGTTTCTTATGGAATTTTCCTCAATTTTTCATCAAGTTCTTCTAAATTTATAGAATTTTCTACAAGGGAATCAATTATATTTGTATTGTATAATTCTTTTTTCATTGTTAATTTTATGGTATATTTTGTTTAATTATTGAAAAAACTTATGATCATTATTTTATATATTTTATTTATTAAAAAAATATTTAATAAGGATAATTTTATATATTTACATGTGAAGGCTATATTTTTATCTTTTTTTTTTAATTTTTAGTTTCTCAATTATAAAATTAAGATGTGATTTTATTTACATATATCATATAAATAAGAAAATTATGATTCATTTTAACTATAATAATTTATTTTGATAAATGACATGTTCAAAAATATATATTTCACGTAATATTATCAATTTAAGTGATTGATCTAGATGCATGTCATACTCATATCATAATTATGAAAATATATCAATGTTTTATCATGGCCCTTAAAACATTTATATTCATATATAAGTACATACTTATATTCATGGGAACTGAATAAACATTAAAAAATTGGATTTTAGATTATTAGGAACGAAATTTTCAGTACGTGAATAATAATTAATCATCCACGTGACTGTGCAATGTTTATGTCGAATGATATTTGGTCATACGAAGTTGAACATATAATTTCCAAAGAAGATTAGTATTTATATAATTACATATAATTAAAAGAAAACATGTTTATTTCATATATGATTATATATCTGTGTTTGTGTGTATTCAATATATATAAAATTCTATTTCATGTGTTTAATGAGTGGAATAATATTTCATGAATGTTAAATTTTGTTTTATTATTATTATATGTATTAATAAATTCTTATATATGATGCAATGTGTTTTAATGAATAAAACCCTGGGAGAAATATTTATAAATGTAAAGAACGCTTATTTTTTCAGAAAATATAGAACATGGGCATTGTAAATATTTAATGAAATTAGGGAGTGAACTGAATCCCTCATCAAGTTGGTAGCCCCAGGATTGCCCTCAATGTTTCATTTTCCCAAAGACACAATTTTTTTGAATCAAAATATTGAAATATATATTCTTAAAATCACATGATTATATTAATAATAATTTTCAATGTGATAATATTTTCAAAGTGTAAATATGTTCAAAGTATTAATGTATTAGCATTTTCAATGAAATTGTCAATTTTTTTTAATAAATATCAAGGATATTAAATAAAAAGTTGTTTTAAAAATAATTATTTACATAAAATGTATTACAATGGTTTTAAACACCCTTACTGGGAAATTGAATTCTTACCATTTTTTTAAATTAATTTTCATAGGTATCATAGATGATTAAGTGCTAATTTCATCAATTTTGGAGTTAGCATGCAGAAGCATAGTAAGAATCTATATAATTTTTTTTTTCAACTCTGATAAATGTAAGGTGTCGTCTAATACTGCAGAACCTAGACTTATACAAATTATTGATTTTAGTAATATGTTGTCTGATTAATAATTTTCTTTTCATAAAAAATTTACACATAATTTTCAAGCACTATGTCAAGGAGAGATGAATCAAGTTGTTAAAATTAAACCCCCTTGAAACCTAATGTAGCTATTCATTTTGACACCAAAAAAATGTGATGATCATTATTGTGTATTCTCTTGATGCATGTTAATAAACTAAATTACCATAAAAAAAATTGCTAAAAACATGCTTTCCTTCACAAATAAACTCTTTCCTCATACCATGAATCGAAATATTCAATAAAGAGAATCCATAAACCAATTTGTCGTCATATTACTAATATGTTACACATTCATTAATAATATACCATTTATTACATCATTGAAAAAATATATCATGATTTAATCATTACCCCATCATCATGCACATATTAAGGGTCATTATTCTTTTATTCATGTTTCTAAAAAATATCACCTTATCACCTCAATAAATTTTCATGGTTTCCAGTAAAATTGGACATATAATATCAAATATAAAAGTAAACTATTAGAAAAAAAATCATTTGATGTTACATTATTCTAGTTATCATATAGAGGGATATGATCAGATGAAGTATCACTAAATGATGAACAATAATATATTACTTGGTCTTAATAAATAAATTGGAGAATAAATTCCCAACTAAGATGGGGAGGAGAAATTAACCATAATAAAAAAGATTTATATCATCCAATTTGATTTAACAATATTTCTATATCTGCCTTTCCTTTCTAGATTCTGGTTACTAATCATATATATATATATATATGTCATTGTATTTGGTCATTTAGTCTAATAATTCCTATGACTTTTTATTTATAAAACTGATGTGTGAGTGGTGAATTGTTTTTCGCATTCTCTCCATTTATTTCATTGACTGTCCTATTAACATAACTCAGAAACTCTCTTTCTCCATGAGTGGGATCCAAAAATTTGAGTATCTTTTTATTCCTTTAGAGAATTACCTTGAGTTCTCTTTATCACATTTTTATAATGTTGATGATTGATACATTTTATTCTCTCCTCATTGGAAACAATTACAGTTTCCATTAAGCTACATATTCTTTTTCATATCATCAAATTATTTTAAGGTTACTAAATTTCATTGAAACTTTTAGTGTAAATTTAAAAAATAATTCCTTTATCCTAAATTCCTTTTTATATAATTATTTTATAAGAATCATTTTAATCCACCATTCAATTGATAAATATTTCTTTCAGCGATGACGAATAATCCATAATAATACATTGAATGTCTTGTAAAATTTAAATGATAAGGACCAATTCATTAATCAACCTTCTTCTTAATTACATAAATTCTATATCCATCTCCATACGTAGAATATGAGTGATGTACTTTCTGAGGAATATATCACTACAATTTTTCAATTCCATTGATTAAATTTCTTCTTCATGACTTGTATTCTTGATAAGATTCCAAAATTTACCATATTATCCTTATAGATAACATATATATATGAATTCCTTTTCATGTTCCAAGTATTTGAGAATAGAAAGAACATCTCAATGTATTTAATCCATTTCTATGCCACTCATGTATCAGAATATCCATTGAAAGAAGAGGATGTGGTCACATGAAGGAATCAAATGAATGTTATTCCCTACTGT
Source organism: Viscum album (assembly GCA_963277665.1). NCBI lineage: Eukaryota > Viridiplantae > Streptophyta > Magnoliopsida > Santalales > Viscaceae > Viscum > Viscum album. Next base: position 492,045,989 of record OY728120.1, read on the forward strand.
TTTCATTTTTAAGCCCATAATTATTCTTAGATCGTGTGATTATAACAATAATATTTTTCATCCCTAATCCTATAAAATTCATTTTATCATGATTATGACATTCATATCTCATCATATTTATAATTAACACAGTTCCATTGGGTTTTTAATGTTGATTAAAATAAACAATAACAGTGTGGGTAGCATTAATTACAATAAAAAACAACATAATCAAGGGAAATTACTTATAAAATTTAATTCTATGACACCATAGGTTTCAAAAATGATATTCATGATCATTTAAAAAACTCAAGGATTGTAACATTGAATTAAACACATTGGACTTACTAAGGTATTATCAATATAATGTATAAAGGATAATTAAACCTTACTCTGATACAAACATTAAAGACCCATTCATTTTATACATTGATATTAAAAATAAATATATTAGTAGTCATTACATAATATAAAAAAATGTTCCAAAATCGTATGGGTTTAATTTAATTGGAATCATTTAAAAAAATTAGTTTATAAAACCTCTATATCATCTCTAAATTATTCCTTTATAACTGGAACCTTTTTTGACATGCCATACATAAAACATTTCTTCATATCTTGGGTAAAATAACATAAGGAATGGGTGTTCTCAGATTCTTACTAATGGAAAAAATGATATATTAATCATAATATAAAAATAAGGATATATGTACATGAACTAAACATTTTGAAATTGTAACTGATATATTAAAGATCAGAATCAAGAGTTAAGGAATAAATCATAGAAGTTCATATGACATGAAACATAAGATTCCATGAAACATTGGAGAAAGCAATGAAATGTGGAATACACATAATCTTATAAAAATGTGAACATGATTAAATTAAAATAGGTTGACTTATTAAGTTAATTACATTAAATCAGGACCACGCATAAACGTAGGGATATGGAACAGAGTCCTAGAATAGTTTTAGGGTCAGGAAAACTACGTATGTACCTAGAATTGTGAACATGAATTTTTTTTCATTCATAAAACATTTACTCAATTTGGTATAAATATTAATACAATAAATTAGAAGGATATATTGTTTCCACCAATCAAATAATGAAAATAATACATATGTATTCAAAAAATAAAATAAATCCTCCATCATACCAGATATCATGAAAAGAAATGGGTTTCATAAACATTTTATCATATCATATATTAGGGAAATGTAATGAGATTTAAAAACGTCATTCTATCATAAAAATAAACAAACCATGGAAGGAATAATAATATTATCCTTTAATAATAATCTAAATAAATTATAATGAACATAAAATAATGTTATCTATGATGGAGATATAATTTTATGATCGATTACATTAATGAATTAATGATGAAAATATCCATTTATTCGAAAGAAATGTTTTAAAAATGGTGTGAAATGATAAAATAAAATTTTTTCTTCAAAAATTACCATATACAATTGTATATGTTTTATTAAGGAATTAATGAGTCTTGGTGAAGGGAAAATCCAAATGATCAATATAAGTTAAAAAACATTCATTTCACATTTTTTTCAAAAAATTTTTACAATGAACCTCTCTTATAAATAAACAAAAATAATCCATTAATAAATTTGTTTAAAAAAGTAAAAAAATGAAAAACATTGACTGTACATAATCATAGGAGAGCATTAAGAACATTTTTCAGACAAATGATAGAAAAAATGGCCATGGAAGAAAGATATTGTTTTAATTGAAACATTAAATGATAAATTTTTAAATGAATGTCCATCTTAAATCTATGAACATTGATGTGATCAATAATAAAATCAATGGATTATGTGTATTTTCTATAAAAACACCTAAAAAGTGGAAATAAAATAAATAGTAATCAAAATTAATTAAATAAATATTCTTATCATGACATAATCAGTGAAGTATAAGTTTATCCTAATGAACATTTATTAGGTAAAAAATTCTCATACCACTTCGTAATTAGTGTAATCATATTCCCCATAAATGAAATAATTTTAAAATGTAACATTTAGTAAAATTATAATAATGATATTTTTGATATTATTTAACAAAGGGTGTATTTACACCACATACAATAAACATGTAGTGAAAAATGAATATATCTCATATAAATAAAAGGTAGACAAGAAACCCTTACCACACACCTCCCTTTAGATTTTATTACTATATATTACTATATTAATTCTTAAATAATATTATTAATTTATTATAGAACTATAATCACATTTATAATACATTATGTGATACTTTTATAACATCTTACCTCCCATTCATTAATAATATTTAAATATTTTCAATATTTTATGTGCATTCGTTACATAGATTAATCATTGGTTCACTAATGCATAATTATGGAGTTTCTTTTCAAATGTAATTAAAACATTTGAAGTGAAATGAAATGGTATTAATTAATGTAATTAATTTTAAATGGTCCCATATTTCATTTTTTAATGAGGAGGATTCATTTGATAAAATTTTAATGAGAAATGTTTAGTTTATTTTTGGTGGGATTTACAACCATAAAAAATAACTTTTTTTATTTAATAATAGTTATATATATTATTTACAGAACATGAAATAATTTATAATATAGATTTTACATTTTTATGAGACAATAATAATACTTTTATGACTTGAATTTATTGTCTTAATGGAAAACCAAAAATCATTATTCACAATGATGGTTAACATCCATAATATGGATAATGGTTTCACATCATTTATTTAGAGGAGGTAATAAAAGTGATATGTATAATATATTTCATTAGAAACATTAAATTATAGTATATACATGACTATGTAGATATTAATCATTGATTGATGAAGGAGTTGTGGACATGATAGAAGAATAAATTAAAATAAGAGAGGTTGTTTATGAAAATTACATATTGAATATCAAATCCTTAAAGGATCCCTTAAAGACCATGGAAAGGATATTTTGGTGATACCATTACAAATTTTCTATGGGGATAGTGTGGCAGAGAGTTTTTGGTACATACTTTATGAGATTAAATTCTAGTGAGGATTATGTGGGGTGTTGAGGAGTGGTATTTACACTGAATAAGGGGTTGTTTTAAGGGATTAAATAATGATTATTATATAATTAAAGATAACTACAATTGTATGGAATTAATTAAAGAGAATTTTATTTGTAATTAATTATGGAAAATAAATTTATAGTAAATGAAGAAATAAAAACCCCATTTAATGTTTTGTTTTTATGTATTAAATTCATTTTCCATTTAATTGTAACCTGTTTCATTATTTAACATATACTACGGTATGAACCTTTTTTCCATGGAAAGTTTTTAAGCTTAAAAAATAATAAACCATACATATTTTCTTTAACATATGACTAAAAATATTTAGTACATTTAAAAAAATAAAAAACACATAATTTTAAAAAATATATTTAAAATAAAACCTGAAGACGCACTAAAAAAATGGGTTTTCAAGAAGTGTATTTTTCAAGAAAAAGATGATATTATATAAACTCTATGAATAATAATTATCATTATATGAAAATAAGTTAATATTTAATGATATTAAATATTTAAATTATATTTAAAACATTCTGTATTAGAGGGCATTTTAAATAATTTAAACGAACTTGCATTTTTTACTTTAAAACAATTTAAAAATATTCATATTATAAAACCAAAAATAATATTCATATAAAATACAAAATAAATATTATTAAAATAATGTTTTTGGATTATATATAAATAAATAAAACCTATTTTACTTGAATTCATATGCGAACCATAATGGGACTTTTATATTTCTTAATTTATTGAAAATAAATGACATTTTAACAAAAAATGATATTTTTCAATATTCAATAAAAAATTATACTCTTCAAAATATTCTATAAAATTTATCCTAAGATAATTTTGAAATAATGGATCCAAAATTTATTTTCATTTTCCAAAATAAATATTAAAAAAATTTTAAGGTCAATTATATTTATTTTCATATACAAATCAATACAAATATTCTTTTTGAAGAAAACTTTTATTTGATGAAAATAATGAAATTACCCAAAAGTATGTATTTATTTCCTAAGAATAAAATAATATATTGAAAATGAGTTGTAGGAATATATATTTCACAATATCATTAATAATAGTAATTGTTTTAAATTTAAAATCTATGATATAGTGGTTGTGTTGAAATATTTTTTCAGATTTTATTTAATCTTGGTGTTCTTTTAAGCATATGCCTTCGAAAAAAATAAATTTATACAAAAAAAGACATACTATAAAATCATGGGGAATTAAAATAAAAGTGTCATATATGATATCTTAAATTTTAATATGGGTTCTGAATATATTAATAAAATATTTAAAAACATTATATAAGAGGTTGACGCACATTCAAACAAAAATAACCACAAGGTAAGGGATTTCATCAAAATTTCAATTCCTTGAGAAATATTGTAATTTTTTTCACATATATTGTTTTATATGTTTTATATAATTCCCATTTTAGATGTAATATCATGAAAAATAAAACATTAAGTTATTTTTATTTTTAATTTTATTTATGTCATTTCAATGTATTTGTACATAATATAACCATGTGGTTAAGAAATTTTATCACTCAATTTCATTTCAGTGGGTTTTATAACATCATCATTTCCATTAATATTAAAATTTTTTATATTAATTAATTTTTAATATTTATCATTGTAATTTTATTTTATTTATTTGAATTAATTGTTGATACACATAATAGATTCATTGGTTGATTCTCACTTCAATGATATGATCCTTGGAAGGGTTTACTCCAGAATATCATTTTACCAATTATTCTTTAAACATGAATTTTAATTGATGGAATATATATGATAATTGTTCAAAAAACCCTTTTATATTATTATCCTCTTGTTATATATGATTATTTTCAATTAATAGAACCATTTTCCCACTCTTTTTACTTATATATTTTTAGAAAATGTTTTTAAGAAAACATGGAATCAATTATCTCTTTATTCAAAAAACATGCTTTCTCTTAAATAATGATGTCTATGAAGTTTCTATAAAATCAATTTAACCAAATAATAAAAATTTATTAGATAAACATATATCCATTTTTAATTTTATTAATTTTTTTTGAAATTATTCAACTTATCATTTTCTGAAAAATCCACTTCTACATCATTTTTACAATAAAAAAATTAATGTTTTTAACATTGTACGGCATGAAAACAATTACCCACAATCATTTCATTGAATATTACTTTTCATTTTTACAAGTACATTTTTAATGAAAATGATTTTAAATATTATATTCTATTAAAATTAGTTTCAAATTTTTCAATGTAATAAGAAAATCGTTTACAAAATCAAAATAATATTTTCCCCAAGAATGTTATTAAATATATTTTTGTTCCATAAAATAAAAAAACCATATTGTATATCAAATTTATATACAATATGTTGAAACCATACTAATTCATTCTCTTAATGGTGAATTATTATTTATACAATGTAAAGTATTGAGATACAATTTCTCCAATCCGTATAGTAGTCAATATCATTCTTGTAGAATGTTAACCTTTCTATTATCCTTATAAATCAAATTTCCTCTAAATATCCATATTATTTGTGATGTATATGTTTATTTACAAAATTTTAAACCATTTTTACATATGTTGTTTAATATTATATTTAATTTATTATATGGAAAAAGATCAATAAATCTATATATTTTTACACAATATAGGTATTTGATAAGGCCTAATTTTAATAATATAAATTGAATATTTGATATATGTGGAATCCTTTGAAACTGTAGACATGGGTGAGTCTTATTCAATTATATCCCCACAATTAATTGATAGTCTCATGGGGTCAATCATTTGTATAGCCTTAGTTAAATGAGTGTATTCCCATCAGTTTTAAAATGTCATGATAATAGATCATGATGGTAAAGGAACCATGTTCTTAGGAATCATGATGTCCAAAAATTAAGAATTTCTTCCATCTGATTTGGATATTATTATACATAAGATTTTCAATATAAAAATATATATGGATGCATTTCATTCATCGTTAATTGATTAAATTCGATGGTTCATAGGTTTTTACCTTTTTATATAGATTATTCCTTTTACAATAATTTACATTGCATGTGTGTTTAGTCATTTACCTTTCCATATTGATTATTCATATCTAGTTATTTAAATAACACATGTTTTTTGTTTGTTAATAGTACACATTGATTATTCCTTATTACGTTATTTACAAGCCTGATCTTTTAGTTATTTATCTTTACATATTGATTATTCCTTATACTATTATACAAATGGAACAAGTGTTTAATTGTTTACCTTTACATATTTATTATGCTCAAGGATTTATTATTTATTATAGTATAACTAACAATTATTAAGAATTTTAGGGAACCCTTATATTTTTTAGTTTTTCCAAGATTCCATGAAGTTTACTTTGAAATATATGGATGGATATGATATATGGAATAATGTTATTTTACAAAAAAAAATATTTTAATTTTTTTGTATTCAAATTTAATATAGTAAAAATGTACATAACTTGTTGAAAAAGACTAAAAATATAATGGGCCATTCAGGATTATGTTTCCAAGTATCTTATTCCAATGTAATACCTACAGGCCCTGACCCCAGGCTACTCGAGGCGGGGTCACAGCATATTTAAACATTATATTTTTATAAATTTGAATCCATATCAATTTGGAGCCAATTTCACATTAAATTGACTCTATATAATTGAGACATTTTAATAATTATCATGTGTGTCCCTCCACTCACTTATAAAAGGACTCCTATTATTATCTCTAATTCAACATGCTAATTCAAAGTTGATTCTCCTTATACCTTCTCAAAAAAAATTATCCACTGAAAAATAATTAATCATTTATAATTAGTATACTATTATTCTATTATTGTGTTTTTAAAAACATTTTCATACATTCTTCATAAATTGGGATATAAATATATCCATCTCATGTATGTATGGTCTACTACATCCATTTATTGATATGATTCACTTTCCATGACCATAATTTAATGCTTGAATATAGTGGTGAATTTAATTCTTAAATATTATATATTTATCATATTTAAAAATAAATAATTATAATATATTATCAATCTTCTTACATTTCAATCCATTTGTTAATGGTAATTTCACTTATCCATATGTGTGGACTAACACCTCCATGAAGTAATGTTATTTTATTTCTCATATATGATTTACATGGTTGAAGGAAATTATATATTTAATAAATATTTATAATATTTATGATATAATAATGATTTTAGTACACTCAATTATCATTTATCATTCTATATTTCCATGCATTAAAAATTGGAAACACTACTCATGTGTATGTATGTATTACCATCACCCTGAAGGGATACAATTTATTTTTAATCACCAAAAAATGCGAATGGTTATAAATATTTATGTAATTATTTTATATATCATATTTATATCATGATTGAAATGATTGATATTGAGGTACCATGATCAAAATTAAAGAACCACAACTCCCAACATATAGAATAAATGAAAAATGAAGTAGTTAACACCAAAAATGACAGGTATAATAGTGAATGTTTACTAACATAGTTTTGAAATGATATAAGTGGATTATATATGATATTATATATATTAATATGATTATGGTATAGAGTTATTGAAATATAAATTAATTTTATAGTATGACAGAGTGCATGCGAACAAATTCAGATATAAAGTAAGTGTTACAATCTAATTTTTCTTCTTTAAGACACGGTTTAATGTCATAAACTAATAAAGAATGTATATGGGGAATATAATTACATAGAATTTATTTCTATAATAATTCATGACGCAATTCATGGTAGTTATAAAACCATGTTATTTTCAATATTCAAATGTATTTTATTTTTAAAATTACTAAATTCAGAAATTTTTGTTTATTTCGAAGTTACTTAATTTAGAAAATATTAATGTCATAAATCAATATTATTTTATGATATGCATATAATAAAAAATTTATATGATGTACCATGTAAATAATTATTTTTATGGTGATTAATTTTATAATTGATGTTATTTCATTCATGGGTTCATAATATACCACATTTGTAAGGGTTTTATGTTTTACATGTTTTTTATATGGATTTTTATGGAATAATTTCCCTATAATTAAATGTTATAATAAATCTATATCAATTATTATGGGTTTTATTTTCGTCAATTTACTTCTACAGTTTACATTTTTTACTACTATTTTTTTACAATTTATTATTTCAATTTATCAAAATTACATTTTTAAGGATAAAAAGATTAATTTTCTATATGATTTTTAATATTTTCTCCAATAGACATATTTTCCTTAAAATATTTTCAATATTTTTTTAATATTAGAATAATATTATTTAAATTCATTTTAACTATATTTTAATTTCATAATATTTGATAAAATTAATTTTTATATCATTTTTCAATCAACTTACTTTTTACTTTTTCCAAAAGTGTGAAAGGAATTATTGGCTTTAATATACACCACACGAAATAATTTTCCACAAATATGAATAATATATTATTTAAATATTCATTTATATGAATCCTTAGTTATTAATAAATAAAAAATAGTCCATAAAGTTTTTTAATTTTTGATATTTTAATTACGAAGTTTCATAATGAAGGGGGTATTTTCTTGAAGAAAATTTATAATAATATTTTAAAAATATTTTTATCTATAAATATATAATTGATTTATGTTTTGTTTTCCTAGGGATATAAACTATTTTTACCATGTTTATTCACTATAGGGTTGGTTTATGATTATAATGATGAAATTTGTATGAATCTTGTATCCTTATATAGGTTATGAATTGATGATATAAATTTTTTTGTGATCTACTGGAACACATATGTATACTTTTTATTATGTGATGGATGTGATAAGAATTATAAATCCCTCTAATACATCAGATAAATATATACATATCATTAGATGTACATTACTGTAATGGGTAGTTAACCTAGTTCGTTAAGGTGGTTTGTCCATTAATATAGTACTGGGAGTGAATCTCTATAAAGGAAACGATGGAATGTGGAGTTCCCACAATCCACTTTGATAGTATTGGAAGTGGTAATTGATTAAAGAAATAAGTATATATGATTTTTTTCATTCTAAAAGCATATATAGTATGGTTATGAAATTTTATTATGGGTCATGATTTATTATTTATGATTCCCCACTATTATAGATTTTATATTTTCATGAATTATGGTTTATGTCTGGTTTTAGGATTATAATATTTGTATGGGTGTGTATTATTTTTTAATTTTAATCTCATGTTCTCATACACCATATCTTATCTTATACTAAAATAATATTACTGATTTATATATCTTATTTTTACCCTTCCTAATCATTGGAGGTCACCCTTTTTATTATATCCCTTCACCAGGTTATAAAAAAATATTTATGTGTGATATTTCCAAGAAGTTTTGTAGTTGTGAATAATTTAATGAGAAATTATGTATGTGTTTTATGTACTATTATTTTTTATACACGTTTCAAATGGTAGTGAAAACATACAATTATGGAATGGATCATATTTATATATGATAAATATAATTATAATAAGTCATTTTTATGTACTAAAGTATTAGGGTCATTACAGTTGGTATCAGAGCAAGGATTAATTACATTTGGAAACTATGATGAGAAAAATTTAGTGAAAAAACATAGAATAACTCTATGTATATATGAACCACCTATGTTACATTAAAGAATATTTTTCAGTTTTCCTATGAGAATAACCTTATAATGGAATCTATAAGCATATATCATTTTGGAATAGTTTTATATAGGGGTGATATCAATAAAAATTGTAGGTTGATTATATATGACCATAATTTTTTTTCATGTTTAAAGGGATGTTACTATAAACATGGTTTGAAACTCCCAAGGGATAATATACAGTTGATTCATAATTTATTTATGAGAAATTATTAATGATTAAAAAGATAATACTTATGAATGAACTTGGTAGAACCTGTGATTCCTTTGGTTGAAAAGATAATGTTAGGGTTTATATATCCTTTAAATGATTGTTCATAATTATATGATTAATCATTTGGTTTTTTCAAACAATGAATTTGGTTTTATTTAATTTATGATACTAGGAGGAATAATGTTAACATTGAATGATATTGGTGACACAATGATTTTGATCCTATGAAACTAAGTTATATGGGATATAGAAAGATAATATATGTGATTTTAAATAATAATAAATGTTATCACTACTCTAATGTGGGTTTTCCCCACACTACCATACCAACGGTTTCATGAAACCGTTGGTAAAGGATGGTTTAGTGGAGATTTTACCAACGGTTCCTTAGAACTGTTGGTATAGGTGTGTTTGTGGGACCTTTTACCAACTATTCATTAGAACTGTTAGTATAGATGTAGTTTAGGGGAGTTTTACCAATGGTTCAATGAGAATTGTTGGTATAGGTGTGGTTCAGAGAATATTTTACCAACGGTTCTATGGAACCGTTGGTATGGGTTTGGCCTAAAAATATATAACAATGGTTTTTTAAAACCTTTGGTAAAAATTTCCACCAAATTAATAGTGGCCCATCCTCTCCCCCATTCGCGATACAGAATCCAAAATGGGAGCATTTTGGCAATCCTGGAGCTCCTTCGGCTTCCTCTTCCTCCATCCCATCCATGGTGCTGAATTTCCGGCCTAATTTTATCAGACCCATCCTAAATTGGGTATTTTCTTAACTGGTACCTTATTTTTATTGAATTTTATCTAATATTTCCGTTTTTAGTTTTGATTTTGATGTGTATATGTTCTTGTTCCTATTTTGATATAACCAATATGTGATGAGATTGAATCGTCATTAAGATGTGTCAAATGGTTCTTTGATCATTGTTTTGTGGGGAATGAATGGTTTAGGACCAGCATTAGAAGTAGCTTCCAGTGAGACCATTTTAGTAGAAGGGGAAACAAGATTATGATCAACAAGGGGGTGATTGAGTTGGTAGAGACCAAACATGGTTTCTTCCTTGTTTTCAAGAACCATAAATAGAGTGTTCCAATTATGTGGTCATCCGTAAAGACATAGGTAAAATTTCAAGGTCCTGTTTCATGAAGTTGAATATGTGGCACTATAGTGGTTTTGGATTGTTTGAGGTCCTCTTAGTGTATTGTAAACCCTCATTTGTTCCATATTTATTTAAATCGATTTAATATCATTTTTTTCACACACACCATTATATCCTCTAAAACTATATTTAGAGTGTATTTTCATTCTTATGGTGTTAAATATTTTAGTAAATATATACTAGCTTATTTTATGTGTTCTAGGGGTTTAGACTGATGACAGGGTTGCATGATTATTTTGGGGTATTATTTTCATATAAACATACCTATACTATGTCATCAAATGAATCAACTAGTTATATTCCATAAATATTTTTATCAAATGATTCTAAAGTAGGGTTGAGTAATCATATTGGGATAGAAAAAATGTAGTTTTTTTTATTGAGTGGGAATTTTAGGTGGGAAGTTGTTATGTGTACTACCTAGTTTATGTGATTGTTCTTACTTTTATTGAATAGATTAAAGATATTATGTTGGAGGATACCAAGGTTGTTAGGGTTTTTGTTTTAGTTTTTTATGAGGTGGTTGTGATGATACCCCCTTGACATGATGTTGAGATTGAGATAGACCAAAATCCTGCTGCTTCTCAAATTTCAATAGCTCTTAGTCTGTTGTATCCAATATTGACACCCAAAATTATTTTAATAAATAAAATTTTATTGAATAGTAATCATTAATATGTCACAACGTCAGTCATTAAAAAATAATTTCATAAACTATATTGTCATTTCATCTATAAATATATTGATTAAAGACACATTATATGGATGGAAAATCATATTCATGAGATCTTTAAAGAAAATTATAGTGTTTATCAACCCAAAAGTCATGGAAAAAAATTATAAAAACCATATATCATAAACTCAATCTTGGGAATGATTATTTATATGACCCACTAGTAGTGGTATTTTTAAGGTTATTAATCCACAGAATGCAACAAAATGTCCTGTAACAGATCAATTTTTCCAAATATTTGTTATAGAGAACTTCTTCATCTCTATTAACTATTTAAGATTTAGTTAGTCCAAAAAATCCATAAAATACCATCTTATATATATGAAAATATAATTTCATAACCTTATAGACATGTGCCCTGTATGATAATTATATTTCCCAAAAACATTTCATAATACATTTTATATACTCAGAGGGACCATCCCACACTATGAACCTACAAAGATTCCAATCCATCCTCATAAGTATTTCGTCATCAAACTGTAGGTGTACAATTTCCACACCTATCACTACCCCCTATTGATAGCCCGCCCACCCCACCCCCGAACTCCCGCCCACCACCTTGGATATCTCGTGCCCCAATGGATAGCCCCCACCCTTGTTGAAAGCCCGCAAACCCCACCCCCGGAGACCCTCCCACCACCCCCAGACACCTCCATCCCCCGAACGCCCCCACCCCTGGAAAGCCCCCCCACCCCCTTGACACCCCCAACCCCACTAGAGAGCACCCCCCCATGGATAGCCTTCCCACCCCCCTAAAGAGACCGCCCAAGCTCCTTGACACTCCATACCCCCTAGAGAGCCCTACCACCCCCATGGTCAGCCCACCCACCCCTTGGGCACACCGTACCCCCCCCCCCCCCCGGACAGCCCCACCCAGCCCCTGGACACCCCGCTCACCTCCTTGGACAGCCCGCCCACCCCCATTGACTCCCCATACCCCCTTAGACAACCTTACCACCCCCACGGACAGCCCGCCCACCGGGACACCCCGACCCCCCTAGACAGCCCCCACCCCCTGGACACCTCTGACCCCCTAAACGGCCCCACCACCCCCCTAGAAACCCCATACCCCCTGGACACCCCACACCCCCCTTAGACAGTCCTGCCACTCCCGGATCCTCATGCTACTCCTCTTCCCGATCTCCCTGAATATGTTAAAGTATAAAACTCATGTACTCCCAAAAAGACCCTTATATATTATGTATTCCATGATCCACATCCAATATCTTACTGGGAAATTCTTGAATATAGGAATTCTAAATTCTGTATCTTATTTTCTTGTATACACTGTATTTTGTTGTATTTCTTAATATGATTCTCATATATAGTAATGTGTCAGTTATGCTTTTATATAAATTAAACAATTTTCATTTACATCAATATTTTTTTTACTAAAATTAAATATTATTGAATTCCTTTGAAATGACTTATTGCAATTTTTTTACAGAATAGATGGAAGTTGGATGTACGAAACTGATCGGATTTCAACCGATTATCAAAATAATTTGAACAGATTTCTAGATTTTGCATTTGACTAGGCTTCAGATGGTGGTCGCATACATTTCCCATGTTTTAATTTTGTTGGAAGACCTTGGTTGAGTCGTGAATAGTTAGCTATCGTATAACCAAATATGGTTTCCAAACAAACTATTATGTGTGGTATCACAATGGAGAGAAAATGGAATCTGAAAATGTAGATGATCCAAATGATAGTACTGAATTGGAGAGTATGATATATGATTGGTTTCCATTTATTCAGAATCATGAGAAGGAAATAATGTCAAACCAATAAGATTTTGATACAAGCACGCATGATCCATCCAATGAAAATGATGATGTTGATAGGGTGAAATAATTGAATGATGCTGTGATGACTCCAGTATATCAGCAATGTGGTAAAATGAAAAAGTTGGAATTTTTAATGTGATTGTTTCATGGGAAAAATATGAATGGGATTTCAAATACTATAATTGATTACATTTATACCTTCTTGAAGGACTTACTTATAGATGATGCAGATATTCCCTCAAACCACTATATGGAATGGAAGTTAGTTGGTCAACTTGTATTCTAAAAAAAAATTCATTCTTCCCGAATTATTGCAGCTTATTTTGGGAGGAAACTGCAGAAAGAAATGATTGTATCAAATATGGAACCTCCCGATGGAAGACAAAAGATGATGGAACACCATATCGTGTGCCTCAAAAATTAATGTGGCATTATCCATTGATCCCCAGATTACAGAACCTTTTCATGTCTGATGAAATATCTGTAAAAATGCGATGGCATGACACTGAGAGAAAAAAGAATAATGAAGAGTTGGTTCACCCTGCAGATGGATTTTCATGGCAGATATTTGATGCTCAATATCCTGGATTTGCAGCTGACGTGCGTAATGTTATATTGGGTCTTTCATGCGATGGTTTTAATCTATTTGGGCAGATGCTTACTTCGTACAACACATGGCCGGTTTTCATACACATTTATAACCTTCCAAATTGGTTGTGAATGAAAAAGACTTACACTTTATTCAGTGTACTGATATCTGGCCCTTCTGGTCCTGGCAATGATATAGATGTATACATTAAACCTTTAATAAAGTAGTTGAATCTTCTTTGGGTTGTGTGTGTGCCCACATACGATGCATCTTCAAAAGACATATTTCAGATGCGTTCTTCACTTATTTGGACGATCAATGATTTTCCTGCTTATGCAATGATGTAAGGATGGATCAGAAAAGGAAAAGTAATATGTCCTGTTTGTATGAAGAATAATTGAACGAGAAGACTGAAATATCATCGTATTTTTAGTTTTATGGGACATCAACTATTCTTCCCAATGAACCATACATATAGAAACAATCGTCGAAGATTTGAAAATACCAAGGAGAATGACGATCCACCTCAACGTATGTCTGGAATTGATGTTCTTAATGAATTGAAGGATTTCAGTTATTCATTTGGGAAGGGTGTAATGAAGTCTAGAAAGAGGACAAATGTTTCCAATGATACCTGTTTCAATTGGAAATAGTATAGTATATTCTTTGAGTTGTCGTATTGGTCAACCAAATTGTTACGACATTGCTTAGACGTAATGCACATTGAAAAGAATATATGTGAAATGTTTCTTTCGATTCTTCTAAATGTCAAGGGGAAGACAAAAGATGATTTTCGATCTCGGCGTGACTTGGTAGATTGGGGGATCAGACCATAATTTCATCCTGTCTCTATCAGTGAAAATAAATGGCATGTTCCATGTGCATCTTATGTGATGACATCTGCGGAAAAAATCAATTTCTCGAAGTTCTAGAGACTATTAAAGTTCCTGATGGCTATTCAATAAATATATCAAAACGGGTCAATAAAAATGGGTTGAAGATGGAGTCTTTGAAGACTCATGATTATCACGTCCTTTTTCATGAGTTGATTCCAATAGCAATCTGTCATCTCTTGTTTGCCAGAAGACTCTGTTTCTAAAGAAATAAGAGCTTTGGATATTGGTCCTAATACCATGGTTCATGCTTGTAAATCAATTGTGATCAATGGATACAAATTTATTATCATTGAACAAGCAAGAAAAATGAGAACACATAATAATGGTGTTATGATAACTGCCACAACAAACTGTTATGCCAGTTCATCGGATACTGGACCTCATTCTGAAAATGTTTCTTATTATGAAGTCGTGGAGGAAATAATAATTTTGGATTATTACTCTCATGGTCGAGTCACGATGATGAAATGTCAAAGGTTTTATTCAATGACGACACAAGTCACCTTTATTGATGACTGTGGATTTCGAGTTATTGGCATGAATCACACTCTTGCCACCGATGAACCATATGTATTGGCATCAATGGTGAAACAAGTTTTTTATGTCAAAGATCATCGTCATCCTAAATTCAGTGTAATTATTGAAGTAAATCCTAGACATGTTTTTGATGATGGCGATGATGATGTTGACACTATCCCTACTGCAATTGGAAGCAATCTGTTTATTACATATGATGACGCCAATAGCTCAATTGTCAGAGTTGATTATGAACCTGAGGATGTGATGGGAAATATATAGAATCATATAGTTGTGTTCTCTCCTACATCTTTCACCAACATCATTTAGAATGTGTATCCTAGTACATACTTTCAAACCACCATAAATCTTCTTTTACTTTATGTTTTTTTTCAGAATGTTTTTTCTATATTTTGTTTTTAGGGTTACACGTTATTCATCTGTTTCTAATTAATTCCTTATTTGTTTTCATTGTAGAAAATGACACCCATTGAAGAGAGGTGACAGAAAAAGATAACAGATAATAATCGGTGCATGATAAAAATGTGTGTTCCTCAACTCATCCCTTTTGTGAGTATTTTATTTCAAATATAAATATTTCAATAATTTATAATATCATTTTTTTACTTTTGTGTTAAACTATTTTTCAGGATCCACCACCTAGATGAGAGATATCCGACGAGGAGCCTGATATTTCTCCCAGTAGAGAGGTTGGTGGTGGGAGGGGGTGGTGTCAGAGATGGACGATCATCTAGTGGTCCAGGTACTAAGGCCGGTGGCATGAGGGCTTGTGGGGCGAGAGTTAGACGATCCACTGCCACAGACATATCTTCTTTTCCCCATTCTTATCCTGGCGTGTCTTTAGGGACATATGGGATATTTAGACCTCCGATGTTTACACTACCAGTTGTCCAGACGTCTATGCCATCATCTTTTGCTTCTGGTTCATTATCTCCGAGTAATTATATTCCACCTTCATTGACTCTTACTGTGACACGGTATGTGGATGAGGAGCATACACTGAGGGACACTCCACCTGTACGAGATATTCCTTCAGCTTCTGCACATCCAGTGATGCCCATTGATCTGACTACCATGGGTATATTTATATAACTCTATCAATTTTTTATACCAAAATTTATTTTTATTATAACTTGTACTGATATTAATTTTCATTAATAATATATTCATTTATATATAGGAGGTCGGGGAGGGGGAGTACTCGCTTGCGTGCAATATAGAACCGCCAGACATAGTTGATGGTTGAATACAATGTTGATGGACAAATATTTGAGAAATCTGGGCAGGAATGTTGGGGTTTTTTGGCGACGCTAGCCAAATACTCCAATATCATTCCAGTCAGCCCTCTCTCTTGGAGACATCGGCCACACGATGTCAAAGATTTTGTGTGGGCACAAATATGGGTAAAAAATCTATTGGATTTAATGTAGTATTTTTTTTGTATTTATATGAACTAATCTATTGGGTTTCATCATCGGTTTAACTTCCCTGATCTTGAAGGTGCATGACCAGCACTTTTAAAAGAGCTAGGAGAGCTTTGGAGAGCTTATAAGCATGACATGTATGCTGGATGGTGTGATAGAGTGGGAAATGAGTTAGAGATATTACCTATCGTGGATGACTTCCCGATAGAGCAATATCGCCAAATGCTTACCCATTGGGCGACTGCAAAATTTAAGGTATTAATCTCATTTGAGCTATTTAAATGAGAGTTTTCATATTTTAAATTAATATAATCTTATTTATTATTAAACAATATTTAGGAATCATCAGAAAAAAACAAAAAAAACATTGATTCAAAGTAATACCTCCACACTTTGGGTGCACAACTATGTCAGATCATGAGAGGTAGATGGTACGATATAGTTGTTTATAATTTTTCTTTAGAACGTTCCCTTTTTATTGTTTCCTACATAAATTATGTGATTTATTGAATATTGAATATATGATTGTACTTGAACTTTATATCGTTTCAATGTCATTATAGAAGCACAAATTTAATATTGAAGGATGTATCTCTCGAGCAAAATTGTTTTGCTCGAGTAGAAGAAAAAAAGATGTAACTGCTGTAAATGAACCAACCCAAGAAAATATTGTAAGTTTTAATTTGTTTATTTCAAAGATTAATATCTATTTTGAAATTTAATAATCTATTAATATTTTTAACAGGCTTCTTTGGAGGCTCTCTATTCCTAGGATCCTGACATTTTTGGGCCACATGATCATTTATATCAGTTTTTGGGAGAGGAGCACTCTAGTCTCCTATGCTACCGACTTGGTAAGAATATAGTCCCGATGAGGTATTGGTCCTCTCCATGTATCCATTCTAGTACCACCGAGTTGCAACATGTCAAGGATCATGCAAGATAGTCTGATAAAAGGGTCACAGAGTTGGAAGTAAAAGTTCAAATGAGGGACAAAGAATTTATGAAACTGATGAAAGATTTATCATCATCACTTCCACCAGAGGCTAGCACAGCTTGTCAGACATTTATGTCATCGATGGGTGCATTATCCAATTCACCAGGTAGTATCTCTTGTGGCGGTTGAGATGATGAAGTTCCTGGTGATGATGAGGATACTGAAGAGGATGAGGGCGAGGATGAGGATGAGGACGAGGGTGAGGATGGGGCCGTGGGAGAGGGAGAGGATGGGGCTGATGGCGAGGATGGGGCCAAGGGCGAGGATGGGGTCGGGGATGAGGATGAGGCCGACGATTAGCATCGGGACGATGAAGAGTATGACGATGAAGAAAGAGATGGCGGCGAGGCTGAGGCCGATGATGACAGTGTTGATGTTGATAGTGATTAGGGGAAGATTGATCCATTACATTTTTGAATTTTGTATAACTCTTTATTTCTGAACCTGGTTTTCCACTCTGGGGTTTTCCACTGCTTCATAGGGACGTTGTTATCCAATCTCTTTTTGGCACTTGATTCTTATTGTAAGATTAGTCTACTACATAGACCATTAATATTCCTTAGTACTATGATACCCATTTTTCTATTTTTTATTACATATCTTTCTTAGTTAGCCATGTATTTCATGTTTGTTTCATTTTCCCATAGAAGTGCATTTTATGTCATTTAAGCCTGATAGTTTTATGCATGATAGTAACATGCGTGGAATAATCACATGCAAATAAATGTGCTTTTGCAAGTAGTAATTGTACATTATTGTTTTGATCATACCATGGTCATGATTGTAGCTTTATTTTTCTTCCTCTGTTCAGGTCTCACATGTTAACCCAATGCACCTTGTCCTTAATGCCTTCATGCTTCACTATATCAGGGAGCTGCATTGGTAAAAAAAAATTACAGCAAGGATCCTTCTACACTTGGTTTGGATACTTTATCACAAGAAATATTGTCTTTTCTTGGTTGTAGTTGAAAAAACTATTTAATTGGACTTATGTATTTTTTCTTTATGAAAACATTACTTGAGACAAACATTATTGATTGTATATATAATGATTCAAATACAGAGTAATCATTTATTTAGAGCAGGTATATTAAAACCCTACAACTATTAAACATCATATTTGTGCTTCAATGATTTCAAGTGTCACCTATAAATTTTTCCCATTAATTATTAAGAGTTATATATGAGATTGTGTTATTTACATGTACTCTGCTCATTTAAAAGTAGACCCTATTTAAGAATAACTCAACACTATTTTCAGATATAATTCCTTTTCTATACAAATTTTTTATTGTACCTTTCGTCCAATCTATCTCTACCACTTTATTATACAATTATTTCCAAATTTCTCAGACATAGTTTTTTTAATGACATCTTATGAATAATTGTTTCCCCATTGATTATGAAATACAGTTTCCATATTCCTTATGGTCACCATTGTAGGTTAATATGAATAGAATTATTTCTGGAAGTACAATGAAATAAATGATTCCCAGTATGATATCTGGTTTGATAAGTTAATATGATCATATTAATGATAAAAAAAATCACTCGAAATGTTATTCATTATGTTCTTATTTTTTAGTTTTTGATGTGAATTGTGTTGTTTTTGAATTTCCATTCTGTTCAGGGGATGATTTCTGTTTTAGTAATGGTGGATCTTCAAGGAATTTTGGGGATGCCAACTAAATTATGGAATCCTTATTGAAGTGTTTCCAAATTTATCATACTTACTATTTTAACATATTTCTTATACATATTTATGAATTTCTTATTAATGTGTTTCCATATTTTTCATAATTAGTATGTATCGTTATTTTTAAATATTACTATATCTACATGTAAACTTATTTCATGAATGGTCAGGTGGTGGGGGAAGAGGTTGGGCATGGGGAGGGGAGGGGAGCAGGCTGTTTAGTGAAAAGGGTGGGCAGGAGGGGAGGGGCAGGGGGATAGAGGAGGAAAAGGGTGTGCAGTGGGGGAGGGGAGCTGAGGGGCTGGGGCTGGGCAGGTTGGAGGGGAGGGCAGTGAAGGGGAGGGGGGGTAGGGGAGGGGCTGTGTAATGGAAGGAGGGAGGGGGCTGCTGGGGGAAAAGGTTGGGCATGGGGGAGGGGGCTGCTGGGGGAAAAGGGTGGGTAGGGTAGTGGGGAGGGGAGGGGCTGGGGCTGGGCAGGTTGGAGGGGAGGGCAAGGAAGGGGAGGGTAGGGGATGGGAGGCTCGGGGAGAGGAGGATGACGGCAGGAGGGAGGCGGTGTTGGGGAAGAGGTTGGGCAGGGGGAGGGGGAGGGGAGGGGGCTGCTGGGGGAAAAGGGTGGGTAGGGGGGAGGGGAGGGTAGGGGAGGGGAGGGGAGGGAGGGTAGGGGAGGGGGCTGCTGGGTGAAATGGTTGGGCAGGGGGAGGGGGCTGTTGGGGGAAAAGGGTGGGTAGGGGGGAGGGGTGGGGAGGGGATAGGGATGGGTAGGATGGAGGGGAGGGAAGGGAAGGTGAGGGGATGGGAGGGGATGTTTGGGGAGAGGAGGATGATGGAAGGAGGGAGGGGGTGTTGGGGGAAGAGTTTAGACAGGGGGGACGGGGTTGCTGGGGGAAAGGGTGGGTAGGGGGGGAGGGGAGGGGAGGGGCTGGGGCTGGGCAGGTTGGAGGGGTGGGGATGGGAGGGTCGGGGAGAGGAGGATGATGGTAGGAGGGAGGGGGTGCTGGGGGAAGAGGTTGGGAAAGGGGGAGGGGAGGGGAGGGGGCTTCTGGGGGAAAAAGGTGGGCAGGGGGAGGGGAGGGGCAAGGGAAGGGGGTTGCTGGAGGAAAATGGTGGGTAGGGGAGGGGCAGGGTCTGGGCAGGTTAGAGGGGAGGGCGGGGAAGGGGAGGTGAGGGGAGGGTAGGGGAGGGGCTAGGTGATGGTAGGAGGGAGGGGCTACTGGGAGAAAAAGTTGTGCAGGGGGGGAGGGGACGATAGGGGCATGGGATGGGCAGGTTGGTATGTTTTCAAATATATTACATCATGTTTTTAATAACATTTTCCACTATTTTTTCATTGTTTTTTATGTTTTCCAATTTTTTTATGTCCAGATGCTCTCCCTATCATTTAATTCAGATTATGTACTACAATTTTTTTATGTTCTCCAAGTCAGTTACTTCTCATGATGTAGTACTGTTTGTTTTCATTGACAAATGTTGTTGATCCTATTGGTGGAATAAATGGGCTATGTAAAATCAACCAGCCTTTAATATGACCAGCCATCACATGTAGTGGATTACCTATATTTTCACATGATGATCATATACCTTCGAAAAATTAGATACATGTTGATTTCTCATATGTTTCCATCATTCATTACATAGGTTGTGTTGAACGAAACATGGAATTTTTTTTTGAGAAGATATGTTATACTTGATGGAAGAGCTGGGCAGGGTAGGACGTGAGGGGGAAATCTGGGCAGGGGGGAGGGTCCTGTTGTGGGATGGGGCTGGGTAGGGTGGGGGAAGAGGTTAGACAGGGGGGGAGTGCTGGGGGAAGGGGCTGCACAGGGGGGGGGGGGGGCTGAGGTGGGAGGGGGAGGTGATGCATGTTTCATTGATTTTTTTTCTTTTTATTATTTTAAATGTATGTTACTTCAGGATTACTATTTAATTGTGTTGAGAATAAATTTTCAATCCTGTTCCAATATAATTTATTCTTTCTACTGTTGTGTTAAGTCTGAGAACAATATCTTCATGGGTTTCTTGTGGCAGGGGGATAATTGGTGGTGGCCATAAAATTGTTGGTGCAAATTTCGTTCATAGGTAGGTAGGATAGGTATGTAAAACTGGGGATATTTCATAAATGGAATGCTCCCATTACAACACAGAAGTTAAACATGGATAGCTGTTGCTTAGCTGTGCAGTAGCGTGGTGGAAAATTATTCAGGGAAATCAACAGTTTGGTTATTATTATGTTCAATGTGGCTTTTGTGATGGGTCTTCTCTTAAAGAAAAGGACCGGTCCCTTCTGGTGGGATTTATGATATGAAGTCAGCCCAAAATGGTAATTGCTAAAGTGGAATCTCATTTGGGCCATCTTGTGAGTTTTAAACATGATAAAAAAAATTTCCTTGGTTGGAAACAAATATTGTTATAAGGTGCATAATATTGATCATTCATGATGTCCTCTTCAAACCGACCTTTAGGGAGGGTGTCTTCATTGCAGATGCATTTGGTTCTCAAGGCACTATTGCCAATAATTGTATCATTTATCATGAATAATGGTCCTTTCCATTTCTGAATAACTCCAACCTATTATTAGATATATTTCAATTTCTATACATATTTTCTATCCCTCTATTGGAATTAGGCTCACTTATTTCATATGACTTATAAAACTCAACACTTACTATAAGAAGATAAAAAAATAATGGATTATAATATTTGGTGCAGAACATGAAGTCATAGTTCTCAAAGTTAGTTCTTATGAAGTTCTTCCAAGAATGAAGGAAATCATGTCCCTCCCTAAATGGTACCTCCTTGGATATTTCATTTTATTCTTTTTGCATGATCACTATGTCATTGATGACAGAGATAGGTTTTACTCTGAAATTGATCCTGAACAATTTAAATTAATTTGGATGCATTAAGGCTTAGATGTAATGCTAAATTGATGGTTCTGGTGTAGTAAAAGAGGGATTCAAAAGTTATTAGGTTGTTTTGATTTCCGTAAACTAGATAAACAAATCCGATTTTGGGTTCTATAACATCTTATTACAATTGAAATTTGACATTATGTAACTATCATTCCTCAAATTTCTAACATTAGTTCCCACGTAGTCATTCTTTCTATAAATTTTATTCCTTATAGATTGTTACTCATTATGTAACTTTTCTCCTCAATATCATTAACTTTTATTCCTCCATTATGTATTTGTAAATTTTTTCAAAAAGACATCATTTTAAGTGAATAAAACAACTGAAAATACGGAAAATCGACCAAAGGAATTCAAATTTTGTTGAAACATTAGGAAAAATATACATGGGTCATATATGATCTATACGAGTCAACCCCGCCTCAATCTGAGGCACGGTGTGGCCGGTATCACTCGATGTGTCTACCTTTTATTTGAAATGGACATGATTTTAAGTGAAAACAACAACTGACATACGGAAAGCCGACCAAACACATTCAGATTCTGTTGATACATGATGAAAATATTCCATGGTACATTTGTGACATGTACGATTCAAGCCTGCCTCAATATGAGGTCCAGTGAGGACGGTACCAATCAAAGTTTCTTTCTTTTGTTTAAAATGTATGCGCTTTTAAGTAAAATAAACGACATATGGAAAAATGACCAATCACATTCATATTGTGTTGATACTTTAGGAAAACGATCCATGGGTCATTTGTGACTCGTATGAGTCACCCCCGCCTCAATCCGAGGCATGGTGTGGATGTAACCTCTCAAGGTGACTCACTTTTCATTGAAATGGACAACAGTGTAAGTAAAAAAAACAACTAACATATGGAAAATGGACCAAATGCATTCAGATTCTGTAGATACTTTAGGAAAAGTATCAATGGGTCATTTTTGACGTGTACGAGTCAAATCCACCTCAATATGAGGCATAGTGTGTCTGGTACCACTCAAACTATCTCACTTTTATTTGAAATGGATATGATTTTAAGTGAAAACAACTACTGGAATACGGAAAACTGACCAAACGTATTCGGATTCTATTGAAACATTAGGAAAACGATCCATGGGTTATATGTGACATGTATGAGTCAACCCCTCCTCAATCTGAGGCATCGTGGGGATGGCACCGCTCAAAGTCTCTCTTTTATTTCAAAAGGACATCATTTTAAGTGAATACAACTGAAATTTACACTCATCAACGATAGTTGCAAACTCTTTTTCATGAGTTGGGTAGTTTCAATCATGGGGTCATAAGTGACAAGACTCCCAATAAAATACCTTTTAACAATATATTATAAACAATACAAGTTCAACAAAAAATTCATGACAAACCATTACATACCCAAATCTAGGATCATAAAAAAATGGGATATGAGCCAATTTAAAACACTTATTCAACTCTAAAAGGTATTTCTCATAATATTTTTCCAATTAGAATTTGATGGGGAGGTGGGGGGGCTGTGCTGGTTGGGGGGTTGTGTAGGGGTGAGGTGAATTACTACTGGATGATTGTTGTCATATGAAGATTGAAATAGGGAATTTTAGTACATGACATGGTTGGAAGAGTTTGATGGTTTTATGTGTTTTTTGTGCTATTTTAGTTGTTTTTGTACTGTTTTAAGTCTGTATGTGGTTTTTGTGATATTTTTTATGCTAGTGTATAGTGGAGGGGCTACTGGAGGGGTGCTACTATGCAGCAGTTCTGGAAAAACTCAATACCAACGGTTTTAAACTGTTGGTATAAGAGTGATGGAATTCTGAAAAAACACAATACCAACAGTTTAGAACAGTTGGTATAGGTGTTCTAGAATTCTGAAAAAACACAATACCAATGGTTCTAAACCGTTGGTATAGGTGTTCTGGAATTCTGTAAAAACACAATACCCACGGTTTAGAACCGTTGCTATAGGTGTTCTGGAAAATCACAATACCAACGGTTTAAAACCTTTGGTATAATAATTCTCAAAAAATATAATACAAAAGGTTCTAAACCATTGGTATACATTGAGAGAAATTTATGAAATCAATATACCAACGGTTTATATCAACCCGTTGGTATAAGGATTTCCTCACGACTTACTAGCCTACGGTTTGGAAAACCTTTGGTATAGGCTATAACAACGGTTTTCCAGCCTATCCAAATGGTTTAAAACCGATGGTATAACCTTCATTTCTAATAGTGTATTATATGATTGAAAATATGATCATGGTCAAGTTTCTAAACGACCCAAATATGTTAAAACTGGAAAATATAGAGGATCATGGAGTAAAAAATATTACCCATCATAGAGGTTATGAATATGGGAAGAAACACCCAAAGATATGTATCAAATTAATTGTAACATGATTTAGTTACCGAATAGATGGAGATAGAGAATGTAATTTTTGGGAAAAAATGAACTGTTCAGTGCATGTTAATAAAGTATATGCTACTGTACCATTTTTTATTCATTTTAATATGTATGGAGAACTTGGGAATTATCTAATCCAATTAGCTAATCTAAGGGATATATCCCAGAACAAGGAAGTGTATATGGTATTCCAACCATTGACGTGGAATATATTAAGTGTTTATATATTGGGTTTTTTATATTTATATTTAATAAGTGTTTTATTAATGATATTTCTGATACAATAATTGAATATCATTTATGATATTTTGTTTTAACAACGTTTTTTCTTTGTTGAAAAATAATTTTTTCTAAAAGAATAACATTGTAAATTAGTTTAATGATGTGTTGCAGGATTTTTATATTCTTTTTGTTGAGTATTTGTTGAAAATCCAAAAGATAATAGTGTTTTTAAATTTTTAAGATTAGAAACTCTGTCAATGAATACAACATGCATTGTCTATCTGCTGGAAATTTTGTTAAAAAGGAAGAAGTCATTAAAATAAAAACAATTTGATAGTTGTTGATACTCAATGAGTTCGGAAGTAATTGGACATTAAAAAATAATTAAATGATCCTATAATATTTTTTAATGTTAAATAAAATCAAAATGAAGTCATGATACATGATCATGTTTTTATAATAGATGAGAAATGTTATTTTACGAATTAAAGTTATATGGGTTATGAACATTGGATACAATAGTTACTGAGGGATTTTGTACGATCCTAGATCTCTCATACGGTATATTTTTGTTTATGATTCCATTTAATTAATTTACATTTTTCAGATAAGTTTTCCTAGAGTTCATGAGATGGATAAGGGGTGTTTTGGGGGTTTTTAGGAATGATAGAGGACGAAAAATGAGTTTTCTGGGCATGTTGCATGGTTTGGGCACCGTTAGTGAAAATCGAGTGAAGCATCCCAAGTAATCGTTCAAACATGGATAGAGGAATTTTCATTGTTACAAAATGGATAAGATAACTGTGTGGAATTATTAAGAAACCAGGTGAAAAGGTGTTTTTGGGATCATGGCTCACACATAGTTTGCGCACGGCTTGGAAAACTATGAGGATAAACCGTGCAGCCCAAAAAAGTTAGAAAAATTTACAAAAAATTAATCCCAATATTTTTAACCCCAAACTAGGATTTACCTCCTATTATCCTCTTACAACCCAATGGATGATCTTGGAATACAAAATCTTTCAATTTGAGATTCTCTGTCGATTCTAGGACGTTTGGAGTGATATGAGTTGTAGATTGAAGCCCAAATTCTAATATCCTCCTTGCATCCTTTTCTCGATTAGGGGTTTCATATTTCTATTATCTCCTTCTAACGATCAAAAACCATTTTTTCTGGTGAGATCAATGATTTGGCTTCAAGGGTTATTGGAATTGGGATCAAAGGCTTAAATTGATGGATATTTTTTCAATGAATTCAAGGAATTTGATCTAATGTTTATATCTTAATGTTTATTTTGAATTTTTTTCATGTTTGGGTTTATTTCTTGGTTACCCCTTGTATTTCATTTGATCCTCTGAATATATTTAGTGATTCTGGAGTCTAAATTATTATTTGGACCCATCATAGTCCATGGGGGATGCTTCAAGGAAGAATATAAAGTTTTAGGGAACCCCATGGGGCGTAGTGACATTTCTGAACATAGGAAATGACAATGTAAAGGGTGGAGTGGATGCATAATAACATGGAAACCATGTGGAACATGATAATTTGGTTAGTTGAGTTTAATATGGATTATCTATAGTTGTTTCTAG
This sequence comes from Viscum album, assembly GCA_963277665.1. Lineage (NCBI taxonomy): Eukaryota > Viridiplantae > Streptophyta > Magnoliopsida > Santalales > Viscaceae > Viscum > Viscum album. The sequence continues at coordinate 492,072,954 of OY728120.1, forward strand.
GTTGATTATGGACTTAGGGGTAGTTTTTAATGGATTAGTAATTAGCTAATAGAGTTAAATGAGGTTGGTTCATAGGGTTTATGAATAATGTTGAAATTCCCAAAAAGAATTAGTATATATGAAATCATGTGTATGATAAATTGGAAATATATTGTGAATTGATGCAAATATGAATGGGTTGTATAATGTAATTGTTGATTATATTGAATGGGTTAATCCCAATGAATTAAATGGTATACCTAATAGGTTGAATGTAATAAAGTGGTTGTGTAATGTGATATAAGAATTATACATGAAATGTATAAGTGATAAAATTAATGAGAAATGATAAATTGGTTAAATGTGATAATGTATGGTAATTGATGAATATTGGATAATGTATAAGATTATTTGAATATACTTAATGGATTAAGGCTTCAGAATGTGGATTTGGATAAATTGCTATGAACTATAATTGGAATTTTGTTAATGGATTATGTAAAAATATGGTTTTACCATGATTATTGTTATGGATTTTGATTGTTGTATTTATTTTTTATGTTTGGTTGTGATATGGTTTATGTGTGGTGAATTAATTTGTATGAATGGTGACATGGCATGGTGGTGGGATAAAGCAGTGATGCTCCTCCCACAGTTAGAGTTGGACAGATCCTCTAGCTTACCTAGGAATGCATTGGTTGGGGAGTTGGGATGATGCTTTATGCCCCCAATAGCGGTATTGATTAACAATACATGCATTGAGGCACTAATTTATGTGTGGTGATCAATTAATATTCTCATATATAGTGAGAAATGGAATTAACATTTCCTATTATGATAAATGATATTTTCAAGGAACCACATGTGAATGATGTGAATACTTAACTTATGATTTCGTGATTGATTATGAACTAGTAATAAAAGACTCGAAAAAAAATTGGAACCTTGGTTAGTAATAGCTATATTAATATTGATGACTAGTGGCCCAAAATTGCCTTTCACTTAGGTTCCATTCATTTATACCTTCATGCACTATCTGTCAGACTGGATATTTTGTAGGCACTATTGGTGGGGGCCTACTATGTTGTACTCACACTATGCTCAGCCTCTATTAGGAAGCAAAGAAGATTTAGTACATAGAGGCTAGGATATGGGCAAGGTACCTATTCTATGGAGTTGAGTTGTATTTGGGACATGCATGGATGAGGTTCTATATTTGGAGTCAGGAATGTTTTTGGGATTCTTATATTTTTCATTATTTTGGGGTTTTTCTAACGTAGCATTATGACATGGAATGACATATTTATTATTTCATGTGGACTTCACCTAGTTTGGTAGATGCTTGAATATGTATGTAATATTTTGTTTCCCATTATTTAAGTTATTTATATTATGCTTTTGTCAGGAACCGCCCTTTTAAAGATAAAGGAACGGATAAAAAATACCGAGAAATCCTTCCACGAGATAAAGGACGGTAAATGACCCATGAGTCCTACGCCAATAGGCCTTAGGGAAGTGACTAGAACCAAGGGTAGAAAAAAATCCCAAAGAATGGGAGGAATTACACTTTTTATAGTAACCATGATCATGATATAAGATGTATCAACCTCAAAAATTCTCTGAAAAATCTATGTAATGAAACCGAAATCTATCCCACATACATGTTTAATGTAAAAATTCTAAAAGTACAAAGAAAAATTCTAAGTAAGTACCAAAATAAAAATAATAAGTGACACAACAACTATCCACAATATCAGAGCTATTATATTCCATCACGGTCCTCGTAATATCCCATGAAACCTGGAAACAATGTTATATATCTAGGGTGAGCGTACAAGTATACAGAGAAGGGAGAATGCAAAGCCACTCATGCTCAAGTTGGAGAAGAACACTAATGACCCTGTGAGAAAAAAACATAAACTCAAAAGCACCTTACATGTTATAATATCCACCCCAACCTCTCCAAGGCATTCTCACCAGATAATGCATGTCAAGTAATGAAATATGGAGTAGTAATCACATCGATATTTGGGTACCCAACACCACTTCCACGGGTTAACTTCTCACCCCTAACATTGTGCGTCCTGATTCTACAATGCTCTTATAGTAGACCCAAAGTCACAACCCACCTATACACACCTGGGATGCAAACGACACACATCCTGCCTTGAAACACTTGATGTACAACCACCACACATCTATCCCAAAAGCTTCTTGGCCTTATCCGGAAGACACCCAAGAAACAAACACCTCTCACCCAACAAATTCCGTAAATATTTTATAAAACCTCAAGAAATTATAGCCTACCTACTGAATCGTGGAAAATAAACCCCTAGAAGAGGGAGTAGGGTAATGTCATTAACTATCCTTCTCTCCTCCCACTAGGATGTTGGGAAAGACACCCTCCCCCATAAAAATGGGGGTGTTCAACACATAGAGATCATCATGGTTGGGGTGTGTATAAAAAACCATAGGGACTAAAAGTTAATATATATATATATATAGGTAATAAAAAATCATCATATTATATGTGATTCCTAACATACAACCTACCCAATCAAAACCTCCATTGCTGCTACCCCTACATGCACGTGCCACCATAAACGACAGTCACTAGAATACTTCTTCACTACAAGCCCCAAATAAAAACATACCCCTAAAAATTAATTTAAGAAAATTTATCATTATTCATTATCAAAACATTTATTTATTTATTTCAATCTCTTCTTCGGAAACTGCCAAACACTTTGAACATTATAATTTGAAGAAACCATACCAACCACTACCATGTAAAACAGGGAAGAAACCTCAAACAACCTTATTAAAAGTGATCCCTCCCATTTCATACCTTCATAACCAAACCATCCACCCTACCGAAAAATAATCCCCACCTAGAATACCCATATCATAAAATCATGAATCTTTCCATTCCAACTGCCCCGCTGCCCAACCATCAACTCTAAGCAGTCCAACTACATGACAAGTCCATAGATTCCACAATCAATCAATCTATGAACTGAAATACCTTCACAATTCTAGTACCACCACTTATACACAGTCACACCACCACTATAAAACCACACTAACAACCCAAATACAAGGCCAAACGTAACTATACACAACACATATCCACAAAAACAAGGCTATTTTTATTCAGATTCCGCATCACCCATTCATTAATTCCTCTTGATAAGAGAACAATGGTCACAAAATCAATTCAATCCAAGGGAATCATTTTATTTAAATATGTATATGCCATTAATCATATTTCACTTTTATATTTCTATCAAGGGATAATCAACAATATGACCGTAGAATCACATTTCACATGAAAATACCACCAACAACCATGATTTTCAGAGGGATACAACCCATATATTCCACATTATAGATCAATGATAACAGATAGAAGAAATTGATTGGTAATATTATCCCCATCAATATTTATTCCTTCAAGTTATCATCATTAAATATGGATTCAGACATACTCACAAGGAGGAATAATTAAATCCACGATGTATGATACACATTTAAATTGAGGGTGAAGGAAATACCTACCTGGAATAATAGGTGACTAAAAATCCTTATTTCACAAAAATAAGGGGGATTGGGTAAAAGGAAAAAACCATGGAAAAATAATTTTTGGATATTTCACAACATGTGACTCCTTTATAAGGGAATCCTCTAGGTGCACCAAGAGGGAATGGAATCATAATGGGAATCAAATGTGTTGTATTTATAAAATACAGATCCTATATTAATGGAACGAGAATGGTTTCGAAAGTAATTGACATGGTTTCATGGTCAAGAACATAATGTTTGACTATTTCAAGGACCTAGGAGTGTTATGATATTAATGATATAATTAATATAATTTTAAAAACCAGTAAAATCATTCAGAAAATTCTTTACACATGATTTTTGTAAAGTAAACCTAAAAGAGTAGAAATTGGAAAAACATAGAAAAACTGAAAAATGTGTCACTGATGGGTGACTCACCTATAGTAAGCCACTGATAGTGAGACACTGATTGCAAGTCATGGAAGCTGAGTAACCAAATCTAATCATCCAACATGACCTAACAATGCTTGTCTCATCGATGCCCTAACTCCCCGACATGCTGACTCACCGACACCTTAACTCACTGATGTCTCGACACACCAACACCTTGAATCACTGACACTGGCACCCTAAGTCAATGTTATTGAAGCCCTCACTCAGCAAAACTGACACCATGATTCAGCAACAGCAACACCATGACTCGCTGACATTGAAACCCTGGCTCATCGACACTGATGCCCTGACTCAGTGACACCGATATCGTGACTCACCGACCCAGAAACCCTAAGTCATCGACACTGACGCCCTGGGTCACCGAAAATTATTCCTTAAGTCAACGACCCATATGCCCAAACACACCGACACTAACGCCCTATGTCACCGACATCAACTTTGTGATGCACCGATACAGATGCCCTATCTCACCGACATAAAAACTGTATAATTTGGGAAAACTCTTGAATTGATCTACCATTGACTCCCATAACACCCCTAACACTGGATTTTGAAAATTTAAGGGACCACTAGGGTCCAATCATTTATATAAGTCACCTCACAAGAAATTTTCACCCTCAATAATTAAAAACCATCATAGAAGAAAAAGGGGTTTGAACAACCACCCATTAACATACTCTTAATGATAAACCGCCTTGTTGGAGTGAAACATTAACATACCAGAACACCTCCTCCAATAATTTCCAACCCCAAAATTGCAAGACGTACCATAGAAGCACTAAAATCCACACTACTCAAACATATAAATTAGGTAATTCCATCCTCCATGTCAAGATACTAACCGATTTGGGTGACACAGACTCACCCGCATAGGTTTAACAACATATGCATTAATGTGTCATGATTAGGGACTCGATCCTCCCCTACTCATATATCAAGAATTTATCATACATCACGTAATGAGGAAAAACCCATTTCAAATAAATCTTTGTTCAACCATTACATAACAAATAGAATAACACAAGAAAAACTCAAAACAACTCTGCGTACTTGGCACTCATATGCATCCCCCACTCACAAGTACTCTCCAACAGGCCTCTATTCCTCTACAACATGTGAACAAAAGGGAATGGACCTTCAAGGAAGCACCTTCTCCCAATGATCCTAGTTCTCCACTAGTCACTCCATAAATGTTGTGTAGTCTGCAATATTCATCTCTCACCAATCATTAACTTGGGAGTAATCGTGAAGATACTATAAAAGGTGGGAGACATGAAAGACATTGTGGATCCTACAAAACTACTATGGAAGGAACAGCTGATAAGAGACCTCTCCATCTAGTCCCAACACCATGAATGGTCTAATGAAATTTGGATAAAACCCACTCCCTCTACCAAACAATTGATTCCACATTGAGGGAAAACCTCCAAGAAAAGATAGTCCCCAACCTCGAACTCCAGTATCCGTCTCCTGCAATTGGAATTCGACTTCTAATGGACCTATTTTGATTTCATCATATCAGGGACAATATGCACCCTCTCCATCATATTATTCACCGCATCTGGACCTAAGATAGACGCCATCCAACATCCATCCGACACTTGGGATAATAACATGGACTCCCATTTAGAGCTTCGAACAAAGCCATACCATTGGTTGAGTGATATATATTTTCATAATAATACTCTACCAAGGGAAAATGTGGCACCCAAAACCCACTAATGTCCAAAACTCATGCCAGATAATGTCCTTCAACATCTGGATGGTACTCTTTATTTCTCCATTCGTCTGAGGGAGGGATGCATTACTGAGGTGTAACTGAGTACCAAAGGAATGTTGCAATCCCACCATATTTTCAATGTAAAACATGTATCTCGAACTGATACAATAGAGTTTAAAACTCCATGTTGCTTAACCACCACATCCACACACATTTTTTTCCAAATCATCCACAGTGATCGACTCCTTGATAACTATGTTGTGTGACGATTTCATCAACTGATACACGAATACCCAAATAACACTGAACAAACCCTGATCCCTAGGAAGAATATTGATGGAATCCATCAAGATTTCATCCCACTTCTACATGGGAACATCTATGGGATTCAACAAATCATTGGGAACATGGTTCTCAACCATCACTTGTTGGAAAACTAAACACCATACCACATACTTTACCACCTCCCCCTACATCTTGGGCCACCATAAGTTTTCCCTCAATCCCCATTACAACATGGAAACTCCTGGGTGTACCACTAGGGGTGATCTATCAATCTCATAGAGAACTTCCTCGTGTATTGATACTAGAACGAAAATCCACCCACAAAACAACATGTGATTCTGACCATCCTCCGACTATCCACCTAGAGCATCACCCGGGTGAAAGATATCACCCATCTCTTCTACCTTTAAGGCACCCCACTAATAATCCTACATGGTTTTACCCAAATAATAAAGTACCATCATCTGAAATAAGAACCCTCTACCGCCATCTATTCCCATATCTATGTGCAAGGCATCCACTCCTCCATTGCAATCTACTAATCTACAGATTTCCAAACTACCACCTTCTGTGACTTCCTTCTCAATAAATAAACAACAACATTCTCTTTTCCAAAGTTTTAGGAGATATTAAATTCATAATCCTGGAGAAACTCCATCCACCATTGTTGTCACAAGTTCAGGTCTCACAGGGAAAAGACATACCTTAATCTATTATGATCCATGAATACTAGAAATTGTTCCCCAATTTGGTAATGTCACCACAACTTTATTGCAAAAACATCCACTACAAGTTCCAGATCACTGGTGGAATTGATACATTCATGGGGAGGAAACATTCATTACCCATATGAGTCCACTCTTTAATGATGCATATACACACACCACAAGATAAGATGAGAAGCCTTAAAATCACATTAAACACAACCCATTCCTTCGGAAACCTCAAAATTGGAAATCTGGCCAAATTTTCATTTTGATGGTTGAAAACATCCTATTACTAATATCCCCACACTAAATCTTGGCATTTTCTAGTCTGAGCCATCAACGGAGCTGCTACTCGAGAGAGTTCTGGTACAACTCTTCAGTAGTAGCCTACTAGAATGAGAAAAATGAAAACCACTACCACATTTTTTGGTGATACCCCTGAAATTATTTTCTCATCCTTCGATAGGTCCACTAATACACCATACTAATACAATAAATTCTTAAGGAATTGAATCTATCATGTACAAAACATGAACATAATCATCATTCCATTGATATGGTGATGTTGAAGGTCCTCTCAGACAATCTTATGATGCTCGGTATGCCCCTCCTAAAACATAGAGTAGATTAGGATATCATTAATGAATACGTTGATGAACTGGTCCCATAACTCATGAAATATAGTGTTCATAAGACCCATGAACACAATAGTTGCGTTCATTACATCGAATGAAATGACTAAGAACATGAAGATCATATACCTTCACCTGAAATCATCCTTCTGGATTTCACCCTCCTTCACACTCAACTGGAGATTTTTAGACCACATATCGATCTTGGGAAACAAACTCACTCCCCACAGCTAGTTTAAATGATCATAAATCCTTAGGAGTGTGTAACAGTTCATTGATGTAACCTGATTCAGTCTCTGGAAGTATATACACTGTCTCATACCACTGTATTCCTTCTTTTAAAACAAGACCGAGGCACCCCATAACGGCACAATAGGTTGGATTAAACCCATATTAATTTTAGCATCAATCAGCACCTGAATGACCCAAAACTCATAAGACAACATCCGATAAGGATAAATCGAAATCGGACTAGCATTGGGTTTTTATCTATCCCACACACAACGTTTTGTCAATAGGATAGAGTCAAAAACTCCTTTGGGAAAAAATCCCAAATCTCCCTAAAAACTCACAGAACCTCTATCATCTCAGTATCCATTGATCCCACTAACATCTTGACTAACAAGAAAGGAAGAGCATCAATGCACCGACTACCCACATGAAAGCTCTGCTCGATAAAAAAAGATACATGTGTCCCTTTCACATTTGAAAAGTTGAATCTTATCTGGAAGAATTTGACTAAAAATGAACCAAAAACAACATGTAAATGCTAAGGATGACATCATATGTCTTTATTCATTGCATAAATAGATCCCCACTGGACTGATGTGGCTCCATTATCATTCTACATCACTGGAAATCATTAATCAGGATAGTTTGACCAATGATTGGTGTCCTCAAAACCAATGGCATGAATGGATTCTCTATCTCTATTCCCATGTCATGGGCCCGACTAGGTGTAAATAAGGATTGTAAATCTCCTAAATCAGACAAGGTGCAAGAAAAATTACTAAAAAATTATCGTACTGAAAATGATCTCCAGTCCTACTGGAACTACTACCTATGTAGTGTATTATTGACCCAGCCCAGATCCTCTACTCCTCATATTTCAAGCACCTCCCCAGCCACACCCTAGTCAAAGTCCATAAGGATCACCTTAATGATGGCATCCTCATGAACTGTCTTTCCATGGGGGAGTAGGGGCCTACTATCCCAATTGCAATAAAGGTTTGGCTGGACATTATTATTGATGCTGGAAGTGATCATGTCCACCTCCGTCACACCGAGCACAAGTCGGGCACTGTCCCTAGAGGTGGCATGAACTCCCTAAGAAAAATACCTCAGCCCCAATCCCTTGATAAAAAGGAAAGGAATAGAGGTTCTCAACTGAAAATACTTGGGTCAGCTCCCCGTTGTCTGAATTCTATAAGGCCCTGATGCCATAGACTTCCTACTGATGGTATTATTAATTGAAGAGCTCAAGTGACATCCTACCAATGGAATAACTCCATGAGATTGAATCATTTACACTATTTTTGACTTCTTCTAATCCTCTATATATGTAGGTAGGGTGAAGGGAGTAATAGAATACTGAAGAGAAGTGCAGAGATCCTCTTATAAGCTCCTTTCCCTAGACTAGTCATGTGGAAAGAGATATAATGAAAAAAATATGAGATCCTTTTACACAATCCCCAATTCCCTCACTGACAAACTCCCCATCTATAGGGAGAGTATATCCTACCTCTTCTCATCATTAATCATGGAACAAAGGAATTATTCTAAAATATCCTTCCTAAAGTCTTCCTATAAAAATCGGTATCCTACCTCTCCCCAAGGTAAAGCATCCACCACTCATGCTTTGCTCCCCTCATATGGATCAATGCAAGGGGAACATAGTACTTTGTTAGAGCCAGGATCAAACTAAATGAAAACGCCATATCCTTGAGCCAACCCTTCATATCAATGTCCATGAAACTTCCATCAAACATCCATAGAGTCTACGACAGGAAAGCATGAAGCATTTTTTTCCACTGATCATCCTCCTATGTTGGATTGACACTTCGATAGTCTACTGTGTTAGCCCACTGATCCACCGATCAAAGTCCCATGGGTGTCAGGATATTAACGATATAATTAATATACTTTGAAACACCTTTAGAAACACACCAAAAAGGCATTACACTTGGTTTACATCAAATAAAACATACAAGGGACAAAATTAGAAAAATTGTTGAAAAGTTGATAATTATTCACTGATGGGTATGTCCCCAATAGAAAGATAGTGATTGTGAGCCACCGATATCTAGTCAATAATGCTGAGTCACCGTGGCTGATCCACTAGCATGACCTACCAACACCACGACTCACCGACACCACGACTCACTTATTCGCTGACTCAATGACCCCCTGACTCACCAAAAACCTGGCTCACCTATGTCTTGACTCACCGACACTGACAACTTGATTCACCACAACCAGCACCATGAAACATTGACACCGACACCCTATCTCATCGACACCAACACCCTCTGTCACTGACACCATTGACCTGACTCACCAACACTAAATTCCTGACACACAGACCCTGATGCCCTGAACCACTAATACCCACAAACTGAGTCCCCAAAACTGATACCCTATGACACCTACACCAATTCCCTGACTCCCCAACATAACCACTATAAAATTTTCCAAACTCTTGATATGAGCCACTATTACCTCCCAAAACAGCCCAATAACGAGATAGTGACAGAACAATGAACCATGGGGTCCCGAACAGTACAGTTCAACTAGGTATTACTATGGTAATGGGGTAATAAACTCCAAACATGACCTATTAGACCCTCGATACATGTAAACATCCTCTGGAGGATAGGAAGGCACACTTGAGGTCAAGTGAAATCCCATATTTGGGCACAGATATTATGGCACCTAGGTCAGGGACATTACAAATTGGTATCAATTGAGTTATTTTCTATTTTGAACAATTTGGAGATGGTATACAGGATATTAATATAGTATTAGGCATTGGTAGTGATCTCATTACTTGGAGTAATTAACCCATGTACAGGGGAAAGCCAATGTCACCTGGGGTAGGAATTATTATTCCATTTGTGTGTTGGCACACTTGATGTTATTACACTATTGGGTGATACACATGTGATGTGATGTGACAGTTTGAAGATAATTTTCTCATGGAAATAATGACATGTGGTTTCACATTCATATATCATTTGAGGTACCTATTTATATAAGTGACATGAATCATGATAGACACAAATGTTATTGGTGTGTGAGGTAGAGAGAGTTGAATGAATTTTATTTTCATGAAAACTTATAGAAAATAGTGTCTAATAAGGGTTAGGCATGTGGGTAAATGAATGGAATCTATATATTTATTAAGTAATAGTGTGTGAACATAATTGTTAAGTCTTGGATAAATTTGTTTTTTGTTGATAAATTGTGTGGACTGAACGGTTTCTAAGAGGGAATGATTTAAATAGTGATTGTTAAATGATTAATTAATTTTTCCTTTTGAAAGATATAAATGAGTAAAAATGTGGACTGTAACATGTAATGAAAAATGGATTTTAAAATTTGATTGATTGAGTTCAAAATTTGGTGAATTGAATTATGAAAGATATTTAATGGTGGAAGTTTGCTACGAACCAGGTAATAGGTATTGTTTGTCTTGTCAATTTTACCATTTGTACAACTGGTTTTGGTAATGATAGTGACCTATTTTGAGACATCGAATATTATTTGTAAGAAATTTTTTACAATATGGAGTAGGAGTTGTGCTTATTTCATCCTCGCAGTAGGTTGTGGCCTTTATGTCATGAGGTGTTGTCCAATAATGTGACCATAGAAACTCTCATGGGTCATGACGACATAGAGTGTATGCCGAAACTTATGGATGGTTACTAGGATTTGGGGATCTTTTTAGTAGCTACCTTGAGTTTATTGTTCTGAAAACTAGGGATGGAGTTTTACATGTACTGTCAGTGTATTTGTGTGATTTCCTTTCATACAAAACCTAGAGTATATGGTCATTTGTGTGCTCAGAATAGTATGTATTGGAATGTTAGTGAGATTTACATTTTTATCATTGTTTTGTTAGTATCTAGATTTCTATGTTTAGATATATGACTAATGTATTTTTACTATCATGATAATAGTAGTGAAGGTGAAACCGTTGGACCTCCAATGTGAGCTATGAGAGCGGTCTGATGGGATTACTAGTACCTATGGTTGTGTTTCATACATGTGGATGTTTGGACATTGAATGTTGGATGTGAAAAATGTCATCTAGTGTCTTATTTTCTTAAAGTGATAGTGGGAGGATTGATCATATGTGATGCGACTTGAGTTGTGGTTATGCATTGAAAATTTGAATAAAATCATCGGTAACATCATGGGAGGCTATCCCAATGGTGAAGGTTCCTTGTAATATAATGAATGGGAGAAACCTCATATGGTAAATCGTGGAATAATGAGTACCATACAAATTTTTTGAATGGTGTGGTTGTACTGTGGTCCTTCATAGGGTACCCTTATTTTTAATAGTGGATTGTAAGTCTTATTTCGAAGGGGTGTTTCGTATGAATTCCTGAACCATATTTTATGGATAATGATTAATGAATTCCTTGATGTTGTTCTTGGTGGGAGAGAAAATGTTGAATAATGTGAGGTCAGATTATTTTGTTCCGAAGGTGATAGTGAGGTGAGGTTGGTCGCATGGATGAGCTTTTTTCGTGAATGTTTTGGTTGTTGGGTGACGTTTTGGGAATGTCTTATGACAATATAGACTTGCTGAACAAGAGGCATGGTTTTGGGTAAGTGAGAAGGTGTCGAGTTATGCTCAGATGATGAAGACTTGTGGGGACTAAATTCAGTTATGTATGACCATTTAATAGTGACTTCATGAAGTATCTAATGGGGTCTAGATGTGGGTATGCACTTTTAAGGCACAATTTTGATCAAGATGAGTGTCTTTTTTACTTTTCATAACCAATGTGGGAAGCATGGATTTACAAGAGATCATTGGTTCGATTGGTGTGGTCTGTCATTATGTTGGTTGATTCTCGTCTGTGTCATTTGGGAGGATCTCAACTGTCATGGTGGTAGTAGTGTCATAGAAAATATGGTTCATAGTGGATTGGAGGATTTTCATGGACCGGTGGAATGTAATGGTCAGAAAAAATTCGTAAGTGGTGATGGTTTTGTGCAGTTAGGATGTGATGAGATGGGAATGGTAGGGAATCGTAAGATCCCGAACGGCTATAGTGTCCTATAGTTGGAGCAATCATTAGTAATGTATAAGTTGGATGTGGTGTTCTTTGACAACATCTTAGCATAAATCAGCTAGTATTGATCATGCCCAATATATTGACATCATCCTAGGTAAGTTTAGAGGCTCTGGAATTATGATATGACTGAAAATTAATTTTTTTATTATCAAAATACTTTTAAGGAAAAGTGAGAATCCGCAAAAGTTTTCTAGAAAATAGCACCTCATCAAAAGAAGATAAAGAAAAACTAGAGGAAGCTTCCAGACCTGCCCCACCCCAGTAAATGTTCCATGAAGTCAAGCCTTCACCAAGATAGTTCCCTTCTGCAAGCAGTCCCATGCAGAATTGAATGGGCATAGAACCGATGGAAAAGCCATACCCTCTCGAGCATCTAGATCCAAAGGACCTGCACTGGTGAAGACTACATGCTCTAATCCCCTTCTGAAGATGGTCCAAATATAGTAATGGAAATAGGTATCAAACTCCCTAAAATAGGCAATCGAAAAGATGATCTAAAGACCAACACAACTCACAAAAAATATTCTCTCAAACCAACTGATCGAAGCCCCCAACTTAAACAGGATCATTAAAGAGAAACATGATATTACCCGAATCCATTTCCCTAAATAGTTTCCAGGATAAAGATGAAACCTGTAAATTTCAAATATCCTACATCATCTTGTCGATCTCAGAATTAAGCTCGTCCTAGGTCTAAATGTACTCCTCAATTCTGGTTTTCCCTCCATTGAAACCCCATACCTGGATTGAGTCCTTTCTGTCAATCCATGAAAATTGTTCCTCATTGAGAGACACCTGTATCGATCTCCTCATCATCTTAGCATCCTCCTCCTCAGTTGTGTGGAGTAACAAGACCTGCTCTATCATTTCTTCTTTGGAACATAAAAGGAGAACCAAGGCTTGATCACCCTATTCCACTGCCCTCTGAGAACTCATTGTCTCCATATCCATCTTCTTGTTGCTCATCTTATTGGCAGATCAATTCTCCAAAGGAGGGGGTAGTGAAGAGTAATCCTTATTCCCCTTCCTCTTCCTCAAAATCTTATTATTTTTTGTACTTGACTCCTCATCATCCAAGAGGCCATGTTACATTCCATTGGTTGTCTTTATACTGATCCCATCTCCCTCACCTAGGAAAATAGAATAAAAACTCACATCAGCCTCCAGAAGGCCTTCAAACCTGTTGCACAAAGGAACTGTGGACCAAATAAAGTCTGAACATCCTCCCACCCTTTGAGATTCTCTTACCCGTATATGCCCAATTCCATCCAGGAGATTATCATGCGGTGTACCCAAGCCAACATCAATATCCAGAGACATCCAGTCTATTACATCAGAATAACTGGGCTGTATGAAGCCACACCCCATGAGTTGAGGCTGCCTGTTAGTGTCTTCAGTAACCACACCCTGAATTGCACATGCAGATTGCACAATATGACATACCAAATTATTTTCCGATTGAGATGCACCTGCAGGACCAGAGTGACCCAGCGTGACCTTTTCATTGTCATTAGGAATCACTATAACAGTATCTCCTTGAGGGATTTCCAAATCATCACTCAGCCTATTGGAAATTTCATTGACACTCGATTCAAAATCCAACACCCCTGCCCATGTCTTCTTAACTACTGCATCAACACCATCAGTCGCAACACTAACACCTCCTGTACATCCATCGATGTTATTGACCTCTATTATACTTCTACTCCCACCAGCATAACTAGCTGAGGACCATGTCACCTGAACATCCCCATGCCTCAACCCCCTACACCTGCAGACCTCCTGATTGTCTCCCAGGTTCTTGCACGATGTGTAGAACTCATACCAAGACTCAAAAACCATGTGATTCTTGTAGCGGAACTCCTCACCCATGGCAATCTAGAAGAATTAAACAGGCTCTTTAGATACATCAACCTTGATGCACACCCTCGACAAGATTGCATGGCACACTGCCCTGGTTCTACTATCTGAATAAAGATATTGCCCTACCATATTCCCTAGAATATGAATAATCGAAGGGTTTTGAAAGGGGATGGGATGTTCTGGGAAACCAACCCAAACTGCCATTGATGATGAATCCCTTTGCATATTAAAATTATACAACCATTTTAAGAGAAGAAACCATGAGCCACCATAGGTCCGAGGATCACTCGACCAGGTGATAATCATGTCATCTTCAGAATAATAGTGTATCATGATATGTTTGGTGTCCAGAAACCGAAATGTCGCTCGTTATTTCAGACCCCATGTTTCAAAAATCCAATGATCGAAGAAGTCAACTGATTACATGTGGTGATTAAAGGTCCCTATCAAGGTTACATGAAGAAGAGACGACGCTTCAGTGAATTACGAATTTGAAATTGAAAATTTCTGTATTCTGTCGAAGAATTCAATGAGTTTTGGGATTAATCCAATCTGGGGGAAATAAGGAAAGAAGTCGAGATTATAGAATGGGACGATGGGATTTGGGTGAGCTCCCATGAGTGGTAGCATAGGATCCTCCCCCTCTAGGGGGGAGGGACATCATGGAGTTAGTTCTAATGGGAGAAGTATATGTGGAACATGAGAATGGTATGAACACCATAGATAGTTTCGGGTGAGGTCCCCAGGATGTACCATATTTTGAAAAATATAGTGGGTGCTACTCGAGGTTACCAGGAATGAGCCTTAGGTGACCTTTTTTATCTCTTATAGAATAATATAGACAACAAAGTCTATGTTTGGGGATTATCATTTGATTCTGTATGAGCCATGGTTGTTGGAATCCATCATGGAGAGCTGGTAATGACACTCCTATAGTGGGGAGTGGTGATTAACTTCTGGATGAGGAGAGTGGAACATTGAATTTATATAACTGGATAAGGATATCAATGAGAAACATGAGAGGTGTGCATCAGGTCTCTCAGTGATTTAATACGGTCTATGATTATGATTGATTATTAATCCAAGTAGTGGGGTTACGATCAGGGTAGTTTGGAATGAATTCGAGAAGATGGAGTTAAGATGTTTTTTGGGACAGGTATGACATGGAAATATTTGTTGAAAAATTATGGGTTATATAATCCGATGAAGATTGGGATTAGGCTTGGGTAAGTGTCTTCGGTTCTTTGGGGCCATCCAGTTGGGAGGGTTCCAAAAAGTTTTGGTTAATAGAAATGGGTGTGGTGAGATTGATCCACATCTAGTTTTATGTCGTAATGAAAAGTGTCATGTGGAACTGAGGTTTAACACAAATGAGTGTAGGTTGATCATAGTCATTTAATGGATGTTGTAGGAACATACTAATAGTCATTTTCAATATTTATGCTAGACTAAAATGCAGAGTAATGTCTTTATAGACGCTCTATCATGTTGTGATTGGACACATCAGGTGATGGGAAAGTTATTTTTAGATTATTGTGGTTTTTCGTTGAAGGTAGGGTTTAAAAGAAAAGAATTATGGTGGATATAACCTTAAGGGACAAGTGGTGGGTTGATGACGTGATCAATGATTCGTTGGAGGAACTCAAGTGATCACCATTTAGGTGAGTGACCTTGATGGCATGCATTTTCCAGAATTCGAAGGGTTAAGCACCCTGCAATTTTGGTATTTTTCGGATGTATGGTAATGGAATGTGATCACAGAGAAAAGAGGGGTATATCGACATAATTATGGAAATTTTATTAGAGGCACCATATGATTTCTCTTCACTGATATCAATTTTGGTCCCCACCAAGAGTTTTAAAAACAATGTAAAAATAATGTGATGTGATTTGGGTAATTATTTGGGAAGATAATTAAAATATTGGGGTGGTGAATGGTTCCCTGATGAAGATATAATGTTGTGTATGATGTTTTTGTTTGCTATGAATCAGTCATTATATCCTTGGTTTTACCTATGATGTTCTGGTGGATCATGTACGATTGATGTTGATGCGTCCTTTAAAAAGCATCTGGTTTGTGTGGTGCGTTGTGGTGAGGGAGTCTTACTGGGAAAGACCATGGCTTTAGTTTGAACATAGTGTTAATATTTTAATGTTTAATATGAAAAATTGAAAATGGGGAATTGATAGGTGGTAATAGGTTCTTAATCACTTGGTTGTAGAAGCATAGTGATGCTTGCGAGTACGACTCGAGGATGACCCAATATAAGGTGGGGAGGCTGTATGATCCTTGATTTATCTTAAGGTATGTTTTTGTTTTTCTTTGAGTTAATGTCCATTATTTATATTAGACCAGTGTTTCCATAATGTCATTAGACGTCTTGATAGTATTTTAGATGTTCAGGACACAAAAGTTGAGGGAAAAGGAGTTTTCTGGGCATGTTTCATTGTTTATGTAGGGTTTGTGAAAATCGTTCGAATCATTCCTTGTAACCATGAAGTCAAGGATATGGGATTGCTCAAAACTACAACATGGTTAAGATATCCATGTGGGATTCCAAGGAAAACATGCATAGGGGTGATTTTTGGGGACACAGGCTCAGACAGAGTTTACTTAAACAGTTTTCCAAACAGTGTGGGATAACTATGAATCCTTGTATAGTTTAAAAAATTACAAAAATTCCAACCTGGGTTTTTTTAACTCTAACATGATATTTAACTCCTTTTATACCCTTTGAACCCTATGGAATAACCTAGAAAACCCAATCATGAAATAAGCAATTCTACATCGATCCTACTCTTTGTGGAGTGTCGTTGGATGTAGATCAAGCACCGATTATGTCTAATATACTCACTTCTTTGTTCTTTTTATTTGGGTTTGTAACTTTATATCATCTCCTTATAAAGTTATAAACCCATTGTTTGTGTTATCTAGGTTTAGGCTTCATGAGTTGGTGGAATCAAGAACTAAGTAATTTATTGAGGGAGAATTCATCAATGTATTCAAGGATGGAGGTCTATAAGTTATATCCCATATTTTGGTTTGTGATTTTCCATGCTTGGGATTATTTCATGGTTAATCCTTGTTTATTTTTTTGATACTTTGATTATATTTGGATATATGGGTGACCAAATGTTGAGTTGGATCCCTCACGATCTCTGTGGTACGCGTCGAGGAAGAATATAAAATTTTAGGGCCACCCATGGGGCACAATGACTTTTCGAAACCTTGTAATTGACAACTTTAAGGGTGGAGTTTATGTGGAATAACATTACGGCCTTGGGGAACATGAAAATATGGTTAGTTGAGTTGAATAATTAATATTTATATTTTTATTAGGTTTATGATGGATTAATGAGTTGTTGGGCATGGATTAGTAATGATTTATTGGTGTTAAATGAGACTGGGTCAAAGGGGTTATGAATTATGATTATATTCCCAAAAGGAATAAGTATTTATGAAATGAAGTGTATGCTAAATTGGAAATGGTTATGAATTGAATAGCATAAAAATGAATTGTATAATGTAATTGAGTAATATATTGAACTGATTAGTACATGGTAATTATGGGGTATACATAATGGTATCAATTTAATAAAGTTGTTGTGTTATGTGATGTATGAATTGTACTTGAAATGAATAAGTGGGAAAATTATTGATAAATGATAAATGGGTTAAATTGGATAGTGTATGGTATCTTGTGAATATTGGAAAATGTATTTTAGTTTTTTAATATACTTAATGTGTTATGGAATGAGAATGGGTATTTAGCTAAATGGCTATTAATTTTAATTTTAAATTTGGTAATGGGTTTGGGAAAAATATGATTTTACCATATTTATTTTTATGGATGATGATTGTTGTATGTATTGGTTATGTTTTCTTGGGATGTGGTTTTTATGTGGTGAATGGATGGGTAAGCATGTTCACATGGCTTGGTGGTTCGATAAAGGATTGATGCTCCTCCCATTGGTAGAGTTGGACTGATGCTCTAACCTAAAAAGGAATGGATGGGCTGTGGAGTCCCACCGATTCTCTCTTCCCCCAATGGTTTTTTTCAATTAAAATACACAGACTAAGGCTCCATGGTATGTGTGGTGATCACTTGATATGATAATCATTACTAATATGGGGGCATAACATGCTCTCTTGTGAGAAGTGATATATTCCATGAAACATGAGTTTATGATGTGAATTCCTAAATTACGAGCTTCCCGATAAATGATGAACTTGTAATAAAAGAGACATTATAAATTGGCACAATGAATGGAAATATATATGAAGATATTGATGACCAGTGGCCCAAAATTTTCTATCCATTACTATATAGTCATTTATACATTCATGCACTATCTGTTATACTGGTTATTTTGTAGACACCATTGGTGGGGGCCAACTTGGTTGTACTCCCACGCAGATTGGGCCTCCATTGGGAAACTGAGAAAATTTCTATGTTCCAGACCAGGACAAGGGAAAGGGACCTATGCTGAGGAGTTTAGTTGGATGTGGGACATGCATGTATGAGGTTCCAAACATTCTATCAGGATGGTTTTGTGGATTTTTCCATTTTTCATTATTTTTTGTTTTTGTTCACTAGGAATTGTAGCATGGAATGATATATTTACAGTTTCTTGTGGATTATACATAGTTTGGGAGATGTTTGATTGTGAATGATATTGGTTTTGTCCCATTTTTTGACTATTAATATAGTTTTATTCAATGGATTACTCTGGTAAAGTGGGTATAATCCCCTGCATTAACCTAATGGACACTCACTGCCAGATGACAACATTTTTCATACGGTGTGGTGCGTTTGAGGTCATGTTATGACCTGTCTCGGGGCACTGACTTTGTGGAACCTAGGCTAGGGATGTTAAAAGTTGTATCATAGGGATTATTTTCTCTTTCATTATATATGGGGATTTTAGACATGACATTAGGACAATGTCACGCCTTGGTAATTATATTTTTTTTAGGAGCAGCTAACCCATGTACATGGGAAACTGCAAGTCACCTAGGGTGGGAATTGTTGTTCTTGTTGTGTGTTGATATATTTGATTATATTTCACAATGGTTTTCTTCAAATGTGTTGAGATTTGGTATTTTTTTGATATTTTTCACATGGTATGAATGGATTTATGTTGATAATTAATACATCATTCTAGGCACATATGTATATATGTGACACACATCATGATAGGCACGTACAATATGTGTGTGAGGTATATAGAGTAGAATTTATTTTATTTCTATGAAAATTTAATGATAATGGTTTCTAACATTGGTGATTCATGTTGTAACACCCCAATCTTCCATGGTACACTTCACTTTGAATAATACAGTAGCGTGTGTTGTGTGAAACTTCCAGTTATAACACACCACAACCAATCAAACTAGCTGTTATGAATAGTAATACCCAATTTTTGATGTTTTATAAATTTTATCTTTAAAAATATAATTCATTTTTGGATTCAGAATATCGAAATTAGCTTAGGGTGAAATTTTGGGGCTTTTCGGATAACTTTCTTATTTTGATGAATAGTTAAAATTACTAAATTTTAATTAATATTTTTAATCGAAATAATTAATAGTGATAAATTATGAATTTGAGTTGGTTTAAAGTATATTTAGATTATATTTTTATAATTTAATACAATGTTGGTCATTGGACGTAATTTTACATTTAAACCAGACATAAACAAGTGTCAATCTTTTGATGGTTATTATTTCTTAAAAACACGCTATTTGTTTTGACAAAGGGAATTATTTTTTAAATTAATTAATGAAAATTATATTTTTCGAATTTGGTAAAATAGACATCATTTTTTAATTCATAAAATAAAATATATCTTAGGCCAAATATTTGGTATTTTTCTGAAAACTTTCAATTTTTTATGAATAGTGAAAAATATAGAGTTATAGTTTAAAACCGAATTTTTATTTAAATAATTATTTATTTTATTTAAATTTAATTAAGGTAAAAATAGATACATAATACCTATATAAGTTCAATTTAATTCATTGATTTTAGTTTAGAATAAATTTAGATATATAAAAATTTTATTGAACTTTGCACCGTCTTTTACCCACATCCTATGAGAATTATGAAATTTAAATAAAACTTAATTTTACCGCATCTGTGAGTGGAATTTCTAAAATCTGATAGACACAATTAATATCAAATAGTAAAATGTGGTTCAATAAGATAAAAATATTTTTTGGTGAATAGTAACTTTTTACTTTTATTTACCACGGTTAAAAGCAAATAGGGTAATTAAGGGTGAAAATGATATTAATATTACCCTAACACATGTCCTAATTATATTGTACAAGTGTATCTCAACCAAAAAAAAACCTTAGGAATAACATATTATCATTTCGTTCCACTAAGATTAGATTAGGACTTTTATTATTATTTAATTCAAAAAAGAGTTAAAAGAGTTAAAATCAATGTTTAATAACTAAAACATTTTTAATATAGGGTTTTACTTAAGATAAATTCGATTATAAACATTAATTATAAATATAAAAATATTTCCTAAATCGTGGTATATTATTTATAATTTTTAAACATTATATAAATAAATTTATTTATGACACAATGATGATGAAATAATTACCTTATTTATGAAGGAATCAAATAAATGATATTATAAATATTAAAATAAATATAATTTCAAAGTTTTTATGACATACACGAATTTTATATGTGAGTAGGAAATGTTAGGATTGATTCAATGTTTTTTTTGAAGTAATAATGTTGTTATTATTTTAACAAAAAACAAATACCAAATAGTGTCAAAATTGACATAAAATAGTTTTTTAAACAAATATTATATTATTAATTGATATAATGGACCTAAAAAACTAAGGCTAGGCCGAAAGACTTTTATAATAATATATATGACATTAATAAATCAATTGAGGTTCTATTGGTAGTATATAGTATGTTTATTAACCATATAGTGTAGGAATACAAGAAGACATGATAAAAGTTAAATTATTTAACTTATAGTTAAATCTAAATGATAAGGTTAAAATGATAACCTAAACTTCTCTAAAACCTATTGGTTGAGTTGTTTTCGACCTATACCCACCTTATACTTTAAATAATCAACTTTGGAGCCATTATAAGCCGAATATGAATTAATTATAAAATAATATTTTATGTTTTTCCTAAGGTGCCCCTCACCCCTCTTATAAAAGGGCACTCCCCTTCTCTCTAATTCAAACCATCTAAGCCATTTGGCGCGGCCAAAACCTGCCCAAATACCCTCTCAACTATCCTCCCGTCAACCTACAGGGCTTATTTTGATTATAAATCCATCTTATGGATCCCATTTGATCAAATCAAAAGAAAGAACAGGAATAAGAGGAAATGATTTCACCACCCGCTTTCAATTTCCTTTCTTCATCCACTTCCTTTTTCATTGTTGTTTCTATTTTAAAATAATAAATCCAGTATATTATATATAATATGATGTTATTATAACTATGGTACAACCAAATTCATTATTCTATCGACCCTTTGAATGACATGTCACCATATGTGCGTACGTACGGCTTACCGTCTCCACATCGTGGTGTAATCGTTATTCAATACATTATTATTTGGATGGTTATAATAATGATGTGTATTTGATGTAAATAATAAATATAACATGATAAAGGTTCTTTATATATTATATACCATCCAATTATATATTTTACTAATATCAAAAGAATGATATTTTTTCTCGTACGTACGTACGGATTACCGTCTCCACGACGCGATGAGATTCATTTCCAAGTTCACCATTCATCGACGATTATAAAATATATATATCAATAATAAGTATGTAATATATGAAATAATAATGATATTGGAGATATATATATTTATATATATAAGTATTTATGTACTTACATATATCTTATTCACTTACTTCCATTCAATAATATATGAAAACGGAAACATCGTTTATGCATACGTACAGACTACCGTCTCCATATACGGTGTTTCCCATTTCAGATATTAATCTATTATAAATTTCTATATTATAAATTTATATGATAAATAAATCATGTTTTATATTCTGGATGTATTTAAATCATGATCTATGTGATACAATCATGAGTAAAAAGTTAAAACACGTACGATAAAGAAAGCGATTATTACCCGAATTACTGATATAACATGGAAATTATTATTAAATGGGTAGTATAAAGTCATAAATGAATAATGTACGATATCATAAATATTAATATTGTTCTTCTATAATTTAATAACATACTACAGTTTTCATACAAGTGGCCAAACGTACCCTCGACTAAAGGAAAGTGCAATGTAAGGGGTTTTCATCTCACTCCTTATCCCCATGAGATTCATGCCATATAGACACTATTACCTTTTGTGTGGTGTATATACTACCCATAATTTTATTCATTATGTAATACACCTTAATTTATATATATTTACATATTCATCGTATGCTACCTCTTTCATGGTGTGTATGTTTCATAAGCTACCAAATTAGTAATGGTTAATTTCAAAATCACTTTATTATTCGAGGTTGTTTTTACGTAAGTATCTACTGGGACATATATATTATCCATTTCCCTGTTTTATGAAAGAGTTTTAAAAGGGATTATTTTAAGGGACTTTTTAGTAAAACATCATTTCATAAGTTTTAAATATTTATTCTTCTAAATCTTTCTCATTAATTTCCATGTCTGGAAAATGGGTTTTAAGGATTTATTTATATGGGCATGAATGTTTTAAAAATGTTAATTCCTTTCAAAAGTTTCAAAGTGGTATGGGAAAATTTGATCCAAAAATATGTTTAAATGACTTCTTTTCCAAATTGTGTGACTTTTAAATGTTTTCATGAGAAAAGGTTATTTCTCTCAAAGAGTTTTACAAATCATTTTCATCAACGTCAAAATCCTTCAATGGAATTTAAACTTGTTTTGAAGTTGATTTATCATGATAAAAATCTTCCATGTTGTGTTGAAGGTTTTGTGATCTGTTTTACTATATATGTGTTATTTTTATACCTTTCATGGTTTATAGGTAATGTATTGACATTTCGTATGCTAGTTTCAATACGAATGTTTAGGTTATGTTTAGACCTTTTCATATGGGGAATGCATTGGACTTAGTAAGTGACAGGTGGAGCCCGCTATAGCTCCTTGATGCATCGATGGGTCTCATCAGACAAACTAGTGTATTGTCATGAGTCCATTACAAAATCGTATTGGTAGTATTGGCACGAGGCCTTGGATACATGGTTATGATAGTCTGGCATTATGCATTCCATCGTTATGAAAGTGGTTATTGATATTGAATGTGATTATTCGACTAATAGAATATCCATGTGAATAAGTAAATGGAATTATTTCATTTTATATTTGCCATATTATGCTGAAGTTATAGTTTAAAAGGCTTTTGTTTTAGTTATAAATTTCCTTAAATGTTTATGTTAATTTATGAATGTTTCCGCTATATTATTATCCTTACTGAGCATCTGAGCTCACCTCTTTCTATGTTTTATTTTTCTCAGGATTCCAAGAAGTGTATTGTGATTGATATACATGGTTAAGGAAAAGGAATAATGGCGTTCAGAAAGGATTATTTATGTAGTTTTGTATGTTATAAAGTTTAATGTAACATTCGTGTATGTAATCTATTTTCCAATACTTCTAAACCGATCGGTACTTCGGGACTTTATTCCTTGTAATCATGACAATGTATTAAATTAATGCACCCACTCTGAGTAACTGGGGTCGGAGCATTATAGTTTGTATCAGAGGAAATTTTAGCAATAACCTTGGAAAATAGATTTAGATAAAATCTGATTAAAGCACATAACCCTAAGATAGACTTTGAGGATTTTTATAGAAGAACTTCCTAGAATTTTGGAATTGTACAGATTTTTTGGGTTTTCCGAGCAATACATCCCTGTCTGGATACGAGCAGGTAAAGGAGGCTCTGGCACAGTTGTACCTAGGGGTAAAACCTGAAAACACTGATTTGAGCTAGACTCGAATGGGAACTGGTGCACGACAACATTCCTTTCTTCACTCTTGGTTACAACACTCCCGATGGATATGCTTAGGATAATTATCATTTTCGTTACAAACCACTATGAAGGTTTTATGAGTATATACCTCATAAAAGAAAACAATTTTGTGATTATGGATTATACCCATAATCTTTAGGTATTTTAAATGTTTGGAATTATTAATTGTGATTGATACACTGACTTAGTGTATGCCATTTTTTACAAATGGTGCCCAGTAGAAGGAATGAGAACTCCAGAAATATGTATGATCCAAAGAGTAATAAGGGTCATATCATTCACGGTATTAAGACATCATTTATAAAGTAAATACTCTCTCATGTATTATCATCATATGAATAAATAGTATCAAAATATAAGTAAAGAACTCTCTAAATTCTACGGCTTTGAAGGGATGCCGGAGAAGAAAAGGATAGTAGAAAGAAATATCAATAAAGGGAATAATGGAAAGAAGGATTTTCCAATAGGTGATAAATGTGGAATGAATCACCTTGGTAAATTATTGAAGGGAATGGGAGTTTTTATAAGTGTGGAGAAAAAGGACACCAAGTACGTGATTTCATGGGTAAGAAAAAGTTTTCAAATGTACAATGCTTCATCTACAATGAGTTTGGACACTACGCAAACCAATGTCCAAATCATTATAGTATGCACCGAATGATTCTATTGGATAATAGTAATGCTATGATACTACCACATATAAAGAGGAATGACTAGTGTTATTATGTTTTTATTAAAGAATTATTTCATTTGAGTGTCGTACCAATGATGTATTGGATATATGAATTATGGAGATAAATAAGGATTGTACTGCTGTACTATTTCATTGAAGATTTGAGATATTATAGTACTATGAAAAGTGACTCAACAACAAGTTAAACCTTTTTTTTAAAATACATGGTTGATGGAAAGGTAATCCTTAATATGCTCTTGATACTAAGGTAGTAATTTTGGAATAAGAGATGGTTGATTTGGATGAATTATATTGGATATTCTTGACTACCTTGGAACTAATTAATTGTTTGTTTATTTCATCATTGTTGGAATATTCAATGTTTTTTGATATAAGGAATATATTTAATATTCTATAAGGAATAAGGGAGAATTAATGTAATCAATAATGTTTTATGGTAATTCATGGTGTTACCATATTTTAAAAAAATACATGATGAAGGTGTTCACATGCTATTACAGGAAAAAAGGATCTTCATTGTGTTTACCTACCTTATTAATTTTGGACTGTGAGTTTGAAAAGAATTATTTGGGATAAGTCTTGTTAGAGATTATTTTTGGATTTCCATAAAAAGGACAACCTGGAGGTTGGGCGGAAACCCGTCGCGTCCGGAAAGGCTGCAAGACTTGAACCCAAAACCGAAGGGCGACAAGGGTGTATCACCTACCACTAGCCCACATGATGTCCTGGATTGAATATTGTAGTTTTTTAAAGGGTCTGATATGTGAATTATAAATTCATTATTTTTGGAACCCTATATGATTAGGATAAATAGAATATATATATATATATATATATATAATTTTAAAATCTTTTAGAGTGAAATATTAGTTTGTAGTAGGAATTAGTTGAAAGATGAAACTCTACATGAGAAGTATATATAAATACGTATATATTTATATTTATATTTTCTCTTATTTTATGGATAAATTAATTATTAAAATTTATTGAAGGGATCTTAAAACCAAAAATGTGTTATCCTAATACCTTACGTTTTGTTGAACCGATGGTATTTTAAATCAACATAAATTTGTGGCTTCAAGACCCACAATTCTACAATTGTTTGTGATTGATGACCTCAATCACTCCATATAAATTTTTACATTTTCATCCAATTACGTGTGTCTAAGTTCCACCAATGTTCTCCTAATAGAGATCATAATTTGTTGGTGACCCTTTCATTTCTCTTTTCCTCTTATTAAGACTAAATTTTATTAACCCAATTTCCGATGTGGGGTTTCCCACAAAGATATTTTCTATTTTCAACCTTTTATTTTCGTAGAACAATTTCAAATTGTGAGGACGCAATTCATTGAAGGAGGGGAGAATGTAACACCCCAAGCTTCCAAGGTACGCTTCAATTTGATTAATACAACAACGTGTGTTGTACGCAAGTTCGAGTTATAACACACCACAACCAATCAAAATGGTCGTTATGAATAGTAATACCCAATTTTTGAAATTTTATAAATTTTATCTTCCAAAATGGACTTAATTTTTGTATTCATAATATCTAAATTAGCATAGGGTGAAATTTTGGTGC
This sequence comes from Viscum album, assembly GCA_963277665.1. Lineage (NCBI taxonomy): Eukaryota > Viridiplantae > Streptophyta > Magnoliopsida > Santalales > Viscaceae > Viscum > Viscum album. The sequence goes on from OY728120.1 coordinate 492,099,801, forward strand.
TTTTCAGATAAATTTTATATTTTGATGAATAGTGAAAATTACAAAATTTTAATTAAAAACAACTTTTTTAATCGAAATAATTAATAGTTATAAATTATGAATTTGAGTGTTTTTAAAGTATATTTATAATATATTTTTATCATTTAATACAATTTTGGTCATTGGACGTAATTTTACATTTAAACCAGACATAAACAAGTGTCAATCTTTTGATAGTTAATATTTCTTAAAAACACGCTATTTGTTCTGACAACGAGAATTAATTTTAAATTAATTAATGCAACATATATGTTTTGAATTTGGTAAAATAGACATAATTTTTGAATTCATAATATCAAATATAGCTTAGGATTAATTTTTGGTATTTTTCTAAAAACTTTCAATTTTTGATGAATAGTGAAAAATACATAGTTATAGTTTAAAACCGAATTTTTATTTAAATAATTATTTATTTTATTTAAATACAATTAAGGTCAAAATAGATACAAAATAACTATATAAGTTCAATTTAATTCATTGATTTTAGTTTAAAATAATTTTAGATATATAAAAATATTATTGAACTTTTCACCGTCTTTTACCCACCTCATAGGAGAATTTGGAAATTTACATAAAAATTAATTTTACTGCTTCTGTGAGTGGAATTTCGAAAATATGAGAGACAAGGTTAATATCAATGAGTAAAATGTGGTTCAATAAGATAAAAGTAATTTTTGGTGAATAGTAACTTTTTACTTTTATTTACCACGGTTAAAATTAAATAGGGTAATTAAGGGTAAAATTGATATTAATATTACCCAAAAACTTGTCCTAATTCTATTGGAACAATGTATCTCAACCACAAACAACCTTAGGAATAAAATATTATAATTTAGGTCCACTTGGTTTAGATTAGGACATTTATTATTATTTAATTCAAAGAAGAGTTAAAAGAGTTAAAATCAATGTTTAATAACTAAAACATTTTCAATATTGGGTTTTACATTAGATAAATTTGATTATAAATATTCATTAGAAATATAAAAATATTTCCTACATCATGATATTTTATTTATAATTTTTATACATTAAATAAATAAATTTATTTATGACACAATGATGATGAAATAATTACCTTATTCATGAAAGAATCAAATAAATGGTATTATAAATATTAAAATAAATATAATTTCAATGTTTTTATGACATAAATGAATTTTATAGGTGAATAGGACTTTTTAGGATTGATTAAATGTATTTTTTTTGAAGTAATCATGCTTTTATTATTTTTAAAAAAAGTAATACCAAATAGTGTCAAAATTGACATAAAATTGTTTTTAAAACAAATATTTTATTATTAATTGATTTAATGGTCCTAAAAAACTACGGTTCGTCCAAAAGACTTATATAATAATAAATATTACATTAATGAACCAATTGGGGTTCTATTGGCAGTATATAGTATGTTTATTAACCATATAGTGTAAGAATACAAGAAGACATGGTAAACGCTAAATTTTTTAACTTAGAGTTAAATCTAAATGATGAGGTTAAAATGTTAACCTAAACTTGGATAAAACCTATTGTTGAGTTTTTTTCGAACTATCCCCACATTAGAATTTAAATAATCAACTTTGGAGCAATTATAAACCGAATATGTATTTATTATAAAATAATATTTTATGTTTTTCCTAAGGTGCCCCTCACCCCTCTTATAAAAGGGAACTCTCCCTTCTATCTAATTCACACCTTCTAAGCCATTTGGCGAGGCCAAACCCTGCCGAAATACCCTCTGAAATATACTCCCTTCATCCTATATGCCTTAGTTTGATCATAAAGTCAACCTAAGGATCCCTTTTGATCGAATCAAAAGGAAGAATCCGAAGAAGAGGTAATGATTTCACCACCCTCTTTCAAGTTCCTTTCTTTTCCACTTCCTTTTTCTTTGTTGTTTCCATTATAAAATAATAACTCTAGTATATTATATATAATGTGATTTTAAAATAATTATTGTACAACCAAATTCATTATTCTATCCACCCTTTTAATGACATGTCACCATACGTGTGTACGTATGGCTTACCGTCTCCACATCGTGGTGTAATTGTTATTCAATACATTATTATTTGGATGGGTATAATAATGATGTGTATATGATTTAATAATTAATATAACATGATAAAGGATATGTATATATTATATTCCATCCAGTTATATATTATATTAATATCAAAATCATGATATTTTCGCTCGTGTGTACATACGGATTACCGTCACCACGACACGATGAGATTCATTTCCAAGTTCACCATTAATCGAGGATTATAAAAAATATATATTACTAATAAGTATGTAATATATGACATAATAATTTTATTGGAGATATATATATATATATAAGTATTTATGTACTTACATATATCTTATTCACATACTTCCGTTCAAAACAATATGAAAATGGAAACATCGTTTTTGCGTACGTACGGACTACGGTCTCCTTAAATGGTGTTTTCCATTTCATATATATGTCTATTATAAATTTTTCTATTCTAAATATATATGATAAATAAATAATTTTTTATATTTTGGATGTATTTAAATGATGATCTAAGTGATACAATCCAGAGTAACAAGTTAAAACACGTACGATAAAGAAAGTGATTATTACCCGAATTATTAATATAAAAATGAAATTATTATTAAATGGGTAGTATAAAGTCATAAATGAATAATGTATTGTTGGTAAAAAATAGCTCAAGTAATCATTGAATCATTTTTGAGGTGATTGTGTTTGTTGACAAAGTGGACATCTGAGTGGTAATTGTTGACAAAGCAAAACAATGACATAAAAATTTGTTTAAAAAGAGGGTATCATGATGGAATGTTGAGTTCAAGAGCCGAGGTCAACGATCCATGTTTGATTAAAGAATGTTGACAAAAGGAATGGATGATCTGGAGGCTGTACAAAAAGAACAGATACAAGGTGGCGCCGTTTTACAGTGTTTGCCAAATTTTTGGGCCTGAAAATCGACAAATGAAGAAAAGTGTGTTTTCAAAAGGGACTTGCACGCCGAGGACTTGGAGTATAAGAAACATGCGCACCATATGTTTTTGAAGATCAGAAGATCAAAATATGGCTAAGGAAATAGGTTCGTGCAAGTTTGGGAGTTGGTCGTGAAAGTGTCTAAAAGGACATAAGACTTGCGCGCCGAGACTGGGTCGAGCAGGTGACTTGCGCGCTGTCGCGCAGGGTGGTCAATTTGCCTATAAATACAGGACCACCCCTATTCATCCTGAACCAGAGTTCAACACTTTTAGAAATCATAGCTCACGTCACGTTGGTGTGGTGGTCGTGCAAGTGGTGTGTGTGGTCACGTAGGTGGGACTTGTGCGCCAGGGGGATAGTTGCGTGCCAGTGTTTGAAGCCTACGCACCCATGTGGAGTTGCGTGCCAATATTGGATTGGGCGTAAAAGGAAGTGAGTCGTGCAGGTTTAGAGTTGAGGAAGCATGAGTCACGCATGTGTCTGAGGAGGACATGTGTGACCGTTGTGACTTGCGCGCCGATACTTGGTCACCGAGTTAGACTTGCGCGCCAAGTAAGTTTTATTTCCAGCAGTGATTTTCGTGCTGCGTGGAAGCTGGAAGTTTTCCCGATTCCTTCGGTGCAAAGAGATATTCATATACGAGTGATAATTGGGCTTAAACAGAGCATCTACTTACAGAGGAAGATGCATTCCTTCATGCAAATGAAGAGACCTACATGTCTATAAATAGTGAGTGGATTCCTTCCAAGAGCAGTGAGAAAAGGAAGAGAAAGAAGGTGATGCTCTCCACTGGCAGTGAGCCAGAGAGAGAGAAACAAGGAGTGACCCTTGGGGAAGTAGTGAGATGACCCTAAACATTGTAAAGGCAGTGATCCTGGGCATTGAAGTTATCTAGCCCGAACATTGTAATCCACTGCTACTGAAGTTTAGTGGAATTGGTATGACCGACAACTTGTCGAAGTATGCTCCTTGGACGTAGCCCTTTGCGGTGAACCAAGTAAAATTGTTGTGTCTTGTGCATGCTTTACTTTCTGTTTACTTTGTGCAATTGGAAGGAGAGAGAAGAGTGTTTTGCTTAACAAAGAAAAAATATTAGAACGGGAATTAATTTTAAATTAGTCATACCCTGATTCACCCCCCTCTCAGGGTATTCAGCCTTGTGGACCTAACAATTGGTATCAGAGGGTGGTTGACATTTCTTCTTCTCTCAATGGAGGTCACTAATCATAAAGGGATTCAGATCTTCGACAGATTTAATTTTCAGATATGGATGAATCAAATGCAACACTATTTCCGATCATTGGGAATGGATTTGTTTTCAGCAGCTATGCGTGGTATCACAGCTGATATTGATAGTGGTGCATTATCCGAAGCTGAACATAGAGAGTTGGATGCTGACTCCAAAGCAATCAATTCCTTAGAGGGAGCTCTCTCTAATCCCATTTATACAAAGGTGATGTCATGAAAAACTTCACATGCAATGTGGGAAAAGCTTTTGAATATATATGAAGGGGATACAAAGGTGAGAGAGGCAAAGCTGTAAGTGTTGTGGAACAAGTATGAAGATCTAAGAATGATCCCGAATGAGTCTGTCGATGCATTCTTTGACAGGGTAAATTCTATGTTAGAAGACATTCGAGGTGTTGGAGAAATTATCGAAGATATAAAAATTGTGAAGCCCATATTGAGAAAACATCCACCTCGGTTCAATCCTAATGTTTCTGTTTTGGAAGATAAAGACCCAAAAGAACTAACATTGGATAACCTGCATAGCACTCATGTTGCATATGCAATGAGAAATGATGATAAAGAGACTGTGTAAAAGGGGAAATCCAAAGAGGTGGCATTCAAGGCCATGAAGAAGATCACCATTGAAGATTCTAATGAGGAAGAAGAGACATATGATGTGATGTCTTTCCTTTCATCAAGTATGCAAAAAGGAAGAGGGAAGTTTAAAGGGAAACTTCTACTAGCATGATTTTGATGTGGAAAGGTTGGTCATCTTGTGGCAAGATGCCCCAAGAAGTTTCAAGATAACGATAATGATGATGAAGAAGTTGAAATTCCCAAGAAGAAGACTTCAACGTTTGTAAAAGGGAAGAAACAATTCAAGATAAATTTATTCAAGAAAAAGAATCTTCTCTCAAAAGAATATGAAATTTCAGATGAGTCTGAGGAAGAAGAGGTTATGGAAATAGAAAATAGTAGAGATCGTGGTGTAAATGCCTTGGTGGCGATTGTTGGTAGTTCTCAGAAAAAGGACGAAGTTGACGCTGAAGAAGAAGTGGAAATTGAAGGGAGAGTTGATATGGAAGCTGAATTGGAAGCAGCTCTTGAGGAGATAGACATTTGGAGAGACAAAACGAAGAAAGACAATAAAGTGGTTTGTGATTCCAAACTCTATATGCAACAACAGGATGAAGAAAAGTTTGAGCTGTTAGAAGAAACTGATAGACTAAAATCCTCAACACCAGAGAGCTCAGAAAATATTGTTGAGTATAAGCTTAAAATTGAGGAACAAAAGAAGGAAATTGTTTGTTTGACTAACATAGGAAGGGATAAGGTCAGATGTATCAAAGAGCTTGAAGACTAAGTGGTCAGTCTATGACAAAAAATTAAGGATCAAGAAAAACTCTTGACCCCCAATGTGATATCAGAATAGCAGGCCATTCAGAAGAAAGAGTTGATGAAAGAGGAGCCCATCAGTTTGGCAGGGAAGAAGCAGTAATTAAGCTCAGATGTTAAGGTCGTTTCAGGGCTAATTCAGGAACAAAAAACTGTGACAATTGCAGTTAGACCGCAAGAAACAGTCACGAAATTGAAGGTTGATTTGGGCACAAAACAGAATCAGAATATTCAGAGATCCCAAAGGGAAAATCGTAGTGCTGAAGTATCACAAAAGAATTCATCCTATATCAGATGTTATTTCTGAGGGAAAATGGGACATTCACAATATGTGTGTTCCATAGCCAAGAGATATAGAACGGAATAGGAATAGAGATGGCAGCCAAACAGAGAATGGTTTTCCAGAACATATTTTGAAGGACACTGTTTTTAGTGAGGTGGATTTGGACACATGGCCAGGTATTGCACTTCGACCATTCAGAAAAATGTTCCAAAGCAGAATCAAAATGTTCGGAAGCAGCAGATCAATAAACCGACAAGTGAGTTAAATGTTCAGAACAGATTTGCAGCTCTGCAAGATGAAGCTGGTCCATCATACTCTGAGATAGAATAGAAACCTCAATCCATGCCGAGTATGAAAGTAAAAGTATGGACCATGAAGAATAAAATTGAGAGGGTCGTAGTTGCTGAAATTTCCCTGAAAGCATCAGATCGTTCTGGTGTGTGGATTCTTGATAGTGGTTGTACATCTCACATGACAGGCAACAAGGATCTGGTTACAGGCATAAAATATGACAAAGAAGGAGTTGTCAAATTTGGAAATGATGAAGGCCAGAAGATTTTTGGCTCAGGAATAGCCATGATTGGGGGAAAAGAAATAAGACATGTTGATGTCTTGGTAGTATAGGGTCTCAGTCGTTACTTACTTAGTGTGAGTCAACTATGTGACTCTTGGAACTCTATCTGATTTACCAATAAGATGTGTATTGTCAAAGGAAATGATGGAGCAGTCATTCTACAGTGAAAACGAACAAAGGGAAATCTTTACCTGGTAGGTGGGGAAGAAGATTCGAGCTTTTTATCCAGAGAAGAAGAAAACCAGCTATGGCATAAGCGACTTGGCCATCTATGTCAAACATCCATGGAAGATCTGGTAATGTGTGATGCCGCTAGAGACTTTCCCAAACTATCACGTGATCGCACTCATACGTGTGATGCTTGTCAAAAAGGGAAGATCATCAGAATAATATACAGGCCAAAGGAACAGAAATCATCTAGAGTGCTCGAATTGGTACATGCTGATGTATGTGGACCTATTTCACCATGAGATATAAATGGGAAAAGGTACTATGTTCTTTTCATTGATGATTATAGTAGAATGGCCTGGGTATTCATAATTACCCATAAGGCAGACGTGTTCAGTTTTATAAAGCAGTATAGGAGGGAATCCGAAAAGATGCTTGGGCAGAAAATTATGAAGCTTCATACTGATAACAGTACGGAATTCACAAAGAGTCAGGTCGAAAACTATCTCGAGAAACATGGGATAAGGCATCAAGTTTCATCAGTAAGAACTCCCCAATAGAATGGAGTGGTTGAAAGGAGAAATCGGATCATCAACAACATGGCCACAACAATGCTTATTGATAAGGACATACCAGAGAAATTTTGGAAGGAAGCAGTTTTGACATCGGTCTATGTTTCAAACAGGTCTCTATTGTGTCTGAAGCAAGGTAAGACTCCGTATGAACTGTGGTACGGAATGAAGCCAACGTTTAAATACTTTCGAATCTTTGGAAGTAAGTGTTTCATTCTCAACAATGAAAATCATAGGATTATCGAGGCACGAGGAGATGAAGGGATATTCCTTGGATACTCTAGGAAAAGTAAAGCTTATTAATGATTCAACAAGAGGTTGGGAAAAATTGATGAGAGCAATGATGTCACTATAATCGAAAATGAACAGAATACTCAATGACCTAGTGAACAATTTTTGGATGAAAGTGATGATGAGGTAAGCGAAACAAGGGGAGTAGAAGTGGCAGAGGCTGACTCCGAAGAAGATACTGATGATGAACAAGAAAGTGTAAAGTTTGTGTCTGCAAGGAAGCCAAAGCGTCGAGCTGAAATTGATAGGCAAAATATCATTGGTGATCAGATAGCTCCACTTTAGACTCGAATAATGAAATCATTACAACAAACATCATTTTTGTATCAGGTGGAGCCGAAATGTTTTTCCGATGCAGCTGAAGATGAAAAATGGGTTTAGGCTATAAATGAAGAGCGTGATCAGATTGTGAAGAACCAAACATGGGATATTGTTTCGAGGCTAGTAGATAAGAATGTCATCGGGACTAAATGGGTCTATCACAACAAGATGAATGAATATGGCATAGTGATTCCAAAAAAAGAACGACTACTGTGCAAGGGGTACTCCCAGATCGAGGGAATAGATGTAGATGAGACATTTGCACTGGTTGCAAGGCTGGAGACAACGAGATTATTTTTGGCCATAGTAGTGCAAAGAAAGTTCAAAGTGTTCCAGATGGATGTCAAATCCGCATTCTTGAATGGTGTTATGGAAGAATAGGTGTACCTTGAGCAGCCATATGGTATTCTCATTCATGAGGATGAGAACAAAGTTTTCAGGCTGAAGAAGGCATTGTATGGGCTGAAACAAGCACCAAGAGAATGGTACTCAAGGCTTGATCAGTATTTGAAGAAGATTAGTTTTCAGCGTGGAGGAGTTGGTTACAATATCTATTTCAGTAATGATAGTAATCAAAGGATGATGGTGTTGGTTTATGTCGATGACATAATATTTGGCGGATCAGATGATGCTCAGTGAAGATAGTTTTCCAAATTCATGAAAAATGAGTTTGAAATGTCAATGATTAGAGAGCTAATGTTTTCCTTAGTATACAGGTGACACAAGGTAGTAATGGAACATTCATTTCTCAATCCAAATATTCCAAGGAGGTCCGGAGAAGGTTTGGAATGGAAAATTCCAAGGATATGAAGACTCTGGTTGCTACCCGGATGAAATTATCAAAAGATGAGGATGGAAAGGCAGTTAATATGACAGAATATAGGCAAATCATTAGAAGTCTGTTGTACTTAACCGCGACAAGGCCAGATATTTTTTTTGCCACATGCCAAGCAGCGAGATATCAGAGTAATCCCAAGGAAAGCCACATGCTTGCAGTGAAAATAATACTTCAGTATATCCAGGGCACAGTGGATTTCGGCTTAACATATACTAAAAAATCTTAGTCAGATTTATTGGGATATATTGATGCAGACTGGTCCAGTTTAGCATATGATAGAAAATCAACGTCAGGTGGTTCATTCTATCTTGGTGGATTGTGTGTTTTTTGGATAACCAAGAAGCAAGATTGCATTTAATTGCGCACCGTAGTAGCTGAGTATATTGCGGCCACTCAAGCATGCACACTGTTATTGTGGATGAAGCAGAAGCTTAAAAATATGGGAGTTGATGTGATGTATCCGATCAGAATCCTGTACGACAACTCAAGTGCTATAAATCATAGAAAAAATCCCGTCCATCATTCAAGGACAAAGCACATTGAGATTAAGTACCATTTTATCAAAGAGAAGGTTGAGCAGGGAATCGTGAAGACGGAGTATGTGCCTACAGAGCTACATGTTGTATACATTCTGACAAAGGCCTTACCCAAGGAAGATTTTTAGAGGAATCGACTGGCTCTGGGAGTTCAGTCGATTCCCCGCACTTGAAATAGTGTGGATGTGGAACCCCCCCTCTCCCTAAGGTATGATGTGTTTTCCCTAATGTGCTGATATGTGTTCTCTACTATGTTACAGACTACAAAGGAGTGTCCTTTGGGTTCGTTGAAAAAGGGGGAGAAAAGAATGATTGTTCAAGGGGGAGAAAATGTGGAGATTTGATAAATCGTGAATGATATGGGGAGAAGCTGACCAGTAGAGCAGCCAGATAGGGGGAGAAATGATAAAGGGGAAGATTTTTAAATCTGACGATGCTAGAAGTGATCGATCAAAGAATAGATATCACGACAGCTGCAGATCGTGATAAAATCAGCAGAGTAGTGTTGGAATGTGGTAAAAATATTTCCAAACAAAATTGGTCTTCCAACAAGTCCATCAACAATTGGTATCAGTTTATTACAAATTGGTATCGGTTTAGTGTCAACATTGGATGTCAGAGATGATGTGATCCATTGATGAACTTTTCATTTACTCTAGTTTCTCACGCTGAGCATTTCTCATGTGGGCTTAGAGTATTTTTTGAGTAAATCCTTTATTACTATCGGAATCACAAAAGGCGAATGGTGTTTGAAGAAGTAACGATGTATCTTTCCATAAAAGAGTTGTCAACAAACCCAAAGGGGGAGATTGTTGGGAAAAAATCCATCAAGGCATCATTGAAATTTTTTTTAGGTGATTGTGTTTGTTGACAAAGTGGACATTTGAGTGGTGATTGTTGACAAAGAAAAACAATGACATACAAATTTGTTGGCAAATAGGATATCATGATGGAATGTCGAGTTCAAGAGATGAGGTCAACGATCCATGTTTGATTCAAGAACGTCGACAAAAGGAATGGACGATCTGGAGGCGATACAAAAAGAACAGATATAAGGTGGCGCCGTTTTCCAGTGTTTGCCAAATTTTTGGGCCTGAAAATCAACAAATGAAGAAAAGAGTTTTTGGTAATGGGACTTGCACGCCGAGGACTTGGAGTATAGGAAACTTGCACACCATATGTTTTTCAAGATTAGAAGATCAAAATATGGCTAAGGAAATAGGTTCGCGCAAGTTTGGGAGTTGGTTGTGCAAGTGTCTAAAAGGATAGAAGACTTGCGCGCTGAGACTGGGTCGCGCAGGTGACTTACATGCCGTCACGTAGGGTGGTAAATTTTACTATAAATACAGGACCACCCCTCTTCATTCTGAACCGGAGTTCAACACTTTGAGAAATCAGTGCCCCCGTCGTGCAGGTGTGGTGGTCACACAATTGTTGTGTGTGGTCGCGTAGGTGGGACTTGAGCGCCAGCGTGATAGTTGTGCGCCAGTGTTTGAAGCTTGTGCGCCCATGTGGATTTGCACGCCAATATTGGATTCGGTGTAAAAGGAAGTGAGTCATGTAGGTTTAGAGTTGAGGAAGCTTGAGTCGCGCAAGTGTTTGAGGAGGAATTGCCTGCCCGTTTTGACATACACGCTGATACTTGCGCGCCGAGTTAGACATGCATGCCATGTAAGTTTTATTTCCAGCAGTGATTTTCGGGCTGCGTGGAAGCTGGAAGTTTGCCCGTTTCCTTCGGTGCAAAGATATATTCATCTACGGGTGAAAATTGGGCTTCAACAGAGCATCTACTTACAGAGGATGATTCATTACTTCATGCAAATGAAGAGACCTACATGTCTATAAACTGTGAGTGGATTCCTTCCAAGAGCAGTGATCAAAGGAAGATGAAGAAGGTGATCCTCTCCACCGGTAGTGAGCCAGAGAGAGAGAAACAGGTAGTGACCCTTGGGGAAGCAGTGAGCTGACCATAAACATTGTAAAGGCAGTGAGCCTGGACATAGAAGTGATCTAGCCCGAACATTGTAATCCACAACTAGTGAAGTTTAGTGGAATTGGTACGACCGGAAACTTGTCGGCGTATGTTCCTTGGACATAGCCTTTTCTGGTTAACCATGTAAAATTTATGTGTCCTGTGCATGCTTTACTTTCTATTTACATTGTGCAAAAGGAAAGAGAGAGAAGAGTGTTTTACTTTACAATGAAACAAGATCATAACGGGCGTTAATTTTAAATTACTCATACCCTGATTCACCCCCCCTCTCAGGGTATTCAGCCTTGTGGACCTAAAATGTATGATATCAAAAAAATTAATATTGTTCTGGTATTATTTAATATCATACTATAGTCTTCATACAAGAGGCTAAACGTACCCTCGACTAAAGGAAAGTGCAAGGTAAGGCATTTTCATCTCACTCCTTATTCCCGTGAGATTCATGCCATATTGCCACTATTACCTTTTCTGTGTTGTATGTACCACCCAGAATTTTATTCTTTATGTAATACAATTTAATTAATATGTATTTACATATTCATAGTATGATACCTCTTTCATGGGGTGTATGTTCCGTATGTTACCAAATTGGTAAGGGTTAATTTCATAATCTCTTTATTATCCGAGGTTGTTTTTACATAAGTATCTACTGGGAAATTTTATTATCCATGTCCATGTTGAATAAAAGAGTTTTAAAAGGGATTATTTTAATGGAATTTTTTCTGAAACATCATTTCAAATTTTTTAAATATTTAATCTTCTAAATCTTTCTCAGTAATGTCCATGTCTTCAAAATGGGTTTTAAGGATTTATTTATATGGACATGAATGTTTTTAAAATGTTAATTCATTTCAAAAGATTCAATGTGGTATGGGACACTTTGATTCAAAAATGTTTTTAAATGACTTCATTCCAAATTGTGTGACTTTTAAATGTTTTCATGAAAAATGGGTATTTCTCTCAAAGAGTTTTACAAATCATTTTCATCAGCATAAAAATCCTTTAATAAATTTTAAACTTGTTTTGAAGTTGATTTATCATGATACAAATCTTCCATATTATTTTGAAGGGTTTTTGATATGTTTTACTATGGATGTGTTATTTTTATACCATTCATGGTTTATGGGTAAAGTATTGACATTTCGTATGCTAGTTTTAATACGAATGTTTATGTTATGTTTAGACCTTTTCATATTAGTAATGCATTGGACTTAGTATGTAATGGGTGGTGCCCGCTATAGATCCTCAAAGCATATATAGGTCTCATGAGACAAACTAGTGTCTTGGCACAAGGCCTTGAAAAAATCTTATTTGTAGTCTTGGCACGAGGCCTTGGCTATGTGGTTATGATAGTCTGGCATTATGCATTCCATCGTTATAAAAGTTGTTATTGATATTACATGTGATTATTCGACTAGTAGAATATCCAAATGAAAAAGTAAATGGAATTATTTCATTTTATATTTTCCATATTATGCTGAAGTTCAGGTTTAAAAGGATTTTCTTTTAGTTATACATTGCCTTAAATGTTTATGTTTATTTATGAAAGTTTCTGCTATATTATTATCCTTAATGAGCATCTGAGCTCACCCCTTTTTATGTTTTATTTTTCCCAGGATTCCAAGAAGGGTATTGTGATTGATATGAAGGGTTAAGGAAAAGGAATAATGGCGGTCATAAAGGATTATTTATGTTGTTTTGTATGTTATGAAGTGTAATGTGACATTCATGTATGTAATCTATTTTCCAATACTACTAAACCGATCGGTCCTTCGGGACTTGATTCCTTCTAATCATGGCAATGTATTAAAATAATGCACCGACTCTGGGTAACTGGGGGCGGGGCGTTACACAAGTGGATAATGAGAGGAATATAAATTAATAGTAATGAATAGAGTGTATGAAGATGTGGTCCATCTAGGATTAAATTTCCGGGGGTGATAAATTGTAAAGATAGAACATTTTCTAAGAGAGAAGGATTTGTGTTGTGATATTAAAATGATTAATGAATTTTTCTTTATTAATGGTGTAAATGTTTTTAAATTATTATTTTTACATGTTTTGGAAAATTGAGTTTAATATGTAAATGTCTATGTTAAAAAATGGTGAGGTTAATTATGAAGGATGTGTAATGGTGGAACTTTGAGTTGAACTAGGTTACATGTATTACTTGTGTTGTCAATTTTTACCTTTTTATGGGTGGTATTAGTTTTTATAGTTCCATTTTTGAGAAAATGAATGTAAATAGTGTGTAATTTTTGGTTATGACATGGAACAGGAGTTCTGTTTATGGAACTTGTGGTAGGCTGTCGCCTTTATGTTGTGAGGTGATGTTCAGTAAAGTGAGCATGGAAAATGTGGTTGGAACTCACCATATAGAGTGTAGGTCAAATCATAAGTATGGTTCCTGGGTTTTGTTGAACTTGTGGGTAGGTATCATTCATGTTGTGTTATGAATCATAGGGTGGGATTTTGGACTGTAGTTTCGATGCAGGTGTGCCATTCCCTTTTAGATGGAACCTAGAGTGAATGCTTGTTGGTTTTCTAGGAACAATGTGTATTAGAATGTGGGAAAGAGTTCCATTCAACGACATTGTTTTTTTCATATCTAGATGTATATGGTTGTATAGAGGACCAATGGGTATGGCTTGTCATGACATTAGTTGGGATGAAGATATCATTCTACCTCTATGGTAATCTGTGATAGATGTTAGATGGGATTGCTAGTACATGTGGGTGTGTGTCATATAGGTTGATGTTTGGACTTTGAATGTGGAAGAAGATGATTTATTATAATGAATGTCTATATTAAAGGGATAATGGGATGATTTATCATTGGTAATGTGACTAGATTTGTGGGTATGCATTGAATGTTTTGAGAAAACCATGGGTATCATTGTGGGATGCTAGATCAGTGGTGTAGGTACCTTGAAATATAAAGCATGGGAGATGCTTAAGATGTGAAATCAAGGACCAATGAGTTCCATATAGCTTTAGTGAATGGGATGGATATACCGTGTTCCTTTATAGGGGAACATGAGTGATGATTGTGGTTTGTAAGGCTTTTTTTCAAGGGTTGTATCATATGAATTTCTGAACCATTTGTTTGGATCGAGATCGATGGATGCATCGATTTTGTTATCAGTTGGAGAGAAAAGGGTGACTGAAGTGTGGTTATATTCTATTGTTCTCAATGTGACCCTATGGTGAGGTTGGTTTTGTGGATGAGCCTCTTGTGTGAATGGTTTTGTTTTTGCGTGATGTTTTGAGAATGACTTGGGGACGAAGAGGCTGGCTGATCAATAGGCATGGTTTGGTTAATTTAGCGGGCATCAGGGTTTGATCTATTGATGGTGACCTATGGGGAATAATTCTTAATTTTTTCCGTAGTAAAGTTATATAGTGGAGGACCTAATGAGGTCCAGATGTCAGTATACATTGGTCAGGCACGATTTCAATCGACATGAGCATCTATTTATCTATACCGAACCAATGTGGGAAGAATGGAAATGCTAGATAAATTAGGATCAATTAGAGTGGTATGTCATTGTTTTAGTTGATGCTCATGAGGGAAATTCCAGAAGAGCTAAAGTGTCATGGAGCTAGTAGAGTCAGATGAATGTTTGTTCACAACATCTTGGAGGATTTTCATGGAGGAGTGAAATTTCTTGGTCAGAAACCATGCCTATGTGGTGATTGTTATGTGCTATTTCATGTAATGATATGTTAATAGTATTGAAGTATGAGATCTAGGATGTCCATAGGTCCCTAAAGAGAGAGGATACATTAGTAATGGATAATCAGGATGTGGTGTTCTTCAACAACTTCTTAGCATACATCATCTAGAGACAATCATGCTCAACATCATGAAATCATCCCATGTATATTAAGAACCTATGGCTTTACAGCTAGGGATTTGATGTTTTTTTGGAAGGAATACATCCTAGAATTCAACCTCATGTGAGTGGTATATATGATTCGGTATGATGGGAAGAACACTATAAATTGTTTCAAGAGAGTTCTTCAGGATGGACCGAATGATGAAAAATGTAGTGGGTGCCATTCACAGTGGCCGGGAATAAGCCATAGGTGATTTTCATTATCTAGTTCTAAAATAATCCAGACAAGAAATTCTATTTTTGGTGGTTTGACCTATGATCAAGTGGAATATGTGGTGGTTGGAATCCTTCTCGGAGATGTGGTAATGACACCCCTAAGTTGGGGAGATATATATCAATCTTGGATATGGAGAGTAGAATATTGAATTTGTGAAGTGACACTCACTTGTCCATTAGTAACCCGAGAGGTTCACATTAGGTATCTCAGGGAGGAATGATGGGCCATGGTTATTATGGATGATTGAGCCAAGAAGGGGAATTGGGCTCTGGGTATTTCCAAATTAATTCGTGATGCTGGTGTGAAGTCATTGATGGGGGTGGCAAGATGTGGCAATAGTCATGGTTAACACATTGGTGCTCAATACTCCAATGAATATTAGTATTAATCCTGGTAAAGTGTCTTCTATGCTCTGGGGCCATCTAGTTGGGTGTGTTATAATATGTTATGGTGAATGAGAATGGGAGTGGTGAGAGTGATCAACCTTCGATTTTTGTCAAAACGATAAGTGCCATGTGGAACCGAGGTCGTACTTGAGAGAGGTTAGGTTGATGTTAGTCTCTGAATGAATGTTTTAGGAATGTCTTCATGATAGTTTTAATACTGAGACTAGATGGAAATGTATGGAAATTTCCCTATGAATTCATTGACATGGTGAGTTTTTAAACATCATGTGATGAGAAATATTAGTTGAGATTATGTTGGAGTGAACCATAAGGGACAAGTGGTTTGATGATGACATTATCGATGTTTCATGCTAGAGGAACTCAATTGATCACCATTCGGGTGGGTGACCCTAATGGTGATTATTGGCATGAATTCAAATGGTTTAGAACCCTAAATATTTTTATTGTGTTTGGATGTTTTGTTATGGGATGGGATTAATGAAAAAGGAGTTGTGGATTGACATAAGTTGGGTAATGGGATTGGAAGAACCATGTGTTTTCCTTTGGGTGATATCAGGTTTTGGACACCTATAGAGTTTTAAAAATAGAGTAAAATAGTGTGAAGTGATATGGGTCATTATTTTTCAATAGAATTAGACCCTTGGGGTGCCACATGCTTCCCCAATGAGGATGTGAAGCTTTTGTGTGAATTGAATGAGTAATTGTGCCACATTCTTTGCTATGAAGATATAGTGGATGATGTTTGGTTGAATTTGATTCATCCTTTAAGGAGAATATAGTTTAGGTTGTGGGTTGTGGTGATGGAGTCTTATGTGAATGATCATGCCATTAGTTCAAATTTTGTGGAAATAATTTCATGTTCAAAAAGAAACATGAAAAATGATAAATGGATAGGTGGTCCTAGATTCTTATTTTATTAGTTGTGGAATCGAAGTGATTATTGGGGGCATGACTCAAGGAAGAGGGATTATAAGGTGGGGAGGTTGTAGGATCATATATTTTTAATCACGTTTTATTTTCTTTATAATTCAGTTTATTACCTTTCTATTAGTCAAATAAGTGTTTCCCATGGTTCATGAGAAGGATCAGGGCTGTTTCAAGGGTTCTAGGAATTAAAGTAGACGAAAAAGGAGTGTTCTAGGGATATTTCAAGGTTAGTGCATAGTTAGGGAAAACCATGAAAAACATCCCATGTAACTACGTAGACTGGGATAGAGGCTTCGGTGTGATTACCACACTGTTAAGCTAACTGTGTAGAATTTTTATAAACCCATTTGAAGGGTTCATTTTGGGTGTGGGGCTCACCCATGGTTTGCACACAGTTTGGACAACTATATGGGTATACCATGAAACCCTGTAAAGTTGAAAAAATGACCAAAATGAAATCATATGATTTTTAACACCAACTCAGTATTTTCCTCCTCTATTCCTACTTGAAATCCTAGGGATGAACTTGGATGAAAAATATTTCATGATGTGATTCTCTATTAATTGTAGGAATTTTGGAGGATAATTGGTTGCATATCTATGCACTGTGTTGTACTAATAACCTCCTTTGTTCCATATCTCGATTAGGTTTTTCATCTTTCTTCCATCTCCTTCTGAAGCTCTAAAAACCTTTTTCATAGTGAGATCTAGGTAGATGATTCAATGGTTTTTGGAATCAGGATCCAAGGCTTCAATTAAGGGAGTGTTCAACAATGAATTCAAGGTTGGTGGTCTACAAGTTATATCTCCTAGTTTGGTTTATGATTTATGCATGCTTTGGTATATTTCATAGTATCCCCTTGTTATTATTTTGATCCTTTGATTATATTGGTTGATTTGGGTGTCTAAATGATGATTTGGACCCCTCACATTCCTCATTAGATGCATTGATGAAAAATATAGTGTTTTAGGACCACCCATGGGGTGCACTGACATTTCTGAACCAAGGAATTGGAAATGTCATGGTTGGAGTTGATGCATAAAAACATGAAGCCCTTGTTAAAGATGATAATTTGTATAATTACATAGACTATGGAATTTTTATAGTTACTCATATGTTGTTGAGGGATTAAGGGGTTGTATAAAATGGCAAAGTAATGAGTTTATTGAGTTCAATGAGATTGTGTCAAAGGGGTTATTAATTATGTAGAGTTTTCCTCAAAACATTAGTATATATTAAATGATGTTAATTATAAATTGTTAATGACATGTGAATTGAAGGAAATTTAAATGGGTTGTATATGGGAATTGATGAATATATTGAACTTTTTAGTACAGTAGAATTATGGGGTATGCCAAATGGGTTGAATGTAATAATGTGGATTTTTTTTGTGATATAAGACTTTTACATGAAATGAATAAGAGGGAAAATGGTTGATAGTTGATAAATGCGTTAAATGGGATAATGAATGGTAATTGACGGATATTGGATAACATGTCGGAGTTATTGAGTATAATAATGGGTTAAGCATTGGGGAAGGAGAATTGGCTAAATGTCTATGAGTAGTAAGTGTAAATGTGTTAATGGGTCATGGAACAATATTATATTACAATTTTTATTGTTATAGATTATGATTTTTGTATGTAATAGTTGCATTTTGTTGAGATATGTGTTTTGTGAGGTTAATAAACAGATAAGAATGTGCACATGGCTTGGTAAGAGGATAATGGACTAATTATCCTCCCACAGATAAGGTTTGATTTTTTCTATTACATACCCCAGAATGAACAAGTTATGGATATGGAAAGATCCTCTCTGCCCCAATTGTTGTCTTAAATAATAAAACATAGACTGAGGCTCGATTGTAAGCATGGTGATCACATGATATGATCATCCCTAGTTAGATAGGGACATAACTATTTCTCTTATCCGAAATGATATATTCCATGAACCTTGCGTGAATGATGTGATTTCCAAACATATGAACTTCATGGTTGATGATTAACTAGTAATAAAACAATCATAATAAATTCCCACCTTTGTTAGTAATCTTTAAATAGAGACTGGTGACTAGTGGCCCCAAATCATCTTTCTCTTACTTTCCATTAATTTATAAAAGCATGAAATATCAGTCAGACTATTTATTTTGTAGACACTGATGGTGGTTGATTATTGATTTGTTCTCACACCCTACTCAGGAATCTATTTATATCCTGAGAAGATTTCATAATTGTAGGTCAGGACAGGGGTACAATCCTTCTTCTAGGTATTTGAGTTGGATGTGGGACATTTATGGATGTGGTTCTAGACTTGGAATCCATTTTTTTTAGTAATTATTCTTTTTAAATTTTCGTAGCGGTTTTTTGATCACACAGAATTTTATGATGACATTAGATTTTTATGGATTTTTGGGGATTGTAGCAAGTTTTAGATATGTTTAACTATACATGTCATTGGTTATTTCCTATTATTTATTCTATTTATATTGTGTTCTACCATTTATTACTCTAGTAAATAGGTTATATTCTCAACACATAATGTATTAGATCCTAACAACTAGTTATCAACCTTTGTTGAATAGGGAAAGGTGCTTTATTTCATGTGATGACCCAGTTTTAGGCACCAATTTTGAGGCACCTGGGTCGGGGATGATACTGATTTCATTTATTGAGGTTAGATGTTTTGATTTGTTACTAACCTAAATCTCAACCTATTATTTTTTTG
This sequence comes from Viscum album, assembly GCA_963277665.1. NCBI lineage: Eukaryota > Viridiplantae > Streptophyta > Magnoliopsida > Santalales > Viscaceae > Viscum > Viscum album. The sequence continues at coordinate 492,119,202 of OY728120.1, forward strand.
ATCAGTAAGTAAATGGTAGTACAATTCATGATAATATTAAATACTACACAGTTTCTGATCACACTTTCCATCATATGACCCATCAGACAGTATTTTATTTAGAATGACCGAATGTTCTAGTAATGAAGAGAATGAAAAATCTTTGATGTTGTTTTCAATTAGACCGATAAATAATTGGATGTAGATCATTATACTGGGCAAATAATACAATGATTATCGAATAGAATATTTTTTCTGGATTTTATAGTGAATAGTTGTTAATGTAGATCCACTAGATCAGTTTTTGACCATGATCTATCGGATGTTTTGTTGAAAGCAATCGCTTAGATTAGTTATTGTAACCAATAATTTTGAAAATTTTATAACACCAATCCATTAGATATATTTGTTTTCTGAATACTGAAGATATCCAAATCATGAAATTCTATCGTTTAAGAAATCATACCCAAAAACCTAAGCAAATACAAAGGGGAAGATAATTTTTGTAATCAAGCTGTATTATCTTGAAGTATAAGACTATATGTCAAGAGCTTTGAAGAAATTTTTTTGAAAGAACATATGAAGAAAGAAAAAAATAACAATTTTTGAAGATATTACTTAAGTGGAAATAGTAAATTGATTTCATTAGAAACTAAAATAGTGTTTTTAAAACTTTTCAATTGTCTTATATCATTAGAGTGAGAAATTATATTTTCTATAATTTCAATGGAAAAGTGGAAATTGTTTTCTATATTTCAATAGGTTCAAGAGGACTAGAATGATTTGAATTTCACATCAATGTGATGTTCATGACTTTATATTTTCTTATATGTAATTTTTAATGTGTGGGAAGATGGTTCAGAGGAATTTTATTTCTACTGGGTTCAGAGGACAAGATATTTAATGAGTATTCAAGATCACCGTTTCGGAACATAAATTTTTATATTAATTTTTTTTTCATATATTACTATTTCATTAAAAATATGAGACAAGTTATGAAGATTTAAGGGTATTCATGAAGTCACTAGAAAATTTGAGAATATTTGAAGTGTCCAAAATTAAGAGCAAATGAACATAAAATTTAGTTTTCTAGAATTTGAGTGAGTAGGAAAAGAATTGGGTTTCCATAGACATTTTTAACAAGAGGACCTATTAATTCATGTATATAGTACATTTTACTTAGTTACTTTTCAAAGTGAAACCAAAATATGAAGAACTAAATATTTTTTTGTCAAAAGTTATTTTGAAAACCAAAGGGTTATCATGTTAAAGAAGTGTTTCTAAAAAGTTGATTCTGATCAAGAAGATATGATTGAGGCATGTTCAGATTACCCAACATTAAAAAATTTAAGGAGGAAATCATTTTAATTTCTGAGTAGTTGTTTGAAACAACACAGACTAAGAATATGTCCATCGATCAGTGTCTATCAGATGCAGTCCATAGGATTCAAATAGATATGAGAGAGGCTTAACAAACATATCTATCATGAAATACCATTTTGGTGAAGAATGTTATGAAGTTAATTTTCTTTTCTATCTTAACTGTTTTTCTAATAAATATTTAAAACTAATGGGATTCTCAATAATAATTCCTCTCTGGAATTATATATTGTCTTAGTAGAGTTTACAAAAGTTATATTCAATTCGTCATAATATTGAATTTACAAAGACCCACAAGAGTTTTTATGGAAAGGATATAGGTTCCCAAATTGAGGTTAAAACTTTTAAATATAATTTTCTTTGTTTAATTATATATTTTTTTACTCACACATGTTTTCTAAAATATTATAATGAGGCGGCTCTAAAAATTTTCTTGGTTAAAATTTAATAAAGTTGAAATTAGTAAAAAGGTGACAACTGGTTCAATACCCCCTTCTAATTTGATCTAAAATCCTTTGAAACATAAATTAGTATCAGAGATATTTTCCCTTATTGTATCATTATATTGGATAATATCAAATATTTTAATAGTACATTAATTCCTACAATTTTTGGGAAAACATTTTAATGGAAGGAAAGATAAGATGATTCTATATATTCTATATCTTTGACAGGATGCAATGGATGATTCTATAATTGGTTTTCCACCCATTTAGAAAAAAGATCATATTAATTTTTATTAAAATTAATGTATTCCGGTTGAATGAGAGATTTTTTTTTTCTTATATCTCTATTAGAAATTATTTATATAATGTTGACGAGTATAAAAATAGAAAAGAATATATTGGAGATGTTAGAATGTATTTTCTAAGGGAATACTAATGTGAAGGATAAAAATTATGAAAATTTTCAAATAAATATTAAAGACATAAGAATTATATACCACGAAATTGTTGATGATTACTTCACAATATTAAATGATGATGTTTTCAACATCAATGGTTTTTTATATGCCCTGGAGTATTCCACAATTGTGAATATTATCATGAGAATCTTTGCATACATGTTTTATTCTAAAATATTTCATTTAGAATATAGAGATGATTAATATCTTGTTGAAATAAATAAATTACATAGATATTATGAAACGATAAATTAAATAGTGCTCAAATAGAATATTTTAAATGAAATAACTTTTGTAGCTTTGAGAAAGGTGAAAATTCAAGATGTTTATTTTGTTGAATCCTGTGATTCCAAAGATAAAAAAGAAGATGATTTCAATGAAAACAATGTTTCTTATCTCTAATAATTTTAAAATAAGAAGAGGAATATATAGAGGAAGGATACCTCTCAAATTTTCAAATGTGTTGTAGTTAGTCACTTTTTAATGAATGTCCTTAAGAATAATGTTAGAGAATATCAAGATGTTTATAAGGAAAAAACACAATGGATTAAGTGGAATAAATGTTCTAAATAATAATATTCATAAATAATATAAGAAAAAGATAACTAAAAAATATGTACATTGAGTAAGAAACATGAATCAAACACAATTTCCATCAATTATTTAGAATATGAATGTTCATAAATGTTCATTACATTAATTTGAAACATTATGAAAACAAAATATTCCTCATATACTGAATAGGAAAAAAAGGATGAGAATCTTATAGTGAGTACCATCTCAAATGAGAACATGTTTCAAGTCATGAGAAATATAGAACTCTCATGAAATAAATAAAAAAGATGAAGAATGATAGTGTAAATTTTATTTATGGTGGAAATTATGTTATAATAAGTAATAATAATTCCTTTAGGAGATCTTATCTTTAAAATATATAATTACCCAAGATTGAATAATGATTAATGATATCTATAAAAAGTTAGAATATATTTAATATAATGTTTATAATTCTAAAAAAACATCTTGAGAAAAAAATTACTTTTAGAAAGATGAATGAAAACATTATCAAGCTGACAGATGTAAAAGATAAGACTTCTATAGATTCAAAAAAAAACCTTGCTCCAAAAATCTGGTGAACTCTAAACCTTCTAAATTAAAAAATTCCATAATATTTGATAATAATTCAATTTTTATGAAAAGTATTAGGAATGTTTGGTTTGATAAGGGATGTGACAAATTTGTCACATTCCCAAATGTGGAAAAATTAATTCCATAATATGGTTTCCACAATATCAAAATATGTTAGAGTAGAATTAAGTTGTCGACTTCAAAGAAATTTCAATGGATAAAGATCCAACTTCAATAGAAATCCTTAATATTATTTATTTTGTTCCTGTTGTGAAATTTACTTCCACATAGCTAGAAAATGTTGTAATACCATAATTTTTTTTGGAAATTGGTTTGAATAGAGTGGATGAAATGATGGAAGTAAAAAGTGTAACGTCCATAATTGACTATATAAAATAAAGTAAAATATCACGATGATATAAAAAATTAAATAAAAAGTTTTGTTCATTGGATGAAATATGTTGAAGAAATGTACAATAGAGAAATGTTTCTATAAAACATATGATATTACTTTTTGAAAAAGATTCATATTATAAAAAAGAAAAGGATGTTGGGAAGAAGATGTTGGAGGAAAGGTATTTGGTTTCTGAGGCAAAATTGAATAATCTCAAAATAATCCAACCATTAATACATGATATTGGGTTTTCATCACATATCAAAGGTGATTTGAAAATATAAATGAGGCTGAAAATCATGATGGTCAAGCAGTTACCATGAGTAATTATAGTTCATTAAAAATAAAATCAATATTGATAACATAGATAAAACCTCACAAACTAAATTCAGAGGATGTTCTATTAGTTATTGGGATCAACATAAAATATTATGTCTAAGTCGAAATTTTAATGATGAAAATGATGTAATATTTATAAACATTATTTCTTAATAAAAAAATGTGGAAGGTGGAATATTAGTTATGAGGGGATAATGAAATGGTGAAAATATAATTTAAATTGGAGAATAGCACAACTCCTATTACATGATTGGTAATGATGAAAACAAGTTTCCACACTTCATACATGGGAAACATGGATAAAAAATAAAGGAAAAAAATTCTATTAATGATGTAGTATTAAAATTCCCCACAATTAGAATAAAAGAAGATGATGTTTTTACAACATTTCGTAAATGAAATATATTTTTTAAAAGTCATAATAATGTTGATATTATGTCTACCAGACCTCTTGAACTTATTAATTCTGATATTAATGGGGAAATGTGACAATAAAAAATAATAATATATTTTAACATTATTAATTTCAATGATAATTACACTTGGATGACAAATAGCATATTTAAAAAACATAAATAAAATTCTATTGTAATATTCCATGTCTTTAGAGGGGAATTTGAGAGAGAAATTGGTGTTTATATGATGAATTTATGAACTTACAAAGGATTATAACAGTCATACAATATCATTGAATTATATTTGATGAAAATTGCGATAAAAATTAATATAGTAATCTATGTACACCTCAACAAAATACACATACAAAAAAGTGAAAAAAATAAAAATTTGGTCGAAATGGGAGGAATCATGCTAATAGAACACATCCTTTCAATGTTACAGTGGTGAGAATATATTGGTACATTTATACATGTACAAAAAATAATTCTTTTCAGGATGTAATCTAACATGAATTCAATGTAATTGCTGTAAAACACAAAACCTTAATTTTATTTACATCTATGCTTTTGTACGTTCATGTTTACTATAAGTCAATAATCTAAATGTGGAAATTTATTATGAGAAAGAAGTTGAATGATCTTTCAATGGATATTAAACATACATAAAAACATTAAAATGTTTTAAAAAAAATTTAAAAATGATTTTAAAATCATATTATATGAAATTTATTGAAAATTCAATGTCTAAAACAGTGAATGATGAAAATGTTTAATAAGACAAAATAATCAATTTCTGTGAAATTGAAAGTGAGTCAAAAAAGGCTTATCATGATTCATAAAAATTATGTGATTAGGAAAATGGTGATAGATTATAAATATTTAAATTTCATTATCTACAATAGAATTTTAGAGTAAAAATATTCTTTTAAAAAATGATCTGGTTTAAATAAGAAGAAGGTTGATATTTGAAAACCATACATCACCCATTTCACAAATTGAATTTGAATTAGTTTCAGAAGTAGTGTCACATTTTTAATGGGTTGATGGGATGAATGAGGAGTTATATAAAACTTTTAAAAATAATACTTGGTAACTAATTCCATTCTATGTAATAAAAATTTTCTTACAAAAAAAAATGGTGTATAGAAACATTTTGAATGAACATGAAGATGTTCCAAGAAATAATGGAAGACATTTTTGTAATGGTTATGCACAAGTGGATGGTGTGTATTTCGATGAAACATTCAACCTTGTTGAATGATTAAAAACCATTAGAATGATTTTAGCAGTAACTACACATTGAAATTAAAATTTTTATCAGAGAGATAAGTAATTATCGTTCATTAATGGTTAAATTGAAGAATATGATTAAATTTGACAAACATGTGCGTTTTTACTTGATTATAATGGACGGAATGTTTTTATATTAAATAACATCCATGTATAGATTAATAAATGATCCTTGTTCCTCATTTTCTAACAATATTGTTTTTTGGAGAATATTTTTTCCAATGGAAATGTAGACATGATATTTAGTGTGATAAAAGTTAACTACAACACCCAAATTCAAATTTTGTATTGTAATGATTTATTTTTTGAAAGAGATACAGGAAAATTCAATTAATAATTTTATGATGATATGTATAAGAACGTTGTGATGGAAATGTTGGGAGAATTAACATTGTTCCTTAGTTTACTATTTTAAAAAAAGGAAAAATTCATTTTCCTATATCACGAAAAGTATTCAAGGTAATTGTTAAAAAAGATTCTTAATATTGAATACAAAGAACATTATAATCCCATTTCAATTGGGATAAAGATGAGTAATGATGAATATGGAATGTGTGTCAGTCTGAAAGAATTAAAAAAATTGAGAGGATTGTTTCTTTATCTAACATATGGAAGACCAAATTTTGTTTAATATATATCATTGAATGCTAGAAAACAGAGTGATCTGAAATAATCTCATTTGATTGAAGAAATTAAAAATATGAGAATTATTAATGGAACATCATCATATGAGAGTTTACACCAAAGAAGTTATGAAATAACGATTCATGGTTATACTGATGATGATTCAAATGGATATTGTTATGAAATAAAATCAACATCAGGAGGAACATTTTTTGTGGGAATTCTTTGTATGTTCACATGGAATGAAATAGAGATCATTATCTTTGAGCATTTTAGAATCTGAATATATTGCAGATTTACAGTCCTATAATAATTCTTGGTGGATAAAAGATCAGTTGGAATATCAGAAATTTGATGTCGTCAAACTATTGAAGATACATTCTGATATTCAGAGTTCAATTGTCCATTATAAAAACATTATAAAAAATTCAATATCAAAAGAAATTATTTTTAGTTTTCAATTCGTAAAATATAAATTTGATGGTGGATATGTTTTTTTGTAATATATTTCAATGAAATAAAAAAGTTTTTATTTTTAAAAAATAAATTTCTAAAAAATTATTTATAGAATTTAGGCTTCAACTACATGTTCAACCTTTATAAAATACATCCCAAACAACTTGATAATTTCCACAATGATGTTTTGGATTTTTCTGAAAAAGGGGAATAATTTTATTAACATTTTTTTATAGTGGAGAAATAATTAACTTTTTTTAAAAAATATGAATTCATTGTTACTATAAAATGATGGAGAATAATAATTTTAGACGAAAAGATAAATTTTAATGGGAGTTGATCATAATATGGACACAAATTTTCTTGTCGTCGAGGGATATAATTCCTTAAAAATATCACTTTTTCTCATAGTGTGGTGACTGGAAACTCTATTTTTAGAAAGGATGTGTTTTGGGAAATAATCAAAAATGAGTTATGAAAAAATTTTATTGTACAATAAATTATATTCTAAAAATTTTATTAATGATATATTTCAACAAATATATTTTGGGAGATTGGAGAACTATTGTGATTTTTTTGTTTAACAGTGTTTTTTTCTGAAATAATATTCTTGTAAAATTGGTGAAAGCTTTAATTTGGGTTGTTTAATACTATTTGGTAAAAATTTACTAATAATATTCATAAAAAAAGTGTTTTTAAAAGATCATGATCAAACAATCTTCTAATAGATCAATTGAACACAGTCCATCAGATGAAAATTTGTTGAAAAGTTATATGTTTTTAAAATTATGATATTTAGAAAAATTTTTAGGATAGAAGAGTTTGGAATTCATTGATCATTAAAAACTAGTTATATGATTTTTTTCTATTCTTTCAAATTAAAATACCCCATGATTATTTCATAATATGAGTTCTTGTTTTTAGAATAAAAATAATTTTTATTTTTCAAATAAAAGTCTTCAAATTGTAGATCATCAGAGATAGAATTTTATAGAATATTTCATTTACTTAAGTTATTTGTTTTGAAAATATTCTAATCAGACTATCCATCCATCACATTTTGTGATTAGTATGTCACTGTTTATATATGTAGTCAGAATAAAATGAATGGATATACAATTTATGATCAGACTGTCCATCAGATTTGGAACCGGTCCTTATTTTAGTATGAATGATATAATGTCTTGGTAATGAAGATCATGATATATTGAAGATGTTTTTAGTCAAATAGATAATGAATCTCATACTGATAATCCAAATACTTTAATTGTATTATTATTATGATATGGATGAGAGTTGATGTTTGTTAATGTTAGTAGTCGTTGATGAAGATACATCAGATGAGTTGTTCTCACAAATCCATCAGAGGAGTTGTTGACATCGATCCAAAAGAATTATTGTTGAAACAGATCAATAAAATATGTTGTTGACACCAATAAATCAAATAGTTATTTTATATGAATTTTATAGATTACCGTATGATGAAATGTACTGGTACATGAAATAATATCTTAATACCGGAGAAAAGGAAAATGTAAAGTTCCTGTATTTAATAAGAATCAATTGTCCAGATAGAATGGATCTGACAATTAGTGATCAGAACCATATGAGTTAATAGAGGCTCTATAAAAATAATATATCTGAAATGTTCAAGCTAATACTTATGTGGTTATAGTAAAATGATGATGTCAATATTTCAAATGCCATTTTTTAGTTTTTTCACATAGACCATATCATCGGTGAAAGAATTATTTTTTGGAATGGGTCAATAGACCCAATGTTATTTATTTAAATTGGGATAAGAGAACTGGTATGATGAAATGGGATGAGCACTAATATTCTCAAAAAATTAAATTTATAGATAGATAATTAAAAAATTGTAAGAAGACATTTGAGAAAATATTTATTTAAATTGGATCAAGAGGAATATACATATGAATATTTTTTTAGATAACTACATCCATAATGATATTTCTTCATTTATAATGGGTTTTTATCTTGTTTAACGACTTGAAATTATAGATTAATTTCAATGATTAAAGAGGAATCAAGAAGTCACCAGAAAATTTAATTATATTTGATGTAGTCAAAATTAATATCAAATGATTGGGAAGTTTGTTGTTTTGGAATTTTAGTGAGAGGGAAAATAAATTGGTTACAACTATTTTCTCAACTATAGAAACTATTAATAGAGTTAATGTGTAAAAAATTCTAATTTATTATTCATAGTGAGAAAAAAAAGCTGATGTTCCCAATTTTTTTTTTCTATATGTGAGTATTCAAAAAAAAAATCTTTCATATTGATGAATATTTTATAAATAGAGGGTAATGATTAATATATGAAACTAGGGAATATTCATATTATTAAAATAAGAAAATTAGAAATAGTATTTCAATCTATGTTTGGAATAGTTGTTTGGAATTGAGTATATTGATAAAATGGCCATCCTTCTGAATCAATTGGATTGAGTTCATCATATGCTGCTAGATTAGGACATATCAAATTAGATTTTTATTTACAAATGGATAATTGTGGAGAAGAATTTTTTTAAGTTAATTTTATATTTTGGATCAAAATATTTTTATTGGAAAAAATTTGTAAACATAAAAGAGATAATATGATTATTTCTACCGTGAGATAGAAAGAGTTTAATGAGATTTGAGAGAAATTGTAATAATTTATTCATAACAGTGAATTTCAATAGACACATTGTGTTGGATAGGAAAAGAATATAGTTTCTCATACTAAGGTGAACCTTTAAAATCATGTATACATTGTTTAAATTTATGTTTCTTCTTGTATTTTATTTTTATAAATGTTAATAAGGAAGAAACTATAAGAAGTTATATGGGTTAACTTTACTAAAGTTGATATTTTTATTAGAAAAAAAATAATTCACCTCCCTCCCAGTAGTTTTGTTATGTCAATAAGGTTTTCCTTATGACTTTTCTATTCCTTCTTGTTTTGAAAATCACAAACACCTTATACTTAAGAAAATCAATATTTTACTTCTATAAGGAAAATTTCCTTCCATAAGTAAATTTACCCTAACCTGGATTTTCTTAAACATATCTATATTTTTAATAAGTGTAAAAATCGATTCATATGAAAACCTCAGAATCATATAATGATTAGATATGAAGCATTCTGATTTAGGATCTGAATTCTGGATATTAACTGTAATAGTGTTCCACTCCAAATTCTAGATATGAACTGTAATGAAGTTCCACTCTGAATTCTAGATATGAACTGTAATCAAGTTTCACTCTGAATTCTAAATATGAACTGTAATGAAGTTCCACTCCGAATTCTAGATATAAACTATAATGAAGTTCCACTCTGAATTCTGGATATAAACTGCAATGAAGTTCCACACCGAATTCTAGACTTTGAACTTTTATAAGATTGAATCCTAACTTTTACTAGTTCGACTCCAAACTTTTATGAGTTTGACTCCTAACTTCTACAAGCTCGACTCCAAACTACGTATGTTCAGATTCTGAACTCTCGTGAAACCAGACTCCGAATTTCCTTAGGAATTCAGTCTCTGGATTTCTACAGATTTCAGGTTCCGAATTCCAATAAAACAGAATCCGAATATCCTTATATTATAGACTCCAAATTCCATCTTTGGTTAGACTCCGAACATTTATTTTCTTATATTTCCAAATTTAGTTTTTCTTATGCTTACACATGTATTATTACAAAATGATGTCGTCCATTCTGTTTCTAACTAACCGTTGGTTGAGTGACACGTGTGCAGTTCCCTCCGAAATCTAAGGAAACTATAACCGTTGGAGGAGGGAGTCGACCGTTTCAACCGAGCCTATAAATAAGAGCTCATCTGAAAGTGCTCAGGACTGAAGTTGATCAATCTAGAGACCACATGATGTTAAGGTGATTTCTAGAGAGGGAAGCTTGTCATGCCTTGTGTGTACTGAACTGATCATTCATATTGTGTCGTGCGACTCCGAATGTTGGTGATTACATTTGAGGGCTTTCGGGGATAGGAAGACAGAGGTGCCAACTACCTTGAAGTTGAGGGCTTCCTTGCTGAGGAAGACATAGGTTCCAACTACCTTGAAGCTGAGGACGTGCGGGGATAGCAAGATAGAGACTCTGATCTTCACATCGAGGGATTACCTGGGTGGGGGTAAGACATACTTGCTTGAATGTTTAAATCAAGGGACCTTTATCCAATGTTGTTGGATACCCTTCTCTTTGGGTTAAAAGATTAATATTTTTCTACTTTTATTTTTACTGTTTTTTTTTCTTCTACAATTTTGTATTGTAAGGAAAGTATAACCTTCTTATATTTACTTACACTTGTACTCTGATCAATTTAGATTCTATATTCTTTATGGTAGAATCTCATATTGTAAAATTTGGTTAAGTTTCAATTTCCGGATCCATATTTCCAGAGCCAGTTTTTAGAATCAATTTAGAGATTCAAGAAAGTGCATATAACTAAAAGTTTGTAACTTGATACATTGTCCAAATATTTCATTGGTGATTCGAGGTGTTGTGAATTTTCATAGTTTAAATTTGTTAAACATAGATATTTCCTTGTCTAAGGAAAATTTCAAAGTGTACAATTCAGCCCCCCTCTTGCAAAGTGAGCATCTACATCGTTATTTCGATCCTAAAATTGGTATCAGAGGGAGGTTTCTAAAATACATATACTCACATATAAGTTTTTCTTTCTCAGTTTTTCATTGTTCTTTATTTTTTTTGCTTAGGAATACTTTTCTTGAATATGAACTTTTTTTATTAACATGTTTTTTTTGTAGAATGATTTACTTATGGATGACGAGAATGCATGTTGGTTCTATCGACATCATGAACCCTACATGACCACCAATTTTGGATGGTATAGATTATGAGTATTGGAGAGATCGAATGAAGACTTTCGTTATCAATACTGGGGTAGATAACTTTGTTATGCTTAATGGAGGTTATAAAATTCTTGATAAGGAAGGAAGTGCTTTCACAAACCAAGAAGAGCAAGATTATCAATTAAACTATAAGGTACACAATAATCTACTATGTTCAATGACTAGGAACATATATATCCAAATTTATTCTTGTGAAAAAGCTAATTGTATATGGAAGAAACATGACGTTACTCATTTTGGTACATCCAATGTAATGGAGACAAGAAGATCTATGCTTAGAGATGAGTATCATGGTTTCAATTTTCCTTATGGAGAACATATTTGTAAGGTGAATCAAAGGTTTATGAATATCATAAATATCTTACAATCAATGGGAGAGAAAGGCCTGGATGATGAAGCTCTTGTTGACAAGATCATTGATATTATGCCTAATGAGTGGGAATCTAAGAGAAAATCAATTGATGAGAATAGGAAGGTCACACAAATTTCCTTAGATGAACTGTTTGGAACTCTTCTCCAACATAAAACAAGAATGAAGAGGGATGCTGACAACATAAAAAAAGAAGAATTAGAATGGTACTGTGGCTTTTACTACTACATCAAATTACATGAAAGAAAATACTCCTGAGAGAGTAACCAGAACCAAGACTAAGAAGGTTACTATCCAATCCAAATCTAGTGAAAGTGAAGTCTCAGAAAATGATTTAGAAAATCTTGCTTGTAGGATGAAAAAGATAGATGGTCAAAGAAATTTCCAATCCAGGTATAAAAATAAGGAAATGAAAGATAAGAAAGATTCAGAGGTCACATGCTATGAATGAAAAAGAAGTGGACACATACGACATGATTTCCCTATGCTTAAAATGAATGAAAGAAAAGGGAGGCATTCTGAAAGGAATATAAAGAAGTTTTACAAAGCTAAAGATAAGAAAATTCTAAAAACTAATACTACATGGAGTGCTAGCTATGGAGACTCTTCAGAAAGCGAATCTTCAGAATACGATTCATCAGCTCAGAAGAATATGGGATTCTTTTCTAATACTCCTTTTCCACATACATGTCTTATGGCCAAGGTATACGATGCCGAGGCTTTAACAAATTTATCTCTTGATAAGAATTAATATTCCAAAAAAAATCACTTCTAATGAAGATAATTTATCCTAAAAAAATGAATAACCTTCATATAATGATGTATGTAGATTTTCCAAGTTAATTGAAGCAAAAAATTGAAAAATTTCTATGAAATTAGACATGGAAAATACTAGGGAAGAAAATATTACAAAAGAGGTTTCAGATCTATCTTCAAATGTTAATGATAAAGAAGAGCTTAAAGAATAAGATTCCAAAGACCATGAGAAAGAAAATTCTGATAAGGATGAACATTCTAAAGATCTTAAGTTTTCTATTTCAAAAATAAATTTTTTTTAGGAAAAATCTAACTCTAAGGAAATGATTCCTGAGGATAGGAATTTAGTCATTAGACTAAAATCCAAAATTTTTTCTCTTAAGAATCTCCTTGAAAATTTTACTTCTGGGAAGGAAAATTTTGACAAAATGTATTCCAAAATCAAACCTAAAAGAAACACTACTGGAGTAGGTTATACTCACCAAAAACCGGTTTTCAAAAACAACTATTTTGTTCCATCTAATGCTCCTTTTTGCACTAAGTGTCAAAGTGGTGGGAATTGGAAGAAAAAATTGTTCATTAAATAGAGTTGAATCTCTTGGGTTTCATAAAGCTTATTTATCTAATCAAATGTGGATACACACAATTTTATTATCTGAAAATCTCGGATCCAAACAAGTTTGGATTCCGAAAGTATAATTCTTTTCTTATTTTCAGGAAAATAGGGAGAGTGACAACAATAACACTTAGTACATGGAAAGTGGATATTCCTGGCACAATACTAGTAACAAAAACTATTTCGAAAAGATTATCAAGACGAAAGGAGGAAAAGTAACTTTTGGGGGTAATGCTCAGGGAGAAATTGATGGTATAGATAATATTGTTTTTCTTAGTAAAACATTGATTTCAGTTGTTTTGTTAGTTAAGGGTCTTAAGAAAAACCTCATTATCATAAGTCAATTATGTGATGAATGATACCTTGTGAATTTTAGGAATGATAAGTGCTTAGTAGAAAATTCCAAGGAAGAGTTTATTCTCTCCTCCAACAGGCAAGAGAATGTTTACACATTGAACATAGAAGACCATAGGAGCTAAAACATACCTTGCCTCAGTGCAATAGAAGATCATTCTTGGTTATGGAATAAATGACTAGGTCACTGTAACCTTAGAATCTTATTCAAACTATCTATGAAAGGTTTAGTTAAGTATCTACCATAGCTTAGATTTGATTCATCTAAAGTTTGTAATCCGTGTCAATATGAAAAGAAACATAAATCTATTTTTATGTCAATCGGTGAAGTCTCAACAACTGATGCATTACAGTTGGTGCACATGGATCTTTTTGGTCCAACACAAACTGGAAGAATTGGAGGCAAATACTATGTATTTGTTCTAGTTGATGACTACACTAGATTTACATGGGACTATTTTCTAGCAAAGAAGTCTGAAGATTTTTCTTATTTCAAAAGTTTTAGAGCCAAAGTTAAAAAACGAGAAAAACCATCCACTGAAAACTATTCATAGTGATCATGGAGGATAATTCCAAAATTTTGATTTTGAAACTTTTTGTAGTAGAAAAGGTATTACTCAAAACTTTTCAGCACCAAGAACTCCTCAACAAAATGGTGTAGTTGAAAGAAGAAATAGAATTCTTCAAGAGATAACTAGAACCATGTTGAGTGAATATTCAATATCTATACATTTCTAGGATGAAGCTGTAAGTACTGCTTTTTATACTATAAATCAAGTTATAATAAGAACTTTTCTTAATAAAACTTCTTATGAGTTATGGAATGGTAGAAAACCACGACTTTCCTACTTCAAGGTTTTTGGTTGAAAGGTATTCATCCTGGATACTAAAGATAAATTATACAAATTCACACCAAAATATGATGAAGTAATTTTTGTAGGCTACTCCACAACTTCTAAGGCTTATAGAGTTTTCAACAAAAACACTTGTGCTATTAAATAAATAGTTCATATAAAATTTGATGAATCTGGTCCTTTTATTTTTAAACCATCCCAACCTACATCTTCAGATGTGTTTTCAAAAACTGATTATCAACCATTGTTAGAATATCCTTCCGATATGGAAAATTTTCACGAAGATACTTCTGAAACATTTTCCCCAGAAGACTTTCTACACTATGTTGATGAACATGTTTTACAAAACCCAAGTCAGGTGTTTCTAAAGAATCATACCAGTGATAGTATCATTGGTGATGTCAATCAACCTGTAAGGACTAGAATTTCATTAAGGAATGAAGTAGAACATATATCATTTCATCCCCAATTAGACCCAAAAAGCACTGATGAAGCATTAGGTGATGATGATTGGATTAAAGCCATGCATGAATAACTAAATGAATTCGAAATGAATAAAGTATAGACCTTGGTTGAAATTCCTAAGGAAACATCTGTTATTGGAGTAATGTGGGTCATCAGAAATATGTGTGATTAAAATGGAGTCATCAATAGAAATGAAGCTAGACTAGTCGCTAAAGGCTATAATCAACAAGAAGGAATAAACTATTAAGAAATCTATGCTCTAGTTGCTAGACATGAATCTATTCATATTTTACGTGCCTTTGTAGCATCCTTCAATTTTAAACATTTTCAAATGGATGTAAATTGTGCTTTTCTAAACGGTTATGTTCAAGAGGATGTTTTTGATGAACAACCTCTTGGATTTGAAGATACAAAACATCCTGATCATGTTTTTAGACTAACCAAAGCTTTGTATGGCCTTAAACAAGCCCCATGAGCCTGGTATGATAGAATTACATGATTTTTTCTTGAAAATAACTATGTTAATGGAAATGAAGATCCAAACCTTTTTATAAAGAAATATAAGAAAAATGTTTTGATTGTTCAAATTTATGTTGATGATATTATATTTGGTTCAACTCAGCAATCATAAACTGATTCCTTTGAATGTCAAATAAAATCTGAGTTTGAAATGAGTATGATGGGTGAGTTAACATTTTTTATGGTTTTAAAATTTTACAAAAACCAGAAGGAACCTATATATCTTATCATAAGTATATTAACGATCTTCTTAAAATGTATGGATTTAACAAAACTAAAATTATTAGTACTCCCATTGGTACCTCAAACACAATTGATCTTGATGATGCTGGGAAACTAGTAGATCAAACATGTTTTCGAGGTATGATAGGAAGTCTACTATACTTGACAGCTAGTCGTCCAGACATAATGTTTTCAGTATGCTTATGTGCAAGATATCAATCCAATCCTAAGGAATCTCACTTAAAGGCAGTGAAATGAATTTTTCGCTACTTAATGGGAACCATGGATCTAGGATTATTCTATAATTCTGGAAATTATTTTATCTTAATGAGTTTTTCTGATGCTGACATTGGTTGTTGTAGAATGGATAGAAAGAGTACATCCGGAACTTTTCATTTCATAGGAGAGTCATTAGTTTCTTGGTCTTGCAAGAATCAATACTCTGTATCACTCTCCACTGCTGAAGCTGAATATCTCACAGTTGGAAGTTGTTGTGCTCAAGTGTTGTGGATGCAACACACACTCACAGACTATGGATTGAGTTTTACTAAGACTCAAATTTCGTGTGATAACACAAGTGACAATGCCCTTAGTAAAAACCCTCCACATCACTCTTGTGCAAAGAACATAGATATTAGGCATCACTTTCTTAGGGATCACACACATAAAGGAGATATCATTCTTCAGTTTATCGCAACGCAAGACCAACTTGCTGAAATTTTCACAAAATATTTAACTTCCGATAGATTTTAATATATTAAATAGAAGTTAGGAATGATAACCATGATGTAATCATTCTTCATTAACTTCTTGTTGAACAATTATCCATACATTAATAAACTCCTTTTCATAGGAGGGTACATTTTCATGATTAGCATAATCAAAATTTTCATAGTCAGTCTTTCAAAATTTTGTTACTAAAATTTTCTTAAGGAGTCTTTCAAAATTTTCGGAACAGAAACTTTCATAATAAAAATTCCCAGAACTAAAATTTTCAGAAAGGATATTCTAGGAACTAAAATTTTTGTAACGATGTTTTCGTAATGAGAATTGTGGTACTGAAAATTCTCATAATGAGAATTTTCGTAATGAAGTTTTTGTAATGAGAATTTTCATACTTACAATTTTCATAATGAGAGTTTTCGTAATGAGAATTTTCATAATGAGAATATTCGTAATGATTTTTTCGTAATACGTTTTTCATAGTGTTTTTTTCGTAATGAGTTTTTCGTAACGAGTTTTTCGTAGCCAAAATTTTATTCAAGAAGAATATTACCTATTATAAATAATCTTCCAGGACAATCCTAATGGTATGATTTCCTTACTTATGTTTTTGTAATCATATTTCACTTACTGGTGTTTTTCTTATGTGTTTTAAATTTTTTAGATTCTAATTTTCTCAAATACAAATGTTTTTCCTAAAACCTCAAATAATCGGAGTCAAGTTTTCCTTACGGTTTGTTTTCAAACATCAGATCAGATCATAGGGGTTCTCAACAGTTAGATGGTTTATAGAAGCTCAAAGGTCAACTCCAATGCCAATATAAAGGGGACCCCGAGGCTTGTCCCACATCGGTTTTCCAAAGCATTCGCGTATCGAAGCCTAGCCTCTCTTCTTAAATACTGTTCCGATCTTTCTTAATCCTGTTCCGAATCCTCCAAAACTCTCCATTCTGAATGTTTGTTGAAGATAATTCCCAGAAATTTCTAGCACGTAGCAGATTTCAAAGTGGAAATTGTACAGAGAAAGAATGGCCCATCCTAATTATTACATGTACGATACTATCATCTCTAAGAACATCAGGGTGAAGGGTTGGGAAGATGCGTGTATATCCAAGACAATGATCAAGATCCCATCTATCCGGAGTTTCTTATAGAATTCATTGAATCAGCAAGTTTTTATAAGGAATATGGAAGAGAAAAGTATTCCTTCAAGTCTTATGGAAAGACTTAACAACTTACTTACACCATGGAAGCAAGCTTGGTAGGGCTAGCATACAAGGAGAAGCTGAATTCTGTTCACAAAAACTCCTGGATGCTCAAGGTAGTTTTGTTATGATTAAATAATTACAATGTCTTGTACTTGATGATGTCAAGACAGAAAAGATAGATCACCTATCTCCTAATAATCATATTATTCAGCTTTGTGTACAAGGATTCTTGGTTCCGAGAAAGGGTGATAATGATACCCTGAAAAAAAGTGACATATATTTCATAGACTTCATGGTGAATATAAGAAAAATAAATCTGATGAGGCATGTCCTTGTAGCAAACATGAACATCAACAAAGGAAACTTAAGAGCTCAAATCATCAGGTACCCTGCCTTATTATCAATTCTAATAGTTTGGTGTTTATATACTTTCAAGATTTCATGTAAGTCCAATGATTGGAATTTCATGATTATGCTTGTCTGTGATGACACACTTAAGAGAATGAATATGTATTTTTTAAAAGAAACATGATAGTTTAATAATTTCCCATAGGGAGAGGCTGAGACCATTCTGAAGGAGGTGGAAAAGGGTGAACCAGTGAAGAATGTTTCTAAGAAGAGGAAGATTATGGAAGTGGTTTGCTGAAGACAAAACACCCAAATATAAGGAAACCCAGTCTTCACCTCCCAAGCCAAAAATATAGAAAACTTATCCAGATGAGGTAGCTGCTAAGTGGAGAGAAGAAAATGAGAAGAGGAAAGAAGGGGATCCATAGTTCAGATTGGACCATACTGAGGCTAAGCCCTTAAAAGGGAAAGTTGTTGATGAGTTACAAAAACAAAGATGAAGAAGAAGATGTCAGAAGAAGAGATTGTTCAGTCTCTGTTGAAAGAAACAGAGATGGATTATGAGAAGATTCACATTTTGGAAACCTTTAATGTCCAACCATCTTTACGAGAGACTCCTAGGAAGAACTACATCACCCCAAAAAATTATGAGGGTAAATAAGTAGTTGAAGAAGTAGAAAAAGAAGATGGTGAAAAAATAGATAAAGAGGTTGTTGAAGAAGAAGAAGATGAAGAAGAAGAATAATAAAGAAGTGATAATCTAGAGGACTTGATCAAAAAAGTAGAAGATTGTCAAGAAAAGGTTGAATCAGCAAAATTAGTCACTCCGGGAAAGGGTGTTGAGAAAGAAAGTAGGAAGGATGATGATAAGTAAGAGGAAGAAAAGGAAAATGTTTTGTCTGATGAGGTAGAATCCTATGAGAAAAATTTTCCTGAGGAAGAAAAAGAAAAGTTGAAAATATATGAAGACCAGATTGTTCAACTTTCAGAAAGTGAGGAAGAATATCCAGATAAGCAACCCATTCCAAAATTGATAATGGAAAGAAACTACTCATGGATACACCAATAAAAGTGGTCATCAGGAAGAAAGAGGTTGGTGTTTCTTCTAGAAGAAAGCTAGTGTAGATTGAGGAAGAGAAATCTACAAGAAAACTATCTGATTCGGAGTCATCAAAGCATGGTCATGATTTCGTAGTTGAATATTTGAAAACGTTTGTGGACACCATTCCGGTATTTCCCACTATAGAATCCAGATGCAAGATGTTTCAACATAGCTTGAATCAGAAATCAGAATCCTTATCCTTGGTAATGGATAAGTGTGTGAAGATTGAAGCCAACCATAAAAATTTCCTTATAAATTATGATGTGCATAGGAAATCATGTAGAAAAATCATTTTTTCGTCTAAGAATGTTGAAGAAGACTTCACTGACTTTGATCATTTTCAAAATTAAGTAAAAGATGCCTTTGACACTGATGATAACAAGATTAAGAATCTTCATGATGAGTTGATCATTGAGAAAAGTTCTCGGAATCAATAGGTCAGAGATCTAAATGGGAAGCTTAACTTGGTTGCTCATAACTGGAAAGGGGAATGAGATTTCTGGATTGAGTTTAAAGAGATGCTGGAAAAGAAAGATGAGTTACTGAAAATGCAAGAAGAGGCCATGAAGGATCATGTAGAAGCTTTGAAAGCTCAAGATTAAAATATAAATGCTTTGGAGAGGCAAGATGAGGAGGATCAAAGTGATTTGATGAAACTCAAAACCTCGTTGAAGAAGCTGATCCCGAAGGAAAAGGAAGACAAACAAACCCACTCTATTCTTTTGTTGTAATTATCTTTACTTGTAAAAATTTTCTCAACTCTAATAAAATTTTGGCTGCTTTTATGTTGTGTTGTTATATACTAATGTTTCAGGTACCATATTTCTTTCCATTCCCTTAAATCCATTTTCAAAATAACAAAGGGGAGAAGGAAAAAGAACTACTCAAAAGAGGATAAGGATAATTTTATAATGAAGATGGAAAAGTTTATAAGTAAAGATATCTTTAAAGTAAGGGGGGTTTCTCATTACGAAGTTTTTCATTCCCATGATAATGAAAACTCCACTCCAGAAATTCAAAATACAATCCTTAGAGATTCAATTCCTAAGGAGGAGTTAGTTTTATTCACTATCATCCTTGAACAAATGGAGATATGTTTTAATTTCAAAGTCTAATGAAACTTTTTTCGAAGTCTGTATACTCTTTTTCGTAAGGATGTTTGTGCATTCCAAAAGGGGGAGATTGTTAATCCAATAAGGTTTTCCTTATGACTTTTCCATTCCTTATTGTTTTTAAAATCACAAACACCTTATACTTAAGAAAATCTATATTTTAATTCTTTAAGGGAAATTTCCATCCTTTAAGAAATTTACCCTAACCTAGATTTTCTTACACATATCAATATTTTTCATAAGTATAAAAACTGGAATCATATAATGATTAGATATGAAGCATTCTGATTTAGGATCTAATTTTTGAAATGAACTTTAATAATGTTCCAGTCTAAATTTTGGATATGGACTGTAATGAAGTTCCACTCCAAATTCTGGATATGAACTGTAATGAAGTTGCACTTTGAATTTTGGATATGAACTGTAATGATGTTCCACTCCGAATTCGGGATAGCAACTGTAATTAAGTTCTACTCCGAATTCTGGACTCCGAACTTTTATATGTTCGACTCCGAACTTTTACTAGTTCGACTCTGAACATTTATGAGTTTGAATTCGAACTTCTACAAGATCGACTCCGAACTATGTAAGTTCATATTCTGAACTCTAGTGAAACCAGACTATGAATTTTCTTATAAATTCAGACTCTTGATTTCTACAAAATTCAGGTTCCTAATTCTTATAAACTAGAATCCGAATATCCTTCTATTATAGACTCCAAATTCCATATTTTGTTAGACTCCGAACATTTATTTTCATACATTCCGAAGGTCATTTTTGCTTATCCTTACACATGTTTTGTTAAAAAACGGTTTCGTCCATTCTGTTTCTAACTAATCATTGGTTGAGTGACATGTGTGATGGTCCCTATGAAATTTAAAGAAAATATGGTCATTGGAGGAGGGAGCTGGCCATTTCAACCGAGCCTATAAATAGGAGCACATTTGAAAGAGCTCAGGACTGAAGTTGATCAATATAGAGACCACATGCTGTTAAGGTGATTTCTAGAGAGAGAAGATTTTCATGCCTTGTGCATAGTGAACTGCTTGTTCAGATTTATTAATGCGACTCTGAATGATGGTGATTACATTTTAGGGATTCTGGGGATTGGAAGACAGAGGTGTCGACTACCTTGAAGTTGAGGGCTTCATTACTGAGGAAGATAGAGGTACCAACTACCTTGAAGTTGAGGACTTGTGGGGATAGCAAGACAGAGACTCTGATCATTGTATTGAGGGATTACTTGGGTGTTGGTAAGACAAACTTGCTTGAAAGTATAAATCAAGGGACCTTAATCCAAGGTTTTTGGATACCCTTCACTTTGGGTTAAAAGATTTATATTTTTCTATTTGTAGTTTTAATACTTGTTTTTCCACTACAATTTTGTAATTTAAGGAAAGTATAACATTATTATATTTTCATACACTTTTACTCTAATTCATTTAGATTATATATGCATTAATATAGAATCTCATATTGTAAACTTTGGATAAATTTCAATTTCCGGATCCATATTTCCGGATCCTATTTTTTGGAATCACTTTCCAGATTCAAGAATGTTCATAAACCTAGAAGATTGTAACTTCATAATTTGTCCCAATATATCATTTGGGATTAGAAGTGTTGTGAATTTTCTTAGTTTAACTTTGATAAACTTAGATATTTCCTTGTTTAAGTAAATTTTTAATGTGTACAATTCACCCCCACTCTTGTAAATTGATCATCTACATTATTATTTCGATCCTACAAGTTCTAGGATGGTTTAATGCTTCATGAATCATGAAACATATAAATATTGCTCCATAATATGTTTACATTAATTGGTTACCAGTATACATTGAATGGTAATAATAACCTAGAAAATTTTATTAGTGATAGTATGATATTTTGAAAAAAATTGATTAACAGATCGATAACCCTTAATATATACCTATGGTTGATATAATAATGATTAATTTTTAAAAAAGATGATTGATATTGATAATGTAAATTGGATAACTTTAGAGACCACGAAATGATTTAGTGGATTGAGGGAAAAGTTATTTATGTTATCATTGATGAAGTCTATATATTTTTTGATTTTATGAAATATATTCAATAGTATATCAATTTATTTGAGGAATAAGGGTAGAGTATTTTTTTTCGAATAATATGTGATTTCATTATGGTTTAATGGAGATTTTTGTTATTTTTGGAAGATATTACCACGTTTTAATAGAATATATTTTTATTACATTTAAATATTTATTATGTGACATTATTAATTATTTATTTTGGGTGAAAAGTTATGTTAAATTTGAAAATTAAGTGATATTATTTTTAATTCCATGGTTTTTAATTTTTTAATCTTAATTTAATTAGGTGTTATGTTTAACTCTTTATTGAATAGTGTGTGATGATGTTTGGGAGCTATTGTCTTCATTTTAGTAATTTTTTTTTGTGATGTGATGATTTACCCACATTGGTTAACTTGTGATAACCCTCTCAGTTTTGGTAAATACCTAATGACAAAAAGAAATAATTTTCATCATTTTTTGGATCTTATGATATATTCAATGTTAATTTTTTTCATCAAGTATTATTAAAGTTCATTTTTAATATTTATTTCTTAGAGTAGGAGAAGAGATAAATGTGAAAATATATTGAAAAATAATAAAGGCTGAAATTATTTATTTAAAATGGAAATTAATCCGGCAATTATATTATCTTGGAATCTATGGTATAATAATTCTTCAATACTAGGAAAAATTATTTTATTGATGGTACTATTTTCAATTTTGAATTTATTTCTGAAGTGTTTATTCTTATTTTCACCATTAACTAATATATGACATTATGGTCTTTAAATATCACCAGAACACGTTCTATATCACACATTTTTATTTCTTGGAAATTATCTTTCTATATAATTCCCAAATTTTCACTTTTCACTTATGCACTTTTTATCTTGGAACCCAACTATGAGTTATTATAGGTACCCATTTTGTTTATCACTTCCTCATTTCAATGGATGTTTTATTATTCAATTGTACAATATGGGTTTTTAATAATAGGTATTTTAAATTATCGAACATTTTCTCAAAAGTTAAAAAAAAGATACGGTGTAATTTAGTTATCAAGGAATAGTGTAACACCCAACGAATTTATTATATTTGTTTCTTTAAATAAAATGGAACTGTTCAACATCATGCTTTACACATAACCCAGAGTTTATATGAACTATTATACATCAAAATATAATAACCCAGAAATTAATTTGATTGATATGAATATGAGAAAACATATTATTGAATATAGTTATGATTATTTTAAATAGATGACATTTACTTGTTAATTCAGAATATATAATTACTCATTTTTTGTGAAATAATTTTATGATTCAAAAATTTGTTTTCTCAAAAAATGTTGTTGATTACATTTTATGATAACATGAATTGTAATTAAATTACAATATTTTTATAAAAATTATTTTATTAAATTAAATTCTTTATTATTCTTAATTGTATAATTATCTTATAGAGACTTTTTAGTATTTTCATAAAAATAATTTTTCAATGAATATTAAAAATACATATTTTTTATGAAACATTCATTTCCATATTTGTAAACATTCCATTATTTATTTAATTTTATAAAAATGTAACATAATAATTTTTTAATGAAAAATAATATAATTAATTTCACCCGAATCATCATTATATTTGATTTTGGTAAATGTTCATTTTTGAGCATAAATGACATTGTTCAACAAACTATTTTGATGAAAATATAGTTTTTTTAAATTAATTAATTAAATTAATTTATATTGACTAATGTGTTAATGATATTTATATTTTTTAAAATTAATAAATTATTCTAAAATTAATTTTATGCTTCGTTATGAGGAATAAAATTTATGCACATTATGTTTGTTTATAAAAGAATCATTATTTTAAAAGATTTATTCAATTTAGGTTGCAAAATTAATTAATATTTAATTTTTGTACTTATATAAATTGATCTTTTAAAATGGATTAAAATGTAGTAATTATCATAATTAATATAATAAAATATTCCCAACATTAATTTTGGTCATAGTAAATTGTAAAATAGTAATATTTTTTACAACCTTAATTATAAAACACAGGTTTACCATGGGGAGTTAAACTACGATACAAGGGTAGCATTTCCACCCAAACCTATATAATATTTTTTTGGTATAATTTTTTTCTAATTTATATTATTATTCTTTTTAATCCCAGTTTATTTAGATCCACTTTCCCATGAAGGAGACATTATATAATTCAAATATTTTATAAATTTGTATGTCTGTCCCTCCACTCTATAGAAGATGGAACCTCTCCTTCACCATTATTTAGGCCATTTAAGACTTTAATAGTAGAAAATACCTACTAAAATGTATACCTATAATCTTTCCATTAATCCTAGATGTACTTTTTTATTTGAAGACCAATTATTCACGTTTTATGGTGTATGAAAATGTAGTTTTCTCAAAGAAGTAATATAAATATGAACCGACCTCTTTCAATTTTATTTATTCATCCAAATTATAAAAAAAATTTCTATTTATAATAAATTATTAATAAAATATATATAATATAGGAAGATATTATTATTATTTCCTAATCAATTTCCACCCTCCTCCATCAAATTGGAATACAAAGTGTTGCTCATGCGTACATGTGAACCACCACCTCCACGTAGTGATACAACACTTTTTTCATCACCATATTTAATAATTGGTTGCTGTTATGGGTTTAAATTTTATTTAATATATTTATAACATAATTATAGTTTCTAATTATATGTTATTTTATAGCTTCTAATCCTCCTATCAATTGGAAAATGATAATATCACTCCTGCTTACTTTTCGACCACCACCTCTATGAGGAAATGTGTTTTATTTATCATTTACTCATTAATTTGATAATAATAAGAATATATGTAACGAAGAAATATTATATATATTTTATATTAATTATTTTCTATTGTAAACTTATCTTTTACCTTAATTTTATTCCCTCCATAAATATCTGGAATCATAACACATGATTATGTAATGATTATCATCTCGGGAAAGTGATGTGTTTAATTTTTCATCACAACATAATATGAATATTTATATATATTTAGAGAATTTTAAAATATTATATTTATATCATGATTAAAAAATTGAAGATGATGGACTATGATATATGTTGAAGGTCCATAACAAAAAAACTACCAGAAAACATTAAAAATGATGTAGTTAACATCGAAATTGATGAATTTAGTATAGAATTGTTAATGCATTGGAGATTAAATTTTATAAGAGGAAAAAAATTATATTATATGTATAAAAATTATTATAGTATATAATTATAATTAACATAATTTTTTTACATTAGTTTATTTTTCATAACAATTATGTAAGATAAATGAAAATGTTTTGAATCTTATTTTTTTCATTAAAACATTTTTGTATGTTATGAACCAATTTATTAATTATATAGTCCATATAATACCAAATATCATCATTGAACTTAAAAATAAATACTATTTTGAACCTTTATTTCATATTCATCAGATATACTACTAAATCCATATTGGTTATTCATATCATCATGTTTCAATATGAAACACTTGATTTTCTATTGTTATTTTATTTTATGAGGTTTATATATTACCCCATTGATATGTTGTATCATGAATATCCTTATGTTCTTGTAATTTGAATTTTCAATTTTATTATTTTTTCTTTGGGGATTTGATTCAAATTTTACTACAATGAAAAGTGATTTATGTTGTTATCTAATTTTTATTAGTATTTCATAGGATTAAAATAGTTGAATGGTAAAAAAATATTATCTATCTCACCCAAGCATTATATAATTTGTTATACTGTGGTAATTTTTATATATTACATTTTCTCACTCAGTCTACCCGAGTTAAGTCCAGGATAAACATGAATAATGTTTTTATTAGAAAATTACATTAGTTCTCTCCCAGTTCAGTAAATTTTTAATCATAGAAAATATTTTATTTTAAATGGTTCAATGACTGTTTCTAATATTATCAAAAAATTATTTAAAATAAATTTCGGACATTATTATAAATCTCTTAAAAATGTTATATTTAAAATTTATTATAAATTTACAATTATGGAACTTCTAAATTCTAAAACCAAAATATAAATATTTATTATTGTTTCAAAACACATACCATGACCGAATATCCTCACCAATATGAATAATATTTTAGTTAAATAATCCTTTATCCATTTCCTTAGATATTTTAAATGGATATTTTTCATAATATTTTGGAAATTATTAGATTTTAAATAATTAATTTCATAATGAAATCAGAATTCTCCTCATGAAGTATTCTAGTGTTTTTTAATTTATATTCATCAATAAAACAACCTATGATTATTAGTATATTTTAAGGAATATATGATCCAATTAGACATTGTTTATTTTTTTTGGTAAATGGTTTATGAATATGATGATTAATTGTTTTTGAAACCAACATCCATTCCATGGGTGATGATTTGATGATATGAATAATATTTTTGATCATGTAAAATATATATGCTTGGTTTTCATTGTGTGATTGATGGGACTAATATTTTATATCTCTCCATTTCATTGGTTAAATATAAATATGTAATGAGATTTTTTGGATAGTAAAATAGTGTAAAACCAGTTAACAAATGAATGTTTCCTATAATATTATCTTGGTATTGAACCTCAATTATGAAAATTATGTAATTGGGGGTAAACATAATCCAGTTTGATAGTTTTATCATTTATCCTTGACTATGGAAATGATTTTATATAATTATGTTCTTGAAAAAATAATGACTTTTGTATATGATATTATATAATTTTTCATGACTTATTATTTATTATTCCTCACTCTTATTGATTATTTTCTAATAGATTGAAATTTACATAATCTTTCATGGTTAATATCTATGAATTGATTGATATTATCTTATATTTAAAATCATATTTTGTTATACCCTTATTATTATATTATGGTCACTTAATATAACTAAATGATTTTTATGTATACCCTTACAAATAATTGGAGCACCCACATTCTTATGTATTCCTCCCTCATGTTATGAATAATTTTTTTAAGTGTGATATGCCTAATAAGGCTTCTTGTTATGAAAATACATAATGAGAAATTATATAGATATTTTATCTTTCTATTGTTTATGTATCCATTTTTAATAAAACTGATGTATTGTGATTTTTGTGAGTTTTTAATGGTATGTAATTACTATTCATCTAATAAAATATAGTATGGGTGTATGTAAATTTTTGATTCACTATAGTTGGAATCAGAGTAATGTCTTGTAATTATTCAATAATGGGATGGAAAAATGTTAGCGAAGACCATTAGGATAATCCTTTTCATTGGAGTATGTCCAATTTTATGGTAATGAATGGAGTATGGTTCTCTTATTAAAATAAATATATATAGGAATATTATACGTGGATTTTCATTTGACATAGATGGATATCGGTGTAATAAACTCCGAAAGGGCTGACTTAGTATATCTCATCCATCATTCTAGAATAGGGATAATGAAATAATACAATGTATACCGTTTGAAAATCTTGGGGATATACATGGGTCAATTTTTGTATTTTTATTATAAATTACGAAGGACTGATGATATGATTACCCAAAGTTAACTAGGTTGAAAAAATTGTGTCTTAGGTTGAAAAGGTGTTATGATTTAGATAACATATGAATGGATTTTCATGAATTGAGTATTATTTATTAATGTTTCTAACACTATGTATTTTGTTTTGGTTAATCAATGTGACTAGTATGAATCATGTTTATTCTACATGTGACTGATGATGCAATTATTTTACTCATTAGTAACCAAATAACATAGGAGAGGGAATGTGATAGTTTGTAGTTATAATCAACCTTAAATATTGTGATATAATTAGAAAACAAAAAAGACGTGACTTTCTAAATGAACCATATAATAGAAAAAATGGAGTTTTATAATGATCATAGTAGAAATAATATTTTAATTCCTTTATATTAATAAGGTGGAAAAATCACCCATGGAAATGACTCAAAAGAAGCACTTAAATCCACATTTTCCATAGGTATTATAGTGTAGATTTTTCTTTTGAAAAGAAAATATGTCAGTGTCATTTTATAGGTCTTAAAGAATTATTACATTTTAAATATTACAACAATATATATTTATGATCCAAGAAAACATTTTATTCAATACGACACACCACATAACTAGTTTTACGCTACGAAATCTTTCTCCATGTCAGTTACAAATGTGGGTAATCGACTCTTACAAATACAAGATTATGTTACTCTCAAGGGTGTTGTAGGTCATATGTATTTGGTAGAAAATAGAATTTATGTAGTGCTCTCACAACAGTTGAGACATGGATAATTATCTATAAAAACATCTTCTCAAACTCTTCACTTGGGAGAGTTATAGTAGCCTAGAAGTTCCACATTGTAGACCACCATCTCCCTATATAGTATTACCAAACTCCTACACTGCAAGGTCATGCCCATGCATTGTGGTGGAACACAATGAGAAGTTGTTATACTGAAATCCTCGATTATATTATTTTAAAGGTTTGGGGATAATTTTATTCTATAAGAATACCAATTACTAACTATGATTTGTTAGGCTGATACTAAGACATAAGTTAGTCACTTACTCCATATAATGAAGGCCCCTAGTTTTCTAGTGCTTTTCTTGAAGGCCTTGGTTATGTTGGTTCTACCCATTTGTCTTTTTATGTCACCTTGCTCCATAATAAATTACATAATAGATTAGGACTAGTTCTTATTTTTGTTGGAGTGTGTGCATTTTACAATTAGTTGTCGATTTTTTAGAGATGAAGCCTATGTAAAATCTTGACATTTTTATCAAAACCCATGAGGTATAAAGATCCACACCTTCTTGGGATCTCATTCACCAGAGTTTTCATACTATAATTTAGGTGTCGGATTTTGATAATATGTTTAATTATGATTTCATGTAGGCATGTGTGTAATATGTAATATTTTACTCCATGTGTAATACCAGTGTTTCTTATTTCTATGTATTATTTTTACTAAACCATTCTACGTGTGATTCTATATACTCACGATTTTATTCTATGTAAACATATTTTCTCACCCGATATATATGATACAGTTACTTTATAATTGTGAGTGTCTCTTAATATTGGGGGAACATGGTGACATATTATTTCATTTTGGGTGAGTTTTCTGAGTTATTCTAATAGATATGATATATTTCACCCATATGGGAGGTATGAGGTATCCAAAACTTCATGTCAAGGGGTTCTTAAGGTAACATAGATTTTCTAAGTCCCATTCATCTTCGCAAATCCTAGTTAATGAGATTTTCCATTAACATGAGAATGCCAAATGTTTTGGTACTATTAGGGTATATGTGACACCATGTATCATATCTATGAGATTGTGAGGATAATTTATACGGGATGGTTTGGTAACAACCAATTACTTCCATTATCAACTGTCTTGGTGTCGAGGCTGCTATAGTCTAGTGTTTATGGAGACATGGTCATCTACTGACCACTTAGATCAGTATTATGTGTATATTCCAATTTCATATTAATTATCATTATTTTAATACACTTTTTATATTATATAATATTAGGTAAGGATGAATTGGTGGTGTCCTACTAATTCTTGTAATCATACCCTTCTGCAGAATTTGTGTGCACTTGTAGATTTAATGAGAGATTCATTGAAGGTAAATGCATTTATGAGGTATAATTGAGTATAAGAGGATGGATTTGAAATTTGGTTACATTGGACACTAGTGGGATAAAATTTATTTACGAGTTTATTTATCTTCTTTTTAACTCTATACATGCTTTCCACATTGGAATCTATTTTACATTATTAAAATGTATCCCATTTATTAACTTCTAACTTATTAATATAATGTTTTATTATATTTTGTTATGTTGTTATAGATCATATACCATGATATAGATGACATTGTATTTAAATATCAATACATAGACCCATGATGAAAATATTCTACCTCTTTCATACAAGGAGGTTCACATCAGATTGTGTGGAATTCCATCTCAGATATAGAGGTTCATGGTGGGTTGTTATAATATGTTATAATAGGATCCTTATTCAATAAATTTTTATTCAATTTGACATCATTTGGGATATGGTATATAATATATAGGACAGTTGGGACTCTATAAGGAAAACTATTCTAGCACATGGGTTACAATATATAGTGTAAATCAATGTTAACATAAAAGTAATAAATTGATTTTTTAATTTTTAGATGGATTAATTTCATATTGGGTGATTCAAATGATGTTGATATGTTTTGGAATCAATTTACAAAGAGATCCTAGCTTAGGATTATGTATTTATTTTTACATTCCATATATATATATATACTTTTTATTTTTCACTAGAGTAGATATTTAATTAATTTTCTTAATTTCTTATATTTGTTCGGGAATGTTTTTTCTCTCTCTATGTGATATATCTGGGATTCTATGATGTTGTGATATATCTTATTTAGAGATGACAATTTTAAATGATTTTTAAATTATGTTAGTATATATATAAATATTTTGTATAATTTATAGGGATGGAGACTGCGGTTTCTACTTGGATGGGTATGTAATGGGTTGTAGGTAGAATCATAGGGAAAAACAGTGGGTGATCCCAGAAAATCATAGAAAACATTAATGTTCTGAATGATCCCCATACCAAAGAATATTCTAACTCATATTGTTTTAGTGGGTCCCTTAGTTCCAGAGGCAGCTCTATATCCCATTCATTCACCGACACCCATGGTGTATGTACTAGTTCCTTACCATCCACCCTAAAAATCATGGTATACTATACTATGGATTTTCATCTCCAATATCCACTAGCCTTTCAAAGAACTATTGGGACACACAATTTTTTGGACTAGTTTGAAACCATATATAGATTCTCAAATACCATGTTGACACCATCAGATAGATATGAAAATATGGAAGAATTCATGAAGTATGAACCCAATAATTGTTTCAGAGGAGTAATGGGTAAAGCTGGACGACATAATAGTATCCCCAGGGAAGATTTGATGGAATTATTTTATGATGAGTCCTTCCGTGAAAAACTAATGATCTATTGGGTACTGGGGTGCATGGAGTTATAGTAGGACTGTATGATAGTAGAAAACTACTCTGCATGTTTTATTGAGAAACTCTATTTCATTCCGCTTTAGAGTGACAATGAGGGTCAAAAGGAAATAATGATCAAAATTGGACTTATAATCGACCATTTATATCATGTACAATGTTTTAATATTACATAATACCAAGGGATCCAAGGAAGGATCTTCACATTAATAGAATTTTTGAGGATAGATGAACTATTGGTCTTTTCCATCCTTTCACTACTCAGACAGGTGGCCACCTGACTATCATTGCGATTACATCTTTCACTGGTAAGAAGAGTAAGTCTATGAACATATAGAGCACCAATTACATGAAAGTGAATAAGCATTATGTTTCATTAGTTCCATCACGAGGATACCCAGTGTGTTTAAACTATGAGATGTTTGGACACTATAATGGTGTATACCCACCATCACAGAGTTTGTGCAATCAATTTTGTAGGATGGAGACATCCAATTGATTTAATTAAAGAATTTTGGATTAGAGATAATCTTGAAGAGGGAAACATAGGATCATATGGGGTTCGATGTACTAATATCAGAATATTAATGCCCCTCAATTAGAGAGTCATAGAGTAAATATGGGCCACATATATATTGGGAATTAAAATCTATAAAATGGTTGGAAGGATACATAAAATGTTTGAGGTATTGTCCTGATCAATTACTCCTTATCATCAACATTCATTAATATGAGTGCCTCACATTCCATTTTTCATAAACAAGTTGTTTCTCAACATGAAGTGATGGTTATGTTATCATTTGAGTTAGTCTTCCTAGACACACCTTTGGAAATTAATGTGGATCATCTCAAGCGATGCATTAACTCCCTAATAGTTTTCACTGGTTGTATGCATATATGAAAATTCATGATTCTGGTGATGAATAAATTTTATATGATCCTAATCATGAAATTAATTACAAGATTATGAGATCAGATTGACTATTACCAAATGTGTGTTTCACTAACTACACCAATGTGGTTGATGTTATTGATGACTTGATAATGGGAACAAGGGGAATGAAGAGTTAGAGGAAAATTGAGTCAACTATATATAATCACAACACAGATGGATGGATTTGATATTTCTGTAGGATTTGAGGAAGAAATCTCCTCATATAATCTAGTTAAAAATATATATCCGTAAATCTTTCATGATCTATTTTTAGTAATTATCCTAAGAGAGGATATGGATTTTAGATTGTGTTTGAACTAGTTTCTTAACCCCTTTTGACACCCTCTTATATAATAGAACCAATTGAGTTTAAGGGACTCAATGTATTTATAGAACATTATGACCAGAGAGGATTTATATGGTTGACTAATTCACTAATGGGTTCACCTATATTGTTTTTCAAAAAGGCATATGGTAGTTTTAAACTATTCATTGACATCCAAAAGCTGAACCGAATAATGATGAAGAACCGATATACTCTGCATGGTATTGATGATCATTTTGATCAGTTATAGGGAGACCAGTGGTTCTCTAAGACTGGTATTATTATGGGGAATCATATATTACATATCAGAGAGGAGGATATTATAAAGATGATATTTTAGATTAGGTATGGAATGTATTAGTAGTTTGTAATACATTTTAGGTTGAAAAATGTGTCAGAAATGTTCACGGACCTCATGAACTATGTCTTTCATCCATATATATAATAACATGTTCTATTATTTTTAATGACATACTCATACACTCTCCGACAACATTTTTTCATGATAGGAACCTAGAGATAGTTATGAGTATGGGTCAAGCATACTGTATTTACACCTAATTGTCATATTTTGAATTCAAGATTCAATAAGAGAAATTACAAGGATAAGTGGTGTCTGAGAAAGGTATATACTAAGAGATAGAAAATGTTTAGGTAGTTATCTCCTAGGAATTTATGTCAAATGTGTTTGAGATTATGATATTTCTTGTATTATTTAGATTTTACCAAAAAATTATCTATGAATCATGATGACTATCAACACATATGATAGTGTTGATAATGAATGGGGTGATTTTCTAGTTCATAGATCAATGTTAATTGTACTTCGATGAGCTAAATAAGAGGTTCATAGAGAATCTATTTCTAAAAAACAGAAATAACTGGATTAGTTATTCTTTGTTCGGTGATGCACTAGGGGTTAGTGTAGGGGTGTTATGGATATAGTGAGATCTTGTAGTATCTGATATGAACTGATAGATATGGCCTAGTGAGATTAACTTCCATACCCATGAATGGGAGAAAAAATATGGTTTGTTATATTAAGTGTTATAGAAACTATCTATTCAGTGAGATACTCATTTTTTTAACACACCATAGGAGATATTTCTATATATTCATACCAGGGGATATAATTCTAAGTCAAGGGAACTGGATTGTGTATCTATAGATGTTTGATATTGATATGTAATATTAACCTCAAAAGGAATCACCATTTGAGATTCCATTAGCAATACGACAACTCATGACCAAGATCTTGGTGAGTGTCCTTCCAACAACCAATGATTATTGATGATACTCTTTAAACTTAGAGGATGGATGATTCTGAGGATCATTAGGACGTTAATTTTTCCACCTTGGTAGTCAAATATTTTATTGTGTGCTTGGAAAAGCCTAAATAGGAGTAAAAATTATAGTGTTCTATAATGAAGGGTCAACTAACTAGTGGTGACTCGATACCTTGAAGGCTAGTGGATAATGATGATTGGATATTGGTACATAGGAAAAGAGTGTTACCTTCTAAAATATGTTATGATATAATGATGAATTAAAATTCTTATATACTTTTGGTGCGTCATGGATTAATAAAAATATACCATGAATTCAGGAAACAGTTTCAGTGTCCACGGATGAGGAGATACGTAATATGATTTTTCTCTCAAATACTTACCTATGAGAAGGCGGTTGATGAGAACCTACATCCTGGTGGGTTGATCCATCCTCTTAATATACCGATGTGGAAGTGGGAACATGTCATGACATAATTTTTGATGAGGTTACGCATGACCATGAGGTGTAACAATGTAGTTTGG
Source organism: Viscum album (assembly GCA_963277665.1). NCBI lineage: Eukaryota > Viridiplantae > Streptophyta > Magnoliopsida > Santalales > Viscaceae > Viscum > Viscum album. The sequence goes on from OY728120.1 coordinate 492,153,896, forward strand.
GTGTTTTTTGATCAGTTGATGAAAATTTCCCCATTTTTTCTGATCAGAGTGGCACACTCAGTTTAGGAGCTACAGAAAGACTATTTCAATGAGATCTTACACTCTCATATAAATCTCCTAAGAATTATATTTGATAGAGAGGCATGTTTTATATCATAGGTTTGGTAGGTCTTAGATAATTCCCTAGGGAATTACTCGAGGATGAGCATAACATACCATCCCCAGAAAGATAGAGAATTAGTGTAGATTTTAAACATATTGGTGGATATGTTTTGGTTTTGTGTTATGGGATTTTAAGGAGGGTGGAATGATCATATATCCTTGGTTGACTTCATATAAAAAAATATTTATCAGGATTTGATTCAAATGGAACATTATGATGATATTTATAGGGGGCCATTTAATTCATGTCCCAATTGGAATGATGTTGGTGGGAAATTGGTTGTTGGGACCAATATGTTTTATTAGACATTTATGGGAGTAAAAAGTGATTCAGAATAGAATGATAACCACTCGGAGATGATATATATATATGTTATCAAATAAAAAGGAGGATACCATCAATGTTTTTGTTTGGTGATCTGTTTTACTTTACAGTGACTCTTCAGTTAGGGGATTTATGTGTGTGGAAGTAAATAATGGTAAAACCATGATTTGGGTGATACTTAGAGATCAGAAAGTTGATATGAGTCATGGTATATCATTTAGACTTTCATTATCACCCTCTATGTATGCATGGTTTGTTTAACTAGTGAAAAACCCATACGTTCATACCGAACACTATGCATGTTATCGATTTGGAGGATGTTGATATGGTGGTTGACAAATCATACAATGAGAATATGATGTAGATAATAGACCAAAGTGAGAATGTATTTTCGAGGAATAAGTTTCCACTAACTCAAATTTGGTGATAACATTGAAGGATACAAGAGAAAAAATTTGGGATAGGGGGTAGAATTCAAGCTCTATGTTTTGATTTTTTCAAATAGGATCCCTATATTTTCATATTATGGAAGATAAGTACCCATAAGGGGAGAATCATAAATATTTTTTCCAATTGTTTTATTTCATAGTAGAAACTTTTATATAATAGATGTATTAACAATATTTTTTATATCATAATGATTTATAATTTTGTATATATATTAAACCCCTACATATTTACATGATAATAAATCCATTTACATCATAATAGGAAATACTAGACTAGATTTTTAGTAGAGCATATTTCTCCTCCATTGTACATGTTTCCCTAAGATGATTTATGTGTTGGATTTAGATATAGTTCATAATAATGATCACAATCGAGTTTGTGTAAATCACATGATATTTGATTCCTTGGGGATTACTAGTTCACTTATTCATAAGTTTGATTGTTGTCACATGATGTTATGTGTGACGATATATGCTCACTATTTTATGTTATTCCAACTCATTTTATAAACTTCTATTTACATTACCATTCATTAATAGATGTGAGTGGTACTTGATATAGGTGGAACATTGTGACATATTATCCCTTTGTGGGGTGTTAATTGAGTTGTGCTTATGGATATGATAGATTGAGTATAGGATTAAGGTCTAAGGTAATCATGTTGAAATTTCATGGGTGTAAATGATGGATTATTGATTTTACATGTTCCATTAAGTATTGGGAAACCAAGTTGAGATGATTTAGCATTGATGTGAGCATGCTGAATGGCGTGGTCCTATTGAGTGATAGGTGATGATGGGTATCAAATCCATGAAATAATGATGATGATATACATTGGATGGTATGGTTATTTCTGAATTTCTCCTTTATCACCCAGTATGGATCTAATACATATTTTCTCATGGGTTTTTTGGAGTTATTGTTAGATCACCACCATTCAGTTTCATATTGTGTGTTTTTCCTTTAACAAAATTTTTATCATTGTTGGAATACACATGCTATACATGAGAATGTTTGGAAATAATAGATTTGTGGTGTCATATAGAGTCTTTTACTAAGACCCTAATAATGTATTATATGCACTTTTAGATTTCATAATATGTTTGGGGAATGGGAAAGGACATGTGATGGACAACCTGGTAAAAGATGATAGAAGTGGAATTTTGATGGAGTTTAATATAGTGGCCCAAAAATTATTTATTAGGGTTTTATATACTTATTACTCTTGATATTCTTTACACATTTGGATGTTATTTGTTTTTATATATATATCCATTCCATTCATTCACATAATCATGATCACTTAGAAGTTTTGTTATATTCTTCGTTTATTGATCATATGACATGTTATAATTAATATAGTTTCACCATTAGAATACTCATTCCATTTCTACTTGTTAGTAGCCAATTGTGTATAGGGAGGTAAACATCATGTCATTTAGAATTTTGGCTCTGGACCATAGGTTCACATGAGGATGTTACAATGGGTAATAAAATTTATGTGTGTATAAGAATGAAAATAGAAATTAATTTCTGAGGAAACAATTAAGAGTTCAATTGTGGGAAATAAATTACATCCCAATGTATCATTTATATATCAAGGTCGCATGTGTGGTAAAATTGGTCATTATGCAAGAAACTACCATAATAAAATGGAAAACTCAAAGACCTATGGTGGTAATATGTTATGCCAATCATCAAAGTTGAATAACACAAATGTTTATGTATTTTTATTTGATAATTATTATGTAGAAGTGTTCTATTAATTATATTTGTTGATAAGAATCATGAAAAATAGAATTGTTTTCTACTATAGTTTTCATTTACTAGTTTCTGAGAATACATTGAATTATAAAATTAACATAGAAAAAATCAGTAATGCTAAGGTGATATTAATGGAATATATATGATTAAGGGATAGATATCCATAAAAAATGCTCCTAAGTATGAGATAATATTTTTTAGATTGGATAAAGTGAGTATTAATAATGATATTCTGAAATGGATACAATTGGCTACCCTGATATTTATTAGTGATTTTTGGACAATGTGATTTATGTTATCCTCAATGAATATTATATTATTTTTGTATTTATGAAATATATTTGATAATAAATTATTATATTTAATGACTAAGGATATAGTTTATTTTATGGATTTGTACATGTTTTTTCGAGGTTTTATGGGGAGTCAGATTTTTTGGGAATTAATTATAATGTTTTCAAAGAATATATGATCATGAAATTATCATATTTGGAATGTGATGTTATGTTATATTGTATGTTACTTGGGGAGTAATATTATGATGATTTTGTAAATTTGGAGATTTTTTTATAAACTTATGGGTTTTGAGTTTGGTCAAACATGTTTTTTAAGACTGATAAGGACAATTATTTATAGAATGTTTTATATTGTTATTAAGGTTTTCTTATTGAGGTTTTACCTGTTAATTTATTTTTTCATAAAATGAATATTTATCCTTTTTTGATGAAATGTGATATCTATTATTTTTTCTGGTAAATATATATAGATAAAAATATATACTTCTCATTATTTTAGGTCTCATAGGAATTTATAATAGTTAATCTTAGTTCTTTAGGCATTATAAGAAAATTAATTTTGAATATTCCCATCTTAGAATAAGTAATGAGATAGAATTGGAAATTAAGTGATGAAATATAAAATGTTGAAATTATGTTTATGAAACTGAACTAAATAATTTTTGTATTATTTAACAGAATTCGTTGTAAAATATTTCAACAATATAAGGAAAATATTTTTCAATGAGGACAATGTTTTCCATTTTTTCACTATTTTTGAGGAGTTGACAACAATTATTACCCGTTACTAATTAATGGTATTATGATAAATAAAATTCTCTTGTACTTGTACTATATCACTATATATCATCATTTGGATACTATATTTTAAAAAAAATTAAATATGATTACTTTCCACAAACGTTTTTCATATTTGGGAACTCAATTATGCGTTATTTCAGCTATCCTTTTTGTTACACACTACAACTTGTCAATGGATGTTTTATTGCGTCGTTGTACAAAATAGGTTATCAAAAATAAATATATTTACCCATTGATCCTTTTCATACCTAGAAAAAAAATTTATGTGACAATTTATTTATGGGAGGGGTAATCTAAAAACCCTTATTAGAATATTATTTAATATTAGTAGAATGTAAGTGTTTGATAGTTTGCCTTACGTAGAACCCAAAGACTTTTTTAATTAAGATAAATGAAACCATTATAACCAAGATGTTATACTAAAAAATCTGAATATTAATAAAAAAAATTATAAAGTATTTTAATTTTTTTAAAAAAGATAATTTGTATTGATTAATTGGTAATATAAATGTACTAAATTTCTGTGAAATCATTTTATTTATGAAAAATGTATTTTCTAAAAAATGGGTTTTATTAGATTATAAATTGAAAATATTATAATATATTTTTACCTAGTATAAAAATATAATTTTTAAAAGCAGTATAAATTTATAAATCATAAATTCAATATTATCTTAGGATTAATTTTTAGGATTTTTTTAAAAAATATTTTGTTTATAGTGAATAGTGAAAAATAACATTTATTTTAAAAACACTAGTTTCATTTCATGTAAAAGTACGAATATGTTATGAATATAATATTAAAATAACATCTATCCTGTAATTATGAATAATATAATTAATTAAATAATCATAATCATTATAATTGATTTCGGTATAAGTTCATTTTTTGGCTTAAAAACAAATTTTTCTAAAAACACTTTTCCTGAAAATAATGTTTTTTTTCTTAAAAAAATTAAATTAATCTATTTGTATTAATGATTATGATGATATTTGTATAATTTATATAATATAATATGTTTTACCATCGTTTTATAGGTTTTAAAATGAATTTAATTTATGAAATGTCTTTATGCTAAATGATTCATTCATCTAAAATAGGTTTTTATTGTAGGTTTCATGCTTATTTAAAATTAAATTATTCTACTTATTGAAAATGAATCTTGTAAAAAATACCAAATATTACTAATCATTAAAATCATAGAAATTTAATTAGGTCAAATTAATTTTGGTTCATAATGAATATTAAAAGTAGTAATATTTTGTTACCAAGGTTAATAGTTCAAAATGTTTACTGAGGGGATTAAACCACTATGAAAGCATTGGATTGAAAAAACATTCTAATTAATATTATATTTATTATATATAAAAAATTATATTATCATAACATTGTATTATATTACATTTCCATACACTTTCTCAAGAATGCAACCTTATATATTGAAATGGTTTTAATAATTTCCATGAGTGTCCCCACCCCTACTAAAATATAAATGGGAACATATCTATATCTAATATTCATAGAATATATGACTTATAGATTTTAAAAATTCCACTTAAAAGAGTTATTATAATCCTTACCTTAATCCATTATATTTTTCTATTTTATTAAATAAAATCATTCAAGGATTAACGTGTAAGCCAAAGGATGTCACTTAGAGAAGAGGTATAAATCGAAACCAACCTATATCAATTTTATAACTACTAACACATTCAATAAACATGATTTATCAGTTAAAAAATAATGAATAATATATATAATAAATAAAAATAGGTTAACATGATGTTGTCACAATGATTTACACAATTCTCCATCAAATGCGAAATAAAAGTGTTGTTCATGTGTACTTGTAGACTACCACCTCCACGTAGAGATACAATTTGATTTCCATAATTGTCATTCATGGGTGGTTAAAATTGTTGATTTAATGTTTACATAAGATTTTTAAAGTATATAATATAAATATATAAATATAGTATCTTATATTTCTTCAAACCATAGAATCCATTGGTACACTATAATGCACCGCGTGCATACGTGTGGACCACCACCTCCATGAAGGAATGTGTTTATTTAATAATTACCACAATAATTAGATAGAATAACAAAATATTTAATGATAATGTTTTATATTTATGATATAATACTTATTCTATAATGTTTAATTATCATTTACCTTCCTTTTATTCCATTCAATGAAATTTTTATGCACAACTTATGTGTGTGTACAAATTATCGCATCTATGAAGTGATATAATAAATTTTTTATCTCCTCATAATATGAATGGTTATAGAAATTAATATAATGATTATATATTATATTTATATAATTATTAACTTTATGAATATATAGTGACCATGATCAACTTGCAATGACCATAACATTTGAACAAAAACATACATGAAAAACGAAGAAGATAACACATGAAATAATGGATTTAAAAGATAATTGATTTGAAATTTATTTTTTAATGATATAATTGGAACCTATGTGATATAATGTGTTTTAATATGATTATTTAATATAATTATAATATATATTAATTTTTTATTTCAGAGGATATAGTGCTTACGAATCTCGTTTGATATAAGGAAAGGGTTTCATTTCAAATTCTCCTCATTAAGCCATGTTTTTTAATAGATTTATAATATATATGTTTTATATAATTCCTTATAATTGTTTTTGAAATATTTAATGATTTAATGAAATTTATTTTTATAAATCTATAATTTTTATTCATCAAATGACTTTGATTTAAAAAATTTGTTATGTTATATACCTTTTTAGTCTCAATTTTCTGTCACTCAGACAAGTTTGATGTTATAACACTGTCTTCGTGAATGAGTAATATATAGTAGGTCATATATATGTTGTATCATTAATTTACTAATTTTCAATGTATTTACATTTTCATTTGATTTTTTTTCTTTCCTAGGGGTGATGATTCAAAAGTTAACACAATTATAAGTGTTTTATTTTACAATCTCATTTCAACCAAGATTGATTATGAGTAAATATTATAATTTTGAAACTACGTCATATATTATTCACAGTTATAATTTATTTTATTCTCCTATAGTTATTTTTTAGATATTAAATGTATTAATTTCATTTTCCTCTATTTTTGAGCTCAAGTAACCAAAATAATTTTTTAAGGAAATCCAAATTTATCTTCCTCCCTGGTTAGTAATTTATTACTCAATGTCCAGTTTTCAAAAAAAAATTCTTAATGACTGTTTTTAATATTATCCAATGATTACTGAAATAAATTTTTTATTATATATTTTTAAACCTTTAAAATGTTTAAAAATAATTTAATTATCCTTTATCAAATGTGGAACTGTATATTTTTTTACTGAAAATGTGAAAGTATTTATTAATCAAATACAACTTGAAATATATTCCATACCAACCAAAATAATATTATCGTTGATGATTCCTTTATAAAATTCAACGTTTATTAATTATTATCATTAAATTTTTTGGTATGATTTTATAATCGCAATATCATTTTCTTAATCACATATTCTTATTATACACTCACTTATAACAATTGATTTATATATATTATGTTTACATTTACTGAGTATATGAACTGACCCCTTATTATGTTTCCCTTCTCCTTGTTATAAATAATGGTTTTATTTATGATATTTTTTAGAAGGGTCGTAGTTTGGATGAATGTTCATGGATAGGATATATATATTTTAGGTACATGTTTTATATATATACATGTTTCCAAGGAAACTAAACCATTTTAGTTTTGGCGTGGAGCAAAAATATTTTTAATGAATATTTATCTACTAATAAATTTTATTTAGGAATGAAATTTTTGTTGGTTAATATATTTTTTATTTCCTTTCAAAAGGGTTTCCTAGTCATCCCCCAAATTGTGATGTTTATTTTTCAATACAACTCATACCCAGTATGACCCATATTGAAAAAAATATATAATGAATATCCTAGATTTAGTTATAGGAATATATCAAGAAAATCATGGAGAATAATTGAATGAGATTCATTAAACTAGGTTTGTTTCCTTTTGGAGAACCAATTTTTTTTTTGTTATGGAGAGAGATTCACGATGAAGACTATGTATTGACTATTAGTAAAATTAAATTTTTATGATGTCCTCTACCCTATATTGAAGATTTTTTCATTGAATTATTAGGATCAACATATTTTTTCTGATTCATTTTCAAATTGGATACTGTTAGTTGAGGTGAAAAAGTGAGGAAATAGCTGAAAAATCTTCCCATTTGAGGTATGGATGTTATTAATTTATAATGATACCAGTTTTCCATACTAATGATACTACAATCTCTATGGATTTAATGAGTACATTCCTTAGGTATTTCCTTGATCAGTTTTTGGTAGTCATTGTATATGATATTATTATATATTTTATGACTGTGGATGATCATTAAGATATTATAAAGACTTTTATAAAGGGGATATGGAATGAGATGTTGAAATAAAATACATATTTTATCTAATGGTAGCCATGACCAACAACTATGTCAAATATCTATTGTATTCTTTAATAAAATGAATATTTTCAATAAATTATGTTATATTTTCAAAGGATATCTAATACACTCACCATTTTATCTAAGAATGGATGTATATTTTTTTATACTAATGAATGTGATGAAATTATCAAGGCATTTATTGGAAGGATAGTTATCACACGTATTCTCACATTATCCTTACTTTGTAGATAACATAGTAATTTGTAGTGATGCATAAAAGAAATAGATATGGTGTATCGTTGTAAATAATGACATGAGGATATATGACGACTCTTGATAATTGAATTTTCATGAAAATACCTAATACAATGACCTATAGATTTCATAAATAAGTATTACATTAATTTAGGTGAATATTTAATACAATAAAAAAATACACACCAACTGACTATAGAGGTTTTATGTTTTTGATATAATTTATTCTTAAATTATTTTACATAAAATATTTACATCATTTCAGATTGTGATCCTCATAAATGAAACCCTTATTAAACATATCATACCTACAAATATCTCTAATAACCCAGGAAATGGAAATATAATAAATAAAGTGTTTAGAATGTAAGTGAGGGTAAAAATAAGAGATATAAATAAATGATAAAAAGTGAGCATAAAATAAGACTAATAGTATGATAAAATTATCATAAACTATAAAGATAATACCCAATAAATAAAAGATCTTTTATCATGAAACATGGGTCTAGGTTTTTCCTTTAAAATGACATTGGACATAGGAGTGAAGTGTACCCAATAATATATAATGATCCTTGAAAAAGAATCATATGAATAATAAACAGGCTTTTTGAAATATAATTTCCCTATTATGTCATTGGTGGAGTAAATAATCTCTTCCAATACTATCATACTGGATTTGGTGGACTCCCCATTCCATCATTTCAAAGGACATCGTTCACTCCCAAGACAATATTATTGGATAAATTCCATTACTGAATAGGGATCACTCCCCATTACAATACTTATTATCACTTGATATATTTGTATTAAATTTTTGCATTTTAGGGATATATAATTTTGGTCCCACCCATCATGAAATTAAAACCAAACATTTGATACCCAAAATATCCTAAAAATAATCATATGATCAAATTGGAAAATGTGGAAAGGATAATATTTTCAAATTAATTTCATAAATATGATAATAAAATAAATTGAGAAATAATATTGATTATAACATCGCTTCATATCCACAATAAATTAATAAAATCATTTAAGGATGTTGTTGTAAATAAAAATAGGATTCAAAGATCACTAGAACTATTCTTGAGTAAGAAACCATTTTTTTGAAATACCATATTTAGATCCTAAGAAGGTATAAAAAATTAGTAAAAAAATTTCTTAAAAAAGAAAAAATTAATCTTATAACTGAGTATAAAAATAATATAGTATTCATATTGGTAGGTAATTTCATTCATGTTGTGTACGTTAATACAAATTTTTCTTTTACATTTTCTGTAAATATTTATATGTACAATGCTAGTAAAATGGTATGAAAATAATTTTTAACCCATTAAAAATAATATAACATAAATTTTTAAAAACAAATAGTAATATTTTTTCATTAATAAAACAATTCATGAAATATTTTTATGAATACTTGAACATCGAAAAAAAATCAGGGATAAAGAGAAAAACATGGTCGATTTTCTTTAAAAAAATTATTTTGGATAGAATATTGTCAAAAGTGTTGAAAATGAATGTAATTAAAGAAATATAATGAAATAAAATAGGATCAAAAAATAAATATTAGATGTAAGAGGTATGTCATTTATTTATTTCATCATGAAAATTAATTATAAATATTCCATGTGAAAATGTGATTTTAACATAAAACCAATGTCTCAAGTCTACATAGCATGATAATCACTCTATCATACAGTATAAAAATATGGAATTTATTATATTCACAAAAGAAATTATAATCATTCATATAATACTGAAAAAATAAATCAAAAAAATTTTACCACCCATTTATTAATATCTCTCATTAATATCATTATATAAGATGTTAACTGCTTCACATTTCATTTTTTTTATGGTAGTAGTAGTACATGAAATTTTATCATAATATTTTTTTATATTTAAGGTAAATAAGGATAAATTAAAATATCTCTTCATTTTTTACATATTTATAACCATTTATATTAATATGTAATGAAAAATTAATTAAATCGCAACATGCAGATGATAGTCAGTACACACACTAAAGTGGAAATTGAATTTTTTACATGGATTGAAAAATTAACAAAAATACAAATTTACATTTTTAGAATCAATAAGATAAAATAAATATCATATATTATAATTAAATCAATCATTATTACTATCACATAATTATTATGGTGGAAAATGTGTCATATCACTATGTGATGGTGGTCATCCAGATGTACGCAAAAATGGTACATCCATCGCCCATTGGGTGAGAAGATGTTGTGAATATTTTTTCCATCATCATAATAACATATCTTTTTAATTATGATAAGTGATTCATTATTTTTAATGGATATATAACATTTATAGGTTGTAGAATAAGGAATAAATTTGAAAAGCATTGGTAAATATCTATAATACTTCTTTCAGAGGCCATAATTGGATTACTCATTATTCCTTCACAGATTTGTCTTAAGTGAATGAAAAATGATCTTAGAATAAGGAAAGGATTATTGGAAGGTGTTTTAGAAAGGTATCTATAATATCGAATGCACAAATTTCCTTAATAAGGGAGGTGAGTGGTGGCATTTCATAATTGATGGGAGGGGCACACAATTAATTTCATAAATGATTTATTTTATTTAAGGTCACTTCAAAATGATAGTGAATATAAATAAAAATATATTCAATGATAAGATATGTTAATGTTGAAATATCCTAAAAAATATGAATTTTATAGTGTTCAAATGAAATCATATACTTATGTCATTATTTCACACAAGGTATGAATGTTTTAACATTTTCTATGGTAAATAGTTTAATTATTTTACCATTCCCAATGAACGAACCTTATTTTTATCCTATTAAATTATATTAGTTATGATAATACAAAATATAAATTATATTATACCAAATTTAATATTATAATGTTCATGTACTGAAATTTGATTATTTTTTATGAGAAAAATATACATTCTAGATGGGTAGAATATCATTATTTAAAATTGACTTTATAGTTATTAATGAATTAAAAAAGGAATATTTATTAATAAAATAAAATAAAAATATTTTTTATACTATTTATATTACTATTAATACCATTAAATTTAATGGATATTTTATAATAATTTATTATTCTGTGATTCATAATGAATTGAGGTTTCACGTATCGAAAGAGGGACTTCAAGCACACTTATCTCTCATTGATTCAAGGGGAATAATAATATACATAAAACAATGAAAATTTCATTGGTAATATTTTTTATTTACAAAACATGAGATGATATAAATGAATGAGATACAAAATAATCAAATAATTTAGTTTCTAAATATGAATATATAATGATGGTACCTCTCACTACTACTGGACCCACATCAGCTTCCTCTAGAGATTCATCCTTGATGTAAAGTAGATTTTTTGAGAATGTAAATGGAATAAACCCCTTAGATAGGTAAGTGTCTGATTTCACCATTTTATATGTTGTATTTAATGATATAGTACCACAATATATAGTAGAAATGATATACACATACCTTTTTAAGCGATCTGAGCATGAAAACGAACTACAAATATTTGGTGCCTTAGTGTGAACCTATTTTGAATGGGATACATATCCAAATATAATGAAATTAAAAGGGAATAATATATGAATTGTTGTATGTATAGATGATTTATATTGGTGATATCCACCACGAGACTAATAAAACGTTATATTTCTATTACTGGATATCACAACACTACCATTGAGAGAAAATGGAACACCGGTGAACCCTGAATGACCAGAATGATCAACCAAAAACATCAACTCAATATCCAACACATAAATATAAGATATGGTATTCAAAATAAAAACATGCGATAAAATATTAAATCTATGTCCCATATCAAATCTTTGACCCTCTAGTTTCTCATTTCTCCCTAACTCAACTGAAAATTAAACAAGATCACTATAATTTATCACACACTATTTCAAATTCTTGTCACCTGACAGGAAGTTAAAAAAATCATGTATTTCTTCATGACCACTGACTCTATATATAACATATTGGTGAAAATAACTCTATGTATATTCTTCTCCAATAACTATTTATTCTTCAATACAACCATAGAATCCCAAAAAAAATTTCTATGAACCTAAACGATGAATGTAGTGCACTTCAATTTAAAAGGTTATAGTCTTTCTATGAATAAAACAAGTATCTCAATATTTTTAAACTAATACTAATACTATAGAGCATCATTAGATCCTTGGATTATTGGTGGGTTCTAATAATGAATCCCTTCATCACAATATCATTATTCATATATGAAATGTTCTATTATAGGTTCATAAATGGGAATGGTAACCACAACCATTCAAAAATCATGGAAAACATACACCTATTTTTTATTTATATTCTGATCCACTAGAGGATTTTTTTTCATGGTGGTGCTCCAAATTTTTCCTCACACAAAATATTAAAACGTATTCTGGGTGGAAGTATTCATAGAAACATCAATAAAAAATTGGGAAAATCATCAAGGATCCTCATGTAAACAACCCAATAAAGAGTTAAAAGGATATTGAATCTCTCAGAGGGACTGATAAAATACTAGAATCAGATTTAACTTCACTTTGGTAAAATTTTCCCAAACACACATGGTTAATTAATCCCCATTATAATGATATTTTTCTACAAAATCACTCATTAAAACCTCATATAACCTGATAATCCAACCTATTGTCCACTAGGTCATCCTAAATGAATACCAACATCAAATAAAGATTCACAACTATCATATATGATACCAAATTGTTAAAACATTTCCCAGATATTCTCATATACTAATTTATAAGACAATCTTCTCGTAGCTTGAAGGGTGTTCCTGATCAGCATGGGTTGGTGAATATCACCTCACATCAAACACGAATCATGTGGGAGTGTTTTTTGTATAAAATAATAGGAAATAATATATAGTATTCAGTATGTCAATACTCTTAAAGGATAAATTATGAAGAACAAAATAGTAAAAAGAAACTAAAAAAGTAAATCATCAAGGACATAAAATCATCCTAGATAAAATCTCAGATATCTCATATAACAAGCAGATCTCATATTCACCATTCACCACCATCTATATGGATCAAAAGGAACATGAACATCCATCAAATCCATATGGATTATTCCATTGTCTTGGACCTAGAAATGATGATCTATAAACACCTAAAGGAGAAGGTTCGCTTTGAGCTAATATCCAAGAAGGTTCAAATCAAGAGTTCTATAAGTTGTTACATAAAAATAAATAATTTAAGCATTAAATTTAAATAAAACATGGTTTTTCATGGTTTTTGTATATTTTAAACAAAAAAATATTGGAAATAAAAATGATTGTAGTTATATCAAAAAATACTTAATTTAATATTTTATATAAAACTCATATGTAAATATAGTGAGCCTAAATAAAAAAGTTCTATAATCAATTGAATATGTAATTATGTGAAACAAAATAATGAAAAAAACCATTCTAGTTTTCCCTATGTTATGTTATTTTATAGCTATATGATCATCACACATATCATTCATCAACATGAAAATAGGTATGTGTACACAATCAAATCAAAACCCCTAATAAGGGACATGTTCTGTTAATAATGTCGAACAAAGTTTAGTTACTGTTTTGATCATCAATCCATTTCTAGGGATTTAGAGTCCTAAAATTATTATAATAATAAATATCTAACAATCCATAATCACATAAACATCGTGAATCAATAAATAAAAAATGGGAAAATAAATCCTTTCAAATTAATTCATCATTCAAAGGTCAATAGAAAAATTTCAATTTTCGATCTGCCTTTACATATCAAAAACAAATCATTGGTTTTAATTAAAATAATTACCTTTTAAATGATCATTAAATTTAAGAATTTTTTTTTCAAGGGTAATCAATAAATAATTTATTAAAATGAAATTTCAAGTCAATACATCGTTTTATATAAAACCATCCCATAAATTTCAATTTTCATTATAATTGGGTTTTTTGAAATTTTCAATCCCTTTTAAAATTAATTTTAAAATCATTTGAAATAATGGATTTTAAATTATTAAAAACACATTCCAATTCAATAATGAAACATAATTTTTCTATTATATGTTAAATCCTTTTTTAAAAACCTACCATGAATTATTTGTGGAAATGATAAACTCCTGCAATGTGGATTTCAAACAATTTTAAAAAGAAAAGGAGATTAAGGAATAAGACCTTGAGTCAAGATACATCAATCAAGATATTATGGCCATAAATAAAATTATTACATATAAATCATTAAGGTGTATTCAAATGGTGATCTTGAGAAACCAGGAGAGGAGATCCAAATAAGTTGAGGAAATCAAACACAATCCTTAGAGCATCGATATAAATAGAGAAGGGGATGTGAGATGAAATTGCCACTCTTGAGAGTCATTAAGAGAAAAGGAATTATATTACGGTTTAAAAAGGGTTATGATGGTTTATATTGTGGGTTGGGTAATGGGATTTAAAAATAACTTTTTGTGGATGAAATTAACCCATTCATAGTTTTCTAGAGGGGAACATTGTTAAAAAGACATGAATCCTAACTATAACCCCTACTGTTGAGGGTGCATGGTTCCCCATGGGTGGGCACACGTGATGGGAAACCTTGTGCCAAATATGTACCCATAATATTTAGGTTTAATGGTTTGGGAAAATCATGGTCCAACCATGTACTGCCCAAAAGATCCCAAACCTTCCAAATTTCACTAGAAAGAGTCCAAGAAAAGACCTATAAAAATGTGAATCGAAACAAGGGTTATGAATTACCAGAAATAAGGATAAAATATTTTATATATAGTCTTGATAAATGATTTACGATGAATTGATAATATCAATCCAATATTGGGAAACTATGTATTTTAACCACCGTGGTTGGTTTGGGGAAATTTTAAACAATTTTCATCTTTTATAAAAACAAGGATATGCCATAGCTTTAGATTATATGAAAAATATAAAACTTTTTAATAGAAAAATTTTTACATCATAAATATTTTATATAAAATAACTTTCCATGGGTTTATATGAAAATCCACAAGTTATCTTCATGATAATACATACTGATGGTATATATAAGTATATTTTATTTAAATAATACCATAAAATAATCAAGGTATTCTCTAAAAAAATTCTTCACTAAATAAATGGAAAAATTATGGAAATCAATAACACCAAATGGCTTGCGTATAAATTCATTGTGTTTAAACGTAGAACAGAATGTCATATTGGGCATGTCAGGACATTTAAAAATCATTTGATATTATATATATTGATGTTCATTTATGGTAAAATATTTATTTCCTCAAATTTGATTAGACAAATCATCAATAGGGGGATGAGGATAATCATTATTGATTATGATATTTATATGTTCTAGATAATCATTATAAAATCACATTTTTCATTATTTATGATTCAATAAATGTTTAGTTTAACCCTATAACGAGATAGTTGGTTAAATTAATCCCTTTGAATTATTGTCTAGTAGTTGTTTATTAAATTTATATAACTCAATTGGCTCCATTGGATATGGATTCATTGAAATAGGTGTTTCACTAGGTATGGTTTCTATTGAAAACACAACTTAATGTTAAAGAGGAATACTTGGAATATATTTAGAAAAGATATCAAAAACCCCTTTATTATTATAATATCATCGATTTTGAGTTTCTCCCTGACCATCTAAGATAAATTCCAAATTTTAATAGTGATAAGGATCCATAAAATTGTAGAAATTTACCTATGAAATTATAATTTGTCCACATTATAATATATAATCATATGTTTGTTCGTAATATCAAAGGTGACTTCCCTTAGAAATTGATATATTCTTTATTAAAAAAATCAATCCTTGCATATGATCACATCAAATAAATCTAGAGGAAAAAATTATTTGTAGTAAACACAATCCTTCAAACATTAATTAGAGTAGAATCGTATTATTTTTTATGAATTTTCATGATACAATTTAATTAAAAAGGATAAGATCAAATAAGAATCCTGATTATTTGACCATAACTATCACTAACTAAAAAACATCATTATATATTCAGTCTCATACTAAATGAATATTGGTAATTATTTCACATTGTAATAATTAATAATAGTGGTCAATAATGTAAAATAATATATAGTATGTTTAAATCAGGATATATTATTTTAAATCTATTTTACCTTAGGATTAACATAGGCCTTATATAGTTATTATATATTTATAAACATCATAATGGAATATAAATAAAATGTAAAATAATATAAGAATATCCTTTGGTATTTCAAACTAGATGAATAATAAGGTCCCACACACCACGAACTAGAATTTTTGGTGATATATACTCAACCAACTCTATTCATGTTTATCACCCGTAGTTGAATATTTAAAAAAACCATATCCACTTATAGTTTGTTGATAGTGGTTTATTATTTTAAAAAATCCATATTATCTTATTTAATATAAATTAGGATATTATTATATATTTTGGATTATCATATGGGTTCTCTCAAATGATTTCTATTAATAGATTCCAAAAGTTAAAAACCGTTCCTCAGATACTAAGTAATAAGACCCATAAATATCATACATAGATATTGCATCATTTTATATGAATAATCTACTCATTTCATAATAATTCATTCATGAGGACTACATAGGTTTAATGTATTTTTAAACATGGATATGAAAAAACGTTTCACATAAAATATATACATTAATTTTGAATATGTTCCTCACAACTTGAACCATTCATAGAAATATCATACTTAATAAGAATATCCATAACCATGGGACGTGAAACATAAGAATTGATGAGATCATATGCCCTGAAAGTGTAAATACAAGATATATCAATCAATTAACATAAGTGAGCATAATATATACTTAAGAGTATGATAAAATGGCTATGATATACAATAATCATTATAAATAATTCAAATATAAATAATCTGAAAACAAGATATAAGGTTTTTTCAATCAAATGACATACAACATAAGAGTTCAGAATCATCAATAACAAATCATAAGTCCTGAAAATGTATCTTATGTATAATAATAATTCATTAATGAAAATAATAATAAAAAAATATTTCCTTAATCCAGGGTTACTTCTCCCACTATCATAGTTTATTGGGTTGACACCCCATTCCATCATTTCCATAGTTAATATTTACTCCCGAAAATTTCTTATTTTGAAATTTCCTCTACTAAAATGGGTTAAATCCACATTGAAAATTATATTATCTCATGATGTATCCTTCTTCAAAAAATTCATTGGAGGGATATTCAATTCCAAACCCACCTCTCATATAATTAAAATCATACAAATGTGTCCTACAAGATCAATAATCATTCATCATATTATCAAATCAAAACCAATAGAATGGATAAATTATCAAAAATATATTATCATCATAATGATAAACCATACTGAGAATTAAACTGGATAGTAACATTGGGTCATATCTATAAAAAATACTAATGTACATGAAATGATGTTTTCAAATGTTTTTATAATATCACATGTATATTTTTAAAGAAAATACACATATTATTTTAAGTCACTTATTTAGAGTAAAAAAATGTCCCAAAAATTAAATAATAAAATTTCTTTAAATTTTAATTTTTTTCTTATAGTGGAATATTTAAATAAATAGTGTTAATGATTTAGGGGAATGACATTCATGTAGTTTAAGTTTAAAAAATTCTAATCACAAGGTTGATAAAAAGAAAAACATTACCAGGTTTGGGGAATGATAAGAAAATTTTTCCTAAACCTTGAAAAATAAATTTAAATATTGGTAGACATTAATTTAAAAACATTTAACATGATAAAAAATAATTAATAATAACATTTTAATAAAAACATATCCCTATAAGAAAATATTTCTGAATGGAGGAAAAAAATGGATAGTTTTCTTTAAAAAAAATATTCTTGTATCTTAAATAAATAAATAGAATTAAATTAAAGGTATAAAATAAATCAAAAAAATTAACCACAATAGAAGATATTATATAATACATGGGGTAAATAGATCATATAATTTCATCACCATACAAATTAATCATAAAAAACCTTATGAAGATGAGATTATAATTTAAAAACCCTACCTTCATTTCATTATTTTACTTAAAATATCTACCAACCAATATACAAATATAAATTTATCCTCCCAATATAAAATAAACATTATATATCTTATAATTCCCAACATTATTTAATTATAAAATCTTATCGACAGTTTATTAACATTCTTTATTTATCATTATCATTTTGAATTTTAGCTACATAATTTTTCATGAATAATATAGTCCGATAGTTTTCTTCCATGAAATTTTATCATTGTTTCATCTTCAAAAACCATTAAATTCATTATATAATTTTCAAAAATATTCATTAAATACATATTTATAACCATTAGTATGATGTGGTGATGAAAAATTGTTTACATCACTGCATGAGGTAAATAGTTTGTTCCTGTATGTGGGTGATGTTTCCATTTATTGGTCGAATAAATAAAGAAAAGTAAAATTTTATTACGAAATTTGTAAACAATTATTACAAAGTAAAAAATGTTATATAAAAATTGAATACACTATATTAAAAAACCTTGACTTATGATGGTGGAAAATGATTTCTATCTCTACTTGGAAGCTCTAGTGCTCAATCACACACGAGTGAAAATTTTATCTCCCAATTGATTGAGAAGATATGGTAAATGTTTATTCTATAATCATAATATAAAAAATTAATTTAGGATAATATATTAATAATGTTTTTATAGATAAATTAATTTTAGAGTATGTCTAAGTGGAAATTAGTTGAACTAACGTGGTTAAGATCTACAAATCATTTTTTATAGATCTCATTTGGGTTACTTCTAATGCCTTCAAGGAATGGATTTAAGAGAAGAATCAAAGTTCTAGGATGAAGGTAAGGAATGTAGGATTTAATTAACATACATTGTGTCTAATATAGAAGGGTAATATTTTGTGATTAATGGAGGTGAATGGGGTTTTCTCCATTAGTGAGTGGAGGGACACACGTTTAATTTATTAAATGATCTCAATGATTTAAGGCCACTTTCATTGGATAGTGGCACCAAATGGACATGTATTTAAAGGTAGGATTGTATAGTATTTAATGTTTTCAAAAAATATAATGTAAGAATTTTTGTTGGAAAAACTACCATTATCACTTTGTTTAACACCAAAAAAATTAATTTTCAAACATTAATGTAGTAACAAAATTTTAGAGTTTTAACGATTCAATATGAAAAAATACTAAATGGAACCTATTAAATTATATTAATTATTATTATTCAAAATATAGATTCTATTCAAACATATTACATTTCAATAAGTTTTAGAATTTAATTTTAATTAATCATGAAAAACAAAATGAAAACGGGTTTCAAAAAATAATTCATAAGAATAAAACATTATTTACATTAATTACATATTTTGTAAAATCCATAAAATGAATTTTTAATTATTGTAATTAGTATATAAAATAAAAATATAGTAAAATAATTTAATAAATTGATTTTAATCTAATTTATTAAGACGAAAACCCATTTAGAGAAAAAAAATTATCTTTTCTATAAATATATATTTTTTACCAAAACAAATCAACATGAATAGAATAAAGTATAATTATAATTCATATTTAATGAATTATATTAGTTATAGGTGAAGGATACATAGTTTACTTTATTATAATATTAAAAAACTAGTTGTTCGTTTACTTGAAATTAAATGATATTTTTTTATGTAAATTAGAATTTTTCACTAATCATTGAAAAATAAATCTTTTTATAATAGTCCTAAAAATTCTCCCTATCATAATATTGAATTATGTTTTTCAAAAAAAGTTAACTGCATAAAATAATTTTTTTAGAGTACATGTAAATTATATATATCTCATGTAAAAATTCCTGAAAACTAATCTTAAAGAAAATATATTTTTGGAGTGTCAAATGAAATTACTATAAAGTGAGTAAAAATATATTATAAATTAACAAATAAATTTACATTAATTGAAATATATATATATATTTTTCATAAATTATTTTTTAGTATTCAAAGAGTATAATTTAGAATCTAGTTTATAATCATCTAAAATAATGCAGTTCCTAAATTCGTTGGGATATTTTTATGACATGATATCCAATACTTCATGTTTTATTTCAACGAAAATAAATATAAAAACATGTCATCTTATAATTACTTGAATCATGAAACAGTGTAAGTAGTGTTAATATTATAATTTAAATTATATAGGAACTATATTTAATATAAATCGTGCTTCTTATATACTCCACACCAAATTATAAATTATATATTCCACCAGAAAGAGTGGAATATATGCCTTAGAAGATGGTTGTATTTGATTAATGATATTTACTTCTCGATATAATAACATCCTAATAAATTGAACAATGTGGTTTGTTCATTTATTGGAAATGATAATACCTTATTATCTTGGATAAGGTTCTTAAAAGATACACTATTTATTGATTTTGAAAGGATGGACCTTAAAATCGTTATTAAAGGGGAGAAATCTAATCCTGCCAAAATTATTGTCTAATGATCAATACATTTGAAAATGAAAGAGGGATAATTGGTGGATGTGGAGCTATAAAATATGGTGTTGAATGTTACTAAGTTTGAAAATTATTATTATATGCCAATAATGTTCCATAACTGAGTATGTTTCCTATAAATATAATTCTTGAATAAAGCGCTATCGAAAGAAGCTCGTAGAATATCATTCTACAGTTTTCATGGATGTATGAAGACATATAATGATTTTAATGATTATTTATAGTGGAAAAAATTAATAGAAATGTTACAAATTATGTATCTTGGTTATTGGAATATTATCTTGTTAATTATAAGATATATTTGTCTAGGGTAATGTTATAGACTTCAACAATATGAGAATTGGAATCAGAGAATGTCACCAGATATTTTTTACATTGTACTACCCAAAAGATATAAGTTCCATAATTATATTTGGGCAATAGTTAATCAACTTATGAAGTTATCAAACTTTACTTAAATCAAAGAAGAATTATCTGTTGGTAAAATTCTCATGATATGCATTATAGACTGGGTAAGTCTTCATGGAGTATGACATTCTATTGTATGTGAAAAATATATGAGGTTTACCACTATGTTCTGTCAAATTATTAGATGTGATCAGGATATTTTTTTAGAACTAGTTATAATACAAAATTATTATTTTATTCACAGATTACAATTCATACACTATATTATATGTTTTCATTTTATTCTACAAATTTTAATGGTGTTTGAGATCAACAAAATCCTCTATTTCAGTTTTCTTAAGGAAAAATATTTCACTAGAGAATTTATATTGATCTTTTTAATTCCCAATATGGAATGATGTGGAGAAAAAATACATGCTCGATTCATGTTAGTGAATGAATGATATTTGGACCTATGATAGAATACAATGTGGTATAAAAATTTTAAACTACAAAGTATCATATTAAGGAAGATTAGAGTCAAAAAAATAATTATAATCTTAATCTTATGAGATATCTATAATTTGATACTGGTGAGAGGATATTCCTATGAATTTAACCGAAGAATATTGTAATGATACATTAAATAAGGAAAATAGAAACCATAGGTGCTTTTATAATTTAGATATTCCAGAATTCATTTGAATTTTTTTTATCACTTAAAAGTCTCACAAAATGTCTCCAAGTTCAATATTTGTTCCAAGTATCTCTCTTGAGGAAGTATATATATGATACTTTACCTGTAACAAATTTATAGGTAATTTTTCTTGAACATCTAAAATCCTATAATTAATAAACATCCGAAATATTTTGTTTTATACATAATGTTATGAAGAATAAAACTACTCACCTTGTTTACGGTGATTGGAGGAATACAAAATTCAAGGAATCTACATGGGATCCTGAGGATGTGATGAGCAATGATATTTTAAATAATTTTTATCAGAATGAGTAATTTCATGTGATAAATTAATATTATGGTGGAATGAATGTAACACCACAATATTTTACATGTATTTCATTTTAAATTAACTTGAGGAAATTTATAGGATTCCTTACACACAACCCTGAGTCTATGTACACTATGATATAGTAAACCCTTATAATATTGATGTTAAATTGGTAAGTATTTAAATAAATAAACACATTATGAAAAAATTTATATAAAGGTTTAAAAAATATCACATACATAAATTAGTTTATAATTAAAAAATATCAGTTTTAATCAATTTCATTTCATTCTTCCAAATTTATTTTTCATCACAAATTATTTTTATTTCATTTTTTACAAGAGAACATTATAATTAAGTTTCTACTGTTTATAGAATTTTTATTTCATGAAATTGATATCATTTATCAAATTATAATTTCAATTTTAGTTTCAAAATATTTTTTTTCAATTTGAATAAATTTATTTTATTTTTTATTGAATAATGGAAAATACATATTTTTGTGAAAACATCCATTTTTATTGAAGTAAGTTCATTTAATTTTTAAAAAATAATTATTACTAAAATTTTTTTATGGGAACATTTTGTTTTTATATTAATAAACAAAAATAATTTCAATTGATTTTTTTTTCTCAATATAATTTATATATTATTTGTTCATTAAAATATTTTAACATTTAATGTATGGTTATTTTCAATTTAGGTAATAGAAATAACTAATGATTTAAGCAAAAAATTCATATTTCTATAGTATATTTTCATTAAAGTCAGCATGCTTCATTAAAATCAAAATATACCACTTGTAGAAACTAATTATTATAACAATAATTCCTTATTTTTAATTACCTTAATTAATGTAATATAAAATTTAAAACATTATTACTACCGAATATTAACAGACATAAATATTTATTTTATATTATGATTCAATTTGTAAGTATCATAAATTGTCACAACACTTGAGTGTGTTATGAATTAGCATTATAAAAAGAATATTTTACTAAAAATTTGAAAATATCCCCATAATTTAAACCATATAATCCCTTTCATCGATACCTCACATGAAGATATAATATTTGAAAAAAGGGGATTGGAAACATTAAAAAGATACAAGTTTAAAAAAATAATGAAGGAAAAACTTATCATGGATTAATAGACTATAAAAAATGGGGATTACTTGAGGAAGAATTAAATATCCTAATATATGATCAAAATATATTATATAATAATCCAAAAACATTCTAGAGGACCATAAGATCAAGAAAAAATTAATATTGTAGAATAAAAATATTACTTGGTTCAAATATATCTCAATAATAATATAACATGTGAGCATGAAATAAAATTGTTCATTTCATTAAAAATAATTCATTATCAAGAAAACATGTAATTTCAATGAAATAAAAGACATCATGGGCAGTTAACATAATTTTATAAACAAATTGGAAATGTGTAACAACCATAAGAATTAGAAAATATTAATAACCATAATCCTAGTACCTTAATGAGAATAGGATAATCACACTTTTTTTCCAATGGTAAATGACAAATCATCCTTTGTACCCATTTAGCTTTGTGATAAATAATCCCAGGTACCATATTGCTTGCGTAAAACCCTCTTGTGTATGTCATTGGCTTTGGATAAAACATACCATGTTTCCTTTATTGTGGGATAAATTCCCCAATTTTACTCATTTTCCATTGATATATCTTTCTTTCTAGAACATTATATTTGGATAAATCATCCCATGTAAGTCATTGGATTTGGAAAAATCCTCACATGTACCCTTTTGAGATCATTTGACACCCCCATAAACCAAAGAATTGGAGTACTATATAGGAAACCACCCTAAATCACTCATTCTTATGTGTTCCATAAAAAATAAATTTTAATCATTTCATAATGAATTCATTGAAAATGAATTTATTTAATAAACAACTATATGGAAATAATTATCCTTTTATAAAGAACTCATGAAAATAAATATGTTTCATAAAAAATAAAAATGGCATTAATTGACAACATGAATTAAATTGTATGAAACTAAAAACAATATCACACAAAATAATTATATAAAATGAAATAAATAAACCACAGTTTTTGAAAATAGTAATTATTTAAAATAAATAATGTCACAATAACATTTAAATAGGGGTAAAAACTATATTAATAAATGATAATCCATTAATGTAAAATAGATGATAAAATAAATTTTTTTCAATAACCTTTTTAAATATTGACTAAAAAAATACTTAAAAAAATTATGAACAGAAAGCTAGTACTTTTGAAACTCCAAATTAAAAGAGTTCAAAAATACACATTAAAATAAAAAAATGTTTGAAAAAATATAAATTGTAAATATATTTTTTTTTAATTTAAAAAAATGAATAATAACAGATACCAAAAAAGGATATAAATATTTCAAGTAATCTAGGTTAGAGTTCTATAAAAAAATTAATTTTTTAAATAATCCTAAAAAATGGGATCATGAAATAAACATAATGATTTCATTAAATTAAATTATAATTCATTGAAAATATATATTTTAAAAAATTATATTCAATAATAAGAACTATAAAATGATATATTAGGTATAAAAAAATTAGGGGGTTGATGATAATTTTTTTAACTCGAATGGATTGAGAAACCAATTAAAAAATTATAAATGAACTTGTTGAATGCCCACATAATTAATAGGATGATGAAACATTTTTTTTCAAAATGAATAAAGTGATGAAAAAAATAATTTTTTATAAAAATAGATTTAGTTTCCATTAGATAAATGGGATAATTGGTTGGAATCCAAAAAAAAATTAATATGGATAAAAAATACATTAAAATAGAATGTGAATTATTCCTAATGAGTATGAATTTTCATGAAACAATAGAATCATCAAGGAAGAATAATTTTTTTTGGAAATTTATTTTCCGAGAAAACAAGTTGAAAATAAAACATTAAATAATCATCTAATATAATTTTTTATAATCAGATGATAATATTCAATGAATAGTGATTATGGCCTAATGAAGATATTTGAGTGACCAAAACCACTTACCAATTAAGAAAAATCTAAATGAGAACCAAGTATTATAGATGGATAAGAATTCATCCTCATTTTCCATGAATAATTTTAAATTATTTATATTATATCGAATTAGAAATTATATAATTAACATAAATGGAATTTGGGTTATAAAATAAAATGTGTCTCTAATAAAGAAATTTTCAGATGAAACCCTTATGGACTACGTAAAAGTATATCAGAGAACCAAAAAGTTCGATAAAAGGGAATTAAATGTAAATTAACATTATTAGAAAGTAATTTGTGAAATTTTATTTAAATTACTTAGTATACACACCACATAAATTTTAATGGAATTAAAAATAATAGTTATGTATTAAATAATTGAAACTGAGAGGAAATCAATTAATCTCTTCTATATTTATTATACGCACATGATCAATATCCTGAATAACCAATTGATGTTTATTAGATAGATTATTATGAACCTTTTACATAAATTTTTAAATTAATATTAAATATTTATTATAGCATTCAATTTATTTGTTATATATATCCTAATCAAGTTAGTGTGAAAATTTAATATGTATGGATTTATTTTGTAAATAATAGGGAAAAATTGTGTATTTAATAAAAACAAAAGTCATTAATATAATTTCTCTAGAACCGCATAAAATAATTATTTCCTTAATATAATATAATAAAATTTTTTATCATGCTTTCAAATTCATCCATCATATTATTCAGAATAATATTTTATGTAGGTGGTTAATTCAAAAAAAAAGGTACATGCTTTAACTTGATGGGAGAGTATGGTTTATGTGGTGTTTATTTTCTCTTATTAAAATTATAATATATGTTTAATTATTTTACATTTATATATATAACACGATGAAAAATATATGATTTTTTTAAAAACATTCACGAAACATATATGAAAAAATAAAAAATACATTATCATGGATGTGCGATTCCTCACTTATGCATGAATAACATTCTGGTTTTTCAATACATGAGATGGGAAAAATTGGAAGTTTATTTACAATTAATATCAATAAATACATGATATATATAATATTTGAACATCATTACCACAATTTAAACTATACCTTGAGGGTGGTAATTATAACAACAAGTGACATCAATTCTTGGGAGAGAATGTACACATGATGAACTAATAAAAATAATTTTTTATATATGTGGATGGAAATGACAAAAAAAGGTTTCGAAAATCTGAATAAAAAATTATATTTTTAATAATGATATATAATTCTCCATATTGTTATGGTTATATGATATTTTGATGAGGAATGGAAAAAAGGAAAACATAAGAAGGAAATAATACTTACATTTGAGACATCATATTTTCTATTAATGTTTCCTTTAAATTGAAGGGGTTATGAAAACTATAAGTAAAAATGGAATATTTTTTTGTTATTGGGTTACAGAGAAATTTAAATTAAATAATTGAATGGTGTAAATAGATATTCAAGAGCATATTTTAAGGGTGGAAGTGGTACCAATTTTTAGAAGGATAAAAGCATCATTTTGGAAATGATCATCATTTTCCATAATTTCATTATCATATTCAAGGGTGAATAAATAAAATTTGAAAATTTTAGGGTTTGGGAAAACCTATGTTCTATAATACTTTCACACATTAATTTTTATTCTATTTAAGTTTTATTTAATTGTTTTTTTCTTTTAACAATTTACCAAAATTAACCATTAGTTGGGAATTTAATTTTCAACATCATTAATTAAAATTAATGAAAAATATAATGATTGAAACCTTATAATTTATATGATCCTTGTGATTTCGAAATTAAAATCATTTTCCCAAAAAAAATTAATTGTATGAAACTTAAAAATTATAGTCAACATAATTAATCAAATAAAAATATTTTTTAGGTAAACAACATTATAAAGATTTAAATAAATTTAGAAGAAATAATTATTAAGGATATTAATTTTATTGTAATTAATTTTTTATTGTAATAAAAAAAATATGTAGGGTATTTTCAAGGAATAAAGTAACTATTTTTCCCACCCTAAACACATAATTGTATGAAAATATCAAAAATTATTTTTGAAAAAATAGTTTCCTTTTTATTTAGTTTTAAAACATACTAGGAATAGAATTATATATTCAATGAATATTTTTAAATGAAGTATTTAATTACCTAAATAAATATTTATTTACATATTCTGTTTTATTTCATAATATAATTATTCATTGTGATATAACCAATTTTTTGTTTTCATGGATGAAAATATTTTATGTTTTCCCTGGGAGTGCTCTCTCGAGCGTGCGTATGTTCTTTTTTCTCGACTTTACTTCTATGGAATTAGAGATTCAATGCATATTTTATCTTCGGATGAGCTCCATGGTGTGATCTCTTTAATGCTTCACAAGGTCTCATCCCTCGATATTCATTATGGAGTTTCGTTCCAGCTTTGATCCTCTTCATATCCTCTTCCATGGGTTTTATTCCCCCAAAATTCATATTACGGTTTCAATCCCATATTATTGTTAGGGATTTAATCTTGTTATTTTTACATCCATCTTCCATTATAGTTTTGGGTTGTATTTTTGTTTTTTTGGGGTGTTTCAATGGATTTTCCATCTCTATTTTTGAAGTGAAGGTTTTTCATTGGTGTTTTATGGAGAATTAGATGGTACTTTGTTGGCCAAATTTTTCTATGGAAGTCTTACCCTCATATACTCCTCTCTAGACTATAAATACTCTACTTCATTCATATTCATTCAGGTTCTTTGTTTTCTTTGAGGTTCTGGGTTATTTTTTTGCATCGCGGTGTGTGGTTCTAGGTGGCCCGACCTGTATTCATGGGATAATGGGAATTTATAAATTTGTTTATTTTTTCAAAGATCATGACTCCCCTTGAAGGATCCAATCTTCTCCTACTATGCTATGTCATCGGGTACCTCATCTCCTCATTGGGTCGTTATGGTGAGGTTTCTATCTTGCATGCTTTGGGTGGTGTTGGTTGGGTAGACATGGGAGTTCCGGGAGGCATGTTCTTAGTTTGGTTGATGTAGTGTCATTTAGTGCTGGTGTGAAGTTTGATGAGGGGGGGGGGATTTATTTTGGTGTGATTTGATGTTCTCATACGATGATTGATTGGTGACACCAATGGTGGTGGTGGATTAGAGGTTGGTGCAGTCGATGGATGTCATTTGAGGGAGATAGTGATGAACTGGAGAAGATGATGACTATGGTGACATGAAGATGTGATATTGATGATAGTGATGTGATGTGCTGGGGATGTGATGATGAAAACTATGTATTCATCATTGGTTCTTTTATCATGTGGTTGGTTTTCTTGTGATTCCATTTTTTTAATTTGATCATTAAATTTTGAATGTGTCTCTTTAGATTGGGTATGTTGTGTACGATTTTTATTGTGGGTGATGATGGAAATTGTTATCTGTTTTTTAGGGTTCTAACTTGTCCAGAAATTTGTATGTTGAAATGAAAAAATCTTATTTGAGTGATTATATCATTGATAAAAATAGTATTTTTTAATTGAATATTATCCATTTCAAAAAAATCTATCAAATATTATAGAAAGTAATTTTTTTATGAATCAAAATTTGATTTTATTTTTTAAATGATATAGTCCAAAATTTTCAAATATTCCTTCTAAAATAAAATGCCTAATACAAAGAGAAATTATTTTATTGAATGTAACCTTTTTCAATACCAACTCTTATTAATGAACTAACTTTTGAAAATTTAATAGTAAACAAAATTAGTTATTATAATAAATTTATTAATTAATTGTTGTTACTATTTAATTGTTTATTTATATTTGATGTATCATTCGACACATGTTATATAACATAATTATTATTTTAAAGGATCCAAAATCTCATGTTATAACATTATCCCCTATTAAATAAATTATACCCCCAAATTTTAATTATCACATAATAATAGTCATTTTTAATTGCGTAAATAAAATTTATAAAATATTATTGTTAATTTCAAATGATTAATTAACATTTTTATTTTTAATATTTCAAAACTCATATATTCCTTCCCATGAGGAGAAAAATGGTATTTAGTTTCATTCTTGCCATCTGTGATGATCATCCTTTATGATTAGGAATCATAACTCAAATAATGGAACTAATTTTATAATAGGGATCATAACCACCATTATAATGAAAAATGATTATAAGTTTATATTAAATGTGAATTGTGAGTTACATATTCTCATAAATTATGTGGAATCTTGGAAAATATATTTATTCAATTAAAAAATTCACATTAAACTTTAATAATGAAATAATTAATAGGAATCTCATGAATAATTTTCAAATAAATAAAATACATACATACAATGTTATCTCAAAAAGGATGACCAGTTAAATTGGATAGATTAATGTGTGGAAATTTTCAAGAAAATGAAGATGATATTTTTCATAGAAACTCTTCCTACTTTATGATATTGTGCAAAAGATTTTTTAAACTATAATAATGCATTGAAAAGTGTACTAGTACACATATTTATGAATAATGATTAGGTTACTATTGATGCATCATGAAAATTTACAATTAATAATAAAAACTAACGAACTATTGATTGGGATTTAGGTATATATATTTTCCATTAAAGGTATTGATTTATTATCTTTAAAGATAATGGTATTTTATAAATACCAAAGATAAATTTATTATAAAATAATTAATAGATAAGGAGTATAATATAAACCCAAGAAGGCAGTTGGAACAGAATTAATATTTTGACTTCACAAAACATTCCATCATTGAAAAGTGACAAGGTGGCCAATGATTTGAGTGGAAATGATCATTCTAGATTATCTATGATAAGAGTAAAAAAATAAAATATTTATAGACATCCATGGGATGGATCCTGATATCATTAATGAATTGTAGAAATATTTATTTCTTCAAAATTGTTCCATCCATATATCTATGTGATGATTAAAAAGTAACCCTTAGAATATATATATCAATATAAAGATATTAAATGTTCCATAGTTTATCATTTATTGTGACAATATGATAAGGTTCAAACACATTGTATGTGTCCCTTCAATTAAATATTTAAAGTATTTGTTAGATTATTCTAATATTTATTTGTTCTTTGTTAATCCTTGACACCAAAATTTGTATAATTATTTTAATGAGTACTTCTATTGGGGAGACAATATGAGTTATATTATATATTTTATTATCTCAATGCTCTATATGTCAGCGATATATGAAAGAGAGACAAAAGTCAAAGGAGTTGTTACAACCATTAACCATACTGGAATGGAAATGGGAAAATGCCATCATAAATTTTGTTTCAAGAATATAAAATAACTAAAAAAGAAATAATTATATAGGGGTTGTTTTTTATTGGCATATAATTTCATTAAACATAATTGATATCAAAGAATAATTTTTGATTGATCGGATAGCAAAAATATACATTAAAGATGCAAGATGGTTGTATAGAGTACCATATTCTATTGTATTTGACCAGGATATATGTGTACCTTGATGTTCCAAGGAATCCTTTTGAATGCTCTCGATACGAAATTGAGTTTTAGCACTATGTATCATCCTTAGAAAGATATAAATCATTATAGAACTATTTAATATCTTAAGGATATTATAAATATGGTTCTATAGATATCAATGGATTTTGGGATCAATAACTTCATCTACTTTAGTTATCATACAAAAATATATTTAACTTATGAATTTAGATGTCTTATTAAGAATCCCTCTATGTAATGAATTGTAGAACCTAAACATTTTGAAAGGATGTTTCAAAGAGATATTAATTGGCACCTAATATAGATGAGGAAATGGTAGATTACATTAGATCCAATCAGTATCACTTTAAGGATGCTCAGAGTATACACATTAATTATACTAAAAACCATTTCTGTGATCTTGAATTTGAAATTGATGAGAAGGTGTTTTGTGGATATCTATATGGAATATGGTTGTGGGATTTGATAATGAAATATGAGCCCTTGGTTTATTTTCCAATTTTAGATTCTTTTTCAAGTAGGGATAATTTCTTATCTGACATTTCACCAAACCTCTCTCAAGTCAATGATGGATTCCATGTATATATCTGGAATAATGTGAAATATTTTATTTTATATGTACTAAATATATAGTTGTTAGTAGTGGATCATAATCAATGCATTGATGAATAACCTATGGAGATTTAGAATCATATATATAATGTTTTATAATATAAGAACACTCACTAGATTAATGTTTTCTGGGGAAACCACCTAATTGATGAAGCTACATGTAATACTAAGGATATGATATGGTTTATGCATCCCAAGTTTTTTGCATTAATGGGATGGTATTTCAAAGGATATATTCATTTTAAATAGGAATCAATTTAACTACAAAAAAATTATTATTATTTTCATATAATTTTTTTTCTTTTATATCTTTCACTGCACACAACATAGAGTTATAATGAACCACACTATAATATTAACATTATTATTTAAAAAATGGTAGTTATAACCAATATATTAATCATTCTGATATGAATATGGATTAGGACTCATAAAAAATTAGTTAATTATTTATAATCAATATAAAACATGAATAAATATGTCGATAATACTAAAAATTTATTCATATACTTTGAAAATACATTTCATTTCAAATAAAGATTTTCATTTTTTTCTATATTAATATATTATTTTTTTCAAAATTAGAAAATATATTATAAAAAATTTACATAATTATTTGAGTCCCCATATAAATAAAATTCATAAGTTATTTTTTTTGGGAATTTTATGAGTAGATTATTTTTTAAATAAATATTTAAAAAATACTATGTCAATCAATATATAAATTTTTTTAATAGAATTTAAATCTTCCATTTTATGTTATGACTGTTTTAAAATTAAAATTTGTTCAGATAGTTAAAATTAATACAATTTAGAACATTATAGTCATTATTTTTTTGAATTAGGATATAATATTTTTATACTTTAAAAAATTATTTCATTGGAAAACCAATATTCAATTGCATCTGTCTGCTTTATTTTAAATTAAATCCTACAAATTATGTGAGATAAATATTATTAAATGGATTCTATATTTGGAATAGAAATAAAATATATCACATAATTTTAGTAATTTAGTTTTTTGTCATAGTTTATTTTCAAAACCTTAAAACAAATATTTAGCCTGGTTAAAATTACAAGAGGGTGGTTCTGTTACATATGCTTGTATTTATGTTAATTACCATCACACATTTCTAATTTATTAATAAATAATATAAAATTTTAAAAATTTTGGTTAAAAGATGACCTTATAAGGCCCATTTTTATGTATAAATTACATAGGTAAATAAAATGTGACAGCCATGGTGGAAACTAAAATGGTAAAATTGATTAAACAAAGATAATATACGAATAACATTATTAAAACATTTATATTTTATATTGGAGGTAGTTGGTATTGTCCATAATTCCCTTTTAATCCATTATTTATCACTTTTTTAGGAAAATATCAAGGGTTCGACTAACTATTGTGGAATATTATTCAATATTTAATAAAATGCTATTTCTACGGAATTACCCAAACGAACGTCATCCTGGAAATCATTACACTTATTAATCCATGTTTCTAAACCAAACCGAACCAATCCCCCCCCCCCAAATACTTCGACATGTTCCATATCTTTTGGAATTACCAAAATACCTACCATATGGTCCTCAATAAGATATCCAATGGATGGTTTTCTAAGAAAAGGTAATTTTCTTCACTACGTTTTCTTCTCACATATTCTTTTAAAACATTAATTCATGTATTAATATTTTGAATATACTAAAAAATGTATATTACATAAAATGTTATGTTTTTATGTTAATTAAATAAAATATTTCCACAGCCTGTCACGAACCGTCCCCCGGGGCCCGTGCCGTGACTACCCCAAGTCCACTTTCGAGAGGCGAAGGGTTGGCGACTAGCACCAAAGGCGTAATTACATAAATTTGAGAAGTTATTGCATTTATAACTAGTAAAAACACACATCAGATACAATCACGAGTAAACTAAATAACCAACAAGTGAGTACAATAAGATAAAAGGGGTTATAATAC
The DNA here is from genome assembly GCA_963277665.1 of Viscum album. NCBI lineage: Eukaryota > Viridiplantae > Streptophyta > Magnoliopsida > Santalales > Viscaceae > Viscum > Viscum album. The sequence continues at coordinate 492,187,597 of OY728120.1, forward strand.
AAGCCCAACTAGAAAGTTCATGAAACAGAAAGTACAAGTACAACTGAGGAAATAGGAAAAACATCCAATGGGTCATCCTCCAAGGTTCCTACCAAAAAGGTATGTAGAGTTCTCCTCCTCAGCATTCCACATCCGTCCGTCTCCTCTGTGTACCGACACACCATATGGTCCACCTCTGGGTATAGTCCAGTCCTGGTACTCTCAGCCTCGGTCAGCGCGGTCCGTCCTCTGCATCCAACACAACGAGGTGCGGGTATATACCATGCATGGGTGATTATAAAAATACTCATTAGGGACCCTGATACCCTCATGCTCTCAAAAAATCCAACAAGGATAAAACAAAAAGTATGAAATCAACAGATTACCCCACTTACGTATATCCACATATATATAAACATGTTATCAAGTAATCCATATCAATCATGACGTAAACACATAAGTTACTGACTCAGGTCAACTAGGATTTTTATTCACATTGTCGAATCCAAACATGCTGGAGAACTCCACCTCTATCGAGTATTATGGGATTTCCATGACACGAAGGTGCTTCCCACTAACATTGGTCTACTGAGGTACTTCTCCTATTGAGTACCGTGGGTCTGCTCCGTCAACAAGATGCTCCCCACCGTGGGTCTGTTGCCAAAAATACGTGTTCCCCCTAATAGACTGCAGAGATACTCCTCCTGTCAAGTACTTTGGGTATGCAGCCACAACCAGGAGCTCCTCTACCATGGGTCTGCCTCTACAACTAGGCGCTCCCAACTGGGCTAGTCGAGTCACTTAGAGTCAATTGGTCCACAGTCGTCAAGCCTCAGCCAGCTACTAGGTCTCCGCAATTTATCTACTCGTCACTTGAAGGATCCACTCCATGAGCGACTGGTCGATACTCCAACTCTCAAGATGTCCCATGAATCAATATCTAAAAGGTCTTCCACTTCATAGAGGTCCTAATGCAATAGATGTCACACCAATCAGATGCCTGGTCTGTGAGTTATTAGCCATTTAGTCCCGAGGGACTAGTTGGATTCGTGAATGATCCAACCTGTCTGTATCTCAAAAATACCCCAAAAATTAGTGGGGTATACTCATAAAGACCGTAATGCTCCATGATTACCAGTGCCACTGACGGTTCGTCAAACGGATGTCCGGTACCAAAGATATGGCCAGAAGAAAGTAAAGGGTCATAGTGGGCCTATGTTCGGTCCGACCCGGTCGGACTGACCTGTCCCCACCCAGAAAGAGCTGACCATGTATGGGTCGACCTAGACTTACCCGGTGGGTATGGATCAACCCGTTGGCCAGGCCAGCCCCTTAGGTTAGGCTCAGCAAGCTGGGCCCAGCCTAGCAGGCCGCGAGGGCGCGGACCTGCCGCGGGTCGGCCCAAGGGCTGTTCGACCCAGAGGGCGCCGCATGGGTCACTCGACCCAGAGGGAACATCGAGCGTGCGACTCTTCCCAGAGGGCATCGTGAGGGAACAAATCTTGGTGTCTCGGCCTGGGGCCGAGGTGGCGTGATCGGGGCTGGGAGGCTGGCTTGGTCGGGGCGCCACGGGGCACGTGGATGGCAGAGCCGGTGGGCGCGTGGACGGCAGAGCCGCGGGGCACGCGAGGCGTGCCGAGGCCAGTATACCAGATTGGCCAATGTCGGTGCAGGTAACGTGGGGTGTGCGAATGGAAGAGCCGCGAGGTGTGGGGAGAGCGCGGAGGCCGGCACAGTAGGGTCTTGAGAGGGTATCCCGAGGGGCGCCGGAGGTGCGGCAGCCAGGAGCCGGGGTGCGGTGCGGCCGGAGTGCGGCTCATCTGTGGTGTGGCACGGTGCAGCCAGTTCAACCGGCGGGAGGCGTGGATGGCGGGCAGCGCGGCCGGGGCAGCTCAGAAGCCGAAGGGCAGCGTGGTTCAGTCCGGGGCGCCGAAGCGTTGTGGGGGGGGGGGGGGGGGAGGGCAGGTTGCCTCCGTCACATTCGTCGCCTCGTCACCATGCCGAAAAACATCAAAAAAAAAAAGATCGGCAGAGGGGTCGATCCACATTGGTTTGGTCTACACCCTTCCTTGTTTAGGGTGATAGCAATTATCTCACAAGAATGAAGCCACTAACAAGCATGGAAATATCTTAAAAACATCAATTCCCTTAATCCCTCATTAACGAAATATTACAAAACCGCAAGGAAAAATATCCACGGATCAACTTGATAATAAGTTTGTCTGCATTCTTTGTTTTGGAAGAAAAGTAACAAGGGAATAATATCATACTGAAATGAATTTAAACCCCTACCTTTGTTCGTTGTTCTTTGATGGAGTCATGGGGATGAAGACAGAGTTGTCGTTGTTCATCATGTCCGCCGCACACATCCAATCTCATGATCATGCGTCTATTTTTTGACGACGAAAAAGAGGGAGCGTTGGTCGTCAAACACATCCCACGTCGGTTGCTTCCTCAAGGAACACCTGAGGATTAATTCGAAGATGTTCCTCTTCGGAATTCTTCGTTGGAAAAACGCATTTTTCATTCTTCATTGGTGAGATATTTTCTCTCAAAAGCTCCTTCCTCCTTTTCCAAAAAAATAATAGGTATCCAAGAAAACTAGATTATAAAATCTATTAATTCATTGGTATTGTAAAGAGTCGTAAATTGCAAGGAAATTTTTTTTTCATAATTTTCTTTGGAATTTTACAAGAACGCAGTTTCTGACGGCGCCTGATTTTGAAGCCCGGTGTGCCCGAAATTAATTTCCGAAGTTTGGCTCGGGTACATTCAGTGAACGAACGAGCAGGTTTTTCTAACTTTTGAACCGATGCTCGGAATCGAATTCCGAGGGCACCAATGGAATCGTAGCACCGATTTTTGCTTAGAAATGCCTCTTCCAGAGTTGCGTTTGCTCGGTTGTGGTTTTTAATTTTTGGGCTTTAAGTTATGAAATAAAATAAAGTTGTGTGAAAATTTTATTTTTATTTCACTTAAAGCCGCTTGAAGACCACTTAAAGCTCCTTAAGCTGAGTTGTTGCGGATATGATACTATTCGAAAATATCCTACCCTCTTGGTAGGATATTTGTGAGGTGGGGCCCGCACGAGCCCCACCGTTTCTTTTCCGCTAAGTAACGCACCCGCGAAAACCCGTCATTATGAAAGTCAACTGACGCATTTTCTTAATTTCTTAACGCACCAATTAATTGGGTGGTTTTTTCATTGAATTAAATGGGCGGTTTATTCGTTGAAATTAATTCAATGAATTAATTTCATTCGTTTCATAACTCTTTTTCGTTTTGTTGGCATGTTAATAAAATAAGGCCAACACACCCTCCTTTTGAAATGTTGTGTTAAACCTTTGAAGAACCTCTAAGGATCTTCCCCCATCTTCGTGAAGAACGTGAAGAACGCGAAGAACGTGAAGAACGCGAAGAACGCCGGCCTCCAACGAAGAATTCCGAACACGCGGAAATCGACGACGCGACGCCGTGTGCCATGATGACGACATTTCCTTTCCCGCAACGTTCTTCTACGACGTCTCCTCCTCAGCGACAAATCTTCGATCATCCGTTGAGTTCGTCGACGCAACGCCGGATACTGCGACGACGCGACGATCCGCACCTTCTTCGACGATCAATTCCGGGAAGAACGCGCGTGCGACGACTTGACGAGGTAGGGGTTGTTGTGAATAATTTATATTCTCGTGATTGTTTCTTTTAAAGCAAAGAACCTGGATCAAGTTCAATTTTATTTCTATTAAAATTGTGCCTTGCCTTTGTTCATGTGTTGAATAATTCTCCCAACTGTTATTATCTAACGCGGAGGGTGCGGGCCAAAGGAACATGGCCCGACAACCCTCTGCCGTTCTTTATTGTTGTGCGGATTTGGCGGGTGACGACAAAACGTGACGCAAGGGCGATTTGATGTTTCCGCAGTGAAGAACGGAACCCGGGAGGAGCACCGGCATAGACGGGAAGGAAGACGGACCACCGGAGCAACTCCGGTGGCCCGCAGAAGTCTCCGGCGGCGCAGGTCGCCGGTGCGGCGGCGCGCCGCCGAACAATGCCGCCGCGGCTGAAACCGCGGCAGCGATGGCGCCAGCGGACCCGCGGCCGCACGGGTTCGGCGCACACGCGGGACGCGGCCTTTGCCGCGTCCGTTGACCAGGGCGGCCCCCCGCGGGGGCCACGGTGCTGTCACGCGGGGGCAGCGAGCCCCCCGCGCTGCTCGGCCGCTCGGCCGAGCCGAGCCGGACCGGTCAGCCGAGCCGGGCCACGCCTTGGCCTGGCCGGACCGGGTCGGGTCGACCCGGTTCAGCCGACCCAGGGCGGGTCGGTCCGGGTCGGCCCGGGCCCAGAACCCCCGTCTTCGGACTGTTTTCGGTCTTTTGCCTGTAACATGAGATACGGGCCTCCGAACGATGCACCGTCAGTGGAAATGCGATCCTTGGATCGAGACGGTCGTTTCGGTATATTGCACTCAAGGTTTCGGAATACTTTGAGTTTGGCCGGGTTGGTTCGTACACGAAACCAACCGGGCCCTCGGAGCCGAAACGCTCATATCTTGAGCTTCGGACGTCCGATCGATGTGCCGTCGACTTTTTTGTTTTCCTCTAATTGAGATGGATCTTTAGGAATACCCCGCAAGAGGTTTGGACGCAGGTGGAGTGCGGTCGGGTTGGTTTTTCCTTAAAAACCAACCGGGCCCCTGGGACGAAAAGACCAATAACTCTCAGCCCGGGCGTCCGATTGACGCGCCGTCTGCGACGTTGACTTTTCTGTTGACGATACAGAATTTTTGGATATATCAAATCTGGACATTGAGTCAGTTGATGTATCAGTCTCTCGGCTCGTGGAGCGGACCCTCCTGAACGAGCTTGCTGTGTGCGGGAACCTTAGAACTGGCTGCTACTACTGTTGTGACGGCGATGAGTGTACAGAGATCCTCAGTGGATTCGACTGCGGCTTTGATGAAAATCGTACGGAAATCCTCCGTGTTTTAAGTAGTGACCACTACAGTGCATCTTGGGATACATCAACTCCGGACTACATGTCAGTTGATGCATCGACCTCTTAGCTCGTGGAGAGGACCCTCCCGAAATGAGCATGCTGTGTGCGGAAATCCTAGAGCCGGTTGAGACATGACGACTGCTGATCGAACGACTCGGTGTGTTACGGATAACCCGACGGGGGAGCGCTTGGTTATAGCGGCACAGGGGAGTGCTTGGTTGTAGCGGAAGACCCATGGCAGAGGTGCGCTTGGTTGTAGCGGCACAGGGGAGCGCTTGGTTGTAGCGGCAGACCCACAACGGAGGAGCGCTTGGTTGTAGCAGCACAGGGGAGAACTTGGTTGTAGCGGCAGACCCACGATAGTGGTACGCTTGGTTGTAGCGGCACAGGGGAGTGCTTGGTTGTAGCGGCAGACCCACGACAGAGGTGCGCTTGGTTATAGCGGCATAGGGGAGCGCTTGGTTGTAGCGGCAGACCCACGACGAAGGAGCCCTTGGTTGTAACGGCACGGGGGAGAACTTGATGGTAGCAGCAGGCCCACAGTACCCGATAGGTGGAGTACTACAGCAGTCCAAGGCAATAGGGAAGCGCTTGGTTGTAGCGGCATAACCACTGCACTTGATGGAGAAGGAGTTTCCCAATAGCTTTGGGTTCAACTTCATGATCGAACCTGTGTGGGCTGAATCCTGTTTGCTTTCCTGTGTGGATTGTGTTGTGCTATCCTCTGTGGATTATGTTTTGCTTTCCTGTGTGGAATACGTATACTTTCCTCTGTGTACTGAGTTGTACTTGGGCTCGGAGGTTGGAGCGTATTGGAATTGTTGACTTAGGTATATGTATGGGCATATACCTAAGCAGTGTCGGTTGTTACTTCGTGATTGTATCTTTCATTTGTGGTTTATCCTTTGTGGATTTTGGGAGACCCTCGGGGGTCTCGGGGTCCCTACTGAGTATCTTATACTCACCCCTACACGGGATATGCCCGCACTACGTTGTGTTGGTTGCAGACGATGAACAGCGTTGATCGTGGTTGAGGCTTGCAGAGCAGGACGGTACCTGGAGGAGGACCACTGGGCGGGACGTACTCGGAGCAGACGACGGGACCCTAGGAGTAGTGGAGCTATCTGTACCCACCCTTCAGGTGGGATTTCCACTGGACAGCTCGGCATAGCGGCTTTTACCTTTCAGTTTCTTTTTTTCCTTTTGAGTTGTACTTTACAGTTGGGCTTGTATTTCCGGCCCCTTTTTCTTTCAGCACAGCTTGTTACAGTTTTTACTTAGTGTTTAATTTTCTGCTTGCTTACTCTGTGGTGCTTGTTTACTTTTCAAAGGCAATGCCTTCCCTTTTCTGGGATTTACGCCTTGGTGCTAGTCGCCAACCCCTGGCCTATGGAAGGCGGGCATGGGGTAGTCACGGCATGGGCCCCGAGGACGGGTCATGACAAGTATAATAATTCAAATTTTTTTAATTAATTAAGTTGGATCTACTTAATTAATTCATGAGGTTGGCCCAATTAAAAGAGAGATTGGGTTGACACCATTAAAGGATGGGGGGTGGAGAGACTCACCCTCATCAATGAGGGGAGTTGAGAGGTTTTAATCTCCCACCATTATTAGGGGGTTCAGTCCCAGGTGGTCCCCACATCATAACCTCTCATGGGAGGTTAGGTTTTGGTGCCCCCCCCCCACCATAACCTATCATGGGATGTTAAGGGGTGCTGGTCCCCACCTCCAAAATCCACTTTGGTGGTTATAATAGATAAAAATAAATTTAAAGATGCATTTATTTTATTTTATTATTCCCATGAAAAACCCAAAAATTATCTTCCACCCTTGACCAACAGCCATCAAGGTGAAAGTCTTCATAAGCGAATACCGGAGTTGCGTGTTCAACAGTGCCCTTGGATTTCAATTCTAATAACCGGTTCAAAATTTAGAAAAAATTCACTCGTACGTTTACCGAACGTACCCGAACAAAACTTCAAAAATTGATTATGGGCACTCCAGGCCCCAGAATCACACACTATCAATTTTTGCAGACTCGTAAAGTTCACATTTAAATAAAAAAAAGTACAAGGAAAATATGGATCTTTTCATTCTCCCCACATTAGGGCTTTACATCCCCGTAATCTATAACTCATAGCTAAGGGAACATGTGGGGGTACAGAGCATGCATCTGAGCCTCCCGCTCCCATGGGCTCTCTTGTAGTTTCTCGTTCTACCAGCGGACGCACCCCAAAGGTATCGACCATCCATGAAGGACCTACTCCTATCGATCACCAATCTCTAATGGAACTCTGTAAAAGTCTCCCCATTATCGACGTCCAGCTCTCCATGGTCGCTGATGTGGGAAGGGTCGTGCACACTTCTCCTCAATTATGATACGTCAAATAGGTAACTCATGTGGGGTACTGAGGTGTAAGTGCTATGCGATAATTCACCTCTCCAACTCGGTTGAGGATATAAAAATGTCAAATGAATCCTTGAGATAATTTACCAACTCGGCCAAATCTCTGTAGACCTTATCGAGATGAGACCTGTAGAAAGTCATGGTCGCCATCCTCGAAATCTAGAGGCCTCTGTCACCTGTCATCATATCACTTTTGCCTTCTCTGTTTAGTCTTCATCTGTTCCTGGATGATCTACACCTTCTCCATGGTATCCAGTACCATTTATGGTCCCACTAGGGCTGACTCTCCTGGGCCAGTCCAACACAAAGGTGATCTACATGGTCACCTGTACAATGCCTCCAAAGGTTCCATCCCAATGGCGCAGTGATAGCTATTTTTGTATGAAAACATCACCAAAGGTAATTAATCCTCCCATATTCTACCTTTGTCAAGGAAACAAGCTCGCCGCTTGTCCTCGAGGGTCTGAATGGTCCTCTCGGTCTGGCCATCCGTCTGAGGATGGAATGCGGTGATCAAACGAAGTTGCGTCCCGAATGCTTCCTGAAACCCCTTCTATAGCCGGAATGTAATGCATTATTCATGATCGTAAAAAATATTCGAAGGTACTCCATGTAACCACACAATCTCATGCACATAGAGGCGTCCCAAGCACCCTAATGAACTCTACTCTCTGATCAGCATGACATGGGATGACTTGTTGAGTCGGTCGATGATCACCCAGATCGCATCATGTCCCCTAGATGTACATGGAAGTCTTGTCATGAAACCCATTGATATCCCATCACACTTCCAATCTGGAACCTCTAAAGGCTAAACCAATCCTACTGGTACCTGATGCTCCGCCTTCACTAGTTAACAAGTGAGGCACTGAGAAACAAACTCTGAGACTAATATATTCATTCTTGGCCACCAGTGCCGTCATCGGAGATCCTAATACGTCTTCACCACTCCTGGGTGTACCGCTGGAGAGGATGTATGGAACTACCTAAATACATTGTCCTAAAGTGGAACTGGTACCATTGTACATCCTCTGAAGAGGATGACGTGCCCCCCACCTTCAGAAAATTTATTAGATGCCTTCCCTGTAGGTATCTGGGCATGTCGTGTCTCGCAGTCAGGGTCCCCATGCTGCGCCTCCTTGGCTCACTTAAGATGTGGGGGAGTGATTGTAAGAGACAAAAGAAAGGCTATTCCATCTCTATCTAAAAAGTATATCTATATAGAAGCCAGTTGCTCTGTTGCCTAATCTAGAAGTTGTATACTAGATCTCCTACTGAGTTGATCTACAATAACGCTCCCCTTCCCAGGAGTATAGACTACATCGATGTCATAGTCCTAGAGGGACTCAATCCAACACCGTTGTCTCAGGTTCATGTCCTTTTGAGAAAATATATAACTGAGACACCTGTGATCAGAGTACATGAAAAAATATTCTTCCATCAGATGTTGTCGCCACATCTTTAAGGTGAAGAGCACTCCTGCTAACTCCAGGTCATGGGTAGCATAGTTCTTATCATGATGTATCAGCTGACGAGAGCCATATGCGATCACTGATCGCTCCTAAATCAGGACATATCTGAGTCTGGTCCCTGATGCATCACAGTAGACTACGTTCTCACCTCCTTCCTCTAGATGCCTCAAGATAGGGGCACTAGTCATCCTCTCCCTCAGCTCTAGAAAACTATGCTTTCATCTCTCTGACCACCCGAAGGGTTCCCCTTCTTGTTCAAGGATGATAGTGGTTCTTCAACTCTAAGGAATTATAGCAAAAACCTTAGGTAATAACCAGCCAATCCCAGGTAACTTCGTACCTCCGCCACAGTCCTTGGTGGCTCCTAAGAATGTACCACCTCAATCTTCGCTTGATCCACTACAACTCATGCCTCAGATATGACATGTCCAAGAATGTGAACCTCTCGGATCCTGAAATGGCACATCGAGAGCTTACAATAAAGTTGGTTCTCTCAGAGTGTGTCCTGTACTACCCTCAAGTGATAAGCATGCTTCTTCTCAGTAGTCGAGTAGATCATATTGTTGTTAGTGAAGACTACGACAATGCGATCGAGGTATGGCTGAAAGATATTGTTCATTAGTCAAATGAACACTACTGGAGAATTGTTTATGATAAATCGAAAAACCAAGAACTCGTAGTGGAAGTACCGACATCTGAATTTCGTCTTCTACACAGCCTCATCTTGAACTCTGAGCTGGTGATAGCCTTATCTGAGGTATATCTTTGAGAACCATCGTTCTCCCTTCAGCTGATCAAATAGGTCGTCAATCCACAAAAGTGGGTACTTGTTTTTTACGGCCACCTGGTTCAGGTTCTGATAGTCAATGAAAAGCCTCAGGATCCCATCCAGCTTCATGGTTAACAGAATTGACGCTTCCCAGGGAGAACACTGGTCCAGATGAATCCCTTCCCTTGCAAGTCCTCTAGCTATACCCGTAGCTCGCAAAGCTCCTCGGGAGCCATCTGATATGTTGGAGTAGATATAGGTGTCGTCCTGGGGTACCAGTCAATGGAAATGTCCACCTCTATATGAGTATGTAGACCAGAACATCATCAGGGAATACATCCGCGTACTGGTCCACCACTAAAGGATAGCTCGGACTCTCCACATCAACTGCTCTTAGGGTTAGGCAAGCCAACTGATGAGTAATCAGCTGCACCCTCCTCCGGGTAAGTCCGTCCTATGCTACAAAGGCACCCATCTCATTGGTGAAGGTAAAAATTGTCCCATCCATGAGGACACACCGCACATTGCGCCAAATACAATAAATTTGATCATGGAAAGTAGATAACTAGTCCATACCCAAGATGACGTCGTAAGGCCTCGACATTGCTACTGGGAGATCCCAGCCAAAGCTCTCGCCTCCTAGAGTATGCTCAAACTGCTAGCACCAGTGCGTAAGCATCAAATCTGCTCCAGTAAGAGTCCCTATCTATAAGGATCCAGTCAATGGCTCTATCAGAATCACCATGCTCTGAACGAGGGGCAGTGGAAATGAAAGAGTGACTAGCACCTGTGTCTTTAAGAACTACATATAATGTGGAATAGAAATAGATTTCACCTTGAATCATCTCCGGAGCATCATTATCATATGCCTCAGCTACATGGAGCAGAGATCTCCCTTGTCCACCTGCTCACTATGGTTGGGGTGGAATTCCTTGTGGTGGTGGCGGTAAGACTTAAAATTGTCATCCACTGCCAACTGCATGACTAGCTCCTCTACCACGTCTTCCTGCACCATGCGAACCACCTGGATTGAATCCATGTCTCTTCCTGGGCGTTCCTTTGACTATTTTTTGATCATTCGGATGGTGGGTCAGATAGTCACGAGCCATGTGACCCTGACCACCACATGTGAAACACTACCAGCTCCTAGAATGTTTGTCTCCGCTCAGGGTTCCCCACACAACTGATCATGAGTCCTGTGGTCCTCCACCTATTGGTCTGGTCCTATTGGACCTCTACCACATATTTCTACTACCAGCTACTGCAGAATCTGATATGTGTCGACTGGTGGTGGATCTCTCTACTGGAGACTGCTCAGCTTGGAAACTCTCCGCTAGGAGGGCTCTCTCTATCACCCCTACCTGTGTCGGGATAGTGAGTGAGATCATCGAAGATGTGATCCCCCACCTCAGTCCCTACACGAAGGTCAGGGCCCAAAAGAAAAGCTCTTGTACGACATCAGTGGAGTACAATGGGTGGTCTTTGAACCTCGCTGAGTACTGAGCTATAGTCATGATGCCCAACTGCAGATGAATTAGCTCCTTCATGCACACTGCATGAAGAGTCACTGGGAAATACTCCACCAGAAATAGGGTCTCGAAGTCTTCCCAGATAAGCATCATCTCATCGTTATCCTGGAGCATCAAGCTCCACCATCTGCCCAATGTTACATATAGAAGGTTGGCAGCAAGAATTAACATGAGGTCGACCAGAGTCCCTACCAGTCAGAAAACTCTCACCACAACATCTAGTCTATCCTCAGCCGACCGTGGGTCTGTCTCTCCCCTGAACGTGGGTGGAATCTGGCAACAGAACTCATTCAACATGCCCAAGAAGCGTGGATCATCTGATACTGGGGATGGGGGAATCTGTGGCCCAACGGGATTTGGTACCGTTTTTTCCTCTACAGGAAAGGGGACCTACACCAAGGCCTCATTGCTTATTGGGATATCTGTGCGTATAACTCTCGGGACTCTTGTTGGTCGTCTGCAAGGAGGCATCTTAAAAGAAACAGATGCGACATAGTGAAATTACAATACCTGTTGAGATGACCTAGTTTAGCTAACTTAATTAAAACATTTGAAAACACACATGCAATTAGTGGTTTCGTGCACTTAGTCGAAAATCAGAAGTCATGGTCTTGGAGTATGGATACGTAGGCCGCCGCACCAACACTGAACTACCAGAACTGAGAAATACACTCCCTACTCTTAACACTATTTCGTCAAAAAAAAGAATGATCAGATTCCTATGTTCCGTGGTATAACTGACTCCTAAAATACCAATTTCTCACGACCCATCCTTCGGGACCCTTGTAAAGACTACTCCAAGCCAACCTTCCATAGGCCAGGGGCTGGAGACTATCACTGAAGGTGTAATTCCCAAAATATGGGATGGAATTGCCTTTATAACCTATAAACACACACATCAGATATGGTAATGAGTAAACTGAATAACCAACAAATTCGTAAAGTAAGTAAAAAGGGGGCGAATAAAATCCCATCTGGAAAGTATAAGAAACTGAAAGTACATGTACAACTAAGGAAATAGGAAAAATGGTCACTGGGTTATCCTACGAGGTTCCTACCTGAGGGGTACGTACAGATATCCTCCTTAGCACTCCACGTACGTCCGTCTCGTCCTTGTACCGACACTCTGTAAGGTCCACCTATTGTAACTGTCTAGTCCTGGCACTCCCAGCCTTGGTCAGTGTTGTCCGTCATCTGCATCCATCAAAATGAGGTGCAGGCATAAACTGTAGAGGGTGAGTATAGCGATACTCAGTAGAGAACCCGAGACCCTCAAGGTCTCAAAAAATCCATCAAGGATAAATAAAAATGTATGTAATCAAAAGAAAAAATCCCACTAATCTATATGCCTATACATATACCTATGTTATCAAGTAATCCATCTCAATCATGAGGTAAACACAATAGTTACTAACTCAACTCAACCATGATTTTTATTCACAATGTAGAAACCAAGATTATTGGAGAACTCCTCCTCTTTCGGTTATAGTGGGCATGTCGCAACACCAGGGTTCTTCCCACTAACCTTCGACTGCTGAGGTAATCTTCTTGTCGAGTCTTGTGTGTCTGTTGAGTCACCAAGGTGCTCTCCATCGTGGGTCTGGTGCCACAACTAGGATCTCCCCCTAATAGCCAATAGCGGTACTCCTCCTGTGGAGTACCACAGGTCTGCCACCACAACCAGGCACACCTTTTCCGTGGCTCTTCCACCACAACCAGACACTCCCAACTGGGCTAGTCAATTCACTTTGAGTCAATCGGTCAGCAGTCGTCAAGTCTCAGCCAGCTACTAGGTCTCTACACTCTGTCTGCTCATCTCTGAAAATATATGCTCCACGAGCTACTGGTTGATACTCCAATTGTCATGAAGCTTCACTAATAAGTATCTCAAAGTTCCATCACTTCATAAAGGTCTCAATGCAATAGTCGGCGCGTCAATTTGATGCCTGGTCTGTGAGTTATTAGCCTTTGAGTCCCTAGGGCCCGGTTGGATTCGTGAACAATCCAACCTCACCTTATCTCTACTATACCCCAAACACTACTAGGGTATACTCAAAGGGACTATAATGATCCATGATTACCAGTTCGGCTGACAGTTCATCAAATGGATGCTCGATGCCAAAGATACAGCCCAAAAATTAAAGGGACATAGTGGGCCCGGGAACGGTGCGACCCGATCGGGCCGACCCGGCCCAACCTGGCATGGGCCAACCCGGTCCGGGTTGCCCAACCTGACCCGGTGGGTCTGGCCCAGCCTGTTGGGTGGACCAGCCCATTAGGTTAGGCCCAGCCTGCTGGGCACAGACCAGCCGGTCCCACGGGGTCGTGGGGGGCTGCGAGAGCGCAGACCGATCATGAAGATGCGAACCAGAAATGGGTCGGCGTGAGGGAGATTCGGCTCGTAGGGTTCCTCATGGGTGGATCGTCCCAAAGGGAACCATGAGGGCGCGACTCGTCCTGAAGGGCATCACGAGGGACTAGCTCGGGGCAGCTCGGCCCAGGGCCGGGGTGGCATGGCCGGGGCGGGGAGGTCGGCTCGGCTTGTGTGCCATGGGGCATGCAGATGGGGTAGAAACAGGGCACATGGGGCGTGCAAAGGCTATCTTAGCCGGGGCTCGAGAGGGCACCGAGAGGGGAGTGAGAGGTGTCTGAGGCGTGAAAAAAAGGAGCCAGGGCGCGATGCGGCTATAGAGTGGCGTGGCAGGGTTATGGCTCGGCTCATCCGGTTCAATCGGTGGGCGGCACGGCTAGAGGGCGGCGCGACCGGGGTATCATGGAAGCCGGTGGGCGGTGCGGTTTTTTCCATGGAGCCCAAGCGTCATGGGGGCGGCACAGGTTGACTTCATCTCCTGGTCTCCATCTCGAAGAACATCACAAAGACGATCAGCAGAGTGGTTATACCACGTTGGTTTGGTCGGCACCCCTCCGCATTTAGAGTGAAGTAAATTTGTTCACAAGAATTAATCAAAAAAGAAGCATGGAAGATATCCTATAAACAACAATTCCCACAGTCCCCATTTACAAAATATTCCCAAACCACAACGAAAAAATATCTATAGATAAACATGAAAATAATTTGGTCTGTGTTAATTTTTTTCAAAGAAAAGTCACAAGGGAATAATATCATACTTAAATAAAATTAAACCCCTACCTTTTTTCGATGTTCGTTGATGGAGTTGCGGGTAATAAGATAGAGTTTTCGTCATTCGTGGAGTTCGTTGGACACTTCCAATCTTGAGCTCGTGCATCAGTACTTTTATGACGATGAGGATGGAGGGTTGGTCATCGAAGATGACCCACATTGGTTGTTTCTGCAACATATTTCTGAGGAAAAAGTCAATGATGCTCCTTGTCGGTATTCTTCGTTGGAAAAATGTCTTCTTCATTCTTCGTTGGCGAGATCATTTCTCTCAAAATATCCTTCCTTCATTACCAATAAAAGAATTGTTAGACATGAATAATAGATTAAAAAATCTATTTAGTCTTTGGCATAAGAATTCAAATTGGGTGAATTAATTATGTTGGATACACTTAATTAATTCATGAGGTTGGAACAATTAAAAGAAAGAATGGTTTGAAACCATTAGAGGGGGTCGAGAGACTCGCCCCCATTAATGAGAGGAGTTGAGAGGTTTCCTCTCCCACCATTATTTTGGGGATCAGTCATGGGTGGTCCCCACTTCTAACCTCTCGTGGGAGGATAGGTTCGGGTAGGCCCCACCACAATAACCTCTCCTGGGAGGTTAAGGTGTGGGGGTCCCCACCTCTAACTTCCACTTGGGTGGCTATAACAGATAAAAAACATAAAACATGCGTTTATTTTATTTTATTATTCCACAAAAAACCCAAAAACTATCTTCCACCCTCTACCAACTGTCGTCGAGGTGAAAGCCTTCTTATGTGAATACCAGCGTTGGGAGTTCAATGGTACCCTCAAATTTCAATTTTAAGAACATGTTGAAATTTTATAAAAACTCGCTCGTACGTTTACTGAATATACCCAAACAAAACTTCAGAAATTGATGCTGAGCACTCTGGGCCTCAGAATCATGCACCGTCAATTTTTGTGGACTAATAAAATTCCCATTTAATTAAAATTAATTTACATGGAAATTCTACGTCATTACACAACCAATTTATTCAATTGGGAAATGAAATTTCTAATTGGGTGTAAGATGAATTACATCTTCCCAAATAGATGAATTTCATTTTACAACACCGCCTAAAATGAGGTCATATTATTATGGAATTGATGAATATATATTATAATATAAATATATATATATATATATAATTATAATATCACATATAGATTCTTACATTCCCACTTGTTGGAAGACAATTATATCACTCATTAGTATGTTTGGACAACTTCTCCAACAAAGAGACATGACACATTTTTCATTTCAATTTAAAAAGTTTCGTAATAAGGATATATTTATTTAAAATATATAATATACATGAAATAAAAATTAATTAATTTTTTTTATAAATTATTTATCTTTATTTCACACCATCCGTCATGAAAATTGAAATGCCCTTCATGTATATATATGACCTCCCATCACCTAGAACAATGCTATTAATTTTCAATATCTAACATATATATATTAATATAAATGAATATATAATGAGTAAATATGATATTATCATAGTGAATAAAATTCATTTTTTTGTGGAACCATGATTAATTTAACATGAAAAAAAAATAAAAAATCAAAACATACATGAAAACATGAGTAGTAATTACTCGAAACATGCTTTTAACATGTATTTCTTAATAAATGAGTAATAAAATATAGAATATTAAATCATATTTTTTATTATATAATTATTTATGGTTCTATAATAAATGTTTAATTTCTATATATTTCATATACATGTGGATCAAATGTGTATGAAAAAAATAATGACTTGAGTAATTGGAATTCCATCCCACATTAATTTCTACGTGGAATATGACATATACAACACTTCTTCCTTTTGTGCGGTTCATATATATATGGAACACGAATAAATTGTATAATAGTTATAAAATCATTTAATGGAATATAAATATACATATCAATATATGGTTCATTATTTTAGGTGTCTTGGGTTAAAAAATTTACCAATGTTGTAATGGGTTTATGTTTCAATATCATTGTTTACTGGGAATTTTTGTTTAGTTTCCAATGATGAAATATTAGGATCTAACTTTCAAGAAACCCAAATATTTAATCTATATTGTTAATTTTTAGAGAATAGATATTTTCACTCTTTTTTATTCACATTATCATTTAAATATAGTAAAATAATGATTTAAAGAAAACGTACTTTATTTCCATTTTTAGTTAATGTGCAAATATTTTCTTCTAAGTCCATGTTTCGTATTTTTTAAAAAATAATTTACAATTATCCAATTGTTGATAAAATATAATTTAACCCAGTTTTGTTAATGAAAATAGTTAGAAAAATATTTCATTCATTCTTCGAACAAAATAATGTTGACTTTTACCAATATTTTGAATGAAATCATAATTTTATCATGCATGACATACACAATATTTTCTACCAGTATGAAATATTGATTATTTAAGGATAAAATTATATGATTAGAATTTTATATTAAATTAAAATAATTCATTTTAATTTTTTCATATTTTAAATTTTAAACAGATGCTGTCAAAATCAAAGTGATATTTACCCAATGAAATATACCATCCAATCATTCAAAATAAATTTCAACTTAAGATGAAATACATTGAGGATACATATGGTATAATTAAGATATGTTCAATGGTAATATTCATCATGTTTTCTTTAGATGGTTTATATTTATGTAAACCATTTATTTCCATGCGTTATGCAATGATTAATTGATTATAAGTTTACAAAACCATGTGTTTTCATGTGTTATGCATTAATGAATTAATAAAATATTTAGGAAATTTGTTTCCCTTGTATGGTTTTTGATGTGGTGATAAGATGAATGTTTTATAATGTTTTAGAAAATATATTTATAGTTTTCAATTTGTTATGGGGGTTTCTATTATAAAACATATATCGTGGTTACGTTATAACCATGGATGGTGGTTACGCGATAAAAGGACGAATGTTGCGTTATATCAGGTTATGTTATGAAATTCATTGTAATCAAATTATTTCCAAGGATGGTGGTGACATTAAAAACAAAAATGGTTGTTATGTGTTAACATAATATAGTGGTTAAATTATATCCATGAATTGGTGGATATGTTATAAACTAAAATGTGTTGGACCGATAAATCTATTTAATTCATTGGGTAAAGAAGTATATTTAAGGAGAAAAATAAGACTAAAATATAGTGTTAATCTAGATCATTAATAAAATCTATCCACTATGATTTTCATTAGAGTGGTACATGACAACTAACACAGTTTTTGGATGGAACCCAATCCCATGTGATTGTCTTATGAGTAAAATAGGGCAACTATGATGGTTTTGGTTTTGAAACCGATCCACTATGATAGTTCTTGAAGTGAATCCATGATTAGTAATAAAAAATTTATGATTATTTTTATGCCATTATCTATGTGTATTATCACAATTCTCTCCTCATGTTTCATGTTCTTTTATTTATTTATGATTCATGTATTAGTTGTTACCATGGTTTATTTAATAATTCATTATTGTGATCTTTGATATGTAATGCATGATTTTAAATAGTTAATCTCATATTATCATATCCTTATGATGATGTTATGATTATGTTACATTGATATAACCCATGTTTACCCTCAGTGAGCATATTATATAACCCTTTGTTATATATTTCCCCATTTTTTGGAGAAAGGATTTATGTATGATATATCTACAAAGCATTATATTTATGATGATCATAGTGGGATATTATGGAGATAATTTATTAAATAGTTGATTATTTATCACTGATTCAAAATACACTAAACCATAATTTTACTCATGAATATGTGTTTATATGAAATAAGTATTCCTCTATTAATATATAATATCTATGTATGAGATGGTTGGGTCCTTATAGTCGTGGTATAATCTAAATCTCATTCTATTCATATATGTTTTATCGGGATCACCCATCATCACATATAATTACCATGGAAAATAAAATAATAAAAACAAATAAAATAATTGTTTTTTGGTAATAAATGTCTTTAAAAAATCCACTATTCATTTGATAGGTGGATTTTCCTTTGAAAAAAAACATGTTCCCTGAAAATCACTTCTAAAAAATAATTATCCATATAGAAAAATAATATTATTGTTATCATTATTAAATATCATCAATGGAGAAAACGTAAAATATAGGTTTTTTGTCTTAATAAATAATACTTCATGAAGAAAATATCATAAAAAATTCATGAGGAATATAAGATTTTCATTATTAAAAATCATTTTTAAAATCAAAAAAGTAATTAAATTTTGGGAAAATATTGTTCTTATAAAATAACCTTGGAAACATATAAAATAAATTTCTACAACATGTACTAGTAATAATAGATGGAAAATAATTTTATATTATAAATAATAAAAATAAACTATAAAACACCAATATTTTATGGTATGTCTCTCTTTGAACGTAATATTTTCGAATGATTATGTTGCATGAAAAACCCAACTTAAAAGAACAGTGATATATTATTATAACCTAACCAAAATATTAGAGTGGATGAATAGTGTTATAAACATTATATCTATTATATATTATATGTAAAATATAAATTCTGATAGTCATATTTATATTTCGTGATCTTATATAAAAATAAATGTGATTTTACTCATAAAATCATTATTTCTCTGAAGATAATTTTTCCCCATTTTATTGTACAAGGGTTTTAAATATAAATATTTAATAATTTTTTGAATTCTATTTGATAAAATAAAATTCATTTTTTAAATCATAATAATAAAATTTAAATTGGTTCATTTTTTGGATTTTTTTAATAAGTTTAATGTTTTGATGCCTAGCTAAAAATATTTGAATCTAATTGAAAATATACTTTTCTTATAAATAATTTATATCCTTAAATTAATTTTTTTATTTTAAAGTCTGATGAGATCAATTTTATGTCATGTAATCCAATTTACGTCATTTATATCAATTTAACATTGATTTTGGAAAAAACGCATTTAAATATTTTGAGCATATTCACTATAAGAAAAAGTTTTCTCACCCCATCTACAAGATAAATTTTAAAATAATTTTCAAAAAATTAATATTTTGAATTTTCTAAAATAGATTCCATATTTAATATAAAATATTCCATATTTATTAAATATGACTCTTTATTTTTTGGACAAAATGTATAGAAAGCTGAGTAATTTTAATTACCACAGTTTTGGGTTAATTGGTTAATTTAGAGTAAAAATTATATTATATATTTTATGAAATTATCGTAACACATTTAATAATGTTATTTTATGAGTGAGTGTGATCAAAAATCATAATGTTTTGATTTTATTGCCTTATTGAGCCACTTTTATGACATTAAGTGTTTCATATTATTATATTTTATGAAATTTAAATTCTATCATAATTATGTTTTTAATAATTATAACATTTTTAATAAGTGGTTATTAAGAAAATACCACTGACTATGGAAAATAATTTTAATTCTTATAATTTTATATTAATATTGATAATTTTGTTTTAATTTTTATGAAATAAATAATTACCCTAAATTCTTACATAGTGAGGATGCAATAATTGATTAATAAATAGGAATACAAAATAAATGACTATAAAAATATAATAAAATATACATTGAGATAATCAATTTCTTGAAATATATTTATAGATATAATTTAAATTTTATATATGTGTAAATATATTTTTTTTAATGAAATTTTTTATTATTATTATTCAACTTAATGAATAGTGTCAGAATTGACATAACATTTATATTAAAATAAATAATATATTTTGAAATGATATAAAATTTATAAAAATATAATGTCCATAAAATTAATATAGATAAGGATTAAAATGTTATCCATGACTCATTTTTATTAATTTTTTTATTGTAACAATAGTTTCGCTCCGACAGTAAAAACCATGTTGTCATGGTAAGAATTAAAGGGATTAAATAAATGATAAAACAAAAAGATAATGGTGGGAATGTGGTCTAGACTGGTATAAATTTTTTTTAATGAAATGAGTTTGATCAATAATAATAATATATTCTAAATAACTAACTTTTGGATTCATTTAATAATTTAAATTAATTTATAATAAATAAATAATTTTGTTGTCCAAAAGTGAACCTAACATAAATTATAAAGGGGAACCTCCTCCCTTGAGTTTCAATCAATTTTTCACCTTCTATAATGACCAAAATCCTACCATATATCATCAAAAAAATATTTATTGATGTTATTCAGATCCTCGTATTTAAAAAATACGAACCCAAAAACCATTATGAAGAGATTAAAGGACATCCCCAAAAGAAAAAGTAATTGTTTTTTTCCAAATCATCCAAGTTCATTTCTTCATACACATCCTCTTCACGTGTAGTTATAATGATAAATTATGAAAATATTCAACAATATATATTTTGATATGTTATTATTATTTTTTGACAATAATTTTCTACCTTTTATGTATCCTACAAAAACAAAAACACCCTACTTACATACGTATGACTTACCCTCTACACACAATGCCGCAATTTGTTTTCCATCACCATTTTACATGGATGGTATGATGATGGAACTAATAGAAAATATTATCATTACAAAATAATATTTAATTTTTATAATTTATATACCATCTACTCCCTTATCATTATAACCATATAAAAATTATACAATCGCTCATCCGTACATATGACATAATGTCCCCATGAACAAGATATGATTCATTATCAATAATAAAAAAATTGATTTTGGATAATTAAATTTATTTAATGATTATATATGATAGTTATGACATTAATATGTGTGTTATATATTCTATTTATACACAATTTAAGAAAATTTTGATTTTAACGACCAAAAGAACCTGAGAAAACATGGCAATTGACACCCGAAACATTGAAATAAATATAATATTATTTATAAATGGGTGATATATTGTTATAAGTGGATCATATATGATATAATAACTATTATTATTATTTTGGTATTAATTATTAATATTTTTAAATTCACTGTACATTTTTTTCAAACACATACAGAGGAAATCAAACTTGATGTAAGGGTTTAGATCAAAATCATATCACTAATTGAGATTTATTATATTTAGGAACCCATTATAGAAAATTTCTCTTCCATAACAGTGACTTTTAGAAGGATATTATTATTATATAATTGTTTTTAAATTCCCTTTTGACACATTTAACTTTTTTAAAAATATCATTAAATTATCTTTTTTTTGTTTTCTAAACAAGTTTTATTGAGACATTTCTGGAAAAAATATGGAAGGGATATTTTTTTGAACTTCTATGGTGTGAGAATATTTACCCACCTTATTGATAAATTAACTATTCGTTACATCCTTTACATGTTTTTGTATTTATTTTCTATGAAATTTGTTTTCTTTTTAATTGTGATTTATTTTAAGAATAAGTTTTTTCAATGTGAAATATGGTATTTTATATAATAATTTTTTATTTATTTTGTTATATTATTTTCATTTATGTCACAAATTTTTTTGATTCAAAGGCTTCATTGAGATTTATCTCTTATTATAAAATTTTCCAAATTTTATTAAACATTGTATGATTAGTTTGTCTATGGAAAGGCTATTTTGGTACCATTTATGGTTTGTGGTTAAGCTATTCATATTTAATATGATAGTTTTTAAATACAAAAGAGTATTTTGGTTATATCTCACTGATTTCATATATGGAATTTATTGGACATATCATGAGATGGAAGAGATACATTATAGACCCTTTATACAACGATATGACTCACAAGACAAACTAATTTATGTATTGGATGAGGCTTTACTCGTGTATGTATGGGGTCTTGGAAGAATAATTGATAGCGTGTAAATGATTATCTGAAATTTTAATTCCCATATTTTTATATTTTTGATTGATATTCAACTTGATAATTTGATTACAAGAGTATACATTTTAAATTTTCATTATAATGTGTTTATTTATATGGAATTCTTTGATTATCATTTATTATTTCTGTATCATGATCATGATTATATTTAAATGTCTTATATTTTAGTTAATAACCTTTCCTTAATGTTTTTACTTATTTATTCAATACAATTTTTTTCTATGCTTACCCTTAGTGGGCATCTGAGGTCACCCCTGTCTGATATTTTAATTTTTCTAAGGATGCTAAGAAGTTTATAATGACTAATATATAAGTATAAGATAAAATAATAATTTTATTCTCAATGAATCATATATGTGTTATTTTTTGTTTTAAATTTCATTGTAAAATTAAAGTATGTATCTATTTTACCAAGACTAATAACAGACTCAGTACATTGGGAGGTGATTTCATGTATATAATGCCAATGTAAAAAGGTAACCACCGACTCTGGTCTATTGGAGATGTATAAATTACAATTTTTACCATAGTATATTTAGTATAATCTTTTGGATATATATTTATAAAAAAATTGTTTTCATATTGACAACATATGTTGATGTTTGAAATTTTCCCAATGAAATTATGTTTTTGTTTTTTGGGTTAGTTATACCTAAATTCGTAATTTAGGTTATGTGATGAAATATTCCAAATATTATACATTATATTTTATAACTTTGTAATCTAAAATGGCGTATTCCAATTTTTAAAAATGGCTCATAGTGGAAGGAATGATAATCATATCAATGAAAATAATCTATATTGGGATTTACTTCATAAGTAAGATAATGATGTTAGAGTTGGAGATGCAAATGGAGATGGAAAAATTATAACTATACTTGTCCATCTTACTTAGGTTATGTAAACTAAATTTACCTATATTGAGTATCCTAATCTAGAACATGGAAAACAATGTTTGAACACTTTATGTGACACCTACATTCCTCATTAAATGGGCCTATGAATCCAATTGCAGTAGAGAGATGGATAACATCTGTAGGAAATATATTTTACTCCTTGGTTAATAATTAAAGGTAGAAGGTTTTCATAGAAATTTACCATCTTAGAGATTATATGGATCAATGGTGTTAATTTATTCAAAACAATAATGATGATTTAGAAATAGAAAACATGTAATTGGATGATTTTAAGGATATTTTATGGAAAAATATTTTCCTCGTGACCTATGAGACGATATTATGAGATAATTATTGAGTTTTAGAATAAAAGAAAATGGGAATATCTGTAATTTTAAATAAAAACAATCATTATTAGAAAATAATTTGTTAGACTACACACATTACCCAAGGTGTAAGATTGATCATTTCCTGGATGTGTTAAATTTATTTCTCTGAAATACAATAGTCTCAAAAAAATTATCATCATATGAATATATAGTAAAATTTGATTTCGAGGTAGAAAAATAATTATTTATGTCTTATGAATTTATATTAAATAAAGAGGAGAATAGAATGATAGAGAAAGAGTTAGACAATTTGGAATGATAATGATGTATTTTCCAATAGGTGATAATTGTAGAAAATGAACACCCCTATACTTTCCTTAAGGGAATCAGAGTTGTTACAAGTGTAGAGAAAAAGGTCGTCAGAATCATGACTATGATGGGATGACTTATGTTGTAAATATTAAATGATTTAAATATATCGATATTGGAAAATATAGAAATTAATTCACACTTATTTAAGGGAAAATACCTCAAAAGACGCTGAGGCTTCATGGCCAAGCATATGTTGTTGATTTAAAATTGGAATTATTTATAGGCTTATGTTTATCGGTATAGAAAATACTTTTTCTAAAATTATTTTTATAATAATTATGAAAAATATAATAATTTTACCAAAATACCACTCCTTTAATTATTATATATTGTATATTGAATGGTACTAATGATCAGGAAAATCGATTTAGTTGAAATTTGATATTTTTGGAAAACAATGATTGATGGAAGATAAATCATAACATATGGTTAATATTGTGATAGTAATTAAAAAGACCTATTTATGAAATACTTTTGGTGAGTATGAAAGTGTATGGTGAACTTATGGTTTATTTAATTTTTACTCGGTTTATTAGATGTTGGGATTTAACAATTATGCCTACGATTTTATTATCAGAAGCACATATATTTTCATTATGTTTTAAAGGTGATAATGTTAATAATATTTTTGGTGTGTGAAAAATACATCTACATTAATTATTTTAAAGAAATATAATGTTAAGTCTATTTTGAAAATATATTAAGCTCTCTAATAATGTTTGGGCCTTTGATTTAGGAAATTTATTTTTTAAAATAATCTTAAGGTTTTAATGCATTTCATTGTAAAAAGGATATTATTTTTGGAAGTTGAAATATGATTTATTAGATACTATGTGGTAACATTTTTTGTTATATTAAAAATTGAATGGATGGATAAAATATTGTGGACCTTATCGTTATTGTCATGTGCTTCAGGAATAAATATTCATCTTCAATGCCAATTTTTTTGTTTATGAAAATGATGTCAAAAAAGATTAATGAATAAACAAAGGATTAGATCATGATAATGACATGGAATGTAATCAAGTAAATTTATTATCAAATGTTCTTATATAAATGAGTCCCTAAACTGTAGAAAAAAAAGATTTTTATTGAAAAAATTTATCCATCTACATTAATTTCAGAGAAGTCAATTGTCTTTAAACCGATCTATATTCAATTTCCATGTTTTAACTTTATACTAATGATATCATATTTTGAGGGTTAATTTTATGGTGATATTCTAATTTTTTCCTTCTTATTAAGAGGATGTTTTATTATCACTATTTATGATATGGGTTTCGCAAAAATGAGTTTCCACATATTAAACATTCATTCTTGAAGAGAAATTTCAAATTTTAAGGATTAAATTTATTGTAAGAGTATAGAATGAAACACCCTAATCTTTTATGCAAATCTTCTTTTTAATGTTAATATTTTCAAAATCTTACATTGCCTGAAATACCTAGATAAAATGAACAATGACATATTATTATAAACAAGTCATTAAATTTTTACAAATAGTTTTATTAATGACATTATGAAATATAAATATTATATTTTCTATATAGTTTTTAGAAATAATCCTTTGTGTTTTCTGAACAAGATATAAAAATAAATATAATTTCAGGTATAAAAACTAAAATTTTTATAGGGATTTATACAGCCATTTTGTGGTGCACATGTCTTAAAAATAAATTTCTGTAATTTTTTAATTTTTATATGAAAATACAAAATTAATTTTTGAATGATTCATTATAGAATCTACTTGTGATTAGTTTGTCCCTTTTATGAGAGGTTTACTGTTTTGATGAATCGAAAAAAATATTATATTCTAATTGAGAATAGATTTTTCATATTAAAAATTTATATTATTCAATTTAATTTTTTATTAGGTTTAATATGTAATTAGATCAACTTTATAACATTTAAACACATTTTTCGAAGTTGGAATTAATTTCACATTGAATTTGGATATACAAAATTTCAATCTTTTGATCATTTCTCATTAATAACATGATTCCTCACTCCATCCACAATACTAATTTTCAATTAATTTTAAACAATTTTTTTTATTTTTTTATAAATTATTCGACATTTGGAATTGGAAGGTGAAAATTTAGTAAATAGATCCCTTTTATTTTTGGAAAATACAAATTGAATAAATAGTAATTTTAATTACCACGTTTAAGGGGTAATCCGGTTGTTAAGAGTAAAAATAATAATAATTTTTTTATTAAATTACCGTAACAGTAGTTCTAATTTTATTAGATGATTAGTATTGGAAAAATTCATCATTGGGCCCATTTTATAGCCTCATGGATCAACTTTAATGACTATAATTCTTTTATAGTGTTTTATTTTAAGAAAAGAAAAATATATCATACTCATGTTTTTAATAATTATTACATTTTTAATATGTGTAAATTTAAAATAGATATTAGATTATAAATAATAATTTAAATGTTAAAATTTGTATATATGTCAGGATAATTTATTTTTAATTTTTAATAAAAAATAATTTCTTTATGTTCAACAAAATAATGATGTTGTAATTATTTAATTAATTGGAATATAAAAATAAATGATTATTAAAAAATTAAACTAAATAAAATTTGAGATTATTAATGTTATTCAAGAATTTTATAGACACATTTTACATTATACAGATGTTTTAAATGTTTTTTGTATATATCATGTTTTATTTTTTTATAGCAATGTAATGAATAGTTTCAAAATTAATATTAATGTTATATTATAATAAATAATAATTTATTATATGATAAAAATTTATAAAAATATAAAATTATGAAAAATGATTGAGATAATTTGTCAAATGTTTTAATTTATTAATTTATGGTTATATTTTCATTTTATAATAAATATGTTTACCGTAAAAGTGTAAAAATTCATTTTTCCATAATAAGATTTTTAAATATTAAAGAATGGTTAAAAATGATAAGTGTAAAAATGGGACCTAAAAATTACTAAAATATATTATATTGGGGGGATTATAAAAATCCTCATATTATAGTAGAAATAAATCACTTTTTAACAATTTTAAATTGAAAATTAATTTATACGATTTTATTATTTTGAGAGTTTCTAAAAGTACCCATCACCTCTATTAAAAAGGTATCTTCCACCATCAATTGTTCATACCATATTGAGACTACTATACTGATAAAACTATGGAAATGTATACATATTAAATCTAATGTAATTTTTTAGAAATTCTATTCTTCTAAAAATACCAACCCTATATACCTCAAGTAGAAATTAAAGGAATTCCATAGAAGAATTGGTAATCATTTTTATTAACACGTCCCTGTTAATTTCTTTTTATATGTCATCTCAGTGTGTTTTTTCATGTTAAAGTAATAAATATTGTACAATAAATATTCTTATATTTTATTATGATTATGGTACATTCATATTAATCCATTTATACATAATATAAAAGATAAAAGTATCATACATGGTAATATACGACATATTGTCTCGATGACGTGATATAATTTTATTTTAATCACTACATTACATAGATGGGTAAAACGATGGAAATAATAGATAAATATGATAAATATGAAATAATTTCTATTTTTGAAAATTAATATACCGTCTAATTACTTACACATTCAACGATATAATAATGATATCAGTGCTCGTGCGTACATTGAACATACCATCTCCATGAAGCTATGCGATTCATTATCTATGGTAAACATTAAATTGTGTTTAAAAATGTAATTAATGATTAGATAAGATATATATTACATTAATATAACGCTTTAGATGTGGGATCTATATCCTATGGAAGATAAGTGGGAAATTCAAGAAAAAAATAAGGATATGAAAACATGGTAATTATCCCCTATAATTGTTAAATGAATAAAATGTTATTAATAAAATATTTTTATAATGATATAATGGGATCTAATGTGATCTAATAAATATTATTTTATATCATTTATAATTTAATAAATTGTTTTAAACAAATATACATGAGTTTTGTACACGTATATTGGATATCAGACCTAAGGTAAGGGTTTAATTCTTCATATCATCATTAATCAATATTGTTTTTTGTTTATCTCTCCACTAGAGAATATTAATCAACAATATTTTTATATTTTAAAATGTTTTCAATTTTTTTTTAATAATCTATAATTATTTTTAATACCATGTTTATCTATGGTTTACTTATTACCAAATTATTTAAAGGTTATATTGTGTTGTTTTGTAAAAAAGGTTCTTTAAAACTTTTCAAAAACTATATGAATGGAATGACTTTTAATATATATAGTGTGAGAGTATTTTCACACCATAATGATGTATTACTTCTTTATAAAATCCTTCATATGTTTTCTAATATATTTTTTGAATAATATATTCATTTATAAATTCACATCGTTTTAAAAATAATTGATATTCATGGTGAAAAAGGGTATCTTCCCCAAAGAAATTTCAATAATTTTTTAAATTTATTTTATTTTATGTCATAAACCATTTTTAAATCATATGATTCAATTATATTGAACAATTTCAATACCATATATTATATTTTTTAATTTTTTTTGAGTAGTTTGATAGTGGATGTGCTATTTTGATACAATTCACGATTTTGGATTGTAGTACTCACATTTACTATGATTGATTTTCAATATTAATGTTTATGTTTTAACCCTCTTATATGAGGAATTAATTGGAAATTGTATGTGATTATTAGGGAAATATATATCCCCTCGATGTATCGTTTGACAGAAATGTTTGGGTATTGGCTAAGGTCGTACCTGTTTGTGTATGGTGTCTTTGTCAAATCCATGAAGGTATGTTTATGATGTTCCACATTATTAATTACCACATTTTTATATTATTTGTTGATATTACACATGATTATATTATTAGTAAAATAACCACAATTATGTTTCGTTCTCATATGTTTATTTTTGTGGGATTATTTGATTATAATTTATTCATTCCATATTATGCTCAAGATTAGGTTCAAATTTCTTGTTATTATGTTTTTAAAATTTCTTTAATGATTAAGAATATTTATTCAAAATTTATCATGTTGTATGAATAACCTTATTGAAAAAATGATATCACCCCTTTATTATGTTTTTCCCCATGATACCTTGATTTTTGTTAAGACTAATAAACAAGGTGAAGTTATAGGAATTATTATGTTCTCAAAAGATTTTGTATATTGAATTTTATATTTTCAATTTTAATTTAAGATAAATTTATTTGTATTATTAATGAATAATGCTAAACTATTTAGTCCTTTGGGATTTGATTCCTTGTATCTCATTCCAATGTAATAAATTGACCACTGACCCTAGGTTGTTGGGATCGAGGTATTTTACAAACAATATATAGAATATGTTTTTAGAAATATTCAATTCATTTTGAAATAGAAAATTTTAAAAATTTCCTTTCTAAAAATATTTTAAAACTAGTTCATGGATGAAGAATTTTTTTTAAATCATTTATGCTTTCATAAAAACATTCCTAAAATAATTTTAGATAACATTGATAGATAAATGAAATATTATAAATATATAAGATGTTAAAATATTAGTATCACTTAAAAACATTATTGATATATCTAATTTCAATCTGGAAGGGAATAGAACATAAATATTTGAAAAATAATAATAACCAGTGTGGATGAATTGAGATGTAGTTTATGAAAATAAGAGAATAATATTTCTTTAGTTAAAACACAAACAAATATAACATAAATAATAATATAGATTTTAACATAAATCCAATAATACAATGGTACTGAATGAATAAATTTTATGAAAAATCAAGGTTCAATATATAACTCAATAAGTACTCTATACATAGAAATCACAATGAACGCCCTAAAACATGTCTCATAAAAATGATTTTGAAAAAATGAAATCATTAAAATGATAATTCTTTTAAAGTTATAATGATCCTATGATATTGTTTTTTAAAATTATGTAAATACAAAAAAACAATTAATAGAATATAATACAATTTATAGGTTAATTCAAACACAATTATATGATAATAATTAGAATGAACAAGATTTAAAACCAAATGTAAGGAAATTGAGTTATGAAACCTCATACGTATTTGGTAACATTACAATAAAAACCCCATGGAAGATGTAACACGAATTTCAATATAAAGTACAAAGAATAATGATGTATCCATTATATATCATATAATAATTGTAGTATATACACTATATAAACAAAACTAGGGGTATTATAATAATGTTTTCTTCACAATAGGAAAAATGAGTTGATATATTTTTCTATGCATATAGACATAAAATTTATTTCCATTAACACCTTTATAATAAACATTTACATATTATTTACATTGTTAAATAAATTATATTTTATAACCCTATCCTTCAACCATTAATATAATTATAATAATTTCATATTAAAATACATTTTTAGTTTAGTTCGTGTTAGTTGTTTTGAGGATTTTCTCGTTATAATTTAAAAATGATATCTGTACCTTGAATATGGTTCAAGGCAAGTTTAGTTAGATAATATATTGAATAATAAATATTAAATTATTATAATATTTATATACAATTTAAAAATTTAAGACCAACCATTATTAATTGATATAAATTGTATATTATGTTACAATCATGAACACAGTAATCTGTATGTGGGCATGTGTAACGTTTACTATTTTCAATGGTCATGATGCAATTAATTTTAGTATTAATTATTATTCCCAAAAGAAGTATTATATAATATTTTATATAAAATAAACATATAATAATCACATTGTATGGTTGTTTTGAAATAACAAACACATCACTTCCAGGAGGTAGTAATCCTCATGTATACATAAATTTTTTTTATTGTTAAATGAATTGAAATGTAAAAAAGTAGAGTATATTTTCAATTTATATTATGATAATTATTTCATTAATATCATATATATATATATATATTATTTCCATAACTATAGATGTCCATTGTAGGTAGTGACCTAAAATTAATTACATTGAGTTAGGAGGAAAAATCCCACCGCACAGAATAATGATGATTTCATTTAACATTTTATGAAACATGAGATACATATATGTTATTAAATTAACTAAAAAATGTTAATTATCTATAAGATAATAGTATTATTATTTCATAATTTTTGAAGAATATTTTAAGGATTTAGAGATGAAAATACATTACTACATCATACAAAATGTTTTACCTATTTTTCAAGAAAACTACATTAGTTTACAACTTATACA
Source organism: Viscum album (assembly GCA_963277665.1). Classification (NCBI taxonomy): domain Eukaryota; kingdom Viridiplantae; phylum Streptophyta; class Magnoliopsida; order Santalales; family Viscaceae; genus Viscum; species Viscum album. The sequence goes on from OY728120.1 coordinate 492,218,599, forward strand.
CTAAAAGGATGGTATGACAGCCAAAAAAAATCCATATTTATCATTGGGAATGATATTAGGAATTTATTTTTTGATTTCATGGACAATAAAAATGGCTCTTTATGTTTTTATTGAAGATGATAGGGTATTCCCATTTATGAGTGAGGGAAGTGAATTCGTGGAATTTCAAAACGTTTAAAATTTATAGAATTTATCTTCCAAACACCAAATAGATCTATATATCAGTAATTAAAATATTAAATTATTAAAAATCAAAAAAATTAAAAAACAATTGGGATAGATTCTTTTTCACACTTTATATTATTAACCCCTATTAACATATTCAATACAGAACATGAAATAACTGTGTTTTTTCGATAATGGCTCCTCGAATGTTACTATTAAAGTAAAAGTGTCATTAATGGAACATGTTTTATATTATTGACCTTATATAATTAAATTTTCATATTATAATACTTTTAATTCATATAAAAAATTTAATAAAATATTAATTACTATAAAATATCAGTAATTAGAATTTTGGATATTCTTAAGATATTATAATATAGTATTTATCTAATCATTAAAACTAAAAAATGACACGAATTCTAAGAAAATGATAATATTTTATTAATATATTAATTTTAAAAAATTAGTGGCTAATATTTAACTTTGAAAATATCTTTTTCTTTAATCCCATTTTAAAATGTTTTTACATAAACTATTGAAATAAAAGTTTCTACATAAAAGTGTTAGAATTTTTTTATGCTTTAAATTGGCACATAAAATTTTTCGGGACAATATTTTGACCCACTAATCATAATTATTTTTCTAATTCATGAAATATATATTTTTTAAAATATTTAAAAATAAATTATTTATCCTAAAATATCATTTATTGAATATTTAACATTATTTAACAAATATGAATTAAAAATCAACATGAAAATATATGATTCAAATAAAAATCATTAAAAACATCATATTTGGTTATATTAAAAATTAAAATTTGTGTGAAAACTATAACTAACCCATACATCATTATTTTTATATATTTTAATATTATTTACTGTATTGTCTCCACTAGTTACAATAGAAATTTTTTAGTCTAGTTTATGCAATTAAGTTAATTATTTAACAAAAAATGAAAAAATATAAATGGTATAAATATCATTTATATTTAAAATAAATTTTTTTAAATAATATTTTATGTTTATTATATTCAGAATTATTATATTAATTTTCACCAAAACGCTGACATTTTTGAATTTATATATACATAAAAAATATATATTTCTCATTCTCAATGAAAAATGGATAAAAATTACATTAATCAAGAATATTTATTTAGGGTGGTTGTTCCTCAATAAAAAATTTGAATAAAAAACTATTTGTTTAATTTTAAGACCTTATCATATTATTTTAATCCGTACGTATTTGACATACCCCTACCGATGTAACATATATTTACTATGATTATTATTCATAATGTCAAAAAATAATGAGTATATATTAAAAAAATTTGTACTTCAGTATTGTAAATATTGAAACCATTTTTTTAATATTAAAATTTTTTCCTTGAAATTAATATGAGATAAAATTCATAACACAAAAAAATGTTTTTTGATACATGATTTTACGATAATATATGAAGAAATATGAAAATTGTGAATAATCACGATCACTATAGAATTAATTATATTCTATATAATTATAAGATACTAATGTTACTATATGGTGGAATTATGCACTTTAATTAATTAATTTCCAGAGAATAAATTAATAATTTAAAAATTAAATATTTTTCACTTCACTGAAAAATCCATCTATTCATAAGAACTCAAATAATCACCAAAAAGGAATTTCGAAATTATAATTTCAATAATAATATATTTATTAAAAATTTGAATTTATTTATTTTCAATAAACTATTTATAATTTTTATCTAACGTAAATAAAGGTAATTTTTTTTAAGGAAAACATAATTTTATAGAATAAAATATTTTTCAGTAAAATTGAGTGCTTATTTCCTCAAAATTAATATGAAAATTTAATTGATTTTTAATTTATGTATATTTTATAATTTATTTGATCCTTTTCATTCCCAAAAATTACTTTTATATTTTATAAATGCCAAATATTAACATTTAAATGTTCATTTATGCTAGTTGTTCTCTATCATATATACTATTGAAAAAATTCATATTTTGAAACAAAATGATATTATAGGTTGATTAAATATTATTCCGACAAATAAAATTAATTAAACATTTATACATCTAAAATTCACACAATTTTTTTGTGTAACATCCCATTTCCTTCACACAATTAATTGTATACATTTTTTTTTATTTCCACATTAATTGGGTGCGTCTTAGGATTCTTAAGGTTAAAGAAAATTTTCTATGAAAAAATAATTAATATATCGGGACATATGTTTGTTAGAATAAATAATGTCCTTGAATAAATTATTTATTATAATTGTGGGGTTCTCCCAATGCTTAGAGTGTTTCTAACATTGTTTCATGTATTTGTAATGATTCGATAGTTTTTTAGACTACAAGAAAAATATACATTATCTAATTTTAGTACAAGACATTTATGTTCTTCCAGTTATCTTCTGGGAACATGGTATACAATATGATGGTAGTACACAATGTGTACATATTACACTCCCTATTCTTTTAAAAGCTATGTTTTTTTAATAAATAAATGATTTGTATGGAATATCTATGTCTTGGGTATTACATGAAGTGTAAAGGTATTACATGTTGTGTAATTTTTATCAAGTTGGATTATAGGTTCCCATTCACTTGAAGTTTAAATTCATTCATCCATAGCTCTATTTCCTATTGGCATAGAGCCCTTCTCCAGCAATTTTGCAGTATCCATCCAAACCGAATTTATTATTTGTTAATCACCATTGTTGTTGTTTTACATCTATCTAGCTATGAAAACCATTTATATTCTTTATTTATTTGATCATGGTATATCCATTGATTTGGGTTGTCATATTATTTGAGCTGTAGTGATGTTTAGTCATGGTTCCTTCTTGATTAATTGAGTGATCTTGTTCAATGGGTTGTCTTCTTTGTTGGTAGTGGTGGGAGCAGTGTTTTTTCTTGAGGTATGTATCGATTCCTCTTCACTTCCATCCTTTTTGGTAAATAATATAAAATATATATGTATTGGTTGATTCTAGGGAATATGTTTCCATTTTTTTTATATTCATGTAGGTAGAACATTTGGGGTTATGTGTGATCCCATGTTTTGAGGTCGGTGGTTCTATATGTATCTTATGTTACTTAAGTGAATTTATCATATATGTTTTAAAAAAAATTAATGAAATTGTATAGGATGACTAATTTTGTTTTTTTTGTGTATAAATCGGATTTTATAACATATGTTTTCCACTATTTTTGGTAAATGGAAAACTATTTTTAAAAATCATTGTTAAATACTTTTTGAAATGGATTTCAATGCATGGATTTCTTGAAATGGTTTGATGAACATGTTTTTAAAAATATATCAAATGGGAATCCTTTGGTATATAGTTTGTAGGTAAATCAATAGGATTTATCCTGTGTTGTGGGGTGGGGGTTTGTTATGGGGATTTCCTATAATCCCTTACATTTGTTCTGGGACTTGTTAAAACAATTTAGGGGCACACATTCTGGGGTGTTCCATCAATCTCCAGAATCGATATATATATATATATGTGTGTGTCTAGTGTATTGATACATAGGTTATTGTCTATAATAGGTTTGAGGGTATTAAATATCATTACCTATTGTGATAGATGGTGTGATGTTACCTTTGGTTATTCTTTTGGTTTGTACAATTTCATTATACTTCAAATAAATTGATATGATATTTGAAACATGCTTTTATTTGTCATGACATGATATTCCTACTGTGAGATATGAATATAAAATTATTTTAAATAATATTTCTAGCATTAGGTATATATGTAGAAAAGATGGAAATTGAAGTAATTTTCCCTGATTTTGTTATAAAAACTGTTAAACTGTTGTTGTGACTTGTTTTTTTGAATTTTATAATACATTGATTATTGTTCATAGGAATGATATAGAATACATGGATGAGACTCTATAGATCATGTTATCTCAAACCATGTGTACTCCTTTAGTGGTGTGTAATCTAGGTTATGTCATTGATTCAACGAAATCCGGGGAGCCACAAGGAGTGACATGGATTTCTATCAGCTAATTTGAGTAGATCTTGGTGTGATGGATGTAGTCTACCCAAGATATGACATGGATTATTTTTTTCTATTTCAGTAGTGTTTTATTGGATATAATTTTAATTAAAAAATTTATCTACTCATTAGTTTTATAGTTTTAATTATTTGGTTTCTATTATTGAATATATTGTTATCTTCCATAATTTCTCTCTGCTATATATATATATAGATTTCTTGTTGTTGCTTCAGTTTGGGGGAAATTGTTCCCTATGATTATTATTTTTATGTTTGGTTTATAAATTAAAATATATATGGATCAGTAATTACCTTCCAATATGTTGAAAATTCTGGTTGAATACTAGTTTGAGACATTAATCAGGAAAGGTTGATCATTGTTTTGTAATAGAGGTTTTCAATCTATAAGATTGATTATCATAAAACATTTCATATATAGAAGATATAATTGTAGGGACATGATAGGTAGATTGTACTAAGTTCCTCACTATCACTTTTCATGATGATACTTCAGATTCCATGGGATATTGGGATGTATATCTCCTATTTTGAGTTTTGATAATGATAACAGTTTTTTATAATGGGGTTTCTAGTTTTAATTGAGATTTTATTATTGTATAATAATTTATTTTGTTTTTGTGTGCAATAATAGGCCTCTGAGATGTGTTCTTTGAGTTCCCATGGAGGGTGTAGATTATTTTGCATAACTTAATCCTATTTTGGATTTCAAAATTATCAAGCATATCATGTGGGTAGTTCGTTTTTAATAGAATTTTTCACATGATTAGAGCACAGTTGTTGAGGTACAACCAGGAAATCATGGGGAATGAGATCAATGATGGGATTTATTGCATTAGAATCCACCGTTATTTAATAGTACTAATGAACCTCAAGCAGTGTATGACTATATTGATAGGTTTTATTATATCTATTACTTATCTGATACAATTTAGAGTACCAATGTAAAGTGAATATAATTTTGAATTGAGGGTCATAACATGAATTGGTGAGATTTTATGACATATGAGGATATGAATATTGGATTTGACTAGAATGGTTTTTATACTCACTTAATCAACAATTGTATCAAATAATAATTGATGAAGGATAATCACTGATGTTCCTCTCTTTTTAGTAGGTGTATTGTTCGGGGTTTGTGTACTCCATTCAGTTTACTAAGATTTTTCATTTTTCACTAAAGCATATAGTGAATGACTAGTTGATAGCTCATAAGTACTTGACTATTTTGCAACATGATATTAGATTTCATGTATTTATTCTAAATATTCTGAAATATGTGGAGACGGTGTATAATGTTATGATGAATGAGTAAAATACAGAAGGATTGGTGGGATAGATACTCCATATCTTCAACATAGTGGTAGATTCAGTTGCAGATTCAGTTGCATTCCCATAAAACAGAGAAGTGGTGGGATCATCACATGAGAAATACATGTAGATATTAGAAAAAGGTCTATTAAGAACATAAAAACGTAGATATCAACATGATTATAATTTTATATCATCCTGGTAGGGTCAAACAAACAGGACGTTCATGCCATTGACATGGAAGGATGTGTAATAGTTGGGGGAGTTACGATCATTCATCAATATTTCTATCAGGATATTTTTAAAACCTGATATGGTCATGGATAATTATCTCCAATGGATACTACACCCTAGTAAGATGGATCAATGAATATAGGGATATATCAATTGGACTCATGAGTGAAGCTCTTTCTCTCAATAGATGAGTTTCCAGCAGAGGTAGATGGGAGTCCATGGAATGTGAGTGGTACGATCATTGTGGAATCCATTGTAGTGATTTAATTATTTCCTACAAGTTCATCCTAATCATTTATATCTATATGTATTTTTAATATGGTTAACCTTTAAGAAATACTCTTTTCTAGATTTATGGAGCTAGTGAAACCTTTTTTAAAATGGAAATATTAGGGGTTCCAGTTTCCATATTTAGTGATTTAGATAACTGATGATGGGCCAGTCTGGGATTTTCATATTCTCAATGTGGATTTTTGTGATGTAACCATCATGATGGATTAGATTTTTTCAATATTATTTGGTAAATTTTTATTATTTGTGCATCTTTTTTATTTTGTTCAATGATAGATCATGGGTTTTTTGGGAGAGTGGTATCTTAGTTCTATTCATGTTAGAAAAACCCTCCCTGAGATTAAAAGAATGTTTTATTCTATAATAAATGTGCCTATTGATTTTTCTTCTATTTTTTATATTCCCAATATTTATTAGAGTTTTCCTGATGTTTTCAAAGATGTTTTCTCTATGATTCCTCTAATTGGGGATGCAAAATTTATAAATAAAATTCTGCTAGGGATGAAAGAAATGATGATATCTTCATTTCATTTGGAAATATTAAATATTAAAGATCTCAAGATTCAATTGGATGAACTATCGGGAAAGTTTTTTTAGCCCATGTTTTTCACCAGTGGAATCCCGAGTGCTGTTTTCCATGATGGAAAAAAATATAGTCTAATTGTATTTATACTATAAGATGCTGAACTAGGTAATAATTAAGAACATGAATTTGTCCTCATGTGGATGATTTGTATGATTATTTAATATAGGGAATGTGTATTCTGAAGATAAATAATTTTTTTGGGTTATCAACAACCTAGAGTTTAGGAGTGTGATATTCAACAGACGATTTTCAAGAGTAAATATGGCCATTAAAAAGATATTTTAATGATTTTTGTTCTGAATAATTATCATTAATATATTAAGGAATTGATGAATCATATATTACCTTAATATCATGAAAATTTTAATATAGTGTTTTTGGATGATATTTTTTCTTATTCCTGATCCTAGCACGAGCACGAGCACTTTTCGAGATTTGTTCTGAAAATCCTAAGGATTCAATGTATATATTAAAATCATTAAAAATAAAACACCTTGATACAAGAAGTGAAATAATTTAGACATGTTATTTCTGTGAAAGGAATATTAGTTGATTCTATGAAGCTAATGTGAGTAATTTCCTAGTATGTGACACGAAATGTATTTGAAATTTGTAGCTTCCTTGGTTTTGCGGAATATTATTGACAATTCATCAAGGAATTATCAAATTTGGTGTCACCATCGACTACTGTTTCTAGTAATTGGGTAAAATTTTGATAGAATTAAATATTTAAGTTGTATTTGTAACAGATAAATGTAATTTTTTACATATTCAATTATTATGATCTTACCTAAGTCTAGTGAGGTGTATGTAGTTTTATGTGAGCCTTCTAGAACAACATTGGGTATGATGCTCATGCAGGATGATAATGTGGTAATATATAACTCCTTTCATGTCTGAATATATGAGTGTAATTACACCCCTCAATATTATATCTTTTCATTGTCAAACATGTGATAAAATTTTGGTGGAATTATCTTTTTGGGGAAAGGATCACGGTCATTTCGGACCGTATGATTATGAGTTCTGTATTGTCAAATGAATAATTTAATATTAGAAATAGGTAGTGAGTGGAATTCTGTAGAAAATTTATATTTTCTATCACCTACACTCAACCGAAGGTTTGTGGAATATATGAAACTCTTAGTAGAAAAGATCCATCACATGCTATTTTAGAATACAAAGAAGCATGGAACCTTAGTGGTATTTTTATTCAGATTCATATGGATGCTCTGGAGGATTTTTTAGGCATTCTTTTTACTAGTGAAAAATTGTATTAATGTATTTGTGAGTCTATTTTATTGATTCATTCATAGGATGATAAGTTCATATGAATTAAAGAAACATATATAGTAGGGAGAACGTTTATGGTATTCATTTCTCTTAATAAGGAATTCTATATTTTGGTGATCAGGTATTATTCCTAGTCTATATGAGGGGATCAATTCTATTTATTATTACAGTTCTAAATGGTTCATACATCTAGGTACTAGAACGATGTATTATGAAATTATATGGTATTTTTAGTTAAAAAATGGGTTGAGGTGTCCATGAGTTTTGATGTTTGATTAACACAAACTATAAAGGACGAATTCTATTTGGGTAGTCATTGATTAGTTGACAATTATGGATCATTTATTTCTTATTATAGACACAACATATTTTTTATAACTAGGTGTGATGTATATTTAGAATTTTTTATGAAATATTGTGTTCCTTATGCCAATATTTTAGAGAGTTATCCAAGATTTTCTTTTGGGGTTTGGATAATTTTTCAATAAAGGATGATGACTCAGGTCATATTGAGTACATCTATCAATCCCTAGATAAATTGCTATAAGGAGGGTCCAATTCAACTTCAAGTATAAAAATTTTGTTCCTACATATTTGATTTTTTGGGATCTTTGTATATCAATATATGACTAGTTGAGTTTTCTTGTAATAAAAATTATCACTCTTCAACCATAATTGGTAGTTTTGAGGCTTTGTATGGTCACCTGTTAAGGTAATATATTTATTTAGAGAATGTGATAAAATTTTAATGGTGGGAATGATATTGGTTTAGGTGATTTCATTTTGATTAAAAATATACATTTAATTATACTAATATATTTGAGTCAGTAAAAATCTTATGCGGATCAGTGACATTGGCCTTTTGATTTTTTATATTGCTGACCAGGCTTCCTTGAATTCTTCTCCATGGTTGTGTAATCATTAGGTTCAAAAATAGAGAAAATTATCTCTACAATTTTTTTAAAAATTTGAGTTTAACAAGATTCTTAAGTAGGATTATTATCATGGGTAATTTATATTTCAACTAATAAGTATTTGTGATGTTTTCCACATATCACATTTAGGAAATATAATCATGATAACTCTATCATTATTAGTGGGAAATATATTGAATTAGGGTAATATATTTCTATATTTGATTAGAAATTGGAGATCATTTACTCTCATGTTAATGTAATTCATGGGAATTATATTCTAGGGGTCAAAGTGTTATAGAGGCATGATCAGATTCTCATGAATTTTGGGTTCACGAGTCATCGATGAGGGGGTAGTGGCCTCACCTCATTACTAGACATCATTCTTTATTTTGATTAGTTGGGGATAAAATGATTTATAGTATGGAGTTTTTAACATCTTTTTACCCACTTCTTGTAAATTATCTTTATTCCTTCTTTTACACTTCAATTTTGTGATTATTGGGAATTCTGAGGATGGAGAAAATTTTATGAAATAAATAAATTAAATCTTAGGGATGTATGTTTGTTTAAATTAATGGATTCTGAGTAAAAATGTGTAATTGGATTTGTGGGATTCATCCCATGTTTATTGGAATCATGATTTTTTTGAGGGTTTGTAATGAATATATAGTTTTTGAAGAGTGAAATTGAAATAATTTTCATGTAATGGGAGTACCCAATTTGAACGTTATGTAGGATTGATGTTGTCTAATTCAAACACCTCATTAATGTATTATATGTCTTGTAATGATTACACATTTTGTAATGTTAAATATTGGTTTTAAATTAAAATGTGATGAATTTTTTCGGTATGCAAGTAATAAATATTATAAGCCACATTATGGCAACACACACGGTGTAAATGTCGTGGTGTTGGATTTTACTGTGTCTCTTGACTAATGTTTTTATTCCTTCATCTAAAGATCTATTCTATATCACCCGTGATAACATCTCTATAGATTTTTAGAGCCTCTATTTAGTTATGATTCATTTATTCTTCGATTGATCATTGTTTCAATATGTTTTCTTCTATATTGGTGTGTTATCTTTTCTACATCATTATTGATTTGATCTTAGGTGGGATGTTTCATTGTGTTAACAAATATATTTAATCTGGGTGATTTATATTCTTGTTTCCCTATTGTTATGTTGTGTGATATTGATATAAAGGATTTTCTATTTTTTAGTATAGTGGGTGCACTTTCTTGAGGTATGTTTTTATTCATCTTTTAAGAATATTTTTTAATTGAATAAAATTTAAGAAGTTTTTGTTAACTCTAGGGACTTCATTGTCATTTCTGTGATCTTCATGTACGTGGATCTGTTGTGGTCATTTATGACTGAAACTTTTAAGATATGAGGTTCTGTCTCTAGTCTTTGTGGGTAAACAACATTGGTCCCATTTTGGATAAATTATTTCATTAAATGAAATGGAATGATATGACTGATTTTTTGTGTTTGTGTAGAACTGCAATTTAATACAAAATTGTTTTCCATTGTTTGGGTAAATGGAAATTTTTTTTTCGAAGCATTATTAATTGGATTTGTAAAATGATTTTGAAAGACTTTTTTTTTGGAAATTTTTTGATAAACATGTTTGGACGAATTATGCACATTGGAATCCATGGATACCTAAGTGGAAGATAAATTAATAGTTCTCATCTACTAACATGTTTTTTTTCATATAGTGTATTCCTTAAAACCGTAGCCTTAGTTTTATGGGAATATTAAACATGTTCAGTGTTTCACTTATTGTGGATTTCCTCTTATCTCTAGACTCCATTCATAAGTATAGTGGCATGGTTCATAAATTATTATCTATGTTATATAAAATTATTCTGAGTGTGCTAAAAAAAATTTGATCCCTGAAGTGATGTTACCTATGATTATGTTTTTAGATTATACTTTTATTTACATATATGGACATTTTTTGGAAAATGATAAAATATTTACATAGTTTTAAAATCATATGAATGTTTTGATATCTGGATATTGAATTCTTCAAAATTTTTATAAGTACATTATTTGGGAATTTTGAAAAGGGGGAAATTAAAATATTTTTCTAGTATTTTTTAAACAATTGTTAAACTGCTACCATGTCATGTTATTTTTAAAAAATTTAATAATTACTCGATTATTTGTTATGGGATTGATATTAGACACCTTGGGAGACCATAATGATCTTTTTAGGTCACACACTATGTACCCCTTTGATGGTGTGATGATATGGTTATTGGTTTTGGTGTAGGGAGGCCATGGCCAAGTAGTGAGGCGACAAGGTTTTCTAATATTTGTGTTGATTAATAGGTGGGTAGATGATGGGAGCCTTCAAAACAATCAAATGGAGTCGTTATTTTCATTTTTGGTAAGTCCATTATTGATGGACATGTACTTTCATATTTTTTCATCTCTCTAGTTTTTTGGTTTTCACTACTTTTATTTTTATTGTGGCAGATGTTGTAATCATATGTTTTTTCTATATGTTATATATATACATATTCCATGGTTTTTTTCATTTTGGGTTAAATTATCTCCTATAAATATTATTTGATATGATCGTTCTAGTTTCCAACCCATGGGTCTCAAGATTTCCCTTCTTATTTATAGAAATATTGTGTCAGATACTAATCTGATAGGGTATTCAGCTTGAGTTTTTCAAGTTAGTAGTGTTCACATGTCACCTTGTATCACCTTTGAACATATATCTTTTATAATGAAATTTTAAAAAATATATATATATTGACTGATTATTTGTATGTATACCTTTTCATGTCGATTAAATATTGGTTATCACAACAAATACATAATTTATAACATAGTAACATATATAAAAAAATCTATTTTACCTGCATCCACAAAAAAATTCTACAAAAATGGGTGGGAATAATATATTATAACCTAATATTAGATAATGTCATTAGATTACATTTTATTATTTTACACTCAAAAAAATATTTAAATATAAAAATTTCCTTCTATAAATTAAATGTTTCTCATTAATTATTATACTATGGTTAGAAATAGTATATAAAAATATTATTTGGGATTATTTGTTATAAAATATTGTAGATATTGATTTTTCACTTAAAGGATATCTGATTCATTTCAATAAATTTATTTTTAATATATTATATCACAAATAAATCCACAATAAGACACTAGAAAAACAATGTATTGATAAAATAAAATATTTTACAATTAAAACAATTTTCATACCGTTTTTTGATTTATACACATTATTATCTTATAATTACTCAAGTTTCCACTAATTTTGATTGATGTAGACACTTATTTTTAATCCTTATTTTCTTTTATTTGAATATCATTAACATAATTTTCATATGATTCGAAAATATATCATTTCTGAATCCTCTTATTTAATCCATTGAAAAATTATATGTCTCCCAATGTAGATATTTATAATGTTCTCTAAGATTTTTAATGATAATCAAATTACATTATAATACCATTATACTATAAAAATGATATGATGAACATATAAAAAGAAAATAATGATTGATATCCTTATTTTTATACCATGTAAGATGGTTCGATTTTTTCTTAGTAAATATAGGGTTGCATAGGCACCATAATACCTCACTGTCCCATGGTGTTCCCTTATTAGGCCCCACCCTCTTATAGAAGTGTTTCATTATAAAAATAATTTTTTTCACACAATATGACATGTTTCATTTAAAATATGTTTTTCCCTCAATAATACACAACTTGGGAATGGTCACATGATTATATACATATCATAACCAGTTAAAGAAATTTATCATAAAATTTGGATTTTAAATTACATATGCTTCAAGAAATATTGTATCTTGTTTAAATTGGTAGTAACACTAAGAATTTTAAACATTTAATATTCTAGGGAAATAAACACCATGAAAAATTAGAGAAAAAGTCGTCATTTTGGTCCCTATATCTTATCATATGAAGCTCCACCACACATTAGTCTACATACCACCTTTAAAACAATTTTTTAACAAACCAACCAGGGTTTCCAAGAAACAAAAACAAATATATCCCTCCAAAAGATGAAGAAAAATAAACAACCAAAAGAGTCTCATGAATATCCTAAAATATATAAATAAATAGAATATATGTTGGCAGGATATTATAGATCAATCAGACATAAATTGATAATATAAATTACTAACCAAGAATGGAAAACAAGACAAGACCAATGTTGAGTCTCTATGTTACCATATGTCCCCACTATCGCATCCCACCATGAATATAAAAAAATCCCTATGAAGATTGAAAACTACAAGCCACACATCCAATTATCTAATGAATATAAAACTATTCCTAAAATCACCCGAAGGAAAAATTATACTCTATATGCTAAGCATAGTATGATACCTCCCAAAAATCAATTCAATATTTACCACTATACACAGGTTTGTTGTTTGTTTTGTATAAACTATTTATAAACACATTGATAATGGGAAAACTTTTTGAATAAACATCCTTTTTAATTCCTATAAACACTTGTTTTCACATAATAGAAAAATATGAAATCTATATATAATATACCATTAATTCCTAAAAAATCAATCTGTGGATATTCCATAATATAAATAGGTGAGTAACTGAACATTAATGGTTCTAAAATATATAAAACCATTCAAAAATGTGCTCTATCATATATAATCATATAATCATACCATCAAAATGACCCTATGATAGGAACAATATGAAGCATAAAAATATTTAATCTTCACACAATCTATTGACGTAATCAAAATAACACCTAGTAGTTCCATAATCACTATAGTTTTTATATGTCCATATCCTGATTCAAACAATGAAACTATTGGGCTATATCGACTAAAACCCATTTGGAACCCATGATCACAGTTTATAAAACATTATAAATGTTATTAATCACTACTTCCATGATTGGATATCCATTTTAGATTCACAAATAAACTTTATGGAAATTAATATAACACATAGTATTTATAATGTTATTAAAGAAAACACCTTTATGAAACGAATCACATTAAAAATCACTCTTTTAAAACAAATGAAAAAATAATAAACAAATCCATTATAATACACATGATAACCACCTAATATATGAGTTAAAACAATTTTTATAATTAAAAATTACTCAATAATAGATGTAAAAAATTCTTATTCTATAATAGATATTTAAAATAGGAATATTGCATCCATAAAAGAACAGATCCATTGGAAACATTCATAATTATATATCAAAACCGTTAGATATAGTATCCATATCCATGTGACTTATAATGAGATAATTGGAGAAGATATATTGTGATGAAATAATAATAGGTTATAAAAATCAATAAAAATGTAACATAAATTGAATAGATCAACCATTAATGATGTGATATCATCATGGAAACAAGGATACAAGCTTCTAGAGCACTAGGGGTCTCTAGTTCATGAAATCAGAATATTATGAGGATATTATATATCTAAAATATCTAGGTAAAAGAGGTAAATTATTTAAAAACCTTATCCCTTAAACCTATTATTCAATATTTTTTTTAAAAAAAAACCTATATTGATTACAAACCAAAGATCATGAGTCATAGTTATTTTAGAAGACTTGTTTCATAAAACATCGATATAAACTATAATATAATATTTATTTCAATAGTATGACCCTCTATACAATTGATCTCCAAAAATTTACGTAGGATGACGTGGTGAATGTATAAATGAAATTGTTGTGCTGAAAATCCTAGTAATGGAATAAAAACATATTGAAACAAAACATGTTAGGGATATATATAAGAAGATATCATAAAAGATAAATATAATCAATGAATCACATAAAATCATAGCATAAATGACATGGAATCATAATATCATGGTAATATTAGAAATATTGAAGAAAAATATAACATGAAATAAAGTTTATTCATGGCTATCTTGAAGGACTATATCAAATGGGGGAACACAACATAATAGATTATGTTTACTCCCTTATCAAATATTTATTCTCCAAGAGTCTAAAAATTAAACCAATGAATTAGAGTAGAATATGGGAGAACCCATAAAAAAAGGTTAATTAGTTATGAGTTGATAAAAAATTAAATAAATCAAAATACCTAACATATAAATTTCCCATGTAAATTAAATGTGTCACATAATCTATCTTCATGTCACTATCAAATAAAATTTAATAAAGAAAGAAATTGGGAAAAAAAATGGAATGTGTTACCATGTAAAATTGAGGGTGAATAATGAAGGTATATATGTGAGAGAAATGTATACATAATCAAAAATCAATCCATATCGATAATTGATATCTTTTTTTATAAAAATTTCATTAAAGGATTAGATATTGAGTTTCATGAAGAAAATATAAATTTAACTTTTGAATCACATCATAAAACCATTAAAATTTCCAATATATATATATATATATCAAATTATTTTAAAAAATTAAAATGGTAAATTTTAATGGAAGATTAAATTAATTGATTTATCATGAAACCATGTAATGTTTTACATCCCATTTAAGAAAAAAACAATCCATTCAGACTATTATTAAAATGATTAAAATTATATAATTTAGAAAACTACAGATCCCTGTAAAAGTATTTATAAAAAGTCAGTAATACATAAAAATGCCATAAATATATTATTTTTATGATGACAAAATTTCTCTTCAAAATATGTTTATAATAAATTTATAACGATGAAAAAATAATTAAAACGTAAGTGATAAATAAATTCATCTTTTCTTAAAAAATGTTATCAACACTTTTAGGTACCTAATAGAGGAATATGGTTGTAGTATATTAAAATTTAATGAATAAAAATTGGAGAATAATATCAAAAAATTTTACTATAAAATTATCAAATAACTAATTACAAATGAAATTTATGAGAAAATAATCCTAACTAAGGTATGATTAAAACATAAACACTTACTTCTTTGAAAAATTTTGAATCATAACATCGATGAATTATGTAATTGAATTATAACATATAATATTTCAATGTATGAATGATTAATTATATAATATGTAAATAGGTATCATATACGACATTTAAATGGTATTACATATATAAAATAATGTGTGTCACAAACAAAAGTGTTTTGAGACAAAACCCTTACCTCATGTGTAAACATTATTGTGTATGCATTTTATATCATGTATAAAAAAGACAAATAAGTTTATTTTATCTATTCTATCTTTTTATATTTTTATCCCCATTTAATTATATAATTTAATTTAATTATTTTAATGACTAATCTTATTACTTAATCATGTATGTCCACATTAGGTTTTTGGAGGACAATTAGTTCAAAATTTAAAAAATTATATTAATGTATTGATGATAATCAAATGATTCTTTCTACCAAAATCATTAGAATAATACTAATTATCTAATTATCATTATAAATAGAAAATATATTTTTCATAATTCCCATGTATAATCGTTATGAAAAATGAATTGCCTTATAATATTAGAGACGGTAGGTTGTACATACACATTTGTAACATATTAATTTTATATTAATCATTATTGAAATAAGGTAAGTGTTTTTTTTATAAATTCAAAATTATAATAATATCATAAAAAACATATTATTTCTTTAAATACACTTTCATATACAATGCATGTGATGTTGTAATAAACAAAATTTGAATGTCACTTCTTGAACTAGTACTCCAGTTTATACAGAAATGACACTATCATTTCTCCCTCTATGGTAACGAAATATAGTGTATAAAAATTTTAATTAATTATATATATAAATATTAAATCCATCATCATAAAAATATATTATAGGTTAGGATGGAAATCGACTTACATCTGCTCGTGAGGTTGATGTCCTCCACACATAGGAATGATGGTTTCATTTCCAATTCAATCGATGGAAATATCAATTTCAGTTTTTGAATATACATAATAACATAATATTACATGGTATATAGTGATTATAAAATATAATAATTAATGAATAATATTTATATAAAATGTAATAATAAGTTAAAAATTATTTTCATTTATTAATTATACCGATTTTTTAGACAGCATGTTTAGGATTCTAATTAATTAAATAAAAGATTAAATTTATAAACAAAATTACTCTAGAATGTTGGGAGTCATGTATGTAAGGTATTTGGGAAGGTATTAGATGAAATACAAAGATTTTTATTTTTTAAGAGTTTAGGGGAGATGTTTCTTCATTAAAAGTGTGGAAGAGGACACACATTTAATTTTTTATTAGAAATCGATACGACCATGTTATAAACATTCCAAAGGGATGGAAAATTGTAATTCTAGAGCCTTTATTGTTATAAAGTCAGAATATTTCGTTATGAAGGGTTTTTTAATTTTTTTTTATTTAATTTTAACCCTTGAATTATTATTTTAAAACATGATAAATCAATTTTAACCTTAACCATTATAATTAATTTATCCTTTATTAAATACTAACTGTGAAATAAACAAATTTTAATCTTTTATATAATATTAATAATTAATCTTCAAAATTTAGAATCAATTTTTTAAATTAAATTCACATATGTGAAGGAATTTTATATAAATTTAAACTTTTATAGGTGAAGGAAAAACTAATTTCTACCTAAATGTTTATATAAATATAAAAAAAACATATATCAAAATTCAAAATGAAATTGATTTTGAAGGCCTAAATTAGAAAATTCATTGCATAATTTATCTAATGTTACTTTTAAATCATTTTAAAAAAAATTTAATGCTTTAAAATATTTTAATGAATTGGTAGTTTTCAAAAAATAAATTTTTTTAGTAATCATTTAAATAATTCAACGTTCATGGAAAATACCAAAAATTTATCCTATCATAATTTTGAAATATTTACAGCAAAAATTTATTATCATTTTTGAAACTAATTTTTATAATTCAAACATTTTAATTCACATAGTTATTATAAAAAAATTAATAAAAATATTTTTTAAGAAAAATTTATATTTGCATCTTATAGATACTTTACCATGAATGAATTTACTTTTTTATATAAGTATATTTTCAATATCCGTAATACATAATTTTCTATATGAAGTTATACATATTAATACCACCAAGTTTTATGGGTTTTCCAATAGCAACCATATTTATATAATAATATTTATTTATTATTTATTTGTTCACATGAACATAGTGTCCCATGCATAATAAGATATAAAATATTGTTTTCATTTGAAATCTCATGGTGCTACATTTGATACCCCTTAAAAAATTGTTTTCTCTCCATTTGAACTTGTACTCAGAAATGAAGGGGATGAAAATGAAAAACATTGTTTTTGAGAAAACTATATCATAAAAAGGATGCATGAAAATTCATTTTACAAGGATGGGAATGGAAATTGGAATGATATCACATTACTAGGTTTGAATATAGAAGAATTTTCATTGGAAGTGATAATAAGTATTTATAAAAAATTACTTTTAGAAGATAATGTTATTTTTTTGAAGATATTATATATTTTATATTTATATGAAAATAATTAAATTTTAATTTTATTATCCTCTTAAAAAATTATAGAGATCATTTTACCATTTTTTTAAAAAATATAAGAAAATATTATTAGTTGAAAAGTTTAACTTCATCATTTTTTTCACTCAAACATCATATATTCATCCAAAAATGAATAATCAAGTTGAACTTTATTCATTTATAAATTAAGAAAAATAAATTAAAATAGATCACATGATTCCATAAAAATATGTCAAGATATTCATTATATCATTAGGCATTAATAAAAACCATAAATGGTGAACACAAGGCATGATATTTCAAAATAATTTAAACCCTTTATATAAATTTAATGTTCAAAACCCCAACTTCTGTAATTCGAAACTAATAAAAGCTAAATCCGAAAAAACCAAAAAATAAGAAATTTTAATTATATTGTTACTATATGATAATTAATTTTAATACAGATGTTAGTAATAATGGTTACAAATAACTTAATAAAATGGGTCATTTACCAAAATATCATTAATAACGAAAACTCCTTAAAAAATTAAAAATATTTGACACAATATATTATTCTGAAAAGGTAACACCAATATATAATTAATGTAAACAATTTCGTTCGATAGAATATATGACACCAAAAATTAATCCCAAATAAATAATTAACACACCAAAATTATAAAATAAATATTTTGAACGATTGTGTATGAAAATTGAATCGATGAACATAAATAACCCATAGTTTTAATTTTTAACCTAGTTGTTAAATTAGAGAATTAAAATACGTTTTAAAAATTATTGAATATAATATGGTTTACAAGGTTATAAGAGAATTTTTATAGTAATCGGTTGATTATAAACAAAATTATAATCACTTAAACTAAAAGTAGATGTTTATTTGAAAAAAATACAATTTTCAAAAAGGAAACCTCGTCATACATTATGTACATATATTATAACTATTTCTTCCACATTTAAAAAATTCCTTTTTAAAATACTTTTCTTAATTACGAATATAAATATTTACATATAAAAATTATATAATTATTTTCTATAATTATTAATTTCACGCTGAGTAGTAAAAACCAATTGTTTTTTAAACTAAATTTTTCATTTAAAATTAACAAAATTAAAATTTTTATATAAAATTGTATAGATAGTTTAAATTATATTATTTTGTATTTATAAATATAGTATTATTCATTAAATTAAAATTCATTATGACTTTGGATATTACAACTCTCAATATATAAAATAATTATCACTTTGGGAAAAAAATTTCCTATCGCATATATGGTTTTGATATTATAGTGAATTTTTCTGATTATGTGAATTAAATTTAAAAAAATAGATTCTAAATTATTAATGATAAAATTTAATAGTATAAAATTATTTAAAATTATGTTTTGGTCTTTTTAATTTGTAAAAACATAATAAATTTAATATCGTTGTTACGATTGAAAATGTTTCACAAGGTGGATAAAATAAAAGAAACATTGTTAGAATAGATTGAATACATGAATATAATATATTTTATAGCCATATTTTGAACATTATTACATTTAGATCATTTTTTAGGTTCTTATGGGACAAGTTTCCATAAACATTATCTATTAATAATATATACATATAAAAAGGAAAAATGTCACACTCTCACACTTAAATTTTCCTTGTGTGTTCGCATAAGGACAAAAACATTGTAAAATAATATTAATATTAATATTTAGAATAATGTAATTAATTTTATGTGGGTAATTTTTTTTAAGTTTTATTAATTATCCAATAACATTATATTCTTATTTTTCTCTAATATAGTAATTATTTACTTCATAGAAAAATAAAATAAATTACTCCAAAAATATGAACACCAATAAAAGTTTATGTAAGTAGAGTCCTCTATGTATTTTATGTACAAATAAAAATGTTATATATTTGTGATAATAATTTATTCAAATTACACATTTGTATTTATTTTTTAAATATAAATGAATTAAATAGTTTAAAATTTACATTTATTTTAACTTATAATAAATAATAAATAATATTTTTTTAAAACAATTAAAATACAATCATCTTCCATGATATTAGAATATTTATTAAAATTTTAATCATATTCCATTCATGGACCAATGGTCATTTTATTAAAAAATGTATTGATCAATAAATAATGAAGACATTGTAACTATTTTTTTCAAATTGTTAGCAGAGTAGCACTTGCTTTTTTATATTTTATTTAAATAAGAAACCACAAATTTTTTACAAGGAGTGGTTAGAGCCTGTTAAATATTCATCAAGGACCACGATACCTAGATATGACCCACAAGCTGGCTGGGAACTGCCCAACTCATCCTAGTGTAGTGATGTATGCAGACCATGTCACATCCCTGTCTTTGATGTTTCATTGATCAGTTTCGAGATGTCATCCTCAAGTTTTAACATCGTAAAGTTTTGACTCCTCCATCGTAGAGATACCATGTCGGACCTCCCGCATCCCTGATCCCCTCGCTTAATTATTTACCCCACAATTTCCCTTAATTATTACGCCACACCTGGTACTATCGTGCCACCCGCGCTGTTCAAAATTGATTCTAGTCCCCTCCCCAAACCCACCACTCAGTCCTTCCATGATGTTGATTCAATTTGTCAAGCGCTTTTAGAAAAAATTATTTTCCAAAGCAAAAGAATTTTATTATAGAGTCATTATTTTATGTATATAACCATATGGTAAAAAGGGTCCAATTAATATATTTTATTTAGTTTTGAAATGATAAATTACCCAAGTAACAAAATACTACTTTTGGTAGTGAAGAAAAATTGTGAATTATAAGGAAAAATAGAAGATAATGAACAATAATTTTTAAACAAGTGATTTTATACGTTTTATAGGTTAGGAATATCCATATAATACCTCCATCAATTTATTTTAAAAATTTTAAGTCACACATGGTGAGAATGACTCACCGTTATTGAATTGTTTTTGTTATTTTATAATATTTCACTCCTCCTCAATTATAAATGGGCTCTCAATCACACTACTTCTATACTCATAGCATGAAATGTTTATCAATAATAACTTGCAACAATACCTATGAAAAATAATTATAATCATCATATATGAGATTTTATTCCATAAATACTATCCCTAAGACTCTCAAGACGATATCCAAGGGTTCTTTCCCTGAGTGAAATTCATTTTCTTAACATAGATCTATATTTTTATATCATCATATATAAGAATAAATAATTTCATAAAACAACAATATAATATCACTAGTATATCAAATATACATATATTTTATTTTATTATTTTAATAACCTATAACTATGTCCACTTATATCAAATGGAAAATGAAATCTTTGATCATGTGTACAGTGGACCACCGCCTCACTCATATATGTGACTCGTTTTCCATGAAAATCTCTCACAGATGGATATAATGATGTATTTAATATTTATATATATAATATTTATTATATATTTATTCTTCTAGAATTTTAGTATCACTTACACTTTCCAACTTTCATTTCCTTTTGAACTACAGTAACCTCATTTTTATGTATGCCATATCACCTCTTGAAGATGTGATGTGATGCATTTTTCTCTATTAAATTACATGGATGGAAATTATATTTAATTTAACAAATATATGTTATATTTATGATATGATATTTAATATTTTAAATTGATATATCTTCAACTTCAATACTCATTATCCCAATAAATAAATGATAACATCACTCATGCATATATACAACATAGAATCTCTATGTATGACATGATTCATTCTATATTTTTGAATACCAATATTGAATTAAAAAAATTTATCTAATGAAAAAATTATGTTAATAACATTAATATAATTATAGATATGTCATATGTATAAAATATTCTAAGGATCCATAACATTAACATTAAATCATGTATAAAAAAATAAACCACTTAACACCTGATATAATAACCATAATGAAAATTAATAATAAATTGGTTATAAGGTTTTATAAAAGGTATTATATATAATATTGAAAATAATTAATATGGGTTTTTAGAAGTTAATAAAATTTTTATAACCTACATATATTAGGATAATGCATTTTCACCCATAATAATGTTTGTGGGTACTATATTTTTTCTTATATTCCTTTCCTTTAGGTGTACTATAATGTGATGCACCAAATTTATTTTATATAGTGTATATAATTCCTATAGTAAATTTAATTTAATGAATAATATACAGATCATGGTATATTATGTTTAGATATTAATTATTTTTTCTATGGTATATGATTTTATAATTACAATACAGTAGTGAATTACATTATGAAATTTTGATTCATTGAGTTATATTACTTTTTTGCTATATTGGATGTTAATAGATTATATGTGGAATTATATATTTGTTATAGTTTTTTTATTTAAATTTTTTAAATGGATTTAGATTGTATAAACATAATTTATTCATTGAATAATTCTCACTACAATATTAGGATTGTTACATTGGTCGGTCGTCTCAAATTATATTTTTCTGGAAATAGGTCATGTTATTTAGCTATATTTTTTTATGAGGGACATATACTACCCCATTGAGATGATATATCATGAATATAATTATATTAATAGAATTTAATTCATCATTTTATGTAATTTTATTCATTTTGTTTAAGATTCAAATATTACCCAAGTGGTAAGAGATTTATATTTCAATCTCTTATTAAATGGAAATGTTTATAATTGAATTTTAATTTTAAAAATAATTTTATAAATTTATAATAACCCACTTTAATTTTTATCACTTCTAGTTATTTATTATTTTTTTCATGTAATATATTTTCATCCCTTTGGTACTTGAAATGTATTAGAAACATGTTTTAAAAAAATATGACGTCATTTCCATCATCAAAGAAAATATTATATAATTCAAATCCTTGTTTTTTTATAAGTGTTTAAAAAAATTAATATTATTTTTAAACTCATTTGAAAAAATAAGATAATTTTTTATATTTTTAAATGGAATATAATAGTTGTTTTCCAAATAAGGTATTATTTTTACATTTATTAAATAAATTTTAAATAATCATTATTGTTAACATATTCATCATTAATAAATCCTTAAACAATCATTAATACACAATTTTTTTAACCATCCGTCATATTTTTTAAAATCTATTTTTATAGAAATTTTTTCCGAAATATTTTATGAATTTTTAGTTTCTAAAAGTTTTTTTCAAATTGAAAATTTTATTTTCCTCATGATTATTAATAATTTTCATTTTATGGTATATATATTCATCATTGATAAAAAACCCTTTATTTAAATATACCCTACCAATGATATGTTCTTATAATAAAGTAATTATTATTTATAGATATGGTTTATGATATGTTATTATCACACCCCATCCTTGGATATTCACATATTTTAATAATTTCTGGATCATCGGTCCTGTGGTTGATGTTCGAGTTTAGTCATAGTTTAAAATTTGGTGTAATTTTGGAAAATTGGTTTTTTTTGGTCTTGAAAGAAATGGGAACATGGTTAGAGCCTGGATTTCGGAAACTATGGGTCTTCACTATGGTAAACATGTGGACTGAGTTTTGGGGTCTTTGGAATGGAACATGACCTACACATAGTTATATAAATCATTTAGTAAGAGTGCATTTTGGTTATAAAAATGGATTAGGCATGATTAGCTTGATTAGTGCATGGTTTGGGAATCGTGCAACCAGCCTGTGCATGGTTCCCACTTCTCTCAAGTAGAGGGGACACCGTTAAATTATGGTTATTCAAACCATGTTGCCAAACCATGTAGGTTTCCTAGGTGTATATAAATTTAAAATTTCAATTTTTCCCTCTGATATTTTAACTCCATCTTAGGATTTTCCTTCCGTGATTGACCTAGGGGTGCTAAGAGTACTCCATGGTTCTCCTCCGTTACTATCCTTCTATTTTTATACCCTTTGATGGTTTTAAGTTGATTTCTTGTGACATTTTTTCCTATTTCCAATTCTATTCTCTCTATTATCTTCCGATCAATGTCTCTCTTAGTGGGATTTTCTTCTTGTCTGATCCCTTATGGTTATTTATGGTGTATGATTTAATTTATTGTATATTAGGGTTTGTGTATTGTTCCATGGGATTATATGTTCCCTCTCCAAAATTTCAGTTGTATTCTAACACCACTAATTTATGTGTTTCAATCCATTTCATTTCTATCACATTATATTTGAAGCTTGATCATTCCATGATTGATTTAAATTTTTATTTTCTTTATTGTGATGTGATAAAATATTTTTTTCTATTTTAGTGGTGGGATATGGGTGATAATTGGTTTTCTAAGGGGTATATTTGATTATTCCTATATTTGATACATTGAAGGTCCT
Source organism: Viscum album (assembly GCA_963277665.1). Taxonomy (NCBI): domain Eukaryota; kingdom Viridiplantae; phylum Streptophyta; class Magnoliopsida; order Santalales; family Viscaceae; genus Viscum; species Viscum album. Next base: position 492,243,334 of record OY728120.1, read on the forward strand.
TGATAAAATATTAACTTAACTTTTATGATGGAATGTGAAAATTTAAAAGGAGTTTGTCCTTTTATATAATTTGGTAATGGGTTTGGATTGAGTATTAGATATTGAATTTGGAAATGTTAGGTTTTTATAGTGTGACTCTTATGCGTGGGTTTTCATGTTGGTTTAAAAGAAAGTGATTCTACATTAAAAAGTTGTTTTTAAATGATTTATATTTTAATTATACTAATATATGGTTTTATGAATGAAATTGTTTTTTATAGTATGCCTCTTTCTTAGATTTATACATGTGTTTAATGTATTTTTTGAATGTTTTATAATATGTCCAAAAAAGGATTTCGTATAATTATGATTTTAAAAGAGGATTTTACCATTAGAATGAATTTTTTTCATAATTATTTTTAAAAATAGAATTTGTTATTTGTTTGAGTTTAAATCTCATTTAAAATGTGTTTAAATTCTTTTTCCTGGATTGAAATATGGTATTTTTTTGTGTGAAATTGGTATAAAGGCTTGTTTGGAAGTTTTCATGTCAATGTTTTATTTTATATTGTCTTTAAAAAATTTATTGAAAAGGGAATTGAAATGTATTTTTTTTAGAAATTTAATTTGTAGTTGGAACCTTGTGTTATATTTGAAATGTCGATTTTCATGTGAAATTATTTGAATTCCTAATTGGATTCATTGTATGTTTTGGAAAATGATTTTATGTTTTGTGAAGTGATATTCAGGTACAAATAATTTCATGCCTTGGAATAATAATTGAAGAAATTTTCTTCTTGATGGGTCGACTGCTATTATATTATATTGGGAATACATGATTTATATTGAGACTATGTTTCATTGTATCATAATTTTGTTTAATTAAATATATAAATATATTTTCATGTGAGTTGTTAGGCTTGGATTGTATTCTAATATCATAATAACATGGGTTTTCTTCCCCAATGAGGGATCGTGGATGAGAACATTATGGTATTGAGTCCATTTTACATGAGTTGTGATCCCCTCTCATGGACCATGTATGAGAATTTGGTTGGTTGTGGTTATTATACAATATGTTGCTATGTATTTTTATTATTACTAAATTCATGTAATTTCTGGCTATCATCTAGACGGTTTATGGGATGTTACTTATTGGCTACGATTATACAGGTTAGAACCTTGTGACCTGATAGTGTACGGTGGTATGTCTAACTAGATTGACTAGTTTAGAGTCGAATGTTGGTTATTGACTATGGAGTGGCACTATATGTCATCAGGAGAGTCTAATCTGAGTATGTCCAGGGGACACAAAAGGGATGTTCATGAATCACTATCTGGATGTTTTTTAATTATTTTTGTATGTTGGAAATTAGATTTTCGTGTTGTGTATGGTGTATTGGTTTCATTTACAATCGATATAGCCCCATTATAACATATAGAGTATATATTTTTATTTGGGTTTTGGTTTGGAAATGGGTTATGGAATGTGAATTTGTTTTTTAAAATTAATCCATCATTTGTTATCTAAAATTGGAATTTCGATAAAGACGTTTTTGGTTATTTCAAATGATAAAAACATGTTTTCAGAATGTGTTTTGAAGCTACTGTTTATAGATAGTTTCTGGAAAAGAAACTCATGACCATTATTGTGAATACATACAGATCTGTTGTATCTTGTACCCTAATTGTACAATTCTATATCAGTATACCTCATCTATTATTCCTGTATAGATTTCTGGATCAGTTTCCCTTGGAGCAGGTTAGTCTTATAGATGGTGGAGACCAAGATATCACATGATGATCAGGTTGGCATGGTCCAATTTTAGTTTTCTTATTTATTTTGTTTCATGAATAAGTTACTGTATATATATCATCTTGAATATATATTAGTATTATGTTTACATTGGTTTCTAAATATGTTCTATTTATTTAAATGATCCTATCGTATATGGGAAATTGAATTTCCCTTATTGTTTACTTTGATTCCCAACAAATGATTATAGCGTATGGGGATCAGTAATGCCCTTTAGGCCATTTCCATGATTGGGTTGGAAATAATGTTGGATGGAATACAAGATTATTTCATGAAAAATTGTATTATAATAGGCTCTTGTTATTTTAGGAATCTTGTAGTGGGATATTAGGACAGTTCAGACATATGAGACTGTTATAGGAATGACATCACAATCCATTTCTTGTTCTTTTCCTCATGTTTCCTGGGGTAGTCCTGGATTTGAGTCGTAGTTTTGTTTCATAGTTTTATTTGGATGAGGAATAAAAATGGATTTGTGTAGGTGTTATTTCATTATCTTACATGGAGTAGTGACCCATTCAGAGTCTGAGTACACAATTTAAAAATCCATCTAGTTATTGATGCATACATGGGGCATGTCCTTCTAACTAATATTCCAAGTTAGGAATGACTAATTGTTCTACACTCGAGTATTTTAGTTTGAGTTATGTTTTGTTTCGATATTAATTGGTCAATGTAATATCTTAAAATTAGAATTATTTTTGAAATAAAAATGGATTCATTCAAGAATATTAAGATTGAAAGACGAAAGGTTTATTAATGGGAATTTTATGGATTAAAAATTTAGTGACTACTTGAATTTGATAATAAAATGGACTGGGTGACCCTTGGATATCATTATGAACATTCACATATGTTTGGGAACGTATGAATAGTTAATGATAGAATGTGTGCAAGGAAAATATCATTGGAGGCCTAATGAACACATATTTGATGGTTTATATTATTGAATGTGTGAGTATTTGAAATCAATTATTTAGCATGATTTTTCCAAAAATAATTTTAAATTGAAAATGATTATAGAAATTGGATTTATTTTGAAAGGTAACATTTTTTGTGAAATATGGATTCTGGAATTTGAATGTTGCCAAGGAAGAGGGAAGTTTGAAATATAAAGTGAAATGATATTTGTTTAAAGAGTATTTTGGTTTGGTTTCTGATTGTTTATTTTTGAGGTCAATGTTTTGGATTGAGATGTCCCAACTTCTTATGTTTTCAGTTTTATGTTAACTCTTCTTTTTTTATTTTTTTCATAATATTTACGCTAGAATGGTTCCAATGGATTCTATAGAATCTATCCCTATTCAATGTAATTCTTAATTTCTTTATATCCTTAATGGTGGTTGAGGTCCAGTAGAGGTAGAAAAATGGAATAAAGAAGTTGATATTGTCATTATATTATTGGGAAATCCATAATATATGAGAGTGTGTTCTATTCTGGGGTTTATTGGGTGTCCATCTTTGGACAAGTGGAATTTAATTTCTCTGTTGTCGATGAATTATTTGAATAATTGGAAAATATTAGAAACAAATTCTAATGGTATATACATGTGGAGGTGTAGACAATGATAGTGGAAGTTCTCTATAGTACTCAATAAGGCTAGTGTGTAGTTGAGGTCTATTTTGAGAAATTCAAGGATGTGGTTTCTATATCTTAAAATTTTTCATTATTGGATCAGATGAAAGATTCTATTTTTCATTGTGGACCTTCGTCTAATGATCAAAGAGTGATACATATCCTTCTAGGACCTTCATTTTGAGAAGCTGGTGGATGAATAATTCTTAGCCAAGTTACTTTTTTTGGAGAACAGGATGTTGGAAATATGGTGTCTCGTGCCACTCACGAAGTATCCTCATTTCACGAGAGGTGGGTCCTAGGTGAACATGTGTCTGAAAATTATCCTTCATTGTATTTTGCTAATATTTAATAGATTGTCTATTTGTATGTTATCTGTGTGGTTGGTAGGGTCATTTGAAGCCGCCTTGTTGAAATCTACTAAATACTTGTCATCTTTATGGTCGTTTGGGTCATTTGGAGTTGTTTTTTAAGAACTTTTACCAAATAAGTGTATCATTGTTAAGGGATTCTGGTCCATGAAAGTGAGGCAATGGATTCTTCCATCATTAGGGATCCTTCCACATGTCTTAGAGTAAATCTTGTGCATAGTCAGGAATTTTTTTTGGGGGGGGGGGTAGGAAGTCTTGTAATTATTCATGTCTCTATCATTGAAGTGGAGATAATTTAAATTTCATGTTCTAATTTATTTATTAATTTGAGTTCTTCAATAGGGGATTAACAGTTCTGTTATATTGTATTTTTATTTTATTCCTTGTATAAGAATCATTAAATATCCATCTTTCTCTTGAATTAGTATTAGTTTTTTTGTGCTTTTTTGGGGACATTAATGCTCATGGAAATCATTTATTTCAATATTTATCTAGTATAATTGTTTGGTTTGTGTTTTTCATATTAGTTTCTGATGGTGTCAAGATTGGGGATTCTGTGGATGGGTTCTATTTCACATTAAGGGTTCCTTCATTATTGAACTGGTTAGCCAAAGGAGGTGTTTTTTGGGTTTTTATATAGGTGGTGTTATTGGAGATATTGTGGGGGGGGGGAAGAAAGCCTCTCATGTTATACAATTTTTCCACATGCTATGTTTTTCTATCGAAGAATTCAAGTTCAACTAGTGTAGTGAATGGTGAACATGTGGTTCATGGTATTATTTGGATTTATTTAGTTTGGGGATCTAGTTCAATTTATCATTTGGCTGGGTGATATTATGAGGGATGAAATTGTTTGTGGTTGGGAGAATTGTCCAAACCCTACCTTGGAATTTCCATTAATTTACACATTTCTTGATCTCAGATCACTTAGTTATGATTCAAGTTGATTCATGATTTGAATTTATGTGTTCTTGTAGAATTGTGGATGTTTTTCGGTTTGATGGCAGGGTGTTCATGGTTGAGGGAATATTTACAGCTTCGACTAGATAACTATTCATCTCGAGGTTTGGGGTTTTAGGAATGGGGAACGGCTTCCAAATAGTTAGAGAAACCATGAGGTAATCATGTGGTTTAGATCTAGAATGTGGAAGAGGAATTTAGAACTTTTGGTGCACATTTTGGGAACAATGCAACCATCCCATGTGGGGTTCCCATTTTCCCTAGTATATGGATCATGGATGACACATAGTTAATCAAATCGTGCATCTAAACCATGTAAATTACCCATTCTCATAAAAATTATTAATTCCATGTTTAATCAACCAATATTTTAACCCCATGTTATAATTTTCTTCAATTATTCGACCTAGGAACATTAGGGGGTCCTCTAAGATACTCATCCCTTTCTATCGTTGATTTTTTTATGCCCTGTATTGATTATATGTTGTGTTCCTTTGAGTTTTTGGTTGATTTCCTCTTGTCCTCACCCTCCCTCAAGAGATATTTTTCACTCGTGATGAGATTTCCATCTTGTTTGGATCCTTAGGGTTATGGTTTGTGTAGGATACAATTTCATGGATTTTAGGGTGTGCATATCGTGTCTTTGGCTTGGAAAATCCCTATACAAAAGGCTTGATTAATTCACACATCATTGAGGTGGGTGTTTCCATCCATTATCCTTTAGGCACCCTATATATGATTGTTGATCATTCCTTAAAAACATTAAAATGATATATTCTATCTATTGATATAGTAGGATAAATTGTTTTGATATTTCAATGATGGATAATGGGTACAAAATTTTTTCCCAATGGTTTCATTGAAAGAGCCTATGTTTAGTGCATATAAGGCCTTTGAAGAAATTACAAATGATCTTTTAAGACAAAATTAGTTTTTTTGTCTGGTGTTTGACCTTAGATAGGTTTTGGAAATGTGGTTGAATTGTGTATTGGACATTTTTATGTAAAATTTTCGTTTTTATAGTGAATATCTAATGAGTGGTTTATTGTGTTGCAATAAAATCAGTGGATTCTCCTTCAAATTAGTTTTTATCTAAATGATTTATAGTATGATTGTTTTGGATGATTATTATTTAAATGAGATTAATTTTGTTTTGAGTTTTCCATTTTTTTTGTGATTTATATGTGTATTCAATGGATTTTGTGAATGGTGAGGACTCTTTTTAACAAGGGATTTGGAGTAAGTATGATATTGAAATGGTCATTGCCTGTCTAAGTGGTTAGTTTTCATAATATGTATTCTAAATAGAAATGGTTATTTGTTTATATTTAATGGTTTTTTACATTGTGTTTATAAATGGTTGTCCCATTTCGAATTTGTGTTATTTTATTGTGAAAAATTGATATAAAGGATTTTTTGGAATTGCTAATGTGATTGTTCTGTTTTACATTGGATTTGGAAGTGTTATGGAAAAAAGGATGTGAAATGAATTTTTATTGGAAATGTAAATTCCTGGTTGGCACCTTGTGTGATCTATTAAAATTTTGTTTTGATATGAAATTATTTGAATGATATTTTTAGGATAATGATTTGTAAATTTTTTTACATGAATTCCATGTCATCATCTCGAATCATTTTGGAAAAATAATTGAATTCATTGGAGGCCTAAAGAAAAATTGGTTCATTATGATATTGGGAATATAGTTTGGATTATTGTGTATGTGGTTTTTTCATTTGATCTTAATGATGAGTGAAATAAATTAATGGATTTCCCTTGTGAAATATGATGATTGGAAAATACTATAACACCATTAGATCTTGGGTATATTCCCACATAGTGGATCATTCAATTTGATATTATGGTATTGAGTATATTTTTCACTGTTAAGGGATCCCAAATAATGGCCCGTGTATTAGAACACAAATTATTATTGTTTATATGACATATGTTTCTAAAAATTATTATTATTATTACTGTCATGGGATTCTAGGGAATCATCTACAAAGTCAAGTGATGGTTAATGTTTTACCATAACTAGATCGGTTGACACACCTTTGAATTGTGGGGTTTTTGTGATATGTTACAATTTTTTGGATTTTTTGGAGTGTTCATTTGGTTTTTGAATTACAGATGCACCATATACTGTATGTTTTTTCAAATCTGAGTTATGATTGGGTCACTCTAGGATGTTTCTGAAATGATCATGAATCACAATCTATGTGTTCTATTTATTTCTATTTTAGGTTCATTATTATACAATCTAGTCATACAAACTTCATTAGTTTCCATTACATTCTACACATCCCCCATTTGGTTATTATGATTGGATTTATATTTGTGATTTGGTATTGAAATGGGTTGTGGAAAGAGAAATCATTTTTGAAAAGGAAAGATGTGTGTGTTATATTAAAACTTCAATTTGTGAATAGTTGTGTTCTCTTGATTAAAATGATTAAAAATAGATTTTTTAATTTCATTTAAAACATTTTTTATGGAATATTTCAGGAAGGGGAATTAATGGACATTGTGGCAATTGCCTAATGAGATCGTTAATTTATCACCATACTTGTACTATTTGTTGTTAATTGATCTGAGCTATTTTGCAGGTTTATGTTTCTAATTCGGGTTCCCGTGGAGAAAAATGGTATTTTGGATGGTGGTGTCTATGGGGTCAAATTGATATCTCTTCCATGTGGTCCAGTTTTAATTATTTATATGTAGTTTTTTAGTTGAGCAGTTTTTGTATTTGATCAGATTGTATATTTATTAGTATTCTGTTTTCATTGGTTATACTACATGTACTCTTTAATTGTATTATCATTGTTTATTTGAAAAAAATTATTCCCCTATTGTTTATATTGATTACAGATAGTAGTTTCAATCTCATGGGGATTAGTAACACCCTTTAGTTCATGTGTTGGATCAGGTCACATGTCGGGTGGTATGGAATCCTGGGCTTGTTTTGACAGTTTTACTTGGGAAACTATTGACATTCCCTTTCATGAAATTTTTTAGAATTATAAAATATTCATTGAAATATTCACTTTCTTATGATATTCATACACTTCCTTTCCACTAAATATAATTTGAATTTATCATAGATTTTATAAATTAAAATTATATATAATATCTAAAAATGTTTTTTAATTTGAATTTCATATGACTTAATATGAAATTATTGGTAATATGTATTACTTACACAATATGTATATTTTTTATGACACATGTTGGACATAAATAAATTCAATAATTAGATATATATATATATTTCATTCGAGATGTTGTTATGGGTGGGTAACGATTATAAAGAGCTTCTCGATTTACCGATAGACTCATTATAATAATTAATTAGATAATATTATTTAAATCGGATTCTTGTTTATAGAAACCAATCAGATAAACTATATTACCAAAAGGTATTTATAGTTAATGTATAATTATTTCTATGATCATGATATCCGATAAATAATAATTTCATTCATTAATAATTCAATTACTTTTATCCCTGATATTTTCACATTTTTATTATCTATAGATTAATTTTATTATCAGTTTATTGATTAAATGGATTTTTTTGTCTATTATTCACATTTCCATGTTGATTATTCCTTAAAATTTTCCCATTTTATTGATTAAATGTAACTTTTTTTGGTTCTATATATTTATAAATTTATTTTTCTATTTGGAATATATTTTTTACTAATGGTAACATCCATTTTAGATAACTGTTTCTGAGTAATTAAGAACACAATTACTCTTTTCCATTCCCAGTATTATAGGAAGTGTATTATGAATTATACACAAACATATAAATATGGGAATAATGATATTTTGGAAAACAATATTTTATAATCATTTTATTAAAATGAAATTTGGGAATAATGTATGTTTCTAGACTACTAAGGATACAAAACTATTTGGTCCTTTGTGATGTGACTAATTTTCTTTATCCCAAATATATTAAATTAACAAAGTACTATAGGCTACTAGGGTAAGGGTATCTAGAGTTTTTATAAGATGATGTTTATTATAAATATTTGAAACTAGATTTATGAAAATAGATATTTGTTAAAATCCCATATGGATAAATTTGAGGATAAATATATCTATTGGATGACATATTAATTATTGTTAATGTAAATATAATTTTTTTCCCTAGAAATACACCCATGACCAAATAATACTTGTTGTTATTGTTTTGGCATATATTAGTCTAGGGTTAGTAACCTTTAAATAATTTGGTCATGTATATAATGGGAATCATTCTGGTTCATGTTGAGTGTTCCCTTATTATCCACCTATTTCGACACTCATGAGTGATATTCTTTTGTTAATTAAAATTTTCTCTATAACCCATTATGATACCATAATGAATATATCCTATGGAATCCTTTAATATTTCATAGTGATATTAGATAAAACTAATGTATCTTGGGATTATATATGTAATGTTAATGATAATTTTTAAAGCATTGATACAATATTTATTGGTTCCAAAATATGGAATTAAATAATTATTATGAGTATTCTGGGAGACATTTATAGTCAAACTACCCCTAGGATTTTTATGGTTTTTAGTAAAAAATTATTTGGGGAACAAATCCGAAACTTTTTATGAAAAAATCATAAAAGTTATTGATATCCTTTATGGTTTATATGATCAAAAATGTTATGTAAATTAAAATTTTTTGATTTTAGAATCATGTGATCTATTGAAAAATTATTTTTGCTTCATTTATAAAATTTATCCTGAATGGTCATAGTTTGGGGTAAGAGATCATATTGTGTTGGAAATTGATTATTGGATGTAATTTAAATTTTCAAGTATGTATATATAATTATGTTCTAAATCTTCATGGTAAATTTACACAACACTATGAAATATAACAAGAAAAAATATTCTATCATATTTCCTTCATATATAATTAACCAATGGTCTATTGACTTTATATGATTTATTGTTTTCTGGTGGTTGACATTATATTGATAACTGACTTTCATATGATCAAAGGCCATATAAAAATCTATCGTTATTTGGGCATTAAACCATTATTCTACTTACGTATCATTAATTCAAAACTATGTTCCCCTACATGTAAAACAAGTTATGTGTTGTTCATGAATTATATAACATTACACTTTCAAAATAAAAAATGGATGTTTATTTAACAATTTTTACAATGTGGGTTTTGATAATTGGTATTTTGATATATAAATCCCTTCATTTTTTAGAACATTTTAAAATTTTGTGGATCAAATTTATTGATGGTGGGGAAATGTAACAAAATTATATTTTAAAATATAACAATTAGGTTTGATTTCATATTTTATAAAGAACAAAAATCATAGATGAGAATGTAACACCCCAAAAATTTAAAACATGAAAAAATTTATCAACATCATATAAGATAAGAACCATCCAGAATAAATAAAATATTAAATATATTTCACTAATAGAAATTTTTTGGATGGCATATATTACACCCTCCCTTGAGTCTAAATGAACTATAATATAATATACCATTATAACTTATACATTAAATTAGAGGATAGATATATGATTAATGAAATTACTTAAATAAAATGAATTTAAAATATATAAAATAAATATAATGGATATATACCTATAATAAATAAAATAAAAATCATTTGAATTCAAATGAAATGTTTTCTAAAAGTGTATAATTTTCAGAAAGATTATCTCATCACACATTGTGTACAAACCGTAAAATTAATTTTTTTCCACCAATATAAAATTTATTCTACCAAATATATAAAATTAATGAAATAATAATGTAATAATTATGTAATGCCCATGACCCCTAAATCCCAGAGATAGTGCATTATTTTAATTCATTGGTGTGATTACAAAGAATCTAGTCCCGAATGACTGGTCAATTTAGCACTCTTAGAAATTAGATTGCATATATGAACATTACATTACACATTTGAAAATAAAACACAACATAAATGATCCTTTGAGAATAATATTAATTTCATATCTTAAGCCTTCTTATCAATCATAATACACTTTTTGGAATACTAGGAAAAATAAAACATTGAAAGGGATGAGATCAGATGATCAGTAAGTATGAAAATATATTAGAAACCTTCATATATAAACATGTACATTTTAGGCAATGTAGAAGACTAAAACAATATCCTTTTAAAAATAATCTTCATAAAAATATGGGAATGATAAATTAAATAATTCCAATTACATATTCCAATGGATATTCTATTAGTCAAATAATCACATGTAATATCAATATACAGTTTCATAATGATGGAATGAATAATACATGACTTCATAACCACAACGTCAAGGCCTCATGCCAAGACTAAAAATAATATTTTTTTAGGCCTTGTGCCCAAACACTAGTTTGTTTCACGAGACCGACCAATGCATCAAAGAGATATTTGCAGGCTCCACCAGTCACTTACTAAGCCCAATGCATTCCTCAAATGAAAAGGATTAAACATAACATAAACATTCGTATTAAAACTAGCATACGAAATGTCATTACATTATCCATAAACCATGAATGGTATAGAAATAACACATCCATAGTCAAAAATACCACAAGACCTTCAATATAATATTGTAGATCAATATCCTAATAAATCAACCTCGATCAAGAATAATATCTCGTTAAGGATGTTGCCATGGCTGAAAATGATCAGTACAAATCATTGAGAGAAATACCCCTTTTCAGAAAATCATTTAAAATTCATATAAAGGAATTAATTTAAAATATAGATTTGAATCAACATGTCGCATACCACTTTGATACATTTGAATGGAATTAAAATTTTAAAACATTAATTTCTATATAAATAAATTGTTAAAATAATTTTTAAAACATGGACATTAATGAGAAATGTTTAGAATAATAAATCTTTTAATAATTTCAAATGATGTTTTAGAAAAAAGTCCCTTAAAAAGAATCCCTTTGAAAACTCATTTATGAAACATGGACATGGATAATAAATATGTCCCAGTAGATACTTAAGTAAAAATAACCTCTTATAATAAAGAGATTGTGAAATTAACACTTACCTTGCACTTTCCTTTGGTCGAGGGTATCTTTTACCTCTTGTATAATGACCATAGTATGTTACTAAATTATAGAAGAATAGTATTCATATTTCTTATATCATTCTCAATTCATTTATGAATTTATACTACCCATTTAATAATGAATTCCATGTTAAATTAATATTTTGTGTAATAATGGATTTCTTTAGCATACTTGTTTTAACTTCTTATTCTTGATTGCATCATTTAGATAATGATTTAAATATATCCAAAAAATAAAATGGGATTTATATTTCATATATATTTAGAATATAAATATTTATAATAGATAGTTTATTAAATTTAAGGCACCGTTTATGGGGATGGTAGGTCGTACTTATGCATAAACGCTATTTCCATTTTCATATCGTATTGAACAGAAGTAAGTGAATAAGATATATGTAAGTAAACACACACACACACACATAGATATATATATATATCCATTAGAATTATTATTTCATATATTACATACTTATTAACAATATATATATTTTTATAATCATCATTGAATGACGAACGTGGGAATTAATCTCATCGCGTCATGGAGACGGTAATCCGTACGTACGCATGAGCGACAATATCATTATATTGAATGTAAAATGATATGTAATTGGATGGTATATCATATATAAAAAATCATTAACATCTTATATTTATTATTTATATTTGTTTTACTCATTATTACCGATCATAGTAATGATGTGTTTGAATAACAAAAACTACACCATGACGTGGAGTCGGTAAGTCGTACGTACGCACGTATGGTGGATTTTTCATTCAAAGGATGGAGAGAATAACGAATATGTTCATACTATATTTATAATAAAATAAAAGTATGTATAAGGTACAAGCGTTATTATTTTGGTATGAAAACAGTAAACAAAGTGGAAGTCGAAGAAGAAAAGAACTTGATAGAGGGTGCTGAAATTATTACCTCCTCTTCAGGTGTTTCATTTGGAGTTGATCAAAAGGGCTCCATAGGTTGGATTTATAATCAATGTAAGGACACTAAACTGATGTGAAGGAATTTGGGGGGATATTTGGGAAGGGTTTGGCCAAGCCCAAATGCTTTAGAGGTGGTATTTTGGGAGAAGGGGAAGTACACTTTTATAAGTTAGGTGAGGGTCACTTTTGGAAAAGCTTGAAATATTATTTTATAATAAAATAATTCTTGGTCTCTTATGGCTCAGAAATGATTTATTTGTAGGATTAGGTGAAGATGGGTTGAAAAAATATTCAACCAATAGGATTTATAAAGGTTTAGGTCACCATATTAGCATTATCATTTAGATTTAACTCTTAGTTAAATAGTTTGACATTTACCATGTCTCTTGGTATTTTTATATTATATGGTTAATATAATTACTCTAAACTACCAAGAGAACCCACAGTGGTTCTTTATTGATATATATATCCTTATCTAAGGCATTTTACAAATAAATAGATTTTTATTAATATTATATTAATTAATAATATAGTATTTGTTTTAAAAACTCAATCATGTCAATTTTGAAACTATTTAGTATTTTATTTTTTTAAAGACATTAAAACATTATGAATAAAAATTAATTTTTTTTAACCAACACTAAAATTTAATATTAACATAGAAAATTAGATTAATTCATCAGAACTGTCAATTTACATTTATTTGTATATTTATAATATCAATAATCATAATATTTCATTAATAATGTAATTAATGAATTATCATTGTGTCATATATAAATTAAATTATTTAAATTATGAAAATTATAAATAAAATACCATTATATAGTCAATAATTTCATCTTTCTAATGAATATTTATATTTGAATTTATATTGTGTGTTTCCCTATATTAAAAATGGTTATGTTAATAAACATTGAATTTAACTCCTTTAACTCTTCTTTAAATAAAATATTAAGAAATGTACTAATCTAATCTGTATGGAACAAATAGGGTCATATTTTATTTCTAATGTTTTTTTTGGTCTAATTATACGTATCCAAAATGAATTACGACATGTGTTAGGGTAATTATTATGTCATTTTTACCCCGAATTTCCCATTTTTACTGTTAACCCTGGTAAATAAAAGTCAAATGTTATTATTCACCAAAAAATATTTTCATCTTTTTGAACCACATTTTTCTTATTTATATTAACCATCTCTATTGGATTTTTAAAATTCAAATCACATAAGCGGAAAAATTATGTCTAATGCAAAATTTTAAATTCTCTTAGGAGGTAGGTAAAAGTTGGTAAAAAGTTTATTAAAGGTTTTATATATCTAAAAATATTATAAAATGACTAAAATGAGTTAATTTGAACTGATATATGTATTATTTATCTATTTTGACATGAAATAAATTTTAATAAATAAATAATATTTTAAATAAAAAATCTGTTTTAAATAATAATGCTGTGTTTTTTCACTATTCATAAATAAATTAGAAAGTTTTCAGGAAAATACAAAAAATTCACCCTAAGATAATTTTGATATTATGAATTCAAAAATGAAGCCTATTTTACCATATTCAAAACATTTAACTTTCATTTATTAATTTAAAATTAATTCAAGTTGTCAAAACCAAAAAAGGTGACTTTTCAAAAGTAAAAACTTTCAAAAGATTGACATGTGTTTATGTCAGATTTAAATGTGAAAATAATTATAATGACCTAAATTGTATTCAATAATAAAAATTTTATCTAATTATATCTTCAAACCATTCAAATTTATAATTTAACACTATAAATTGTTTTGATTCAAAAATCCATTTTTGATTAAAATTTAGTATTTTTCACTATTCCCCCAAATATGAATGTTTTCAGAAAAATCCCAAAAAATTTATCGAAAATAGAATTCTGTGACCAGATACTATAGAGAAATGTTTATTATGTAAAATTGAATATTTAAAAGTGTCAAATATTGAATTTAAAAAGGGTTCGCCATCAAAGGTGGTAGAATTTCATTTTCGGAAAATTACGTTATCATAAAAAATGAAATTGTTATTATATTATGTATAAGAAACACATAATATGGATGATAAAATTTATATGGAATATATAAAATTCAAAATTCAGATAATATGATTCATAAATTCTTTGGAACTTCTATTTTGGGAAGTCGTGGTGCGCTCGAACTCGAAGTTGCATGTAGCAGAAGATACTGAATTATTTCGAAGAAATAAGATACTTTGAAATATTTTGGTGTTAAATTATCCCATCCTTCATTAAATTTCATCCTCTCAATTAGAAATTTTTCTACATAAATAAAAGGCTAAAAATAGAAAAATACCATTGTAGAATACCCACATCCAAAATTGGATTAATAAAATTTTGTCTTAATAAGAGGTCAACTGCATAAAAAATTCACCACCAATTTTTGATCTCAATTTGGAGAACATTGGTGAAAATTAGAGAAACATAATTGGAGGAAAAACGTAAATATTTATAGGGAGTGATTGAGGTCATAAATCACAAACTAGTGTAACATTGAGGGCCTCAACGCCAACAATTTATGATGATTTAAAATTCTATTGGTTCTACAGAACAAAAGGTATTAGGATAACACATTATTGGTTTTTAGATCTCCTACCTAAAGTTTATGAATTAATTTATTCATGGATTAAGAGGAAAATAATACACTTGACATGTAGTGTTTCATCCTCAAACTAATTCCTACCACAAACTCTTCCTTCACTACTAAAGATAATAGAAATCAAAAATATTCTACTTATCCTAATCGTGTATGGTTCCAAAAATAATGAATTAATAATTCATTTTTCAGACTATATAAAAAACTACATTATAGAAACCAGGACATCACACATTCAAGTGGCAGCTGATCCACCCTTGTCTCCCTTCGGTTGTGGGTTCATGTATTGTGGCCTTTCCAGAAGCAACCAGTTGTCACCCAACCTCCGGGTTTTCCTTTTCATAACAATCCAAAAATATTCTTAATAAATTCATTAACCTTAACAATAGTATCCAATGTCAAACTTAATCTATTCTATCCTTTATTTTTATCCAAAATACTTCTGTCCAAACTCACAGTCCCATGTTTATAAGGAAGGTAAACAAAATGAAAGTTATTTTTACACATAATAACATGTGAATACCTTCATCATTTATTCTTTTAAAACACAGTAACACCCTGAAATAACATAAAACCATATGATTTACATTCATGCTCTCTTATTCCTTATATAATACTATATATACTCATTACAACCAAAATTGATGTAGACACCAACAAAAATGGTATAAATGAACCATTAATCAGTTCCATGAATGCCTATAATATCCAATATAATTTATCCAAATCAATCATCTCTTATTCCATAATCACTACCTCAGTATCAAAACCTTATTATGGTTTATCTATCCTTCAAACATGTATTTTCCAAAAAAAATTACTTGCTACTGAGTCATTTTTTCTCAGAACCATATAATCTTTAATCCTTAATGAAATAGTACCGAAGTACAATCTGTATATACTCTATAATTATTATAACATGCGCATAATTAATACAATACTAATATGAAACAATACATTAATAACAACATATGAACTCTAATAATTCCTCTTCATATTCGGTAGTATCATTACATGATTATTATCCAATAGTATCATTTGGGGTATACTTTGATGATTTGGACTTTGATTTTTGTAGTGTCACAACTCCTTATAGATAAAGCATTGTATATTTGAATCCTTTTTCATACCTTTTCAATTACGTACTTTGTGTTTATTTTCTCCACACTTATAACAAACTCATTTTCCCTTCAATCATTTACCAAGGTCATTATTTCCACAATTATCACTTATGCGAAAATACGTCTTCCCCTCTTCCCTTTATCTATCTTTCTCTCTTTCATCCTTTTATTTTCTTGCTTCCCTTCAAATCCATAAGACTCAGAAAATTCTTTACTTAACTTATTAACACATGATACTATATCTTTATATGATGAGAATACGTTTGAGACTATTTTACATTTAAATGTTGTCTTAATACCATGAAAGATATGATCCTTATTAATCTTTTTATCGTTACTTTTTCTGGAATTATCATTCATTGTACTATGAAACATTTCTAAACAATGGAGTACACTATGTTACATTATGAATTTCTATGCATATTTACAAACACGTTAAATACCTAACATAAATTGGAAATATTATCGGTATAATCTATAATAATAGAAAAATTTATTTGAGTAAGTATTACTCTTAAATCCTTCATAATGTCTTGTAATTAAAACGTGAATTATCTTAAGCATATCTCATAGGAGTGTCGTATCCAAGAGTTCAGCATGGCCCATTTTCACGTACCAGGATACCTCAAGTCAAGCCTGAAACACCTTGTCGATGTTTTCACTCCTAGGTACATCTATTCTAGTGCCGCCACTACCTACTTGTATATAGACACTGATGTATTTCTTGGAAAATAAAAAAAATCTCTACATTACCAAAATTCTAAGAAGTTCTTCCATAATAATATTCAATGTCTATTTTATGGAAATTTTCTCTAATTAGACATTATCTAAATCCATTTCCAAGGTTGTAGCTAATCCTACCACTGATACGAACTGTAACACCCCAACCCGAGAATCCCAGAGTCGGTGCAATATTTTAATACATTGGCATGATTACAAAGAATCTTGTCCCGAAAGACCAATCAGTTTAGCAGTCATGGAAAATAGATCACATACATGAATGTTACATTACACAATAGAAAATGAAACACATCATAAATAATCCTTTGATAACACCATTAATCCCTTATCTTAACCTTAGTTATCAATCATAATACACTTCTTGGTATCCTGGGAAAATAAATAATAGAAAGGGGTGAGCTTCGATGCTCAGTAAGGATAACGATATAACTGATATACTCATAAATAAACATAAATATTCAAGGAAATGCATAAGACTAAAACCAAATCATTTTAAACATAAACATCATCCTAATAATGAAAAGATAAATCAAATAATTCAATTTACTTATTCTCATGGATATTCTACCAATTGAATAGACACACGTAATATCAATATATAATTTCATAATTATGGAATGCATAATGCCAGACTTTATAACCACATAGTCATGGCCTCATTGCAAGACTACAAATAATATTTTCTCAAGACCTTGTCCCAAGACACTAGTATGTATTAATAGACCTACCGATGCATCGAGGAGCTATAGTGGGATCCACCCATCACTTAATAATTCCAATTCCTTCCACATATTAAAAGGTTTAAACAAAACATAAACATTCGTATTAAAACTAGAATATGAAATGATAATTATTTATCCATAAACCATGAAGGGTATAAGAATAACACATCCACAGTCACACATATCACAAAACCTTCAATATAATGTGGAATATTTGTATCATAATAAATGAACATCGATAATGAATAATATACCGTAAACTATGTAGACATGGTTGAAAATGATCAGTAAAAATCATTGAGAGAAATATCGATTTTTATGAAATCATTTAAAATTTATATAAAGGAAGTAATTTAAAATATAGTTTTGAATAAAAGTGTCCCATACCACTTTGAAACTCTTGAAAGGAATTAAAATTTTAAAACATTCATGTCCATATAAATAAATCCTTTAAACGATTTTTATAACACGGGCATTAATGAGAAATGTTTAGTAGAATAAATCATTCAAACATTTAAAATGATGTATTAGTAAAAATTCCCTTAAGAATAATCTCTTTGAAAAATAATTTATGAAACATGGAAATCGATAATAAATATGTCCCAGTAGATACATAAGTAAAAACAACCTCGGATAATAAAGAGGTTGTGAAACTAACCCTTACATTGCACATTCCTTTGGTCGAGGGTACATTTAACCTCCCATATAATGACCATAATACGTTATTAAATTATACCAGAACCATATTAATATTTAATATATCATAGATTATTCATTTGTGTCATTATAATACCCATTATTAATGATTTCCATTTTAAATTAACATTTGGGATAATAATTTCTTTCTTTTTCCTACTTGTTTTATCTTTTTATTTTTGATCGTATCATTTAGATCATGATTTAAATACTTCCATAATATAAAAATTGATTTATATATCATATATATTTATAATTTACACATTTATAATAGATATATATATGAAAGGGAAGGAACTGATTATGGAGACGGTAGGCATTACGTATGAATAAACACTGTTTCCATTTTCACATCGTATTGAACGGAAGTTAGTGAATAAGATAAATGTTAGTACATACATACATAAATACATAAATATAAATATATCAAGTAGAATTATTAGTTCATATATTACAAACATATTAATAATATATATATTTTTATAATCATCATTGAATGGTGAACGTGAGAATGAATCTCATCGTGTCGTGGAGATGGTAATATGTACGTACACTGGAGCGACAATATCATTATATTGATGTTAACATCGTATTTAATTGGATGGTATATAATATATAAAGAATAATTAACATGTTATATTTATTATTTAAATTATTTATACTCATTATTATACCCATCCAAATAATGAAGTGTTTGAATAACAAACTACACCACGACGCGCAGACGGTAAGCCGTACGTACGCACGAATGGTGGCTTTGTCATTTGTATGATGGATAGAATAACGAATATGGTTGTTGTCACGAACTGTCCTCGGGGCCCGTGCCGTGACTACCCCAAGACCTCCTTCCTTAGGCCAGGGGCTGGCGACTAGAACCAAGGCGTAAATCCTGGTAAAAAGGGAAGGCATTGCCTTTGAAAAGTAAAAAAACACCACAGAGCAAGAAAGAAGTAGAAGTAAACACTATGTAAAACAGAGTACAACTGTAAGTGCAGAAAGTAAGTGGGCTAGTATACAAACCCAAGATGAAATTAAAGTACAGCTGGAAAAGGAAAAATAGCAACTGAAAGGTAAAGCCACAACGACGAGTTGTCCACTGGGAATCCCACGTGAAGGGTGGGTACAGAAAAGCCTCCACTGCTCCACGGGTCCAGCCTACCGCTCCGAGTACGTCCCGCCCAGTGGTCTACCTCCAGGTACCGTCCTGCTCCGCAATCCTCCACCACAATCAGCGTTTTCCATCGTCTGCAACCAACACATCGTAGTGTGGGCATAGCCCGTGCAGGGGTGAGTATAAGCTACTCAGTAGGGACCCCGAGACCCCCGAAGGTCGCCCAAAATCCACAAAGGATAAACCAAAAAGTTAAGATACAATCACGAAGTAACATCTGACACTGCTTAGGTATATGCCCATACGTATACCTATGTCACCAATTCTCGCTCGGCTCCAACATCCGAGCCCAAGTACAACCCAGTCCACAGAGGAAAGCAAAACGTAAATCCACACAGGATAGCCCAACACAGTCCACACAGGAAAGCAAAATGTAAATCCACACAGGATAGCACAACACAGTCCACACAGGAAAGTAAAACAGGATTCCGCTCACACAGGTATACTTCTTCGAAAGACGATAGAGATGATCACTGATCCATCAAAGTCGTCGGACCCACAAAGGATCGATAGGTACTAACCCCCGCAAAGACCCACACAGGATCAGACCCACACAGGATCTGTAGGCGCTGGATCACACAGAACCTCTGAGTGCTGACCCACATAGGATCGGACCCACATAGGATCGGTATCACTGATCCACACAAGATCGCTGAGTGTTGTAGTCGTCGTCGTTGAATCGACTGAGGATCTCTGCATAGTCGTCGGCGCAGCCACAGTAGTAGTCGCAGCCAGCTCTAGGGTTCCCACATACAACAAGCTCATTCGGGAGGGTCCGCTCCATGATCCGAGAGGCTGATACATCAACTGACACATAGTCCAGAGTTGATGTATCCAAAAGCTCTGTATCATCAATAGGAACTCAACGTCGCAGACGGCGTGTCAATCGGACGCCCGGTCTAAGAGTTATTGGCTTTTTCGTCATAGGGGCCCGGTTGGTTTTGATGGAAAAACCAACCCGACCATACTCCACCTACGTCCAAACCTTGTGTGGAGTAAGCCAAAAGATCTGTCTCACTAAGAGGAAACCAACAAAGCCGACGGCACGTCAATCGGATGTCTGGAGCTTATGATATGAGTGTTTCCGCTCCGAGGGCACGGTTGGTTTCGTGTACGAACCAACCCGGCCGAACCCAAAGTAATCCCAAACCTTAAGTGCAATACACCGAAACGACTGTTTCGATTCAAGGATCGCATCTCAACTGACGGTGCATCGATCGGAGGTTTGTAGCCCATGTTATGGGAAAAAGACCGAAGACGGTCTGAAAACGGGGGTTTCAGGCCCAGACCGACCCGGCCCGAGACCCCCCGGTTGGCCCGAACCGGGTCGACCCGCCCCGGGTCTGGGTCGGCCCGGCACGACCTGGCCCGACTGGGCACGGGCCGGCCCGGCCTGGGCGCAGCGTGCCCAGCGCGCTGGCCGGCTCGGCCAACGACCGAGCCGTCGGCAAGGGGGGGGGGGGGGGGGGGGCGCTTTCCCCCCTGGTGTAACCGCCCCCCCCCCCCCAATTAAGGGGTCCGTTTTGTAGGCCGGCTGGGGGAATTAATTCCCCTGGCTCCCCATTGTCCGGTCGGCCCACACCGGCTGACCGGTTATGCCAACAAGGACCGGCGACGTCCGGTCCTTCTTCCTTCTCCGACACCGGCGACCCGGAATCGGCAGCCGGTCACCCTGCTCTACCGCGGCCCGGAACCGGCCGCGGCTTGGTTCGTCCGGCGTGGTGCGACGGAACCGCGCCCTTCCGCCGCGGCCCTGCTTTGGCCGCAGTTTCTTTGTTTTTCTTCGACGCGGCGCGACGGCGTCGCGCCCTTGTTCAAATTCACGGCACGACGCGACAGCGCTGCGCATTACTTGTCGTACGATTCCGCGTGGTGCGACGGCACAACGCCATTCCGTCCCAACCACAAAGAATCAAACAAGGATAAAGGAGGAGGGTCGGCCATGTGTGTGTGGTTCGGCCCCCTCTCGTTAATCGATATCATTTGGTCGTATTTTCACGAAGAACGACAAGGTGGTAAACACGAACAAATTAAATAAACAACCCCTACCCTGATAAAAGAGATGACGAACGTCGGCGTCGCGAAGCGAGGATTCAAAGACGTTGATGGAGATTTAATCACGGAAAACCGTCGTGAAAAGGGACTCCGCGGAAGAAAAACGTCATGGAAGAAGACGTCGCATCACGGGTCGGTTTCACGGAAGACGGTCTTCGAGGGCTCGACGCTCCACGTCAGAGATCGTTCATTCATCGCGTTCTTCGTCAAAGAGAATGAAGAACTCAAGACTTCTTTAGCGTTTTCTCCAAACGCTCTCAAACAACAGAACACCAACCCAATAAAATATTTTCTTAACTTATTTTAGTAACACAACAAGGATTTTGAAATTCAATCATTTGAATTCCACATTAACTCACCTCATTAATTCATAAGTTAATAAAATTATGTTAACAAAATTAATGGGAGTTATGAGGTTAGAGGATATGAAGGGGTGGGGTTCATGTGGGCCCCACAACCCTCATAACCTTCCAAGGGAGGTTGGGTAGTTACCGAACTTCCATCCAAAGGATTAAACACTTTGAGTAAAAAGAAAAATTGTTGTTAAAGTTTTATTTTTAACTTCCACAATTTTTATCAACGTCTCTCGTGTAAACGTAACTCCAGATTAAGCGTTCCTAAGCAATTACCGGCGCTGTGGTTCCCTCAGTTCCCTCGGTATTCGATTCTGACCACCGGTTCAAAAGATAGGAATTTCCGCTCATTCGTTCACCGAACGTACCCAAGCTAAACATCAGATAAAAATTCTGGGCACACCGGGCCTCAGAATCAAGTTTCGTTTGAAACTGCATTCTTGTAAAATCCCAATGAAAATTAAGATAAAAAATTTCCCTTGAATTTTACGGGTATTTACATTACTCCCACCTCAGGGATTTACGTCCCCATAAAGATAAATCGAAAACTAGGGAAACAAATGTGGGTACTGAGCATGCATCTGAGCCTCCCGCTCCCAAGTGCTCTCCTGGAGGTTCCCGTGCTGCCATCTGATGTGCACTAGAGGAATCGACCATCCACGTAGGACCCGCTCATGTCGATCCTCGATCACCACTGGGACCTCCACAAAAGTCTCCCCATCATCAATGTCGAGCTCCCCATGGTCAATGATATGCGTCGGGTCGTGCACGTATCTCCTCAGCTGAGATACGTGGAAGACGTCGTGCACCTGGTGCAACTTAGGTGGTAGAGCCAGACGATAAGCCAACTCTCCAATCCTGTTGAGGACTTGGAATGGTCTGATGAAGCATGGAGACAACATGCCGCCTCGTCCAAATATCCGTAATCCACGTCGAGGTGAGACATGCCAGAAGACGTGGTCGCCATCCTCGAACTCTAGTGGCCTCCGCCTCCTGTCATCATAAGACTTCTGCTGGCTCTGAGCTGTCCTCATCCACTCCTCGATGACCTAGACCATTTCTGTCGTGGCCTGGACCATCTCTGGTCCCACAAGTGATGACTCCCCAGGGTCTGTCCAGGACAAATGAAATCTACAAGGTCGGCCGTACAACGCCTCGTATGGTGCCATCCCGATGGTGGAGTGGTAGCTGTTGTTGTACGCGAACTCCACCAATGGTAGGTGGTCCTCCCAGCTGCGACCAAAGTCGAGGACACATGCGCGGAGCATGTCCCCGAGAGTCTGAATAGTCCTCTCCTTCTGACCATCCGTCTAAGGATGAAAGGCGGTGCTCAGACGTAGCTGGATCCCGAACACCTCCTGCAACCCCTTCCAATGTCGGGAAGTAATGTGAGCATCTCGATTGGAGATGATAGATGATGGCACATCGTGAAGCCGTACAATCTTCTGAACGTAAATACGTCCCAAGCTCTCTACCGAGCCCTTCTCTCTAATGGGTAAGAAGTGTGCCGACTTGGTGAGTCAGTTGACAATCACCCAAATAGATTCGTGACCTCTGGAAGTGTGTGGAAGTCCAGTCACGAAGTCCATAGATATCCCGTCCCACTTCCACTCCGGGACCTCCAAGGGCTGTACCAAGCCTGCTGGTACCTGATTCTCTTCCTTCACCTGCTGGAAGGTGAGGCATCGAGAAACGAACTATACCACATCCTTCTTCATGCCTGACCACCAGTGCTGTCGTCTAAGATCCTAGTACATCTTCGCCACTCCGGGATGTACCGCCAAGGTAGAAGTGTGAAACTCTCTCAGTACCTCTTCTCGTAAAGCGACTGGTACCAAGGTACGTCCTCTGAAAAGGATGTCATGCTCTGCTCCAGAGAAGAAACCATAAGTTTCTTGTCCTGAGGATATCTGTGCACGCCGCGTCTCACAGTCGGTGTCCCCACACTGTGCCTCTCTGACCGGCTGCAATAGTGGAGGAGTGACTATGAGAGACTGAAGGAAGGCTGCTCCATATCTATCCACGAAGGATATCTGCATAGCGGCTAGCTCCTCTGTCGCCTCATCAAGTAGTTGAATGCCCGTCCTCCTACTGAGAGCATCGGCTACAAGTTTCCATTCCCAGGAGTATAAACTATCTCAAAGTCGTAGTCCTGGAGGAACTCGAGCCATCGCCGTTGTCTCAGATTTAGGTCCTTATGAGAGAAGATGTATCTGAGACTCAGATGGTCAGAAAGGACTATAAAGGGCTCGCCCATCAGGTAGTGTCGCCATGTCTTCAGATCGAAGACCACTACTGCTAACTCCAGGTCATGGGTAGCGTAGTTCGGCTCATGCGGCCTCAACTGACGTGATCCATAGGTGATCACTACCCGCTCCTACATTAGGACACATCCGAGTCTGGTCCCTGATGCATCGCAGAAGACTATGTACCCTACTCCATCCTCATGCAACCTCAAGATAGGTGCGCTGGTCAATCTCTATCTCAGCTCCTAGAAGCTCTTCTAACATCTGTCTGACCACACAAAGGGTTTCCCCTTCTTTGTCAAAGATGAGAGTGGTTCCGCAACTCTGGAGAAGTCTGGCACAAATCTCCGATAGTATCTAGCTAGTCCTAAGAAACTCCACACCTCCGTCACACTCCTAGGTGGCTCCCAAGCTAGCACTGCCTGGATCATCATAGTATCCACTGCAACTCCCGCCTTAGAGATGATGTGCCCCAAGAAGTGGACCTCACGTATCCAGAACTTGATCTTTGAGAGCTTACCATAAAGTTGGTACTCTCAGAGTGTGTCTAGTATAACCTGTAAGTGGTAGGTGTGCTCCTCCTCAGTCGTCGAGTAAATCAAAATGCCGCCGATGAAGACCACAACAAGTAGATCAAGGTATGGCTGAAATATCATGTTTATGAGGGCCATGAACACTGCTGGAGCATTGGTTACGCCGAATGGCATAACCAAGAACTCATAGTGGCCATACCGACATCTGAAGGCCGTCTTCTACATGTCCTCGTCTCGAACTCTGAGCGGATGATAGCCTGACCTGAGGTCTATCTTCGAGAACCATCGTGATGCCTTGAGCTGATCGAAGAGGTCATCAATCCTCTGTAGCGGATACTTGTTCCTCACGGTCACCTGGTTCAGGTGAAGATTGTCGACACAAAGTCGCAAGCTCTCATCTGCCCTCTTGGTGAACAAAATCGGGGAAGCCCAGGGTGAAACACTGGGTCGGATGAATCCCTTGCCCTGCAAGTCCTCCAACTGTACCCGCAGCTCTCGAAGCTCAGCGGGGGCCATCTAATATGCTGGAGTCGATATCGGGGCTGTCCCGGGGTACATGTCAATAGAAAAGTCTACCTCTATGCGAGGAGGTATCCCTGGAACATCGTCAGGAAAAATGTCCGCATACTGATCCACCACTACAGGAAAAACAGGACTCTGCACATCAACTGCTCCTAGGATGAGGCTAGCCAACTGTTGAGTGATGGGTTTTCCTCTCCTCTGTGGAAGTCCATCATGTGCTGCGAAGGCTACCTTTTCGTCAGTGAAGGTGAACCTTCTCCCGTCAGTGCGTACACATCGCACCTTGCGCCTAATACAGTCAATCTTTCCATGGAATGTAGACAACCAATCCATGCCCAAGATGATTTCGTAAGGCCTCGACGCCACTACAAGAAGATCCCAGTCGAAGCTCTCACCTCCTAGAGTAAGCTCACACTTCCGGTACCAGTGCGTAATCGTCGAGTCAGCTCCCGTAGGAGTATCTAGACGTAAGGATTGAGAAAACAGCTCTGTCGGAATCTCCGAGCTCTGAACAAAGGTAGCGTCTATGAAAGAGTGACTCGCTCCTGTGTCTATAAGAATTGCAGCAAGGGTAGAATAGACACAGATAGTACCTCGAATCATCTCAGGTGTGTTGTGGTCATAGGCCTCCGCTGCCTGGAGATGTTCATGTCCCTGCCCGCCAGCTCCCTGTGGTCGGGGTGGACCTCTTGGCGGTGGTTGTGGTAAAGCCTCAAAGCATCGTCCACCACCTGCTGCACAGTAAGCTCCCCTGCCTCTTCCTCCTACTCCCTGCGGACCACCATGGTTGACACTCTGCCTATGCCTCGGTGGTCCCTCAACCGTCTTCAGCTCCTCAGCAAGGCGGGTCGGGCAATCACGAGCCATGTGGCCCTGCCCGCCGCATGAGTAGCACTGCCTGCCTCTCGAAAGACTGGCTCCGCGCTGTGTGCTCCGCACTGCTGAGCTAGTGTCCTGTGGTCGTCTGCCTGAGGGTATGGTCTGCCCGGACCCATGATTAATCCGTCGACTGCCTGCTGAAGAAGACTCTGCTACGTGCCGCACTACGGTGGGTCTCGGCGCAGGTGTAGACTCAGCAAGAAATCTCTCAATCAAAAGGGCCCGCTTCAGTACTCCTATCTGAGTCGGAATGATGAGGTAGATCAGTGATGCCTTGATCTCGTGTCTCAATCACTGCTCAAAGGTCCGGGCCCGGAAGAATGGGTCTCGTACCAAGTCTGTAGTGTAGCGTGAGAGATCGTTAAATCTCGTCGAGTTCTGGGCGACTATCATACTGCCTTGCCGCAGCTGAAAAAGCTCCTGGATGCGCACCCCACTAAGGGTGGCTGGGACGAACTCTGAGCGGAAGTGGCTCTCAAAATCCGTCCAGAGAAGAGATGCCCCATCATGCACCTGGAGCATCAAGCTCCACCATCTGCCTTCTGCTGCGTGCAGTAGGCTCGCTGCGATGATCACCATGAGGTATGCTGGTGTCCTCACTAACCTGAAAACTCTCACCACTGCCTCCAGCCAGTCCTCGGCTGCCTAGGGGTCCGGCTCCCCGCGAAACCTGGGCGGTCGCTGATGCTGGAACTCATGCAGTGCACTGAGGAGACTTGCATTGTCAGCGGTTGGTGCTGGATGCATCGGTGGCTTGGCGGGTAGAGATACCGCCGGTGCCACTGCTGACAAAGGGCCATGCACCGAGGCCTCGTCGCTCAGTGGGCTGTCGTCACGCTCAACTCTCGAAACCCTAGCTGGCTACCGTCATGGGGCCATCCTGAAAAGAAAACAGGTGCGCAACAGTCAGAACAGTATACCTGGTGAGCTGACACAAAGTAATCACAAAGAAAACATGAAACACACATGCAATCAATGTTTTCGTGCATTAAGTCGGAAAGCAGAAGTTAGGGTCCTGGTGTACGGTTATGGTGGCCGCCGCACCAACACTGGACTCCCTCGACTGATAACCACACCCAATACGCTTAACACTATTGCTTCACAAGGAAAAGATCAGAGACCGCGGTAGAACCAAACTCCTCTGATACCAATTTGTCACGACCCGTCCTCGGGGCCCGTGCCGTGACTGCCCCATGCCCGCCTTCCTTAGGCTAGGGGCTGGCGACTAGCACCAAGGCGTAAATCCCGGTAAAATGGGAAGGTATTGCCTTTGTAAAGTAAACAAACACCACAGATCAAGCAAGAAGTAGAAGTAAACACTAAGTAAAACAGAGTACAACTGTAAGTGCGGAAAGTATGTGGGCCAGTATACAAACCCAAGCTGAAAGTAAAGTACAACTGGAAAGGGAAAAACAACAACTGAAAGGTAAAGCCGCAACAACGAGCTTTCCACTAGGAATCCCACCTGAAGGGTGGGTACAGAAAAGCCTCCACTGCTCCTAGGGTCTAGCCTACCGCTCCGAGTACGTCCTGCCCAGTGGTACCCCTCCAGGTACCATCCTGCTCCGCAAGCCTCCACCATGATCAGCGTTGTCTGTTGTCTGCAACCAACACAACGTAGTGCGGGCATAGCCCGTGAAGGGGTGAGTATAAGCTACTCAGTAGGGACCCCGAGACCCCCGAAGGTCTCCCAAAATCCAAAATGGATAAATCACAAAGGAAAGATTCAATCACGAAGTAACATCTGACGCTGCTTAGGTATATGCCCATACATATACCTAAGTCACCAATTCTCGCTCAGCTCCAACATCTGAGCCCATGTACAACTCAGTCCACACAGGAAAGCAAAACGTAAATCCACATAGGATAGCCCAACATAGTCCACACCAGAAAGAAAAACGTAAATCCACACAGGATAGCGCAACACAGTCCACATAGTAAAGTAAAATAGGATTCAGCTCACACATGTATACTTCTTCGAAAGACGATAGAGATGATCACTGATCCATCAATGTCGTCGGACCCACAAAGGATCGATAGGTACTAACCCCCTCAAAGACCCACACAGGATCGGACCCACACAGGATCTGTAGGCGCTGGCTCACACAGAACCGCTGAGCGCTGACCCACACAGGATCAGACCCACACAGGATCGGTAGCACTGATCCACACAGGATCGCTAAGTTCTGTAGTCGTTGTCGTCGAATCTACTGAGGATATCTGCACAGTCGTCGTCGCAGTCACAGTAGCAGTCGCAGCCAGCTCTAGGGATCCCGCACACATCAAGCTCGTTCGAGAGTGTCCGCTCCACGAGCCGAGAGGCTGATACATCAACTGACACATAGTCCAGAGTTTATGTATACAAAAGTTCCGTATCGCCAACAGGAACTCAACGTCGCAGACGGCGCGTCAATTGGACGCCCGGTCTGAGAGTTATTGGCTTTTTCGTCCCAGGGGCCCGATTGGTTTCTAAGGAAAAACCAACCCGACCGTACTCCACCTACATCCAAACCTTAGGCGGAGTAATCCAAAATATCCTTCTCACTAATAGGAAACCATCAAAGCCGACGGCACGTCAATCGGACATCTGGAGCTTAAGATATGAGTGTTTCCGCTCTGATGGCCCTGTTGGTTTCGTGTACGAACCAACTCGGCCAAACCCAATGTAATCTGAAACCTTCAATGCGATATACTAAAACGACCGTATTGATTCAATTATTTCATTGCAACTGACGGTGCGTCGAACGGAGGTCCGTAGCCCATGTTATGGGCAAAAGACCGAAGACGGTCTGAAAACGGGGGTTTCGTGCCCGGACCGACCCGACCCGAGACCCCCCGGTCGGCCCGAACCGGGCCGACCCGCCCTGGGTCCTGGTTGGCCTGGCCCGGCGTGGCCCGGCCCGGCCTGGCAGACCGGCCCAGTGGCCAGCCTGTCCTGGGCACAGCGCGCCCAGCGCGCTGCCCAGGTCGGCCAACGGCCGAGCCGTTGGCAGCGAGGTGGGGGGGCGCTTTCCCCCCTGGTGTGATAGTGCCCCCCCCAATTAAGGGGGCCGTTTTGTAGGCCGGCCGGGGGAATTAATTCCCTCGGCTAGCCTTTGTCCAGCCGACCCACACCAGCCGGCCGGTTATGCCAACAAGGACCTGTGACGGCCGGTCCTTCTTCCTTCGCTGACAACGGCGGCCCGGAACCGGCCGCGACTTGGTTTGTCTGGCGCGGTGCGACAGCACCGCGCCCTTCCGCCGCGGTTCTGCTCCGGCCGTGGTGTCTTCGGTTTTCTTCGACACGGCGCGACTGCGTCATGTCCTTTTTCAACTTCACGGTGCGGTGCGACGGCGCTGCACATTACTTGCCGTACGATTCCGCATGGTGCGACAGCACCACGCCATTCCGTCCCAACCACAAAGAATCAAACAACAAATAAAGGAGGAGGGTCGGCCATGTTTGTGCGGTCCGGCCCCCACTCGTTAATCGATATCATTTGGTCGTATTTTCACGAAGAACGACAAGGTGGTAAACACGAACAAATTAAATAAATAACCCCTACCTTGATAAAAGAGATGACGAACGTCGGCATCGCGAAGCGACGATTCAAAGGCGTTGACGGAGATTTCGTCGCGGAAAACCGTCGCGAAAAGAGACGTCGCCGAAGTAAAACGTCGTGGAAGAAGACGTCCCGTCGCGGGTCGGTGTCACGGAAGATGGTCTCCGAGGGCTCGACGCTCCACGTCGGAGATCGTTCGATCTTCGCGTTCTTCGTCAAAGAGAATGAAGAACTCAAGACTTCCGTACATTTTTCTCCAAAGGCTCTCAAACAACTAAACACCAACCCAATAAAATAAGTTCTTAACTTATTTTATTAATGCAACAAGGCTTTTGAAATTCAATCGTTTGAATTCCACATTAACTCTCCTCATTAATTCCATAAGTTAATAAACTTAAGTTAAGAAACTTAATTGGAGTTGAGGAGGTTAGATGATATGAAGGGGTGGGGTTCGTGTGGGACCCACCACCCTCAAAACCTCCCAAGGGAGGTTGGGTAGTTACCCAACTTCCATCCCAAGGATTAAACAATTAGAGTAAAAAAATTGTTGTTAAATTTTTATTTTTAACTTCCACAATTTTTATCAACTTCTCTCGTGTAAACGCAACTCCAGATTAAGCGTTCCTATGAAATTATCGGCGTTGCAGTTCCATCGGTGCTCTCGGAATTCGATTCCGAGCACCGGTTCAAAATATAGGAATTCCCGTTCGTTCGTTCACTGAACATACCTGAGCGAAACTTCAGATAGAAATTCCGGGCACACCGGGCCTCAGACTCAAGTTCCATATGAAACTGCGTTCTTGTAAAATCCCAAAGAAAATTAAGAAGAAATATTTCCCTTGAATTTTACGGGTCATTACAGTTGTAACAAATTCATAATAACATCAAAGTATGTATAAGGTACTAGATGTATTATTTTGGTATGGAAACAACAAAGAAAGTGAAAGTGGAAAAGATATGAACTTGGAAGAGGGTCATGAAATTATTACCTCTTCTTTGGGTGTTTCCTTTTTAGTTGATGACAAAGGCTCCTTAGGTTGGATTTCTGATAAAATTGTGGACTCTATGATTATGTGAGAGAATATAGGGGGATATTTTTTCAGGGTTAGCCGAGCCAAATGGATTTGGAGGTGTGATTTTGAGAGAATGTGGAGTGCACTTTTATAAGAGTGGTGAGGGTCACTTTAAGAAAAACTTGAAATATTATTTTATAATAAATCCATTTTCTATTTCTAATTGCTCAAAAATGATTTATGGATATGATATGGTGGGTATTGGACGAAAACGTCTCAACCAGTAGGTTTTAGACAGTTTTAGGTCACTATATTAACATTATCATTTAAATTTAACTCTTAGTTAACAGTTAGATATTAACCATGTATCTTTGTATTTTTCTATTTTATGGTTAATAAACATACTGTAAACGTCCAATAAAATATAAAGTGGTTCATTAATTACATATATAACATTATCTAGGTCGTTTGCCCGAACCATATATATTTTAGAATATTATATCTAACAAAAATATAGTATTTGTTTTAAACACCCAATTATGTCAATTTTGACACTATTTTGTATTTTGATTTTTTGAAAGACATAAAAATATATCTCTTCTAGAAAAAATTATTTAATAAAAAATAACATATCATATTAACCTATAAAATTAGTGGAATCCATGAGAAGTCTAAATTTACATTTATTGGGATATTTATAATATCAATTAGTTTAATATTTCATTTATAAAGTAATTACTGAATCATCATTGTATCATAAATAAATTAAATTATTTAATGTTAAAAAAATATATATAAAATATCATTATATAGGAAATCATTTTAGATTTCTAATGAAGATTTATAGTCGAATTAATATTGTGCATAACCCTATATTAAAAATGTCTTAGTTATTAAACATTGAATTTAACTCTTTTAACTCTTCTGTAAATAAAATAATAATAAATGTCCTAATCTAATCCAAGTGCACCGAAGGGGGTCATATCATATTCCTAAGGTTTTTTTGGTCAAATTATAATTATCCAATATAATTATGAAATGTGTTTGGGTAATTATGAAATCATTTTTACCCTTAATTACCCTATTTAATTTAAACCGTGGAAAATAAAAGTAAAAAATTACTATTCACCAAAAATTATTTTCACCTGATTGAACCACATTTTTTCTTACTGATATTAACCATGTCTCTTGGATTTTTGTAATTTAACTCACAAAAGTGGTAAAATTAAGTTTTATGCAAATTTGTAAATGCTTCTAAGAGGTGGGTAAAAGATGGTAAAACGTTCAATAAATTTTGTTATATATCCAAACTTATTATAAAATGACTCCAATGAGTTACATTGATATTATATAGGTATTATGTATCTATTTTGAACTAAATTAAATTTAAATAAAATAAATTATTACCTAAATATAAAGACTGTTATAAATAGAAACACAGTGTCTTCACAGTTCATCAAAAATATAATGTATTTAGAAAAAAACCAAAAATTTACCCTAAGATAATTTTGGTATTCTGAATTCAAAAATGATGTCTATTTTACCAAAATCAAAACATTGAAGTTTTATTTATTAATTTAAAATTAATTCACATTGTCAAATAAAAAATGGGGATTTTTAAAAAGCAAAAACTATCTGGAGATTGACATTAGATTATGTCAAATTTAAATGAGAAATTGCCTATAATTACCTACATTGTATTAAATGATTAAAATATAATCTAAATGTACTTCTAAACCATCCAAATATATAATTGAAAACTATAAATTATTTTGATTAAAAAATTTGTTTTCGATTAAAATTTGGATTTTTCACTATTCCTCCAAATTTGAATGTTGTTAGAAAAACAGAAAAAATTTATCAAAACTAAATATTTATGTCCCATTCATAAGAAGAAGTTAATTTTGTAAAATTTAATATATTAATGTTTAAAATATTGTATTTAAAAATGGTTCTCTATTAATGGTGGTAAAATTTCATTTTATGAATAAATACTTTCTTTATTTGAGAAAAATGAATTTGTTCTTATATAAAGAATCAGAAAAACATAATATGGATGTTATAATTTATATGGAATATATAAAATTCAAAATTCAGAATATACTATTCATAATCTCTTTTTAACAGCTAGTTTGGTAAGTTGTGGTGCACTTAAACTCAGTGCAGCGTGTAGCGCATGTTATTGAATTACATTGAAGAAATAACATACTCTAAAATCATGGGGTGTTACAAATTATCTTATTGAGATTTTTTGGTAGTTTTATGAACAAATTAATTTTTAGATGCTTTTTAAAACACATGTGTTTAGTGAAAATACATTTTCATTTAGAGAATTTAAAATTTCTATTTTGATATATATGTTGTTAAAAAAGTATGATTAGTTTAATTATAATGAAATAAATTCAATTTAGTTCATTTACTTAATATTTAAACTAATTTTTGATATGAAAACATTTTATAATTATGAGAACTTTATCATTTTAAAACTATTTTTTCATTAGGTATGAATTTATAATTTTAATTTAAAATTTTCCAAATAATGATTGGAATTTGTAGAATTGGATTCCATCTATGTAATAATAATAGTTAATATTAAACAATATTAAAAATGTAAATTTTATTAATAGTGAATAGTAAACATAGTAAAAATTAATTAATGTGGTGAAGGTCAAAACCTTCTTCTTTGGGTTTAAACGAAATAGGTAAGAGTTAAAATCATTGAAATAATTTTATAAATATGTTTATATAGCCATATATATCATTAGTATCTGGGGATTTTTTTATTTTTTGATAATTTTCCATTATATTGACCAATATGATAATTTCGGTAAATAAAAAATAGAAAATGTCACATTCGTTGTTTTATGTATCAGTTATGTGTTCACGTAGGGGAAAAATAAATGTAAAGAAAATTAATAGTCAATTTGATAGTTATGTAATTAATTAATTTGGATAAATTTTTTCTTATTTTTGGTATTTATATTATTATTTTAAATTCATAACTAACATCAATACAAAAATTACATAATTAACAAAAAAAATAATATAAGTGATAATAAAATTATTCAAAGTAATAAAAATTTGATGTATTTTTAATTTTGTAATGAATTTTTTAGAATAAAATATTATTATTAAAAAGGATCAAAATAAAATATTCCAATTCCACTTTTTTCTTGTTGTTTATAATTTGAAATTTAATGAATAGTTTCTAAAACAATATTAATATTATTTCATAAAAATAATATATTAATAAATAAATTAAATATCCAAAAAATAATATCAACATTCATGTTATTATTATAAATTTAAATATTAAAACATAGTCAATCCATGTACCAATAGTCCTTTTATAAAAATTATATTGAACTTTTAATAGAAAAAACATTACCACATAAAGGGTAAAACCATGTTTTCCACATTACATGTGCTTAGGCTAAAATTAATTTTCCCCACATGTAAGACTTTTAATTTATAAATTTGGTTTAATATTTTTAATCATTGTGTATAAATAATCAAATTAGTATCCTTAATTTAGTTTTATAATTATTTATTACATGGGGAAAAATATTTCATTCCCTAGTGAAAAATAAATTGGAAAAATTAATGAAAATAAGATGTTAATGACAAATTACTAATAATTTGTTTTATTTGGGGATGAGGTATGTATTTACCATATAATCCCAAAAAATAATATAATAAAAAAATCAATGGCACATAGGCTATAGTGACCCAACATTTTTATACTATTATTACATTATTTTAGTGATGAAAAATATAAATGAATTAAAAATATAGGATCCAAATGTTCAGTGTGTTTGAAAAAATAAGACCATAGAGAAATTTTACAAGATAAATCATAATAAATTACATAATTACTTATTCTCTAGCTTCATAGATGTATTATCATTCTCCTTAGTACAAGTAATCACATGAGTATATAAATCAATCAGTGGTGAAATAAAAATCGAGTAAGTTGATAGATAAAAACATTATTCAATTTAACATGGGGTGAGAATAACTATTATCAACCTATTATATTAATAGTATTATAATCATGTGATTAATCATTAGTAAAAGTACTGTATTGTGGGAATTAATAAAAATGAAACAACATGACTTAATTTTCTATTACCACAAATAGGTGTGAACAAATATGGCAATATGTTCATGTATAATGCACATTATCTCATGAAATTATTCACATAACATAATTAATTGAAGTGGTATATAATTTCTAGTTCACCAATCACATCATAACATTTAAATTTCACTATAAAATATCATCTTCACCTGAAACATCATAACATTTACGTTATCATGCATGTCCAATAGAACATATAACAATATTTAACGTAGAATATACAATGAAATGGAATGGTATTCTTATAAGAAATCATAAATTTATAAAATTTGGGTTCCCAAATGAAAGAGGAAATATAATAATTGATATAAGAATCATCAACCATGAGGGAAGATGAAACATCCTCAGGAAGTAAATGGTTTGTTTTTTGAATGATGAGTTATTTTTTAAGATATTGGGTGTCTCACAAACTCGGGTATAAAACACGTATATCGCAATAAATGTAATATAATTATGAAAAAATGATACTTTCTGAGTATCATTATTGGAAATGTGGAGAAAGAAGGAAATAAATAACCTTTTATAAATTAATTAATTTATTAATGTTTTTGTTATGTTAATTTATTATCTTTTAGAGGAATTATAGTGTTTAATATAATCATTTGAGAGAATTTATTTTCATTGGATTCATGATCAGTTCACTTGTATAGATGAATGGAAGTTCATATAAAATGGGTATAAATATCTAAAATTGTTATTATATGTTAGTAATGATCTTTAATATTTTTAAATGATCCTATAATCCATTTTTTATATGGTATGGGGATTAATCATTACATAAAAGTTAATGATGATTGTTTTTGGGTAATTTTGGTGTGTTTCTAATCACAACTAATTTGTTTCATTTTATAATTTAGTTTTATGTTTAAATTTAACATCTTGAAAATAAAAAATGTTATACTTTTTTTTGAATCTTTTCTTAACCAATTAATGGTTTTATTAGTATCCATTAAGGCCATATCAGAATATATAAGTTAATCACCCACAATGTCGATAAATTGATACATCAAAGTCCCATATTTCATTTTTAAAATATGATATATAGGGAAAGTTGGTTAATAATGGATAATCCATTAACATGATATAATTAATGTATATCAAACATATTGTAATTATTATGCCTTTTGGATAATATTAAGTGAGGATAAGAGTAGAAAATAAGTAAAATTGAAAACAAAATTAAAAGAAAAATAAAGAATATTTTAACTATATAATATATACTCTTTGAGAGCCTCCATAGGGAAATGTTTTTTTTATTTTGAGGATACAACGAGATATCTGACCTGGGAGATGGCCTTTTGGAGAGTTGAGAACATAATTTAGTGATGGTTAAAAACATGAGACATGTGAGGAGAAGGAGGTATGAGGTGTTGTATTTATAGTGGATGAGATGATAGTTTTCTTAATATTATATTCATTTGCTTATTATTTTATATCAAGTCTATTAATAGATTGAGAATCATATCAAAATATATTAATACAACTGAGGATTTTTTGATATTAAGGTGAATATATTAGCATGTCACAAAAATTTAGTCAACGATTAAGGTACTTATCATATATCAAAGATTGTCTTATATTACGAATCATTAAAAATTTATGTATTTCAAAAAAATCCAACAAAACCTAATAATTTGTAAACATGTATAATTGAAAACATTACTCCATTTAATGAAAATAAATTTCTATTTATGAAAAATTTAATTATTAAATAAAATCACTATTTACCTTTAAACAACAGATTTTAAAATTATAATTGATTTTATATCTCCTTGAATAAGTATTCATGGTATCATAAAAGAATCATAAAATCATATTTCACTAACATATTAATTTGTGAATATATTTTATGAACATACATTTTAATTACATTTATAAATTAATCACAAAATTCCAAATAAATTTTTATTACTTCAATTATTTCATACAATTAATTACTAAATTTTTAAACATTTATTTAATTAAAAATTGAAATATTTATTTCATATTTCAACATACAAGATTCCTAAATTTTATTTATGAATTATTGGCTATGATTACTATTCATTTGTCTGGTTTTTTATTAGTATGGGTAATATTACAATTCCTAAGGTCATGTTACTATTTTATCAGCATAGGTTCATTAACACCTATAAATACTTTATATTTCATTAATTATTCATTTTTAATGTTTTTAATATGGTATCTATGTTATTTTATATGATTTATACTATATAAAATTACTATAATATTGAAGAAATTCTTTTGAAAAATGTCTGTGTCCTTTTTTACATCCCACCTTTTGAAAATTTTCCCTCGAAATCTCATTTTAAAAAATATGGTTAGGGTACTTCTCCTTTATCGCTCCATCTGATTCCTCTGATTTTTAATCATAATTATGTTTCCTACAAAACATTTTGAAATGGAGTTTTATCTTGTTGTGTTGACCCATTTCCCTTCGTTCTAGAATCTTTACTGGATAATACTCATAAGAGAGATCATATTTTAGATGTACCAACTCTGAGTTCATTACATGTGAGGGATTAGGTATCCATTTTGTCTTGTGTGATACAATGAACACATTCTGAACATGAGATATATTTATTGTAAGGACAAGTTGATATTCCATATATCCTTTGTGATCAAGGATATCAAAGTGGCTAATTTACCTTGGGATTAGCTTCCCAATCATTCAATATCACATGACTCTCTTCCATGGTGTTATAAAAAGGTATAATTTATCTCTAACGTTGAAATACATGCACCATAGACAATTTTTTTAATTTCTATTTTGCTGACTCTAAGAATATTTGACATGTTTTTGGATGTATTGAACCTTATTTATCATTTCATGTAAAATATTGGGTCCATTTAGGTTTCTTTTTCCATAATTATCCCAATAAGTTGGATTTATACATTTCTTTTTGTGTAAACCTTCATATTGGGCCATTAGAATACTTGAGTGGATGCTATTATTATATAAGAACTCAAAAAAGAGGATATAATGATCCCATAGACCTTGGAATAATAAATAACATTCTCATAGAATTTCGTTAAAATTTTAAATAGCACTTTTATATTGTTATCTATCTTTTACAGGGTGAAAGGTGCACTATTGGAATTTTGGCTATTTGAAATAGGTTTCTTATTATGGGATACCATAAAAAACCTTTCGTGATGGTGTCCTGTCACAAATACCATGTTGTAGAAAATGGCGTCGCAACTAGTATTTTTTGCGATGGGTCGGTTACAACTAGAATTTTTTACGACGGGTCGGTCGCAAGAAATTACAATTTGCGATGGGACTAATTCCCATAAAAAATAGTTCTTTGATTAAATACATTATATATATATATAAACCTCTTGTGAAGGGACCTTCACAAAAATATGGTGTGATGGGAAAGTTGTCCGATCACAAATAGTTCTCCATGTATATATGTTATATATACCAAAACCTTTTTTGATGGGCCCGTCACAAATACTTATTTGTGACGTTCTCTTTTACTATGGAAAATATGTTTTAATATATATATATATATATATATATATAATCTCTTTTCGATGGGGTACTGTCAATAAAGGCCTCATCGCAAATACTGAATAAAATAAAAAAAATTATTTAATAAAAGTATGATTACTGAAAAAATAATATTTTTATTCTTAAAGAAATAGAAAGAAATAAAAAGAATATTAAATTTCTCAATATTCCCAAAAAAGATTAAAAAATCATAAAATATTATTATTATTATTATTATTAGTAAAATAATAAAATAGTAAAAAAATATAATACTAATAATAAATTATAAACTAATAAAATATTAAAAATAAAATAAAATAAATTAAATTAAATTATGCAATATTTTCCCCAATATAAAAGAAAAAAACTTTAAATAGTTCAAATTACAACAAATGATAAATAAAAATGTTTTTAACATAAAAATATCACAAGGGGATAGTCTTCTGGAGGAGATGGAGGAGATGAAGCAGATGATGGAGGAATCGTCATCCCTAAACTACAAGTCCGATGACACATGTACTCCATCTTCTTGTGATGCAGCTTCTGCCATCGACGCATCTTCTCCTCTTGTTGATGCAGCTACTTCTACTTCCATAGACACATATTCTCCTCGTACTATGGATGTTGCTGCTTCTTCTGACACTTATCTTCCAGCTACTTTTTCATACTCTCTATAGGCTCAGTCTGAGCTCACAAATTATCGTGATATTGTGATCTAGAAGATGATGTGTCTCCATGAGATCCTCTCGAGCTAGACGCTGACATCACATTAGTACCATAATAAGTCCCAGATGTAAAATGAGGGCCAATAAGAACTACTGATCGCTTCTTGAAGGCATACTGGGTAGCATGCATCAATGCCACCTTATAAAAATGGTGGGCACTAGTCTGATCAGGAATATTTTCTGGAATCTTAGTCTGTGTCTGAGATGTCACAGTCTCATAATACTCTTTCTGATCCAATTTGAAATTAAAATAGTGACAATATTATATGCAGTTAATTTTATAATTGAAAAGGAAATAATACGGACCACAATCTAATGTTGGAGATCACCTCTAATCTCTCAAGGGGATGGATCTCTATATATACTCTGATAAACATCATCCTCCATAATATCTGGAAGCTCAAATACATATATGACTATAAAATTAACTATTTCAATTTAATGTTATATATATTGGTTAAAAATGATACTTACCAGATTCACTCTATGCGTACTGAATGTACAACTACCGTATCGATGTGTATCCTCATATCTCCCCTAGTTCTGTTGGCCCAATAAAGTTATCCTCTGAAATCCACCACTCAAACAGTGTGAGCATAATCCATCTAAAACGTGAGATGAAATGTACTCTAGTCAGTGGGCTCTACATGACTCATCCAATATTGTCACTCATGCTTTCTTAGTGTTCTTCCATCTCTAATTGGAAAAAAACTGACGGAAATGCTCATTCATAGACTCCTCCTATACCTTGTGCATAGCGTCAAAAATGCTATCATTGATGGGATACCAAAAACCCTATAAATAATTTATAATATCATGTTATTAGTGAAATATATTTCAAAATAAATATTATTTATTTACTTTCCTACCAATTATTGATCATTACGAGCTACACATCAATAGAAATATGTTCCTATAAGATCTAGGACTGAGAAAATTAATTGTTCAAGATAGCACTCCAATATCAAATAGCTACATGCACAAAACTGTG
This sequence comes from Viscum album, assembly GCA_963277665.1. Taxonomy (NCBI): domain Eukaryota; kingdom Viridiplantae; phylum Streptophyta; class Magnoliopsida; order Santalales; family Viscaceae; genus Viscum; species Viscum album. The sequence continues at coordinate 492,283,640 of OY728120.1, forward strand.
AAAAAATAATAAATTATCAAAAAAATGGTATGTAAATAAATTAATGAATGCTAACTAAAATACATAGGTCACCATTCCTATGTGTGCATGGATCAAATCGAATACATTGACATCCCTTGGGGATTGGGTCCGGAATAATTAGTTGTGCAAGACTGCAACCCCTCCGTGTACCCCCTAAAACACTAGTATGTTGAGGGTTAGATGATCCCAAATCCTCCTCATCCAAAGTTACCTCATCATCCTGCAACTGAAGAAGTAGATTAGGGTCAATATGAAAAAAAATATTATTATTGTTACCAGATAGTTCAAAATTAATGTTATATTTAGATATATATAAATTATGTTTATAACCAGCATTTAACTATGTCAATGTTCACCTTCATCATCATATTCATATATGACGGTGTAGATGTCTTCATATTCATCATTGGCATCATCAATATCAATACGAGTTTCAGTTTCATCATCTATTCCCACTTCAAAATAATTTGTTACATCATTAACATCATCATCACCATCGACCCTTAATTATAGGGTGTCATCATTGATATTCATGTCTCATTGTGAAAAAATTTAAATTTGAGTAGTCTCTTGAAAAATTTTAAATCATAATAATTCATCAGAACCACATTCATTTTTAGTAAACATATTTCTTATATATTTCAATTTTATTATTATCCACCAATCACTTAGGTCTCTTGAAGTAGCACAGTACGTTGCGTAATATATTTGATGTGCTTGTTGGTATAGTAAAATTGGTTTATTTATTGTATGAATTATTTTTTATTTAATATCTATGATTCCACAAATCTGATGAACATGCAAGCCTCTATCAATATCCTACTACATGCATTTGATCATCATTATATAATTTTTCCATGGATAACACAGTTCAATAATTTCATCAAGTATTCTGTAAATGTCAAATTTGGTTTTTATATGATTTGATCCTCTCATGAAAACTCCATTGTTCATTGTTTTTTTGATTACCCATATGCACATATATGAATTCAAAAACCATTCAACGCATATAAATTATAATATTTAACCATTTTGGATTAGGGGTTACTCAATATACATAGTCACTTATCAATTTAATCACCTTGTTGAGACACATAATTTTTTTAAAACAATTATCAAAATAATTAATAATAAACTAAATTGGCATGTTAAAAAATAAATAATTTATATTAATTTTTTTTGAAACCATTATGAAATACTTTTTTGTCGGTGTCCTTGAAGAGCAGCTATTATAATTTATGGAATTTATTTTTTCATATGATTATCATATCACATACAAATAAAATATGTTTACATACTGTAACATAAACTATAGAATAAGTGATAGAATTACTCACAGTAGAAATGATTTCACTTCTTCATAGTTGAGCATCACATTTGTATGAGGTCTGTGATGTTCATCATCTGAAATCCATCATTCATTAACTCCACCAAATCTATGCTCTCACGGATTAAAAACAGATAATTGATTTTCCATTTCATAATCTAAATTTTCCTTGTTCCGTCCTATGCTGTTTTCATTTGAGGAATAATTAGTTTCCAAATAATGAGAGTAGAAAAAACCAATTTCCTATTGCAAATAAGCATCTACCATTGTTCCTGGAAGTGATGCAATATTATGTAGTTTTTTCTTCATTTTCTGTATGAATCTATAAAATGGGTACATCCATTGAAACTTTATTGGAACTCCACATTTATCTTCCTTTGGAAAATGTAAACTAAGATTCTCCATTGAGTGAAAGAAAGCTGGTAGGAAATGTTTTTCCAATTTACATATAATTACAACACAAAATTCTTCCAATCTTTTTAGTGAATTGTAGACTGTTGTCTCCACAAAAATGTATTGAAAAAATAGGATATGTCTATTATAGAATTCCAAATCATATAATTCAATAAACCTCTGAGTCCAATCGGCATAAGTCATTTCATTATAACATGAAATATTGAATTTTTAATCAGGTAACATGACCATTCATAACACATCTACCCAAATTGGATGAATAGCCATATAAAAGTCTCAAATCTTCAATCCACTGGAAAAATAATAAGGAACTCTCCTTGAACAATGTATAAGTTTCTTTCAGCTTCATTATCCCTTGTGATATAACATTTTGAAATAGTTCAAGTACCGGTTATCTACAAATTTGGGCAAGATATAATTGTGCCTTTAAATTATCTTTGGATATACCTAGTGTATCCATAACTATTTGAAATAAATTATCAAAATAGTGCTTCTCAATATGAATGAAATCAAAAATGTGGTGGACTAAAAAAAAATTCCACTAAGGAATATCCCAAAAACATATTCATTTTATCCAATTATTTTCTTTCCCAAATCCATGATTTTTCTATTAGTTTACTATTGGCTAAAATGGGATTATAGGTAATGAAAATACAACTAATTTTAACTCTGTAACTATGATCATTTTCAGAGTTGCATCCCATTAAATTTTTCCTTTTCTGAAAATATATTTGTTTCTCCAAAAAGGATGATCAGTTGGAAAAAAACAATGATGAGAGTCCAAATATCAAGGTTCCATCCATTGATGAGCATAATGTATTTCTTGTGTTTTATATAGTATGTACATGATTTTAGACCATGTGTACTGAAGCCAGATGACATTCCATTTGTCGGGAAGCCACTAATCATCCACATCAATGCAACTTTTAATATAAATTTTTTATTCCCAACAACATTATTAGTACTAACACCATTACACAACAATGAATTAAACTCATCAATCAATGGATTCAAATAAACATCTACATTATTTTTTGGATGTGATGGGATTAATAAGTACAAAAGGATATAAGATCCCTGCATCAACATCCATTGAGGTAAGTTGCATGGAGATATAAAGGCAATACAATATGAATACTGACTACCATAAAAACCAAACAGACAAAAACAGTCTTTAGAAATACCCAATTGCACATTCCATGTTTCTAAATCAAGAGATCGATGAATTCGGTAATAAATGTTCCATGAATAACCATCAGATGGATGATTCAAGCTTTTATGAATTTAAATCTTGGTTTTAAGTAATTACATCATTGATTATATGTTCTGAGACATAAATAAACACTGTATCCTAGGTGTAAGAGGAAAATATCTCAATTATTTTAAAGGAATCGATCCAATATTCATTAGTTGAGCTTTTTTATATGTCGATTTTCCACATGTGGGACAACTATCCAACGACTGAATTTCACTAGAATATAAGATACAATCAATTTCACATTGATTAATCTTTCAATATCTACGTCCCAAATTATGAACCATCCTCTTGATCAAATAGTTTTCTTGCAAGGAACACATTTCCTTCAGGATACATTGTTTTAACCGAAGAAAATATATGATCAAAATAGAAGTTTTACATTGCATTATTTGATTTAATAGCAATAAATTTTTCAACCACTTATAATATTCTTATCTTCCAACTAAGATATAATTAATCCTCCACAGTCCTCAATAACTCATAAAATTCAGATGGTTCCAACTCAGGAGTAAAATCAATATCATCCCGAGTTTTAATTTGTTGAATAGATGGACCAAAAACATCAAGTACTAAATTTTGAAACCGTGAAGTACTCAGAATTAAATTATTAGTATCTTCTCTGGAACTGCATTCACTGTGTTGACGCCAAAAAACATAATCTGGTTGAAAACCATAGTTAAAGAGATGTCCCCCAACCTTGTCAAATGTGTCAAACGTTCACAATGGACATTTTTTACATTGACACTTAATTGTTACATCTGAAAAAAAAATTAGTTTTGATGATTAAAATGATAAGAAAAGATTCAACACCCTCAATATATACAAGATTTAAACCAGAACAGTTTAGATTTCTGCACTGATTTATCAAAGCATGATCGTCTAACAATGACTATTTTTGTCGTCATAGTTACATACTTTTCTACAAAATATAAAATCATTAATTTTTTGAATAACATGACGTTATAAAAACACTATGACAAAAAGAAGATAAATAATTAAAAGTACTTATTAATAATTACCATTAATTATGGGCGAAACATCTTCCAGTGGATTGACCACTACTCTTTTGTCCAACAGCTCATTTACTTGCAAATTTCCCACACTAAAATCACAATGATGGATCTTCTTAGAGGTACGAATATAAACTTTTGTAAAAATGAGAATGTATATGTGTACCTCTGAGAAGATTCTCCACTGCAATTTTAGTGTGTTAATGAATCATGTAAATGATCCATCAGACAAAATATCCCCATTTTCATCGATGAATCATCTTCATACTAATTTCATTTCCAGAAGACATTATGAAAAATGTGGTCATATGAATGCATATTCAAACTAACAAATTTGAGATTATCTATGTATACGTAGAAAAATACTGTTTATAATGTTGTGAGTCGGTGAGAATTCAAAGGAGGAGAGTCATCGAGAAAAATTACTGCTTCCAATCCACTGTAACATTTTCCAAGATATTACAATTTATTATAATTGATTTTATTTTTAATTATTCATAATTATTCATAATTATTACTTATTATTCATCATTATTCCTAATTATTTCTAGTTATTCCAAATTAGAACTATTTATTACTAATTATTCCAAATTATTCGAACTTATTCCTAATTATTCGTAATTATTGTCAATTATTACTAATTATTAAAAATTAATTTTAATTATTCAAAATTATTCTTGATAATTCCTAATTATTTCTAATTATTGATAATTATTAATAATTATTGAAAATTATTTCTATTTATTGATAATTATTACTAATTATTTCTAATTATTACTAATTATTACCTATATTAAATAATTTTTCCATGTTTTGACTAATTAATTCTAATTATTCATAATTATAGCAAATTATACCTAATTATTCTTATTTATATCTAATTATTTCTTATTATTAGTAATTATTCCTAATTATTCTTAAAAATTCCTAATTATTCTAATTAGTATTTATTAATAAATATTTATAATTATTACTAGTTATTAATATTTATTACTAATTATTAGTATTTAATACTAATTGTAACAATTAATTACTATTTTTTCATAATTATGACTATTAAGCGTTATTTACTATTAATTACTGAAAAATAAAACTACTAATGACTAATTACAACTAATTATTTATATATATTACGAATTGTCAATAATAATTATTATTTATTTCTACTTAATAAAAAATACAACTAATAATTTTGATTTATTATTACAAATAAATACTAATGACCAAACAATATAAATCTATCTAAATTACAAAAAAACACCAATAACTGAAATTAATATAAAAAATGAAATAAATACTAATTTAAATAAAAAATTGATACCTTTAAACATGATCTCTTAACATTGTAGATGGCATCACAACTTCTTCATAAAAAATAACTCTGAAAATTTATAACTCCAAAATTAGAGTATAGAGAAGTAGAGAATGTAGAAATTGAGGGGGAGGATGAAAAAAATTGGGGTAGTTATAGGTTAAAATAGTGGCTACAAGACTATTAGTGAAGGACCCATCACATATACCTTCGGCCGCATTAATTACTGTTTTTGGTTAAAAGGTTATTTGAGACATGACCCGTCACAAAAAGTAACCTGCTGACACGCTATTTGTGACAGGACAACATCCTGTCACGAAAAGTTTCTTACCGCCTCAGGGTATTTGTGAGGGGTCCCATCGAAAATACCCTCTGGAGGATGAATGAGTTTCGAAAGGTGGATCCCCCATCATGAATAGTGTCTACCGCCTCCCGGTATTTGTGACCAGAGGTGCCTATACATTGCAAATAGAAGTTATTTGCAAGGGGTGATTTTCCTATAGCAAATTAATTCTTTGAGAGACTATTTATGACTAGAATAAATCTCATCGCAAATAACATTTCACAACAACCATTTCTTTCATAGTGGTGGCAGTTGAATTTAATTTTGTACTCGATTAATGTTGAAGAATAGCCCAGAATTTTGACGTGAACATGTGATCATGATCATTGAAAATCGAGATTCAGAACCAATAATGTCTCCCCACTACATTCATATACATATTTTCATGTTGTTCAACTGAGAAATCACCCCAAATATAAATAAATTTGGCAGTCATTTTCAGTCATTCAACCACAATCCTTATTGCATTATTTCCTTTAGATGAATTTGGGAGACTCGTGAAAACATCCATATTGAAATTCTCCCATTTCCATATGGGTATAAGAAATGGTTTCATATTACCATTGGGCTTATGATGCTTGGTTTTAACATACTGACATATCAAGAACATTTAGATATACTCATAAAACTTATTCACCATACTATATGACTAGAAGTGTTTCTAGAGATCACAATAAGTTGTTCTATTGAGTCAATGAATGCTGGTAGGAATTTTTTTTCAAGTTGACATATAATTACAACACCAAATTCTTCCAGTTTTCATAGTTCATTGTAGTTTGTTGTCACTGCAAAAATGTATTGAAAAGAATATGATATGTCTGTTATCGAATCCCAAATCATATAATTCAACAAACCTCTGAGTCCAATCAGCATAAGTCATTCCATTATAACATGAAGATCATGAATTTTTAATCAAATTATATGACCATTCCTAACACATCAACCAAAATTGGATGTACAGTCATATAGAAGTCTCAAATCTTCAATCCACTGACAAAATAATATGCAACTGTCTTTGGACAATGTATAAGATTCTTTTGGCTTCATTATCCTTTGTGGTCTAACATTTTGAAGCAGTTCAAGTATCGGTCGTCTGCAAATTTGGGGAAGATCTAATTATTCCTTTACATTATCTTCAGTCTTACCTGGTGTATCCATAACTGTATGAAATAAATTATAAAAATAGTTCTTCTAAATATGAATGAAATCCAAATTGAATATTGACTACCATAAGAACCAAACAGAAAAAACCATCTGTAAAAATACCCAATTGCACGTTCCATGTTTCTAAAGAAAAAGACAGATGAATTCGGTCAAAAATGATCCATAAATATCCATTAAATGGATTATTCAAGCATTTATCAGTTGGAATCTTGGTTTTGAGCCACTGCATCATTGATTCTATGTTTTGAGACATAAATAAACACTGTATCCTAGGTGTAAGTGTTAAATATCTCAACTATTTAAAGGAATTGATCCAAACTTCATCATTTGAGCTTATTTATATCTCGATTTTCCACATGTGGGAAATCTATCCAATTACTGAATTTCACCAGAATATAAGATACAATTAATTTTACATGCATGAAACTTTCGATATAAATGTCCTAAATTAAGAGCCAAACTCTTGATCACATAGTTTATTATAGGGAACACGTTTCCTTCAGGTTACATTCGTTTAATCCTAATTATTCCTAATTATTCTTTTACTATTCCTAATTAAAACTAATTATTACTAATTATTCCAAATTATTCAAAATTATTCCTAATTATACATAATTATTGTCAATTATTCCTAGTTATTAAAAAATATTTTTCATTATTCAAAATTATGCTTGATAATTTCTAATAATTTCTAATTATTAACAATTATTTCTAATTATTTCTATTTATTACTAATTATTTCTAATTATTACTAATGTTTGCCAATTTTTCATAATTTTTCATAATTTTGACTAATTATTTCTAATTATTCTTAATTATTCTTATTTATATGTGATTATTGCTTATTATTGCTATTTATTCCTAATTATTGCTAATTATTCCAAATTATTCCAAATTATTCTTATTTATTCCTAATTAATCCAATTTTTTTCTAATTATTGTTAATTATGTCCAATTATTGCTAATTATTCTTAATTATTGCTAATTATTGAATGTTATTTCAAATTGTTGCTAAATGTTGCTAATTATTGCTAATTGTTGTCAATTATTTCTTATTAATTATAATATTATAAAAATTTTCTTTATTATTTCTAATTATCTCTATTTATTGCTAATTATTCTTAATTATTCCTAATTATTCCTAATTATTTCTAACTATTACAAATTATTACTAATTATTTCAAATTATTTCTAATTATTTCTAATTATTTCAAATAATTTATAATTATTGGTAATTATTCGTAATTATTTCTATTTATTAATAATTATTGCTAGTTATTACTAATTATACCTAATTATTTCTAATTATTCAAAATTATTGTTAATTATTTCTAATTATTTCTAATTATTTCTAATTATTGGTAATTATTGCTAATTATTGATAATTATTCCTAATTATGTCATATTATTTCTAATTATTGATAATTATTCCCAATTATTATTAATTATTCTTAATTATTACTAATTATTCAGAATAATTCCTAATTATCCAAAATTATTCCCAATTATTTTTAATTATTGGTAATTATTGCTAAATATTGCTAAATATTAATAATTGTTGCTAATTATTGCTAATTATTGGTAATTATTCCTAAATATTGAAAATTATATCTATTTAGTGATGATTATTCGTATTAATTCCTATTAATTCCTATTTATTCCTATTTATTACCTTATATTACTATTTATTACTATTTATTTCTATTTATTACTATTTATTTATAGTTATTTCTAATTATTACTAATTATTAAAAAAAATATATGTATTTATTACTAATTATTAGTATTTATTACTAATTATTAGTATTTATTAATAATTATGAGTATTAATTACACTTATTATTATTTATTACTATTTGTTACTATTTATTACTATTTCCTTGTATTCATTTCTTATTATTAGTATTTATTACTGTTTATTACTAATTTTTACTAATTATTAGTATTTATAAATAATAATTACTCATTATTACTAATTATTTGTATTTATTAATATTTTTATTAGTATTTATTACTAATTATTATTAATTTTTACTAATTATTAGTATTTATTACTAACTATTACTAATTATAACTAATTATTACAATTTGTGTCTATTTATTACTAATTATTAATAATTATTAAAAATTATTTCCAATTAATACTATTTATTAGTATTTATTAATATTTATTTCTATTTATTTGTATTTATTAATATTAATTATTATTTATTTCTATTTATTACTATTTATTAGTATCTTTTAGTAAATATTACTAATTATTAACATTTATTACAATTTATTTCAATTTTTTACTATTTTTTACTATTTATTAATATTTATTACTATTTATTACTACATAATACTATTTATTACTAATTATTAATAATAATTAGTAGTTAATACAAATAATTAGTATTTATTAAAAATTATTAGTAATTATTAGTATTTATTACAAATTATTACTATTTATTTCTAATTATTTGTAATTATTTGTAATTATTCGTAATTAAAACTAATTATTACAAATTATTAGTATTTATTTCTAATTATTAATTATTTTTGATATTTATTACTATTTAGTACTATTTAATTCTAGTAAATACTATTTATTATTATTTATTATTATTTATTAGTATTTATTACTATTTATCAGAATTTATTTGTATTTATTTGTATTTATTACTAATTATTTCTATTTATTACTAATTATTACTAATTACTAATAATAATAATTTTTTACTACTAATTATTATTGTTTATTAGTAAATATTAGAATTTATTTCTAATTATTATTATTTATTACTCATTATTAGTATTAATTACTAATTGTAAATATTTATTACTATTTTTCATAATTATTATTAATAAGTGTTAATTGGTATTAATTACTACAAAATAAAACTACTAATTACTAATTACTGCTAATGATTTATATATATTACTAATTTTCAATAATAATTATTAATTTTTCTACTTACTTAGAATTAGTACTAAGAATTTTGTTTTATTATTACAAATAAATAATGATAATAAAACAATTAAAATCTAACTTAATTACAAAAAATCAACAATAACTGCAATTAATATAAAACAGGAAATAAATACTAAATTAAATAAAAAATAGATACCTTTAAACATGATATCTTATAATTGTAGATGGCTTCACAACTTCTTCATAAAAAATAACTCTGAAAAATTATAACTCTAAAATTAGATTTTAGAGAAGTAGAGAATGTTGGAATTGAGGGGGAGGAAGAAAAAACAGATTGAGGTATATATATAGGTTAGATTATTGGCTACCAGACTATTAGAGACGGGACCCATCAAAAATACCTTTGGCTGCATTAATTACAGTCTCCAGTTAAAATGTTATTTGAGATAGGACCCTCACAAAAAATAACTTGCTGAAATGCTATTTGCGATGGGACAACATCATGTCACTAAAAGTTTCTTACCACCTCCAAGTATTTGCGATGGGTCTAGTTGAAAATACCCTCTAGCGGATGAATGTGTTGCAAAAGTGGGATCCCCCATCATGAATAGTGTTTACTACCTCTAGGTATTTGCAACGAGAGGTTCCTACCCTTTGTAAATAGGTAGTTATTTGCAATGGGTGGATTTTCCCATAACAAATAACCTCTTCAATCGACTATTTATGATGGGGATAAATATCGTCACAAATAACCTGTCGCAACAAACAGTTTTATCGAAGTGGTGGTGCTGGAATTTAATTTAGTACTCGATGAATATTGAAGAATCCCCTAGAATTTTGACGTGAACATGGGATCATGATAATCAAAAATCGAGAGTGGGAACCAATAATGTCTCCCCACTACATTCATATATATCGTTTCAAGTTGTTCAACTGAGAGGTCATCCCTAATAGAAATAAAGTTGGCAGTCATTGTGAGTCATTCAACCACAATCCATATTTCATTATCTCCTTTGGATGAATTTGGGAGACCCCTGAAAAAGTCCATATTGACATTCTCCCATTTCCATATCGGTATAGGCAATGGTTTCATCATACCATTTGGCTTATGTTGCTTGGTATTAACTTAATGAGATATCAAGCACATTTTGATATACTCAAAAATCATCTTCACCATACTATACGACCAAAAGTGTTCCTAGAGATCATAATAAGATGTTCCATTTACTCAAAGAAAGCAGGTAGGAATATTTTTCCCAGTTTACATATAATTACAACAACAAATCCTTCCAGTTCATTTAGTGCTTTCTAGTTTGTTTTCTCCGCAAAAATGTATTGAAAAAAATATGACTTGTTTTTTATCGAATCCCAAATCATATAATGCAACAACCGTCTAATTCCAATCAGCATAAGTCATTCCATTATAAAATGAAGATCATGAATTTTTTATCAGGTAATATGACCATTCCCAACACATCTACCCAAATTGGATGCATAAGCATCTAAAAGTATCAAATCAGTAATCCACTGACAAAATAATAAGAAACTCTATGTGGACAACGTATAAGCTTTTTTGGCGTCATTATCCTCTTTGATCTTACATTTTGAAACAGTTCAAGTACTAGTTGGCTGAATATTTGGGCACGATCTAATTGTGCCTTTACATTATCATTGGACTTACATGGTGTATCCATAATTGTATGAAATAAATTATCTAAATAGTTCTTCTCAATATGAAGGACATCCAAAATGTGGTGGACCAAAAAATCAGACCAGTAAGGAATATCCAAAAAAATTATTCATTTTATCCAACTATTTTCATTCCCAAAACCATGAATTTTCTATTAGTTTACTATTGGCTAAAATGTGATTAGAGGTAATGAAAATACAACTGATTTTAACACTATATCTGAGATCATTTTTAGATTTTCATCCCATTAAATTTTTCCATTTCTGAAAATAGATTTCTTCCTCTGAAAAAAATGATCAGTTGGAAAAAATCTACGACGAGAGTCCAAATATCAAGGATTTTTTCGTTGACGAGCATACAGTATTTGTTGTCTTTCATATAGTAAGACAAGATTTCAAACCATGTGTTCTCTAGCCAGATGACATTCCAAATTCCGGGAATCCCCTAATCTTCCACATCAATGCCACTTTTAATATGCATTTTTTATTCCCATCAACATTATGAGTACTAACACCATTACTCCATAATGAATTTTACTAATCATTCAAGGTTTCAAATAAACATAAATATTTTTTTTCATATGTGATGGGATTAATGGGGTCAAAAAGATATAGGGTCCCTGCATCAACATCCATGGAGGTAAGTTGTATGGAGCTATAAAGACAATACAATATGAATATTGTCTACCATAGGAACCGAACAGACAAAAAAAATCAGTAGAAATACCCAATTGCACGTTCCATGTTTCTAAAGCCAATGACTAATGAATTCTGTCAAAAAAGATCCATGAATGACCATCGGAATGATGATTGAAGCATTAATCGGAGGAAATCATGGTTTTGAGCCATTACCTCATTGATTCTATGTTACGACACACAAATAAACAATGCATCCTGGGTATAAGTGGAAAATATCTCAACAGTTTTAAATGAATTAATACAAACTTCATTAGATAGGCTTATTTATATCTTGATTTTCCACAGGTGGGACAACTATCCAATGACTGAAATTCACCAGAATATAAGATACAATAAATTTTACATGCATGAATCTTTCGATATCTATGCCCCAAATTATTAACAAACCTCTTGATTACATAGTTTTTTGCAGGAAACACATTTCCTTCAGGTCACATTATTTTAACCGAATAAAATATATGATCAAAACAGAAGTTTGACATTTCATTATTTGATATAGTTGTCATAAATCTTGAAATTGCTTCTAATTTTCTTGTCTTCAAAAAAGGATATAATGAATCCTCAACAGTCCTCAACAACTCATAATATTTAGATATTTCCAACTCAAGACTTAAATCAATCTCATCCTGAGATTCATTTTCTTGAATAGATGGATTGACAATATCATGTACTAAATTTTGAAACTGTGATGGATTCCGAATCAAATTATTAGTATCTTCTCTGGAACTGCGTTCACCATGTTGACACCAAAAAACATAATCTGGTTGAATTCCGAACTGAAAGAGATGTCCCCCAACCTTTTCAAAGGTGTCAAACGTTCACAAAGCACATTTTTTAAATTGACACTTAATTGTTCCTTCTGAAAAAAATTCTAGTTTCGATGATGCAAATGATAAGAAAGCTTCAACACCCTTAATATATACACGATTTAAACTAGAAAAGTTTATATTTATGTATTGATTTATCAAATCATGATCATCTAATCCTGACTATTTTCGACGTCCTTGTTCCATATTTTTCTACAAAATATAAAATCATCACTTTTTTTGAATAATTTGAAATAATAAAAACACCATTCAAAAAAGTAGATAAATAATTAAAACTAATCATCCATAATTACAATTAATAATGGGCGACAAAATTTTATGTGGATTGAAAACTACACTTTTGTCCAACGACTTATTTACTTGCAACATTATCACACTAAAATCACAATGAAGAATCTTCTTAGAGGTAAGAATAACGATTTTGTGAAAATGTGAATGTATATGTGTACCTCTCAGAAGATTCTTCATTGTGATTTCAGTGTGATAATGATGCATGTAAATGAGCCATCAGACAAAAGAGCTCCCTTTTCATCGATGAATCATCTTCATAAAACATTCATTGCCAGAAAACATTATAAAAAATGTGGTCATATGAATGCATATTCAAACTTATGCATATGAGATTGTATATGTATACGTAGAAGTATAATTTTCATAATGTTTTGAGTCATTGAGAGTTCAATGGAGGAGAGTCATCGAGAAAAAGGAGTGCCGCCAATCCACTGGAAATTATGCCAAGTTATTACAATTTCTTATAATTGAATTTATTCTTGAATATTCCTAATTATTCATAGTTGTTACTAATTATTCATAATTATTCCTTATTATTCCAAATGAAAACTAATTTTTACTAATTATTCCAAATTATTCGACATTATTCCTAATTATTCTTAATTATTGTCAATTATTCTTAATTAATAATAATTATTTTTAATTATTTAAAGTTATTCCTGATATTTCCTAATTATTGCTAATTATTTCTAATTATTATAAATTATTTATAATTATTAATTATTACGACCAATTTTTCATAATTTTCCCTTAATTTGACTAATTATTTCTAATTATTTCTAATTATACTTATATATTCCTAATTAATCCAAAGTTTTTCTAATTATTGCTAATTATTGCTAATTATTTATAATTATTTATAATTATTGAAAATTATTGCAAATTATTGGAAATTATTGCAATATGTTGCTAATTTTTGCTAATTATTGTTAATTATAGCTTATTAATTCTATATTTTTTATAATTATTAGTAATTATTTGTAATTATCTCTAATTATTTCTAATTATTTCTAATTATTCCAAATTATTCCAAATTATTCTTAACTATTACTAATTATTACTAATTATTTCTAATTATACGTAATTATTGTTGATTATTCCTATTTATTTCTAACTGTTGTCAATTATTACTAATTTTTGATAAATATTGCTAATTATTTCTAATTTTTGATAATTATTTATAAATATTCCTAATTATTGATAATTATTCCCAATTATTATTATTTATTCTTAATTATTACTAATTATTCCTAATTATTCTTAATTGTTCCGAATTATTCCTAATTATTCATAATTAATAGCAATTATTCCTAATTATTGCTAAATATTGCTAATTATTGCTAATTATAGCTAATTATTGCTAATTATTCCTAATTATTGCAAATTATTTCTATTTATTAATGTTTATTCGTATTTACTCATATTTATTCCTATTTATTCCTATTTATTACTATTTATTTCTAATTGTTACTATTTATTGATAATTATTACTATTTAATACTAATTATTACTAATTATAAGTACTTAATACTAATTATTAGTATTTATTAAAATTATTATTATTTATTACTATTTATACTATATATTACTAATTACATGTATTCATTTCTTATTATTAGTATTTATTGATGTTTATTTCAAATTTTTACTAATTATTAGTATTTATAAATAATTATTACTAATTATTAATAGTTATTTGTATTTGTTACTATTTTTAGTATTTATTACTATTTATTACTAATTATTACTAATTATTAGTATCTATTACTAATTATTACTGGTGTTTACTGTTAATTAATATTTATTACTAATTATTTCTAATTATTACAAATTATTACTAAATATTACTATTTATTAGTATTTGTTAAAAGTTATTTCTATTTATTTGTATTTATTGACATTTATTAGTATTTATTCCAATTTATTACAATTTAGTAGAAATTTTTACTAATTATTGCTATTTATTACTATTTATTACTATTTATTAATATTTCTTACTATTTATTATTATTTAATACTATTTATTACTAATTAGTAATAATTATTATTATTTATTACTAATAATTAGAATTTATTAGAAATTATTTGTAATTATTAGTATTTATTACCATTTATCAGAATTAATTAGTAATTATTAGTAATTATTAGTAATTATTACTATTTATTACTAACTATTACTTATTACAAAAAATAATTATTATTTACTACTAATTATTAGTATTTATTAATAAATATTAGTAATTATTACTAATTTTTATTTTTTACTAATTATTAGTATTTATTACTAACTATAAATATTTATTATTATTTTTCATAATTATTACTAATAAGCGTTAATAACTATTAATTACAACAAAATACAAATACTAATTACTAAATACTGCTAATTATTTATATATATTACTAATTGTTAATAATAATTATTAATTATTTCTTCTTACTAAGAATTAGTTCTAATAATTTTTTTTATTACAAATAAATACTCATGGAAAAAAATTTAAATCTAAATTAATTACAACAGATAAACAATAAATAAAATTAATATAAAATATGAAATAAATACTTAATTTAATAAAATAAATATATACCTTTAAACATGATCTCCTATAATTATAGATGGCTTCACAACTTCTTCATAAAAAAATAACTCTGAAAAATTATAACTCTAAAATTAGAGTTTACAAAAGCAGAGTATGTAGGAATTGAGGGGGAGGAAGAAAAAATAGATTGGGGTGTATATAGGTTAGATTAGTGTCTACAAGACTATTAGCGATGAGACCCATCACAAGTACCTTCAGGCACATTAATTACTGTCTACGGTTAAAAGATTATTTGAGATAGGACCCCTCGCAAAAAGTAACCTGCTGACAAGCTATTTGCGACCGGACAACATCCGGTCACCAAAATTTTTTTACCGCCTCCAGGTATTTGTGATGAGTCCCATCGAAAATACCCTCTAGCAGATGAATGAGTTGCGAAAGGGGGATCCCCCATCATGAATAGTGTTTACCGCCTCACGATATTTTCGAGGAGAGGTGCCCACCCTTCGCAAATATGTAGTTATTTGCGATGGGTGGATTTTCTCGTAGAAAATAACCTATTTGAGAGACTATTTACGATGAGAATAAATCTCATCGCAAATTACCTGTCGCAACAACCAGTTTTCTTATAGTGGTGGCACCGGAATTTAATTTAGTACTCGATGAATGTTGAAGAATCCCCCATGAATGTTGATGTGACCATGGGATCATGATAAATGAAAATCGAGAGTGGGAACCAATAATGTCTCTCCACAACTTTCATATACATCTTTTCATTTTGTTCAACTAAGAGATCATCCCAAATAGAAATAATGTTGGCAGTCATTGTGAGTCGTTCAATGACAATCCATAATGCATTATTTCCTTTGGATGAATTTGGGAGACCTGTGAAAAAATCCATATTGACCTTCTCCCATTTCCACATGGGTATATGGAATGGTTTCATCATACCATTGGGCATATATTGCATGGTTTTCAGTTACTAACACACCAAGCACATTGAGATATACACATAAATCTTCTTCACCATACTATATGACCAAAAGTGTTCCTAGAGATCAGAATACATCTTGGTACTCCTAATATGGGTAGAGAATATTGATCTATGTGTATTATCAAATATATACTTCCTTATCATAGGTGATGAAGTCACACAAAGAATCATTCCAAATCAAATCTCACCATCATCATTGATATAGAACTCTTACAGTTTCCTTTTATTTAATGCATTAACATTATTTTTCTTCTCCAAACCATCACTTTTTTCTTCTTTAATCTTCTCTCACATATATGGTTAATAAATAATTAGGTAAAGGTAGGATGGCTTCCTTGCCATTATGATTTCCAAAAAAATTAATTTAAATTTGCCTCATGATACAATGTTTTTCTATCCGGAACATCGATAGAGTTCTCTATTTTTTCTTCAATGAGTATCTGCTTCCTTTTTTTCCTTTCCATGATGATAGTGAATAGAGAAATTATAGTATTTGATTATATCTATCCATATCCTTTGACCGATGAAAATATCCTTCCATTTTTATATACAATTTAGGCTCTAATGATCGGTAAATATGTCACACTTCTCACTATATAGGTTGTTCTGTGATTTTCAAGGAAAATCACTACTGCTAGCTCCAGATCTTGTGCCGAGTAGTTTTTCTCAAGGATCTTAAACTGTTTTGTGGCATAGGCTATCACCTTTTCAATTTTCAATAGTACACAACCAAATCCTTTATTGTAAGAATAAATATATTTCACATAACATTCTCCACCTTTTAGTAATGTGAGAACATGTGTAGTGACCCTCCTCCTCTTTATCTCCTTAAAGGTTTCCTTGCATTGATCTGTCCAAACATATTTTTCAACATTCCATGGGAAAATTGTTTTTGGGATAGACAATCATAATATTTTTATAAAAAAAACAATATTAAACCTCTATTCCTATTAAAAATCAAATTTCCATTAGACTAGAGGGTCTGGGCCATTCCTCAATTGCAATTTTTTAATATGGTTCCATATAATTCCCTCACTTGTGATCTCATGTCCCAAGAATGTGACCTGATGCATCCAAAAGTCACACTTTCTGATATTGACATACAATATATCTTTCATTAATGTCACCAACACAATCCACAAATTTTTATCCAGATCCCCCTTACACTTTGAGCAGATGAGAATCTCATTGACAAACAGTACCAATTTTTTTGTGTAATGAAAAAACACTCTATTCATTAAATCAATGAATATTTTAGGGGAATTAGTAACTACGTAGAGAATTACCAGATATGTGTAGTTCCCATACCTTATACAGAAGGAAATCTTCTAAATATCATCATTCATTAACTTTAGATAATGATATCCCAAATAAAGATCCACCTTTGAAAAATACTTATCTCCTCACAACTGATCGAACAATTCATCAATTATTGGATGATGATACATGTACATTATGGTGATATTATTGGGTTCCCAATTATCAACACACATCCAAATTGATCATTCATTATTCTTGAAAAATTTCATTTCCACACCCCAAGGTTATACACTAGGGCCTATAAACCATTTTCCGAAATGCCATCTAGCTATTTATTTAACAACTGAAGTTTTATTGGACCCATCATATAGGTACACGTTGAGACATGAGTAGCTTTAAGTATGATTTCTATTGACAAATCTATCAAATGATATGGGGGGAAGCAATGGTATCTTTTCAAAAAAAACATCACCTTATTCCCAAAAAAGGGTATTTTTTCCATGGTTGTAACATGCTTTGAGTCGGCCATTTGACCTAGGTATGCTTCCTCACATAGAATCATCACACACACCATTTACATATTTTCAAAAGCTTATTCATTATATTCCTTGAATTTTTAGAGGAGAATTGGATGGTTCGGAATATGAAAATATATTTCCATTTTCTGATTGTTGATATGTTATTTATATAATTAGAGATAATTCATCCCCATTATAGAATAAAATTCCACATAGAGATGTATTATGAGAATAACTATAAGAATATAATCACATAATCCAATAGGAGAAGATTCCAATCCTTGGGTTTCAGTTATTGTACCAATAGGTGTTTTTATGATTATCATCACATCATGGTTTCATGGATTTGAATAAATAGTTCTAGAACTCTCTAAAGAGATAAATGAAGGTTTAAAACTATAAACAAATAATACATTTTCCATTCATGAGTGAATATGATGTGTACACTGAATGACTTCATTTTCATACAACACATAAGAAGTAATGATGGAAAACGTATTTCTTAGATCTATTGGGTTTAGTGGCTACTAATGCTGACTAACATCAAGGACCCAGGGTTTACTACAATAGATTGCATATTTCCCTTTATCCCTATAATACTAGTATTGTACTGTGGGTAATTATCCACTTTACACAAACATATCATCCTGATTCCTCATGTATTTTCGATATTCTTGTGCTTGGTGGCCTTCTCTGCAACACATTATGAATTTCCTCATCCCTATGAGGTAGTTCCCATGATTATTCATCCCACATTTTTAGACAAGTGGGTTGTTGAATTTTTATTACAAATATATAATTAGATCCTCTTTCTTGAAACTCCACCCTCCATTTTTATAAGTATATCCATGTAACCATTCTACAAACTCTATCTCTACCTTTATAGAATATCAGTCAACTTCTTCCAAACTCCTATCGTCTCGAATTTATAGAGCCTTTAAAATATGTGGTCTAAAACCACTAAACAATCTACTGAGTATTCTATCATATCTGATAATAAAACTCTTATAAGACCTTAAAATCCATGTATAATATTTTTCATAGGCCATGAAAGATTATACTTCCTTTTTCTTCAGATCCAGCAATTCACTATTCATATTTGTATGAAGTGTTTGTGTGAAATACATGGTAAGAAATATTATATTAATTTATTCTCAGTTCATATGTTAAATTTATTCCTTCATCTTGGGGTTCTTAATAAAGGACTTCCATCGATCAACCTCTACATTTAGATGATAAATAATAAGGGTCACATTCTCCATCTCAGAATAGTGAGGAACACAAATGATCTCTTCCATCGAGTTGATCGACTGTTCTACGACTATTGGACTAGAGGAGACATTAAATGTCATTGGTAATTTCTACATAAATAACTTGATTGTCAGTTTCTCTCAATTAGGTGAAGGTAGATATTACATATTATACTAGTTATTATTTATATCCTGAAACAGGTGGGTAATAATCAACCTGAAATTTTGAACTCCACCCCTAATGAATTGGGGAGGTCATTCATACAATTTCCACATTGTCCCTTGGACTAGATGTTTGCATTCTTTTTCTTAATTCCCACCATTTAGTAAAATTTAAAAGGAAAAAAACTATATTTCAACAATACATCAATAATTTATCAACTTTTAATATTAAATCTAAAGGCATATCATAAGGGAGCCCTATGTTTTTAATTTTTTATGACAAATATTCACTGGTTCATACTTTCACATAGTCTCATACAATTGGATTTAATTAATATTCTCTAATAAAAATTCCCAAATTAACCAAACCATGCTATGATAACAACCATAATGACCGTGATTTTCATATATTATTATTAAATAATTTTAATGATGACCATCATAAATGAGTTACACAACCATGATCCAAATGATTATTGTCTTTGAAAAATTAGGACCACGGACATCATTTACAACATAAAACCTAAACATTTATTTAATTCCTTTTTCACTATCTTGGTAGAGGTATTCAAATTCTACATTGTTCATGTAATCAACAGAGGATATACAAAAATATAGGTCAGATTAAATATTAGGAAGATGATATATAAGAACATGAAATAATATAACATGATGTGACCATAACTATTATCATCATAAAAAAATTCATATGGTCATAATAATGAGAATAAACATTAATAAGATGTGTGTAATGTGGATGTGCATAAAAATAAAACATTATGTATTAGTTCACAACTAACAAAAATTGTTTTGAACAATACTCTAATAATGTTCAGACATAATTCACTTTATCTAATGAGATTCTTCACATTATCCCATTCATTAGAGTGCTTTATTATTCATGGCACACCCAACAAATCATAACATTTTCATTACCAGGAATATCACATAGAACATATATTTATATTAAATGAAATGACTCATGGAATAGAATGGGATTCATTTAATAAATCATACAATATTCTCTTTTGTGTTCCCATATTAAATGGGGAATGCCATTCTTGATATAAAAATCATTTAACTTGAGTGAAGAAGAAACAACATCAAGAAGTAAAAGATTTTTTTTCTTGAAACATTAGTTCTTTAAGAAAACATTATTACCGGCATAAAAAAATAAAACATTTATATCCCAAAAGGACAGATAAATTTGAATAATATATATTTATATATTATCCTTGTTGAAAAAGGCGTAAAAATAGAAAACCCAATGAGAGGGAGTTGGGTTCGAGAATTCCCATTCTCGTGTGTCTAAAAGCTTCCTTCACTTTAATATGATATATAATCTCATTATATTCATTAATTTAAAAATATATAACCTTTTATACATTAATTTGATCCATTAAGGTTCTATTAAGTACATTTATTGTCTTTTTTATGGGTTATACAGTTTAATTTTATCCTTCAAGAGAAATCGTTTTCATCATTTTCATGATCGGTTCTGATGTATACATGAATGATGTTCATATTAATGGCGGATAAATATCTAGAATTTTAACTATATGTTAAAATTAAAATACATATTTTTAAATTATCTTATGAAGCATTTTTTTATGTTATGAGTATTAATCCTTAGATAAAAGATAATGATGGTCATTTTAAGTTAATTTTGGTGAGTTTTCAATCACAATTAATTCGTTTTGTTTTATAAGATTGTATTACATATAAATGTTACTTTAATATCGTAAAAAGAGATACATAATATAATTTTCGATTTTATTTTCATCCATTAAAGGGTTTTATTAAAATCTTTTAAGGTGTAATAAGAAAATGAAATTGCATCGTCCACAATATTGGTAAATTGAAAAATCAAGGGAAATAATTTTATTTTTATTGAATAAAATTGAGGGAGAAAGGATTATGATGAGGGATATTCAAATAAAATGATATAACTCAATAATATCAAATATAATGGAGTTATCATTATTGTTTTTTGATAAGGTTAGTAGAATAGAAAAATAGAAATGAAAATAGAAATGAAAATATAAGAAAAATGAATGGGATATTACCTCTTCAATCTCCCCGTTTTGAGAAC
The DNA here is from genome assembly GCA_963277665.1 of Viscum album. NCBI lineage: Eukaryota > Viridiplantae > Streptophyta > Magnoliopsida > Santalales > Viscaceae > Viscum > Viscum album. The sequence goes on from OY728120.1 coordinate 492,305,725, forward strand.
ATATATAGAAAATGGTTTGTTATTTTGATAATACCAAGAGATCATTGAATTTTTAAAGTGTCCAAGGGTGTTTTTTGTTATAATTTTTAAAATTATCAAAGATTGAGAGGTGTGAGGTGAAGAGGGTGAGATGGGTGGTCTTTATAGTGGAGGAGATTGGTGTTTTCTCATTATTACATTCCTTAAATTTTTTTTTCTCAAGAATATTAATTTACTGATAATTATCATTGAACATATTAAATTAATTAAGGGTGTCTGGAGATTATGGTTCTTACTCCAATCCTACATACACAAAGAATAAAAAATTCATATATTTAGAAATTTTAATTTTTTTTTTATTTTACTATTCATAAAAAACATTTATGCATTTCAAAAATTCCAAAATATTAGACCTAAAAATTTTATAAAATTTAGAAATATTAAATTAATTCCAATTTATTAATATAATTTTCTAAATATTAGTAATTTAATTTTTAATTAAAATATCTATTTACCTGGAAATAACATATTTTGAAATTATTAAAGTTTTTATGAAACTTTGAAAAATAACTTAATGTATCATAAAATTATCTTAAAATAATTTAACATAAAAAAAATATTTATTAATTCATTTCATGAAAATAATTTTCTTTTAAATTTTATATTTAATCAGAAAATTTTTATTATATATTTATGACTTAAAATATTCCAAAAATTAAATAATATTTTATAAAACATTTATTTACTTAGACTGTGATATAATTATATCATACTTCCACATTTAAAATTAACTAAATCAATTTGTAGTTAAATTGGTGAGTTTAATATTCATTTTTCCAATTTACAATTAATAAGGTTTATATTACTAATCCTATGGTCATGTTAAAATGTCATTGTTATAGGTTACTTAACTATGAGAAATACATCAAATTTAATTAATTCTTCATTTATAAAGTTTTAATTATGATATATAATTGGTTTTGTGATATTTATAATATAATACATTATTATAAGAAGCATTAAATTATTTGATAAAAGTTTGGGTTTTCAAATCAGCTGAGAGTGACTCTCCAATATTGAATAGTTTTGGCTATTTAAAAAAATGCCACTTCACCTCAATAATAAATAGGCACTTCTTCACCTCATTTATTCATGCCTCTCAAGAAATTTGGATTGACCAGAACCTACCCAAATATCAATAATTTTTTTTAAAAACCATAGTGGTTATGGTATTCGATGAGACCATCCTTAGGGTCCTTAATAGGAGATACAATGGAGGATTCTAAAAAATATATATATCAAATTAACAAAGCTATTTCTTTTACATTTTACATTTCAAACATACAATTATGTATTAATAATAAAATATAATAAAATAATTGTCTACCATATAATGGTATTTTATTATTTAAATGTATTATAATTTGGACTTCTCTTCTTCCATAAAATGGGAAATGAATGTGCATGTCATGTGAACGAGGTACTACTGCCTCATGAAGTAGTTTGACTTGTTTTCCTTCAACACCTACCAGGATCAGATATAATTATGGATTTAATATATATATATATATATGTATATAATATTTAAGATATAATTATATTTATTCAATAATAATATCGCATATTCCATATTACATTCAATTACATTTAAAATAATATAAAATTTCTCATGCTTATGACAAACCGTGGCCTAACAATGTATAGTGATTTTTTTTAAAATCCATTTTAATGGAAGGTTATAAGGATATAATAAAACATTTTATCTGTTATAAATGACATGATATTGATTATATAATGTTTATATACCAGACACTTTTTTATCCATTCACTAATAAATGAAATGATAACACCGCACATGCATACTTATGACCTACTTCCTACACGTTGTGATCTGATCCATTATACTTATTAGAATTTAAATAATGGTTATAAAAATGTATCTAATTAAAAAATATTATTTATATCATTAATGTTATTCTAAATATTATGTAACTATATAATTTTACCAGGAACTGGAATTTTCATGTAATAACGTCTATAAGGAAATGAGGTAGTTAACACCCAAAATAATTGTAACAGTTGATGATTATTAATGAAAGGGTGATTATATGTTATTATAAGGAAGATATTTTGTGATATAAATATTTATATGTTTTTTGAATAATTTATTTAAATTTATCAAACCACTATATAGGGTACTGAAGTACATTGAATCAAAAAGAATTGTGATGTAGGAGATTTTTTCTCAATTTCTTTCATTTAGGCATATTGTAATGTTACACACATCAATAATATTATTTGGTGCATAAAGTAATAATAATAAATTTGATATCATAAATAATTCATAAATAATTTTATATAATGACTTCAAATTATTTATTTCATCCAAGGGTATTTTATTTTAAAATTAACAAGCCTAAAAAAATCATAACATTTTCTCTTTTCCTTTGGTTATATTACTAATTTTTTATCTCTAATACTCCTTGATCTTATTTTTAATGTGTTTTTATTATGGTATTTAGTATTTCTAGTTTTATATATGGATTTACAATTAATAAAAAAAATTATTCATTAATTAATTCACAATTAAATGTTATAATCATTGAAAGGGGTTCTCACCCCATATTATCTTATTTAATAAATATGTTCTATTATACACATTTCATATTTTATGAGTTTAATAAACTACCCATTTGATATGTTATATCAATAATATATTTATTTGAAATGTATTAATGATTTATTTTTTGTAATTCCTTACATGTTTTTTGGAAATAGATATATGATTTAATCACATTTTAATTGGTATTCTTTATCATTAATTTACCATTTAAGTAAATTATTTTGTTGTTATATAATAAACCCATATAATTTTAATCTATCTAGTTATTCATGAATATTTCATGTAATAGTTCCATTTCCCTTTTCATGTTACTTAAAATTAGTGGTAATATATTTTTAATTAAATTCGACTTTAATTTCCTCTTCCTTTGAAAATCCAGTTTCTTCCAAATCTATGCTCTCAAAAAATATTTTTGAAAAAAAATTTCTATGAATTCATAATGTTATATTACCCTATAATTGGATTTTTAGAAAATGTTTTATAATTAATATTTTTTTTTATTTCACGATTGGGTAATTTATTTACTTTTCTTAAAATTTCTTAGAAATAAATCACGGTTTTTAACAAACATGTCATGAAAAAAACATCCCCCATAATGACCAGTTATTTCATTGGTGGTACAAATAATTTTTTTAAAAATTATGAGTAATGAAAACAATTATTCCAATATTTTTGAAATTTTAGATTTTAAATTTTATTTTCAATCATAACAGATAAATTTCACCATGAATATTTTAAATTATATTTTTAAGGTATTAGTATTTTTATGTTGTAGAAAACCATTATTTTATATGTACTCCCTTGGAGAGAATATTTACAGAATAAATTCTTATTTTTTATCTATATGGGTTATGATCTGTTTTAAAAAGGTAATTATTGAAATTATCTTTCATGATTTATTTTGGTTGTCATTAACATTTACATAAAATATTAAATTTTTTGTGATCCGTAGACATTAAATATCACCTAAATATACATATTTAATATCATGGATATGCTGATCACATAAACCACATACCATTTATATATATAAGTAATTTTATATTTACTGTTAAATGATTTGATAAGATAATTTTTTAATTAGTCTTCCTTCATTGATATGTAATTTTTTATATGGAATAATTCTCTTGAATCTTAATAATAATTTGATAAATGATGTGTAATTTGGGAAATAAGTAATGGGTGGGGTGTAGATATAGATATTGCCTTGATACATTATTAATCTGATGAGATGAATCAATTGTCTATCCATATTTAAATTGGTTTATGCTGTATACCTACCCATTAGATTAACAAATTCCACACATGGACTTGATGGTAAATGTATCATGATACTTGCGATCATGACTTACAAAAATTATAAATAACCTATATTAATAACTAAATTATTATTATACATGATTTAATAGTAATAATATTATATCCATATGAATTTCATTATATGATTATTGATAAAATGGAATGTGTATTTAGTTATTCATCATTCCGTACTGATTATTCATTATTTAAAGCTCTTGTTATTGATTAAATGGCAAGTGTTTATTGTTTAATACCTTATAATAATAGTTATTTCTAATATATCATGATTTATTTATGGAATATTACTTCCAATGTATATAAAAATTACTGAGATTTGTTTCTCACCTATGTTTTGTTTCTGTTAATAGTAATCCATAAAATGTACTATAAATGATATGCAACAATATACTATAAGGAATAATGATATTCCCTAAATATAATTATTGTTTTATTTTTTAATAAAAATATATTATGCTCGTCTTTTATAAATATTCATTAACAATTATCCTATATTGTCCCGTCTTAAGGGGCGTAGTGACTTATATAAAGCACTATTTTGAAATAGTATCCCTCACCTCTACGATACTATTTTCATTATATTTTCACAATGTAATAATATTATATATCCATCATATAATTTATGAAAAAATGATATACTAACTAGTACATCACATTGGATTGTGGTAAGTGATAAACCCTTCACACTATTTAGTTACAGGTTCACGCTCTGTGACATTGCCTAATGTGATTGGATATCACCCAACTTGTGGTGGAATCTTATTCTGAAATATTAGAAAAACAAATATGAATATAACATTCACATATAAACTTAATACATTATCATTTAAAAAAACCAATGATGAAATATTTCTAAAATAATTGTAGTCATCAGATAAATGTTTTTTAAACACCTATGGTTTCTATCTAGCTCATTTTATTTACAATATCAAATAATTTTAAATAACAGTAATGACATCAAAATAAAGAACATAAAATATATTATATTTTAAATAATCATATGTTTTACCTAAAATATAACCATAATATTGAATCTCCATTAATGTTGATTTGTAATATTCTATTTATTCTTGTAAATTTGTGATGAAAAACTATTAAATAATAAAAGATAAAATTATCAGGATTCATATAAACATTAATTCATTGTTAAAAATCCATCAACAACATGATTCTAATGTTCCAACATGTAATCACTTAAATTATTCAACATCAATTAATTTTATAAAGTAGGAAATTTTTAATTAATACTTTTATTAATTCATTGACGTGGATTTAGGACAAGTTCACCGTATCTAAAATTTTTAATAGTTAATAGTTGCTTTGGTTGATCATTATTTCCCTATTAGTTTTTAACCATACACATCATTTTTCATTATCAATGATATGATTTATTCAATTATTTTCCACACATAAATAATCTTCCAACCCCATTCAAACATATTCCATTGTGTGTATTCCATCATTTTTGACATATAAAATATTTTATCAACTTTTTCATATCATCTTCGACATTTAATAATTCATTAGTCACTATACTTCTCTTATTTAATGTGTTTAGTGGTTTAACTATATTCATGATGTCAATCATAATTCTATTTTCATCATTTGGAATTATCACCAGATGTATCACATCAATTCCCCTACCTTTAGGAATCTCATAAGGAAAATCATTATATTTCCAATATCATTGATTTTTGGAATTTTTTTTAATATTTTTCATCATTAACCGAAAATATATAAATGAAAAAAGATGAAAATTAATTAATAATCAAATTGGAAAACTTATAAATCCATAAAAATAACATTTAAAATATATTTATATCATAACTTATGAGTCTCTAGGATTCATTAATGGTTAAATATGGTATATATTCCTAGAAGGATATTTCATCCATCAACTTTATTCAATTCCATCATAATGTTTCATAAATAATATTTAACTTCCAAAACATGAGCCTTGATATTGAAAACCCATGTTTTCCACACGTCCCATTTTGGATGACTAGTTGATGATCGAGTCTATCTCAACAAACCTAGTTTGGGGATACTACTCTAAGTACATCAATGAAATATGTACATGTAGTTTTATTGTCTAGACATGGATGAAATTTATTATAAACCAATCAATCTATGAATTGTGAAATATAATGAATTATTTTCAACACATTGTCTTATGATTATACATTTCCTTAGCGATCCAAGTAATTTATTCTAGTCATAATTGACAAAAATATCTATACATTTATCTAATACCAATAAAATCAACTCAATACTTTTACAATTATTATTCACATATTTTTAATATAAACATATATTATTCAAAATCCATATATTGTTAATCTTTGTGTCCTTTTTGGAATATATATAAAAATAATCAAAGAAATCTAAAACATGACATATTTTATCTATTTTCTTAGAGAGCTCTAAAATCCCTATAATTTGATAATCATGAATAGTATATCATGTGGAATACATGAAAGAAATGGTAAGGTAAAAATTATTGTAATGGAATAACATGATAAGGAATCATAACATGAGTTTCATAAATATAAGAAGACGTCAGAAAAGTGAAGGCTTTAGGGTCAGTCGGAGGGGAGCATAATATAAATAACATGGAATTATAATACCATGGTATCAAAATAAAGGTAGGAACAATATATTACAGAAAATAATAATGATCCAAGGATAAATTCATAGATTATATTACATAGTTGACATTTTCACATCTTGTATTAGGTTTACCGCCAAAAATCATACATCATACCTCATTGACTAAATATTTATTCAACACATTTGAGCTCTATTAGGTTGAACCCATCATTTCATGTTTGTGATATATGTGTAACATGAAATGGTAATCAATAATATGTAAAACCACATTTATTACCCTCTAAATATAATTTTTTCCTATTCTAGCATTAAATCCCAATCAAAGGAAATTTCATAATGAAATTGTTTGAGAAATACATATTTGTAATTTATTAACTAATAAAAGTAAGAGATAATTAGTTATGTATATATGGAAGAAAAATATATGGGTAAAAAATAATTAATTCATGACATCAAATATAAACATTGTTGTTGAAAAATTATTAATAATATTATTTGGAACATTATTTTGAGGAAAACACACTTTTGACTTTGAAATCACGTCACCAAATTATAAATATTTTAAAAAATATTATAAAAAATGTTTTCTTGTAAAAATAATATCAATGAAATCTTATATAGTATTATTTGAATAATTTATTGTTAATAGACATGGGTAATTATGTACATGATTTATAATTTAATAAAACATTCATTTTAAACTACTTTAAAAATGCTAAAATGTTAATCATATAAAAAATAACCAAAAGATTCCATTCATAGCTTTTTATATAAAATTAATGATAGATAAATAAATTTTTATTAATTATTTTGTATAATGATATTTTTTTCTGAAAATAAGTTTTTAAAACATGGATATTATCATAAAATATTTTATTCCTAATATAGAAATTATGATATCATTTCGTAGAAGAATTTTAAAATCAATTTTAATAGAAAATATAGCCAAAAGGTATTATAAATTAAAACATTTCCAAATAACTAACGGATAATAAATTTAAAGTCGTATATTATAAAATTATCAAATAATATCATACAATAGAAATTAAAGCATAAAAAAACATGATTAAAATGAGATTGAAATAGATACCATTACCTATTAGGTATCATTTGAATCACAATTCCCACAAGGAGAGAAAATTAATTGTAATATAAAATTTCATGATATTTTAATGATTAATTATAAAATATTTAAATTGTCAGTGTAAACCCAATTTAAAAGATAGTATTATCATAAAATATTATATTTATTTTGAAAAAATATTATGTTGAGGGAAAACCCTTACATCCAGTACATGAATTATAATATATTTTATTATTATATTATGTTATAAAAATATATCAATACCTTTTATTTTTAATAATAATTCACATGTTTAATATATTATGTTTAAATAATTTAATTTATTTATTTTAATTATATGTTTAATTTCTTAATCAGTTATGTCCCCCCTAGGAGATTTGAGGATGCTCAGTTCATAATTTCATAATGCCATTTATATATTGAAAATGATAAAAGGGTCACAGTTAATTAATATTGAGAATAATAATCACGTAATTATTAAAAATTTTGAACATAAATTATACTTTATAAAAAACATTGAATTTTTTTTATCAAAAAATAATTATGTTATAATCATTTAGAAGGTTGACCTGATGTACACATGTGAAACATATAAATTCTTCTGTTTTCATAATGAAATAATATTATATTCCATTTTATATTTATATAAAGATAATATTATCATAATGATAATATTTATTTTTTATATACACTTGTATATATCATCCCTGTGATTTGGAAGTTAAACGATCGAGTCAAATTATTTTGAAGGGAATTAGTCTCCACTACATGAGAACAAAATATTCATTTTTCCCTAAATAGTGACGTAAACAATTAGATGGTATATGTTTTAAATATAGTATATAAATATTAATTTTATCATCATAAATATCTTTTAAATGATATTATCAAAAATTAATTATGTTAGTTTGCATGGTAGAAGCCAATTTTACACAAGAAAGATATGTATCATTCTAATTTTATGGAATATATGATTGGTTTTTTATGCAATTAAAATAAAAAAAGATAATATATTTTATATAAGGATTATATTATATCATAAAAAATTTGTATGATTTAATATATGTGGATGGAGAAATAAAACAATTATTCTCGGTTACAAATGATAGTTCATCTTCATGCCATCAGTTTAGAATAATTTTTAAAGCCTAGAAATAATTTTTTAATAATAAAAACAAGTTTTCAGAGATATGGGTAGGGATGTAAGGATGTTATTTGGGATGGTAATTTCGATACCACTAAAATTTATAGGTGTAATGTTTAGAGGGGGAGCAATGCCTTTTATATGTGGCTGGACATGACACATTGAGATTTTTGAAAATAAAAACATATAAAAAAACTTTACACAGTAAAATATTTTATATTTTGAAGTTTTATATATATTTTAATCTTATACGGTTGATATATTTCAATCTTATAATTTATGGAATTTTTTTAGGAATGTTTAACCCATTTCATATTATTTTTACCTCTTGATAATCTAGTTTTATAATTAACCATCATAATAATTATTTATTCTTTTTACTATTCATTAGTAAAAAAAATTATTCTGAAAAAATTATATAATATTAATAATATTGATTAAAAATTTGGAAATAATTTTTTAAAATTTAATTAATTAGGTTTGTAGGATTTAATTTAAAATCAATCTCACAAACATGATGAATTTTTTTTCCAAAGGATACAATTTATATTTATTAAAAGTATTTATATCAAAATTGAAATGAAATTTATATTAATGAACTAAATTAGATTAATAATAATATAGTTTAATTATATTTACATTTAAAACATTTTATATCAAAAAAATACCTTATAAATTATTTATGAGAAATTTCATTTTTCAATAATGAAATCAAATTATTACTAATAATTGCTTTACAAAACCCTAAATTCATGAAATTTTATTTTTAATATCTTTATTAAGTAACATTAGATAATTTATTAAAATAAATATTTAATAAGTAGAAATTTTTTTCATTCATTCAAAAAAAGAAACAAAAATAATTTTATTTTGAGAAAAATATATTTATTAGACTATAAAGAAAATTCAATGAAATTAATACCAATTTAACAATATATTTTATCTACCTTCCCTAAATTATTTTTAAAATGATGGTCATCATATTCATGACACAAAATTTTATATCTGGGTTATAATATCAACATTTAAATAATAATATTTTAATAGTGTATTATAGTTCGTTTAAAATAAATATATTGTGTATTATTTAATATTGAACATATTCTTCATTTTAAATCATGGGGTGTTAAAACATGTAACTGTTTATAGGATTATTAAATGGCTCATAGTTCACATGTATATTTTAAAAAAATGTGCACAAACTGTGCATGATGACTATACTTTTTAAATTAGAGTCCCATGGAATCTTAAATTCTGATATAATATTTGGGAAAATCATGATAATAACATAATTTTCCAATGAAAAAATACACAAAAATCCCAAAAATTTCATTTTTTGAAAAAAAAATTGATGGAATATAATAAATTCTTGAAAACACCACTTGATCACCATAGTATCCAAATTCAATTTTTCTTCAGGGTTAATACTATTTGTGCTCATTAATCTCTCTCCTTGTCACTTTTATATTGATAATCAATTTTTCCAACCTCAAACACTATGAAACTCTATAATTATCCATTGAATAAAAAATACCCCCACTAAATCATATATGATACTCATAAGGCTTAAAATCTCATCTTTTATGTTTGGGAGGGTGGATGGTCCTCTCACATCCATGTCTGAGTGTGATTAACCATTTCCCACCACACATATTTCCTTTCTATAACGATACATTAGGCTTAAGGTAATTTAAATGAAATAGATTTATTGGTTTTATAAATCGAAAAATTTATTTTAAATGTTTTTTATTTTATTTTTTGAATACATGTTTGATTTAAATTCCTATTTCATATAGGCATTAATAAAGATTCATGATGTATATGTTTGATAATGAAATTTAAATTAAGATAATTTGTTATTTCCTTTTGTTTTTTATACGATTCCTCCAATAATAGTACTAATAATTATAGTGATGGAAATAATGAGACATGTTTTTTTGGTGAATCCTTCTCTACATCCTTCTTTGGTGGAAGTACATACCTACAAAATTCAATCAGTATGCCATGATGGTGTTTGAACCAAATTTTATTGGTAGATAATATAAATGAAATTAACATGAAAAATATAACCTATTATATTTAATGGAAACTGTATAATAATCTATAGTGGGGTTTTCTATAGACCTAAATAAAGGTAAATGAGGTAGATAGTAGGACACTGTAATAAAATCTCAGTTTCATTAGGAAATTAACCAATCATCATTAAATTATATCAATATCTGAAATTTATAGAACAAATCATTCATTATTTAATATAACTATGAGTGTACCTCAATAATCAATGAGTAGAATTCAGATATGGAATATGACACATGTTTGACTGAGATGGTTAAATTATCATCCGTGATTTTCAATAATGATTATATTAAATCATGAAGGATTGAGATGGTTCGGAGGGATGATATTTATTCAATGTGGATTATATAATTCCTTTAAACATTTGTTGAGGTAGTAGATAAAGTGAATATTAATGAGGATTATATAGATAGTAATAGATTCTTAGTTGGTGATTTAGTTACTTTATATGCATCGAGGGTGTGTATTATAACCAAAAAGGGATACATAATGTTAATTAGATTACACTGGGATGAATTTCCCAATCGTCATTGGGGAAGAAAAATGTCATTTTTTATCAGTGTGGAAGGCCTAGTCAGAGTAATCTTAAAATTATGGATTATCATAAAACCATTATTCTATTTGTACAATATTATTACAATAATATTTTTTCATGGACTATGAACCAATGAAAAAGTGAAGGATCCATACATACCATATTCTCAAAATTTAATTCTGATGCCTCATAGAGTGATGGTTTCATTCTCAAAAAAATGGTATATATTAAAAAATATAATAAATAATAGGAGTGGAAGAGGAATGTTGTTCTTACATAGTGGATTATATTATAGAGGCATCTAAGGTAGGGTTGGATACTGTTAGAGGATAGTATATCATTTCACCCACTATGGTATCAATATTATATACTGAAATTGTAACTGTTTATTTTATATAATCCTTTTTAATTGATGTGTTTTTATATCGTTACAAACATAATTTTTTGTGTTAGATAATTCCACACCTCAGGGAATGTGGTCTGAATTTTTTTTAAAAGTTCTAAAGATAAGGATATGATAACTTATTTTTAAAATGGTTTTGGATTTTTTTCTTACTAGATCCTAAAATCATACACATTATTATGGGCATTCATTAGATGATCATGATTAAGGAACATTTGACTACTTTAATCTTGAGGGCCAGTTTATATCTATCAATGGGGTAACTTATGTGGTCAATGGTGTGGTTGATTATAGACCAAGGAGGGTGGGGGTAATGTTCCTTATACTTTAATTAACTTATTTACATTACTGGAGATGTTTCTTGATGTGTTTGATTCATCATTTAGTATCCAATATTTTGCAGTAGTTAGTGTGTACCATGTGTTTTTTATGAATATCTGTATTGTTTACTAGTATAGAGAGAGTGAAGAACCATATTTACATTCTCTATAGGATTAATTCCTTTTTTCTTCCCAATTATAACATTGAACCTATCATGTTAAAGGACAAAAATTCAATTATTGATGATCTTGAGACCTGAGGATTTATTCACCCAAGCATGTCACTATAAGCTTTATATGTTAACTTTTCAATGAATAAATAAAAAACAATAGGACATTGAATTGATAATGGACATCTAAATATTTTTTGACAGTTAATAATAATTATCACATTCCATGTATTAACTACTCCTTTATCATCTCAATGTGTCATATTAATTTTCTAGAATATACCTATTCCTTGGGTACCATTATTTAAGATTATGTTACGTGGATATATGTAAGATAAAAATTAAGAGTTAGTACAAATAAAATGAGTTTTTTGTTATTCCAACAAGCCAAACAAACCATCATTTGGAATTTATATCATGGATAAGCAAGATATTTCCTTAGTTCATTGAATACTTTTTTTCATTTTTTTAGATATTTTGTTGTACTACAACTCAGTTGAGGAACATATAAATCATTATGATATCATCATTAGAATCATGAGAGAATATATACCAAATGATAATATTTATAAATGCTAAATATTTATAATAAAAGTGATGTTTTTATTGGTTTTTATATCTAGTAGGTTAATCTCAAGAGATCCTATGAATATCCATGTAGTAATTTAAATTGAAAGTCCAAAAATGTGTTTATAATTGGATGATTCTTGATTTTAGATCAATATGATTGGATGTTTTTTTGGAATTTCCATTGATTTTACCTTTGATACGATCCTTAACATGCATGAATGAAATAGTTATGAGGAAGAAAAAACATCATAGGCTCATTAAGGAATATTAGAAGTGGTTTAAACATATGTAGTTCTCATTATTGATGATTATTGTATTGATTATGATGTTTTCTAAGATGCATCATGTATGGGATTTTGGATGTGATAATGTAGGGAACACATGTTGTGTCTTATAGATCCTTCTAATTATTATCCCATGAGATTAACAACCCTATACAAGGCCTTGATATGGTATCCCATATATATGATCTAAAAATAGAGTTCCACATTCACATTTGGGTTATGTTTACGATATAATATTATAATAAGAGAATGAAGTATATTTTTACATAGAGGAATATGAATTTGTGACCTAAACATTAGGTTGATTATAATCATAAATTCATCTAACATAATTCATGTATTCATTTAAAATTGAATATTTTCGTTGATTAATTGAGTGTGAATGTAATGAATCTATTCTTAATGGAATTAGAAGTATAATTAAATATTATTCTTTTTATTTGACGTGATAATTTGGGGGGGGGGGGGGTTTGAATGGGATGTTGGTTTGTTGTTATTTTATTTAGTGAAGGTTGGGATGTCATTTTAGCAGTAGGTTTTGCTAAAATAGTAATCAGATACCAATTTTTTTAATTTTACTAAAATAATAAATAGTGGGGATACCATGGTTGACTATTCTCAGTGCCCCATGGAATCATTGTGTTTCCAGGGTAGGATTTTTATTTATATATATTTATAATATGAATTAATGGAATGTAAAAACTGATGTTTTAGTAATTACACCATAATACTACAAAAAAGTATCTTGATATGAGACTATAATATCAATTTTTATGGAATAGGTGGTATACTTTAGAATTTTTGTTATAGTGCCATACTTTTTGGGGAAATAATTCAAAAAACTAGAGATAATATTGTTTATTCAAGCCGTTTCCAATTTTGTAATTGCGTTGGCATGACAGTTCTATGGTATTTTTTTTTTGGATAACCAAAGGCTCTACATGTAAAGTATGTTATTTGGATGATCAATGATCATATTAATTATTAATCTCATAACCATGGAATCATGTAGATGATGAATGTGGAGTTGCCATGGAACATATACATCTGAGCAGTTTTGAAGATTCATGGTGATCCCTCTAGAATTTTTTGTAACACAGACCCATTGTTTATATATATGTTTTAAAATTATTGAATGTGGTGATAGGTTCCTAGTTTAAATAAGGCATGAAATATCAAATATAGAAAAATATAAAGACTATAAATACTATTTTAATACATTATAATATATTTGGGCATGTTTTATTTATTTTAATAGATAATGGGGAAAGCATATTCCCCTAGTCAAAATTGATTATAACAATAATTATTAAAAACTGGTTAAAATGGATCCCCTTATAGAATTTTTTGGGTTTCCCCTTAAATGTCCCTAGTTTAGGGAAATTTGGGAGATACTACGCTTTTAGGATTATGAATTTTTCAAAAAATGATAAAGATTCTAAACATAATAAATATAATGTTATTGATAGTTTATAATCATCATTTATCATATGTAAACATTTATCTTCACCCATAATAGTTTGAGTTTATATAATAGATAATTATAAAAATCCCTCTTTAATATTAAAATATTGATTAGGTATGCCGTGTATATTGATAGTGAGGATTTTAATCCATTCTGTGATAATTTAATGAATATATAGGTGGATTACTAGTTGAATTTTTATTAGGTTTGATATTGATTTATAATTTGTTTCATGTTTTATCTATATTTAGGAAAGAACCAGACTCTTACATTTTATTGAATGGGAGGATGTTGATCTTGAGATTGAATATACTAGGGTTTAACAACTCGTTTATCTTATATGTCACCATCATAATATATTTCAATATAAAATAATTTTCTTCATCTTTGTTTTATAGTGTTGTAAATGAGATAGCCATGAGAGGTGAGTATGGAAATCAATGATGAGGCATAAGTGGCCTTTTCCCTTTTATAGTTCCGAATATTTTAATAATTATGGGGAAACAATAATTTCATTATAAATTTAATTAGAGTTCCCTCTAGGTCCCATGTATCATATGTTTACCATGGATTATTATTTTTGTCATTACAATGGTTTTGGGAGTAATAGGGTAAACAATATATATTTATTAATAAAATATAAAATGTGTAAAAGTTATTTTCATTATTAGTACTAATAATGAGGTATGTGAATATTAGGTTATGAATAAATTTTGAAGTATTTTAACATTGTTTTTTAACCCTTTATAAAACTAATGAAATCCAAGGGGTGTTTGTTTGTTTTTTGAAGTGGTATTTAAAATTTTTATCATGTTTTTACAAAATTATACACATTTATCCATGTATTCATGTGACTGTGAGTTTTAGAAAACAGGGTTCATACATGATTGCTTCAGGGTTTGATAAACGATATGGAATGATCCAAGATGATAAATGGTTTGATGTTACTTATAATACCATTATGTTGTTTATATCTAATAAAATAATACTTAACATTATGGATGAAATTTAATTAAAATATAAATTGGAAGTATTATCCAATTGCTTCCTTAGTAACCTACTTAACTCTAGGTAGATCTCTTTAAATTATGTTTTGTTTATATTAAATTTATCTTTTCAACTAAGAACATTAATTTATCTTTTCACACCCTGTCACATTGGAAGGAAAATATACTTTTGATTATATATTTATAGGGTTTTAAAGATAATTAATAATTACAATAATAGATCAAGGTTTGTGAGGAATAGATGTACTCATTTCTAAACATTTTTCAAAAAGGTGAATTGTTTCCCTTCATTCATGAGGTAGGTGTTATTATAAAAATGTTCTAACACATAAATAAGTTTATGATATGGTGAATTCATTTGGTTCAATTTTTTAAATACTTTGATTTAAAATTGATGTGTAATTTATTATTATTATTAATGTTTTATAAATTCATTATATTTAAAAACCAATTTATTTTCACTAGGTATATGATGAGATGTATCAATGTCGATTTAACATGTATGATTATTTTTTGAACAACGGAATGGTGATGCTTCATTGAATAAATTATTTGAAATGATGATGATATTTTTAAAATTTAGTTTTTGAAAAAATATCATAATGGGAACCCTAGATATAACTTGTTATGGAAAAATTCATCCACATTGAGTATGAAACTACAATGGGTTATAATGTTGATATAAATAAATAGTGTATGGACTCTATATAGGTTGGATTCATGTAATTCCTAACTATGTGTTCCTTCATGATTCAAAATGCATATTCCACTAGATATGATACCACATGTTCTGGGTCTTATACAAGACTGTATAATACTTTTTTTTAAAATTTTATATCTTTTGGTCTATCCACAGATTGGTTTTCTTATTTAATAAAGAGATATTATATATACATATATTATTCATATTTTATGTGAAAAAATTCATGTTTTGATGAAAAAATATTTTTAATCACAATATTTCAATTTTTAAGAGGCATTATAAACAAGTATTGTCATAATTCATGTATAAATAATATCATTTTGATAGATGTTGAATAGATTCTTCGGTGGTTGGATACATGGTTTAGTTACCACACTATACTTTTTCAATGGAAATTTGTATATGTATTTTTATAAGAGTTGGAAAGGTGATGGTTATCGGGTAATTCTCCTTCTTCACTTGGATGTTTTCATCTCTATGGGTAGTTGTGATTATAAAGACATATGTTCACATAGAGGCTTGGATGTTTTAATTTTATTTTTTTACATTTAGTATTATCATTTGTGATTTAGATTGTATTCTCCATGCTTGTCTACTCTTCTAATGCACTTTACATGGTTGTTTTATCGCTTTTTGGTCATTCACGGGACTAGTTTTCTTGTTTTTTATATTCAACTCGGGGTGGGCCATGTTAAGTGATTTTTCATGTATACCATTCTTCATTCATTACATTCCTATCATAAATTTTATGTTATTTTAAATTTTTTAACATAAAATAATCTATAGGTTCCTACTTTATGGAATCCAGATAATTCTCCCAAAATGTAGAATTATATCTTTAATTATTTCAGATAGGTCTATGATGATATTGAATATAAAAATCATATATTTCACACAATTCAAAAAATTATATATTATATAAATTTCATAGAAATTATATATCCATTACAAAAAAATTGAATGAAAATATAGATGGCTGATATTTTTAAAATTATTGAATTTGTTTATTTAATATATTTTCCTAAATATAATAATAATCAATACCATCTATATTATCATTATTTCTCATAATATTTACATTATTATTTTCATTATTTCTATAAATATATATCATTACAATGTAATTTCCCCCATTGATCGTAGAAAAAGGCCCAAGTATTTTTCTTCTAAAATTGATATATGTAAATATATTTGTAATTAACCTTTTTATTCTAAAATTTATTTATTTATTTTTGTTTTTTATTGGTTTCTTAACTTCATATCATAATTATTAAATATTTCACTATATCCCTATTATCTGTAAAAAGTTAACCATCTACGTCTATATTCAATACATTTTCCCCATTAGTTTTAAATAACTGATATTATTTTCTTATTAACTATGTTAAAAATAACATACGTCATTAAAAAGTATCATCATTTAATTTTTTTAATTCATTTTACGTAAATGAATTATCATGTACAAAACTATAAAACCTTCAATCCTATATTGATTTCATAATAATATATTAAATATACTTACTTAATATATTATAACTATTTATATTATCCATATGATCCTCTAACTATTCACATACTTATAAGATCAATAAACTATAAAAGTTTCTTCCTGATCCCTCATATAAATTTTACCCATGTTGTTATTCGTTTTCAATCATAAATGGGCTTATTATTACATTATGAAAAATATTAATGTATTTCAATAAAAATGAAAATCAAATAATATTTTTCTATATCATGCATTATTTTCTAATTATATATTTCCATATACACCCCTTATCTATATTAGTATTCTGATACACTATAAAAAACAAATAATCATCTTTACGTTAACATATTTATTTTATTCATTCCATGAAGAGAAAATTTAATTTATGGGATTATATAATGTTAAATATGTCTTTTATTTCCTAATACATTATATATGGTTAAAAATTATGATAATAATTTTATTCCATTATATATACAAAACTTAACAATATATCACTACACCTTCTATCATATATAAAAAGTTTAACAACTTATAAATTATATGGTACAGTATATGGTATGTTATATATCATCTCTCAAGGAGGGTTCACTGTATTAAAATATAATTATTCACCCAATTGGTCTTTTATTTTATATATTTTATTTGATTGTGAATATCAATATCCATTTATACGATAAGATGACATTCTTGGAAAAAGATTAGGTTAAAAATGAAGATTTAACAAGAAAATAAATATTAAAATTATAGGGTAAGGTAGTCTACACTTTATGAGTTTTGTATATTAGATGTAGGTAGATGAAATCCATGAAATTTTCTTTTCTAAAGATACTTGATGTATGTATTTTTCAGGATAAAGGATGATTGTTAAAATAGGTAAAATATGAGTCGATGTAACTATTAATATTTTAATGATATATATATATATACAAGTTATTGAAATTTTATATATTAATGTATATATATTCACATATTGAAATTTTGTTTATTTTTCGGTTACATTTTTTTTATTTAATAAATATATTATTTTAGGATGAAGAATTTAATAATTAGACACATAGAGTATTTAAATTATGGAATACAATTTTACTATATTATGTGACATTCAATTTTTTTAAAAAGATAATGAATAATTTGGGATGAATATTCATTAAAAGAAGAAACAATTGGAATGATCATGGAGAGCCTATACTTTTTACTATTGTTAATGATTTTATCTCTTTAGAAGAATATGTGACATGGTTGATATTATATTAGAACAGTAAACCAAATTTGAAATTTGTGTTTTATTTTTATGAAATTATATAATGATGATGTTTTTAATTTGACTAAAATTATATATATTGAATATTATTTGAATATTTAGATAAAATTATTTTTGAATGTTCATCAATTTTATAAATTTTTTGAATTGGATTATGATGATTTTTTATTTTTACATAAATCATATAGATGTTATCTGGAAAAAAAATGTTTTTTTGGTGAAGCAAATAGATCCCATCTAAAATGTTCAATCATCCCAAAAAAAATTATTTTCGTTGTCAGTACTTAAAGGAGATTTAATTATAAATGATCTTGGATTTATTTATAGTGATAAGTAACATCACATTTCTTGGATTTAAATTTAACATGATGATACCAATTATCTAATATATTAAATATTGGATTTAATGTAAAGGATATTATTTTAATTAGTTGTAACATGAAAAAACTTATTGACTAATAAGTTGATAAGTGGTATATCAATGATTGAATATATCATTCATAGTAATGTTCATTGTTAGAAATAAGATTAATTATTTAGATACAAGATTATATATAACAATCGAAATTATGTGAATGAATTAAACACTATGGATTCAGGTGATATAGAAAAAAATTTAGTATACATAAGATACTACTGTTCTTACTGTGAAAATACAAATGAATAAAAAATGTTATATACGAATAATTTTAAGTAATTATATATATTTTTTATTGAATCTAGAAAATATTATAAGAATTCTACAGTGAATTAAATATTATAATGATTAGAACTATTATGATTGATTAGTAATTATTTTTATGATATGAATGTGGTAATTATTTCATTATAAAAATATTTTATAATGTGCTTAAATGTATATCGAAAAAATATTATGGATTTTGTTAAAATTCAAACAATTTAAGGATATTAATTTTGAGTATTATTTTTTGTAAATGATGAGAAGAATATGCATACATTTACACTAAGAAAATCTAGGATATGAAATCATTAAATTAGTTAATAATTTTGTAAAATGTTATAATATTTTTTTTTCAACTTTTTAATGGATTGTTGACAATGAAACATGTTTTATTATCCGAGAAGGTATATTTGGAATAGTTCATGAAAGTATTTTTATATAAAAAATTATTTGTATGAGGAGTGGTCTTGGTAGATCCATAATAATCAAGATGGATTTTATTACTTCATCTAAAGAAGTTATTATTTACTCTAATGAAGGGTTTTCCCTGAAGAATACATTAGTCATGGAACCACCTAATAATATCATGTTAGAGAACCCATTTGATGAATTAATGGAGAAAATATTTCAGAAATATTAAATATCCTATTATATGTATTAAGATCAATAAATTGTAAATGATGATACATATTATTGATATTATTACCAAATAAAAATAAATTGATATTGTATTTTGTGGGATGAAAATTTTCTCCAATGATGAAAATTAGAATAAAAAACGAGTACTCCAAATTATATAAACTGCCTGTAACTAGTTGTTTTAGTTGACATCAGGAATAAGAAGTATGTAAAATTACATTCCAAACTATATAATAGTATTATCACCATTACCCTTGTGAAATCACCCAAAATCGGGTTAAAATAATAAAAGTAATTCAATCTAAGATACAAGATATATTTTATGATGCATGTAACATCATAACATTTCTTATAAGTAATATTTAATGGAAATGATTGATTAATTACGATAAATTTTAGGGATTTTTTCCCTAGTCAATTCATAGATAAGATGAATGATTTTGATTAATGGTTTGGTTAGTAAATATATCAGTAAATTCCCATGAAATTTTTATATAATTTATATTTGAATCAAGAGTAGCAATATAGGAAAGTGGGTTTATGGGGTCTAAATATCCATAAGGGAGATTATGTAGTTTAATTTCTTTCAATGTAGTTTTTTTGAATTTTGATTTTAGAACATGGTAAATTTTTATATTATGAAT